>OX451737.1:1484086198-1486931198 GCA_948472305.1 Vicia faba
GTTACTCTTTTGTTTTAAAGAAGAATTTCTTTTTTGCAAAGGGAAAATATTTTAAGCATTGATGCTAACATAATAATTATTTTTAAATTTTTAATAAAAAAATATACTAAAATTGGTCAATGGTAGATATTTCTTTGAACCGGGCGGTATATAAAATTGTCTATGATTCTTTAGTTCGAACAGTTTTGAACGGATCAACCAGATTTTTTCAGTTTTACTTCGGTTTTGACTCACATGCTGTTTACAAGGTTGATCGGACCGGAGTCACCTCTGATTCCCGATCCAACCAGTTGAATCAGACGGTTCGATTTTTAAAACATTGCCTATAAACACATAAATCCATGTGAGTACGAGTACCCCAATACTCACTCCGCCCTATACATGCAAAATATATACATATATATTTAATATATATTATTATATAAAAGTGTATGTCTATCAGTTTTTAAAAATACATCAATATTAAACTATTACACATTTTAGTATAAATTTTATTTCTTTTAAATCATTTTAATATTATTAAAAACTTAAAATAATATGATATCTTAATATTAATCAATTTATTTTTATTAATAATGTGGATACAAGTATAGATATAGAATATGAATATGAGTACAAATACAAACATTAATATGTACTCAAATATATGATTTTTTTTCAAATTATATTATATATATATATATATATATATATATATATATATATATATATATATATATATATATATATATATATATATATATATATATATATATATATATATATATATATATATATATATATATATATATATATATATATATATATATTATATATATATATATAATATATATATATATATATATATATATATATATATAAAAGAACGAATATGATAATTCAACGTACAAACTCTATCATTGTCATCCTTATCAATAACAAAGTATCCTACACAATGTTTAAAATCTAAATTGGAATGTTGGTCGAATCAATTAAATCAAAAATCAGATGAGTTATTAGTCAAGGTCTAATTGTTGGATTGGATAAGCTATTGAACCAGTGAAGATCGATAAAAACCAACAAATCAGAAACTTTAAAAAAACAACACGTTAAATGATTTTTTCCTTAGAAAAAATGATGTCATTTTGATATTCTTTTTTAAAATTAACATTAAAATATAGGTAGATTTTGTTCAATTAGACATTGCAGTTATTTTGTTATTTAATTTCATTGTACTATGTTCAAAACTTATTTGAACTTATATGTTGTACCATTTTATTGTGTGATGACTATATTTAGAATTTGAATTTAAGAATGAACTTGTGAAATTATGATATTTTAAAATGTTGAAATTTAGGTATTATGATTTTTTTTAGAGACCGAGTCATATGCTTCGATGAATTTAATAACTATATAATTTTTGTTATAGAGATTGGTTCATTCAACTGAGTTATAGTTTAATTGATTTAATCATATGATTCGACCAATGTCCTAGTAGTTCGATCAATGAATTAAACACAACAACAAAATCCATACTCATAGGTATCCGCTCGAACTCACCTCAAATATAACGCAAAAAACTCATTTTAATTGAGTTTGGATATGAGCTTAGGTTTGCCTATTTTTTAAAAATGGATACGGAGCAGATAACGGGGACACTAGTACTTACTCTGAATTTGTCCGGTTGATAATTTATAATATTAATTATTTAATTAGTATATTAATATTTTTGCTTATATTTTATTATTAAAATAATTAAAAAAAATATTTTATAAGTTTTTCACAATTATTTAATTTATCATTTCTAATATCTCTTAGAGTTCGAGATATATTTTGAATTAAAAAAAAAAAATTATTTCAATCTACAAAATTGATTTCGATGTAGGTATGAAATGGGGCGGAGAAACCCATACCCACTTAAAATGAGTTTTGGATTTAATTATTTATCTCCATTTGGCGAAAAATTATTTTCATTTGAAACTCAAAGAAGGCAAAAACTCATCTATGCTTACAATGAATTAGTAATTCATTACCCTCACCAATTCAACAATGATAAAGTTTGGATAAAGAATACTTGTGATTGTACTTTAGCCAAAGCTTTTATGAGATTGGTCCAATTCTTAATTAAATATATTTTTTATTAAACAAAAAAAATTCACTATATATGAATGTCATTTATTTGGGAGGAACATATATATTTCGCCTCAGATGAAATATAAAAATTTACCTCTATCAACTTGATGGCGAATAATCAATAACAATATATTTAGAAATATAGTACATCTTTCATCTCGAATTTAAGTATTTTTAATAGATTATTTTTTTAATTTCTTATACTAGTAACATCTAATGGTAGTTTTACTTTTGACTAACTTTAGCTTTTCTTTTATGAGAAAGTTTTAAATCTAAATAAGGAAGGTACTTTATGAATCAGAAATAATTCACCTAATTTTTTTTAATAAGGTTTAATAATGAAAAGAGAAAATAGTTTAATATACATTGAAAAGTAATTTATAAAAAAAAATAATAATTGAAAAACATTTACCTTTTTCAAACATTTAATAATCGTAAATAAATAAATAAAATCATTCAAAGTATAATATACTCGTATAAGACAAGTATTAAAAAATTTAAGATATCATTCAAACTTTTAACATAAACTATTTATTTTTCATTTTAATATTAATATTTTATTCATTGAATCTCTTGATGTTCTATTGATTTTAAAAATTTATTGTAGCCTCCACGTCATTATATTTGGATATTCAAATTTGAATATACTTTTTATTTCGATCTTGCCTTCATTTTTTATTCAAAAACTAAATACTTAAGAAAAGTAAAACTTTCTTATTTTAATAAGTCCCATTTTTATTTATATTTTGTATGAAAAGTAAACATTTGTATTATAAATTATTTTTTATATTATTTATTTGAATTTTTTATGAATTAATTATTCATTAAATAAAAAGGATCACCTTTTTTAATTTCTTTTAATAATTATCCAACTTTTTCAACCAAGTATGACAAAATATTCTTAAAAGTTTATAAACCATTCAAACATTTTGACTTAATCATATTATTATTTATTTTATTAAATACTCATTATGTAACTCTATTATTCTATTTTCAACTCTTATTAATTATAATTTATATACCTCGCCATTTTTTAAATAGATCTCCCATCCAATGGTGAGATATTGGTAAATTTAAAGAGATAAATTCATATCATCTAATGTTAGAGTTTAACACATAATATTACAATATTTATAAAATTAGGAACATAAATGAATATTATTAGTGTAGATAATAATCACCTACTCTCTATTATGTAAGATATTCTCAAGTATCTATAATCAACTATTTTAAAAATGAATCTTTATAAAATAAAGTTACTTTAGGTAATTATTAAATTATGTGTCAATTAATTTAAAATTAAAAAAATGTATTCACAAATATTACATAATATAAAAACGTCATATAATATTAATATATCATTTTTCTTTTTGTAAATTAATATATCATATTTTAATAATAGCCAAGAAAAACTTTTTTAAAGTATTTCATAATTAGAGTGAGGGTTGATGGTTATCCTCTTTAATTATTTAAACTATTCTTTTTCAAATAAAAATTATTACTTTTTAAACAAATTTTTTAATGTCACTTTTTTAAATAAAAAAATAGGAGATGCACCCATAACCTTACACCTTCATTTAATAAATTATATTAATATTTTAAAATGATTTAAATAATTTGATATATTAATAATTTTTATTAGACGATAGTATAAAATTACTGTAATATATATATATATATATATATATATATATATATATATATATATATATTAAACTTTTTAAAATAACTATTATTTGAAATTAATTGTTATACATTATTAATATAAACAATGTTTTAAAAATTAAATTGGTTATTAAATCAGTGAAGATATTTGATCATTGATTTATTGATCGAATAAATGACTAAATTAGATTAAATCGAATAATTCATTTGAACAGACCGAATAAAATTATATATTAATTAAATTGATTGAATCGGATGACTCGATATCCAAAAGATATCACGACACCTACAAAATTTTATAACTTCAAAATATCATAATTTCACATATTTATTCTTTAAATTTAAATTATAAATATAATCATCATTCATAATAAAATAATACAAATATAAATTTAAATAAATTTTAAATCAAATCTAATTGAAAAAAAAAATTGTTCAAATAAATTTTAAATAAAGTATAATTATATATTTTTTATTTTTTATTTTTTAAACTATCAAAACACTTCCGTTTTGTCTGAGAAAAAAAATATGTATTTGATCCGTCGATTTTTCAAAACTGTCGGTTTACTGATTTTTACTGGTTTTAGCCGATTCCTACTAGTTCAATAGCATATCCGATCCAATAATTAGACAATACCAAAATCTCTCTGATTCATCGGGTTTTACCGATTTTGACTGGTTTTCATTAGTTCAATAACATATCCAATTCAACAATCAAACAAGATCGAAAACCCCCTCTAATTTCTAGTTCGATCGGTCCGACCGATCGATTTAATCCAATTTTTAAAATACTAAATATAAATTTTTTAACACAATACATACAAACTTTTAATAAATGTTAAGATAAAAATCAAATAATAATAAAAAATTTAATAGTCATAATTAACTTAAGTCAATGCATTCTAATTAAATTCATATTTATTTTATGTGTATTTTACTTTACCTATTTCAACTTATACCCATGAACTTGCTAGTATAAAAGAGTATCAATTCAAACCATATTCAAAAACTTGTCTATTTTTGATCACATTCAAACAAGGGTCAAAATTTTCTGATAAGCCAGAAGAAATTTTACAGGTCAAAATTCAAACCACGACTTTGAGAAGAACCAAAAAGATATATTTCTGGTCATTACAATATGTTTAGGGATATAATTAGAAAAGTTGAAAAAGTAAAAAAGTGTTCGTGTAGCTACCATTTGTGTCTATGTTTCAGATTCTATTAATAATAATTCATTAATGACAAAAAAATAAAAATATTATGTGATTTTGATTTTTCTGCACATTGATTTTTTACTTACCATTTGAAGCATATTTCAAGTATTTCTCTGTAATTTTCATGTTTCCAAATGTGAACTTTTTCCTCTTTATCATAAAAATGAAAATATTCCTCCCCCTAATGACACCTTTTTTTATTCTACTTTCTTTGACTTTATAAATACGTAAATACTTGAAATAATATTTTTCATTCTTGAGTTGAATGAGGAGCTGATATCTGATTTCTTTATAGGTGTGTATAAGTCTCTTTCTTTGTTTTTTATTCTTCGATTTTTTTATCATCTTTTATGTTGCAAAATTTATTGGTGAGTTTGATTATTGTTTTTAATTTAAAAACTTAATACATTGTGCTTCATTGTAGTTTGATTCATTTGCCAGTTTACTGTTTTTCTTTATCTTAAAAGTTGGCATTTTTCTGTTTTTTTTTATTTATTATTTACGATTTGTGATGAGGATGAAGTAAAAGAATATGGTAAATTCACTTGAAGTTTTGTATCATTTCTTTGATATAATAGATATAAATAACATTTTATGCAATTGATGAAAAATCATGATCGTGTCCTTATGAGATGAATTGTGATTTTTGTAGCATAGACACCATAAAGACGTAATTATCTGACACCGATACATGTAATTTTTTTTAATTACATGTAATTTTTTTTAATTACATGTAATTATGTTTTTTTAATTAATATCAATGTCGCCGAAATCAATGTTAATGTATTCCAAGTGATTCATAGATTATGGTGTATAGAGCTAGTGACTCCATTGGTTCATTACCACTTATACATTTACATGTTTGTTTTCTATATTTTGTTGTGAAATTTGTCCTAACATTTCAGTGTAAAACTCGTAATATATTACGAGTTTTACACAGAAATCTTCGATATGCTATAAAGTCCACACTGAGTTTGATTATGCCATTTTTTTATTTGTGCAGCAATTAAACAGTTCTGGTACCGAATTCTGCATAGAAAATGGGATGTTTAACTGTCATCAAGAACATGAAGAAGAAGTATGAAAGGTCCAAATCACAAATCGGAAGTCGTAATGAGAAGGTATCTACAGCAATGCCTCAACTTCAAGCTTCTCGCTCATTACACTTCAATCCTCAAAATCCTAAGTCTAGCGTGAAATCTGCTAACCCGATTAACCGAGTTACCTACAACAGAACAAGAGCTTTATCCGCTCCATCAGCTCTTGAAGCTGCAGAACAAGAAGCGCTGGCCTCAATTGAGCAAGAGGAACAAGAAATGTCGAAAACTCTAGCGAGATTAATGAAGGAGCCTCGTGTACCTAGTCCAGTACCTAGTCCACTACCCTTACCTCTTCCATCTCCTCGAAGTAGGGGTCCATTGAAGTTAAGGATGACTAGTGATCCTTTCTATGCTTCTGGCTCAGGTATTGATACAGCAGAACAAGATGGTTTTGAAACATTTCAGTATGATGCGCGAGAATGGTCTAAAAACCGAGACAGATCTATGAAGAAACAGCATCTAGCTAGACCACTACCTTTACCGCCTAAAGGAAGATTTCCATCGAAGGCTACTAGCAGCTATAAGTCAGGAGCAGTTTCTGATTCGGTTCGTTTCTTTCTGTACGAGGAAATTGTCGCTGCTTGTCACAATTTCCGTTCGGATAGATGCTTGGCAGAATGTTTTTCTTCCACCGTATATAAAGCTTCCTTTTTTCATGAAGCTTCGTGTAAGAAGCTTAAAGCCACTGTCACGCGCCTTCACCCATCAACTCAGGTACTTTTCTTCTTGCTACATTACTTTCCAATCTTCATATATTTTTGAATGTTTTCAAACCATTTCGAAACTGAGAACTGAAATTGTTTTCTATTCCAGCAAAAAATGTTCAAATATAAGTATGAATTATGATTAACTTTGACTTTAAAGGTTTAGAATCTTTTACAGAAAAGGTTTACATTTTTCGCCTCTGACACGGTCTATATGTATGTCATTCCTTCTTCTAGGGCTTGAGAGAATTCATGAATGAGGTTAGTAGTCTTGCAAAAATGCAACATCCGAACATCTGTAAATTGCTCGGATTTTATGCATGCGATACCTCTGAAACAAGAATGTTGGTTTACGAGAGGCTAAGCAATGGGAGCTTGGACAACCTGTTGTTCAGGAGACCTGACGGCCCTTCGATTGATTGGAACACAAGAATGAAAATCGCCTTCTCTGCTGCACAAGGTCTTACTTTCTTGCATGATGAAGGGCCTTCTAAGGTGATAAACATTCTCTTTGTACGCGGCCTTTAGATCTTATTAAGTGATTGCGATTGGGAGATGAGTTATTGTGTATTTATTGATATAGATTGAAAAAATATAGCACGAGTAGATATTACTTTAATGTTTTTATAGTACATTAGATTTCAAATCTTATGTTTAATATGTTTCTATCTTCACGATACACCTTTGAATCTCTTGCAGGCAATGTATAATGATTTTTCAGCCGTGAATATACAGATTGATATAGATTTCAATGCAAAGCTTTCGGGATATGGTTTTGTTGGACATATTGTAGAGGATGCATTTTCAAGAAGTTCAGCTGTAAGTTCTTAGACTCGCGCATAAGTGCATTGTGTGTGCTGGTATAGAACATTCACTTTGTATATCTGTTTGTTCCAATTGTTCTGTCCTCATTCTAAGTCGAACTTGGTGCAATGATAAGGTTGTAGCCTTGTGACTCTTACCTAAAGGTCGCGTGTGGGGGTAACAGTAACAGTAACACTGCATTCATCTACCTTTCCATCCCTAGACCTCGTCTGGTGGGAGACTCTTGCACTTAGCTGCGCTCTTTTAGTTTTGTTCGTTCATTCTTTTTATGTATACAGGCGGCTGGAAATCTTTCTGTGGAGACATGGAGAAGAGGAAAGCTTACTCCAAAGAGCAATGTATGGGGTTTTGGAATTGTTCTTCTGGAGCTACTCACAGGAAGAAAGAATTTTGACATGAATCTCCCCAAGAGAGAGAGGAACTTAGTCAGATGGTGTCAACCTTTCTTAACCGACAACTTATTTGTGATCATGGATTCTCAACTTGAAGGTCGGTTTCCACCCAAAGCAGCAAGAATAGTAGCTGACATTGCGCAAAGATGCCTCCAAAAGGAAGCATCAGAAAGACCATCCATGAGAGTCATTGTTGAGAATCTCAAAATCTTACTAGATATGCAGTACCCTTGTTGGTTCCCACTGCACGAGCCGGCCGCTGTGTACAGAAGACAAATGGCAAAATCACTAAGTGTTGATGGTATCAGTTATGGACCTAGTTTGGGTTTCTCTCCTCCGTGCCTACCATCAATCGAAACATCTATTTCACATCCTCCAAGATGGTCTTCTGTTCCCGTAGCGCTTCCTCCTCCTCTTCTTCGTTCCTCCAATGTCATTACTGAGGAGATCATTAAGGAGGAAAGTACAAAGCAATCATCTTCAGTATCAGAGAAAGCTTAGTTTTTTAGGCCGTTGAATTTCTCTAATGTTCATTTTTTTTATTGAATCGCTAGTTTAGACAAAAAAAATTATAAGTGTCAAACATTTTAGTTCCTTACTGAATTTTTCAGTGAATTTTAAAATTGAAAATCTTGAATCACATTAGTCTTTGGAGATGATATCAAGAAACAAATAAACAGATCCAATATGACTAATGTGATTAAAAATAATAAATTTGAATATCATTTTAGAATTTCGGTCATTTTAGGGACCAAATTGTATAAGGGCTTCAATTTTATGGATCAAGCTTGGTATTCACTAGTTCATTTGTTGTTTTATTTTGGCAATAGAATTTGGGTGTGTCTAGGGTTGATATGATCTACAATAGAAACCTCATATAGGGGATAAACCATGTAGTTGTTATAAGCAAAAATGCAGAGATCTAAAATATTTCATGGTTTCAAACACTTTGCTACTCTATGCTCAACATGATTACACCCGCAACCTCTCCTAATTCTAATATATATGGATAATCTAAAGTATGCGTATGCATTAGCTTTTGTGTTTAAAGAACTATACACTATACTTTGAACAATAAACTGTATTTTGTAACTTTTGTTGTGAATTCTAAATACATAACAAAAGCATGTTTTCCAAATATGTTTCCAAGAAAAACGAGTTCGGTTTTGGGCTTAGAAAATTCTAAAATTATAACTAGAGTTTTTTTTTTTTTTATGGAGTTTCTAACTACTTAAAAGATTCTTGTGGCTTTTGGTTGGGAATTTTAATTGCTTTGCTTGGATAAGTTATGAATGAGCATTTGGAGAGTTTTTCCTACACCAAAAATCATTTATTCAGCAGATAGGTTGTTTGGGTAGAATTTTTTATTTATCAAAGTTATTAAGTTTGAGACATGTAAATTATTTTACACTTTTTCTTGAGAAGATTTCATTTTTAGTGCGAGATTATATAAAATGTATCCAATAGTTGAAACAAAATCAAGTTGAATATCTGAAACTAAGAATCCAAACCAAACCCAACATTTTCGACTCAAATAACAGAAATACTAAGTCTACCAAATAGACCTAATAAACCAAATCAAACCCAACTTTGGTTTAAGTTTGACTCGAGTAAGAGAAATACTTAATTCCAAAAGTTGGATTTGGGTCGAATTTGCTTGAGGCTTTCCAAACTCATCAAACAGACAATGGTTTGCAACAAATCAAAGTATGCTAGCAAATCACCCTTTTCATGAGTCACCTCAAATTTATGTGGAGTACATGGTGTTAGAAGTAATTTATATTTAGAAGTTGTTGATTAGAATCAGAAGTTTCTGATGTTGTTACTTAGAAGCGGTATTGTTCAGAAGCAGAAGCTTATGAGGTTACGCTCAGAAGTATGCTTAACTTCTGGGGTTCTGGGGCTGAGTTTGTTAGTGTAGCTGTTAAGTTTAGTATTTCTTAGTTTGTACCTTTTAACTTGGTCATTAAGTTTACTTTTATTAAGGCCTCCGTGGCAGTGTAATTTTTGTATAAATAAACTAGTAGTAGCAATCATTTGCATCATTCTTTTGTAAGTTTTCTAGCCGTCATTGCAGTAAATATATTCTCTCATACTTTTTCTTCATTTATTAACCTTGTGCACCAACAAATTGGTAATCGGAGCTCCGGTTGGATTCACGGAAAACACAAGTGAAACGGTGAGGCGTTGTGTGATTGATTTTGGTTCTTGAATTCGTGTTGAATCTTGAACAAAATCACATTTTTCTGATTCTATGGGATTGGGAAACACTGTGTTTGTGAGATCTGAGTGTTCTGTACAAGGTTGAAGATGACCGGAAATGGTAGTCTAAGCACCAAGTTTCTAGTATTTAATGGCAAAAACTAGAATCATTAGATGATTCAGATGCGTGTGTTGTTTGGCGGTCAGGATGTTCTTGAGCTTGTTACAAATTGTTATGTTCCAGTTGCAGCAGATGCGACAGAGGAACAGAGAAATGCGCAGAGAGATACAAGGAAGAAAGATCAGAAGACGTTGTTCTTCATCCATCAGTGTGTGAATGAGAACGTGTTTGAGAAATTACTGATTCGACGACGGCGAAGGCTGCGTGGGACACACTGAGTAGGTGTTACGGTGGTGACGCATCAGTGAAGAAGTGAAGCTTCAGTCTCTCAGAAAGCAGTATGAGAATCTCAACATGAAGGACAACGAGAAGATTTCTGAGTACATCTCTAGAGTGATTCTGATCACTAATGAGATGAAAGCTTGTGGAGAAACCCTTTTTGAACAAGTAATCATAGAGAAGATATTAAGGTCACTTACTCCTCAATTTTATTACATTGTTATAGCAATTGAACATTCTAAAGATCTGGACACCATGAGAATAGAAGAACTGCAAAGCAGTCTAGAGACGCAAGAATTGCATCTGACTGAAAGAACTTCTGAGAGGGAAGTTGACCAGACTCTGAAAGCTTCTTTTGTCAAGAAGGACCAGAAGCAGAGAAAATATGGTAGGTCTCAGAAGTTAGAAGTCTTCTATTCTGATGAAAAAAAACATCAGAAGGCAAAGGAGAAGTATGACAAGAGAATGGTTCAGTGTTACTGTTGTAACACGTTTGACCACTTTGTTAAAGATTGTTGGTCAAACAAAGAAGAAACAAAAATCACCAGAGGAGATTCAGATGATAAACCAGTGCTATTAATGACTTATGAATTTGATGAGGAACCTGTGAGATTGTCATTTTTTTATTCTAAAGGGGAAGAAGATGACTCTGAATATTCTGACTCTGAAGGAGTATTTTGATATGAGTCAGAATCAAAAGATGACGCTAAAGATTCTGAAGATGAGTCAGAATCTAAGGTTCCTGAAAATGAGTCAGAGTCAGAAGATGACTTTGAAGTTGAAGACAAGTCAGAATTCGAAGGTGATTCTGAGTCTGAAGAAGAATCAGAAGATGAGTCAGAATCTGAAGGAGATTCTGCTTTTGAAGATGAGTCAGAACTTGAAAGTTCTGAAGGTGAGTCAGAGTCAGAGGATGAAGAATCTTCTGGAGACTCTAAAGATG
Source organism: Vicia faba (assembly GCA_948472305.1). Lineage (NCBI taxonomy): Eukaryota > Viridiplantae > Streptophyta > Magnoliopsida > Fabales > Fabaceae > Vicia > Vicia faba. Next base: position 1,484,097,756 of record OX451737.1, read on the forward strand.
AGTCAGATGGTGAATCTGATTCTGATCCAGATTTTGCATCTGGTGGTGGTCATGCTTTTAGAAGGGAAAACTCTGAAGACGTAGATTCTGGAGGACAAGCTTCTGAAGATGATCATGTTTCTGGTGGAAATCATGTCTCTGAAGGTGGACCTTCTGAAGGAGGAGCTTCTAAAGATAACCAGCCTTTGATTGTGATCATGATTCTGGAAGTGGAACTTCTGAAGGCAGCTTCTAAAGATAACCAGCCTTTGATTGTGATCATGATTCTGGAAGTGGAACTTCTGAAGGCAGCTTCTAAAGATGATCCAACTTTTGAAGATGGTATTTCTGAAGGTAGTGGTTCTGAACGAGGTCCATAAGCTAACAAAGGTGGAGTTTCTGGTGGTAGTCAAACTTCTGAAGAAAGTCCAGAATGAGATATAATTCCAGAATCAGAAGAAGATTTTGAACAAGTTCAGAGGCCACATAGAGTCAGAAATATACCAAGAAGGTTTGTAGAGTTTGACAAGCTGCAAGATACTGAAGGGACTCTGAGGTATGGAGTATCATTCTATTCTGATGTTAGATCAAAATCAGAGCCGATATGCTATTCAGACTCTGATTGGTATGAAGATAGAGTTGACAGAAGAAATACATCTGGATATTTTCTCAAATATTTTGGAAGTCCCATTTCTTGGTGTTTCAAGAAGCAACTGGTGGTTGCGTTGTCAACCTGTGAAGCTCTCAAGAAGAAAGTATGTCTGAAGGCTATGAAAGAAGAACTTGATGCTATTGAAAGAAACAAGACTTGGGAGTTAACTGAACTTCCGAAGGAGAAGAAAAACATCAACGTCAGATGGGTCTTCAAGGTGAGATCTGCATTTCTGAATGGAGTTGCATATTGTAGCAACCAGAAGCAACTTGCAGATGTTCTGACGAAAGATGTCAAGACTGAACACTTTATCTGTTTGAGGGATGGAATTGGTGTTGAAGTTTTTTGGATAGCTGAATATGAATTAAGGGATGGTGTTGGAAGTAATTCATATTCAGAAGTTGTTGATTAGAACCAGAAGCTTCTGATGTTGTTACTCAGAAGCAGTATTGTTCAAGAGCAAAAGCTTCTGAGGTTACGCCCAGAAGTATGCTTAGCTTCTGGGGTTCTGGAACTGAGTTTGTTAGCGTAGCTGTTAAGTTTAGTATTCCTAGTTTGTATCTTTTAATTTAGTCATTAAGTTTACTTTTATTAGAGCCTACGTGGCAGTTTATTTTTTGTATAAATAGACTAGTAGTAACAATCATTTGTATCATTCATTTGTAAGTTTTCTAACCGTCGTTACAATAAATATATTCTCTCATACTTTTTCTTTATTTATTAGCCTTATGCACAACACATGGTTTAAACTTAATGTAAGTTTTAATCAATAAGAGAGAATGTGTTGAGAAGTGTTGAGAATTGTATGTTAGTATCAGTAGTTATCATATAAGCACTGTAGTCACAAAGAGTCCCTAATTCAAGCAAACCCTTATTCCTAGCTATTTCCAAATAGCCAGTTTCAACTTTGTTACCATGTTTAGTCAGCAAATTAATGACAGTTAACATTTAAAAGATGACAAACAAAGCTTATTAAATCTGTAAAAGGAATGGTTTCTTTAAACTCAACACACATGATAAACAAACACTATCAGATGTATTAATGTATTACCATGGCAAGAAGATGCTTTACTTCAACTCCTTGCCTCACACTGGTGTACAACCTAAAACATAAACTTCAGCATTTTTAGCTTCTTATATGTATAGTGGGAAATTTCCCAGTTAGGACATAAAAAAGAATATACACATCCCTATCAAACCTCTTGTAGTTTTATAGCCTTCACGAGAGTTCTTGTATAATGACTTCAGAGTAAAGGAAAGTGGAAAAAAAATGAAGGTGGCAAGACTTCATGAAACTGAATTGTTTTGGTCTCTGTCGTGCTCACTGTTTTCCTCAGGACTGCCTACCTGTTCGTGAACTGCAGAAGCAGTACAGCAATCTTCATTTTGTCTTCCCTCACTCTCAGTGGTTGTCTGTGGCTGCACATTTGAAGCTGAGTTTGCTTGCTGATCTGATATCAAGCTAGAGAGACCATTTTGCTTCAGGTATGTCTCTAATGGGAGATTCGCTTCTTCAAAAAGAGTCATCATGCTCAGAGTGTTTGGTCCAGCTTGCATGTCTTCCCGGTCCGGTTGGGAGTTCAAGTCTAATTGTCCCTTAGCAGCTTCAGCCACTTGGTCTTGACTTCTTGAGCTTAACTCATTTGGCACCCTTGCTTCATTCTCCGAACCATCAACTGGAGTTAAATGTCGAGTGGTGCTGTCTACTTCTGATTCATCATTGGTTCTCCATGATAGCTGATTTTTCTGAGCAATCTCAGCTTCACGCTCAGATTGACGCTTCTTCTTTCGCATCATCAGGGTTTTAAACCGACGTTTAACTGTCAAGCACACATTACAGGTGCATAAAGGTTTGTGTTTGCCCTTCCCACTTGGTGGCTGGATACAGACAATGCAGGAGCATCCAGGTCTGTGACGGGGGTGTTTTGTAGTGGTCACGACTGGTGTCATGCCAGAGTCACTTGCAGCATCTCCAAGTACTGCAGCATTGGCCAAAGAATCAAGACCAGAAGATTCATGTTCCAGAGCTGGCCTCTGGCTTGCTGCTGCTAGTCTTTGTTTCTTGAATTCTATTCCAAAATGATGGATTTAAAATGCGTTAGGGAACAAGAATTGTTTTTTGACTTCTAGGGGACAAGAATTTGTTGACATGAAAAACATGTCAACATCCACGTATAATAGCCCAAAATAACCATCCTTGATCATGCAGCATAATTTGAGATCATGGATTTGTTAATTTCATTCAAGACATATAATTTGTTCACAAAAGCAACAAAAATGGAGATATATCATACATAAAAAATGTCAATACTTATTAATTATAACCATCCTGTGCATATTTTTCCTTTCTGAATTTTTACACCAATTTTACGGTCTTTCAGTTCTTGTAATGCAAACATGTAGACTGAATACATAAACAAGATATTAAAGAGGCTTTTGCATTATTCAATTGTGTATTTCCTTTTATAGACAACAAAAAAAACCAAAAACAAGGGCATGGTTATAAAAGCTCATTAACAAAAAGCATATGGATCCAAATTTAAAAGGAAAGTCAATTTGGACCTCGATCTATCAATGCCCCTAAGAAAATTTAATACTAAAATATGAATAACTTTTCTTTTTGGTATTTATACTAGTTACAATTAAAATGTAAAAGATCCGGGGATCAAATTTCTAAGTAGCACTCTCCTTAAAGCAGACATATTTCAAAACCATCTGTAACTGCCAATAGGAAACTCTTTGAAAAGAAACATAGTTTCAAATGTAATGAAAGCCAATTGAAAATAGGACCATTTTCTACAAGTATTTATTGATCAGCAATAACTACAAAAGCATTGCGTGTATTAAAATTAAAGCACAAAATAGAGAAATACCCTTGTTCATTCTTAAAAGATTATCCAGTTCCCTTGGGTTCAATTCATTGGGAGCAGCACACGAACACCTGCTGACAGCATTGCAGATGCACAAAGGTCTTATTAGAAACATGTACCAGCAATAATAATATTACAATAGAATCTTCTACTCACCTGCTTTGATCCCAAAAATTTTCCATACATGTCCACTTAGAGGGAATAAGTACATCAACTGGTAACTTCCGCCATTTTAAGCAACTATCACATTGTGCCCACTGCTCATTTATCCTGTGGTACAATCATACTCCAAATTATAAGACTATTGAAATGTAAGATTCTGCATTTGTAGAAATTTCTAATAGAAATCATAAAGATACATGCAATGAAAAGAAAATAAAACTAGTGCAAACATTCATCTTACCCATTAGATCGTACCACAAATATACTCTTCTTTCCAAAGACAGGAGGCTCCTGCATGAATAGAAGTAAGTTCACCCCTAAGCAAGATCTTATACGGGCAGTATAAGAAAATGTAATCTCATCTTCCTAATCCAGACTTTTCTTCAAAATAAAAGTTATTAAGGCCTAAAAATCAATTTAAATATTTTAGCTTTATATGTTATCTGCACATTATGGCGAAAGTTGGTCCGTGTAGCCGACCCCACTTAGTGGGACAAGCCTTGGTTGTTGTTGTTGTATGTTATCTGCACAAATTTAATCACTTCCTTGTGTGAAGCATAAAATGAGCAGAGATGCTCAAATTTGCAACTCCAATACTGGTTAGTGTATATGTATTGACGGACTAATGCAAGTAAAGACTGTAAAGTCCATGTTTAAAAAATGAGTGAATTATATGGACAAGGTTAATTTGGTAGTTGGGTGGTGTTAAGGAGGAGTGAAAAGGAAGTTGAGGATTGGATCCCTACTCATACTATAATAACACTAACAATCCCTAACAAGAGAAATGCTAAGAACACTCTCTTTTCAGCACTCTCTTAACAATATTAACATTGGTCGTTTAAAAAGAAATGGTCAACCTAATTGGAGGTTTGGGAAACCTACTATGAAGCACAGACACTCCTCGGATTACGTGTACCCCCGGTGTCAAACACTCCTATAACACGTGTACGACACATGTTGGATAGCTCAAATAAGTGTCCTAAAAAACTATTTTTTCTTTTTCTATGCTTTGACACTCCTCAGGCACGCCATAGACTCATTTACATCAATATTAATAAACACTCATAAAAATTAAAACAATAAAAAAAGGTTTTAAAAGTAATAGAATATTAATTTAATTAGGTAAATGAAAAATTAATTGCATATGCATGTCGTTTCACATATGTTTGTGTGTATGAGAACTTGAATGACATAATTTCATAAATAATTACTGCTTATAAATAGTAAACTCACTTCATATTCTTCAAATATGTGATCCTCAATCATGACAACACTTGGCTTAACTTCTGGCGGCGGACGAAGTAAATCCTGGGCCTCTTCCCAAGTAAGTTTCAGCTCCAGCGCATCCTGGCTATCAATAAGCAGCCTCTTACTTTTTGACCCAATATTCCTGGTTCTTTTCTTCTCGGGAACCAGCACGGGTGGCAAAGACAACGCATCTCTTTTCCTGCTTTCGGGTGTTTCTACATTATGCCAATCCATGTCACCACCAACTGAGTTCCACTTTTTAGACAACACATTTAAGTGGGTTTCTGAGCATCCCTTTTGAGACTGAAGAAGGCCACGGTAACCACTTAATATAGGTATATTCTCATAAACCCCAGAATAGGAAGTTTCACTTGAATGAGAACCATTGGGCATATTAGACGGAAAAGTTTCCTGCTTAATAGGTAATTTAATATCAATTCAATAAGTTTGAATTTGCTATAGTAGCTAAAAGTGGATATTACCTGTAATGAAGCAGAATTCGTTGCCTTCCTGAACCCCATTATAAGTTTCCCCTCAGGGTCCATACGGCTAAATGTTACTGCAGCATTTTTTAGAAAAGCTTTTATTCTTTGTGGTCAAATTTGTAGATTAACACAATTTATTTAGTAAAAAAAGAAAAGAAAACCTTCATGTAACAAATGAAACTTAGAAACAGTACAAAAATCAACTGCTTTTCATATAAGAGAGAACCCATTTGAATATCCTCATTCCCAATCCCCCAAAACAAAAGCAGATTTAGTTCAATATTTTTGGCACTTCGTTCAAATAACAACAAAAAGTTATCAATAAAAGTATACAAACTTCATAAAATTCCTCAGAAGACAGGAAGGAAACAAAAGAATTCGGATAAAATATTTGCAGTCGTTATCTAAAGGCAACATAACTTCTAGGTATGATTAATCATTAGTAAGAATATTGAGCCAGGAATTTGCAGAGATTCTGTTTGCCAACAGACATACGTAGAGGCAAAGAAAAACACCTATCAGTCTTCAAATTTAGCTTAAGTTGCAGTACAGAAAGACAAATAGAAAGAAAAAAAAGGTTTCCATGAGGTGTATATATTCTTAGAATGGGTGATTTAACAAATTCGGTGGTTCTCTCACTAAAACATACCAGTATCACCAGCTTGCAGTTGCATAGACTGAATGCAGGGGGTTACGCCTTCTAAAACATACATCCTACTGTTGTTATTTGGCCAAAATCTAAATTGAAACATCCACTCTTTTCCTTTCACATCTTGGATTCGAAGAGGAAGGCCCTCAGGTTGAGATATAGGAGGGAAATATGCCTGCATAATCCCATCTTCTTTCAGTTCTACGAAATTACATGACTCGTCAAGAAAAATAAATTTTAATATAATAAATTAATAATCAGTTATACAAAATGAAAACAGTAACTATAAATTCAACAGATAAGCAAAAAAATTTACTTCAGCACATGCTTTTGGTAGAACCAAGCGACCAATTCGACCAGCATCACTTGCGCTAAGCATCTTTTCAAAGAGTGGCACAATGGTGGAATTTGGACTTGAACATACCATAAATCATGGTTAAGGAAATATATTTCTGAGGCAATAGTAATTGTCAAAACAATAACAAGTTATCATCTTTCAGAGTATCTTGGCTATAATTAGCAATTTAAAGAACTAATACAATGTTGGATACTCTCCCGATATTTGCTGCAACTCTTGATCTGTAATTCTAGGCCAATATCGTGGAAGCAACTGATTCCTTCCTCGTCCTTCAGCAGGAGGCCTTGCTATTCGAATCTGGGACACCGTGCCTGCATTACCTTCTAAGCCTGGAGAGAGAGTTGGCCTAGGGGGTCTAGGTAAAAGATGGCGAGATCTAGACGCCAATAGAAGTGGAGGTGACATTTTTCTTTGTTCCCTTTCATCAACAAGGGCATTATGAAAGGGATTCAAATTTAACAAAGGGGCAGCAAGGGTCATACTCAAATTTGTCTGTGCCAGTGATTCATATATACCTTGCATACTGTCTGCCTTACAGTTCTCTACATTGGCTGTCCTAGATGATCCATTTGACTCGAGATGAAATTGAGACATCGAAGTGTTACCAAATTCTCCAACAGAATGTAAAACTTCTGGTTTGATTTCTGTAGAAGGCCCATCCATATCAATATTGTGAGGTTTGAGCCAGCACCTCAGGCTGTCATTTTCTGCATAATTCCTAACTTGTGTATCCTTCACATTTAATTGGTCAGCCAGAGATATGCACTGCTGCGCACTGACATGTTTTAACTTTGCTGTTCCAGATTCATTAGGCTTTTCATTACTAGCAATCTGTCAAGTAAGTTTTTTTTTTTGACGGGTTAAGTAAGTTATCATTGCCAATTTTTGGAACATACAGTTAGACTTGAAAATTGAAGCATAAAATAAATACAAAGTAACCATATAGGCAAGAAAATCATATACCAATTGGAAGAACAGATCTGAAATGCAGAGATCAGATCACCATGATTTTTTATCAGATCATATACCATTCAGCTTACCCTCTTAATGCTAATAAATAATTAACTTACCAATTACATGATGGAACAAGATTTTTAAAAAAAGAAAGAAAAAAAGAAAACTAAGTTTAAGACCTTCTATCTATCATTGTAAATTATTTATCATATAAAAACCATAAATCCTAATATGTTCGGTAAATACAATGGTAAGTTATATAATGGAACATGGTGAAGTGAGCTTACAGGTTGAAGGCCTAAATTACTTGCACAGGTTATACAGCTTACACCACTAGTATCCAGTATTTCAACCTGAGACCTTGAAGCAACGCATCCACAGTGGAGACGCTGTAGATAATAGAACAAATAGGATCATTAGGTGTATCATACCAGGTTAAGATACTAAAATTGTGGGTAAAGAAAACGGGTTTACACACACTCTACCTTGCCACATGAGGTGCACTCTCTCCAACCAGAATCTTTCGCATGGAACACATCACAAAACTCTGATTTCTCATAAGCAGAACTAGAGTAGAGATAGCGAAAAACCCAGAGTAAGAATATAAACATGAAGTTGTTTCTAGATTTTGTCCAACTTCAACCAAGTAAATATATTAGCATCCTTACTAATCATAGTCCATACATAATCTAAAGGACACGTTTTATCAACTTATACATGCATGAATGTGCGCTTGAAAATAATAACAATAACTTGTTCTGATATTTTCACTCTGAACTTGATTGAAAACTATATGTCACGAGACTCGCGTGTGGAAACATTAGCATGTGTATTAATTTCAATAATCATATTTTTGTCCAAAAAAACCATCGAGTCATCAAATGATGACATCCCATGATCATTAAACATGATTTGAACTGTGAAATTTCAGCCAAATGAACCTTATTCTAATCTTCAAAATTATACAGTCAAACAGATCATATAATTATCTGGCTTTTCTTTTGTTTTTTTATCTAGCAGCCCAGTGGCTGAAATTTCCTTGCCTAAACATGAATAAGTGGAATGTCGCGGGTTTGAACTCACGTTCTTGCATATGATGTCATATCTCGACTACCAACTGAGCTGACTTTTCTTTTATTCTATTTTAATGTATTTGCCCATTTTGGGAAATCTTATGCTACTACTTCGTATATATCACCAATAATTATTTTTGGGTTCATTTACTCAATATATCAGGATCAGGATAAGAAACATGGTTAAGCATAAACACGTGCCAAGAAAAACGTTCTAAACTATGATCTGCAGCCACAATCTTACAAGTGATGAGATCATCAACCTCACCAAAACACTTCTTTAAAACAAAAAAAAAAAGAGCAAAAAGTTAAAGCGCAAACATCGCCACACTATGAAAAATCGGCAGAAAAAAACAAATTACACAAAGGTCAAATCGGTAGTTAGAAGATTTATATAAGAAAATAACGAAATTAACATATTCAAATTTCAAAGTAAAACCCCAAAACTAAATTAACAATGAACAATTAATTGATAAATAAATCAAATAATTATTACTATTCCGTCATAATTCACTGTTTAATCCGTACAATTTCACAATACTCAACGCCGTTAATCGCATTAATTTTCAACTCACACACGCGTATCAATTTAGAATCTAGAGAAAATAATTACCCGCACTTATCACATAGATCGGCGAATTCACCGGATCGAAGTATCCAACCTTTCCACCACCGAATCGACGTGGAGGCACCACACAAAACATTCATGCAGCACTTTGACTCCATTTTCAACTTCAATTCCACAAGTTTCACTACAAAAAGAAACTCAGTAAAAACCCTAACAATTGAACCGAGTTCGAAAATAGAAACACAAATCGAAATCGAAAAAGTCATAAATAGATACCAAATCGAACAACGAACCTTGCTCGCGTCGCCGGAAGTTGCACGGAAAGTCCGTTCACCGGCGGTTAGGGAAATAAGTTGACGCGGCGCGTGTGGTGGTTGGTTAGGATTTTCATTTGTGTGGCGGGATGGAAAAGAGAGTGTTGAGTTGAAGTTCGTCGGAATCTGACCGGAGAGAAGTGGTTAAGGAGGGATTGAATCGGCGGTGACCGGAGAGAAAGTGAGAAGAAAGAAAGAGAGGGTGTGGAAGATGGAGAGAAGGCGTGTGCATGCAGAATGAGAAAAGAGTGAGAAAGAAACGCTAAAATGCATGCACGATGAGATAGATGATTATACTTCAAGACTTGGCCAACTCCACCACTTGCTTCTAAGATTTTTTTAACTATTTTCTAGTTAGTTTATGAGTTATCTTTTTTTTTTTTTAATTTTAATTAATATTTTTGACATCATTGTTGATGTCATTGTTGTTTTTTTAACATAGTATTGCCAAAACAAACATATATACTAATGGGTCTAAAATTAAGGTGTTTTGAAATTTGAGGCTTATAATTAAGGCTGTTTGAAATTTGAGAGTTTTTTAAACTAACTATGTGAAAAATATATGAAATACTTTTTCAAGAAAATTATGATTCATAAAGAACGCAAAAGGGGGAGGAAATATACAAGGGAAGAAACACCTTGATTTTGAGTTGTTTTTTTTTAGGAAGACAATTATAATTATAATAAGTACACTAGAGAATATATCTTAATAATTTGTGTCCACAGTTGAGTAAACATTATCTATATCCTCCTTTCACAAATAAAAATTTATAACATTGGGATACTAAAGTTTCCTATCTTGTAGGATATCCGTTACTAATGACCTACAAATACATGAATTGAACTACATTCACACTTTGAATTAGATAGTAGTGTTACTATTTATAAAACATAGTTTACTTAACCACATTGTGTCACATGGTAGCATATTCAACGCCTATTTTTATATTATACAGGGAAAACTCTCATATTTGCATGTTTTTTTTGTACTCGTGTGAATTATATAATCAGCTAAGTAAAATTTAAATATTAATTCAAAACAAACAAAATGGAGTATATTCCCTGTGTTCTATATTATAAGCAAATTTTTTTTTTAAATTCATAAAATAATTTATGTATTTGATCTATATATTAACTAGATAAATTAATTATTCAATAAATTTAAAAAGTGAAATTTACTTATATATGAAATATGAAACAGAGAGAATATAATATATATAAACAACATGTATAAGTTAATCACATTTTCATATATCAAAATAACTAAACAATAATCACATTTTCATATGTGTGTGTGAGAGAGATATATAACCTATTTAAAAATGAACTATAGTTTAGAAATTTGACCCATGTTCTTCCAATCTAAAACACCACAAAATATTGAGGAATTCATAGAAACACCTCTAAAATTGAGAAATGCATGTGTCTTGGTCAGAAAATTGTACTAATTACAAGTAAAAAGTACAATAAAAGTTAATTATATAAATTGATTATCCTCGCAAGGATTAGACTCTCTTTCTATATGGAGAAAGACTCAAATATGGTTAGTTTGTTTGTCTCACTTATTTAAGTGAAGAGGGTTAATTTAAGATTGTGAGAGATATAGGAAAAAGAGGAGAGAATCTTATTCTTGTTTTTCTGTAACCAGTCTCACTAAATTGAAAATTCTAGATTCGTTAACCGTCGAATCGAGCTCACATTTTAAGGGCATATTTGTAACACCAGTATCTTCCTTTTAACCGTTTGGATATTCAAAACAAGGCCTGAGGAGAGAGATATCGGCTTCACACTAAAGTTGCAGATTTGGGTAATTTTTTAGCTTCATGACTCTTATTTGTAAGCTCGTTTGCTTTTGTGAATTGTCGTTGTTAGCATTATTTTAAAACTTTTTTGTACCCTTATTTGATTATAGTTGAGCTTTTTTTATCTGGACGATTCGTGGTTTTTACTCTCATTGACCAGTGGTTTTTATATGGTTATTTACCATTTATTTCAGTTATTTTTTTATTTTTTTTTGTCGAGTGTTTTATTTTATTTTACCACCTTTTATGTGTTGGTTGTGTGTTTTAGTGTTTTCAGGTTCATAGGAATAAATCGAGACAAAACAGTACAAAACTTGGAGTTTCAGAAGAAATGCAAAAATCGCCTTTCAGGGGGCCTGGCACAGGTGGTCGTGTCACCTACCACGGACCGTGACAGGAGGGATACCTTGGGCGTGTTGGAAAATATGGGAAGTCAGTGGTGCAACACGGGCGGCCGTGTTGCAACCCCTGGGACTTGAATTAGAGAATAAAAAATCACGAGACCAACACGGGAGACCGTGTTGTCTGACACGGGTCGTGTTGGCCTGTGACGCTGATTTCTTGACTTTTTTCTATGTTACCCATATGTTAAGTTGTGGGAGCATTTTGGATACTTCCAATAGACCTAAGTGAGTTTTTGCTATTTAGATGAGTTTCCACGATGAATTAGGAGATCTTTTTGCCAGCGGAGAGTTTCTACGATTGAATAAGGAAGCATATGCAATTGTTGGAGAACAAAGACTTTTCATGAGCGAAAGCAATTAAAGATCAAAGTTCACCAATAATTTGTAATGTCTGTTTTTTATTTTGAAATTACTTTGAACAATATGAGTAGCTAAACCCCCCAATGCTAGCGGTTGTCCCTGATTTGATTCTGTAATGACTTTGAATTTCTGATTTCATCAATTTCATTGTTTTTATTATTCAATTTAATTGTACAAGAGGTTTTCATGCTTTCTTTATCGGACAAATAAGGATTGTTCTACGGTTAACAATTAGTTGGGCCGTAATTGTTAAGGTTTTTGTATGATTAGACTGTATGAGATATCACCTAGGACTAGGGATATCCTATAGTTACTAGTTAACTCTTGGTAAAACAAAGGCTTGAATTCATCGTAACTCTCTAAGTACTTAGGATTTAGGATGAATATTCAAAAGTTTTTCCACTAAGGACTTAGGGGAAAATAACCTAAAGGGCTGGTAATTGGTACTATGAACTTGTTGAAGAAATCAGGATTCAAGATTGTTATAGGATAAATTATACACTTTATCCTAGCATGTTCCTCATACTAGTAAAAAACCAATTTATATTTTTGTTTATTTTACGGTAACAATAACCAAACAAAACCCCAAACTATTTTTTTGTTTAATTGAACCACGAATTGAACTCGGCACTTTTGTGTAGTCCTTGAGATCGACATTCGGGAAATTTTCCCTATTATTGCAAGAGGTAAAATAGTACAGTTTCTATTTTTCCAAACAAGTTTTTGACGCTGTTGTCGGGGACTGCCAAATTATAGAGTTCAATTAAAATTTTGTTGTTGTGCTACTAAATTTTTTTCCTATTATTTTTATATGTTTCGTTGTTACTTATTTGTGTCTAACCCTTGTATGTGAGGGAAGCCCTCGGCTGAATTTCCTTTTGACGCAAAAATCAAAAGAACTTTTCACGTAAGGCACAGACAAGCTCGAGCGGTTAGACTGGAATCAAAAGGTTCATCAGATCATTCAGGTTCAAAGTCCGAAAAGGAAAGACCAGTGGCTGAAGATCCACCACCACCTTAAAGACTTCTTAGGCATTATGGAGGAGAAAATTCTCCAACAGGTCGATTGACTATTGTGAATTAACCGCTAATCATTGCAAATTTTTAGTTGCACCCCTCAACAATATGAAAGCTTGAGAACAAATCTTTCACCGGAAAGATTAATGAAGATGACAATAAACACTTGCAGAGATTCCTCACCATGAGTACTACTTTGAAGATTGAGGGGCATTATAAAGAAGTTAAGAAATTAAGAATATTTCCGTTCACACTTTCTGTAGATGCTAAAGAGTGGTTTTACTCATTACCTGCTGGGAGTATTACTACTTGGGAACAAATGGAAATGACTTTTCTTGATGAATATTTTCCTGCTTCTGTTTACATTCGCAAAAGATATGAAATTGTGAATTTTAAGTAGAAAGAAGGAGAGTCACTTGGTGATGCTTACAAGAGGTTCAAGAGGTTATTGGTAGTTTGTCCCAATCACAATATGGATCAAACTGAGAAAATGCAGATGTTTGTAAATGGCCTCAAAATGAAGACAAAGCAGTTTATTGACTCAGTTGTCGGTGGCTGGTCCAACTTTACAACAACCACTGGTATTAAGAAGATCATTGAAGCCATTGCTATAAATGAACACCTGGAATTGTATGACAGGGTTACAAGCAAACCAGAGGGAGTTATTGATTTGAAGTTGGAAGCCAATAAATAGCTCAGAATTGAAGAAATTGTTATTGCAGAAGTGGAGAAAAGGCTGAAGGTAATGAAAATAGGTGCTCAACAAGTAGCTCAGGTTTAACATGCACAAAATGTTGTTTGTGAAATTTATAATGGACCACACATTATTTTGCAATATCTTGCAACTCCACAACAAATTGAGGAGATAAAAATTTTGAAGCAAAATAATTTGTATTCTAACACCTATAATCCTGGATGGAAGAATCATCCCAACTTCTCCTGGAAAGAAAATCAGCAACAAGCTCCATAGAAGGCAGAATGGGAGGTGGCTATTGAAAAGATGGTTGCCCACACTTCTCAATTTCAAGAAGAGACACAGAGCAATCACAGAAATACCACAGCTGCAATAAAAAATTAGAAGTTAAAATGGGATAGATTGCACAACAAGTAGCTCTATAAGCACAAGGAAATAAGAAAAATCATGAGAATGTTAATGTTGTCGCAACAAGGAGTCAGAAAGTTGTTGAAGAAAAAGATAAGGTAAAATATGATGATAGTATCATAGAATTAGATCTGGAAGTGAGAGAGAACAAGAAAAAATAGGAATAAGTGGTATCACCTGTGAAGCCAGTTGAAGAGAAGACTAAACCAGTGATTAAGTTATTGTAGCCCTCTCGAGTGGAAAAAAGGGACACAAAAGAGAAAGACTTTGATAAATTTGTTAAATTATTCAAAAAGCTGGAGATCAACATACCGTTCTTTGAAGCACTCGAGAAAATTCACTTGTAACAGAAACTCATGAAGGAGGTACTATCAAATAAGAGAACAGCATAAGATGGACAAGTACCCATTGATGAGAAATTATGCGCAATTGCGCCCTAGAGGAAAATCCCTATCAAGCATAAGGATCCGAGGTTATTTACAATACCATGCACAATAAAAGACAGAGAACTCAAGAGGGTTCTAATTGATTTTGGTTCTAGTGCGAGCTTAATGCCCTTGTCTATTTTCAAAAAGCTTGGTATTGAAAAGATAAGCGGGAGTGGGAAAAAATTAAAATTTGCTGATCACACCACCAAGCAGTCATACGGGATAGCGAGAGATGTATTGGTGGAAATTGACAATTTTGTCTTTCCCGTTGATTTCCATATCATGGATATCCCTGAAGATGAAGAGACTCCTATCATTCTTGGTCGACCATTTCTGCTGACTAGTCGGTGCAATTATGATATTGAGACAAGTAATCAGACATTAAAATCATTTGATGAGGGGATAACCTTGAAGGTATTGGAAATCAAGAAGCAAGGTGCAGGTGGAAATAATAAATCCTCAGTCGGTATGATTAAAGTAGAAGGAGAAAGCAAAATTTCAAAATCACTCCCAGAAGAAGTCTCAAACATAATCTCTCAGGTGACATCAATAAAAATTCCTAATTTCAGTTATGAAGTCAAAAAGAGAAAGAAGAAGGAACACTGAGGTGAGAAGATGGAAGTAACCTGAAGCACAAAGTGGGTTATATTTTTGATCGGAATATGTTATGGGCTGCAGAAAGGACAAGCAATAAGGTGTGGAAGAGAAATTACCCCCATAAGGGGATGAATCGTCGAGCCATGCAACGTTAAACAAAGTGCTACGTGGGAGGCAACCCACGCTTTTAATAACTTAGTTTTTCTTTTTGTGTTTGTTTCGTTTTATCTGCAGGTAATAAAAAGGGATACTTACTAGTGAAAGCTATGCGGCAGCGGCTGGTGTTGCATTACCCTCTGTGAGTCACCTTCTCGAGCTTGTTCTGAAACATTGGAGTCAATGTTTAGTTCAAGTTTGGGGGGGGGGGGGGTACTGCTTTTCTTTTCGAGTTATTTATTGGTTTTATGCTAATTGTTGTGTAAATCCACGAGTTGAAGTCCTTCCCAAATTTTTACCGATTTTTTTGTTTTGTTTTGCTCAAGAGCTTGTATTTCATAGAGATCGGGAATAGTATATAGAGACAAAGGGATGATTGGTTGAGGGTAAGAAGTTTGGAATAGCATGACAGTGATACGAGTCTAACGTGTAGATTTGTACCATAGTGTTTGAATCCTGAGAAGTACTCCTTGAGTAGTTTATCAATATAGTCTAGCATAATCTAGATTCATATGCATGTATGATTGGTTAAGAAATAAATAAAGATGGCACCAAATGATGAAAAGACGGTAAAAGACAACTGGCTCTCTAAGTTGGTTAGCCCGCACCCGGTTATTCAGCCCAAAAGGGGTTGATCCCCAAACGTCATCCAAAAGGACAATATATAAACTGAAAAGTTTTGAAAATTTCATTTGAAATTAAAAAGGAGAAAAAGCTGCTTATTTGGTGCCTGAACAAAATTTTTATTAGTCTTGTGCGTGTGATGATCATCAAAAATTCTCATTGCCTTACTTTGACTGTTCGAATGAAAAAGGAGGAAAGTCGAAAAAAGACTTAAGTACAAAGCATAGTTAGAGAGGTATCTGAAGAGGAAGCTTAGGATTTAAAGGTTCTTACACAAACTACTCGCGTCATGTGAATATCTGATGGACTACCTTTTAAACAAGTTGAACGGATTTCTCATGTATGAGTACCGTCCTGCTGTGATTTTCATGAGTTCTTGTAATGGTTGATTGAGGTCAAGCAACAGTTTAAGTTTGCGGGAGTTTAACCAGTGGTTTTTACAAAGTTATTTACCATTTATTTCAGTTATTTTTTCTTTTTATTGTCGAGTGTTTTATTTCACTTTACCACTTTTTATGTGTTGGTTGTGTGTTTTACTGTTTTTAAGTTCAAAGGAATAAATTAGAACAAAACAGTGTAAAACTCGGAGTTTTAGAAGAATTGCAAAAATCACCTTTTAGGGGGCTTGACACGGGTGGCCGTGTCACCTGACACGGGTGACCGTATCACCTGACACGGGCCGTGTCACCTGACATGGGCCGTGTCAGGAGGGATACCTTGGGCGCGTTGGAAAATATGGGAAGTCAAGGGTGCAACACGGGCGGTCGTGTTTCCCAACACGGGCCGTGTTGCAACCCTTGTGACTTGAATTGGAGAATAAAATATCAAGAGGCCAACACGGGCGAATGTGTTTCCTGACACGGTCCGTGTTGGCCTCTGACACCGATTTCTATACTTTTTTCTATGTCGGCCATATTTTAAGTTGTGGGGGCATTTTGGGTACTTCCAATCGACCTAACTGAGTTTTTGCTATTTAGATGAGTTTCCATAATGAATCAGGGGACTTTTTGCCAACAGAGAATTTCTACGATTGAAGAAGGAAGCATATGCAATTGTTGGAGAATAGAGACTTTTCATGAGCGGGAGCAATTGAAGATCAAAGTTCACCATAATTTGTAATGTCTATTTTTTTATTCCGAAACTACTTTGAAAAATATGAGTAGTTAAACCCCCCAATGCTAGGGGTGCCTCTGATTTGATTCTGTAATGACTTTGAATTTCTGATTTCATCAATTTCATTATTTTTATTATTCAATTTAATTGTACAAGGGGTTTTCATGCTTTCTTTATCGGACAAAATAAGGATTGTTCTAACAATTAGCTGGACCACAATCGTTAAGGTTTTTGTACGATTAGACTATAGTAGATATCACCCAGGACTAGGGATACCCTATAGTTACTTGTTAAGTCTTGATAAAACAAAAGCTTGGATTTATCATAACTCTCTAAGGACTTAGGATTTAGGATGAATGTTCAAAAGTTTTCCCACTAAGGACTTAGGGAAAAATAACCTAAAGGGTTGGTAATGGGTATTATGAACTTGTTGAAGAAATTAGGATTCAAGGTTGTTATAGAACAAATTATACTATTTACCCTAGCATGTTCCTCATACTAGTAAAAAGACAATTTATATTTATGTTTATTTTATAGTAACAATAACCAAACAAAACCCCAAATCAAGTTTTTGTTTAATTTAACCACAAATTGAACTTGGTACTTTTGTGCAGTCTTTGAGATCGACATTTGGGGAAGTTTCCCTATTATTACAAGAGGAAAAATAGTACACTTTCTATTTTTCCAATCACTCATATTGAGGGTTTTCCACATTAAAATATCATTGTTCTCTTGTGATTTTATATGTTCTATTTGTCGTCATATATTTGTTGTTGATCTTCAAGGTTCCTATAAGTTTGGGAAATTTTATATTCGTTGTGTATTGGTATTTTATTGTGTGTTAATTTTCCATCAGAGTCACATTAGAGCTCTTGGTTAAGAGTTATTTTACTTGTTTGAATAATGGATTCAAATTCAAATATAAATATGGTGTTATTGAATGGTTCTAATTATCATTTATGGAAGAGAAAGATGAAATACTTATTATTTATGAAGAAATTACATTTGCTGATGTTTAATACTACAAAGTCGGATTTTGTGTCTAATGAAGAATGGGAGTTTGAACATCTACAAGTATGTGATTTTATTCGGAAATATGTAAAAGATAATGTTTATAATCATACTGTTAATGATACACATGCAAAAACTTTGTGGGAGAAGATATAGTCCTTATATGCCTCTAAATCAGGGAATAATAAATTATTCTTGTTGAATAAATTCATAAGTTTTAAGTATAAAGAGGGAACTTATATTTCAGGTTACTTGAGTGAATTTCAAGGGATCCTTGATCATATGTCATGAACGTGTATTATATTTGATGATGGACTTTTTCTACTGTTATCTTTACCTGGGTTTAGGAGATGTTTTGGGTTTCTATCACAACTACTCCTAGAGGTGTTTAAAAATGGCTAAGGGTTGTATTCTTAATTAGGAGATAGGAAGGAAGGTGTGGGGTTCTTCGTCTCAACATGAGGTACTTGTCATTTAAAATAGGGGGATAAGTCATAAAAAAGAACCGAGGGATGGTAGAAAGAATAGCAGAAGCAAGTCCAAGCCATGATATAAGAAATCTAGAGTGTCATTATTGTCACAAAACAGGACACGTACATAAGTATTGCTATAAGTGGAAAAGGGATAACAAAGGCAAAAAGGGTAAGTCTAAAAAAAGAGATCATGAATATCATCATGATGATCATCTTACTACGGTTACTAGTTATGATCTTGTTATTATATATGATCATGAGTCTGTTAATCTTGTATTAGAATAGTGCATGTTGATAGTTGACAATGGTGCTACATCGCATGTTACACTAAGGAAGGGTTTCTTCACATCTTATACTTCTGGTGACTTTGGCGTGTTGAATATGGGTAATAATGGTGTATCTAAGAAGGGGAAGCTTTCTAGATTGTATTAGATAAAAGCTTTAGTTTATAGGGACAATGTGAATGCTATCAACATGGAAGCATCTTTATGGCACTGAAGACTTAGTCATATTAGTGAAAATGGGATTAATGTTTTGGCTAAAAAATGATGTCCTTCTAGGATTAAAAAATGAAGATTTGTAGAAGTGTTCTAATTTCATGGTTGGTAAACAGAGTAGAGTATATTTCAAGATACATCATCCCTTAAGGAAGTTAAAGTTGCTTCAATTAGTACATTCTGATGTTTGTGGTCTATTAAAGGTAAAATCCTTTAGTGGTGCACTTTACTTTGTTTCTTTTATTGATAGTTATTCTAGGAAACTATGGGTTTGTGCCTTGAAGATGAAAGACTAAGTGTTGGATAAGTTCAAAGAATTTCATGCTTTGGTAGAGAGGTAGACATGTGATAATTTGAAATATGTTTATTCTAATAATGGTGGTATTGTGGACCATTTGATGCCTATTGCAAGCAGCATAGTATTGCACATGAAAAGACACCTCCTAAAAATCCTTAATTGAATGATTTAGCAGATATGATGAATCAAACATTAATTGAGAGAGTAAGGCATATGCTCTTTGAAGCTAGGTTGCCTAATTATTATTGGGGTGGGGCACTTTATGTGGCGATGCATGTTCTTAATCTCACTCTTACTGTTGCTTTGAAATGTGAAGTTTTAGATAAAATTTGGTTTGGAAAAAATGTCAAATATGATCATTTGAGAGTCTTTGGTTGTAAGAATTTTGTGCATATTCCAAAGGATGAAAGATCCAAGTTGGATGCTGTCATACCCTAAATTTGTCCTACCCTTTAACAAGGATCATCTGGCTTATGCATCTTGCACTTTTCTCATGTACTTAACCTCCATTAGGTCATTTAACAATATCATGCATTCACTAACCACAAGGCTTTCTTACATCATATAGAGTTCCACTTCCTCAAAATTCTGATTGCGTTCTTCAACACATAAGATGGTTGTGATTGCTTACAATGAAAGTTGTCTTACAAGGTCACCTAAGGGATACAAGTTCAGGCATTTACCGTATTCTTATGTTTATCATCATCACCACTTGATTAGGCTTTATTTCCCTAATCACGTGGACTTCAAGGAAGGGTTTCAATAGGAGTTGTTCATCAGTTGAGTCTTGCATTCTCAAGGCTTCAAATCATGATTAAAAAAGCACAAGATATGGAGAGATCTTAGTGTACTCATGGTATGCTAGGGTTTTTGGTTCAAGAAGCTTTAATATGCAACACAAGGCAATGCTATATTTAGAGGATCTCATCCATGGCAAATTAGGGTTTTTTGATATCCTAATGCAAGATATTTCATTTGAATGATTGGTTTACTTGTGTTACAAGCTTCATTTGAGTTCATTCTGAAGTACATTAAGCCATAAACCTAATGCTTATTGTGAAGGGTTGGGGTTTTGAGTTAAGGGTTAAGGTTCTTATAACAATGATCACTCATTAATTTTGGTATAATTCAAAGGTTGAGTTTGATTCAAAGTCCAAGTAATTCAAACTCAGAGTTTTGTGCATAATTCCTCAACTAAGAGTTTGCTTCAAAGTCAAGTTAGTGAGAATTTGAGATTGGAACATGGAGATTGAAGTTTCTTAAATTGCAAGCATGACATGTAAAATTGATGCAAGCTTCTAATTGAGTTTTTGAATTTAAGTTTTAGAATAACATGATACAGCAAATAAGAAAATATCAAGATTTCATCAAAATTCATTCAAGTTATCGATGTTCATCAAAATCTATTCATTGACACCATTTCAAAAAAACAAGTTTTAACTTGCAAAATCAAAGGCATTAAATTATGAATGGAAACATTATAAATCTTTTACATAATGAATCACAAGGCATTTACATGATGGACTTATCCTAGGCCTAATCTCTAAATGTTCCTTCATGCTTCTAAGATTTTCATGCTTTAACACCTGTTGTACCCCAAAATTTTCCCTCTCATTGTTTCCCAAGGTTTTCTCTTACATGGGTGGTTACAAACGCTTGCATAAAGAAAATAAATTTTTTTGAATGATGGTAAAGTGTCTTTCAATTGGCATGTCAACAGTGTCTTTTGATTGGCATGTCAACAGTGTCCTTCGATTGGCATGTCAACAGTGTCCTTCGATTGGCATGTCAACAGTGTCTTTTGATTGGCATCTGAACAATGTCCTTCGATTGACATTTCAGAGCAAAGGGTCCTTCGATTGGAATGTCAACAAGCTTCGATTGGGCATCTAAAACCCTTCGATCAAGCATTGGCCCATCAGCTTCGATTGCGCGTTGGTTCCCCTTCGAGCAAGCCTGGGTCCAAGTTTCATTTAGGCAAGAACCCCCTACAAATTCCCTTCGACTCACCAGCAGCGGCCTCCTGCATGTTTATTTTGACTCACTAGGAAAAATGGCTCTACATGCAACCTTTAACTCACTAGGCAAAGGCCTCTTCATGCTTTCCTTGGATTCACTAAGTCCAAGGCTCCTTTCAACTGGCCTTCAACCCACAAGGCAGAGGCTCCCTCAGACTTGTCTGGGATTCACAAGGGCAAAGGCTTCTTCTATGATTCCTTTCAATGCATAAGACAAAGACTTCCTTTGTGCTTGCCTGCACAAGGCCAAGACCCCTTAACTTGCCAGCACACCAGGCAAAAGGCCCATTAGAAGGACATGTAAATAATCCATTCAAAGAAACATTCAAAGGCCCATTTGAAGGACACATGGTGTTGTCTGAAAAAAGGGTTTGGTCAAAGATTGGATCTAGTTGGTCAAAATGAAAGAGAAGTATGAAAAGATGCTTGCTGGCCCAAAATCCCACATATTTCCATACTCAAGCTTCCTGCACAAGCATATTCATGCTAAAAGAAGCTTTGATTGGCCAGAAAAGAGTTTTCATTTGGGCTAGCTGAGTAGGGGCTCAATCGAAGAGGCCCCAATGATGAGAATTTGAGCTATTCGAAGGAAGTAACTCAGAGTCAATCGAAGGGAAAGACTTGAGCCATTCGAAGGAAGTAACTCAGGGCCAATCGAAGAGCAGGGCTGGAAGGTATTCGAAAGAGTGAAATGTGTCCAGGTTCACTCAAGGTTTCAAAATGGCAAGAATTATCCAAATATGGCCAACCTTCAATGTGTTGGATTCTTGTCTCATGGCTTTCAAAGCCTAGTTAAATGGTTGTCCCTTTCCATTCTCAGGCATCCTCACATCCCTACAAATACAAAGCCATACACATTCGCCAAATAGAGGAGAACATTCGCCATGAGACTAGAGACGGAGACACTACACACAACATACATACTGCACGCACACGCTGCCCTGCAAGAGCTCCACAAAAATCCGAAATTCCAACAAGGTTGCCAGAATCGAAGCACCCCACTTGTAACGAACCTTCGACCTCAATTTCATTTCCCATGTAACTTAATTTCGATTGCATATTCATGCTGCATGATTGTTAATATGTTACATGTAAAGTCTGAAGTAACAGGATACCATCACTAAGACATGTGAAGTGGATTCCTTCGAATCTCAAATCTAGCTCAAATGGTGAAAAAATGTCAGCAATCGAAAGGGTCTGGGTTTGCTACCCAGGCCTCACAATTTTATTTTTCTAACATTACTTTGCAGATTCCATGCGTTGCATAGTTAAGCGCTCACTATATGCCCTTGTGGTTGGACCATCAGAGGTCAACAGATGAAGATCTAACTCTCCAAATACGCAGATCTGTCGTGTGCCATCAAGGATTGTCTTCACTGGATCCAACTTGACCCGGGCTTGTCATCTCACGGGCCTAGCAAATCTCAAAAGTATACCCCCAAATTGCTTGTAACAGTAGGCCCAACATGATACTTATTTTTGTTTTATTTGTTTATTCCTTTTTAATCTTTTTTAATTATAATCATAAAATCAACAAAAACCATAAAAAAATTAGACTTAGGATTTTCTAATTAATTTTAATTTGATAAATTAATTAATTTAATTATTTTGACATTATTCTATAATTTAAAAATAATTAGAACTAGGTTCTTATAATTCAAATATTTTCTTAACAAAAAAAAAATATTAGAATTAGTTTTCTTGTATTTATTTAATTAATTAGGATTAAATTTATCCTTCCTCTTTTTAATTTTACGTATTTTCTTAAAATAAAAAAAAACTAACAAAAACAACCAAAAAGTTTTTATTTTTTATTTAGAAGTTTTAGGGCTCTAGATGTCTCTTTCCCTTTCGCGCGTGTTATTTTATTTTCGCACTCTTTATATTAATGTAACTACCCATTGAATGTAATAGAGAATTAACTAGGGCTTTACTGATTTTCTTTATTTTATTTTCCCCAAATTTTTGGATATGTAAATACCCCCTCCCCGAAGTATTGTAATAGCGTAGGATTTACAATTCACGCACTTTAAATTTCTGCAAACTATAAACGGTTTAGATGCATGAATAATAGGATTGTATGGCAAGAATAAAAATAAAACACTAGAAAACTTAAATTTAAAGACAAATAACTGAAACAAGCACAGTTGCACATATACACCTCTAGGGTACCCCACTTCAGTTGCCTTCGAAAATAGTCGCAACTCTCGAAACGTGAGAGGTTTTAGTGGCTACCCTCTGGTTCAAAAAGATCATAAGTCCCTCGTTGACCCTCTTGATGTTGCCTCAGTAAAAATATGATCTTAGAATCCTAGGATAGTTACTAAAGCTTCTTGCCCAGTTGCCTTTATGACTATAATAACGTCCCTTTTGAATGTCCCTCATACATCCAACAATAGGGCTACCTACTCACTAATAGTAGGATAGCACTATCTAAAGGATAGGAGGGAAAGAACGAACCTTTTCGAGTACAAGTAGATAACTGTTAGATGCTTGCTCAAAAACAAACTTTTTACACCTACACAAAAACATTTCAAAAACACTTTCAAAAACATTCATTTTGTCAACACTCTTGAGGACTAATACAAGAGTTATCATAAAGTGAATCACCACACTAAGGCATTTTCAAAACTACTTTTTTCAAAGCACAAAGCACAAGGTATTTCAAAAATGAGCTAAGCATCTAAGAGCCCGTAGAAAACCACAGATGGAAAGGGTGATAACACCTTCCCTTTCCATAATCTACCCCCCTTACTTAGAAAACTCTCAAAAGGTCTTTTTCTGTTCTTTTCACCCTTTCCTTTGTTGGATAAAATAAAAGTCGATGACGACTCTTACTTACTGCAACATTTGCAAACACAAATGCAAAACCATTATAACAGTCGATTCTGCCACCAGATCACAACTCCAATCTTTAAGCTTCCATGACATCATCAAATAGTCTTCACCAACTTCATGCTTGATTCCATAGTCTACGTCCCATGGTTATTGCTTATCAAAACTGACCTACATAAAATCATCAAAACCAGTTCAACTTTATGCCAAAACAACCCTACACTTGAAAGTTAACACAAAAATAGTGTATCACTAACCAATACTAAACCAGTCCAGGGATTAACAATCCAAATGGGCATGATTAAAATTTGGACACTGCAGAGTCGACAATCATTCAATACAATTCAAGATCATAAGATAGGTTATGGTGAAAGTTCAAATTAGATTTTAAATATATGATGGCCACGTGAAGACAATGAAATTCAATTCAATAATTCAGAACGGTAACAATACAAGTCTACGGGTTAATATGCTCTAAAATTGGAGATCCATTCAGTTCATGAGTCAAGTTAAGAACTCAAAAAGCTTAAGCTGGGAATTCAGTGCATACAATATCATGAAGAAACGATCACTTACCATTTGAATACGACTTTATATTCACCTTGCATCAAGTGCCAAAGAAAGCCAAAGGATGAACCTTGCATATTCATTTGACATGCCATCAATTAAACCTGCATAATACAAAGAGTAAGGCAACATTTTCAGTTCAGTAGCAGATCCTCAACTATAGACTCAAAGCTAATACAAGGTTGTGATTGAGTAAAGGCTTAACATGAAAAATAAAGAAAGATAAACAATCCAAAGTTGATTCTAACATTCTTTGAACCATCCCACATATTAACCAAACCCTGCTACAATTAGTCTATCTGCGTTGGTAAAAACCAATTCAACAAAATCAAGTTATATGTTTCCTTGCATTTGTATAAACCATTCATGACAGAAAAATAAAATAAACAGAAACAATTAAATTAACTAACAACTAAACCCGCAAAATAAATCCCAACTAACTTTTAACCGATGCCAGCTCATCAAAAACTAAAAATAACTGATTCCAACTCCATCTCACTCTAACGGATCAATAACTAACTTCTATAACTACCTATAACAGAAAGAAAAACAGAATCATAGCTAACCTTTATCAGATTCATCTCATCCATCAGTTATTCATAAATAACTCTATGGTTCAAAGGCCAAGATCTTCTCCATTGTAACCGACTTTCTCAAGCCTCCATCCATATATAAACTCTTCCCTCTCATTCTGTTAGGAGAGGATCATTACTCACAAAAAAACCCAGAAGAATCATGGCAAAACTCTAGAAAATTATTTTCAATTCCTCATCAATCTTCATCCATTCTTCAATTCTCTGAAGAATCACATAAAATAAACTTTTTCTTCTCCTCTCATCTTCATCTTCATCTTCCAAAAACTCATAGAAAAACTCTCTACAACTTTCTTCTCTGCAGAACCTTCATCATCGTTGCATCCTCAACGCTTTATTCTCTATAACCCCATGACTTCAATCTTCATCTGGTTCCTCTTCACTTTATCATCAATCCAAAAACTTCATCATTCATTAATCTTCAAGCTCTACGCATCATCAATCGTCATCTTCGTAACTCCTCTCCTCATCATTATCTCTCGATTCAACCTTCTCTGTTCCATAATCGATTCATCATTAATTTGTATCGTATCTTCATTGCACCTTCAATCAATAAGAACATAACACAAAAGTGATATCTCGTAATAACACAATCACGAAAGAAAGTTGCAGAAATGTAAAAGAAGAAGAATAAATTAGCGGTACCTTCAAATCTTCCTCCTCTGTATCGCTTTCACTATTTGAATCTGTGTTAGAGTTGAATCTAAATCGCGGCGTTTATGTACTGACACGAAGAAGTATGAGACGGAGCCTGAGACGCAATGTCAAGAGTGAAGAATTCATTCATGGTGGAACTACGTACAGATAACCAGAGAAAATGATAATTTGTCCGCTATTGCGTGGTTGCGGGAGAGAAGAGCAAGAGCGTGGTCGCATAGCCATGGAGGTGGTGTTGAAAGAAGATGAAAGAAAACAATGATGATGGTGAAGTGATGAAGCGAAGGAGGTTGTGGAGTGCATCTTCTTTTGATATCGTCAGAGAAGAAGGGAAATCGACCGCCATTCGCGAGAGAGAAGAAGTTTCTCTTGAAGTAGTATCATCACATATCCAACCCTAATGTCACGCATATCCTCTTTCAATTTCTCTTTTGTTTTTTTATTAATTCAAAATTGAAAATAAATAATAAAAATGGATCATAGTGTTTTTTTTGTGTGAAATCTGGACCGGGCCACAGTCACCATATAAGCCCGCAGATTCTTCTTTTTGGGTAACTGCAGGTAATACAAAAAATGAATTGGACTCAACCTGATGGGCCCTAGCGCCCAAATTGCTTCAGCATACCACCTGGTTTCATGCTCACACCCCCTGATACTCCTATTTCTTTTATTAGATTTAAGATTTTGCTTATAATTTTTCTACATTGTTTTTGATGATAAAAATTGCAAAATCAATAAAATTTTGTTAGATTTTTTTATTTGATTTTTGGAATTAAATCAAGATTATCCGATTACTCAAGAGTTTGTGACTCACTTGTGCTTGTTGAGATCTGAGTCTTATGCAGGTTTGTTGTGCAATATGCATATATGCTTAAGTTTTCGATTGTGATTTATTTTCACATTGACGATGCTTCAACACTTATTCAACGCATTTGATTTCTGACTCTTCCCTGTTGCTTGGTGAAGCTTACTCAAAGTTTTCTGGGTTTCTTTGCTTTGCTTGTTGTTCTACAAACTTTTGTTTGTTCGGTATTTTCTCTAGTTTATCTCATTTCAACATTTTACTATTTTTCTAGATATCATGAGAAGTAGGAAATAAAGAGCGTGCGTTCGAAGTCGCTATTTAAAGTCCTATAGTAGGCACCGCTTTCTGTATGCTAATTGTGGTTGTTTAAAGCCCTACCTTTGAATAGGCAATTCTGGACGTCTGTTTATTTTCTTGCATGTTTCGTTTCATTATCAGTCTGAGTTCGACATTCGGATACTTGGTCTTGGATTCATTCTCGGTATGAGTTTGTTCCAAGTGGATTTGGTTTTGGTTCATATTTTGATGGGTGCGTTCTCTTTACTTTACTGTTTACAATTATGTCAAAATTACAAAAAAAGGAAATAAATATTAATTGTAGTGCGCCTGGTTCATACCTGGATGAGGTGTTCCTTTGAGGCTTTGTTTGGTTCACTCTCGAGGTGAGTTTGTTCCCTATTTATTTTACTTGTTGCAAAAGCATAAAAAGAAATATTCAGATGTTACTTTCCTGGTTCATACTCGGATGGGATGTTCCTCAAAAGCCATGTTTTGGTTCGTTCTCGGGATGAGTTTGTTCCTTTGTTTGTTTTTTATGCGCTTATCTCCTTGTACATATTGTACTTTCTATCTTCCATACCATATTCCCTTGGACTTTGAACTGTTGTATGTTCCCTTAGGATCACTCGACTAGAGTAGCTTTCAAGCTAGACATTAGGATATGTATCCATGCATGCTAATATAGGGCAGAGATTTCCCTTTCAAAACTCAACCTTGGGATCCATCATTGTATGATAACATTACGGGTATTGATAGGCTAGTCTCCCTTAGTTGTTTTATTTCTTTTTGCATCCTTTCATTTAAAACTAAAACTTTCTTTTTTTCTTAGCAAATCATAAAACATGCTAATCACACTTAAACCTTTTTCAAGGTAACAAAACACAAACCAATCAAACGTGGCATCTTGCTTTGAGGGCGTAACTCAAAATTGTTTTCACAAGGGTTCGTCACCCATAAAAACACAAAACAAACAGAAACATGTAATCTGAACTACGATGCTCTAATTCCTCGAAAGGGATACGTAGGCAACAGGTCGCGGTGCCTAACTGAGTAAAATTCATAAATACTTCCTTATTTTCCCCGCATTTATTTTGCAAGCATTCTTCTTCAGTAATAAGCAGTAGACATAAATTAAACACACCCATAAGATAGATAACAAGAGTGGATACCATAGAGTACTACGGGCGTGTGGGGTGCTAATACCTTCCCCTCGCGTAACAAACTCCCTTACCCGATCTCTCGGTTGCAAGACCGTGACTTCTCCCTTCTATGGTTTTCTCAATGTTCACCTTTCCCTTCATGTGGGATAAAAGACATTCGATGGTGACTTTATTGTTTGATGATTTTCAGTCGGTTGTTTCAGCTGGCAATAGATCGACCAATTATTGGTCCATCCCAGAGTCGCTCCTAGATCTTGTTGTCTTTTCTTTGGGTGTTTATTTTTATGCTTTCAGTTTATTCATTTGTACATGATTTTCTAAGCATATGTTTGCATTTCATTTTATCACTTTCTATATTTTGCTGTTGTGTTGGCTCTGTTTTTATGATTGGGTGGGTGTTACTATTGAGGTAAAAGGCCCAGTACCCAAGCCCGAGTGCATTAGGACACTAGGAGTATAGTGGAGCATGATGGCTATTGGACGCAGGTCCTCACTAGCATATTCATGTGGTCTGCACTTGGTTGAGGTTCAAATGAATTACTATCGACACTCACGTCTATGGGTAAGGCGGTAGTACTTTCAGGTGGACCTGTGATTCCAAGTCACCTTTTCCTTACCCTGACCTAGATTTCACCCGTGAGTGGGTAGAGGATAATCTTTACAGGTACTGTTGGTGACTTATTATGATGGTGACTATGTTCAGATAATGACTATTTTCTGTTGGTGACCATATGGTTCTCGGATTTATTTTTTGAGTTTATAACTTGTTCATTTGGAAGTTCATTCGGGCCTTCGATCTTGGTATTCCCAACATGTTCAGAAAAGGCTCAAAAGTATCCGATGTTCCAGAAGCCTTGATCCCTAACAATTGACGATCTACATGGTACTTGGTTCTTGTATGTGTGAAAGTCATGTCAGACCTCTGATCTAGTGATATTCATATGGTTCAGAAAAGGTGCAGCAATCATATTCAGAAGTGGTGGAAATTTGATCCCATGTCTTTACATACATAACATGGTTAAGCACACGCTTAACATACATGTTTTGTTATTTCCGGGGAATCATATTTGTAAGTCTTGTGCTGAAATTTTCCATCCCTTACCTGCGTAAAATCAAAATCAAAGCGTGTAAATTCCTTGGAAATGACGGAACATGATGAGGCATCCATTCATGCACCCCATGCATATTCATGCATGCATAACAGGTACTCGGAGTTGGGGATTCTTATTCATACTTGAGTTATAAATTTGGATTTCTTACTGTACGTGTTCGGAGATCAGTATGGGATAACTCTGTGGAGGATGACCAATACGAAGATCTCGATGGGGTTGATTGTGGTATACATGCAAGCTTTGGCCCGTGGTCGAGAATTCTTTGAGAAGGAAGATAATTGATTGAAGACTTAGGTAAGTCGGGTCATGGAATTTCTTTCAACCATGGAATGCTACACAATCTTGAGTTCTTGGAACATCTTATCAACAAATGGTTTCCATTCACTACGTGAATTCAAGAAACTTGTTTTACCAGCGAGATTAGAATACGCTTGAAAAGGAGTCGATCTTATATCAATGCTTCATTCTTATTGGTTTCCACACTTGTTTGATTTTCAGCGGGTTAGACCCCGTACTTCGGTACCGTCTATAAATTCCCTTCCAGATCATGGTACCAACGTCAGATGTGGTTACCCCACCAGGGCATTCGACTATTCAATCAAGGGCACTCTCCACAACTTTGTGTTCCCTGATATGTTCGACAACCCTTCTTTGTTCCCACGGTGAATTCATGGGGAAAAGCTTTTAAGCAAAGGAAGAAGAAGCCTGATGAGCATGTTGATGCGATCCCAAGGAATTACATCCAGTTACTTACTCACTTGTTGGAATTTCAATTGGTAAAGATCTAATCTTTGGGGTCCTCCTCCCACAAACATCTCTTTTGATTGTGATGCACATGCTAGATGTGTCCCCTGTTTTGGGGGACCCATTTTTGATATTGAAGACTATAAAGGGGTTGAAGTATAAACTCTAACACATGTCTGGAATCTCTTCCAAAAGTCCAATTCCTATTTGGCCAACTGAAAGACTCTTTCTTACTAGCTAAATGTATCTTTTGTTGTGGCAGAATACAAACTATATTGTTTATTTGTGGCATAAGACGCTTGGTGATGCAGTTTATACCAATTCGCTGGGTTAAGCATCCATTCATTCTCCTGAAAGAATCTTCTATGCTTATTATTATAGGGCACCTGGCCATTCGATTGAAGATGGTATGTTATCTAGAGACAAGGTCCAAGACGGGATCAATTTAGAGACTGTTGTGTTCACATCAGATCAGAAGGAGAATTCTCTCACCCATTTAAGCACCAAGACTGCAGAAAGTCGTCAGAATTAAGAAGTCCATACAGAGTCAAGTCTCCTCAATGATGGAAATCATTGGTTTCTTTACTACATTTTCATTTGTATTCTTTCTTGTTTGTTTAAACATTACTTACATGTAGAAACCTGTCTATTTTTGAATGAAAATCTTAATGCAATAAATATGCTTGTCTTGAAGTGTTCCTTTTGGTTTTTATTCATGCATTCTTTATCACTCTTTAAATATTTTACTTGCATATTGATGCCAAGTTTCCAAGTCTTATGCTTAGGAAAAGACTGGAAGAAGGACGGCGATAATCTAAAAATGAAAAAAAATCTCTGGTTGGTATGCTTTTAAGTAAGACTCTGCTGACAATGTACAAGCCTTGTTTTAATTCCTAAACACCGGAGATATAAGGGAGATAGACCCTCGTTAACCCCTCCAATCCTTCAAAGTAGGAGTTTCTTTTTCGTTTAGAAAAAACCTCATTTTAACCCTGGGGCGGGTATTGTTCAGTTAATCTGATCATGCATTCAGAATTCATCAAGAGTGTGCATCTAAGGATACAACATTGGTTATCCTTCAAAAGTTTGAGGAAAGTCAAAACCACAATGTATAACTTTCGTATATCAGGAATGTGCATCAATTGACGATATTCCAATGGGTATCTCTCGCACATTAAGAAGTCGAGATCAGATGACGATACAACAATGGCTATCCCTCGTCTACCAAAGACTCTGACAGTCACAATCACTTCTAATAAATCGAAGACGGCGTAAAGATCAACGACTTGTTCAAAATGGAAAGTATGAATAAGAAAGAAACAAAAAGCCTCGGTAAGTCGAAACTTGAAAACAAGTCTCTTAGGCAAACATTAGGGAATCCCGCTGGACTTCCAAATCAAAATTCAAAAGAATTTGTCCAGGAAAAAGTTAGGGAAAGAGAGAAAGAAATTGAAAATCCTAAAAGGCGAGAAAAGGATTACTAGTAAAACTCCCCATCGAAAGAACAAGGTCGTGTGATCAGACACCAAAATCAAAAGTTAGTGACTGTCGTGTCCAAGAAACCATTGTGGTTCCTAAACCATCACAAACCCCTCTTTTGAGAGATGAATGCTTGTATAGGGTTAATTGAACTTAGGACTGGTGGAGAACATCATGGAGAATGGGTGGGCACTAAAAATTTTGAGCCTCAAATCCTTTTGTTTCTAAAAACTGTGAACCAGTCCATGTTATAACCTTTAAAAGTCCTAACCAAGAACAGGTTGATTCGAAAGCGTGCCATAATGAGATAGCATTTAACTGACTCCTAAGAGGTATATTTAAATATCTATGTTGGTATCTTATGCTTGCATTATCTTTCATGAAAAAGAATTTTCAATTGTTTCTCTCTAGCTAGTGATTCGTTCACAACAGAGTTGTGACACCATTCATTCAAAGTTTTTCCAAACTTCAAGACTTACATACATGTTGCATTAGAATTATCTTTCTCATAATAAACATTCTCCTGCATACAAAACAACTGGATGATATCAAGTAAGTTTACACAATGAACATCAGTAAAGAGCTCGTTCTTGTCAGAGGAGAGAGGCTTGAATACTCTGTTGAAGTAAAAGTCAGTTGTCACCAGAGAAATGACATATCCAGGGGCATATTAACCAGTGATTTTATTAAGCGAAATCATCTTAGTGCTTTACAATCCGAGTACCCTTTAGGGATGAAGTTAGCAGATTCTACCAATCCGGGGCAATCAAGTCGAGATTCGATCTCTCTAAGTTCAGCCAAATCTAGGGCATTCATTCAAAGCTGGTTTCAAATGAGAGGCTACCACATTGATAAATCTCTTCGATCTATGACCAATATGAAGCTATCACGTTGATAAATCTCATGTTTCCATCAATTCGAGGCTATCACGTCGAGAAATCTATTCAAAATTCATTCAATTTGAGGAAATCACGTCAAGAAATCTGTTCAGAATTCATTCAACCTGAGGCAATCACGTCGAGATTCGACAAACATCTCCAAGAAAGATGTAATCAAGAGCAGTTTATTTCATAACTCAAGAGATTGGGGCAGGCCACCTCATATCATATTGTGGCACGAATATTTCGGCCTTCTATTCAGCACAAATTCTTTTAGAAATCCCACAGACAGGGGCATTCCTCATTCGTACTCGCAAAGCTGCTCAAGCCAATTATGTTGTACGAGATAACTACAATCAAGCTAATAACATTATAACAGTCACCCCGACCTGATCAGTGCGTGAAGTCATTCTCATCTGTTGCAGATACTTTCAAACCCAATTCCCCGAGTGAATTCAGAATGTTTGGAGTCCTTGTTGACTTGGCATGTGCAAGTGCACATCCCCTGAGAGCTAATTCGGGGCACTCGTAAAGTTAAACTGGGGCATTCGCAGCTGTCCATGTCCATCTTTCTATCCCCAAGTGATTTAAAAGGTAATTCCCCAGTGTAGCGTAAACTTGGGGCATGTATTCGAAGAGACCCATATGGTGTTCAGTATTCGTTCCTCGACATATTCAGTCTTATCATCCTCTCAACGATTCAGGATATAGGGAAGTCCGGCCAGATTATCTCTTCCCCAACAATATAATTCAAAATTCAGTGGCATGCCTGAAAACTCACTTCGTCGGCAATTTAATCTCTAGAGGAGTCATCAATAATCTTCGATATCATGATCTCCCTAGTGCGAATTATTATCAATATCCCCAATGATCTTTGGTAGTGTAGGTTTCCAGCACCGATACGTATTGGCATCCTCGGTGATGAGCAACAGTTCTCAACGAGCCTTTGCTTATCCCTGTGAAGTCTATTTCTTTACATTACATATAGTTATCACTGCATAACATTGCATCTTATAAATTGCTTAGCCGATCCATCAGAATGGATCTTTATGGCAAAAGAAATTCAAACATGCATATGAAGCATAAGCCAGATCGGGTACCTTACACGAAAGACCTGAATCATTCAAAGACAAAAATACATCCCCATAAGAGGATATCGCTCCCAAGCCTTTGAATGATGTCCTTCATTACATCATGATACCAAGCTAACGGTGTCAGTACCTTGTACTTCCAAACACTCGCCCATGTCAGTTTTCCAAACACTTGTCTGTGTCAGTTTTCCAAACACTCGTTCGTGTCAGTTTTCTAAACACTTGTCTTTGTCAGTTTTCCAAACACTCGTCCGTGTCAGTTTTCTAAACACTTGTCTGTGTCATTCTTCCAAACACTCATCTGTGTCATTTTTCAAAACACTCGTCTGTATCAGTTTTCCAAACACTCGCCTGTGTAAGTCTCCAAAACACTCGTCCATGTAAGTTTTCTAAACACTCGTCCGTGTCAGCTTTTCCAAATACTTGTCCGCGTCTATTTTCCCTCCAGATCCAAATAAAATCACTAAAGTCATTCATCCCTTGTACCTTCACTCGTCATGTCGTAACCAATGTTTTTGTCGTAGAACCCTGAGGTCACCCGTAGGCCTAGTTCTCCATATAGATCTTGTTTTAGAATCCTGAGGTCGCTGTTAGGCTTAGGTAACAGCTCCTGCCCCATGGATCCAGGGGAGTCCCAGTAAGCAAGAATAAGCTGGCCGAATATCCATTACATAGAAGGTAGATTCAAAGACATGTGATCCTACCTTGATCGGAAGATCTACTTCTCCATGTACCATCCTCTTCGATCCGTCAAAGGCTCAGACTATAATATCATTGGGTTTCAGTATAACCCATTCATAATCAAGCCTGTCCAAAGCACCCTTCGGTAAAACATTTAACGAGGAACCAGTAGCGATCAACACATGAGCTAAAGTAGTGCCCCTGCATTCAATGGAGACATACAAGGCCTTGTTGTGATTTCTTCCTTCCGGAGTCAGGTCATCATTAAAAAAACCTAATCCACTGTCAGTCGTTAAGCTAGAAACATAGTTCTCAAATTGATCGGCAGAAATCTCTTGTGGCACATGAGTAGACTTCAATAATTTCACCAAAGCTTGTGCATGAGCTTTAGAACACAGTAACAGGGACAACATGGAGATTTTAGATGGGGTCTGCCACAACTGTTCAATAATCTTGTAATCGCTCTTACGGATAATCTTCAAAACCTCCTCTAACTCTTGCCTAGAAGTGTCTTCAGTTGTAACTTCTTTAGGCGCCTCCGTCTGAGCAGGCTCCGTTAATTTCTCTTTGCCTCGAGTCTCAGCAGTTGACTTGGTAACGATAACTCTAATGGGTGTAGCAACAGTCTTTAGAGAGATTTCTAGGGAGAAAACCCTTCCGCTTCTAGTAACCTTACTGGTCCCAGCAATATTGTCAATGTTGGAATCAGTAGCTTCAATAACTTTATCTTTAGTGATCGGTAGTTCTTGCTTGACACCATGGTAGTAGATGTCGGATCCATAGTTCCAAGTGAAACAACCGTCTGGAAATCATCAAACAATAAAGTCGCCATTGAATGTCTTTTATCCCATATGAAGGGAAAGGTAAACACCGAGAAAACCTGAGAAGGGAGAAGTCATAGTCTTGCGACCGAGAGATCGAGTAAGGAAGTCTGTTACGAGAGGGGAAGGTATTATCACCTCACACGCCCGTAGTACTCTATGGCATACATTCTTGTTGTCTATCTTATAAGTGTGTTTAATCTATGCTTATTGTTTACTAGTAAGTAATAATGCATGCAAAAGAAAGAAGAAAAGAATGTAGGGAAAATAAAGTTGTACTCGCTTAGGCCCTACCCCAATGCCTACGTATCCTTTTTGAGGATCAGAGCTACCGTAGTTCGGCTCATATGTTTTATTTGTTTTGTGTTTTTTATGAACAATGTTAATTTCTCCTTCTGCCGCAGCTCGACCTTTGGAGACTCACGCGTTGGCGCAAAAGTAAATTAATCATGTCCTTACCAGAAAAAGGTTTTAGAGAAAAGGTGCTTGGGCGCACAAAAATGTTTGAATTGGTTTGTATTTTGTTACCTTGAAAAAGGGTTTAAGTGTGATTAGCATGTTTTTGATTTGCTAAAGAAAAGGTTTTAGTTTCAGATGCAAGGATGCAAAAAGTGAAGAAAAGAGTCTAAGGGGAGACTAGCCTATCTCTAACCTAATGTTATCATACAGTGGTAGTTCTAAGTTTTGGATTAACAAAAGGGAAATGTATACCTAATGTTAGCAGGCATGGTTTGCAACCTAAGGTCTAACTTGCATCTGAAAGGAGCAAGCACATGCTAGGGGAACATGGTATGTACAAGGATAAAGCAAGCAAGCTCGATAAAGCACACACATAAAATAATTAGGAAAAGAAGAGAAATGCTTTAGCCAAGGGGAGCATATCACCTGAGAGAAACAAGCGGGAGTGAGATGAAAAAAAGTGATGTCCAAAGCGACTGAACACCTAACCAAGATATAAGATATCGAGGTAGGTGACAGAAGATGATATGAACAATCACGGACTATCAGCATCGCCCAATGCAAATTCCTGACAAAGCGTGGGGGTTCGATTGTAGAACCCTTCCCCACTTGACGACTTGATAACAAGAGCAGGCACAACTCCGAAGCATCATGGTGCGTCATGAGCTAAGGATGACACGGACGAAGTTGCGGGGGTTGATTGCTAACCCTCCCCGCTAGCCTCCTTTTGAGGACTTCAATAAGGGATCGGGAATAATGCGGCACAAATATAAACACACTTGCAAAATACCTACTCAAAGGTAGGGTTTTAAACAAACCACACACAATTAGCAAACAGAATGCACACAATGCAGAATTGCCCTAAACGGGTCTCTAAATAAACTAGAGGGGTTCCTGACATGATAAGCAACGGAGACCCCCGTCATACATCTTTACCCTACTTCTCATGGCATCAGAAAGCAGTAAAGTCCTAATTCTCATGATATCTAGAAAAGTAGTAATGTGCAGAAATGAGGAATAAAACGAGGTTGCGATGATACCGAATGGAGAAGGTCCGTTGCTTCTTCGAAACCATACAAGAAAAGAGAAAACTCTACCCAGAGCCACCTTGAACTTACTTGATGATAATTAATCTCTTAGCCTGCTTCAAAATCAAGTCTCTTTTATTGTCTAATATTACAACAAAAATCTATCACCATAATTAATTAAAAATGGAATTAAAACAAAATAGAGAAAATGGAGCTTTAGGAGGGTATAAATTGAATTCAGTGGTATGCTGTAAATAATTGAATGAGTATTAGGCCCAATATCTGCTTTTTGTTATAAAGCTTTCCAGTTGCCAATGAAAAAACTAACAGACTTAGGGAACTTGGCCCACCCAATCCATTATTATTATGATTTAATATTTAACAAAAATAAATAAATAGAGAAAAATTAAAAAATGGAAAAAAGAAAAAAAGAAAAAAAATAATAGATCATCAAAACGCTTGCGTTTTTCTTTCAAATCTCTCTCTTTCTCGCGATTACCGATGAATTCGCCATCACCCTCACCACCAATCCTTCATCCAACCACCGCAACATAAACACAAACCCTACCCTAATTCATGCTCTGATCATGATTCCCTCATTAATTTTTCCTAAAAAAGCCTTCATATGGCTGAATCGATGGAGAAAAACAAGAAACCCTAATCTTCAAGACATAGTGAATTCCGGCCAAGTACCGCGATTAAATGAAGATGAAGCTCCTGATGGTGGCGGTGAGAATGAAGTTCCAAGGAGGATCTCCGGTAAGCTTTAACATCCACTTTGTTCAGTTTCTTCGGCTATGCCAGCTTCTTCTACTCTTTCCTTTGAGTAATTGTAAATATATTGTTGTTGATTAAAGATGCGAAGGTGGATTTGAGTTGTTGGTGTTGATTAAAAGTGTGATGGTGTCATTGTTTGTTGCTGTAAGATGATACGTGAAGGTTGATGATGCTCTGAGGAATTAGTTACAGAAGAGGGATAAAGATTGACAGCGATGTGGTGAGAATGTTGTGAAGCTTGTTTCAGATTGTTATTGGTGCTGATGATGATGCCAAGACGTTTAAGCATATGAAGATGAAGGTGGTGATTTTAAGAGGATGTAGAGGTGCGTGAAGAAGATGGTTTATTGAGAGAGTACAGAGAGAATTTGAGATGGAGAAAAATTATGAAGATGAAGGTGAGAAATGTTGATGGTGAAAAAGAGAGTGCAGGGGGTGAAGAATGAAGTATGATTGAAGGATGATCTAGAATGGTGAAGGTGCTAAGAAGATAAGGCCATGGCGAGATTGGATAAGAAGGTTTTTGAGAAAGCGGTTGGAAGGTGAATCTGTAACGCACGTTAATTTAATTAATTATTTTATTAAATTATTTTTGGATTATTTGTTGAAGTTGTGAGATGTTGTGGATTGTTGGTATAAGTTGTTAGATTATTAATAATTAATTAATCAGTTGATTAATAATAATAATAATAATAATAATAATGTTGGAATTAATGGAATAATATAATATTAAGTTGTTGGACCTATTTTATATGGTGGTATGTACTGCTAAGGGGGTGTGAGAATTAAGCCCAATAGAAATAATTCTATTATTATTGAGTTTGGTTATAATAAAAGAAATTAGATGTGACAGTAAGGAAAATAAGTTTTGTCAAGAGGAAGAAGAATAAGGGTTGGAAGAGAGAAAGAGAACGTGAAAGTTGCATAAAAGAAGGAAAAGAGGCAAAACGGAATTCGATCGGAAAATTGTAGAGCAACCTTCAATCCAAGGTAAGGGTGGGGTTCTGACTCTATAATAGGGTTTATGATGATTAGTATATGGATTGGATTCGGAAGAAATTGTTTTATTTGTGATATATATATATATATATATATATATATATATATATATATATATATATATATATATATATATATATATATATATATATATATATATATATATATATATATATATATATATATATATTGCTGTTTCATGAAAAATCAATGATTTAGAGATGAATAATGATGCCGTAATGATGTATAATTGATGTAGAAATATATGATTGTCATAAAGGATGATTACCTATGATTAGATGTGTTTTTAGGACCTAGGGCAGGGAAATCACAGTGAAAATGCAGTGAAATCGCAGAATAAATTTAGCACAGATCAGTATGAGTCGACCTCAAAGGCCATGCGTCGACACATGCAGGATTTAAGACTCAGGATGAGTCGATACGAAAGGATCATGCATCGACACATGTAGTGTTTCAGACTCAGTATGAGTCGACACAAGGGATTACACGTTGACTCATGCAGGATTCCAGACCCAGTATGCTTCGACTAAAATAGGCACGCGTCGACTCATGTAGTCCAATTTTTGACAAATTTTTCCAAAGGCTATAACTTGAGTTTCCGGACTCCGTTTGAGGCGTCGTTTGAAGCGTTAGATAGATAATGAAATGAACTTCATTCATAAGGATTAAAATGAAGGATAAGAAGAATAATCCTAGTAGCCAAATTAGGATAGAGTTAACTTCCCGCGTTAATCGCTATGATGATTTCGTGAAGTATGATGAGGATAAGAAGATCTTAGATTATTGCTTGGTTCATAACAGTAAGATTAATAATAATAATAATGATGAAGTAGTGCAGTATAATAATATGTAGAGGTTTAGTAATTAAAGATAAGCATTAGATGAGTGATTAATCGATATAGT
This sequence comes from Vicia faba, assembly GCA_948472305.1. Taxonomy (NCBI): domain Eukaryota; kingdom Viridiplantae; phylum Streptophyta; class Magnoliopsida; order Fabales; family Fabaceae; genus Vicia; species Vicia faba. Next base: position 1,484,136,857 of record OX451737.1, read on the forward strand.
CGAGAATTGTCCTAATACTTATGGGTGATATTATGTTGTAGGCCTATGGCCAATGTAGAATGGTTGTTGACATATTGTTGTGTTATTGTTAATGTGACATACTAAGTTGTAGGCTTATACCAATGTTGCGCTAATTGTTGTTGTTGAAATATCAAGTTGTAGGCTTATGGCCAGTGTTGAATTATTATTAAGTTGTTAGGCTTATGACTAATGTTGATTTATGTTGAGATGTTATGTTGTTGTGATTGTCCCTGTGAATTCTTGTTGATAATGAAAAGTTGCAGAGAATTTTAGATGATGATGAATTACCTCTATTTACTGGTAATAATGGTGATGTGGGCTTATGCCTTGCGATGAATGATGATGATCGTGGGTATGTGATGATGCAGTTATTGAGTCACATACATTTACATGCTCTGTGATGGCCTGGATTGGTAAACTGCGAAGAAGGATTATGCCTTGTTGATGTCTATTAATTGGCAATTTTTATGATGGGGGTTTTGCTCCATTTTTAAGATGGGAGTTCTGCTCCATTTTTAAGTTGGGAGTTCTGCTCCAATGGTACCACATGTATGTGCATTGTAATTGAGTCACATTTGATGTTGCGTCTTGAGTTGTGGTGAAGATAGATTTGTTGTTGCTTTATGTTGTTGACTTGTTGTGACAAGTATTATCTAAAAGTTATGAATTTAGTAGTTATGTCGTGTTGATGTTTTGTTGTGATTAACGTTATTTGTAAGTTGTGAAGTGGTGATGTTATATGATCCGATCTAATATATTATTTACCATACGTTTTATTATATTGTTATATATCTCACCCCTTCTGTTTGAATGTTGCCCCCTGTTGGTAACATGCAGGTAATTAAGAAGGATAATTGTTACTCTTTAGTTCGAGTCGGTGTCGTTGCTCTGATACGTAGCACTCGGGGGGATGAACGCTTGATGTTTAGTTGTTGATTATTATTTCAGTTTCTGAATTTTTAAGTTGATTACATGAAATAATTGTTGTCTTGAGGTTGTTTTAGTTGAATAAAAGAAGTTAAGTGAATTAAAGTTAAGTATGTAAATTTCGCTACTTATCAGTAAAAAGTTGTTTGATTTTGAAGAATAAGTCAGGTTATCATCGGTTCATCTGAGTTAAGTGTTATGTATCTGTTTGTATGCGATTAAATTAAGTTTGATTTTAAGTTGTAAATGTAGCATCCTATTTATGTTGAACTCTGATTTTTAATATTATTCGCTGGATAGAAATGGGGTGTTACAAAGTTGGTATCAGAGCAGGTTGGTCCGTCCAGCCAAGTTATCTAGTGTTGTTTATTCCTTTCTACGTGACAAGTGTGTGAAACACTGTTGGTGCTTGCTTACTTTTCTAATCTCTTGTAGGAAGGAGTTGGTTTGAAGATAAGTGGGGGAGAAGCTTTGATTATCCGATATATTTTGGTTGTAAGATGTTAGTTCGGTATGCTATTGATCGCGACGGTGCAAGTATTGTTGAAGTTTTGTTGTTTCCCAAATCCGAAGATGACATGGATTCAAGATTTCATTTGTTAATCAACGTGGAACGTCTTGAGGGAGGATGATCATACATTGTTAATATTTACTTCTCGAAGGATGAGGAGCAATGTAACGGTTGTTGATATACGAGTAAAGTGTAAATCTCTGATGTTTCAGAAGGTGATTGTTAAGTAACAAGGATAGTCCTTAGAAGGTGTAATTTAGAAAGTTGCGATGTTTCAGCGCTGCTGGTGGACTGTGAAGTTATCGTCTTGAGTATCCCTTGCATAAGATGTCGACATTTGAACGGTGATAGAGTGACAAATTTATATAGACCTTGTTGTGAGATCCTTGTGAGTGATTGTAAAAGTTGTTGAAGTTGTTGGAATATTTTGAATTACGATTCAGAGTTAGAAATGCAAGGAAATGAGTATGATTTCAAGAATGATAAGTGTTGGTACTGGTACAAAGAAATTTTGTTCAGATGTTATCGTAAGGCGTGTGATAGTATGTCGCTGCATGACGTCGGTGTTCGCATTTTCAAATAACTTTGGAAATTCATATCTCGTGTTTCGAGTATCAGATTAGTGTTCCGTTTGATTCTATGAGGAGATAAAAATATATTCTATCATACGAAAGTGTTTTCAAATATGGTTGATGCATTCCCATATGGAGGAACTCTGAAGTCGTTTATAGAACTAGAGGCTTTTTGGGCATAAATGATTATTATCGTAGTTGTTTGGGACAAGGTCAAGCATAATATGTTGTTGGCGAATAAGTTGAGAAATGAGATGTTCAGCATTAAAAAGGATAGTTGTTTGTCATTTCAAGTATGGGATGTTGCATGTGAAGGAAGTTTTGTAGAACTAAAGAAAAGATTGACGATTGCTCTGGTATTGGTTTTGCCTAATCCGAGTGAGTCATTTGTAGTGTATTATGAATGCGTCTATGATGGACTTAGTGGTGTTTATGTTGAAGATTTGGAGACATTGTCTTTTTGGTTCTAGATCTGAAGTATTTAGCGACCATAAGAGTTTAAAGTATTTTTTTATCAAAAGAAATTGAATAGGAGACAACGAAGATGGTTGGAGTTATTGGAAGATTATGATTTCAGTTTGAATTATCATTCAAGGTAAAGCAAATGTGGTGGCTGATGCGTTAAGTCAAAAGACTTTACATATGTCGGCAATGATGGTTAAAGAATTGGAATTAATTAAACAGTTCAGAGATATGAGCTTAGTTTGTGAAGTGACACCGAAGAGTGTTATGTTGGGGATGTTGAAGATTAACAATGATTTTCTGGACAGTGTCAGAGAAGCTCAGAAGTTGGATGTGAAATTGGTAGATTCGATGGTTGGACTCGATTAGTCTGAGAATGATGATTTTGAGTTAGACGTGCAGGGTGTGTTGAGATTCCGTAATCAAATTTGTATTTCTGATGGTGTATAGATGAAGAAAGTAATTCTTGAGTTGGAGGATACTTAACCTTCATGTGAGGCTAAGTGAGTGTAATATGGACCGTGTAATATGTTAAGCGTTAGTGTCTCATCGACAAAATCGAATGAGAGGGAAATTATGAAAGTATTTGTAAAGCTCATTGGAGATTATTGGAATATGGTGCTTTAGGTGACTTGAGTACAAGTTCTAAAGGAACACTATTATAGTTTGGTAATGATGATTTATATTCCATTATGGTTGCCGGCTATCTATTGACAAATTGAGGAACTGATCACCCTTAATCTCTTGTTGATAGTAGACGAGATCGTGTTGGATGGTGTAGACTTATCGTGCTACCTTAATGGTGTGTAAAGTGATTGATGTTATATCAGGAGGTAGTCGGTCACTAGTTTGTGTGAAGTAATATAGGAATTGCTAGGAAAGAGTTGTGACATATTGAATAATTTGGAGTAGCGGGTTGATATGTGAGCTAACTGAAGAATTGAAAAACACAAGAAAGGGGGTTGAATTGGGATTTTAAAAATCAATGCAAATGACACGATGATTTTTATCCTGGTTCATTTGATCTCAAACTAGTCCAGTCCACCCGCCAAGGTGATTTCGCCTCTCTCCAACAAGGTCTTAATTCATTAATCAAACTGATTACAAATCTACTTTGAAAACTGCCAAAGTCTTCTTGAGTACAACCACAACCCGGTTTATCTCAAGGAATTACACTAACAAAAGTATGAACAAAGCAGTGTACAATATGTTTTTCGTTACAAAAATAGTATCACAAACTTGTGATGTATTACACAATTTAGAGAATAATATAAATATTGAGTAGCAGCGTTGAAGGATTGTCAAATTGCAGTGTTGTAAATCATGAACGATTTAACCTTGTCATTTGTTTAAATAGGCGCAGCGATCTTGTGTAATTAGAAACTTGATAAATGTTAGTTAATGCACTTTCCTCAATTAAAAGATCCTTGACTATTTGTAGTCGTTGCAATTAATACAACTTTGACGAATAGTAACGCTTCAGAACATTAAGGAATCTGTTTGATGCTTTGCTTCAGAACTTGAAAGGTCAGAATCATAAGGTCCTGTTTACAGCGTTAGACTTCCGTTCAGAGTTAAAACGTCTTTCTCTTAGCGCAAATTTTGATCTTCATTCATCAGAACTTTCTGAGATTAGTCTATGTTCACAGCAGGAATAACCTTGTAGCTTAACTTCTGATCTGTTTCCGTCAGAACTTCTCTACAAAATAGAATATAATTTTAGAGTGCATATTTTCTATTTATGTTTGTTATCATCAAAACTCTTACGAGGGTTGTAGAATCAAACTATGTTCTAACAATCTCCCCCTTTTTTATGATGACAAAAACTAGGATATTTCAATAAAAATAGACAGAACATAAAGCATTAGAGAGTCTCCCCCTGAGTTGAGTACTCAGATACAGATGAATTACTTCCCTGAAGTTCATAGCTTAATTCTTTGAGCTTATGGGATTTTGAGTTGAACCATCTTCTGAACCGATTCCAATGAGAATCAGAAGCAGCAAGATTTGGATTTTCTAAACTTGCTTGCTTCAAAGAGTTAACACATTCCATTAATTGTATTTCAAAAATCAATAAGTTTCTACCAACATATGATTTGGTTATAGTTGGTTTAGGTTTAGGAATGGCAATTTTGTGAGAGGTTGAGGATATGTGATCCGATGCTTCTAAGTCACTGATTGTTCTGAGGTGATCATCTAGATGGTTAAAAGGAGAGGGAGTAGGTGAATCAGAAATGATGATTGGTGATCGAGGTGTGTTTGGTGGAGTGGAATCATAAGGTGATGGGATTTATGGAATGTCTAGGATGGAGAGGTTATGTGATTCCAAGAATTGGTGTGGTGTTATCAGAGTCTGTGTATGAATCTTCTGGTTGGTCAGCGGTAGCGTTTGGATTTTCTGGGCGAGTGGTTTGGAAGTTTGGATTTTCTGTTTGAGGAGTTTGAAATTTTGGATTTTATGGGTTAGGAGTTTGAAAATCTGGATCAAATTGATCAATATCAGAAAGAACGCTATCAAGTTCTGGCTGATTTTGTTCAAAATATGGATTTGGAGAGAGAGGATCGTTTATTATGTTTTCTAGAGTCACAGAGGGGTCAAACTCTATATCAATGTCTTCAAAAGTTTGAGGTGAGGGATCTTCTATTGGTTTAGGAGAGGAGGGTGTTTCAGATGTTGGAAAAACTATTGATTCTACAACAGAAATAAAAGAAGTGTTACCTTTCTTTTTAGCAGCTTTTGGAGTCCTCTGAGAAGATCCTTCTCCTGCAGCTTTTCTCTTTCTGGACTTCTTTAGGACAACATCTGGAGATTGCTGATGCAGATCATGAATGTTAAGTTCTGGAGCAGTTCCATCCTTCTTTCATGCTTCTAAGTATTTGACCACTATTTCTGGTGTAGCATCAATATCAAAAAATAGAGGAAAATCTTTCAGAGGGATTCTCCTTATCGTGATGACTTCATGTGTAGCAATGGTTGGCTCCTTCTTAATGCTGTCAATAATCTTCATCTTTTTTAGGTTCTTGGCATTAAGGGGTTTTCCAGCACATGCCTCTAGCGTTCTTATCTGCCGAGCTTCTGTCAGATGCTCTATCAATCTATTCTCAGTCAGAACATCAGAAATTAACCTGCCCAGAGGTATCCAGTCCCTCTTGGTTCTTTCATATTCTCTTGTTTCCTTCACGCTTGTTCTCAGATGATTGAAAAGCAAGTGAGGAAGGTTTATTCTTGTCTTCTTTGCACTGAAATATAGTAGAAACTGTTGATCAATATTGATATAGTCAGAAGAGCTTGTTGGCTTCCTATGGTTGATACAACCCAGAATGATCTTAGCCCAGATTCTGAAGTAGTCTTTCAGATCTCTAATATTGTTGGATGGCTGTCCAGAAGTGAATATAACTCTTGATATGGCTTTTAGGTCAGAGCATTTCTCAGCCATGTCACTGCACTTGATTCCTCTGCCATTGTACCCAATCAGCTTTGCAATCAAATCTTTAGTAATTGTAATTTTCTTCCCCATTACATAAGACATCACTTGATGATTTGAGGAGGTTGCATGAATCCAGAATTCCTTTACCAGAATTGGGAACACTGGAACTAGAAGACGATCAAAATACATGTTCCAACCTTGAGAAGCTACATCTGCAGAAACATCAAACCCAATCTCCTTCTAGCTTTTAAAGTCGATGATAAGCTTGCAGAGAACCTCAAGAGATTCAATTGGAGTGAGTAAGGTTCTTATTGGTTCTTAGTACTGTTTTGCTATTGATGATGAACCATGAGCACATTGAAGATTTTTGGCGCTTGAAGAAGATGCCATTGTTCACATTGACTGTTTGAGATTTCTGAGAAAAAGGGTTTTTGCAAACAAAAACTAGAGAGAAAAATAGAAGCGAGAAAAGGTGAAAGTGATAGTGAGTGTGTATTTATAATCACTTTGAAAACTTAAAAGATAAAATAAATTAATGATTACACATCAATTATGAATCCTGAAAATAAGGGGTGGCGTGGAGATAAGAAACAGTTACCAATGGCATGCGTCTCAATGCACCCAATCAAATCTTTAGACCCTTCAGAATTTGAACGCGTGTTCAGCTTTAGAAGGTAGCTTGTGAGAGGATGACAAACATTGATAATATGAACTACACACCTCTATCTTTGAAATGAACCGTTCATATCTTATTATATAAATTCTGATGCAACTGTTCTTCTAACTTCTGAAGACTTGTTGAACTGATGTTCACAAAGAAAACATAAAATTCTGAGGGTTAATGAGTATATAAATAAAAATATTATTATGGACATAATTTCATGCTGAGATGTTTCAGAATGAAATTAAACCTATCTTTAGAAAGTTGTTTAGTAAAGACATCATCCCATTGATGGTCTGTGTCAATAAATTTTAAAGAAAGGATTCCTTTCTGAATATAGTCCCTAATAAAGTGATGTTTTATTTCTCTACACTTAGCCCTAGAATGCAAAATAGGATTCCTAGATAAACATATTGCAGAAGTATTATTACAGAATATAGGAATGTTACTCTCAAATATGTTGAAGTCTTCAAGCTTACTCTTCATCTAGAGCATCTGTGTGCTGCATCCAGCAGCTGCTATGTATTCAGCTTCAGCTGTCGATAAAGAAATTATGGATTGCCTCTTGCCAGTCCATGAGTTCAGATTTTCTCCCAAAAACTGGCAGCTTTCAGAAGTGCTTTTTCTTTCTACTCTGTGTCCAGCGAAGTCAGCATCACATTACCCTACTAAATTGTATTCACTGGTTTTTCTATAAAACAAACCAAGGTTAGTAGTACCTTTAAGATACTTGAAAATTCACTTAACAATTGTTAACTGAGATTCTCTAGGATATGATTGGAATCTGGCATATAAGCAAACACTGTAGAGAATGTCAGGCCTTGAAGCTGTAAGATATAAGAGAGAATCAATCATACCTCTATATATCTTATGTTCTACCTTTTTACTTACCTCTTCCTTTTCCAGAATGCACGTGGGATGCATTGGAGTCTTGGATAGCTTACACTCTGATAGGTCAAATTTCTTCAGAAGTTCTCTGACGTATTTGCTCTGGTGTATATAGGTTCCTTCTGGAGTTTGATTAATATGAATGCCCAGAAAGAATTTGAGTTCTCCCATCAAGCTCATTTCAAACTCTACCTGCATAGACTTAGCAAATTCTCTTCCCAGAGAAGCTTTAGTAGATCCAAATATCATATCATCTACATAAATTTGACAAACTAAAATGTCATTCTTAAATGTCTTACAGAATAAGGTTGTGTCCACTTTCCCTCTAGTGAATTCCTTTTCTAACAGAAAGCTACTAAGTCTTTCATACCAAGCTCTGGGAGCTTGTTTGAGACCATATAGTGATTTCTATAGTTTGAAAACATATTCTGGATGTTTGGGATTTTCAAACCCAGAGGGTTGGTGCACATAAACCTCTTCATCAGTGTATCCATTTAAGAATGCACTATTGACATCCATATGATAGAGAGTGATGCCATTATTAACAGCAAAAGAAATCAAGAGTCTGATAGATTCTAACCTGGCGACTGAAGCAAAGGTTTCTGTATAGTATATCCCTTTTTTCTGACTATAACCTTGTGCAACCAGTCGTGCCTTGTTTCTGATGACTTCTCCTTGTTCATTCAGTTTGTTTCTGAATACCCACTTTGTTCCAATGACGTTGAATCCTTTTGGTTTGGGAACCCGATCCCATACGTCATTTATGGTGAATTGATTTAACTCCTCCTGCATAGCCAATATCCAGTCGTTGTCCAGAAGAGTTTCATCAATGGTAGTTGGCTCAATCATAGATACCAATCCCATGAGAGATTCTTCAAAATTTATGAATGTTGATCTTGTTCTGATTGGATCTTCCTTCTTTCCCATAATTTTGTCTTCAGGGTGTGCTAGACTGCTTCTAGATAGTCTTTTCAGGAGAGGTTCTTCAGAAGTTGTTGTAGTGATTGTGACATTTCCTCCTGATGTTGTTTGAGAGTCTTTGTTGGGAACTTCTGATGTATTGCCTTTAGTACATGTGAATTGAACTTCTATGTCTGCAAGAGATTCATTTTGCTTTGACTTTTGATAGCCAAGCTTGTCATCAAATCTAACACTGATAGACTCTTCTACAATCTATGTTTCTATATTATATACTCTGTATCCTCTTGAGCGTTCAGAGTATCCTAACATAATACACTTATGTGCTTTAGAGTCAAACTTGTTCAGATGTTCTTTGGTGTTAAGCATAAAACAAGTACATCCAAAAGGATAGAAATACGAAATGTTGGGCTTTCTGTTCTTCCACAATTCATATGGAGTCTTATCCAGAATAGGTCTTATGGAGATTCTATTCTGAATGTAACACGCTGTGTTAATTGCTTCTTCCCAGAAGTTCTTAGCAATGTTAGTCTCATTGATCATGGTTCTGGCCATTTCTTGTAAAGTTCTGTTCTTTCGTTCTACAACTCCATTTTGTTGGGGAGTTCTAGGACAAGAGAAATCATGAGATATGCCATTCTCATTAAAAAAAATTTCAAATTTTTTGTTTTCAAATTCTCCACCACGATCACTTCTAACTTTGACAATTCTAATATCTTTCTCATTCTGAACTTGGTTACAGAAAGCAACAAACACAGAGTGTGACTCATCCTTATGTCTTAAGAACTTTACCCATGTCCATCTACTATAGTCATCTACGATCACTAACCCATACTTCTTGCCAATAATGGATTCAGTTTTCACTGGTCCAAATAGATCTATGTGCAGGAGTTCCAATGGTCTAGAGGTAGAAATAACATTTTTTTCTTTAAAAGAAGGTTTTGCAAACTTGCCTTTCTGGCATGCTTCACACAGAGCATCTGAGCTGAACTTTAGATTAGGAAGTCCTCTGACCAGATTGAGTTTGTTAATCTGAGATATACTTCTCATACTAACATGCCCCAATCTTCTATTCCAGACCCATTGCTCGTTGTTAACAGACAGAAGGCATTTTATGTTCTGACTTTTTAGTTCAGAAAGTTTTATTTTGTAAATGTTGTTCTTCCTCTTTCCGTTAAATATGATAGATCCATCTTTCTGACTAACAACTTTACATGAATTTTGATTAAAGATTATATCATAACCGTTATCACTTAATTGCCTTATGGATAATAAGTTATGTATTAATCCATCTACAAATAGAAAATTATTAATAGAAGGGAGGTTACCGTTACCGACAGTTCCAGAGACAATGATCTTCCCTTTCTGATTGCCTCCAAAACCCAAGTAGCCTCCAGATTTAAGTTCCAGACTTTGGATCATATGATTTCTTCCTGTCATGTGTCGAGAGAATCCAGAGTCCAGGTACCATGACTGGTGTTTTAGTCTTGCTATCAAAGATATCTGCTACATATATAATTTTGTCCTTAGGTACCCATATCTTTTTGGGTCCTTGTTTGCTAGTATTACCAAAATTCTGTTTGAATTTTGGTTTAACAGAGAACTCATTATTGGTATATTTCAAGTCATGTGTGTGCCCATAAGTAAAGTGAGATTTTAAAGGTGTGCGTTTAATAACTAAGTCCATGACTTTCTTAGGTTGGGATACTTTACCTTGGTATCCTATACCTTTTCTGCCATTTCTGCTAACTCCATAGATCATTGAATCCCTCTTGCTTCTATCTATGTTTTTAGCCAGAAACTTCTGAAAGCTATGATCATATTCCTTTATGATCTTATCAGAGTTACTTGGAGCCTCTGAGATTGTTTCCTTCTGAGTGTTTTGTAAATCTTTTTCAAGTTTTGAAATTTTTTCTTTTAGCTCAGAAATTTCTAATCTCAGATTCTTAGTTTCTTCAGAGTCAGAAACTAGATCCTTTTTCAGGTTCTTGAATTTGACTCGAAGTTGCTGATATCTTTCAAGAATTTCACTCATACTTTCTCCTAATTCAACTTTAGTAAAATTTACAGTAAATTCAGGAAATACCTCTTCTGTGTCTGATTCTGATTTTGACCCAGATGATTCACTATCTTCTGTCACATTAGCCATAAGAGCAATATTAGCCTTTTTATCTTATGATTCAGTGTCTATGTTAGAAGTATCTGAGTCATCCCATGTTGCCATGAGACTTTTCTTCTTCTCCTTGAATAACTTCTTTTTGGGTTTCTCCTTCCGAAGCCTTGGACAATCGCTTTTGTAGTGCCCTTGTTCATTGCACTCGTAGCAGACAATGTCCCTGTTGCTTGACTTTCTGTGTCCAGAAGAAGATTCAGACTTTCTGTGTCCAGAAGAAGATTCAGACTTTCTGTATCCAGAGGATGCTTCATTCTGATTCCCCGTTCTTCTTGAGTTTATGAACTTCCTTTGCTTCTGCTTCCACAACTGATTGACTCTTCTATAGAGAAGAGACAATTCGTCTTCTTCTAATGAGGATCCACCCGAGGTTTCTTCCATAGCCTGTAAAACTTTAGAATCATATTTTTTGTTAGATTTTAGATCTAAAGGCTTACCTTGCTTCCGAGGCTCGTTATCTTCTAACTTTATCTCATGACTTATGAGTGAGCTGATAAGTTCTTCTAGAGATATCTTGTTGAGATCTTTCACCAGTTTGAGAGCAATGACCATGTGCCTCCATTGCTTCGGTAAACTTCTGATGATCTTCTTTACATGATCAGCAGTTGAATAGCCTTTGTCTAGAACTCTCAGCCCAGCAACTAGAATCTGGAATCTTGATAACATTGCTTCAATGGTTTCACTTTCTTCCATCTTGAAGGCTTTGTATTTCTGAATGAGTGCAAGGGCTTTGGTTTCTTTTACTTTCATGTTGCCTTCATGCGTCATTCTCAAAGAATCAAACATGTTTTTAGCTGTCTCTCTGTTTGTAATCTTCTCATACTCTGAATATGAGATGGCACTCAAGAGAATTGTTCTAGCCTTGTGATGATTTCTGAAGTCACGCTTTTGATGATAATACATTATTTTTCTATCAATCTTCTAACCACTTTCATCCACAGGATGCATGTACCCATCAATTACCATATCCCAAAGATCATCATCATGAGCCAGAAAGAAGCTTTCAATTATGTCTTTCTAGTAGTCAAAGTTCTCTCCATCAAGGATTTGAGGTTTGCCGCTGATTCTATCTTTATCATCATGATAGTAATTGCTGATGTTCTAACTTGGTCTCACCATAGTGTTTTTCTTAGCTTGGATCTTGTACTGACACGGTTAAGTGCTTGAACTCAGAATCATGTGCTCTGATGCCAATTGAAGAATTGAAAAACACAAAAGGGGGGTTGAATTGGGATCTTAAAAATCAATGCAAATGACACGATGATTTTTATCCTGGTTTATTTGATCTCAAACTACTCCATTCCACCCGCCAAGGTGATTTTGCCTCTCTCCAATGAGGTCTTAATTCACTAATCAAACTGATTACAAATCTACTTTGACAACTGCCAAAGTCTTATTGAGTACAACCACAACCCGGTTTATCTAAAGGAATTGCACTAACAAAAGTATGAACAAAGCAGTGTACAATATGTTTTTCATTATAAAAACAGTATCACAAAGTTATGATGTATTACACAATTTAGATAATAATATGAATATTGAGTAGCAACATTGAAGGATTGTCAAATTGTAGTGTTGTAAATCGTGAACGATTTAACCTTGTCCTTTGTTTAAATAGGCGCAACAATCTTGTGTAATTAGAAACTTGATAAATGTCAGTTAATTCACTTTCCTCAATTAGAAGATCCTTGTATGTTTGTAGTCGTTGCAATTGATACAGATTTGATGAATAGTAATGCTTCAGAACATTAAGGAATCTGTTTGCTGCTTTGCTTCAGAACTTGGAAGGTCATAATCATAAGGTCCTGTTTGCAGCGTTAGACTTCCGTTCAGAGTTAAAACGTCTTTATCTTAGCGCAAATTCTAATCTTTATTCATCAGAACATTATGAGATTAGTCTACATTCACAGCAGAAGCAACCTTGTAGCTTAACTTCTGATCTGCTTCTGTCAGAACTTCTCTACAAAATAGAACATGATTTTAGAGTGCATATTTGTTATTTGTGTTTGTTATCATCAAAACTCTTACAATGGTTGTAGAATCAAACTATGTTCTAACACTAACGTCGCAAAGTGAAAGATTGAGAATATCAAGTGAACAATGGTTTTATGGTGGATGTTGAGGAAAGTCTGAAACTGGAATGAGACTTGTAAACTGTATAGTTGGTAGAAACTTTAATGAAGATGGTTACTTAAGATGGATTATCAGAGTTGCGCAGCTGAAGCGTATATGGCGCAGTTGCTATGAGTATACGACTCTACATGCTTGATTTAATAGATTGTTGATGTAGGAATGATGTGCCAAGGTGTTGTGATATCTCAGAGATATTTGCTGATTTATAAGGATATTAATGTGGTTGTTAGTTGATGGTAAATTGTGTGTATATTTGTTGAGTTATACTGTTAAGTTACCGTTATAATGATTTTGTTCCCGTTGGCGTGATGTTGTTGTTGGTTACCATAAAGGGTGAATAATACTCCATAATATGACTAAGTTTATTATGTTGGCTATGTTGATGTCACTATAAGGGTGATACGACAATATGAATAAAGTTGTTGATAATTGACATATATATATATATATATATATATATATATATATATATATATATATATATATATATATACGGGAATGGAATTGTGTATGTGTTTTGGTGTAGAAGATGTTGTTAAGATGATAATGTGATGTTGTATATCCAAGTATAAGTGTGTTACTACTTTAAAATATTGATATGTCAAGATATTGTTAAAGCGGTTGATAAGTTGTTAACGATTATGTCACGGAAGTGTTGAATGATTAACATGCGTGTATTCGATTTAAATCATGTTGAGTTATTATTATGTCGATAAAGTAGTGGTCGAAGTGTTTCCAGACGCGACTTGGGGATCAGAGAATGAGATGCAAAATTCGCGTTAAGAGTGGTAGTATCGAGTAGATTTTCGAGGATAAAAATATTCTAAGTGGGGGAGAGTTGTAACGCCCATTAATTTAATTAATTTTCGATTATTTGTTGAAGTTGTGAGATGTTGTGGATTATTGGTATAAGTTGTTAGATTATTATTAATTAATTAATTAGTTGATTAATAATAATAATAATGTTAGAATTAATGGAATAATATAAGATTAAGTTGTTGGGCCTATTTTATATGGTAGTATGTAGTACTAAAGCCTGTGAGAGTTAAACCCAATAGAAATAACTCTATTATTATTGAGTTTGGTTATAATAATAGAAATTAGATGTGACAGTAAGGAAAATAGGTTTTGTCAAGAGGACAAAGAATAAGGGTTGGAAGAGAGAAAGAGAACGTGAAAGTTGCAGAAAAGAAGGAAAAGAGGCAAAACAGAATTCGATCAGAAAATTGTAGAGTAACCTTAAATCCAAGATAAGGGTGGGATTCTGACTCTATAATAGGGTTTATGATGAGTAGTATATGGGATTGGATTCGGAAGAAATTGTTTTATTTGTGATTGATATATATATGTATTGTTATTTGATGAGAAATCAATGATTTAGAGATGAATAATGATACCCTAATGATGTATAATTGATGTAGAAACATGGGATTGTCATAAAGGATGATTACCTATGATTAGATGATATTTTTAGGACCAAGTGCAGGGAAATCATAGTGAAAACTTAGTGAAATCACAAAATAAATTTAGCACAGATCAGTATGAGTCGACCTCAAAGGCCATGTGTCGACACATGCAGGATTTAAGACTCAGGATGAGTCGATACGAAAGGATCATGCATCGACACATGCAGTGTTTCAGACTCAGTATGAGTTGACACAAGGGGTTACACATCAACTCATGCAGGATTCCAGACCCACGTCGAATCAAAGAGGCACGCGTCGACTCATGTAGTCCAATTTTTGACAAATTTTTCCAAAGGCTGTAACTTGAGTTTTCAGACGCCGTTTGAAGCGTTGGATAGCTAACGCGATGAACTTAATTCATAAGGATTAAAATGAAGGATAAGAAGAATAATCCTAGTACCCAAATTATGATAGAGTTAGCTTCCCGCGTTAATCACTATGATGATTTTGTGAAGTATAATGAATATAAGACGATCTTAGATTATTGCTTGGTTCATAACAGTAAGATTAATAATAATAATAATGATGAAGTATTGCATTGTAATAATATGTAGAGGTTTAGTAATTAAAGATAAGCATTAGATGAGTGATTAATTGGCATAGTCGAGAATTGTCTGAATATTTATGGGCGATATTATATTGTAGGCCTATGGCCAAAGTCGGATGGTTGTTAACATATTGTTGTGTTATTGTTGATGTGACGTACTAAGTTGTAGGCTTATGGCCAATGTTGAATTATTATTAAGTTGTTAGACTTATGGCCAATATTAATTTATGTTAAGATGTTGTATTGTTGTGATTGTCCCTGTGAATTCTTGTTGATAATGCAAAGTTGCAGAGAATTTTAGATGATGATGAATTACCTCTATTTACTGGTAATAATGGTGATGTGGGCTTATGCCTTGCGATGAATGATGATTTTCGTGAGTATGTGATGGTGCATTCATTGAGTCACATACATTTGCATACTCTGTGATGGCCTGGATTGGCAAACTGCGAAGAAGGCTTATGCCTTGTTGATGCCTCTATTAATTGGAAATTTTTATGATGGGAGTTCTGCTCCATTTTTAAGATGGGAGTTCTGCTCCATGTTTAAGTTGGGAGTTCTGCTCCAATGGTACCACATGCATGTGCATTATAATTGAGTCACATTTGATGTTGCATCTTGAGTTGTGGTGAAGATAGATTTATTGTTGTATTATGTTGTTGACTTGTTGTGACAAGTATTATCTAAAAACTATGAATTTAGTAGTTATGTCGTGTTGATGTTTTGTTGTGATTAATGTTGTTTGTAAGTTATGAAGTGGTGATGTTATATGTTATGATCTACTATATTATTTATCATATGTTTTATTATATTGTTAAATATCTCACCCCCTTCTGTTTGAATGTTGCTCTCTGTTGGTAACGTGCATATAATCAAGAAGGATAGTTGTTACCTTGTTAGTTCGAGTCAGTGTCGTTGCTCTGATACATAGCACTTGGGGGGATGAACGCTTGATGTTTAGTTGTTGTTTATTATTTCAGTTGCTGAATTTTTAAGTTGATTACATGAAATAATTATTTTCTTGAGGTTGTTTTAGTTGAATAAAAGATGTTAAGTGAATTGAAGTTAAGTATGTTGATTCCGCTGCTTATCAATAAAAAGTTGTTTGATTTTGAAGAATAAGTCAGGTTGTTATCGATTCATCCGAGTTAAGTGTTATGTATCTGTTTGTATGCGATTAAATGAAGTTTGATTTTAAGTTGTAAATATAGCATTTTATTTATGTTGAACTCTGATTTTTAATATTATTCGCCGAGTAGAAATGGGGTGTTACAGAATCCCCTTGTTCTGTTACTTTTCTGTTATAAATGCCTCTTTTGTTATCACTTTTGCTAGACCTTTTCCCTCTTTTTTGTTATCCTCTGTTCTTTGACAATTAGAAATTGGTTAGGGAGTGGTTTTGGGATATTGAATTCTGTTAGGAAGTTATGAAAAGCTGTTAGCATTTGGTGGTTTTTGCAAGTTTGTTTGAGTTTGGTTAGAAACTGTCAGGGGTTAGGAAATTAGCTAAGAGGTATTTTTCTGTTTGGATAGTTTGTTAGCTGTTTTTTTGACAGTTAGGAGTGATGGAAGTTAATTATAGGTTTTTTATTCTGTTACTGAGCTGACATCGGTTATGAGGTTAGAATATGGTTAGAGGATGAGATTTAGGAGAGTGAGCGTTATTAAATTTTGTTATGGTTATTTATGGTTTGGTCACAATTAGTTGGTTATGAAATCAGTTAGAATTAATTACAGGATAATTATAGGTTATTAGAGTTTGGTTAACTATTTTTTTATTCTTGTTATTGAATAAGCTGTTAGTTTCTGTTTTGTGGTTTCAGAGAGGGCGGGAGGGAGTTATTTTGTTTTGACAGTTGGTTGAAAGTTGTTGTGACCCCCTTTTGTTTTCTTGCAGGACTACACGTTATTGTTTAGAATTTTCTGTTTGTATGGTTTGTGAAACGACCTGGCGGAACCTCGACTAATAATATATCAATGGAGTCGCCACCAAACGTCTTTTATCTCGCCTAAAGGGATAAACATCGAGAAAACCTGAAAAGGGAGAAATCACGGTCTTTCAACCGAGAGATCGGGTAAGGGAGTCTGTTACGCGAGGGGAAGGTATTAGCACCCCACACGCCCATAGTACTATACGGTATCCACTCTTGTTGTCTAATCTAATGGGTGTGGTCATAACCTATGTCTATGGCTTAAAGCTAAAAATGGAATGCATGCGAAAGAAAAATAAAACAATGTAGGGGAAATAAAAGTTATGCTCGGTTAGGCCCTACCCCTTTGCCTATGTATCCCTTTTAAGGAATCAGAGCAGCCGTAGTTCGGCTTATATATTCTGGTTGGTTTGTGTTTTTTAGTTAAGACAACAAAAACAGTCAAGATGGCAAAACATCGAATAAAACATCAAACAAATGAGATGGTAAAACATCGACTAAATAATAACATAGTAACATGTCAAAGGTAGCGAAACGCCAAATGATAAAACATTACACCTGACAATGACATTGAGAGTCAAAGTAGGATAACCAACATGTGCAATGTTGAAACATCGGCTTCATAGAAATGTGAGATGGCGAAACATCGGCTAAAAGATAACAAGGTATCATGGAAAAGATGGCAAAACATCAATAAACCAGCTGACAAAACATCACACCTAACAATGATATTAAGAATCAAAGTAGGATAACAAAATATGCGATGGCGAAACATCGGCTTCAAACAAATGTGAGATGGAGAAACATCGGCTAGAAGATAATAAGGAATCATGGCAAAGATGGCGAAACATCAATAAAACGGATGATAAAATATCACACCTAACAACGATATTGAGAATCAAAGTAGGATAACAAACACGTGCGATAGCGAAACATCGGCTTCAAACAAATGTGCGATGGTGAAACATCGGCTATAAGATAATAAGATATCATGTCAAGGATGGCGAAACATCAATAAACCGGATGACAAAACATCACACCTAACAATGATATTGAGAATCAAAGTAGGATAACAAACATGTGCGATGGCAAAACATCAGCTTCAAACAAATGTGCGATGGCGAAACATCGGCTTCAAACAAATGTGCGATGGCGAAACATCGACAAACCAGGTTTAAAAACAAAACCAAGAGGCGCACAAACAAATAAGATTGATTTGTATCTTTTATCTTGAAGAAGGGTTTGAGTTTATTAGAGGTGTTTTATGATTTGCCAAGAAAACAATTTTTGTTTTAAGATGTAAAATGCAAAGGAAGGAAAAAATAACTAAGGGAAACTAGCCTAGCACTATCCATAGTGTTATCATACAATGATTGATCCTAAGGTTGAGGATAAAGGAAAATCCTACCCTATGCTAGCATACATGGATTCCTACCTTAATCAACATGTTAAAGGAAGCTTAACAAAACTATCCTATAGGCAACATGCAATGAGAGCGAAGTCGTGATCTCAATTTCTAAATTGAGTGACTCATCGGTCAACAATTAAAGAAAGAAAACAATAAACATCCTATAGGGAACATCCACTGAGAGCGAAGTCGTGATCTCAATTTCTAAATTGAGTGGCTCATCGATCAACAATTAAAGAAACAGACAATAAACATCCTATAGGGAACATGCACTGAGAGCGAAGTCGTGATCTCAATTTCTAAATTGAGTGACTCATCGATCAGAAGTTAAAGAAACAAACACAAACAACACATGTATCAAACAAAAACAGAGGGCCTCCTGACATATATCAGCAACAGGGGTCCCATCATGCGATATAGAACTGTACAAAATGAAAATATAAGAAAGGAAATAGTGCAATACCAAACAGATAACTATCTGTAGCAACTGAGCAAGAATAAAATAAACCCAGAGAACTTCAAGCGAGCTAGCATCAGCAGACAAATCAAGTCAGAAATTACGCCATCAGGATGTAAGTATTGAGATTTTCAGATATGAACAGATCCCATGGGAAATTTATAGCATTCATAATCATATATACATATCCTGCATAGACTATAAAATATGCCATGCACAAGAGAAGTGCCAACATAATAAATTGTGTTTCACAAATAAAGTGAAACACAGTAGCCTCAAGTCAAAAATGGAAAACTTTTCTCAGAGTACCTCGCACATTCAACAGCCAAGTTAGTATTCCCATAAATTGAATGATGACTCACATAAGGGATGGATGATGACACCATAATTAATTGAGGGAACATGATAGCAACTATCAAAATATTAGATATGATAAACAAAAAGAAACAGGCATATGCACAATTTGGTCAAAAGTTAGAGGAACGTTGCTCCTTTCTATCACCATATTGAATTGAAAATTGAATATCAATCAAGGATCATGGGATCTTGAGAAGAATACAATGAAAGACCATGAAGGTCAGTAGCAACCAAAATTTAATCATACTCAATTACTTCATCACAACTCACAAGCATAATAGAAGAGAAATCCCACACAATGCATAAAAAGGTTCAATCATTCAAACATGGGGCACTAAGTGAAATGACTTGAGTTTATATGGATAAACAAGAACCAACATGATCATTAGGTGCCCAATTATAGGCCTCACTCAATTTCATTGTCCATCAAGCAAATTGCAACAAGATATGCAACATTATATGGGTACCTTCACTTCAAAAATACATCAAAAATAGAAAAGGATCTCAATAATTCAAACCAAAATTTCCATAAAATATTTGAGATGTGTAGAAGTCATAAAGCAAGTTTTAAGTTCATGAATAGTTGAGGAGGGGATCAAATGAGGCCCAAAGATCAAAACTAGTTGGCAAAACTACCAAACTAGACAAGCTTTCAAAATAATTTGTGGAAAAATATCCAATCAAGTCAAATAATTCAAGCAAAATGGTGTTAAGATCCTCAACACATCCATCAACCTTAAACAAGATCCAAATTCCAATGGAAACCCAAGGCAAATTGGTTTTGAAAATGAAACTTGCAATGTAAGCTACAAAACCCTAATTGTTTGAATTTTAATCTTAAATATTAATTAGGTAAGATCAAAATTCAAACAATTCAAATCAAGATCATGCAAATCACAAGGAAACCCTAAATATCAGAACATATATTTTTTCACATTTTTAGGATTGAAAAAAAGTCAAAAATAAAATCAAAATTCAAACCATTAATCAATTAAACAAATAATTACATCTCAAAATAAAGTTCTAATAAAAAATCAGAAAAAATATCCAACCAAAATTATATTCAAATATTAGAATTAAAAACACACATCCCTGATTTTTTTGTGTAATTTTGGATTAAAAGAAATATTAAAATAAAAATCAAACAAACAATTAAACAATTAAACTATTATTTAATGACAAAAATACAAACCCTAGCCAAAAGTCATAAAAAGGTCAAAACAAAATTATATTCAGACTCTATGATTAAAAACAAACTTATATTATTTTTTTTGAGGATTTTTGAATTAAAGGAAATATTAAAACAAAAATTATGAAGCAAACATTTCAAATAAACTTCTCAAATTAAATTTCTAATAAAAAATAGAAAAAAATGCTAAACAAAAATCAGAATCAATTTCTAAATTATTTTATGAGTCAAAGATAATTTTTGTGGAATTTTTAAATCAAAAGAACTATTAAAAATAAAATTAATCATTGAACAAACAATTAATTAAACCTATGAATTTTTAAACCAATCAAAACATTTTTTAAAAATTCCAAAAAAAATGTGACAAATACTGCCTATGGTAATTTTTTCATGATTTTTGAAAATGTTTTGATCACAAAAATAAAATCAGAAAAATCAATTGAAATCAAATAATATGAAATGCAATAAAACTTCAAACAAGCCAATCACAACGGGCCACCTCACTTCGCCTTCAACCTCCAGCATAGGGCAAAACGTGTGCAACAAAACAGGTCATGAGCCTATGTTCAGGTCCATCAATCATGCTCGTTTCTCAACCAAAATCCATGGAATCAAGTGCAAATTAAAGCTAACATATCATACTACATTATGCAATTCGAATAACTCTCAAAGATCAAGCATAGATCAAGAAATAAAGTCTCAAAAACTAAAAAAACTCACTGCAAACATCAAAATCAGGAACACAATTTCATCCATTCTGCTTGAATCAAAGCTCAAATATACATCAATCCTAGTGATTGGCCAGCTAGCAACTTAATGGACATGATTTACATCATCAATTCAAACTGAAACACATAAATCAAAGTTCAAGAAAACTCACATGGATGTGAAAACTGGAAACCCGATTCCTTCACTCCAGAAGCAATCCAACGGTGCAAGCTTGATCTTCTTACTTCACTGAAGCTGAACCAACAAGAATTTTGAATAATGATCCAAGGAGAAGAGAGATTCGAAGCAATTTGCAGAGATACTTGAAAATATTCAGATTTGCAATGTAGCGATTATGAGCCTCTTTCTTCACAACTGAGCCTTGATTCTTGTTATATAGCACGAGAGGAAAAGGATAGAAGTGGTATTTGGCACTCTCAGCCGTTGGAGGGTAAGTTTGGTAGTTTTGGCCAAAAAAGAGGATGCACATGGAACCTGCATTTCACTCATGCATTTGCTTGCCTTTTGTCAGCCAAATGAAGTCAGAAATACATGCTCAAAATGCCAGCTCATGATTGTTTGCAATGAGAGAGTGTTGGTGAATTTGCAAAATTGAGCAAGTTTGTAATTTTTTCATTCAAGCAAGTTCAAGAAGCACATGGGCAAGAAATGGTGAGTGTAATGGGCCTCATCATGTCAAAAATTGTTCATGGGCTTGATTAGAAGTGAAGAGAATAGCTGAAAATGAAGTTCTCAAGAAATGGCCATTTTGCATACTTGTCAAATTTCAATAAAATGCCTCAAAATTCCAAAGTTCATAACTTGCTCATACTTTTGAATTTGGACACAAATGAGTACAACTTGGAAAGGTATTGAAAAGATATACAATCCCTTAGTTTTGTGTTTTGGAAATTGAATCCATTAAGGTCCTCAAAATTTGACATGAAATTCACTAAATTTGGAAAATGACCTATAATTTTAACTTGAGGCATGAACTTCCAAAGACCATAAATCTTGACTCTTTGCCAATTTGGACATGAGACCAAAAGGAGATGAAAGATCATCCTCTTATCTTTCCAATCATACTTCATCTACATATTTTTGATCAAAGGTGAATAAAATATGAATTTTTGAAGTTAAGTCCTCATTTTCCAAAATTAGAAACTTTTAGGGTTTCTTCATGAACAAGTTTCAACCCAAACCTCAATCTTTTTGCTCCAATGATCAAAATGGACTTGAAATATAAAAAATACACCCTTGAATTGATTGTTGACCAAAAGTTCCCTTGGTCAACCTTGACTTTGACTGATTTTGACCAAAATGACCATTTTGCCCCTTTGAATCAATTGATCCACTTCCCTTCAAAATTGATGATCAAAACTTCAAACATATGATCTTCCAAATATATAGAGGGCATGTACAAAGTTTAACTTCAAAATTCTCAAGAAATCTTGATGAAATCCCAAACCCTAGTTTTGGTTAACACCTTAGGAGACTGATGAATCATCTCCAAAATTTCAAATCCTCTGGGCATCTTGACCAATTTTTTATACAAAGACTTTTCAAATACCAATGAGATGTTGCAACTTCCAAATTAAGACTTGTACATTGATCAATAGCCTTAATAAAGCAAAACCCTAATTTGACTAGTGAATCAAAAGAGTGATTCCTCTTATAATCAAACACAAACTTCAATCCTCTGATGATCCAAAGAGATGGATAAAATATCTTGAGATATGCAATAACTTTTGAGCTTGAAAGATCCAGAGGTTTAGATGATAAAGTTCTACTTGAGAAACTTATCAATGCAAACAACCTTCAAAGCTTGAGGAAGACTTGATAACCAAAGTATTTGATACCATCACAATGTATGAATGCAATGCAATATGATATTCATGATGAAACATAAGCCTAAATCAAGAGGGTAAATTTTGGGGTGCAACAGTTTGGAGCTGAAGAAGTAGCTTGCAACATGTAATCGGGCATAAAATGACAAAGTCCTTTAATAGTTGACCACAATTCAAAACTGTTTTTGAATTGAATTTGGACACATTTTCTTAATTATTCTCTTTTTTGGACAAAATTGATGTAATTATTTTTTTAGACAGACTTGGTGTATTTGAAATAACCATTTGTTCGACGCATTGCGAGTTGAGTCGTTTTGGATTTGAAATATTGACAAGGTTCAAGGCTTAGCAAAGTAATGGATAAAATGTCTTGAATGTATGTGATTGTATAGAGTTTTGGACTTTGGGATTTTGTACTCGAACTCGGACAAATGAGTATTGGTAAATAATGGTGAAATGATATTTGTATTTGAAAATAATTGTAAACTTGAACCTATGAATGAATAAAAATTTGGAATTCGGATTGAATGAACTTTGAACTTGATTGTAACTTGATTTGCAAGTTAATGCATCTTTCATTTTTTAATACCAATATAAACTCTAACCGAATTTGAGCCATCTTCAATTCAATGAAAACCCCTAATTCAACTCTTCCATCCATGTTAACTTGAATTGTAAGCAACACACTAATGCCTTGATCAACACTTCATCTTTTATAACATGAACCAAAATCTTGGAAACTCAATCTTCAAATATTTGATTTGGTAAAATTCTTTTCCACTTGATGATTTTAGCACAAAACAATACCTTTGGAGCATCCTAGGATGAAGATTAATTAGACTTGAATCATAGCGAAAAATATTTAAGGTAACCCTATCCATGATATTTATACCGGTGAATGTTAACAATTTCAAACCATATAAAATAAATCCTAGTCTTCTTGAGATACCCTCAAATATTTTGATGAAAATGGGATCCTTGTAGCTTGATGAAAGAAGAAGTTCACAATAATGCTTAAACAAGCAACCCTAGCTTTCAACCAATGATCGATGGAGGAACCCATAGAAACAAGCTTGAATGAAGGTGAAAGCCTCAAAGTAAAAGACCCTAGCTTCAAGATCCTCGATCCCTTGCCCATTTAGTTTATTAATGATACACGATGTTGTTAAATGACCTAATGGAAGTTATGTACATGAGAAAAATGTGAGATGCGTAAGCCATATAAAAGTGAGAGGGTAGGATAAATTTCGGGTATTACATTTGCCCTTATTTAATCTTATTAAACCTGAAAGTATGATTGGCGTGTGCCTTTCAGAAGTTCGAGGTAGAAGATAATTAAATATCAATGCCTAAAATTTGTTCTTGGAGAAAGTGTGAGTGTTTATTTATTTTATGATATATGCCAGGAAGAGAATTTTTTCTGTTTTCTAGTGAAGAGACAGAGATTGAACTTGTAACATGGTGTGATGCCAATAGAAGACAAAGGTTGGTGTGAAAAGACGGCAAATAAGGTCTATGGGTGACCTATGATCCTATGGTGAAACTTGAGAGTGATTTGTCGGGGAACCTAGCCTATGGGCGACCTCAAGTTCTAAGACAAGATCTATGGGAAGAACCTAGCCAACGAGCGATCTCAGGTTCTAAGACAATCTATTAGAAGAACCTAGCCAACGGGAGATCTTAGGTTCTAAGCTGATCTATGGAAGAACCTAGCCAACAAGCGATCTCGGGTTCTAAGACGATATGAGGAAGAACCTAGGCTACAGGAAATCTCAGGTTCTACGATGATCTATAGGAAAAACCTAGCCAACGGGTTATCTTAGGTTCGACGATGATCTATTGGAAGAACCTAGACAACATGAGATCTCAGGTTCTAAGACGATCTAAGGAAGAACCTAGCCAATGGGCAATCTCAGGTTCTAAGATGATCTATATGAAGAACCTATCCAACGGGCGATCTTAGGTTCGACAATGATCTATTGGAAGAACCTAGCCAACGGGCAATCTCAGGTTCTAAGACGATCCGAGGAAGAACCTAGCCAATGGGCAATCTCAGGTTCTAAGATGATTTATAGGAAGAACCTATCCAATAGGCGATCCCAGGTTCTAAGATGATCTGAGGAAAAACCTAGCCAATGAGCGATCTCAGGTTCTAAGATGCTCTATTGGAAGAACCTAGCCAACATGCAATCTCAGGTTCAACGATGATCTATTGGAAGAACCTAGCCAACAGGCGATCTCAGGTTCGACGATGATCTATTGGAAGAACCTAGCCAATGGGCGATCTCAGGTTCTAAGACGATCTGAGGAAGAACCTAGCCAATGGGCGATCTCAGGTTCTAAGATGATCTAAGGAAGAACCTAGCCAACGGGCAATCTCAGGTTCTAAGATGATCTATTGGAAGAACCTAGCCAACATGCGATCTCAGGTTCGACGATGATCTATTGGAAGAACCTAGCCAACAGGAGATCTCAAGATCAACGATGATCTATTGGAAGAACCTAGCCAACAGGAGATCTCGGGTTCTAAGATAATCTGAGGAAGAACCTAGCTAACGGGCGATCTCAGGTTCTAAGATGATTTGACGAAGAACCTAGCCAATGGGAGATCTCAGGTTCTAAGATGATATGAGGAAGAACCTAGCCAACGGGCGATCTCAGGTTCTAAGGTGATCTATTGGAGAACCTAGCCAACAGGCAATCTCAGGTTCGACGATGATCTAGTGGAAGAACCTAGACAACGAGCGATCTCAGGTTCTAAGATGATCTGAGGAAGAACCTAACCAACAGGAGATCTCAGGTTCTAAGATGATCTATTGGAAGAACCTAGCCAACAAGCGATCTCAGGTTCAACGATGATCTATTGGAAGAACCTATCCAACGGGTGATCTCAGATTCGATGATGATCTAAGGAAGAACCTAGCCAACGGGCAATCTCAGGTTCTAAAGTGATTTGAGGAAGAACCTAGCCTACGGGAAATCTCAGGTTCTAAAATGATCTGAGGAAGAACCTAGCCTACAGGCGATATCAGGTTCTAAAATGATCTGAGGAAGAACCTAGCCTACAGGCGATCTCAGGTTCTAAGATAAGATCTATGGGGAAGAACCTAGCCAATGGGAAATCTCAAGTTCGACAATGGTCTAAGGAAGAACCTAGCCAATGGGCGATCTTAGGTTATAAGACGATGATATATAGGAAGAACCTAGCCAACAGGTGATCTCAGGTTCGACGATGATCTAAGGAAGAACCTAGCCAATGGGCGATCTCAGGTTCTAAACTGATATGTGGAAGAACCTAGCCTACGGGCAATATCAGGTTCTAAAATGATCTGAGGAAGAACCTAGCCTACAGGTGATCTCATGTTCTAAGATTATCGATAGGAAGAAACTAGCCAACAAGCGATCTCAGGTTAGACGATGATCTATTGGAAGAACCTAGCCTACAGACGATCTCAGGTTCTAAGATGATCTGAAGAATAACCTAGACAACGGGAAATCTCAGGTTCTAAGATGATCTAAGGAAAAACCTAGCCAATGGGTGACCTTAGGTTCGATGATGATCTATTGGAAGAACCTAGCCAATGGGCGATCTCAGGTTCTACGGTGATCTGAGAAAGAACCTAGCCAACGGAAGATCTCAGGTTCTACGGTGATCTGAGGAAGAACCTAGCCAACGAGCAATCTCAGGTTCTAAGATGATCTAAGGAAGAACTTAGCCAATGCAAAGTCTCAGGTTCGACGATGATCTATTGGAAAAACCTAGCCAATGGACGATCTCAGGTTCTACGATGATCTATAAGAAGAACCTAGCCAACATGCGATCTCAGGTTCTAAGATGATCTATTGAAGTTACTAGGCCTACGGGAGACCTACAAGGGAATCTAGATCTATGGTCGATCTAAGATCCTAAGGTAAGACCTACGGGCGGTCTACCGAAACTAGGTCTACGGTCGACCTACAAGGGAATCTAGATCTACAGTCGATCTAAGATCCTAAGGTAATACCTACAGGCGGTCTACCAAAACTAGGTCTACGGGCGACCTACAAGGGAATATAGATCTACAGTCGACCTAAGATCCTAAGGTAAGACCTACGGGCGGCCTACCAAAAACTAGGTCTACGGGCGACCTACAATTCTAAGAAGGTGGGAGTATTGGTCACGACACGATGATTGGAGATGTGAGAATAACCAAGTTTATTGCATTTGTTGGGAGTTTAAAGGACAGTTAGACACAGACGAGTGTTTGGATAACAGACACATATGAATGTTTAGGAAACTGACACATACAAGTGTTTGAAGGACTGACACATACGAGTGTTTGGAGGACTGACACAAATGTGTGCTGGGTTTAGACTTGGTGTATTGATTTGCTGGACATTGTGAAGGTGAAGGTCATCAGCTGGGGATTTGGGAGCGACATCCTCTTGTGGGGATGTATTGTTATCCTTGAATAATTCAGGTCTTTCGCGTAAGGCACATGATCTGACTTATGCTCCGTATGCATGTTTGAGATTCTTTTGCCGTAAAGATCCATCCTAATGGACCGGCTACGCGCTTTTGATGATGCAATGCTACACAGTGATAACTATATACAAATGCAAAGAAATAGACTTCATGGGATAAGTGACGGATTGTTGGGAACTGTTGTTTATCAATGGGGATGCTAGTACATGTGGCGCTGGAAACTTACAGTTTCAAAGATTACTGGAGATACTGATAAGAATTTGCACTGGGAAGCTCAAGATCATTGGTGACTCTGCTGGAGATTGAATTGCTGACTGCGCGAGTTTACAAGTACACCACTGAATTCTGTATTGCATTTATGGGGAAGAGATAATCTGGCCCGACTTCCCTACATCTTGAAAATTTGAGAGGATGGTAAGACTAAATATGCCGAAGAATGGGTATTGAACACCATGTGGATTTCTTTGAATACATGCCCCAAGTTTACGCTGCACTAGGGAATTACCTCTTGAATCACTTGGGGATAAAAGATGGGCATGGACACCTACAAACGCCCCGATTTAGCTCTGTGAATGCCCTAGTTTACTCCACTTGGAATGTCCTGGTTTACTCCACTGGGGATGCACACTTGCGCGTGCAAAGTCAAACAACGACGCTGGACTTTCCAAATTCACTCGGGGAATCTGGTTTGAAGTTGTTTATATTAGATGAAGGCGACTTCATGCACTATCCAAGTCAGGGCGACCATTATGGCGCTTTTAGCTTGATTGTAGTCATCTCATACAACATAATTAGCTTGAGAAGCTTTGCGAGATTGGAGGGGGAATGCCCGTGTTTGGAGGATTTCTGAAAGAATCTGTGCTGAATAGAAGACCAGAATATTCGCGACACAATACGATATGAGGTGGCCTGCCCCAATATCTTGAGTTACGAAATAAACTGCTCTTGATTACAACTTTCTTGGAGAAATTTGTCGAATCTCGACGTAACTGCCCCAGGTTGAATGAATTCTGAATTGATTTCTCGATGTGATAGCCCCTGATCGACGGAAACTTGAAGAGATTTATCGACGTGATAGACTCTGATTGATATTACCTTGAAGATATTTATCGACATGATAGCCTCTGATTGATAGCTTTGAGGTAATGCCCCATATTTGGCTGACCTTGGAGAGATTGACTCTCGACTTAATTGCCCTAGATTGGTGGAATCTGCTAACTTCATCTCTAAAGGGAACTCAGACCGTGAAGCACCAAGATGCTTTCTCTTGACAGAATCACTAGTTAACACGCCCCTGGATAAATCATTTCTCTTGTGAAAGCTGACTCTTGCTTCAACAGAGTATTCAAGCCTCTCTTCTCTGACAAGATTGAGTTCTTTGCTGATGTTCATTGTGTAAACTTACTTGATGTCAATCAGTTGTTTTGTATGCATAAGAATGTTTATTATGAGAATGATAATTCTAATGAAACACATATGTAAGTCTTGAAGTTTGAAAAAACTTTGAATAAAATGATGTCACAACTCTGTTGTGCATGAGTCACTAGCTAGAGAGCAACATTTGCAAATTATTTTTTATGAAAGGTAATGCAAGCACATGATGCCAACACAAATATTTAAACATGCCTCTTAGGAGTTAGTTAAACTCTATCTCGTTGTATCATGCTTTCAAATTGACCCATGCTTTAGTTAGGACTTTTTATGGTTGTAACGTGGCTTGGTTCACGGTTTAAGAAAAAAGGATTTAAGGCTCAAAATTATTTGGTGCCCACCCATTCTCCATGATGTTCTCCATTCCTACGTTCGTTTGACCCGATACAAGCATTCATTTCTCGATAAGAGTTTGCGGTGGTTGAAGAACCACCGAGGTCTCTTGGACATAACAGTCACTCCACCTTTTACTTTTGGCGCCTGATCACACGACCTTGTTCTTTAGAATTGTTTTTATTGGTAATCCTTTTCTCGCCTTTTAGGTTTTTCAATTTCTTTCTTTCGCTTTCCCTAACTTTTGTATGGATAAATTCTTTTGAATTGCGATTTGGAAGTCCAGCGAGATACCCTAACTTTTGCCTAAGTGACTTATTTTCAAGTTTTGACTTAGTAGGGATTTTTGTTTCTTTCTTATTCGTACTTTCATTTTTGAACAAGTCATTGATATATGCGTTGTCTTTGATTATTCGGAAGTGATCATGACTGTCTGACTCTTTAATAGATGAGGGATAGCCATTGTTGTATCGTCATCTGATCTCGACTTCTTGATTTGTGAGAGATACCCATTAGGATATCGTTAGTTGATACACATGGATGATAGATGAGGGCTAACCATTGTGGTTTTGACTTTCCTCAACCTTTTGATGGATAACCATTATCGTATCCTTGGATGCACACTCTTGATGAGTTTTGAATGCTTGATCAGATTAACTGAACACTACCCGCCATAGGGTTAAAATGAGGGTTTTTCTGAATAGAAAAGAAACTCCTACTTTGAAGGCTCAAAAGGGTTAACGAGGGTCTATATCCCTTATATCTCCGGTGTTTAGAAATATAAACAAGGCCTATACATCGTCAGCAGGGTCTTACTCAAAAGCATACCAACTAGAGAATTTTTTGTGTTTTTAGATCATCGTCATCCTCCCTCCAATTCTTTACCTAAGCATAAGACTTGGAAACTTGGCATAAATATGCAAGTAAAACATTTAAAGAGTGATAACGAATGGATGAATAAAAATTAAAGGAACACTTCAAGACAAACATATTTATTGAATTAAGATTTTTATTCAAAAATAGACAAGTTTCTACATGCAAGCAATGTTTAAACAAACAAGCAAGAATTCAAATGAAAATGCAATAAAGAAACCAATGATTGCCACCGTTGAGGAGGCTTGACTCCGTAT
Organism: Vicia faba; assembly: GCA_948472305.1. NCBI lineage: Eukaryota > Viridiplantae > Streptophyta > Magnoliopsida > Fabales > Fabaceae > Vicia > Vicia faba. The sequence continues at coordinate 1,484,166,820 of OX451737.1, forward strand.
GGATTTCTTGATTCTGATGACTTTCTGTAGTATTAATGTTTGAATAGGTGAGAGAATTCCCCTTCTGATATGATGTGAACACAACAGTATCTGAATTGATCATGTCTTGGACATTGTCTCTAGATAACATACCCTCTTTAATCGGATAGCCAGGTGCCCCAGAATAATATGCATAGAAGATTATTTCAGGAGAGAGAATGAATTCTTTATCAAGAGAATCGGTATAAACTACATCACCAAGCATTTTACGCCATATAGAAATAATACAGTTCGTCTTCTATCACAACAGAGGAGACATCTAATTGGAGAGGAAGAGCCCAAAAGTTAGTAAAATAGGAATTAGACTTTTGGAAGGGACACCAGGAAAGTGATGGGCTTTATACTTTAACCCTTTTACAGTTTTCAATATCCAAACCGGGTGCCCTAGAATAAAGGATACATCTAGCACAGGTATCGCAATCAAAAGAGATATTCGTGGGAGGAGGACCCCAAAGATCAGGGCTGGAAATAATAGGATGTAATGCATTGGGATCACATCAACATGCTCATCAGGATTCTTCTGTCTTTTCTTAAAAGCCTTGCCCCAAGAATTCACTTGGGGAATAAAGGCTGGATGTTGTTGAACAAATTAGGGAACACGAAGTTGTGGAGAGTGCTCTTGATTGAATAGTCGGATTCCCCATCGTAGTAGCCACATCTGATGTTGGTCAATAAGAATGAAGCATTGATATAAGATCCCATAGTAAATGGGAACCATCTGCTGTGGTAGTAGGTGCAAGATTGTTGACATCATCATCAGAGCTTTCATGACCCAGCTTATCTGAGTCTTCAATCAATTATCTTCCTTCTCGAAAAATTCCCAGCCACGGGAAAAAGCTTGCGTGTATACCACACGAAGTTATTCCATAACTGATCCCTGAGCATGTGACGGTAAAAATCAAGTTGAACCTATGAGGAGAACATCAGGTCTGAATAAGAATCCCTAATCTTCGAATACATGTTATAGATGCATGAATATGCATGGGGTGTCTGAATTCATTCCATGCCATATTCTGTTATTTCCAAGGAATTTACATGTTATGATTTTGATTTTACGCACGTAAGGGATGGAAAAGTTTAGCACAAGACCTACAATTATGATTCCCTAGAAATAACAGAACATGTATGTTAGGCATGTGGTTGACTATGTTATGTATGCGAAGACATGGGATCAAAGTTCCATCATTTCTGAATATGATTGCTGCACTTGTTTTGAACCATATGAATGTTACCAGATCAGAGGTCTGGCATAGCTTCCGCACATACAAGAACCAAGTACCATGTAGATCATCAATTGTATGGGATCGAGGCTTCTAGAACATCAGATACTGTTGAGGCTTTTGTTGAACATGCTGGGAATACCAAAACTGAAGACCTGAATGAACCTCCGAACATACAATTCAGGAACTCAAAAAATAAATATGAGAACCATATGGTCACCAACAACATATAGCATCTGAATAAGTCATAAAAAAATCCAGAACATAACCATTAAAACCAATAGTCACCATTTGTACCTGTGATAATAATTCCCTCATTCATGTTCCACTCTATTCCTAGGGTTCCTATGGTATACAACTTTGGCCCGGGTATTGGGCCTTTTACCTTATAGTAACACCCACCCAACAAGAAACAAATCCAATACAACAATAGTATATGGAAAACAGTAAAATGCAATGCATACATAAGCTCAGGTGAACATGTATGAATAAATAAACAGAAATCATAAAAATAATAACCCAAAGAAAGGAAACAATATCTAGGAGCGACTCCAGGATGGACCAACATTTGCTCGACCTATCCCCAGTGAAGTCGCCAGCTGAAACAACCGACTAAAAATCATCAAACAATAAAGTCGCCATCGAACGTCTTTTATCCCATATGAAGGGAAAGGTAAACATCGAGAAAACCTGAGAAGGGAGAAGTCACGGTCTTGCGACTGAGAGATCGAGTAAGGGAGTCTATTATACGAGGGGAAGGTATTAGCACCCCACACGCCCGTAGTACTCTACGGTATCCACTCTTATTGTCTATCTTATAGGTGTGTTTAATCTATGCTTATTGTTTACTAGTGATGATGAATGCATGCAAAATAAATAAGAAAAGAATGTAGGGAAAATAAAGTTTTACTCGCTTGGGCCCTACCCCAATGCATACATATCCTTTTTAAGGAATCAGAGCAACCGTAGTTCGGCTCATGTGTTTTGTTTGTTTTGTGTTTTTTATGAACAATGTTAATTCCGCCTTCTACCACAGCTCGACCTTTGGAGACTCAAGCGTTGGCGCAAAAGTAAATTAATCATGTCCTTACATGAAAAGGGTTTTAGAGAAAAGGTGCTTGGGCGCACAAAAAGGTTTGAATTGGTTTATATTTTGTTACCTTGAAAAAAGGTTTAAGTGTGATTAGCATGTTTTTGATTTTCTAAGGAAAAGGTTTTAGTTTTAGATGCAAGGATGCAAAAAGGGAGGAAAAGAGTCTAAGGGGAGACTAGCCTATCTCTAACCTAATGTTATCATACAGTGGTAGACCTAAGGTTTGGATTAACAAAAGGTAAACGTCTACCTAATGTTAGCAGGCATGGTTTGCAACTTATGGTCTAACTTGCATCTGAAAGGAGCAAGCACATCCTAGGGGAACATGGTATGTACAAGGATAAAGAAAGCAAGCTCGACAAAGCACACACATAAAATAGTAAGGAAAAGAAGAGAAATGCTTTAGCCAAGGGGAGCGTATCATCTGAGACAAACAATCGGGAGTGAGATGAAAAAACAAAATGTGATGTCCAAAGCGACTGAACACCTAACCAAAATATAGGAGATCGAGGTAGGCAACATAAGACGATATTAACAATCATAGAGTATCAGCATCGGCCAATGCGAACTCCTGACAAAACGTGGGGGTTCGATTACAGAACCCTTCCCCACTTGACAACTCGATAACAAGAGAAGGCACAACTCCGAAGCATCGTGGTTTGTCACGAGCTAAGGATAACACAAACGAAGTTGAGGGGGTTGATTGCTAACCCTCCTCCTTGCCTCCTTTTGAGGACTTCAATAAGGGATAGGGAATAATGCGGGCATAAATATAAACACACGTGCAAAATACCTACTCAAAGGTAGGGTTTTAAATAAACCACACACAAGTAGCAAACAAAATGCATACAATACGGAATTTCCCTAAACAGGTCTTTAAATAAACTAGAGGTGTTCTTGACATGATCAGCAACGGAGACCCTCGTCATACATCTCTACCCTACTTCTCATGGCATAAGAAAGCAGTAAAGTCCTACTTCTCATGATATCTAGAAAAGCGGTAAAGTGCAGAAATGAGGAATAAAATGAGGTTGCGATGATACCGAACAGAGAAGGTCCGTTTCCTCTTTGAAACCATGCAAGCAAAGAGAAAACTCTATCGAGAGCCACCTTGAACTTACTTGATGATAATTAATCTCTTAGCCTGCTTCAAAATCAAGTCTCTTTTATTTTCTAATATTACAACAAGAATCTATCACCACAATAAATTAAAAATGGAATTAAAACAAAATAGAGAAAATGAAGCTTTAGAAGGGTATAAATTGAATTCAATGGTATGCTATAAATAATTGAATGAGTATTAGGCCCAATATTAGCTTTTTGTTGTAAAGCTTTCCAGCAGCCAAGAAAAAACTAACAGACTTAGGGAACTTGGCCCACCCCATCCATTATTATTATTCTGATTTAATATTGAAAATAAATAAATAAATAGAGAAAAATTAAAAAAAGAAAAGAAAAAAAAAGAATAATAGATCATCAAAATGCTTGCATTTTCCTGTGACGTTTCAACCCTTCTTAACTTCATATCTCTCTCTTTCTCGGGATTAGCGGCAAATTTACCGTCGCCATCACCACCAATCCTTCATCCAACCACCTCAACATAAACATAAACCCTACCCTAATTCATCCTATGATCATGATTCCCTCATTAATTTTTCCTAAAAAAACCTTCATATGGCCGAATCAATGGAGAAAAACAAGAAACCCTAATCTTCAAGACGGAGTGTATTCCGGCAAACTACCGCGATTAAACAACGACATAGCTCTTAATGATGGAAGTGAGAATGAAGTTCCAAGGTGGATCTCCAGTAAGATTTAATAGTCACTTCGTTCAGTTTCTTCGGCCATGCCATCTTCTTCTACTCGTTCCTTTAAGCAATTATGAATATATTGTTGTTGATTGAAGATGCGATAGTGGATTCGCATTGTTGGTGTTGATTGAAAGCGTGATAGTGTCACCGTTTGTTGCTGCAAGATGATACGCAGAGGTTAATGATGATCTGAGGAATTAGTTACAGAAGAGGGATGAAGATTGATGGTGATGTGGTGAGAATGTTGTAAAGCTTGTTGCAGATGGTTATTGGTGTAGATGATGATGCCAAGACGTTGAAGCAAATGAAGATGAAGGTGATGATTTGAAGAGGAACCAGAGGTGCGTGAAGAAGATGGTTTATTGAGAGAGTACAAAGAGAATTTAAGATGGATAAAAATGATGAAGATGAAGGTGAGAAAGGTTGATGGTGAAAAAAAGAGTGCAAGGGGTGAAGAATGGAGTGTGATTGAAGGATGATCTAGAATGGTGAAGGTGCCAAGAAGATAAGGCCAAAGCGAGATTGGAGAAGAAGGTTTTTAAGAAAGAGGTTGGAAGGTGAATCCCCTTTTTCTGTTACTTTTCTGTTATGAATGCCTCTTTTGTTATCAATTCTTCTAGCTATTTTCCCTCTTTTTTGTTATTCTCCATTCTGTTATCCTTTGTTCTTTGACAGTTAGAAATTGGTTAGGAAGTGGTTTTGGGATATTGAATTCTGTTAGGAAGTTATGAATAGCTGCTAGAATTTGGTGGTTTTTACAAGTTTGTTTGAGTTTGGTTAGAAACTGTCAGGGGTTAGGAATTAGCTAATAGGTATTTTTCTGTTTGGACAGTTTGTTAGCTATTTTTTTGATAGTTAAGAGTGATGGAAGTTAATTATAGGTTTGTTATTCTGTTACTGAGCTGGCATTGGTTAGGAGGTTAGAATATGGTTAGAGGATGAGAGTTGGGAGAGTGAGCGTTAGTGAATTCTATTATGGTTATTTATGGTTTGGTCACAGTTAGTTGGTTATGAAATCAGTTGGAATTAGTTACAGGATAGTTATAGGTTATTATAGTTTGGTTAACTTTTTTTTCTTCTTGTTATTGAATTAGCTGTTAGTTTCTGTTTTGCGGTTCAGAGAGGGAGAGAGGGAGTTATTCTGTTTTGACAGTTGGTTGAAAGTTGTTGTGACCCTTTTTTTGTTCTTGCAGGACTGCATGTTATTGTTTAGATTTTTTTGTTTGAATGGTTTGGAGCTGAAGAAGTAGCTTGCAATATGGAATCGAGCATAAAATGACGAAGTCCTTTAATAGTTGACCATAATTCAGAACTGTTTTTGAATTGTATTTGGACACATTTTCTGAATTGTTCTCTTTTTATGGACTGGCTTGATGTAATTGCTTTGTTGGACAGACTTGGTGTATTTGAAATAAGCATTAGTTTGACGTATTGCGAGTTGAGTCATTTTGGATTTGAAAAATTGACAAGGTTCAAGGCTTAGCAAAGTAATGGATAAAATGTCTTGAATGTATGTGATTGTATAGAGTTTTGGACTTTGGGATTTTGTACTCGAACCCGGACAAATGAGTATTGGTAAATAATGGTGAAATGATATTTGTATTTGAAATGAATTGTAAACTTGAACCTATGAATGAATAAAATTTTTGAATTCAGATTGAATGAACTTTGAACTTGATTGTAACTTGATTTGCAAGTTAATGCATCTTTCATTTTTCAATACCAATATAAACTCTAACCGAATTTGAACCATCTTCAATTCAATGAAAACCCCTAATTCAACTCTTCCATCCATGTTAACTTGAATTGTAAGCAACACACTAATGCCTTGATCAACACTTCATATTTTGTAGCATGAACCAAAACCTTGGAAACTCAATCTTCAAATATTTGATTTGGTAAAATTCTTTTCCACTTTATGATTTTAGTACAAAACAATACCTTTGGAGCATCCTTGGATGAAGATGAATGAGACTTGAATTATAGCAGAAAATATTTAAGGTAACCCTATCTATGATCTTTATACCGGTGAATGTTAACAAGCTCAAACCATATAAAATAAATCCTAGTCTTCTTAAGATACCCTCGAATCTTTTGATGAAAATGGGATCCTTGTAGCTTGATGAAAGAAGAAGTTCACAATAATGCTTAAACAAGCAACCCTAGCTTTCAACCAATGATTGATGGAGGAACCCATAGAAACAAGCTTGAATGAAGGTGAAATCATCAAAGTAAAATACCCTAGCTTCAAGATCCTCGATCCCTTCCCATTTGATTTATTAATGATGCATGGTGTTGTTAAATGACCTAATGGAAGTTATGTGCATGAGAAAAATGCGAGATGCGTAAGCCAGATAAAAGTGAGAGGGTAGGACAAATTTGGGGTATTACACCAAGAAATAACTTTATCCGAAGAATATGGAATAGGTCCGGGTGTAGTGATGATTAGAGGAGCAGATTTTGGATTGGCAGTAATTCTTACAGGACCTTTGAAAGTGATCCTGATAGGAGTGCCAGAAATTATAGATAAGTCTTGAAATAGATTCTCAACAGTCGAAATCTTCTCAACCAGAATTATGTGATTGTCCATTAGGCATTGAATGCCTTCTTTCAATAACTTGTAGCTGTTGTACCCCAAATTTTGCCCCTAAGATTCCTCTATCATCTCACACCATCACAATGCAATCAGATCACAAATTAGGGTTTGTTGTTTATCTTCTACTGCATCCTATCTTAGGGTTTTCCTATGGAATCACCAAGCACCTTGAAGAGACTTGAATTGTGTACTTTGTATATTTATGCTTTTAACTAACCTCAAAATATGGGCATTTTGTCCTTTGGAATATTATATTGTAGGTCATGGCACAATTGCCTTCATCTCACCATCTCCTAGCATAGAGGATCAAAACTAGGGTTTAAAGTTTAATTAGGATATCTTTGGATTTTTTGGAAATTCTTGATCACATACTTCTCTACATAGTCATGAGCATCTATCATTGGAGGTTTGATCATCAACTTTGGCTTGAAAGGGTTCAATTGATGAAAAGGGGTAAAATGGTCATTTTGTTAAAAGACAGTCAAAATCAGTTGTTGACCAAGTGGACTTTTGGTCAACCATCAATTTAATATCCCTATTCTCATATTTCATGGCCAATAGTGCAAAAATATCAAGAGGAAGTGTGAATTGGAGTTAACTTGTCAAGGAAGTTATTTGAAGTTTTGAAATTTTTCTAAGTATTTATAGGGTTGGATTTTGACTGACCACAACTTTCTCAATTTTTATTGAAAATCTGCAAACTTTATATGCCTCGAAATAGGATGAAAAACTCTCCAACTTTATAGGAGTGGCCACAAGTCAAAAAAATGAAAGGAAAAAAAGTTATGAAGCTTGGAAGATTTTGACACTTAGTGAAATTTTGGTTAAAATGCAAAACATTTGACTTCTTCATGTCCATTTTTGAATGACCATTTGGAATCAAATAAAAAAATTGGAAACATGAAAGTTGTAGATTGAAGTTTCCTCTTAATTTTTCATTCAAGAATCATCTCAAATGGTTAAGTGTAGAGAAATATATGGTGATTAGGATTTTGAGTTGAAAACTAAATTTTTGCCCAGCACAAGGCAAGTCACACGCGCTAGGAAGTCATTTCATCAAACATGTTGTGGGAGCGCTTTCATCAATACTTTTCTATGTGAAATATTCATTATTTTGAAAAATGTCCAACATCAAAGTTGAAGCCCTAAATGTGAGGAACAATTTTGCTTCAAAAAGTTTCTCCAAATTCTCCATAAATTTTGTGATATAATAAAAAGAAGAAGGCATCATGCAAGCTGGAATTTTTGCCCAGCACAAGGCCTCATGCGCGCGCAGGATGCCTAAACAGGCCTGGAATTTTATCATGCAGTTTGTAAGCACACATTCATAGCCAAATATCTCATTGATCCAAGCTTCATTTTGAAAATTTTTGAACATGAAAGTTGGAGTATGAAGTGTCCTCTTCATTTTTTATTCAAACTTCGTGACATTTCATGCATTGTGGAGAGAGATATGAGAAAGAAAAGAGATGGTCATGAAATAGCATATTTGCATGAAAATGTGTGATCGATGGGAATGAGAACTGACTATTTTGGAATGCTGGTTCGCGTTTGCGTTTGTTTTCGCAAAATGTCGCGGTAAGCAAGAGTCGCCACCGTCTTTTATTTTATCCAACAAGGAAAGGACAAAAGCACAGAAAAATTCCTTTTTGAGATATTTCTCGGGTTCGGGAGGTAGATTATAGAAAGGGAAGGTGTTAGCACCCTTTCTATCTGTGGTTATCCACGGGCTCTTAGGTACTTGCTCACTATGTTTTCAAAAAGTTTGCTTTTCTTTGTGTTTGTGGGTTTTGAAAAGAGTTTGTTGTTTTGAAGAGAGTGTAAGTGCGAAAAGTTTTGTTTTGTTTTAAAAGGAGCAAGTACTTAAGAACATCTACCTACTCAAAAAGGAATTAAACTGCGCAAATGTCCTTTAGACAATGCTATCCCACTATTGAGGAGTAGGTAGCCCCGTCGTTGGAGTTTTAGGGTCAATTCAATTTAAGGGACGTGTGGTCACTAAAGCAACGTTAGGACGCCTTAGCGGTAACCCTAATGTCTTAGATCATTTTATCCGAGGCAACCGTTTCAAGGAAACTTATGATCTTTGGACAAGATGGCGACCTCTAAAACATCCTATACTCAATGACCACGTTCGAGGCAACCAAGTGAGGTGTACCCTAAGAGTGCGCATGTGCGAGTGTATCCATTTTCAGTTTATATTATCTTTGTACATGTTATGGTGATCTACGGTTGATTTTAAATTAGAGGTTAATCTTGTCATGCATAGCCTATTATTCAAACATCTAGCAGTTAATGGTTGCAGAAAATAAATTGCGGAAAATAAAGCTAAGCTATTACAAGGCGTCGGGTATTTACATCGCCAAAAAACAAACCCTTAAAATTAAATGCGAAAAAGTAAATAAAAGCGGTAAATAAAAAGTTCTAAGTTAAAACTATTACATCCTCGGAGCAATTACAATATATGGATCAAAAATAAAATGCGCGCGAGAAAATTGAATCGGAACGTCCTAGGGTTTTGACCCTTTTTTTATTAAATAAAGCATATTTTTGGTCTTTTTTGAATTAAGAATTAAGTCTAATTAATAATGGAATTAACTAATTAAAAAAGAAAATATTTTTTGAGTTTTATTTTAATTAAGGAAATAAAATCAGAATGGCAAAAACATAAAAAAACCTAATTCTAAATCAATTTTAATTTATTGCAAAATATATTGAAATTGAACCTAATTAAGACTAAATTAATTGGTTAACTTTTTATTTACAAAAATAAATAATAAAATTAATTGGTGAGAATAATATTTTTTGTGGTTTTCTGATTTTATGAGAAAAATTATTAATTGGTTAATTAACAATAAAAATAATAGAACAAATTAAATAAAGAAAAAATAGAAAAGGGAAGAAGTAAACCAAAAGGGGGGTTGGGCCCCAAGTCAGGAGGTTTGGTTAGCATTTTCTTGGCCCAAACATATTCCAGCCTGCTTTGACTTTCAGATTGCATGTGCGCTTGTTGACCAGGGTTCATGGTGAACCTCCATCCTGGACTATTGGATCTGAATCTGGAACCACCTGACCTTTGTGATCTGGAGGTATATGGTGCTCCCTGCCTGAAGCGCTGCATGTGAATGCCTGAAACAAAATGATAACAAAGTTTGGGGGACCTAGGATTCGAATCCAGGTCCCAAGAGACAATTCAACCAACGTGCTACCAACTGAGCCATGATGTTAACCTGTTAGTGGAATAGAAGCTATATATTATATGCAAACAATTCAATTATGCCTGGCCAAAAATAAAAACGCACAATTGATTCAAATGAACCAATCATGCTCCACCACGTAATCGTCTTCTTCACAAAACCTGGTTTGATTACCTGCAGATTTTGTTCCACAGGAAGATTTGTAGCCTCTCTCAAAAATTCTCCCTAGGCTACAAAAATGGAATCCCAGAGTACCAATGTACTTATCTCATTCATCTGAACTCATCCATGGCCATTATTTGCATTGATTTTGCCTGCAATTAAAAATCCCCAAAACGAGATACACGAACCCTAGAACTGGGCATGGAATTATAGGCTATGAAAATAAAATTCGATGATGCCAAAGGCTTCAGAATACATCACAGAGTACGAATATGCAATTATTTCAATGAAAGGATGCAAGATTGAAGCTTTACGATTCAATGAGTATGGCGGTTCAGAGCGATACTTACAGGGCTTTTTGGGGCAGGAGAGCACACGATGATGATTGGTACTGATTCAGTGAGGTCCAAGGAAGTGATTGGAACCTTTGTTTGATCCTGAAAAGGTCTCTAAGTGCAATTTCAGATCCAAGGTTCTCAAGCTTTTTTTCTCAAAGTTGTGTGGCCGTTTCTGAAGAGTTTTTGTGTGCGTTTTTCTCCTGTGTGTAGAGTTTTTTTCTGTGTTCTTCCCGTGTCTTTGATTTGTGAGGCTTGCTTATATATAATGGAATGAATTAGGGTTTAAAACCTAGCCTCAATCTCCATCAATGTCTTGATTCTTGATTTGATTCACTTTGAATATCATTCCAAAAATAGCCTAATTCAATCTTTTTAGTCCACACCATGCCTTTACACGGATTTGATTTGATTCCTTCATAAAGACTTTCTATTTTTGATTCAATCACGTGTCAATCTGATTTCATGCATTACTGCCAGCCTATTATGAGCTGTTTGGGCCTCCAACATGATGGAAATCAAAAGCTGACTTACAGAGCCACTTCCCTTTGATTGACACTCCCACTGCTTCGATTGCTTCAAAGTCCCAATTTGAATCTATTTAGATCATTCCCTATTAGACAACTTCGACCAACCCTTGGCCTTGTGATGAGTCTAAGTACTGATTCGAAGTGTTCAGAACTTCCTTCATTAGAGCATCTTAGATTAAGAGAAACTCTGCACTGAAATGCCATTCGAAGGTCATTTCGTTCTGATGTTCTTATTAAGGGAAACTCTGAAGTTCCAGTCGAAAGACACTCTGAAGTTCCAGTCCAAGGACCTTTTGAAATGCCAATTGAAGGGCCTTTGTCCATATACCAATCAAAGGGTACTTGTTAAAATTTCAATCGAAAGACACTGTTAACAGGCCAATCGAAAGGTGCTTGTTAATATTCCAATCGAAAGGCTTTGTTAACAGGCCAATTGAAAGGTGCTTTGTCCATGCCAATCGAAGGATATAGTTAATATGCCTGTCGAAGCTTCCTTGACACAATGCTAAATCTAAGGATCCCTTGGCCTGCCAATCGAAAGGCTTGGCCCAGGGTGCCAAACAAAAAGGTCTTTCAGAATTCCAATCGAAGGCCTTGACATAATTCTAATCAAAGTGCTTGTCCATAATGCCAATCGAAAGGCTCATCCAGCATACCGATCAAAGGGTCTTTCAGAATGCCAATCGAAGTGCTTGTCCATAATGCCAATCTAAAGGCTCATTCAGCATACCAATCGAAGGGTCTTTCAGAATGCCAATCGAAGTGCTTGTCCATAATGCCAATCGAAAGGCTCCTTCAGAATACCAATCGAAGGGTCTTTCAGAATGCCAATCGAAAGGTACTTAAAGCAACACTCAAAAATTTTCTTTTTCCTTAGGCAAGAGTTTATGATCAACCATGCAGGGGGAAGACTTTGGAAAACATGAGAGGGAAAATTTTGGGGTACAACAGTTGCCCCTGTTCAATCTTCTTAAACCTGAGGATGTAGATTGGCTTGCGTGCCTTTCGTGATTCGAAGGTGGAAGATGATTGAACACTAGAGTGCCCAAAAATTTGCACTCGCATGGTGTAGTATCAGCATTGTGATGTCGGGAATAGGCTTACAGATGCCATTTAGAAATTGTTGGTAGGAGATGGGCTTAAAGATGCCATCCAGAAGTGATTGCTGGATTGTATCTTATAAGCTGGGACTGGATGATTGCCAGAATTGCGTCTGTATCTGGAGCGTATCTGAAATGTATTTGAATGAGTGACAAAATGACATCCGAATCTGGATCGTATCTGGACTGTAATTTGAATGAGTGACAGAATGACATCCGAATCTGGATCGTATCTGGACTGTATTTGAATGACTGACAGAATGACATCTGAATATGGATCGTATTTGGACTGTATTTTGAATGACAGAATGACATACGAATCTGGATCGTATCTGGACTGTATTTTGAATGACAGAATGACATCCGAATCTGGATCGTATTTGGACTGTATTTTGAATGAGTGACAGAATGACATCCGAATCTGGATCGTATCTGGACTGTATTTTGAATGAATCTGGAATAAGTATCAAAATGTCAGCCATATCTGGATCGCATCTGAACTGTCTCTAGAAGGGATCTGGAATAAGTATCAGAATGTCAGCCATATCTGGATCGCATCTGAACTGTCTCTAGAAGGAATCTGGGATAAGTATCAGAATGTCAGCCATATCTGGGTCGCATCTGAACTGTCGCTAGAAGGAATATGGAATAATTATCAAAATGTCATCCATATCTGGGTCACATCTGAACTATCTCTAGAAGGAATTTGGAATAAGTATCAGAATGTCAGGCATATCTGGGTCGCATCTGAACTGTCTCTAGAAGGAATTTGGAATAAGTATCAGAATGTCAGCCATATCTGGGTCGCATCTGAACTGTCTCTAGGAGGAATCTGGAATAAGTATCAGAATGTCAGCCATATCTAGGTCGCATCTGAACTGTCTCTAGGAGGAATCTGGAATAAGTATCAGAATGTCAGCCATATCTGGATCGCATATGAACTGTCTCTAGGAGGAATTTGGAATAAGTATCAGAATGTCAGCCATATCTGGGTCGCATCTGAACTGTCTCTAGAAGGAGTCTGGAATAAGTATCAGAATGTCAGCCATATCTGGGTCGCATCTGAACTGTCTCTAGAAGGAGTCTGGAATAAGTATCAGAATGTTAGCCATATCTGGGTCGCATCTGAACTGTTTCTAGAAGGAATCTCAGAAGATGATGATCTTTGCCTGTTGATTAATCTTTCCTGAAAAGGTAAAGAGTTAGTTGTATGTAATGTCATGATGTATGCATTGTGTAATGATGTTCTCAAAATAAAATGAGATTTGTGTCATATGTATTTTGCATGCATATGTTATGAATGTTGTTGAAGTGTAATTTTGTCTTGGACTTTGCTCAAAATGTTTCCACCGGGGATCCCTGCTTTGTTGTTTGAGGAGAACTCCGTTGGGGGATATTGAAAACTCTGTGGGGAGTATGTTTATTTCTGCCTGGGAAAAGAGTTTAGGAGTCTTAGTCGTCCGTTGCTCTACTGGGGATTCGAAGTTGAACTGATATCTGGTCGGGTCCAGGTTTCATAGTAACTTGCTGGGGATTGTAGAGTAGTCTACTGGGGAAGAGGAGTTGTGGTCCTTTGATTTGTAGTAGTCGGAGAGGCAAACTCAAGCTGGGGAATCCTGGTGTTGTTGGGGAAATAAGCCCTGTTATCAGTCTGCTAGAGAGGTGACATCTTCGTTGGGGGAAGTCCTCGAGGATTCTTGAGGTTGATTCAGCTGGGGAAAGGTTTTCAGAGATTAAACCCTTGCTGGGAGTCATCCTATGAGAAGGATTTTGGGGAGATTTGTCATTTCCCCTAGTAGAAAGTGTTTGTGACATTGCCAGAAAATGTTTAATTGTACGTAACCCTTCACTGAGATTGATGTTCAATGCCCCAAGTGACGGAGATGGAGACCTGCCCCTGGTTACTCTGCACTTCTTCAGAGATTTCTTGAAATCTTGACTGGACTGCCCCAGGTGTGCTGGATAGTGACGTGTCATGCCCCCTTGTTGATAGGATATTTTTCAATGGAAGTGTCATCCTTTTTGAAGTGATTTTGTTCACTGGGAGGGCTTTCGTTCATTGGATATTCGTTGCGTGAATTTCTCCGCTGTCAAACAAATAGCCAAACGCAAATAGTGATATTCAAATAATGCAAAGTTTATGCTTGTCTCGAAGTTTTGAAAAATGCGTTTTTTAGCAGAAAACTTTTTATAAGACAAATTCAACACAAGATTTAGGGCAAAGCCTTACAGGAGTCAGGATACCTTTTGTAACAGTATGCTTTCGAACTAACCCATGCTTCAATTAGGACTTTTGAAGGGTTGTAACGTGGCTTGGTTCACGGTTTAAGAAACAAAGGATAAAGGCTCAAAGTATATTTGTACCCACCCGCTCTTCGTGATGTTCTTCAATCCTAAACTCATTTAATTGTGCGTCGAACTCTATTCGAATTTGGAACGACGTTTTGGTGATGGTTCACACACGTTGGATTTTGGAAGGCAGTCATCATTTCATTTTTTTTGCAACATTTTTCATGTTGTCGAGGATTTGTAAGGACCTCGTTCTTTTGATTTATTATCCCTAACTTTTGCCTGACTGTTTCTGTTTTCGAGATTACAGTCAGCGGGATGCCTCAGCTTTCTTAAGCCTCCTTTATAGGTTTTGGCTCAGTGGGCTTTTTTCTTTTGAGAGATTGACTGCCTATGAGATAAGGAACCACCACTGTCTTTTGATTCTAGAGGAATGCTTTTGATGTCGTTCGTTGTATTATGAATTGAGAGTTTTGCGACTTCAATGCGCATCTTTTGAATTAACTGAGAGACTACCCTGCCCCAGGTTTAAATTAAAGGTTTCAATTCATGAAAAGAAAAACTCCATCTTCTTTGGCTCAAAGGGGTTGACTAGGGATTATCTTCCTTATAACTCCACTGTTTAGGATTTGAAATAATGCCTGTACATCGTCAACAGGGTCTGTTCAAAAGCATACTGTAGAGATTTTGGTATCATTTTCGTCATCCTCCCTCTAAAGGCTTGTGACTTTTAACAAGAGTTGAATGTCATAAAGTGAGTAAAAATCATAGTTTAAATGTAATTAAAATGATTGGATCAAATCAAGACAAACATATGCAATGCATTAATGAAACAAAGTTTGGCATTAATAGATAATTGTTTGAATAACAAAGAGATTACAACTTGAAAATTCAAATGAACAAAAGCTTTCAATGATTCGTCATAGGAGCAGTGATTATGTTTGGGGTCCTCGGAGGGTCAAACTTGATCTCCTTGGAATCAATCATGTCTTGGACCTTGTTCTTCAGAGCCCAAAAGTTGTTTGTGTCATGTCCCGGACTGTCAGAGTGGTATGCACACCTTTCATTGGGATGATAGGTAGGAGCGGAAGTATTTGGGTCCCGGAGAGGAGCCTTTAATGTAATCATCCCTGGCTTCAAAATTTGTTGTAGCGCTTGAGTCAGTGACATGTTGATCTTAGTGAATTGTCTTTTAGGCGCGACCTCCTTATGTTGATGCCCCTGTTGTGATCGGTGGATCTGGAACTGACTGTTTAACGCTGGTTTCGCGAAATGTCGCGGTAAGCAAGAGTCGCCACCGTCTTTTATTTTCTCCAAATGGAAAGGACAAAAGCACAGAAAAATTCCTTAAAGAGATTGCTCTCGGTTCGGGAGGTAGATTATAGAAAGGGAAGGTGTTAGCACCCTTTCTATCCATGGTTATCCATGGGCTCTTAGATACTTGCTCAATGTGTTTTCAAAAATGTTTTGTTTGCTTTTCAACTGTGTGGGTTTTGAAAAAGTTCGTTTGAAAACTTCTAGGTAACTCTTGTATCAGTCCTCAAGAGTGTATGAAGTATTGTTTGAAAAACTTTTTTGAAAGTGTAAGGTGTGAAAAGTATTTTGTTTGTTTTGAAAAGAGCAAGTACCCATGAGTCATCTACCTACCCTAAGGAATTAAGCTGTGTAAGAGTCCTTTAGATAGTGCTATCCCACCATTGAGAGGTAGGTAGCACCGTCGTTGGAGGTATTCGGGTCAATTCGATTATAGGGACAATGTGGTCACCGAAGCAATGGTAGGACACCTTAGAAGCTACCCTCATGCCAGGTTCCCGGATCATGAGGACTTACTAAGACATCCTCTACTCGACGATCACCTTTCGAGGCAAGGCAACAGTGAGGCGTACCCTAGGGGTGGTGTGTGATTTGTGTGTCAGATTCGTTTGCATTTATCTTGTTCATGTCAAAGTGATCTATGCGTTTGTTTTTATTTTTTTGTCATTCTTGCATGTCTTGATTAACAGTTAAAAATTGCGAGAAGTAAAAATTCTAAAGCTATTACAAAAGGCGCGGGTCCACATCGCCAAAATTTCCAGAACCCGATTTGACAGGAAAATAAAGAATTAAAGAAAAGTAAGGTGCGAGAAATTAATTACACGGCTTTGGGAGAGATACATAAATATTAAAAGAAAAACGAAATAAATATGCGAATTGGAATTTAAATTGAAACGAGGGCGTTGGACCCTTTTTAACTAAATTAAATTAAACAATTATTAAATTAATAAAATTAAAAGGAAAAGAAATTTGTTTTTTTGGTATTTTAAGATTTAAATGGGAAAAAGAATTAAATGCAATTAAACCTAATTCTACAATTTTTATTTTATTATGAAAACATGTTAAAGTTTAACCTAAAATTAACCCTAATTAATTTACATGCAATTTAATTACAAAAATAAATATTTAATATTTAATTATTATGGAAGAAGAAAAAAAAAGGGATAAAAAAATTAATTAAACCCTAGTTCTACCAATTTTAGGTTTTTTTATTAAAAAATGTTAAGATTAAACCCTAAATTAAGACTAAATGAATTAATGCAATTTATTTACCAAAAATGCTAAAATAAAAATATTTATTATTTTCATCCTTTCTGATTTTTTTATTGT
Organism: Vicia faba; assembly: GCA_948472305.1. Classification (NCBI taxonomy): domain Eukaryota; kingdom Viridiplantae; phylum Streptophyta; class Magnoliopsida; order Fabales; family Fabaceae; genus Vicia; species Vicia faba. The sequence goes on from OX451737.1 coordinate 1,484,183,835, forward strand.
TTTGTGTTTTTTATGAAAAATAATTAAATTAACAGAATTAATTAAGAATAATAATTGAAAGTAAAAAAAGAATGAAAAAAAGAAAAATATTGCAAACCTCAGGGGGGTGTTGTCCCCAGTGGTGAGGTAAATGGTTAGCAATTTAAGCCCAATAGCTTTGGCCTGGTGGACTTTTCCAACTAGCATGTACACGCGTTGACTAGAGTGCATCATGTTCCTCAATTATGACCTTTTGATTATTTCCATTGGGCACGTGGATGGCCAGATTTTATGGACATATGGTGCTTCTTCAGGCTGAAACTGCATGTAAGTATTAAAGAAAAAATAATATGAAAGGGGGGTGGGGACCTGGGGCTCGAACCCAGGTCCTAGAGATTACCAGCGTGTACGCCTGCCAGTGGAGCTGCCTTGCTTATTCGTACCTTACGTAAATAAAAAACAATATATAATAAAACAAATATTAGTGGAATCTTGGCGCGTAAAATTTAAATAGGCCAATCATTGAGCGCCACAGGGGTCATCTTCTTCGTTGCCTTATTTTTTTTTCTGAAACACAAACATTTGCAACGGTTTTACAAACGTTCTAAAATATGCCCTTTTGGAAAATAGCGATTAGCTAGTCTTGCATTAGAAATTAGGCGCAACATATGGATTCTTTCCGTCCAAACCTGCTAATTCTAATGGTGGTATTTAGGTGTCTTAATTTTACCATATTTCGAAACGCCCAATTTGGACCTCTAAGAACCCTAATCTGCATCAATGGTAGAATTGCACATAGTACGCAAAAACACAATTAAAATAGATAGTTAGCTTCAGGACATATCAATTAGTATGAATCCATTAAAAATATGCAATGAAAATGTCTAAATCTTGAAACACGATTCTGAAAAAAATATGAGAAAACTTGATTTCTGTGTACCAATTCTGGGTGTTGGGATGATTGATTTTGATTGGAAAACTCTCCTTAAAGCCTCGGGAAGCTAATGAGATAAAAATCTTGCCTTGAATCGCCCTAGAACTTGGTTTTCAGAATTGAGTTTTCTTGATAAATTTCAAGTTTTCATATGGTGTTTTCTGCGCAGCTTTTTGGTTAGGAAGCATTAGGTCTTGCTTGTGTATGTATAGGAGAGTGATTAGGGTTAAAAAACTTGATCAAAATCCATGAATTAATGAATATGATATTTGATTTTTAAACCATGATTTTCAAATCTTTTTCACATGCTTTTGCTATCAAATCATGACAAAACCTTCCAAAAATGATTATGCACGAATCTTGAGTGTCCAATGAGAGTATTTTCTGCACAAAAGGATTTGATTTCATTAGCTTAGTATTTTTTCATATTTTATTTAGTTTAAATGAATTAATTGTAATAAAAAATTCAAATAAATAAATAAAAATAATAAAAAAACTTCCCTTTGGGCCAAATGGTCGTGCACATGCTTTGGATAATGAATTGTGGAAGAAAAAGAAGCCCATTAGCAATTTTAGGTCATTTGAAGCAATGTTGACTTTTCAAAATATCCAAAACTTTCCCAACTTCCACAAGGCATAACTTGCTCAATTTTTAAGCTTTGCTCATGTTCTTGGACATTTTGGAAAGGTATTTGAGTCCTATAACCAATTCCTTTGGTCCCATATCATTTTGATTTACCAATCTCAAGTTATGGCCTTTGACTTAAAGTCCCTTTTTGTTGACTTTTGAAAATGACCTATAATGTTGAGATTGATAACTTTTTGTGAGAGCATTTCTTGGACTTGAAGTGTGAAGATGAGTTGTAGTAAATGTCATTCTCTTCAAAATGAGCTTTGGATGGAATTTTTCTGATAATCCATGTGAAAGTTATGCCCTGGTCAATTTACAGTTGACTTTTTCAACTGTCCAAATAAGGAAACTTTTGCATCTCGATGATTTTTGATCCAAGCTTTGAGAATCATGATCAAGCATTGATCAAATGATGTTTGTGGCTTCAAAATGAGATGTTGACCAAAAATTTGGACTTTTGACTGCCAAATGACCATTTTGCCCCTACAGTTGACTGTAATGCAATTAGGGTTTTGACTGTGCAATTTTGTGCTGAAAGTCTTGAAACTTGGTATGAGGATGCTTGACCATATTTATAGGCATATGGGACTTGATTGGACCCTTGGAAACTTCATTTTCTTGATCAGAACCAAAACCCTAATTTTGACTGTTCAGGAGGCTCTTGAACTGTGCAACCCTTGGGGAGATTTTGAAGCTTGACTTGGAAATTTCTGAAGAATATGGGAGGGCAAATTTTGGGGTACAACAGTTGCCCCTGTTCAATCTTCTTAGACCTGAGGATGCAGATTGGTTGACGTGCCTTTCGTAATCCGAGGGTAGAAGATGATTGAACACTAGAGTGCCCAGAAATTTGCACTCACATAGCAGCAGTGATGGTAGAAATGGGCTTATAGATGCCATTTAGAGATTGATGAATAGGATGATGGGCTTATAGATGCCATCTGGATGTTGATCGCGTAAGAGATTCCTTAGCGAGAACTTGCGTACCTGCAAAAGAAAAATGAGTACCTGACATGTTGCAGGAGCTGGTCTTCAGATGCTTTGTATAGATGTGTCCTGACTGGTTACAGGAGCTGATCTTTGAATTCTTCAGACATGCCCTGGCGAGATACAGGAATCGAGTCTGGTAATGTTAGTCTTCAACGGATACACTATGGCAAGATTCAGGTATCGGATCCTCGAACTCTTCAGACACACCCTGGCAAGATACAGGAATCGGATCTGGTATTGTTAGTCTTCAACGGATACACCCTGGCAAGATTCAGGCATCGGATCCTCGAACTCTTCAGACACACCCTGGCAAGATACAGGAATCGGATCTGGAATTCAGAAAGGTTGGTGAGTTGTCTCTACTGACAGGTTATTTCCATGGACGGGTGGTCTGTTGTCTATAACAACGAGTGTCTATAACGACGAGTGTCTATGACGACGAGTGTCTATAACGACGAGTGTCTATAACGACGAGTGTCTATAACGACGAGTGTCTATAACGACGAGTGTCTATAACGACGAGTGTCTATCACGACGAGCGTCTATAACGACGAGCGTCTATGACGACGAGTGTCTATAACGACGAGTGTCTATAACGACGAGTGTCTATAACGACGAGTGTCTATAACGACGAGTGTCTATAACGACGAGTGTCTATAAAGACGAGTGTCTATGACGACGAGTGTCTATAACGACGAGTGTCTATAACGACGAGTGTCTATAACGACGGGTGTCTATAACGACGAGTGTCTATAACGACGAGTGTCTATAACGACGGGTGTCTATAACGACGAGTGTCTATAATGACGAGTGTCTATAACGACGAGTGTCTATAACGACGAGTGTCTATAACGACGAGTGTCTATAACGACGCGTGTCTATAACGACGCATGTCTATAACGACGAGTGTCTATAATGACGAGTTGTATCAGAGAAATCTTTAGGCATTGATTTAACTGGATTTGTATTCTTTGACTGGGTTGGTCTCTTTTGACTGTATTCGTCTACATAGCTAATCTTTTAACTGTATCCTTTCTGAAAGGTAAAGGTCAGTCATATGCAATGCATGATATGGATCAAGCAATAATATTTTTCAACACATGAGATTGTATGATATGATGCGTATGTGCATGTATCATGATGTATAACAATGTGATGTTTATGAATGTATCTTCGTTTAGGAAAATAGATCCTTGAAGACTGTCGGGAGATTGAATCCTGGGCTGATGTGGAAGAGTAGAGCTTTTTGTTTCCGCTGGGGATGATAGTTGTGAGAATACCGGTAGGAGAAGATAACTCCGTTGGGGAATAAACTTGGCGAATGGATTATTCTACGGGGAGAAAAGTACTCTGGAGATCTTGCCGGGGAGCAATACTCTGTGGGAAGAGGGGTACTTTGCTGAAGTGTTGATGGTAACTTGCTGGGGATACCCTTGTTGTGTTGGAAGTGCTGATAGACTTCGCTGGGGGTAAGAAGACTGCGTCGAGGACGCTCTTTCCGTGGCTTTTGGCTGAGGATAACCCAGTTATATCCTGGTAGGGAAATAAATCTTTGAATAAAGCCGGGCGGCGCGTTCGTGCTCTGCGAGGATAAGCTTCCAGAATCTACTGGGGATAAGCTTACTGCTTGGGGAGATGGATTCCAACTTTCTTGGGGAAACTGGATTGGACTCTCTTGGGGAAATTAAGGCATCTTGATTGTTCTTCAGCCGAACCTATCTTAGTACCTTGGTGGAAAGAGTAACTAGATCGCTTAGACAACTCATTACTGCCCCTGTTTCTGATGTTAGAAGATACCTGTGGAGGTGCTTGACGGCTGCCGATTGACAAATCTTCTGGTAGGCAAGTGACGAGATGACGGTGCATAGTCGTATGCTTTTGATCCCTAACTTTTGCCTGGACCGCCCTTTCGGGTTTTCAGTCCACCGGGATACCCATTTTTGCCCAAGCCGCCTTTTCAGGTTTTCGACTTGCCGGGTGTACAGATTATTTTCATTTCATCCCTTATTTTTGCTCGAACTCTTTTGGTTCGCCGGGAAGCCCTTATTTTTGCCTAGGTGTGTCAACCTAGCGGGTCTTTGATTACGCGTAGTATTCTTTTCGACTATATCCATGCTCTCAGAATGTAGGGCGTTGCCCCTGTTAGAAGTGTTTTGTCATGCCACCAGAAGGTGTTTGATCTGGCAAGATTCGTTGTTGGAGTGCCCTAAGTGACTCAGGCGGAGATTTGCCCCTGGTTATCTGGCCTTTTAGAGATTCTCCGAATCTTGATTGGATTGCCCCAGATGATGGCTAATTGTCCTGCCATGCCCCTTGATTGGAAATGTTTTCGTTCACTAGGTATTCATTGTGCGAATTTCCCTGCTGTTCAAACAAATTGTCATATGCAAACAATGTTATATCAAAAATGCAAAGCTTATGTCTGTCTTGAAGATTTTGAACATGCATTCTTTTTTCATAAAACAAATGAATGTTTGTAAAACGTGGTGTCAACTCCTTCTTTACCGTAGGCCTTAAGGAGTCAGGATACCTTTCGTAACAATATGCTTTCGAACTAACCCATGCTTCAGCTAGGACTTTTAAGGGTTATAACGTGGCCTGGTTCACGGTTTAAGAAACAAAGGATAAAGGCTCAAATTTTATTTGTACCCACCCGCTCTTCGTGATGTTCTCCAAACCTAAACTCAGTTGATCATACGTTAGACCTTGTTTGAGTCTTTGCTCTGATTTTCCGGTGATGATTCGGATGTTGATAACTTATTTTGAATAGGCAGTCATTCCTTTTTTTGTTTGAGGGTTTGTAGGACCTCTTTTTTTTTTTTTGTTATCCCTTTCTTTTTTGCCTGAACTGTTTCCTTTTTTGGAATTACAGTCAGCGGGATGTCCCAGTTTTGTAAGTCTCCTCCATGGGTTTTGACTTAATGGGTTTTTTATTCCTTGAGATAATGACTGCCTTTCTTTATTGATTATTCGGAACCATCACTGTCTTTCTTTGTTTTGTAAGGACCTCTTTTGGCGCCATTCGTTATGCACTTGGATCAACTGAGAGACTACCCTGCCCCAGGTTATGATTACGGGTTTTAGATTTCGAAAAGAAAAAAAACTCCTACTTCTTTTGCTCATAGGGGTTGACGAGGGATTATCATCCTTATAACTCCAGTGTTTAGGGATTGAAACAATGCCTGTACCTCATCAGCGGGGTCTGTTCAAAAGCATACTGTAGATTATGGTATCATCTTCGTCATCCTCCCTCAAGAGGCTTAGAATTATTAATTGAGAGTTGACATCAAAAAATGAAAGCAACTTGAATATAGCGAATGAGCATATATTGATTCAAAACAGACATATGCGATGCATTAAAGAAATAACATTGTTTAACATGAGTAAATGTTTGAACAATCAAAAGAAAATTACAACTTGAATTCATGTGAACAAAAAGAGTGCTTTCTATCCTAGCCATGTTTTGGCATGGAAGCAGTGATCACGTTGGGAGCCTCTGGAGAGTCGAGCTGGACTTCCTTTGCGTCAATCAGATCTTGAACCCTATTTCTCAAAGTCCAACAGTCATCTGTAGCATGCCCCAGGCTGTCGGAATGATAGGCGCAGCGAGCATTGGGATTGTACCTTGAAGGTGTCCTGTTAGGATTCTTCGGGGGATCCATGAGAGTTACCAACTTGGTTTCCAGCAGCTGTGGCAATATCTGTGACAAGGTCATGCCGAGGGGAGTAAATTGCCTCTTAGGTCTTTCTTCCTTTTGTTGACGGTGACGCTGAGGAGCATCGGCCGGCTTTACAATAGCTACTGCGTTGACCGCACTAGATTCTCTCTTGGATGGTTTCTTCTCAGTGTTCGAGGAATCATCATTATGTATTTTCCTTGACTTGATGCCAGCTTCTATTCTTTCCCCGGTCAAGACTAAATCTGTAAATCCAACAGCAGAATTCCCAATCAGGTGGTTGAAGAATGGACCGGACAGGGTCCCTAAGAACATATCGACGAGCTCGCGGTCGGTTAGAGGTGGCTGTACCCTTCCAGCAAGGTCCCTCCACTTTTGAGCATATTCTTTGAAACCTTCGCCCGCACCCATAGACATTCCTTGAAGTTGAGTGCGCGTGGGAGCAAGGTCGGCGTTGTACTGGTACTACTTGTAGAAAGCAGTGGCCAAGTCCTCCCAGCTGCGGATGTTGGCTCCATTTAGTTGATAGAACCAGTCAAGCTGAGTCCCTGAAAGACTCTCCTGGAAAAAGTGGATCCATAAGTTCCTGTCGGCCGTGTAGGGCTGGATCCTCCTCATGTATGACCTGAGATGCAGCTTTGGACAGGATGCCCCGTCGTACTTTGCAAAGGCAGGTGCCTTGAATTTGTGCGGGATCACTACCCCAGAAGACAGACCTAGATCCTCGAAGTCCAGGCCAGGAACTTTTTGTATCTCCATAGCATTTAGCCGGTCTTCCAACTGTTTGTACCTATCCTCAGCCGGAGGGTACTGTTCTTCGTTGAAATCTGTCTCATTGTCGGAGACCACTGGACTGGGAACCCTTTCCTCTTGATGACTGCCTTTCCCCACAGATGGAGTTGTCCTCTCAGCTTCATCCTGCAGTGTGTTCCCAGATCTGCGTCTAGGGCTGAACAAAACAGTCCTCTTCTTCTTCTTTTTCAAGAGCAGGGTCTTCAGATCTTGTTGCCCCTGGGTCAAATTCATGATCAACTCTTGGAACTGGGCGTTCTGAGCCTGGAGGGCCTTGATAGTGTGCTCGGTTGAGGATTCAGGATTCATGACGAGACTGCTGAAATAAACAGCGAAGAAGGTAAGCAACCTGCAGAGAATGGGTACCTGTTACGCAATGATATGTATGATATGCATGCAATGATTTCAAGGACCTCGCGGGGTAAACAGAGAAACTTGTTAAAATTAGAATCTGGTATCTTGATTGAAGTAACTTCGTGTTGTAGAGAGTCCTTCTTCAAGGGTCAAAGGCTCACCATATCCAGTGGGTCATAGCCCCTGACAACCTTGGCTAGAGGAAAATAAATCCCCTTTGCCCCTTGCTGGATAATTGGTTCAGCATGACCTGCATCACAAGCCCTTGAGATCCTTGAAATGGATTAGTCCTTATGCAGGATGTATGCAATGGTATGATGGTATGATATGCATGGGGGTAATGTAAGTTACCCTGTTATGAGTCCCAATTAAGGACTGCAAACCAAAACCTGCAAGAAACTCAAGTAAAACCTGTCATGAGTCCCAATTAAGGACTATAAACAGAACCTGCAAGTAGTTAGTACACCCTGTTATGAGTCCCAATTAAGGACTATAAACGAAACCTGCAAGAGACTTAGTAAACCCTGTTACGAGTCCCAATTAAGGACTATAAACAAAACCTGCAAGTAGTTCATGTGTCAGATAGATAACAAGCATGCAAGTAGTCAAGTACGAAGGCACGCAAGTCACATAAGAGAAGCCCTTAGAGTTTAAGGCCAGAATGAGGTCTGGGTATTACCCTCTTGAAGTTGGTGGGTTCATACCTGTCCTATCAAAGTAACCGGGTTCTTAGAGGATCCCAATATCATTGACTACCCTCAATCGGTCATAACTCTAGCATCGCAATCTTTTCTTGCGGCCAGAACCATCACGAGAGTTTAGCCTCAATGGGCGTAGCATACTGCTACTGTTCTAATGGCCAAGTTGTGTCATTTAAGGTTCTAAGGTTGTTGGTGCTTAATGACTCCTCAGAAGACCCATATTCTCCTCGTTGCAACACAAGGGATATCGGTACAGACCAAGGTGCCACACCAACGTAGCCACTGTTTCACCCGTGTCGGTCTACGCCGGACAGGTCCCTCACAGCTTATGCTACCTAAACAGGGTATCCCCAGATCCGGGTTAGGATCTATGTAACTCCCATGCAACCCACAAATTTAAAGCAGACAAGTCAATACAATTGAAAACACAATTATGAACTAACCCTAAGGTACACCTCACTTTAAGTTTAAGTCCCCAGCAGAGTCTCCAGTTCTGTGATCGGTGGATCTGGAACTGACTGTTTAACGCTGGTTTCGCGAAATGTCGCGGTAAGCAAGAGTCGCCACCGTCTTTTATTTTCTCCAAATGGAAAGGACAAAAGCACAGAAAAATTCCTTAAAGAGATTGCTCTCGGTTCGGGAGGTAGATTATAGAAAGGGAAGGTGTTAGCACCCTTTCTATCCATGGTTATCCATGGGCTCTTAGATACTTGCTCAATGTGTTTTCAAAAATGTTTTGTTTGCTTTTCAACTGTGTGGGTTTTGAAAAAGTTCGTTTGAAAACTTCTAGGTAACTCTTGTATCAGTCCTCAAGAGTGTATGAAGTATTGTTTGAAAAACTTTTTTGAAAGTGTAAGGTGTGAAAAGTATTTTGTTTGTTTTGAAAAGAGCAAGTACCCATGAGTCATCTACCTACCCTAAGGAATTAAGCTGTGTAAGAGTCCTTTAGATAGTGCTATCCCACCATTGAGAGGTAGGTAGCACCGTCGTTGGAGGTATTCGGGTCAATTCAATTATAGGGACAATGTGGTCACCGAAGCAATGGTAGGACACCTTAGAAGCTACCCTCATGCCAGGTTCCCGGATCATGAGGACTTACTAAGACATCCTCTACTCGACGATCACCTTTCGAGGCAAGGCAACAGTGAGGCGTACCCTAGGGGTGGTGTGTGATTTGTGTGTCAGATTCGTTTGCATTTATCTTGTTCATGTCAAAGTGATCTATGCGTTTGTTTTTATTTTTTTGTCATTCTTGCATGTCTTGATTAACAGTTAAAAATTGCGAGAAGTAAAAATTCTAAAGCTATTACAAAAGGCGCGGGTCCACATCGCCAAAATTTCCAGAACCCGATTTGACAGGAAAATAAAGAATTAAAGAAAAGTAAGGTGCGAGAAATTAATTACACGGCTTTGGGAGAGATACATAAATATTAAAAGAAAAACGAAATAAATATGCGAATTGGAATTTAAATTGAAACGAGGGCGTTGGACCCTTTTTAACTAAATTAAATTAAACAATTATTAAATTAATAAAATTAAAAGGAAAAGAAATTTGTTTTTTTGGTATTTTAAGATTTAAATGGGAAAAAGAATTAAATGCAATTAAACCTAATTCTACAATTTTTATTTTATTATGAAAACATGTTAAAGTTTAACCTAAAATTAACCCTAATTAATTTACATGCAATTTAATTACAAAAATAAATATTTAATATTTAATTATTATGGAAGAAGAAAAAAAAAGGGATAAAAAAATTAATTAAACCCTAGTTCTACCAATTTTAGGTTTTTTTATTAAAAAATGTTAAGATTAAACCCTAAATTAAGACTAAATGAATTAATGCAATTTATTTACCAAAAATGCTAAAATAAAAATATTTATTATTTTCATCCTTTCTGATTTTTTTATTGTTTTGTGTTTTTTATGAAAAATAATTAAATTAACAGAATTAATTAAGAATAATAATTGAAAGTAAAAAAAGAATGAAAAAAAGAAAAATATTGCAAACCTCAGGGGGGTGTTGTCCCCAGTGGTGAGGTAAATGGTTAGCAATTTAAGCCCAATAACTTTGGCCTGGTGGACTTTTCCAACTAGCATGTACACGCGTTGACTAGAGTGCATCATGTTCCTCAATTATGACCTTCTGATTATTTCCATTGGGCACGTGGATGGCCAGATTTTATGGACATATGGTGCTTCTTCAGGCTGAAACTGCATGTAAGTATTAAAGAAAAAATAATATGAAAGGGGGGTGGGGACCTGGGGCTCGAACCCAGGTCCTAGAGATTACCAGCGTGTACGCCTGCCAGTGGAGCTGCCTTGCTTATTCGTACCTTACGTAAATAAAAAACAATATATAATAAAACAAATGTTAGTGGAATCTCGGCGCGTAAAATTTAAATAGGCCAATCATTGAGCGCCACAGGGGTCATCTTCTTCGTTGCCTTATTTTTTTTCTGAAACACAAACATTGGCAACGGTTTTACAAACGTTCTAAAATATGCCCTTTTGGAAAATAGCGATTAGCTAGTCTTGCATTAGAAATTAGGCGCAACATATGGATTCTTTCCGTCCAAACCTGCTAATTCTAATGGTGGTATTTAGGTGTCTTAATTTTACCATATTTCGAAACGCCCAATTTGGACCTCTAAGAACCCTAATCTGCATCAATGGTAGAATTGCACATAGTACGCAAAAACACAATTAAAATAGATAGTTAGCTTCAGGACATATCAATTAGTATGAATCCATTAAAAATATGCAATGAAAATGTCTAAATCTTGAAACACGATTCTGAAAAAAATATGAGAAAACTTGATTTCTGTATACCAATTCTGGGTGTTGGGATGATTGATTTTGATTGGAAAACTCTCCTTGAAGCCTCAGGAAGCTAATGAGATAAAAATCTTGCCTTGAATCGCCCTAGAACTTGGTTTTCAGAATTGAGTTTTCTTGATAAATTTCAAGTTTTCATATGGTGTTTTCTGCGCAGCTTTTTGGTTAGGAAGCATTAGGTCTTGCTTGTGTATGTATAGGAGAGTGATTAGGGTTAAAAAACTTGATCAAAATCCATGAATTAATGAATATGATATTTGATTTTTAAACCATGATTTTCAAATCTTTTTCACATGCTTTTGCTATCAAATCATGACAAAACCTTCCAAAAATGATTATGCACGAATCTTGAGTGTCCAATGAGAGTATTTTCTGCACAAAAGGATTTGATTTCATAAGCTTAGTATTTTTTCATATTTTATTTAGTTTAAATGAATTAATTGTAATAAAAAATTCAAATAAATAAATAAAAATAATAAAAAAACTTCCCTTTGGGCCAAATGGTCGTGCACATGCTTTGGATAATGAATTGTGGAAGAAAAAGAAGCCCATTAGCAATTTTAGGTCATTTGAAGCAATGTTGACTTTTCAAAATATCCAAAAATTTCCCAACTTCCACAAGGCATAACTTGCTCAATTTTTAAGCTTTGCTCATGTTCGTGGACATTTTGGAAAGGTCTTTGAGTCCTCTAACCAATGCATTTTGTCCCATGTCATTTTGATTTACCAATCTCAAGTTATGGCCTTTGACTTAAAGTCCCTTTTTGTTGACTTTTGAAAATGACCTATAATGTTGAGATTGATAACTTTTTGTGAGAGCATTTCTTGTACTTGAAGTGTGAAGATGAGTTGTAGTAAATGTCATTCTCTTCAAAATGAGCTTTGGATGGAATTTTTCTGATAATCCATGTGAAAGTTATGCCCTGGTCAATTTACAGTTGACTTTTTCAACTGTCCAAATAAGGAAACTTTTGCATCTTTATGATTTTTGAGCCAAGCTTTGAGAATCATGATCAAGCATTGATCAAATGATGTTTGTGGCTTCAAAATGAGATGTTGACCAAAAATTTGGACTTTTGACTGCCAAATGACCATTTTGCCCCTACAGTTGACTGTAATGCAATTAGGGTTTTGACTGTGCAATTTTGTGCTGAAAGTCTTGAAACTTGGTATGAGGATGCTTGACCATATTTATAGGCATATGGGACTTGATTGGACCCTTGGAAACTTCATTTTCTTGATCAGAACCAAAACCCTAATTTTGACTGTTCAGGAGGCTCTTGAACTGTGCAACCCTTGGGGAGATTTTGAAGCTTGACTTGGCAATTTCTGAAGAATATGGGAGGGCAAATTTTGGGGTACAACACCTGTCTTTGTTGAGCAGGCGTAGGATTAGAGATCAAGATTTCTCATACGTGTTGGTCATGACGACTCTTTTGACCATACACAACATTAGACTCTTTCTTCTCATTGTAGGGCTTTTTCTGAGCATCAGAAGGTGTAGCTTCCTGAATCTTCCCACTTTTGATGCCAGCTTCGACCCTTTCGCCGGTTAGTATTAGCTCGATGAACCCGGCTGAAGAGCTTCCGATCAAGTGGTTAAAGAATGGACCAGACAGGGGCCCCCAAAACATATCAACGAGTTCACGATCAGCTAAAGGTGGTTTCACCCTTCCGGCAAGGTCTCTCCATTTTTGAGCATACTCTTTAAATCCTTCACCCGTCCCTATTGACATACCCTAGAGTTGGGTACGCGTAGGAGTGAGGTCGGAGTTATATTGATACTGCCTATAGAACGCAGTAGCCAAATCCTCCCAGCTGCGGATACTGGCTCCGTCCAACTGATAGAACCACTCGAGCTGAGTCCCTGAAAGACTGTCTTGAAAGAAATGGATCCACAAGTTCTTATCAGCAGTGTAAGGCTGGATCTTTCTTACATATGACCAGAGGTGCAGCTTTAGACAGGAAGCTCCGTCATACTTGGCAAAGGCAGGTGCCTTGAATTTATGGGGAATCACCACCCCAGAGGATAGACCTAGGTCTCCGAAGTCCAGACCGGGCACCTTCTGTATCTCCATAGCGCTCAAACGGTCTTCTAGCTATTTGTACTTATCCTCAGCAGGAGGATACTGTTCTTCATCATAGTCCGTCTCGTTGTCGGAGACCATAGGGCTAAGGGCCCTCCTTTCTTGTGTACTATCTTTACCTCCAGATGAGGTGGTCAGATCAACTTCATTCTGCAGCCCGTTTCCAAACCTGCGTCCAGTGTTGAACAGGATGGTCCTCTTTTTCTTCTTCTTTTTCTCCTTCAAAATCAAAGTCTTCAGGTCCTGCTGACCCTTAGCTAGATTCATGAACAACTCTTGAAATTGGGCATTCTCGGCCTGGAGGGCCTTGATAGCTTGCTCGGTTGAAGGTTCAGTAGACATGATGATTGCTGAAATAAACAGCGAAGAAGATAAGAGACCTGTACTGGGAGACCTGTTATGCAATGATATGTATGATATATGTATGCAATGTTTTCAAGGATCTCGCGGGGTAAACAAGAAACTGTTAGAATCTGAATCTGGTAGCTTGATTGAAGGAACTTCATGTTGCTAAGAGTCCTTCTTCAAGAGTCAAGCTCACCATATCGAGTGGGTCATAGCCCCTGACTCAAATTACCGTGTTTTGATTTCTAGAAAACCTTGGCTAGAGGAAAATAAATCCCCTTTGCCCCTCGCTAGGCATTTGATTTACCATAACCTGCATCACAGACCCTTGAGATCCTTGAAATGGTTAAGGAAATGTTAAGGTATGATGTTATGATGTGTATGCTATGCGTTTAAGCAAAAGTGTGAGGTGATGTAAGTAAACCCTGTAATAAATCCAAATTATTGGATAAGGACTATAAACAAAACCTGCAAGGAACTCATGTTGTCAGATAACAAGAATGTGCAAGTAGTTCAAGTTTGAAAGCACACAAGTCACACAAACAGCCTTAAGTTTAGGCTGGCATGGAGTTTAGTCATTACCCTCTACCAGTTCAGTTGGTTTAAACCTGTCCTAAAAATAGTAACCGGGTTCTAGAGGATCTCAATATCACTGACTACCCTCGATCGGTCATAATTCTAATTTAGCAACCTTTTCTTGCGGCCGGAATCATCGCGAGAGTTTAGTCTCAATGAGTGTAGCATACTGCTACTGTTCTATGGCCAAGTTGGTCAATTTAAGGTTCTAAGGTCAGTTGGTGCTTAATGACTCCTCAGAAGACCCATATTCTCCTCGTTTCAACACAAGGGATATCGGTACAGACCAAGGTGCCACACCAATGTAGCTACTGCTTCATCTGTGTCGGTCTACGCCGAATAGATCCCTCACAGTTTATTGCTACTTACCTAAAAAGGGTACCCCCAGATCCGAGTTAGGATCTATAGAACTCCGATACAAGCCCACAAAATTAAAGCATACAAAGCATACAATTGAAAACACAAGTGATCTAATCCTAAGGTACAACTCACTTATTAATACTCCCCAACAGAGTCGCCAGTTCTGTGATTTGTGGGAATGAGAACTGACTGTTTTAGAATGCTGGTTCGCGTTTGCGTTTGTTTTCGCAAAATGTCGCGGTAAGCAAGAGTCGCCACCGTCTTTTATTTTATCCAACAAGGAAAGGACAAAAGCACAGAAAAATTCCTTTTGAGATATTTCTCGGGTTCGGGAGGTAGATTATAGAAAGGGAAGGTGTTAGCACCCTTTCTATCTGTGGTTATCCACGGGCTCTTAGGTACTTGCTCACTATGTTTTCAAAAAGTTTTCTTTTCTTTGTGTTTGTGGGTTTTGAAAAGAGTTTGTTGTTTTGAAGAGAGTGTAAGTGTGAAAAGTTTTGTTTTATTTTAAAAGGAGCAAGTACTTAAGAACATCTACCTACTCAAAAAGGAATTAAACTGCGCAAATGTCCTTTAGACAATGCTATCCCACTATTGAAGAGTAGGTAGCCCCGTCGTTGGAGTTTTCGGTTCAATTCGATTTAAGGGACGTGTGGTCACTAAAGCAACGTTAGGACGCCTTAGCGGTAAACCTAATGTCTTAGATCATTTTATTCGAGGCAACTGTTTCGAGGCAACTTATGATCTTTGGACAAGAGGGCGACCTCTAAAACATCCTATACTCAATGACCACGTTCGAGGCAACCAAGTGAGGTGTACCCTAAGAGTGCGCATGTGCGAGTGTATCCATTTTCAGTTTATATCATCTTTGTACATGTTATGGTGAGCTACAGTTGATTTTAAATTAGAGGTTAATCTTGCCATGCATAGCCTATTATTCAAACATCTAGCAGTTAATGGTTGCAGAAAATAAATTGCAGAAAATAAAGCTAAGCTATTACAAGGCGTCGGGTATTTACATTGCCAAAAAACAAACCCTTAAAATTAAATGCGAAAAAGTAAATAAAAGCGGTAAATAAAAAGTTCTAAGTTAAAACTATTACATCCTCAGAGCAATTACAATATATGGTTCAAAAATAAAATGCGCGCGAGAAAATTAAATCGGAACGTCCTAGGGTTTTGACCCTTTTTTTATTAAATAAAGCATATTTTTGGTCTTTTTTGAATTAAGAATTAAGTCTAATTAATAATGGAATTAACTAATTAAAAAAGAAAATATTTTTTGAGTTTTATTTTAATTAAGGAAATAAAGTCAGAATGGCAAAAACATAAAAAAAACCTAATTCTAAATCAATTTTAATTTATCGCAAAATATATTGAAATTGAACCTAATTAAGACTAAATTAATTGATTAACTTTTTATTTACAAGAATAAATAATAAAATTAATTGGTGAGAATAATATTTTTTGTGGTTTTCTGATTTTATGAGAAAAATTATTAATTGGTTAATTAACAATAAAAATAATAGAACAAATTAAATAAAGAAAAAATAGAAAAGGGAAGAAGTAAACCAAAAGGGGGGTTGGGCCCCAAGTAAGGAGGTTTGGTAAGCATTTTCTTGGCCCAAACATATTCCAGTCTGCTTTGACTTTCAGATTGCATGTGCGCTTGTTGACCAGGGTTCATGGTGAACCTCCATCCTGGACTATTGGATCTGAATCTGGAACCACCTGGCCTTTGAGATCTGGAGGTATATGGTGCTCCCTGCCTGAAGCGCTGCATGTGAATGCCTGAAACAAAATGATAACAAAGTTTGGGGGACCTGGGATTCGAATCCAGGTCCCAAGAGACAATTCAACCAACGTGCTACCAACTGAGCCATGATGTTAACCTGTTAGTGGAATAGAAGCTATATATTATATGCAAACAATTCAATTATGCCTGGCCAAAAATAAAAACGCGCAATTGATTCAAATGAACCAATTACGCTCCACCATGTAATCGTCTTCTTCACAAAACCTGGTTCAATTACCTGCAGATTTTGTTCCACAGGAAGATTCCTAGCCTCTCAAAAATCCTCCCTAGGCCACAAAAATGGAATCCCAGAGTACCAATGTACTCGTCTCATTCCTCTGAACCCATCCATGGCCATTATTTGCATTAATTTTGCCTGCAATTAAAAATCTCAAAAACGAGATACACGAACCCTAGAACTGGGCATGGCGTTACAGGCTATGAAAATAAAATTCGATGATGCCAAAGGCTTCAGAATACATCACAGAGTATGAATATGCAATTATTTCAATGAAAGGATGCAAGATTGAAGCTTTACGATTCCATGAGTATGGCGGTTCAGAGCGATACTTACAGGCTTTTTGGGGAAGGAGAGCACACGATGATGATTGGTACTTCTTCAGTGAGGTCCAAGGAAGCGATTAGAACCTTTGTTTGATCCTGAAAAGGTCTCTAAGTGAAATTTCAGATCCAAGGTTCTCAAGCTTTTTTTCTCAAAGTTGTTGGGCCGTTTCTGCAGAGTTTTTGTTTGCGTTTTTTCTCCCGTGTGTAGAGTTTTTTTCTGTGTTCTTCCCGTGTCTTTGATTTGTGAGGCTTGCTTGTATATAATGGAATGAATTAGGGTTGAAAACCTGGCCTCAATCTCCATCAATGTCTTGATTCTTGATTTGATTCACTTTGAATATCATTCCAAAAATAGCCAAATTCAATCTTTTTTGTCCACACCATGCCTTTACACGGATTTGATTTGATTCCTTCATAAAGACTTTCTATTTTTGATTCAATC
The DNA here is from genome assembly GCA_948472305.1 of Vicia faba. Lineage (NCBI taxonomy): Eukaryota > Viridiplantae > Streptophyta > Magnoliopsida > Fabales > Fabaceae > Vicia > Vicia faba. Next base: position 1,484,200,898 of record OX451737.1, read on the forward strand.
ACGTGCCAATCTGCTTTCATGCGTTACTGCCAGCCTGTTATGAGCTGTTTGGGCCTCCAACATGATGGAAATCAAAAGCTGACTTAAAGATCCACTTCCCTTCGATTGACACTCCCCCTGCTTCGATTGCTTCAAAGTCCCAATTCGAATCTATTTAGATCATTCCCGATTAGACAACTTCGACCAGCCCTTGGCCTTGTGATGAGTCTAAGTTCTGATTTGAAGTGTTCTAAACTTCCTTCATCAGAGCATCTTAGATTAAGAGAAACTCTGCACTGAAATGCCATTCGAAGGTCATTTCGTTCTAATGTTCTTATTAAGGGAAACTCTAAAGTTCCAGTCGAAGGACACTCTGAAGTTCCAGTCCAAGGACCTCTTGAAATGCCAATTGAAGGGCCTTTGTCCATATACCAATTAAAGGGTACTTGTTAAAATTTCAATCGAAATACACTGTTAACAGGCCAATCGAAAGGTGCTTGTTAATATTCCAATCGAAAGGCTTTGTTAACAGGCCAATCGAAAGGTGCTTTGTCCATGCCAATCGAAGGATATAATTAATATGCCTGTCGAAGCTGCCTTGACACAATGCTAAATCAAAGGATCCCTTGGCCTGCCAATCGAAAGGCTTGGCCCAGGGTGCCAAACGAAAAGGTCTTTCAGAATTCCAATCGAAGGCCTTGACATAATTCCAATCGAAGTGCTTGTCCATAATGGCAATCGAAAGGCTCATTCAGCATACCAATCGAAGGGTCTTTCAGAATGCCAATCGAAGTGCTTGTCCATAATGCCAATCGAAAGGCTCATTCAGCATACCAATCGAAGGGTCTTTCAACATGCCAATCGAAGTGCTTGTCCATAATGCCAATAGAAAGGCTCCTTCAGAATACCAATCGAAGGATCTTTCAGAATGCCAATCGAAAGGTACTTAAAGCAGCACTCAAAAATTTTCTTTTTCCTTAGGAAAGAGTTTGTGATCAACCATGCAGGGGGAAGACTTTGGAAAACATGAGAGGGCAAATTTTGGGGTACAAAAAAATGCATGGTAATTTTTTGTGCCAACCAAGTCCACTTGCCAACTCACACGCCCTAGCCCTGTTTCACTTACTCCAAAACACATGTTTTTGCACTCTCAAACAACACAAAACGCAGCATGCCTCTCACTTCCCATTTCTCACTTTTAACTCATTCTTTTCCCACACTCTATAAAAAGAAAGGTGTGATACGGTAGCAGAACCGACTGTTAATATTGGTTTGCATTTTTTGTTCACAAATGTCGCGGTAAGCAAGAGTCGCCACCGATTTTTCTTTTATCCAACAAGGAAAGGGTGAAAAGAACAGAAAAAGACCTTTTTTCGAGATTTCTGAGTACAAGGGGTAGATTATGGAAAGGGAAGGTGTTAGCACCCTTTCCATCCATGATCTTCCATGGGATCTTAGGTACTTGCTCATTTTCTCAAATTGCTTGTGTTTATGTGTTTTGAAAAGTTTGAAAATGCCTTAGTGCGGCGATTCACTTTATGGTATCTCTTGTATCAGTCCTTAAGAGTGTGATAAAGCGTTTTGAAAACTTTTGTTTGAAAAGTATGTTTGAAAGTGTGTTGTGAAAATTTATTTGAGCAAGTACCTAACAATTATCTACCTACTCGAAAAAGAGACTGTTCTTCTCCTCCTTTCCTTTAGACCGTGTTATCCTACTATTAATGAGTAGGTAACCCTAGTTGTTGGATGTATGAGGGACTATCGAAAGGGACATTTATGGTCATTGAAGGCAACATGTAAGGATACCTTAGCATTTCGAAGGGACTATCATCATAAGATCATTTCTCGCAGGCAATTCGAGGGACATTTTAGGGACTATAATCTTTATGATGATTTTAAACTGAGGGTCTTTGCTAAGAGTATCCCTACGCTAGAGGGAATGACCATTACTTCCGAAGGCAACCAAGTGAGGTAATACCCTAGAGGTGAAAGTGTGCAAAAGTGTGCTTTTTTAGATATATCTTATCTTGCGCAATTAGGGTTATCTAGGTTCAATTAATCATTATCTTTCATGCGACCCTATTAAACATTCATCTAAGCAGTTTATCGTGCAGGAAAATAAATGAAGGAAATATAAAATTCCTAACTATTACAAAATTTTGGTGCAATTACATAATTAATGACTGAAAGTAAAAATGCGGAATTGAAAAACCCTAATTAAGCTATTACAAATCGGGCGCAGTTACATTAATAGTAAAAATTAATCGTATGGCAAAAGTAATTACGCGCGAGAATTAACTGGATAAGAGTTCAAAATCCCTAGAAATCTAATTTGATTGTCAAAAATATTTTTTTTGGGGATTTTATGAAAAAAAGATTTGAAATTTAAACCTAATTTTTCTAATTAATTTTAATTAATGAAACAAATTAAAGTTAATTAAAATTATTAATTTGCAAAAAATTAATTTATTAAAAATAAAACTAAATCCTATTTTTTGTGATTATTTTATGATTTTTTAAGAAAAAAATTGATTAATAAAAAATAGTTAAGTTAAATAATGATAATAAATAAAAACTAAAAAAAGATTAGAAATTAGGCCTGAGTGGGGTGTAGGCCCAGATTGGAGGGTGTTGTTGCTGAATTCTGCCAAGCCCAAGTCTGTTTGGCCCATAGCAAGCGTTGGATTCAGTGGGAGGCTTGCTGGGATGTCCACCATGGAGATGCAGCCTGGAAGCGTGAGATCTAGCCAAGGAACGATCCAAGGGTGATGATTTGGGGACCTATGGTGTGCGCGCTAGGAATAAAGGTAGGGAATCTGCAAGGAAATATTGAGAAAATATAAAATGTTGGAGGCAGGGGTCGAACCCATGACCTCCCACACACAACTCGTTATGACCCTTCCTTCTTACAACTAGGACACATGGTTAGTCGTTATACAAAATACAAATAATATATTATATACCCTAATGAGTCAGTGGTGTGATAAAATGTGCGCACAGGTTTGAATGGCCCAACCAGATCATGCCACGCCTTCGTCTTCTCCAAAGGAACTGTCATTTTAGACAAGACTTTTACCTACGGATAATATGCTGTAACTATAAACCGACAAATCTCAAAAATCAACACCATGTGAGATAAATCAAATCTAAATACATAGATCAACTAGGTGTGATCTCTTGAGTACAATGGTGTTCATCTTTGGCCCTAATTTTGCCTGAAACAAAAAGCCCTCAAACGGACCTCTAAACCTTAGCAATGACATATCACACATCCTGGATCTAAATACGAATTCATCTATACATAAACTTTATATGCATCCATACAAACAAAAATATGTAATCAAAACAGATTAATAATGTAAGAATACACAAATACGAATTTGAAAAAAATGTAGCAAACCGTGATGATGTAGGTGATGATTCTTGGAGCGTTGGCGTCCGAGAGTGATGTAACTAGCTTCAGAGTAGCTCCAACAATCGATTGCATGCCACAGGATTATTTGAATCCCTTTGCAACTATGAATCCGATTGGCACTTTTTTGTGAAAAATTTGGAACTTTTCTGGACTTGTGGAGGCGGCTTTTTTTCGTACTCTTTGACTTAGGGTTCTTGTGTTTATGTAGTGTATCTCATTAGGGTTGCAAATGTGGAAAGAAATCAATGATTTCATGAGAAAATATCCTCCTTTCAATTATGTGATTTTTGCTTATTTTTGGAACAAATCCAATATTTTCCTTCCTCCATGATTTTGCTTTGATTTGCCAGTATGTTTTGATGATTATTTGATAAGGAAAAGATTTGAAAATCATATCTTACATATTTTCTATTATTTCTTTATTTAATTTTGACTTTTAATGAATAAATAATCAAAATAAATAATAAAAATAATGGAATAATATATGAGTGAGCTCAAGGGTCGTGGGCCATGTTAGGAACAAGTTGCGAGCATGAAAACATGGGCCCATTTGGAAAAAAATTCAAGTTAGGTCAATGTTGACTTCATGAACATTTCCAAAATTTGGTCAATATTAGCAATGCATATCTCTCTCATTTTTGACCCTAAGAGGGTGTTCTTGGACTTTTTATAAAGCTTAGGATGTCCTCTAAACAACCCTTTTAGTCTCATTTCAATTGGATCTTCCATGTTCATGTAAGGAGCTTTGACCCAAAAGGTGTTTTTGTTGACTTTTTGAATAGACCTATAACGTTTGAGTTTATATCTTTTGATTGAGGCATTTCTTGACCTTGAGGGCTGAAGAGAAGTTGTAGGGAATTGGATTCTCGTCAAAATGAACCTTGGTTGGAAAATTTATGATAAAGTATGAGAAAGTTATGCCTGATCAAAGTTTGGTTGACTTTTCCTATAGAAACCCTAAATTGCCATTTTTGACTTTTGATGAGTTGGGAGCATTTCTTGATGAATCATGATCAACCCTTGATAAAATGACGAGGATTACTTCAAAATTTTGATGTTGACCAAAAATATTTAAGTTTGACGGTATTTGGGCCACAATTGACTTTTGACCTAGTACAGTTGATTCTCAGGCATTTGAACAGTTGACTGAGCAAACTTGTTGTGCAAGGCATGAAACTTGGCATGGATGATCTTGAGGGCATATTATGACAATGGAGACCATTTGGGACCCTTGGGACTCAACCATATTTCTTGAAATTGAAACCTTAGTTTGAGGCTTATTGTCTTAAGAGGAGGATTTGTCTGGTCAATCCTTAGTCAACTTGAGCAATTGAGGACCTCTAGAAGTATGTCTTGTGTGAAAATGGGAGGGGGAAAATTTGGGGTACAACAGTTGCCCCTGCTCAATATTCTTAAACCTGAGGATTTAGGTTGGCTTGTCCACCTTTCGTAATCTGAGGGTGGAAGATGATTGAATACTAGAGTGCCCAGAAATTTGCACTCGCATGAAGTAATACTGATGGTTGATAACATTTGGAATGGCTTTACAGATGACATTTGGAGAAGATGATGGAAGATCATCGGATATGGGCTTAAATATGCCATCCAGAGAATGTGACGGAGGGTCGTCGGAGATGGGCTTAAAGATGCCATCCAGAACAGTGATGCTTTCATGAGATACCACTTTGTGGGAATTCCTACGACTGTTATTGAGGAGGAATCCGCTAACTGTCTCGGAACATAGAGTTTTAGGAGCTTCAGTTGTCCACTACTCTACTGGGGAGTCATCCCTTGATTGAAGAGACGAAAGTGAACTGTTATCTGGTTAGGATCCATGCTTCATAGTGACTTGCTGAGGATGATAAGGTTGACTGCTATCTGGTCGTATTCTAGGCTTCATAGTGACTTACTAGGGAAATGAGATTAAACTGTTATCCGGTCAGGATCTAGGCTTCACAGTGTCTTGAATTGTTGATTGACTATTATCCGACCAGTTTCCGCGCTTCATAGCTTCTTTAACTGGAATAGAAATCTTAGTATTGATTTGACTGGACCAGAGAAAGGTCTCAAGTTGTCTTCAACTGAGATAGAAATCTTAGTGTGGATTTGACTAAACCCGAGAAAGGCCTTGAATTAACTTTGACTGTCATAGTAATCAGGAGGATCTTAGTAGTGATTCAACTGACCCAGACGAAAGTCTTGGTACATCTTCCACTGACATAGTAATCAAAGAGATCTTAGTGTCGATATGGCTGATCCAGAGAAAATCTTAGGTTAACTTTGACTGGAATAGTAATCAGGAGAATCTTAGTAGCGATTCAACTGACCCAGATGAAAGCCTTGGAATCTCTTCCATCGGCATAGTAAGCAGAGAGATATTGGGTTAACTTTGACTGGTTAAGTAATTAGGAGAATCTTAGTAGCGATTCAACTGACCCAGATGAAAGACTTGGAATCTCTTCTACCGACATAGTAAGCAGAGAGATCTTGGGTTAACTTTGACCGGCATAGTAATCAGGAGAATCTTAGTAGAGATTCAACTGACCAAGATGAAAGTCTTAGAATCTCTTCCACCGACATATTAAACAGAGATATCTTGGTTAACTTTGACTGGCATAGTAACCAGGAGAATCTTAGTAGCGATTCAACTGACCCAGACGAAAGTCTTGGAATATCTTCAATTAGAATAGTAATCAGAGAGATCTTAGTGTTGACCTTTCTGACCCAGGGAAAATATTGTGAGGAAGTCTTTCTGAGGAGAATCCTAGAATAGTCCTTTGTTAGACGTAGCTTATTTTTGAGAAGACTGTCAGGTCGCATAAGTAACTATCGGTGTTTATTGCTTTGATCTTTTCCCTAAAAAAAGGCAAAGAGTTAGTCATATGCAATGTTATGATGGATGAAATACATTGTGGTGATGTTCTCAAAGTAAATGAGATTATGTTGTCTGCGATATGTATGTGCATGCCATAATGTATGAATATGAAATTCTATTGTGGTATTTCTTTGTCGGGGAAAATAAATCTCGGACTGTTGCTGAAAAAGTATTGGGAAGTTGAATTCTTCATTTTCGCTGGGGATGGTGAATGGAGATTACTATGCTATGGATTTACTCATTTTTGTTTGTGAATATCCTGTCGGGGAGAGACTTTGCCTGATAATAACTCTACGGGGGAATAACTCTGTTTGCGAGAGGAGATGCTTTGCTGGAAGATTTTACCGATTTCAGAAAATAAATTCCGCCGAGGGATGAACTTTCGTAGCTGGAGAAATAAACTCTGTTGGGGATTGAGCTTCTGTATTTAGAGAAATAAACTCTGCTCGGGAGAAAATTTTATAAACCGCTTGCGATTATAAAATTCGGCTGGGGGATATAGATATAGGCTCTCTGAAGGAACTTTGTTGGGGAAAGTAACTCCTGTTTGGGGAAGCAGATGTCAAAACTTTTGGTTGCCTCTAATCTGTGGGGAACATAGACGTCACGGGGGCGCGTGTAATAGTGACTTCGTTTCAAAGTTGTCTCTGCCCCTGTACCTGCTAGAAGGAGTAACTGTCGGGATTGACATGTCTTTTTTTTATTATTTGTTTATTTTTTTAGATTTTTCCCCGTTCCTTAAGACATAAGCAACTATCTTTCTGTTTCTTATGCAAATATTTGTGAATAGCAATCATATTCAAATGTATATGTCAAGAATAAATCATTGGACGTTTTTGCAAAATAAAACAAAAAAAGAAAAACAAATAGTTTTTGCATAGAAATAACTTGTATTGATTTTGAAGTTGGCCTATAACAGGCATTTTTGTACAAGGAGGCTGGCGCTCTAGTAAGAGAACGCCGCCGTGAAAATGAAAGCTATACAATATTGTGTACAAGGAGAAGCAAACATCTATGTGTAATAATCCCACTGAGTTTCAATTCTGCTATTGCCGTTATATCCTCGAGCGTCTAATCACTTTGCTACTTGTCCGAAGCTGACTGGATTGATCGGTTCCGTTTGGGCTTGATAGTTGATACTGTAGTCTGTTTGCAAGGTGATCCAATGGGACATAGTGATACACTTTAAATCCCTAACTTTTTCCTGGACCATCCTTTCATGTTTTCAGTTCACCGGGATACCCTTTTTTGCCAAGCCGCCTTTTCAGGTTTTCGGCTTGCCAGGTGTATAAATATTTTTTGTTTTCATCCCTAATTTTTTCCCGAACCCTTTTGGTTCACTGGGAAGACCTTATTTTTTACCTAGGCCAGTCAACCTAGCAGGTCTTATTTATGCGTAGTATCTTTTCACTATGTCCGCATTGACAGGGTGAGGAAGGTCGTCGCCGTCCATGGTGGTCAGAATCATGGCTCCACCAGAAAATATGCTTTTGATCACAAATGGTCCTTCGTATGTGGGAGTTCATTTTCCCCTGGGATCACCTTGCGGCAGTATGATGCGCTTGATCACTAGATCCCTGAATTGATATACTTGGCGTCTGACCTTTTTGTTGAAAGCCTTGATCATCCGTTTTTGATACATTTGACCATTAAAGACAGCAATAAGCCTTTTCTCATCAATTAAATTTAGTTAATCAAGTCGAGTCTGGATCCAATCATCTTCATTCAAACCCGCCTCTTTAATGATTCTCAGAGAAGGGATATAGACTTTAACAGGCCAGACAACCTCCATACCATATACCAGAGAGTAAGGTGTTGCCCCTGTCGATGTTTGTGTTGAGGTGCGATAACCATGAAGAGCAAATGGTAACATCTCATGCTAGTCTTTGTATGTCACCGTTATCTTCTTTATGATTTTCTTAATATTCTTCTTAGCAGCTTCAACAACGCCATTCATCTTCGGCCGGTAAGGGGAAGAATTATGATGCTGTATTTTAAATTGGTTATAAAGTTCGGTGATCATCATGTTGTTGAGATTCGTACCATTTTCAGTGATGATTCTCTCTAGCACACTGTACCGAAAAATTAGGTTATACTTGATAAACCGCGCCACAACGTTCTTGGTAACAGTAGCAAAAGAGGCAGCTTCCACCCACTTCGTGAAGTAATCAATGGCCACCAGGATAAAGCGATGCCCATTGGACGCGGTAGGTCTAATCTCTCCGATCATGTCAGTGCCCCACATTGCAAAGGGCCAAGGAGCCATCAATACGTTCAAAGGAACCGGAGGTACATGCACCTTATCAGCATAAATCTGGCATTTGTGACAAGTTCGGGAATGCTGATAGCAGTCTGCTTCTATAGTGGACCAATAATATCCTGCTCGTAGGATCTTTTTAGCCATGGTATGTCCACTTGAATGGGTTTCGAAGGTACCTTCGTGTAGATCAGTTATAATCCTCTCCGCTTCACTCTTGTCTATGCATCGAAGTAAAGTAGAGTCATGGTTGCGCTTGTAGAGGATTCCATTACTGAGGAAGAACTTCGCGGCGAACCTTCTCAGAAACTTCTTATCATTGACAGATGCCCCCTCAGGATACTCTTAAGCCTCAGGATATCTCTTCACTTCATAGAACCAAGGTTTATCTGCTACTCCTTCAGTGTCGATCTCATAGCAATATGCCGGTTCACCCAACCTTTCAATAGTGATATGAGGGGCCTCATTATCCCACCTGACCTTGAACATAGATGACATGGTAACTAGCACATCCGTTAACTGATTCTCTTCTCGTGGAAAATGTTCAAAGGTTACCTCTTCAAAGTGTGGAAACAATGTCCGCACGTGCTCTTTGTACAGGATGAGATTATGGTGCTTCGTATCTCACTCTCCTTTAATCTGACTTATCACCAAGGCTGAATCCCCGAAAATGCTCAAGAACTTGATCCTCAAGTCAATAGCAGCTTTAAGACCCATGATGTATGCTTCATACTACACCATGTTGTTGGTGCAGTTGAAGCATAATCGAGCAGTGAAAGGAGTATAATAGCCCTCGGGGTATATGATTACAACACCAATGCCATTATCGAGTGCGTTCGAGGCTCCATAAAAAACCATAGTCCATCGAGATCCTTCTTCAGGTCCTTTATCCGGTCCAGGTTCTTCATAGTCAGTCACTAGCATAATATTCTCATCCGGGAACTCAAAATTCATGGACTGGTAGTCATCCACGACCTGATGAGCCAAATGATCAGCTAATACACTTCCCTTGATTGCGTTCTGGGTCGTGTATTGGATATTGTATTTGGTTAAGATCATCTGCCATCTCGCTATTCTTCCAGAGAGATCGGGCTTCTCGAACATGTACTTGATCAAATCCATCTTAGATATCAACAAAGTAGTGTGGGTCAACATATACTGTCTCAGTCGACGAGCAGCCCATGCCAAAGCGCAACAAGTTTTCTTGAGCAGTGAGTATCTTGTCTCACAGTTAGTAAACTTTTTTCTAAGGTAGTATATTGCGTGCTCTTTTCGACCAGACTCGTCATGCTGTCCTAACACACACGCCATTGAATTGTCTAACATTGTTAAGTACATTATCAAAGGTCTTCCTTCAATAGGAGGCATCAGAATTGGTGTTTCTTGAAGGTATTCCTTGATTCTTTCGAAGGCAGTCTGGAATTCATCGTTCCATTTTACCACTTGATCTTTCTTCAGGAGCTTGAAGATTGGCTCACAAGTAGCAGTTAAATAGGAAATAAACCTGGCAATGTAATTTAGGTGTCCCAAAAAGCCTCTGACCTCCTTCCCAGTGCGAGGAGCCGGCATCTCTTGTATAGCCTTTATGTTTTCAAGGTCTACCTGAATGCCCTTGTCACTGACAATGAAACCTAGCAGTTTACCAGACCTTACCTCGAAGGTGCAATTTTTCGAATTCAACCTCAACTTGTATGTCCTCAAACTATCAAACAACTTTTATAGATGATCAAGGTGCTCTTCCTCAGTTTGAGACCTGGCTATCACGTCGTCTATGTATACCTCTATCTCATGGTGAATCATGTCATGAAATAAGGCGACCATGACTCGCTGATAGGTTGCCCCAACATTCTTTAATCCAAACGGCATTACTTTGTAGCAGAAAGTGCCCCATTGAGTGACAAAGGTTGTCTTCTCCATATCTTCGGGTTCCATCTTGATCTGATTGTAACCATAGAACCCATCCATGAAGGAAAATATCTTGTACTGCACAGTGTTGTCAACCAGGACGTCAATTTGGGGGAGCGGAAAGTCATCTTTGGGGCTTTCCCTGTTCAGATCTCTGTAGTCCACACACATCCGTACCTTACTGTATTTTTTAGGCACCGACACCACGTTGGCAACCCATTGGGGATAAGAGGTGAATGCTAAGAACCCAGTGTTGAACTGCTTCATAACATATACTTTGATCTTCTCTGACATTTCAGGGTGCATGCGACATACCTTCTGCTTTACCGGAGGGCAATCTTCTTTAGTTGGCAGTCGGTGAACCACGATATTTGTATCCAGTCCTGACATGTCTTCATATGACCATGCAAAGATCTCTACATAGTCATGCAACATTTGTATCAACCACTGTTTGACATTAAGCTCCAGATTTGCGCTAATCTTGACTTCTTTTCTGTCTACCTTTGTGCCCAAGTTTATTGTCTCAACTGGCTCTTCACGAGGCTGTATATCCCTCTCTTCTTGCTGTAACAGTCTAGCAAGTTCTCCAGGTACCTCACAATCTTCCCACCTTCGTCCTCGGCTTGGTTGATCGGATTTTCGAAGTTATAACTGGTAATAGCAAAACTGTTATCAATGGGATCCAGAGTGGATATGGATCTACAGTTTGATATGTGAGTGTGTGTAAGAGCATAGTTGTATAGACAAAGTAAAAGTAGAAAATAAAAATAGAGAGCACAAAATTTGTATGCATAAACGTCCAATGCTTTATTAATACCATATGAAAGTGAAACATGATAACCCTCACAAATAAACTGATGTTCCCCGGTAAGACACATGTCCATAAAGTTATATTGTTTATTACATATCCAAAAAACAAGAAAGACAATTACTTCTGAACAAAAGTAATAGGTACAAAATCCTTTTCCGTCCAGTTACTAAGTCCACCGTTGGTAGTAGGGAAGATCCATCTATCCATGTCATTGTCACCATCTCCATCTTCTACAACGTTGACCCTGTGATTACTGATGCATAGGGGAGGTTTTCCAGCACGAGCACGTCAAACATCCCTTTGAGCCCCTGAAGAGAAACCCAAACCAAATTTATCAGACTTGTACGGAATATCAGGGAGTTGACCCCAGATGGTAGACCCGCCTTCTTCAATAACCGCTTTTGCATCCTTGAGAGAGGCCATCTTCAAGGGAGGTCTGGTGATCTTTGGCATGTTGGTAACAGTTTCAGTTTCAGCCGGAGTCTGAGGTACCTCTTCGAAATTCTGGCACGGAGTCTCGATGAACTCACCCTCCATTTCCACATATCTGAATGAATTCAGGTGACTTACCATGTATTCTTCTTCTCCATGTACAATGACAATTCTCCCTTTGATTGGGTATTTCATCATCTGATACAGAGTGGACGTAACAACTCCAGCCCCAAGTATCCAAGGGCGGCCTAACACATAAGAATAAGATGGCCTGATATCCATCACGTAGAAGGTAGAGCCAAAAGTCTGAGAACCAACCTTGATGGGGATGTCCATCTCCCCGTGCACCATTCTCTTTGATCCGTCAAAAGCCCTCACTACAATATTGTTGGGCTTCAAAGTCAAGCCTTCACAGTTTAGTCTGTCCAGAGCATTCTTAGGCAGCACATTTAACGACGAACCAATATCTACAAGGACATGGGCCAAAGTGGTGCCCTTGCATTCGGTAGAGACATGCAACGCATCATTGTGCTTCCTCCCTCTAGGGGTCAAATCAGCATCAGAAAAGCCCAAACCGTTATCGGCCGTTAAACTAGACACACAATCTTCAAATTGATAAACAGAAGTTTCCTGGGGCACATGGGCAGTTTTTAGAAACTTCACCAAAGCCTTCGCATGAGCTTAGCAAGGCTAGCAAAGAGATCTTTGAAGAGGTCTGCCCCAGCTGTTCAACCATGTTGTAGTCGCTTTTCTTGATAATTTTCAGAAATTTCTTCCATTTCCTTCTTGGAAGCCTCTGGAATAGATACTGACTGCGCCTTTATCCGGACAGGCTCAATCAATATGTCTTTGCCCCGAGTCTCGATCGACTCGGTGATAGGGGTGTCGGCAGGAGTAATCAAAGGAATTGCAGTAGTAGTAGGAGCATGAAAAAAAGTAGGAATAATCATAGGACCAGTAACAATTTTAGGAGGAGAAATCTCGAGGGAGAACACTCTTCCACTTCTTATTATTTTGCTAGTTCCAACAATGTTAACAATGTCGAGATCAACATTCTCAAAAACCTGGCCTCCATCATCCAGTCAATCTTGCTTGACGCTGTTGTAGTAGACGTCACCCCCATAGTTCCAAGGAACAGTTTTATCTGAGGAGTATGGGATTGGCCCTGGCGCAGTGATTATTAGCGGAGTAATCTTCAGAACAGATGTAATCCTGACGGGTCTTTTGGTGGAGACCCTGGGAGGATTGGCGGAAATGGTTATTATTGAAATATCCTTGCACAAAATTGTTGGAATGGGAGTCTTCTTAAACAAAATCTCTCCAACCTCCATTAGGCGCTGAACACCTGCCTTCAACAAATGACAACCAGTCGGTAGAGATAAACAAAAGTGGCAACCTTCACCATAACCCAGAAATAAACCGTCCTTCAACAAGTTCCACTTAATGGTCATAAGCGGAGTAACAAGCTCTTCAACATTAATAACAAACATATCATCTTCAATAGCGTTAACACCATGACAGTGCTTGGGCATGGGAGAAGTGATAACATTTGGCATCTTAGGGGCGTCAAACTCAATTTCCTTCGCCTCGAGAAGGTCTTGTACTTTTTTCAAAGCCCAGCAGTCCTTTGTATCATGACCTGGACATTCTGAATGATAAGCACAACGGGCATTTGGATTATAGTGGGGAGAGGTAGTGTTGAGATTCTTCGGCGCTTCCCGCAAGGTTGCCATATTGGATCTCAGCAAATGGGGAAAAACTTGGGCTAGAGTCATATTTATCTGGGTGAATTATCTTACCGGCCTTTCTGTTCTTTGCTAATTATTCCTCTTTTGAGTGGGTGCAGGCTTAGGAATCACGACAGCCCCTACTGTTGGAAGGCATTCAGTTTTGTCCTGACTCCGTTGATGGTGCACAACACTAACCTCTTTCTTCCCAGCAAATGGTTCTCACGGAACTGGAGGATGCGTCCTTTTGGATCTTCCCATTCTTAATCCTAACTTCCACTCTCTCCCCTGTCAAGATTAATTCACTGAAGCCGACCGAGGAGCTTCCAATTAGATAATTAAAGAACGAACCAGACATGGTACCTAGAAACATGTCCATAGCTCCCTATCAGACAGGGGAGGCTGGACTCTTCCTGTTAAGTCCCTCCACTTCTGAGCATAGTCTATGAAACCCTCGCTCGAACCCATAACCAAACTCTGGAGTTGAGTACGGGTGGGAGCAAGGTCTGCATTATACTGATAATGATTATAAAAAGCAGCGGCCAGGTCTTCCTAATTATGGATGTTGGCCCTCTCCAATTGATAGAACCAATCTAGCTGAGTTCCAAATAGACTATCCTGAAAGAAATGGACCCACAAGTCTCTGTCAGCAGTGTGAGGCTGTATCTTCCTCACATAAGATCAGAGGTGAATCTTGGGACACGAAACCCCATCGTACTTAGCAAACACTGGTGCCTTGAACTTTGGCGGAATAACAATCCCAGACACCAAACCCAACTCTTCAAAGTCCAACCCAGGCACTTTCTGAATCTCCATTGCGCTCAGACGCTCTTCCAGCTGTTTGTACTTTTCGTCAGCCGGAGGATACCGCTCTTCATTGTAATTAGTGTCATTATCAGATTCCTCCGGACTAGGGTCTTCCTCTCTTGTCTCACCCTCTTGGTTCTCTCCTTCCTTGGATGAAGAGGTCAGATCGACCATTTGCTTCAACGGTCCCTTGAATCTTCTTCCCAGATTTACCACACCAGTTGTCCTTCTTGGCTTCTTAGCCTTGTCTTTAACAATCAAGGCTTTCAGTTCCTCCTGCCCTTTGGCTAGAGCCACGATCATTTGTTGGAATTGTGCATTCTGAGTCTGTAAGTCTTTCGCAGTTTATTCAAGAGCCATTTCTTTACAGCTAAAATAAACAGTGAAGAAGATGAGAAACCATCTATGAAACCTGTTTATGCGATGATATGTGTATGGAATGATTTCAAGGATTTCAGGAAGTTTAAATTTGCGAACCAAAATGAAACAAAGCTTTTATTAGTAGAATTCAAAATACAATTGCCTTTTATACGTTTCAAATGAAGGTTCAAAAACTTAAAACAAGATCAAATTTCCCAAGGGCGCTTCCTCTTTGCACCGAGATAGACATTGAGGCTTCTTTACTTATGAAGTTGCTTTGTGAGCTCTAAAACCTTCTTCTCCTGGGCATAAAATTGATCCTTATAAGTATCCCACTCCTTCTTCAGCTAAATCCATGACCTCTGTAGTTCTTCAAGATCAATGGGCATATCAGGGTGAAGAACCATATAGGGAATATCCCCTTCAGTAATGGGTTTCACAATCACTGGTAAGATGGCTGCATATGGCATCATCAGATTCAGAGCACGAGCTCGCACCCATTGGAGATAAGGTTCCATAGGAATGGAAGTTTTCGGCCCCAAAGTCCTGATGTCAAATCTGTTTACCATGCCCCAAGCTCGTATGAACCTCTGGCGATACTCTTGAACATCATCCTCATAGTTAAACATAATACCTTGGATAAGCATCTCATGCATACCATCCCTTCGAGCGTAACCAAATTGTCGCAGAGCCAGAGAAGGATTATAAGTTATGCCTCCCCTAATGCCAAGTAATGGGACATTAGGGAATTCCCCGTAGCGATCCATAATAGAAATATCTCCCATATATCGGGAATACCAGAGAATATCCGTGTGAGAAAGTGATATTATCCTTTGCGACCATCCCAAACCTTCTTCATTCTTCAGTACTGTCTTAGGGAGGTGAGAAATAAACCACCTTGAAAGCAATGACACACAACACATAAGAATCCCTCTTTTCTTCGTGGTGCGAGTGTGGAAGGTATGCAATATGTCTCCGAGTAAAGTGGGCACAAGGTTGCGATAAAGGAAAACCTTGATAGCATTCACATCTATGAGAACTTCCGGATTAGGGAACAATACTAACCCATAAATGAGAAGGTCCAAGACCTCCTCAAAAGCCTGGAAGTCCAAATCATCCCAAAATAGCTGAGCCTTCTCTATTAGGAACTTGGCTAGAAAACCCTTAACTCCACTTCTTGTTTCCCAATTGGATATAATGTCAGACCATTTCAGGTGTAAAGCTGTTGCAATGACCTCCAACTTCGGAGCTTCTTCCAAACCGTTGAAAGGTAACTGATCCAAAATAGGTATTCCCAATATCTGAGAGAACTTTTCCATGTTGGGTACCAACTAATAGTCTGGAAAGGTGAAGCAATGGTGCTTAGGGTCAAAGAACTGAAAGAGCACACTCATCATCTTCTCATCAAAACCCAAGGTAACCAGATTGAGGAGTCGACCATAGTTCTTGGTGTATGAAGAAGTCTCAGAAACCATGGATACTAGCTCTTTGAGTTGAAGCGATATTCTCACAAAGCTGATTCGGATGGTATTTTTACGAGCGGAAGCCATGATCTACAAAACAGAACAAAGATAAATTCCCCTAATCCTTGAAATGGTTAGTGTAATTAAGAATGAGTGTTTATGATGCATGATGTCATTTTTAAGCAAATCAATCACACACAAGCAAAGCATAAAAGACCTTAGGTTTAGGCTTGCATGGGGTTTATAGGTAAATACCCTCTTGAAGTTTAGTTGGTTTCAAACATGTCCTAGAAATAGTAACCGGGTTCTAAAGAGTCTCAATATCACTGATCTTTATTTATCGGTATTATTTCAGCTTAGCAATCTTTTCTTGCGGCCAAAACATCCCGAAAGTCTGATCTCAATGAGTGTAGTATCGAGTATCAACCAATTTCCATCTTTACACCGAGACCGACTATCTCACTACTTTCTAATGGCCAAGTTTGTTTAACTAAGATTCTAAGGTTCGTTAGTTCTCCAAGACACCACGCGATGGCCCCGCATTCTCCTCGATTCGATACAAGGGATACCGGTACCAACCAAAGTGTCACACCAACACAGCTATCGCTTCAACCATATCGGTCTACACCGTACTGTCTCCACGATCTATTCCTGTTTACCTAAAAAGTATCCCCAGATCCGGGTATAGGATCTATACAAGAATACCCTAACAAACCTTTAAAAGTAAAGCAATCAAAGCAAACAAAAGAAAACAATTTAAAAATGATCTAGATCCTAAGGTAAACACCACTTTATAAATGTCCCCAGAAGAGTCGCCAGTTCTGTGATATGGTGGCAGAACCGACTGTTAATACTGGTTTGCATTTTTTGTTCGAAAATGTCGCGGTAAGCAAGAGTTGCCACCGACTTTTCTTTTATCCAACAAGGAAAGAGTGAAAAGAATATAAAAAGACATTTTTTCGAGATTTCTGAGTACAGGGGGTAGATTATGGAAAGGGAAGGTGTTAGCACCCTTTCCATCCATGGTTTTGCATGGGCTCTTAGGTACTTGCTCATTTTCTAAAATTGCTTGTGTTTGTGTGTTTTGAAAAGCTTTGAAAATGCCTTAGTGCGGCGATTCACTTTATGGCATCTCTTGTATCAGTCCTCAAGAGTGTGATAAAGCGTTTTGAAAACTTTTGATTGAAAAGTATGTTCGAAAGTGTGTTATGAAAATTTATTTGAGTAAGTACCTAACAGTTATCTACCTACTCGAAAGAAAGACTGTTCTTCTCCTCCTTTCCTTTAGATCGTGTTATCCTACTATTAATGAGTAGGTAACCCTAGTCGTTGAATGTATGAGGGACTATCGAAAGGGACCTTTATGGTCATTGAAGGCAACATGTAAGAATACCTTAGCATTTCGAAGGGACTATCATCATAAGATCATTTCTCGCAGGCAATTCGAGGGACATTTTAGGGACTATGATCTTTATGATGATTTTAAACTGAGGGTCTTTGCTAAGAGTATCCCTACGCTCGAGGGACATGATCATTGTTTCCAAAGGCAACCAAGTGAGGTAATACCCTAGGGGTGCAAGTGTGCAAAAGTTTGCTTTTTCAGATATATCTTATCTTGCACAATTAGGGTTATCTAGGTTCAATTAATCATTATCTTTCATGCGACCCTATTAAACATTCATCTAAGCAGTTTATCGTGCAGGAAAATAAATGACGGAAAGATAAAATTCCTAACTATTACAAGGCTTTGGTGCAATTACATAATTAATGACTGAAAGTAAAAATGCAGAATTGAAAAACCCTAATTAAGCTATTATAAACCGGGCGCAATTACATTAATAATAAAAATTAATTGTATGGAAAAAGTAATTACGCGCGAGAATTAAATGGATAAGAGTTCAAAAGCCCTAGAAATTTAATTTGATTGTTAAAAATATTTTTTTGGGATTTTATGAAAAAAATATTTGTAGTTTAAACCTAATTTTTCTAATTTATTTTAATTAATGAAACAAAATTAAAGTTAATTAAAATTATTAATTTGCAAAAAATTAATTTATTAAAAATAAAACTAAATCCTATTTTTTTGTGATTATTTTATGATTTTTTAGGAAAAAAATTGATTAATAAAAAATAGTTAAACTAAATAATGATAATAAACAAAAACTAAAAAAAGATTAGAAATTAGGCCTGAGGGGGTGTAGGCCCAGATTGGAGAGTGTTGTTGCTTAATTCTTCCAAGCCCAAGTCTGGTTGGCCCATAGCAAGCGTTGGATTCAGTGGGAGGCTTACTGGGATGTCCACCATGGAGATGCAGCCTGGAAGCGTGAGATCTGGCCAAGGAACGATCCAAGGGTGATGATCTGGAGATCTATGGTGTGCGCACTAGGAATGAAAGTAGGGAATCTGTAAGGAAATATTGAGAAAATAGAAAATGTTGGAGGCAGGGGTCGAACCCCTGACCTCCCACAAACAACGCCTTATGACCCTTCCTTCTTACCACTGAGACGCTTGGTTAGTCGTTATACAAAATACAAATAATATATTATATATCCTAATGACTCAATGGTGTGATAAAATGCGCGCGTAGGTTTGAATGGCCCAACCAGATCATGCCACACCTTCATCTTCTCCAAAGGAACTGTCGTTTTAGACAAGACTTTTACCTACAAATAATATGCTGTAACTATAAACATGCAAATCTCAAAAATCAACACCAGGCAAGATAAATCAAATCTAAATACATAGATTAACTGGGTTTGATCTCTTGAATGCAATGGTGTTCATCTTTGGCCCTGATTTTTCCTGAAACAAAAGCCCTCAAACGAGCCTCTAAACCCTAGCAATGGAATATCACACATCCTGCATCTAAACACGAATTCAACTTTACAGAAACTTTCTATGCATCCATACAAACACAAAATTGCAATCAAAACAAATTAATAATGTAAGAATGCACAAATACGAATTTGAAAAAATGTAGCAAACCGTGATGATGTAGGTGATGATTCTTGGAGCTTTGGCGTTCGGGAGTGATGTAACTAGCTTCAGAGTACCTCCAGCAATTGATTGCAAGCCTCAGGATGCTTTAAATCCCTCTGTAACTATGAATCCGATTGGCACTTTTTTGTGAAAAATTTAGAACTTTTCTGGACTTATGGAGGCAGCTTTTTTGTCCTCTTTGACCTAGGGTTCTTGTGCTTATGTAGTGTATCTCATTAGGGTTGCAAATGTGGAAAGAAATCAATGATTTCATGAGAAAATATCCTCCTTTCAATTATGTGATTTTTGCTTATTTTTGGAACAAATCCAGTCTTTTCCTTCCTCCACGGTTTTGCTTTGATTTGCCAGCATGTTTTGATGATTATTTGATAAGGAAAAGATTTGAAAATCATATCTTACATATTTTCTATTATTTCTTTATTTAATTTTGACTTTTAATGAATAAATAATCAAAATAAATAATAAAAATAATGGACTAATATATGAGTGAGTTCAAGGGTCGTGGGCCATGTTAGGAACAAGTTGCAAGCATGAAAACATGGGCCCATTTGGAAAAAAATTCAACTTAGGTTAATGTTGACTTCATGCACATTTCCAAAATTGGGTCAACTTTAGCAGTGCATATCTCTCATTTTTGACCCTAAGAGGGTGTTCTTTTACTTTTTAGAAATCTTAGTATGTCATCTAAAAAACCCTTTTGGTCTCATCTCAATTGGATCTACCATGTTCATGTAAGGAGCTTTGACCCAAAAGATGTTTTTGTTGACTTTTTGAATGGACCTATAATGTCTGAGCTTACATATTTTGATTGAGGCATTTCTTAACCTTGAGGGTTGATGAGAAGTTGTAGTGAATTGGATTCTATTAAAAATAAGCTTTGGTTGGAAAATTTATGATAAAGTATGAGAAAGTTATGCCTGGTCAAAGTTTGGTTGACTTTTCCTATAGAAACCCTAAATTGCCATTTTTGACTTTTGATGAGTTGGGAACATTTCTTGAGAAATAATGATCAACCCTTGATCAAATTATGGGGATTACTTTAAAATGTTGATGTTGACCAAAAATCTTGAAGTTCGAGGGTATTTGGGCCACATTTGACTTTTGACCTAATACAATTGATTTTCAGGCATTTGAGCAGTTGACTGAGCAAACTTGTTGTGCAAGGCATGAAGCTTGGCATGGATGATATTGAGGGAATATTAGGACAATGTAGACCATTTGGGACCCTTGGGACTCAACCATCTTGCTTGAAATTTAAACCCTAGTTTGAGTCTTATTGTCTTAAGAGGAGGATTTGTCTGGTTAATCCTTAGTCAACTTGAGCAATTGAGGACCTTTAGGAGTATGTCTTGTGTGAAAATGGGAGGGAAATTTTTTGGGTACAACACAAGGTATTCAACATTCAAAAGGGGTGAATTCAGTAGCAATCTCTCTCTCTCTCTCTCTCTCTCTCTCTCTCTCTCTCTCTTCCTCACAAAGTCAGCAACACACTTTTCTTTCTCTCTCTCAAAACAAGCTTGAACTCCATTGTTGAAATTTTCTTCTCTTCGAAGCTGCCTCCATTCTTGTTCCAGCTCTCACATCTCTTTCATTTCCACATAATTGGGGCAAAAGAAGCAAGTTTCGTTGGGTTTCTCATTATTAGATCCAGACAATAGTGAATTTATTTTTCACTTGAAGAGGTAAAATTCAGTTTTGGATTCCTTGTTTGATAGTTTAAATCAATGCTTGAAATCTTGTATACATGTTATTAGTTGGCCAGACAATAGGTCTGATGTATTTAATTGGTTTGATTCGAGCTCCATTGATGTTTTGAAGTTTTCTGCAAATCTTGCTCAAGTTCGTTTTCAGTAACTTTGAGCTCCAATTTCTCTTTGATCCTGCCTTGTTTTTGAAATCTAAAAGATGTGTGATGTTCTTAGAAGTTTGGTGATCATGTTTGCTTTTTGAATCATCTCAAATGGTTGAGTAATAAGAGAGAAATTGAAGCTGGAAGTTGCCTTGCTGAAAACTATTTTTCCACGCGTTTTGGGTTTTGGCATTGGTAGGGATGATGACGTGTCCCTGCCTGATTGAACATGGATGCATTTATCTTTTACAATGCATTTTGGAAAAAGAGGGTGTAAAAGGCTTTATATATTAATTTTTCTTTTGTTTTCTCAAATTTTATTTTAATATCTCCTTCACTGCAAAAATTATGAAAAAAATATTTTAAACTCCTTTTTCAGTATATTTTCATATTTTGATTTTTATTTCATTTTTTAATCATTTTTCTTGATTAAATAAAATCATGTGAATAATTAGGGTTTTAATATTACTTTTAAATCTTGAATTTTATTTTCTTATATCTATTAAGTAAAATGTCCATAAAAAATATTTTTGGACCCCTCTCTAAACTTATTACATGAAAATATTTTTTTGTCCTATTTTATAAATTTTTTGGATTACAAATTAAATCATTTAATTTGACATATTCATCTTTTCCTTGTTTTTTTAATGAATTGTTTAAATAATTTCTATTTATTTTTTCCTTTTGAGATAAAATCCAAGAAAAATATGCTTTCTTATCCTTAGAGTTTTCTTAACATTTAGGTTATTTTACATCAAATTTATTTAACCTTTGGATCTAATTGATTAATTTTTTAACTTACTTTCCTTTTTAGGGTTTTTGCTTGATCATGCACATTAATGGATTTAAATTTCTAACTTCCTATACCTATAAAATCAGAGATGAAATTTTTTGGAATGCTTGAATATGTCGAGGCCATAAAAATCAATTTTCTGAAATTTTAGAATGTGATTTCATATTTTTTCACAAATTATTTTTCCAAAACCATCTAGTTTAAGGCTTAAACTTGATAGTTTCCAAGTTTGCATTTCTAAAGCAAACTTCCACCTAAATCCAGGGACTCCAATTTTAATTTATGACTTTTATAGGACTTTAAGAAGTTAGGGTTTTAATTTCATAAGTTTTTAAGTCACTTTCATATTTTAAAACTATTCTTTCCTTAGGTGTGCATTTAGGGTTTTACCTTTGAATAATGTTTGTAAATTGAAAACTTTTGTACACGATTCTTGTTTGATTCTTGAAATATCATGTGGTATTGACTTGGAGCATATCTTGAGGCAAATTTTTCAACATCATTGGGTCTTGGGTGTTGATAGGTTGATAAACCAAATCCATTAAAATGGACGAATGATGTTGATGATATTTGAACTCAAATCCCTTCCCTCTTCATCTTATTCCCCTTTCTTATTGTATTACATGTTATGGGATAATGATCTCTATATCATTTATCCAAACATGAAATGGATAGATTTCTACTGACCAACCTCAAAATAGGTGCGACTTCTACATAAGTCCACTTACGATTGCTTAACATAGCGCTAAATTTTATCCCGATTCGAATAAATGATTATTCGTGGCCCAAACCTATGTTTGCAATCCCAAGTATGTTAATTTGATCCCTTTGATCCAATACCCTTGAGATTCATTGTGTGGAGGCTTTGGTTCTACCAATCCTCTAATGGATCTTGAAGTTTGGTTCTCTCAAGAGGTCTAGTATCTTTGCTTGCTTGGTTTCAATCCAAAGAATGGGAATTCTATCTTGACTCATAATGTCAAGTATTAGCTTCTTGTTGGTTAGATGGTTCTTATCCATAGCTTTTACCTTATGTTTCAGGTTAGTCTCTTCTTCTCCTCCCATCTTATTTAATTTCAAAAATCTTCTCTCTCCTTTTGAAAACTATTCTTGTTTTTTAAACTTGAACCACTTTCATAATAAACTTGGACCTAGGTCCATGCATTTTCAAAAAAATTTCATAAATAAACTTCAATCAACTTAATAATACCTTAACATTTTTTGTGAGAAGAATAAAAGTCAATCAATCTCATTTCAAAACATTTTGCCACTTTGGCTTTTATTTTAAAACTTTTCTCAAAAGATTGGACTCTTGTCAATCCTTGTAGTGATGCAAACAACTATACTTCTACAATATGTAGTGAAGTGAGATATTTTCCACTTGGGTGTTGAGTGAGGCATTGTTGATTTTAAAATCCAAGCCATATCCTCCACTTTGAGATGATGCAAATTTTCCTTTCTCATAATTGTGGGTAGTAAGTATGTTTTTCCACACGAACAATGACGATGATGTCTTATCTCATAAAATTAACCAACACATTTGTGTTTTAAAATTTTTAAAGGTGAACTACGAGTACCTTGATCCCCTATTTCACGAAAGGTGGTACATAGGCTCCAAAGGTTCACAACCACGGCAGGTACAAAATCATAAAAAATACTTCTCTTCTTACCTCCACCATCTATTTCTATACAACATATTTTATAGCCAAAATATACAGATTTACAAAGAGGTTCCTGCAGAGTACCGTAGATGTTTAGGGTGCTAATACTTTCCCTTTGCATAACCAACCCCCTTACCTTGAATCTTTCCCCCTCTTTTTGGTTTACTCGCTCCTTTACCATTCCTTTGGAAATAATAAAGTGCGGCAGAGATTTTATTTTTGATATGTACAAGTATAGTCAATCCAATGGCTTAGTCTTAAACATTTCTACTGCTACAGCAGCCATTAGGATAGGTTGCATAGCAGTAACATCTTTCAATACAACCCGGAAATAAACCGACCTACAACATATTTCACTTGATAATTGGGAGGGAGTAACCAATTCACTTACTGTAGCAACATAAAGAACATCATCAATAACACTCATGCCTTTTTCATTTTTTGTCATAGGTGTAGTAATTACATTCGGAGTTTCTAGAGCATCAAACTCAATCTCTTTGTTGTCAATCATATCCTGAATTTTGTTTTTCATAGCCCAACAATTATTGGTGTCGTAACCAAGACAGTTGGAATGGTAGACACACTTCACATTTGGATTGTCGCGAGGAGAGGAGGTGTTGGAGTTTTGAGGAGGCTCCCTCAATGTTATCAACTCTACTTTTAGTAGATGCTGTAATACCTGAGACAATGGTATACTGATCTTCGTAAACTATCTTCTCAGAGCGTCTGACCTACGCTGATTGCCCTATTGTTATTGTTGAACAAATGCATGATTAGAAATTAGTACCTCTCCCACATACTGATTGCGATCACTTCTAACACGACCATTCTGGCCATAGACAACATTAACTTCTTTCTTTCTGCTAAATGTCTTCTTCACAACACTTAAAGACGCAACCACTGGAATCTTTCTGCTCTTAATACCACTTTTGACACATTCCCCAGTTAGAATCAGCTCAATAAAAATAGATGAGGAGCTTCCGATCAGATGATTTAAGAAAGGACCGGTTAGAGTTCCCATGAACATATAAACTAGCTCCCTATCAGATAAAGGAGGTTGTACTCTTCCAGTTAAATATTTCCATTTTTGGACATACTCTATGAAACCTTCATTCGAGCCCATGGTCATATTTTGTAATTGCTCACGGGTCGGTGCAAGGTCAGTGTTGTATTGATACTGCTTGTAAAAAGCAGCAACCAAGTCTTCCCAAGTGAGAATGTTGGTTCCTTTCAGTTGATAGAACCATTCAAGTTGTATCCCAGATAGACTCTCTTGAAAAAAGTGAATCTATAACTTTATGTCAGTAGTATGGGGTTGGATCTTTCGAACATAAGACCACAAATGAAGCTTGGGACAAGAAACACCATCATATTTAGCAAAAGTGGGGACCTTGAACTTGTGAGGGATGACAACCCCCAAAGTAAGACCCAACTCTTCAAAATCCAATCCAGGTACTTTCGGATTTCCACGGCCTTAAGACGATCCTCTAACTGTTTGTATCTATCATCAGCAGGAGGATATTGTTCATCAGATTAATATTCATCCTCAGGAATTTTACCGGAGCCAATATTGCTCCCGCTTCCAGCCTTGATACTCCTACCGTCTTCCTCTTGATTATCTTCTTCATCGGAGGAAATAACACAATTCTGAGCTGGCTTGGGAAGGTTTTTTAACCTTCTCCCTATGTTGAGGATAACAATTGGCTTCCTGGGATTCTTCTTTTTGACGATGAGTTCCATCATCTCTTTCTGCCCTTGGGCCAAGTTCAGGAGCGTCTCTTGAAATTGGGCATTCTGTGCTTGGAGTTCCTTGACAGTTTGTTCTAGAGCCATCTTTTACTAAAATAAACAATAAGAAGATGATAAAACATGTATTGGAAAACCTGTTATGAAATGATATGCATGATACGTAGATGCAATGTTTTCAAGGATCTCGCGGGATAAATAGAAGGAAATGTTAGAAATTGTGTCTGACTGCAGATTTGATTAAGGGGCTTCACGTCGTTGAACATCCTTCTATGAGAATCAAGCTCACCATGTCGAGTGGGTCCTAGACTTTGACTCAAGATAATGTACTTCCGTCTTTGACGACATTGGTTAGAGGAAAATAAATACCCTTGCCCATTGCTAGACGTCTGTTAATGATAACCGGCATCACAAGCCCTTGAGATCCTTGAAATATTAAGTGAAAATGATATGGTATGATGTCATGATGCTATGATGTCATGTTCGAATAGATAATCAAACACAAGAAAAGCACACAAGGCCTTAGGCTTAAGGCTTGCATGGGGTTCGTAGGTAAGTACCCTTTTTAAGTTCATTTGGCTCAACCTGTCCTAAGAAGAGTAACCGGATTCTAGGAGTCTCATATCACCGATCTTCCTCTTAGGCATTGTTTTAGCACATCATCTGATTTGCGACCGAAATATCCCGAGAGTTGAATCTCAATGAGTATAGCATCGAGTATCAACCAACCTCATACTTCACCAAAGCCGACCATCTCGTTACCTTATAATGGCTAAGTTGGGTTAATTAAAGTTCTAAAGACTAGTTAGTACTTATGACACCACACAGAAGCCCAACATTCTCCTTGACTGACTCAAGGGACACTAGCACAAACCAATATGTCGCACTAACGTAGCCATCACTTCAACCATATCAGTCTACACCATATAGTTTCCACGATCTATAGCTACTTACCTAAAATTCCCCCAGATCCGAGTATAGGATCTTTGCAAGAAATAAACCCGAGCAAAACCTTGAATTATAAAGCAATCAAAGCAAGCAAGTAAAGAATTTAAATGTGATCTAACTCTAAATGTAACCCCATTTAGAGTCGCCAGTTCTATAACACGGTGGGAGAACTGACTTGTTTTTGCGTTTTATCGCAAATGTTGCAGATAGCAGGAGTCGCCACCAACTTTTCTTTTATCCAATAAGGAAAGGGTGAAAAGAATAGGAAAGACCTTTGAGATTATTTGAGTTTGGGAGGTAGGTTATGAAAAGGGAAGGTGTTAGCACCCTTTACATCTGTAGTTATCTACAGACTCTTAATCGCTAGCTCACTTTGTTTTGAAAATGCTTTATGTATGTGTTTGAAAAATATTTTGAAAATGCCAATAGTAAGGCAACTTTGTAATGATTCTCGTATATGTCCTCGAGAATGCGTACAAAGTGTTCGTTTGAAAATATTTTTGAAAGTGTTTGTGTGAAAAATATCTTTTTGTTTGTGAGCAATCGATTAGGAACTATCTACCTACTCAAGGTATTTATCATTATTTTCATCCACCTTTAGATAGTGTTATCCTACCATTAATTAGTAGGAATACATATCGTTGGATATGAAGGGACAAGCGTGGGTCATCATACAATGATAAAGTATCAATTCCCAACAATTACATACACAAAATCAAGTATCATATTTCCATTGAAAAGTGCATCAAAACCAATCCAAAACATATATTTAAATTCCATAAAATTTATAACAATTTATGATTAATCATATACATCCATGATTTAGAATAATTTCAGAAAATAATAAGTTTTGTATTCCAGACTGCGCTAAGCGACACCTAAAGCGCTAAGCGGCCTCGCGAAAAACCAGAAAAATATGTTACGGATAAGCTTCTGCCTTGCTATGAATTTGTCCATCCAAATCCTATTCAAACACATATATTTCATCAACTAAATGTGTTATAACCTATATCTAACATATAACATCAAGTACAAACATAAAAATATGATTTCCGACATCAACTTCACGATTCTACATTCAAACCCTAACATGTCAAAATTTAGAAATCGAAGAGTAAATACCTAATTTCATGTTACTGTCCATCACATGATATTACATACACTCATAAATTAATGAATACCCACCCTTACCTTGGATGTAGATACTCTAGGGTTCTATCTTCTTCTCCTTTTCTCCTATTTCTTCTTTCTTTTCTTCTCTTATTTTCTTCACTTTCTCTTTCTAATTCTATATTTTCCTTATTTTGTTCAACTCTTACTAACTCTAAATGGGCTTAACTCCACTCACCCACTCTAATGAAACATAAGACCCAAATGTGTATTTTTCATTCTCACACTCAATAACCTAATAACATATAATACACACTTGTTCTAATTAAATCAATTATTCACATAATCACACAAAATCAAATGATTAAATAATTATTATACCAAATAATAATTAACATGGAAAATAAATAATAAAATAATTACTAAATAAAAACCAGGGTGTTACAACTCTCCCCCACTTAAAAGATTTTCATCCTCGAAAATTACTTCAAACAAACAAATCAGGATAAGACTCTCTCATATGACTCTCGAGTTCCTAAGTCACATTTCCACCCACCGGTCTTCCCTAAGCTACCTTCACCAAGGAAATCTCTTTACCACAAAGTTGATTCAACTCTAGATCCTCTATCCGCATAGGTGATGTCTCCACAGTTAGGTTTTCTCTTACATGTACATCATCTAATTGGACCACATGAGACAGATCCCTAATGTATCTCCTCAACTGAGACACATGAAACACATCATAGAGATTAGCAAGCGACAATGGCAAAGAAATCTGATAAGCCATTTGTTGTACCCCAAAATTTGCCTTCTCATTTCTCGAGGATTTTCTCACAAGATCTTCTATGGCATCAAGTTTGCAGCACTGATACATCAATTTAGGCTTGGAATTGGCACAAGGGGAAAATGGTCAATTGCATACTAAAAAGTCAAACTTTGACTTTTTGATCAACATTACATTTCAAAGATCAAATTTCATCAAAACATGTCAAAATATGAAACTTATTCATCAAGAAATCAAAAAGTCAAGATTTCACTTTAAAAAGTCAAAATTTCTAAACTTAGAAATTTTTCTAAGTGTTGGAAATTTTGTTTTTTTCATAACTTTGAGCAAAATTTTCACCATGATGCAAGATGATTCAAGAGAAACTTCCAACATTAAAGTTGTATATTTCCATGATATCTACAACATTTCTTTACACAACTTCTCCTAAATATGCTTGGATTTCAAGTTATAAATTCATGAAGTCATGACATTTTCATTTAACACTTAGAAATTTTCAGCAGTTTTAGTCAGGTTTTTATCCCAACTTCTTGGTCAATTTTCATCAAGTTCCAGTTTTATTTAACAAAAGTGGTCAACTTGAAAGTTGTAGGGGATGTTACAATCTTTCCAAAAGGTCCAAGAACTCATTGAGATCATTCTTGAGCCGAGAGGATCGAAGGGATGAAGTTAAGGTTTCATTCTTGAATTACAAAGCAGAATTTGTGATGAACACTTGACTAAATTCCAACCAAAGCTACAAGATCTCTCTTTTAAGGCTATGTTCTCTCCAAATATATGCATAATCAAGCAATTACACAAACCCTAAGTGTATTACACAAGCATTTGAAGCTTTGTCCAAGTCTTGATACCATTTATGGTTAGAAATGCAAAAGCAACATTTCCATTTGCATAAAGCTTCACTTTTCCAACCACTCTCTTCTTTCAAAGCTTGAAATTTGTTCCAAAGATGATAAAAAATCCCTCAACATCAGAAGCAATCCACAAGACCTGCAAAGCATGGCTAAGTTCCTTAATTCACTCCTTTCTCCATCATGAAAAACTTGTCATTATGAATTTAAAAAAAGGCATAACAGGGGATTTTTCAAAAAGGTATGAGTTTCTCAAGTCTCAAACCTTCTCTTTAAATAGAAGAAACATTTGAAAGACAAGGGGTTTGTTTTTGGAAGTGAAAAAGTTTTAGAGAGAAAGAATAAAGAGTTTTGTTGAGCCGAAAAATAATATCCTATGCAACCTTGATTCATTTTCAAAACCAAGTCTACTCTTGTTCAAAACAGAAAACCCAATCCATCACTCCACTATACAAAATCTCCTTTAAACCAAACAACTCATCACATAAAAAGTTAGTCCAAAACATCACAAAAATGGTCCCTGTAGTGCTATCATCTTCACCTTCAAAACACCAAAAACATCACAGCACAGTCTAACTCAATTTCAAGAGTCTAGAGCAGCTTCCTGGAGATTCATTGAGGTCTTCATAACATTTGAAAAAAAAGCATTCAGATTTAAACAGCCAGTGGAGCTCAGAGGTAAGTCTCCTTGACTTGATATCTCTCCATACATCATTAAAGGATTCGTTTATTTTAAAGACAAGATGTAGTGCTTTAGTACCTTTATGAACTAGTCATTTGTATCTTGTTTAGGCTTATTCAATCATTTATGGTTCATGCTTATCCATTATATGCCATAAACTAACCTGTACAATCAGTAAAAACTATGTTTAAGGCAGGAAGATGCAGCATGTATCGACACATATCCGCATGAAAGTACAGGGTATGAGTCGACACATGACCCTCATGCATCGACCCATACTGAGTTCAGGTCATAAAACAAAAACTGGAAAGGACTATGAGTCGACACATACACATTTCGCATCGATGCAAAAAGGTGTATGAGTCGATACATCCCATTATGTGTCGACTCATACTGAACATATTTCACTAAACAGAAGCTGGAAAGGCCTATGAGTCGATACATACACGTTTCGCGTCGATGCAAAAGGTGTATGAGTCGATACATCCCATTATGTGTCGACTCATACTAAACAGATTTCACTTTACAGGGGCAAGGAGAACCTATGTGTCGATGCATAGCAGCATGGGTCGACACATATCAGTTCAAAAGTGCATTTTTCCTTTATTTTGCATTATTTTCACATTCTTTTTATTATCATTCGATATGGTTGTAATATTTTAGTTCCTACTTAACCCCCATTGCTAAATTGTACCCCCACCCCCCTAAAGGGATGCAATAGCTTAGATTTTACTTTCCGCCTTTTACTTGCTTCTCATATATTGCTAGTAAATAAGTGTGTATGGAAAGATAAAAACAAAAAAAATAGAAAACCCTAAATACAAGACAAAATCAAAAGCATGAAAAATGATAAACTTTGCACACAATCACCCTTAGGGTTTCTCCCACTTGGTTGCCTAAAATAAAATGGCCATGTTACGCATGCGAAGTATCTTGGCAAAAGCAAAACAAAACAAATATAAGATCATAGCCCCTCGATGATGCTATTCAAAAGTTGCCTAAACAAAATGATCTTGGTCCCACAAAAATTCTAAGATACTTTGCAACATTGCTATCATGGTTATACGATGACCCACGCCCATCCCGTTTACATCCAAAGATAGGATTGCTTACCAAATCAATGGTAAGTCAACAATGTTAAAGGAATAGAAAATACATAAGAAAGACATTTGAGTAGGAAGATAGATTCTAAGTTACTTGCTCAATTTCAAACAATCCTTGCTATTTTCAAAAACAAACACACACACATTTCAAAAACATCTTACAAACATTGAAAACATTTTCAAAAGACAAACATTTTTGTATACATTCTTACGAATGAGAATCATTACAAAGATTGCCTAAACGAATGGCCTCTTTTACAAAATACTTTCAAAACCACATCAAACACCATTTCAAACAAACCAAAGCAAGTGATCTAAGCAAGTAACTAAGAGCCCATGGAAAACCATGGATGAAAAGGGTGCTAGCACTTTCCCTTTTCATAATCTACCCACCGAACTCAAGAAAACATCTCAAAGGTCTTTCCTGTGCTTTTTCACCTTTCCTTTTGGATAAAAGAAAAGTCGGTGGCGACTCTTGCTAACCGCGACATTTGCGATAAAACACAAAACCTCAAGTCAGTTCTCCCACCGTATCACACTATTTCACCCACTTTCTCTAAAATCTGATAAGGACCAATAAAACGCGGCGTCAACTTACATGACTTTAAAGCTCGACCAACATCTATTACAAGAGTAACTAGAAGAAATACATGATATCCCTTCTCAAACTTAAGTTCTTTCCTCCTCTTATCATGATAACTCTTCTGACGACTCTAAGAAGCCTTCATATTCTCCTGAATCATCTAACTTTATCAGTAGTCTGCTGGATTATCTCAGGTCTAACCACATCACTCTCTCCAGATTCATATCAACACAAAGGCGTCATACACCTTCTACCATACAAAGCCTTAAACGACGCCTTTCTAATACTCGAATGGAAACTGTTGTTATAATTAAACTCAACCAAAGGCAAGTAATTATCCCAAGTACCTTCTTGTTCCAATACACAAGCTCTCAAAAGATCCTCAAGTGACTGAGCCATCCTCTCAGTCTGACCATTTGTTTACAGATGATAAGCAGAACTCAAACGCAACTTTGTAGCTAAAGCATTATGCAAACCTTCCCAAAATATCGAAGTAAATCTCATATCCTGATCTGATGTAATACTAGACAGAATACCATGCAAACTGATAATATTCTCAATGTACAACTTTGCAAGCTTCTCCATTGGTTAATCCATTCTCATTGGAATAAAGTGAACAAATTTCGCTAGCCTATCCATAATAACCCAAATAGCCTCAAAATTACTTGGTGTTCTGGGTAGACCAGACACAAAATCCATAGAGATACTATCCCATTTCCATTCAGAAATAGATAATAGTTGCATCAAACTAGACGATTTCTAATGTTCAACCTTTGACTTCTGACAAATCAAACAAGAATACACAAATTCTGCAATCTCTTTCTTCATAACTGGCCACCAAAATAATTTCCTCAAATCTTGATACATCTTAGCAGCTCCAGGATGAATACTCAATCCACTAAAATGCCCTTCCTCAATAATCCTCTTCCTCAAATCAGCTATATTTAGAACATAAACTCCCACGACATCTCATAATACCATTATGATCAATCCAAAATTTTCCACCTCGACCTTGATTGATCAATGCCAATCTATCCACCAAAATCAAATATGATTTTTGACCTCCTCGAATCTTATAAAGAATTCCACTAGTAAGCTTCAACATACCAAGCTTAACTCCAAAAGAAGTCTCTTCACAAACCAAACTCATATCTCAAAATTGCTCAAGTAATTCCAACTCTTGCACCATCAACATCGACATATGAAAAGACTTCCTACTCAATGCATCAGCCAATCCATTCACTTTACTCGGATGGTAATTCAAACCAAAATCACAACCCTTCAAGTATTCCAACCATCTTTTTTGCCTCATATTCAACTATTTCTGATCAAACAAATATTTCAAACTCTTGTGATTACTAAACACATCAAATCTCGATCCAAACAAATAATGCATCCAAAGTTTCAATACAAACACAATAGAAACTAACTCCAAATCATGAGTAGGATAATTCCTTTCATGCACATTAAGTTGCCTTGAAGCATAAGCTATAACTTGTCGATTTCTGCACCAACACACCTTCTAAACCCATCAATGAAGTGTCATAATAAACAATAAACAGTTTTGTCGGATTAGGCAAAGCAAGTGATCTAAGCAAGTAACTAAGAGCCCATGGAAAACCATGGATGAAAAGGGTGCTAGCACATTCCCTTTTCATAATCTACCCCCCGAACTCAAGAAAACATCTCAAAGGTCTTTCTTGTGCTTTTTCACCTTTCCTTTTGGATTAAGGAAAAGTAGGTGGCGACTCTTGCTAACCGCGACATTTGCGATAAAACACAAAACCTCAAGTCAGTTCTCCCACCTTATCACAGAACTGGCGACTCTGTTGGGGATCTTATTATAAAAGTGAGGTTACCTTAGGGTTAGATCACATTTATTTGCTTAACCTGGTTTGACTTGTTTTATTTACACTTTGGTTCTTTATTTGGGTTTGAATCCTCCACCCGGATTTGGGAAACATTATAGGTAAATAGAAATACGTTGTGGAAACTGTGCGGGGTATACCGACATGGTCTAAATAATAACTATGTTAGTGTGACATATTTGTGGGTACCGGTAGCCTTTGAGTCAATCAAATAGAATACGGGGCCGCTGAGTGATGTCATGAAGCACTAATGAACTTCTAGAACCCTTTACTTGACCAACTTGGCCTTTTAGGATGTAGTGAGATGACCGACTTTGGTGTAGTCCGAAGTTGGTAGATACTCGATACTACACTCATTGAGGGTTGGTTTCTTGGGATATTTCGGTCGCCATTAAAGAGGCTTGAGCTGAAACAATGACCAGGGAAACAATCCAGTGATATTGGGCTCCTTAGAAGCTGGTTACTATTTTTAGGACAGGTTGAGCCAACTAAACTTAAAGAGGGTAGTTACCTATGAAACCCCATGCAAGCCTAAACTAAGAACTTGCTTGATTTGTTTGTACATATATACTTGTGCATAACATCATGGACGTCATGAACATCATATGCATCCACTAACCATTTCAAGGATTTTGGAGATTCATCTTTGTTCTTGTTTTGTAGGATATGGATTCACTTCGCAGGAAAACTATCCAAATCAATCTTGTAAGAATTCCTCCATAAATCAAGGAGCTAGCTTCAAGGATCCCTGAGAACTCTCCATTCACCGAGAGGCATGGTCGTCTACTCAACTTGGTTATCTCCAACACATAGGAGGATATGATGAAAGTTCTCTTCCAGTTCTTTGACCCTTTGCATCATTGCTTCACATTTCCTGACTATCAACCTGTGCCTACTTTGGAAGAATTCTCTCAACTCTTGAGGATTCCTATTCTCAATCAACTACCTTTCAATGGTACAGAAAGAGATCCAAATCCAGAAGAGATTGCTCAAGCTCTGCACTTGCACTCATCTGATGTCACAACTCATTGGGAAACTAGAAGTGGTGTCAAAGGCTTCTTGGCAAAGTTTCTGTTTGAGAAAGCCCAAAGCTGTTGGAATTCCCTAGACTTGCAAGCTTTTGAGGAGATTGTAGCTCTTCTCATCTATGGGATGGTCTTGTTCCTCAATCCTGACCAACTCATAGATGTGAACGCTGTCAAAATCTTCATGTCATGCAATCCGGTGCCTACATTGCTTGGGGATATCTTACACTCTTTTCACACTCGTACAATGAGGAAAAGAGGTGTTCTTATGTGTTGCACTCCTCTCCTGGAAAGATGGTTTATTTCTGATCTTCCCCAATCAGTCTTAAAGAATGAGCAAGGTTTGAGGTGGTCACAAAGGTTAATGACGCTTAAACATTCAGATATTCATTGGTGCTCTCGATCCAAAGAGAATGTTATCATTGTTGACCGTTATGGAGAATTCCCTAATGTCCCTCTACTTGGCATTAGGGGAGGCATCACCTACAACCCGTGGTTGGCTCTAAGACAGTTTGGTTATGCCCGAAGGGATGGTCCACATGATATGCTGATTCAAGGTTTGGTTTTCGACTACGACAACAACGATCAAGGACTTCGCCAGAGATTCATCCGAGCTTGGAGGATGCTAAACAAGGTAGATAGCAAGACTTTGGGACACAAGAATTCCATACCTCTTGAGCCTTACCTCAAGTGGGTGCGAACCCGCGCTCAAAGTCTTATGATGCCTTATCCTTCCATTCTCCCAATGATTATTGAGCCTGTTAAGGAGGGAGAAGTTCCATACACTATCCTACATCCTGACATGCCTACATCACTCGAAGATCTACAAAGGGATTGGGTACAACTCAAGGGAGAGCGTGATACTTTTGAAGCCCAATTCTGCACAAGCGAGAAGAAGGTTTTGGAGCTCACTCGACTACTTCATGAAGAGAAGACTCTAAATACCTACATTGCACCAAAGAGGATGCGCAATGTCTTTTTAGCTTAGAATTTTGTATTATTTTGCCCATGGGGCATTGATGTACTCAAATTCTATCTTATTAATATAACATGTGTTTCTTTTTGTTTGAAACAAATTTGAATTTTTAAATCCTTGAAAGCATTGCATGAATACATATCATTCATCATAAACATAAACAGGTCTTTGCAACAAGTTTCCTCATCTCTCTACTGTTTATTTCAGTAAGATGGATCTCGAACAGACGGTCAAAGACCTTCAAGCTCAAAATACACAATATCAACAGTTACTCATGACCTTAGCCAAGGGGCAAGAGGAGCTGAAGACTTTGCTGGAAAAAGAGAAAAAGAAGAAAGAGAAGAAGCCAGCTGGTGTGGTAATCATGGGCAGAAGGTTTCAGGGACAAGCTAGAAGGACCTTAGATTTTCCAGCAACATCTGATGAAGAGGAAAGAAAAGGAAAAGAAACGGAAGTTCCATCAGACTATGAAGAAGAGGAGGAAGAGGAGGACTACTCTGAACAACAATACCCTCCGGCTGATGATAAGTACAAACACCTTGAAGAGCATTTAAGCGCTATGGAAATCTAGAGAGTACCGGGTCTAGATTTTGAAGAGTTGGGGCTGGTGTCAGGAATTGTAATCCCGCCAAAGTTTAAAGTGCCATTATTTGCCAAGTATGATGGAGTGTCTTGTCCTAAAATGCACCTCCGATCATATGTCAGGAAGATTCAGCCGCACTCTGCCAACAAAGACTTGTGGGTAGATTTCTTCCAAGACAGTTTATCAGGAACGTAACTTGATTGGTTTTACCAATTAGAAAGGGCCGACGTTCATAATTGGGAAGACCTGGCCGAAGCTTTCTATAAACAATACCAGTACAACATCGATTTGGCGCCTACCCGTACTCAACTTCAGAGTATGGCTATGGTTTCCAATGAGGGCTTCAAAGATTACGCGTAAAAGTGGAGAGATCTAGCCGGAAGAGTGAAATCCCCTCTGCCTGAAAGGGAGTTGGTGGACATGTTCCTGGAAAATCTATCGGGCCCTTTCTTCAATCATCTGATTGGGAGCTCCTCTGCAGGGTTTACTGAATTGATTTTAAACGGCGAGAGGGTGGAAGTTGGTATAAGAAGTGGGAAGATTCAGAAAGATGCGTCTGCCTCTACAGCTGTGAGGAAACCTTTCACTGGGAAGAAGGAGGTATCTCCTGTTTATTCACAGAGGAATCAGGGAATAACTGAACACCGACCAACGATGGGTGCCGTTATGATTCTAAAGCCTACATCAGATCAACCAAGAAATAATCAGCCAAGGGTGGAAAGGCCAGTCCGGAAATTCACCATGATTAACATGACTCTAGCCTAGGTTCTACCATATCTTATGAAATTGAATCTGGTAACTTTAAAAGAGGCCCCAAAGAATCCCAATACTGCATCCCCTCATTATCATCCAAATGCCAGATGCGCATACCATTCTGAAAGTCCAGGGCACGACACTAACAACTGTTGGGCTCTGAAGAACAAAATTCAAGACCTGATAGATGCGAAGGAGGTTGAGTTTGATGTGAAGGGGTGAAAAACACAAGAAGGGGGGGTTGAATTGTAAAACTGAAATCTAAAGCAATTGACAAGATATTTTTATCCTGGTTCGTTTGATCTCAAACTACTCCAGTCCACCCGTCAAGGTGATTTCGCCTCTCTCCAACGAGGTCTTAATTCACTATATTCAACTGAATATTACAGACTGCTTTAACAACTGCTAAAGCCTTCTTGATTCAAACCACAACCCGGTTTGTCAAGGAAACACTTTCTTACAAAGGTATAAAACAATGTGTGTGAATGTTTTCTACAAAACTTTATCACAACTGTGATGTATACACAAATGAAGCTTAGAAACTAGATTGCTAAACAGTAATGGAGTATCAGAGTTTGTGGTTTAGCAAAACTGGTAGAACGAAGATTATGGTTCAGCTTTGTGCGTGTAGAGATTTGGAGAGCATTAGTCATTATAATCTTCGAAGCCTTGTTTATATAGCACTTGAGAAGATGAACGTTGAATGCAATATTCTTGATTCAATGCTAATAACAAGCTTTCCTTATTGAGCAGATCTTGTCTGGAATGAGGCCGTTGGAATTAATTAGCGTTTAATGCACAGTACCGTTGCTTCTTCAATGCACGTTCTGGCTTGGCTCATTCTGATTCTGCTTCGCTGCTGATGAACTATTGTGTTTCTGTATCAGAGTGTTTGAGCGCAGTCTTGTTCATCAAGCTTCAGCATGTACGGAGTTTGATCATCTGATCTTGACGTTCTGATGTAGCAACTTCTGATGCTGGTGTATGAAATCAAATTCTGATGCTGAATAAACGTGACCTTGCTTATTTCAATCAGAGTATCTGCAAGTCAGAACATAGTAATTTTAGGCAGCAGATAGTTCAAACATAAAACATATAAATACTATATCTTTTCACTTTGTTATCATCAAAACTTAAATATAGGGTAGTAGATTCAAACATTGTTCTAACAATCTCTCCCTTTTTGATGATGACAAAAACTAGATATTTTAAATGAAAAATAACGTGAAAAGGTATCAGAGTTAAGAAGTACGGAGAAGTCAGAGTTAAGAGATACTCCCCCTGAGTTGATTACTTCCCTTTGATTATACGTGTTCTTCAGGATCAGATCTTTTTCTTTCTTTGAACATCAGATTATCAGAGTCTTTGACTTATCAGAGAGCAGAGCTTCAGAGCTTTTCTTGTCAGAGCTTTGCTTTGGATCAGAGTATTTAGGACGATCAGAACTTCATATTGATCAGAGCAACATTGATCAGAGTTTCTAGTCTTCAGAGTGTCCAGGAGCTTCCTTGTGCCTGTAGACTTTAAACAAAACAGAAAAAAACATTTCAAGTAATAAAGTTAGAATGTTTGAGAATTTCTATCTAGTTAGCCGTTATTGATTTAAATATCATTCTTGTTCTCCCCCTTTTTGTCAGCAATCAAAAAGTGTTGGTGATGTGCTAAAACAATTTGATCAGAAAAACAAATTATATTAAGATAGTTCAGAATCAGAGCAAGAAAATATTACAAAACATAGTCAAAACAGGACATCAGAAAATCAAGAAAACATGAAAAAGGTCATGCATGAAAAAGATTTAAGGTTGAGGAGGCATGCGTGTGAACAGGCTTTCCAGCATCGCTTGAATCTTTTCAGAAGTTTCATTTTGCTTCTGCACCATGCTGACAACAGAGTCAATCTTGCTGTCCTGCACATCTATTCTTGCTTTCATCTTCTGATCATTTTCTTCCATCCGCTGCTGTAGACGCAAGTCATTCAGCCTTAATTCTTCCAGAGTCTGCCTGTCCAAGGCAGCTTGAGAAGCATCAGAAGGAGGAGGCTTCTCAGAACTTTCAGCAACATCTTCTGCTTGATTTTCTTCAGCCTGAATGGTCTTGTCTTCTTCTGATGGTTGCACCGTTGCAACTTGCTGTTTCTCAGACCAAGATTCACTGTCCAGAGGGAGCACAACTTCCTGAGGCAGATGACTTTCAACTTCCTTCAGCAGCTTGCTGAAGTTCTGTTGAGCCTGCTCATAGTTGACATCCTGCAACTTGAGGGTTTCAGCACGTACCCAAGATCTGAACTGTGACCAGAGCTGATCAGAAGCAGCTGGGTCAATCATCCCAGGACAGACTTGCTTCAAAGAAGCAATCCATTGCAGCACACCTGTTTCAAAATTCAAAATACCAGAGCCAACATCTGGTTGCTTTGGTTTTGGGATGGCAATTTTGTGTCTTAAATCAGCAAGACGTTCAAGACTGGTTAAGTCAATGAAAGTTCTGCTGGGGTTTTCAGCGGATTTCTGAGAGGCTGTTTGTTTTGGAGGAGGGGTATCAGAGTCAGATATTTCGATTGGAGTGGGTGGTGTTCTGGGAGTTTTCGGTGGTGTCGATTCTAATGAGGATGGTAACTGGGGCCTGAAAACGGTGGTTCCACATGGCAACTGGATTGCCAACGGTGATGGTTGAGGTGAGTGAGGGTCAGAATGATGAGGAGAAGGGGTTTCATAGTGGTGAAACTCTGTTTGTGGTGAAGGTGGATTTATTTCTGGTTGGGGAGATGGAGGTGGAATCTCTGATTGCTCAGGGATCAGAGGTTCTTCTGAGAGTGGTTGTTGTTGTGGTTCTGGTTCTGGTTGTTGTTGTTGTTCTGGTTGTGGAGGAGGAACATTTTGTGGTTCAGAGTGTGGTTGAGCAGAAGCATGTTCACGCTCAATATCAGCTAGCACTCGGTCAAGTGCTGGTGTTGTTGAAATTGTTGGTTGTTTGGGGAGTTTGGTTCTGGGTCTTCTGAGTAGTAAGGCCTCAGAAGGGTCTTCTGGTATGGTTTCATCAATGGTAGGGATTGGGATTGATATTCTATGGGAGGTTTGAGGAGCAGCAGATGCTGGAATAGTAAAAGATTTTGAAATAGGGGCAGCAGATGAAATACCTCTTTTCTTTGGAGTCTGCTGAGACGATCCTTCTGATGGCGCTTTCCTCTTCTTTGTCTTCTTCAAAGTGACTTCTGCTTGGGGTTGACTCAGATCTTTGATCTTCAGCTTTGAACCTGTGTCTTCTGCCTTATACGCATCTGGATACCTGAGAAACATCTCTGGTTTGGATTCCATTTCAGAAAATACCGGAAAATCACTCAGAGGCACTCTTCTGCTGGAGATATCAGCAGTTGAAGTGGCTCTGGGTTCCTTCTGAATATTTTCTATCAGCTTCATCTTTTTCATATTCTTAGCGTTCAGAGGCTTCCCAATGGTTGGTTCAATAGTGCTCAGCTCCTGAGCTTCAATCAGATGTTCAATCAGCCTATTCTCTGTCAGAATATCTGATATAAGCCTTCCAAACGGTATCCAGTCCCTCTTGGTTCTTTCTTCTTCTCTTGTTTCTTTCACACTGGTCTTGAGATGGTTGAACAGGAAGTGAGCCAGATTTATCTTTATCTTCTGATCAATAAAGTAGATCAGAAACTGCTGATCCACATTTATATAATCAGGAGAACTTGTTGGTTTCCTGTGGTTGAAGCATCCCAGAATAATCTTAGCCCATACTCTGCAGTGATCCTTCAGATCCTTAATCTTGCTGCTGGGCATTCCAAGAGTGAAAATTCTGTTGGCTACCACACCTACATCAGCGCATCTTTCGGCCATGTCCACACAACGGACTCCACCACCACTTTGACCGATTAGCCTAGCAATGAGATCTTCAGAAATCACAATCTTCTTTCCCATAACAGAATAAATGACTAGATGTTTTGAAACCTTGGCGTGAATCCAAAATTCCTTGACTAGCGCTGGGAATGTTGGTCCAACCAACCTATCGAAGTACTTCTCCCACTTTTGAGCCCTAATTTCTTCAGTTAGGTCAAAACCATTTTCCTTCAAGCTTTCAAAGTCAATGATTAAATCAGAAAGCACTTCAAGGTTCTTTACCGGAGTGAGAAGAGTTCTGAGGGGCACCTGATATTGTTCAGAGGTTTCTTTCTTCTGATTGCCTGCAGAAATGCTGGAGGATGCCATTGTTCACACTAAAAAAGCTTTGAGAATGAATTGAGAGAAAAAGTTTGCAAGGATGAACTCAGAAATATGCAGAAAAAGCTTGAGAGTTAATGAGAAAGCGTAAAGAATAAGAATGAGAGACTAATGTCCTTAAATAGAGTTTTCAAAGTTATTTTGAAAAGTTAAACGTTTTTAAGAGAGAGAAAAAAAAATCATGATTGCCATTTAAAAGAATGATTACTTTTCATTAAATGCTTGCTGATTTTGGG
Organism: Vicia faba; assembly: GCA_948472305.1. Classification (NCBI taxonomy): domain Eukaryota; kingdom Viridiplantae; phylum Streptophyta; class Magnoliopsida; order Fabales; family Fabaceae; genus Vicia; species Vicia faba. The sequence continues at coordinate 1,484,241,703 of OX451737.1, forward strand.
GGATTTGAGAAAGATACTTAAAAACGGTTACCAGACATGTGTCTCAATGCACCCAATCAGCGCTTTGCCTTCTCAGAAGCGTGCACGCGTTCTGCTTCAGAGATATGCTGATGATTGGATGACACTTGTTTGATGTAGTGATCAGCACGTCTGTCTTTGAGATTAGACTCTCAGATCTTTAGACTTGCATCTGATACAATCTGCATGTTCTATCTTTCTGAAAGGAGATTGATCAGAAGTTCATAGTAAAATAATTACATTCTGAAGATAAATATATGGAATTAAAACCTTTTCACTCTGGGCATACTTTCATGCTGAGATGTTTCAGAATGAAATTAAACCTATCTTCTGAAAGGGGTTTAGTAAAGATATCAGCCCATTGATGGTCTGTATCTATAAATTTTAAGTTCAAAATACCTTTCTGAATATAGTCCCTAATGAAATGATGCTTTATTTCTATATGCTTAGCTCTAGAATGTAAAATAGGATTCTTACTTAAGCAAATAGCAGAAGTATTATCACAAAGTATAGGAATGTTACTCTCAAAAATCTGGAAGTCTTCAAGCTGACTTTTCATCCAGAGCATTTGTGTGCTACATCCTGCTGCTGCTATGTACTCAGCTTCTGTTGTTGATAGAGCAATTGTTGATTGCCTTTTGCTGGACCAAGAGATCAGATTTTCTCCCAGAAACTGGCAGCTTCCAGAAGTACTTTTACGTTCTACTCTGTCTCCAGCAAAATCAGCATCACAGTAGCCTACTAAGCTGTAATCACTAGATTTTCTATAAAACAAACCCAGATTAGTAGTACCTTTCAGATACTTGAAAATTCGCTTAACAGCTGTTAAGTGAGATTCTCTAGGATCTGATTGGAATCTAGCACAGATACAAACACTGAATAATATGTCAGGTCTTGAAGCAGTCAGATAGAGGAGAGAACCAATCATACCTCTGTAGACTTTCTGTTCTACACTTTTGCTTACCTCTTCTCTTTCCAGAATGCACGTGGGATGCATTGGAATCTTTGATGGCTTACATTCTGAGAGGTCAAATTTCTTCAGAAGATCTCTGATGTATTTGCTCTGATGAATGTAAGTTCCTTCTGGAGTTTGATTGATCTGAATTCCTAGAAAGAATTTCAGTTCCCCCATGAGGCTCATCTCAAATTCTGCCTGCATACACTTAGCAAATTTTCTTCCAAGAGAAGGATTAGTAGAACCAAAAATGATATCATCAACATAAATTTGACATACTAAGATGTCACTCTTAACTGTTTTACAGAATAGAGTAGTGTCCACTTTCCCTCTGGTGAATTCATTTTCAAGCAGAAAGTTACTTAGCCTTTCATACCAAGCTCTGGGAGCTTGTTTCAGACCATACAGTGACTTCTTTAGTTTGAAAACATGTTCTGGATGTTTTGTATTTTCAAAACCTGGGGGTTGGTGAACATAAACTTCTTCTTCTATATAACCATTTAAGAATGCACTTTTGACATCCATCTGATACAGAGTGATGCCTCTATTAACAGCAAATGAAATTAAAAGTCTGATAGATTCTAACCTGGCGACTGGGGCAAAGGTTTCTGTATAGTCTATCCCCTCTTGTTGACTATAACCTTGTGCAACCAGTCGTGCCTTGTTTCTGATGACTTCACCTTGTTCATTTAGCTTGTTTCTGAACACCCATCTTGTTCCAATGACGTTGAATCCTTTTGGTCTGGGAACGAGATCCCATACGTCGTTTCTGGTGAATTGATTCAGCTCTTCTTGCATTGCCAGAATCCAGTCATTGTCCAGAAGTGCTTCATCAATAGAAGAAGGTTCAATCAGAGACACAAGTCCCATAAGAGTTTCTTCAGAGTTTCTGAAGCTTGCTCTTGTTCTGATTGGATCTTCCTTTCTTCCTAGGATAGTCTCTTCTGGGTGATCCAAGCTGCTTCTGGGCACTCTCTTCTGAGGTTGATCAGCAGCTGTTGTAGGATTTCTAGCAGTGCTCCTTTCAGACGTTGAAGGAATGTCTGTGTTGAGAGCTTCTGATGACTTGTCTTCAGAACCTGCAAATTCAATTTCTATACCTGCAAAAGTTTCATTCTGCTTTGACTTTTCAGAGTCAAGCTTGTCATCAAAACGAACACTGATTGATTCTTCCACAATCTGTGTTTCTGTATTGTATACTCTGTACCCTTTTGAGCGTTCAGAGTATCCTAACATAATACACTTCTGTGCCTTAGAATCAAACTTGTTCAAATAATTCTTTGTATTCAATATAAAGCAAGTACATCCAAATGGATGAAAATATGAAATGTTAGGCTTTCTGTTCTTCCACAATTCATATGGAGCCTTTTCCAGAATAGGTCTTATTGAGATTCTATTCTGAATGTAACACGCTGTGTTTATTGCCTCTGCCCAGAAAGTCTTAGCAACGTTTGTCTCATTGATCATGGTTCTGGCCATTTCTTGCAATGTTCTGTTCTTTCGTTCTACAACTCCATTTTGTTGGGGAGTTCTAGGACAAGAGAAGTCATGCAGAATGCCTTTGTCATTAAAGAATGACTCAAAATCTTTATTTTCAAATTCTCCACCATGATCACTTCTGACTTTAACGATTCTAAGATCTTTTTCATTCTGAACTTGGTTACAGAAGGTAACAAACACAGAGTGTGACTCGTCCTTGTGTCTTAATAACTTTACCCATGTCCATCTGCTATAGTCATCTACGATTACTAACCCATACTTCTTACCACTGACTGAAGCAGTTTTAACTGGTCCAAATAAGTCAATGTGCAGAAGTTCTAATGGCTTAGAGGTGGAAACAACATTTTTGGATTTAAAAGAAGGTTTTGCAAATTTGCCTTTCTGACATGCTTCACACAGAGCATCTGAATTGAACTTCAAATTTGGAAGTCCTCTGACCAGATTGAGTTTGTTAATCTGAGATATTCTTCTCATACTAACATGCCCCAATCTTCTGTGCCAGATCCACTGCTCGTTGTTAACAGACAGAAGATATTTTACATTCTGACTCTTTAGTTCAGAAAGTTTGATTTTGTAAATGTTGTTTTTCCTCTTACCATTAAACAGGATAGTCCCATCTTTCTGACTAACAGCTTTACATGATTTTTGATTAAAGATTATATCATAACCGTTATCACTTAATTGACTTATGGATAACAGATTATGCATCAATCCATCTACTAGCAGAACATTATTAATAGAGGGAAGATTTCCATTACCTACAGTTCCAGAGCCAATTATCTTTCCCCTCTGATTGCCTCCAAAGCCAACGTGGCCTCCAGGCTTAAGTTCCAGGCTTTGGAACATATGCCTTCTTCTCGTCATGTGTCGTGAGCAGCCAGAGTCCAGGTACCATGACTGGTGTTTCTGACTTGCTGCTAAAGATATCTGCAACATGTATTATTTTATCCTTAGGTACCCAGATTTTCTTGGGTCCTGATTTGTTAGTTTTACCAAAACTCTGGTTGAATTTTGGTTTCACAGAGTGCTTACTGCTAGTATATTTGATGTCATGTGTGTGACCATACACAAAGTGTGAATTTAGAGGAGTGTGTTTAATGGTTAAGTCCATGACATTCTTAGGTGTAGGAACCTTACCTTGGTATCCTATTCCTTTCCTGCCGTTTCTACTAACTCCATAGATCATTGAAGCCATTCTGCTTCTATCTATGCTTTTAGCTAAGAACTTCTGGAAACTGTGATCATACTCCTTGATGATCTCATCAGCGTTGCTGGGAGTTTCAGAAATTGGTTCCTTCTGAGAGTTTTGTAAAGTGTTTTCTAATTTTGAAATTTTATCTCTCAGCTCAGAATTTTCCAATTTGAGACTCTCAGACTTATTAGAGTCAGATTCAAGATTCCTTTTCAGGTCTCTGAATTTAGCTCTAATCTGCTGATAACGTTCCAGAATCTCATTAAGGCTTTCAGCAAGTTCAGCCTTTGTAAAATTAACAGCGAAGTTAGGAAATACCTCTTCTGTGTCTGATTCTGAGTCTGATTCAGAAGCTTCACTATCTTCTGAAATGTTTGCCATGAGAGCTATGTTTGCCCTCTCATCATCTGATTCTGAGTCAGCTTCAGACGAGTCAGAGTCATCCCATGTGGCCATGAGACTTTTCTTCTTCTCTCTTCCAAACTTCTTTTTGGGCTTTTCCCTCTGAAGCTTTGGGCAGTCACTCTTGTAGTGTCCTTGTTCATTGCACTCGTAGCAGATGATGTCTTTGGTGTTTGGCTTCTTGCTACTGGAGGAGCCTTCAGATCTTCTGTATCCAAAGGAAGAATCTGTCCTTCTGTATCTGGAAGAAGACTCGTTCTGATCAGATCTTCTGGGATTCCTGAACTTCCTTTGTCTTTGCTTCCACAGTTGATTTACTCTTCTGGAGAGAAGGGAAAGTTCGTCTTCTTCTGATGAGGATCCATCAGATGTTTCTTCAACTGCCTGCAAAACTTTAGACTCAAATTTTTTGTTAGATTTTAATGCTAAAGGCTTACCTTGCTTCTGAGGCTCGTCAGCTTCTAGCTCTATCTCATGACTTCTGAGGGAGCTTATAAGTTCCTCCAGAGTGATTTTGTTGAGATCTTTAGCTAGCTTCAGAGCAGTAACCATAGGCCTCCACTGCTTGGGTAAACTTCTGATTATTTTCTTGACATGGTCAGCAGTAGAGTATCCTTTGTCCAGAACTTTGAGACCAGCTACCAGAATCTGGAATCTAGAGAACATAGCTTCAATGGATTCAGATTCTTCCATTCTGAACGCCTCATACTTCTGAATGAGCGCCAGAGCTTTTGTTTCTTTGACTTGAACGTTGCCCTCGTGCGTCATTCTGAGAGAATTAAAGATATTTTTTGCTGTGTCTCTGTTGGAGATCTTTTCATACTCAGTATATGAGATGGCACTGAGGAGGATGGTTCTGGCCTTATGGTGATTCTTGAAGTCACGCTTTTGTTGATCAGTCATTAATTTTCTATCAATCTTCTGACCACTTGCATTCACAGGGTGCGTGTATCCATCTGTCACCATATCCCACAGATCAGCATCATGTGCTAGAAAGAAGCTTTCAATTCTGTCTTTCCAGTAATCAAAGTTTTCTCCATCAAAGACTGGAGGTTTGCCGCTGAATCTGTCTCTGTCCTCATTATTGTCATTGCTGAAGTGAGAATTGTTTCCTGCCATTGTGTTTTTCTGACGCTGGATCTTGTACTGACACGGTTAAGTGTTTTAGCTCAGAACCAGGCGCTCTGATGCCAATTGAAGGGGTGAAAAACACAAGAAGGGGGGTTGAATTGTAAAACTGAAATCTAAAGCAATTGACAAGATATTTTTATCCTGGTTCGTTTGATCTCAAACTACTCCAGTCCACCCGTCAAGGTGATTTCGCCTCTCTCCAACGAGGTCTTAATTCACTATATTCAACTGAATATTACAGACTGCTTTAACAACTGCTAAAGCCTTCTTGATTCAAACCACAACCCGGTTTGTCAAGGCAACACTTTCTTACAAAGGTATAAAACAATGTGTGTGAATGTTTTCTACAAAACTTTATCACAACTGTGATGTATACACAAATGAAGCTTAGAAACTAGATTGCTAAACAGTAATGGAGTATCAGAGTTTGTGGTTTAGCAAAACTGGTAGAACGAAGATTATGGTTCAGCTTTGTGCGTGTAGAGATTTGGAGAGCATTAGTCATTATAATCTTCGAAGCCTTGTTTATATAGCACTTGAGAAGATGAACGTTGAATGCAATATTCTTGATTCAATGCTAATAACAAGCTTTCCTTATTGAGCAGATCTTGTCTGGAATGAGGCCGTTGGAATTAATTAGCGTTTAATGCACAGTACCGTTGCTTCTTCAATGCACGTTCTGGCTTGGCTCATTCTGATTCTGCTTCGCTGCTGATGAACTATTGTGTTTCTGTATCAGAGTGTTTGAGCGCAGTCTTGTTCATCAAGCTTCAGCATGTACGGAGTTTGATCATCTGATCTTGACGTTCTGATGTAGCAACTTCTGATGCTGGTGTATGAAATCAAATTCTGATGCTGAATAAACGTGACCTTGCTTATTTCAATCAGAGTATCTGCAAGTCAGAACATAGTAATTTTAGGCAGCAGATAGTTCAAACATAAAACATATAAATACTATATCTTTTCACTTTGTTATCATCAAAACTTAAATATAGGGTAGTAGATTCAAACATTGTTCTAACATGATGCACCTGAGAAACAAAATGTTATTTCCACTCTGATGCCTAGGAATGGTCACAATGCCAATGCTGTCGAGGAAGATTTATTTGTTGCAACAGTGGATGAACTTTTGACTCCACTCCCGATCATTAAGATGAATTTGTTAAAAGCTGGTGTATTCCCAGGATGTAAGGAAGACTGCCATCATTGCTTATCCTCACCCGCCGATTACCCTCTGTTGAAGGCAGGTATCCAACGCCTGATTGATAACCAAGAAATTCTGTTTGAGAATGCTCCCGTTTTGCCCGTTCCTGTTAAAGACATTTCTATCATAACCATCTACGCCAATCCTTCCAGGATCCCCAAAAGGCCCGTTAGGATTACACCTGCTCCAAAAACTATTCCACTTAAGATCACAATGCCCGTGCCGGTCCCGTACAAATCAGATAAAACAATACCATGGAATTATGGTGGAGAAATCTACTACCATGGTATCAAACAAGATGGACCTAATGCCGAAGAAGAGAGCTCCGAAGAAGAAAATTCCGACATTAGCAATATTGCCGGAGCTAGCAAGATTACCCGTAATGGTAGAATCTTCTCTCCAGAGATTGCCCCTCCAAAGGCAGTTTTTGGACCCGTGGCTGTTCCGAAAATTACCTCTGCACCAGTGATTATACCTGCAAGCGTACTTACCGACAAAGACAACACAATCCCTATCCCTTCCAATACTTCCACTACTGAGAATAAAGGAAAAAGCGTTCAAGAAGAGTCTGTCCGGACGAAGGCTCAATCGCTAGCTATCCCCGAAAAATCCAAGAAGGAAATGGAAGAAATCCTAAGGATAATAAAGAAGAGTGATTATGATGTGGTTGAACAGTTGGGGCAAACCCCTTCCAAGATATACATGCTAGCATTGCTGTTGTGCTCTGAGGCACATGCGAAAGCTATGGTAAAATTTCTAAAAACAGCTCATGTGCCACAAGAGACATCCGCTGACCAATTCCAAGACTGTGTGGCCAGTTTGACAACTGATAATGGCTTGGGTTTCTCTGATGCTGACTTGACACCCAAAGGGAGAAAGCACAACGAGGCATTGCATGTCTCTGTGGAGTGTAGAGGAACAACCCTAGCCCATGTCTTGGTAGACACTGGTTCATCTTTGAACGTCCTACCAAAGAAGGCTCTTGATAGATTGGATTGCAAAGGGCCGACGTTGAAACCCAGTAACATAATTGTGAGAGCATTTGATGGCTCTAAGAGGATGGTCCATAGGGAGGTGGACATCCCGATAAAGGTGGGAACTCAGACTTTCAATTCAACCTTCTATGTGATGGACATCCGTCCTGTGATACGGTGGGAAAGAACTGACTGTTTTGGAATGCTGGTTCGTGTTTTGCGTTTGTTTTCTCAAAATGTCGCGGTAAGCAAGAGTCGCCACCGTCTTTTATTTTATCCAACAAGGAAAGGAAAAAAGCATAGAAAAATTCCTTTTTCGAGATGTTTCTCGGGTCCGGGGGGTAGATTATAGAAAGGGAAGGTGTTAGCACCCTTTCTATCCGTGGTTATCCATGGGCTCTTAGGTACTTGCTCATTGTGTTTTCAAAGTTTTCTTTTCTTTGTGTTTGTGGGTTTGAAAAGAATTTTTGTTTGAAAGGTGTGAGTGCGAAAAGTTTTGTTTTGAGGGAGCAAGTACTTAAGAACCATCTACCTACTCGAAAAAAGAATCAATATGTGCTAATGTCCTTTATACAATGCTATCCCACTATGGATGAGTAGGTATCATCGTCGTTGGAGTTTTAAGGGTCAATTCGATTAAGGGACGCACGGTCACTAAAGCAATGTTAGGACGCCTTAGCGGTAACCCTAATGTCTTAGATCATTTTTCCGAGGCAATCGTTTCGAGGCAACTATGATCTTTGGACAAGAGGGCGACCTCTAAAACTTCCTATACTCAATGACCACGTTCGAAGGCAACCAAGTGAGGTGTACCCTAAGAGTGCGCATGTGCGAGTGTATTATTTCCAGTTAATTTTATCTTTGTACATGTCATGGGTGAGCTATGTTGATTTTAGGTTAAAGATTTAATCTTGTCATGCATTCCCTATTATCAAACATCTAACAGTTTATAAGTTGTGGAATTTAAATTGCGGAAATTAAAACTAACTATTACAAGGCGTCGGGTATTTACATCTCCAAAAGCAACCTTTGAAATGAAAATGCGGAAAATAAAATAAAGCAATAAAAGTATTTACAGTCCTATTAAACTATTACATTCCGGGAAACAAATACATCAATATGATAAAATGGATCACGTGCGGAAAATTAAATCGGGCGAGTTTTTAGGGTTTTGACCCTTTTTTGAAAGAAAGTGATTTTTTTATTATTTTTTGAATGAAAAGGAAATAAACTAAGTTAATTAAATAAATAAATAAATAAATAAATTAATTTTTTTTTTGGATTTTTGGATATTTAAGGAAATAAAAATAACTTGATCAAAGTTAATAAAAACCTAATCGTCTAAATTAATTTTAATTATTGCAAAATATATTAAAAATTATACCTAATTAAAACTAAGTTAATTGAATTAATATTTTTTTACAAAAAATAAAGTGCTGAATTTAATTTTAATAAATAAAATATATTTTTTGTTTTTTTATTTTATTAAGAAAAAGATTAATTGGTTAGTTAAATAATAAAAATAATAATACAAAATAATTAAGTAAAATAAATAGGAAATATAAATATAAATACTCAGGGGGTTCTGGGCCCAAAAGGAGGTAAGAATTGCAATTTTCAAGGCCCATTAATGTTGCCCCTTTGTTGACCTTTCCAGATTCTCTATGGCATGTTGACTAGGCAATAGGATGGACATCACATATGGGCCACCAGATCTGGCCTAGGGCCATCTGGCAGGCATCTGAATGAGGCTGTATGGTGTACTGCAAGGCATGAGACGCGCTAGAATACCTGAAAGAAAATAATAGCAAGGAATATGGAGACCTGGGATTCGAACCCAGGTCCTGCTGCTTACTGGCCAACACGTCCACCACTCAACCAACGCGTTCTAATTGTTATCATAATGGATAGTAATAATAATATAGAAAACAAGTTAACATGCCAGAAAATATAAAATAAAGCGCGAATTATTTGAATGGACGAATTGGATGGGGATACGTTGTCGTCCCTGTCCTTGGATTTACACAGGAGTTACCCGCGGATTTAAATCCGCAGCAAAAGGCATAGGTCGATTCCAAAATCCATTCCAGGCCATATAAACTCCATCCAATGCCATGGTTATGCTCGCCTCTTCATCCCGGTCTCAACCATGTCCATTAACAGGCCTAATTTCACCTGTATCAAAAACCCCTAAAACAAACCTAGGAAACCCTACAATGGCATTTCTCAATACAAAGCATGAAAATAAAATTGGTTAATGCAGAAAGTTCGTAAATGATATGAGGAATCAGAATATGCAATCGTTTTTGAGAATGGATGCAAGAATAGAGATTTGGGAATCCATGAACATGGCGGATCCGAGGGACACTTACAATGCTTTTGGAGGCTGGAGAATGCATGATCTTGGTTGGTTCTGCTTCTGAGAAGTGCCAGGAAGCGATTGGAATGCTTGTTAGGTCCTGAAAGTGTCTCTAAGAACGACTTAGATTCCACACTTTTTTGCAATTTTCTCAAGTTTGGTTCTTGTGATTTGGTAGCCTCTAACCTCTATTTCGTGTGCCTCTAGCTTGTATATGTAATGAGCATTGGATTAGGTCAAATAATAGGTCTTGAATCTTTGTGCATTGATGTTTTAGGATTTGATATGATCCTCCATTGAAAACCTTCCAAAATTGTCCAAATTCCATCTTTTTGTTCATGATATGGCTTGATACGTATTTTATCATGTCCATGATGACAATTAAGACCTATAACAATAAAAAAGATCCTAAGTGCTCAATATTTGGATTTTATTTGGATTTAAATTGATTTAAAATGAATTAATTCAATAAAAATCAAATAAAATAGAAAAATTAATAAATGGACACAAACTGAAGATAGGACACGTGTGTATGACAAGATGAAATCAAGTGAAAAGTAATGGGCCCATTTGACAAAATTTGAAGTTTTGAGGATAATTGACTTTTGGCAATTTTAGAAAAATGCTTAACTTCAACAATGCATAACTTCTTCAATTTTGAACTTTTGGAAGTTTTCTGGGACTTTTTAGAAATCTTTAAATGTCCTATAACCAACCCTTTTGGTCTCATCTCATTTTCATATTCCATTCTCAAGTTATAAGCTTTGGAAAAAAGGTGTTTTTGTTGACTTTCAAAAATGACCTATAATGTCCAAATTTGCAACTTTTTGTGAGAGAATTTATTGATCTTTGGGTATGAAGATGGATTGTAGGAAATTTCATCCTCTTAAAAATGAGCTTTGGATGGGTCATTTCTCATAAAGTATGAGAAAGTTATGTTTGGTCAAAGTTGAGTTGGCTTTTCCTACAAAACCCTAATTTAGCAACTTTTGAGTTTTGATGAATTTTGAGCAATCCTTGATGAATCATGATCAACCCTTGATCTAATGATGAATTATCCTTCAAAATGATAATGTTGACAAAAAATCTTGAAGTTTGACTGTTTATAGGTCACAGTTGACTTTTGCCCTAGCATGGTCGATTTTTGGACCCTTTGAGTAATTGACTGACCAGACTTCCTCTGCAAGGCTTGAAATTTGACATGGATGAACTTAATAACATATTAAGGCATTGGGGATCCCTTGAGGTCATTTGGATGCAAGGACCTTGACGCAACACAAAACCCTAATTTTGAATTGACTGCCTTAGGAGATAGCTTGACTGTCCAATTCTTTAGCAATCTTGAGCCACTTGGAGGTTTTTCTTGCAATGTTTTGAGAAATATGAGAGGGAAAATTTTGGGGTACAACAATTGCCCCTGTTCAATCTTCTTAGACCTGAGGATATAGATTGGCTTTCGGGCCTTTCGTGATCCGAAGGTGGAAGATGATTGAACACTATAGTGCCCAGAAATTTGCACTCGCATGAAGTGGTATCAGCCTGGTGATGTCGGGAATGGGCTTACAGATGCCATTTGGAGACTGTTGATAGGTGGTCTGAACTTCGACTGGAATATGAACCAGGGAGACCTTATCGGCGATCTGACTGAACCAGAGGAGGTCTTGGATTAACTTTGACTGGATCGACATCAGAAAAATCTTTAGGAATCGATTTAACTGGACCAGACAAGGTCTTGGAATAACTTCAACTTGATCGGCATCAGAAAAATCTTTAGGAATTGATTTAACTGGACCAGACAAGGTCTTGGATTAACTTTGACTGGATCGACATCAAAAATCTTTAGGAATCGATTTAACTGGACCAGACAAGGTCTTGGAACTTCAACTAGATCGGCATCAGAAAAATCTTTAAGAATCGATTTAACTGGACCAGAGGAGGTCTTGGATTAACTTTGACTAGATCGGCATCATAAAAATCTTTAGGAATTGATTTAATTGGACCAGACAAGGTGTGATCGGTGGATCTGGAACTGACTGTTTAACGCTGGTTCGCGAAATGTCGCGGAAGCAAGAGTCGCCACCGTCTTTTATTTTCTCCAAATGGAAAGGACAAAAGCACAGAAAAATTCCTTATTGAGATTAGTTCTCGGTTCGGGAGGTAGATTTATAGAAAGGGAAGGTGTTAGCACCCTTTCTATCCATGGTTATCCATGGGCTCTTAGATACTTGCTCATTTGTGTTTTCAAAAATGTTTGTTTGCTTTTCAAGGTGAGTGGGTTTGAAAAAGTTCCGTTTAAAATTTCAGTTCGACTCTTGTGTCAGTCCTCAAAAGTGTTTGAAAAGTTGTTTTTGAAAGCCTTTTTTGCAAAGTGTCGGTGTGAAAAGAAGTTTTTGATTTGTTTTGAATTCAGAGCAAGTATCTACGAGTCATCTACCTACCCTAAGGAATTCATCTGTGTAAATGTCCTTAAAAGTAGTGCCATCCCACCATTGAGAGGTAGGTAGCACCACCGTTGGAGTTGTTCGGGTCAATTCGAAGTTCGGGACATGGTGATCACCAGAGCAATGGGAAGACACCTTAGAAGCTACCCTCATGCCAGGTTCCCGGATCATGAGGACTTACTAAGACATCCTCTACTCGACGATCACCTTTCGAGGCAAGGCAACAGTGAGGCGTACCCTAGGGGTGGTGTGTGATTTGTGTGTCAGATTCATTTATTTTGTCTTGTCATGTATTGGTGATCTACGCTTTTGTTTTTATTTTGTCATTCATTCTTGCATGCAATGATTAGTAGTTAAAAAGTTGCGAGAAATATAAAGTTCCTAAGCTATTACAAAGGCGCGGGTCCACATCGCCAAATTTAATCCAGGAACCGATTTGACAATAAAATAAAGAAATAAAGTGCGAGAAATATAAAATGTCCGAGTTACATGGCTTTGGGAGAATTACATAAAAAATTATAAGAAAGAATATAAATGCGCGAATTGAATTAAAATTGAAAGTGAGGGCGTTGGACCCTTTTTAATGAAATTAAATTACGATTAACGAATTAATTAAAATAAAATAAAACAAAATTATTTTTGAGGTTTTTTGTATTTATGGGTTTTTATGTGAATTAAATGAAATTTAAACCTAATTCTAGCTATTTTTAATTTATTAAGAAAATATGAAAATTACCTAAAATTAAACCTAATTAATTAATGCAATTTGATTTATAAAAATAAATAATTAATTATTAGTGATGAGAAAAGAAAAGAAAAAGTAATAAAATTGATTAAAACCCTAATTCTACAAATTTTAAGTTTATTAAGAAAAAAGGTCAAAATTAATCCTAGAATTGAAAACTAAATTAATTAATGATTTTTATGTACAAAAAAGGTTTAAATGAAATATATTTTATTTTTTGTCTTTTCTGGTTTTTATTATTTTTTATATTTTTATGAAAATAAATTAAATTAAAGAATTAAAGGGAAATTAATTAAAACAAATAAAAATAGAAAAGTATAAAAAATAAAAGAGCAAACCATGGGGGGTCTGTCCCCAAATTGGAGGTATATTCCTAGCAATTCTGGCCCAATGACCCTTTGGCCTTGTTGACTTTTTGGCTAGCGTGCAGCTTCATTGACTTATGCCTATGGTGCTCTTCAAATCAAGGCCTTTGGATTGCCTTCAGTAGCCATGTAGCGTGCCTGGATTGTGAGTGTATGATGGTCTTCAGGGAAGAGTGCTGCATAGGATTAGATTGAAACAAAATATATGAATGAAGTGAGGGACCTGGGAATCGAACCCAGGTCCCTGTGGTTATAGGACAACGCACCAACCGCCTACACCAAACGCTTACTTTGTAGGATTAGTGGACAATAAAGAACATATATCATAAAACACGCTAGTAACATTAACTCAAAAAATGCGCGAAAATTTAAATGAACCAACCATCGCCTTACACCTCGTCTTCTTCTTCCTTGTTGCGCTTTACCTGAAATAAAAATCAACTGAATAGCGGGGGTTTTAAACCCCCACTAAATGATGAATAGAAAAATAGCGAATAGGCCCTCCTGCTTCATAAATTAGGCGTGAGGTGTGTGTTCAAATCGTCCAAGTCTCCTGAGTTTAATGGTCTAGGTCTCACGTCCTAATTTTTCCATAACTGAGAAACCCCAATTCAAGGTTTTGAAAACCCTAGGCGTCGTTCATGGTGAAATCGCGTGTGGGCAAGCAAAACTTAATTGAACAATACAGTTAGCTTCAGAATGATAAGATTAACACAAAACAAGTATTAGAATTCAAAATCATGGCATGAATGATGAAATACGATTTATGCAAAAGAGTGAAACAGTTGAACTGCTATATACCAATTCTGGGCGTTAGGGATGTGGAAAACTATTCAGGAAGCTTCCTTGACACTTTTGCAAGCTATTGGGATTGTTATTTTCCTCTGAATCGTGCTAGAATAGGGCTTTCAATTTTCAATTTTTTTGATAAAAACTCAAACTTGGTTATGGTGTTTCTGCGCAGCTTGGAGCCTCTGAGCACTAGGGTTTGCATGAGTATAAGTACTGGAATGATTAGGGTTCAAAATTGGATCAAAAAACCTTTTGCATTGATGAAGAGATATTTGATTTTTATGGCATATATTTTTCAATCTTTTTCATGCAAATTTGATACAAATCATGTTCAATCAACTTGATTCTTTCCCTATCTGATCATGCACGAAATCTTGAGTGTATTTCATGCATAAAAAGATTTAAAAAGTTTGCCTTGGTATTTTCCACATATTTTAATTAATTAAATGAATTATTAGCAATTAAAAATTCAAATAAATAAATAAAAATGATGAATAACTTCCCTTTGGGCCAAATGGTCGTGCACATGCTTTGAATGATCAATCTTGGAAGAAAATGTGGCCCATTAGCAATTTTAAGGCATTTGAAGCAAAGTTGACTTTTCAAAATATCCAAAAATTTCCCAACTTCCACAAGGCATAACTTGCTCAATTTTTAAGCTTTGCTCATGTTCTTGTACATTTTGGAAAGGGCTTGAAGTCCTCTAACCAATGCCTTTGGTCCCATGTCATTTTGATTTACCAATCTCAAGTTATGGCCTTTGACCTAAAGTCCCTTTTTGTTGACTTTTGAAAATGACCTATAATGTTGAGATTGATAACTTTTTGTAAGAGCATTTCTTGGACTTGAAGTGTGAATAGGAGTTGTAGGAAATGTCTTTATCTTCAAAATGAGCTTTGGATGGAATTTTTCTGATAATCCATGTGGAAGTTATGCCTTGGTCAAGTTACAGTTGACTTTTTTAACTGTCCAAATATGGAAACTTTTGCATTTTGAGACTTTTTGAGCCATGCCTTGAGAATCATGATCAAGAATTGATCAAATGATGTTTGTGGCCTCAAAATGAGATGTTGACCAAAAATTTGAACTTTTGACTGTCAAATGACCATTTTGCCCCTACAATTGACTGCAGTGCAATTAGGGTTTTTGACTGTGCAATTTTGTGTTGTGAGTCTTGAAACTTGGCATGAGGATGCTTGACCATGTTTGTAGGCATGTGGGACTTGATTGGACCTTTGGAAACTTCATTTTCTTTGTCAGAACCAAAACCCTAATTTTTGACTGTTAGGAGGCCCTTGAACTGTGCAACCCTTGGGGAATTTTGAAGCATGCTCTTTGCAAATTTTGAAGAATATGGGAGGGCAAATTTTGGGGTACAACACAAGGTCTTGGCACTTCAACTGGACCAGCATTAGAAAAATCTTTAGGAATCGATTTAACTGGACCAGAGGAGATCTTGGAATAACTTTGACTGGATCGGCATCAGAAAAAATCTTTAGGAATCGATTTAACTGGACCAGACAAGGTCTAATAACTTCAACTGGATCGGAATCAGAAAAATCTTTAGGAATCGATTTAACTGGATCAGAGGAGGTCTTGGATTAACTTTGACTGGATTGGCATCAGAAAAATCTTTAGGAATCAATTTAACTGGACCAGACAAGGTCTTGGAACTTCAACTTGGAACTTCAACTTGGAACTTCAACTTTTAACAACTGTTAAAGTCTTCTTGAGTACAACCACAATCCGATTAATCTCAAGGAACGCTGTTTTAATCAAATAAATAAGAGTACTGTGTGTTATTGTTTTTCGTTACAAATACTGTTATCACAACTGTGATAATTTACACAAAATGGGAGCGTGAAATTTTGACGAGTATGCTTGCAGCTTTTTGAATTCACGTGAGTAGTATATTGAAAAATCGTTATCGATTTGATCACTGAGTTTGTTTATATAGGCAATGGATTCCCGTTGACCATTAAGCATGATAAATGTCATTAACTCAGTTTCCATTTGGAGAAGATCCTGTCTAGAAGAAGTCATTGTAATTGATGCAGTCTTGAATAAATAATAACGCTTCAGAATCTTTCATCCTTGCTTGTTGCTGATGCTTCAGCACATTGATGACTTGGATTATTATGCTCTTATTCAGAATCAGAGTTTACTTAACTTCAGCACAGGTTCTGGTCATCAATCTTCAGCGCAAATTCTGATTGCTTCAGCGTGTAGCTTCTATAGCTTATCTTCTGATGCTGCTTTGGTCAGAACTTCTGAATACAAAATAACATAATTTTTAGGGTGCATATTTGTTCTTTGTATTTGTTATCATCAAAACTCTAACTAAGGGTTGTAGAATCAAACTATGTTATAACAATCTCCCCCTTTTTGATGATGACAAAAACTAGAATTTTCAATTAAAAATATAGAACAAAGGGTTTAAGAGAAACTCCCCCTGAGTTAATTACTTCCCTTAAGTTCCTTCTCATCAGAGTTTAGCTACATATCCTATCAGAATTTGTACATGTTCAAACTTTTCAGAAAGCAGAGCTTAAGTAATTCAGAATGTTTGAGACTTCTGTCTCGGTAAACCATTATTGAAAATATCTTACTTTCTCGCCCTTTTTTTTTTCAGTTATCAAAAAGGCAATATAATCAGAGCCAAAAGAGATCAATTATATTTAAAACATAATGCAATGACAAGTTTCAGAAGCAAAGAGGTAAAAATAAAAGTTACAGATAAACAATTTTAAAAGAAAATCTAAGAAGGAGGGGGAAGACGTGTGAACAATGCTTCCAGCAAGCTCTTGATCTGAGTATTTGACTCTTCTTGCTTGCCCAAAATGACTCTGATTTCCTTTGTGGCGTCTTCTTGTTTACCCATAATACTTTTAATCTCCTTGTTCGTATCCTCCTGCTTATCCAACCTTGCATGGATTAAAGCATTTTCTTTCTTCAATTCTTCCAGAGTTTGCATGACTAAGGAGGAAGCTGGTGTCTCTTCAGGAGTTTGATGTTGCTCAGAGCATCCTGCAGCTTCTTCTGAGTGAACCATTTCTTCTACTGTAATCATATTTTCTAGAGCAGTAGTCAGAGAGAGACTTTTTGATTCTTGTTCGACTACATCTGAAGGATGATGCTCTTTCCAGGGAGCATTATCCAGCGAGAGGATATATTTCTTGAATAGTTGTCTCAGAACTTGGTCTTGAAAAGCCTTCAGCTTATTACTAAAGTGTTGTTGAGCCTTTTCATAACACAGTTCCTTCAGCTTCAGCGTTTCATAGCTAAGCCAATTTCTGAATCTTGCCCACATATAATCAGAAGCAGCAGGATTATACATCTCCTGACTTGCATGCTTCAAAGAATTTATCCATTCCTACATTCTTGTTTCAAAAATCAAAAAACTTGTACCAACATCTGATGTGGTTGTAGTTGGTTTAGGTTTGGGAATGGTAGTTTTGTGTGAGATGGAAGCTAATCTTTTAACCACAATTAGATGAATGAAAAGGTCTTACGTTGTTAGCTGGACTGTTAGTGGGTGAAGGAGTGGGAGAGTCAGGAATAATAATTAGTCTGGTAGGGATGTTTGGAGGTGTGGATTCAAGGGATGAAGGAATTTTTGGAATGTCATGGATGGTGAGAGGCATGTGAACCGCAAGAGGTCCTGTAATTCCAGGTATTGGGATTGTGGTATCAGAGTTTGAAGGAGAGTCTTCAGATTGGTTTGTGGCAGCATGTTGGGTTTCTGATTCAGGACTATCAGAAGATGGATTTTCATAAGGTTGAGTTTCTGGTTGTGGTGAGTTGGAGTTCAGATCTTCTGGTTGTGGTATTTTTGGTTGAGGAATTTCTGGTTGTGGAGATTGTGGTGGTTGTTGAGTGTTTGGATTTTCTGGTATGAGAGAGGAAAAATCTTGGTCAAATAATTCAATATCAGACAGAACTTTGGCAAGTTCTGGTTGATGATGTTCAGGATTTGGATTTTGAGTAGGGGAGTGAGGTTCATTCAAAAAATTACCTAAAGTTACGGATTGCTCACTGAAAATATTTGAATTTTTAGCTGTTAAAACCCGTGCAATCGATTTACACAAGGGTGCAATCGATTGCATGCTGAACATTTTTGAAAATCAGCATCTTTGAACATACCTTTTCATAACACCATTTCATGGAAACTTTTCATTGAATCTTGGCAATTGTTCATGATTCATTTGCATAAATTTATGTTGTTTCAAAGAGGTGCTATGAACATATAAATACTGAATTTTCAAAATCATTTTGTACCTCTTCCAATCAATAGTTTATGAATTTTAAAATATTAAAACTCAAGCTTTTTCTTCACTTTCATGCACAAAGTTTTTCTGCACATTTTCATATATTGTTAAACAGAAAATTTTGAGCATTCTATAGTCTTGAGTCATTGTATATTATTGTTATTGGAAGAGAAGATCAAGTCATTGATAAAATCACTAAAAGTGATTATTTCACTACAAACTCTATCAATCAAATATTGCTATACACTTTCTTATTTTTCAGGATTGTTGAAAATAAGTTCAAGTGGTTTTGTAATCTTGTTTTTCTAGGATTATTGGATACAAGTAAGGTAACCATGAGAGGATTGTTCTTATTGTTAATATAGTGAAAATCCAAGAGGATTGTTCTTGGTCCAAGAGGATTATTCTTGGTTTTGGTAGTTATTGTTTTAAGTTTGCCACTATAAGGAAATCTCTTTCATGTTGAAAGGGGACTGGAGTACTCTCGGACTGTGAGGGGAACCAGGATATATCGCTCGTGTCTCTTTTTTTCTTCTGCATTTTACTCTTTCATAAACACACGAAAAACCAGAA
This sequence comes from Vicia faba, assembly GCA_948472305.1. Taxonomy (NCBI): domain Eukaryota; kingdom Viridiplantae; phylum Streptophyta; class Magnoliopsida; order Fabales; family Fabaceae; genus Vicia; species Vicia faba. The sequence continues at coordinate 1,484,260,622 of OX451737.1, forward strand.
AAATATTATCCATCATCACTAAAAACCAGAAAAATTTTAAAGTACCTAATTCACCCCCCTCTTACGCGCACTTCATACTTACAATTGGCATCAGAGCAAGTTATAGGTAACCTGTTCCTAAAAGATCCAAAATGGCTTCCGCAAATCAAAATCCCGTTTTCAGAGATGGTGGTAGTAACAACAAGCCTCCTCTGTTTTTTGGTGAATATTTTGACTTCTGGAAAATACGCATGAAGGCACATCTAGAAGCACAAGGAGAAGAAATATGTGATACCGTCGAGAATGGTCCATTTATTCCTATAACCGTGATCAATGGTGCTGGCTCATCAAAGCCTAAAACTGCATGGGATGAAGATGATAAGAAAAAGGTCCTATATGATAAAAAGGAAATCAATCTTCTTCAAGGTGCACATAGCATGGATGAATTATTCTGTGTCTCGGTATGCAAAGCGGCGAAAGAAATATGGGATACCTTGGTACAAACTCATGAAGGAACTGTTGAAGTTAAAAGATCAAGACTAAATACTTTGAGTCAAGAATACGAGTTACTTTGAATGCAGCCCGGAGAAACCATCCTTGACTTGCAGAAGAGATTCGTGCACTTGATAAATCATCTAAGTGCTCTTGGTAAGACTTTGATGAATGATGAACTAAATCTGAAAGTACTTAGATCCTTAACTAGGGAATGGCAACCAAAGATAACAACAATTTCTGAAAAGAAAAGTATTTCTTTAATGACTTCTGCAACGTTGTTTGGAAAACTTCAAGAATATGAAACTGAACTCGGAAGACTTGAAAAGCATGAAAATCAAAAGAAGAAATCCAAGAATATTGCCTTAAAGATTGATTCCAAGGAAGTTGAAAAGGAAGAAAATCCGGAAGAAGATGAAAATTCCATGTTTCTTGTTAAAAGGCTTGGTAAGTTCTTTGGTAGAAATGACAAATCCCTTTCTCATGCAAAAAGAAAGAAAAAATTTAAGAAAAGGGAAGCTTCCACATCAACACAAGAAGTCACATGTTATGAATGCGGTAAGAAAGGCCATATCAAGCCGGATTGTCCAAAACTCTCCAAGAAAGGTGGCTACAAAGGCAAAAAGGAATTTAAGAACAAAAAGGCATATGTTTCCTGGGAGGATAATGAAATAAGTTATTCGTTTGATTACGATAGTGATTGTTGTACCCCAAAATTTGCCCTCCCATATTCCTCAGGATGTGTCAAGAATCATCTCCAAATGGTTCAAGATTGCTCAAGAGTTAGACAGTCAAAACACCTCCTTAGGCGGTCAATTCAAAATTAGGGTTTTGGTTCTTTCAAGGAATTTGGGGTTTTTAATGGTTCAATCAAGTCTCATAGGCCTATATACATTCTCAAGCACCTACATGCCAAGTTTCAAGACTCACAGTGCCCATTTGCACAGTCAAAAGCCCTAGTTGATCTACAGTCAACTGCAAGGGCAAAATGGTCATTTTGCAGTCAAAAGTCAGAATTCTTGGTCAACATCTTATTTTGAGTTCACAATCATCATTTGATCAAGTCTTGATCATGATTCCACAAGAATAGCTCAAAAATCATCAAAAATGCAAAAGTTACTATTTTTGGACAGTAGAAAAGTCAACTGTACCTTGACCAGGGCATAACTCTTTCATGGTTTATCAGAAAAATACCATCCAAAGCTCATTTTGAAGAAGATGAAATTTCCTACAATCCATCTTCACACTCCAAGATCAATAAATGCTCTCACACAAAGTTATAGATTTTTACATTATAGGTCAATTTCAAAAGTCAACAAAAGTACCCTTTGAGTCAAAGGCCATAACTTGAGATTGGTAAATCCAAATGACATGGGACCAAAGGAATTAGTTAGAGGACTTCAAGAGCTTTCCAAAATGTCCAAGAACATGGTCATATGATCAAAATTGAGCAAGTTGTGCATTGGAGAAGTTGGGAAATTTTCATGAATTTGCAAAAGTCAACTTTGCTCAAAACACCTTCTTTTTGATAATGGGCCTCAAATATCTTCTTGAAACTCCACCCATGACCTATGCACGATCCACCAAGTTAAATGGGATTTATTTTCTTATTTTTATTGATTAATTGGATTTTTAATATATATTAATTCATTTAATTAATTTAAATTATAAGAAAATAGAAGATTTGATTTTTAAATCAATTTGTGAAGCAAATATGATTAAGATATGCTGACCAATTCATGCACAATCAAAAAGATACAAAATATCCAATCTTGGCAACTTTGTTCAATCATGAAAATCAAGAATATTTGATTTATCAATCAAGGATTTAATCTTCAATGCATAAGGATTATGGCCCAAAACTTTGACCTAATTTGTTTCTCCTATATGTATGCAAGTAAAACATGACCTAAGACACGTGAAAAAGCTGCAGAAAGGACCCTGTCAAATTCAAGAATTTTCAAGAAAATTAAAAACCTGTTCTTGCATCCTAGGCTAATTCAAGGCGATTTGTCCATCCAAATACATTGCAGGAGGTACCAGGAACGATTTGCAATCGAATTCACGCACTAAAGCTCAAGGAATCGCTGCATACAGTTCCACGGTTTGCACTTCTTATTCAGAATTATATCTCCTAATTCATGCGCATTTAACATGTGTTTGTGATTGTTTTGCATTGCTAGAGATCATACAAAGCTAATGGCATGATTTAATTGAACTGTAATGCCCTGAATCGAAAGATACCATGACTGAATTTCTAGGGTTCTTGAGCTTTTAAATGGGGCTTTTCAATCCAGGAAAAATTGGGACTAATAGGATACATGGTTGAAATCGTGAGGCCAAGACGATTCCAACTCACACCTCGCGAAACATTTATGATTGCTGTGTGCCTAATCACTATTTTTTCTTGCAGGAAGTAGTGGGGGTTAAAACCCCCCGCTATTTGATTCTAATTATGCAGGACAAACGAAGAAGATGATGAGGTGTTAGCCTCTGATTCGTGTGTTTGAAAAAACGCGCGCGTTATTTTTGTTTACAGCATATTATTTGTTTTTTTTTTGTATATAATATTCACTATCTATCCATTTAACAAAAGCGCGCTACAGTTAAGCTGGCAAAGGCATTGAAGCATAGTTCATTGGGACCTGGGTTCGAATCCCAGGTCCCCCAAAATATTGTTTATTTTTCTTCTTCAGGAATTCATGTGTAGCTTGCAAAGGGATGTCCACCATATGCTTCAAACCTCAGCACGCCAGGTGGCTTCAGGCCAAAATCCAGTGGCCAAAGTTGAAGGACCACCATACTCCCTGGTCAACATATGCGTGGATAACTGGAAAAGTCAAACAGGCTAATGAATAATGGGCCTGGAAATTGCTGACTCTACCATAAAATTGGGCCCAACACCCCCCTTCAAGTTTATTTCTTTTCCTTTCTTTTTTTTATTTCTTTCATTTAATCATTTTTTATAATTATTATTTTCACTAACAAATTAATATTTATTTTCATAATAAAAATCAGAAAACTAAAAAATAATATTTTTATTTTTATTATTATTTATTAAAATTAATTTCACCCTTTCATTATTTTTGTAAATAAATAAGTAATTAATTAATTTAGTTTTAATTAGGTCAATTTTAACTTTTTTGCAATAATTTAAAATCAATATAGAATTAGGGTTTTTTATAACTTTTGACCATCTTTTATTTTTTCCTTAAAAAACATAAAAAACTCAAAAAATATCTTTCTTTTATTTAATTAATTAATTAGTCTAGGTTTAATTTAATTAAATGCAAAATAATAAAAAATCTCTTTCTTTCTCAAAAAAAGGGTCAAAACCCTAAAAAACTCTCCGATTTAATTTTTTCTCGCGCGTATGATTATTTTTTATTCATATTTTTATCCATATAATTGTATTTGCTTCGAGGATGTAATAGTGTTAACTTAGGATTTTTTATCGCTTTCATTTACTTTTCTGCAATTTACTTTTTCAAGGGTTTGTTTTTGGCGATGTAAATACCCGACGCCTTGTAATAGCTTAGTTTTATTTTCCGCAACCATTAACTGCTAGATGTATGAAATACTAGGCTATGCATGTCAAGATCTACCTTAAATTAAAATCAATCGTAGCTCACCATAACATGTACAAAGATAACATAACTGAAACCTGACACACTCGCACATGCCACTCTTAGGGTACGCTTCACTTTGTTGCCTCGAACGTGGTCATTGAGTATAGGGTGTTTTAGAGGTCGTCCTCCTATCTAAAGATCAAAGTTGCCTCGAAACGGTTGCCTCGGAAAAATGATCTAAGACATTAGGATTACCGCTAAGGCGTCCTACCATTGCTTTAGTGACCACATGTCCCTAAAATCGAATTGACCCGAAAACTCCAACGACGGTGCTACCTACTTCTCAATAGTGGGATAACACTGTCTAAAGGACATTTACACAGCTTAATTTCTTTTGAGTAGGTAGAAGTTCTCAGGTACTTGCTCTTTCAAAAACAAAACAACTTTTCGCACTTACACTTTTCAAACAAAGTTTTCAAACAACACTTCATACACTCTTGAGGACAGAAACAAGAGTTAAATCGATGTTTTCAAACAAAACTTTTTCGAAACCCACAAACACAAGAAAAGCAAAACTTTTTGAAAACACAGTGAGCAATTACCTAAGAGCCCGTGGATAACCACAGATAGAAAGGGTGCTAACACCTTCCCTTTCTATAATCTACCTCCCGAACCCGAGAAACATCTCAAAAAGGAATTTTGCTGTGCTTTTGTCCTTTCCTTGTTGGAGAAAATAAAAGACGGTGGCGACTCTTGCTTACCGCGACATTTTGTGAAAACAAACGCAAACGCGAACCAGCATTAAAAAACAATCAGTTCTTTCCAACTGATCACAGAACTGGCGACTCTGCTGGGGAATATTATAAGTGAGGTGTACCTTAGGGTTAAGATCACTTGTGTTTTCAATTGTATACCTTGAATGCTTCAATTTTGTGGGCTTGTATCGGAGTTTTATGGATCCTAACCCGGATCTGAAGGGTACCCTTTTTTTAGGTAGCAATAAACTGTGAGGGATCTGTCCGGCGTAGACCGACACGGATGAAGCAGTAGCTACGTTGGTGTGACACCTTGGTCTGTACCGATATCCCTTGTGTTAGAACAAGGAGAATATGGGTCTTCTGAGGAGTCATTAAGCATCAACTGACCTTAGAACCTTAAATTGACCAACTTGGCCATAAAACAGTAGTAGTATGCTACACTCATTGAGACTAAACTATCGCGATGGTTCCGGCCGCAAGAAAAGGTTGCCAAACTAGAATTATGGCCGATTGAGGGTAGTCAGTGATATTGAGATCCTCTAGAACCCGATTACTATTTTTAGGACAAGTCTTAACCAACTGAAATTGAAAGAGGGTAGTACCTAAACTTCATGCCAGCCTGAAATCTAAGGGCTCTCTTGTGTGACTTGTATGCCTTCACCATGTTTGCCTTTTGTGAATACTTGTGGTGTGCCTTTACCATGACATCATAACATCATAACATTGCATGCATCCTGCATAAGGACTAACCCATTTCAAAGACAAGAAGGTTTCATCTTTGCTCTGTTTTGTAGGACATCATGATGCCCATGCGTAGGAATACTATCCGGCCCAACTTTGTTCAACCACCTGCTTTGGTTAAAGAGTTGGTAGTCAGGATTCCAGACACTACTTCCTTCATCAGGAGGCATGGTTCTCTTCTCGGTTTAGTCACCTCAAAGTGGGACCAACAAATGATGAGTGTCCTGGTCCAGTTTTATGATCCGCTATACCATTGCTTCACCTTTCAAGACTTCCAGCTGGTTCCTTCCCTGGAAGAATTCTCTGAGTTACTTGGTATCCCTGTTTTGGAGCGGACTCCATTCACCGGTTGGGAAAAGACTCTTAAGCTCGAAGAAATTGCTGCATCCCTTCACCTGACCAAAGAAGAGGTAAAGGCTAACTGGGAGACTAGAAGTGGAGTTAAGGGTTTTCTGGCTAAATTTCTGGTTGGCAAAGCTAATTGTTTCTGGAATGACTTAGACTTCAAAGCGTACGAGGACATTCTGGATCTCTTAATCTATGGTCTGGTATTGTTTCCAAATCCTGACATCTTTGTTGATGTTAATGCCATAAGGATCTTCATCTCTCGGAATCCTGTACCCACCCTCTTGGGTGATATCCTTTATCAGCTCTATACTCGTACTGCCCGAAAACGGGGAACTTTGATGTGCTGTGCTCCTTTATTGGCGAGGTGGTTTATTTCGCACCTCCCCAAGTCCGTACTGAAGAATTAAGAAGGAAGGGGTTGGGCTCATAGGATAATGTCTCTTATTGATAATGATGTTATTTAGACTCTCAGAGGCTTAGATGAGGTGGTCGTCATTGATCATTGTGGAGAGTATCCTAATGTTCCATTGATCGGAACCCGCAGAGGAATCTCTTATAACCCTTGTTTAGCTCTCCGTCAGTTTGGAAGATCCATAAGAGAAGGGCCTCATGAGATGTTGATACCTCATATCGTCTTTGATTTTCAGGTAGATAGCGACGAACTGCGTCGTAGATTCATCAGGGCTTGGGATAGAGTTCACAAATCTGACCCGCATGAGTTGGGACCAAAAACTTCTCTGCCAATGGAGTCATATTTCAGATGGGTCCGCATCCGTGCCTAGAAGTTAGGTATTCCATACGAAGCTGTCAGGCCTATTATTCTTGAAGTTGCTAAAGACGGGGTTCCTCCAGCTACTCTCCGTCCTCATACGTCACTGATGTTGGCACACTGAAGAGGTCTTGGGCGTAACTGCAGGAAGAACGAGACTCTTATCGGGAGAGGTTCAATGAACAAGAATAGAAGATCCAGAAGCTGGCTAAGCAATTGGAGAACGAGCGGATCCTGAATGATTATATCTGCACTGAGAAGAAGAGGCCATGGGAGCATTGATGGACCTTTGATGAGTTCTTTTACGGTTTTATTTACTTTTCAGTATTTTCATTCTTGTAACGCCTAAGGGCAATTTGTTGAACAATTTAAATTCCGAAGTTAAATCTAATAAAGTGTGTTTCCTTTCTTGTCTACAAATTTGAAGCCCGATTGTCTTTGAAAACATAAATCATACGCATTTCATCGCATGCCATGCATAAACGGGTACCCTTTTTACAGGTCGCTTATCTTCTTCGCTGTTTATTTCAGCGATCATCATGTCTACCGAACCTTCCACTGAGCAAGCTATCAAGGCCCTCCAGGCCCAGAATGCCCAGTTCCAAGAGTTGGTTATGAGCCTAGCCAAGGGTCAATAGGATTTGAAGACCCTGATTCTGAAGGAGAGGAAGCAGAAGAAGAAGAGGACCGTCTTGTTCAACACTGGACGCAGGTTTAGAAACGGGCTGCAAAATGAAGTTGAGCTAACCACCTCATATGTAGGGAAAGACAACCCACAAGAGAGAAGGGTTCCTAATCTCGTGGTCTCCGACAACGAGACAGATTATGATGAAGAACAGTACCCCCCTGCTGAGGATAGGTACAAACAGTTGGAGGACCGCTTGAGCGCTATGGAGATACAGAACGTGCCCGGACTGGACTTTGGAGAACTAGGATTATCCTCTGGGGTGGTGATTCCCCATAAGTTTAAGGCACCTGCTTTTGCCAAATATGACGGAGCTTCCTGTCCAAAGCTGCACCTTCGGTCATATGTAAGGAAGATCCAGCCTTACACCACTGATAAGAATTTGTGGATCCATTTCTTTCAGGACAGTCTTTCAGGGACTCGACTTGAGTGGTTCTATCAGCTGGATGGAGCCAGCATCCGTAACTGGGAAGATTTGGCTACTGCGTTCTATAAGCAGTATCAGTATAATTTCGACCTTGCTCCTATGCGTACCCAACTCCAGGGTATGTCAATAGGGACGGGTGAAGGATTTAAAGAGTATGCTCAAAAGTGGAGAGACCTTGCCGGAAGGGTGCAGCCACCTTTAACTGACCGTGAACTTGTTGATATGTTTCTGGGGACCCTGTCTGGTCCGTTCTTTAACCATTTGATTGGAAACTCTTCAGCCGGGTTTACAGACCTTATCTTGACTGGTGAGAGGATTGAAGCTGGTATCAAGGCTGGGAATATACAGAAGGGTGCCTCATCGAGCACTGAGAAGAAGTCGTTCAAGAAAGAATCTAGTGTTGTCTATGGTTCTAGGAGACAGAACAGATCTGAACACCGCCAAGTTGTCAACGCGGTGGTTATTTAAAAACTTGCTGGTGCTCCTCAGCATCACAACCAACAAAGGGGTGAGAGACCTTGAAGGCAATTTACTTGCCTCAGCATGACCTTGTCCCAGATATTGCCGCAGTTACTGACGACCAATCTGGTGACTCTAAAAGAAGCTCTGAAGATTTCAAACACAACGTCCCCAAAGTACAATCCTAACGCCCGCTGCGCTTATCACTCTGACAGCCCGAGACATAATACGGATGATTGTTTGGCTTTGAAGAATAAGGTTCAGGACCTAATCGATGCAAAAGACATTGAGTTCGAGGCGCCCGAGAGGCCTAATATTGTGACTGCTCCCATGCCCAAACATGGAGTAAATGTTGTAGAGGAAGACTTGTTTGTAACCTCTGTGGATGATGTTGTTACCCCGCTGATGACTGTTAAGAGGAACCTGTTGCTAGCCGGTTTATTTCCGGGATGTAGTAAAGGTTGCCATATGTGTTCTGTTTCACCTACTGGTTGCTCATCTTTGAAGTCAGGAATCCAAAACCTGATGGATAATAAGGAGATCCTGTTCGAGAAGATTGTTGTTCCTGCCACCCCTACTGAAGAAGTTTACATTATCACCATTTTCAACAACTCTCCCAAGGCTCCCACGAGGAAGCCTGTCAGAATTACGCTTGTTCAGAAGATTGCACCCATAATCATCACTGTTCCGGGGCCTATTCCCTACACATCCGACAAAGCTGTCCCTTGGCACTATGGGGCAGATGTTTATGTTCTTGGAGTTAAGCAAGAGTTTGATACTAATACCGGCATCAGCAACATTACCGGGCCTGCTAAAGTCACTCGCAGTGGTAGACTGTTCTCACCCGATATTGCGCCACCAACTGTCCGAAGACCTATTATGATCATACCTGAAAACATACCTACTTCTCTTCCTGATCAAATGCTTATTTCTACCCCTATTGCCGAGTCATCTAACACTCGGGGCAAAGGGATCGCCACTGATATGCCTGCCCAGATGGAGGCACCAAAGACCATCAATGTTGAAGCTTCCAAACAGGATATGGAAGAGATTCTAAAGATCATCAAGAAGAGTGATTACAATGTAATTGAGCAGTTGGGGAAAACCCCATCCAAGATTTCTATGTTATCACTGTTGTTGTGTTCAGAGGCCCATGCCAAGGCCCTGATTACCTTCCTGAAGACGGCCCACGTGCCACAGGAGACATCAGCTGATCAATTTACCGATTGTGTGGACAATTTAACTGCTGATAACAGTTTGGGTTTCTCCGACGCTGATCTGATTGCTAAAGGGAAGAACCATAACGATGCCCTGCATGTCTCTATTGAATGCAGAGGCACTACTCTTGCACACGTGTTGGTTGACACTGGTTCCTCATTGAATGTCTTGCCCAAGAAAGCTCTAGACAGGTTGGATTGCGAGGGGTTGGAGCTAAAGCCAAGTAACATTGTGGTCCAGGCCTTTGATGGGTCTAAAAGGATGGTGCACGGTGAAGTCGATATTCCAATCAGAGTTGGTTCTCAGGTTTTCGATTCTACATTCTACGTGATGGACATTCAGCCATCCTATTCCTGTTTGCTGGGTCGTCCATGGATCCATAAAGCTAGAGCTGTGACCTCCACACTTCATCAGAAGCTGAAGTACCCAGTCAGGGGGAAGATTGTGACAGTACAGGGGGAGGAAGAATACATGGTCAGCCACCTCAACTCGTTCTGGTACATAGAGATGGATGGGGAGTTCATTGAGACCCCATTTCAACACTTTGAAGAGGTTCCTCAAACATTGGCATCAGCTGAGACTGTGATGGAAGATTCTCCTTTGAAGATGGCTTCCTTAAAGGATGCCCGGGCTGTTGTTGAGAAGGGTGAGTATGCAAACTGGGGCCGACTTCCCGATTTCACTCAGAAGACTGACAAGTTTGGTTTGGGTTTCACTGCAGAAGCTCATAGGGCTGTTCGTAGTGCAAGTATTGGAAGACCTCCTGTGTTCATCAGGAACTCGGGAGTAAATGCCATCGCAGATGACATGGAGGAATCTGAATTCGACAGCTGGATCTACCCTATGACCAACGGTGGACCAAGCAACTGGACGGTAAAAGACTTCGTCCCTATTAATTTTGTTACCCAGTAATGAACTCCTTTGTTTTGATATTGTAACAGACAATATTGTGAAACTTTATGGCCCGGTGTCTTACCCGGGGCACCGGGGCTGCATTTGTGAGGGCTTTTGTGTGCCATTTTCATATATCATTAATAAAAGCATTGGACGTTTTTTGCATTTAAAATTTTGCGCTCCTTGTCTTTCTTTATTATATATTGCAAAACAGCTATTTACACACACTCACATATACAGGTCCCAATCCACTCTGGATCTCACTGGTAACGACTCTGCTACCGCCAGTTATGACTTCGAAAATCCGATCAACTTAGCCGAAGACGAAGGTGAAGATGATTGCGAAGTGCCTGGTGAGCTTGCAAGACTGCTACTTCAGGAATAGAGGGCCATTCAGCCACATGAAGAGCCGGTGGAAACAGTGAATCTGGGTACTGAGACAGACAGGAAGGAAGTCAAGATCGGTGCAAATCTGGAGTTTAGTGTGAAATAACGGTTGATTCAGATGCTGCATGACTATGTGGAAATCTTCGCCTGGTCCTATGAAGATATGCCTGGGTTGGATACTGACATTGTGGTTCATCACCTGCCTACCAAGGAAGACTGTCCTCCGGTAAAACAGAAGGTCCTCCGTATGCGTCCAGAGATGTCCGAGAAAATCAAAGTCGAGGTTATGAAACAATTTGATGCCGGGTTTCTAGAAGTGACTTCTTACCCTCAGTGGGTTGCCAATGTGGTTCCAGTGCCGAAGAAAGATGGTAAGGTTCGAATGTGTGTTGACTACAGGGATTTGAACAGGGCGAGCCCTAAGGATGACTTCCCTCTGCCTCACATCGACGTTCTGGTTGACAACACTGCTCAGCATAAGGTATTCTCCTTCATGGACGGTTTCTCCGGTTATAATCAAATAAAGATGGCTCCTGAAGATATGGAGAAGACCACCTTTGTTACTCAGTGGGGCACCTTTTGTTACAAGGTCATGCCTTTTGGGTTGAAAAATGCTGGGGCAACGTATCAGCGTGCCATGGTTGCTCTATTTCATGATATGATCCATCATGAGATTGAAGTATACGTCGACAACATGATTGCAAGGTCCCAAACTGAGGAGGAACACCTTGACCATCTACAGAAGCTGTTTGACCAGTTGAAGATGTACAAGCTGAGATTAAATCCGAACAAGTGCACCTTCAGGGTGAGATCTGGAAAACTACTAGGTTTCGTCGTAAGCGACAAAGGTATTCAAGTGGACCCTGCCAAAGTGAAAGCCATACAAGAGATGCCAGCTCCCAAGACAGAGAAAGAGGTCAGAGGCTTCCTGGGACGTCTGAACTACATTTCCCGATTTATCTCGCACCTAACTACTACTTGTGAGCCAATCTTCAAGCTACTGAAGAAAGATCAAGTAGTACGTTGGAACAATGAATGTCAGGCCGCTTTCGAAAGAATCAAAGAGTATCTCCAAGAGCCACCCATTCTTATGCCACCAGTTGAAGGGAGACCTCTAATCCTATACTTGACAGTATTTGACAATTCAATGGGGTGTGTGCTGGGTCAGCATGACGAGTCTGGCCGAAAAGAGCACACTATTTATTACCTTAGCAAAATGTTTACCGACTGTGATACCCGATACTCACTGCTCGAGAAAACTTGCTGCGCTTTGGCATGGGCTGCTCGCCGACTAAGAAAGTATATGTTGACTCACACTACTCTGTTGATTTCAAAGATGGATCCAATCAAGTATATCTTCGAAAAGCCTGCCTTTTCCGGAAGAATAGCAAGATGGAAGATGATCTTGACTGAATATGACATCCAGTACACGACTCAAAAAGCAATCAAGGGAAGTGTATTGGCTGACCATTTGGCACATCAGGCAGTGGACGATTACCAGTCTATGAACTTTGAATTTCCAGACGAGAATATCATGGTAGTAACTGATTGCAAGATACCTGGACCGGATGAAGGACCTGAGGAAGGATCCCGATGGTCTATGTACTTTGATGGAGCCTCAAACGCTTTGGGTAATGGCATTGGCGCTGTGATCACATCTCCTAAAGGCTCTCATATTCCATTTACCGCCCGACTATGTTTCAACTGCACCAACAACATGGCGGAGTATGAGGCGTGCATTATGGGTCTTCGAGCTGCAATTGACCTGAGGATCAAGTTTCTGAGTGTCTTCGGAGATTCCGCTCTCGTGATCAGTCAGATCAAAGGAGAATGGGATATGAAACACCCAAACAGTATTCCTTACAAGGAGTATGTGTTGACGTTGCTTCCCCATTTTGAGGAAATAACCTTTGAACATTTCCCGAGAGAGCAGAATCAGTTGGCGGACGCGCTAGCTACGATGTCTTCTATGTTCAAAGTCAGGTGGGACAATGAGGCTCCCCAGATCATTATTTGGAAATTGGATGAACTTGCATATTGTTGTGATCTCGAGACCGAAGAGGTAACAGAAAAACCTTGGTATCATGAAGTAAAGAGGTACCTTGAAGCTCAAGAATACCCCGAGGGTGCATCCATTAACGACAAGAAATTTCTGAGAAGGTTCGCGGCAAAGTTCTTCATCAGCAATGGCATTCTTTACAAACGTAACCATGATTCCACCTTACTGCGTTGTGTGGATAAGATTGAAGCAGAAAGGATCATGGAAGAGCTGCATGAAGGTACCTTCGGAACTCATTCTAGTGGACATACCATGGCAAAGAAAATCCTTCGGGCAGGATATTACTGGTCAACAATGGAAGCAGACTGTTATCAGCATTCTCGAACATGTCACAAGTGCCAGGTCTATGTTGATAAGGTGCACATTCCTCCAGTTCCTTTGAACGTCTTGACAGCACCTTGGCCTTTTGCCATGTGGCACATTGATATGATCGGCGAGATCAGACCTACGGCATCCAACAAGCATCGTTTCATCCTGGTAGCGATTGATTATTTTACGAAGTGGGTTGGAGAAGATTCCTTTGCCACCGTAACCAAGAACATCGTGGCACGGTTCATTCGGCACAACTTGATCTGTCGATACGGCATACCATAGAGGATCATTACGGATAATGGTACCAATCTTAACAACAAGATGATTGTTGAGCTCTGCGAGCAATTCAAGATACATCACCACAACTCTTCTCCCTACCGGCCGAAGATGAATGGGGCTGTAGAAGCAGCTAATAAGAACATTAAGAAGATTGTGCAGAAGATGACAGTGACCTACAAGGATTGGCACGAGATGTTACCATTTGCTCTTCATGGGTACCGTACCTCAACACGGACGTTAACAGGGGAAACACCCTATTCCTTGGTATATGGCATGGAGGCAGTCTTGCCCATTGAAGTTCAGATACCCTCTCTTCGGATCATGAAGGATGCGGGTTTAAGCGAAGACGACTGGATCCAGACCCGGATTGATCAACTAAACCTAATCAACAAAAAGAGACTCACTGCTATTTGTCATGGTCAGACGTACCAAAAACGGATGATCAAGGCTTTTAACAAGAAAGTCAGACGACAAGAGTATCAAGTTGGGGACCTGGTAATCAAGCACATCATTCTACCTTAAGGTGATCCCATGGGAAAATGGAACCCTACGTACGAAGGGCCATTTGTGGTTAAGAACATCTTCTCAAGAGGAGCGATGATTCTAACCACCATGGATGGTGACGACCTTCCTCACCCTGCTAATGCAGACATAGTAAAAAGATACTACGCATAATTAAAGACCCGCTAGGTTGACCGGCCTAGGTAAAAATAAGGGCTTCCCGGCGAACCAAAAGGGTTCCGGCAAAAATTAGGGATGAAAATAAAAAAAAATCTGTACACCCGGCAAGTCGAAAACCTGAAAAGGCGGCTTGGGCAAAAATGGGTATCCCGTTGGACTGAAAACCCGAAAGGGCGGTCGAGGAAAAAGTTAGGGATTAAAGCGTAATACTATGTCTCATTGGATCACCTCGCATCTGGACTTCGGTATCGACCATCAGGCTCGGACGACACCAATCAATCAGATTCATCTCCAACTAAGCAGCAAAGTGATGAGATGTTTGAAGATATAAAGGCAATAGCAGAGTTGGAACCCAGTGGAACTATTCACATAGCTGTTTTGTTTTCTTTTGACAAATTGTATAAATCCTATTTCTTCGGCGGTGTTCTCTTACTAGGACGTCAGCCTCTTGTACAAAAAAAGCCTATTTACAGGAAAACTTCAAAATCAATACAAGTTCATTTTTCAGACAAATTACAAATTGTTTTTCCTTTATCTGTTTTGTTTTGCAAAGAACGTCCAATGTTCATTTTTGATATATGCATTTGACATTAATTGCTGCTCATAAATATTTACATACGAAACAAATGACTAATTACGGGTGACATCAGAAGTAGGGGAAATAAGAATTATCTAAGCAATCTAGTTGCTATATCCACCAAGGTACCAATGTAGGTTCAACTGAAGAATGCGACCAAGATACCTTCACTCCCCGCAGAGTAGGACAGTAATGGTAGCTCCCCCCGCTGAGACTTGCAACTATGGACGAATCAGTAATACTCTCCCCCAAGCAGAGTTGGTGTACCATCAGCCCTAAAAAGGTTGGGTATCCCCAGTAGGTCTTAATATTCCCCAGTGGAGTATACAGATATTCCTCGGCAAGCATCCCCGGCAGTCTTAATATTCCTCGACAGAGTATAAGAATGTTCCCCGACGGAATACAAGATACCCCCAGTGGAGCCATTTCCCAGCGCAGTCTAAAAAGCTTCCCCGCCAGAGTTGAATCATCTTCCCTAGTAGATTCCAGAAGCTTATCCCCTGCAGGATACAAATGTATCTCCTCAGCTAAATTCGGAGGCTATCCCCCACGAGAGTCTAACTGGGTTATCCTTAGCAAGTTGCAACTGAAAGGTCATCCCCAGCGAAGTTCTTTCTATCCCCCAGCGGAGTACATTATCAAAATCCCCAACAGAGCTTATCAACAGAATCCCCAGCGGAGTTGTCGTTAAAATATCAGAAAAGAATCTCTTCCCACAAAGTAATTCCCCGCAGAGTAATATCTTCACTGGTTTATTCCCTAACGGAGTTCTTTCCTCCTGCAGGCTTATTCTCACAACCATCTTTGTTGATCATCCCCAGCGGAAACGAAGAGTTCAACACTATTCTCCAAGCAGCTCCGGGATCTATTTTCCCCAGCTAAAAACATCACATCTTCATACATCATGACAAGCATACGCATCATACAACACAAATCTCATTTATTTTGGGAACATCATGACATCATGCATTCCCTACATCATGACATTGCATACAGCTAACGTTTTGCCCTTTTCAGGAAAAGGTCAATCCAAAGATGGCCACCATCAACCTTTTCAAGTCCCAGATTAATACCTGTAACAAGCCAGGAAACATCTGTGGATGACCGACTGTAGGTTAATACCTGTAACAAGCCAGGAAAACTATCTACACAAAGAGATTGAAGACTAACACCTGTAACAAGCCAGGAAAATATTCAGTTCTCAGGACAGAGATTAATACCTGAAACCAGCCAGGACAACTATCTCCTCGACCGACCTTTCTTAAGTTCCAGATTAATACCTGTAACAAGCCAGGAAAACATCTGTGGACGACTGATTGTGGGTTAATACCTGAAACCATCCAGGAAAACCACCTATATGAAGAGATTGAAAGTTAATACCTGTAACAAGTCAGGAAAACTATTTTTCTTTCTCAGGTCAGAGATCGACACCTGTAACCATCCAGGACAATCATCTCATCGACCAACCTTTTTCAAGTTCCAGATCAATACCTGTAACAAGCCAGGAAACATCTGTGGACGACTGATTGTGGGTTAATACCTGAAACCAGCTAGGAAAACCACCTGCACGAAGAGATTGAAAATTAATACCTGTGACAAGCCAGGAAGACTTTCTTTCTCAGGTCAGAGATTCATACCTGAAACCAGGCAGGACAATTATCTACTTGATCATCATCAGGCAACCCTACACCGGTTCCTTCTCTCATTTAGATACAGTTTTACACGAACCCATCATCAGGCAACCCTACACAGGTTCCTTCTTACAATTCAACAAACAATCTCCAGATGGAATCTATAAGCCCATCCTCCTACCAACAATCTCCAAATGGCATCTGTAAGCTCATTCCCGACATCACATTGCTGATACTACACCATGAGAGTGCAAATTTCTGGGCACTTTAGTGTTCAATCATCTTCCACCTTCGGATCACGAAAGGCACGTAAGCCAATCTACATCCTCGGGTTTAAGAAGATTGAACAGGGGAAACTATTGTACCCTAAAATTTTCCCTCCCATATTCCTCAGGATGTGTCAAGAATCATCTCCAAATGGTTCAAGATTGCTCAAGAGTTAGACAGTCAAAACACCTCCTTAGGCAGTCAATTCAAAATTAGGGTTTTGGTTCTTTCAAGGAATTTTGGGTTTTTAATGGTTCAATCAAGTCTCATAGGCCTATATACATTCTCAAGCACCTACATGCCAAGTTTCAAGACTCACAGTGCCCATTTGCACAGTTAAAAGCCCCAGTTGATCTATAGTTAACTGCAAGGGCAAAATGGTCATTTTGCAGTCAAAAGTCAGAATTCTTGGTCAACATCTTATTTTGAGTTCACAATCATCACTTGATCAAGTCTTGATCATGATTCCACAAGAATAGCTCAAAAATCATCAAAAATGCAAAAGTTACTATTTTTGGATAGTAGAAAAGTCAACTGTACCTTGACCAAAGCATAACTCTTTCATGGTTTTTCAGAAAAATACCATCCAAAGCTCATTTTGAAGAAGATGAAATTTCCTACAATCCATCTTCACACTCCAAGATCAATAAATACTCTCACACAAAGTTATAGATTTTTACATTATAGGTCAATTTCAAAAGTCAACAAAAGTACCCTTTGAGTCAAAGGCCATAACTTCAGATTGGTAAATACAAATGACATGGTACCAAAGGAATTAGTTACAGGACTTCAAGAGCTTTCCAAAATGTCAAGAAACATGGTCATATGATCAAAATTGAGCAAGTTGTGCATTGGAGAAGTTGGGAAATTTTCATGAATTTGCAAAAGTCAACTTTGCTCAAAACACCTTCTTTTTGCTAATGGGCCTCAAATCTCTTCTTGAAACTTCACCCATGACCTACGCACGACCCACCAAGTTAAATGGGATTTATTTTCTTATTTTTATTGATTAATTGGATTTTTAATATATATTAATTCATTTAATTAATTTAAATTATAAGAAAATAGAAGATTTGATTTTTAAATCAATTTGTGAAGCAAATATAATCAAGATATGCTGACCAATTCGTGCACAATCAAAAAGATACAAAATATCCAATCTTGGCAACTTTGTTCAATCATGAAAATCAAGAATATTTGATTTATCAATCAAGGATTTAATCTTCAATGCATAAGGATTATGGCCCAAAACTTTGACCTAATTTGTTTCTCCTATATGTATGCAAGTAAACCATGACCTAAGACACGTGAAAAAGATGCAGAAAGGACCCTATCAAATTCAAGAATTTTCAAGAAAATTAAAAACCTGTTCTTGCATCCTAGGCTAATTCAAGGCGATTTGTCCATCTAAATACATTGCAGGAGGTACCAGGAACGATTTGCAATCGAATTCACGCACTAAAGCTCAAGGAATCGCTACATACAGTTCCACGGTTTGCACTTCTTATTCAGAATTATATCTCCTAATTCATGCGCATTTAACATGTGTTTGTGATTGTTTTGCATTGCTAGAGATCATACAAAGCTAATGGCATGATTTAATTGAACTGTAATGCCCTGAATCGAGAGATACCATGACTGAATTTCTAGGGTTCTTGAGCTTTTAAATGGGGCTTTTCAATCCAGGAAAAATTGGGACTAATAGGATACATGGTTGAAATCGTGAGGCCAAGACGATTCCAACTCACACCTCGCGAAACATTTATGATTGTTGTGTGCCTAATCGCTATTTTTTCTTGCAGGAAGTAGTGGGGGTTAAAAACCCCCGCTATTTGATTCTAATTATGCAGGACAAACGAAGAAGATGATGAGGTGTTAGCCTCTGATTCGTGTGTTTGAAAAAACGCGCGCGTTATTTTTGTTTACAGCATATTATTTGTTTTTTTTTGTATATAATATTCACTATCTATCCATTTAACAAAAGCGCGCTACAGTTCAGCTGGCAAAGGCATTGAAGCATAGTTCATTGGGACCTGGGTTCGAATCCCAGGTCCCCCAAAATATTGTTTATTTTTCTTCTTCAGGAATTCATGTGTAGCTTGCAAAGGGATGTCCACCATATGCTTCAAACCTCAGCACGCCAGGTGGCTTCAGGCCAAAATCCAGTGGCCAAAGTTGAAGGACCACCATACTCCCTGGTCAACATATGCGTGGATAACTGGAAAAGTCAAACAGGCTAATGAATAATGGGCCTGGAAATTGCTGACTCTACCATAAAATTGGGCCCAACACCCCCCTTCAAGTTTATTTCTTTTCCTTTCTTTTTTTTATTTCTTTCATTTAATCATTTTTTATAATTATTATTTTCACTAACAAATTAATATTTATTTTCATAATAAAAATCAGAAAACTAAAAAATAATATTATTATTTTTATTATTATTTATTAAAATTAATTTCACCCTTTCATTATTTTTGTAAATAAATAAGTAATTAATTAATTTAGTTTTAATTAGGTCAATTTTAACTTTTTTGCAATAATTTAAAATCAATATAGAATTAGGGTTTTTTATAACTTTTGACCATCTTTTATTTTTTCCTTAAAAAACATAAAAAACTCAAAAAATATCTTTCTTTTATTTAATTAATTAATTAGTCTAGGTTTAATTTAATTAAATGCAAAATAATAAAAAATCTCTTTCTTTCTCAAAAAAAGGGTCAAAACCCTAAAAAACTCTCCGATTTAATTTTTTCTCGCGCGTATGATTATTTTTTATTCATATTTTTATCCATATAATTGTATTTGCTTCGAGGATGTAATAGTGTTAACTTAGGACTTTTTATCGCTTTCATTTACTTTTCCGCAATTTACTTTTCAAGATGTAAATACTCGACGCCTTGTAATAGCTTAGTTTTATTTTCCGCAACCATTAACTGCTAGATGTATGAAATACTAGGCTATGCATGTCAAGATCTACCTTAAATTAAAATCAATCATAGCTCACCCTAACATGTACAAAGATAACATAACTGAAACCTGACACACTCGCACATGCCACTCTTAGGGTACGCCTCACTTGGTTGCCTCGAACGTGGTCATTGAGTATAGGGTGTTTTAGAGGTCGTCCTCCTGTCTAAAGATCAAAGTTGCCTCGAAACGGTTGCCTCGGAAAAATGATCTAAGACATTAGGATTACCGCTAAGGCGTCCTACCATTGCTTTAGTGACCACATGTCCCTAAAATCGAATTGACCCGAAAACTCCAACGACGGTGCTACCTACTTCTCAATAATGGGATAGCACTGTCTAAAGGACATTTACACAGCTTAATTTCTTTTGAGTAGGTAGAAGTTCTCAGGTACTTGCTCTTTCAAAAACAAAACAACTTTTCGCACTTACACTTTTCAAACAAAGTTTTCAAACAACACTTCATACACTCTTGAGGACAGAAACAAGAGTTAAATCGAAGTTTTCAAACAAAACTTTTTCGAAACCCACAAACACAAGAAAAGCAAAAAATTTTGAAAACACAGTGAGCAAGTACCTAAGAGCCCGTGGATAACCACAGATAGAAAGGGTGCTAACACCTTCCCTTTCTATAATCTACCTCTCGAACCCGAGAAACATCTCGAAAAGGAATTTTGCTGTGCTTTTGTCCTTTCCTTGTTGGAGAAAATAAAAGACGGTGGCGACTCTTGCTTACCGCGACATTTTTCGAAAACAAACGCAAACGCGAACCAACATTAAAAAACAGTCAGTTCTTTCCCACCGATCACAGTGATGAACGTGAAAATCTAGCATTGATGGCCTTACACCATTCCAATAATGAAGATGATAAGGTATGATTGAAGACCACATGCAATCTTTGGTTTCTTGATAGTGGTTGTTCAAAGCATATGACGGGAGACATAAACCAATTTTCAAATCTAGTGCTAAAGGCCACAGGTTTTGTCACTTATGGAGACAATAATAAGGGAAGAATTCTTGGCAAAGGCAAAGTTGGTGCTCCACCTTTCACATCCATTGGATATGTTCTTTATGTTGAAGGACTAAAGCATAATCTTCTAAGTATTAGCCAACTATGTGACAAAGGCCTCAAGATCAAGTTCACCAAAGATGAATGCTTGATAGAAGACGAAATCACACATGAGGTTATACTTAAAGATAAAATAATTAATAATATATTTATGATTTCCCTTGATGATCCATCTTGGAAGGTAAAATGTCTCATGGCGAACAATGATGATTCACGGCTTTGGCACAAAAGAATTGCCCATATTCATATGGAACACTTGAATAAATTAATCAAGCATGATCTTGTCATTGGGTTGCCTAAGAGAAATTTTGTCAGAGATAGACTTTGTGATGCTTATCAAAAATGGATACAAACAAAATCAACTTTCAAATCTAAGAATGTGGTGTCTACTACAAGACCACTACAATTGTTGCATATGTACTTATTTGGTCCATCAAGAATAAGAAGTTTCAGAGGTAATGTATATGCTTTGGTTATTGTTGACGATTTCTCTAGATATACTTGGACATTATTTTTAGTGCAGAAAAGTGATGCATTCAAGGCTTTCAAGAAGTATGCTAAACAAATGCAAAATGAGAAATATCTAACAATTGCCACCATAAGAAGTGATCATGGCGGAGAATTTCAAAATGCTCTCTTTGAAGAATTTTGTGGAGAACATGGAATATCTCACAACTTCTCGGCACCAAGGACTCCTCAACAAAATGGATTGGTGGAAAGAAAGAGTAGGTCTCTTGTAGAGCTTGCAAGAACGATGCTTAGCGATTCAAATCTTCTAAAATATTTTTGGGCAGATGCGGTGAGCACGGGATATTTTGTTAGCAATAAAGTTAACATAAGACAAATCTTGAAGTAAACTCCATATGAACTTTTCAAAGGGAGGAAACCAAACATTTCCTTCTTTCACATTTTTGGTTGCAAATTATTTGTCCTAAACAATGACAAAGATAACCTTGGTAAGTTTGATGAAAAATCCGATGAAGGTATTTTTCTTGGCTACTCTCTTTCTAGTAAGGCATATAGAATTTATAACAAAAGAACTTTAACAATTTAAGAATCAATGCATATATCTTTTGATGAATCTAACCCCTCCAAGGAGGATAATATTGTTTGTAATGATGATGATGATAAAATATTAGAAGTTCCTCAAGAAAATACTTCCAAAGATGTCAATAAGGATCAACCGATTCAACAAGAAGAAACATCTCAATAAGAATCAAACTTCAATGATCTACCAAATGAGTGGAGGACTCATAGAGATCATCCTATCGATAAAGTCATCGGTGATATAAGTCAAGGTGTGACAACAAGATTAAATCTTAAAGATGCTTGTCTAAATATGGCATTTGTCTCTCAAATTGAACCCTCCAAAGTTGATGAAGCCTTAGGCGGTGACCAATGGATTATTTCTATGCAAGAAGAGTTAAATCAATTTGAAAGGAATTAAGTTTGGGAACTTGTCCCTAGGCCAAGCAACAAACACATCATTGGAACAAGATTGGTATTTAAGAACAAACTTGACAAAAATGGTATAATTGTTCGGAACAAAGCAAGATTGGTAGCACAAGGCTACGATCAAGAAGAAGGAATAGACTTTGAAGAAACTTTCGCTCTGGTTGCAAGGTTAAAAGCTATTCGTCTTTTCCTTGCCTATGCTTGTTCATTAAATTTTCAGTTTTTCCAAATGGATGTCAAAAGCGCATTCTTGAATGGATATATCAATGAAGAATTCTATGTTAAGCAATCCCCAGGGTTCGAAGATTTCAAGAATCCATCTCATGTTTTTAAATTGAGAAAAGCTCTCTATGGTTTGAAACAAGCACCAAGGGCATGGTACGATCGACTAAGTGATTTTTTATGCGAAAAAGGCTTTGAAAAAGGTAAAGTTGACAAGACTTTGTTTATCAAGAAAATCAAAGGTGACACTTTGCTAGTTCAAGTCTATGTTGACGATATCATCTTCGGCTCGTCAAACAAAGAAATGTGTGAAGAATTTCCAGCAATGATGCAAGGCGAATTTGAGATGTCAGTGATGGGTAAAATGAATTATTTTCTTGGACTTCAAATCAAGCAATTAAAGGATGGAATTTTCATCAACCAATCCAAGTAATGCAAATAATTATTGAAAATATTTGACATGGAATTGTAAAGTTATGACTACACCATTGGGTTTCGGTACATACGTTGATCAAGATGAATCAGGTGTCTCCATTGACATTACAAAATATCTAGGTACGATTGGCTCCTTTTATATTTGATGGCAAGCCGTCCTGACATAATGTTCAATGTTTATGTATGTGTTTGCTTTCAAGCAAATCCAAAGGAATCACATCTCATGGCGGTAAGACGGATCATGAAGTATCTCAAAGGAACAACAAATGTTAGATTATGGTATCCTAAAGACAGTGTTTGCAATTTATTGGTTACTCTGATGCAGATTATGCAGGTTGTAAAACTGATAGAACAATCACAAGTGGTACTTGTCACATCCTTGGAAATGCATTAGTATCATGGGCTTGCAAGAAACAAGCATGTGTTTCTCTTAGAACGACCGAAGAAGAATATATTGCAGCGGCTAGTAGTTGTGCTCAAATATTGTGGCTCAAGCAAAAACTTCGTAACTACATAATCGATCTAGGATGCATTCCTCTTCGGTGCGAAAATAAAAGTGCAATAAACATTACAAAGAATCCGGTCATGCACTCAAGAACCAAACACATCGACATACGACATCACTTTCTTCTTGATCATATACTTCAAGAAGATGTCGAGGTCACATTTGTAGATACTCATAATCAACTTGTCGATATATTCACTAAACCTTTGGAAATAGAACCATTTTACAAGATTCGACGAGAACTTGGCATTCTTGATGAACATGACGTATAAGGTGCTTTCTATCCTTTTTATGCTTTAACATACTTGTATTAACTTGGTTATATGTAAAAATTCATGATTATATGATGCCTTTAAATGCTATATATGTTAAGTGTTGTTAAAATTTAAGAAAAATGTGTTTTTGGTCATTTTTTGTTGATGCAAATCGATTGCACCATTGTGAAAATAGATTGCTCACTGTATGTTTTATTTTATGACCTTTCTGTTTTTAGTGCAAATCGATTGCACCATAGTTCAAATCGATTGCGCCATAGTGAAAATCGATTGCACGTTGTTCGTTTCAATTTTCTGTTGATTCTGTTTTGTGTGCAAATCGATTTCACCTGTATGCAAATTGATTGCACCTGCTATAAATTGCTTTTTTGACAGGCTTTTATGTTGGTTTGAATTTATATCTCTCTCATATTCCCAAGTCCACCTCCACTATTGACAAATCAATTAAATATCATTGACTATATTAAAACCCACTTATCACTATCTACTCACAAATCCTATCCAAATTTATCTCATCAAATATCTACTTCTCAAAATCTACCAAACCCTAAATTCAGAAAACACCTTCCTCATGGCATCCAGACAAAAACGAAAAGTTTCAGCTACAGAGAAAGGAAAGAAGAAAGTTGCTTCATATTCTGCAGAAAATCCATTAATCTCAACTCTCACTGAAGTTCAAGAAATAAGGTTCAAAAGGGATTTTCAAAGGAAGATAGTGTCCACCCCAAAATATGGTATGCTATCATTTTTCCCTCAGGAATTCTTTACTTTTCAGAATGATTTGACTGCATATGGATTGGAACCAATGATTTCATCATTTGGTCCATACTACCCGAATCTAGTAAGAGTGTTCTTCAGTAATTTTGCTACTTACAAAGGCAAGTTTGTTACATATGTGTTGGGCACAAGAATTTCTCTAACCCCTGAAATTCTTGGTGAGATTCTACATATCCCTCATATTGGGAGCTCTTTGTATGTTCCTGAAGACGAATCATGGGATGATTACAAGAAAAAGGATTTTTACTACAGCATTGGTAGATTGAACGAAGCTGAATTCTGTGCTAAAAGAATTCATGGTCTAGGAGGAGTCATTCCATCTAGAGACTCTTGGAGTGCAGGTAACTTTTTTATCGATGATAGGCTATTTCACAATTTCATGGTCTACATTATGTTTCCGCGGGCTGGAAACCACTGCACTGTGACTGATTTGGAAATGCAACTGCTATACGCAAGGAAAAGATGTATAATCGTCAATTGGGCACAGATTATAATGACTAATATGCTAAGTTTTGATGCAAAGTCAAAATTCCTACCATATGCTTACTTTATTACTCTAATTATGGAAGAATTTGGAATTGATTTTTCCGGTTTTGAAAGAGTTGATATGGATCCAAATGGTCACAAGATCTCAATCAAAAATGTTGATTCGAGAATGAGAGTTCACTAGATTTCGGAAACAAAAACAATCACATACATTGGTGAAGACATGGCTGGTGACGAAGGAAACAATCAAGAGGAAGAAGGCGTTGATTTTGCACCTCCTCCACCTACTTCTCCCTCTGGTCCAAGTAATCAAAATGTTATAGATTTTATGACTCAATAATTTCCTTCCATCAACACCAACAACAACCACCAGTGGAATGCCATCAATGACTCCACAACATCTCGAATTAATGATTTTCGCTCAGATGTGAACCAACAATTTTACTACATCTACTCTCACCTTCACATACCTCCATATCACCCTAATAATCCTGTTGTACCTCCACCACAATAC
The DNA here is from genome assembly GCA_948472305.1 of Vicia faba. Classification (NCBI taxonomy): domain Eukaryota; kingdom Viridiplantae; phylum Streptophyta; class Magnoliopsida; order Fabales; family Fabaceae; genus Vicia; species Vicia faba. The sequence continues at coordinate 1,484,285,858 of OX451737.1, forward strand.
ACAAAACCTCCATTACAACAACAATTCCCCAATCAAGAACCATTCTTCTATAACAACTGTGACATGAATCAACCTTAAAATTATGTCCAATTTTGTTATTTCTACTATTTTTATGTTATGTCCTTGTTACTTTATGCTATGTTTTGTTTAATGCTTTTGATCTTTCTATGTATTTGTTATTCTACTATGACATGTATGCCTATGACTATGTTTAATTAGTGCATGTTTTGGTTAATTTTTCAATGTTATCCATTTTTATTGCATCTTTCCCTTCTTTTTGATAATGTCAAAGGGGGAGAAGGATATGGAACTTTATGCTTGTTTATTTCCTGTCTTAAACTTCTAAGGTACTCTTCAACAAGATGAACAATTTCAAGAGTTTCCAACCTTCTCATACAAAGGGGGAGTTATACATCTTAGGGGGAGAAGTCTCTTTCCGGAAATAACAAAGCTTCAAGAAAGATTATTTGTCATCATCAAAAAGGGGGAGAATGTAATATCAAGCTTCTCAAATGATTATCAATGCACTTTGTTTTTATGAAGACAAACTATATTGGCAAGAAGGGAAATATTTTGATCAAGCTAAAAGCATCATTGGATAAAATACATTGTCTCAAGTTCTTAGCAAATTTCACAAGGTATAATGATAATACTTACTTTGAACTTAAGTCTTAAATGCTCAATTATCAAAAGAAGTGTTTTATCTTGTCCAACCTTTTTCTCATGTTTTCTAAGAAAAAAATAAATTTTCACTTATGTGCAATCGACTTGCATGTTGGTACAATCAATTGCATGCTTCATGTTTTCAAAGTGTTAGCTATTGTTTCTAAGTGCAATCGATTTGCATGTTTGTGCAATCGATTGCTCTCTATCAAATTTTGCTACTATTTTAAAGTGAAATCGATTTACACATATGTGTAATCGATTGCTCACTAAAAATATTTTAATTTTTTAGCTGTTAAAACTCGTGCAATCGATTGCATGCTGAACGTTTTTGAAAATCAGTAACTTTGAACATACATTTTCATAACACCTTTTCATGGAATCTTTTCATTGAATCTTGGAAATTATTCATGATTCATTTGCAGAAATTTATGCTGCTTCAAATTGGTGCTATGAACATATAAATACTGAATTTTCAAAATCATTTTGTACCTCTTCCAATCAATAGTTTCTGAATTTTAAAATATTAAAACTCAAGCTTTTTTTCACTTTCATACACAAAGTTTTTCTGCACATTTTCATATATTGTTAAACATAAAACTTTGAGTATTATATAGTCTTGAGTCATTGTATATTATTATTATTGGAAGAGAAGATCAAGTCATTGATAAAATCACTCAAAGTGATTATTTCACTATAAACTCTATCAATCAAATATTGCTATACACTTTCTTATTTTTCAGGATTGTTGAAAATAAGTTCAAGTGGTTTTGTAATCTTGTTTTTCCAGGATTTTTGGATACAAGTAAGGTCACCTTGAGAAGATTGTTCTCATTGTTGACATAGTGAAAATCCAAGAGGATTGTTCTTGGTTTTGGTAGTTCTTGTTTTAAGTTTTCCACTATAAGGAAATCTCTTTAATGTTTAAAGGGGAGTGGAGTATCCTCGGACTATGAGGAGAACCAGGATATATCTCTCGTGTCTCTTTATTTTTCTAAATTTTACTCTTTCATAAACACACCAAAAACCATAAAAATATTATCCATTGTAACACGGTTGGAGAACTGACTTGGGATGTTTGCGTTTGATCGCAATTGTTGCGATTTAGCAAGAGTCACCATTGACTTTTCTTTTATCCAAAAGGAAAGGCTGAAAAGAATAGGAAAGACCTTTCGAGATTGTTTTCTTGAGTTCGGCGGGTAGATTATGAAAAGGGAAGGTGTTAGTACCCTTTTCCTCCGTAGTTATCTACGGGCTCTTAGTTGCTTGCTAGATCACTTGCTTTTTGTTTGAAAATGTGTTTGTGATGTGGGTTTTGAAAGTATTTTATAAAATAATGTCTTTGTAATAGTTCTCATCTCTATAAGAACGCGTACAAAGTGTTTTGTCTTTTGAAAAATGTTTCAAAGTGAAGTGTAGGTGTATAAAATATTTTGTTGTGAGCAAGCGAGCAACCAGGAGCAACCTACCTACTCAAAATGTCTAATGTAATTTTCCTCCTCCCTTAGATGTTGCTATCTTACCATTTATTTGGTAAAAAGCCCCATCGTTGGATGTGAAGGGACGGGCGTGAGACGTTTGTATAGTCATAGAAGGAAACTTATGGGATGTTTTAGTAATGTCATTTAGGGACTAGATCATTTACCGAAGGCAACATTGAGGGTCATCGAGGGACTATGATCTTTTATCGAGGGTCTTTGCTAAAACGCCCATATTCGAGGGACATGACTATTTTCCGATAAGAAACAAAGCGGGATTACCCTAGAGGTGCTAGTGTGCAAGTGTGTTTGATTTACATGCATTTTTTATCTTTGATTAGGGTTATCTATTTGTTAATTTCATGTCTTGCCATACACACCCTAATTACTAGAATTTATATTTGAAAGCAATGAATTGCGGAAATGTAAAGTCCTATGCTATTACATCATTTAGGGATGGGGGTACATAATTACAAATGGGGGTTTGTAAGAGTTTTAAATTCCTAATTATCTATTACAACCATATTGAATTGTACAATATAAGAAAAAGAAAGGACTTGTTTTGAAAATGGTTTTTTGTCTTAATGAATTCAAAGGAAAGTAAATATTTAATAAAATAAAATATTTTGATGTCTTTTTATAAAAATAGTTCTAATGCTAAAAATGATAAAAATAAGAGATAAAAAAGGAATAATAATGAGAAAGAGGATCAGCATGTCGTTGAACACGAAAATGAAGGGGGACCAGAAGTTCTGACGCTGTGCGCTGTAGCTCAGAATGAAACATCAGAGGTGATAAGAAGTTATGGGTTGATGCCATTGGAATCCTGAAAGAAATGTTAGAGGGCAAAAACAGAAGTTCTGGATTGTGTTTAGACAATGAGCAAAAAAGACAGAAGTTTTGTGTTGTGTTAATCAGTGAGTAAAAATAAGAAGTTCTGTGTTGTATTAAACGGTGAGTAAAAATCAAAAGTTATGTGTTGTGTTAAACAGTGAATAAAAATCAGAAGTTCTGTGTGTTAAAATAGTGAGTGAAAATCAGAAGTTCTGTGTGTTAAAACAGTGAGTGAAAATTAGAAGTTCTGTGTTGTGCTAAAACAGTGGGAAAGAAAAACCCAGAACTTCTGTGTTACACTTTAACTTCTTCCTTACATTAATCAGCTCATCAACAACTTACCCAGCTCTTAACAACAACAAAATCAGAAAGATAAAAGCATAACAGTTCATAGAAGTTCTAATCCTAATTCTAAGCCTAGCTTTATTCAAGAAGTTATGATCCATAGTTTTTTCTACTTATGAAATGATATGGACAATATCAATACTATGATATTTACATATTTAATGATGTTCTAAATGAAAAGATGCAAAGTCAGAAAGACTTACCTTGAATCTGAAGAGCCTGTTTGGGACTTGAGCTGTTGCCTTCAGATGTTCTGGAGTCAGCAAGAGCAACAGAACAGAAGATGTTATGTTCTTTGATTCAAAGGGAAGAATAAAGGTTTTGGTTTTGTTTGGGAATTCTGAGTTTACGAGTGTTTTACTATTTTCTTTGCTCTCTTTGATAATTATCTCTTTCCAAAAGCCAACCCCTTGAAAGTGTGATGGAGCAACTTATTTATAGGTGAGTTTGTTGTGTTTTTTGGGGGGAAAACAAATGAGATTTAAAACTTTTTGGTATACTGTTCCATTGCTTTTTAATCACAGCTTTTGTATGATAATTTGGTGCAAATATGGGGATTGAGAAAGTTCAGGCGTGGACCGGATCAACAGCTGGTTGCAGGACTGTGCTATAGCAGGGCAGCAGGCTGCTTAAACGAGGTTTTAGGATTTGGTGATGTTCTGATCGCAGAAGACCAGAAGCGTAGCCTCCATATGCCGAAGAGTCATGTTCTGAACGAAGAACACCGCTTCCATATGTTCTAATTGAAGCATTATGTTCTGAACCGTGCTTGCAAATTTTGATTGCACTTGCGTGAAGGCTGGCCCAAAAGTTCTGAAATATCATATTCTCCTAACACTTAGAAAATTTTCTAAATGTTTAGAAACTTGATTTTTCAAGGCAATTTCTGATTTTAGATTTCTTGATGAATCAACTTCCTGTCTTGATGGAATATGATTGTTGGAACTTGATTTTGATAAATAAGTCAGAGTTTGACTTTTCAGTGTGCTTTTAACCATTTTACCCTTATGAATGACTTTCTTTAGAAAATTATGATTTGAGACTTGAAACTTGCTAGAAGCAAACCTGGGGGTCTAGAATGATCCTTTGAGAAATGAGAGGGAACATTTTGGGGTACAACAGCTGCCCCTGTTCAATCTTCTTAAACCTGAAGAGGTAGATTGGCGAGTCTGCCATTCGTGACTTGGAGGTGGAAGATGATTGAACACTAGAGTGCTCAGAAACTTGCACTCTGAGGACTTGGAGGTTGAGGTGTAAGGAATGGGATTAAAGATGCCATTTGGAGAAATTCCGAAGAGTTGGCGGAGATGGGCTTATAGATGCCATTTGGAGAAATGATGGAGAGTTGTCGGAGATGGGCTTATAGATGCCATCCCCAGGTGATTGTTGACATAAATTAGACTAAGTCTAAACTTGAATTCAACTGGGGGAAAAATCAGAATAAACCTTAGGTCAATTTAAAACTGAACCCGACAGAAATCTTGAATAATCTTTAACTTGGAAGAATCAGGATAAATATTTGGAGTGACCTATCTGAACCAGAGAAAATATCTGCAGGAAAGAATCAAGATAAACCGTTGAGAGGTTTAAAGTGAACCAAAATAGGTGTTGATATTCTTTAACTGGAGAGAATCAGAATAAATCTTGGAGCGATTTATTTAAACCAGAGAAAGTGTTTAATGAGGAAGAATCAGGATAAACCGTTGAGAGATTTAAACTGAACCAGCAGAGGTATGAAAAATAATTAGAGTAAATCTTGGAGCGACTTATCTGAACCAAATAAGATGTCTGTGGGGAATAATTAGGATAAACCGTTGTGAGATTTAAACTGAACATGCAGGGGTCTGGAAAAGAATCAGAATAAATCTTGGGGCAATTTATCTGAACCAGAGAAACTGTTTGCTGGAAAGAATCAGGATAAACCGTTGAGAGATTTAAACTGAGCCATTAGGGGTCTGGAAAAGAAACAACATAAATCATGGAGCAATTTATCTGAACTAGAGAAGATGTCTGAAGGAAGTAATTGTCATGTAGATAGTCACCCCATCTTGTTTTAGGCATTGATCTACAATTGATTTGTTCATAGATATTTGCCTTGTCTTGTTGAAAATTTGATAATAATGTTCTGTTGATTGTTCTTTCCTGAAAAAGGTAAAGCGTTAGTTCTATGTGATGCCATGATGCATGAAATGCATAGTGCAATGAGATTGCGATGTATGAATTTCTGTCATCAATGTTTATGATGTATGCATGTGATGTATGCGCATGTAAGTTGTTCTGCTGCAGTGTTGTTGGATTAGGGAAAATAAATCCCTGACTACTGCTGGGGATGCGGGGTGCGAGTCTTCATGTTTGTTGAAATTGAAGTGTTGAAGGATGGGTTTCCGTAATTAGAGAAATAAACTCTCCCGGGGAAGAGAAATTTCGTACATTGCCTATGGGCTTTATGAAATCCTGCTGGGAAATCCCAAAAAGCTGAGTGACTTTTACTGGAGAATCTTTGAGGTGGTAATTGAAAGTTTTGCTCCGTTGAGGATATGAAGGAAAAAGGCACCATTAGGCTACCTGCTGGGGATGTTACAATGATCATGTAGCAAGCTGTTCTTGCTTATACTCTGCTGGAGAAAGTACCTACGGGGATTTCATGGAATAGCCCACAGATATTGTCCTATTTCTTAAAGCCATTAGTAATTGTCTTTCTGTTTAGTTTCCCCTTTTTTAGGCGTCCATTTATAAACAGTTATTACGTTCAAATGCATATGTTCAAAAATAAATACTGGATTTTTTTTGCATACAAAACAAGAACAGTGAAAGAGAGACAGGTAGTTTTGCACTTTCAAGGGAATATCTTTGTATTGACTTGAATAAGTATTTTTGTACAAAGAGACGAGCATCCTAGTAAGAGAATGTCGTCGTAAAAATGAAAACTGATACAAAGAAAAAGATATCTATGTGAAATAATCTCATGGGGTTCCCACTATGCTATAGCCTTCATGTCTTTGAGCGTCTCATCCACTTGTTGCTTTGTCTGAAGCTGATTGGATTGATTAGAACAATTTGATTCGTCGGGATGCCCTAATTTTGGCCTAGGCCAGTCAACCTAGCAGGTCTTTGTTTATGCGTAGTATTTTTTAACTATGTTCGCATTTATAGGGTGCGGAAGGTCGTCACCATCCATAGTGGTTAAGATCATTGCCCCTCCAGAAAATATGTTTTTAATCACAAATGGTCCTTCGTATGTACGAGTCCATTTGCCCCTGGGATCACCTTGTGGCAGTACGATACGTTTAAATACCAAGTCACCAACCCAATATACCTGACGTTTGACTTTCTTGCCAAAAGCTTTAATCATACGTTTTTTGTACATCTGGCCATGACAGACAGCCGTAAGCCTCTTCTCATCAATCAAGTTCAACTGGTCAAATCGAGTTTAGATCCATTCATATTCATTCAACCCTGCATCCCTTATGATTCTTAGAGAAGGTATTTGGACTTCAATTGGTATGACAACTTCCATGCCGTATACCAAAGATAAAGGAGTTGCCCTTATTGATATGCGCGCCGTGGTACGGTAACCGTGGAGAGTAAATAATAACATCTCATGCCAGTCCTTGTAGGTCACTGTCGTTTTTTATATGATCTTCTTGATGTTCTTATTAGCGGCTTCTACAACACCATTCATCTTCGGCTGGTAAGGAAAATAGTTATGATGCTGGATCTTGAATTGTGCGCATAGTGAAGTGATCATAGTATTGTTGAGATTGGTACCATTATCTGTGATGATTCTCTCTAGGATACCATATTGACAAATAAGGTTCTATTTGATAAATCAGGCCACAACATTCTTGGTGACAGAAGCAAAGGAAGTTGCCTCAACCCAATTCGTGAAGTAATTAATGGCGACCAAGATGAAATGGTGTCCGTTGGAAGCTGTAGGTTTGATTTCTCTAATCACGTCGTTGCCCCACATCGCGAATGGCCAAGGAGAAGTTAGGAAGTTTAGGGGAACCGGAGGCACATGCACTTTGTCAGCATAGATCTGACACTTGTGAGAGGTTCGTGAAGGTTGATGACAATCTGCCTCCATGGTGGACCAGTAGTATCTTGCCCATAGGATCTTTTTGGCCACCGTGTGCCCACTAGAATGGGTGCCAAAAGTGCCTTCGTGTAGATCAACCATGATCTTGTCTGCCTCGCTCTTGTCTATGCACCAAAGCAAAGTAGAGTCGTGGTTGCACTTGTAGAGAATCCCATTACTGAGGAAGAACTTAGCAGAGAATCTTCTTAGGAATTTCTTGTCATTGACTGAAGCTCCATCCGAATATTCTTGAGTCTCGAGATATCTCTTAATTTCATGGAACCAAGGTGTGATACGGTGGCAGAACCGACTGTTTAATATTGGTTTGCATTTTGCACTTTTTTGTTTGCAAAATGTTGCGGTAAGCAAGAGTCGCCACCGACTTTTATTTCATCCAATCGGAAAGTAAAAAGTACAGAAAAAATCATTTTTCGAGATATTTTGAGTACGGGGGGTAGATTATAGAAAGGGAAGGTGTTAGCACCCTTTGTATCGTGGCCCAGACTCTCAGAATTGTAGGCGCACTGCGCGTTGGGATTGTATCTAGGAGATGTAGTTTTTGGATTCTTGGGAGCCTCTCTCAAGGTTGCCAAGTTGGATTTTAATAAATGAGGTAGAACTTTAGCCAAAGTCATGTTGATACGGGTAAACTGCCGCTGTGGTCTTTCCACCCTTTGTTGATTGTTGCGTTGTGGAGCAACTGCGGGTCTTGGTATCACTATAGCGTTTACCGTTTAACGATGTTCATATCTGCTTTGGCCCCTCGGGCTATAGACCGCATTGGCTTCCTTCTTGCCAGCGAAAGGCTTTTTTGCTGAACTCGAGGAGGCATCCTTCTGTATTTTACCACTCTGAATTCCAGCTTCTACTCTTTCTCCAGTTAAAATTAGCTCAGTGAAACCAGATGACGAGCTGCCGATTAAGTGATTGAAAAATGGACCAGTAGCGTCCCTAGAGACATATCAACTAACTCCCTATCAGAAAAAGGGGGTTGAACTCTTCCAGCCAAGTCTCTCCATTTTTGAGCATAATCTTTAAAAACTTCTCCTGCACCCATGGACATACTCTGGAGTTGAGTATGAGTGGAAGCAAGGTCGGCATTATACTGATACTGCTTGTAGAAAGCAGCAGCAAGATCTTCCCAGTTTCAGACACTGGCTCCCTCCAACTAGTAGAACCATTCAAGCTGAGTCCCTGATAGACTATCTTGAAAGAAGTGTACCCATAAATTTCTATCGGCGGTGTGGGGCTGGATCTTCCTGACATACGAGCGGAGATGGAGTTTTGGGCAAGACACCCCATCATACTTGGAAAAAACTGGAGCTTTGAACTTATGAGGGATGACCACTCCCGACACCAATCCCAATTCTCCGAAATCCAAGCCAGGTATCTTCTGAACTTCCATAGCACTCAGACGGTCTTCTAGCTGCTTGTACATATCCTCAGCAGGAGGATATTGCTCATCCTTGTAATCAGTATCATCGTCAAAAACTGCAAGACTAGGTTCCTTTTCCCCTTCTTGGTTCTCCCCTTCCTTCGATGAAGAGGTCAGATCAGTTTTATGCTTCAACCTTTCTTAGAACCTTCTGCCCATATCCAGAATACCAGTCTTCTTCTTCTTTTTCTTCTCTTTCAGAATGAGGGCTTTCAGATCCTCTTGCCCATTTGCCAGACTGATGAATATCTATTGGAACTGGGCATTCTGTGCCTGAAGATCTTTGATGACTTGATCGGAAGACATTTCTGCTGAAATAAATAGCGAAGAAGATGAGAAACCTGTAGTGGTACCTGTAATGTTGTGTATGATAATGGGGTGCGCATGTAATGATTTCAAAGAATTTCGGAAAATTTAAATTTGCAAACCAAAAATAAACAAAAAACTTTATTAGCTTAAATTTGAAGGTTCAAAATGGCTTTAAGGCGTTACAAATAAGTGAATAAAACAAATCTAAAACTAGAAAATAAAAAATCAAAAGTCCCATGGATGCTTTCTCTTTATGCTGATATAATCATTGAGCACTCTTTCTTCCTGGAGCTGCCTGGTGAGCTTTAAAACCTTCCTCTCTTGATCATGGAACTGTTCCCTGTAAGTATCCCGCTTATTCTTTAGCTGAATCCAAGACTTTTGTAACTCCCCAAGATCAGTGGGCATGTAAGGATAGAGAACAGTGTAAGGAATGCCTTCTTCAGTGGTGGGCTTCACAATCACTGGTAATACAGCCACATAAGGCATCATAAGCTTCTGGGAACGAGCTCGTACCCATTGGAGGTAAGGCTGCATAGGAATAGAAGTCTTTGGTCCCAAATCCTTATGGTCAGATCTGTTTACCATTCCCCAAGCTCGTATGAACCTCCGGCGATACTCCTTAACATCATCCTCATAGTTGAATACAATGCTCTCAATAAGTAACTCATGGGGACCATCCCTTCTAGCATGACCAAGTTGTCGCAAAGCTAGACAAGGATTGTAAGTTATACCCCCTCTGGTACCAAGTAATGGGACATTAGGGTACTCCCCACAGCGGTTAATAATAACAATGTCTTCCATAGCCCGAGAACACCAAAGAATATCCATATGAGCGAGTGACATTATTCGGTGCGACCAACCCAAACCTTCTTCATTCTTCAATATAGACCTAGATAGGTGAGAAATAAACCACCTCGACAACAACGACATGCAGCACATAAGAGTCCCTCTTTTCTTCATGGTACGATTATGGAGAGTGTGCAAAATATCTCCAAGCAAGGTAGGCACAGGGTTGCAAGAAAGGAAAATCTTGACAACATTCACATCTACGAAGGAGTTCGGATTAGGGAAGAGAACTAAACCATAGATAAGAAGAGCCAAGACATCCTCAAAAGCCTGAAAATCCAAATCATCCAAAAATAGTTGAGTCTGGTCTATCAGAAATTTTTCTAGAAAACCTTCGACTCTGCTTTGAGTTTCCCAATTGGATACCTTGTCGGCTCGTTTTAAATGTAAAGCTGAAGCAATGACTTCTGGCTTAGGAACTTCTTCCCTACCTGTGAAGGGTACCTGTTCAAGAATGGATATTCCCAATAGCTGAGAGAATTCTTCCAAGGTGGGTACCAAATGATAATTTGGAAAGGTGAAGCAGTGATGCTTGGGATCGAAGAACTGAAAATGTACACTCATCATCTGTTCATCAAAGTTTGAAGTAACCAGGCTGAGAAGTTGACTGTGTCTCTTAATGAAAGTAGAAGTTTCAGAAACTCTTGATGCTAGCTGTTGTACCCCAAAATTTGCCCTCCCATATTCTTCAAGATTTGGCAAAATCAAGCTTTAAAATCTCTCAAGGGTTGCATAGTCCAATTGCCTCCTAGCACAGTCAAAATTAGGGTTTTGGTTTTGGAAAAGAAATTAAGGTTTCCAAGGGTCCAATCAAGTCCCACGTGCCTACATACATGGTCAAGCATTCATATGTCAAGTTTCAAGACTCACAACATCAGATTGCACATTCAAAAACCCTAATTGCTCCACAGTCAACTGCAGGGGCAAAATGGTCATTTGACAGTCAAAAGTCAAAATTTTTGGTCAACATCTTATTTTGAAGCCACAAACATCATTTGATCAATTCTTGATCATGATTCTCAAAGCATGGCTCAAAAAGTCTCAAGATGCAAAAGTTTCTATTTTTGGACAGTTGAAAAGTCAACTGCAAATTGACCAAGGCATAACTTCTTCATGGTTTATCATAAAAATTCCATCCAAAGGTCATTTCGAAGAGAATGACATTTCCTACAACTCATATTCACACTCCAAGTCCAAGAAATGCTCTCACAAAAAGTTATCAATTTCAACATTATAGGTCATTTTCAAAAGTCAACAAAAAGGCACTTTAAGTCAAAGACCATAACTTGAGATTGGTAAATCAAAATGACATGGGACCAAAGGCATTGGTTAGAGGACTTCAAGACCTTTCCAAAATCTCAAGGAACATGATCATAGCTTCAAAATTAAGCAAGATATGCCTTGGAGAAGTTGGGAAATTTTTGGGAATTTTGAAAAGTCAACTTTGCTTCAAAAGCTTCAAAAATGCTAATGGGCCTCAAATTCTTCCTTGAATCATTACCCAAAGCATATGCACGACCCACTGAGCTAAAAATGATTTATTTTATTATTTTTAATTGAATTTTTATTATTATTAATTCATTTAATTAGATTTAATTATGAGAAAAATATCAAATAATGGTTTTCAAATCTTTTTGTGCAGCAAATATTCTCATTATAGGCTAAAGATTTCGTGCACCAATCAACAAGACAAGATCATCCATATTTGGCAAGTTTTGCATGAAAAAAGATTGAAAAAGATGTGATAAAAATCAAATATTGAGATCATCAATTCAATGGGTTATGGGCTTGGTTTTTGACCTAGAAAGCTTCACATACATATGCATAAGGAAACCTAATTCACAAGACACGAAAAGCTGCTGAAAAAGAGAGAACAAAATTGCCAAAATTCCAAAGAAATCGTGAAACTGATTTCATAGTTAGAGCATGTTTCAAAGCATAAAAAGCATTCTAATACGTTCCTGACATTGCTAGGAGTCGATTGCAATCAAGAACAAGTCCCCATACTCCAAGAATTGGTAGAACAGAATCACCCTTTTCATGAATATGTCCATAATCGATTTTTGATTTCCATGCATTATTCGTATGTTTTAATTGTTGATTCTTGCTACTAATGATCTTCTGAAACTTTTGGCATAGTTTAATTGTTCTAAAAATGCTCGAAACGAGATTCACCATTGATGAAACCTAGGGTTTCAGAAGCTCCAAATTAGGGGTTCTCATACATGGAAAAATTAGACCACCAAACATACATGGTTGAATTCATTGCAAGAAACCTGACTCAATCAATACCTCGCGCTCAATTTATGTTACCTGTACGCCTATTCGCTATTATGCATTGTGCTATTTAGTGGGGGTTTAAAACCCCCGCTATTCGTTTTATAATTGCAGGGAAAACCAGGAAGAAGATGGACGTGGCTTAGGATGACTGGAGCATTTGAAATCTGGCGCGTTTTCGTTTGTCCCATATCATTAGCTTTTGTTTCTTTTATATTATTTGTGTTCCACTAACATTACAAACGCACGCGTTAGTTCAGTTGGTGGATGAGTTGTCTTGCAGGTATAGGGACCTGGGTTCGATTCCCAGGTCCCCCCACTTAATTCATAAATTTTGTTATAATGTGTTTCTATGCAGCATCCCTTTAACGCTCCACCATACATCCTCACACGATTATCCTGCCACGCGCTCATGCTCACCCATCCAATGGCCATAACGTGAATTCCAGGGTGTACCCCAGTCAACCACACGCACTCAAGCTGGAAAGTCAAACAGGGCTTTGATTCAATGGGCCAAATTTCTCAAATCATACCTCCCTTTGGGCCTGATACCCCCCATGGTTTGCATCATTTTTAATTTTTATTTGATTTTCTTTTCTAATTCTTTTTAATGTTTTAATTATTTCTTTTTCACCATAAAATAATTTTCACAATAAAAAAATCATAAACTAAAATATGTTTAATTAATATTTAATCCACTATTAATTTATCTTGTAAATAAACTCTAACCATTAAGTTAGTAAATTAGGTTTTAGAATTTTAATCTTTTCTTAATAAATAAAATACATAGAATTAGGCTTTGACATTTTCATCTTTTCTTAATTAAATTTTTCCTCATTATTCATTATTATTATTAATTATTATTTTTGTCAATAAATATGTAATTAATTAGTTTAAATTAGGGTAACTTTAATATTTTTCATTAATAATTAAAAATAACTTAGAATTAGGGTTTCTCTTGATTCTCGATTTTCTTTATTTCATAAATACCAAAAACCTAAAAAACGATTTCTTTTTTGATTAAATAATTCATTAGCTTTTAATTCAATTTAATTTCAAAAGGGTCAAAACCCTCGGACGTCATAACTTTTATTCTTTCGCACGTTATTCTTTTTTCTTTTAGAATATTATGTAACTGTTCAAGGCTTGTAATAGTAATTAGGTCTTTTTACTTTCCGCATTTTTATCAAACGTGTCTTTGTATTTTGGCGATGTATAGACCCGCACCTTGTAATAGCGTAGGATTTATCTTTCCGCATTTAAATTTCCGCACTCTTAAATTCTAAATTGCATGAAAGAATGTATGGCTAAATAAAAACAAGCGTAGCTCACAATGCCATGATCAAAGATAAAACATAACTGAAAATAACACACAAATACACACACCACTTCTAGGGTACGCCTAACCTGTTGCCTTCGAAACGTGGTCGTCAAGTATAGGACGTTTTAGCGATCACTCTGATATCTAAAGATCCGGTTGCCTCGAATTAAAAAGGATCTAGGACATTAGAGTTACTTCTAAGGTGTCCTACTATTGCTTCGGTGACCACGATGTCCCTTAACTCGAATTGACTCGAACACCTCCAACGGTGGTGCTACCTACCTCTCGATGGTGGGATGGCACTACCTTAAGGACATTTACATAGCCTAATTCCTTAGGGTAGGCAGATCTCATGGGTACTTGCTCTCTTTCTAAAAATAAAAAAATCTTTTCACACTAACACTTTCTAAAAAATTTCAAAACAAACACTTCACAACACTCTTGAGGACTGATACAAGAGTCAAATTGAAGTTTTCAATGAAACTTTTTCAAAAACCCACACACTTTGAAAAGCAAACAAACATTTTGAAAACATAAGAGCAAGTACCTAAGAGCCCATGGATAACCATGGATAGAAAGGGTGCTAACACCTTCCCTTTCTATAAATCTACCTCCCGAACCGAGAAACATCTCGAAAAGGAATTTTGTTGTGCTTTTGTCCTTTCCTTATTGGAGAACATAAAAGACTGTGGCGACTCTTGCTTCCGCGACATTTCGCGAACCAGCGTTAAACAGTCAGTTCTAAATCCACCGATCACAGAACTGGCGACTCTGCTGGGGACTATTTAAAGTGAGGTGTACCTTAGGACTAAGAACACTTATGTTTTCAATTGCTTTGTTTTGTATGCTTTATTATTTGTGGGTTCTGTCTTGGAGCTTCATAGATCCTAACCCGGATCTGGGGATACCCTGTTTTAGGTAGCATAAGCTGTGAGGGACCTGTCCGGCGTAGACCGACATGGGTGAAGCAGTGGATATGTTGGTGTGGCACCTTGGTCTGTACCGATATCCCTTGTGTCGCAACGAGGAGAATATGGGTCTTCTGAGGAGTCATTAAGCACCAACCGACCTTAGAACCCTAAATTGACCCAACTTGGCCATAGAACAGTAGAAGTATGCTACACTCATTGAGGCTAAACTCTCGCGATGGTTCTGGCTGCAAGAAAAGATTACGACGCTGGAGTTATGACCGATTGAGGGTAGTCAGTGATATTGGGATCCTCTAGAACCCGGTTACTTTTGATAGGACAGGTCTTAACCAACAAACTGAAAGAGGGTAATACCTAAACTTCATGCTGGCCTAAAATCTAAGGGCTCTTTTGTGTGACTTGTGTGCCTTCATACTTGAACTACTTGCATACTTGTTATCTAACAACACGAATTCCTTGCAGGTTTTGTTTACAGTCCTTAATTGGGACTCATTACAGGGCCTACTTACATCACTCCACGCATAGCATAACATCATACCATCATAACATTGCATACATCTTGCATAAGGACTAACCCATTTCAAGGATCTCAAGGGTCTGTGTCGTAGGTCATGATGAATCAAATGTCTAGCAAGGGGCAAAGGGGATTTATTTTCCTCTAGCCATGATAACTTGAGTCAGGGGCTATGACCCACTCGATATGGTGAGCCTTGACTCTTGAAGAAGGACTCTCAGCAATATGCAGTGCCTTCCATCAAGCTACAAAATGCAGATTCTAACAATTTTCTTGTTTACCCTGTGAGATCCTTGAAAACATTGCATGCATATCATACATATCATTGCATGTCAGGTACCCTTTTTTGACAGGTCACTTACCTTCTTCGCTGTTTATTTCAGCAATCTCATCATGAATCCTGAATCATCCAATGAACAAGCTATCAAGGCCCTCCAGGCCCAGAATGCCCAGTTCCAGGAGTTGGTTATGAACCTAGCCCAAGGTCAACAGGAATTGAAGACTCTGCTTATGAAGAAGAAGAAGAGGACTGTGCTATTCAACCCTAGGCGCAAATCTGGGAATGTATCACAAAATGATGCTGATCAAGCTGCTTCATCTGTTGGGAAAGACAGCCCCTAAGAGAGAGAGGTTCCTAGTCCAGTGGTCTCCGACAACGAGGCTGATTTTAATGATGAGCAGTACCCTCCAGCTGAGGACCGGTACAAGCAACTAGAGGATCCTTTGAATGCCATGGAGATTCAACATGTGCCTGGGTTGGATTTCAGAGATCTGGGTTTATCTTCTGGTGTGGTGATCCCACACAAGTTCAAGGCACCATCTTTTGCAAAGTATGACGGGGCTTCCTGTCCCAAGCTGCATCTCAGATCCTATGTGCGAAAGATTCAGCCGTATACTGTTGACAAGAGTCTATGGATCCATTTCTTCCAGGAAAGTCTTTCAGGGACTCAACTCGAATGGTTCTATCAGCTAGATGGAGCCAGTATTCATAACTGAGAGGACTTGGCTACTGCGTTCTACAAGCAGTATCAGTACAATGCCGACCTCGCTCCTACACGTACTCAACTCCAGAGTATGTCGCTAGGATCGGGAGAAGGTTTTAAGGAGTACGCACAAAAATGGAGAGACCTTGCAGGAAGGGTACAACCACCTTTGACTGACCGGGATCTCGTTGATATGTTCTTGGGGACCCTGTCTGGTCCATTCTACAACCATCTAATTGGGAATTCGTCTGCTGGATTCACAGATCTTATCTTGACTGGGGAGAGAATTGAAGCTGGTATCAGGTCTGGAAAGATTCAAGAAGCCTCGCCTTCTGATAAAAAGCCTTACCATGGGAAAAAGGAGTCCAATGCTGTGTCTGGTCGAAAGAGCCGTCATGATCAACAGGTAGGGGCAACCCAGATCTCCAATCCTAGGCCTACTCAACAAGGGCAGGGGCAGCAACGCAAGGAGGTCGCACCCAAACGACAGTTCACCAAGATCAACATGTCACTGGATCAAGCATTACAACAATTGTTGAAGGAAGGGCTGATTACCTTAAGGGCTCCTCTTCGGAATCCAAACACTTCTGCTCCGAATTACCATCCTAATGAGAGGTGTGTGTACCACTCCGATAGCCTGGGGCATACTACAGATAACTGCTGGTCTCTAAAGAACAAGATTCAAGACATGATTGACGCCGGAGAGATTCAGTTTGAAGCACCAGAGACTCCAAACATAATCACTGCCCCTTTGCCCAATCATTAAAGGCTTTTGCTTATTTAAATTTTCGAGTTGTATTTTTCTTTGCTTATACAAACAATTAATGTCATAGCAAACTCTTTTATTCCATTAATGCATCGCATGTATCTGTTTTGAATTAATACAATTGTATTCATTATATTCAAATTGATTTCATTTTTTCGATGTTCAACTCTTGATTTAAAATTCTAAGCCTCTTGAGGGAGGATGACGAAAATGATACCACGATCTTTACAGTATGCTTTTGAATAGACCCCGCTGATGAGGTACATGCATTTTTTCAATCCCTAAACACTGGAGTTATAAGGAGGATAATCCCTCGTCAACCCCTTTGAGCCAAAGAAGTAGGAGTTTTTCTTTTCGAAAATTAAAACCCTTAATCATAACCTGGGGCAGGGTAGTTCTCTCAGCTGATCTAGGTGCACAACGAACGGCATCAAAGAAGTCTTCCTGAATCAAAAGACAGTGATGGTTCCGAATAATCATAAAGACAGGCAGTCATTATCTTTCAAAAAATAAAAGCCCAATAAGTCAAAACCTACGAAGGAGACTTACAAAAAACTGGGGCATCCCGCTGACTGTAATCACAAAAGAGATAGTTCAGGCAAAAAATAGGGATAACGAAATCAAAAAAAGAAAGAGGTCATACAAACCCTCAACCACAAAAAGGACTGCCTAATCAAAATAAACTATCAGTATCCGAACCATCACCGGAATATCAGAGCAAAGACTCAACAAGGTCTAACGCACGATCAGCTGAGTTTAGGATTGAAGAACATCACGAAGAACGGGTGGGTACAAATAATTTGAGCCTTTATCCTTTGTTTCTTAAACCGTGAACCAGGCCACGTTATAATCGTCAAAAGTCCTAGCGGAAGCATGGGTTAGTTCGAAATCATACTGTTGCGAAAGGTATCCTGACTCCTTAAAGCTTGCGGTAAAACAACGAGTTGACATCGCAGTTTACAAAAATTCACTTGTTGTTATGAAAAAAATGCATTTTCAAAAACATCAAGACAGACATAAGCTCTGCATTTTTAATATAACATTGTTTGCATATGACTATTTGTTTGAACATCATAGAAGTTCGCACGACGAATGTCTAATGAACAAAAGCACCTCCAATCAAGGGGCATGGCATGATCATTGTCCATCATCTGGGGCAGTCCAGTCAAGATTAGGAGAATCTCTCAAAAGGCCAACCAGCTTGGGGCAAATCTCCATCTGGATCATTCGGGGCATTGGACGATCAGACGAAGATCTTCTGGTGGTATGACAGCATAACACAACAACAGGGGCACTTCCTTACATTCTGAAAACGTGGACATAGTTGAAAAAATACTACGCATGAATCAAAGACCCGCTAGGTTGACACACCTAGGCAAAAATAAGGGCTTCCCGGCGAACCAAAAAGGTTCGGGCAAAAATAAGGGATGAAATGAAAAATTTGTACACCCGGCAAGTCGAAAACCTGAAAAGGCAGCTTAGGCAAAAATGGGTATCCCGGTGGACTGAAAACCCGAAAGGGCGGTCCAGGCAAAAGTTAGGGATCAAAAGCGTACGACTATGTCCCGTCATCTTGTCACTTGCCTACCAGAAAAAGATTCGTCAATCGAAAGTCATCAAGCTCCTCACAGGTCTTCCTCTCCCACTGAAACTGGGGCAATAAGAATGGTCTGAACGATCTAGTTGCTTTGTCCACTAAGGTACTGAGGTAAGTTCGGCTGAAGATTGTAACCGAGATACCCTAACTCCCCACAGAGAGAGACAAGGTTCAAACAATACTCTTCCCCGAGAAGGCACAACATATCTCCAGCAAGTCAGCGATACTCTCCCCAAGCAGAGTTAGCTTTCAGTCATCCCCAAGTAAGTGGGTATCCCCAGAAAATCTCAACCTTCCCCAGCGGAGTACAACTATCCCTTAACAAGCATCCCCGGCAGTCTTGATCTAAGATTGTTCCCCGACGGAATCTAGACATCCAGCGGAGCCACTCCCCAGTACAGTCTAAAGCCTCCCCAGAAGAGTTGAATCCATCTCCCCAGCAGGAAGCTTATCCCCAGTAGATTCTGGAAGCTTATCCTTTGCGGAGCGCATATCTCCCTGTTTTTTGTTCAAAAGGTTATACCTCGCCAGGGCTTATAACTGGGTTATCCTCAGCTAATTTCCATGGAAAGATCGTCCCCGACAAAGTCTTCCTATCCTCAGCGGAATTATCATCAACGCCTTAGCAAAGTACCTCTCCTCCCACAGAGTATTTTCCCCAGTAAGGTCACAGAGTAATTTTCCCCGCAGAATAATCTCGTTGCCAAGTCTATTCCCCAATGGATTCATCTTCTCCTACAGGTTTATTCCTGCAATCATCATCCCCGGTGGAAGCAAAGATTTCTATCTTCAGCATCAGCCCAGGATTAGCTCCCGACATTCGTCAAAGATTTATATTCCGAGACGAAAATACATTCATAAACATTACATCTTCATACATTATAGCATGCATATGCATCATACAACACAAATCTCATTTATTTTTAAGGACATCTTGAAATCATGCAGTTCATGCATCATGATATTGCACACAACTGATGTTTTACCTTTCAAGAAAGGTCAATACAAAGATGATTACTATCAACTATCACAATTACATATTCGATTCCTGTATCTAGCCAGGGCAGGTCTGTGAGTGATTGATTGTGGATTCGATACCTGTATCCGGCCAGGGCATGTCTACGTTAAAAAGATTAAAGAGATAGCTTAGAAATGCTCCAGACATGGATGCTGTTCTTTTGCTTATTCAAAATTCCTTCTAGATATGGTTCAGATGTGACCCAGGCATGACGATGTTCTGATACTTATTCCATATTTCTTCTCAGATATAACTTAGAGATGCTCCGGACACGGAGGCTGTTCTATTGTTTATTCAGAGATCACCTTTCTATATATGGTTCAGATGTGACCCAGGCGTGGCGACGTTCTGATACCTATTCCAGATTTCCTCCCAGAGATAGCTTGGAGATGCTCCAGATATGGATGCTGTTCTTTTACTTATTCAAAACTCTTTCTAGAGATGGTTCAGATGTGACCCAGGCATGGCGACATTCTGACACTTATTCCAGATCCCCTCTCAGATAGCTTAGAGATGTTCCGGACCCGGATGCTAATCTGTTGCTTATTTAGAGTTGTTTTTCAGATATAACTTAGAGATGCTCCAGACACAGAGGTTGTTCTATTGTTTATTCAGAGATCACCTTTCTAGAGATAGTTCAGATGTGACCCAGATATGGCTACCTTCTGATACTTATTCCAGATTCCTTCAGATATAGCGGGGAAATGCTCCAGATATGGATGTTGTTCTTCTGCTTATTCAAGATTTTCCTTTCAGATATAGCTTGAAAATGCTCCAGATATGGATGCTGTTCTTCGGCTTATTCAAGTTTCTTCTCAGAGATAGTTCAGATATGCTCCAGAACCGGATGCTATTCTGTTGCTTATTCAGAGTTGCTTTTCAGTGATAGCTTGGAAATGCTCCAGACATGGATGCTATTCTTTTGTTTATTCAAAATTTTCCTTCAAAGACAACTTAGAGATGCTCCAGACCCGGAGGCTATTCTATTGTTTAGTCCAGATTCATTCAAAGAGACTTTTCCAGACTCGATTCCTATATCTAGCCAGGGCACGTCTAAAGAGTTCGAAGATCTGATTCCTGTATCTTGCCAGGGTGTATCTGTTGACGACTAATTCCAGATTCGACTCCTGTATCTAGCCAGGGCACGTCTGTGAGCGACTATTCGTAGATTCGATTCCTGTATCTTGCCAGGGCACATCTACATAAAGAATTTGAAGATCAATCCCTGTAACAGGCCAGGTAAGCATCTTTCTTTTTCAGGTACGCAAGTTCTCGCTAAGGAATTTATTACGCGATCGACACCTCCAGATGGCATCTATAAGCCCATCCCCCTACCCATCGTATCTCCATATGGCATCTATAAGCCCATTCCCGCCATCACGTTGCTGATACTTTACTATGTGAGCGCAAATTTCTGGGCACTTTAATGTTCAATCATCTTCCACCTTCGGATTACGAAAGGCACGCAAGCCAATCTGCATCCTCAGGTCTAAGAAGATTGAACAGGGGCAACTGTTGTACCCCAAAATTTTCCCTCCCATATTCTTCACGATTTGGCAAAATCAAGCTTCAAAATCTCTCAAGGGTTGCATAGTCCAATTGCCTCCTACCACAGTCAAAATTAGGGTTTTGGTTCTGGCAAAGAAATTAAGGTTTCCAAGGGTCCAATCAAGTCCCACATGCCTACATACATGGTCAATCATTTATATGTCAAGTTTCAAGACTCACAGCATCAGATTGCACAGTCAAAAACCCTAATTGCTCCACAGTCAACTGCAGGGGCAAAATGGTCATTTGACAGTCAAAAGTCAAAAATTTTGGTCAACATCTTATTTTGAAGCCACAAACATCATTTGATCAATTCTTGATCATGATTCTCAAAGCATGGCTCAAAAAGTCTCAAGATGCAAAAGTTTCTATTTTTGGACAGTTGAAAAGTCAACTGCAAATTGACCAAGGCATAACTTCTTCATGGTTTATCATAAAAATCCCATCCAAAGGTCATTTCGAAGAGAATGACATTTCCTACAACTCATATTCACACTCCAAGTCCAAGAAATGCTCTCACAAAAAGTTATCAATTTCAACATTATAGGTCATTTTCAAAAGTCAACAAAAAGGCACTTTAAGTCAAAGACCATAACTTGAGATTGGTAAATGAAAATGACATGGGACCAAAGGCATTGGTTAGAGGACTTCAAGACCTTTCCAAAATCTCAAGGAACATGATCATAGCTTCAAAATTAAGCAAGATATGCCTTGGAGAAGTTGGGAAATTTTTGGGAATTTTGAAAAGTCAACTTTGCTTCAAAAGCTTCAAAAATGCTAATGGGCCTCAAATTCTTCCTTGAATCATTACCCAAAGCATATGCACGACCCACTGAGCTAAAAATGATTTATTTTATTATTTTTAATTGAATTTTTATTATTATTAATTCATTTAATTAGATTTAATTATGAGAAAAATATCAAATAATGGTTTTCAAATCTTTTTGTGCAGCAAATATTCTCATTATAGGCTAAAGATTTCGTGCACCAATCAACAAGACAAGATCATCCATATTTGGCAAGTTTTGCATGAAAAAAGATTGAAAAAGATGTGATAAAAATCAAATATTGAGATCATCAATTCAATGGGTTATGGGCTTGGTTTTTGACCTAGAAAGCTTCACATACATATGCATAAGGAAACCTAATTCACAAGACACGAAAAGCTGCTGAAAAAGAGAGAACAAAATTGCCAAAATTCCAAAGAAATCGTGAAACTGATTTCATAGTTAGAGCATGTTTCAAAGCATAAAAAGCATTCTAATACGTTCCTGACATTGCTAGGAGTCGATTGCAATCAAGAACAAGTCCCCATACTCCAAGAATTGGTAGAACAGAATCACCCTTTTCATGAATATGTCCATAATCGATTTTTGATTTCCATGCATTATTCGTATGTTTTAATTGTTGATTCTTGCTACTAATGATCTTCTGAAACTTTTGGCATAGTTTAATTGTTCTAAAAATGCTCGAAACGAGATTCACCATTGATGAAACCTAGGGTTTCAGAAGCTCCAAATTAGGGGTTCTCATACATGGAAAAATTAGACCACCAAACATACATGGTTGAATTCGTTGCAAGAAACCTGACTCAATCAATACCTCGCGCTCAATTTATGTTACCTGTACGCCTATTCGCTATTATGCATTGTGCTATTTAGTGGGGGTTTAAAACCCCCGCTATTCGTTTTATAATTGCAGGGAAAACCAGGAAGAAGATGGACGTGGCTTAGGATGACTGGAGCATTTGAAATCTGGCGCGTTTTCGTTTGTCCCATATCATTAGCTTTTGTTTCTTTTATATTATTTGTGTTCCACTAACATTACAAACGCACGCGTTAGTTCAGTTGGTGGATGAGTTGTCTTGCAGGTATAGGGACCTGGGTTCGATTCCCAGGTCCCCCCACTTAATTCATAAATTTTGTTATAATGTGTTTCTATGCAGCATCCCTTCAACGCTCCACCATACATCCTCACACGATTAGCCTGCCACGCGCTCATGCTCACCCATCCAATGGCCATAACGTGAATTCCAGGGTGTACCCCAGTCAACCACACACACTCAAGCTGGAAAGTCAAACAGAGCTTTGATTCAATGGGCCAAATTTCTCAAATCATACCTCCCTTTGGGCCTGATACCCCCCATGGTTTGCATCATTTTTAATTTTTATTTGATTTTCTTTTCTAATTCTTTTTAATGTTTTAATTATTTCTTTTTCACCATAAAATAATTTTCACAATAAAAAAATCATAAACTAAAATATGTTTAATTAATATTTAATCCACTATTAATTTATCTTGTAAATAAACTCTAACCATTAAGTTAGTAAATTAGGTTTTAGAATTTTAATCTTTTCTTAATAAATAAAATACATAGAATTAGGCTTTGACATTTTCATCTTTTCTTAATTAAAATTTTCCTCATTATTCATTATTATTATTAATTATTATTTTTGTCAATAAATATGTAATTAATTAGTTTAAATTAGGGTAACTTTAATATTTTTCATTAATAATTAAAAATAACTTAGAATTAGGGTTTCTCTTGATTCTCGATTTTCTTTATTTCATAAATACCAAAAACCTAAAAAACGATTTCTTTTTTGATTAAATAATCATTAGCTTTTAATTCAATTTAATTTCAAAAGGGTTAAAACCCTCGGACGTCATAACTTTTATTCTTTCGCACGTTATTCTTTTTTCTTTTAGAATATTATGTAACTGTTCAAGGCTTGTAATAGTAATTAGGTCTTTTTACTTTCCGCATTTTTATCAAACGTGTCTTTGTATTTTGGCGATGTATAGACCCGCGCCTTGTAATAGCGTAGGATTTATCTTTCCGCATTTAAATTTCCGCACTCTTAAATTCTAAATTGCATGAAAGAATGTATGGCTAAATAAAAACAAGCGTAGCTCACAATGCCATGATCAAAGATAAAACATAACTGAAAATAACACACAAATACACACACCACTTCTAGGGTACGCCTCACCTGTTGCCTTCGAAACGTGGTCATCAAGTATAGGACGTTTTAGCGGTTGCTCTGATGTCTAAAGATCTGGTTGCCTCGAATTAAAAAGGATCTAGGACATTAGAGTTACTTCTAAGGTGTCCTACTATTGCTTCGGTGACCACGATGTCCCTTAACTCGAATTGACCCGAACACCTCCAACGGTGGTGCTACCTACCTCTCGGTGGTGGGATGGCACTACCTTAAGGACATTTACACAGCCTAATTCCTTAGGGTAGGTAGATCTCATGGGTACTTGCTCTCTTTCTAAAAATAAAAAAATCTTTTCACACTGACACTTTCTAAAAGATTTCAAAACAAACACTTCACAACACTCTTGAGGACTGATACAAGAGTCAAATTAAAGTTTTCAATGAAACTTTTTCAAAAAACCCACACACTTTGAAAAGCAAACAAACATTTTGAAAACATAAGAGCAAGTACCTAAGAGCCCATGGATAACCATGGATAGAAAGGGTGCTAACACCTTCCCTTTCTATAAATCTACCTCCCGAACCGAGAAACATCTCGAAAAGGAATTTTGCTGTGCTTTTCTCCTTTCCTTATTGGAGAACATAAAAGACGGTGGTGACTCTTGCTTCCGTGACATTTCGCGAACCAGCGTTAAACAGTCAGTTCTAAATCCACCGATCACACTAGCTCTTTAAGTTGGGAAGGTATCTGCACAAAGCTGATTCAGATAGTATTTCTATGCACGGAAGCCATGATCTGCAAAACAGAATAAAGATAAATTCCCTTGGTCTTTGAAATGGTTAGTGTAATGAAGCATGAATGCTATGTTATGATGTATGATGTCATGATAAACCACAGGTATAGAAAAGACAGATATTGCAAATATAATCAAATCAAACCAAACCCTTAGGTTTAAGGCTTGCATGAAGCCAAAGGTAATACCCTCTTGAAGTTAAGTTGGTTTCAAACCTGTCCTAGAAAAGTAGTCGGGTTCTAGAGGATCTCAATATCACTGACCATCCTTTATCGGTCATGGTTTCAGCTCACGCAATCTTTTCTTGCAGCCAAAATATTCCGAAAGCCAGGTCTCAATGAGTGTAGCATCGAGTATCAACTAGTTCTCAGCTCTACACCGAGGGCGGCTATCTCGCTACTTTCTAATGGCCAAGTTGGGTGATTAAAGGTTCTAAGTTCAGTTGATGCTTCACGACACCACGCAGCGGCCCCGTATTCTCCTTGTTTCACCACAAGGGATACCGGTACCAACCAAAGTGCCACACCAACGTAGCTACTGCTTCAACCGTATCGGTTTACGCCGTACAGTTCCCTCACAGTTTATTGATACTTACCTAAAAGGTGTTCCCCATATTCGGGTGTAGGTTCTATAATAACCCCAAACAAACCCCAAAAATAAAGAAAACAAAGCAATCAAGAGAAGCAATTTAAATGACCTAGATCCTAAGGTATACCCCACTTATTATTCCCCAGCAGAGTCGCCAGTTCTGTGGTAGGGTGGCAGAACCGACAGTTTAATACTGGTTTGCGTTTTGCGTTTTTTTGTTCTTAAAATGTCGCGGTAAGCAAGAGTCGCCACCAACTTTTATTTCATCCAATCGGAAAGGAAAAAAGTACATAAAAAATTCTTTTTCGAGATATTCTGAGTACGGGGGGTAGATTATAGAAAGGGAAGGTGTTATCACCCTTTCTATCCATGGTTTTCCATGGGATATTAGGTACTTGCTCATTTTTAAATTGGTTGTGTTTGTGTGCTTTGTTTTTGAAAAGTTTGACTTCGTGATAACCCTTGTATCAGTCATCAAAGGTGTGACAAAGTTGTTTTGAAAATTTGTTTAAAAAGTGTAAGTGTGAAAAGTTTGATTTGAGAAAGTACCTACTAGCACCTACCTACTCGAAAAAAGATTGTTTCTATTCTTGTTTCCTTAAGACAGCGCTATCCCACTATTGAGAAACAGGTAGCACCGTCGTTGGAGTTGTAAGAGTCAATTCGAAAGGTACGCATGATCACCAAAATAATATTAGGATACCTTAGTAATAACCCTAAAGTCTTAAGATCTTTCGAGGCGACATTTCCGAGGCAACATTTCTAAGGCAACATTCGAATGGGACATTTGATCTTTTTTAGACAAGAGGGCAACCACTAAGACACCTTATGCTTAATGATTGTTTACCGAAGTCAACCAAAGTGAGAGTATACCCTAAGAGTGATATGTGCGAGTGATTTGTTTCAGTTATTTATCTTTGCACATTAGGGTTTTCTAACCATTTTAATTTTGTCATGAATTCTTGCCATACAATCCTATTAGCATACATCTAGACAGTTAAACATTTGTAAGAATTAAAAATGTGAGAAAATAAACCTTCGCTATTACAAGGCTTCGGAGAGGGGGATTAATTACATAACCAAAAATCAGAGATTAAAGCAGTAAATAAAAACCCTAAATTAACTATTACAAACCATGGGCAGTTACAAAATATTGGCAAAATAATTAACAAGCGCACGACGAATTAAATGCGAGGCAATTAGGGTTTTGACCCTTCGACTAATCCTAATTGCGATTGATTAAAGAAAAAAAATGTTTTTGTCATGTTTTGTTATTTGAGAAAATAATGAAATAATGAAATCAAAAGAAAATCCTAAGTTCTGATCAATATTAATTTTTGAAAATAAATTAATTAATTCTAAACAACCTATTTTTTGTATTTTTGTTTGAAAAAAGAAAATAATTAAATCAAGAACTTAAACCTAATTTTTCTAATTGGTTTTAATTATAAAAAACAAGTTAAAATTTCCCTAAAATTAAATTAAACTCAATTAAATTAAATTTGATAACAAAAAAACCTAATTCTAATTTTTGTGAATTCTTGATTTTACGATTTTGTAAAAAAATGATTAATTTTGTTAATTAAAATAATTAAAAGAAAATAGTAAAAGAATTAAAAAAAGAAGAAATAAAAAGGTGAAGAGATGGGCCTGTGGTGAATAGCACGTTGGGGGTGCAAATATGATTTTCTTGGCCCAAATACTCCAAAGCTTGGTCAACCACACTTGATTTGGTGTGGGTGTTGACTTGGGAGTATATCATGGTCCTTTATTGCTGGCACGTTGGATCTAGCTTGCTGGGTATCAAACGGATGCATGTTGATGATGTATGGTGGTCGCTGGAGGATATGGTGCATTGGATCTCTTGACTGAAAATAAAATAAATGAACGCTGGGACCTGAGGATCGAACCCAGGTCTTTATACTCAAATCCAATGTCAGGCTGCCAGCTGAGCTATGATGGTTAGTTGTAATTATAACAATAATACAATATAATATAAGAAAAGCAAAAAGAAACTGAATCCAAGGTGCGAAAATTCAAATGGACGAGTGGCTGCTTGACACGCAAGCGTCTTCTCCCTCTCTCCGTCGTTTTAGACTCTGGCACTTTTACCTACGGACACTTTGTTGTAACTACAAACCTGTTACATTCCAAAATCCTATACAAGCATATAAATGAAAGGTAAGGGTACCAATCAACTCGTCTCGTCCTCACGAGTGTCATGGTACCAAAATTAATGCCTAATTTTACTTGTACTGAAAACCCCTAAATAAGAACATAAAACCCTAACAGTGGAAGATGCGTATGTAAGCTTCAAAAATGCAATTAAACCAATCTGTTAGTTTGCACACATGATAATAATCACAACTATGACAATTAAAAGTGCTAAATATGCAAGAATTCTAATAATCGAATTGCAAAAATATGTCAAACCGTGGGAGGCGTAACGCGCGTTTCTGAGCGTGTTAAAGCTTACAAAGGATGTTGTTAGCTTCCTGAGATGTCTAGCAAGCAATTGGGATAGCTAGCACACCTTGAATTGGCCTGCGGAAGAAGATTCATCTCCCACTTTTCTTTGAATTTTTCAATTTTATTCTGCACTTCTCACGACTTCTAACCTTTGTTTTTTTGATCTGGAAAGTTTCGTTATATAACCTAGAATGAATTAGGTTAACAAACTTGGATCCAATCTTGAGAATTCATGAACGGAATATTTGATTTTTAAGCCATATGATATCTTTCTATTTTCATTCCAATCATGCTCTTTTTGTACCAATTTCCCTTGATTCGATTTGATCATGTAAGCTCATCATATCTTGATTGCTAATCTGTAAAAAAACAAATCAAATCATATCTTTGATAATTTTCATCATTTATTTGATTTAATTCACTTTTTAATTAATAAAAAATCAAAATAAATTGAAAAATGAAGCACAATATGGGTGAGTGAACATTTGAGTCATGTACCACATTATACTTGAAGTGCAAGCATAAAAAGTTGGGCTCATTTAGCAAAAAATGCAAATTTGAGCAGATTTGACTTTTGGCAATTTTGCAAAAATGGTCAACTTGGCCAATGCATAACTCTCTCAATTTTGACCCTAGAGAGCTGTTCTTTGACTTTATAGAAAGCTTAGGGTTTCCTCTAAGCAACCCTTTTGAACTCATATCAATTGAGTCTTCCATGTTCATGTATGAAGCTTTGACCCAAAAGGTGTTTTTGTTGACTTTTCAAAAGGACCTATAATGTCAAAATTCATATCTTTTTGTGAGTGCATATTATAAACTTGGGAGATGAATATTAATTGTAGGGAATTTCATCCTCTTAAAAATGAGCTTTGGATGGGTCATTTCTAATAAAATATGAGAAAGTTATGCTTGGTCAAAGTTGAGTTGACTTTTCCTGTAAAACCCTAATTTAACAACTTTTGGGTTTTGATGAATGGTGAGCAATCCTTGGGGAATCATGATCAACCCTTGATCAAATGATGAATAATACTTCAAAATGAGTATGTTGACCAAAAATCTTGGAGTTTTACTGTATGTGGGCCACACTTGACTTTTGACCTAGCACAGTTGATTTTCAGGAATTTGAGCAATTTGGGGACCTCACTTTCCATGTGTTGAGAAATATGGGAGGGAAAATTTTGGGGTACACATTGTATAGGCTTCCATAACGATTTTCTTATATGCCTCCATCCGGGCAGGCTCACCTATAATTTCCTTTCCCCGAGTCCCAGATGGCTCAGCAACAGGGGTGATAACTGGAATAGGAACAGGATAAACGTCAGGAGTGCTGGTTGGAGCAGCAGTTGGAATAACAGTAGGATTGATGATCTTCGGAGCAATCTCAAGAGAGAAAACCCTTCCAGTTTGGGTAACCTTAGTAGTCCCGACAATATTACTGACATCAGTATCAGCTTCTTCATTCTTCAGATCTTGCTTAATGCCATGATAGTACACATCAGCACCATAATGCCATGGGACAGCCTTGTCTGAGGTGTACGGGATAGGACCAGAAACAATGATTATCAGCGGAGCAACTCTTTGGATAGGTGTAATCCTAACAGGTCTTCTCGAGGAAACCTTGGAAGGATTGGTGGAAATGGTTATAATGGCAACGTCTTCATTTAGAACAACAGGAATCATAGTCTTCTCGAACAAAATTTATTTATTATCCATCAGGCGCTGAACACCTGACTTCAACAAACAGAAACCAGAAGGTAGAATCGAACACATGTGGCAACTTTCACCACAACCCGAAAATAAACCAACTAACAGCAAATTCTTCTTAACAGTCATAAGAGGAGTAGAAATTTATTCAACAGAGGTCACAAACAAATTAGTGTCAACAACATTAACTCCACGACCATGTTTGGGCATGGGAGCAGTTATAAAATTCGGATTTTCTGGAGCATCAAACTCTATCTCCTTGGTTTCGAGCAAGTCTTGTACTTTGTTCCTCAGAGCCAACAATCATTTGTATCGTGGCCCGGACTCTCAGAATGGTAGGCGCACCGCGCGTTGGGATTGTATTTGGGAGATGTAATATTTGGATTCTTGGGAGCCTCTCTTAAGGTTTCCAAGTTGGATTTTAATAAATGAGGTAGAACTTCAGCCAAAGTCATGTTGATACGGGTAAACTGCCGCTGTGGTCTTTCCACCCTTTGTTGATTGTTGCATTGTGGAGCAACTGTGGGTCTTGGTATCACTACAACACTTACCGTTTGACGGTGTTCAGATCTGCTTTGGCCCCTTGGGCTATAGACTGCACTGGCTTCCTTCTTGCCAGCGAAAGGCTTCTTTGTTAAACTCGAGGAGGCGTCCTTCTGTATTTTACCACTCCGAATTCCAGCTTCTACTCTTTCTCCAGTTAAAATTAGCTCAGTTAAACCAGATGACGAGCTGCTGATTAAGTGATTGAAAAATGGACCAGATAGCGTCCCTAGAAACATATCAACCAACTCCCTATCAGACAAAGGGGGTTGAACTCTTCCAGCCAAGTCTCTCCATTTTTTAATATAATCTTTAAAACCTTCTCCTACATCCATGGACATACTCTGGAGTTGAGTATGAGTGGAAGCAAGGTCGGCATTGTACTGATACTGCTTGTAGAAAGCAGCAGCAAGATCTTCTCAGTTTTGGACACTAGCTCCCTCCAACTGGTAGAACCATTCAAGCTGAGTCCCTGACAGACTATCTTGAAAGAAGTGTACCCACAAATTTCTATTGGCAGTGTGGGGCTGGATCTTCCTGACATACGAGGGGAGATGGAGTTTTGGGTAGGACACCCCATCATACTTGGAAAAAACTAGAGCTTTGAACTTATGAGGGATGACCACTCCCGATACCAATCCCAATTCTCCGAAATCCAAGCCAGGTATCTTCTGAACTTCCATAGCACTCAAATGGTCTTCTAGCTGCTTGTACCTATCCTCAGCAGGAGGATATTGCTCATCGTTGTAATCAGTATCATCGTCAGAAACTGCAGGACTAGGGTCCTTTCCCCCTTCTTGGTTCTCCCCTTCCTTGGATGAAGAGGTCGGATCAGTTTGATACTTCAAACTTTCTCTGAACCTTCTGCCCATATTCAGAATACCATTCTTCTTCTTCTTCTTCTTCTTCTTCTTCTTCTCTTTCAGAATGAGGGCTTTCAGATCCTCTTGCCCCTTTGCCAGACTGATGAACATCTGTTGGAACTGAGCATTTTGTGCCTAAAGATCTTTGATGACTTGATCGGAAGACATTTCTGCTGAAATAAACAGTGAAGAAGATGAGAAACCTGTAGTGGTACCTGTAATAATGTGTATGATAATGGGATGCGCATGTAATGATTTCAAAGACTTTCGGGAAATTTAAATTTGCAAACCAAAAATAAACAAAAGAGTTTATTAGCTTAAATTTGAAGGTTCAAAATGGCTTTAAGGTGTTACAAATAAGTGAATAAAACAAATCTAAAACTAGAAAAGAAAAAATCAAAAGTCCCATGGATGTTTTCTCTTTGTGCTGATATAATCATTCAACACTCTTTCTTCCTGGAGCTGCCTGGTGAGCTTTAAAACCTTCCTCTCTTGATCATGGAATTGTTCCCTGTAAGTATCTCGCTCATTCTTTAGCTGAATCCAAGACTTCTGTAACTCCCCAAGATCAGTGGGCATGTAAGGATAGAGAATCGTGTAAGGAATGTCTTCTTCAGTGGTGGGCTCCACAATCACTGGTAATACAGCCACATAAGGCATCATAAGCTTCTGGGCACGAGCTCGTACCCATTGGAGGTAAGGCTACATAAGAATAGAAGTCTTTGGTCCTAAATCCTTGGGGTCAGATCTGTTTACCATGCCCCAAGCTCGTATGAACCTCCGGAGATACTCCTTTACATCATCCTCATAGTTGAATATAATGCTCTCAATAAGTAACTCAGGGGGACCATCCCTTCGAGCATGACCAAATTGTCGCAAAGCTAGACAAGGATTGTAAGTTATACCCCCTCTGATACCAAGTAATGGGACACTAGGGTACTCCCCACAGCGGTCAATAATAGCAATGTCTTCCATAGCCCGAGAACACCAAAGAATATCCATATGAGCGACTGACATTATTCGGTGCGACCAACCCAAACCTTCTTCGTTCTTCAGTACAGACCTAGGGAGGTGAGAAATAAACCACCTCGACAACAACGACATGCAGCACACAAGAGTCCCTCTTCTCTTCATGGTACGAGTATGGAGAGCGTGCAAAATATCTCCAAGCAAGGTAGGCACAGGGTTGCGAGAAAGGAAAATCTTGACAGCATTCACATCTACGAAGGAGTCCGGATTAGGGAAGATAACTAAACAATAGATAAGAAGATCCAAGACATCCTCAAAATCCTGAAAATCCAAATCATCCCAAAATAGTTGAGCCTGGTCTATCAGAAGTTTGGCTAGAAAACCTTTGACTCTGCTTCGAGTTTCGCAATTGGATACCACGTCGGCCCGTTACAAATGTAAAGTTGAGGCAATTACTTTTGGCTTAGGAACTTCTTCCCTACCTGTGAAGGGTACCTGTTCAAGAATGGATATGCCCAATAGCTGAGAGAATTCTTCCAAGGTAGGTACCAACTGATAATCTGGAAAGGTGAAACAGTGATTCTTGGGATCGAAGAACTGAAAAAGTACACTCATCATATGTTCATCAAATTTTGAAGTAACCAGGCTGAGAAGTTGACCGTGTCTCTTAATTAAAGTAGAAGTTTCAGAAACTCTTTATGCTAGCTCTTTAAGTTGGGAAGGTATATGCACAAAGCTGATTCGGGTAGTATTTCTATGCACGAAATCCATGATCTGCAAAATAGAACAAAGATAAATTCTCTTGGTCTTTGAAATGGTTAGCATAATGAAACATGAATGCCAAGTTATGATGCATGATGTCATGATAAACCACAGGTATAGCAAACACAAATATTGCAAACACAGTAAAATCACACCAAACCCTTAGGTTTAAGGCTTGCATGAAGCCAAAGGTAGAACCCTCTTGAAGTTAAGTTGGTTTCAAACCTGTCCTAGAAAAGTAACCGAGTTCTAGAGGATCTCAATATCACTGACCATCCTTTATCGGTCATGGTTTCAGCTCACGCAATCTTTTCTTGCAGCCAAAATATTCCGAAAGTCTGGTCTCAATGAGTGTAGCATCGAGTATTAACCAGTTCTAAGCTCTACATCGAGGCCGGCTATCTCACTACTTTCTAATGGCCAAGTTGGGCGATTAAAGGTTCTAAGGTCAGTTGATGCTTCACGACACCACACATCGGCCCCGTATTCTCCTCGTTTCACCACAAGGGATACTGGTACCAACCAAAGTGCCACACCAATGTAGCTACTGCTTCAACCGTATCGGTCTACGCCGTACAATTCCCTCACGGTCTATTGCTACTTACCTAAAAGGTGTTCCCCATATCCAGGTGTAGGATCTATAGTAACCCCAAACAAACCCTTAAAAAAAATCAAACAAAGCAATCAATAGAAGAAATTTAAATGACCTAGATCCTAAGGTATACCCCACTTATTATTCCCCAGCAGAGTCGCCAGTTCTGTGATACGGTGGCAGAACCGACAATTTAATACTGGTTTTTGTTTTTCGTTTTTTTGTTTGCAAAATGTTGCGGTAAGCAAGAGTCGCCACCGACTTTTATTTCATCCAATCGGAAAGGAAAAAGTACAGAAGAAATCCTTTTTCGAGATATTCTGAGTACGGGGGGGTAGATTATAGAAAAGAAAGGTGTTAGCTTCCTTTCTATCCATGGTTTTCCATGGGTTCTTAGGTACATGCTCATTTTTAAATTGCTTGTGTTTGTGTGCTTTGTTTTTGAAAAGTTTGACTTTGTGATAACCCTTGTATCAGTCCTCAAAGGTGTGACGAAGTTGTTTTGAAAATTTGTTTGAAAAGTGTAAGTGTGAAAAGTTTGATTTGAGCAAGTACCTACTAGCACCTACCTACTCGAAAAAAGATCGTTTCTATTCTTGTTTCCTTTAGACAGCGCTATCCCACTATTGAGAAGCAAGTAGCACCGTCGTTGGAGTTGTAAGGGTCAATTCAAAAGGGACGTACGATCACCAAAACAATATTAGGATACCTTAGTAATAACCCTAGAGTCTTAAGATCTTTCGAGGCGACATTTCCGAGGAAACATTTCCGGGGCAACATTCGAATGGGACATTTGATCTTTTTTAGACAGGAGGGCAACCACTAAGACACCTTATGCTTAATGATCGTTTACCGAAGGCAACCGAAGTGAGAGTATACCCTAAGAGTGATATGTGCGAGTGATTTGTTTCAGTTATTTATCTTTGCACATTAGGGTTTTCTAACAATTTTAATTTTGTCATGCATTCTTGCCATACAATCCTATTAGCATACATCTAGACAGTTAAATATTTGCAGGAATTAAAAATGCGAGAAAATAAACCTACGCTATTACAAGGCTTTTGGGAGGGGGATTAATTACATAACCAAAAACCGAGGATTAAAGAAGTAAATAAAAACCCTAAATTAACTATTACAAACCATGGGCAGTTACAAAATATTGGAAAAATAATTAACCAGTGCGCGGCGAATTAAATGCAAGGCGATTAGGGTTTTGACCCTTCGACTAATCCTATTTGAGATTGATTAAAGAAAAAAGATGTTTTTGTCATGTTTTGTTATTTGAGAAAATAATGAAATAATGAAATAAAAATAAAATCCTAATTTCTAATCAATATTAATTTTTGAAAATAAATCAATTAATTCTAAACAACCTATTTTTTGTATTTTTTGTTTGAAAAAAGAAAAGAATTAAATCAAGAACTTAAACCTAATTTTTCTAATTGGTTTTAATTATAAAAAACAAGTTAAAATTTCCCTTAAATTAAATTAAACTCAATTAAATTAAATTTGATAACAAATAAACCTAATTCTAATTTTTATGAATTCTTGATTTTGCGATTTTGTAAAAAAAAAATGATTAATTTTGCTAATTAAAATAATTAAAAGAAAATAGTAAAAGAATTAAAAAAAGAAGAAATAAAAAGGTGAAGAGATGGGCATGTGGTGAATAGCACACTGGGGGTGCAAATATGATTTTCTTGGCCCAAATACTCCAAAGCCTTGTCAACCACGCTTGATTTGGTGTGGGTGTTGGCTTGGGAGTATATCATGGTCCTTTATTGCTGGCACGTTGGATCTAGCTTGCTGGGTATCAAACGGATGAATGTTGATGATGTATGGTGGTCGCTGGAGGATATGGTGCATTGGATCTCTTGACTGAAAATAAAATAAATGAACGCTGGGACCTGAGGATCGAACCCAGGTCTTTATACTCAAATCCAATATCAGGATGCCAGTTGAGCTATGATGGTTAGTTGTAATTATAATAATAATACAATATAATATAAGAAAAGCAAAAAGAAACTAAATCCAAGGCGTGGAAATTCAAATGGACGAGTGGCTGCTTGACACACAAGCGTCTTCTTCCTCTCTCCGTCGTTTTAGACTCTGGCACTTTTACCTACGGACACTTTGCTGTAACTACAAACCTGTGACATTCCAAAATCCTATACAAGCATATAAATGAAAGGTAAGGGTACCAATCAACTCGTCTCGTCCTCACGAGTATCATGGTACCAGAATTAATGCCTAATTTTACTTGTACTGAAAACCCCTAAATAAGAACATAAAACCCTAACAATGGAAGATGCGTATGTAAGCTTAAAAAATGCAATTAAACCAATCTGTTAGTTTGCACACATGATAATAATCACAACTATGACAATTAAAAGTGCTAAATATGCAAGAATTGTGATAATCGAATTGCAAAAATATGTTGAACTGTGGGAGGCATAACGCGCGTTTCTGGGCGTGTTGAAGCTTACAAAGGATGTTGTTAGCTTCCTGAGATGTCTAGCAAGCGATTGGGATAGCTAGCACACCTTGAATTGTCCTATGGAAGAAGATTCATCTCCCTTTTTTTTTGAATTTTTCAGTTTTATTCTGCACTTCTCACGACTTCTAACCTTTGTTTTTTTTTATCTGGAAAGTTTCATTATATAACCTAGATTGAATTAGGTTAACAAAATTGGATCCAATCTTGAGAATTCATGAATGGAATATTTGATTTTTAAGCCATATGATATCTTTCTATTTTCATTCCAATCATGCTCTTTTTGTACCAATTTCCCTTGATTCGATTTGATCATGTAAGCTCGGCATATCTTGATTGCCAATCTATAAAAAAAAACAAATCAAATCATATCTTTGATAATTTTCATCATTTATTTGATTTAATTCACTTTTTAATTAATAAAAAATCAAAATAAATTGAAAAATGAAGCACAATATGGGTGAGTGAACATTTGAGTCATGTACCACATTATAATTGAGGTGCAAGCATAAAAAGTTGGGCTCATTTAGCAAATAATGCAAATTTGAGCACATTTGACTTTTAGCAATTTTGCAAAAATGGTCAACTTGGCCAATGCATAACTCTCTCAACTTTGACCCTAGTGAGATGTTCTTTGACTTTATATAAATATTAGGGTTTCCTCTAAGCAATCCTTTTGAACTCATATCAATTGAGTCTTCCATGTTCATGTATGAAGCTTTGACCCAAAATGTGTTTTATTGACTTTTCAAAAGGACCTATAATGTCAAAATTCATCCTTTTGTGAGTGCATATTATAAACTTGGGAGCTGAATATTAATTTTAGGGAATTTCATCCTTTTCAAAATGAGCTTTGGATGGGTCATTTCTGATAAAATATGAGAAAGTTATGATTGGTCAAAGTTGAGTTGACTTTTCCTGTAAAACCCTAATTTAACAACTTTGGGGTTTTGATGAATGGTGAGCAATCCTTGGGGAATCATGATAAACCCTTTATCAAATGATGAATAATACTTCAAAATGAGGATGTTTACCAAAAATATTGAAGTTTGACTGTATGTGGGCCACAGTTGACTTTTGACCTAGCACAGTTGATTTTCCGGCATTTGAGCAATTTGGGGACCTCACTTGCCATGTGTTGAGAAATATGGGAGGGAAAATTTTGGGGTACAACACAAGGCTTGTCCACTACTTCATCAGTATCAATCTCGTGACAATAAGTTGGTTCATCCATTCTCTCTATGGTGATTTGAGGAGCCTCATTATCCCACTTGATTTTGAACATGGACGACATAGTGGCTAACACGTCCTCTAGTTGATTTTCCTCTCGCGGAAAATGTTCAAAGGTAATTTCCTCAAAATGTGGGATCAATGTTAACACATGTTCTTTGTAGAGGATGAGATTAGGATTCTTAATATCCCATTCTCCTTTGATCTGACTGATGACTAAGGTTGAGTCTCCAAATACACTTAAGGACTTGATTCCCAAATCTATGGCAACCTTGAGACCCATAATACACGCTTCATATTCCGCCATATTATTGGTACAGTTGAAACACAATCTAGCAGTGAAGGTAGTGTGGCATCCTTTAGGGGATATGATCATAGCGCCTATGCCATTGCCGAGTGCATTGGAAGCTCCGTCAAAAACCATGGTCCATCGGGATCCTTGTTCAGGTCCGTCATATGGTCTGAGTTCTTCACAATTGTTTACCAACATGATGTCTTCGTCTGGAAATTCAAAATTAATGGAATTATAGTCATCTACAGCCTGATGATTAAGGTGATCATCTAGCATACTTCCCTTTATTTCTTTCTGGGTAGTGTATTAAATGTCGTATTCAGTCAAGACCATCTTCCATCTTGCTATTCTTCCCGAGAGGGAGGGATTCTCGAATATGTATTTAATTAGATCCATCTTGGATATCAATAAGGTAGTATGGGTCAACATATACTGTCTTAGCTGGCGAGCAGCCCATGCCAGAGCGCAACAAGTTTTCTCGAGCAGTGAATATCTGGTTTCACAATCGGTAAACTTTTTGCTCAGATAGTATATTGCATGCTCTTTTCGGCCAGACTCGTCATGCTTCCCCAGCACACACCCCATCGATTTTTCCAAGACCGTTAGATACATGATAAAAGGTCTTCCCTCGAATGACGGCATCAAAATGGGAGGCTCTTGAAGGTATTCTTTGATCTTGTCGAAGACAGCCTGACAATCGTCGTTCCATTCCACCACTTGATCTTTCTTCTGTAATTTAAAAATTGGTTCACAAGTAGCGGTTACATGGGAAATGAACCAGGCGATATAGTTCATCCGTCCTAATAATCCTATGACTTCCTTCTCAGTGCGATGAGTAGGCATTTCTTATATTGCTTTTACCTTTGCAGGTTCCACTTCGATACCTTTTCCACTGACAATGAAGCCTAAGAGCTTGCCAGACCTTACTCCAAAAGCGCATTTATTTGGGTTCAGCCTTAGTTTGTATTTCTTCAGTCTTTCAAACAGTTTTTATAGATGGTCAAGGTGTTCTTCTTCAGTTTCAGATCTGGCTATCATGCCATCCACATAGACCTCTATTTCGTGATGGATCATGTCGTGAAATAGAGCTACCATGGCATGCTGATACGTTTCCCCAACGTTCTACAACCTGAATGGCATAACTTTGTAACAGAACGTGCCCAATGTGTGACGAAGGTTGTTTTCTCCATGTCCTCAGGTGTCATTTTAATCTGGTTGTATCCAGAGAAACCATCCATGAAGGAAAATACTTTATGTTGTACGGTATTGTCAACCAGAATATCAATGTGGGGAAGCGGGAAGTCGTCCTTGGGGCTTGCCCTATTCAAGTCTCTGTAGTTCACGCACATATGTACCTTACCGTCCTTTTTAGGAACTGGAACAACATTGGCGACCAATTATGGATAGGAGGTGACAACTAAAAATCCGGTGTTGAACTGCTTCATGACTTCAGTCTTGATTTTCTCTGACATTTCTGGCCGCATGAGACGGACTTTATGTTTTACCGGAGGGAAGTTTTCTTTTGTCGGCATACGATGGACCATGATGTCAGTATTGAGTCCTTGCATGTCTTCGTATGACCAAGCAAAGACCTCAACATAGTCATGTAGTAACTGATTTAAGCACTTCTTGACACTAGGCTCCAGGTTGGCACCTATCTTGACTTCTTTCTTGTCCTCTTCAGTACCTAAGTTAATTGTTTCCACTTACTCTTCATGGGGTAGTATGGTCCTTTCCTCCTGTTGCAATAACCTGGATAGTTCTCCTGGTACCTTACAATCTTCCTCACCTTCGTCTTCGGCTTGTTGGATCAGATTTTCAAAGTCATGATAGGCCATAGCAGAATCGTTACCCATGGGATCCTGAGTAGATGTGGATCTGTATTTTGATATGTGAGTGTGTGTAAGAGCATAGCTATCTTTGAAAAATGATAAAGGTTAAAAAAGAAAAACAATGAGCGTAAAATTTTGCATGCAAAAATGTCCATGATTTATTGATGACATATGAAGATGAAGTAACAACCCTCACAAATGGACAATTGTGCCTCGGGTAAGACACAAGGTTTTAAAGTCTAAATTGTTTAATTATTACAAGTCCGACAAAAATTTTAAACACAATTACTCTTGGATAAAGGTAATAGGGACAAATTCTTTGGCTTCCTAGTTGTTGAGTCCTCCGTTGACAGTTGGAAAAATCCACTCATCCAGGTCACAACTGCCTTCACTGTCTTCCACTGTGTTAACTCCCTAATTGATGATACGTAAAGGTGGCCCCCCTGTGCGAGTTCTTCGAACAGCCCTTTGTGCTTCAGAGGTGAAACCCAAACCAAATTTGTTAGATTTGTAAGGAATATCCGGAAGTTGACCTCTATAAGTGCATCCATCTTCTTCAATCACTGCTCTAGCATCCTTCAAAGAGGTCATTTTCAATGGCGGTCTGGTAACTTTTAGAGTCTTGGTAGTAGTCTTGGCTGCCACAACTGTTTGTGGGACCTCCTCGAAATGCTGACACGGAGTTTCAATGAAACCATCCATTTCCATGTACCTGAAAGAGTTCAGGTGGATGACCATATATTCCTCTTCCCCATGAACAGTTATGATTTTCCCCTTGATTGGGTACTTCAACATCTGATGTAATGTAGAGGTGACGGCACCAGCGCCATGAATCCATGGTCAGCCCAAAAGACAGGAATAGGAAGGGCGGATATCCATCACATAGAAAGTTGAATCAAAAGTATGACGTCAAAATTTTATAGGGATGTCAACTTCTCCGTGTACTGTCCTCTTAGAACCATCAAAGGCCATCACTACAATGTTG
Organism: Vicia faba; assembly: GCA_948472305.1. Classification (NCBI taxonomy): domain Eukaryota; kingdom Viridiplantae; phylum Streptophyta; class Magnoliopsida; order Fabales; family Fabaceae; genus Vicia; species Vicia faba. The sequence continues at coordinate 1,484,325,863 of OX451737.1, forward strand.
CTAGGATTTAGAGTGAGTCCCTCACAATCTAGCCGATCAAGAGCAGTTTTGTGCAAGACATTCAGTGATGAGCCCGTATCCACTAGAACATGGGATAGCATAGTGCCCATGCACTCAATGGAGACGTGTAAGGCATCGTTGTGTTTCCTTCCTTTGGGAGTCAAGTCGTCGTCAGAAAAGCCCAATTTGTTACCAACAGTTAAACTGGCCATACAATTCTCAAATTGGTCAATGAAAGTCTCTTGGGGCACGTGGGCGGTCTTGAGAAACTTTACCACGGCTTTGACATGGGCCTCAGAACACAAGATGAAGGCCAACATTGATATTTTTGAGGGGGTTTTCCCCAACTATTCCACGACGTTGTAATCGCTTTTCTTGATTATTTTCAGTATCTCTTCTATCTCTTTTCTAGAAGCTTCAGGAGTATCCTCTGGATTCACCTTCATCCGGACCAGCTCAGATAACACCTCCTTGCCCCTTGTCTTGGTCGTAGAGATGTCAATAGGATTATCAACAGGAGTATCGCTAGGAATACTAGTAGGAGTGGTAGCGGGAATAATTACAGGAGTAGCAATGGTCTTTGGAGAGATCTCAGGTGAGAAGATTCTTCCACTTCTTGTTATCTTACTAGTCCTAACGATATTGACGACGTCAGGATCAGTGTCTTTCTCAATTTTGTCTTAGATAGCTAACAGATCTTGCTTGACGCCATAGTAATAGATGTCAACCCTATAGTTCCAGGGAACAACTTTATCCAAAGAGTATGGTATTGGCCTCGGCGTGGTGATGATCAGGGGAGTAGACTTTAGAACAAATATAATCCTGACGGGTCTTTTGATGGAGACCCTGGGAGGATTGTTGGAGATGGTGATTATTGAAACATCTTCACAGGAATTTCTGATAAGAGGAACCTTTTCAAATAGTATTTCTTTGTTAGCCATCAAGCGTTGGACGCCTATCTTCAGTAAAAAACATCCATTTCATAGAGACATACATAATTGACAACTTTCATCATAACCCAGAAACAGACCGACTCGTAATAGATTCTGTTTAATGGTCAAAAGAGGAGTAGTTAAATCATTCACAGAGGAAAAAAAAACACTCATCATCAACAACATTGACACCTTGACCGTGTTTGGGAATTGGCACCGTTATCACATTAGATGTTTTTGGGGGATCAAACTCAATCGCTTTTGCATCGATAAGGTCTTGTATCTTATTCTTCAAGGCCCAACAATCGTTTGTATCATTCCGCGGGATTTCAGAATGATAGGCACATCGGGCATTTGGGTTGTAATGAGGAGAAGCTGTATTGGGGTTCTTGGGAGCTTCCTTCAAGGTCACCAGATTGGATTTCCAAAGACGTGACAGAACTTGGGACAAGGTCATATTAATTCGGGTGAATTGTCTCATGGGCACCTCTGGCCTGCATTGATAATTTCTCTGCGGATTTGGTACAGGATTAGAAATCATAACATCCCCTACCGTTAGGCGACGTTCATTTTTGTTTTTATTCCTATGGTCGTATGCAACACTAACCTCCTTCTTTCCGGTAAAGGGTTTCTTCATCGTCCTCGAGGATACATCTCTCTGAATTTTGCCACTTTTTATACTGGCCTCTACCCATTCACCAGTCATGATTAGTCCAGTAAATCCAGCCTAGGAGCTTCCGATCAAATGGTTGAAGAATGGACTAGATAGCGTACCTAAGAACATATCCACCAATTATCTGTCAAATAGAGGGGGTTGGACTCTCCCTGCGAGATCCCACCATTTTTTAGCATAGGTTTTGAAACCTTCACCTGTACTCATAGACATGCATGCCTTGCAATTGTGTCCGAGTTGGAGCTAAGTCAGCATTATACTGGTATTGCTTGTAAAACGCGGCAACCAAATCTTCCCAATTGTGAATATTTGTCCCTTCCAACTGATAGAACCAATCCAACTGCGTTCTCGAAAAGATTTCTTGGAAGAAATGCACCCATAGGTCCCTATCCACCGTATGAAGTTGAATTTTTCTGACGTATGATCTTAAATGCAGCTTTGACAAGAGACACCGTTATATTTAGCGAAAGTGGGGACCTTGAATTTCTGTGGGATGACAACCCCTGAAACAAGTCCTAGCTCCTCAAAATCCAATCCAGGTACCCTCTGGATCTCCATAGCATTGAGGCGATCTTCCAACTGTTTGTATTTATCATCAGCTGGAGGATACTGCTCTTCAGAGTAATCAACCTCTTCTTCTTCTTCAGACTCTAGATGGTCAGTCACTTTCTTGTTTTTCCGTTCTTGATTATCCCCTTCACCCGATGATGTTGCAAAGTCCAGAGTTCGTCTGGCTGGTCATTTGAACCTTCTTCCCATATTCAAACCACCGACTGATTTCTTCGCTTTCTTCTTCTTTTCTTTTATCAGCAAAGTTTTCAAATCCTCTTGTCCTTTTTCCAGAGTCAAGAACATTTGTTGAAACTGAGTGTTCTGTGCCTGAAGATCTTTTACTGTCTGTTCAATATCCATATCACTTAAATAAATAGTAGAAAGATAAGGAGACCTGTTGTAAGAAACCTATTTGTGTTATGATGAATGAAGATGCATATGCAAATGATTTCAAGGAAATTAGAGATTTAAATTTGCTTTAGACAAAAAAAGGAAACACACGTTATATTAATAAATCCAAGTTTGAGTACATCATGGCTCTTTGGGCTTACAATGAAAGAAATAAAATACAAAAACTCCTAAGACAAAGAAGTTGAACGCATCCTCTTGGGTGCGATGTAGGCGTTCAGACTCCGCTCCTCGTGAAGCTGCTTGGTGAGTTCCAGAACTTTCTTCTCATTGGCGTATAATTGATTCTCAAAGGTGTCTCGTTCTTCCTTGAGCTAGATCCATGACTTTTGCAACTCTTCGATGCGTGTTGGCATATCAGGATGAGAAATGATGTGAGGTTCGTCTTCTTGATCAACAGACTCTGAGATCACTGGTAGTACAGCAGCATATGGCATCATAAGATTTTAAGCACGAGCTCCTACCCATCTGAGGTAAGGCTCCAAAGGGATGGAGTTTTTGCGTCCCAAAGTACTTCTATCGGTCTTCTTTAACATGCCCCAAGCGCGAATGAACCTCTGGCGATAACCTTGAAGGTCATTTGAATAGTCAAACACAATACCCTGGACGAGCATATCGTGGGGACCATCCCTTCGATCATAGACAAACTGACGTAGGGCCAAAAAAGGGTTGTAAGTGATGCCTCTTCTAATGCCAAGAAGTGGCACGTTAGGTAATTACCTACAACGATCAATAAAAGAGATATCTTCTTGAGAGTAAGGGAACCAATAGATATCAGAGTGAGAAAGGGACATTATCCTTTGATTCCACCTCAAGCCTAATTCATTCTTCATTACTGACCGAGGAAGGTGCAAAATAAACCACCGATAGAGAAAAGGCGTACAACACATGAGAGTCCCTTGTTTCTTCATAGTACGAGTATAAAGTGAATGTGGCATGTCTCTGAGCAATGTAGGCACTGGATTGCAAGCAAGAAAGATGTTGATGACACTGATATCTATAATAGATTATAAGTTCTAGGACATCTTCGAAGTCATGATAACTCATGGTATCTAAAAATATATGAGCTTTCTTCATTAGAAAACTTGCAAGGAGACCCTTGACTCCACTTCTTCTTTCCCAATTGGATTCGATGTCAGATGGTTTCAAATGCAAGGTTATGGCAACACTTTCGGCAACTGGATCTTGTTCTAAGCCGGTGAAAGGTACTTGTTGTTAGAACAAAGTTTGAATCTACTACCCTAAGTTAAAGTTTTGATGATAACAAAATGCAAGATTATATAAATTGTATACTTCATGTAAGACATATATGCTACCTAAAAATTATATTTTGTTTTACAGAAACTCTGATGAGTATCAGCATAAAGACATCATCATCAGCATCAGAAGATGATATATCAACATCAGCATCAAAAGATGTTATATTAGATACCAGAATCAGAAGATCAAAGCATGAGCTTACGCTGAAGCCTGATGAACAAATCTGCGCCTAACACATCTAAACTTTGATCAAGACCAGAACTTTCATCAGCACCTAGCAGCATCAGAATAAGCCAAAGCCAGAACACGCTTAATTGGCAACGGTACTGTACATTTAATATACTTTATGACCAACGGCTTTATTACAAGACAAGATCTTCTCAATATGGAAAGAATGTTATTGGCATTGAAACGGAATAACTGACTCTAACGTATCATTTCCAATTCTATATAAACAAGAAAATGAGGAATGGATTGGCTAATGCTCTATAACTTTTTACACGCATAAAGCAATCATCATCATCCTCATTCACAGTTTGCTAAAGCTCTCAAAATACTCATTCTATTGTTTTAGCATTCCAGTTCTCTTAAGCTTAATTTGTGTAGTATCACAGTTGTGATAAACAGTTTTGTAGAAAACATTCAACACATTTTTTGTTCATTTATCTGTAAGAAAGAATTTCCTTGAGAAACCGGTTTGTGGTTTAGACTCAAGAAGGCTTTAGCAGTTGTTAAAGCGGTTGTAATATTCAGTTGAATATAGTGGATTAAGACCTCGTTGGAGAGAGGCGAAATCACCTTGACGGGTGGACTGGAGTAGTTTGAGATCAAACGAACCAGGATAAAAATAACGTGTTCACTGCATTTGATTTCAAGTTTTAACAATTCAACCCCCCTTCTTGTGTTTTTCTCTTCTTCAATTGGCATCAGAGCGCCTGGTTCTGAGCTAAAACACTTAACCGTGTCAGTACAAGATTCAACGTCATAAAAACACAATGGCAGGAACATATCAACACAGCAGCAACGACAATAATGAAGATAGAGACAGATTCAGCGGCAAACCTCCAGTCTTTGATGGAGAGAATTTTGATTACTGGAAAGACAGAATCGAAAGCTTCTTTCTGGCACATGATGCTGATCTGTGGGACATGGTGACAGATGGATACACGCACCCAGTGAATGCAAGTGGTCAGAAGATTGACAGGAAAGCAATGTCTGATCAACAAAAGCGTGACTTCAAAAATCACTACAAGGCCAGAACCATTCTTCTCAGCGCCATCTCTTACGCTGAATATGAAAAGATTTCCAACAAAGACACAACAAAGAGCATGTTTGATTCACTCAGAATGACGCATGAAGGCAATATTCAGGTCAAAGAAACTAAAGCTCTTGCGCTCATTCAGAAGTATGAGGCATTCAAAATAGAAGAAAGTGAATCCATTGAAACAATGTTCTCAAGATTCCAAATTTTGGTGGCTGGTCTCAAAGTTCTGGACAAAGGATACTCAACTGCTAATCATGTCAAGAAGATCATCAGAAGTCTGCCAAAATAGTGGAGGCCAATGGTTACAGCGCTGAAGCTAGCTAAAGATCTCAACAAAATATCTCTGGAGGAACTTATCAGCTCCCTCAGAAGTCACGAGATAGAGCTAGAAGCTGATGAACCTCAGAAGCAAGGTAAGCCTTTGGCATTAAAATCTAACAGAAAATCTGAATCTAAAGTTTTGCAGGCTGTTGAAGAAACATCTGATGGGTCCTCATCAGAAGAAGATGGACTTTCCCTCCTCTCCAGAAGAGTGAACCAACTATGGAAGCAGAGGCAAAGGAAGTTCAGGAATCCCAGAAGATCTGATCAGAATGAGTCCTCTTCCAGATACAGAAGGTCAGACTCTTCCTCTGGATACAGAAGATCTGAAGGCTCCTCGGGAAGCAGAAAACCAAACACCAAGGACATCACTTGCTATGAATGCAACGAGCAAGGACACTACAAGAGTGACTGTCCAAAGCTTCAGAGGGAAAAGCCCAAAAAGAAGTTTGGAAGAGAAAAGAAGAAAAGTCTCACGGCTACATGGGATGACTCTGACTCGTCTGAAGCTGACTCAGAATCAGATGATGAGAGAGCAAACATAGCTCTCATGGCCAACATATCAGAAGACAGTGAAGCTTCTGAATCAGACTCTGAATTAGACACCGAAGAGGTATTTCCTGACTTTGCAATTAATTTTACTAAGGCTGAACTTGCTGAAAGCCTTAACGAAATTCTGGAAAGATACCAGCAAATCAGAGTTAAATTCAGAAACCTGAAAAGGAAACTTGAGTCTGACTCTGATAAAACTGAGAGTCTTAAATTGGAAAATTCTGAGTTGAAAGATAAAGTTTCAAAATTAGAAAATCTTTTACAAAACTCTCAGAAGGAAACAATTTCTGAAACTCCCAACAGCGCTGATGAGATCATCAAGGAGTATGATCACAGCTTTCAGAAGTTCCTTGCTAAAAGCATAGATAGAAGCAAAATGGCTTCAATGATCTATGGAGTTAGCAGAAACGGCAGAAAGGGAATAGGATACCAAGGTAAGGTACCTACACCTAAGAATGCCATGGATTTAATTATTAAACACACTCCTCTGAATTCACATTTTGTGTATGGTCACACACATGATATTAAATACACTAGTAGTAATTATTTTGTGAAACCAAAATTCAACCAGAGTTTTGGTAAAGCTAACAAATCAGGACCCAAGAAAATATGGGTACCTAAGGATAAAATAATACATGTTGCAGACATCTTTAGCAGCGAATCAGAAACACCAGTCATGGTACCTGGACTCTGGCTGCTCACGACACATGACAAGAAGAAGGCATATGTTCCAAAGCCTAGAACTTAAGCCTGGAGGCCACATGGGCTTTGGAGGCAATCAGAGGGGAAAAATCATTGGCTCTAGAACAGTAGGTAATGGAAATCTTCCCTCTATAAATAATGTTCTACTAGTAGATGGATTAATGCATAATCTGTTATCCATAAGTCAATTAAGTGATAACTGTTATGATATAATCTTTAATCAAAAATCATGTAAAGTTGTTAGTCAGAAAGATGGGACTATCCTGTTTAATGGAAAGAGGAAAAACAACATTTACAAAATCAAACTTTCCGAACTAAAAAGTCAGAACGTAAAGTGTCTTATGTCTGTTAATAACGAGCAATGGATCTGGCATAGAAGATTGGGGCATGTTAGTATGAGAAGAATATCTCAGATTAACAAACTCAATCTGGTCAGAGGACTTCCTAATCTGAAGTTCAATTTAGATGCTCTGTGTGAAGCATGTCAGAAAGGCAAGTTTGCAAAACCTTCTTTCAAATCTAAAAATGTTGTTTCTACCTCTAAGCCATTAGAACTTCTGCACATTGACTTATTTGGACCAATTAAAACTGCTTCAGTCAGTGGCAAGAAGTATGGGTTAGTAATCGTAGATGACTATAGCAGATGGACATGGGTAAAGTTCTTAAGACACAAGGACGAGTCACACTCTGTGTTTGTCACCTTCTGTAACCAAGTTCAGAATGAAAAGGATCTTAGAATCGTTAAAGTCAGAAGTGATCATGGTGGAGAGTTTGAAAACAAAGATTTTGAGTCATTCTTTAATGACAAAGGCATTCTGCATGATTTCTCTTGTCCTAGAACTCCCCAGCAAAATGGAGTTGTAGAACGAAAGAACAGAACATTGCAAGAAATGGCCAGAACCATGATCAATGAGACAAACGTTGCTAAGATCTTCTGGGCAGAGGCAATAAACACAGCGTGCTACATTCAGAATAAAATCTCTATAAGATCTATTCTGGAAAAGACTCCATATGAATTGTGGAAGAATAGAAGGCCCAACATTTCATATTTTCATCCTTTTGGATGTACTTGTTTTATTTTAAATAGAAAAAATTATTTGAACAAGTTTGACTCTAAAGCACAGAAGTGTATTATGTTAGGATACTCTGAACGCTCAAGAGGGTACAGAGTATACAATACAGAAACACAGATTGTGGAAGAATTAATCAGTGTTCGTTTTGATGATAAGCTTGACTCTGAAAAGTCAAAGCAGAATGAAGTCTTTGCAGGTATGGAAATTGAATTTACAGGTTCTAAAGACAAGTCATCAGAAGCTCTTAATCAAGACACTCCTTCAGCATCAGAAAGAGGCACTGCGAGCAATCCAGCAACATCTGTTGACCAACCTCAGAAAAGGCTACCCAGAAGCAGCTTGGATCACCCAGAAGAAACTATCTTAGGAAGAAAGGAAGATCCAATCAGAACAAGAGCCAGCTTCAGAAACTCTGAAGAATCCCTCATGGGACTTGTTTCTCTGATTGAACCTTCTTCTATTGATGAAGCACTTTTGGACAACGACTGGATTCTAGCAATGCAAGAAGAGCTGAACCAATTCACCAGAAATGACGTATGGGATCTTGTTCCCATACCAAAAGGATTCAACGTCATTGGAACAAAATGGGTGTTCAGAAACAAACTGAACGAACAAGGTGAAGTCATCATAAACAAAGCACGACTGGTAGCACAAGGTTATAGTCAGCAAGAGGGGATAGACTATACAGAAACCTTTTCCCCAGTCGCCGGGTTAGAATTTATCAGACTTTTAATTTCATTTGATGTTAATAAAGGCATCACTCTGTATCAGATGGATGTCAAGAGTGCATTCTTAAATGGATATATAGAAGAAGAGGTTTATGTGCACCAACCCCCTGGTTTTGAAAGTACAAAAAATCCAGAATATGTTTTCAAACTAAAGAAGTCACTATATGGTCTGAAACAAGCTCCCAGAGCTTGGTATGAAAGACTAAGTAACTTTCTGTTAGAAAAAGAATTCACCAGAGGGAAGGTGGACACTACCTTATTCTGTAAGTCAGTTAAGAATGACATCTTAGTTTGTCAGATTTATGTTGATGATATTATTTCTGGATCTACTAATCCTTCTCTTGGAAGAAAATTTTCTAAGTGTATGCAGGCAGAATTTGAGATGAGCCTCATGGGGGAACTGAAATTCTTTCTGGGAATTCAGATCAATCAAAACCCAGAGGGAACTTACATTCATCAGAGCAAATATGTCAGAGAACTTCTGAAGAAATTTGATCTCTCAGAATGTAAGTCATCAAAGATTCCAATGCATCCCACGTGCATTCTAGAAAGAGAAGAGGTAAGCAAAAAGGTAGAATAAAAGGTCTACAGAGGTATGATTGGTTCTCTCCTTTATCTGACAGCTTCAAGGCCTGATATTTTATTCAGCATATGTATTTGTGCAAGATTTCAATCAGATCCTAGAGAATCTCACTTAACAGCTGTTAAGCAAATTTTCAAGTATCTGAAAGGTACTACTAATCTGGGTTTATTTTATAGAAAATCTAGTGATTACAGCTTAGTAGGTTACTGCGATGCTGACTTTGCTGGAGACAGAGTAGAGCGTAAAAGTACTTCTGGAAGCTGCCAGTTTCTGGGAGAAAATCTGATCTCTTGGTCCAGCAAAAGGCAATCCACAATTGCGCTATCAACAGCAGAAGTTGAGTACATAGCAGCAGCAGGATGTAGCACACAAATGCTCTGGATGAAAAGTTAGCTTGAAGACTTCCAGATTTTTGAGAGTAACATCCCTATACTTTGTGACAATACTTCTGCCATTTGCTTAAGTAAAAATCCAATTTTGCATTCTAGGGCTAAGCATATAGAAATAAAACATCATTTCATTAGGGACTATATTCAGAAAGGAATTTTGAACTTAAAATTTATTGATACAGACCATCAATGGGCTGATATCTTCACTAAACCAATTTCTGAAGATAGGTTCAACTTCATTCTGAAACATCTCAGCATGAAGCTCTGCCCAGAGTGAAAGTGTTTTAATTATATATGTTAACCTTCAGAATTTGTTTAATCTCTCTGTGAACTTCTGATCAATCTTCCTTCAGAATCTTAGACATGCAGATTGTATCAGCTTCTATTCTTAAAGATCTGAGCGTTTCAGTTCAAGGATAGATGCGCTGTTCACGAAATCAAACAAGTGTCATCCAGTCATCAGCTAATTCCTGAGGCAGAACACGCGTGCACGCCTCTGAACAAGCGAAGCGCTGATTGGATGCATTGAGACACACGTCGTTGGTAACCGTTCCGAATATCTTTCTCAAATCCCCCAATATTAGCAAACATTAAATGCATGTAATCATGAGTTAATTCTCTCTCTTAAAAACCGTTTACATTTTCAAAACTTCTTTTGGAATCTATTTAAACGCTTTAACCTCATTCATTAATTTTTTACCGTCTCTTACATTCATCAATTTCTATGCATTTTTACTGTGTGTTCATCTCTTTCAAAGAAAACCCTTTTTCAAGATTTTTTTTCTCAAAAAACCCTTTTGTGAAAATGGCGTCCTCTAGCTCTGTTTCTGCAGGTTCCCAGCATGTTGCTTCTTCTGAACAGTACCAGATTCCCTTCAGAACTCTACTCACACCGGTGAAGAACTTAGAAGTTCTGTCTGAACTGATTGGTGATTTCAACAGTTTGAAAGAAAATGGTTTCGATTTGACTGAAGAAATTAGGGCACAAGTATGGGAGAGATACTTTGATAGGTTGGTGGGTCCAACATTCCCTGTGTTGGTCAAAGAATTCTGGATTCATGCAACTTCATCAACACATCAGGTTACTTCTTATATAATGGGCAAGAAAATCGTGATTACTGAAGATCACATTGCTAGACTGATTGGGTACAGCGGTGGTGGCATCCGCTGCATTGACATGGCAGAAAGAGATGGAAACACTACCATTGTTGCCAAAAATATTTTCTCACATGGGGTTCCATCCAGCAAGATCGGAGATTTGAAGGACCAGCACAGAATCTGGGCAAAGATCATCTTGGGATGCTTCAACCATAGGAAGCCCACAAGCTCTCCAGACTACATCAATATAGATCAGCAATTTCTGCTGTATTTTATTGCAAAGAAGACCAAGATCAACCTTGCTCATCTGCTGTTCAATCATCTGAAGACCAACGTCAAGGAGACAAGAGAAGAAGAAAGGAGGAAAAGGGATTGGATACCCTTTGGCAGATTAATATCAGATATTCTAACTGAGAATAGGCTGATAGAACATCTGACAGAGGCACAGGAAATAAGCACTCTGGAACCAGCAGTTGGCAAGCAGCTGAACGCCAAGAATCTGAAAAAGATGAAACTGATAGAGAATATCAGAAAGGAGCCCAGAGTCACTCCTCTTGCTGACATCACCAGCAGAACAGTCCCTCTGAGTGACTTTCCCATATTTATGAGATTGACTCCAAGCCAGTCACAGTTCTCAGATACTTGGACGCATGCAAAGCTGATGGGACAAATCCCGATCTGAACATTAAAGATCTGCACCAGCAATTACCAGAGGTTGTCTTGAAGAAGACCAAGAAAAGAAAGGCTGCTTCAGAAGGACCATCCCAGCAGACACCAAAGAAGAGAGGTAATCTATCTGCTGTAAATGTTTTAAATTCATATGTTGCTCCAACATTGATTCCAACCCCAGCTTCATATGAACTCCCCATTCCCACCATTGATGATACCGAACCAGAATCTGACCCTTCTGAGTCACTCACTCTAAGAAGATCTCGCACCAAACCCCTTAATCCAAAACCCACAACATCAACAGAATCAGAACTTGACAAAATTCTTTCTGAAATTGATCAACATTCTTCCGCTTCCCACTCTGAAAATCCAAACATTGAACCAGAAACACCCCATTCTCCTCAACCAGAATTTACACTTTCACCAATTCCAAAAGAACCAAAATCACCAGAACCAGAAATTCCTCAACCACAACCAGAAAATCCACCTTCACCTCAACCATCATCCCCACACTCTGAGTCTTAACACTCTGAGTCTCAACACTCTGAGTCTCAACACTCTGAACCTCCATCCCCTGAACATCAATCACCTGAATCATTTGAACCACGACCCTTAGTCGTACAATTTCCTGGTGGCACCACTATCACTATGCCTCAAATGCCATCCTCACCAGAAATTACCCCTCCTAACACTCCACACACCCCAATAATCATTTCTGATTCTCCCACTCCCTCTCCTAAGCAAAATACAGCAGATCACAACAAAACCTTCATCGATCTCACAGTCCTTGACCGTTTTGTTGCCATCATAAATAAAACAGCCATTCCCAAACCCAAACTTCCAGATGTTGGTTCTAGCATCTTGAATTTTGAAACAAACATGCAGAATTGGATTGCTTCTCTAAAGCAGGTTTGTCCGGGAATGATTGATCCTGCTGCTTCATACCAACTCTAGACTCACTTCAGAGGATGGGTACGAGCTGAAACCTTCAAGCTGCAAGACATAAACTATGATCAGGCTCAATAGAACTTCAGCAATCTGCTGAAAGAAGTTGAAGGACCTGTCCTAAGTCAGCTGCTGAAGGATGAAGTTCTACATCTGGATAGTGAGCCATGGTCTGAAAAGCGTCCAGCTTTAGCAGTTCAACCAGCAGAAGATGTAAGTCAAGAAGAAGACATTCCAGAAAGCTCTCAGAAGCACCCTGACTCTGACATCTCTCAAGCTGCCTTGGACAGGCAGACTCTTGAAAAGCTGAAGCAGAATGATCTTCGTCTGCAAGCAAGAATGGATGAGAATGATCAGAGGATGAAGGAAAGGATGGCTATTCAGGATAGCAAGATTGATGTAGTGGCCAGCGTAGTTAATCAACAGAAGGAAACTACTTATCAGATTAAGAACATGCTTGAGGCTCTGTTTTCACGCCTTCCTCCTGCTCCTTAGATTTTATTTCTTGCTATTTTCAATGTTTTTCTTTCATATCATCTGTACTATTTTCTGACTCTGAACTAAATACAAGCGTTTTTATGCACTGATTCTCTTTAATTTCATTAATTGTTCATTACTTCAATTATGTGCACTTTTTGATTGCTGACAAAAAGGGGGAGAAAGACTGAGATATTTTTCAATAACGATTTACTGAGACAGAAGTCTCAAACATTCTAACACTCTGATATACTTGAATGTTTTTTTCTGCATAGCTTACAGGTACAAGAATCTAATGGACTCTAATTCACTGAAGCTCTGATGTTCTGATACTCAAAGAAAGACAATAAAGATCTGATTCCAAAGAACTCATGGAATTAAAGGGAAGTAACAAATTCAGGGGGAGTCTTTCCAATCTTAACTCTGATACCCCTCTATCCCTTATCTTCTTATTTGTGATAACTTCCTATTTAATTCTGATACAATTTATTTGGTTATCTCTGATACGTTTCTCGTTAAATTTCAATTGAAAAAAATCTAGTTTTTGTCATCATCAAAAAGGGGGAGATTGTTAGAACAAAGTTTGAATCTACTACCCTAAGTTAAAGTTTTGATGATAACAAAATGCAAGATTATATAAATTGTATACTTCATGTAAGACATATATGCTACCTAAAAATTATATTTTGTTTTACAGAAACTCTGATGAGTATCAGCATAAAGACATCATCATCAGCATCCGAAGATGATATATCAACATCAGCATCAGAAGATGTTATATCAGATACCAGAATCAGAAGATCAAAGCATGAGCTTACGCTAAAGCCTGATGAACAAATCTGCGCCTAACACATCTAAACTCTGATTAAGACCACAACTTTCATCAGCACCCAGCAGCGTCAGAATAAGCCAAAGCCAGAACACGTTTAATTGGCAACGGTACTGTGCATTCAATATACTTTATGACCAACGGCTTTATTACAAGACAAGATCTTCTCAATATGGAAAGAATGTTATTGGCATTGAAACGGAATAACTGACTCCAACGTATCATTTCCAATGCTATATAAACAAGCAAATGAGGAATGGATTGGCTAATGCTCTATAACTTTTTACACGCATAAAGCAATCATCATCATCCTCATTCACAGTTTGCTAAAGCTCTCAAAATACTCATTCTATTGTTTTAGCATTCCAGTTCTCTTAAGCTTAATTTGTGTAGTATCACAGTTGTGATAAACAGTTTTGTAGAAAACATTCAACACACTTTTTGTTCATTTATCTGTAAGAAAGAATTTCCTTGAGAAACCGGTTTGTGGTTTAGACTCAAGAAGGCTTTAGCAGTTGTTAAAGCGGTTGTAATATTCAGTTGAATGTAGTGGATTAAGACCTCGTTGGAGAGAGGCGAAATCACCTTGACGGGTGGACTGGAGTAGTTTGAGATCAAACGAACCAGGATAAAAATAACGTGTTCACTGCATTTGATTTCAAGTTTTAACAATTCAACCCCCCTTCTTGTGTTTTTCTCTTCTTCACTTGCTCCAATATAGGTGACTCAAGTATTTTGGAGAACTCTTCCAGCGTAGGCACTAACTAGTAATCTGGAAAAGTGAAGCAGTGGAGTTTAGGGTCGAAGAACTGGAACAGAAACTCATGAGATCATCGTCAAACTCGATAGTAACCAAAATGAGCAAGTGACCATATCTCTTTTTGGACGATGAGCTACCCTCAAGACCAGTTCTTTAAGCTTGGGAGGGACCTCTACAAAATTGATTCAGATGGTCTTTCTATGAATTTAAAGGAAAGATAAATCTCTATCCCCTTGAAATGGTTAGCATTTATGTCATGATGTTCATGATGTTATGGTTATGTTTTGAAATCACAGACAAATCAAGCAAGTCACACAAAATACCCTAAGTTTAAAGGCTTGCGTGAGTCTTTAAAGGTAAGTACCCCCTTGAAGTTTAGTTGGCTCAACCTGTCCTATTAAAAGTAATGGGTTCTAAGGAGTCTCATATCACAGACCTTTCTTTTAGGCATTGTTCTAGCTCAAGCACCAAAGTATTGCGGCTAGAATATCCTAAAAGTCTAATCTCAATGAGAGTAACATCGAGTATCAACCAATATTCGGTCTGTTAATGCTTAATGATGCTAAGGAAGCCTAATGTTATCCTTGACTGTCTCAAGGAACATTAGTATAATCCAAAGTGTCACGCTAACATAGCTATCACTTCGTCCGTATCGGTCTATTCCGTACAACTTCCATGATTTATTGCTTCTTACCTAAAAGGTTACCCAAATCCAGGTATATGATCTTTAACAAAAGCCCAAGCAAAGACCCAAAAAATGTAAAGCAAACAAATCAATCAAATAAAGAAAGTAAAGGTGATCTAGCCCTAAGGTAAACCCACTTTTAAGTAAATTCCCCAGCAGAGTCTCCAGTTCTGTAACACGGTAGGAGAACTGACTTGGGATGTTTGCGTTTGATCGCAATTGTTGCGGTTTAGCAAGAGTCACCACCAACTTTTCTTTTATCCAAAAGGAAAGGCTGAAAAGAACAGGAAAGGCCTTTTGAGATTATTTTCTTGAGTTCGGGGGGTAGATTATGAAAAGGGAAGGTGTTAGTACCCTTTTCATCTGTAGTTATCTACGGGCTCTTAGTTGCTTGCTAGATCACTTGCTTTTTGTTTGAAAATGTGTTTGTGATGTGGGTTTTGAAAGTATTTTGTAAAAGAATGTCTTTGTAATGGTTCTCGTCTCTATAAGAACGTGTACAAAGTGTTTTGTCTTTTGAAAAATGTTTCAAATTAAAGTGTAGGTGTATAAAATATTTTGTTGTGAGTAAGCAAGCAACCAGGAGCAACCTACCTACTCAAAAGGTCTAATGTTCTTTTCCTCCTCCTTTAGATGTTTATATCTTACCATTTATTTGGTAAGAACCCCCATCGTTGGATGTGAAGGTACGAGCGTGGTACGTTTGTATAGTCATAGAAGGCAACTTATAGGACGTTTTAACAATGCCATTTAGGGACTAGATCATTTACCGAAGGCAACATTGAGGGTCATCGAGGGACTACGATCTTTTATTGAAGGTCTTTGCTAAAACGCTCATATTTGAGGGATATGACTATTTTCTGATAGGCAACAAAGCGAGATTACCCTAGAGGTACTAGCGTGCAAGTGTGTTTGATTTACATGTATTTTATCTTTGATTAGGGTTATCTATTTGTTAATTTCATGTCTTTCCATACACACCCTAATTACTAGAATTTATATTTGAAAGCAATGAATTACGAAAATTTAAAGTCCTACGCTATTACATCATTTAGGGATGGGGGTACATAATTACAAATGGGGGTTTTCAAGAATTTTAAATTCCTAATTATCTATTACAACCATATTGAATTATACAATATAAGAAAAAGAAAGGACTTGTTTTGAAAATGTTTTTTTGTCTTAGTGAATTAAAAGGAAAATAAATATTTAATAAAAGAAAATATTTTGATGTCTTTTTATAAAAATAGTTCTAATGCTAAAAATGATAAAAAATAAGAGATAAAAAAAGGAAACAATAATGAGAAAGAGGATCAGCATGTCGCTGAACACGAAAATGAAGGGGGACCAGAAGTTCTGACGCTGTGTGCTATAGCTCATAAAGAAACATCATAGGTGATCAAAAGTTCTGGGTTGATTCCATTGGAATCCTGAAAGAAATGTTAGAGGGAAAAAATAGAAGTTATGGATTGTGTTTAGACAATGAGCAAAAAAGTCAGAAGTTCTGTGTTGTGTTAATCAGTGAGTAAAAATCAGCAGTTCTATGTTGTATTAAACAGTGAGTAAAAATCAGAACTTCTGTGTTATGTTAAACAGTCAATAAAAATCAAAAGTTTTGTGTGTTAAAACAGTGAGTGCAAATTAGAAGTTCTTTGTGTTAAAACAGTGAGTGAAAATAAGAAGTTTTGTGTTGTGCTAAAGCAGTGGGAAAGAAAAACCTAGAACTTATGTGTTACACTTCAACTCCTTCCTTACATTAATCAGCTCATCAGCAACTTACCCAGCTCTTAACAACAGCAAAATCAGAAAGATAAAAGTATAACAGTTCATAGAAGTTCTAATCCTATTTCTGAGCCTAGCTTTATTCAAGAAGTTATGATCCATAGTTTTTTCTACTTATGCAATTATATGGGCAGCATCAATACTATGATATTTACATATTTAATGATGTTCTGAATGAAAAGATGCAAAGTCAGAAAGACTTACCTTGAAAATCAAGAGCGTGTTTGGGACTTGAGTTGCTGCCTTCAGATGTTCTAGAGTCAACAAGAGCAACGAAACAGAAGATGTTATGTTCTTTGATTCAAAGGGAAGAATAAAGGTTTTGGTTTTGTTTGGGAATTCTGAGTTTATGAATGTTTTACTGTTTTCTTTTCTCTCTTTGATAATTTTCTCTTTCCAAAAGCCAGCCCCTTGAAAGTGTGATGGAGCAACTTATTTATAGGTGAGTTTGTTGTGTTTTTTTTGGGGGGGTGGAGGGGGGTGGGGGGGAATAAATGAGATTTAAACCTTTTTGGTATACTGTTCCATTGCTTTTTAATCATAACTTTTGTATGCTAATTTGGTGCAGATATGGGGTTTGAGAAAGTGCAGGCGTGGAAGGGATCAAAGGCTATGCTATAGCAGGGCAGCAGGCTTCTTAAACGAGGTTTTGGGATTGGTGATGTTCTGATCGCAGAAGACCAGAAGCGTAGCCTCTATATGCTGAAGAGTCATGTTCTGATCGAAGAACATCGCTTCCATATGTTCTGATTGAAGCATCATGTTCTGAACCGTGTTTGCAAATTCTAATTGCACTTACGTGAAGGCTGACCCAGAAGTTCTGAAATATCATATTCTCCTAAACTTAGAAAATTTTCTAAATGTTTAGAAACTTGATTTTTCAAGCCAATTTCTGATTTTAGATTTCTTGATGAATCAACTTCCTGTCTTGATGGAATATGATTGTTGGAACTTGATTTTGATCAAGAAGTCAGAGTTTGACTTTTCAGTGTGATTTTGACCATTTTGCCCTTATGAATGACTTTCTTTAGAAAATTATGATTTGAGACTTGAAACTTGCTAGAAGAAAACCTGGGGGTCTAGAATGATCCTTTGAGAAATGAGAGGGAAAATTTTGAGGTACAACATCTATCACCACTAAAATCCAGAAAATTTTAAAGTGCTTAATTCACCCCCCCCCCCTCTCTTAGGCGCACTTCGTACTTACATCTTCAACCACTATGCCATGTTACTCATTCGTTATTTCCATGCTTCTATTAATACAAAAATGAAACTTGTGAAATGAGTTGGGCTAAAAAACAAGCCCAAACCCGAAATTGTTTTAGGGAATATAGAGGGTTTTGAAAACCCTAATTGAAGAGGGAAGGGCGTCGTTGGCTCTGGGGAAGAGGAAAAATTGTCATTGATTTAAATTAATTTTGTTTAATTCCCCAATAACTTAACAATTAAAACAAAAAGAAATCTCTCTCTCTCTAACTCTCTCTATCTCTCTATCTCTCTCTCTCTCTTATTTATTGATTCTCTTTTTTAACCTTCCCTCTTCTAATCATTCCTCTCATCACCAATTTCTCATCATCTTCAATCAATCTTTCTCCAAAAATCAACATCTTTGCTCTCTTTTTCGCATTTAACCATGCATATCTGAATAATACTTCTCACTCAGTTTCCAATCACGGTTTTAACATAACCCCTGCTTCTGATTTCTTATCATCTTCCATAAGAGTTAACAAAAACAACAAACTCTTCTTCTAGTTTCTCACAATTTCCTTCTTTCAATTCAATTGATTTCACCTTTTCCAATTTCCTCTCTCTGTTATTTCTTCAACCAATTTTCACAAACACCAACATAACTCAGAGTTTTTCCTTACGGTTTCAACAACACGATTCAGATTTCAAGCAACATTAACAACAATACTATAGATTCATATGTATGAACACAAGACAAAATCGCTACGTTCAACAAATACAGATTATGCAGAGAAATAGAAAAGAAATGGAACCTGGATTTGAAGTGGAGATAAATATAAAACCAGATATGAGGTAATATGATTCCCTATCGCTCTCCATTCTTCTTCTTTGATTCACACTTCTCCTTCTGCTTCTGTGTGATTTTCAGTTGTGCAGTTGATATGATGTTGAAGATGAAATCACTATAAATAGTTGTTGTTGTTTGTGCAGAGTTTGTTGAGAAATCAAAATGTGACGAAATTGTTTTAAGCTATGAAACAAACGCTTGATTAGGATGCAATGATATTGTGGATTCAATTGCAGGTCTGTCAATGCGATTAAGATGAAGATTCGATGATGATAAAGTTATTGTTATGGTGTTGATGGAGATTTAAGAGAGAACAATGAAGAGAGGTAAAAGTGAAGCCTTTTATGATTTGTGAGTTTGTATCTGTTTTCTGCATGTTGAGTGAAAAAATGATGGTTTAGAGGAAGACTTGATAAATTTAGAGAGATTTTCTTTACAATTTCCCCCCTGATCTCCTCTATTTTTCTATGATTCTTATGTGTTTTTGTCTACCTCCCACTTCTGTTGTATATCTTCTTGTTTTATAGTGAATAAGAATAAGGTTTTGGGAGGGAAATATTTGATAGTTTAAACACTTGTGGTATGCTATTTTTGTGAATTTTTGTTGCAAGTTTTCTTTATCCATTCTTGTGCAATGTTTAGACTGATATAATGCAGGGTTTTGCAGACTGTGGAGCAGCATTGCAACATTTTTTTGTAGTCTTATGGACTGCATTTTTTACTGTTTTTGCAGGGAAAATTAGTAGGTCCTAGACAACAAAGTGGTGGACTAGTTTTGGGTTGTTTTGAGCAAATTTTGCAGCAGTATCTAGACTGTTATGTTAGGCTTTGTATGATGCAGTTTTTTTTCTATGTATGCAGACTAGTATAGCAGGTTGATTTTGGACAGTTAGTTCATAACAGTAGCACGACTAGTTTGATAAGTTTTTGGGTTGTTCTGAATTATTGTGCACATCTTTAATCTCTCTTTTTTTGATGCATGACTATAGGTTTATGGGTAGCAACATGTTTTAGGTTTAGCAAGGCAAATTCTGGACATCGAGGTATATTATTTGTGTTTTAATTGTGCATGCTTGTTTTTGAATTATTAGTGATGAAGGTTTCTTGGCTAATGATGATGTTTTGATGAAATTGAAGTGATGGAAGCCTAGTGATGTCACATTGAAGGCCTTAGACTTACATATATGCATTGGAATTTGGAGTTTACACTTGACTTGTTATGGATATGCATGAAGCTTGAACAAGGAGCATGTATTTTAGCAGTTTTTAGGAACCTTAGGCCTAGGATAGAAATATGAACTCTCTTTGTTTGTGAGTGATGGGATGTAAATGGAAATTATTTGATAAACTTGAAGCATTTGAACCTTGTAATTTGAATTCATATTTAAATAAAAGTGTCTTGATTTACTTTGAATGAATTATGGTGGAAAGTGCTTGAAGCTATGAAAGAGTTATGAATGTAATTTGAAATTATGAATGTAACTCTTGAGAGGAACTTGAATGAATTTTGCAACATTTGAACTTTGAATATGGTCTTGAGAAGTGCTTGAAATCTTGTAAAGAATAACCTTGAAATTTTTGAATGGACGAAATATGCCTTGTGGTTTGAATAGGGACCATGCCTTGATCAACATGATCTCTTGAATAAATTCCGCTTTACTTCCTAATTCAAATCCAAATCAATCTTGTGTGACAAGAATTAAAGAATAGAGACAATGATAATGCCTTGATCATAATGTGAATCTTTAATTGTCATCAAATGTATCTCGACTCAAATTTTTTAACTCAAACCACAAGCCTTTACTTTGATGAAGTCCCCAAAACAAAACCTTAAAAGGATATCCTCGTGAAAAGATAAATGAGGGTTGAGTGTTCTTCAAAATGAAACCCTAATCTCACGATTAACAATAGGGAAATAAACCATAAATCAGGATCTTAATTGAAACCAATTATGAACCCTTGAGAACAAACTAGTGACAAACCTATCATTTGTATTGATGGACTTCAACCAACCCACACACGAAGGACGCAAAAGCCTGATCCACGTGAGCGACACACTGAATGAAGAAAAATGGTTTGATGATCCTCAGTAAAGATAATGCTTATGATGATGGAGAGAAAAAACCTTAGATATCGAGGAAATGATGCTCAAGATAGTCACAGTATCAAAACCCTAGTTCACAAGTTCATCGCTCAAGAGATAAACCACATGAGTCGACCTTTATTTTAACTGAAGGAATCTCAAACCAACAGAAACCCTAATTTCTGACTGAACAACTTAGGAGATGGTAACTGAGGAGAAAACCCTGACTTTTAGTCACACATAGGGAAATAAACCCTAATCCAAGATCTTGATGAATTTGAATGAGAAAAGGCCTTGTACGTGGATGAATAAGAAACTTATGATAACCATACTTCAAAACCTGATTCCACTGCCTACTGCCCAAGGAGAAGCCAAGGAAATCAACTGTAGAATGTAGAAGCCTCAAACCAAAATTCAACCTTAGTTAGCACAACCACTGATGCTGAATCCATGCCTTACGAATGTATGATATGTGAATAATCTAGGGGAAATGGTGCAAATTAAATGCGAAGCCTAAACCAGATAAAAGCAAAATAGGTAGTACAAATTTGGGTATGACAATTGCCCTATTTAATCATCTTAAACCTAAAAGTGAGATTAGCGTCAACCTTTGATCATTTAAGGTAGAAGAAGATTAAATACCAATACCTGAAATTTTTCCTGGAGAGATGGTGTAAGTGTTATTATTTGTGATGTCCGCTGGGGGTAAAGAATTCGTTTTTTGGTGAACTGGTTATGATGGCTAAATGTAATTGAGTAGTGTTAGCTTGTAACAGGGTAACAGTGCCAATACAAGGTTATTGATGTCGTGGTGCCTGAAAGTAGGATCAATGACATCATGATAACTTAAAGACAATGGGTAGAACTCGACGATAATGGATAATCTATCGTGTAAGATTCACGACCCAAAAATAAAGGTAAAGACAATGAGTAAAATCAACGATAATGAAGGATCTATCATGTAGGATTCACGACCCAAAAAGAAACATAAAGACGATGGGTACAATCGACGATAGTGGAGAATCTATCGTGTAGGATTCACGACCCAAAAAGAAAGGTACAGAAAAATGGTAAAATTAATGATAGTGGAGAATCTATCGTGTAGGATTCAAGACCCACATATAAAGGTAAAGAAGATGGGTGATATCAACGATAATAGATGATCTATCGTGTAGGATTTACGACCCAAATAGAAAGGTAAATATGACAGGTAAAGATCGGCATATGATCTATGACCCAAGAGAAGATAACATGAGGGTAAGACCTATGGATGACCTACAACCCAAGAAAAGATAACATGAGGGTAAGACCTATGGACGACCTACGACCCAAGAAAATATAACATGAGGGCAAGACCTATGGACGACCTACGACCCAAGAAAAGTTAAAATGAGGGTAAGACCTATGGACGTCCTACAGGCCAAGAAAAGATAACATAAGGGTAAGACCTATGGACAACCTACGACCCAAGAAAAGATAACACGGGGGTAAGACCTATGGACGACCTACGGCCCAAGAAAAGATTGACGAAGTGTATGGAGAGTTGGGAGTATAATATACCTGCACCATGGCTTATTTTGATTTGTAGTGCAATGATGGATGTCAACTGGGAATTATGAGGATGGTATTCTTTGTGGGGATGTTTTACTATTTTGAGGATTGATTTGGGGCTTTCGTGCAAGGTACCAAATCTGGCTTATGCTTCGTATACATCTTGAAGTGTATGGTGTAATAATCCATTTCAATGGATATGATACACATTTGAGGATGCAATGTAATATGCAGTTACGATTATAATATGCAGAGGGCGAATGATTAGGCTCATCGAGGTCTGTTGCCCGTTGTCCTGAGATGCCAATACAAATTGGTGCTTGAAAACTTTAAGAATTGAGTTGTAGCCTTGTTGGGGATTAAATTACAGTCTTGTTGGGGTTGTAGTAGCTTGATCTGACTTTCCCTACATCTTGGACTTCTTGTGGATGGTAGGTAGAGACATGGATCTCTTCAATTCCCCAAGTTTCTATGTGTTAGAGAATTGGATGCTCAACCATCTGTAGGGGGTGATGATGACAAAAGCTAGGTCGAGGTGACCGTTACAACCTGCTACCTGCATAGAAAAACAACATTTTAATTCCATGGCATTCCATTGGGATGCCTTCATATCTATGTAACGTCGTGTTTCACATCTTAGCTTGTGATTATTTTTGCCTTATTGTTTTCAATGCAATGCTTAATAAAGAATTTAAATCACAATTTGCATATGAAAAATAAAGTAAAAAGGACACAACAAAGTAACTTTTTGGTGGAAAGGAAATTTTTTATTAATGAGATTGGCTTGTGAATAGGCATTCGTGCATGGAAATAACTCCTAAATGAGAAAGTCGCAAAGAAAAGACAGATACAACAGGTAAAATGGCAATACAAAAATCTCAAACTTCCATTAAAATTGATATTGCTATAGTTCCCATATCCTTGATTGTCCGAGTGCTTTGCTGCTGAAAGATAATAGTTGTATTGATCCATCCAGTGTTAGGTGGGTATACTTGTTATTTTTGAAGAGTTTTCAGACTGCAGCCTCTCGCTTTTAGTCCCTAATTTTTGCCTGGATCTCCCTTTAGGTTTTTCAATCCACAGTGATACCCATTTTTTCCTAATCTGCCCTTTCTGGTTTTCGACTTAGCGGGTTATACTCTTTTTTCTTTCTTTTTTTAGCCCTAACTTTTTCCTAAGTTGCTCTTTCGGGTTTTTGACTTAGCGGGTCTTTTTATGCGTAGTATTTTTTGACTGAGTCTGAATTGACTGGAAGTGGAACGTGTTCCCCATCCATGTCTATCAGGATTAAAGCACCTCCTGAGATAGCTTTCTTCATGATTATGGCCCCTCATAGTTGGGAGTCCACTTGCCTCTCGGATCAGAGTGAATTGGGAGAATCTTCCTTAATAACAGGTCACATGTGTGGAACTCTCGAGGTCCAATCTTCTTGTCAAATGATCTCTTGAGACGTTGTTGATATAATTGACCATGACAAATGGCTGCTAGGCGCTTCTCTTCGATGAGATTGAGTTGGTCGAGCCTTGTTTGAATCCATTCAACTTCATCAAGCTTAGTATCCACCAGATCCCTTAATGAAGGAATTTCCACTTTGACTGAGAGCACCGCATCCATACCATAGACTAGCGAAAACGGAGTTTCCCCAGTGGAAGTACGCACCGAAGTTTTATAGCCGTGTAGAGAAAAGGGAAACATCTCATGGAAATCCTTGTATGTTCTCACCATTTTCTGGATGATCACCTTTAGGTTTTTGTTAGTTGCTTCGACTGCGCCATTCATCTTTGGCCGATAGGGTGGTGAATTATAGTTTTCAATCTTGAATTCTTCACACATCTCCTTCATCACTTTGCTGTTGATATTCGACCCATTATCTGTGATGATCTTGTTAGGAGTTCCTTAACGGCATATGATTTCTTTCTTGATGAAGCGAGTGATGACTTGCCTAGTCACATTCTTATACGAAGCCACTTCCACCCACTTGGTGAAGTAGTCAATAGCCACGAGAATGAACATGTGTCCATTTGAAGCTCTTGGCTTAATCTGTCTGATAGTATCAATGCCCCATATTGCAAAAGACAATGGTGAAGTCACCACATTCTAAGGAGTGGGAGGAATATGTATCATGTCTGCATAAACTTGGCATTTATGGCACATCTTCACATACATACAACAGTCACTTTCCATTGTCATCCAGAAATAACCTGCTCGTAGGATTTTCTTGGCCATAGCATGTCCATTGGCATGTGTCCCAAAAGAGCCCTCGTGAATTTCTTGTATGATGGATTCTGCTTCATGTCTATCCACGTTTCTGAGTAGAACCAAATCATAGTTTCTTTTGTATATAACGTCTCCTGAAAGTAAAAACTTGGATGTTAACCTTCTAAGGGTCGGCTTATCACAAATCATAGCACCCTCAGGATACTCTTGCTTCTCCAGATATCTTTTGATGTCAAAATACCACAGCTTTTCATCCGAAATGTCTTCAGTTGTGAGACAATAAGCAGGGAAAACATGTGATGGCTCCTTGTAATGAAGTATTCTTATATTGGGTGCATGATTCAGATAACTGACTTTGAACATTGCTGCTAAAGTAGCTAGAGCATCTACCAACTGATTTACTTCTCTAGGGATATGCTCAAAGGTGATCTCATCAAAAGCGGGTAAAAACTCTAATATTTAATCCCGGTATGGAACTAAATTAGGGTGTTGTGTATCTCAATCACCTCGTACCTGGTATATTACTAAGGCAGGTCCCTATAAACTTCAAGAATCTTGATTTTCAAATCAATGGCTGCTTCAAGGCCCATTACACAAGCTTCGTATTCTGCAACATTATTCGTACAATCAAAACATAACCTGGCTGTGAAAGGTATGTGAGTATTGCAAGGAGAGGTAAAAACTGCCCCAATACCATGGCCCATGGAATTTGATGCACCGTCGAACATGAGAGTCCATCTCCCCCTGGTTCAGGTCCTTCCTTATCATCAAGTTTCATAACATCCTCGTATGGGAAATCAAACATCATTGGCTGATACTCTTCCAATGGTTAATGGGAAAGAAGATCTGCAAGAATGCTACCATTGATAGCCTTTTGTGTGACGTACTAGATGTCATACTCAGATAAAAGCATTTGCCACCGAGCCAATCTTCCTGTAAGTGTTGGTTTCTCAAAGATGTACTTTATCAGATCCATCTTAGATATCAAAGAGCGTAGAGTGCATCAACATATACTGCCTCAAATGTCGAGCTTCCCACGTAAGAGCACAATAAGTCTTCTCAAGTAATGAATACCTTGATTCACAATCAGTAAAAATTTTGCTCAGATAATAAATGACGTGTTCTTTTCGTCCAGTATCACCATGTTGTCCGTGCACACAACCCATAGATCCTTCAAGCACAGTCAAATACATAATGATAGGTCTCCCTAGAACTTGAGGTATGGGTATTGGTGTTTCCTGAAGGTACTGTTTAATCTTTTCGAAGGCCTCTTAACAGCTATCATCCCAATGGCATCTTGATTCTTATGCAACAATTTAAAGATAGGTTCACAGGTAGCTGTAAGATGAGAAATAAACCTGGCTATGTAATTCAACCTCCCAAGAAACCCACCCACTTCTTTTTCATTTTTAGGTGCTGTCATATCCTGTATTGCTCTTACCTTGTCGGGATCTGCTTCAATTCCTTATTGACTTACAATAAAACCAAGTAACTTTCCTGATCGAACCCTAAAGGTGCACTTGTTGGGATTAAGCCTTAACCTAAACTTTCATAGACGATCAAACAACTTCTATAAATGGACCATATGTTCTTCTTCAGTTTGTGATTTTGCAATCATATCATCCACATACACCTCGATCTCTTAATGAATCATATCATGAAAGAGAGTCACGATAGCATGCTGATATGTTGCACCAGTATTTTTGAGACCAAAAGGCATGACCTTATAGCAAAAGGTACCCCAAGGAGTTGTAAAAGTTGTTTTATCCATGTCTTCAAGAGCTATTTTTATCTCATTGTAACCCGAGAATCCATCCATGAAGGAGAACACCGAAGACTGGGCAGTATTATCAACCAATACATCAATATGAGGCAACGAAAAATCGTCCTTTGAGCTTGCTCTATTTAAGTCTCAATATTCAACACACATACGAACCTTACAATCTATTTTAGGTATAGGCACAACGTTAGTAATCCATGGTGGATAATTTATTACAGAGAAGAAGCCTGCATCAAGCTGTTTCTGAACTTCTTCTTTGATCTTCAAATCCATGTCGGGCCTGGTTCTTCGTGGCTTCTGCTTTACAGGAGGACATTCTGGATTGAGCGGCAATATGTGCATCACTATATCAGTGTCTAAACCGGGCATGTCTTCATACGACTAAACGAAGATGTCATCATACTCTCGAAGAAACTCGATCAACCCCTTCTTTCTTCACTTTGCAAGGCAGCACCTATCTTGACTTCTCTTTTTACCTCTTCAGTACCGAGATTGATAACTTCTGTATCTTCTTGATATGGCTGGATGACCTTCTCTTGCTGTCTCAAGAGTCTCGCCAGTTCTTCAGGGATTTCAAAATCTTCTCCACTATCCTCGTTAGCTTGGTCAACTGAATTATAAAGGATATTAGGAACCACAACACTATCATTTTTTTACGAAATTCGAGACGAATCTTCGTGATTAATGATTTTATGTTTTATTTTAGAAAGTGCAAGGAAATATTTAGAATATGAAAATAAAAGCATTGCCATTTTATTTTAAAAAGTTAAAAGTAAAAGAAAAGCCAGGGAACAAAATTGTATGCGAAAGTGCGACTTTTATTCAATTTTAAACGAAGATTGAAACATAAGGGGCCCCTTCTATAAGCCGTCACTATGCTTTGGGCAGGGCATATGGCTTAATGGAAACAAAAAATTACACATCAAGGAAAACAACTTTAGGGATGTCCACAACAGTCCAATTGCTGAGCTCCTGGTCCAGTGAAATCTAATAGATAAATTTGGAAACATCTTCATCGTCACCTTCATCATTTGCTGCTAAAATTTGTCCTTCTTTTCTTGTACTAGCACTGATGAACACTTCGGAAATTGGGAGAACCTTATTTCCTTTGAGAGGAACCAAACTAGCTTGCACGGAGGAGGGTTGCTAATATCCAAGACCACAACGATCTTTCTTCTCAGGTACCTCAATCAATTTTCCCCAACTATCATGGGGAGATCTAGCTTCCATGAGGGCTTTGGCATCATTCAAAGAGGCCATGGGGGATACATACTTCTTACCTTACACGACGGGAAACCTGTCAATAGAAACAATTCCATAACTTGAAAGGGCAACTCATGCACCTCACCTTCCACTTCCACGCAACGGTAGGTTGTCAGGTTGTTAATCACTATATCTTATTCTCCATAACCGACAACAACTTTGTCGTTTACAATGAATTTCATGCGTTGGTGAAGAGTATATGTCATAGCTCCTGCTACATGGATCCATCAGCGACTCAAAAGGCAAGTATAGGATGGACGAATGTCCATAACGTAGAACGAAAGATAGAAGGTGTGGCGACCAATCTTGATAGGCAAGTGCACTTCTCCCTCCACAAACCTCATTGATCCATCAAACGCTCGAACAATTAGGGTGGAGGGCCTCATCATTACCCCATCCATATTCAGCTTAAACAGAGTATCCTTTGGCATCACATTGAGAGAAGAACCTGTATCTACCAAAACTAGAGATAAAACTGTATCCAAACACCTTATGGAAATGTGCAATGCTTTGTTATGCACTCTGCCTTCAACAGGGAGCTCATCACCACAGAAACCCAAACAATTTCCTACAACAATATTGGTTACGATCCCTTCAGATTGGGCCACATAAATGTCTTGTGTAACATGCGAAGAACATAAAATCTTCAATAAGGAATTGCAGTGGTTCTATTAACACAGGAAAAGAGACAAGATGGAGATCTTGGATGGCGTATGGTTGAGTTGATCCACCACTTTGTAATCACTTGGCATAAGAATCCTCAAAAGCTACTCCTCTTCCTATCCTACAGAAGGTTCAGGCTGGTTATCACTCACTTGCTTGCCCTTAGCCTTGGCTAGAGCATCATTGTTGGTTTCTTTGGGAGGCGGTGGCGGGGTAGAAAAGACCCTTCCACTACGAGTCATGTTACTGGTTCATGTAATGTTGGTAATATTCTTATCAACCACTAGGGGACACTCATATTTCTTCCCAAGAATATAAACCACATTATACTTCCACAGAACTGCCTTTGAGTTGTCACATAGAGGAGGAATAGGAATTTGAGCTATCATGGGGATAACTGGAGCTTGAATCATTAGTGGGGTAGCGGGAGCCTGAATCATCAATGGGGTGCCTTGTGTTACTAAGACGTTCCTTGGATAATAAGGAATTTCCAAGACATCAATCTCTTCTTCTAGAAATATCTTCTCTACCTGTAGGACACCTTCATCCATTAGATGTTGGATAGTCATCTTCAAACTAGCACACTCTTCAAGTTTAGAGGAACATAGTAAACAAAAATCATGGAGTTCTTGCAGCACCAGTGCTTCAACAAATGTTCTCTAACAGTCCCCAGTGACATCTTGATCTCGTCAACCTTGGTTACCAGAGTCTGCTCACTTCTTACTTTAATAGCATTGACCACTGCCCCTGGGTGAGGAGGCATGGGATTATTCTGAATATTGGGACCAACAGGATTGAAATTTATGGTCTTTGCATCAAGGAGGTCTTGAACTTTACATTTAAATGCTCTACAATTCTCAATCGTGTGGCCTGAGGCTCCAGAATGAAATTCACAACGAGAATTAATATCATACCCTTTGGGAGAGGATTTGGTGGTGGACCAAATTCACGCAGTTGAACCAACTGATTAGCAAGTAATTAGGGAGAAGTTAAGCATAAGACATAGGAATGGGATCAAATCTCCTCTCGGGCCATATTTGTCTCTGTTGAACTCTCAGACCTTGAGGTTGCTGATTCTGTTGTTGATAATTCAGAGGTGGTGCAAATTGTTGTTGTGGAGGATACTGTGGTTGAGGAGCAAAAGGTCGTTGTTGGCCCATCCAGTGTGTTGGAGTTGTAGCAGCATACACTTGAGGAACATATTGATTAGGAATAGCAGCGCGTGTTGGGAAATAAGGAAATTGAACTTGAGGATATGCAAGAGCTTTTCCTTGGTTGATGGTGACAAAACTAGTCTCACCCTCTTTCTTCTTGAAGAAACCAGAAAACGGCTTTCTACCAATGCCAATATTATTGTTGGTATTGTTAGGGATACCTTGGATCGTTCCAGCCTTAATATAAGTTTCAACATGTTCTCCAATAATGACCATATCAGAGAAAGAAGTAGAGGTACTGCTAATCTTGTGTTGGAGATAAGGACCTCGTAGAGTACCCATGAACAAATCAATCAGTTCACGATCCAAGAGAGAAGGTTGGACCCTTGCAGCCAGTTTATGCCACCTTTGGGCGTACTCTTTAAAAGACTCTTCAGATTTCTGTGTCAACCCCTGAAGCTGAGCGCGGCTAGGAGACATGGTGGTATTATGATGGTAATGTTTCAAAAAAGCGCCAGCAAGCTCTCCTCAAGTACTGGCATGAGTTTTCTCTAATTGCATATACCAGTCCAACGGTGCCCCTGTCAAGCTGTCTTGGATGAAATGCATGAGCAACCGTTCATTTTTAGCATAAGCTGCCATCTTGCGATAGTAAGAACGAAGATGAGTCTCTAGGCAGGAGTTGCCTTTGTATTTGTCAAACTTAGGAACCTTGAACTTGGGAGGAATAACTACCCCAGGCACGAGGCACATTGCATCAGTATTGAATCCTGAAGTCTTGATACCTTCCATAGCTTTGAGACGCTCTTCAAGATCATGGTACAACTTTGCATTTTCATCAACTCCAGCAGCGAGATTCGCATGGGGCTCATCAAGATCGATGACGTCATGATGATCATCAACATCATTCTGAGGAATTCTTGTAGGGGTCTCAACATTCTCATTATTATTACCTCCATTTGCAGAAGTGTAAGGGGCAGCAGTGACAAGCTTGGTAACACTTTGATGTAGCTCTTCTTGACCCTTGATGATAGCATGAAGGTTTTCCATAAGCTGATCCATTCGAGTGTTCATAGTGTCCATATCTTGGCAGAGAGCATTCTGATTTTCTTCGAAGATATCCATAAGTCTTTGTTGGTTGTTTCTTGTACAGTAGGGATATAGGGAGGTCGTCTTTTCTGTTCACTGAAGTCTGATGAAAAGGGACCCCAATAAGTTTTTGTTGTGAATAATGAATGCATGGTAGTATGAATGCATGTTTTATCTTCATTTCCGAGGAAATCCAAAGACTCGTCTATCTTTTAACAAATGTTTTTCATTTTTGAAAAGCTCAACCAACGAGACTTGTCTTTGGAATTATTTAGATATGAGATGCATATACATGATGGTATGACCTCATGGTATTCCATGGCATGAGATCTCAGCTCCACATATTTTGGATAACCATTGCGTATTCCTTTGCATAAACTGAAAGTAATAGGATCAAAGGTCCAACGTCATAATCATGAAGTCAAGGTAACCACCCATAAGGTATGTACTAGGGGTTTATCACCTGCCGAACAAAGTCTACGCTCTTCCTTTGGATATTACCAACGTCCCAATTACTCGGTAATTAGTAATATTCACAGGAAAAACTCGTCAGAGTGCAGCATCGCATGACAACTACTTCCAGATTACTCTGTCATAGTCTCCGCACTACACCTAAAAAGGTCAGGATGGGTTAATGGTTCTATGACTCTCAGCTTCTCTGGCTCCCAGGTCAAAAGCAATAATGTCTTCCCGATTACTCGGTAAACAATGCTACATTCAAGGGTATCTCCATTGAGTGGGGGATCGCATGCCTCCTTCTTTGGGATTACTCCCTCAAAGTTAACATGACTATACCACCCGTCCTAATCCTAAGTGTAACCCCAAATCTGAGTATAGGACTTTATCAAATGTAATCACCCAACCTAACATCATAAAAGATACAGTATATCCAGAATATGTGAGTAGAAACAGTATAATGCAATATATACAAAAGAAAGTAATAAATCAATAAAGAAATAAAGCGGTAAAGCAAATAAAGTAAATAAATAAATACCCAAAGAAACAAATAAACAAAACTAGGATTTACTTGCATTGGATCCCCAACAGATTCGCCAGCTGAAGCTACCGACAAAAAACACAGAGCCGCCGCTAAACTTTATTTATCCTAAAGGAAGGGGAAATATCGAGAAAATCCCAAAAGGATGGATAAGATGGTCTTGCGACCAAAAGAGAGGGTACATAAGTCGATTATGCGAGGGAAAGGTATTAATACCCCTCCCATCCATTGTACTTAATGGGATCCATTTTGATTGTTTGCTTCTAAGGGTGTGCCTATCTATAACTATACTTGCTAAGGGGAATTAAATGGTTTTTTATTAGTGCGTTCGTGAGGGTCTCGCAACCCTTTGCGTATGTATCCCATGAAGGAATCAGAACACCATAGTTCTTCTAGAAAATGTTGCTTTGTTGGTGTTTTTTAGTGGAAGACATTAACGCACGAATTCTAGCAATAGGCACGGTCGATATCACGGTAGAACAGAGATAACATGCCCTTTTGAGGGAATTTTTGATTTGTTAAATGTTTTGTTAACTGTGATATGGGTTTGAATAACGATTAAGTGTTTTTGGAATTTTTTGATTAAGGAGATAAAGTTTTGTTTTAATTTACAAAAGAAGAAAAGTCTAAAGGGAGACTAAAAAACCTAATTTTTGTCATACAAGGTGGACCTAATGTTGAGTGTAAAAGGGAAATTCTATCCTAAAGTTATCATACAAAGTTTGATCCTAATGTCTAATTCAACATGAAATGATCAACATGAATTTAATCGATTCAGGGGAATCACCTAAGGGAACATGTAACCAAGTAATCAAATAAAGATAGAGAAATTAAGTTCTTAATGTTTTTTATGATTTAAATAAAAGAAAATAATACTATAATATTTTTATGATATTTTTGTGAAAGTAAATATTAAAACCTGATTCTAATATTTTTTGTGTTTTCTATCATATAAAGAAAATTAAAAGTTAATTCTATTTTTTGTGATTTTTGTATAAAATTTAAAATGAAAAAAGAAAAAACTTAAAACTTAGAGTATTAAATAAAAATAAGTAAAGTTATGAGTTGAACTCATGCCCCTTGGGTTATAACTTTCTTACCTTGCCACTGAACCAAGTTGTTTTTCTGTTATATTTACAGTTTTAATTAATAATAAAATAAAAGAGTTTGGATTAAAAGGAAAAAACAGAATAAAGGTAAAAATGTCCCGGGGGGGGGGGGGGGGGGGGGTCTCAAACCCGGGACCTCAAGCACTCAAACGCACACACTTACCACTGCACCATCTGTTCATTCGTTTATTATAACCATTCAAATAAATAAAGTAACAAAAACAATCAATGGGTTTAAATGGAGACAAAAATGCAGAAAGATGGTAAAAATTCCCCCAAGGGGTCTCGAACCCAGTACCTCACGCCTAGAGACTAACGCTTCAACCACTATGCCATGTTACTCATTCACTATTTTCACGCTTCAATTAATATAAAAATGAAACTTGTGAAATGGGTTGGGCTAAATGACAAGCCCAAACCCATATCTGTTTTGGGGAATAGAGAGGGTTTTGAAAACCCTTGAGGGAAGGGTGCCGCAGGCTCTGGGGAAGAGGAAAAATTGTCATTGATTCAAATTAATTTTGTTTAATTCTCCAATAACTTAACAATTAAAACAAAAAGAAATCTCTCTCTCTCTTATTTCACGTTTCTCTGTTTCAACCTTCCCACTTCCAATCATTCCTCTCATCACCGATTTCTCATCATCTTCAATCAATCTTTCTCCAAAAATCAACACCTTTTTCTCTCTTTTTCCCTTTCAACCATGCATATCTGAACAATACTTCTCACTCTGTTTCCAATCACGGTTTCAACATAAACTCTGCTTACGATTTCTTATCATATTTTGTAAGAGTCAACAACAACAAACTCTTCTTCCAATTTCTCTCTCTTCTTCTTCTTCTTTGATTTTCACTTCTCCTTCTTCTGTGTGATTTTCAATTGTGCGGTTGATGTGATGTTGAAGATGAAATTACGATAAATAGTTATTGTTGTTAGTGCAGAGTTTGTTGAGAAATAAGAATGCGACAAAATTCATTGAAGCTTTGAAACAGATGCTTGATGAAGATGCAGTGATGTTCTGGATTTGATTGCATGTCCGTCAATGCGATAAAGATGAAGATTTGATGATGATAAAGTTATTGTTGTGGTGTTGATGGAGATTGAAGAGAGAAAAATGGAGATAGGTAAAAGTGAAGCCTTTTCTGATTTGTGAGTTTGTATCTATTTTCTGCAGGTTGAGTGAAAAAATGATGGTTTGGAGGAAGACTTGATAAATTTAGACAGAGTTTCTTTACAATTTTCTTCCCCTAATCTCCTCTATTTTTGCGATTCTTGTGTGTTACAGTCTACCCCCACTTTTGTTGTATATCTGTATGTTTTATAGTGAATAAGAAAAAGGTTTTGGGAGGGAAATATTAGATAGTTTAAACACTTATGGTATGTTATTTTTGTGACTTTTTGTTGCAAGTTTTCTTTATCCATTCTTGTGCAATGTTTAGACTGATATAATGCATGGTTTTGTAGGCCTGTGGAGCAGTATTGCAGCAGTTTTTTGTAGTCTTATAAACTGTATTTTTGATTGTTTTTGTCGGTCAAATTAGTAGGTCTTGGAAAACAAAGTGGTGGGCTAGTTTTGGGTCGTTTTGAGCAAATTTTGCAGCAATACTTGGACTGTTATGTTTGGCTTCGTATGATGCAGTTTTTTTCTATGTATGCAGACTCGTATAGCAGGCTGGTTTTGGACAGTTGGCGCATAGCAGTAACAGGACTGGTTTGATAAGTTTTTGGACTGCTCTGAATTATTTTACACATCTTTAATCTTTCTTTTTTTGATGCAGCACTGTAGGTTTATGGATAGAAACATGGTTTAGGTTTAGCAAGGAAAATTTTGGACAACAAGGTATATTATTTGTGTTTTAATTGGGCATGATTGTTTTTTAATTGTTGGTGATGAAGGTTTCTTAGCTAATGATGATGTTTTGATGAAATTGAAGTGATGGAAGCCTAGTGACGTTTGAAGGCCTTAGACTTACATATATTCATTGGGATTTAGCGTTGACACTTGACTTGTTATGGCTATGCATGAAGCTTGAACGAGGAGCATGTATTTTATAAGTTTTTAGGAACCATAGGCCTAGGATAGAAATATGAACTCTATTTGTTTGTGAGTGATGGGATGTAAATGGAAATGATATGATAAACTTTAAGCATTTGAACCTTGTAATTTGAATTCATATTGAACTAAAAGTGCCTTGATTTACTTTGAACGAATTATGGTGGAAAGTTCTTGAAGCTATGAAAGAGTTATGAATGTAATTTGAAATTATGAATGTAACTCTTGAGGGGAACTTGAGTGAATTTTGCAACATTTGAACTTTGAATATGGTCTTGAGAAGTTCTTGAAATATTTTAAAGAATGACCTTGAAATTTTTGACTGGACGAAATATGCCTTGTGATTTGAATAGGGACCATGCCTTGATCAACATCATCTCTTGAATAAATTCCGCTTTACTTCCTAATTCAAATCTGAATCAATCTTGCGTGACAAGAATCAAAGAATAAAGACAGTGATAATGCCTTGATCATAATGTGAATCTACAATCGTCATCACATGCATCACGACTCAAACATTGTAACTCAAACCACAAGCCTTTACTTTGATGAAGTCCCCAAAACAAAACCTTAAAAGGATATCATCGTGAAAAGATAAATAAGGCTTGAGTGCTCTTAAAAATAAAACCCTAATCTCATTATTGACAATAGGGAAATAAACCCTAAATCAGGATATTGATTGAAACAATTGATGAACCCTTAAGAACATACAAGTGACAACCCTATCATTTGTATTGATGAACTTCAACCAACCCGCACATGAAGGACGCAAAACCCTGGTCCACCTGAGCTGAACACTGAATGAAGAAAATGGTTTGATGATCCTCAGTAAAGAGAATGCTTGTGATGATGGAGAGAAAAAAACCTTAAATATCGAGGAAATGATGGTCAAGATAGTCGCGGTATCAAAACCCTAATTACTAAGTTCGCCGCTCAAGAGAAAAACCAGATGAGTCCACCTTTATTTTAACTGGAGGAATCTCAAACCAATGGAAACCCTAATTTTTAACTGAACAACTTAGGAGATAGTAACTGAGGAGAAAACCCTGATTTTTAGTCACACATAGGGAAATAAACCCTAATCCAAGATCTTGTTGAATTTG
The DNA here is from genome assembly GCA_948472305.1 of Vicia faba. Taxonomy (NCBI): domain Eukaryota; kingdom Viridiplantae; phylum Streptophyta; class Magnoliopsida; order Fabales; family Fabaceae; genus Vicia; species Vicia faba. The sequence goes on from OX451737.1 coordinate 1,484,361,642, forward strand.
AATGAGAAAAGGCCTTGTACATGGATAAATAAGAAACTCATGATAACCATACTTCAAAATCTAATTCCACTTCCTACTGCCCAAGGAGGAGCCAAGAAAATAAACTATAGAATGTAGAAGCCTCAAACCAAAATTGAACCCTAGTTAGCATAACCAATGATGCTGAACCCAAGCCTTAGGAATGTATGATATGTTAATGATTTAGTGGAAATTATGCAAATGAAATGCGAAGCCTAAACTAGATAAAAGAAAAATAGGCAGGACAAATTTGGGGTATGACATCAGTGCTGAGACTGGGAAAAGAAATATTGACATCAAATCTAAGGTTAGGAATTTCTGGGGAAGCCACTCGTTGTGGTTAACATTGCATTGGAGAAGATAAAATTTCACAATGAACTATCTCTATCATATCGAAGAGATCAACCATCCATTAGAGTGGATAAGATTCATATATGGGGATAACTTCTATGGGAATTAACAGACTACTCAAAAGAGATCACCACTTTCCATCCAAAAGGGAATCTGAGGACATACAAGCTTCTCAAATAAAGAGACTGTAGCGGAAGAAATGTTGAGACTAAGCCATTGAATTGACTTAACTTGCACAAATCAAATAAAAATGGCCACTGCGCTTTATTGTTTCCAAATGAAATGGGAAAAGAGTGAGTAAACCCAAAAGTGAGGGAGAGAGAATCTAGGTATGGGGGTTGGTTATGCAAAGGGAAGATATTAGCACCCTAAACATCTATGGTACTCTGCAGGAACCTCTTCGAAAATCTTTGTATTTTGGATATAAAAGGTGTATAAAAAAATAGATGGTGGAGATGAGAAAAGAAGTATTTTTTACGATTTTTGCACGGTGTTTACCTTGGGTTTTGGTAAACAACCGCTGATCCTCCAAATGGTTACTTATTTGGTTACTCGCAGGATCGATCAGATTGATCCTAGGACATAGGTTGATTTTGAAGTTTGATTAAATTGGATAAGGCTTTAAATAAAGAGGTTTTAAATAAATTGCATGAAGGAAAGACTTGGTAAAATAAACAAGGCTTAAAGTAAAAGGTTCGACAAGAATGTAAAGGAGAAAGCAAGTAAATTTTTGGAAAAAGTAAATGACTTTGATTAATAAAATTGGTGTTTCACACATACATTTCTCAACAATTCTTTCTCACACGCTGGGTACTCGAATCTATATGAGTGACTTTGTATAGAACTGTGAACACACGCGAGAAACTACATGACTACTATTATTTATACTAAAACATCCCAAGTAACCGCCGGGCAGTTATACTGCTTCGAGATCAATCCACTTGGCACGTTCTCCACGTTCGACGCTCCAGATCCTTGCACGTTTGCACGTGGTAACTGCTGGAAACCGTTTTCCCTCCAAAAGCTTGAATTTCAAACTGCTCCACCCTGAACCGTCGAACACTTTCGTCAAGAGACATCTTCGACGAGAAACTCCTTCGACGTCGAAGGCAACCAGCCTTCTTCCTTGGAAGAAATCTTCTAAGTACTTTGCCATCTTTCGACGGGCATTTCGACAGACTTAGCCAGTCGAAGACATCCTTCAGCTTTAATGGCTGACATCAACAAAACAAAGGTGTCGAATTTAGGAGCCAACAAATTACCCCCCAAGAATGCCTTATTTCGATTCTGAAAGAAAAAGGCATTCTTTGAAACGCCATTCGACACCTGTCTTTCCACGCTTAGTCACAAATTAACTTGTGCACTTTTTGTTGTTTTCTACCAACTATTGGCAATCCCAAGAAAACCATCATTGTTCCGTACCTAGGACGTCACTTTCAGTACGGCGTGCAGTACCAAACGTCATTTCAGAATTTGTCATTATGACAATTCTCAAAAACGAGGACGCACGCTGCGTCCCTCTATTTCTGCAGAACGGCTAAAACAACAGGGGGCTGCCACGCGTCCCACTAACTCCTGCAGCATTAAATGGCATTTAATGTCCTCGTTTTTGGGGATTTTTCCCACTACTATAAATAGCAGTAAACACCCCATTGTGAGACTTTTTACGCCATCTAGCTTTCAAACTTCTCTGTTTTCATACAAGCTTTGCAGAAACTCTTCCTCTTTCACTTCGTCTTCAACCTCATTTCAAACTCAACACTAAACCATGGCATCTGGTTCTACTGCTCCTAGTGCTAACGCACCAACTGAAAATGCTAAACCCAAGGTTTTCGTCACTGCTCCGGTAGTAACTTCTACAGGCAAACGAAGGGTTCCTGAACCCTTGGACATCGCCGTTCGCGACGCCTACTCACGCCACTTGATGATCCCGGTTGGATACTCCAACCAGATCTTTGCAATGTCTGGCCCCATGTATCCAAGTATCTCTGAGGCTATGAAGATCAAGAGCTATTTCCCAGTAGTCGAGAAACTCAAACCAGTCGCATGCGCCAAGAAAGACGCAGAAGACAATGAAGACCCTGCACATGAAAAAATCGACCTCTGCTTCTTCAACAGAGGTGTTAGGGCCTTCAGGTCTTGCCCTAACCTTACCCCAGATTACGTTGCTTGGCTAGTAAAGATGGAGAAGCACCAAACTTCGATCTGGAAGGATATGGGGATCTTCGACCTAGTGATGTTGTCGAAGACAGGTTTGAACTATTCTCCGGAGATGCTGATAGCTTCTCTGCTGTTCTGGGACTACTCCCACTTTACTTTCCATCTCCCCTGTGGGATGCTAACCCCCACACTCTTCGACGTGGCCGCTATTACTGGCCTTCGACCCACCGGGGATTACTTCGATCCGGAGGAGATGTCGGAGGACCAAATTGGCTTCTCTGAGACCAAACCAACATACACCACTTTCATCAACCACTATCACGACAGGTCGACAGATGCTGTGTCGGATGTCGAACACATAGCGTTTCTAGCCTTATGGCTGACTCGCTTTGTGTTTTGCTCGAAGTCTTTGCAGGTGACCAAAAAGATGGTCACTCTTGCTACTCAACTGCATCATCGCCAAAACATCTGTTTGGCAGAACTGATTCTGGCTAGCCTCTATGATTCGATCAACAATGGGGCAACTCTTCTAAAAATCATTGAGAACAGGGCCAGCTTGCTACTTGCTGGGCCTTTTTGGCTGCTCCAACTGTGGCTCAATGCCACTTTCGAATCTTTTTTGCCTAAGAAAGTTCAGATAAACGAGCAGGCTCCAGCGATAGCGAACAGACGCGTCGAAGGAACCAGGCTGGCTCTGTTGACACCTATGGAAGATGGACTGGAGTTTCAGCAAACCTTCACCAACTTCGTTCTGATGTTTGCTCGAAGGAAGGAGTTTGTTTCAACTATGGCTCCATTTGCTCGACGGCAGGTAGGCCCAGCATGGTTCACAAGGCCACATCCAAGGACGTCGAGTGGTCCTAATGTTGACGAACATACAATACTGTGGGAGGCGTTCCTTACACCAAGGATCATGCCTCTTCGATTCAGGAGCTCTAAGACTCATTTGAGTCTGATTGCATACCAACCAAACCTGGTATCTCGCCAGTTTGGTATTATCCAAACCCTACCTTCTCCGATTTTTCCACGAGAGAAGTCAATGTTGTACTTCTGCAATGATTACACAGAAGAAGCTGCCATCAAGCATATCGGAAGATATGCTGGTCGAACAGTCCTCTCGTTGTTTGACTACCAGCTCAATTTTCTTTGTTCACCATCCTTCGAGGAGTGGTGGAAAAGCTATTATGCTGAGTACTTCTTCGACGAGAAGGACTTCATGGATGAGCTGCAGAAGTCTTTTGTCCTTGTGTTGGACAAAATAAAGAAATGTAAGTTCATGCTCTCACATTACTTTTTGTCTTTCTCTTCGACTGCTAGCCTGTTAACTTTTTATTTGCTTTCAGTTGTTCGAAAGCCTGTAGCCAAGAAGGCTACAGAAGGCCAACAGGGAGGAGGCCCTTCAACAAAACCTCCACCGCCGGTGAAGACTACAGCGCCGGCGAAGACCACAAGCAACCAACAGGGGGAAGGCTCTTCGAAGAAGCCTTCTATATCGGTAACCAGATTTTCATCATTTTTCCTGGCTTTCGACTTTTCACTTTCGATGCAATTATTAAATCGAATTCCCATTGGTTTTCTAGGCACCTTCGCCCAAGAAACGGCCAGCACTGGTGGTCGAATCTGGGAGCGATGAAGAAAGTGATTCTCCCCCTGCCCCTCTAAAGAGGCGAAAGTTGACGAAGGATGTTTCTGTTCCTGCTCCTGCTCCTGAAGGTCGAACCATCAGAATAAAAGTTGCTGGGAGAAAGCCTAGGCCACCTCCAGTGATCATCGAGGAGCCAACTGAGGAGGAACTAAACATTCTTCTTAACAAGCCTGTCGAAAGCGACAATTCCAGCCCTGGGGCTGAAGCTAATCCACAGGTAATCCCTTAGACCTTTTTATAATTTAGGTATAGATACCCATATTCGATTGTGTCTCTTTCGATCTCTGAAGATTTGTCTTCTTTCCTTTTTCAGGACACTACTGAAAGTTCTCCGCCAAGGACCTCTGAAACGCTGGAATCTGCTGAACTCAGCAGGCCTCAGGAAAAAGGCTTGGGAAATGACGAAGCCCATACTGAGAATGAGGCCAATGCCGAAACGGTAGAAAAACCAACAGAGGAACCTCTGGTGGAGGAACAACAGCCAGAAGCGGTTCAGGAGGTGGATCTGTCAGAAGAGAATCATGAAGAAAGGGACCAAGGCAATGCTGGCGAAGAAAATCAAGGTGCTGTTGACGAAGAGAACCAAGGTGGAACTGGAAAAGGACACCAGGGTGACGCTAGCGAAGAGCACCAAGGCGATGCTAGCGACGAACCACAAGTCGACGCTGGTACTGCCCCAGTCCGAGTCGAAGAGCAACAAGTCGAGGCACCTAACATTCAACAACCTCAGACCCAAGACAATACTGTTGCAAGGGTTACCTCCACGAAGCACAGGTCAAAAGAGGACTTAGAACTCTTGAAACAAACTGACCCTGTTAGCTATCTCAACGCAATCATCGAGAGCAAGAGTTCGTCTGATGCTAGTCAGGAGATTCCTACCCTGTCGGGGAAGTCTACTGAAACCTCTCCTCTCGATGACGCTTTGACGAAGGTTAAGGCCCAGTTCTTCAAGAGGGACTTGATGAAGGCTTTAGAGGGGGACCCCACTGCTCCATCATGTTTGAAGGATGTCTTGAATGCTGTCGACTTGTTAGCTGTAGCCCCAGAAGTCTCAGGCTTGATCATGGAGTTACACTCTATGATTGATCAAGTCTCAGCAGATTACAGGCGCCAAAGGGGGTTTAACAGTCAGCTTGAGGTGTTGTATGGCAAAAGCTCCTCTGCATGGACTGCTGTCTCGGATACGACCTCTCGAATTGCAGAGTTGTCGAAACAAAAAGCATCTACGCAGGAAGAAGTCGATGCCATTGATCGAGAGAATGCTTCCTTCCGGGCACAAATCGCAGAGATAGAAGCGAAGATAAATGCCAACACTATACGCAAGGAGGAACTTCTTTCGACCATCTCAGACACCGAGAGCCAAACTGAAATCAAACAAGGCCTGGAATTCGCTGAGAGGGCCCAAGGCTTCGACGCTCAGATTGCCAAACTAGTGCAGGAGAACGCCTGGTGCAAGAAAAGGTTGGAGCTGCAGCAAGCCAAGTACATTCGACTCAAGGACTCTCTTCCCTTTTGATTGATTCTCTTTTGTAACCATATTTTGTAATCCATATTCGACAACAATTGCCATCTTGGCTGAAATTTATAAAATTTCCATTTTGGCATTTTTATGGTTAATTTAGTCTTGTTCTTTTATTATTTTATTTTTACCTCTTGAAGTATAGGTTTGTATTTTTTCAAATATTTACCATTTACCCTCAAGAGCCTTTTATCTCCACCTAACTCTTCGACTTCATAGGCTCCACCAGAAAAAGTTTGGATAACTCTGAAGGGTCCTTCCCATTTGGGTGACCATTTCCCCATGCTTCGATCTCTTCGATCCATGGGAAGAATCACTTTCCAAACTAGTTCTTCAGGCAAAAATACCTTAGGTTTTACCTTTTTATTATAAGAGTCTTCTACTCTTTTCTTCTGAAGTCTGAGTAGGTCGAGAGCGCGTAATCTCTCTTCGTCTAAATCTACCAGTTCATCTAACATCATGTTCCAATAAAATTCAGAAGGAATATCATAATGCCTCTGAACCCTTGCAGATTGAAGACAAATTTCTGCTGGCAACACTGCATCATGGCCAAAAGTTAGCCTATACGGTGTTGTACCAGTGGCTTCTTTTGGGGACGTTCGACAAGCCCATAAAATCTGGTCTAACGTCTTGTGCCAATTCTTTGGTTTCTTCCCAACATGTTTCTTTATCAAGCCAATCACCACTTTGTTAGCTGCTTCGACTTGACCATTCGCCTGTGCATAATAAGGCGTTGATGTTAGGAGTTTGAAACCTGTTTCCTGAGCAAATTCCTGCATCTTTCGACCAGTGAAAACTGACCCTTGATCAGTTGTTATTGTCTCAGGGATTCCATACCTAAAGATAATGTTCTTTTGAATAAATTCAATGACATTTTCTTGGTCCACATTGACTAAAGGGACAGCTTCGATCCACTTAGTAAAATAATCAATGCCTACCAATATGTATTTCTGACTCTTTGATGATGTTGGTCGAATCTCTCCAATGAGATCCAACGCCCATCCTCTAAAAGGCCAAGGCTTCACTATCGAGTGAAGTTCGCTTGCTGGTACATGTTGGATGCCTGTATGGACTTGACACTCTTGACAACCCTTGGCGAACTCAACACAATCTTTCAGCATAGTGGGCCAATATAGTCCTTGTCGAAACAACAACCATTTCATCTTATGGCCTGCTTGGTGAGCCCCACATGCCCCAGCATGCATAGTCGAAAGGGCTATGTATGCTTCAGTCTCACTTAAACATTTCAGCAACACCCCTCCAGGCGTCTTCTTGAATAACTCATTACCCATGAGTACAAAACTCAACGCCCTGTATTTTGTTTTTCGTTCTGTCGAAGCTCCTGGATTTTGAAGATAGTCCACAATAGGTTTCCTCCAATCTTGCTCTGACAAATTATCAATGAACGAAATCTCGAAGTTACTGTGATCAGCATATCCTAATCTCGTCGATTCCAAGTCTGATGGTGATAGACAAGTTGCTTTTATCTTTTCTCGAACTTCGATTGCTCTTTGTAATTTCGTTTTTGAAATCTTATACCCAGATGCAATTTGTGCCAAGTCATTGGCTATTTGATTTTCGACTCTGGGTATGTGTCGAATATTGATCGTTTCAAATTTTTTCAATAAACGATTTGCTATCACAAAGTACATAATGAGATTCTCTCTTATGCATTTATATTCCTTTGTGACTTGCTTAATGACTAACTCTGAGTCTCCCATTATTTCGACTCGAGTTGCCCCCAATTCCAACAATATCTCAAGGCCAGTAATTAGAGCTTCATACTCAGCCTCATTGTTCGAACAAGAACCTGATATTTTGTACTTGAATGTTGTTGGAATTTTATCTGGAGAAATAATCAAGACTCCTACCCCTGTTCCATCTTTATGGCTGGAACCATCGAAGTAGAATTTCCAAGGCTCTATCTCCACATAATTAATATTCTCGACTTGAATTGAGTGGTCGACTATGAAATCTGCAACCACTTGTCCTTTTACTGCCTTAAGAGGCATAAAGGTCAAGGAGTATTCAGTTAATGCTAATGCCCACTTGCCAATTCGACTATGCAAGATAGGTTTCGACAACATATATTTGAAAACATCAAAATGAGACGAAACATAAACATCAACTGGTTTTATATACTGCTTGAGTTTTGTACAAGAGAAATACAGACATAGACACAATTTTTCAACTTCACTATATCTAGTTTCTGCATCGTTCAAAACTCTACTGAGATAATAAATGGGTCTTTCGACTCCATTCTCATCCTCTTGGGCTAACATGCTTCCCAGAGTTTTGTCGGATGCAGCTATGTACAATCTCATACTCCTATTGCTACAAGGAGGCACCAAAATAGGTGGCTTAGTGAGGTACCCTTTGATTTTGTCGAAGGCTTCTTGTTGCTCCTGCCCCCATTCGAACCCCTCTTTATTCAGTCGAAGTAAGGGTGAAAAGGCCTGAGCTTTCCCACTTAGATTAGATATAAACCTCCTTAAGAAATTTATCTTGCCTAAGAGAGATTGCAATTCCTTCTTATTCGATGGCGCTTTCGCTTCCAGAATTGCCTTCGTCTTGTTCTGGTTGATTTCGATTCCTTTCTTGTGGACAACGAAGCCCAAGAAATCTCCAGCTTTCACACAGAATGCACACTTCAAAGGGTTCATCTTCAGACCATGTTCTCTCATTCTTTCGAATGATTGTCGAAGGTGGTCAATATGATTCTTCCTGGAAACAGATTTTATAACAATATCATCAATATATACTTGCATAAAAGTGTTAATAAAATCATGGAAGATAGTATTCATTGCTCGCTGGTACGTTGCCCCAGCGTTTTTTAGGCCAAAAGGCATCACTACCCATTCGTAAGTGCCTAAGGCCCCAGGGCATCGAAAAGCTGTTTTCGACACGTCCTCTTCAGCAATGAATATTTGATTATATCCTGAATAACCATCGAGCATACTCAGGTATTCATAGCCAGCGGCAGAATCGACTAGCATTTCCGCCACAGGCATAGGATATTCATCTTTGGGGGTGGCAGCATTCAAGTCTCTGAAATCTATGCACACCCTTAACGTACCATTTTTCTTAATTACTGGCACAATATTTGCAATCCATTCGACATACCTTGTAACACGGATGAATTTGCATTTCAGAAGTCTTTCGACCTCCGTTTTGATCTTCGACAGTATTTCTGGAGCGAAGCGCCTTGGATTTTGCTTGATTGGCTTCTTCCCAGGTTTGATTGGCAACTGAAGTTCTACCAATCCTCTGTCGAGACCAGGCATTTCGTCATAATCCCATGCAAAACAGTCTTTAAACTCTTTCAGCAATTGGATTACTTCCAACCTAAGTTCTGGATCGATTTTGGCGCTGATGTAAGTTGGCCTTTTTTCTGATCCTTCGCCTAAGTTGATTTCTTCTAAAGGGTCTTGCGCTAACATTTTAATGTTGTTCGCCAAGGGGTCCTTTTCGAAGCCCAAAGGCTCATCGTCATAGATGGCGTCGAGCCTCTGTTCCTGCATTTCTTCTGGCATGATATCAGGAGGTTTTGGATCGAAATCCTTTCCTGGGCCTACAGCAGATAATTGTTGATCATTGGCCTGTGTGGCCATGTACTTTACTTCGGCTTCGAGAGCCGTTATCATCTTGGTTTCGGCTACATAAGCCGAAATTCGCTTCAAAGATTGTAACTCAGTCATTATCACTGAATTCACTTCCCCAACCAGTTGGTTGGATATCAGTTAACCCACTGAAGTCTATGTGGGACAAGTCTTCTCTGTCCCATTGGAAACCATGCTCAGGATGCAGGTATAGGGAACAAAAAGTGTTTGGCGCTGGCGCCATGTCGAAGTCAGGTGTTGGACATGGCCCTATGTGAGCCAAGTTCTTGTCGAAATCTGCCAAACCCAGGTGATTCACTTCGCCAAGGTAATACCTTTGATCTGCCTCTATGTTTTCGACCATTCCATCTGGACGCCATAGCAGCAGCCTTTGGTGCATCGATGAAGGCACAGCGCCAACACCATGAATCCATTCACGGCCCAACAAAAGGTTGTAGTTAGGTTTGGCCGATATGACCATAAACATCGTTGGTCGAAGGATCGACCCTACTTTGATATCTAGCTGGATCACTCCCATAGTGGTCCCTATGCCGCCCTCATAGTTCGACAGGACCATGTTGTGAGGCTTAATGTCCTCATCCCTTTTGCCAATTTTCCTTAGCATAGAGTGAGGGATAATATTGATGGTTGCCCCACAATCGACCAATATTTTATTCACAGTAGTTTCTTCGAGTTTAGCCCTTATGAATAAAGGCTTGAGGTGATTTTTCATCGCCTCTGTAGGTGGCTCGAAGAAGCCATTTTGTTCCTCAGTAGTGCCATTGTCCATGACAAAATAGCACACTGACCTATGTTTGGCCATTTCTTGCTCCACTTCCCAGTCACTTGCTTCGACTTCTACTTGTCGATTGAATTCTCTGGGCAGCACTGAAACTATATTCACCATTATATCCAAAGTATCATCAGACTCAACATCGTCTTCGTCTTCGACTTCACTTTGGTTAGGCCAAACTAGCCTGTTGGTTACTGGCTCCCTCTCTAGAGGCTTCCTTTGTTTCCTTTGAGGAACATTCGAACTAGTTTCTGCCTTAGGTTCGTTGGCAGCCTCCCTTTCAGCTTTTCGTCTCCTTTGATATCTCCTCCATTGAGATCGAGACATAGGATTTTTACCCTTGTAGTTGTTGGACACTTGTGCAACCTTAGGTGCAGCAACTTGAGGCTCTTTCTTTTGAGACAAAGAGGAACCTCTTGGCACATCGAAAGAATGCCATTTCTCCTCACTTGGCCTTTTCCGGCCAGAGGTTCTGTACCAAGTATCTACTGGCACATTTGTTGGAGGCCTAAAAGTCAATGGCCTCTTTTCTTGGTTAGAACCTCTTTGAGAGGCTCTTCTGGGATCATGTCGAAGGTCAACATTCTCCCTTCTCTTATTCGCTGCTCTTACGCCTTGAATGTGCTCAGCAGCTTTTTTATCAAAGATCGAACTGCATCTTGGACACAGCATCACCTCTGATTTCTTTTTCTGGCATCTTTGTAGAAAATCTGCCAAGTTTTCATTTTCTCGAGGGAAAGCAGTCTTATTAGCCTGTTCTTGCCTCATGGCCTCTTCTGATACTTTTGGGTCAGAAAGTTCGACCATGTTGATATTCATTGTATCTTTGTTAGCAAGAGTTAACTGCTTCATTTGTACCTCCAGATTCTCCGTCTGGCCTTGAACAGTGGCCAAGTGGGAACTGGGTTTTGATCCAGTTTTTTGTGCTTCAACGGTCTCCGATTTCGGATTTTTGACCGCTTTCTGGACAGCTTCAATTGTCTTCCTGGATAAATTTCCAGAAAAACTGCCAAAGATTGGCATGTTGATGTGGTCCTTTGAGACTTCGACCACGGTAATTCCTGGCTTCTTCGACTGGATCCTGGTTGCCTCTATCACGTTCACCTCAGAGGGTTCAGCATAGTGGGCTTCAGCCTGCAATGGATTTGAGTCGACAGCCATGGGGGATTTGTCAGCAAATTTCAATCTTCCTTCTTCGATAGCGTCTTACACAAGATTCCTGAAAAGAAAACATTGAGAAGTTTTATGGCCCAGAAAATTATGATATTTGCAAAAACCTCTCTTCTTTCTTTGATCAAGAGGAGGCAGTTTCACCCCTGGGGGTACTATCATTTGGCCATCTTTAACCAATAAATCGAATATTTCATCACATTTTGTGATGTCAAAACTATAAGTCTTTTTTGGGAACCTATCGTTGGTCCTTTCTGGACCAATGGGATTTTTCCCATTTGAGGGGACTAACAGTTTACAAGAGTATGGTGGCCCTTGTTTCAGTTCTGCTAAATCGACTTCTCCTTCTTCGACAGTTAAAGCATCGTCGAAGGATTCTAGATCTTCGTCATCCATCTCAACGTACGCTATCCTCTCTCTCTTGTGAGTTTTCGTTGCCTTAGCTTTTTCAGCTTTGAGGCGCTCTACCTGTCGAACTCTATCGGCCAGTTGGGCCATGTCTCTTAGGTACTGGGTGTCTAGCTTCTTCCTAATGGAATAATCTAAACCGCCTGCGGCTATTTCGACCAACTCATGTTCTGGCACTTGTGTAAAACATCTCGCCTTGAGCAACCTAAACCTATTTAGATATTCGTCTATAGGTTCAGTGAAACGTCTCTTCACACTGGCCAGTTCTTTCAGGCTTATCTTGGTTTGCCCCATGTAGAATTGTTCATGGAACAATCTTTCCAACTGGGTCCAATGATGGATCGAATTGGGGGGGAGAGTTGTAAACCAAGTAAAAGCGTTCTTTGTTAAAGAACTTGGGAAGTACTTGATCCTTAGGTTTTCGTTATTCGAAATGTCACCCGCTTCGATCAAATATCTCGCCACATGCTCGACAGTAGATTCTGTCGTGTCCCCCGAGAACTTAGTAAATTTGGGGACTTTGCATCTAGGAGGTAAGTCCGTTTGTAACACGTATTCTGACAATGGAGATGTGAAGTTGGGCCTTCGAAAGCCCATGTTCATCCCATTCTGAGTCATGATCCTTTCGATCATGGTTGCCAGATTGTTTTCCAAACCCATGTTCTGGTATTGGATATGCTGAACCACTTCGTCAGCATTTTGGTTTCTGTTAACTAACCTTACCTCTGGGGCTATTACCCTAGGTTCCTCGACAGGTTGTTCTAATCGTGCCCTAAGGTTTTCTTCGACAGGCTGTTGAGCCTGGTTAATGGTGGTTTCTTCCTCTAAAAATATCCCCTGATTTCCCCTTATTTGCGCCCTTTGGGGCTGTCGAATAGGTTGGGGTACTCCAAAGAAGTCAGCCAAACGCGTCATTTGCGCTGTCACTTGCTGATTCGATTGAGTAGTGTTTTGTATTAGAGGGTTTAGCACTGTACTCAAAGTTTGTGCCAACATTTGCACCATATCATGGTTGCTTTCGTCCATTTGTTGCCTCAAGACTGCTGTCGAGGCATTTGTAAGGCCATGGGCTACTTGGGACGTTCCTCCTAAGAGTTGGGTCCTATTTCTATTCGCCATGCCTACTCCAGAGCCTTGGAGTGGCGAAGAGGCACTCACAAAAGGGTCTGAAAAAGTGGACGCAGCATTCGTCAGGCTTGCCACTTCAGAAGTTGGCATACCATAGAATGGAATAAATCCTGGGGGAACCAAAGGCCTTGTGCCTAAATTTCCCCTTGGTGGGGGAGTTCCCAAAGGTATCCTGGGGCTTGTTAACGAAGGTATTGGCCCCGTGGTTGTGACCGATACTGCTGGTGTCGAACCAACATTTGTCGCTTCACTTACGGTCATACTAACCGTTGCTCCCACACTCGTTTGTGGGATTTCGTTATTGTTTGGCGGATTCGCCATCTCTTCCCTTCTTCTGGCAGTATTGTTATCGTTAGTGTATATTCTACCACTTCTCAATAACATACAACTCGAAAAGATGAGATTATTTTCAACAAACAACACACAGTCCCACCGGGTGTGCCAATTTGTTTACCTTGGGTTTTGGTAAACAACCGCTGATCCTCCAAATGGTTACTTATTTGGTTACTCGCAGGATCGATCAGATTGATCCTAGGACATAGGTTGATTTTGAAGTTTGATTAAATTGGATAAGGCTTTAAATAAAGAGGTTTTAAATAAATTGCATGAAGGAAAGACTTGGTAAAATAAACAAGGCTTAAAGTAAAAGGTTCGACAAGAATGTAAAGGAGAAAGCAAGTAAATTTCTGGAAAAAGTAAATGACTTTGATTAATAAAATTGGTGTTTCACACATACATTTCTCAACAATTCTTTCTCACACGCTGGGTACTCGAATCTATATGAGTGACTTTGTATAGAACTGTGAACACACGCGAGAAACTACATGACTACTATTATTTATACTAAAACATCCCAAGTAACCGCCGGGCAGTTATACTGCTTCGAGATCAATCCACTTGGCACGTTCTCCACGTTCGACGCTCCAGATCCTTGCACGTTTGCACGTGGTAACTGCTGGAAACCGTTTTCCCTCCAAAAGCTTGAATTTCAAACTGCTCCACCCTGAACCGTCGAACACTTTCGTCAAGAGACATCTTCGACGAGAAACTCCTTCGACGTCGAAGGCAACCAGCCTTCTTCCTTGGAAGAAATCTTCTAAGTACTTTGCCATCTTTCGACGGGCATTTCGACAGACTTAGCCAGTCGAAGACATCCTTCAGCTTTAATGGCTGACATCAACAAAACAAAGGTGTCGAATTTAGGAGCCAACACACGGCAATTGCGAACCTTTAGTTCCTACGTACCACCTTCCGTGCAATAGGGGATCAGGGTACTCATAGTTCACATGAAAATTTAAAAACACGCGAGTGTTGGTTAATTTTAAGAGAAGAGACATCATCGTCATATCCGAGTGGACAACATACTTACTACCCACGATTATGAGAAAGGAGAATTTGCATCATCTCAAAGTGGAGGATATAGCTTGGATTTTAAAATCAGCAAAGCCTCACTCGACACCAAAGTGGAAAATATCTCACTTCACTACATATCGTAGAAGTATAATAGCTTGCATCACCACACGAATCAACAAGAGTCTAATCTTTTGAGTAATGTTTTAAAGTAAAAAGCCAAAGTGGAAAATGGTTTGAATGATGTTAATGACTTTTAGTATGGTTAAATTGATTAATTTTTTATTTAAGAAAATATTTTTGAAAAGGCATGGACCTAAGTCCAAGTTTATTATGAAAGCGGTTCAAGTTATAAAAACAAGAAGAGTTTTGAAAAGGAGGGAGAAGTTTTTTGAAATTAAATAAGATATGAGGAGAAGAATGGACTATCCTAAAGCATAAAGTAAAAGCCAAGGAAAAGAACGATCTAACCAATAAGAAGCCAACACTTGACATAAGAAGTCAATATAGAATTACCACCCTTTGGATTGAAACCAAGTAAGCAAAAATACTAAACCTCTAAGGAATACCAAGCTTCAGATGAACTAATTCTTCATAAAAATTGGTCAAAGTAACGACTGCATACATAGGAATTCTTAATCACAGACAAAGCATATAGTTAGAATAACATGCGCACGATGAAAATTAATCCAATATCTTGGAGTAAACCCCAAGTACTTCACACAAAATAACAACAGAGCAACAAGGTCCCCAACTATCAAGGCTTGTAATCCTAAGTCTGAGAGATCCATAACTTCATAATGCTAAGGATAGTAACCAAGTAGCCCAAGTAACCTTTAAAGTTTTTTAATGTTCAAAATGATTATTAAGTGTCTTTAAAAGAAAAGAAAAGCTCAAATGAGCAAAGATAAAATGACATACAGATAAATGCTCAAGTGAGTAAAGATAAAATGACATAAAGATAAATGCTCAAGTGAGCAAAGATAAAAATGGTATGGAATGTAAATGCTAAAATAAATGGTACATGAAAGTAAAGGCATAAAATAAAGACATAAAGTAAAGTCAAATTTTAGTGAATTAGAAGTTAGAGGTTAGTTGAATGACCATCTTGAAGCTTGCATTTGAAAACTCATTAGAAGATTGATAAAATCAAAGCTTCTCAACAACAAGACTCATTTGCTTTTTGTCAAGTATATCATTCATTTTAAGTGCTCAAGGAAACCACATATGATCAACGATGTTCAAATGATTCACTTAGACCAAAGTTCATAAAATTCATTAGAGGATTGATAGAATCAAAGCCTCCTAACAATGAATTCCAAAGTTATTGGATAAAAGGTTTCAAATTAAACATACTTGAGCTTGCAAACATAACTTTGAGCCACAAATGATCATTTCTCGAATTGGGACAAATTTAGCGCTATGCTAAGAAATCGTAAGTGGACTTATGATACCTATTTTTAAGTCGGTCAATAGCAATCTATGTACCAATATGTTAGAGAAATGATATGTAGATCATTCTCCAACAACATGTGGCACAAGTAAAAATAAGAAAGGGATAAGATGAAGAAGGAGGGGGATGTATCAAATAAAATTAGGGTTTCAAATATCATCAACATCATTCATCCATTTTGGTGGGTTTGGTTTTTCAACCTATCAACACCAAAAATCCTACGAGGTTGAGGAACTTGTCCCAAAAAACACCCAAATCAGGACCAAACAAAAATAATAAAATATATTTGATAAAAAAATATTTAAATGATTAATAGTAGGGAAATAATTTATAAAATACACAAAATGTATTAAAACATCAAATAAAAATCCTAAAAAAATATCAAAAGTCAAACATGAGTCAATAAGTGTTGGCAAAGTTTTACAATTTTTTTTAAGTCAGACTCTATTTTTAAAATTTAAAGAAATAAGCAAAATACACCAAAATTTGTGAAAAAAATAGTAAAATCAAAATTAAAATTAAAATGAGGTCACCAATATTTTTCAAGAAGTCACTGGATCCTTCCATATTTTTTTGAGAATTTAAAAATCAAGAAAAGTATTTTGAAACAATTAAAACAAGTCAAATAAAGTGAAAGAATCATAAAAAATACCAAATTACAAAATAAAACTGTGAAAAAAATAAAAATCAGAAAGAAAAAAATTAAAAGTATTTTTGATAATTTTTTTTCTTCGAATTTTAGAAGTTGAAATGAATTTTTTATGAACTTTTGAAGTTTAAAACAATTAAAATATAAAACTAGAAAATAAAAATAAAGTTAAAAATATGTAGACCATTGGGTCAATGCCAAAACGCGTTAGTAAGCCAATCCAAAGGATCAGACGCGTTGTGCATGATATAGACATTAATGAATAAACCACCGAATCATTTATTTAAAATAGATTTTAAAAAAAATAGGTGGCGTGATATCATTGGCTGAGAGGTTACACATTGTTCATCTTTAACCTCCAGCCACATGCGAATTGCAGGTCCTTCAATCTGTAAAATTAGAAGCTCAGACCGGTGTCATTCGCTTCGTCTCTTCAAGACGATTTTAATGGTATCGTTGCGAAAAATTTATTTAACTTGTAGCTTAGTCGATTTGAGGAAAATCAGAAGTAAAAAGTTAAAAAGGGATTTGAAAATTCATTAGCAAAACTCACTTCCAGTTAAAAACCAACGGTGTAATGAGTATCAAAGTGATGAGAGCTACATTATAGTGACAAGTTTGGAGAGAATTGATGGAGGAACCTACCTGTTGATGAAGAATGAACAAAGAAATTGGATTGAAAAATTCTTTAAAACCAAATTCGAAGTTACATAATTGAGAGGTATGGAGGAAGTTCAACAAAGGTTTTTTGGCTCTCTAAAGCTTGTAAAATGAAGTAGAGGAGGTCTCTATTTATAGGAGAATGTGATGCAATGTTAAGAGAGGGTGAATGATAAGTAACCAAGTGAAGTCGTGTGCACCCTGAACATGAAAAAAATGTTACTTCTAACTCATCCAAACTTAGCTAATTCTTGCATTTCAACCCTTAATCCAGCCTTAGCAAATTTACATGTTTAAGTGGAAAACATGCACAAATTTGATCATTAGAAGCCATATTATGGAAATTGCAATCTGACTGCAAGTGAAATTTTAGTTCCAAGGTACCAACTTTGAAACCACGGTGCACACAACTCAAGAGGCTTTAGGGCATAATTCTTGAAGAATTTGAAAGACAGGGTCACAATATTTACAATGTGCCCAGAAAGACTCCATTTGGATGCTTGAAGTGAAATTTATGTTTATTTGAATTTGTGAAAAACACACAGATTTTTATACTTTGAAAAATTTCTAAGTATAGGACTCCAAAATGACCTATAATATTCTTCAAAATTACAAGACCTTCCACTCAAAATTTGGTCTTGGTATCTAAAGATGAGATGAAGTAGACCTCTTGAATTGAATTGTGGAATTGAGATAACTCAAAAATCATAAAAATTCAGAGAGTTATGGTGTTTGAAGATGATGAAGAAATTTGGAAAATTCACAAAAGACCTATAATCTTTTCAATTCTTAAATAACTTTCCAAGCATTTTCAAGTATTGAACATTGAAACAAAGTTGTAGTAGACATACCAAATATTATTATGGAAAATGAATGGGCTCAAGGAGATAAAAATTGACCAAGTTATGATCATTTGAAGTCAAACTCTAAAATTCAAAGGCTTTTCAAAGAGACTTGTAATCTTTCTCAACCATAAATGACCTTCCATTCAAAATTAGCCTTAGATCCTTGAATAGAGCTTGTTAAGGACCCTTTAAAGAGAATCATGGACTTAGAGTCAATCAAAAATCTCAAAAAAATAACAAGATATGGTCCTTAGAAGTCATTAAGTCCCTAGAAGTCACTACGCCAAAAAAGACCTACGAAAGCGCTTTTTTTGGCCTTTAAAAGCGCTTAAAAGCGCTTTCTAAGGTGGCGCTGCTATAGGTTTTAGCAGCGCTTTTTGTTTAATGAAAAGCGCTTTCGTAGGTCTACTTATGACAGCGCTTTTTCTAAAAAGCGCTCTCTTAAGTACCCTTAAAGCAACGCTTTTTCTTTAAAGCGCTCTCTTTAGTACCCTTATGGCAGCGCTTTTTCTAAAAAGCGCTCTCTTAAGTAGGCTTTTGGCAGCGCTTTTTCTAAAAAGCGCTCTCTTAAGTAGGCTTTTGGCAGCGTTTTTTTATGAAAAAGCGCTTTCATTGGTGGCGCTTTTTTTGGAAAAAAGCTTTCATAGGTTGTCTTTTAGCAGCGCTTTTTCTTGGAAAAGCGCTGTCATATGTTTACCTTAGACAACGCTTTATGTGAAAAAGCGCTGTCATAGGTCTACCTATGAAAGCGCTTTTCTCCAAAAAGCGCTTTCATAGGGTGTTTTTTTTTAGATGTATTATTTATATAATTCATATACCTGCATTGTTTGCAGCATATTATTTATATAAACCAGTTGCCATAACCTGTAATTCATAAATAGCGGTAATGCATTGTAATTCCGATACCCCGTTCTCGTACTCTTTCGACAATCGATTGGAATATACATCCATGTCTTATCCATGGTTTACGGTTTCTAAGTCAAAACCAATACTCAATATAACAAAACCAATACTCAATACTTTTTACTAAATTCATTTTATTCTATCAACTACTTTAGTACACAAGTATAACACAAGAAACCATAAACAAGAAACTATCATTGCTCAAAATCAATCATAAATTATGTTTGTATCTCAAATTATATATAAACCATTGTTATCAGTATTGTAACTCAAAATCAGTCTTACAAAATCAACCCTAACAATAACTAAACCAGTCCTTATATTATTCTCTGCTCAATAAAATATTGACACAACTCCTCTTTGGTTTCTTCCAACTGAAGTTTCGTGTAATATGCACATTTGTACTCATCGAAGTACTACATAAGAAAACATAATATGCATGATTTAGTTAAAAGTAAAAAATTATATGGAATATCCGAGAAATAATAAAACAAATCCAAGTTATAAATTCATACCGTGACTGGAATCTCTATTTGATTCAGTTGAATAATTTCTTTGATAAACCGCATAACGAAGTATCCGCAATCTATACCGTTTTGCTGTTGAGGACACTACATAGAAAAACAAATAAGAATATATAGTTGTATTGTTTAATCAAATAGCGTAAATATTATAAGCAAAATAGTGGAAATTAATATACCTGCACTTTGATCCAATTAATGTTGTTTGATTTAGACCGTCATACCCGAGCTTCTCTTTGACACCGGAATACTTGTATCGCTCTAACAAAATAAAAATATATATTTAGAACAATGTCACAGAAATAATTAAATACATAAATACACACAAATATTTAGAATAATCTTACTTACGTATCAATCATTAACTTCATATCCGGATAATTTGTCCAATCACCGTCAACCGAATTCAGATAATAGACCACTTATTTTATAGGATCGATAGCAACCAACAACCAGTGACGTCTATAAATTAAAACAACAGTTAAGAAGAAATTTTTCTACGCAAAAATTACAAATATTAAAATGAACTTAGAATGAAAATCTAACCTTGTAGGAATAGTATTATACGCCCAAAGATATAAGCTTTCTGTACTGCCAGTTGCCATGAATCTTTCGATTAAGTGCTCTCTTACTGAACCCGGTTCCCTACCAATTATCGCTCCGCTGACACGGGAGGAAGACACAAAATGGAATCTGTTTGACAATTGATTCCCGCGCATCAATTTGTCATATAACAGCCTTAAATAAAAACATAATTAATATTAGAGTATATTCATTGAAAATGTTTAAAAAAGATTTCAGCTAATTACAAAATATAAAGATGGGGTTACCGGATGTATGCGTGCATAATACTGACGCCCAATTCTTTATGACGGAAAATCTGTTCCATGTCCTCATGTCCAATTATTTCGGTGCAAGGAAAACCAAAAATACCTTGATCCATATCCATTTGACGAATACCACCATCCATCAAATTTGTTGTTCCCACTATTGTTTCAAGACACTGCCGGTATCGAGGGAAAAAATCTAGTAGGCACCCTTTTCTTGGGTGGTACGCCAACGATTTTCTGGCTCACTTGTTGTGACCCATGAAAAGGTACCTAAAAATCATATAAACTAGGTTAAATTATAAAATTATGCAGTTTTTTATTCGGATCATATAATTAACACTTTAAACGCACCTCTTTTGGTGATACGTCAGACTCGTCGTGCCGCAAAATCCCTTTACCCTTAGATGCGGGTGTTGTATGAGTCTATAATTACCGTGGAAATAACTGAGGTCAGAAATGACAGTTGAATACTTAAAGATTCATAATTGTTTTCAACATACCTGATCATCTATGAAAATGAGGTCGGATGGCCATGCAACAAAAGATCCAATTGCCTCTCGCAGCAATGTGGTCTCAGCAACAATGTCAGGTACCGGCAGTAATGCATCCATATCTAAAGCAATGTCAACCGATACTTTCATGTGACCATCCGGAAGCGGTCTATTATGAAGTAAATCTCCCAAACTGTTATGGACTTTTCCCTTGCCAACTAGTCGATAAGTCGGTGACGATAGGTATAGCTGGCAAGATGAAATGCCCTAAACCAATAATATTATTACTCCTCTATCTCTATCACGTATGATTCCCCTCATAATAGTTATACCTCGTGTAATATCTTTTTCTGAAGTATTTTCTTGAGTATTTTCAGGAGCATTTTCAGGAGCATTTGCATCTTTTGCGTTATCTTGATTACTAGTCATTTGACCTGTAATAATGAAAAAAAATAAAAATGAAATGGAAAATAAAAATGAAATGACAAATATAAAAATGAAATGACAAATAAAAATGAAATGGAAAATTAAAATGAAATGACAAATATAAATGAAATAGCAAATAAAAATGAAATGACAAATATAAAAATGAAATGACAAATAAAAATGAAATGGCAAATTAAAATGAAATGACAAATATAAAAATGAAATGTCAAATTATATATACTATTACCCTTTTCACTAAGGTCTCTTTCTTTTCTTGGTAGGAATGTGTTCTACTCGTCTCTTAACAACGCGGACAGTTGGATTGATCCAAATACCCTCATTATGATCGTTTCTAATACAAGATTCATTATCATTTTGATCAGTTATGGTTAAAGATTCAATGTCAACACCAATATCACTTTGATCTCCAATGCTTTCATCAATTACTTTGTTAGATAATAGCACTATAGACCATTTCGTACTTGTCGGATCATTGACATAGAACACTTGTTTAGCTTGAGAGGCTAGAATGAAAGGCTCATCTTTGTACCCCACCCTATTAAGATCCACTTGCAAAAAACCTGACTTATCCATTCGTATGCCATTATTATTTTCAACCCACTTGCAACCAAATATAGAAATCTGAAACTTCTCGTAATCAAACATCCAAATGCGCTTGATAACCCCAAAATATGACAGGTTTGCAAATTTTGGGTTTAAGTCCTTCACACTTGATATGTGCATTACTTCAGCAATCAAGGTGACACCACTATTTTGCATAGTACTTTTGTCATCCTGTTCTTTGGTATAAAATGTGTATCCATTAATTGCATATGCGTTATAAGAAAACACAATTAAAATTGGACCGTATGCTAAACATCTCAATCTTTCTGTTACTGAAGCATGATCTGAACGATACTTTGAATAAATATGTTCCTTAAACCATGGTATGAAACTTCGATTATGCTCTCGTACAATCCAATTCCCATTTCTATTCGGATTTAAACCTCGAAGAACACCCTTGTGAATTTCAACATACGGCTCAACTTCAAGCTCATTATGCAGAACATACAAATGCACTTGATCCCGTTCGACCATTGATACTGTCACAACTTTATTTCCAATTAGCTTCTTACCTTCTTTTTTTCAACAATGTGAGATTTGGGGAGTCCAATTGATTGAACATTTGACAGATATTCGGTACAAAACTCAATCGCTTCTTCAACAATATATCGTTCAGCAATACAACCCTCTGGTCGACTTCGGTTTTTCACATACCCTTTTAATATTTTCATATAACGTTCAGTAGGGTACATCCATCTCATATAAGCTGGTCCGCACAGTTGTGTCTCTTTGACAAGATGAAAGACAAGATGAACCATTATGTCAAAAAACGAGGGAGGGAAATACATTTCAAGATCACACAAAGTAACAACTATTTCTTTTTGCAATGTTGGTAAGATCTCAGGATCGATCACCTTACTGCAAATTGACTTGAAGAAAAAACACAGTTTAGTTATTGCGCTTCTTACTTTTTCTGGAAGAATAGAACGTATACCTATCGGTATAAAATGTTCCATTATAACATGGCAATCATGCGTCTTTAAACTCTTTAACTTGAGGTCTTGCATAGACACAAGTCTTCTAATATTTGATGAGTAGCCTTCTGGAACTTTAACCTCACTTAGGAACTTACACAATATTTTTTTTCTCCTTTCTGGATAGAGTGTAAACAACAGGTGGTAGATATGTTCGTGTTCCTTTTTTCACGGGTCCCAATTCAGTTCTTATTCCCATCTCTACCATGTCCTCCCTTGCTTTAAGACTATCCTTAGACTTCCCTTTTATATTGAGTAACGTACCAATAACAATGTCAAATACATTTTTTTCAATATGCATAACATCAAGAAAATGTCTTACGTACAAAGATTTCCAATATGGCAATTAAAAAAAATCGACCTCTTCTTCCACCCACCTGTAACAACTTTATGTGCAAAAGGCTTGCCAAACTGAATACTCACATCTTTCACCTTTTCAAATAATTGATCACCTGCCAATCCAGGCGGAGCTCTACGTTGTTCGGTATCTCCGTTGAACGCTTTTCTCCATCCACGATATTGATGTTTAGAATTTAAGAATCTACGATGATCGAGAAAGACATTCTTCTGACAAAGTTTCAATCGAATCGTATCGGTTCCATCTTCACAGATAGGACACGCTTTTTCACCTTTAATGCTATACCCGGATAGATTTTCGTAGGCTGGAAAATCGTTAATTGTTCCAAACAACATCGCCCTCAAGTTGAAACTTTCTTTCCTATACCCATCATAAACCTCCACACCGTTCTCCCACAAAATCTTCAAATCTTCGATTAAAGGTTCCAAATGTACGTCTATGTCATTTCCTGGTTGTTTAGGCCCAGAAATTAACATAGATAACATCATGTACTTACGCTTCATACATAGCCACGGAGGTAGGTTATAAATCATAAGAATTACAGGCCATGTGCTATGCGAGATACTTTGAATACCGTGTGGGTTCATTCCATCAGTAGACAATGCCAAGCGAAGGTTTCTTGCGTCTTTTCCAAATTCAGGATAATCATTATCAATTTTCATCCACTGTGGTGAATCTGTCGGATGTCGAAACTTTCCATCAACAATTCTTTCATCTGCATGCCAAGTTAAGTGTCTTGAATCGGTTTCACTACGATACATCCGTCAAAATCTCGGAATTATAGGAAAATACCATAAGACTTTTGCCGGAGACAACTTTTTCTTATATCGAGGGGCACCGTATTTAGGACACTCATTTAACGATGCATACTCGTTTCGAAACAAAACGCAATCTTTTGGACATGCATGTATCTTGTCATAGCTCATGCAAATAGAGTACAACATCTTTTTGGCCTCATACGTTCGATTGGGGAGAACATTATCCTCTGGTAGCATATCTTTCATAAGGGCTAATAACTCTGTGAAACTTTTATCCGACCATCCATTGCCCGCCTTTAATTTGTACAACTTTAATACTGCAGACAATCTTGTGAATTTTGTACAACCATTATACAACGGTTTCTCTGCATCGCTTACCAACCTCTCGAACATTTTGGGACAATCATTAAGATCTTCTTCAAGCGCTTCTGCAATCTCTTCAAATCGATCATAATCGTATGTATATGTGCCATTGTCGTTTGAAGCATAGGTCCTATTATCCCCTGATTCATCATTCCCGTCACTTTTCTCACCATGCATATTCCAACATGTATAACTTCTATCAATTCCATACCGTATTAGATGTGATGCCAACTGAACCGCGTCAACCCGGTTCCCATAACAGCAACACAAACAAGGACATGTCATTCGACCGGGGTCTTCGGCATGCGCAACAACAAACTTAACGAATTCCGATACCCTGTTCTCGTACTCTTTCGACAATCGATTGGAATACATCCATGTCTTATCCATGGTTTACGGTTTCTGAGTCAATCAGAGCTAAATGATAAGTTAGAAAACAAAACCAATACTCAAAACTTGCACTTGCTCTTGCACAACCATATAACAAAACCAATACTCAATACTTTTCACTAAATTCATTTTATTCTATCAACTAATCACATTTTATGATTACATCACTAATCACAATTCTTAACTCTCACAATTTTATATAAGCATGCATTCTGTTACCTTAAAAAGTTGTTTTTGTTTCTTTATCCGTCTCATTAACAAGTTAATTAATCACTTTACATTATCTCTAATTAAATATACATATAGATATAGATATATAGATACATAATAATGAATGGTAATGTGAAATGGGTAACCCCGTTTGTTAATGAATCATAATTTCCACCACCATTCACTAACACAACACAACATCATTAGCACAACCCTCTACATGTCCGTTTCTTATATACTAGTACACCCTTGTTTCATCAAACTCAAGGGCTACCCTATACTAAACTTCATATGTTTCTTATATATGGCATGGCCTCATCGAGTTAAGAAAAATATATTAATAAACTAATCCATTTTTAATAAAAAAAATCAAGTAAATAAATCAAAACTTGATTAATCAATCAAAAGTGAATAAGAGGTAAGAAGAGAGAATGACTACTTGATTAGTCTTGAGAAACTTACACAAACCATAAACAAGTTAGTAATCACAAGAGAATTGAAACCAAATGAAACTTGTATGAATGCATCATGAATGGACATCAAGTTATCAAACAGTTATCATGATTATCGATTCACAAATGAAAACGGGAGCCAAAAATTCAAGCTCTTATCCAATTCAAGTTCATGATATGAAAAATCAAGCTCAAAGTAAGCTAAAATCAACCGAACCAAATTCCAGGAAACAACTATGTAATCCTAATAATTCTCAATAAAACTCATCTCAAACAAGTGTTCCATGTGCACACGATAAACAACAATACCATAACCGAGTTCGTCATTCAAAACCAAATCACACAATGTCATCACAAATTCAAAGCCAACATGTTTTAAAACAAAATTAGGAACAATCAAAATCAACACCAAGTTTAATTCATTCAAGATTAACTCAAAATGAAATAACATATTAATAACAGCTCCTTCCATTGGCTCAAAATGAACATGGGATCAAATTCTCAACAATTAGCTCAATAACCATACAATAACATCATCACAAATTCAACATTAATTCTATTCACAGTCAAAAACCAAACCCAATGAAATTCGCTCCCAAAATACATTATTAACCATCATTAGAAACTCACCAATTAAACAAAAATAGTAATGTTGTCAAAATTCTGTTACTCAATTTAACACCAAATAGGAATCAAACTGTCATGAAAACAAGGTTTAATGGAAGAGGGCTGATGGTTGAGGGAGTATATGCGTTTGGGAAACATTCAAAATAATAATCAATGAAAACCAATACACTGTGAATGAGAAGAAACATTGAAAAATCATCAAAGGGTTTTAGGAAACATTCAAAAATCATCAAACAACAACAACAACCAATACACTGTGAATGAGAAGAAAATACATAACAGCCACAGTACGAACCTTGTGAAGAGAGGGACGAGTCGTGCAGCGGCGATGAGAGTTGACGATGGTGGCGATTGAACGGAAAGAGCTACCGTGAGAGGACGAAGAAGGAACAGGAACGAATTTGGGGGTTGGGACGTTGGAAGAAAGGAAACACAACAGCCACAGTACGAACACACCTTTAATCAAAAACAATAAAATTTATTATAAAACAACCTACGAAAGTGCTTTTAAAAGCGCTTTTTAATGGTCATGTATAACAACGCTTTTACATAAAAAAGCGCTTTCGTAGCATATCCTATAGCAGTGCTTTTAAAAGCGCTTTCTAAAGGCCAGATTTAGCAGCACTTTTGAAAAGCGCTTTCTAAGGCTGACCTTTAGCAGCGCTTTTGAAAAGCGCTTTCTTAGGTTCCCTCTGAAAGGCACCCTTTAGCAGCGCTTCTCAAAAAGCGCTTTCTAAGGGTGACCTTTAGCAGCGCTTTTGAAAAGCGCTTTCTTAAGGAACCCTTTGAAAGCGCTTTTTTTAAGCGAATTTTTTTTAATACCTACAGCAGCGCTTTTTCCTAAAAGCGCTTTCGTATGTGTGCTGCTAAAGCTTATTTTTGGCATAATGATTTTTGATGATTCTTCTTGCACAATTGGGTCTTTCCATATGAAGATAATTTGTTGTAGATAATGATAAGAACCCATAGAAAAAATAACCAACTCAAAATGTTGAAAATTGAGAGAGTTATGCACTTGTGATCACTGAATTAAGCATTTGCTCAATTAGGTCAAACTTGTTGAACCAACCTTGAATCTTTTGATCTTTATTGTCAAAATAAATCATGTTATACCATAATAGGCTTTTAAATGATTTTGTCTTGAAGCGCACTCAAAGATGGAGCTAAAGTCTCAATGAAACTTATTGAAGAAGGCATGGAAATAAACATTTGAACTTATGAATCTTCTTGATGAATTCCACCACCAACTTTGAGGAGACCTTGATCTAAATAAAGTGAGGGAACTCTTTGAACCACAAAACTTTGATATCATAGACATAGACTAGCCTTGAAGCTTTAACTCTTACAATCCATTAGAGAACCATTTTATCGAGAACCACCCCTCAAACCCTAGGTTAGATGGTGAGATGAATACAATTGTGATCACCTACAATTGAACATTTAAAGATACATATATACATATTTTGATGTTAGTTAAAAGAACACATGTTTAAGATACACAATTCAAGGTGCTTGGTGATTCCTCAAGAGCAGACTTAAAGATAGCATCAAGTATAAAGGGAGAACCAACCCCAGTGTGTGATCTTGATATATTGATAATACGAGATGATGAGGGATCTTATGGGAAAAACTTGGGGTATAACAGAGACCACCACTTTTTACTGGGTAATAATTATAAGAGTATTACTATAATGCTTCTGGGAAATAAATTCAACTTCCTGGTGAACCACAAATACATTCCTACTGAGGAGACAAAGTCTTCACATGTTAAAAATAAATGCAGTCTCAATCTATGGTTTTCTTCCTAGAGAGGTCCAAACAAACATATTTGTCAGAGACAAGATTCAATCCAAGAATAAGTTAGAGAGAGTCAGTCAAACAAGACTCTTCCCAATGAAGAATAAACTCAACTGGGGATTTATCCGATCCAGAGATGGACGGGAAAGCTAAACCAAAACCTTTCCATGAGGAACAAACTCAGTGGTGAATCAAAACGAATATACACCTTTTTGCCTATAGGTGACACTCTATTAGAGGGAGTAAAGACATCATTGAGGAAAGAGGAGTACATTACTTAGGGATAAACACAACAAAAGTAAGTGGACCGAGGAACATAGAAGAATGTGCATGAATGATGTAAGTATGAATGAATGAATTTCATGTATATGCTGACAAAACAGACCAAAAGTTAAGCAGACGATAACATCGGGGATGACAAAATAACACCAGGGTACTCGACTAATCTCAATAAATGGAATTATTACTGGAGATAAAACAAAATCCACTTGAAGGAGAAGAGTCCTTCTATAAGGCTCAAATTTCTCTAGAGAGAGGAAGATACTTCTCGGGAAGAAACCCAAAATCCAATCTTCTTATATTAATAATTCGTTGAAGGGATGACAACACGAACTCCACTTCAGACGGGGAGGAAAAATATCACTCAGTTGGAGATACCAAAATCAAGGATTAGCTGGGTTTACTAGGGAAAACCTCCATCTGATAATATTTTCAAGGCATGTCACATATTTTTACAAATTTGGTTACCCCTGGAACTAAGTTTCGGTGCCCTAAGTTTACTGCTGATAAACTGCATGATACACGTCACAAATAAACAACATTTCCTGCGAATAAATTTCAATTCTTAAATACCCCAATTTTCATGGCTTATGAGAAGAAATTATCTCAAAAGGATTTTACAGAAAACATGGCATCCAAAATGCCCAGTGTCTTCAAACTCTTGGAGAGATTCGTCGAATCTCGATGTGACTTCCCCGAACTGACTGTATTTGGCACAAATGAGTCTTTAAGTTTTGCCTTATGAAGAACAAATTGTGAAAGCATCAATTGGTAAAGAAACCTTCACATGCTTAAGGTCTTTAGGAAATATGCCCCTAGATATGATTATTCTTTGAAATGATTCGCCAATTACTCAATAGAGTTTCAAGCCTCAAAATGATTAAGCCCATCATTGATGCTCATATGTAAGCTTCTTTGATGTCAATAAAAGGTTTACAAGAAGAAGAATTTTATTTTGAGAATGAAAGTGCTAATGCAATAATTATATAAGTCTTGAATATTTTATTGAAAAGATGTCGCCAAATCTTGTGAATAAATCACCAACTAGGTGTGGCATTGTTTTTTTTGAATGAAAGATAACAAAAATAATATGATATCAACACAAATATTTAGAAAAAATCATGGGAGTCAGGAACGCTATCTCGTTGAAGTATGCTTTGGAAATAGACCCTACTTAAATTAGGACTTTTAAGAGTTGTAACGTGGCATGGTTCACAGTTTTCAGAAGAAAATAATATTTAAGGCTCAAAGTTTATTTATACACACCCATTCTTCGTGATGTTCTCTAGTCCTATGTTCAGTTAATTCAACATGAGTATTCATCTCTCAAGAAGGACTTTGTGATAGTTAAGGAACTAAAGTGACTTTCAGAGTAGCAATCACCCTTTTTATCTTCGTGTTTGAAGTCATGCAGATTTTTTCTTTGCTGAGGACTTTTCGTTGTGGTCCTTTATTTGTAATCTTTTTGCTTTTCCTTTTTATTCGATTTATTTTATTTTCCCTAAATTGATAGTCCAGTGGGATGCCCTAATTTTTTCCTAAGTCACTTGACTTGGCGAGCTTTTCTTCTTTTGATTGAACAAATCGTGTGACATTGGCTTGTCTTGATTTGTTGAGAGAGTTGTGATTGCCTCATTCCTTGATGAATGGGGGATAACCATTTTGGTTTCACGTCTCTTCAACCTCTTAATGTGTGAAGGATAACCATTGTGTTCTCTTCAGAAGTGCATTCCTTTTGAAATTTGAACACTCGGTCAAATTAACTGAATCTACTCTGCCCCAGGTTAAATGTGAGGGTTTTTTCATATAAAAAGAAAATCCAACTTCAAGGCTCAAAAAGGTTTAACAAGGGATTATCTTCCTTAAATCTCTGATGTTTGGGGACTTGAAACAATGCTCATACGTCATCGACAAGATTTTATTCAAAATCATACAACTAGAGATTTTGCGTTTCTCAGATCATCATCCTCCCTCCAATTTTTTCCTGGGCAAGAAGATTGGTAGAATTTGGTATCATAATGGAGTAAAACACTTTTAAAATTAAAAACAAGTACGAGTGAAATGAATGGATTTCTTTAATACAAACATATTCATTGTATTATCATTATCATTCTAATGCAAACAAGTTCATACATGCAAACATTGTATTATCGATCAAGAAAGAGTACAAATGATAAAGCAGTAAATGACTAATAAAATGAGATAACTCTTCATCTAGATTTGTGCTTAAGGAATCATTCAAACCCCAGGGTCACCATTTTCAAATAAACACCCCTTTCGGACATCTTTTTCTAGAAGCACTCTCATGTTCACCTTTTTCAGGTAAATCATTAGGTGCATTGACTATCTTCTTATCATGATCGAAGGATTTCAGAGTTTCTATGAAGACCTTTTCCATCTCTCCTTCCTTCATAGAAGTATTAACTTGGACGGTGACCAAAGCTTCAACCAAAGTAGTTAGATGCTCCATACCAGCCTTCAAAGTAATAATCTCTTTTTGGAACTCAAAGATCTCTTGCTTAATGTTTTTCATCTTCTCTTAGCACGAGTGTTGTACTGGTGAGACAACTTGATTATCAAATACCAAGAGCAAAGTATAAGACACCAGAAAGACTCTCGAAAGCAAGACCAAATGCAACATGATATATCATATGCAAATATTAATTTTTATTTGACTTTCAAGGAACTCAAGATATTAAATTCTAAACATTAAAGCATGAAGATATAAAGTAAATCATATTTAGATCAAAGCATTAATCAAGTTATCATCAAAATCAATCATCCATTTTGGTGGATAAGGGTTTTCACCCCATCAACACCTAAGATCCATTGAGTTTGATGAAACTTATGATGTTTACAAGGAAAGACCTCTAAATTCTTTGAAAACCAAGTGAAAAAGAGTTTCATGGATGCATGGATACATGGTTATGCAATAATCACAAACAAGGTCACAAATAAGGTTTAAGACTTTAATGTCACGAGCATGGAGTCATGGGCAAGAACCAACCATAAGGTATGTATTATGGGTTTATTGTACCTATAGAACAAGGTTCTAGAAATTGTCAGAGTCGTGATTCCTCTTTTGGATATTACTGATTTACACAACTACTTGTTTGTACCAATAATATTCTCAAGAAAAACTAGTCTGAGTGTAGTATCGCGTAATGACTAATTCAAGACTATTTTTGAATTATTACCGCACTACATCCTAAACTATAAGATGGGTTAAGTGTTCTATGGTCCCCATCTTCTTAGGCTCCCAGGTCAAAAGTAATAATGCTTTAACAACTGTCTTGTTTAACATTATCACCCTCAAAGAGGCCTCCAATGAGTGGGGTTATCATATGTTACTTATGTCAAGATTACTCTATTCACGTAACTTTTGATTATGCCATCATCCTAATCTTAAGTGTAACTTAGTCTGGGTGTAAGAATTATCTTTGGAAAGATTCCCAAGAACACCCCAAAGAAACAGAAGATATCAATGAATACAAGCAAATAAAAATAATAACAAATACAGATAATACAAGCTAGGCTTTAACCCTCTTGAGGATGATCCCCAACGAAGTCCCCATTTCTTTCGCGATGAAGAATTGTAAGACCAAGCTATTGACTAACTTAACTCACAAAATTAAGAAGTCACCACTGAACTTTATTCTTTCCAAGGAAAAGGGAAAAAAAGCAAAACCCTAATATTAAACATGCAATGCAAGAAGTACAACTAAAGCCAAAGCAATAAGAAGAGATCTAAGGTACGGAGGTTGGTTATACAAAGGGAAGGTATTAGCATCCTATGCACCTATAGTACTCTATAAGAACTTTTTGTAATATTAGTTTTTAGTTAAAATGGTTTGTTTGCTAACAGAGTATGGAGATGAGAAAATAAATATATTTTATTATATTTTTATTTGGAAAGACATTGTCTTATACCTACGTACCAATTAAGGATCAAAACCTCGTAGTTCGTGGTAAAAATAACAAAATGATTTGTTGTGATTGATTTTAGGAGTAAACACAAACAATTACAGAGGTAATATACAAAAGGTGAACACATAAAGATGAACCTAAGATACATATGCACATGACATTTAAGTCAACAATACTATCATTTTCCTTGGATTTGGCACAAGTATTAACAAAATGAAGTATAAACATCAATCATCATCACATGAAATTAATATCAAAGCAAATAAACATGCAAGCTTCATGGATTAGGGTTTCATAAATTAAAACATCAATCAAGACCTTAAACATATGGTAAGAACCAAAACCCTAATGAGAATTATCAAAACAAAGCAACAAGTCATTTGAATTAATTATATTCATGGTATTAACATCACTTAATTTTGATGTAAAATCACAAACAAGAAAATATATTAAAGTATCATGGTATTTAAGAGAAAGTCATTTAAGAAAAATATTCACAAAAGTTTAAAAGAAAATACAAAGATTTAATCAAACTAAACAAAAGAATTTTTTTTTGGTATTTTAATTGATAATATGTTAGACAAAACATAAAATTTAAATCCAAACTTTGAATAAATAAATAAATAATGTTTTTTGTATTTTTGAACTATTAAATGATAATAATAAAAATCAAGAGAAGAAAATAAAATAAATAAATGAATAAAAACTAAAAATAAATTAAAAAAGAAATAGAAACAAAGAATAAGAAAACTAGTGGTATAAATATGGAAATGCAGCCAAAGGGTGTTGACCTCGGGTATTCAAGGTTGCAGCCCAAAAGAAATACCACTAGGCCATGCGCTACACAGTGATAACAATGCAAAACCATTTGATAGAATATGAAACAAGTTCAGGAATGTACGAAATGCAAAATAAACAAAACAAATGGTCTAGGGAGAGGGGGATTCAAACCCCAGACCCCTAGCTCGCAAACAAACACACAAGACCAATGCTTTAACTACTGGGGCACAATGCCAATTCATTACAAAAATGCATTCAATTGATTCTATAATAAAACATATTCTGAATTTTCAATCCACCATCATCTTCAACCTCTAGATATCGTTATTCTTTACTGTAAATTTTTTCCATAAAGTGTAAAAAACAAACTTGCTCAGAATTTCAAAAGGATTTCAAAAATGTCCATCTCATAAATCTATACTGACTGTAGCTCACGAGTTTTTGATAAAACCATAAAAACTATGCTTTTCAAAGTTAAATTAAATGCCATATAAGCTCAATCAATGCCTGTTTTCATAGGGATTAAGAACACACCAATCATATGAGCGTAATTGTATAAAAATGAATGCAAATGATAACTTAAAGTATGAGTTCAAAGTTAAAAAAAATTACCAAACGGAATGAGTCTGTTGCACTTTCAAAAGTGATTACAAAAGCAAATTAATGATCCTCTTATCTTCCTTGAATCTCACTGAAATTATTGATGTCCTTAATTTGCTTAGAATCGTGCTCAATCTCTCTAACCAACTCAAATTGCAAGCCACGGATTTTTGAAATGGAGGTTAAGTTTGAGTGATTATAGATGTGTATATGTGTTATGGATGGGTTGTATTTCATGTATAGAAGATTTGTGAAGTATTATAATGGATAATGTATGAGTGGATTGAGATTTTGGTGTTTAAGGTTTGAATACTTGCCACCATGGATATTTTGGGCAAATTTTGGTGTGTTTGAGTTCTAAGCATCAATGGCTATTTATAGAGATTTCAAATGGTCTCTCTAACTTTAATAAATCATGCTTAATTAATATTAAAGGATGGTTTGGCCATTTGGTTTCAAATTGCACAAAAAAACATGTATGATCATGATGGAAAGGTGGAGTGAATCGAGGAGTTTGTCATGCTTTTCTAACCTCTAGAAGGTTGCTTCTGATCAATAAGATTGATTGTGATCTTTAGAAACAAGTTATAAGATGAAAAGATAGAGTTGTTGGCAAAATGTGGAGCTTTATCAAAGTAGAAACCATGCTTTTTGCAAATTTATCCATAAGTGGTATGGTGGAATGGCTAATGCTTTAACTCTTAATGCAATAGATTAAATATCTGTGTAATTTCTCAATTAAGTTGATATTTGCAAGCAAAATGGTATGAAAAGTGGGATTATGTAGCTTAGACTTTGTATTTTCTATGAAGCTTGTCACAAAAACGGACCTCTAATGCAACTTTGGCATGCCATCTTCATCTCTTTAAAACTTCTAGCTCAAGTATGATAGATTCATGCTCTTGGTGATTTTGGAAATATTTTCTCATGCTCTACAAACTTCATGTTGGGAATTTTACTTTAATCAAATTGAATCTTGTATAAATTTGACTCACAAAAATGGTGTTTTAAGCTAAAAACACTTAGAAAATTCTTCTAAGTTTTTGGACATTTTAACAACTTTGAGGAGTCTTCTTGATCAACTCATATCTTTTATCCATGCATTTTTAGTCTGTTGGTTTCTTGATTCTAGAGATAGATTTAGAGCTGGAATTCACTTGGGTGTATGTGATTAATGGCTTTGTGTTGGTTGTGTTGACTGAGAGATTGTTAACGCGAGTAGCACGGTTGATTTTTGTGTTATTGAGGTTGGTTGAGAGATCTCCATCGAGATGATATAATGGATGTTGTGTTTGACACGTGATAACATAGATGAGTCTTGTAGCATGAGTATAACTGGTCGATAGGTTTAAGTTTGTGAGGAGTAGATTATATGCATGCTTGATAAGTTTCTTCTATGAAGAATGAATTTATTTCCTATTGTTAACTTTAACCTTTCATACCTTTTACCCAAATTCAACCCTCAAACTCACTAGTGAATGATTTGTCGAACAAAGAATCGATAACCAATCTCTACGGACACAATACGATATAACATATATCACCCGGTAAAATAATACATTACTTTTTGCTCGCCACTATGCTGCTGCAACAAAATGGTGTCGCTGCCGAGGATTGGTTTATTAATTCACATCGCGATAATTCCTTTGTTTTTTAGTTTTGTAATTAATGTATATGTTGTATAGAAATTATACATGAACTTGTTTATGTTTACTTGTGAGTTTATTTGTTTATGTTTACCACACTTGTACATGTTTTCTATACTTGTGAATTTGTTATATCATTGTTTGTTTCCTTTCACGTTTGCTTGTGTGTTGGTTTGGAATAACCAGATGGAAGCAACTTGAAGGAACGTTCTTAAATAACAGGCGTCGATCTTACAATGCAAAACAAGCATTTTTTTAGTGTTTTTCATTGTTGTTAGTTTAGGTTGTGTGTTGATTGTTGTTTAAACAAGTTAAAAATTGGACATGTTCTAAATTCTCAAATCTTCACTTTTCAACTTGTTTAAACTTTCGAGAGTTTATTTTATTAGCTTGAGGAAATTTGTATGTGTGTAATTTTGTTTTTTTCTAATTCTTTTGTTGTTGTTTGGACTCCAATTTTTTGGTCCGGTAACTTGAAGAATTTTGAGGTGATTGTCCAAATTTGAGTGTTTCAACTTGCGCGTGTATGATAATGATAATGTTTTGAAGTTGGTACACGTCAGGTACTCGTTTATCGCTTTCTATAGTATAACATGTTTAGGAAACTGTTCATTTGTATAATTACCATACCATTAATTCTTTTTGCATTACTTGCTTTTGATTTGAATCACTTTAGTTCCCTTTTTACCCCAATTGTGGGGAAGCTTTCCATTATTCATATATGCTGGAGGCCACAATACTTGTTTTAACTGGATTTTATTATGCTTAATCTTTGATTCTGTGTTGATTATTTGAATGCATGAAAGTGATCAAGGCATTTTGTTACATTTTGAGCACAACTACCTAGCCAAAGAGTCATTTCACCTTGTGAGTGTGTGAACTTTTATCAACCCCTTTTAAGCCTTTTTGTAATTGTCCATGTTGTTTTTGCTAAATGCTTGTCTATGAGTGTTTGATTTTCCTTTTTGTATGGATATTTGTTCTTTGGTTTCTTGAACCCTTAACCATTGTTTTTGGTTTGAATTTTTACCCTGCCTTAGAAAGTAAGGAGTATTTACTCATTGATGTTGGTTGAATTCAAGTTGGGGAGAGCAATGTTTGCTCATTTATATGTTGGTTGCTATGAGGTTGAGAAATAGAAAAAGAAAAAAAAAGTGAAAAAGAAAGATTAGAAAAAGAAAATAAAAAAATTGAAAAAGATTTAAAAAATAAAAAATAAAAAGAGTATGGAATAATGTTGTGATAATAAGTGATGTGCGTTGGTTTGAAATTTGGAATGAATAAGAAGTTTGATTGAAATTATATGGTTGAGCATTTGTGAGTTGATCACTGAAACAATCGGCTAAACATATCATCGAGATGAAATCAATGAAGTCTCCATCAAACATTTTTTATCCCACAGAAAGGGAAAGGTAAACATCGAGTAAACCTGAGAAGAGTGAAATCACGATCAAACGACCGAGAGATCATGTAAGGGAGTCTGTTACGCTAGGGGAAGGTATTAGCACCCCATACGCCTGTAGTACTCTACGGTATCCACTCATGTTGTTATAATCAAAATGTATGTTTCAAATCTAAGCTTAATAGCTAAAATAAAATGAAAAGAGGGAATGCATGCAAAAGAAAAGAGAAAATAATGTAGGGAAAATAAATTTGTGCTCGCTTGGGCCCTACCCCAATGTCTACTTATCCTTTTTAAGGAATCATAGTTACCGTAGTTCGGCTCAAAAGTTTCTGCTGGTTTGTATTTTTTAATGAACAATATTAATTTTGCCTTCTGCCGTAGCTCGACCTTTGGAGACTCACGCATTATCACATAAGTGAATTAACATGTTCTTTTGAAAAAGTTTGAAAGAAAGGCCCGAAGACGCAAAAGGATTTGAAAATTGCTAGATGTTTTTTACCTTGAAAAAGGATTTGAAAATTGCTAGATGTTTTATACATTTTTCAAGAAAAAAGTTATAGTCTTAATGCAAGGATGCAAAAGAAAGAAAAACATATAAGGGAGACTATCTAGTTATATTCCTTATGTTATCATAAAATTATTGATCCTAAGATCGAGGATAAAAAGGGAAATCTCTATCCTCTGTTAGCATGCATGGATACCATCCTAATGTCTAGCTCGAAAGCTACTTTAATCGAGCGATCCTAAGGGAAGTATGGTATAACAAATAAATAAGCAAACAGGTGCTTTGAAAAAAGCACACAAACATGATTAGCACATACTGGCTCAAAGGGACAGGGGAAACAAGAGAAATGATTTTGCTAAGGGGAGCGGATCATCTTAAGCAAACAAGCAGGAGACAGATGAAATAAAAAAATAAAGAAAAGAAATGCTTTAACTAAGGGGAGTGGATCACCCGAAGCAAACAAGTGGGTAGCGAAGTATCAATAATGGCCATTGTGAACTCCTGGCAAAGTATGGAGGTTGGTTGCGAACCCTTCTCCACATGACCGACTCGATACACATGATCTACACGACTCTGAAGCATCGACGTACAACTTGAGCTAAGGGTGACACGGACTAGAACGTGTAGGGGTTGATTGTGAACCCTTTTCACTTTCCTCCTTTTGAGGACTTATCACCTATGATATATGCGGGCATAAATGTAAACACACATGCATAATACCTACTTCAAAGGTAGGATTTTAAATAAACACAAATAACATACAAAAAGCGGTGCCTGCTACAGGACTTTAAACAGTGACAAGCGCACGCTCTTTATTTCCTACTTCTCATGATATCTAGAAAGCAGTAAAATGCTTAAATGAGATAAACAAGAGAAAATACCAAACGAAAATCATTATGTAGCAAAGCGTATTAAAAC
This sequence comes from Vicia faba, assembly GCA_948472305.1. NCBI lineage: Eukaryota > Viridiplantae > Streptophyta > Magnoliopsida > Fabales > Fabaceae > Vicia > Vicia faba. The sequence goes on from OX451737.1 coordinate 1,484,399,174, forward strand.
AAAGAAACTCGACGATCTTCGTGAAAGTTTCGTCAATCAAAGAAAAGAGTCAAAAATCAAATGCTCGGAATAAGTGTCGAAACATCCTTGATGTGAAAATAAATTACAATCGAAAGGTGCACCAAGAATATATGAATATCACATAATAAACCTGCATACGACTTAAATCTCAACAAGCAAAGGTGAATCAAAAGTCTCGAGTAACAAAATGATTACTAACATAATCGATAAAAGATAATTCTAAACAAACTTCTACAAAAGAAATTCTAAAAAAATTCTATTATATTCCACTATTCTTTATTATTTTTATTATGGACAAAAAACTATCAAAAACTAGAGAATTAGTTCCTAATCACAAAAAAACTAACAAGTCTTATCGATTTTGTAATTTTTTATCAACAATATATAACAAAAAATAAGGAAAATGTCATGAAAATCTAAAGAGAAAATTAAACTCAAGGGGGTGTTAAGCTAAAATCAGGGGTGTTGTAGTAGAAACAGAAGCTAGGCGCAACCCATGGGAAATAGTCCAATAAGCCAGTTTTTTTGTCACAAGGCTTGCAGGCTCCAAAAAAACCACGCTGGGCTTTAGGATGCCATTCCGCCCAACCCAGTAACACCAATCCAGCTTTTGTTCTCCAAAAAGTCTAAAATGGGCCAAGAGGGAGAGTATGTACGGTCCAACTTCATGTAGGATCAATCCATTTATTTATTTTTATTCAACATATTAAAAAAGAATTAAACTAAAAAAATTGAAAAGGGATTAGGGAATAAGACTGTGGCGATGTAGCTTCAAGTACAAAATTTATCTTCCATTTCTTAATGCTTATTCCTTCTCCCTTATCTCACCTGCGGCGGCCAACCTCACGACTCTCTCTTCTTCGGCTCAATCAACGCTATGGATCCATACCTCCCTCTCTGTCTCCTCTTCGATTCTGCCTCTCAACATCACTGCTTTAACTCTCAGCTTCCAATATTCTCTGTCAATCGTGCTTCGACACAATGCTACTTCCTCTCCATTCGCTCGCAATTTCATACTTCGGCTGCTTCAGTTCGTCTTCCAATTCTGTTTCATTTCTGATTTTGACATCATGGCTTCTCAAGGCCCGGTTGTAATTTTGGAGAAATCTGAAACAGGAGTGAACAACAACAAAGCTATATGCCACAAATTTACATACACAGCGATGCAGAAATGATAAGCAGTTAAATACTTACCTATCGGAGAACTCTGGTGATTCTTCAATCTTGATGAAATCGAAGAGAACACCATATATCAACGGTTCAGGTATACGTATAACTGTCGTTCTCGATTATGTATTCTCTTCTTCTTCGCGTTTCTATGTGTTTGGTGATGCGTGTTGTTGTGATGTAGCAGATCGAAGTTGCTAATAAGATTCGAATTTGTTGATGGAGATTGGAAGGAGGTTGTTGATTTAGCAGAAGGTTGTGAAGATAGTGAAGATTGCTTCTGCGATGAAAATGATGATTGAAGAGGATTGAAGATTTTGCAGAGGAAATTGATAGAGATTTTGAGATGAACATTCAGTGAGAGAGAGCAGTTATGCATGGAAGATGAAGATTTCGGCAGTGATGAAGGTTCTTGAAGATTGAAGTAGAGAAAGCAGAGTGAATTTCTGGAGTTTTTTTGTATGATTCTTATGCAGAATGAAGAATGAGATTGAAAGAGGTGAGTTATGTTTTTATAGATTGTTAGAGATTAGCCAAAATCAGTTAGCGTTTCTGTTAAAAATTTGGTTAGGAAGTTTGCTAGAGATATGTGAAGTTAATTATGAGGTTAGTATTCTGTTAGAGTTAGAGTTAGTTAGGAGTTAGTTTGAATCTCGTTTCTGTCTTTTTTGTATTTCTGTTGAACTGGTTTTGATTTATTTCCTCTGCTTTTTTACTACTGAGTCTTTTTTGATTTCCTTAATAATCTCCTTTCCACTTATATTCTGTTATGACTTCACCCCCCGGTTTCCTTATTTGGTTTGGAAGTTTGTTAGAAATTGGTTAGGTGGTTAGAGGGTTTGTTATTGGCAGTTAGTTACACAACAGAAGGTGAGGATTCAAAATGGGTTTGGGTTATTTCTTTTGAATTTATTTTCTGATGCAAAAACCTTCCTCTACATTTTCTGTTATGCTGCACAGTTTCCTCTCTTTATTTTATGAGTTTTTTCTGATCTGAATAATCTTCTCTCACTTTCTCAACTGATGTAGAGCTGTTTTGGTTTTGAACATGGCTTGAAGTTGCAAGTTTGGTGAAGATTGTGTGTGGTTTTTTTGGTTTTTTATAGGTGCAGGAGCTGATAGTATGAATTGTTTCATGGTTTTTTCTGATATGTTCAGGCTAATTAATTCTTCTATTACTCGAATTTGCAAACTGAGCTGGTATGGTGAACTTGCAGGTTTACGGGACTGGTTTTTGCTCAGTTCAGAGGGCGTCTTGGAGCAAGATTCATCAAGCATTTTTGTGGCTTATTTGGCATGATTTTGACAATTGTATGCAGGGCTGGTTTGGTCTAACTGTTAGCTTTGTTTAGAAACTTGAAAGAGAATGTGGAATTTGGTTGAGGCATTCGAAGGCAAGGCATGATGAAAGTTACTTGGAGAAAATGAAGAAAGCTTAGAACATTAGGGTTAAGTCAAACAATTTATATAGTTTTTTTTCATGTATTTAATACACTTTGAATGTAGTAACTTGTAATAAGAATCTCTTGAATGTTTGGTCCTTCTTTTGAATGAAAAATGAAATGTGTAGTGATAAGTAATAGTGTAATGAACATGAGATTTTGATAACGATGAACTTTGCTTTTTTTTCTTGAATGAACAAAGAGGAATTTTGAATGAAGCTTGAAATGTCGGGTGATGAAATTTATGGACGGAGTTTGAATGACAAGGTATTGAACTTGAACTTTAAAGGGATTATGGTAAAAATTCTTGAAGCCATGAAATCATCAAATTTTCTTGTATGGTATTTGTCATACCACAAATTTGTCCTACCTTTTACTTTTGTCTGACTTAGACTTCGCATTTCATCTACATCATCTTCACTAGTTCATTTGCATATCATGCATCTCATTGAATAAAGGTACCTGAGGTCCAAGAGTTTAGTGGTTGTGCAATAATAGATTTTCACAGTGTTTTGAGGAACCAAGGAATTCTTCTCATATCGGTTAAAGTTTTCTTTGGGGAGTTTCTTGAGGGACTAAATTTTGAACTAAGATGGCATTTATCATTTTCTAAGTGGTTTGAATTTGTCATGAAGATTCGAAATTGGAAGGGAAAGAAAACTTAGATTTGGATTGCAAATTGGAAATAATGGAAATTGGTATTTCATACAATGTCTTTGGTTCAAAAGTCACCAATTCCTTACATCACAAGTTACTATATTCAAGATCTAAGTCACTATTGATTATCTTGCAATTATTTTTGGATTCATGCCATGACCATTTGAAACCATACAAAGTAATTTCTCATTACAAGTCCAAACTGTCCAAATATAACAGGCCCAAAACTAGTCCAAACTGTCCAAATAGAACATGCAAAAAAATCTGTCCAAACTATTAAAACCTACATAATAATACTATCCAATTTGCTGCTCTATGAAGCCCAAAGTTTGCACCAACCAGTCCCACTAAACTGTCCAAAACTGCTGTTGTCCATTCTGTTGCATACTAGTCCATAAACTTTCCCACTCCATTCCAAAACCTACACAAAAATAGTCCAAACATATTAGTTCAAAACCTGTTGTTCCTACACAAAAACAGTCCATGCATAACAGTCCAAAAACATGCAAAGATAGCTTGCTAAAACTGTCAAAACTGCTGCAAACAAATTCCAAACATTACACAAAATAGAAATCACCAAATCTGTAATGAAAAAAAGTAGTGAAACAGCATGTCAAAATTGTTTAAAACCTCACCAACTTTTCCCCCCAATTTTCACCTCTTATCTGATATATACAATAGCAATATTGGGAGAAAAGAAAAAAAACACTGTAAAACCAGAAGATAAAAAAAACAGCAGCAACCATATGAAACTATTTTGAGCCGTAAAACTACTTTGATATATAAAACAACAGCAACAAAAAAAAAACCAGTAGCAACCAAAAGGAAAACAGAAACAGAAAAAAACTTCAACCCACTGTACAACCTTACAAGTTTCCCCTTAAACAAACTATCCAAACACTTCACATACAAGTTGTTCAAAAAATAGTTTCTATGATACCATTCTCACCAACTTCCAAACACAAACAAACAAAAAAAAACAGTATTGTACAACTTGACTGGGTTGGAGTTCAACAGCTTTCAATACAAAGTAAGGATTGGAGCAATTTCCTGGAGGTTCACTGAAGCCATTCTAATCATCACAGCCTCTTGAAAGATGTTCAAACTCAAAACACAAATTTCAGTTTCAAGGTAAGTTTTCTTGACCTTGAGCTCTTCATACAAGCATCATTAGTGGTTTATTTATGAAGATAAAATGTAGATATCATACCCTTGAAGTTAACCATATGCTTGCTTTTCATTTTTATCAATCATATGTTGAGAACTGACTTTTACATGTAGCAGAACAATGTTAGAAATAAAAAACAGCAGTATGAGTCGACACATATCTCTAGGAGTCGATGCATATCAGGCACAAAACAGGTTATGAGTCGATACAAAACACGCATGTGTCGATGCAAAACAAATATGAGTCGATACAAAACATTAGGAGTCGACTCATACTGACTTGGTTTTGACTTCCAGGGGCAAGAAATGAGTATGAATCGACACAAAACACGCATGTGTCGATACAAAATAGAAATGAGTCGATACAAACCCTTATGTGTCGACTCATACTGTGTTTTTTTTACTTCCAGGAGAAAGGTATGATATGTATTGATACATAAGTGTATGCGTCAACACATAAGAGTTTTCGTATCAATGCATAAGTGCATGTGACAATACGTAAAAAAATTTAAAAACGATTTTTTACTTTATTTATCTTTACATTCTTGTATATTATTTATTCATTCAATATGTTTGTAATAGTAATTAGGTTTTAATCGCTTTCATCCCCATTCATAAACTTGTACCCCCATCCCCATATGATTGTAATAGCTTAGGGTTTATTTTTTTTTGTATGTTTTAATTGTTGCTTAATTATGCATATGTCATCCAATTAGAGCACATGGCCTCCTCTTGGGATCATCATCAATGAGCAGGTATCCACTTACAAATGCATAATTGCACACATTTCATAGTTTGGTCTTGGACTTTTCTATAGCAACAACTATTCGATCGATTGTTTCAATTGGTCATTTAGAATACTAGTTCCACGCTAGTCCCACTTTCTAGGAGCATACATATGGCCACCTTGTATGGGCTTTTGATTTCACCTTATACATTTAAGAAACTTCTCTCCCCTTAGTTTACATACAAAGCATCTTCTTAAAGGGTCTCATAGTTGAGTTTGGGCATGGCCATTCTCACAAGGTTAATCAAGTCTTTCCCTTGATTAACCATAACCCGAATCAACCGCTTTGGTCCATACACCAAGTGTTTCCATGCACAAAGGGTCTCATGGTTGAGGTTAGGAGCACATATTCTCACGAGATTAATCAAGTGTACCCCTTGGTCAATCATAACCCGATTCAATTCCCATACACCAAGCATTCCATTTATGCCTTTCATAATACTACTCATTTTATCGTCACTTTTTCCATGATCACCATACATGATCACTCTTCACAAACACTGTCTCCTTTTACTTTACGTTTATAACATGTTCCCTTAGGATGATAGTTTCCTCTTCTTTAAGATGCGAACTAACTAGACCTTAGGTTGGAACCCATGCATGACAATATTAGGGTAGACTTTCCCCTTTGACTTTTCTTTTGTAATTAAGATTAAAACTTATCATTCACAAATCAAAAATCCAAAAACATTTAATCATTAATCGAATTCATTCTAAAACTCGCAAAACACTCAACCAATCAAAACTTCCCCCAAAGGGCATGTTATCTTCGTTCTACCACGATACAGGTCATGCTTATTGCTAGAATGCGTGCGTTAACGTCACCCACTAAACAACACCAACAAACCAAAATTTTTTAGAAGAACTGCGGTGTTCTGATTCCTTCATTGGATACGTAGGAAAAGGGTGGCGAGACCCTTATGAAAGAACTAATAAAAAATCATTTTCTTTCCCCTTAAGTAAGTATAATTATAAATAAACACACCCTTAGAAGCAAACAAACAAAATGGATCCCGTTGAGTACAACAGATGTGAGGGGTGCTAATACCTTCTCCTCGTATAAACGACTTCCTTATCCTTTCTCTTGGTTGTAAGACTATCTTATCTATCCTCTTGTGATTTTCTTAATATTTCCCCTTCCTTCAGAATAAATAAAGTTCGGTGGCGGCTCTGTGTTTTTGCCGGTAACTTCAGTTGGCGACTCTATTGGGGATCTTTGTGAGTCTATCCTAGTTTTGTTTGTTTGTTTCTTTGGGTGTTCATTTATTTACTTTATTTGATTTACGGATTTATTTATTGTTTTATTTTCTTTTGTATATATTACATTATACTGTTGCTACTCACATATTCTGGATATGTTGTTTATTTTGTGATGTGGGGTTGGGTGATTACATTTGATAAGTTCTAGACCCAGACTTGGGTTACACCTAAGATTAGGACGGGCGGTATAGCCATGCTAACTTTGAGGGAGTAATCCCGAAGAAGGAGGCATGAAAATCCCCCATTCAGTGGAGGTCCCCTTGAAAGTATCGTTGTTTACCGAGTAATTGGGAAGACATTGTTGCTTTTGGCCTGGGAACCAGAGAAGCTGAGAGCCGTAGAACTATTAACCCGTCCTGGCCTTTTTAGGTGTAGTGCAGAGATTATAACAGAGTAATCCGGAAATAGTTGTCACGCGATGCTGCACTCGAACGAGTTTTTCCTGCAAATATTACTGACTACCGAGTAATTGGGATGTTGGTAATATCCAAAGGAAGAGCGTAGACTCTAAGGTTTTCCTAGAACCTTGTCCGGCAGGTAATGAACCCCTAGTACATACCTTATTGGTGGTTACTTTGCCTCCATGCCTGTGACACAGACTTTTGATCTTGTTACCTTTAGTTTATGCAAAGGACTACACAGTGGTTATCCAAAATATGTGGAGCTGAAATCTCATGCCATAACATACCATGACATCATACCGTCATGTATATACATATCATATATAAGGAATTCCAAAGATAAGTCTTGTTGGTCGAGCTTTTCAAAAATGAAAACAAAATTTTTAAAAAGGGACAAATGAGTCTTTGGATTTCATCAAAAATGAAGATAAAACATTAATTTATACTATCATGCATTCATTGTTCACAACAAGAACTTATTGGGGTCCCTTTTCCATCAGACTTCAGTGAACAACAAATATGAATTCTTCACATCCCTACCGTACAAGAAGTAACTAGCGAAGACTTATGGATCTTTTCAAAGAGAATCAGAATTCTCTGCTCCGAGATATGGACACCAGGGGCACTCACATGGATCAACTTATAGAAATTCTTCGTGTGTCATCAAGGGTCAGGAAGAGTTACATCAGAATGTTGACATGCTTGCTACTTGTACCCCCTCCACTTCTGCAAATGGAAGGAATGATAATGCAAATGTTGAGACCCCTATGGGAGCTCCTCAGAATGATGTTGATGATCATCACGATGTCATTGATCTTGATGAGCCCCACCTGAATCTCACTGCTGGAGTTGCTGAAACTGCGAAAATGTACCATGCTCTTGAAGAGTGTCTCAAAGCCATGGAGGGTATCAAGACTTAGGGATTCAATACTCTTGCAATGTATCTTGTGCCTAGGGTAGTTATTCCTCCCAAATTCAAGGTTCCTTATTTTGACAAATACAAAGGTACCTCCTGTATAGAGACTCGTTTTTGTTCCTACTGTCACAAAATGGCGGCCTATGCTGAAAATGAACCGTTACTCATGCACTTCTTCCAAGATAGCTTGACCGGGGAACCGTTGGACTGGTATATGCAACTAGAAAGAACTCATGTCAGTACTTGGGGAGAGCTTACTGACACCTTTTTGAAACATTACCATTATAATACTGCCATGACTCATAGCCGTACTCAGCTTCAAGGGATGATACAGAAATCTGAAGAGTAGTTCAAGGAGTACGCTCAAAGGTGGCGTGAACTGGCTACAAGGGTCCAACCTCCTCTCTTGGATCTTGAACTGGTTGATTTGATCATGGGTACTTTACGAGGTCCTTATCTCCAACACATGCTCAACAATACCTCTACTTCTTTCTCTGATATGGTCATTATTGGAGAACATGTTGAAACTTGTATTAAGGTTGGAATGATCTAAGGTATCCCTAACAATACCAATAACAATATTGGCATTGGTAGAAATCCGTTTTCTGGTTTTATCAAGAAGAAAGAGGGTGAGACTAGTGCTGTTACAATAAACCAAGGGAAAGCTCATGAATATCCTCAAGTTAGGTTTCCTTATTTCCCAACACCTTCTGTAGTTCCTAATCAATATGTTCCTCAAGTGTATGTTGCTACAAGTCCAACACCTTGGAAGTCCCAACAACGACCTTTCACTTCTCAACCACGGTATCTTCCACAACAGCAATTTGCACTACCTCCAAATTATCAACAATAGAATAAGCAACCCCAAGGTCCGAGAGCTCTACATATACAAAGAGAGCCTGAAAGAAGTTTTGATCCCATTCCTATGTCCTATGCTCAACTTATCCCTCAGTTACTTGACAATCAGTTGGTTCAACTACGTGAACTTGGTCCACCACCAAATCCTCTCCCCAGGGGGTATGACATTAATGCTCATTATGAATTTCATTCTGGAGCCCCAGGCCACACGATTGAGAATTATAGAGAATTTAAATGTAAAGTTCAAGACCTCCTCGATGCAAAGGCCATAAATTTCAACCCTGTTTGTCTCAATACTCAGAATAATCCCATGCCTCCTCACCCAGGGGCAGCGATCAATGCTATTGAAGAAAGTAGTGAACAGACTATGGTAACCAAGGTTGACGAGATCAAGATGCCATTAGGAACTGGTAGATGACATTTGTTGGAGCACCAGGTGCTGCAGGAACTCCATGATTTTTGCTTAACATGTTCCTCTAAATCTGAAGAGTGTACTAGTTTGAAGACGGTTATCCAACAGCTAATGGATGAAGGTGTCCTACAGGTAGAGAAGATATTTCGAGAAGAAGAGATTGATGTCTTGGAAATTCCTTATTACCTGAGAAGTATCTCAGTAAAACCAGGAACCCCGTTTACAATTCAGGCTCCTGCTACCCCATTAATGATTCAAGCTCCAGTTACCCCCGCAACAACTCAAACTCCTATTCCTCCTCTAGGTAACAACTCGAAGGCAGTTCCATGGGAGTATAATGTGGTCTATATTCTTGGGAAGAAATACGAGTGTCCTCCAGTGGCTGATAAGAGTATTACCAACATTACAAGAACCAGTAACATGACTCATAGTGACAGGATCTTTTCTCCCCCACCACCGCCTCCCAAAGAAACCAACAATGATGCTCTGGCTAAGGCTAGGGGAAAGCAAGTGATTGATAGTTAGCCTAAACCTTCTGTAGGATAAGAAGCAGAGCAAATTTTAAGGATTCTTAAGCGAAGTGATTACAAAGTGGTGGATCAACTCAACCAGACTTCGTCCAAGATCTCCATCTTGTCTCTTCTCTTGTGTTCAGAGACTCATCACAATACCTTACTGGATATTTTGTGTTCTGTCCATATTACACAAGACATTTATGTGGCCCATTTTGAAGGGATCATAACCAATATTACAGTAGGAAATTGTTTGGGTTTCTGTGATGATGAGCTCCCAGTTGAAGGCAGAGCCCACAACAAAGTGCTACACGTTTCCATGAAGTGTTTGGATACAATTTTATCTCGAGTTTTGGTAGATACAGGTTCTTCACTCAATGTGATGCCTAAGGCTACTCTATTTAAGCTGAATATGGACGGTGTAATGATGAGGCCTTCCACCCTGAGTGTTTGAGCTTTTGATGGTTCAAGGAGATCTGTGGAGGGAGAAGTGGACTTGCCTGTCAAGATTGGTCCTCACACTTTCTATCTGTCATTCTATGTTCTGGACATTCATCCATCCTATACTTTCCTTTTGGGTCACCCATGGATCCATGTAGCAGGAGCTGTGACATCTATTCTTCATCAACTCCTGAAGTTCATTGTAAATTACAAAGTTATCGTCGTTTGTGGAGAAGAAGATGTAGTGATTAACAATCTGACAACCTACCGTTATGTGGAAGTAGAAGGTGAGGTGTGGGAGTTACCCTTTCAAGCTTTGAAAATTGTTTCTGTTGACAAGTTCCCTGTCGTGGAAAGTAAGAAGTCTGAAGAACCTATGGAATCTTTGAATGATGCCAAAGCCCTCATAGAAGCTAGATCTCACCATGATGGTTGGGGAAAATTGATTGAAGTACCTGAGAAAAAAGATCGTTGTGGTCTTGGGTATCAGCCATTGTCCTCCGTGCAAGCTAGTTTGGTCCCTCTCAAAGGAAAGAAGGTTCCCCCAATTTATGAAGTGTTCATCAGTGCTGGTACAAGCAAAGAAGGACAAGTTGTCTCAACAGATGATAAAGGTGATGATGAAAATGTTTCTAGATTTATCTATCAGATTGCACCAGACCAAGAGCTCCACAATTGGTTGCCGTGGACATCCATGAAGTTGTTTTCCTTGATGTGTAATTTTTTGTTTCCATTAAGTCATATGCCCTCCCCATGGCATAGGGACAACTTGTAGAAGGGGCCCCTAATGTTTCAGTCTCTGTTTAAAATTGAATGAAAAATCGCACTTTCACATACAATTTTGTTCCCTGTCTTTTCTTTTACTTTAATTTTCAAAATAAAAATGACAATGCTTTTCTTTTCATATTCTAAATATTTTCTTGCACTTTCTATAATAAAAACATAAAATCATCAATCATGTAGATCCGTCTCGAACTCCATCAAAAATGATAGTGCTATGGTTCCTAATATCCTTGAGAATTTAGTTGACCATGCTAACGAGGATAGTGGGCAAGATTGTGAAGTCCCTGAAGAACTAGCAAGACTCTTGAGACGGGAAGAGAAGGACATCCAGTAATATCAGGAAGAAACAAAATTTATAAATCTCGGTACTGAAGAGGTAAAGAGAGAAGTCAAGATAGGTGCTGCTTTACAAAGTGAAGAAAATAAGGGGTTGATTGAGTTGATTTGAGAGTATGCTGACATCTTTGCTTGGTCGTATGAAGACATGCCCGGTTTAGACACTGACATAGTGATGCATAGATTGCCACTCAAGCCAGAATGTCCTCCTGTAAAGCAGAAGCTGTGAAGGACCAGACTCGACATGGATTTAAAGATCAAATAAGAAGTTCAGAAACAACTTGATGCATGCTTCCTATATGTGATAAATTATCTGCCTTGGACTTCTAACATTGTGCCTATACCTAAGAAAGATGGTAAGGTACGTATGTGTGTTGACTACCGAGACTTGAATAGAGCAAGCCCAAAGGATGATTTCCTGTTGCCTCATATCGATGTATTGGTTGATAATATTGCTCAGTCTTCAATGTTCTCCTTCATGGATGGGTTCTCGGGTTACAATCAGATAAAGCTGGCTCCCGAAGACATGGATAAAACAACTTTCACGACTCCTTGGGGTACCTTTTGCTATAGGGTCATGCCTTTTGGTCTAAAAAATGCTGGTGCAACATATCAGCGTGCCATGGTGACTCTCTTTCACGACACGATTCATAAAGAGATAGAGGTGTATATGGACGATATGATTGCAAAATTGCAATCTGAGGAAGAACATCTGGTCCATTTGCAGAAGTTGTTTAATCGTCTACGAAAGTTGAGGTTAAGGCTTAATCCCAACAAGTGCACCTTCGAGGTTTGATCGGGCAAGTTGCTTGGTTTTATCGTAAGTCAGCGAGGGATTGAAGTAGATCCAGACAAGGTAAGAGCAATACAGGATATGTCGGCTCCGAAAAATTAAAAAAAAGTATGTAGGTTCCTTGAAAGGTTGAATTACATATCCAGGTTGATTTCTCATCTTACCGCTACCTGTGAACCTATCTTTAAATTGTTGCGCAAGAATCAAGATGTCCATTAGGATAAAAGTTGTCAAGAGGCCTTCAAAAAGATTAAACAGTACCTTCAGGAACCACCAATACTCATACCTCCCATTCCAGAGAGACCTCTCATTATGTACTTGACTGTGCTTGAAGGATTTATAGATTGTGTGCTCGGACAACATGATGATACTAGATGGAAAGAACACGTCATCTATTACCTGAGCAAGAAGTTTACTGATTGTGAATCAAGGTATTCATTACTTGAGACAGTACATGTTGATGTATTCTACACTTCTGATATCTAAGATGGATCCGATAAAGTACATCTTCAAGAAACCAACACTTACAGGGGGTTTGGTTCGACGGTAAATGCTTTTGTCTGAGTATGACATCCAGTACGTTACACAAAAGGCTATCAAAGGTAGCATTTTTGCTGATCATCTCGCCCACCAGCCATTGGAAGAGTATCAGTCAATGAAGTTCTATTTTCCAGAAGAGGATGTTATAAAACTTGATGATAAAGAAGGACTCGAACCAGGGGAGCGATGGACTCTCACGTTCGATGGTGCATCAAATGCCATGGGCCATGGTATTGGGGAAATTCTGACTTCTCCACCCAATACTCACATGCCTTTCATAGCCAGGCTATGTTTTGATTGTACGAATAATGTCACAGAATACGAAGCTTGTGTAATGGGTCTTGAAACATCCATTGATTGGAAGATCAAGATTCTTGAAGTTTATGGGGACTCTGTCTTAGTAATATATCAAGTACAAGGTGATTGGGATACACGACCCCCTAATTTAGTCCCATACCTGGATTACATATTAGAGTTGTTGCCCGCTTTTGATGAGATCACCTTTGAGCATATTCTTAGAGAAGTAAATCAGCTAGCAGATGCTCTGGCCACTTTAGCAGCAATGTTGAAAGTCAGTTATCCGAATCATGCACCCAATATAAGAATTCTTCGTTACAAGGAGCCAACACACGTTTTCCCTGCTCATTGTCTCACAACTGGAGATGTGTCAGGCGAAAAGCCATGGTATTTCGACATCCAAAGATATCTTGAGAAACAAGAATACCCCGAGGGTGCTACAATTTGTGATAAGTGGACTCTTAGAAGGTTGGCATCCAAGTTTTTACTGTCATGAGATGTTCTGTACAAAAGAAACTATGAGTCGGTTCTGTTCAGATGCGTAGATAGACACGAAGCAGAATCCATCATACGAGAAATTCACGAGGGCTCTTTTGGGACTCATGCCAGTGGATATTCCATGGCCAAGAAAATCCTACGAGCAGGTTATTTCTGGATGACGATGGAAAGTTAATGTTGTGTATATGCGAAGATGTGCCACAAATGTCAAGTTTACGCATATAGGATACATATTCCTCCCACTCCTTTGAATGTGATGACTTCACCATGGCACTTTGCAATGTGGGGAATTGATATGATTTGACGGATCGAGCCGAGCCCTTCAAATAGACACAGGTTCATTCTCATTGCTATTGACTACTTCACCAAATGGGTGGAAGCGGCTTCGTACAAGAATGTAACCAAGCAAGTCGTCACCCTCTTCATCAAGAAAATAATCATATGTCGTTATGGAACTCCTAACAAGATCATCACTGATAACGGGTCGAATCTTAACAACAAAATGATGAAGGAAATGTGTGAATAATTCAAGATTGAGCACCATAATTTATCACCCTATCAGCCAAAGATGAATGGGGCAGTCGAAGTAGCTAACAAGAACATAAAGAAGATTGTCGAGAAAATAGTGAGAACATACAAATATTTGTATGAGATGTTGCCTTTTGCTCTACACGGCTATCGAACTTCGGTGCGTACTTCCACTAGGACAACTCCTTTTTCACTAGTCTATGGTATGGATGTGGTACTCCCAGTCGAAGTGGAAATTCCTTCATTAAGGGTTCTGATGGATAGTAAGCTTGATGAAGCTGAATGGATTCAAACAAGGCTCGACCAACTCAATCTCATCGAAGAGAAGCGCCTAGCGTCCATTTGTCATGGTCAGTTATATCAACAACGTCTCAAGAGAGCATTTTACAAGAAGATTCGACCTCGAGAGTTCCACACAGGTGACCTGGTCTTAAGGAAGATTCTCCAAATTCACTCTGATCCAAGAGGCAAGTGGACTCCCAACTATGAGGGTCTGTACATCGTGAAGAAAGCATTCTCAAGAGGTGTTATAATCCTGACAGACATGGATGAGGAAGACGTTCCACTTCAAGTCAATCAGGCTCAGTCAAAAAATACTACGCATAAAAGGACTCGCTAAGTCGAAAACTCAAAAGGGCGACTTAGGCAAAAGTTAGGGCTAAAAAAAGAAAAAAGAAATAACCCGTTAAGTCGAAAATCCGAAAGGGCGATTTAGGAAAAAATGGGTATCCCGGTGGATTGAAAACCTGAAAGGGTGGTCCAGGGAAAAATTAGGGACAAAAAGCGAGAGACTACAGTCTGAAAACTCTTCACGAATAACAAATACACCCTCCTAACACTGAATGGATCAATTCAACAATTATCCTTCGGAAGCACAACACTAGGATGATCCAGGATGTGAGAACTATAGCAATATTAGTTTTAATGGAAGTTTGAGATTTTCTTATTGCCATTTTACTTGTTGTATTTTGTCTTTTCTTCGCAACTTCCTCATTTAGGAGTTGTTTCCATATACGAACGCCTATTCACATGCCAAACTCATTAATAAAATTTGCCCTTTCACCAAAAAGTCTTTGTTATGTCCTTTTTACTTTATTTTTGTATGCGAATTGTGACTTAAATTCTTTATTAAGTATTGCATTGAAAACAATAAGGTAATAATAATCAAAAGTTAAGATGTGAAATACGACATTATATGGATATAAAGGTATCCCAAGGGAATGTCATGGCATTCCAATGTTGTTTTTTCTATGCAGGTAGCAAGTCGTAATGGTCACCTCGACCAAACTTTCGTCTTCGACACCTCCTTATAGACGGCTGAGCACCCGAAATAATGAAAGTTTAATTAATTAAAAGTAGAATTAGAAAAAATATATTAAAATTGAAATAAATTATTTATTTTAAGACACTATTTTATTCTAAATGGATCTGTTATTGTGAAACGTAGAGAGTATAGTTTTTCTAAAATCAAAATATTACTCAAAACCTTAAAGACCTACTAAACGCCTTCCAAGACAATGGATTCTGAAACTCCACATCTTCTTTTCTTGCTCCATTTTTCCTCCAAAGAAAAGGTTTCAACAATTTCTTAACCACCTTTCGAAACCCGGAACCGCGACACCTTCGTCCTTGCTTCACCTGATTCACAAGAGGTATTGTTGTTGGAGCAACACTAACGAGTCTCGGTTGTTGAGACACTGACCTTACAAATCTTGGTTCTGATAAACTTCTTTGTAACATTGCTTTGTTGAGATGTGTCTCAAAAGATAGCCTCTCAAATTGGTCTAACAGCGTGCTTTGTTCATCTCCAAATCTTTTTCGAATCATTGCTGCTTCATCCATGTTGGTTGTTGGTGATGATGTTATGTCATTTTCATTACGTGATATGTTTTTATACCTAAAAAACATAATGCGTGGCCTTGGAAGATTAAAGGGTTCATTTTTCTTTTATATTGGATTATGCAAAAGAATACTAGGACTCCTTGTTTAAGCAAGGTATCGGACACAACATTTGTCACAAGAATATGGCAAGTGAAAAAGCTGCCAAATAGTTAACACCATTGATATCTTATATTAGGGTTATTTGATAATTACTAATTTCTTAACTAATAATTTTGAAATGAATTTAGGAGTGACTAGTGAAATATTGAACCATTTTTATATATTTAAAATTTTAAAATATATTATATTAAAACTTCACGATTAAAAATAGATAATGAAGACTTCAAAAAAAATGAATGATATGAGAACGACGCATAAAATAAAACAAATTATGTTTTGTACAATACACTTCTTTCTATTTTTTCTATAATTTTTTTATTTTTATAACAGAGATGTGATTACAAGAATATCTGTTTTTATGGTGATAAATATTGTGATAATATTTATAAGAGAGATCTGATTGCAAGAATATCTGCTTTTATGGTGATGAGTGTTTAGATATCAATAAGATTCAATTTCAATCAACAACTTAATATATGAAGTAAAGAACTCTAGCAATTAAAATAAATGGTATTTCGTAATAATAATCAATAATCAGAAAATATATTAGAATAAGGTGAGAAAAGACGAAAATTTTATTTATTCAATTCGATCAAAAGATTAATTTGAGGGAGAGAACAACTCTTAAATTCACTATACTGAGAAAATTGTTACAAGATATTACAAATGAGCTACAAGAAAATTGTATTGCCTTCAAAATTCCTAAAAACTAATTTTGAAGGCTCCCAAAAACAAATCTCTATTTTCTATCCAACTGTTTCTCAATCTCTCTAACTCTTAATATATGAATCACTCAAATTCAATGTTTTAGAAGTATTTTTCAATTCTCTTAGATAATTTCAAAAGTTTTCCAAAAACCTTTGTCTTTATAAGATTTCATTTAGAATTCTCTAACCCTTATTTTCTCCTTTTACTCTAAAGCTCTAAAATTTTCACAATATAATAACAGAATATATATATATATATATATATATATATATATATATATATATATATATATATATATATATATATATATATATATATATATATATATATATATATATATATATATATATATATATATATATATATATATATATATATATATATATATATATATATATATATATATATATATATATATATATATATATATATATATATATATATATATATATATATATATATATATAATTGCTAAAATTTAATAGATCCATGACAATTCCGAAACATATATCATTCATTATTAGAATAAAAAATATTATTATAATTTTATAATATTTTTAGAATATTATAAATATCTTAAAATATTTTTTTATATCAATTTATATGATCTATTAATATAAAATATTTTAATTTTAATAAATGGATCGATGAATCGAACCGATCAAATTTGATACTCATGAACTGCTCGGATCAAAATACTTTTCGATTTTTAAATTTTTGAAAATTTTGAAATATATTTTATTTTTCTTCATTCACAAAAGTTTTAACGCACATTTCAAAAAAAAAAAAAATCTATTACTATTAATTTGAAATGTAAACATGTAGAAACAACTTGTTGTCTTGTTTATCCACAAAGAGTGAAAAAGTTATATATATATATATATATATATATATATATATATATATATATATATATATATATATATATATATATATATATATATATATATATATATATATATATATATATATATATATATATATATATATATATATATATATATATATATATATATATATATATATATATATATATATATATATATATATATATATATTACATAGAGATCAAGCAATTGAGAAAAAGGAAAAAAAGAATGTGAGAGAAGAGGAAATAATTATCAAAGAATAAAGAGATAGAGTTAGAAAAATTACATCATGATTTATACAATTTTGACTTAACTGTAACATCATATTTTCTCAAATGCATAATTATACAATAAATCAGATATTTTGCACAACAACATATCGTATTTTCTCGCCTAAATTATCCTCGATATCATATACAACAACATCATCATCATATATAGTCATATTCAACACAATCTTAATCACAGTATATCAATTACATTCAGACACCGAACATTTATATCTAAAAAATTTACATATGACTTGTTCGGAACTGACCCAATAACTAGAATTGGCCCAATCCGCTTCTATCCTTGACATGACCCAACAACATTGGCCCAACATCTCTGGTCGACCGCGCCTTCGAGCAACATGACAACCGATGCCCGAAACACGCACCTGCCCATGCGGGCGGTTACCTCTCAGTCTGCTTGACGCACAGACACCCAGGAAACATTCATAAACGCTTTTGTCCGTCACCTCATCCTTGCTCGATGCAACGGCTAGTTACGGGCACGACTGTCTATTTTGACAAAGTCATGGCAGTTACCTATTTTGTAGACCCGCATATCTAGGCCCAAAAATATGGACCAATGGCCAAGCGCCGAGGGCATTATATAAACCCTCACACATGTGAGGGACAAATATCCAATATTCAAACCTAAAACCCAAGTATCTTTCTTGTATCTCTTTGAACCCATTCTTACTTGATCGTCAGAGTGTCTTGAAGGAACTCTCATTTCTCCTTAACTTTTAAGCAAACCAGACGTTATCCTTCGACCCACTTGCAGGTTCTGATCAACCGGTAAGAACAGTATTGCCGTTTGTGGGAAACTATCTCCCTCTTCTTCCTTTTCCTCAAAACCGAAGACCAAAGATACCTTCATTACTTCAATCATGGCTGACCATGATAACTATCACCTCTCTAGAAATACTGTACTCTCTCCCGCCCACAAGTCCGACGAAATCCAGGAGCATCGTCACCTCAAGGATGACCTCGACATCAGAGATGGACAGATTGCGTACATAAATTTAGTCTATGCCGAGTGCGAAAATCTCCAGTTCTAGGATGAAAAAGGATCCAATAACCCCACCTGTAACACCCCAATTCTACCCGGTAAATTATGAATGTAAATCAGAGTTTTAAAATTTATAAAACTGAATCAGGATGCCACAAATACAACTTAAAGACACATTGCATTCAACATGGATACATAACACTTTAAAACTTTGGATGAACCAACAATAGAATAATTTAATCTCTTAATTTAACAAATTGAACAATTATGCAGCGGAATCATAATAACATCTTTGTCCAACAATTACAGCAACTTCAAAATAACACATACTTAGAAACAATCAAAATAAAGTTCAACAACTGAAATAATCAATAATTAAAATCAACAAGCATTCATCCCCCCGAGTGTTATGTATCATAGCAATGACACCGACTCGAACTACCGAAGGTATACCGCCTTCACTCTGGATTACTTGCACATTACCAACGTAAGGGTAACATTCAAGCAGAAGAGGTGAGATATCTAACAATATAATAAAACGTATGATAAATAATATGTTAGATCATCTCATATAATAACACCACTTCACATCTCATAAACAACAATAATCGCAACATAATACCAATAATATACACATTTACCGCATCAATACACAACTTCTTTATGCAATCATATCATGCGACTCAATACTATGCAAATGCATGTGGTACCATTGGAGAAGAACTCATATCTCAAATAATTGCCAATAAATAGAGGCATCAACAAGGCATAAGCCTTCATCTTAATATTCGCCAATACAGGCCATCTTAACGAGCATCAACTCCATCTTGATATGCAATGTATGTGACACAATCATGAATGTAGTAACAACAACCATAATTAACAACATCTCAACACAACATCATCGTTGGCCAGAAGCCTACATCTTAATGGATTCCAGTTATTAGAGGCATCTCAACATCATTCATCAACATAATTCATCAGCATAATTCCACAGCAACTCAGCCATAACAACAACACAATGACAGGTCGACAATCCCTCAATGTTGGCCATATGCCTATAACATGATAATGCCTATAATTAATTAATCATCTAAGGCTTATCTATAATTACCAAACCTCTACATATTATTATTCTGTAATACTATATCATTATCATCATTAATCTTACTGTTATGAACCAAGCAATAATCTATAATCATCTTATCCTCATCATACTTCACAAAATTATCATAGCGATTAACGCGGGAAGCTAACTCTAATCCTAATTTGGGTACTAGGATTATTATTCTTATCTTTCATTTTAATCCTTAAGAATGAAGTTTATCACGTTAGCTATCCAACGCTTCAAACGACACCTCAAACGGAGTCCGGAAACTCAAGTTACAGTCTTAGGAAGAATCTGTCAAAAATCAGACTGCGTGGGTCGACGCATAATGTTTTGAGTCGACCGTACTGGGTTAAAATCCTGCATGAGTCGACGCGTAATCCCCATGTGTCGACTCATAATGAGTCTGAAACAATGCATGTATCGACGCATGATCCTATGTATCGACTCATCCTGAGTCTTAAAACATGCATGTGTCGACGCATGGCTTTTGAGGTCGACTCATACTGTTCTGTGATGAATATATTATGCGATTTCACTGTGTTTTCACTGTAATTTACATGCCTTAGGCCCTAAAAAATCCTCTAATCATAGGTAATCATAAATTATAATAATCCTATGTTTCTACATCAATTATACAACATTAGGGCATCATTATTCATCTCTAAATCATCGATCCTCATCAAACAACAATATATATATATATATATATATATATATATATATATATATATATATATATATATATATATATATATATATATATATATATATATATATATATATATATATATATATATATATATATATATATATATATATATATTTCAATCATAAACAAACAACATTTCACATCTAATCCCACATACTACTCATCATAAACCCTATTATAGAGTCAGAACCCCACCCTTACCTTGTAATGAAGGTTGCTCTATAACTTCTCCGATTGAATTTTGTTCTGCCTCTTTTCCTTCTTTTCTGCAACTTTCACGTTCTCTTCCAACCCTTATTTTCTTTCTCTTCTTATTGCTACTTCTTTTCCATATTAATTCTAAATAACTAATATAATAACCTTATAATTCTCATTATGTCTTAATGGGCTTAAAACTCCTATACCCCCTTTCTACTACTTCTAGTCCTTAAAATAAGCCCACATCAAATAATATTATTTATTCTAATATTATTCCATAACTTAATAGAATAAATAAATCCAATAACAATAACACATCAAATATCATCATAACACAAATTCACAAATAATCCAAAAATAATTTAATTAAATAATTAATTAAATTACGGGCGTTACAACTCTCCCCCACTTAGAATATTTTTGTCCTCGAAAATTTACCTTAATCAAACAACTCAGGATAGGAGTCCCGCATCTTGCTGTCCAACTCCCAAGTCATGCTTTCTCCGGAAACTCCTAGCCAAACCACTTTAACCAAAGCAATCTCTCTGCCCTTCAGAGTCTTTATTTCATGATCTGCGATCCGTATAGGCATCATCTCCACCGTAAGGTTATCTCGTACTTGTACATCATCCATATGAATCACATGAGATGGATCTGAAATATACTTCCGGAGTTGCGACACGTGAAACACATATGCAACTTAGAAAGATTAGGCGGTAAATCCACTCTATAAGCCACATTCCCAACTCTCTCTGAAATCTGATATGGACCAATAAAACGAGAAGTGAGCTTCTTAGACTTCAATGCTCGCCCAACACCAGTCACAGGTGTAACTCTCAAAAACACATGATCACCCGCTTGAAATTCTAAGTCTTTCCTTCGCTTGTCATGATAACTCTTCTGTCTACTCTGGGAATCTTTCATCTTTTCTCGAATCAACTTCACCTTCTCAGTAGTCTCACGAACAAGTTCAGGTCCAAGTACTACACTTTCACCAGATTCATGCCAACATAAAGGAGTTCTATATCTTCGACCATGCAACGCTTCAAAAGGTTCCATCCCAATACTAGAATGGTAACTATTATTATAAGTGAACTCTATCAACAGAAGATAAGTATCCCACGAACCTCCCTGCTTAAGAACACATGCTCTCAACAAATCCTCCAACGATTGAATAGCCCGTTCAGTCTGACCATCTGTCTGAGGATGATACGCCGAACTCAACCTCATCTTAGAACCCAACGCTTCTTGCGAACTCTTCCAAAAATCATAAGTAAACCTCAAACCTCTATCCGACACAATGCACAAAGGAACACCATGTAGCTTCATAATCAAACTAGTGTAAATCTCAGCCAACTTCGACACTGGAAAACTGATGTTAATAGGAATAAATTAAGCCTATTTCATAAGCCTATCAACAATCACCCAAATTGAATCATTTCCTCTTAAAGTATTAGGTAACCCCATCACAAAGTCCATCGAAATGCTATCCCATTTCCATTATGGAACTTCTAACGGTAGCATCAACCCTGCAGGCTTCTGATGTTCAGCCTTCGACTTCTGACAAGTCAAACATGCATACACAAATCGGGTCATATCACTCTTGATTCTAGGCCACCAAAACAAACCTTTCAAATATTGATACATCTTTGTAGCTCCTAGATGAATACTCAACTTACTTCTATGACTCTCTTCAAGTATCACTTTCTTCATCTCAGTATCATCAGGAATACAAATCCCGTTACGAAATCTCAACACACCTTGCGCATCTAACTTAAAATCATTATTCTCAAACTGATCGATCCCAACCATCGAATCTACCAGTTTCACATCCAACTTCTGAGCTTCTCTGATATTGTCTAGAAATTCATTATTAATCTTCAACATACCTAACATAACACTCTGCGGTGTCACCTCGCAAACTGAGCTCATATCTCTGAACTATTCAATTAATTCTAACTCTTTGACCATCATTGCTGACATATGTAAATTTTTTCGACTCAACGCATCAACTACCACATTCGCTTTTCCTGGATGATAATTCAAATCGAAATCATAATCCTTCAACAATTCCAACCATCCCCATTGCCTCATATTCAGCTCCTTCTGATCGAATAAAAACTTTAAGCTCTTATAGTCACTAAACACTTCAAATCTAGAACCATAAAGATAATGCCTCCAAATCTTCAACACAAAAACAAATGCAGCAAGCTCTAAATCATGCGTAGGATAGTTCTTCTCACGAGTCCTTAACTGCCTTGACGCATAAGCAACTACCTTATCATTCTACATAAGCACACCTCCTAAACCCATCTTAGAAGCATCACAATATACCACAAAAGGTTCTCCTGGATTAGGCAACATCAAAATCGGAGCCGACGTCAATCTCTTCTTCATTATGTAAAACTTTCTTCGCATTGAACATCTCATACAAAAGCTCTACCTTTACATGCCAACTTAGTTAAAGGAAGTGACAACTTAGAAAAATCTTCGATAAACCTTCTATAGTAACCAGCTAATTCTGAAAAGCTTCTAATCTCAGTAGCTGACTTCGGAGTTTCCCATTACAACACCGCATCAACCTTTGATGGATCTACAACAATGCCACTACCTAAGATCACATGACCAAGAAAACTAACCTCTTTAAACCAGAACACACTTAGACAGCTTTGCATACAACTTCTTCTCTATCAAAACTTTCAATACTACTCTTAAGTGTTATGCATGCTCTTCTTCTGACTTAGAGTAAATCAAAATATCATCAATGAACACCACCACGAACCGATCCAAATAAGTATGAAAGATACGATTCATGTATTCCATGAATACTCCCGGCGCATTAGTAACACCAAAAGGCATCACTGAATACTCATAATGTCCATAACGCATTCTGAAAGCCGTCTTCTGGATATCTTCATCCTTCACCTTAATCTGATGGTAACCCGACCTCAAATCAATCTTACTGAACACACGAGCATCCACCAATTGGTCCATCAAGTCATCTATTCTTGGAAGCGGATACTTATTCTTAGTCGTCACTTTATTCAACTGTCTATAATCAACACAAAGCCTCATACTTCCATCTTTCTTCTTTACTAACAACACTAGAGCTCCCCACGGCGATACACTTGGTCTTACAAACTTCTTTTCAAGTAACACTTCCAATTTCTTCTTTAACTCTGACAATTCAGATGCAGACATCCTGTATGGTGCCATAGACATAGGTCTGGTACCAAGTACAAGATCAATTGCAAATTCAACTTCCCTCTCCGGTGGTACATCAGGAATTTCACCAGGGAAAACTTTAGGAAATTCACACACCACCTGCAATTCCTCAATTATAGCTTGAGCCTCTACAGATAGCAACGCCATCAACGAGAACATTTGTGCTTCTTCTTGCATCAACTTCCTCAATGTCTAGCAGACAACAAACTATCTTCCTCTTCTTCATGAGTAGAAAACCTCACAGACTTATCATAACAGTTAATATGAACATAGTTATGCTCTAACCAGTTCATACCCAAAATCACATCCAACCCTCTTAACGGTAAATAACCCAAATCAATAGCAAAGTTTCTGTCGAAGATCGACAAGGGACACTTTAAACACACAAAAGAAGTAGTCACCAACCCCTTGGATGGAGTGTCGACGACCATTTCTCCATTCATAGAAGACAACATAAGACCCAATCTTTCAACATAATCAGTAGCAATAAAGCAATGAGTAGCACCAGTATCAATAATAGAAATTAAAGAAGTACTATTAATGAAACATGTACCTCTGATAAGTCTGTCCTCAACAGCTGCCTGATCCTCAACTAAAGAAAACACTTTACAACTTGTCTGCGCCCTCTTTGGTTTCTGAAACTGACTACCTATGTGCCCTTCTTCTCCATAATTGAAACAAATTACCTCCTTATGCTTGCACTCAGATAGAACATGTCCATTCTTACCACAACATAAACACCACTTTACCTTAACAGTACACACATTAATCTTATGCCCAGGTTTTCCACATTTGAAACAAACCACACTAGCAGGAGCATCTCCCCCACTAGTCTCCTGACCCTGAGCATCTTTCTATTTACCTTTACCAGCTGGGGTAACATAAGGCTTACCACGATTTTGTTGGTGCTTACCCCTCTTCTCACTGATAATCTTGTAATGAGCATTATTATTCTCTTCATAGATTCTACAACTATCAATCAAATCAGCAAAGACACGTATCTTCTGGTATCCAATTGCCTTCTTGATCTCTGGGTGCAACACGTTCTTAAACTTGATGCACTTTGAAAACTCAGCATCTGCCTCACTGTAGTGCATATAAAACTTAGCCAACTCAGCAAACTTTGCAGCATACTCAACAACTGACATATTCCCTTGCTTCAACTCAAGGAATTCAATCTCCTTCTTACCATAGACGTCTTCAGGAAAATACTTCCTCAGAAACTCCCTACGGAACACAGCCCAAGTGACATTTTCACCTGCAACTTCCAACCTATGACACGTCTCTAGCCACCAGTCATCAACTTCGACTGCTAGCATATGAGTACCATACTGAACCTTCTGCGCTGGAGTACAGTCCATCACACGGAAGATTCTCTCAATCTCTTTCAACCAATCCAATGCTCCGTCAGGATCATACTTTCCCTTGAAGGTAGGAAGATTCTCTCCTTGGAAAGTCGCCAAACTACGAGATCCAGCATTCCCATCAACATTTGACTGATTCCCTATCGCATGCGCCATTGCTTCTAAAGCAGCAACAAGTGCAACATCATTCCTTCCAGCCATCTCAACTTATCACTATAACATAAACAACAGTCAGAACTAAATTAAAAATAATTGATTGTTAGATAACTACGACTCGACAACTTTGTCAGATGGTCCAACCTTTGCTCTGATACCAACTTTGTAACACCCCAATTCTACCCGGAAAATTATGAATGTAAATTAGAGTTTTAAAATTCATACAACTGAATCAGGATGCCACAAATTCAAATTAAAGACACATTGCATTCAACATGGATACATAACACTTGGATGAACCAACAACAGAATAATTTAATCTCTTAATTCAACAACTTGAACAACTACGCATCGAAATCATGACAACACCTTTGTCCAACAATTACATCAACTTTAAAATAACACATTGTTGCACCCCAATTTTTTTCCCTAAGATCCCTTCATCATACCATGTTGATTCATTCACAACAAGATCACATTAGGATTCTTGGTTCCTATCCCTATATTTAGCTTTGCTCTTCGAGGAATCACCAAGCACATTGAATTATGTTCCTTTTGTGATCATGAATATTTTTTTCCTTGATTTCTTCTTTTAATTAATAAAATTCAATGTTGTGTTGTCTTGCTTGTTACTCATGTAGGTTAGGGCAATAAGATTCAGCAAGTTGCTCTATGGGTTCATGAGTTTATTTCCATGCCCTAGTCAATAAAGCTTGAGAAGTTAAAACCTCACCATTGGATTTGTTTGGGAAGAAATGTCATGGCAATGTTATTTTTGTTCACCATATTTCAAGGTTATCAAATTTGGTTGAAAAGCACAAGGGATTGATTTGAGAAATAGTCATGTTTGGACACGATTTTATTCCTTTTGGTCACAAGTGCATGTTCCTCTCAATTCTCAAGATATGGAAGTGGTTGTGGTTGCTATGAGTTCTCCTTATCATCCTCAACAACTTATATTTACAAACCATTTGTTTTGGTACAAGAAGTTTGTTCAAAATTGTTAAAGTTCCTCAAGGCATGTTTCTTAATCTAGGAGCTAGGATTTTGAACTTCAAAGGAGTATATCTTGCTCATATTTTGGTATTTTTGAGTGATTCCAAAGATATCATTCTCTTAAAAGGGTTATTAACAAATCACTTCAAAAGTTCCAAGGAGTTTTCATGTGGAAGAAACTTGATGAGGAAGAAAGATTACAAGTCCTCCAGATGAATCCCCAATTTTCCATGTGTGACTTCAAATGATCATAACTTGGTCAATTTTTATCACCTTGAGCCTATTCTTTTTCCATAATGATCTTGAATATGTGAAATTTATGCCTTATTTTATGTGCAAAGTGAGAAAATGGATGGAAGTTTCCTTAAGGATACAAAAGATTATAGGTCATTTTATGAAATTTTGCCAACTTCAACAAGTCATAACTTTCTAAATTTTTGGAGGTTTTGGATGATTCAAGTTTCAAAATGTCATTCATGAGATCTACTTCATGCCATAATTTTTGGTCAAGAGAAAATTACAAGTGGAAGGCCATGTTTGGATGCAAGACATTATAGGTCACTTTTGAAGAAATTATTTAAATATTTCTAAGTATGGAAAGTCAACCCTTTTTCCTCAAGTTTGACTCAATGCAACTTTCAACTCAAGCATACATTTAACTCCATTATTTTTCCATTGCAAAGCTTGTAACCTCATCTTTCTAAAGCATCAAGAATCATGCCATAAGACCCCTTGAATTGAAAATGCCATTGTTTTGAAATTGGTAACTTGGAACTGAATTTCTCACCAAGTCAGAATTTTGAAATCCATAATGTGTCCTCTAATTACAAGATTTATATGCGTTTTTGATTTAAACTTGATTAACAAACTTGCCAGAAGCGTTTAACACCTCAAAACGCAAGGATTGGATGAGTTTTGGTGAAAATAAGATCACACTTCACTCGTGCATAAGGTTTGCACGAATTCCCTCCAAAATGCATTATTCACTCTTCCATTTGTTCCATTTTCTTTTCCTATAAATACATGAACTATCCCATTCATTTTCTCAATCTTGGGTATCCAGAATCACCCTGCCAAACTTGTTCCATAACTCAGAATTCAACAACTTCGAAATCCATACACAACCCTTTTTCAATCCAATTTCTTCATTTATTCACCTTCCTTGATCTTCCATGAAGCTAACCATATAATTACATTCAAGAATTGTGCCCTATATTGCTCCAGAGAAGTCCAGTTTCAGAGCTCTGCAACTCAACTTCAATAGGTATATTCCTTCATAAATTCTTCAAAACTTTGACATCATTGTGATGCTCTCATTGCCCTGGTTCTAGTCACAACACTTGCTTTTTACTAGAAACACGTTTTGACCATGAAATTTCAAATCCCTTTTCAAAACATTCATTCCAAATTTCTTGAGCTACAATTTATTTAAATTTGGCACGAGGATGTGGTTGTCTTCGTCTTGAAGAGGCGAAGCGAATGACATAGGTCCAAGCTTCTGATTTTACAGTTTAAGAGACCTGCAATTCACGTTGGCTGGAGGTTGAAGATGACTAACGTGTCATCTTCCAACCAATGATGGCATGCCACTTGTTATTTTTAAATTCTGATAGATTAATTGAATCAGTGCTTTATTCACTAATGAGCATGATATGCACAACGCACCAGATCCCTTGGATTTGATTACTAACGTGTTTTTGAAAGAACAAGAATAGTTCTGACCTATCTCAAGAGTTTTGATGATAACTAAATTATATTTAAGATAATTTATGCTCTAATGAATGTGTTTGAATGTCTTAGTTAATGTTCTGACAGAAAAGATTCTAAAGTACTAAGCAAAGATTATGAAGAAGTTCTTTGATTGAAGAACCTTTTATTCAAACGCATCTGCTGACTCTGGTAAGAACCTTTACTTGTTAAATGTATCTTCTAACCTCTAGCAGGCTCCTTGATTATGAAGATAACTTGAAAGCAAGCAATGTTCAAAGTTCTTAGCAAACAACGCTCTGATCAGAAGATTGAATGAAGCATGTTCTGACTTAAAGACATTGGAAGCAAATTCTGAAACAACGTCCAAATCAACTTGTCTTGTCAAAGAAAAGGAAACACATTCTTACATTCTGACGTTTGCTCATTAATGCAAAGACGGCTGAAAGCACTCAAGTGCCTACTACTAGTTTCTTGGAAAATGGAAAATTGCAAGGATACACGCAAAGCATTTAATGCTCTCCATTTCCTCTGAAGGCAGCAACGGTCTTATTTTTCCTACTATAAGTAGAAGGACATTTATTGCAAGCCAACTACAATGTTCAAACAAGAAACTACGTGAAAGATCCAAAAAGCTCACAAACTCATAGTTCATACAATTTTGTGTATTAGATTCTAAGTGAAAAATCATAGTTGTGATATAGCTTGATTAGAAGCAAACTCTATTTCAATTATCTGTAAAGATTATACTCCTGTATTTGTTCCTTGAGAGACCAAGTTTGGTCAAATTTCTCAAGCAGACTAGGACTAGATTTAAGTCTTAGTGGTGTTAGTCACTTGTAAGTTTACTTGTGCATTGTTAGTCACAACAATTGTTGTGTGATTGTAATCAGTTGATTATAGTAGATTATTTCCTTGCTGAGAAAGGCAAAATCACATTGGCGGGTGGACTAGAGTAGTTTGAGTTCAAACGAACCAGGATAAAAATAACTGTGTTATTCCATTATTGTTTGAGCTTTGTATTGAAAACAAAAAGAGTCACTTATTCAACCCCCCCTTCTAAGTGTTTTCTTACCCCTTCAATTGGTATCAGAGCTTGACTCTGAGCACAACACTTAACCGTGTCAGGAAAAGATCCAGAAGAAAACACAATGGCCGCTGAACAAAACAATAATAGTTACAACAAACCTCCAGTGTTTGATGGAGAAGATTTTGAGTACTGGAAAGATAGACTAGAAAGTTTCTTTCTAGGTCATGACAGTGATCTTTGGGATATAGTCTTGGATGGTTACAAACATCCTACAGATTTAGAAGGAAACAAGGTGGATAGAAAAAATATGGATAAACAACAAAAAGCTGATTTTAAAAATCATCACAAAGCTAGAAATATTTTTTTAAATGCTATATCTAAAGTAGAATATGAAAAAATCACTAATAGAGATACAGCGCATGATATGTTTGAGTCTATCAAAATGACTCATGAAGGAAAGGCTCAAGTTAAGGAGTCTAAAGCTCTTGCTTTAGTTCAGAAGTATGAAGCCTTCAAAGTTGAAGAAAGTGAGTCTATAGAAGCAATGTTCTCTAGGTTTCAAACTCTGATCGTTGGTCTGAGAGTTTTGAACAAAGGATATACCAAAGCAGATCATGTGAAAAAGATCATCAGAAGCTTACCCAGAAGATGGGCACCTATGGTCACTGCCTTCAAGGTGTCAAATGATCTGAACAATGTGTCTCTGGAGGAACTCATCAACGCTCTCAGAAGTCATGAGATTGAACTGGATGAGCATGAGCCTCAAAATAAAGGTAAGTCTTTAGCCCTTAAATCAATTAAGAAATTTGATACTAACGCTTTTCAGGCTGAAGAAGAAAACTCTGAAGAATCAGCTTTGTTAGAACAATGTTTGAATCTAGTACCCTATATTTAAGTTTTGATGATAACAAAGTGAAAAGATATAGTATTTATATGTTTCATGTTTGAACTATATGCTGCCTAAAATTACTATGCTCTGACTTGCAGATACGCTGATTAAAATAAGCAAGATCACTTCTTCAGCATCAGAATTTGATTTGATACACCAGCATCAGAAGTTGCTGAATCAGAACGTGAAGATCAGATGATCAACTCACGTACATGCTGAAGCTTGATGAACAGAACTGCGCGTAAAACACTCTGATACAAAAACAATAGTTCATCAGCAGCGAAGCAGAATCAGAATGAGCCAAGCCAGAACGTGCATTGAAGAAGCAACGGTACTGTGCATTGAACGCTAATTAATTCTAACGGCATCATTCTAGACAAGATCTGCTCAAAAAGGAAAGCTTGTTATTAGCATTGAATCAAGAATATTGCATTCAACGTTCATCTTCTCAAGTGCTATATAAACAAGGCTTCGAAGATTATAATGGCTAATGCTTCCAAATTCTCTACACGCACAAAGCTGAACAATAATCTTCATCTACCAGTTTTGCTAAACCAACAAACTCTGATACTCCATTAGTGTTTAGCAATCTAAGTTTCTAAGCTTAATTTGTGTATACATCACAGTTGTGATAAAGTTTTGTAGAAAACATTCACACACATTTGTTTTATACCTTTGTAAGAAAGTGTTGCCTTGACAAACCGGATTGTGGTTTGAATCAAGAAGGCTTTAGCAGTTGTTAAAGCAGATTTGTATTCAGTTGAATATAGTGAATTAAGACCTCGTTGGAGAGAGGCGAAATCACCTTGACGGGTGGACTGGAGTAGTTTGAGATCAAACGAACCAGGATAAAAATATCTTGTCAATTGCTTTAAGATTCCAGTTTTACAATTCAACCCCCCCTTCTTGTGTTTTTCACCCCTTCAATTGGCATCAGAGCGCCTGGTTCTGAGCTAAAACACTTAATCGTGTCAGTACAAGATCCAGCGTCAGAAAAACACAATGGCAGGAAACAACTCTCATTTCAGCAATGACAACAATGAGGATAGAGACAGATTCAGCGGCAAACCTCCAGTCTTTGATGGAGAAAACTTTGATTACTGGAAAGACAGAATTGAAAGCTTCTTTCTAGCACATGATGCTGATCTGTGGGATATGGTGACAGATGGATACACGCACCCTGTGAATGCAACTGGTCAGAAGATTGAAAGAAAATCAATGACTGATCAACAAAAGCGTGACTTCAAGAATCACCATAAGGCCAGAACCATCCTCCTTAGTGCCATCTCCTATACTGAGTATGAAAAGATCTCCAACAGAGACACAGCTAAGAACATCTTTGATTCTCTCAGAATGACGCATGAGGGCAACGTTCAAGTCAAGGAAACAAAAGCTCTGGCGCTCATTCAGAAGTATGAGGCGTTCAAAATGGAAGAATCTGAATCCATTGAAACTATGTTCTCTAGATTCCAGATTCTGGTAGCTGGTCTCAAAGTTCTGGACAAAGGATACTCTACTGCTGACCATGTCAAGAAGATAATCAGAAGTTTACCCAAGCAGTGGAGGCCTATGGTTACTGCTCTGAAGCTAGCGAAGGATCTCAACAAAATCACTCTGGAGGAACTTATAAGCTCCCTCAGAAGTCATGAGATAGAGCTAGAAGCTGATGAGCCTCAGAAGCAAGGTAAGCCTTTAGCTTTAAAATCTAACAGAAAATCTGAATCTAAAGTTTTGCAGGCAGTTGAAGAAACATCTGATGGATCCTCATCAGAAGAAGACGAACTTTCCCTTCTCTCCAGAAGAGTAAATCAACTGTGGAAGCAAAGACAAAGGAAGTTCAGGAATCCCAGAAGATCTGATCAGAACGAGTCTTCTTCCAGATACAGAAGGACAGATTCTTCCTCTGGATACAGAAGATCTGAAGGCTCCTCCGGTAGCAAGAAGCCAAACACAAAAGACATCATCTGCTACGAGTGCAATGAGCAAGGACACTACAAGAGTGACTGCCCAAAGCTTCAGAGGGAAAAGCCCAAAAAGAAGTTTGGAAGAGAGAAGAAGAAAAGTCTCATTGCCACATGGGATGACTCTGACTCGTCTGAAGCTGACTCAGAATCAGATGATGAAAGAGCAAACATAGCGCTCATGGCTAACATTCCAGATGACAGTGAAGCTTCTGAATCAGACTCAGAATCAGACACAGAAGAGGTATTCCCTAACTTCGCTGTTAATTTTACAAAGGCTGAACTTGCTGAAAGCCTCAATGAAATTCTGGAACGTTATCAGCAGATTAGAGCTAAATTCAGAGACCTGAAAAGGAATCTTGAATCTGACTCTAATAAGTCTGAGAGTCTCAAATTGGAAAACTCTGAGCTGAGAGATAAAATTTTAAAATTAGAAAACTCTTTACAAAACTCTCAGAAGGAACCAATTTCTGAAACTCCCAGCAACGCTGATGAGATCATCAAGGAGTATGATCATAGTTTCCAGAAGTTCCTTGCTAAAAGCATAGATAGAAGCAGAATGGCTTCAATGATCTATGGAGTTAGCAGAAACGGCAGGAAAGGAATAGGATACCAAGGTAAGGTTCCTACACCTAAGAATGTCATGGATTTAGTTATTAAACACACTCCTCTAAATTCACACTTTGTGTATGGTCACACACACGACATCAAATACACTAGCAGTAAGCACTCTGTGAAACCAAAATTCAACCAGAGTTTTGGTAAAACTAACAAATCAGGACCCAAGAAGATCTGGGTACCTAAGGATAAAATAATACATGTTGCAGATATCTTTAGCAGCAAGTCAGAAACACCAGTCATGGTACCTGGACTCTGGCTGCTCACGACACATGACGGGAAGAAGGCATATGTTCCAAAGCCTGGAACTTAAGCCTGGAGGCCACGTTGGCTTTGGAGGCAATCAGAGGGGAAAGATAATTGGCTCTGGAACTGTAGGTAACGGAAATCTTCCCTCTATTAATAATGTTCTGCTAGTTGATGGATTGATGCATAATCTGTTATCCATAAGTCAATTAAGTGATAACGATTATGATATAATCTTTAATCAAAAATCATGTAAAGCTGTTAGTCAGAAAGATGGGACTATCCTGTTTAATGGTAAGAGGAAAAACAACATTTACAAAATCAAACTTTCTGAACTAAAGAGTCAGAACGTAAAATGTCTTCTGTCTGTTAACAACGAGCAGTGGATCTGGCACAGAAGATTGGGGCATGCTAGTATGAGAAGAATATCTCAGATTAACAAACTCAATCTGGTCAGAGGACTTCCAAATTTGAAGTTCAATTCAGATGCTCTGTGTGAAGCATGTCAGAAAGGCAAATTTGCAAAACCTTCTTTTAAATCCAAAAATGTTGTTTCTACCTCTAAGCCATTAGAACTTCTGCACATTGACTTATTTGGACCAGTTAAAACTGCTTCAGTCAGTGGCAAGAAGTATGGGTTAGTAATCGTAGATGACTATAGCAGATGGACATGGGTAAAGTTCTTAAGACACAAGGACGAGTCACACTCTGTGTTTGTTACCTTCTGTAACCAAGTTCAGAATGAAAAAGATCTTAGAATCGTTAAAGTCAGAAGTGATCATGGTGGAGAATTTGAAAATAAAGATTTTGAGTCATTCTTTAATGACAAAGGCATTCTGCATGATTTCTCTTGTCCTAGAACTCCCCAACAAAATGGAGTTGTAGAACGAAAGAACAGAACATTGCAAGAAATGGCCAGAACCATGATCAATGAGACAAACGTTGCTAAGACTTTCTGGGCAGAGGCAATAAACACAGCGTGCTACATTCAGAATAGAATCTCAATAAGACCTATTCTGGAAAAGACTCCATATGAATTGTGGAAGAACAGAAAGCCCAACATTTCGTATTTTCATCCATTTGGATGTACTTGCTATATGTTAAATACAAAGAATTATTTGAACAAGTTTGATTCTAAGGCACAGAAGTGTATTATGTTAGGATACTCTGAACGCTCAAGAGGGTACAGAGTATACAATACAGAAACACAGATTGTGGAAGAATCAATCAGTGTTCGTTTTGATGACAAGCTTGACTCTGAAAAGTCAAAGCAGAATGAAAATCTTACAGGTATAGAAATTGAATTTGCAGGTTCTGGAGACAAGTCATCAGAAGCTCTCAACACAGACATTCCTTCAACGTCTGAAAGAAGCAATGCTAGAAATCCTACAACTGCTGCTGATCAACCTCAGAAGAGATTACCCAGAAGCAGTTTGGATCACCCAGAAGAGACTATCCTAGGAAGAAAGGAAGATCCAATCAGAACAAGAGCAAGCTTCAGAAACTCTGAAGAAACTCTTATGGGACTTGTGTCTCTGATTGAACCTTCTTCTATTGATGAAGCACTTCTGGACAACGACTGGATTCTGGCAATGCAAGAAGAGCTGAATCAATTCACCAGAAACGACGTATGGGATCTCGTTCCCAGACCAAAAGGATTCAACGTCATTGGAACAAGATGGGTGTTCAGAAACAAGCTTAATGAACAAGGTGAAGTCGTCAGAAACAAGGCACGACTGGTTGCACAAGGTTATAGTCAGCAAGAGGGGATAGACTATACAGAAACCTTTGCCCCAGTCGCCAGGTTAGAATCTATCAGACTTTTAATCTCATTTGCTGTTAATAGAGGCATCACTCTGTATCAGATGGATGTCAAAAGTGCATTCTTAAATGGTTATATAGAAGAAGAAGTTTATGTTCACCAACCCCCAGGTTTTGAAAATACAAAACATCCAGAACATGTTTTCAAACTGAAAAAGTCACTGTATGGTCTGAAACAAGCTCCCAGAGCTTGGTATGAAAGGCTAAGTAACTTTCTGCTTGAAAATGAATTCACCAGAGGGAAAGTGGACACTACTCTATTCTGTAAAACAGTTAAGAGTGACATTTTAGTCTGTCAAATTTATGTTGATGATATTATTTTTGGTTCTACTAATCCTTCTCTTGGAAGAAAATTTGCTAAGTGTATGCAGGCAGAATTTGAGATGAGCCTCATGGGGGAACTGAAATTCTTTCTAGGAATTCAGATCAATCAAACTCCAGAGGGAACTTACATTCATCAGAGCAAATACATCAGAGATCTTCTGAAGAAATTTGACCTCTCAGAATGTAAGCCATCAAAGATTCCAATGCATCCCACGTGCATTCTGGAAAGAGAAGAGGTAAGCAAAAGTGTAGAACAGAAGGTCTACAGAGGTATGATTGGTTCTCTCCTTTATCTGACAGCTTCAAGACCTGATATCTTATTCAGCGTATG
This sequence comes from Vicia faba, assembly GCA_948472305.1. Lineage (NCBI taxonomy): Eukaryota > Viridiplantae > Streptophyta > Magnoliopsida > Fabales > Fabaceae > Vicia > Vicia faba. The sequence continues at coordinate 1,484,434,532 of OX451737.1, forward strand.
TATTTGTGCTAGATTCCAATCAGATCCTAGAGAATCTCACTTAACAGCAGTTAAGCGAATTTTCAAGTATCTGAAAGGTACTACTAATCTGGGTTTGTTTTATAGAAAATCTAGTGATTACAGCTTGGTAGGCTACTGTGATGCTGATTTTGCTGGAGACAGAGTGGAACGTAAAAGTACTTCTGGAAGCTGCCAGTTTCTGGGAGAAAATCTGATCTCGTGGTCCAGCAAAAGGCAATCAACAATTGCTCTGTCAACAGCAGAAGCTGAGTACATAGCAGCAGCAGGATGTAGCACACAAATGCTCTGGATGAAAAGTCAGCTTGAAGACTTCCAGATTTTTGAGAGTAACATTCCTATTCTTTGTGATAATACTTCTGCTATTTGCTTAAGTAAGAATCCTATTTTACATTCTAGAGCTAAGCATATAGAAATAAAACATCATTTCATTAGGGACTATATTCAGAAAGGTATTTTAAACTTGAAATTTATAGATACAGACCATCAATGGGCTGATATCTTTACTAAACCCCTTTCAGAAGATAGGTTCAATTTCATTCTGAAACATCTCAGCATGAAAGTATGCCCAGAATGAAAATGTTTTAATTCCATGTATTTATCTTCAGAATGTAATTATATTACTGTGAACTTCTGATCAATCTCCTTTCAGAAAGATAGAACATGCAGATTGTATCAGATGCAAGTCTAAAGATCTGAGAGTCTAATCTCAAAGACAGACGTGCTGATCACTACATCAAACAAGTGTCATCCAATCATCAGCAAATCCCTGAAGCAGAACGCGTGCACGCTTCTGAGAAGGCAAAGCGCTGATTGGTTGCATTGAGACACATGTCTGGTAACCGTTTTTAAGTATCTTTCTCAAATCCCCCAAAATCAGCAAGCATTTAATGAAAAGTAATCACGCTTGTTAATGGCAATCATTATTTTTTTTCTCTCTCTTAAAAACGTTTAATTTTTCAAAATAATTTTTGAAAATTCTATTTAAACACATTAATCCTTCACTTTTATTCTTTACGCTTTCTCATAATCATTCAAATATTCTCTGCATATTTCTGAGTTTATCTCCTTCAAACCTTTTCTCTCAAATCATTCTCAAAGCTTTGTTGTGTGAGAACAATGGCATCCTCCAGCATTTCTGCAGGCAATCAGAAGAAAGAAACCTCTGAACAATATCAGGTGCCTATCAGAACTCTTCTCACACCAGTAAAGAATCTTGAGGTTCTCTCTGAGTTAATCATCGACTTTGAAAGTTTGAAGGAAAATGGATTTGACCTAACTGAAGAGATTAGGGCTCAAAAGTGGGAGAGGTATTTCGATAGGTTGGTTGGACCAACATTCCCAGAGCTTGTCAAGGAATTTTGGATTCACGCCAAGATTCATAAACATCTAGTCATCTCTTCTGTCATGGGAAAGAAGATAGTAATTTCTGAAGACCTCATTGCTAGGTTAATCGGTCAAAGTGGTGGTGGAGTCCGTTGTGTGGACATGGCTGATAGATGCCCTGATATAGGTGTGGTAGCCAACTGCATTTTCACTCTTGGATTTCCCAGCAGCAAAATTAAGGATCTGAAGGATCACTGCAGAGTATGGGCCAAGATTGTTCTGGGCTGTTTCAATCACAGGAAGCCAACAAGCTCTCCTGATTATATAAACGTGGATCAGCAATTTCTGATCTACTTTATTGATCAGAGGGTGAAGATCAATCTGGCACACTTCCTGTTCAACCATCTCAAGACCAGTGTGAAAGAGACAAGAGAAGAAGAAAGGACCAAAAGGGACTGGATACCGTTTGGAAGGCTCATATCAGATATTCTGACAGAGAATAAACTGATAGATTATCTGAGCGAAGCTCAAGTGCTGAGCACACTTGAACCAACTGTTGGAAAACCGCTGAACGCTAAGAACCTGAAAAAGATGAAGCTGATAGAAAATATTAGGAAGGAACCCAGAGCTACTTCAACTGCTGACATCTCCAGCAGAAGAGTGCCTCTGAATGATTTCCCAAAATTTTCTGAAATGGAATCCACACCTGATATGTTTCTCAAGTATCCAGATTCATACAAGGAAGAAGATACAGGTTCAAAGCTGAAGATCAAAGATCTGAGTCAAGTCCAACCAGAAGTGACTCAGAAGAAGACAAAGAAGAGGAAAGCAGAAGGACCATCTCATCAGACTCCAAAGAAAAGAGGTAATTCATCTGCTGCCCCTATTTCAATTTCATCTACTATTCCAACATCTGCTGCCCCTCCTAAAACCTCTCACAGAATATCCATTCCAATCCCTACTATTGATGAAACCATACCAGAAGACCCTTCTGAGGCCTTACTACTCAGAAGAACCAGAATCAAAATTACCAAACAACCAACTGTTTCAACAACACCAGCACTTGATAGAGTGCTAGCTGATATTGAGCGTGAACATACTTCTGCTCAACCAAATTCTGAACCACCAAATATTCCTCCTCCACAACCAGAACCACAACCAGAACCACAACCAGAATCACAACCTGAACCAGAAATACAACATCAATCAGAACCACAACAACAACAACCTCTCACAGAAGAAACTCTGATCCCTGAGCAATCAGAGATTCCACCTCCTCAACCAGAAAATAATCCACCCTCACCACAAACAGAGTCTCACCGCTATGAAACCCCTTCTCCTCATCATTCTGACCCCCACTCACCTCAACCTTCACCGCTGGAAATCTAGTTGCCATGTGGAACCACTATTGTCAGGCCCCAGTTGCCATCTTCAGAGGAATCAACACCTCCAAAAACTCCAACCACTCCAATAGAAATATCTGACTCTGATTCTGATAACCCTCCTCCAAAACAAACAACCCCTCAGCAAACATCTGAAAACCCCAGCAGAACTTTCATTGACTTAACAAGTCTTGAACGTCTTGCTGATCTAAGACACAAAATTGCCATACCCAAACCAAAGCAACCAGATGTTGGCTCTGGTATTTTGAATTTTGAAACAGGTATGCTGCAATGGATTGCTTCTTTGAAGCAAGTCTGTCCGGGGATGATCGACCCAGCTGCTTCTGATCAGCTCTGGTCATAGCTCAGACTATGGGTACGTGCTGAAGCCCTCAAGCTGCAGGACGTCAACTATGAGCAGGCTCAACAGAACTTTAGCAAGCTGCTGAAAGAAGTTGAGAATCAGCTGCCTCAAGAAGTTGTGCTCCCTCTGGACAGTGAATCTTGGTCTGAGAAAGAGCAAGCTGCACAGGTGCAACCATCAGAAGAAGACAAGACCCTTCAGGAAGAAAATCCAGCAGAAGATGTAGCTGAAAGTTCTGAGAAGCTTCCTCCTTCTGAAAGTTCTCAAGCTGCCTTGGACAGGCAGGCTCTGGAAGAATTAAGGCTGAATGACTTGCGTCTACAGCAGCGGATGGAAGAGAATGATCAGAAGATGAAAGCAAGAATGGATGTACAGGACAGCAAGATTGACACTGTTGTCACCATGGTTCAGAAGCAGAATGAAACTTCTGAAAAGATTCAAGCAATGCTGGAAAGCCTGTTCTCACGCATGCCCCCACAACCTTAAAATTTTTTCATGCATGACATTCTCTATGTTTTTTTTTTCTTCATTTTCTGATGTACTGTTTTGACTATGTTTTGTAATGGTCTTTTGCTCTGAACTACTTTAATATAATTTGTTTTTCTGATATCTAAATTGTTTTAGCACATCACCAACACTTTTTGATTGCTGACAAAAAGGGGGAGAACAAGAATGATATTTAAAATCAATAACGGCTAACTAGACAGAAATTCTCAAACATTCTAACTCTATTACTTGAAATGTTTTTCTGTTTTTGTTTAAAGTCTACAGGCACAAGGAAGCTCCTGAACACTATGAAGACTAGAAGCTAGAAGCTCTGATCAAAATGTAGAAGCTCATGTTGCTCTGATCAAATATGAAGTTCTGATCGACCTAACACTCTGATCCGAAGCAAAGCTCTGACAGGAAAAGCTCTGAAGCTCTGCTCTCTGATAAGTCAAAGACCTATAATCTGATGCTCAAAGATAGAAAAAGATCTGATCCTAAAGAACACGCATATCAAAGGGAAGTAACAAACTCAGGGGGAGTATCTCTTAAACTCTGATTTCTCCTTACTTCTTAACTCTGAAACATTTCCTAGATACCTTTTCACGTTATTTTTTCATTTAAAATATCTAGTTTTTGTCATCATCAAAAAGGGGGAGATTGTTAGAACAATGTTTGAATCTAGTACCCTATATTTAAGTTTTGATGATAACAAAGTGAAAAGATATAGTATTTATATGTTTCATGTTTGAACTATATGCTGCCTAAAATTACTATGCTCTGACTTGCAGATACGCTGATTAAAATAAGCAAGATCACTTCTTCAGCATCAGAATTTGATTTGATACACCAGCATCAGAAGTTGCTGAATCAGAACGTGAAGATCAGATGATCAACTCACGTACATGCTGAAGCTTGATGAACAGAACTGCGCGTAAAACACTCTGATACAAAAACAATAGTTCATCAGCAGCGAAGCAGAATCAGAATGAGCCAAGCCAGAATGTGCATTGAAGAAGCAACGGTACTGTGCATTGAACGCTAATTAATTCTAACGGCATCATTCTAGACAAGATCTGCTCAAAAAGGAAAGCTTGTTATTAGCATTGAATCAAGAATATTGCATTCAACGTTCATCTTCTCAAGTGCTATATAAACAAGGCTTCGAAGATTATAATGGCTAATGCTTCCAAATTCTCTACACGCACAAAGCTGAACAATAATCTTCATCTACCAGTTTTGCTAAACCAACAAACTCTGATACTCCATTAGTGTTTAGCAATCTAAGTTTCTAAGCTTAATTTGTGTATACATCACAGTTGTGATAAAGTTTTGTAGAAAACATTCACACACATTTGTTTTATACCTTTGTAAGAAAGTGTTGCCTTGACAAACCGGATTGTGGTTTGAATCAAGAAGGCTTTAGCAGTTGTTAAAGCAGATTTGTATTCAGTTGAATATAGTGAATTAAGACCTCGTTGGAGAGAGGCGAAATCACCTTGACGGGTGGACTGGAGTAGTTTGAGATCAAACGAACCAGGATAAAAATATCTTGTCAATTGCTTTAAGATTCCAGTTTTACAATTCAACCCCCCCTTCTTGTGTTTTTCACCCCTTCAAGCTTCAGAAAAAGACGAACTATCTTTACTCTCCAAAAGGATCAATCATCTATGGAAGCATAGACAAAAGAAGTTCAGGAACTTCAAGAAGTCAAAAGATAAACCAGAATCTTCTGGACACAAAAAGTCAAACAGAAGAGAGATCATCTGTTATGAATGCAAAGAACTTGGTCACTACAAAAGTGATTGTCCAAAGCTTCAAAAAGAAAGACCAAAGAAGAGATTTGGAAAGAAGAAAGGAATGATGGCAACTTGGGATGACTCAGATTCTTCTGAAGATGAATCTGGTTCTGAAGATGAAAATGCCAACCTAGCTCTAATGGCTATCACAGAAGATGACTCAGACTGTGAGTCAGAACAAAGAGAGGTATTTTCTGAATTTTCCAGAGAAGAACTTGCTGATAGTTTATCAGAACTTCTGGAAAACTATAGTAAGCTCAAAATCAAATACAAGAAACTCAAGAAGAGTCTTGCATCTGATTTTGAGAAACTTGAAACATAAAAATCTGAACTTTTAGAAAACAATCTTAAACTTAAAAAGGAAATTCAAATTGTTCAAACGAATTTTAGTTCAGAATCTGTATCTAGTTCAAAAGATATTCGGAAAGAATATGACTATAACTTTCAATCTTTTCTTGCTAAAGGCATAGACAGAAGAAAAATGGCTTCAATGATCTATGGAGTTAGTGTGAAAAATAGAAGAGGAATTGGATATGAACCTCCCAAAGGGAAGGATACATATATTCCAAAACCTGTTGCTAAAATGACCTTCACTTACAAACCTCTGAATAAGCAATTCAAGTTTGGACACTCACATGATATAAAATATACATCACATTCTGGAAACTCTTATGCTAACCCAAAAGGACCCAAAAAGATATGGGTACCTAAGGATAAAATAATATTTGTTGCAGATGTCCTTAATAGCTCAATTGAAACACCAGTCATGGTACCTGGACTCTGGGTGCTCACGACACATGACGGGAAAAAGGTCTATGTTCCAAAGCCTGGAACTTAAAGCTGGAGGAGATGTGAAGTTTGGAGGTAATCAGAAAGGGAAGATTATTGGTTCTGGAACCATAGGAAACAATAACCTTCCTTCTATCTCAAATGTTTTATTAGTAGAAGGATTAGCTCATAATCTATTATCTATAAGTCAATTAAGTGACAATGTCTATGACATTATCTTCAATCAAAACTCTTGTAAAGCTGTAAGTCAAAAGGATGGATCAATCCTCTTTTCTGGAAAGAGAAAGAACAACATTTACAAAATTGATTTATCAGATCTTAAATCTCAAAACGTCAAATGTCTTTTGTCTGTTAGCAATGATAAATGGGTATGGCACAGAAGATTGGGACATGTCAGTCTTAGAAAAATCTCTCAACTAAATAAATTAAATTTAGTCAGAGGACTTCCCAATCTGAAGTACAACTCAGAAGCTCTGTGTGAAGCATGTCAAAAAGGAAAATTTTCAAAACCTTCCTTTAAACCTAAGAATGTTGTCTCTTCCTCTAAGCCATTAGAGTTACTTCATATTGATCTGTTTGGGCCAGTTAAAACTGCATCCGTCAGAGGCAAGAAGTATGGATTGGTCATCATTGATGACTTCAACAGATGGACATGGGTAAAGTTTTTAAAACACAAGGATGAGTCACATTCTGTATTCATTGACTTCTGTACTCAAGTGCAAAATGAAAAAGATTTTAAAATCACAAAAGTTAGAAGTGATCATGGTGGTGAATTTGAAAATCATTATTTTGAAAAATATTTTAAAGAAAATGGTATTGTTCATAATTTTTCTTGTCCTAGAACTCCCCAACAAAATGGAGTTGTAGAAAGAAAGAATAGAACATTACAAGAGATGGCCAGAACCATGATCAATGAAACAAATATGGCTAAGCACTTTTGGGCAGAAGCTGTGAATACAGCGTGTTACATTCAGAATAAAATCTCCATAAGACCTATTCTTGAAAAGACTCCCTATGAATTGTGGAAAAATAGAAAGCCCAACATTTCTTATTTCCATCCTTTTAGATGTACTTATTTTATTCTAAACACTAAAGAAACTCTGAATAAGTTTGATTCCAAAGCACAAAAGTGTTTCCTGCTTGGATACTCTGAACGCTCAAAAGGCTATAGAGTATACAACACAGAAACTCTGATTGTTGAAGAGTCAATCAAAGTCAGGTTTGATGATAAGCTTGGCCAACAACAGCCAAAGCAAATTGATTTTTCTGTAGGTACAGAAGATCATCACTCAAACTCTGAAAGTTCAGAAGCAAAAGAAGACGTAGCATATCATCCTCTTGAAAATGCTCTGAAAAATCTCAGAATCTCTGACCAACCCAGACAGAAAAGGTTTCCTAGAATATCTTCAGCTCACAAAGAAGATGTAATCATTGGAAGAAAAGAAGATCCCATCAGAACAAGATCCTCTCTCAGAATCAATGAAGAATCTTTGTTTGGTTTAGTATCTCTGATTAAGCCAACTACCATTGATGAAGCTCTGGAAGATAATGATTGGATCTTAGCAATGCAAGAAGAACTAAATCAATTCTCCAAGAATGATGTATGGAATCTAGTTCCAATACCCAAAGGATTCAATGTTATAGGAACCAAATGGGTTTTCAGAAACAAATTGAACGAACAAGGAGAAGTAATCAGAAACAAAGCACGACTGGTTGCACAGGGTTATAGTCAACAAGAAAGAATTGATTATAATGAAACCTTTGCCCCAGTCTCCAGGTTAGAATCTATAAGATTATTAATTTCTTTTGCTGTACAAAATAACATTTCACTATATCAAATGGATGTTAAAAGTGCATTTCTAAATGGTTATATTGCAGAAGAAGTATATGTCCATCAACCTCCTGGATTTAATGATTCAAAGCATCCAGAACATGTTTTTAAATTGAAAAAGTCTTTGTACGGTTTAAAACAAGATCCCAGAGCTTGGTATGATCGTCTGAGTAATTTTCTATTAGAAAAAGATTTTACCTGAGGAAAAGTGGACACAACTCTTTTCAGAAAAACATTTAAAAATGATATTTTAATCTGTCAAATTTATGTTGATGATATAATTTTTGGAACCTCTAATATCTCCCTTGGAAAAGAATTTGCTAAGACCATGCAGGCAGAATTTGAAATGAGCATGATGGGTGAATTGAAATTCTTTCTGGGAATTCAAATCAACCAGACTCCAGAAGGAACTTTCATACATTAGACGAAGTATGTTAAAGAACTTCTGAAGAAATTTCAAATGTCTGAAAGCAAAGATGCCAAGACACCTATGCATCGAACCCGCATTCTAGGTAAAGATGAGGTAAGTATGAAAGTAGATCAAAAGCTCTATAGAGGTATGATTGGATCCCTTCTCTATCTGACTGCATCTAGACCTGATATATTATTTAGCGTGTGCTTGTGTGCTAGATTCCAATCAGATCCTAGAGAATCTCATTTAACAGTTGTTAAGAGAATTCTTAGGTATCTGAAAGGTACTGCTAATCTTGGTCTGTGTTACAGAAGATCACAAGATTACAAACTAGCAGGTTATTGTGATGCTGACTTTGATGGAGATAGAATTGAAAGAAAAAGCACCTCTTGAAGCTGCCAGTTTTTGGGTGACAATCTTATCTCATGGTACAGCAAGAAGCAAGCAACAATTGCTCTATCAACCACAAAAGCTGAATATATATCTGCTGCTGGATGTAGCTCTCAAATGATTTGGATGAAAAGTCAACTAGAAGATTTCAACCTTTATGAAAGTAAGATTTCTATCTTCTGTGACAATACTTCTGCTATTTGTCTTTCTAAAAATCCAATCTTACATTCTAAAGCCAAACATATAGAAATTAAATATCATTTCATAAGGGACTATATTCAGAAGGGAATATTAAACTTGATTTTTGTAAAAACAGACCATCAATGGGCTGGCATTTTTACCAAACCCCTTTCAGAAGACAGATTTAATTTCATTTTGAAAAATATTTGTATGGAATTATGTCCTGAATAAAATAATATTTATTTTTCTGTGACTGACTTCAGAACTTTCTGAAATGAATGCTCTGATCAACAACTCTTCAGAAGTTAGAAGAGAAGTTGTAACAGAAGCTATATGAAAAGTTATGAAACATTCTAACGCTTCATGTCCAAGTGTAGTTCAGAAATTCATTAGAACAAACAACTGTTACATGCATCCTTCAAGAGATGAACACGTGGTGTGTTTCTGAAAGGTCAAGCATGCAAAAGCTACTGATGACGTTCTAGGTAACTGTTGATGATTAGCCATAATCTCACATTTTCCCTCATTTTTAGCAAATCATTAAATACAAGTAATAATGAGATTCATTTTTAAATCCGTTTTAATCTTTATTTTAATTATGTCTTAAATAATTTTAATTTTAATTCTTAACCTATTTTCTGAAATTAATGCCTATAAATACTTTTTGAAAAACCTTTTCATTCTTTACTGTCTCTTTCAACTCAAGTTTTTTTACTGTACTTCTCTCTTAAAACCCTTTTCCTCTATTTCTCATTTCTAAAGAACTTCAATGGCTTCTTCTTCTTCTACCCACTCTGAGAAATACATTATACCTGAAAGGACAACTCTCATTCCGGTAGAAAGTTTAGAAGTTTTGAGTGAGCTAATGGTAGACTTTGAGAATCTCAGAGAGAATGGATTTGACTTGTTCCCTGCTGTGAAGTTTCAAGGTTAGGAAAGCTACTTTGATCGTCTTATTGGTCCAGTCTTTCCTCTTTTGGTAAAAGAATTCTGGATTCACGTTATTGCAACTCCCAAGGTTATTCTCTCCTTTGTAATGGGCAAGGAAATATCCATTACAGAAAATCAAATCAGAAGGTTGCTGGGATTTAAAGGACTTGGAGTTACAGGAATGCCCAGTGGAAGAATGGAGATGTCTAGGGTATATTCAGAGATTTTTACCAACGATCAAGGTTCCTCCAAAGTCAGGGACTTGAAAGACAAATATATGATTTGGGCAAGGATTATTCATGGATGTATTCACCACAGGAAAGACACCAGTTCTCCTGATTACATCAACACTGATCAACAATATTTGTTGTTTTGCCTTGGAACCAATGTCAAAATTGATTTGCCCTACTTGCTTTTTGAACATCTCTGGAACCATGTCAAAGAAACCAGAGAAGCTGAAAGGATGAAGAATCCCAAATCAAAGAGGAATTGGATTCCTATGGGGAGGTTATTATCAGACATTCTAACTGAGAATGGTCTGATTTCTCACCTAAAAGAAGCAAATCTTCTGGGGGAGCTTGAACCTATCTGTGGTAAGACTATAACTGGAAAGAACTTGCTGAAAAGGAAAACTATTGACAAACTGCTGGTGGAGCCCTCTCCATGTCTGTCAACTATTGTGAAGAGGAGAAGAATTCCTATTGCTGACTTTCCTATGTTCAACTCAGGGGAGCATCCTCGTATGGTTTTGCACTATCTTGAGACCTGCAGAGTAACAGGATTACCCATTGATCCAGCTTGGCTTCAAGGAAGAAATCAAGCTGCTCCTGATGTTGTTCTCCAAGAATCTGTGAAGAGAAAAGCTGTAGAAGGACCTTCTGACACTCCTCAGAAGAAGAAAAAGAAGACAGGTAATCATGCTGAAACTATACCTGTTTATAATTCTGAAAATGTATCTGCATCTACTGAACCCTCTCAAACCTTAGGAGACTTAGATGTAGACATTGATCTGACCTTACCATCTGAACCCCTTGCTGACAACCCTAGTAAAAATCAGTTTTCAACAGATTTAAGTGATTATGACTCTGATGAACATTCTGATAGCCAATCAGAACCCTCTCAATCAGAACCTCCTGAACCATTGGTTTTTCAACCTATTCCTGCTGAACGTTTTTCAAGACCCCGTCCCATACCTCTATCACCCAGACCCACTGGATGGTATGATGCTGGCTCTTGGAGAATTCCAGGGATAAATGAACCTCTAGCAACCATAAAACCTCCTTTCAACCTACCGTCTGAAAATATTTTTGCTATGAACCAACCACAGCCTCAAAATCCCATTCCCACTCCTGCTTATACAATAATAATTTAGCCTGATGTCACTCCACCCACTTCACCACAACATACAACACCACTCTCAACTCCTCAAATTCCAGAACAACAACCTTTTGAACAAACTGAAACTGCTGAACCATCAGTACCTAATGAAATATCATAACCTCCTATTTGTGTTAACCAACCTGAACCTGAACCTACAAATAATCCTGAACCCAATAGCTTTTTAAGAACTGTAGTGGACCTTCAATCTCTACAATTCTTGAAAAACAAAACTTACAGAATGGCTGTCCCTAAACCTGTTCAGCCAGATGTAAATACTTTGTTTCAGAATTTTATAACAAATGTTCAAGCATGGTTACAACTGCTGAAAGAAGATTGTTTCAGAAGTGTGAACACAACAGCAACAGATCTTCTATGGGAAACCTTCAGAAGAACCTTGGTTGCTGAATCACGGAAGTTACAGGATTTGTGCCATTCTCAGGTGTTGGACAACTTTTCCAAACTTCTGCATGCTTTCAAGACAGAAGCTGCTGATACTTGGAATAAGAAGTCTTCGCTATTGATTGCTGATACACCAGCTGATAAGATAGACATATCAGAAGATGAATCTGAAGAATCCTCTGAAGATTCAAATCCTCTGGCTATTGTTCTATTGAATCAACCTTCAGTTAAGGATGGACCTGAACTTGTGCCAACTCTTGCAATGGATCTAGGCACTATGCTCTCTACCTTTGTGAAGTCCGACTCATCAGTTGCTGCTTCTGAGCCTGTTTCTACTAAAGCTTCATCATCTACTACTCCTACCTCACTCATTATGGACACTATGAAAGAGCTAAAGAAGGAGAATGAAGTCTTGAATAAACGCATGGATAAGCAAGATCAAACAAATCTAGAGATCAAGAACTGGATGGCAATGCAAAACGAATCTGCTTCTGAAATCAAGAATCTTTTGATGGCTCTTGTCACTAAGAAATCCTAGTTTCTTTTTGTCTCTTATTTGGATGTTTTGTTTGTACTTCTGGATATCCATTTTTTTTAAAATTTTTATGAAATCTTTCAAAATTTCTCATTTATTACACTTTTTGATTATGCCAAAAAGGGGGAGAAAATGTGCATTTTTGAACTAATCACTGTTTAACAGTTATGGGACTATGTCTCAGACATTCTAACAAATTTGCAAGAATTCCTTCTGTGCAAAAGAATTTATTTTTTGCAGGTATCATTTTAACTCTGAAAGAATATTCCAGCTAAGATTTATCTTCTTGAAGAAGTTCTGAAGAAATTCAAGAAGGTTGTGTATCACTCAGACTAAATATTCTCAGGATGTCTTATGCATAGAAATATTCATTTCAGGGGGAGATTCTTATCTCTTAATCCATTTCTTTTCTTTATCTAAAATAATTTTTTTGTCATCATCAAAAAGGGGGAGATTGAAAGAACAAGAATAGTTCTGACCTATCTCAAGAGTTTTGATGATAACTAAATTATATTTAAGATAATTTATGCTCTAATGAATGTGTTTGAAGGTCTTAGTTAATATTCTGACAGAAAAGATTCTAAAGTACTAAGCAAAGATTATGAAGAAGTTCTTTGATTGAAGAACCTTTTATTCAAACGCATGTGCTGACTCTGGTAAGAACCTTTACTTGTTAAATGTATCTTCTAACCTCTAGCAGGCTCCTTGATTCTGAAGATAACTTGAAAGCAAGCATTGTTCAAAGTTCTTAGCAAACAACGCTCTGATCAGAAGATTGAATAAAGCATGTTTTGACTTAAAGACATTGGAAGCAAATTCTAAAACAACGTCCAAATCAACTTGTCTTATCAAAGAAAAGGAAACACGTTCTTACATTCTGACGTTTGCTCGTTAATGCAAAGACGGCTGAAAGCACTCAAGTACCTACAACTAGTTTCTTGGAAAATGGAAAATTGCAAGGATACATGCAAAGTATTTAATGCTCTCCATTTCCTCTGAAGGCAGCAACGGTCTTATTGTTCCTACTATAAGTAGAAGGACATTTATTGCAAGCCAACTACAACGTTCAAACAAGAAACTACGTGAAAGATCCAAAAAGCTCACAAACTCATAGTTCATACAATTTTGTGTATTAGATTCTAAGTGAAAAATCACAGTTGTGATATAACTTGATTAGAAGCAAACTCTCTTTCAATTATCTGTAAAGATTATACTCCTGTATTTGTTCCTTGAAAGACCAAGTTTGGTCAGATTTCTCAAGCAGACTAGGACTAGATTTAAGTCTTAGTGGTGTTAGTCACTTGTAAGTTTACTTGTGCATTGTTAGTCACAACAGTTGTTGTGTGATTGTAATCAGTTGATTATAGTGGATTAAGTCCTTGCTGAGAAAGGCGAAATCACCTTGGCGGGTGGACTGAAGTAATTTGAGTTTAAACGAACCAGGATAAAAATAATTGTGTTATTCTATTATTGTTTGAGCATTGTATTGAAAACAAAAAGAGTCACTTATTCAACCCCCCCTTCTAAGTGTTTTCTTACCCCTTCAGTTTTGACTCTCATCCAATGGTCCACATATTTTTGATTTTATTTTCTTTTCTGATTTTTATATTTTAATTGTTTTAAACTTCAAAAAATCATAGAAAATTCATTTTAAGTCCCAAAAATCTGAAAAAATTATGAAAACTATTTTTGATTATTCTCTTTCTGATTTTTATTTTTTCACAATTTAATTTTGTGTTTTGGTATTTTTTATAAATTTACACTTTATTTGAATTGTTTTAAATGTTTAAAAATAATTTTATGCATTTTTAAATTCTGAAAACTTTTGGAATGATCCAATGATATTGTGACAAATATTGTTGACCTTATTTTTTTTCTCTGACTCTGCTATTTTTTAAATCATTTTTGGTTTATTTTACCAATTTCTTTTAATTTTAAAAATAGTTTCTGACTTTAAAAATTACCAAAAAAATTATAAAATCATTTGAGCCTTTTTCCGATTTTTCTATGGTCTTACTTTTTATTTCTTGATTAATTTGAACATAGTTGATATTTTTATCTTTTATTTCTATTTTTAAACATTATTTTTAAACCTTTTTTGTATATATATATATATATATATATATATATATATATATATATATATATATATATATATATATATATATATATATATATATATATATATATATATATATATATATATATATATATATATATATATATATATATATATATATATATATATATATATATATATATATTAAAATGTAATATTATTTTGTTACTATTATCTGGCTGATCTTGGGTAAAACTTTTGATCATGAACTTTATTAACATCATTGGATCCATGGTGTTGAGTCTAACTCCACAAAAATGGATGAATGATTTTAGTAATAGTTTGATTAAATTTAATCCAAAAGTGGTATGTATATTCTCTCCCACCCTCTTCATCTCATCCCCTTCTTATTATACTAAATGTTGTTGGAGCTTGATCTCTATATCATGTCACAAAACAAATGGTGCATAGATTGCTATTGACCGGCCTCAAAATAGGTGCGACTTCTATATAAGTCCACTTATAATTGCTTAATATAGTGCTAAATTTTGTCCCAATTCGAATAAATGATCATTCGTGGCCCAAACTTATGTTTGCAAGCCCAAGTATGTTAATTTGATCTCTTTGATCCAATAACCTCGAGATTTATTGTGTGGAAGCTTTTGTTCTACCAATCCTCTAATGGATCTACAACACTTTTGGTCAACGCGGATCACTTAAACATCGTGGATCATTAAATGATACTCATAAGGATTCCAAGTGGATGATATACTTGATAAAAAGCAAATACAACTTGTTGTGTGGAGGCTTTGGTTCTACCAATCCTCTAATGAGTTCCAAATGTAAGTTTCAAGATGATCATCCAACTAACCACTAATCACTAATAATTGACTTTATCCTTTATTCTTTTATTATATGCCCCTTTTATTTTTATGCACTATTTACTTTTAGCATTTACATTTCATGCCATTTTCATCTTTGCTCATTTGAGCATTTACTTTCTTGTCATTTTTATTTTGCTCACTTGAGCTTTTCTTTTCTTTTCTTAAGATACTTAATAATAAATATGAACCATAAAATCCTTAATGATACTTGGACTATTTGGTTACTATCCTTGGCATTATGGAGCATTAGACTTTTTGGAATTAGGATGAGGAACCTTGGCCTATGATTGGAGACCTTGTGATCTTATCTAATTATTTTGTCTGGAGCTCTTGAGGTTTACATCAAGACATTGGGTTGTTTGTTTGTTTTGTATGCGGGTTTTTGTGATTACACCCTTTGTTTGTAATCTAGAATTCACCCGTATACATCCGTTACTCTGCCTAATTTTTGTGAAGACTTAATACACTTGAAGTTTGGTTCTTTCAAGAGGTCTAGTGTTTTTGCTTGTTTGGTTTCAATCCAAAGAATGGGGATTCTATCTTGGCTCATAGTGTCAAGTATTGGCTTCTTGTTGGTTAGATGGTTCTTATCCCTACCTTTTACCTTATGCTTTAGGATAGCCTCTTCTTCTCCTCCCATCTTCTTTAATTTCAAAAATCTTCTCCCTCCTTTTGAAAATTCTTCTTGTTTTAAACTTGAACCACTTTCATAATAAACTTGAACTTAGATCCATGCATTTTCAAACATTTTCATAAATAAACTTCAATAAACTTAATAATACTTTGACATTTTTGTGAGAAGACTAAAAGTCAATCAATCTCATTTCAAACCATTTTTCCACTTTGGCTTTCATCTTTAAACTTTTCTCAAAAAGATTGAACTCTTGTTAATCCTTGTAGTGATGCAAACAACTATACTTCTACAATATATAGTGAAGAGATATATTTTCCACTTGGGTGTTGAGTGAGGCATTGTTGATTTTAAAATCCAAGCCATATCATCCACTTTGTGATTATGCAAATTCTCTTTTCTCATGATTGTGGGTAGTAGGTATGTTTTCCACACGGACAATGACGCTGATGTTTTATCTCATAAAATTAACCAACACATTTGTGTTTTAAAATTTTTAAAAGAGGAACTACGTGTACCCTGATCCCCTATTGCACGAAAAGGTGGTACGTAGGCACTAAAGGTTCGCAACCGCGGAGGGTGAAAAAATCATAAAATAAATATATTTCTTTTCTCACCTCCACCATCCATTTTTTATACAACATTTTTCATAGCCAAAATACACAGATTTTTCAAAGAGGTTCCTGCGGAGTACCGTAGATGTTTAGGGTGCTAATACCTTCCCTTTTCATAACCAACCCCCTTACCTTGAATATTTCCCCCTCTTTTTTGGGTTATTCGCTCTTTTCCAATTCCTTTGGAAACAATAAAGCGCGGTGGCGATTTTTACTTTTGATTTGTATAAGTCTAGTCAATCCAATGGCTTAGTCTTAAACATTTCTACCGCGCCAGAAAAATGGCGACTTCACTGGGGAAAGGTTGACCTCTTGCTGGTCCATCCCTAAGTGGGTTGAGCCTATCTTTGTTTATATCTGTATATGTGTTATTATTGTGTATATGTTGTATATATATTTGTCTGGATTTTCCTGGTTTTCAGGGTGCTTGGTGATTACTCATAAGTCCTATACCCAGACTTGGGCAAACTTTAAGATAGGACGGGCGATATAGTCATGTTAATTTTGAGGGAGTAATCCCAAAAAAGGAGGCATGAGATCCCCCACTCAGTGGAGTCCCCTTTGACTATAGTGTCATTTACCGAGTAATCAGGAAGACGTAATGCTTTCGACCTGGGAGCCTGCTGAAACTGAGGACCGTAGAATACCAAACCCATCTTGGCCTTTTAGGTGTAGTGCGGAAGCTATGACGGAGTAATCCGGAAATAGTTGTCATGCGATACTGCGCTCGGACGAGTCTTTCTTGAGAATATTACTAATTACCGAGTTAATCGGGAAGTTGGTAATATCCGAAGGAAGGATGTAGACTCTGGGAACCTCTAGAACCTTGTTCGGCAGGTGATAACTTTTATACCAACACCTTATGGGTAGTACCTTTGAACTCATGCTCGTGACGTTGAACCTATGAACCCTATATGTGTGATCTTGTGTGTGATTGTTGCATCATACATCCATGCACTCATAAGCATCTTTTTGAGAGATCATATTTCAAGGGATTTAAAGGTTGACCATTTGTGAATATCTCAGGTACTTTTTAACCATGGATTATGGGAAAAGAAAGACCGGGAAGTACAGTTTTAAGGATCCCAAGATAGATGAGTTGATCAGTCTAATTCCCGAAATCGAGTGTTCTGCAGATTTTCAGAAGAAGTATGGACCCATTATTCCTCTCATGAAGCTGAAGATGAAGGAGGGTATTCTCTCGACCTTGGTCCAGTTATATGATCTGATGTATCATTGCTTTACTTTTCCCGACTATCAGGTGACGCCTACACTGTAAGAGTATTCTTATCTATTAGATTTACCTGTTACCGTCGTGTTCCTTTTACTGGTTTAAAGGGTGAGCCAAAACTACATGAGATTGCTGATTTGATTCATTTGGGGAAGTATGAGTTGGAAGCCCATATGACTACTAATGGAGGGATTAGAGGATTACCAGCTCAATTCTTATTGGAGAAAGCTCATTACTTTGCCAGGATGAAGAGTATAGTCGCTTTTGAGGCCATCTTTGCTCTACTTGCTTACGGGTTGTTCTTATTTCCTAATGTGGACAAGTTTGTTGACATTAATGTTATCAGGATCTTCATGATTGGAAACCCAGTTCCTACCTTGTTGGGTGATGCTTATTACTCTATTCATCTTCTGAATTCTTATCATGGGGGGATGATTATCTGTTGCACGCCTCTGTTGTACCGATGGTTTATCTCTCATATGCCTCAGTCTGATGCTTTTTGGGATGTCAAGAAGGAACCCCGTTGGGCTCCTAAGATCATGGCACTTACTCACTCAGATATTGATTGGTATCATCAAGCTTACCAGGATATAGAGATTACTGACAGTTGTGGTAGTTCCCCAATGTACCTCTTCTCGGTACAAAGGAAGGAATTAACTATAACCCTATTCATGCACGACAACAGCTTGGTTATCTGATGAGGGATAAACCAAATAGTATTCATTTGAGTAGTTTCTTTCTGAAGGAGGGAGAAGACCATAGGGAATCTAGGGAGAAGATTGCAAAGGCTTGGCGTCACATTAATAAGAAGAGTAGGAAGGATTTGGGACCTAGTGGTGCTGTTTTTTTGGAGCCATATCTTCAACGGGTCGGAACGAGAGCTATTCAGTTAAAGATGTCGTATTCCCGGGAAACACCTATGCCTGATTTATTTGTGAAGACCACTTCTCCCTTATTAGATGATTTAGAAGAGATGCAACTTACTTTGGTTAGAATGCAACAGGAAAAGGACGCTTGGAAGAACAAGTTCCAAACTTTAGAGATTTCCTATAGAGCAAATTGAAGGAGAAAGACGACTTGATTGAGATCCTTGAGAGTCGAGCCGTAGAGTCTATGGAGAGGAAAGGGGATTTATTTTATCCTAAGCCTCAATCAGGTGCTGATTACTCACTTCCTGATTCAGGTGATTGAAAGGAGGTTGCCACTAGACATGCGGAAGAAAACCAGAGGTTGAAGGCTCAGATTGCCAGGCTCATGGGGAAGCGTCAGCGTATAGAGTGATCTCTATAAGTTTTACTTCTCAGGGTTTTAGATTTTATTTTCATCTTGTACTTGGGATCATTGAAACTTGTAATCCATTTTGGAGTTGTTATAATAAATTTTTTCAGTATTCCAAATGCGTTATTACTTTGATATTTGCAATGTGTCTATAAATCTTAAAGTCCCTTAAAATATAATAAAAATAAATCATGTGCATTGAATATAATGCATCATATTGCACATATTTCTTTCATTTGTTATGCATATCCAGGTGTCTTACCAAGCTTCTTTACTTCGTTCTGCAAGCTGACTCACCACTACAACACTCGAGCTAATTTCAGAAAGAAGATGGACAACTTAGAACAAGAGAATCGCGAGCTGCGTGAGGAGGTTTCTGCTTTGAAGGCTGGCATGGCCAATCTGACTACTCTGATGGAAGCCCTGGTGGCTGCTCAAAATCAGCCACCGAGTGTCCAACCTCAACCAACAAGGGAAACTACTGAAGCTCCGACTGTTCCCGTATTTGCTACTCCAACTATTGTTCAGAATCGCATGCCTCAAGGTTATCCATGGGGAATGCCAGAGAATTTTTCACCTGAAGGTTTCAATCTTGGTCCTCAAGATACTTCGATTGTTCAGACTATTGTTACTTCGGCACCTCTCGTGGTGCATGTTGCTCCTGTTGCGCCTCCTTCGGTGAATATGGTTCCGTTTGTCGATGATGATGTGTGTCGTCCTTTCCCTCCACCGAGTGAAGACTTGGGCCTTTATGACAGAATGGATGATTTTCAACAGCATTTTGACAAGATGCAAAGAGAGATGAAGGCCCTCAGGGGAAAGGAGCTATTTGGGCAGAATGTGAATGAGTTATGCTTGGTCCCAAATGTTAAGATACCTGCTAAGTTTAAGGTTCCGGAGTTTGAGAAGTATAAGGGAAACACTTTCCCTCGTGCTCATATGGTGATGTACGTGAGGAGAATGTCTACCCATACTGATGATCAGCATCCGCTGATTCACTTTTTCAGGATAGTTTGACCGGTGTTGTGGTGAAGTGGTATATGAGTTTGGACAATGCCAATATCCGCACTTTCAATGATTTGGGAGAAGCATTCATCAAACAATACAAGTACAATATGGACATGGCACCTGATAGTGATTAACTCAGGGCCATGGTTTAGAAAGACAAGGAATCGTTCAAAGAATATGCACAGAGATGGCGTGAGGTAGCCTCCCAATTGATTCCTCCCATGGAAGAGAAGGAGATGATTAAGATTTTCTTAAAAACGCGGGATGCTTTCTACTACAAGAGGATGGTAGCAAGTGTGCCAAGTGACTTTACTGAAATGGTAGGAATGGGTATCCGCTTAGAAGAGGCTGTAAGAGAGGGCCGTTTAACAAAGAGTGAAAGTTCTGAAGGTGTGAAGAAACCATCTTATGGGTTTACCAAGAAGAAGGAAGGGGATGCAAATGTTGTTATGCAATAGAGGAGGGTTAATACTCCTAGAAGGAATTATCAGCATTATCAGCAAGTCGCCTCAGTTACTCCAATTGTGGGTGCAGCTCCAACTACCGTTGCTTATCAGAGACCTTCCCAGTAGGGGAATCAAGGGTATAATCAGAGAAGGGAGAGTTATGACCCTATTCCTATGAGCTATACAGAGTTAATACCAGCATTTATTCAGAAGAAGTTAGTTCAGACCCGACCGCCTCCCGCCGTACCGTCACCATTGCCTCAGTATTACAAAGCAGACCAAACATGTGCCTTTCATCAGGGAGCACCAGGGCATAACATTGAGAATTGTTATCCTTTGAAGATTGAGGTGTAGAAGTTGGTGAAGTCCGGTGTTCTATCTTTCAAGGAAGTGGGACCTAATGTGAAAGAAAATCCTCTACCCAAGCATGGGGGAGTAAATGCTGTGAATATGGTGGCCGGTTGTCCAGGCGACTTCTGGATTTTTGATATTAATCTGGTTAAAGGAGATTTGGTGAAAATGCATGCAGACCTTTGTGAATTTAGCTACTATACGCATGACCATGCCGGTTATGCTATTTGCAGTACAAACATACAGGGTTTCGATAAGATAAAGGCTGATTTACAAGAGATGATGGATGAGGGCCTAATCCATATAATCAGGCCTAGGGAAGATTATGAAGAGGAGGTGAATATGGTTTCTGGATGTCCTGGAGAATTCAGAATTTTTGATGTAGAGTATATGAATGAGGACCTTGTGCAATTGCATGCTCCCTTCTGCCATATGGCTGGTCAGGCGAAATACCAATATGGATCTTGCCGAGTTTGCTGTCGAGATTCCCTAGGATGTTCAATCGTGAAGAAGGGTGTTCAATTGTTGTTAAATAATGGAATTATCAAGGTTACAAGTCAAAGGGATGATTACCATGAAGTTGATATGGTTGAGGTTTGTTTGACGGAAGAAGAGTCAGATGAAGCTGTTGTTGGAACCCAGTTCCAAGCCTTATCCATTCACAATATAAGAGGAAATAAGAATTCCATGGTTTCACTTAAGGATGCAGAGTAGGTTGTGCGTAAGGGTCATAGTGAAGTGTGAGGACAAACTGTGGATCCGCCTATGAACAAGAACAAAGCTGGCTTGGGGTTCTCTTTGAAGAATGAAAAAGGTAAGGGCATGAAGCCGAAGTCCGTTGCGAGCAAGTATCAAGACATCTTCCGTAGCGGGGGTTATCTTCATCCAATTGTTTCTAGGATTAATGCCATTATAGAAGATGAAGCAGAGCAGGAAAGGCCGAATTATGTGACGCACTGAGTTAGGGTTCAGAACTGGATCACCATTGATGTTCCCTCTTGCATACATGTTTCAAAGTAATTTGTTTTGTTAATCTTTTTGAAAAAAGCTTTCACTATGCCAAAGGTGGAAGTATTAATGTTGTAGGGCTTATCTGTTTGCTGTGACTTTTAAAATCAATAATAAAAGTTGTCTTTGTTTCCCAAATTGTGTCTTTATTTTCTGCTTTTTCTTGGAAAATAGTAAAAAAAACATTTTAAAATAAATAATAACTGAAATTCAATATGCATGATCTCTTGTTATATGTGTCAGTTTCTAAAAGCAATCACAAATCATATGTGCAGATTAATTAAAAAACCCGTTGAATACAATGAACCTGCACCCTCTCCCAATTTTGAATGTCCTGTGTATGGGGTTGAAGAAGAAGATTATGATGAGATTCCAGAAGAGGTCTCACGGTTGCTTGAGCACGAGGAAAATACCATTCAGCCATATAAAGAGCCATTGGAAGTGATCAATTTGGGTTTAGAAGAAGATCCGAAGGAAGTCAAGATTGGAGCATTGCTGCATCCTGATGTGAAGAGCAGGTTGATTGAACTGTTGAAAGAGTATGTGGATATTTTTGCTTGGTCTTATCAAGATATGCCTGGTCTAGATACAGATATTGTAGAGCACCATTTACCGTTGAAGCCAGAGTGTCCGCCAATTAAACAAAAGTTGAGAAGAACTCACCCAGATATGGAAGTGAAAATAAAAGAGGAGGTTCTAAAGAAGATTTATGCTGGTTTTCTTGTGACGTTAGTGTATCCTCAATGGATTGCCAATGTTGTCCTAGTACCGAAAAAAGACGGAAAAGTCCACATGTGCGCAGATTATAGAGATCTAAATAAAGCTAGTCCAAAAGATGATTTTCCATTGCCACACATTGATATGTTAGTGGATAGCATAACAAAATTCAAAGTATTCTCATTCACGGACAAATTTTCCGGGTATAATCAAATAAGAATGGCGCCTGAGGACATGGAAAAAACAACGTTTATCACACCTTGGGGAACATTCTGTTATAGAGTGATGCCCTTCGGGTTGAAGAATGCTGGTGCAACGTACCAGAGGGCTATGACAACCCTATTCCATGATCTGATGCACATGGAAATCGAAGTATATGTTGATGATATGATTTCCAAATCCCAGACTGAAGAAGGGCATGTAGAATATTTGTTGAAGTTGTTTCAGCGTTTGAGGAAGTATCATCTCCGCTTGATTCCAAATAAATGCACCTTCGGTGTTCGATCAGGGAAATTCTTGGGTTTCATTGTTAGCCAGAAAGGAATTTAAGTTGACCCTGATAAATTCAAAGCAATTCAAGAGATGCCAGCGCCAAGAACTGAAAAGCAAGTCAGAGGGTTCCTCGGGCGTTTGAATTATATTTCCAGATTCATTTCCCATATGACTGCAACATGTGAACCAATATTTAAGTTGTTAAAGAAAGATCAAGGTTGTGTGTGGATGGATGACTGCCAAAGGGCATTTGAAAGTATTAAAGAATATCTTCTTGAACCTCCTATCTTTCTCTCTCCTGTCGAAGGAAGACCTTTGATTATGTATCTGACAGTGTTAGATAAATCCATGGGTTGTACTCTAGGACAACGGGATGAAACAGGGAAGAAGGAGTTCGCCATTTATTATCTCAGTAAAAAATCCACTGATTGTGAGTCGCGGTATTCCATTCTGGAAAAGACATGTTGTGCTTTGGCCTGGGCGACAAAGCGTTTGTGGCAGTATATGTTGAATCACACTAATTGGTTGATCTCCAAAATGGATCCAATCAAGTACATTTTTGAAAAGCCTGCTCTTACTGGGAGAATTTCCCACTGGCAGATGTTGTTATCTGAATATGATATCGAATACCACACTCAAAAAGCTATTAAAAGCAGTGTGTTGGCAGATTATCTTGCTCACCCACCAGTGGAGGATCACTAGTCTGTAGAATATGAATTCCTAGATGAGGATGTGATGTTCCTGAAAGTGAAAGATTGTGATGAACCATTTCCTAAGGAAGGTCTTGACCCTGAATCTCGTTGGAGTATGATATTTGATGGAGCTGTGAATGCTTATGGTAAAGGAATTGGTGTCGTGATTGTCACTCCCCATGGATCGGACATTCCTTTTACCGCAAGATTAACATTTGATTATACTAATAATATGGCAGAATACGAGGCTTGCATCCTGGGTCTCGAAGAACCTATTGATCTTAGAATTAAAATTCTAGATGTGTATGGTGATTCAACTTTGGTAATAAATCAGATTAAAGGAGAATGGGATACTCGTCACCCTGGCTTGATCCCTTACAAAGATTATGATAGAAGTTTATTACCCTTCTTTAATAAAGTTGAATGCCATCATATTCCAAGAGATGAAAATCAAATGGCAGATGCTCTGGCAAAGTTGGCTTCTATGTATCAAGTAAATACTTGGAATGATATACCTTGAATTATGGTTCAGCGACTGGATAGGCCCGCTCATATGTTTACAACAGAGGAGGTAGCAGATGAGAAGCCTTGGTATTATGACATCAAGCATTTTCTTCAGACTCAGGAATACCTGATTGGTGCATCGAATAAAGATAGAAAGATATTGAAAAGATTGGCAGGCAGTGTTTTTCTCAGTGAAAATGTGTTGTATAAAAGGAATTATGACATGGTCTTGCTCAGATGCATGGATAGACACGAAGCAGGCATGTTGATGCATGAGGTTCATAAAGGTTCATTTGGCACTCATGCCAATGGACATTCGATGGCTAAAAGGATGCTAAGGGAAGGTTGCTATTGGCTGACAATGGAATCTGATTGTTATAAATTTTCAAAGAAGTGTCATAAATGCCAGATTTATGCGGACAAGGTTCATGTGCCTCTGACACTTCTCAATGTGATCTCTTCCCCATGGCCTTTCTCTATGTGGGGGTATTGACATGATTGGGATGATAGAACCCAAAGCTTCGAATGTACACCGTTTCATCTTGGTAGCAATTGATTACTTCACCAAGTGGGTGGAGGCTGCTTCATATACCAATGTTACTAAGTAGGTGGTTGTGCGTTTCATCAAGAATAATCTTATATGTCAGTATGGTGTGCCGAGCAGAAATATCACCGACAATGGCTCGAATTTGAACAATAAAATGATGACAGAACTGTGCAAAGAATTCAAGGTTATCAATCACAATTCATCTCCATACAGGCCAAAGATGAATGGGGCTGTTGAAGCTTCTAATAAGAATATCAAGAATATTATCCAAAAAATGGTCATTACTTATAAGGATTGGCATGAAATGCTCCCTTTTGCTTTGCATGGATATCAAACGTCTGTCCGTACTTCAACAGGAGCAACTCCGTTCTCCCTTATGTATGGAATGGAAGTTGTGCTCCCAATAGAGGTTGAGATTCCCTCTTTGCGTGTGATAATGGAAACCAAGTTGACAGAGGCTGAATGGGTCCAAAATCGGTTTGATCAATTGAATATGATCGAAGAGAAGAGGATGACAGCTTTATGTCATGGACAGTTATATCAAAAAAGAATGAAGAAAGCTTTTGATAAAAAGGTCAAACCTCGTGAATTCAGGGAAGGTGACCTCATGCTTAGGAAGATCATGTCATTCAACATTGATTCTAGGGGCAAGTGGACTCCCAACTTTGAAGGCCCATATGTTATCAAGAAAGCCTTCTCTGGCGATGCATTAATTCTTGAAACTATGGATGGCGAGGAGTTCCCACTCTCCATGAATGCTGATGCAGTCAAGAAATACTTCACCTAAAGAAATAAAAGAACAACTCGCTAAGTTGAAAACCCAAAAGGGCGGCTTAGGAAAAAAAAAGAGTCTTGGTAGGCCGAAAACCCGAAAGGGCGGTCTAGGCAAAAGTTAGAGACATAAACAGAATAAAATTCTCGCTAAGTTGAAAACCCACAAGGGCAGCTTAGGAAAAAGTTAGGGACTTTCTTGGCAAGTAACTGCATCATGCAAGATTTGATCATTGAAGCAACAATCTTCTCGAATCCTCATCATACTTCAACGGAAGATACTGCTCAGAATTTCAAAAATTGTTAGAGGGGATAATGGTCATTGTATCTCAATGTATCTTTTCCATTATATATTACCATTTTCCAAACATTGTAATCATCTATGGAGTCTCGCCATTCGCAGACTACCATTCTATTAATGAAATTTGAGCTTTTATCCAATTCTTTGTATTTCTTATTTTATTCAGCTTGCAAAGACTCCATTTATTATTGATAATAACTTTCAAAGCAAAAAGATTAAATAAAAAAATCGATTTTTTTAAAAAGAATTTACATTTGCTTTTACTTTAGAATTTGTGATGAAATGATGACAACAAAAATGGTGATCCCAGGAATGGACAAACTCCAGTTTGTTTTAAGAAGTTTTTGTTCCCCCCGGGAAGGTTTACTCAGGATGATTCACCGTATTAGGTTCGTGACTCTGGTATCCTTGGTCAAGTTTAGATTCATTTCTCCTCTTTTATGAGTTTTCATGATGTGAAGTTTCAATCCGATATTTCTCCAGTGAAGTTTTCGTTCGGTCTAATGGAAGTTCTTTTTCCCGAGAATTTGGTACCATAATCACTCTTGAAGAACGCAGGTCCCTGGTTTCTCTAGTGAAGAACATATTGTGTTTTTTCCTTTGTGAATATGGTGTTAACCTCCCCAATGAAGTGGGCCTCAATTCCCCAGTGAATGTTTTGATGATTTGGTGCCCATCTTCTTTACTTGAGATTGGTTTTGCAATCCCCAGTAGAAATGTTACTTTTGAAAACATTTGTTTCCCAAGTGAAGCCTAGAGAAGGATGTTATATCCCTGTATCTATATTATTCTATCACTTTGTTTTGTTTACTGCCGGATTGTGTTTTTCCCTAGTAAAGCTAAAGCAGGAAATAGGTTTTGTTTCCTCAATTGGCATTTACTTTTTTTTGGAATAATCATCTTGGATGTGGTTTAGCCGAGTGTTGTTTGTGCCCGAGGTGGTTTTGCCTGGTTACTCCCAGTGTTGTATATCTGTTTTATCAGCATACACACGATAACACTCACACATTCATACATACATCATACATAGCTAAAATTGGCAAATCATTGTTCATTGACATTTGTTAATATTTTTGTTGACATATCACCCTATTTTGTAGAGTCACGTTGTCCTCTCTTTAATAGAGTGTTGGCCTTAAGCAGAAAGCGTATATTCTTTCAATATCCCCACTGAGTTTTCCCTCGTGGAAGATTTTTTGCTCTAGCCTTCCTGCACAACTCCTTGTTTAGATGGATTTGGTTTTCCCTCTTGAGTTTATTTCTCAAAGGATGTATTTTGGTTGACTGTTTCGTTCCAGTTTATTTCTGGTTTGAATCTGTGGTTCCACAACAATATTATTTACTTTGGATTTCTGAAAACCTCGAGTTTTGGTTTGTGCATTTATTTTGCACGAGAAGACTTTACCTCCTCAGCAGGAATATCGTGGCATTTCCCCAGGAAGTCATATTTCTTTCCCCAGGAAGCCATATTTCTGTACCCAGAAAGTCATTTCTTTTTGTAGTCCTCCATGACAACAAGTAGAAGGTCTCTTTATTTGAGCAACTTGTGCTTCCCTGTAAAAGTCGACGTAACTTTTTTGCTACCTCCTCTATGAGTGGATAGTTTACAGTCCGTCGCCAGTTTACGCTAGTGGATGGCAAGACTTTCAAATTCGCAGAAACAACTCGTTGTGAAATCTTTGCAAGTGGAAGTCTCTTTATTTGAGACAACTTACATATTACCCTTTCCAGGAAAACTGCCTCAGTTAAAGAAGAAGTTGAGACCCGTCCTAGGCGAAATGCCAGAATTTTAGAGAAACTTGTTATCTCTTTCTACCTTCAGTGGAAATGGGTAGGTTATTGGCAGTGAACATCGATAATTGTTATCATTTTGCTACCTTCAGTGAACGTTGGTAGTTCATTGTCAGTGAATGACGGTGCTATGATATATTCTCTTTCTACCTTCAGTTAAAGTTGGAAGATCACCATCAGTGAAAGTTGGTGTTTGTTATCTTTTTGCTACCTTCAGTGAATGTTGGTAGTTCATCGTCAGTGAACGGTGATGCTATGATACATTATCTTTCTACCTTCAGTGAAAGTTGGTAGATCACCATCAGTGAAAGTTGGTGTTTGTTATCTTTTTGCTACCTTTAGTGAATGTTGGTAGTTCATCATCAGTGAACGGCGGTGCTATGATATAATCTCTTTCTACCTTTAGTGAGAGTTGGTAGATCACCATCAGTGAAAGTTGGTGTTTGTTATCTTTTTGCTACCTTCAGTGAATGTTGGTAGTTCATCATCAATGAACGATGGTGCTATGATATATTCTCTTTCTACCCTCAGTGAAAGTTGGTATATCACCATCAGTGAAAGTTGGTGTTTGTTATCTTTTTTCTACCTTCAGTGAACATTAGTAGTTCATCGTCAGTGAACGGCAGTGCTATGATATATTCTCTTTCTACCTTCAGTGAAAGTTGGTAGATCACCATCAGTGAAAGTTGGTGATTGTTATCTTTTTTCTACCTTCAGTGAATGTTGGTATTTCATCGTCAGTGAACAGCGATGCTATGATATTTCTTTTCCTCCTACCTTTAGTGAACGTTGGTAGCTCACCGTCAGTGAACTTCAGTATTGTTATTTATTTTCCTTCTACCTTCAGTGAACATTGGTAGCTCACCGTCAGTGAATGTCGGTGTTGTTATTTCTTTTCCTTCTACCTTCAGTGAACATTGGTAGCTTTACCTCCAGCAGGAGTTGGTGTATCCTTTGACCATTTTACCATCCTCTCTGAGTCGGGTCTTTTGATCCACCAGTTATTTATTTTCCTGGTAGGGTCGCTCCCTTTTTTATTTATTATTGTTACATCCCCAATGGTGTTTTGCGTCTCTTTGGTCTTGTTCATATGCATTCATGATCATAAACATTTGCATGGCATCTTAGGGCCAAAAATAGGGTTTATTTTATATTTAAGTATCTTCGATTGCGTCGACATGAAGATTTTTAACCTTCGTATCTCCGGATAGAATAAACTTAAATAAGGGCAGCTGTAGTACCCCAATTATTGCCCCTAAGATCCCTTCATCATACCATGTTGATTCATTCACAACAAGATCACATTAGGATTCTTGGTTACCCTTCTTATATTTAGCTTTCCTCTTTGAGGAATCACCAAGCACATTGACTTGTGTTCCTTTTGTGATCATGAATATTTTTTCCCTTGGTTTCTTCTTTTAATTAATAAAATGCAATGTTGGTTTGTCTTGCTTGTTACTCATGTAGGTAAAGGCAATAAGATTCACAAGTTGCTCCATGGGTTCATGAGTTTATTTCCATGCCCTAGTCAATAAAGCTTGAGAATTTCTAACCTCACCATTGGATTTTTTTTGGAAGAAATGGAATGGAAAAGTTATTTTGGTTCACCGCATTTCAAGGTTATCAAATTTGGTTGAAAAGCACAAGGGATTAATTGGAGAAATAGTCATGTTTGGACAAGATTTTATTCCTTTTGGTCACAAGTGCATGTTCCTATCAATTCTCAAGATATGGAAGTGGTTGTGGTTGCTATGAGTTCTCCTTATTATCCTCAACAACTTATATTTACAAAGAATTTGTTTTGGTACAAGAAGTTTGTTCAAAATTGTCAAAGTTCCTCAAGGCATGTTTCTTAATCTAGGAGCTAGGCTTTTGAACTTCAAAGGAGTATATCTTGCTTATCTTTTGGTATTTTTGAGTGATTCCAAAGGCAACATTCTCTTCAAAGGTTTATTAACAATTCACTTCAAAATTTCCAAGGAGTTTTCACGTGGAAGAAACTTGATGAGGAAGAAAGATTACAAGTCCTCTAGATGAATCCCCAATTTTCCATGTGTGACTTCAAATGATCATAACTTGGTCAATTTTTATCACCTTGAGCCCATTCTTTTTCCATAATGATCTTGAAGATGTGAACGTTATGCCTTCTTTTATGTGCAAAGTGATAAAATTGATGGAAGTTTCCTTAAGGATACAAAAGATTATAGGTCATTTTATGAAAATTTTCCAAATTCAACAAGTCATAACTTTCTCAATTTTTGGAGGTTTTGGATGATTCAAGTTTCAAAATGTCATTAAAGAGTTCTACTTCATTCCATCTTTTTTGGTCAAGAGCAAATTCCAAGTGGAAGGCCATGTTTGGATGCAAGACATTATAGGTCACTTTTGAAGAAAACTTTTAAATATTTCTAAGTATGGAAAGTCAACCCTTTTTCCTCAACTTTGACTCAATGCAACTTTCAGATCAAGCATCCATTTAAATCCATTCTTTTTCCATTGCAAAGCTTGTAACCTCATCTTTCTAAAGCATCAAGAATCTGCCTTAAGACCCCTTGAGTTGAAAATGCCATTGTTTTGAAATTGGTAACTTGGAACTGAATTTCTCACCAAGTCAGAATTTTGAAATCCATAATGTGACCTCTAATCATAAGATTTATACGCATTTTTGATTTAAACTTGATTAACAAACTTGCCAGAAGCGTTTAGCACCTCAAAACCCAAGGATTGGATGAGTTTTGGTGAAAATAAGATCACACATCACTCGTGCATCAAGTTTGCACGAATTCCCTCCAAAATGAATCATTCACTCTTCCTTTTGATCCCATTTTCTTTTTCTATAAATACATGAACTATCCCATTTATTTTCTCAAGCTTGGATAGCTAGAATCACCCTGCCAAACTTGTTCCATAACTAAGAATTCAACAACTTCGAAATCCATACATAACCCTTTTTCAATCCAATTTCTTCATCAATTCACCTTCCTTGATCTTCCATGAAGCTAACCATATAATTACATTCAAGAACCGTGCCCTATATTGCTCCATAGAAGTCCAGTTTCAGAGCTCTACAACTTAACTTCAATAGGTAGATTCCTTCATCAATTCTTCAAAACTTTGATATCATTGTGATGCTCTCATTGCCCTGGTTCTAGTCGCAACACTTTCTTTTTACTGGAAACACGTTTTGACCATGAAATTTCAAATCCCTTTTCAAAACTTTCCTTCCAAATTGCTTGAGCTACAATTTATATAAATTTGACGCGAGGGTGTGGTTGTCTTCGTCTTGAAGAGGCGAAGCGAATGGCATAGGTCTGAGCTTCTGATTTTACAGTTTGAGAGACCTGTAATTCATGTTGGCTGGAGATTTAAGATGACCAACGTGTCATCTTCCAACCAATGATGGCGTGCCACTTGTTATTTTTGAATTCTGATTTAATAATTGATTCAGTGCTTTATTCACTAATGACCATGATATGCACAATGCGCCAGATCCCTTGGATTTGATTACTAACGCGTTTTGACTCTCATCCAATGGTCCACATATTTTTGACTTTTATTTTCTTTTCTGATTTTTATATTTAATTATTTTAAACTTCAAAAAATCATCGAAAATTCATTTTAAGTCCAAAATATCTGAAAAAATTATGAAAAATATTTTTGATTATTCTCTTTCTGATTTTTATTTTTTCACAATTTAATTTTTTGTTTTGGTATTTTTTATAAATTTACACTTTATTTGAATTATTTTAAATGTTTAAAAATACTTTTATGCATTTTTAAATTCTGAAAAAATTATGGAATGATCCAATGATATTGTGACAAATATTAGTGACCTTATTTTTTTTCTTTCTGACTTTTCTATTTTTTTAATCATTTTTGGTTTATTTTACCCATTTCTTTTAATTTTAAAAACAGTTTCTGATTTTTCTATTGTCTTACTTTTATTTCTTGATTAATTTGAACATAGTTGATATTTTTCTCTTTTATTTCTATTTTTAAACATTATTTTTAAACCTTTTTTGTATATATATATTAAAATGTAATATTATTTTGTGACTATTTTCTGGCTGATCTTGGGTAAAATTTTTGATCATGAACTTTATTAACATCATTGGATCTATGGTGTTGAGTCTAACTCCACAAAAATAGATGAATGATTTTAAAAATAGTTTGATTAAATTTAATCCAAAAGTAATTTGTATATTCTCTCCCACCTCTCTTCATCTCATCCCCTTCTTATTACACTAAATGTTGTTGGAGCATGATCTCTATATCATGTCTCAAAACAAATAGTGCATAAATTTTTATTGACCGGCCTCGAAATAGGTGTGACTTCTATATAAGTCCACTTACAATTGCTTAACATAGCGCTAAATTTTGTCCCAATTCGAATAAATGATCATTCGTGGCCCAAACTTATGTTTGCAAGCCCAAGTATGTTAATTTGATCTCTTTGATCCAATAACCTTGAGATTCATTGTGTGGAGGCTTTGGTTCTACCAATCCTCTAATGGATCCACAACACTTTTGGTCAACGCGGATCACTAAAACATCGTTGATCATTAAATGATACTCGTAAGGATTCCAAATGGATGATACACTTGACAAAAAGAAAATACAACTTGTTGTGTGGAGGCTTTGGTTCTACCAATCCTCTAATGAGTTCCAAATGCAAGTTTCAAGATGATCATCCAACTAACCACTAATCACTAATAATTGACTTTATCCTTTATTCTTTTATTATATGCCCCTTTTATTTTTATGCACTATTTACTTTTAGCATTTATATTTCATGCCATTTTCATCTTTGCTCATTTGAGTATTTACTTTCTTGTCATTTTTATTTTGCTCACTTGAGCTTTTCTTTTCTTTTATTAAGATACTTAATAATCAATATGAACCATAAAATCCTTAATGATACTTGGACTATTTGGTTAATATCCTTGGTATTATGGAGTATTGTACTTTTTGGACTTAGGATTAGGAATCTTGGCCTATGATTGGAGACCTTGTGATCTTATCTGATTATTTTGTCTGAAGCTCTTGAGGTTTACCTCAAGACATTGGGTTGTTTGTTTGTTTTGTGCGCAGGTTTTTGTGATAACACCCTTTGGTTGTAATATGGAATTCACCCGTATACAGCCGTTACTCTGCCCAATTTTTGTGAAGACTTAATACACTTGAAGTTTGGTTCTTTCAAGAGGTCTAGTATTTTTGCTTGTTTGGTTTCAATTCAAAGAATGGGGATTCTATCTTGGCTCATAGTGTCAAGTATTGGCTTCTTGTTGGCTATATGGTTCTTATCCCTAGCTTTTACCTTATGCTTTAGGATAGCCTCTTCTTCTCCTCCCATCTTATTTAATTTCAAAAATCTTCTCCCTCCTTTTGAAAACTCTTATTGTTTTAAACTTGAACCACTTTCATAATAAACTTGGACTTAGGTCCATGCATTTTCAAACATTTTCATAAATAAACTTCAATAAACTTAATAATACTTTGACATTTTTATGAGAAGACTAAAAGTCAATCAATCTAATTTCAAACCATTTTGCCACTTTGGATTTTATCTTTAAACTTTTCTCAAAAAGATTGAACTCTTGTAAATCCTTGTAGTGATGCAAACAACTATACTTCTACAATATGTAGTGAAGAGAGATATTTTCCACTTGAGTGTTGAGTGAGGCATTGTTGATTTTAAAATCAAAGCCATATCCTCCACTTTGAGATGATGCAAATTCTCCTTTCTCATGATTGTGGGTAGTAGGTATGTTTTCTACACAGACAATGACGCTGATGTTTTATCTCATAAAATTAACCAACACATTTGTGTTTTAAAATTTTTAAAAGAGGAACTACGTGTACCCTGATCCCCTATTGCATGAAAAGGTGGTACGTAGGCACTAAAGGTTCACAACCGCGGCGGGTGCAAAAATCATAAAATAAATATATTTCTTTTCTCACCTCCACCATCCATTTTTTATACAACATTTTTCATAGCCAAAATATACAGATTTTTCAAAGAGGTTCCTGCAGAGTACCGTAGATGTTTAAGGTGCTAATACCTTCCCTTTTCATAACCAACCCCCTTACCTTGAATCTTTCCCCCTCTTTTTTGGGTTATTCTCTCTTTTCCCATTACTTCGGGGTTAACATTCAAACAGAAGGGGTGAGATATCTAACAATATAATAAAACGTATGATAAGTAATATGTTAGATCAACTCATATAATAATACCACTTCACATGTCATAAACAACAATAATAGCAATAGAATACCTATAATATGCACATTTACCGCATCAATACAGAACTTCTTTATGCAATCATATCATGCGACTCAATACTATGCAAATGCATGTGGTATTATTGGAGAAGAACTCCCATCTCAAATAGTTGCCAATAAATAGAGGCATCAACAAGGATAAGCCATCATCTTAATATTCACCAATACATGCCATCTTAACGAGCATCAGCTCCATCTTGATATGCAATGTATGTGACACAATCATGAATGTAGTAACAACAACCACAATTAACAACATCTTAACACAACATCATCGTTGGCCAGAAGCCTACATCTTAATAGCTGCTAGTTATTAGAGGCATCTCAACATCCTTCATCAACATAATTCATCAGCATAATTCCACAACAACTCAGCCATAACAGCAACACAGCGACAGATCGATAATCCCTCAACGTTGGACATAAGCCTACAACATGATAATGCCTTTAATAATTAATCATCTAAGGCTTATCTCTAATTACCAAACCTCTACATATTATTATTCTATAATACTACATCATTATCATCATTAATCTTACTGTTATGAACCAAGCAATAATTTATAATCATCTTATCCTCATCATACTTCACAAAATCATCATAGCGATTAACACGAGAAGCTAACTATAATCCTAATTTGGATACTAGGATTATTCTTCTTATCCTTCATTTTGATCCTTAAGAATGAAGTTCATCGCGTTAGCTATCCAACGCTTCAAACGACACCTCAAACAGAGTCCGGAAACTCAAGTTACAACCTTAGGAAGAATCTCTCAAAAATCAGACTGCATGAGTCGACGCATAATGTTTTGAGTCGACACATACTGGGTTAAAATCCTGCATGAGTCGACGCGTAATCCCATTGTGTCTACTCATAATGAGTTTAAAACACTGCATGTTTCGATGCATGATCTTATGTATCGACTCATCCTGAGTCTTAAAACCTGCATGTGTCGACGCATGGCCTTTGAGGTCGACTCATACTGTTCTGTGATGAATATATTCTGCAATTTCACTGTGTTTTCACTGCGATTTCCCTTCCTTAGGCCCTAAAAACATCCTCTAATCATATGTAATCATCAATTATAATAATCCTATGTTTCTACATCAATTATACAACATTAGGGCATCATTATTCATCTCTAAATCATCGATCCTGATCAAACAACAATATATGTATTTCAATCATAAACAAAACAACTTTTCACATCTAATCCCACATACTACTCATCATAAACCCTATTATAGAGTCATAAACCCACCCTTACCATGGATTGAAGGTTGCTTTATAACTTCTCCGATTGAATTATGTTCTGCCTCTTTTCCTTCTTTTCTGCAACTTTCACGTTCTCTTCCAACCCTTATTTTATTTCTCTTCTTACTGCTACTCCTTTTCCATATTAATTATAAATAACTAATATAATAACCCTATAATTCTCATTATGTCTTAATGGGCTTAAAACTCCTACACCCCCTTTCTACTACTTCTATTCCTTAAAATAAGCTCAGATCAAATAATATTATTATTCTAATATTATTCCACAACTTAATAGAATAAATAAATCCAATAACAACAACACATCAACTATCATCATAACACAACTTCACAAATAATCCAAAAATAATTTAATTAAATAATTAATTAAATTACGGGCGTTACACCACCGAGGAGCTTCCAGAGATCCTGCAACCAGTTCATATTCCCCAAAATGTCGATCCGACCGTGGCAGCCTTGCTCGCTGTCCTCAACCAAACCAATGCCTTAATCCTATTGCAGAGTAAGAGGATTGGGGCCTAGGAGAAGAAGAAATCAAAGTCTCCTCCTCGAAGACACCGACGATGCGACTCTCTAAGCCTTTCTTCGCCAAGGCTTGGCCGTCCAATAAAAAAGGAGCAGCGAGACGTTTCTTTCCTCAAGAAACGCGACCGCACACCTCCCTGAAAATATCAAAGCTCTCCATCTTACAAGAAGACAAAGAGAGACCTTCGATTTGACTGCGACCATTGACCATCATCTAAACCAAGGCAACAACGAATAAGTATATCTCCCCACCAGGACAACAACACCCGACAAGGAAGGAACCATCATTCCCCGCCACCATTGATCGCGACTTTGTGAGTCTTAAAGAATCTAGACCGCAATTATACAGTCCTATCGCGTGTAGCTTTAAAGATTATCAAATCCCAAGGGACTAAATTTCGAACTACCGTTATCTTAGGTTACTACGTAAATCTAAGGCTAATAATGTAATTAATATGGGGTTTAGGGAACATAACTGATTATAATCTAGTTTAGATTCAAGGGAGAATATCAGTATGTAATGGTCGGACTTCGGGGATTTAGCAACTCATTGACCTAACTCGGATTAACAAAACAGTTTTCAGTAGGAAGTAATTGTTTGAAAACCCTCTTCCCACACTCTCGTGTTTATTGATTCAGATCCTACGGTCAAACCTAAGTGAGCGCTCTCGCTGTTTCAATTAGAGTTTAAAAATAGTTTTTGGAAACAAACAAAACCTAATCAACTTAAAAGCGCTCTCGCTGTATTTTAAGTTGATGCAAAATCACCACTGTCCAGTTATTATCTCAAACTCTCGTTTTATTGATCCTAACTTCTATCTGTATTTTACTCTCGTAACAAAATAGTTAATATTTAGAACTATTAATTGAAACTAGAAAATTATTCTTTTTTAAAAGGAACTGATCAATTGGTATTGCTAAATCCCGTTGGCTATATGACCTTACATACCGATAAATAAATTTAGCCTAGCATGTTATACAATTCAATAACAGCCCAACAGAAATAACTACCATCAAACAATTTAAATAAACTAAACATTTCAGACAATCCTGGCATAAATAAATAAAATACTTAAATTAAACCTGAAAATACTATGGCAGAATATTTGGCTGACTTCAGGTGTCTCCCACAGATTGGTAAAATAAACGAAAAGAAATAATGCAGAAAATATTCGGCAGAGTAACAGTAAAAATAGAGAAAAGAAAACGTTCCCCTCAAACGGGGATTTGAGGTCCTATTTATAGGCTTGGAGACGCGCATGGATTTGAGATATTTTCTCCTTTGGATTTGCCTCCGTAGCGACCGCTAAGGATTGAAGAAATCAGTGTAACGATCGTTAAACTCCTACTTTTAAGGAGGGGCTAGCGTGGCAAGGTGTAACGGTCGTTACACCTGGGTTATGTGACGTGTAACGGTCGTTACACCACCTTGGGCCTTGGGTGGATTGGGCCCAGCGTTTCTTTCTTCTTTGGTATTCCAAGGCTTTTTAGTTGTAATGCACCCAATTCTGCCACACACCCCTTAATTGCATAATTTCTCTTTCTTTGCGCGGATTTTAAATACGATTAGCTTGACTTTTCTTGACTTTCTTCGCACACGCCTTGCAAACATCAAATTCCTGAAAACATAGAAAATACCAGCATAATACGAATAAAGAGTAATTTAATTAATTAAAATGCGGATAAAATTCATGTAATATGATCCAAATATTTGATACATTTCCGGTTTATCAAACTCCCCTACACTTGAACCTTTTCTTGTCCTCAAGCAAATAATAGAGCAAAAAAAACGTTTAACGTACAGTTTCCGACACAATCGCATGACACAACTCGAATCATATGTGGTTGAGGGGCGTTACATTAGAAAGGTGGAACTAGGTTCCAACACTAATGATACAGAAATGACAAAAAACCATAGGACATGGTTAAAATCCTTCATCCTATGTAAACTAGTCCGAATTATTCTATCATAGCTCAACCTAATTCTCTTTGTTCGAAATCAACCGCTTTCATTCTAGCGCAATCACATTAAGCCCTTTATCTTTCACACGTACATAGTAGAGTAGCTGGTTAGTGATTCTGGTCTCTTATGCACGGGTTTCTGGTACATAAGTTGGTAACCCTTTTTCTTTCCCAAATTATAAGTCTCGGGGGATCGAACCGTAGTTCGCCCTACCAAGTTCAGCACCAGACTGAACAAGCTTAGAACTGGTTGCTACATTAGTTTTTGTAAGTACCGCAACTGTTGGATTAAATGACATGGTGAGGGTCACCTAACTTAATTAGCGCATTCCCTATTACATATTGATGCTTATCATCATTTTTTTTTCTTTTTTTTTATTAGGACCAGTCACTTATATTCATCGGCTCCCTACGTAGTTTGTGGATAAGACAGTGTTGACTGCTAGTATAAACTACTTGGGGTTGATCCAAAACTAAAATTTAAGGCTTCGGTATCATAACCACTAAAACTGATTTGCATTATCTGGATGATTTAGGTGTCAAGGCGACATTATTTTTGTCGACTCTTTTTCAAAAAATCTAACGCGGCCTAATTGTGAACAACCTATATACTTTTCGAATGTACCGAGCTAATGCATCGAGTAAATTTTTTTTTTAAGGTTCAAGAAAAGTGTTGAAGTACGAATAACTTACGAAAATGATTTTTTATTGAATGGAAAGGGAAATAACAGAAATTCGAATAACTTACTAGGAAAATAGAAAATATAACATAGGTAACATAGGTTTCCTCCCCTATACTTGAACTGAGCATTGTCCTCAATACGAAAAATAAAGTGAGAAAAGAAAACGAACAGGAAACTTAAGAAATAATATAAAAATGCAAGGAATGGAGAAAACATAAATCACTCCTCATTGTCGTCTATGACATTTCTGCTGCTGGATGCTTCACCTTGTGCTCTTCCTCCTCGTGTCCTTACACCACATCTTCTGGGTCTAGGAGGTTCCTCGCCAGTGTTGTAAACATAAGCATGCAGGCCTTCAACATAGGATGACAAGTGCCGCATTTCATCAGTCAGGTTAGAAATGTCACGATGGTTCCAGTAAGCATTATCGCTTTGATCGCGTTTTAGCTCTTACATCATCTATATCAGTTCTTGTTGACACTGATCTTGTAGTAAAAGCGATGCATAGATAACTTCGATGGTGGCCAATTGATGATCATTTCCTACTTGTTCTTGTTGCAGCCCTTGTTGATTCACTTCTGGTACTGCATTTTCTACACCTGCTTGATTATCCTGCACATGTGCTCCAGGGGCTGGTGTCTGGAAATCATAAATCCAATTTGCAGCGATGTCAATTCTTGTTACATCCAGATTCGGCAGAATAATACTTGGGACGACCTTGTGCTGCACCATCAGGTTGTACCTTCCATCCCTTCTTGCTTTGACAAGATGACCAAACTGGAAATATTCAATATCAAGAAACTCAGCTTGCCAAAAAGGTAGTTGAACCAACCTGTTTTGAAAATTCAGATAGTTGGCAATAGCGGTGACTAAACCTCCTATACAGAAAGGTGATGTGCTTGCGCTCCTTGATAACAGAGACTGGATGTGGTTGAGAAGGAATGGAGAAACATTTATTCTAAGATCAGGATCAAGGGTGCAGTGCAGAAAATACATTTCCCTAGCATTCACTTTATTATTGTTCGCTCGCCCGAACATTGTATTGGCTAGAACACAGTGGAAATAACGGATGCATGGTTTGTGTATGTGAGTGGATAAAAGCTCAGCCCAGTCATTGACCTAAGTATTAGTTAAATGTTTCCAAATTTTAGACGATCTTGCCTTCCAATCTTCTTCAGGCAAAATTCTATATTCCACACCTTCACCATGGTTGCAGTGGAGTATCTGACTCAGAGTCTCTTAATTCATGGTGTACTCCATATTGAATAATCTGAAAGTTGCTGCGCCAATTAGATACTGACCGGCTTCTGGAGTGGATGGTGTTTGGTAGGAAAAAGAGCTCAGGAATTCCAACATGAGGGATTCATAAGTTGGATGATTCATGATGGCAATGTAGTGTAGAACAGATTCATGGAGCATAAATTGCGCACTTTCAAGCAATCTCAAGTCACGTAAGCAATCTTTATCGATATAACTTGTTGGAAGTATACATCTCTGATGAAACCTTCAGTAAAGTTTCTCTTGTCGATGTCTGTAAGCTCCATTTATGAATATCATATCAGTGAGGTCTGACTCCTCTCTTTCTTCTTGAGCTCTTTTGGCCATTTGGGAAAGGTGTTGGAAATGATAAAGTTTATAAGGTAGAAGAGATGTTGAAGAAATTTAATGTGATAGTAAAATTCTCTTCAAGAGTTTATATAGAAGCAAGGTTTTAATGGTGAAGAGAAAATTAGTAGGGGTATTGAATGGTATTTAGGGGGGGTGTTTATTTGTGTGGAATAGAAATGGAACGGATATGAAGTTTGAAAAAAGTTTGAATTGAAAATCAAATGAAGATGCAACGACTGGAAGAGTTTAAAGAGCGGGAGGAGATGAGGGTGTAACGTTCGTTACACCCGGCTTCAAGTTACAAGGCACTATTGTAACGGTCATTACAAGGGCTTAATTCCCAAGAGAATCACGTGCCTGCAACGGTCGGTTTATCAGCCATGTATGAGGGACTTTGCTTGTTGACCGAGGCATATCATGGATGTGTCAATTCATTGTCTAGTGGGAATAATAAATTTAAAATGCTAGGAGACAATGAAGTGACAATTAGGTGTGATGCATAATTGAATTATATTATTTGGTCTACTAGATCAACAAGAAATTTATTTTGGGAGAACACAATAACATAATAGCATCATAATATATAATAGCACAATGAGGAGTAAATTTGAAAATATTGAAATAAATAAATAAATAAATGAATAATTTCGAAAAAATAAATAAATCAAAATAAGTAAATCCAACTAGAAAATAAAAATAATGATGCTAATAAAAAACTAAAGACTGAATAAACACTCCTCCCATACACTTAGAGAAAACAGTGCCTTCAATGTTCTAAAGACATAAATCAGCCATCTCTAGAATGAAACAAGTGATCTATATTTGCCGTAACAAGATCCATGAAACCATAAAAATCTATGCGGAGGGCAGTAATATCGGAATGAATATCAGCAAGCTCTGTCGTGATAGCGTCTATAGCAGCAGCGATATCAGTCTGAGGAATATGGATAGTAGTGGCAGCAGGAGCTGATGGTGGGTCCCAAGCTGGATGGTGGTCAAGTAAATGAGGTGTCACAGGATCAGTCTCTTCCATCTTAGGATCAGACTCGCCCAATCCTACTAGAGGGTCATAATAATGGGGCGGTGTCAAAGGTTATGACTCTTCTTCTTCCATGTCATTCTCAGCTATACCCTCCAGGTCATAAATCCAGTTCTTCCTGTCATGGACACTAGACCGTGCAATGTCAGGAAGTGTGAAGTGGTATACCAGATCATGATGTATCAACAACTGAAACTGATTCGGCTCTAAATATTTGATCATCCCAACATTAAAACAAAGAGTAAGGTCTAGCGGGGTATAGTTACCAGCAGGGGTTAGACGGGACAATGGCTCTCTCAAAAATAGGGCTTTAGCGATCATAGTCACTAAACCACCAACATAAATCGGTCCATGAGAAGCCTGGGCTATACTCAGGAGACGAGCAATCATAAAAGATACACCAACTACCGTTCTGGACTGAAACACACAGAACATGATAAACAACTCTTCCTTAGACACTAAGGTATCATTATGAGGTTTTCCAAATAGGGTAAACGCCAAAATCATGTGGAAATTCCAAATAGAGGGGTTATGAATCTCTTAAGAGTGCCTAGGAATAGAGCTCTCATGTCTCAGATCATATATCTCTCCCCAAAAGTGGTTAAGCGGGCTGTCCACATACTTGTCATCTGGAATATCAATGTCGGCATCAGCATTAACTGGGAAATCCAATAAAGCAGCAAATTCATGGACGATGAACCTGTGGGTAAAACCAAACAATCTGAATGAAACCAAACCTCTGGACAACCCTAAACTAATATCAGGGTTGTAATACAATGAACTGAGGAACTCCAGCGTCAGGTTGCGGTAGGCAGGCTGCTGATGATGAATAAAATAATCCCAACCAATATGGTTAAACATGAAGCGGACACTCTCCCTGATGCCCAATGAGGACAATGTGGGGCCGTGCACAAAGATGGTGGGATACATCTCTTTCTGAGCAAGCATCTCATAGCGCTTCTGCTGAGCATCACCCACGAAAGTGACAGGAATAGTGTCAGATAAGTCCATAGCAAAAATCAGTGAAGAAAAAGAAATGTGAATCCTGTTGGTTAATATGAAAATAGTTTAAATCAGCATCGGCCTAATGCCTAAAAATAGAAAAGAAGAAAATAACAGAAAAATTTTGTAAAATTTTTAAGAGAATCATAAAAAAAACTTTTAGTAAATAAAATTTTAATAAAAATGGTGGGTTGCCTCCCACAAAGCGCTTTTTTTAACGTCAGAAGCTCGATCTATATTGAAAATCGAAAATCTATTTTGGTGACACAGCCGAAAGCTGTATAAATCTCAAACTAGATGAGTAGTCCCTATTGTCGATACAATGGTAGTGCTTCAAACGCTTCCCGTTTACAATAAACGGATCGCTGGTTTTTCCTTTGATTTGTACAACGCCACTTGGGAGTATTTTAATAACTTCAAAAGGCCCTGACCATCTAGAGCGAAGTTTCTCTAGAAATAGTTTAAGTCTGGAGTTAAACAGGAGTACTACATCGCCCTTATTAAATTCTTTCCTAGAGATGCGTTTGTCGTGCCATTTCTTAGTTCGCTCCTTGTAGATTTTGTCATTCTCGTATGCATCTAGCCTAAGCTCTTCCAATTCATGGATGTCTAGAATTCTCTTTTCTCCAGCGGCTTTGTAACTTAGATTCAGGGTTTTGATGGCCCAATAGGCTTTGTGTTCCAGTTCTACGGGTAGATGGCATGATTTACCATAGACCAATTTGAAAGGCGTGGTTCCAATGCATGTCTTGTACGTTGTTCTGTATGCCCATAATGCTTCATGTACTTTAGGCGACCAATCTTTCCAAGATGTGTCAATAGTTTTCTCAAGTATTTGCTTAATCTCCCTGTTAGAGATTTCCACTTTCCCGCTTATTTATGGGTGGTAAGGTGTTTCTACACGGTGTCAGACTCCATACTTTGTGTGATCGGTGGGAATGAGAACTGACGGTTTTTTAATGCTGGTTTGCGTTTGCGTTTGTTTTCGCAAAATGTCGCGGTAAGCAAGAGTCGCCACCATCTTTTATTTTATCCAATAAGGAAAGGACAAAAGCACAGAAAAATTCCTTTTCGAGATTTTTCTCGGGTTCGGGAGGTAGATTATAGAAAGGGAAGGTATTAGCACCCTTTCTATCCGTGGTTATCCACGGGCTCTTAGGTACTTGCTCACTATGTTTTCAAAAGTTTGCTTTTCTTTGTGTTTGTGGGTTTTTGAAAAGAGTTTTGTTTTGTTTTTGAAGAAAGTGTAAGTGCGAAAAATTTTGTTTTGTTTTTTAAAGGAGCAAGTACTTAAGAACCTCTACCTACTCAAAAAGGAATTAAATTGTGCTAATGTCCTTTAGACAATGCTATCCCACTATTGAGGAATAGGTAGCATCGTCGTTGGAGTTTTCGGGTCAATTCGATTTAAGGGACGTGTGGTCACTAAAGCAATGTTAGGATGCTTTAGCGGTAACCCTAATGTCTTAGATCATTTTTATCGAGGCAACCGTTTCGAGGAAACTTTGATCTTTAGACAGAAGGGCGACCTCTAAGACTTCCTATACTCAATGACCACACTTGAGGCAGCTAAGTGAGGTATACCCTAAGAGTGGCATGTGCGAGTGTATTGTTTTTTCAGTTATATTATCTTTGCATGTCATGGTGAGCTACTATTGAATTTAAGTTTAAGAGTTAATCTTGTCATACAATCCTAGTTAGCATACATCTAAGAAGTTAATATATGTACAGGAATTTAAAGTGCAGAAATTGTAAATTCTAATCTATTACAAGGCTTCGGGGAATTATTTACATGTCCAAAAATTGGGGGAATAAAAGCAGTAAAGTAAAAGTCTTAATTTAAGCTACCACAAACCAGTAAGCAGTTACAATAAAATAAACGCGCGTGAATCTGAAAAATCCTAAGAATAAGAACTTTTGTTGTTTTATTTTATTTTTGGGAAAATGCTAAATGTTCAATTAAGTCAAATTTAATTAATTAAAAAAAAACTGATTAAAATTAACTCCAAAACATACTTAATATTTTTTGCATTTTTTTGTTTATGAAAAGGATTGAACTTAAATAAATCCTAAGTCTACTGATTTTAAAATTGGAGAAAATAAGTTAAAATAATTAACTAAATTAAATCCTAATTCTAAGTTACTTATTTTTATGATTCTTATGTTGATTAAAAAAAACAAATAAAATGGTCCAAACGAAAATGAAATCAGGCAGTAAATCAAGAAAAAACAAAATAATTCTAGAGGCCTGGGTCGAAAGAAGTGTGGGCTGTCTTTCGACCCAGTGAAGAGGATGGATCGAAGGTGCATGAGGGGCTGCACTCTGAGGGTGTTCGATCTGGATATGTCATCCTTCGATCTGGAAGTCCTGGGTCCAGTTCGAAGCTAAGCTACTGAGCTTCGAAACTCTGAACAAGATCCTGAGATTCTATTTCCTGCAAAAATGAAACACATGTTAAAGGTCCAGGGGGGGGGGGGCTTTACCCCCCTGATTCGAATCTCCTCCCTATTCGCACCTGCTGAATCTGGGTCTAGGTTTATTTTATCCTGGGATTCAAAAGAGAAACTCAGATTGTGCCCAAGCAATGGCACAATCTCATCTCTGCGCTGTAGCTTATATGTAGCACATTAAATCATTCACAAACAACAGTAATAACGTGAATATGCAATCAAAGATCAAAATGAGTTTGAGATTAGATTTCTTTTTACCAAACATAAGTGCTTTGATCTATGATTCTGAGTGTGGAATGGCTGGTGCAAGGATTGGGTATGGCTTTCTGGAAGTGCTGATGATTTTTGGCAGCGTATCTCCAAGTTCTCCCTGTTTCTTTTCTCTAATTTTTTGTATATTTTCGTCCTCTTTTTGCAACACTTGTGATCTCTTTATATAGAGGGGGTGGAGGGGACAGGAAGACAAAGGTTTAAATGACCTTGATTATGTGTTTGACAGCCATGAATGAGAATTTGTAACATTGATTATGTGTTTGAAAGCCATGAATGAGAGTTT
Organism: Vicia faba; assembly: GCA_948472305.1. Classification (NCBI taxonomy): domain Eukaryota; kingdom Viridiplantae; phylum Streptophyta; class Magnoliopsida; order Fabales; family Fabaceae; genus Vicia; species Vicia faba. The sequence goes on from OX451737.1 coordinate 1,484,479,463, forward strand.
GTAACGTTGGCTAAACACATGGGATCTTGTCCCTTTTTGAATTTTGAATGAAATGTAACTGGCCTTCGAATGCTCCCTTTCGAATGGGCTGATGGCCTCCTTCGAATGCTCCCTTTCGAATGGTCTGATCGCCTCCTTCGAATGCTTTTCGAAAGCTTCTTCGAATGGACCCTTTGAATGCTTCTTTGAATGGACCTTTTTGGAATTCCAATCGAAGGACACTGTTATAATGCCAATCGAAGTACTTGTCCATAATGCCATTCGAAAGGCTCCTTCAGAATACCAATCGAAGGGTCTTTCAGAATGCCAATCGAAAGCCTTGACATAATGCCAATCGAAATGCTTGTCCATAATTCCAATCGAAGAGCTTGACAGAATACCAATCGAAAGGCTCCTTCAGAACACCAATCGAAGGGTCTTTTAGAATACCAATCGAAATGTACTTAAAGCACCACTCAAAAATTTTCCTTTTCCTTAGGCAAGAGTTTGTGATCAACCATGCAGGGGGAAGACTTTGGGAAACATGAGAGGGCAAATTTTGGGGTACAACAGTTGCCCCTGTTCAATCTTCTTAAACCTGAGGATGTAGATTGGCTTGCGTGCCTTTCGTGATCCAAAGGTGGAAGATGATTGAACACTAGAGTGCCCAAAAATTTGCACTCGCATGGTGTAGTATCAGCATTGTGATGTCAGGAATGGGCTTACAGATTCCATTTGGAGATTGTTGGTAGGAGGATGGGCTTATAGATGCCATCTGCAGGAGTGTCGATCGCATAAGAGATTCCTTAGCGAGAACTTGCATACCTGTTGTTGTAGAAGATTCCACTGGGGAAGTCTAACTTTGTTTGAGATTTAGGAACTGACTCGTGCTCACCGGGAGTATACCGTTGAGGTTATAGAACTTGTCCTGTCTGGTTCCAAGTATTAATCGCTGACCTGAGAAAGAAAGATAGTTTTCCTGGCTTGTTACAGGTATTAACCTTCATGTAGATAATTTTCCTGGCTGGTTTCAGGTATTAACCTACAATCAGTCGTCCACAGATATTTTTCCTGGCTTGTTACAGGTATTAAACTGGGACTTGAGAAGGTTTTGGAATAACTTCAACTGGATTGGCATCAGAAAAAATCTTTAGGAATCGATTTAACTGAACCAGAGGAGGTCTTGGAATAACTTCAACTTGATCGGCATCAGAAAAATCTTTAGGAATCGATTTAACTGAACCAGAGAAGGTCTTGGAATAACTTCAACTGGATCGGCATCAGAAAAATCTTTAGGAATCGATTTAACTGAACCAGAGGAGGTATTGGAATAACTTCAACTGGATCGGCATCAGAAAAATCTTTAGGAATTGATTTAACTAAACCAGAGGAGGTCTTGAAATAACTTCAACTAGATCGGCATCAGAAAAATATTTAGGAATTGATTTAACTGAACCAGAGGAGGTCTTGAAATAACTTCAACTGGATCGGCATCAGAAAAATCTTTAGGAATTGATTTAACTGAACCAGAGGAGGTCTTGAAATAAATTCAACTGGATCGGCATCAGAAAAATCTTTAGGAATTGATTTAACTAAACCAGAGGAGGTCTTGGAATAACTTCAACTGGATCGGCATCAGAAAAATCTTTAGGAATCGATTTAACTGAACCAGAGGAGGTATTGGAATAACTTCAACTGGATCGGCATCAGAAAAATCTTTAGGAATCGATTTAACTGAACCAGAGGAGGTCTTGGAATAACTTCAACTGGATCGGCATCAGAAAAATCTTTAGGAATTGATTTAACTGAACCAGAGGAGGTCTTGGACATAACTGAGAACTTAACTGGATCTTTCCTGAAAGGTAAAGGTCAGTCATATGCAATGCATGATATGGATCAAGCAATGATGTTCTCAACACAAATGAGATTGTATGGTATGATGCATATATGCATGTATCATGATGTATGGAAATGTGATGTTTTAGCTGGGGAAAATAAATCCCGGAGCTGCTGGAGAATAGAGTTGAGTTCTTAGTTTCCACTGGGGATGACGAACGAAGATGATTGCAAGGATAAACCTGTTAGGAGAAAAGAACTCCGTTGGGGGATAAACATGATGAAGAGATTACTCCGAGGGGAAATACTCTGTGGGGAAGAGATACTTTACTGAGATTTTAACGATAAACTCCGTTGGGGATTCCGTTGATAAGCTCTGTTGGGGATTTTGATGATGAACTCCGCTGGGGATTGATTACCATTGCTGGTGATATTGAATCTGTTGAGGATAGAAGTCCTGCTTGGGGAAAGAAAGAACTTCGTTGGGGATGATATTTCAGTTGCAACTTGCTGAGGATAACCCAGTTAGACTCTTATGAGGATAACCTTCTAAATTTGGCTGGGGAGATACATTTGTATTCTGTAGGGGACAAGCTTCCAGAATCTATTGGGTAAGATGATTCAACTCTGGCGGGGAAGCCTTTTTAGACAGCGCTGGGGAAATGGCTCCACTGGGGGTATCTTGTATTCCTCCGGGAAACATTCTTATACTCTGTTGAGGAATATTAAGACTTCCGGGGATGCTCTTACGCTTGTTGGGGAATGTCTTTATACTCCGTTGGGGAATATTAAGACCTTCTGGTGATAACCGACCTTTTCAGGGCTGATGGTAGACCAACTCTGCTTGGGGAGAGTATTGCCGACTTGTCCGTAGTTGCAAGTTTTAGCTGAGAGAGCTATCATTACTGTCTTATCCTGCGGGGAGTGAAGGTATCTTAGCCATATTCTTCAGCTGAACATATACCTTGGTACCTTGTGGACAGAGCAACTAGACCTCTCAGACAATTCTTATTGCCCCTACTTATGATATCACCCGTAATTTGTCTTTTGTTTCGCATGTAAATATTTATGAGCAGCAATTAATGTCAAATGCATATATCAAAAATGAACATTGGACGTTCTTTGAAAAACAAAACAGATAAAGGAAAAACAATTTGAAATTTGTTTGAAAATGAATTTGTATTGACTTTGAAGTTTGGCCTGTAAATAGGCGTTTTGTACAAGAGGCTGACGTCCTAGTAAGAGAACGCCGCCGAACAAATAGAATTTATACAATTTGTGTAAACAAAACAGCTATGTCAATAATCCCGCTGGGTTCCAGCTCTGCTATTGCCTTTATATCTTCAAGCATCTCATCACTTTGCTACTTAGTTGAAGATGAATCTGATTGACTGGTGTCATCCGAGCCTGATAGTTGATACCGAAGTCCGGATGCGAGGTGATCCAATGAGACATAGTGTTACACTTTAATCCCTAACTTTTTCCGACCACCCTTTCGGGTTTTCAGTCCACCGGGATACCCATTTTTGCCCAAGCTGCCTTTTCACGTTTTCGACTTGCCGGGTGTACAGATTTTTTTATTTTCATCCCTTATTTTTGCCCGAACCCTTTTGGTTCGCCGGGAAGCCCTTATTTTTGCCTAGGCCAGTCAACCTAGCGGGTCTTTGATTATCCGTAGTATATTTCTACTATGTCTGCATTGATGGGGTGAGGAAGGTCGTCACCATCCATGGTGGTTAAAATCATCGCTCCTCCTGAGAAGATGTTCTTAACCACAAATGGCCCTTCGTAAGTAGGGGTCCATTTTCCCCTGGGATCACCTTGAGGTAGAATGATGCGCTTGATTACCAGGTTCCCAACTTGATACTCTCGTCGTCTGACTTTCTTGTTAAATGCCTTGATCATTCGTTTTTGGTACGTCTGACCATGACAAATAGCAGTAAGTCTCTTTTAGTTGATTAGATTCAATTGATCAAGTCGGGTCTGAATCCAGTCATCTTCGCTCAAACCTGCATCTTTCATGATCCGAAGAGAGGGTATCTGAACTTCAATGGGCAAGACTGCCTCCATGCCATAAACCAAGGAATAGGGTGTTGCCCCTGTTGACGTCCGTGCTGAGGTACGGTACCCATGGAGAGCAAATGGTAACATCTCATGCCAGTCTTTATATGTCACTGTCATCTTCTGCACACTTTTCTTAATGTTCTTATTAGATGCTTCTACAGCCCCATTCATCTTCGGCCGGTAGGGAGAAGAGTTATGATGCTGTATCTTGAATTGCTCGCAGAGCTCAGTGATCATCTTGTTGTTAAGATTGGTACCATTGTCCGTAATGATTCTCTCCGGTACACCGTATCGACAGACCAGGTTGTGCCGAATGAACCGTGCCACGACGTTCTTGGTTACGGTAGCAAAAGAAGCTGCCTCAACCCACTTCGTAAAGTAATCAATAGCTACAAGGATGAAACGATGCCCGTTGGATGCTGTAGGTCTGATCTCGCCGATCATATCAATGCCCCACATTGCAAAAGGCCAAGGTGCTGTCAAAACATTCAGAGGAACTGGAGGTATGTGCACCTTATCAGCATAGACCTGGCACCTGTGACATGTCCGAGAATGCTGATAACAGTCGGCTTCCATTGTGGACCTGTAATATCCTGCCCGGAGGATTTTCTTTGCCATGGTATGTCCGCTGGAATGAGTTCCAAAAGTACCTTCATGCAGCTCTGCCATGATCGCTCCTGCTTCAGTCTTATCCACATAACGTAGTAAGGTTGAATCATGGTTACGTTTGTAAAGAATGCCATTGCTGATGAAGAACTTTGCCGCGAACCTTCTCAGAAACTTCTTGTCATTAACAGATGCACCCTCAGGGTATTCTTGAGCTTCAAGGTATCTTTTTACTTCGTGATACCAGGGCTTTTCTGTTACCTCTTCAGTCTCAAGATCACAGCAATGTGCAGGTTCATCCAATTTCCAAATAATGATCTGGGGGGCCTCGTTGTCCCATTTGACTTTGAACATAGAAGACATCGTAGCTAACGCGTCCGCCAACTGATTCTCTTCTCTTGGGAAGTGTTCAAAGGTTATCTCCTCGAAATAGGGAAGCAACGCCAATACATACTCCTTGTAAGGAATAAGATTTGGGTGTTTCGTATCCCACTCTCCTTTGATCTGACTGATCACGAGAGCGGAATCTCCAAAGACACTCAAAAACTTAATCCTTAGGTCAATTGCAGCTTGAAGACCCATAATGCAGGCTTCATACTCTGCCATATTGTTGGTGCAGTTGAAACATAGTCGGGAGGTAAACGGAGTATGAGAGCCTTTAGGAGATATGATCACAGCGCCAATGCCATTACCCAAAGCGTTTGAAGCTCCATCAAAGTGCATAGACCATCGAGATCCTTCCTCAGGTCCTTCATCCGGTCCAAGTGTCTCACAATCAGTTACTACCATGATATTCTCGTCGGGAAATTCAAAGTTCATAGACTGGTAATCATCCACTGCCTGATGTGCCAAATGGTCTGCCAATACACTTCCCTTGATTGCTTTTTGAGTCGTGTACTGGATGTCATATTCAGTCAAGATCATCTGCCATCTTGCTATTCTTCCGGACAAGGCAGGCTTTTCGAAGATAAACTTGATTGGATCCATCTTTGAAATCAACAAAGTGGTGTGAGTCAACATATACTGTCTCAGCCGGCGAGCAGCCCATGCCAAAGCGCAACAAGTTTTCTCGAGCAGTGAGTATCGAGTCTCACATTCGGTAAACTTTTTGCTAAGGTAATAAATAGCATGCTCTTTTCGGCCAGACTCGTCATGCTGCCCCAGCACACACCCCATTGAGTTGTCAAGTACTGTCAAGTATAAGATTAGAGGTCTTCCTTCCACTGGTGGCATCAGAATGGGTGGCTCCTGGAGATACTCTTTAATTCTTTAGAAAGCGGCCTGGCATTCATCGTTCCAACGTACCACTTGATCTTTCTTCAGCAGTTTGAAGATTGGCTCACAAGTAGCAGTCAGGTGCGAGATGAATCGGGAAATGTAGTTCAGACGTCCTAGAAAGCCTCTGACCTATTTCTCTGTCTTGGGAGCTGGCATTTCTTGTATGGCTTTTACTCTGGCAGGATCCACTTGAATACCTTTGTCACTTACGAGAAACCTAGCAGTTTACTAGACCTCACCCTGAAGGTGCACTTGTTCGGGTTCAACCTCAGCTTGTATAACTTCAACCTTTCAAACAACTTCTGTAGATGGTCAAGGTGTTCCTCCTCAGTTTGGGACCTCGCAATCATATCGTCGACGTATACTTCAATCTCATGATGGATCATGTCATGAAATAAAGCAACCATGGCACGCTGATATGTTGCCCCAACATTCTTCAACCCAAAAGGCATGACCTTGTAACAAAAGGTACCCCACTGGGTAACGAAAGTGGTCTTTTCCATGTCTTCAGGAGTGATTTTGATTTGATTATAACCGGAGAAACCATCCATAAAGGAGAATACCTTGTGCTGAGCAGTATTGTCAACCAGAACGTCGATGTGAGGTAGAGGGAAGTCATCCTTAGGGCTTGCCCTGTTCAAATCCCTGTAGTCAACACACATTCGGACCTTACCATCCTTCTTCGGTACCGGAACCACATTGGCAACTCACTGAGGGTAAGAAGTTACTGCTAGAAAACCGTTTTCAAACGGTTTCATAACTTCGGCCTTGATTTTCTCAGACATCTCTGGACGCATACAGCGAACCTTCTGTTTTACCGGAGGGCAGTCTTCCTTGGTAGGAAGGCGATGAACCACAATGTCGGTATCCAACCCAGGCATATCTTCGTAAGACCAGGAAAAGATCTCCACGTAGTCATGCAGCATCTCAATCAACCGATGTTTCCCATTAAGCTCCAGATTTGCACCGATCTTGACTTCCTTTTTGTCTGTCTCGGTACCCAGATTCACCGTTTCCACTGGCTCTTCATGTGGCTGAATGGCCCTCTCTTCCTGGAGTAGTAGTCTTGCAAGCTCACTAGGCACTTCGCAATCATCTTCACCTTCGTCTTCGGCTAAGTTGATCGGATTTTCAAAGTCATAACTGGCAGTAGCAGAGTCGTTACCAGTGAGATCCAGAGTGGATTGGGACCTGTATATGTGAGTGTGTGTAAAATAGCTGTTTTGTAATATAATAAGGAAAGACAAAGAGAGAAAAATTTGAAATGAGAAAACGTCCAATGCTTTTATTAATGATATATGAAAATGGCATACAAAAGCCCTCACAAATGAAGCCACGGTGCCCCGGGCAAGACACTGGGCCATCAAGTTTCAAAACATTGTCTGTTACAAATTCAAAACAAAGAGCTCATTACTGAGTAATAAAAGTAATAGGTATGAAATCCTTTGCTTTCCAGTTGTTTGGTCCACCGTTGGTCGTAGGATAGATCCAACTGTCGAATTCAGACTCCTCCACGTCATCTTCGATGGCATTTACTCTCGACTTGTTGATGAACACAGGAGGTCTTCCAATCCTTACATTTCGAACAACCCTCTGAGCTTCTGCAGTGAAACCCAAACCGAACTTGTTAGTCTTCTGAGTGAAATCAGGAAGTCGGCCCCAGTTTGCATACTCACCCTTCTCAATAACAGCCCGGGCATCCTTTAAGGAAGCCATCTTCATGGGAGAATCTTCCATCACAGTCTCAGCTGACGCCAGTGTCTGAGGAACCTCTTCAAAGTGTTGAAATGGGGTCTCAATGAACTCCCCATCCATCTCTACGTACCGGAACGAGTTGATGTGGTTGACCATGTACTCCTCCTCCCCTTGAACTGTCACAATCTTGCCTTTAACCGGGTACTTCAACTTCTGGTGGAGCGTTGAGGTTATGGCTCCCGCTTTGTGGATCCATGGACGACCCAGCAAACAAGAATAGGATGGCCGAATGTCCATCACGTAGAATGTAAAATTGAAGACCTGAGAACCAACTTTGATTGGAATATCAACCTCACCATGCACCGTCCTCTTAGACCCATCAAAGGCCCGGACAACAATGTTACTCTGCTTTAGCTCCAAACCTTCACAATCCAGCCTGTCTAGAGCTTTCTTGGGCAAGACGTTTAACGAGGAACCAGTGTCAACCAACACATGTGCAAGAGTAGTGCCCCTGCATTCAATGGAGACATGCAGGGCATCATTATGGTTCTTCCCTTTAGCAGTCAGATCAGCGTCGGAGAAACCCAAACCATTATCAGCAGTTAAATTGGCCACACAATCGGTAAATTGATTAGCTGATGTCTCTTGTGGCACGTGGGCCGCCTTTAGGAAGGTAATCAGAGCCTTGGCATGGGTCTCTGAACACAACAACAGTGATAACATAAAAATCTTGGATGGGGTTTTCCCCAGTTGCTCAACTACATTAAAATCACTCTTCTTAATAATCTTCAGAATCTCTCCATCTCCTGTTTGGAAGCTTCAACATTGATTGTCTTTGGCGCCTCCGTCTGGGCAGGCATATCAGCGGTGATCCCTTTGCCCCGAGCGTCAGAAGACTCGGCGACAGAGGGAAGGATAGGAATTTGATCAGGAACAGCAGTAGGTACACTTGCAGGCTTAATGACAACAGGTCTTCGGACAGTTGGTGGAGCAATATCAGGTGAGAAAAGTCTACCGCTGCGGATGACATTAGCAGGCCCAGTAATGTTGCTGACGCCGGTATCAGCATCAAACTCTTGCTTAATTCCAAGAACATAAACATCTGCCCCATAGTGCCAAGGGACAGCTTTGTCAGAGGTATAGGGGATGGGCCTCGGAACAGTGATGATTATAGGTGCGATCTTCGGAACATATGTAATTCTAACAGGCGTCCTCGAGGGAGCCTTGGAAGAATTGTCGAAAATGGTAATGATGGCAACTTCTTCAGAATGAACATATGGAACAGCAGTCTTTTCAAACAGGATCTCCTTGCTATCCATCAGGTTTTAGATACCTGACTTCAAAGATGGGCAACTAGTAGGTAAAACAGAACACAAATGGCAACCTTCACCACAGCCCGGAAATAAACCGGCTAGCAACAGGTTCCTCTTGACAGTCATCAGAGGGGTAACAATATCATCCACAGACACTACAAACCTATATTCCTCTACAGCATTTACTCCATGTTTGGGCATGGGATCAGTCACAACATTAGGCCTCTCGGGCGCCTCAAACTCAATCTCCTTTGCATAAATTAAGTCTTGCACCTTGTTTTTCAGACTCCAACAATCATCTGTATTATGCCCCGGGCTATCGGAGTGATAAGCATAGCGGGCGTTAGGGTTATACTTCACTGATGCAGTATTTTGATTCTTTGGAGCTTCTCTTAGAGTCACCAGATTAGTCTTCAGCAACTCTGGCAACATCTGAGACAAAGTCATGCCGAGATGAGTAAATTGCCTTCGAGGTCTCTCGTCCCTTTGTTGGTTGTGATGCTGAGGAGAACCAACAGTTTTTGAGATAACAACCGCATTGACAGCTTGGCGGTGTTCAGGTCTGTTTTGTCTTCTTGAATTGTAGACATCACTGGACTCTTTCTTAAACGGTCTCTTCTCGGTGCTCGATGAGGCACCCTTCTGTATCTTCCCAGCCTTAATACCAACTTCAATCTTCTCACCAGTCAAGATAAGGTCTATAAACCCGGCTGAAGAGCTTCCAATCAAATGGTTAAAGAATGGACCGGACAGGGTCCCCAAAAACATATCAACAAGTTCACGATCAGCTAAAGGTGGTTGCACCCTTCCGGCAAGGTCTCTCCATTTTTGAGCATACTCTTTAAATCCTTCACCCGTCCCTATTGACATACCCTGGAGCTGGGTACGCGTAGGAGCGAGGTCGGAATTATACTGATAATGCCTAAAGAATGCAGCAGCCAAATCTTCCCAGCTGCGGATACTGGCTCCGTCCAACTTATAGAACCACTCAAGCTGAGTCCCTGAGAGACTGTCTTGAAAGAAATGGATCCATAAGTTCTTATCAGTAGTGTAAGGTTGGATCTTCCTCACATATGACCGGAGGTGTAGCTTTGGACAGGAAGCTTCGTCATACTTGGAAAAGGCAGGTGCCATGAACTTATGGGGAATCACCACCCCAGATGATAAACCCAAATCTCCGAAGTCCAGACCGGGCATCTTCTGTACTTCCATAGCATTCAAACGGTCTTCGAACTGTTTGTACTTATCCTCATCAGGAGGATACTGTTCTTCACCATAGTCCGTCTCGTTGTCGGAGACCATAGGGCTAGGAGCCCTCCTTTCTTGTGGACTGTCTTTATCTCTAGACGGGGTGGCCAGATCAATTTCATTTTGCAGCCCGTTTCCAAACCTGCGTCCGGTGTTGAACAGGATGGTCCTCTTCTTCTTCTTCTTCCTCTCTTTCAGAATCAAGGTCTTCAAGTCCTGCTGACCCTTAGTTAGGCTCATGACCAACTCTTGAAATTGGGCATTTTGGGCCTGGAGGGCCTTGATAGCTTGCTCAGTGGAAGGTTCAGCATACATGATGATTGCTGAAATAAACAACGAAGAAGATAAGTGACCTGTAAAAGGGTACCTGTTTATGAAGTGCATGAGATGAAATGCGTATGATTTCAAAGACAATCGGGATTCAAATTCGTAAACAAGAAAGGAAATACACTTTATTAGATTTAGCTTCAAAATTTAAATTGTTCAACAAATTGCCCTTAGGCGTTACAAGAATGGAAATACTGAAAAGTAAATAGAAACTGTAAAATAAATCATCAAAGGTCCATCAATGCTCTCATGGCCTCTTCTTCCCAGTGCAGATATAATCATTCAGGATTCGCTCGTTCTCCAGTTGCTTAGTCAGCTTCTGGATCTTCTGTTCTTGTTCATTGAACTTCTCCCAATAAGAATCCCGTTCTTCCCGCAGTTGCATCCAAGACCTCTTCAGTGTACCAATATCAGTGGGCATATGAGGATGGAGAATAGTTGGAAGAACCCCGTCTTTATCAGCAACCTCAAGAGTAATAGGCCTGACAGCTTCGTATGGCATACCTAACTTCTAGGCACGGATGCGGACCCATCTGAGGTATGGCTCCATTAGCAGAGAAGTATTTGGTCCCAACTCATGTGGGTCAGATTGGTGAACTCTATCCCAAGCCCTGATGAATCTACGATGCAGCTCGTCGCTATCTCCCTGAAAATCAATGATGATATGAGGCATCAACATCTCATGAGGCCCTTCTCTTCTGGCTCTTCCAAACTGACGGAGAGCTAAACATGGGTTATAAGAAATTCCTCCATGGGTTCCGATCAATGGAACATTAGGATACTCCCCACAACGATCAATGACAGTCACCTCATCCAAGCCTTTGAGAGTCCAGATAATGTCATTATTAGTAAGAGACATTACCCTATAAGCCCAGCCCATTCCTTCTTTGTTCTTCAGTACGGACTTAGGGAGGTGCGAAATAAACCACCTCGACAATAAAGGAGCACAGCACATCAAAGTTCCCCGCTTTCGGGCAGTACGAGCATAGAGCTGATGAAGGATATCACCCAAGAGAGTGGGTACAGGGTTCCGAGAGATGAAGATTTTTATGGCATTAACATTAACAAAAGTGTCAGGATTTGGAAACAATACCAGACCATAGATTAAGAGAGCCAGAATGTCCTCGTACACTTTGAAGTCTAAGCCATCCCAGAAGTAATTAGATTTGTCAACCAGAAACTTAGCCAAAAAAACCCTTAGCTCCACTTCTAGTCTCCCAGTTGGCCATTACCTCCTCTTTGGTCAAGTGAAGGGCTGCAGCAATCTCTTCAGGCTTGAGAGTCTTTTCCCAACCAGTAAATGGAGTCTTCTCTAAAACAGAGATACCAAGAAACTCAGAGAACTCTTCCAGGGTAGGAACCAGCTGGAAGTCTTGAAAGGTGAAGCAATGATATAGCGGATCATAAAACTGGACCAAGACGCTCATCATTTGTTCGTCCAACTTTAAGGTGACTAAACTGAGAAGAGAACCATGCCTCTTGATGAAGGAAGTAGTGTTTGGAATCCTGAAAACCAACTCTTTAAGCAAAGTAGGTACTTGAACAAAGTGGATCCGGATAGTATTCCTTCGCATGGGCATCATGATGTCCTACAAAACAGAGCAAAGATGAAACCCTCTTGTCTTTGAAATAGGTTAGTCCTTATGCAAGATGTATGCAATGTTATGATGTTATGATGTCATGGTAAAGGCATACCACAAATATTCCCAAAATGCAAACATGGTAAAGGCATACAAGTCACACAAAAGAGCCCTTAGATTTTAGGCTGACATGAATTTCAGGTACTACCCTCTTTCAGTTTCAGTTGGTTAAGACCTGTCCTAAAAAATAGTAACCGGGATCTAGAGGATCTCAATATCAATGACTACCCTCAATCGGTCATAATTCCAGTTTAGAAATCTTTTCTTGTGGCCGGAACCATCGCGAGAGTTTAGTCTCAATGAGTGTAGCATACTGCTACTGTTCTATGGCCAAGTTGGTCAATTTAAGGTTCTAAGGTCAGTTGGTGCTTAATGACTCCTCAGAAGACCCATATTCTCCTCGTTTCAACACAAGGGATATCGGTACAGACCAAGGTTCCACACCAACGTAGCTACTGCTTCATCTGTGTCGGTCTATGCCGGATAGATCCCTCACAGTTTATTGCTACTTACCTAAAAAGGGTACCCCCAGATCCGGGTTAGGATCTATAGAACTCCAATACAAGCCCACAAAATTTAAAGCATATAAAGCATACAATTGAAAACACAAGTGATCTAATCCTAAGGTACACCTCACTTATATATACTCCCCAGCAGAGTCGCCAGTTCTGTGATCGGTGGGAATGAGAACTGACTGTTTTTTAATGCTGGTTCGTGTTTGAGTTTGTTTTTGCAAAATGTCGCGGTAAGCAAGAGTCGCCACCGTCTTTTATTTTATCCAACAAGGAAAGGACAAAAGCACAGAAAAATTCCTTTTCGAGATTTTTCTCGGGTTCGGGAGGTAGATTATAGAAAGGGAAGGTATTAGCACCCTTTCTATCTGTGGTTATCCACGGGCTCTTAGGTACTTGCTCACTATGTTTTCAAAAGTTTGCTTTTCTTTGTGTTTGTGGGTTTTTGAAAAGAGTTTTGTTTTGTTTTTGAAGAAAGTGTAAGTGCGAAAAGTTTTATTTTGTTTTTTAAAGGAGCAAGTACTTAAGAACCTCTACCTACTCAAAAAGGAATTAAATTGTGCTAATGTCCTTTAGACTATTGAGGAATAGGTAGCATCGTCGTTGGAGTTTTCGGGTCAATTCGATTTAAGGGATGTGTGGTCACTAAAGCAATGTTAGGATGCTTTAGCGGTAACCCTAATGTCTTAGATCATTTTTATAGAGGCAACTGTTTCGAGGCAACTTTGATCTTTAGACAGGAGGGTGACCTCTAAGACTTCCTATACTCAATGACCACACTTGAGGCAGCCAAGTGAGGTATACCCTAAGAGTGGCATGTGCGAGTGTATTGTTTTTTCAGTTATATTGTCTTTGCATGTCATGGTGAGCTACTGTTGATTTTAAGTTTAAGAGTTAATCTTGTCATACAATCCTAGTTAGCATACATCTAAGCAGTTAATATATGTACAGGAATTTAAAGTGCAGAAATTGTAAATCCTACGCTATTACAAGGCTTCGGGGGATTATTTACATGTCCAAAAATTGGGGGAATAAAAGCAGTAAAGTAAAAGTCTTAATTTAAGCTACCACAAACCAGTAAGCAGTTACAATAAATAAACGCGCGTGAATCTGAAAAATCCTAAGAATAAAAACTTTTGTTGTTTTATTTTATTTTTGGGAAAATGCTAAATGTTCAATTAAGTCAAATTTAATTAATTAAAAAAAATTGATTAAAATTAACTCCAAAACATACTTAATATTTTTTGCATTTTTTTGTATATGAAAATGATTGAATTTAAATAAATCCTAAGTCTACTGATTTTAAAATTGGAGAAAATAAGTTAAAATAATTAACTAAATTAAATCCTAATTCTAAGTTACTTATTTTTATGATTTTTATGTTGATTAAAAATAAAATAAAATGGTCCAAACGAAAATGAAATCAGGCAGTAAATCAAGAAAAAACAAAATAATTCTGGAGGCCTGGGTCGAAAGAAGTGTGGGCTGTCTTTCGACCCAGTGAAGAGGCTGGATCAAAGGTGCATGAGGGGCTGAACTCTGAGGGTGTTCGATCTGGATATGTCATCCTTCGATCTGGAAGTCCTGGGTCCAGTTCGAAGCTAAGCTGCTGAGCTTTGAAACTCTGAACAGGATCCTGAGAATATATTTCCTGCAAAAATGAAACACATGTTAAAGGTCCAGGGGGGGACTTTATCCCCCTGATTCGAATCTCCTCCCTATTCGCACCTGCTGAATCTGGGTCTAGGTTTATTTTATCCTGGGATTCGAAGGAGAAACTCATATTGTGCCCAAGCAATGGCACAATCTCATCTCTCCATTGTAGCTTATATGTAGCACATTAAATCATTCACAAACAACAGTAATAACGTGAATATGCAATCGGAGATCGAAACGAGTTTGAGATTAGATTTCTTTTTACCAAACATAAGTGCTTTGATCTATGATTCTGAGTGTGGAATGGCTGGTGCAAGGATTGGGTATGGCTTTCTGGAAGTGCTGATGATTTTTGGCAGCGTATCTCCAAGTTCTCCCTGTTTCTTTTCTCTATTTTTTTTGTATATTTTCGTCCTCTTTTTGCAACACTTGTGATCTCTTTATATAGAGGGGGTGGAGGGGACATGAAGACAAAGGTTTAAATGACCTTGATTATGTGTTTGACAGCCATGAATGAGAATTTGTAACGTTGATTATGTGTTTGAAAGCCATGAATGAGAGTTCGTAACGTTGGCTAAACACATGGGATCTTGTCCCTTTTTGAATTTTGAATGACATGTAACTGGCCTTCGAATGCTCCCTTTCGAATGGGCTGATGGCCTCCTTCGAATGCTCCCTTCCGAATGGGCTGATGGCCTCCTTCGAATGCTTTTCGAAAGCTTCTTCGAATGGACCCTTTGAATGCTTCTTCGAATGGACCTTTTTGGAATTCCAATCGAAGGACACTGTTATAATGCCAATCGAAGTACTTGTCCATAATGCCATTCGAAAGGCTCCTTCAGAATACCAATTGAAGGGTCTTTCAGAATGCTAATCGAAAGCCTTGACATAATGCCAATCGAAATGCTTGACCATAATGCCAATCGAAGAGCTTGACAGAATACCAATCGAAAGGCTCCTTCAGAACACCAATCGAAGGGTCTTTCAGAATACCAATCAAAATGTACTTGAAGCACCACTCAAAAATTTTCCTTTTCCTTAGGCAAGAGTTTGTGATCAACCATGCAGGGGGAAGACTTTGGGAAACATGAGAGGGCAAATTTTGGGGTACAACACTTTGCTTAGAGTTTATTGAAAATTTTGGAAATGAAATGTGAGCCACCATCACTGATGACTAATCTCAGAACACCGAATCTTGGAAAAATTATGTTTTTGAATAACCTAATCACTACTTGTGCATCATTTGTTGGAGAGGCTATAGCCTTTACCCATTTGGATATGTAATCCACTACCACTAATATGTAATTGTTGCCATAAGACGATGGGAAAGGTCCCATAAAGTTAATTCCCCATACGTCAAATATCTTAACTTCTAGGACACCCTTTTGAGGAATCTCATCGCGCCTAGATATGTTACCAGTGCATTGACACCGGTCGCATTTTGTAATTGCAGCATGGACATCTTTCCATAGTCGACGCATCGCTATATTGTCTCATTTTTCTGCTATGTTGTTATGTCATGAGAATCACTTATATATATGGTTTGGCCTCTATTTTACACAAATAACAAGAAAAAGTGAAAGATAGACACAAGAGCTCTCTTCATCTTCAACCTCTCATCAGCCATCAACAATTACACATAATCATTTTTGTTGATCAAAGTTTTTGGGTTTGTGTTGATAACATCCGAATTGAAAGTTTAATTTCAGATTTGGGTAGAGATCTTTGTGGGTTTATTCTTGAATAAAACCATTGGGGTTTTATCCTCCAAAATTTGGGGTTTTTATCACAAATTTTTGCTTCATTGAATTCAGCCGAGCTAAGGGATTGGAAGACTGTGGGGTGTTCAATCGGGTAAAGGTAACCAGAGGATTGTGAAGAAGGATTTGGGGCCAATTTCTTGGGTTCAAAATCATTCATGGTAGAAGGAGTTTTTATTCAAGATTTGGCATACTTGATTCATCTAGAATCAAGGGAAGAGGAGTGCAACATATAAGATTCATCAAGTGACTTTGAATTGTGGTGATTGTATCTTCTCTTACAAACTTTTCAAAATTAATTTCATATCCTAATTCTAGATTCTAGAATTGGGGGCAGAGTAGCCCACGCGAGGATGACAGGCTGAATTGCCTTAACAAATACCGTGTCCAATATAGTTTTCTGCATTTTATTTCTATCTTCCTGAATTTATGAGTTATTAATTCCATCATTCATACAAAAAAATTGTAGTGACAAACTAAAACTTTACACCTCATATAGAATTCATTTGAATTTCTATAACCACTACAATTTGAGTATAACCAAACCTTGTGTAGTACCTACACCAAGTGTTTGGTGAATTTACAACTCACAAATTTTCTTTATCTTCTCCGCAACTAATTGGTAATAACTTACACCTTGTTAAAACTTTCTAAAGCGATTCATCATATTAAATTCTAGTGTGATTCTATTCTCATCATTTTCATTAAATTGGTTAGCATATCCGATCTTTCCAATACGTAAAGTTTAGACGATCAGATTCAGGGTTGTAGCTCTCTGATAAAAACAATTTTATAAAAAGAAAAAGTTTTCAAAGGGATTTATTCAACCCTCCCTTCTAGATCCATCACATCGTCTAACAAGTGGTATCAAGAGCACCGGTTTGTCCAGTTCTTCACATACAACTTCGAGAAATGGATTATGATCTAAAAGGGGCATACACTAGAGCACCCATTTTCACAGGTGAAAATTATAGCTATTGGAAAGATTGTATGCGTTTCCATATCACGTCTATTGATAGGAAAATATGGAAGGTTATCCAAGATGGGCCAGTTGCAATAACTATGGAAAATGTTGTCCGGATAACCGTTCCTAAACCGGAAGCACAATGGGATGAAAAAGATGAGAAAAATTATGCATATGACTGGAAAGCACGAAACATGCTCATAGAAGCTCTAGGAGTTGATGAGTATTTTCGTGTCTCACATTGTGCTACGACTAAGAAAATGTGGGACACTTTGCAAGTCACCCATGAGGGCACAAACGATGTAAAATTGGCTAGAATCAATACTTTGACACAAGAGTTTGATCTCTTTCGCATGGAGCAAGGTGAAACCATCACCGACATGCAAAAGAGATTTTCTCGTATAATGAATCGCTTGCACACACTTGGTCTTGTAATTGCCAATTCCATTGCTACTAACAAAAATTTGAGATGTGTTAGCAGAGAATGGAAACCTAAAGTTATGGTAATTAAAGAAGCCAATGATCTAAATACTTTGGATCTCACAACACTATGGGGTAAGCTTCAAGAACATGAGTAAGAGCTCATATGCCTTAGAAAGCATGAAAAGAAAGAAAAGAAGGAAAAGTCAAGGGACTTGGAAAAAAAGTCTATAGCACTAAAGGCTTCAAGCTCCAAGTCATCCACCTCAATTTCGTGTGAAAGTGAATCAAGTGATGACGATGAGAGTCCAGATGAGGATATGGGTCTGTTTGTAAGAAAATACAATAGATTTTTCTGGAAAAACGAAATTCAACATTCGGATAAGAATCTCATCAATTATAGACGCCACTCTCAACCAAGCAAGCAAGATGAAAGTAAGAAGCCTAAGTCACGAGGATCATGCTATCATTGTGGCAAACCCGGTCATTACAAGCCGGATTGCCCCTATTTGAAGAAAGACAAAGCCAAGGCCAAAAATCAAAACAAACCAACCAAAGCTAGAAGAGCATACATTGCTTGGGAGAGAGATAATGATTCCTCAAGTAAAGGTCTCTCAAGTGATGAATAAGAAACTGTAAACCTTTGTCTCATGGGTCATCATCATAAGAAAAAGAATGTAAGTCATGCTAAGTATGATAATGCTGATGAAATCTCTTATTTAGAATTGTTAAATTCCTTCAATATTTTACATTAAGAGGCTAAGGAAAATTTCAAACGCTTAGCCTCAAACAAGTAAATCTTTTCATATCTAGAACAAAAGGTTTCCGATTCCGAAAAGGAATTAGAAACTCTTAAAGCATATATGATAGACAATATTGAAGGAAAATGTGAAAAAGAAGAGAGACCTTGGTTTAAATGGCATGGATGTGAAAGTTGTCATATTTGGCAAAAAGAAGTTAGAACTCTCAAAGCCAAACTAGACAAAGCTTTACAACCTAAGATTACGTTTGCTATCGATTGCTTAAACTTCAGAAAAAGTATGATTAATCCCTATCAAAAATATACCTATGAAGTAAGGGATCAAGATAGCAAGAGTAGATCTCACTTAGATATGTCTTTCCTATATTGTTGCAAGAAGGGACATACCATTAGTAAATGTCGACTTAGGAGATTCTTAGTTCCTAAAGGCATATACAAATGGTTCCCAAAAGGAAACAAATGTTTAACTCACACTCAAGGACCAAATGAATGTTGGGTACCTATCTCCCATGTTTGATATTTCAGGTGGAATGTCTTGAGCCTCTCGAGAGAAGATGGTTTCTTGATAGTGGTTGCTCAAGACACATGACGAGTGACATTTCACTATTCTTTGAATTTGTGGCAAAGAAGAAAGGATTTGTTACTTATGGTGATAACAACAAGGGAGCAATACTCGGTAAAGGTAGTGTAGGTAATACCTCATCCACCACTATCTCAAATGTTCTATTAGTTGAAGGCCTTAAACACAATCTTATTATCATTAGTCAATTATGCGACAAAGGTTATAAAATTACTTTTCTAAAAATGATTGCATAATCAAAAATAATAATAATAAAGAGGATGTGTTTAAGGGCTTGAGGGTAAACAATATATATATGCTTGACTTAAATGATGTGTCCCTAACAGGTGCTAAATGCTTAGTCTCCATGAGTGAAGACTCATGGCTTTGGCATAGGCGATTAGCACACGTTAACTTTGATTTGCTAAATAAAATCATATCTAAAGACCTTGTGATTGGCTTACCCAAAATAAAATTTTCAAAAGATCATCTATGTGATGCTTGTCAAATGGGTAAACAAACACGAGTCTCTTTTAAATCTAAAAATGTCATCTCTACAACGAAACCAGTTGAACTCCTCCATATGGACTTATTTGGACCATCTAGAATTAAAAGTCTAGGTGGAAATTATTATGGCTTTGTTATAGTTGATGACTACTCTAGATTTTGTTGGACGGTATTCTTAGCAAACAAAAGTGAGACTTTCTATGCTTTTGAATAATTTGCCAAATTATCTCAAAACAAGTTGAATACAAAAATTGTTACCATTCGAAGTGACCATGAAGGTGAATTCGAAAATCACCTTTTTGATGAATTTTGTGAAAGAAATGGCATTGATCATAATTTTTCTACTCCTAGAATACCTCAACAAAATGGAGTTATTGAGCGTAAAAATCGTGTTTTAGAAGAACTTGAAAGAACTATGATCAATGAACACGGTCTTCCAAAATACTTTTGGGCCGATGCCATTAATACGGCTTATTATATGCTAAATAGGATCTTGATACGTCCTATGCTCAACAAAACACCGTATGAACTTTTGAAAGGTAGAAAACCAAATATTTCTCATCTCCATGTATTTGGGTGTAAATGTTTTGTATTAAATAATGGCAAAGAAAATCTTGGAAAATTTGACTCAAAAGCCGATGAAGGTATCTTTCTCGAACACTCTCAATCTAGTAAAGCATATAGGGTATTTAATAAAAGATTACAAATTATGGAAGAATCCTTGCATGTTTCCTTTGATGAATCCTGTCGAAAAATGGTCGGAAAGGGTATTTCTTTTAATGGTGCAGGTGCTTCTTCAGAAAGGATACTCAATGATCAAGATGAAAAGAGTAATGAGCCCTTACTTGAGAAAGTAAAAGGGGAGATGGATCATGTTTCTAGCAAAGAAGAAGAAGACACTCAACCAACAAATGAAATAAATCCTCCTTTGGAGTGGAAAGAAACCAAGGATCATCCCATTGACAACATTCTTGGAGACATATCAAAGGGAGTAACTACACGGTCTAAGATAAGTAACTTCTGTTATCATTTCACATTCATCTCTCAAATTGAGCCTAAAAACCCTAAAGAAGATTTATTCGATGAACATTGGTTTTTGGCAATGCAAGAAGAATTAAACCAATTCAAGAGAAACGAGGTTTGGGACCTTGTCCCCCCTCCGCGAGACCATCGAATAATTGGTACTAAGTGGGTATTTAGAAACAAACTTGACGAAAACAGAATCATAACTCACAACAAGGCGCGTCTTGTTGCTCAAGGGTATAACCAAGAGGAAGGCATCGACTATGAGGAAACTTATTCTCCGGTTGCCCGACTCAAGGCTATACGCTTGTTATTATCTTATGCATGCTCACAAAACTTTAATCTATTTCCTATGGATGTTAAGAGTGCTTTCTTAAATGGTTATATTAATGAAGAAGTTTATGCATCTCATCCTCCCGGATTTGAAAATCATGAATTTCCTAAACATGTTTATAAACTTAAATGTGCTTTATACGGTCTTAAGAAAGCCCCTAGGGCTTGGTATGATCGACTTAGAAAGTTCTTACTAGAAAAGGGTTTCTCTAGAGGGAAGGTTGATATAACCCTCTTTATTAAGCGCCAAGGAAATCACTCCATCTTGGTGAAAATTTACGTAGATGATATCATCTTTGGGTCTACTAACATCACCTTGGTCAAGGAATCTTCTAAAGTTATGCAGGGTGAATTTGAGATGAGCATGATGGGAGAGTTAAACTACTTCCTAGGTCTTCAAATCAAACAACTCGAGGAAGGAAATTTTGTTAGCCAAACGAAGTATTGCTATGAGTTGCTGAAGCGCTTCGATATGGCAAACTCAAAAGTTATTGACACTCTAATGCCTACCGCGGTTATCCTAGACCGGGATGAACATGGTAAGCCGGTTGATGTAAAAAGGTATAGAGGTATGATCAGATCTCTTCTTTATCTTACCGCTTCTCGTCCTGGCATTATGTTTAGTGTTTTCATGTGTGCTAGATACCAATCTTGTCCTAAGGAGAGTCATCTAAAAGCTGTAAAACATATACTTAGGTATCTTTGTAGTACTCCTAAGTATGGACTTTTATTCTCCAAGGGTAGTGATTGTTCTTTGGTTGGCTATTCCGATTCTGACTTTGCAGGTTGCAAGTTGGATAGGAAAAGCATAAGTGGCACTTGTCATTTCTTTTAAAACTCCTCAGTAAGTTGGCATAGCAAAAAGCAAGTTTCAGTTACTTTGTCAACGATCGAGGCGAAATATGTTGCAGCCGGTAATTGTTATGCTCAAATTTTGTGGCTCAAACAACAATTAATCGACTATGATTTAAAACTTAATCATATTCCAATATTTTGTGATAACACAAGTGCCATCAATATAACCAAAAATCCAGTTCTACACTCGAGCACTAAACATATTGAAATTAGGCACCACTTCCTTAGGGATCATGTAGAGAAAGGTGAAGTCGTGTTTGAGCACTTTGATAGTAAAAATCAACTTGCCGATATTTTTACAAAACCACTAGCGACCGAACCATTCTTTCATATTCATAGGGAACTCGGTGTCATTGATATTTCAGATAGATTGCAACTCCAATGAGTTGTATTCCCTTTATTTATCTTTGTGTCTATATGATTCGTGAATATTGTCTTGGGCTGGCGACATGTGAGGGCATCGTTTCATTCAAATACATTCAGTAATATCCTTCCTACTCTTTCTCATTAGTGATCATTTTGCTTAAATGTTGGTGCTATGAAGTGATTAAATTCTTTGTGTGTTATTGCTTCTTTACATGCATACTTGTTTATTGTGTTCAATTAACGTCTACAAAACCTACATGCCATGAAATACAATAAATTTCAAAATTTTACATACATGAGCCGACATATAACTCTGAGCGGTCGGCGCATGCATGATTGAGAAACATATTTACGCTTATTTTACTGGAATGCATCGATGCATCCCTGCATAGGTCGACGCGTCGCAGTTTGGCAGCCCATCATATCCTAGTTTGTATTGTGTGGTTCCAATTGCATGCATCCATTTGTTGTGTTGTTGTTCCCTCTTTCTAGCATTTATCCAGCCTCCCTCTCCAAATCTCAAAACCTTAAAAACCCACTGTGTCATTTCAACTCCAAATCTCTCCAAATCTTCATCCATGGCTTCTAGGAAAACAAAGAAAATAAGTATCAAAGGTAGCTCTTCAAATAAAACTCAGGTTATTCCTCTATCACTTCTTCCCTCTGATCCCACTGAAAAATATGATGAAAAGTTTGCTAGAAGAAGGTTGGTTAGGAAATTTTGTGCCTTCCGTAACACTCTCAAACGCCTGCATATCTCAGATGTGGTAGAATTGTTGGACCATCAAAAGGTGTTTCCATTCCTTGAGTTGGATGGAGACTACAACGAGGTACTCGTCAAGGTATTCTATGCGGGTATACAAGGTAAATTCTCTGATCACCAATTTTCATACAAAATTACTGATAAGGTTGTCAAAGTAGATGATGAAATTTGGAAAACTTTTGAGTTGTTCCCTGTTAACACTGATACTGTTAAAATCCCCAACACTAAGCTTCATGTAGACTATGACTTCAAACATGCCTTGAACTCCATGTTAAAACGACCATATCCTGAGAATTTTGTGCAAAGTAGTGCTTTTCCAAAAACTTTCACAACAGGTCAATTGGTTCCTTTGGCTCGAATTATGCAATGGATTGTGTCAAGAATAATTCGCCCCAAAAAGGGTGGGTTGTCCCGTATTGATCAACCTGAGGTTATGTTAATTTGGGCCATTCTAAACAAAGTTAATATTAATTGGCCGTATTACATCACTAGCCGGTTATTTGCATTGAGGGATTCCCCTAGAGGATATGCCTTGAGGTATCCATCATTCATTCATGGAATTCTAAGTCAAGCAAACCTTGATCTTACTGGTATTTCACCTACACCTATTATGCCGGGTTCAGATTTTACCTCCAAAACTCTCGCACTTATGGACCATCAATGGAATCCCCAGCTTGGTAAGTACAAGTACTTTGTGAAGTCAAACTCAGTAATGGTTCGATATGAAGATGTTAAACAGGATGATGAAATGGAAGATGCCGAGGGCGATGAAGTTGGTATTGAGAATCAAGAAAGTGCTGAAGAGGAGGAAGAAACTGACGAAGGCAATGATGACCATGAGCCTCATAGATCCTATGACGAAGTGATGCGCAAACTTGAGGAAATGCACGTCCACCATCATGAAGACATGGTATTAGAAACTAAACGAATTAACAATCTTGCTGGAATAGTCAACCTTAAAAACATTCTGTTCAATAATTATGCTAGCCTCCAAGATCGTCGATATAACACTCTTCATGAAATGATGGAAACACAAAACACAAACCTGGAAAACTTTCAGTCGGCTTTCATGGCTCGCTTTCCATCAAACCAACCACAAGACAATGAGGAACAATAACATTAGTCAATGCTTGGAACTTTATTTATTTCTTATTATGCTTATATTATCATGGTTTTGTATTAAACTGTTTTACTTCCCGTACTACTTTGTGTTTTATTTTGGGTTTGTAACAATGAACATCATATTGTTTTACTTTATTGGTTATTGCTTCTACTTTCGTTTGCACTTGCTTCATATTGTGTGTATGTTAGTTTGTGTTCTTTTTGCAAAGTTGCAAAATATTGGTCACTCTATGTTCTTTGGTTCTCTTAATCCATGTCCTTGTTTCTTTTTGATGTTGTCAAAGGGGAGAAGGAAAGGAATACATAGCCACTGCATAAATATGCAATATCTCAGGGAGAGGATAATTGGATGATTTACATTGAGACGATTCATATTTGCGGTTTTTGCCATCATCAAAAAGGGGGAGTATGTGAGGGAAAAAGTAGGCAAAAGTGAAAGAACTGAGTTTTAATGCTTGTCAAAAACCTATCTGTGAAAATATGTCATGCTTCAAACAGGTGCAAGTGAGAAACATTAAAAACAAGCATTTTTCTCAAAAAAGACTGCATGAGCCGGCTCATGGAACCTTAGGTCGGCTCATGAAAAGAAGATTTTGGCTTGGAAACATCCAGGAAGGCACACGCCTTCTCTATGCATCGATGCATGGTTCTGGGAGAATATGAGTCAGCACATCAAGGAATGAGTCGGCGCATGACTGAAGGAATTTCAACCTCTCTTGCTCGGGAAGTAGCACGCCTTCTCTATGCGTCGATGCATAGTTCTGGGAAAACATGAGTCGTCGCATCAGACAATGATTCAGCGTGTAACTGAGAGAATTTCAACCTCTCTCTTGCTCGGGAAGGCGCACGCCTTATGTATACCCTGCATGAGCCGATGCATCGCTATATTGTCTCATTTTTCTGCTATGTTGTTATATCATGTGAATCACTTATATAAATGGTTTGGCCTCTATTTTCCACAAATAACAAGAAAAAGTGAAAGATAAACATAAGAGCTCTCTTCATCTTTGACCTCTCATCAGCCATCAACAATTACACACGATCAGTTTTGTTGATCAAAGTTTCTGGGTTTATGTTGATAACGTTCGAATTGAAAGTGTAATTTCAGATTTGGGTAGAGATATTTGTGGGTTTTTCTTGAATAAAACCATTGGGGTTTTGTCTGAAGGGGTGAAAAACACAAGAAGGGGGGGTTGAATTGTAAAACTGGAATCTTAAAGCAAATGACAAGGTATTTTTATCCTGGTTCGTTTGATCTCAAACTACTCCAGTCCACCCGTCAAGGTGATTTCGCCTCTCTCCAACGAGGTCTTAATTCACTATATTCAACTGAATACAAATCTGCTTTAACAACTGCTAAAGCCTTCTTGATTCAAACCACAATCCGGTTTGTCAAGGCAACACTTTCTTACAAAGGTATAAAATAATGTGTGTGAATGTTTTCTACAAAACTATATCACAACTGTGATGTTTACACAAATGAAGCTTAGAAACTTAGAATGCTAAACACTAATGGAGTATCAGAGTTTGTTGGTTTAGCAAAACTGGTAGATGAAGATTATTGTTCAGCTTTGTGCGTGTAGAGAGTTTGGAAGCATTAGCCGTGATAATCTTCGAAGCTTGGTTTATATAGCATTTGAGAAGATGAACGTTGAAGCAAATATTCTTGATTCAATGCTAATAACAAGCTTTCCTTTTTGAGCAGATCTTGTCTGGAATGAGGCCGTTGGAATTGATTAGCGTTCAATGCACAGTACCGTTGCTTCTTCAATGCACGATCTGGCTTGGCTCATTCTGATTCTGCTTCGCTGCTGATGAACTATTTGATTCTGTATCAGAGTGTTTTACGCGCAGTTCTGTTCATCAAGCTTCAGCATGTGCAAGCGTTGATCATCTGATCTTGACGTTCTGATTCAGCAACTTCTGATGCTGGTGTATGAAAACATATTCTGATGCTGAGAACGTGATCTTGCTTATTTTAATCAGCATATCTGCAAATCAGAGCATAGTAATTTTAGGCAGCATATAATTCAATCATGAAATATTTAACTACTATATCTTTTCACTTTGTTATCATCAAAACTTAAATATAGGGTACTAGATTCAAACATTGTTCTAACAATCTCCCCCTTTTTGATGATGACAAAAACTAGATATTTTAAATGGAAAAATAACGTGAAAAGTTATCAGAGCTATGTGTCAGAATAAGAAGTACGGAGAAGTCAGAGTTTAAGAGATACTCCCCCTGAGTTTGTTACTTCCCTTTGATATGCGTGTTCTTCAGAGTCAGATCTTTTTCTATCTTTGAGCATCAGATTATAGGTCTTTGACTTATCAGAAAGCAGAGCTTCAGAGCTTTTCCTGTCGGAGCTTTGCTTCGGATCAGAGTGTTAGGACGATCAGAGCTTCGTATATCAGAACTTCATATTTGATCAGAGCAACATGAGCTTTTACATTTTGATCAGAGCTTCTAGTTCTTAGTCTTCATAGTGTTCGGAGCTTCCTTGTGCCTGTAGACTTAACAACAAAACAGAAAAACATTTCAAGTAATAGAGTTAGAATGTTTGAGAATTTCTGTCTAGTTAGCCGTTATTGATTTTAAATATCATTCTTGTTCTCCCCCTTTTTGTCAGCAATCAAAAAGTGTTAGTGATGTGCTAAAACAATTTAGATCAGAAAAACAAGTTATATTAAAATAGTTCAGAGCAAAAGAACATTACACAAACATAGTCAAAACATAGTCAAAAGTACATCAGAAAATGAAGAAAATATAGAGAATGTCATGCATGAAAAAAATTTCAAGGTTGTGGGGGCATGCGTGAGAATAGGCTTTCCAGCATTGCTTGAATCTTTTCAGAAGTTTCATTCTGCTTCTGAACCATGGTGACAACAGTATCAATTTTGCTGTCCTGAACATTCATTCTTGCTTCCATCTTCTGATCATTCTCTTCCATCCGCTGCTGTAGACGCAAGTCATTCAGCCTGAGTTCTTCCAGAGCCTGCCTGTCCAAGGCAACTTGAGAACTTTCAGCAGGAGGAAGCTTCTCAGAACTTTCAGCTACATCTTCTGCTGGATTTTCTTCCTGAAGAGTCTTGTCTTCTTCTGATGGTTGCACCTGTGCAGCTTGCTCTTTCTCAGACCAGGATTCACTGTCCAGAGGGAGCACAACTTCTTGAGGCAGCTGACTCTCAACTTCCTTCAGCAGCATGCTAAAGTTCTGTTGAGCCTGCTCGTAGTTGACGTCCTGCAGCTTGAGTGCTTCAGTACGTACCCATACTCTGAACTGTGACCAGAGCTGATCAGAAGCAGCTGGGTCGATCATCCCCGGACAGACTTGCTTCAACGAAGCAATCCATTGCAGCATACCTGTTTCAAAGTCCAAAATACCAGAGCCAACAGCTAGTTGCTTTGGTTTGGGAATGGCCAATTTGTGTCTTAAATCAGCAAGACGTTCAAGACTTGTTAAGTCAATGAAAGTTTTGCTGGGGTTTTCAGAGGATTGGTTTTCAGAGGTTTGCTGAGGTGCTGTTTGTTTTGGTGGATGGTTATCAGAGTCAGAGGATATATCTATTGGAGTGGTTGGAGTTTTTGGAGGTGTTGATTCCTCTGATGATGGTAACTGGGGTCTGACAATGGTGGTTCCACATGGCAACTGTATTGCCAGCGGTGAAGGTTGAGGTGAGTGGGGATCAGAATGATGAGGAGATGGGGTTTCATAGCGGTGAAACTCTGTTTGTGGTGAGGGTGGATTATTTTCTGGTTGAGGAGGTGGAATCTCTGATTGCTCAGGGATCAGAGGTTCTTCTGTGATTGGTTGTTGAGATTGTGGTTCTGGTTCTGGTTGATGTTCTGGTTGTATTTCTGGTTCAGGTTGAATTTCTGGTTCAGGTTGTGGAGGAGGAATATTTGGTGGTTCAGAGTGAGGTTGAACATAAGCATGTTCACGCTCAATATCAGCTAGCACTCTATCAAGTGCTGGTGTTGTTGAAACAGTTGGTTGTTTGGTAATTTTAATGGGAATTTTAATTCTGGTTCTTCTGAGTTGTAAGGCCTCAGAAGGGTCTTCTGGTATGGTTTCATCAATAGTAGGGATTGGGATGGATATTCTGTGAGAGGTTTGAGGAGGGGCAGCAGATGTTGGAATAGTAGATGAAATTGAAATAGGAGCAGCAGATGAATTACCTCGTTTCTTTGGAGTCTGATGAGATGATCCTTCTGCTTTCCTCTTCTTTGTCTTCTTCTGAGTCACTTCAGGTTGGACTTGACTCAGATCTTTGATCTTCAGCTTTGAACCTGCATCTTCTTCCTTGTATGAATCTGGATACTTGAGAAACATATCAGGTTGGGATTCCATTTCAGAAAATCTTGGGAAATTACTCAGAGGCACTCTTCTTCTGGAGATGTCAGCAGTTGAAGAAGCTCTGGGTTCCTTCCTGATATTTTCTATCAGCTTCATCTTTTTCAGGTTCTTAGCGTTCAGCGGTTTTCCAACAGTTGGTTCAAAATTGCCCAGCACTTTAGCTTCGCTCAGATAATCTATCAGCTTATTCTCTGTCAGAATATCTGATATGAGCCTCCCAAACGGTATCCAGTCCCTTTTGGTCCTTTCTTCTTCTCTAGTCTCTTTCACACTAGTCTTCAGATGGTTGAACAGGAAGTGTGCCAGATTGATCTTCACCCTCTGATCAATAAAGTAGATCAGAAATTGCTGATCCACGTTTATATAATCAGGAGAGCTTGTTGGCTTCCTGTGATTGAAACAGCCCAGAACAATCTTGGCCCATACTCTGCAGTGATCCTTCAGATCCTTGATTTTGCTGCTGGGAAATCCAAGAGTGAAAATGCAGTTGGCTACCACACCTATATCAGGGCATCTATCGGCCATGTCCACACAACAGACTCCACCACCACTTTGACCAATTAACCTAGCAATGAGGTCTTCAGAAATTATTATCTTCTTTCCCATGACAGAAGAGATGACTAGATGTTTATGAATCTTGGCGTGAATCCAAAATTCCTTGACAAGCTCTGGGAAGGTTGGTCCAACCAGCCTGTCGAAATACCTCTCCCACTTTTGAGCCTTGATTTCATCAGTTAGGTCAAATCCATTATCCTTCAAACTTTCGAAATCGACGATTAACTCAGAGAGAACCTCAAGATTCTTTACCGGTGTGAGAAGAGTTCTGGTAGGCACCTGATACTGCTCAGAGGTTTCTTTCTTCTGATTTCCTGCAGAAATGCTGGAGGATGCCATTGTTCTCACACAAAAAAGCTTGAGAATGATTTGAGAGAAAAAAGGTTTTAAGAAGATAACTCAGAAATATGCAGAGAATACTTAAGAGATTATGAGAAAGCGTAAAGAATAAGATTGAAGAATAATGTGCTTAAATAAAGATTTCAAAAATTATTTTGAAAAATTAAACGTTTTTAAGAGAGAGAAAAAAAATAATGATTACCATTAACAAGCGTGATTACTTTTGCATTAAATGCTTGCTGATTTTGGGGGATTTGAGAAAGATACTTAAAAACGGTTACCAGACATGTGTCTCAATGCACCCAATCAGCGCTTTCCTTTCTCAGAAGCGTGCACGCGTTCTGCTTCAGGGATTTGCTGATGATTGGATGACACTTGTTTGATGTAGTGATCAGCACGTCTATCTTTGAGATTAGACTCTCAGATCTTTAGACTTGCCTCTGATACAATCTGCATGTTCTAACTTTCTGAAAGAAGATTGATCAGAAGTTCACAGTAATATAATTACATTCTGAAGATAAATACATGAAATTAAAACATTTTCATTCTGGGCATACTTTCATGCTGAGATGTTTCAAAATGAAATTGAACCTATCTTCTGAAAGGGGTTTAGTAAAGATATCAGCCCATTGATGGTCTGTATCTATAAATTTCAAGTTTAAAATTCCTTTCTGAATATAGTCCCTAATGAAATGATGTTTTATTTCTATATGCTTAGCTCTAGAATGTAAGATAGGATTCTTACTTAAGCAAATAGCAGAAGTATTATCACAAAGAATAGGAATGTTACTCTCAAAAATCTGGAAGTCTTCAAGCTGACTTTTCATCCAGAGCATCTGTGTGCTACATCCAGCTGCTGCTATGTACTCAGCTTCTGCTGTTGACAGAGCAATAGTTGATTGCCTTTTGATGGACCACGAGATCAGATTTTCTCCCAGAAACTGGCAGCTTCCAGAAGTACTTTTGCGTTCCACTCTGTCTCCAGCAAAATCAGCATCGCAGTAGCCTACTAAGCTGTAATCACTAGATTTTCTATAAAACAAACCCAGATTAGTAGTACCTTTCAGATACTTGAAAATTCGCTTAACAGCTGTTAAGTGAGATTCTCTAGGATCTGATTGGAATCTAGCACAAATACATACGCTGAATAAAATATCAGGTCTTGAAGCAGTCAGATAAAGGAGAGAACCAATCATACCTCTGTAGACTTTCTGTTCTACGCTTTTGCTTACCTCTTCTCTTTCCAGAATGCACGTGGGATGCATTGGAATCTTTGATGGCTTACATTCTGAGAGGTCAAATTTCTTCAGAAGATCTCTGATGTATTTGCTCTGATGAATGTAAGTTCCCTCTGGAGTTTGATTAATCTGAATTCCTAGAAAGAATTTCAGTTCCCCCATGAGGCTCATCTCAAATTCTGCCTGCATACACTTAGCAAATTTTCTTCCAAGAGAAGGATTAGTAGAACCAAAGATTATATCATCAACATAAATTTGACAGACTAACATGTCACTCTTAACTGTTTTACAGAATAGAGTAGTGTCCACTTTCCCTCTGGTGAATTCATTTTCAAGCAGAAAGTTACTTAGCCTTTCATACCAAGCTCTGGGAGCTTGTTTCAGACCATACAGTGACTTTTTCAGTTTGAAAACATGTTCTGGATGTTTTGTATTTTCAAAACCTGGGGGTTGGTGAACATAAACTTCTTCTTCTATATAACCATTTAAGAATGCACTTTTGACATCCATCTGATACAGAGTGATGCCTCTATTAACAGCAAATGAGATTAAAAGTCTGATAGATTCTAACCTGGCGACTGGGGCAAAGGTTTCTGTATAGTCTATCCCCTCTTGCTGACTATAACCTTGTGCAACCAGTCGTGCCTTGTTTCTGACGACTTCACCTTGTTCATTAAGCTTGTTTCTGAACACCCATCTTGTTCCAATGACGTTGAATCCTTTTGGTCTTGGAACGAGATCCCATACGTCGTTTCTGGTGAATTGATTCAGCTCTTCTTGCATTGCCAGAATCCAGTCATTGTCCAGAAGTGCTTCATCAATAGAAGAGGGTTCAATCAGAGACACAAGTCCCATCAGAGTTTCTTCAGAGTTTCTGAAGCTTGCTCTTGTTCTGATTGGATCTTCCTTTCTTCCTAGGATAGTCTCTTCTGGGTGATCCAAACTGCTTCTGGGTAATCTCTTCTGAGGTTGATCAGCAGCAGTTGTAGGATTTCTAGCATTGCTTCTTTCAGACGTTGAAGGAATGTCTGTGTTGAGAGCTTCTGATGACTTGTCTTCAGAACCTGCAAATTCAATTTCTATACCTGCAAGATTTTCATTCTGCTTTGACTTTTCAGAGTCAAGCTTGTCATCAAAACGAACACTGATTGATTCTTCCACAATCTGTGTTTCTGTATTGTATACTATGTACCCTCTTGAGCGTTCAGAGTATCCTAACATAATACACTTCTGTGCCTTAGAATCAAACTTGTTCAAATAATTCTTAGTGTTTAACATATAGCAAGTACATCCAAATGGATGAAAATACGAAATGTTGGGCTTTCTGTTCTTCCACAATTCATATGGAGTCTTTTCCAGAATAGGTCTTATTGAGATTCTATTCTGAATGTAGCACGCTGTGTTTATTGCCTCTGCCCAGAAAGTCTTAGCAACGTTTGTCTCGTTGATCATGGTTCTGGCCATTTCTTGCAATGTTCTGTTCTTTCGTTCTACAACTCCATTTTGTTGGGGAGTTCTAGGACAAGAGAAATCATGCAGGATGCCTTTGTCATTAAAGAATGACTCAAAATCTTTATTTTCAAATTCTCCACCATGATCACTTCTGACTTTAACGATTCTAAGATCTTTTTCATTCTGAACTTGGTTACAGAAGGTAACAAACACAGAGTGTGACTCGTCCTTGTGTCTTAAGAACTTTACCCATGTCCATCTGCTATAGTCATCTACGATTACTAACCCATACTTCTTGCCACTGACAGAAGCAGTCTTAACTGGTCCAAATAAGTCAATGTGCAGAAGTTCTAATGGCTTAGAGGTAGAAACAACATTTTTGGATTTAAAAGATGGTTTTGCAAATTTGCCTTTCTGACATGCTTCACACAGAGCATCTGAATTGAACTTCAAATTTGGAAGTCCTCTGACCAGATTGAGTTTGTTAATCTGAGATATTCTTCTCATACTAACATGCCCCAATCTTCTGTGCCAGATCCACTGCTCGTTGTTAACAGACAGAAGACATTTTACGTTCTGACTCTTTAGTTCAGAAAGTTTGATTTTGTAAATGTTGTTTTTCCTCTTACCATTAAATAGGATAGTCCCATCTTTCTGACTAACAGCTTTACATGATTTTTGATTAAAGATTATATCATAACCGTTATCACTTAATTGACTTATGGATAACAGGTTATGCATCAATCCATCAACAAGCAAAACATTATTAATAGAGGGAAGATTTCCGTTACCTACAGTTCCAGAGCCAATTATCTTTCCCCTCTGATTGCCTCCAAAGCCAACGTGGCCTCCAGGCTTAAGTTCCAGGCTTTGGAACATATGCCTTCTTCCCGTCATGTGTCGTGAGCAGCCAGAGTCCAGGTACCATGATTGGTGTTTCTGACTTGCTGCTAAAGATATCTGCAACATGTATTATTTTATGCTTAGGTACCCAGATCTTCTTAGGTCCTGATTTGTTAGTTTTACCAAAACTCTGGTTGAATTTTGGTTTCACAAAGTGATTACTACTAGTATATTTGATGTCATGTGTGTGACCATACACAAAGTGTGAATTTAGAGGAGTGTGTTTAATGGTTAAATCCATGACATTTTTAGGTGTAGGAACCTTACCTAGGTATCCTATTCCTTTCCTGCCGTTTCTGCTAACTCCATAGATCATTGAAGCCATTCTGCTTCTATCTATGCTTTTAGCAAGGAACTTCTGGAAACTATGATCATACTCCTTGATGATCTCATCAGCGTTGCTGGGAGTTTCAGCAATTGGTTCCTTCTGAGAGTTTTGTAAAGAGTTTTCTAATTTTAAAATTTTATCTCTCAGCTCAGAGTTTTCCAATTTGAGACTCTCAGACTTATTAGAGTCAGATTCAAGAGTCCTTTTCAGGTCTCTGAATTTAGCTCTAATCTGCTGATAACGTTCCAGAATTTCATTGAGGCTTTCAGCAAGTTCAGCCTTTGTAAAATTAACAGCGAAGTTAGGGAATACCTCTTCTGTGTCTGATTCTGAGTCTGAGTCAGAAGCTTCACTGTCATCTGGAATGTTAGCCATGAGCGCTATGTTCGCCCTTTCATCATCTGATTCTGAGTCAGCTTCAGACGAGTCAGAGTCATCCCATGTGGCCATGAGACTTTTCTTCTTCTCTCTTCCAAACTTCTTTTTGGGCTTTTCCCTCTGAAGCTTTGGACAGTCACTCTTGTAGTGTCCTTGCTCATTGCACTCGTAGCAGATGATGTCTTTTGTATTTGGCTTCTTGCTACCGGAGGAGCCTTCAGATCTTCTGTATCCAGAGGAAGAATCTGTCCTTCTGTATCTGGAAGAAGACTCGTTCTGATCAGATCTTCTGGGATTCCTGAACTTCCTTTGTCTTTGCTTCCACAGTTGATTTACTCTTCTGGAGAGAAGGGAAAGCTCGTCTTCTTCTGATGAGGATCCATCAGATGTTTCTTCAACTGCCTGCAAAACTTTAGATTCAGATTTTCTGTTAGATTTTAAAGCTATAGGCTTACCTTGCTTCTGAGGCTCATCAGCTTCTAGCTCTATCTCATGACTTCTGAGGGAGCTTATAAGTTCCTCCAGAGTGATTTTGTTGAGATCTTTCGCCAGCTTCAGAGCAGTAACCATAGGCCTCCACTGCTTGGGTAAACTTCTGATTATCTTCTTGACATGGTCAGCAGTAGAGTATCCCTTGTCCAGAACTTTGAGACCGGCTACCAGAATCTGGAATCTAGAGAACATAGTTTAAATGGATTCAGATTCTTCCATTTTAAACGCCTCATACTTCTGAATGAGCGCCAGAGCTTTTGTTTCTTTGACTTGAACGTTGCCCTCGTGCGTCATTCTGAGAGAATCAAAGATGTTCTTAGCTGTGTCTCTGTTGGAGATCTTCTCATACTCAGTATAGGAGATAGCACTGAGGAGGATGGTTCTGGCCTTATGGTGATTCTTGAAATCACGCTTTTGTTGATCAGTCATTGATTTTCTTTCAATCTTCTGACCAGTTGCATTCACAGGGTGCGTGTATCCATCTGTCACCATATCCCACAGATCAGCATCATGTGCTAGAAAGAAGCTTTCAATTCTGTCTTTCCAGTAATCAAAGTTTTCTCCATCAAAGACTGGAGGTTTGCCGCTGAATCTGTCTCTGTCCTCATTGGTGTCATTGCTGAAATGAGAGTTGTTTCCTGCCATTGTGTTTTTCTGACGCTGGATCTTGTACTGACACGGTTAAGTGTTTTAGCTCAGAACCAGACGCTCTGATGCCAATTGAAGGGGTGAAAAACACAAGAAGGGGGGGGTTGAATTGTAAAACTGGAATCTTAAAGCAAATGACAAGGTATTTTTATCCTGGTTCGTTTGATCTCAAACTACTCCAGTCCACCCGTCAAGGTGATTTCGCCTCTCTCCAACGAGGTCTTAATTCACTATATTCAACTGAATACAAATCTGCTTTAACAACTGCTAAAGCCTTCTTGATTCAAACCACAATCCGGTTTGTCAAGGCAACACTTTCTTACAAAGGTATAAAATAATGTGTGTGAATGTTTTCTACAAAACTATATCACAACTGTGATGTTTACACAAATGAAGCTTAGAAACTTAGAATGCTAAACACTAATGGAGTATCAGAGTTTGTTGGTTTAGCAAAACTGGTAGATGAAGATTATTGTTCAGCTTTGTGCGTGTAGAGAGTTTGGAAGCATTAGCCGTGATAATCTTCGAAGCTTGGTTTATATAGCATTTGAGAAGATGAACGTTGAAGAAAATATTCTTGATTCAATGCTAATAACAAGCTTTCCTTTTTGAGCAGATCTTGTCTGGAATGAGGCCGTTGGAATTGATTAGCGTTCAATGCACAGTACCGTTGCTTCTTCAATGCACGATCTGGCTTGGCTCATTCTGATTCTGCTTCGCTGCTGATGAACTATTTGATTCTGTATCAGAGTGTTTTACGCGCAGTTCTGTTCATCAAGCTTCAGCATGTGCAAGCGTTGATCATCTGATCTTGACGTTCTGATTCAGCAACTTCTGATGCTGGTGTATGAAAACATATTCTGATGCTGAGAACGTGATCTTGCTTATTTTAATCAGCATATCTGCAAATCAGAGCATAGTAATTTTAGGCAGCATATAATTCAATCATGAAATATTTAACTACTATATCTTTTCACTTTGTTATCATCAAAACTTAAATATAGGGTACTAGATTCAAACATTGTTCTAACATTGTCCTCCAAAATTGGGGTTTTTTATCACAAATCTTTGCTTCATTGAGTTCAGTTGAGCTAAGGGATTGGAAGACCGTGGGGTGTTCAATCGGGTAGCGGTAACCGGGAGATTGTGAAGAAGGATTTGGGGCCAATTTCTTGGGTTCAAAATCATTCAAGGTAGAAGGAGTTTTTGTTCAAGATTTGGAATACTTGATTCATCTAGAATCAAGGGAAGAAGAGTGCAACATATAAGATTCATCAAGTGACTTTGAATCGTGGTGATTGTATCTTCTCTTACAAACTTTGCAAAAGTAATTTCATATCCTAATTCTAGATTCTAGAATTGGGGGAAGAGTAGCCCACGTGAGGACAACAGGGTGAACTGCCTTAACAAATACCGTGTCCAATATAGTTTTCTGCTTTTTATTTCTATCTGCCTGAATTTGTGAGTTATTAATTCCATTGTTCATACAAAATAAATGTAGTGACAAACTAAAACTTTACACCTCATATAGCATTCATTTGAATTTCTATAACCACTACAATTTGAGTATAACCAAACCTTGTGTAGTACGTACACCAAGTGTTTAGTGAATTTACAACTCACAAATTTGCTTTATCTTCTCTGAAACTAATTGGTAATAACTTACACCTTGTTAAAACTTGCTAAAGCGATTCACCATATTAAATTCTAGTGTGATTCTATTCTCATCATTTTCATTAAATTGGTTAGCATATCCGATCTTTCCAATATGTAAAGTTTAGACGATCAGATTCAGGGCTGTAGATCTCTAATAAAAACAATTTTATAAAAAGCAAAAAATTTTCAAAGGGATCTATTAAACCCCCCTTCTAGATCTTTCACATCATCTAACATATCAGTGCAGAATCCAAAGTCCTACTTGTATAGTATATTGCATGAAGTTTTTTTCTCTTCTTTGTCCTAGGACTGCACCTACTGCATAATCGCTTCTGTCACACATTATCTCGAATGGTAGACTCCAATCAGGTGGTTGTATGATAGGTGCGGATATGACAACTGCTTCTAACCGTTCAAACGCCTTCAGGCAGTCATCATTGAAGATGAACTCAGCTTCTTTCATTAAGAGGTTAGTCAGAGCTTTAGAAATTTTTGAGAAATCTTTTATGAAGTGTCGATAGAAATCGGCATGGCCTAAGAAACTTCGTATTTCTCTTACGGTTTTTGGGGGTTGGAGGCTTTCTATTACTTCAATCTTAGCTTTGTCTACTTTGATCCCCTTTTAAGTAACTACGTGTCCAAGTATAATTCCTTGTTTTACCATAAAATGGCATTTCTCCCAGTTCAACACTAGGTTTACCCATACACATCTTTCCAGTACCCTTTCCAGGTTTGATAGGAATCCTTCAAAACTTTGCCCGCATACAGAGAAGTCATCCATGAACATTTCCATGATATCATCTATTAAATCAGCAAAGATGGACATTATACATCTTTGGAATGTTGCAGGTGCATTACATAGTCCGAACGACATTCTTCGATAAGAAAACGTACCATAAGGACACGTGAACGTTGTCTTTTCATGGTCATCAGGGTGGATATGAATTTGAAAGAATCCTGAATAACCGTCTAAATAGCAGTAGTAAGAATGCTTAGCCAATCGCTCAAGCATTTGGTCAATAAAAGGTAGAGGGAAATGGTCTTTTCGAGTTGCTTTATTTAGTTTTCTGTAGTCAATGCACATTCTGGATCCACTCGCGACTCTTTCTACTATTTGTTCTCCCGCTTTGTTTGTCGTGACTGTGATTCCTCCTTTCTTGGGTACACAGTGGACTGGACAGACCCATTGGCTATCTAAGATTGGATAAGTGATACATGCATTTAGAAGTTTAGTTACTTCATCCTTGACTATAGTGCTCAAGATCAGGTTAATTCTTCTCTAATGTTCTCTAGAAGATTTACAATCTTCTTCCAGCATAATGCGATGCATGTAGATGGAAGGACTTATTCCTTTAAGATTAACAATGTTATATCCTAAAGAAGAGGGATATTTTCTTAAGACATGCAATAGTTTTTCCGTCTCAGTTTGTCCTAAGTCTACATTGATTATCACGGGTCTTTTATGTTCGGAATCTAGGAATTCGTATCTTAGGGTTTTAGGTAAAACTTTAAGTTCCAAGTTGGGTTTCTTAGGACAAGGCATATGATTTGGTGTCAGTGCTAGGCATTCGCTTAAACCGTCATCTCGATATTAGGGACACCAATCATCATCTTCAAAAATTAGGGGCATCAAAATCTTCATAGTTTCAGAATGAGTTTCTTCTCCTGACTCCATCTCTTTGACACATTCGTCTATTACATATAACAAATAGCATTTATCATCTATAGTTGGGGCCTGTAGGAACTATGTCAGGATAAACTCAACTTTTAATATCTATAATAGCTCCAAAAGTGGCTAATAATGGTCTTCCCAATATTATAGGGGTTACACTGTCTTCTTTAATGTCCATAATGATGAAATCTGTAGGGATGTAAAATTGACCTATGCATACCAGAATGTTTTCTAGAATTCCCACGGGGTATTTGACAGAGCGATCCGCTAGTTGTACTGATAACTTGGTCAGTCTTAATTCTCTCATGTCAAGCCTTTTGGATATGGACAGGGGCATAACACTGATACTAGCGCCTAAGTCACATAAAGCTTTGTCTATGACATACTTACCTATATTACAGGGTATAGAGAAACTTCCGGGATCCTTCAGTTTCTGAGGCATTTTGTTCTGAATGATTGCGCTACACTCAACAGTGAGTGTAATTCTATCGTTATCCTCTATCTTTTTCTTGTTTGACAAGATTTCTTTGAGAAACTTAGCGTACGAGGTCATTTGAGTGATATCTTCTGTGAATGGTATCGTGATTTTTAATTGTTTTAGAAGTTTAATAAATTTCTTAAATTGCCCCGCACTTCTAGATTGAGAAAGTCTTTGAGGATACAGGATTGGTGGTTTGTAAGGAGGCAGAGGCACATAAGGTTTTTCTTTTTCTTCTATCTCTCCGTCACCTACCTTCTCCTTCTCTTTTGGTTCGCTTTCCTCCTCGGTTGTTTTTCTAGAACTTTGGGACATGGCTGGGTTTTCAGCTCTAGGATCAACTGGTCCATCGTATTCAGTTCCACTTTGCAATATAATAGCATGAGCATGTCCTTTTGTATTTGGTTGAGGTTGACCTGGAAATGTACCAGCAGGTGCAGCAGTAGGTTCTTGTTGTTGGGCCACTTGCGAAATCTGGGTTTCAAGCATTTTATTATGGGTGGCTAAAGCATCTACTTTGTTCACTAACTGTTTGATTTGCTCACTAGTATGAATATTTTGGTATAGAAATTCCTTGTTAGTTTGAGCTTGGGTAGCTATAAAATTTTCCATTAGAATTTCGAGGTTAGACTTCCTAGGCATATTAGGAGCAGCTGCAAGTTCTTTTTGATATCCTGGTGGTACAGCAGGTGCTTGGCCAGGGGCATACAACGCATTGGTGTTCTTATATGAGAAATTTGTATGATTTTTCCATCCAGGGTTGTAAGTGTTCGAGTAAGGGTTTCCTTGAGCATAATGTACTTGGTCGGGGGGTTCCTTCTAAGATTTGACATTCAGTAGCAGCTTGTCCAGGTACTCCATATATCTCGCAATTCGGAGCTATAGCAGCCACGGTGGGGTGAGGTACTGCAGTTAAGCTATCTATCTTCTGGACGAGGGCATCTACCTTAGCATGGACGTTATCAAGACTTCTGATCTCGT
This sequence comes from Vicia faba, assembly GCA_948472305.1. Taxonomy (NCBI): domain Eukaryota; kingdom Viridiplantae; phylum Streptophyta; class Magnoliopsida; order Fabales; family Fabaceae; genus Vicia; species Vicia faba. The sequence continues at coordinate 1,484,518,530 of OX451737.1, forward strand.
ACATACCACCTTTTGTCGATGCTTTCTCTATAGGATCTTTGTCTGCTTGACTTCTTTCACTCCCCCACTGATAGTGGTTTTGAGCCATACTTTCTATGAGAGCATAAGCAACAACATAGGATTTATCCATAAGTGTGCCACCTACAGAGGCGTCTATCGTTAATCTTGTATTATAAAGGAGACCATTGTAGAAGGTATGGATGATCAACCATTCTTCTAGGCCATGATGTGGATAGATCCTCAACATGTCTTTGTATCTTTCCCAAGCGTCAAAAAGAGACTCATTGTCCTTTTGTCGAAAATCGCTTATTTGGGATCTTAGCATAGTTGTCTTACTTGGTGGGAAATATCTTGCAAGAAAGACTTTATTCAACTCTTCCCAAGAGGTAACTGAGTTAGCTGGTAGAGACTAGAGCCAGGCTCGGGCTCTGTCTCTTAGGGAAAAAGGGAAAAGACAAAGTCTTATCGCCTCTTGACTGACTCCATTGTTCTTAACTGTATCTACGTATTGCATAAACATCAATAAATGTAGATTAGGGTCGTCCATTGACCCTCCAGAAATCCGGTTTTGTTGTACAGCAGACAACAAGGAAGGTTTGAGTTTGAAGTTATTAGTTGTTGTACCCCAAAATTTTCCCTCCCATATCCTTCAAAATTTGCCAAGTCAAAGCTTCAAACATCTCCCCAAGGGTTGCACAGTTCAAGGGCCTCCTAACAGTCAAAAATTAGGGTTTTGGTTCTGAAAAAGAAAATGAAGTTTCCAAGGGCCCAATCAAGTTTCACATGCCTATAAACATGGTCAAGCATCCTCATACCAAGTTTCAAGACTTACAGCACAAGATTGCACAGTCAAAAACCCTAATTGCACTACAGTCAACTGTAGGGGCAAAATGGTCATTTGACAGTCAAAAGTCCAAATTTTTGATCAATACTTCATTTTGAAGCCACAAAAATCATTTGATCAATTCTTGATCATGATTCTCAAAGCTTGGCTCAAAAATCATCAAGATGCAAAAGTTTCCATATTTGGACAGCTGAAAAAAGTCAACTGTAAATTGACCAGGGCATAACTTCCACATGGTTTATCAGAAAAATTCCATCCAAAGCTCATTTTGAAGAGAAAGACATTTCCTACAACTCCTATTCATACTTCAAGTCCAAGAAATGCTCTCACAAAAAGTTATCAATTTCAACATTATAGGTCATTTTCAAAAGTCAACAAAAAGGGACTTTAAGTCAAAGACCATAACTTGAGATTGGTAAATCAAAATGACATGGGACCAAAGACATTGGTTAGAGGACTCAAAGACCTTTCCAAAATGTCCAAGAACATGAGCAAAGCTTAAATATTGAGCATGTTATGCCTTGTGGAAGTTGGGAAATGTTTGGATATTTTGAAAAGTCAACATTGATTCAAATGACCTAAAAATGCTAATGGGCCTCTTTTTCTTCCACAATTCATCATCCAAGGCATGTGCACGACCATGTGGCCCAAAGGGAAGTTTTTTATCATTTTTATTTATTTATTTGGATTTTTAATTATTAATAATTCATTTAATTAAATTAAATAGGTGAAAAATGCTAAACCTAATGTTTTAAATCTTTTTGTGCATAGAATAGGATCAATATTTCGTGCCCAATCAGATATAGAAGGAATTATGGTGATTGGATATGATTGAAGCCAAAATAGCATGAAAAAGATTTGAAAAGTTATGGCATAAAAATCAAATATTGATTCCTTCAATTCATGGATTTTTGATCAATTTCTTTGACCTAAATCATTGATACATATATATGCAAGCTAACCCTATTCCAAAGGACCTCCCAGCTGCGCCCAAAAGCCATAACCAAGTTGACATTTTTTCAAGAAAATTCTGAAACTGAAATCACCATTGCAAGGGTTTTCAAGCCAAAACAACCAGTCTATCACCTTCCTGGGACATCAAGGAAGGCTCTTGGATCAAAATCACTAACTCTAACGCCTTGAATCGATATACAGAAATCAATTTTTTTTCATATATATGCATAATCGTGTTTTAATATTTAAGCATTCTCATGGCATTTTGTTTATGGATTCATACTAAGTGATGTATTCTGAAGCTAACCACATACTTTGATTGGGTTTTTATACACTATATGCAAAGATGCCATTGTTATGTTTTAGGGTTACAGGGATTTTGATTTAGGGCTTCACGTTCAAGGAAAAATTGGGACACGAGACTGGTATCATGAGAACCACAAGCTTCCAACGAATTCAATGATGGGGTCGCGCCTTATTTATATGCCAAGACAAGCTAATCGCTATTTTCTAGAATTGTGCATTTGGGGACGGTTCAAAAACCGTTGCTGATTCTGTTATGTTTCAGAAAAAAACAAAAGCGATGAAGAAGATGGTTATGTGGCCAGCGGTGATTGGTTTGTTTGAAAATTCGCGCTAAAAATCCACTAACTATTATGTTCGCTTATGTTATTTGTTTGTTATATAATATACAAAGCAATCAAGTGGATCAGTTGGCAAGGCTAGGTGTTGGTAATCTCTAGGACCTGGGTTCGAGCCCCAGGTCCCCCACCCCTTTCACATTATTTTTCTATTAATGCTTGTGTGAGGTTTCAGTGCTAGGGTGCATCATATGTCATCAACATCAAACCATCCACGTGCCTACCAGGATCAATCCAAAGGCGCTGATTGGAAGAACACCATAGACTCTAGTCAAACGTGCCACACGCTTCCTGGAAAGGTCAACCAGGCCAAGGGCTATTGGGCCTGAATTGATTATCATACCTCTCAACTGGGGACAGAACCCCCCAAGGTTTGCAAGTTTCTTTTATATTTTTTCATTTTTTATTTTGATTCAATTATTATTTTTAATTAGCTCTTTAATTTAATTATTTTTATAGAAAACATAAAAAACAATATAAAATCAGAAAAAGACAAAAAAATAAGTATTTTGTTTAATTAATATATTTTTTGTAAATAAATATTATTCATTAATTTTAGCTATTAAATTAGGTTTAATTCAAGCATTTTCTTAATAAATTTAAAATTGGTAGAATTAGGGTTTGTATTAATTTTTCTATCCTTTTTCTTTTCTTTTCACTAATAATTAAATATTATGTATTTTTATAAATCATGTAAATAATTAATTTAATCTTAGGTTTAAATTTTAATATGTTTTCTTAATAAATTAAAAAAAACTAGAATTAGGGTTAATATTCTTTTCATTTAATTCTCATAAAAATCATAAATCTCAAAATCTCAAAAAAAACAATTTCCTTTTCTTTTAATTTAATTAATTTAACAATTTAATTTAATTCCATTAAAAAGAGTTCAACGCCCTCGTTTCCAGTTTAATTCAATTAGCATATTTTTTTATCTTTTTCTTTTAATTATTTATGTACCTCTCCCAAAGCCATGTAAATATTTATCTCTCGCACTTTTACTTTAATTCTTTATTTTTCTGTCAAATCGGGTCCTAGAAATTTTGGCGATGTGGACCCGCGCCTTTGTAATAGTTTCGAATTTTATCTTTCTCGCAATTTTCAACTGTTAAATAAATGCATGCAAGAATGAATGGCCTAAAGTAAAAACAAACGCGTAGATCACCCATGACATGAACAAGACAAAAATAAATGAAAACGACACACAAATCACACACCACCCCTAGGGTACGCCTCACTGTTGCCTTGCCTCGAAAGGTGATCGTCGAGTAGAGGATGTCTTAGTAAGTCCTCATGATCCGGGAACCTGGCATGAGGGTAGCTTCTAAGGTGTCTTCCCATTGCTCTGGTGATCACCATGTCCCGAACCTCGAATTGACCCGAACACCTCCAACGGTGGTGCTACCTACCTCTCAATGGTGGGATGACACTACTTTAAAGGACATTTACACAGACGAATTCCTTAGGGTAGGTAGGTTCTCGTAGATACTTGCTCTAAATTCAAAACAAAATTCAAAATACTCTTCACACCAACACATTTTCAAAAGCTTTTGAAAGCAATTTTTCAAACACTCTTGGGGACCGATACAAGAGTCGAACTGGAATTTTCAAAGAAACTTTTTAAAACCCACAATTGAAAAGCAACAAACCATTTTTGAAAACACAATGAGCAAGTATCTAAGAGCCCATGGATAACCATGGATAGAAAGGGTGATAACACCTTCCCTTTCTATAATCTACCTCCCGAACCGAGAGCAATCTCTATAAGGAATTTTTCTGTGCTTTTGTCCTTTCCATTTGGAGAAAATAAAAGACGGTGGCGACTCTTGCTTCCGCGACATTTCGCGAACCAGCGTTAAACAGTCAGTTCCAGATCCACCGATCACAGAACTGGCGACTCTGCTGGGGACTTAACTTAAAGTGAGGTGTACCTTAGGGTTAGTTCATAACTGTGTTTTCAATTGCTTTCCTTGTTTGCTTTAAATTGTGGGACTGTCTTGGGAGTTCTATAGATCCTAACCCGGATCTGGGGATACCTTCTTAGAAAGTAGCAACAAGGCTGTGAGGGAACTGTGCGGGGTATACCGACATGGTTGAAACAGTCTGCTATGTTGATGTGACACTTTGGTGTGTACCGGTAACCCTTGAGTTCAGTCAAGGAGAGTACGGGGCCTCCGCATGGTGTCGTGAAGCATCAACAGACCTTAGGAACCTTAATTGAACTATCTTGGCCTCTTTAGGGTAGTGAGATAACTGACTTTGGTGCAGACCGAGGTTGGTTGATACTCGATACTACACTCAATTGAGGGTTGCTTTCCTGGAATATTTCGGTCGCCAGTTCAGTGGCTAAATCGAAACGATGAACAATGAAAGCAATCCCGTGATATTGGGACCCTTAGAACCCGGTTACTTCTAATAGGACAGGTTGAACCCACCAACTTCAAGAGGGTAATACCCAGACCCCATGTTGGCCTAAACTCTAAGGGTTTCTCTTGTGTGACTTGTGTGCCTTCGTACTTGACTATTTGGATGCTTGTTGTCTGACACTTGAGCTTCTTGCAGGTTTTGTTTGTAGTCCTTAATTAGGACTCATAACAAGGTCTACCGAGTTTCTTGCAGGTTTCGTTTATAGTCCTTAATTGGGACTCATGACAGGGTTTACTAAGTTTCTTGCAGGTTTTGGTTTGCAGTCCTTAATAAGGGCTCATAACAGGGTTTATTCATATTACCCCATGCATCATGACATCATACCATTGCATACATCCTAACCCATTTCAAGGATCTCAGGGGCTTGCGATGCAGGTCATGATGAACCAACTGTCCAGCAAGGGGAAAAGAGGATTTCTTTTCCTCCAGCCAAGGTTGTCAGGGGCTATGACCCACTTGATATGGTGAGCTTTGACTCCTGGAGAAGGCTCCCCTAACCAAGGTTGTTTGGAAATCAAAACCAGACATGATGGCTAAAGTCAGGGGCTATGACCCACTTGATATGGTGAGCTCTGACTCTTGAAGAAGGTTCCCTTAACTAAGGTTGTTCGGAAATCAAAACCAGACATGGATGACTAAAGTCAGGAGATATGACCCACTGGATATGGTGAGCTTTTGACCCTTTGAAGAAGGACTCTCAGCAACACGACGTTCTTTCAATCAAGCTACCGGACCCAAGTTCTAACATATTTTCTTGTTTACCCCGCGAGGTCCTTGAAAACATTACATGCATATCATACATATCATTGCATTACAGGTACCCTTGTTGCAGGTCACTTACCCTTGTTCGCTGTTTATTTCAGCAATGGCTCCCCAACAAGATAACCAGGACCTTCACACTCAAGAGACCCAGTTCAAGGAGATCTTCCTAAACCTATCCAAGGGGCAGGAAGAGTTAAGGACACTCCTCATGGGGAATCTGATCAGAAAAAGTCCTGAAGATGACAAGGACGAACAACTGAAACGTCTACAAGCTGAGGTAGACACATTGAAAACCCAGATGCTGGGGCAAAGGGCCCTCATTCAAGGTTTAGCTCAGGAGCAAGGAGAGCTGAGGGCCATGATCAGCCAGTTTCCTCAAGGCATGAAACAACCAGCCCAAGTCAGGGACCCAGTCATTAATCAACTTCCAAGAAGTCAAAGGTTTGGGCCTCTCCAAGCTGCTATTACTTCACAGGTCCAACAACGACCTCGCCCAGAACAACGGGCTGATCAGAGCAAACCAGACAAGCCTAAAAGGCAGTTCACCAAGATCAACATGTCGCTGGATCAAGCACTACAACAAATGTTGAAGGCAGGGCTGATCACCTTAAGGGCTCCTCTCCGGAATCCAAACACTTCTGCTCCTAACTATCATCCCAACGATAGGTGCGCATACCATTCTGATAGCCCGGGGCATACTACGGACAACTGCTGGCCTCTCAAAAACAAGATTCAAGACATGATCGACGCTGGAGAGATTCAGTTTGAAGTACCTGAGACTCCGAACATAATCACTGCTCCCTTGCCAAATCATGGCTAGGATTGAGAAATTTTTGTTCATTCGAATGTTCAAGTTGCAATTTTCTTTTGTTCAAACATTTACTCATGTTAAACATTGTTATTTCATTAATGCATCGCATATGTCTGTTCTGAAACAATATATTCGTATTCACTAAATGCAAATTATTTTCATATTTTTTCTGATGTCAAGTCTTGATCTAAAACTCTAAGCCTCTTGAGGGAGGATGACGAAAACGATACCATAATCTACAGTATGCTTTTGAACGGACCCCGCTGATGAGGTACATGCATTGTTTCAATCCCTAAACACTGGAGTTATAAGGATGATAATCCCTCGTCAACCCCTCTGAGCCAAAGAAGTAGGAGTTTTTCTTTTCGAAATTTAAAACCCTTAATCATAACCTGGGGCAGGTTAGTTCTCTCAGTTGATCCAAGTGCATAACGAATGGCACCAAAGAGGTCCTTACAAAAAAAAAGAAGACAGTGATGATTCCGAATAATCATAAGGATAGGCAGTCATTATATCTCAAAAATAAAAACCCATTAAGTCAAAACCCATGAAGGAGACTTACAAAACTGGGGCATCCCGCTGACTGTAATTCCAAAAAGGAAACAGTTCAGGCAAAAAAAGAAAGGGATAACAAAAATCAGACAAGAAAGAGGTCTTACAAACCCTCAACAAGAAAAGGAATGACTGCCTATTCAAAATAAATTATCAACGTCCGAATCATCACCAGAAAATCAGAGCAAAGACTCAAACAAGGTCTAACGTATGATCAACTGAGTTTAGGTTTGGAGAACATCACGAAGAGCGGATGGGTACAAATAATTTGAGCCTTTATCCTTTGTTTCTTGAACCGTGAACCCGACCACGTTATAACCCTCTAAAGTCCTAGCTGAAGCATGGGTTAGTTCGAAAGCATACTGTTACCAAAGGTATCCTGACTCCTTAAGGCCTACGGTAAATACGGAGATGACATCACGTTTTACAAACATTCACTTGTTTTATGAAAAGAATGCATTTTCAAAATCTTCAAGACAGACATAGGCTTTGCATTTTTAACATAACTTTGTTCGCATATGACTTTTTGTTTGAACAGCATAGAAGTTTGCACGACGAATGCCTAATGAACAGAAGTACCTCCAATCAAGGGGCAGACATGACCATGGTCCATTATCTGGGGCAGTCCAATCAAGATTCGGAGAATCTCTCAAAGGCCAAATAGCCTGGGGCAAATCTCCGCCTGAGTCACTTAGGGCATTCCAACAACGAATCTGACCTGATCAAACACCTTCTGGTGGCATGACAAACCACTTCCAACAGGGGCAACTCCCTACTTTCTGAGAACGGACATAGTCGAAAAATACTACGCATAATCAAAGACCCGCTAGGTTGACACACCTAGGCAAAAATAAGGGCTTCCCAGCGAACCAAAAGGGTTCGGGCAAAATGAAGGGATGAAATGAAAAATCTGTACACCCGGCAAGTCGAAAACCTGAAAAGGCGGCTTGGGCAAAAATGGGTATCCCGGTGGACCGAAAACCCGAAAGGGCGGTCCAGGCAAAAGTTAGGGATTAAAGCATACGACTATGTCCTGTCATCCTGTCGCCTGCCTACCAGAAGAAGGTTGGTCCGTCAACAACTATCAGCACCTCACAGGTCTTCCCCTCCCACCTCAGAAACAGGGGCAATAAAGAGTTGTCTAAGCAATCTAATTGTTCTGTCCTCCAAAGGCATCAAGGTAGGTTCGACTGAAGAACATAACCAGTATACCTTAATTCCCCAGAGAGTGAACCAGCAAGTCAACATACTCTCCTCAAGTAAAACTACTATCAAACCTTAAAGAAGTTGGGTATCCTCCAGCAGATCTCAACATTCCCCAGTGCAGTACATGCATTCTTAACAAGCGTCCCCGGCAGTCTTGGTCTAAAGATTGTTCCCCGGCGGTCCATCAAACATTCATTGGAGTCACTTCCCCGTACAATTCAAAACTTCCCCAAGAGAGTCCAACCTAGCTCCCCCAGGAAAGTTGGAATCATCTCCCAAGCAGTAAGCGTACCCCCAGTATATTCTGGAAGCTTATCCTCGCAGAGCACGAACGCGTCCCCCGGATTTATTCAAAGAGTTATTTCCTTACCAGGATATAACTGGGTTATCCTCAGCCGAAAGCCACGGAAAGAGCGTCCTCGACGAAGTCTTCTCATCCCCAGCGAAGTCTATCAACACTTCAAGGGTATCCCCAGCAAGTTATTATCAACAATTCAACAAAGTACCTCGCTCCCCACAGAGTTTTGTTTCCCAGCAAGATCGTTAGAGTACCTTTCTCCCCGCAGAGTTATCCATTCGCCAAGTTTATTCCCCCAACGGAGTTACCTTCTCCCACCGGTATTCTTGCAACTATCATCCCCAGCGGAGGCAAAAATCTATTCTTCAATATCAGCCCAGGAGTGACTTCCCGGCACCCGTCAAGGATTTACTTTCCTAAGACGAAAAACATACATGCATAAACATCGCACTTCCATACATCATTATAGCATGCATATACGCATCATATCTTTACAAATCTCATTTATGCTGAGAACATCATTGCTTGATCCATATCATGCATTGCAGATGACTGATTTTTACCTTTCAGGAAAGATCCAGTTAAATTCTCAGATATATTCAAGACCTAGACCGGTTCAGTTAAATCGACTCCAAAGACTTTTCTGTTTCTTATCCAGTCCAAGGCCTTCTCTGGTTCAGTCAGATCGACCCTAAGATCTCCCTGTTTCTTATCCAGTTGAAGACATTTCAAGACCTAGACCGGTTCAGTTAATCGACCCTAAGATTTTATGTTTCTTATCCAGTCCAAGGCCTTCTCTAGTCCAGCTAAATCAACCCCAAACAGATTTTCCTGATAAAAACTTAGTAGAAGATACCCAAGATTCTCTCGATGATTGCTATTGAGGTTGTAGTCGCCTATGGTTCTCTCCCCGATACTGCGGAGGTGGTAATCCCAAGATTCGCTCAACGATTGCTGTTGAAGTTGAAGTTATCCAAGATTCTCTCAATGATTGCTATTGAGGTTGTAGTCGTCTGTGGTTCTCTCCCCGATACTGCGGAGGTGGTAATCCCAAGATTCGCTCAACGATTGCTGTTGAAGTTGAAGTTATCCAAGATTCTCTCAATGATTGCTATTGAGGTTGTAGTCGTCTGTGGTTCTCTCCCCGATACTGCGGAGGTGGTAATCCCAAGATTCGCTCAACGATTGCTGTTGAAGTTGAAGTTATCCAAGATTCTCTCAATGATTGCTATTGAGGTTGTAGTCGTCTGTGGTTCTCTCCCCGATACTGCGGAGGTGGTAATCCCAAGATTCGCTCAACAATTGCTGTTGAAGTTGAAGCTATCCAAGATTCTCTCAATGATTGCTATTGAGGTTGTAGTCACCTACGGTTCTCTCCCCGATACTGCGGAGGTGGTAATCCCAAGATTCGCTCAACGATTGCTGTTGAAGTTGAAGTTATCCAAGATTCTCTCAATGATTGCTATTGAGGTTGTAGTCGTCTGTGGTTCTCTCCCCGATACTGCGGAGGTGGTAATCCCAAGATTCGCTCAACAATTGCTGTTGAAGTTGAAGTTATCCAAGATTCTCTCAATGATTGCTATTGAGGTTGTAGTCGCCTATGGTTCTCTCCCCGATACTGCGGAGGTGGTAATCCCAAGATTCGCTCAACGATTGCTGTTGAAGTTGAAGTTATCCAAGATTCTCTCAATGATTACTGTTGAGGTTGTAGTCGCCTATGGTTCTCTCCCCGATACTGCGGAGGTAGTAATCATCCCAAGATTTTCTCAACGATTGCTGTTGAGGTTAAAGTCATCCAAAGTTCTCTCACCGTTCCTGTTGAGGTAGTAACCATCCCTGGTTCATTCATCACCGTTTGAAGCTCCAGATCCAGCTCCTGTAACCAGTCAGGACACATCTACACAAAGAATTTGAAGACCATCTCTCGTAACAGGTCAGGTAATCATTTTTCTTTTTTGCAGGCATGCAAGTTCTCGCTAAGGAAGCTCTTACGCGATCAACATCCAGATGGCATCTATAAGCCCATCCACCTTCCATCATCTCTTAGCATGGCATCTATAAGCCCATCATCCTATCCATCAATCTCCAAATGGCATCTATAAGCCCATTCCACCATCACACTGCTACTATGTGAGCGCAAATTTCTGGGCACTCTAGTGTTCAATCATCTTCCACCTTCGGATTACGAAAGGCACGTCAGCCAATCTGCATCCTCAGATCTAAGAAGATTGAACAGGGGAAACTGTTGTACCCCAAATTTTTCCCTCCCATATCCTTCAAAATTTGCCAAGTCAAAGCTTCAAACATCTCCCCAAGGGTTGCACAGTTCAAGGGCCTCTTAACAGTCAAAAATTAGGGTTTTGGTTCTGACAAAGAAAATGAAGTTTCCAAGGGCCCAATAAAGTTTCACATGCCTATAAACAGGGTCAAGCATCCTCATACCAAGTTTCAAGACTTACAGCACAAGATTGCACAGTCAAAAACCCTAATTGCACTACAGTCAACTGTAGGGGCAAAATGGTCATTTGACAGTCAAAAGTCCAAATTTTTGATCAATACTTCATTTTGAAGCCACAAACATCATTTGATCAATTCTTGATCATGATTCTCAAAGCTTGGCTCAAAAATCATCAAGATGCAAAAGTTTCCATATTTGGACAGTTGAAAAAAGTCAACTGTAAATTGACCGGGGCATAACTTCCACATGGTTTATCAGAAAAATTCCATCCAAAGCTCATTTTTAATAGAAAGACATTTCCTACAACTCCTCTTCATACTTCAAGTCCAAGAAATGCTCTCACAAAAAGTTATTAATTTCAACATTATAGGTCATTTTCAAAAGTCAACAAAAAGGGACTTTAAGTCAAAGACCATAACTTGAGATTGGTAAATCAAAATGACATGGGACCAAAGACATTGGTTATAGGACTCAAAGACCTTTCCAAAATGTCCAAGAACATGAGCAAAGCTTAAATATTGAGCATGTTATGCCTTGTGGAAGTTGGGAAATTTTTGGATATTTTGAAAAGTCAACATTGATTCAAATGACCTAAAAATGCTAATGGGCCTCTTTTTCTTCCACAATTCATCATCCAAGGCATGTGCACGACCATGTGGCCCAAAGGGAAGTTTTTTATCATTTTTATTTATTTATTTGGATTTTTAATTATTAATAATTCATTTAATTAAATTAAATAGGTGAAAAATGCTAAACCTAATGTTTTAAATCTTTTTGTGCATAGAAAAGGATCAATATTTCGTGCCCAATTAGATATAGAAGGAATTATGGTGATTGGATATGATTGAAGCCAAAATAGCATGAAAAAGATTTGAAAAGTTATGGCATAAAAATCAAATATTGATTCCTTCAATTCATGGATTTTTGATCAATTTCTTTGACCTAAATCATGGATTTTCATATATATGCATAATCGTGTTTTAATATTTAAGCATTCTCATGGAATTTTGTTTATGGATTCATACTAAGTGATGTATTCTGAAGCTAACTACATACTTTGATTGGGTTTTTATACACTATATGCAAAGATGCCATTGTTATGTTTTAGGGTTACAGGGATTTTGATTTAGGGCTTCACGTTCAAGGAAAAATTGGGACACGAGACTGGTATCATGAGAACCACAAGCTTCCAACGAATTCAATGATGGGGTCGCGCCTTATTTATATGCCAAGACAAGCTAATCGCTATTTTCTAGAATGGTGCATTTGGGGACGGTTCAAAAACTGTTGCTGATTCTGTTATGTTTCAGAAAAAAAACAAAAGCGATGAAGAAGATGGTTATGTGGCCAGCGGTGATTGGTTTGTTTGAAAATTCGCGCTAAAAATCCACTAACTATTATGTTCGCTTATGTTATTTGTTTGTTATATAATATACAAAGCAATCAAGTGGATCAGTTGGCAAGGCTAGGTGTTGGTAATCTCTATGACCTGGGTTCGAGCCCCAGGTCCCCCACCCCTTTCACATTATTTTTCTATTAATGCTTGTGTGAGGTTTCAGTGCTAGGGTGCATCATATGTCATCAACATCAAACCATCCACGTGCCTACCAGGATCAATCCAAAGGCGCTGATTGGAAGAACACCATAGACTCTAGTCAAACGTGCCACACGCTTCCTGGAAAGGTCAACCAGGCCAAGGGCTATTGGGCCTGAATTGATTATCATACCTCTCAATTGGGGACAGAACCCCCCAAGGTTTGCAAGTTTCTTTTATATTTTTTCATTTTTTATTTTGATTCAATTATTATTTTTAATTAGCTCTTTAATTTAATTATTTTTATAGAAAACATAAAAAACAATATAAAATCAGAAAAAGACAAAAAAATAAGTATTTTGTTTAATTAATATTTTTTTGTAAATAAATATTATTCATTAATTTTAGCTATTAAATTAGGTTTAATTCAAGCATTTTCTTAATAAATTTAAAATTGGTAGAATTAGGGTTTGTATTAATTTTTCTATCCTTTTTCTTTTCTTTTCACTAATAATTAAATATTATGTATTTTTATAAATCATGTAAATAATTAATTTAATCTTAGGTTTAAATTTTAATATGTTTTCTTAATAAATTAAAAAAAACTAGAATTAGGGTTAATATTCTTTTCATTTAATTCTCATAAAAATCATAAATCTCAAAATCTCAAAAAAAACAATTTCCTTTTCTTTTAATTTAATTAATTTAACAATTTAATTTAATTCCATTAAAAAGAGTTCAACGCCCTCGTTTCCAGTTTAATTCAATTAGCATATTTTTTTATCTTTTTCTTTTTAATTATTTATGTACCTCTCCCAAAGCCATGTAAATATTTATCTCTCGCACTTTTACTTTAATTCTTTATTTTTCTGTCAAATCGGGTCCTAGAAATTTTGGCGATGTGGACCCGCGCCTTTGTAATAGTTTCGAATTTTATCTTTCTCGCAATTTTCAACTGTTAAATAAATGCATGCAAGAATGAATGGCCTAAAGTAAAAACAAACGCGTAGATCACCCATGACATGAACAAGACAAAAATAAATGAAAACGACACACAAATCACACACCACCCCTAGGGTACGCCTCACTGTTGCCTTGCCTCGAAAGGTGATCGTCGAGTAGAGGATGTCTTAGTAAGTCCTCATGATCCGGGAACCTGGCATGAGGGTAGCTTCTAAGGTGTCTTCCCATTGCTCTGGTGATCACCATGTCCCGAACCTCGAATTGACCCGAACACCTCCAACGGTGGTGCTACCTACCTCTCAATGGTGGGATGGCACTACTTTAAAGGACATTTACACAGACGAATTCCTTAGGGTAGGTAGGTTCTCGTAGATACTTGCTCTAAATTCAAAACAAAATTCAAAATACTCTTCACACCAACACATTTTCAAAAGCTTTCGAAAGCAATTTTTCAAACACTCTTGGGGACCGATACAAGAGTCGAACTGGAATTTTCAAAGAAACTTTTTAAAACCCACAGTTGAAAAGCAAATAAACCATTTTTGAAAACACAATGAGCAAGTATCTAAGAGCCCATGGATAACCATGGATAGAAAGGGTGCTAACACCTTCCCTTTCTATAATCTACCTCCCGAACCGAGAGCAATCTCTATAAGGAATTTTTCTGTGCTTTTGTCCTTTCCATTTGGAGAAAATAAAAGACGGTGGCGACTCTTGCTTCCGCGACATTTCGCGAACCAGCGTAAAACAGTCAGTTCCAGATCCACCGATCACATTAGTCTCAATTCGAGGAGCAGCAATGATGTTATGTGGTTCTTCTTGCGAAGGAATAGCATAAGATTTGAGCAGACGTGGATGATCACCCATGTCTGGTTCTTCAACTGGTTTGGAGGAGATAGAAGATTGAGAGAGGGATTGATTTGTATGAGATACTCGTACTCGGAGTCTTCTAGTAATAGAGCACTCAGGTTCGAAAATTGGTAGCACTAAGCCTTCACCTATAGAGCGAGTGCTTGGCATACAATTGGGAATGGTGCCTTAGTCTCTACAGCGTAACTAAAAGAGTTACGATATTGACTTGTTAGTCCCCGGCAAAGGCGCCAAAAACTTGATCGTGACTCTGTGAGTCTTAAAGAATCTAGACGGCAAGTATACAGTCCTATCGCATGTAGCTTTAAAGATTATCTAATCCCAAGGGACTAAATATCGAACTACTGTTATCTTAGGTTACTACGTAAATCTAAGGCTAATAATGTAATTAATAGGGGGTATAGGGAACCTAACTGATTATAATCTAGTTTAGATTCCAGGGAGAATATCGCTATGTAATGGTCAGACTTCGGGGATTTAGCAACTCATTAACCTAACTCGGATTAACAAAACAATTTTCAGTAGGAAGTATTTGTTTGAAAACCCTCTTCTCACACTCTCGTGTTTATTGATTCAGATCCTATGATCAAACCTAAGTGAGTGCTCTTGCTGTTTCAATTAGAGTTTAAAAATATTTTTTGGAAACAAACAAAACCTAATCAACTTAAAAGCGCTCTCGCTGTATTTTAAGTTGATGCACAATTACCACTGTCCAGTTATTATCTCAAACTCTCATTTTATTGATCCTAACTTCTATCTGTATTTTACTCTCGTAACAAAACAATTAATATTTAGAACTAGTAATTGAAACCAGAAAATTATTCTTTTTTAAAAGGAACTGATCAATTGGCATTACTAAACCCCGTTGGCTATATGACCTTACATACCTATAAATAAATGTAGCCTAGCATGTTATACAATTCAATAACAGCGTAACAAAAAACCTATCATCAAACAATTTAAATAAACTAAAAATTTCAGACAATCATGGAATAAATAAATAAAATACTTAAATTAAACCTGAAAATACTATGGCAGAATATTTGGCTGACCTCAGGTGTCTCGCACAGATCGGTAAAATAAATGGAATGAAATAACGCGAAAAATGTTCGGCAGAGTAACAGTAAAAATAGAGAAAAGAAAAAGTTCCCTTCAAACGTGGATTTGAGGTCCTATTTATAGGCTTGGAGACGTGCATGGACTTGATATATTTTCTCCTCCAGATTTGCCTCCATAGCAACCACTACAGATTGAAGGAATCAGTGTAATGGTCGTTACACTCCTGCTTTTGAGGAGGGGCTAGCGTGGCAAGGTGTAACGGTCGTTACACCTGGGTTAGGTGACGTGTAACAGTCGCTACACCCCCTTGGGTCTTGGGTGGATTGGGCCCAGCGTTTCTTTCTTCTTTGGTCTTTTAAGGCTTTTTAGTTGTAATGCACCCAATTCTGCCACACACCCCTTAATTGCATAACTTCTCTTTCTTGGCGCGGATTTTAAATACGATTAGCTCGACTTTTCTTAACTTTCTTCGCACATGCCTTGCAAACATCAAATTCCAAAAAACATAGAAAATACCAGCATAATACGAATAAAGAGTAATTTAATTAATTAAAATGCGGATAAAACTCATGTAAATTGATCCAAATATTTGATACATTTCCGGTTTATCAACCATCTCTCGAGGGGAGCGATGATGACGATCCTCGCGGCCAATTGTCAAGAGAGATCATGGAGACCATGCTCCCCGCCGTTCTGGAGAAACCTCCCTCATTAGGAATATACGACGGAACCACCGACCCTGATGAGCACATCGAAAACATCAACGCGCTACTTGATTATAGTGGGGTTCGTGGAGCAATTAAATGTCAGATTTTTCCTACGACACTTAGGAAAGGAGCCATGACCCAGTGTATGAGCCTTCTAGACGAATCCATCACGTCATGGAAGAAACTGCGAAGACAATTTTCCAGGCACTTCACAATATCACACCGACATCCCAAGTCGGAAGCATTATTAGAGGTAATCATCCAGGGGAAGGATGAATCCCTCCAGGCTTACATCGAGTGCTTCAACCAAGAAGCCGTGCAGGTCTTTAAAATCGACGACATGAAAAAATATCTCCTCGAGTGCAAGCTCCATCCCTGCAACAAATTTTCCAAAGATGTTGGCATCAAGACTCCGGCCACGCTCGACTCCCTCCTCCTCAAAGCTCAAGCGTACATCCAGTATGAAGAAAAGGAGGCAACCAACAATGCTAGGGACTCGCGACATAGGGAGAATGCCAAAGTCTCAAAGAATGAATAGCCCTCAACATCCCGTCAGGGAGGAGAAAAAAAGAGGGATGACAAATCCTGAGACTCTAAAGACTATCGGGGGCCAGCTGGTCGCTTCCATGACTACACCCCCTTCAACTCTTCGCGCAAGCGGATTCTGACAGAATGCGCCAACTCAGAGTTCAAGAAAGACAGGGTACGCTTTCACTGTCAAACACCGTTCAAGCCCAGGATGAACAAAAGCAAATATTGCAAGTTCCACAAGAGTCACAAGCATAAAACCGACGACTGCATCCACCTGAAGGATGCTATTGAGATACTCATCCGGGATGGGCATCTCAAACAATACAAGAAGAAGGAGAATGCCCGTGAAGATGCTCAAAAAACCAAGAGTTTGGAAGAAGGGAAGGGATCCCCCGATGCGATCCTCATACCAGTCGCCCTGAGCATCACCATGCCCGAGGACTACTACTTCCCCGACATGGATGAAGTCCCTTTATATTTTATAACCCATAGCCTCTGAGAAACATTTCCAGCAGCGATGGTCATATCTGGAGGAGGCTTCAATAAATGCATGGTAGGATCAGTTAAAAGAAGGTTCGAGCAACTCATGCATGCTAGCTCGGAGAAGAATGCCACACTCGACAAGGATAGGGGAAGCTTAAACCCCATTGCATTCTACGGGGAAGATTTCCTGGTGGGGCCCCCAACTCCAATATTCCTCTGCTCGTAAGAGCACGAATGGCCAACTTCGATGCTTGGAAAATCTTGGTCGACCATGGTAGCTTAGTGGATATAATGTACATCTAGTTGTATACCACTCTACAACTAAACGAGACCTACCTGACCCTGTATGGTGCCTCATACCTCTAATGATTCAACGATTCTATCACCAAGCCATAGGGATACGTCAAGTTGATCGTTACGTTTGGTTTAGCCGAGTGTTACAAGTCCATCAAGATGCAGTTCCTCGGGTGGATTTCCCTTCACTGTATCATGCATCTTCGAGAGGCCCACCTTGGCCGAGCTGATAGTCGTGCCCTCCATGGTGCTTCTGAAAATGAAGTGCTACACTAAGTAGGGGATCGTCGCCACCCTACATGGGGACATCCAAGAGGTAAGAAGATGTTTTGAAGCTGCAACCAAAGGATTGAGCTCCATCAGCCTGCATCCCGAAACGAGCAACAGATCTTCCCTCTCCAGCAACTCAGAACTTCGTAGTCGTTGCCCCACGTAAATGCAATTGACCTCCACATCAGATTCATAAAGAAGGATCTTAAAGAATGCAAAGAGGACGTGGAAAGAACCCCTGATGGACGCTGAAAGCTTTTCCCCATCTTCGAGTAAGGAGCCCGCACACCCCATGCGTCCACTCCCAGACGAGGATTTTGAAATCATCCCCTTGGGCGATGATCCGGCCAGAGGTGTCAAGATCGGTACGAATCTCTATGACTTAGCTAATAGACAATTAAAGGCATCCATCAGGGAGAATGTAGACTTGTTCGCCTAGAGCGCAACAGAGATGGCCGACTTAGACCCGTAGATAGCTTGCTATCACTTAAATATAGATCCTTCCACTAAGGCAGTTGCCTAGCGTAGGCGCCGACAGTCGCATGAGAAAACGGAGGCTGCCGAGCAGGCTATTAAAGACCTCCTAGAGGAAAATTTTATTTCTGAAGCCCATTACACAACCTGGATGTCAAATGTAGTCCTTGTAAAAAAGATTAATGTAAAATGGCGCATGTGCTTTGATTATACCGATCTCAACCGGACTTGCCGGAAAGATGCTTATCCCCTCCCCAATATTTATAAACTAGTTTATAATTCTACAGGTTTTAAACTTCTCTCATTCATGGATGCATATTTTGGGTATAACCAGATCCCCATGGCCAAAACGGACAAAAAGTACACGATCTTCATGACTAAGTCGAGCAACTATTACTATAACGTAATGCCCTTCGGTCTGAAGAACATCAACGCTACATACCGACGAATGATAAATAAAGTCTTCCAAGGAGTGATATGAGACATGCTCAAGGTCTATATAGACGACATGATCGTCAAGTCCAAAGAAGAAACCGACCATTATCTCCACCTAAAGAAAGTCTTCGAGCAGGCAAGAAAGTGCAGAATGCGATTCAACCCAGAAAAAGGCACCTTCGATGTTCGGGCAGGAAAATTCCTCGGTTTCTACTTTACAGAATGAGGAATCGAAGCCAACCCTGACAAATGCCAAGCATTTTCCGAATTCCTAACGCAATCTCGAAGAAATCTATTCAAATCCTAAACGGAGTGCTCACCTCACTATCTCGTTTTGTGGCAAAATCTGTCCAACACACACTTCCTCTATTCAAACTTCTCCGCAAAGAAGTAACCTTCAAGTAGTCTGAGGAATATGAACGCACCCTCATCCCCCTAAAGAAGGCACTATCACAACCTCCTATCCTTATTCGATCAGATAAAGAAGA
This sequence comes from Vicia faba, assembly GCA_948472305.1. Taxonomy (NCBI): domain Eukaryota; kingdom Viridiplantae; phylum Streptophyta; class Magnoliopsida; order Fabales; family Fabaceae; genus Vicia; species Vicia faba. Next base: position 1,484,537,591 of record OX451737.1, read on the forward strand.
GGTCATCTACCTCTATCTAGTCATTGCATCCGAAGTTTTGAGCGATGTCCTCATCCGAGAAACCCCTGAGGGATAGAAGACCTCTACTTCACGAGCAAAGCCTTACAAGGCCCCGAAGTGAGGTATCAACAGATCAAGAAAGTAGCCTTAGCGCTTATCAATTCAGCAAGGAGGATGAGACATTATATCTTAGCCCACGCAATTGTTATTCAGATAGAGCAACCAATAAAGGAGTTGCTCGGACGACCCGACATGGCGAGCATAATTCTTAAATGGTCATTAGAGTTCTCCGAGTTCGACATCAAATACAAAATCAAGAAAGCCCTCAAGGCTCAAGTACTGCACAACTTCGTGGCCGAGAAAGTGCAAGTGGACCATCTTCGTTGATGGAGCTTCTAGTTTGACAGGGAGTGGAGCTGACATTATACTGGAAACTGAGGAGAAGATTTTGATCGAAGTCTTCCTCACGTTGTCTTTCCCAACCTCGAACAACCAAGCCGAGTATGAATCATTTTTAGCAGGGTTGTGCCTGGTAGAAGATATGGGAGCCGAGGAGGTGAAGTTCTTCACAGACTCCCAACTCGTGGCATCTAAGGTACGAGGAGAGTATCAGATACAAAATGACCATCTTGTTGAATATTGGACTTTGGTCCAAGAAAGAATGAATAAATTTGAGTTCACAGACGTGGAACACATTCCTTATGAACATAAAACCCGGGAAGATATTCTATCAAAACTAGCAAGCACAAAGAAGAAAGGGAAAAAAATGGTAATACATGAAATTCTTCCTCGTCCGAGCATTGAAAAACCCTCCTCGACTCTAGACGTGTACGCCATAGAGGATAATAACTACTGGATGACCCTGATATACAACTACCTCACAAAAGAAGAGTTACCAAACGATTAAAAGGAAGCTAGCATGGTTAAGCAAAGAGCCTGCTCCTACGCCCTTGATCACATGCAGAAACTGTTTGAAAGGATGAAGAAATACAAGCTGAGGTTGAATCCGAATAAGTGCACCTTTGGAGTAAGATTCAGTAAGCTCTTAGGTTTCATTGTCAGCGGCAAAGGCATTGAAGTGGACCCTGCAAAGGTTAAAGTTATACAAGAAATGCCAACTCCTCGCACTGAGAAGGAAGTTAGAGGATTCTTGGGACGCCTGAACTATATTGCCATATTCATTTCCCACCTAACGGCTGCTTGTGAGCCAATCTTCAAGTTACTGAAGAAAGATCAAGCAGTGAAATGGAATGATGATTGCTAGATCGTCTTTGACAAAATCAAGGAATATCTTCAAGAGCCTCAAATTTTGATGCTGCCAGTTGAAGGAAGACCCCTGATCATGTACTTAACAATGTTAGATAACTCAATGGGGTGTGTGCTGGGTCAGCATGACGAGTCTGGTCAAAAAAAGCATGCAATATACTACCTTAGCAAAAAGTTTTCCGACTGTGAAACAAGATACTCACTTCTCGAGAAAACTTGTTGCGCTTTAGCATGGGCTGCTTGCCGACTAAGATAGTATATGTTGACTCACACTACTTTGTTGATATCTAAAATGGATCCTATCAAATACATCTTTGAGAAGCCCGCTCTGTTCGGAAGAATAGCAAGATGGAAAATGGTCCTGACCGAATACGACATTCAATATACAACCCAGAAAGCAATTAAGGGAAGTGTATTAGCTGATCATTTAGCTCATCAGGCTATGGATGACTATCAATCTATGAATTTTGAGTTCCTGGATGAAAACATCATGTTAGTAACTGATTGTGAAGAACCTAGACCGGATGAAGGACCTGAAAAAGGATCCCGATGGACTATGGTTTTTGACGGAGCTTCCAACGCTCTTGGTAATAGAATCGGTGCTGTGATCATATCCCCTGAAGGCTATTATACTCCTTTCACTGCCATATTATGTTTTAATTATACCAACAATATGGCTGAGTATGAAGCATGTATTATGGGTCTCAAAGTTGCTATCGACTTGAGGATCAAGTTCTTAAGTGTATTTGGAGACTCGGCCTTAATAATCAGTCAAATCAAAGGAGAATGGGACACAAAGTATCCTAATCTCATCCCGTATAAAGAGCATGTGTTGACATTGATTCCATACTTTGAATAAATTACCTTTGAACATTTTCCACGAGAGGAAAATTAACTAGAAGACGCGCTAGCGACGATGTCATCCATGTTCAAGTTCAGGTGTGATAAAGAAGCTCCTCGGATCACTATTGAGAGAATGGACGAACCAGCATACTATTATGAGATTGATACTGAAGAAGTAATGGACAAGCCTTGGTTCCATGAAGTCAAAAGATATCTTGAAGCCCAAGAGTATCCTGAAGGAGTTTAGTCATTGATAATAACTTCCTGAGAAGGTTCTCTGCCAAGTTCTTCCTCAGTAAAGAGATCCTCTACAAGCGCAACCACAATTCTACTTTGCTTCGGTGTGTAGACAAGAGTGAAGCAGAGAAGATTATGACTGATTTACATGAAGGTACCTTTGGTACCCATTCTAGTGGGCACTAAATGGCTAAAAAGATCCTACGGGCAGGATAATATTGGTCCACTATTGAAGCAGACTGTTATCAGCATTCGTAAACTTGTCAGAAATGCCAGATCTATGCTGATAAGGTGCACGTACCTCTAGTTCCTCTAAACGTCTTGACTGATCCATGGCCATTTGAAATGTGGGGCATCAATATGATTGGAGAGATTAGTCCTACAACTTCTAATGGACACCGTTTCATCCTGGTCGCCATTGATTACTTTATGAAGTGGGTCAAGGCAGCTTCATTTACTTCTGTCACGAAGAACATTGTGCCCCGATTCATCAGACATAACCTCATCTATTGGTATGGTATTCCAGAAAGAATCATCACGTGTAATGGAACCAATCTCAATAACACTATGATCACCGGGGTCTGCACACAATTCAAGATCTAGCATCATAACTCTTCTCCTTACTGGCCAAAGATGAATGGCGTTGTAGAAGCTGCTAATAAAAATATCAAAAATATCATCCAGAAGATGACAGTGACATATAAAGACTGGAATGAGATGTTACCATTTTCTCTTCATGGTTATCACACCATAATTCCCACATCAACAGGGGCGACTCCTTTCTCTTTGGTATACAATATGGAAGTTGTCCTACCCATTGAAGTCCAGATCCTTTCTTTAAGAATAATGAAGGATGCAGGTTTGAACAAAGACGAGTGGGTTCAGACTCGACTTGACCAATTAAACTTGATTGACGAGAAAAGGCTCGCGACTGTCTGCCATGCTCAGATGTATCAAAAGAGTATGATCAAAGCTTTTAACAAGAAGGTTAGACGTCACGTATATCAGGCCAGTGACCTAGTAATCAAGCACATCATACTGCCATAAGGTGATCCCAGGGGAAAATGGAATCCCACATACGAAGGGCCATTTGTGATCAAGAACATATATTCTGGTGGAGCCATGATCTTAACCACTATGGACAGTGATGACCTTCCGCACCCGGTAAACATGGACATAGTTAAAAGATACTACGCATGAACAAAGACTCGCTAGGTCGACTGGCCTAGGCAAAAATTAGGGCATCCCGACGAACTAAAAGGGTTCGGGCAAAAATTAGGGATATACATGAAAAAAGATGTACACCCGGCAAGTTGAAAACCTGAAAAGGCGACTTGGGCAAAAAAGGGTATCCCAGTGGACTGAAAACCCGAAAGCGCGGTCCATGCAAAAGTTTGGGATTTAAAGCGTATAACTATGTCCCATTGGATCACCTTACAGCCAATCTTCGGTATCAACTATCAAGCTAAAAGGGTGCTAGTTAATCCAGTCATCTTCAGACAAGCAGCGAAGGGATGAGATGCTCAAAGACATAAAGGTAATAGCATAATGGGAACCCAGTGGGATTGTTTCACATAACTGTTTTCTTTGTATGTTATTTTCTAAAGTTCCATTCTTACGATGACATTATATTAGTAGGATGTTCGTCTCCTTGTACAAAAAATGCTTATTCAAGTTAATACAAAGCTATCATTCCTTTGGAAGTGCAAAACTATTTGTTTTTATTTTTCTGTTTTCTTTGCGAAAACGTCCAGTGATTATTTTTGAAAATATGCATTTGAATGTAAATACCGTTTACAAATATACACATAAAAAACAGAAAGATAATTACTAATGGCTTTAAGAAACGGGACAACATCTAAGGGCCGTCCACAAAATCCCCGCAGATGTTTTCTCCAGCAGATACCTTGTCCATCAGATACAGAGACAGGGGCATCCTACTACAAGGTCACTGCCATATTCTCAGCATGCAACCTAATGGTGTCAGGTTCTCATATCCCCGGTAGAGCAAAATCTCCAAATTACTGCTCCAACAAAATATTTCCCAGTGAAGTCGCCAAGCTTCTCAAGATTCCCCAATAAATTTCAACAAAATCCCCAAGCAGTGCACGAAGATTCCCTTCCCCGACAGAGTTTATTTCTCTAATAATGGAAATCCGTCTCTTAGCCTTTCAACTTTAAAACAAATCTGAAGACATACATTCTTCACCCCTAGCTGCAATCATGGATTTATTTTCCCTAATTCAACAACACTGCAATAGAACATCCGCCACGTTCATACATTGCACTCATACATCATTTTATAAAAATCATGGCATATGCAGCAAAAATGCATATATCATAATCCCATTTATTTTGAGAGTATCATGCAATTCATACATCATGACATCGCATGGAAATGACTTTACCTTTTCAGGTTGAATTCGTGGACATACGAATACTACCAACTTATGTAGCAGGTCAAAGATTAATGCCTGAAACCAGACGGGGTAACTATCTACACGGCCAAGTGGTATGAACTCCCGAAATAAGACGTGTTTACCAACAAATACAGCAGGCCACGAATTAATGCCCGAAATAAGACGCAGAACTATCTATATGACCGATGTAGCCAATTTCCAGAATAATACTTGAAACCAGACAAGAAAACTATCTGAGAACTATCTGATTGTAGATTAATACCTGTAACAAGCCAGGAAAACTATCTTTATTTCTCAGGTTAGAGATTAATACCTGAAACCGGACAGGACAACTATCTCAACGACTAACAAAAACAAGTTCCAGATTAATACCTGTAACAAGCCAGGACAACTATCTATGGAAGACCTACTATAGGTTAATACCTGTAACAATCCAGGAAAACTATCTACACGAGGAGATTGAAGATTAACACTCGAAATCAGACGAGAAAACTATCTTTCTTTCTCGAGTCAGAGATCAATACTTGAAACCAGCCAGGACAACTATCTCAACGATCAATAATTTTCAAGTTCCAGATTAACACCTGAAACCAGACGTACAACTGTCTGTGAACAACTGATTTGTAAATTAACACCTGAAACTAGACGTACAATAATCTGTGAACATTTGATTTGTAAATTAACACTTGAAACCAGATAGGAAAACTATCTACATGACCAGACGAAGCAATCTCACACGAGTTTCTTCTCATGATGTCCACATGCAGTCTAACACGGACTCATCCTGAAGCAGCTCCACACAGGCTCCTTCTCATATATCTCCGGAGACTGACTAACACAGACTCATCCTGAAACAACCCTACACATGCTCTTTCTAATACATTTTCAAGTAACGGTTAACTCCATTATCCCCAGCAAGTCTTTGTGAAGCCTGGATTTCAACCAGAAAGCAGCAAAATCCCATCTCTCCAGTACAGAGATAATTCCTTAGTAGAGCCTTGGACAACTGAAGTTCCTAGAGTTTATTCCCCATAGATTTTTCCTCAAGCAGGAGAATAACAGAAACCTACATTCCCCAGCGGAGTCCTCCTTAGACAACAGGAACATGAATCTTCGCAAAGAGACCTCTTAGGAAGTCAACATCTACTTTGGATGGCATCTTTAAGCTCATCTCTGACGAATCTCAAATCATCTTCTCCAAATGGCATCTGTAAGTCCATTCCCGACATTATCAAACATCAGTGTTACTTCATGCGAGTGCAAATTTCTGGGCACCCTAGTTTTCAATCATCTTCCACCTTCAGATCACGAAAGGCAGACAAGCCAATCTAAATCTTCAGGTTTAAGAAGATTGAATAGGGACAGTTGTTGTACCCCAAAATTTGCCCTCCCATTTTTACTCAAGGCATGCTCCTAGAGGTCCTCAATTGCTCAAGGTTGACCAAGAATTGACCAGACAAATTCTCCTTCTAAACAATGAACCTTTAATTAGAGTTTCACTCTTCATAAAATGTGTGAGCTCAAAAGGTCTCAAATATTTTCCATGGTCCTAATGTCTTCAAGATTTTCCATGACAAATTTCATGCCTTACACTACAAGTTTGTCAGTTAATTGCTCAAACGTTTGAAAATCAACTATGCTAGGTCAAAAGTCAATTGTGGCCTATATATAGTCAAACTTCAAGATTTTTGGTCAACATCAACATTTTGAAGTGATATCCATCATTTGATCAAGGGTTGATCATGATTCCTCAAGAAATGCTCCTAATCTATCAAAAGTCAAGAATTGCTAAATTAGGGTTTCTATAGGAAAAGTCAACTGAACTTTGACTAGGCATAACTTTCACATACTTCATCCAGTTTTCCCAAACCAAAACTCATTTTAAGAGAATCCAATTCCCTACAGCTTCTCTTTTGCCATCAAGTTCAAGAAATGTACCATTTGAAAGATACAAGCTCATACATTATAGGTCATTTTCAGAAAGTCAACCAAAATACATTTTTTGTCAAGACCATTTACATAAAGATAAAGGCTTCAAATGCAAAATTGATCAAAAGAGGGATTGAAGTACACATCTTAGGATTTCCAAAAAGTTCAAGATCATCATCATGAGATAAAAATTGATCAAGTTATGGCTTGCCCAATTTGGGAAAATTTTGGAAATTTCAAGGATTGTGCATTGAGCAAACTTAAACTTTTAGGTCAATGGCTTAATATCTTGGACTTCAAATATCTTATTAAACTTATGGAGGACCTCTAATCTCATTTTTACATTGCCTTACCATTTTTATCTATTTTATTCATATTTAATTTGATTTATTTCAAATAAATACAAGGTAAATTGTATAAAATAAATAGAGATTGGACTTTGGCATTTGGGCTTCTCTTTTATCTTACCTAGAATCCTATAAATTCGTGCAAATGTGACCAGGTTCATCCAGCTTTGAAAATGGCATGAAATCTCCATTTTAGGAATTTTTTCATATTGTAATCATGGCTTTAAACAACATGTTTATGGGCTTGATTATTTCCTTCTTACCTTGCTCCCTCCATCTCCTCTATATAAGGGTTGTTTTTGCAAGCCAAAGACACAGATAGGTTGCATAGAGAAGCCACACAGAATTCTCAAAAATTTCATTCAAAGTTGGAATTTTGAAACTCTAACTTCCTTCCTTTCCCAAGCCAAACAAAGGGACCATTTGTTCCCCTGAAACTCCCAAGAGTCGAATCAAGCCAGTAGAAAAGCGGATCCACGTTCAAAATCACAGATCCAAGCATACCGGTTGTAAGTATATTCTTGAATTTCAATTTTTTGATCTAAGCATATTTAATGGATTTCATGTGTTTCTTAGTACTAGTGATGAAGTTTTAGACAGGTTGGAACCCTCACATGCGAATCCTAACGACATGATATAGACATGCCATCGTTAGGGCATCCAGACTTGCTTCCTTTAAACCTCCTAATTTAGGACGTTTCAGGCTCAGATAACCCCAGTTTTGGAATTAGGGGAACATTTTAAGGGGGTAGGTTAGGTTTTAAATCTTGAAGCATGCTATTTTTGCAGGTTCTGGTTTGATCCCACCTGAGAAGACAACCAGAGAGTTGACTCCGGTGGGCTGACTCTGATGTCTAGATGTCACCACCTCATTGGTCCACTGGAGCCAACGCGCACGTTTTTATTTTCAAATATATTTCTGACTTTGTTTTACATATTATATTATTTTTGTTATTTATATAAACGAATGGTAAAGCAGCTCAGATGGAAAGGCGTGTGCGTGCAAAGGGAAAGGACCTGGGTTCGATACCCAGGTCTGGATTTTGATTTTTCTAACATTTCCTTGCAGGATTAAATGCGTTGCATAACCAAGCGCTCACCATATGCCTTCATGTTTGGACCATCAGATGCCAACATATGGAGATCTAACATTCCAAACGCGCAGATCTACCATGTGCCATCAAGGCTTGTCCTCACTAGATCCAGGCAAATGTTGGGCTCCTTTCATTTGGGCCCAGCGAATTCAAATCAACACCCCCATTTTCCTCATAACACTAGGCCCATTTTCATTTTTCTTTTTTTGTTTTATCATATTTATTTCATTTAATCATTTTTTTAGCAAATCATAAAATAAATAAAAAATAGACTTAGGTTTTCTTAAATTAATTTTAATTTTGTAAATTAATTAAATTAATTATTTTGACTTTGTTTTATAAATTTAAAATCAATTAGAAATAGGTTATTTAATTCAAATATTTTCCTAATAAAAACACAAAAATATTAGAATTAGGTTTAATTTCATTTAATATTTTTTAATTAAATTTAGATTTAAGTTAGTTTAACTATTTTCTTAAAATAAACAAAAACCAAAAAGATTTTCTTATGTTTACTTAGAAATTTTTTAGGGTTTTAGACGTCTCTTTCCATTTCGCACACGTTATTTATTTTCCCTCTTTTTTTATACTAATGTATCTGCTGATGGAATGTAATAGATAATTACTAGGGCTCTTTACTTATTTTCTTTACTTCCCTAAGTTTTGAACATGTAAATACCCCCTCCACGAAGCATTGTAATATCGTAGATTTATGATTGTCGCACTTTAAATTTCTACAAAATATTAACTGTTAGTAACTAGGTTTGTATGGAAAAACTGAAAACAAAGCGCTAACAAACCTAATAACAAAGATAAATAAACCGAATTGAAATACTTGCACATATACACCTCTAAGGTACGCCCACTTTGGTTGCCTTTCAGAAAATAAAACAGTCATGTCCCTCGAAAGTGGGGATGCTTTAACAAAGACCCATAAATCAAAAGATCATAGTCCCTTGATGACCCTACAGTGTTGCCTTTCGGTAAATGGTCTAGTCTCTTAAAAAAATTGTTAAAGCGTCTCCATATGTTGCCTTTATGACTGTACGTCCCTTCGAATGTCCCTCAAACACCCAACGATAGGGCTACCTACTCACTAATAGTAGGATAGCACTGTCTAAAGGATAGGAGAAAAATAATGAACCTTTTCGAGTATAAGTAGATTGTTCTTAAATGCTTTCTCAAAAAAAAACTTTTGCACCTACACAAAAAAACATTTCAAAAAAACTTTCAAAAAACGCTTTATCAACATTCTTGAGGACTGATACAAGAGTTATCATAAAGCGAATCGCTGCAATAAGGCATTTTCAAACTAATTTTTCAAAACACATAAAAGCACAAGGTATTTCAAAAATTAGCTAAGCATCTAAGAGCCGTAGATAATTACGGATGGAAATGAAGCTAACACCTTCCCTTTCCATAATATACCCCCTTACTTAGAAAACTCTCGAAAAGGTCTTTTACTGTTATTTTCACCCTTTCCTGAATTTGGATAAAAGAAAAGTCGGTGGCGACTCTTCCTTACCGTAACATTTGCGAACATAAATGCAAAACCAGTATAACAGTTGGTTCTGCCACCGTATCACACACGGCAATTACCTATTTTTGCGGACCCGTATATCTAGGCTAAAAAAAGGGACCAATGGCCAACCGCCGAGGGTATTATATAAACCCTCACACATGTGAGGTCCATGTATCCAATATTTAAACCTAAAACCTGAATATCTTTCTTGTATCTCTTTGCACCCATTCTTACTTAGTTGTCGAAGTACCTTGCAGGTACAACCCCCGTTTTTCTTCAACTTTTCAGCAAACCAGATGTCATCATTTGGCCCACTTGCAGGTTCTGATGAACCAGTAAGATCATGACTCATTATGCAATGCAACTCAACTATGCAACTCGATGCATATGCATGTTCTACCATCTCAACAAAAGGTTTCTTAGTGAACCAAGTTCACCCTAACCGAACCTCGAATCCACCCTGCTCGGATTCGGGACATGTCACCAATTCACCCTACTCGGATTGCAACTTGTCTCTTTCATGAACAAAAATGTAATCATAAATGCATGTCAAAATACGTCAATGTAATAACAAAATAATGTTTAAAGTTCCCTCCCGATAATAAAAAAAATATGCATTGACCCAAAGATAATAGACCCCCCTACTCGAACTATTATCCACCAACACAACAACAACATAATCATGACAACGTCAACATATCAACATAATTATCATCATTAAAATCATACACAACAACATCATAACATAACAATATCACATATTCCACAATTTAATATATAATTAATTTAACACATAATTATATAAAACATCACTTAATTCATCAACATATCTCATGATCATACAACAACACATCAATATCACCATTTACACATTCAATACAACATCATAATTAATTATTCACAATCACACAATACCATAATTAGTAGGATTAACATTCAACATTATAGAACAACACAATTGATTCATGATTATTTCACTTTCATAATAACATGATAACACATCACATTCGAATAATTATTTAAAATATCAAATGGAGTCATAATCAAGCAAATGAATATGTTCCGGAAAGCTTAGAGAGTCTATTTTAGTAATATGATTTTTATTTAAATACTTAATACACCAATCATCTTTTTTTTAATCAAACAACATGAACAGGTACTCGCACCGGGTAGAATATTTTTCCCGACTTCAAAATGGAACCAAAAATTATATACTTATGAGAAAATTATAAAAATTTCCAGTTGAAAATATCATTAAACCCTCTTTTCAACATAATTGACCTCACTCCAAACAAACTCACGAGACTCTAGTTACCTTGAAACAAGCCGACCAACACATGATCGAAATCGCGAATGTTTATGGTATAGAACCAAGAAAACCACTACTTTTGTAGCACTCTTAGACATGATTTCTCAACTTAAAAATAAATATTGTCACGTTAGCTTTCTAACGCAACTGACGGAGTCTCAAACGGACTTACGGAGCTCAAGATATGACTAAAAGAAGTCGATCAATATTCTCCTGCATTTTTCTGCGACTTCCTTATGAAATATTTACTCCTAAACTCTTTTTTTCAACTTAGCTCTATCCCCAAAATCCTTAACATGTTCAAATAGATTATTTATAAAATTTATTATTATAGGTCAATTACCTAATGTTATTTTACTCTAAACATATCGACCAACATCTTATTTAACAAAAATCTCCTAACTTCCAAAATTCATTAGTAGAGACATGCACTATTATTATTACTTGTGTCAGGCCATCAACATGGTAATAATTCTTAAGACCAATGCATATCAACAAAAATCTAAAACATATTAGAGTTACTCAAGTAGTAACTCAGACAAAACTAAGATAAAAAATCCCTAACACCGAAACAACTTATTTTTGAATTTCTAACAATGTAAGTCAATTTACCACTATCACTCATCACATACTAATCAATCTATCATAAAATCAAACAATTTAACAAATATAATAATGGATTCCATTGACATTGATTTTAAGAAAAAAATAACAACATGTCAAAATAGAAAATTGCAATTCACATCATGGCTTATAAAAACATAATTATCATTAAATTTCCATCAACATTCATCATAACTCAAGGGAAGAACAAATCCTATAGGAGGTTAAGGGTTCCTCCACTCTACCCTTCATCATACCCCTATTATTGAATCCAATTTCCACCCTTATCTTAAATTCTTCTTGCAAAGTTCTTCCAAGCTTCTTAAATGGGGGCTCTTCTGATGCCCTAGCCTTATTTATCTTCCTCTTGCCTCCTTGCCAATTTTCCAAACAACTTTCACATACCATAAAACTCATTCCTTACAATTCCTTCTTTTATTCCAAAAACATAATTCTCTTATTAGCTTGCCCTTAATTTCTCTACACCTCTATCCATAGGACATACACCTTTACCCTCTTATTTATCTAATTATTCTCACACAATAATTAAATAAAATACATATAAATTACAAAGAATTCACAAATAAATAAATTAAAATAATTTAATAAAAATTGAACTGTTACACTAACCACTTGACTTACTCATTTTCTTAATAATTTATTCTTGATAGTTCCACTAATAAATATTTGTAGCTTTTAAGAATATGTCCCATAAACCTTATTACGACCGATGAAAGAACGACTAATCTCATGAACCAAAAGAGAGATTTTATCAAGATAGTCTGATAGACCAAACAGAGGTTTTACCTGGATAATATCAAGAACCAAACAATATAATTACACTCTTGATTAAGACTACTTAAGCACGATCGCCAATACAATCAAACTGGTACAAGTATTTTTCACTCACAATGCACTAAGGTGATTTTAGTTAAAGAATATAAAAAAAAGAGTATAAAGTGAAAAATAAGAGATTCAAAATGAATTCGGGTGTATTTTGAAATGAGAAGAATCCCCTCAATTATAGGAGAAAATTTATCTCAAAAAGGATTTCGATTCATGGGCTTTTTAATGCATCTAATCGATTATGATATAGGGTTAGCCAATTAGACAGGTTAAATATGGAAGGTTTTGAAATTATTTATCACTAATTGATTATAAACTTATTTAAAAGATTAGGGGGCATTACAAAAGAGTTAATCGATTAACTCTAATATTTTAATCAATTATCTAGTGTAAAAATCTCTCCTAAATATTTAACCAAGCTAGTAACGAACGAGGTACATGCCTAAAACAGTTTGAAATGATTTTATAAAATGTGTCAGGCTTCAAAATAATTTTGTGTGTGTTTGTGTGTGTGTGTGTGTGAGAGAGATAGAGAGATAGATAGATATATAGATAGATAGATAGATAGAGAGAGAGAGAGAGAGAGAGAGAGAGAGAGAGAGAGAGAGAGAGTTAACTTAGTAACTTAGGAGTTACTCTTATACTTTTACAATACATTGATAACTCAAAAACATGATCAAACGAGCTTTCATACTTCCTCTTTTTTAAAACCTTGAAGATTCTAATCCCTTGTTCAATTCATCATTAATTTATTATTTCATCTGAGATTTACTTCTTATAAATGATGAAACTTGATTTGACTTATTTGACATACACCATCATCAGAGGTTGCTTGGTCAGAGATCCTCAAGGACCCCATGAAATGCTGTTTGACATTAGGTATTATGAGCATCAAAACCACCAAGATTCACATTCTCCCTTTTTGAATTATTACAATGTATCTCTCATGGCGGTGGATAAATATACAAGCATAGATAAATAAATGAAGTGTTTAAACTCTCTCTTAGAAGTATAAAGAGTATACCATACTCACCATGATGGGATGTTGAATAGACCTCCTTAAAAAATTGAATTATTATAAATTTGTTTATTTTCATAATATTAGAGTTTAAAAATTATTTGTGCATGTGAAAAAACATGCGTACAAAATATACGCTTTTGGACAAAATGTATGTAAGTGCATCTTGTATCAATAATAAGTTTTTATGAAGACATAAGTTCTCAAAAGAGAATATAAACCATGTTATATCTACTATATCACAAAAAAGAAGATGATAAAAAATTAGGTGAAGATTTAATCATCAGAAGCATAACAAAGGTGCATTCATACTATAACAAATTCAATTGCTTATATAAAAATATATTTCACTTCAATTAAACCCTTCTTCAGTTGTCATTGATATTCATACATTGTTCCATACTTTAAAAACAAAGTTTTAAGAAAACCGACACAGTGGTATTCGAATACCATATCATGGTATCCAAATACCATATTGTCACATCCGAATACAAATTGAAAAAATGTTTCAATTTCACTTCTGGATGTAGTGCTATTCGAATACCATTATTTGAAATTAAATTTTTTGACCATTTAAGATGTGGTTTTTGATTACCACATTATGGTATTCGATTACCATAATGAAGCAATGTGTTTTTTTTAAAATTAAAATTGTTTCTAAGACATTGCAATGCTTCATGGTTTGTATGCGAAGTTGTGCATCTTTTCATGGAAATATTTAATGATGTATACAAGCATGCATACAACATAAAAGAATGTTACCTCTTTCCAAAAATTAATTTAATATCAATTCAAACAAATCATCTGGGTGTTCATACATTTTCATTCTTGAAAACATTGTGCGTCAACTTTTAAAATTATCCAAAGTTTTTACATTCATTCTGAGCACTTGAATTACTATAGTTTGAATTGTATCATTGATAAAGAGAAGATTAAATAACCATATTGAAATATCTTGGAATCATTTCAAGAATCAAATTGTTTCAAACTATTCAAATTGTATATTGTGACTGAATCATCAAAGTGTATGATGATAAGTTTCTATAAAAGAATGTGGCATGGTTTCTAAGGTGTAAAAAGAAAGTGATGAGTTTTCTTTGGTTGTAAAGAAAGTGATGAGTTTTCTTTGGTTGTGATTGAAGGTCGCAATTTGGTCTTGGTGAATACTTATATAAGTATCATATTATAGTGGAAAAATCCTCCAAGGTGTGAAAGGACAAGATGTACCCTTAAGTTGGAAATGAGAACTAGTATAAATCATTGTGTCATTTATTTTCTACACTATTATCTCTCTCTCTCTCTCTCTCTCTCTCTCTCTCTCTCTCTCTCTCTCTCTCTCTCTCTCTCTCTCTCTCTCTCTCTCTCTCTCTCTCTCTCTCTCTCTCTCTCTCTCTCTCTCTCTCTCTCTCTCTCTCGTCTCTCTCTCTCTCTCTCTCTCTCTAAGAACCATAGAAACCAAAATTTACTTTGTTTAAGATAAAAAAATTCCGAAACCCTAAATAAAGTAAGAAAAACTAGAAATTCTAATTCATCCCCTCTCCTTTATAGATTGCAGTATGAAGTTACAATATACATAACACCTAATCACTATACAAAATTGAAAGTTGATGAAACTGATAGCCAAAGTCAATCAATCATTCCTACCAATATCTTTATAGATCTTTACTCGAGTGTTAGTTGCTCCAAGTCTCTATTCTGTAGTAATGTTTACTCTGCATTACCAGTTTCTCGAGCCTTGGAAAGTTTGAAGATGAAAAAAAACCAACTTTATTTGTAGACTTCCACACCACTCTACCAATGTAATTTTGGAGACAAAAATATCCTTCTTCTCCATTGGATTTGTCAATCCCATCCATAACAAATCACACAATTTGAAAACCCTAAAATCCCCAATAAATATTTAAGGGAAACATTAATCATAATGAGATGAGAGTTATATCTGAATGGGAATGGATGATGCAAAAGTTTAAATACGAAAATGCTTTATGGTCATTGTATCTCAATGTATCTTTTCCATTATATATTACCATTTTCCGAACTTTGTAATCATCTGTGGAGTCTCACCATTCGCAGACTACCATTCTATCAATAAAATTTGAGATTTTACCCAATTCTTTGTAATTCTTATTTGATTCTGCTTACAAAGACTCCATTTATTATTGATAATAATTTTCAAAGCAAAAAGATTAAATGACAAAAATTGTTTTTCAAAAAGAATTTACAAACTTACTTTTACTTTAGATTTTGTGATTCAAGAGGAAAACAAAAGTGGTGATGCCAGGAATGGACGAACTCTAGTAATTTTTGGGAAGTTTTGTTTCCCCCGGGGAGGTTTTATTTTCGCTGGTATACGTGTGATTTTTTTTATTATTGAAGACGATACCAATTGGCGTAAGGTGCAGTATTGGGTTTGTTATCCCATTGTCCCCAGTTAAGTCTTGGTTCATTTTTGATTTTGGGTTTGCATGGTTTGAGGCCTTTATCCCAGATTCCCCAACGAAGTTTTCCCTCATATGAGAAAAGGTCTTGTTCCCTTGGTGTGCTGAGATGGAACTATTTGCAAAATGTCGCTCTTTCTACAGTATTGACATTATTGTTGGCATTTAATTACCAGGCAACTAGACCCGGACAATATATTTTCTAAGTGTTGAGACAGTTGTCAACCCTTTGGGTTTTCACCCGCCAAGTGTTGGGTTTGATTCAAAATTCCCATTAGTTTGACCTCTTTCTATAATGTTGACTTCTTGATTCCCCGGGAAGGCTATCCCAGGGCATCTTTTGTTGGAATAATTTTGCATGATATGAAGACTCAATCCCAAATTCCCTAGTGAAGGCTTCGCTTATTTGATAAAAGTCTTTTCTCCCCGTGCATGCTGAGATTTGACTCATTTACGAAGCATCCCCCTTTCGGCAGCACTTGTATTTTGTTTCATTTGCCTGATAATCATGAAAGGGTAATGTTTTATTTAAGAAGTGTTGAGGCATTTGTCAGTTTTTTGGGTTTTCTCCCGCTAGGTGCTGGGTTTGATTTAAAATCCCCATATTATGATTTATTGCTGTTATGTTTGACTTCTTAACTCCCCAAGTTATTATCTCCATGAGGTTTCATACTTTTTCCCCAGAGAAGTTGGTGCAATACTTACTCTCAATATTGAAGAACGTATCTTGGTTTCCCCTCGACGATGTGGTGTTGTCCTCCCCATTGAAGTCAGCACGAGGTCTCCAGTTGATGTCTCAATGATGAGGTGTTATCTCCTCTAGTGAAGTCTGTATAATGTTCCCCCAATAAAGTCAGCTCGAAATCCTCAGTTGATGTTTTGCCGATATGGTTTCCATCTACCTTATTTGAAATCAGTATTGAAATCCCCAGTAGAAGTGCGGACCGTGAAAACATTTTTTTCCCATTAAAGTCTGTGTCCTATTCCTCGGTGAAGCCTGAAGAAGGATGTTATATCCTTGTATCTGTACTGTTTTGTCGCTATGATTTGTTTACTTCCGGATTATGTTCCTTCCCAGTGAAGTTAAGCCGCGAAATAGGATTTCGTTTCCTCATTTGGTGCTTATTTTCTTATGGAATGTTCATCTTGGATGTTATTTTTCCGAGTATTGACTGTGCCCGAGTTGTTTTTTGCCTGGTTACTCCCAGTGTTATATGTTTGTTTTATCAGCATATACATAATAACACTTATACATTCATACATATATCATGCATAGTTAAATTTATCAATTCATTGCTGATTTACATTCATTAATATTTTGTTGACATATTACCCTGTTTTGCAGAGTTGTGTTGTCCTCTCTCCAATAGAGTATCGACTTTAAGAAGAAAGTGTATATTCTTTCAATTTCCCCACTGAGTTATCCCTTGTGGATGAATTTTTTGCTTTAACCTTCTTGTACAACTCTTTGTCTAGATAGATTGTGTTTCCCTCTTGAGTTTATTTCTCAAAGGATGTGTTTTGGATGACTGTTTCACTCCAGTTTATTTCTGTTTTGAATCTTTAGTTCCCAGCAATATTATTACTTTGGATTTCTGCAAGCTTCGAGCCTTGGTTTGAGAATGTGCATTTATTTTGCACGAGAAGACTTTATATCCTCAGCAGGAATATATTGGCATTTCCCCAGGAAGCCGTTATTCATTCCCCAGGAAGTCATGATTCATTCCCCAGGAAGTCATATTGCTTTCCCCAGAAAGTCATTTTTATAATCCTTCCTATAACAGCAAGTAGCAGGTCTCTTTATTTGAACAACTTATACTTCCCCATAAAATTCAACGTTACTTTTTTGCTATCTTCTCTATGAGTGGATAGTTTGCAGTTTATTGTCAAATTACTCCAGTGGATGGCAAGTCTTTCGATATGACATAGACAATTCATTGTGAAATCTTTGCAAGTGGTAGTCTCTTTATTTGAGACAACTCATATATTACCCTTTCCAGGTGAAATGCCTTGGTTAAAGAAGAAGTTGAGACCCGTTCTAGGTGAAACGCCAGAATTTTGGGGAAACTTGTTATCTTTTTGCTACCTTCAGTGAATGTTGGTAGTTCACCGTCAGTGAGCGTTTGTGCTATGATATTTTCTCTCTACCTTCAGTGAAAGTTGGTAGCTTATCGTTAGTAAATTTCGATGATTGTTATCTTTTTGCTACCCTCAGTGAATGTTGGTAGTTCATCGTCAGTGAACGTTGGTGCTATGATATTTTCTGTCTACCTTCAACGAAAGTTGGTAGTTCATCATCAGTAAACGTCGATGCTTGTTATCTTTTTTCTACCCTCAGTGAACGTTGGTAGTTCACCGTCAGTGAACATCGGTGCTATGATATTTCTTTTCCTTCTACCTTCAGTGAAAGTTGGTAGTTCACCATCAGTGAAAGTTGGTGATTGTTATCATTTTGCTACCCTCAGTGAACATTGGTAGTTCACCGTCAATGAATGTCGGTGCTATGATATTTCTTTTCCTTCTACTTTCAGTGAAAGTTGGTAGTTCACAATCAGTGAAAGTTGGTGATTGTCATATTTTTGCCACCCTCAATGAAAGTTGGTAGTTCACCGTTAGTGAACGTCAATGTTATGATATTTCTTTTCCTTCTACCTTCAATGAAAGTTGGTAGTTCCCCATCAGTAAAAGTTGGTGATTGTTATCTTTTTTCTACCCTCAGTGAATGTCGGTGCTATGATATTTCTTTTCCTTCTACCTTCAATGAAAGTTGGTAGTTCACCATCAGTGAACGTTGGTGATTGTTATGTTTCTGCTACCTTCAGAGAACGCTGGTAGTTCACCTTCAGTGAACGTCAGTGCTATGATATTTCTTTTATCTCTACCTTCAATGAATGTTGGTAGTTCATTGTCAGTGAACGTTGATGTTTGTCTCTCTACCTTCAGTGAACGTTGGTAGCTCATTGTTAGTGAACATCAGTGTTGTTATTCTTTTCTATTTCTACTTTCAGTGAACGTTGGTAGTTTCGCCTTCAGTAAAAGTTGGTGTATCCTTTGATCTTTTACCATCCAATAGAGTCGGGTCTTTTTGATTCACCAGTGATTTATATTCCTGGTCAGGTTTCTCTTTTGATCCTTATTTCCTTTGCTACATCCCCATTGGTGTTTTGCGTCCCTTTTGAAGTTGTTCGTATACCTTCATACTCATAAGCATTGCGTGGCATCTTAGGGCCAAAAATAGGTTTTTTTTTTATATTTAAGTATCTTCGATCACGTCGACACGAAGATTTTTATCCTTCGTATCTCCGGATAGAAGAAACTTCAATAAGGGTAGCTGTTGTACTCTAATTTTCCCCCCTAAGATCCCTTCATCATACCATATTGATTCAATCACAACAATATCACATTAGGGCTTTTGGTTCTCCTACCTATATTTAGCTTTTCTCTTTGAGGAATCACCAAGCACCTTGACTTGTTTTTCTTTTGTGATCATGCATTTTTTGTTTTAACTTTCCTTTTAATTAATAAAATTCAATGTTGGATTGTCTTACTTGTTAATAATGTAGGTAAAGGCAATATGGCTTGGCAAGTTGATCCATGGGTGCATGAGTTTATTTCCATGCCCTAGTCAATGAAGTTAGAGAAATTCAAACCTCACCATTGAATTTGTTTTGGAAGAAATGAAATGGCAAGGTTTATTTTGGTTCACCACATTTCAAAGTTATCAAGATGGATTCAAAAGTACAAGGGGTTGATTGAAGAAGTTGTCATGGTTGGACAAGGCCTTGTTCCCATTGGTCACAAGTGCATATTTCTCTAAATTCTCAAGATATGGAGGTGGTTTTCATTGCTAAGAGTTCTCATTATCATCCTCAACAACTTCTATCTACAAAGAAAAAGTGTTGGTACAAGAAGGTTCTTTAAAATTGTCAAAGTTCCTCAAAGCATTTTCTTGATCTAGGAGCTAGGGTTTTGAACTTCAAAGAAGTATATCTTGATCATATTTTGGTATTTTTGAGTGATTCCAAAAACATCCTTATCTTTAAATTGTTATTAATAAATCACTTCAAAATTTTCAAGGATTTTTAATGTGAAAGAAACTTGATGATGAAGGAAGATTACAAGCCCTCCAGATGAACCCCCAACTTCCCATGTGTGACTTCAAATGATCATAACTTGGTCAATTTGTATCACCTTGATCCCACTCTTTTTCCATAATGATCTTGAGGATGTGAACTTTATTCCTTCTTTTATGTGAAAAGTGAGAAAATGGATGGAATATGCCCTAAGGATACATAATATTATAGGTCATTTCATTATTTTTTGCCAACTTCAACAATTCATAACTCTCTCAATTTTTGGATATTTTGAATGATTCAAGTTTCAAAATGTTATTCAAGAGGTCTATTTCATGCCATCTATTTTGGTCAAGAGAAAATTCCAAGAGGAAGTCCATGTTTAGATGTAAAACATTATAGGTCACTTTTGAAAAAAAACTTGAAATATTTCTAAGTATGGAAAGTCAACTTCTTTTTCCTAACTTTGACTCATTGTAATTTTCAGCTCAAACATCCATTTGATCCCATTCTTTTCCCATTTCAAATCTTGTAATATCATCTTTCTAAAGCATCGAGAACCATGCCTTAAGACCCCTTGAGTTGAGAATGCCATTGATTTGAATTTGGTAACTTGAAACTGAAGTTTCATCACAAGTCAGATTTTGAAATCTTTGTTTTAGCTTCTAATCACAAGTTTTCCATGCGTTTTTGCTTCTAATCATGTTTAGCAACTCTCCAAAGGCGTTTAGCATCATGAAACACACGATTTGGCTGCATTTTGATGCTAAATAAGTCACACTTTGTTCATGTTGTAGACCCCCATGATTTCCCTCCAAACTTCATCATTTCACACGCTTAAGGATCCCATTTTTTCTCCTATAAATAGAGGGTCATCCCCCATTCATTTTCTCAAGCTTGAACAACCAAAATCACCCTACCAAACTCTTTCAATAACTCACTTTTCTACAACTTCGAAATCAGTGTTCAAGCATTTTTCAATCCATTTTTTCTATCAATTCACTTTCCTTGATATTCCCTGAAGCTAACAGAAGAAGAATTGAGCCTTGAAACCTTATGAATTGATCTGACCAAGTCCATTTATAGAGCTCTGTAACTGAACTTCAATAGGTAGATTTCTCCATCAATCCTTCCAAACTTTGATATTATTGTGAAGCTCTCATTGCCCTGGTTCTAGTTGCAAAACTTGCTTTAAACTGGAAACACGTTTTGACCATGGAATTTCAAATTCCTTTTCAAAACTTTCCTTCCAAATTGCTTGAGCTACAACTTATATAAATTTTTCGCGAAGGTGTGGTTGTCTTCGTCTTGATGAGACGAAGCGAACGACATAGTTCCGAGCTTCTAATTTTATAGTTTGAGAGTCCTGCATTTCACGTTGGCTGAAGGTTGAAGATGAACAACGTGTCGTCTTCCAACTAATGATGGCATGCCATTTGTTCTTTTTGAATTCCTGATTTAACTAGTGATCTAGTGTTTTATTCACTAAAGTCCATAACATGCACAACGCGCCAGGTCCACTTGATCTGTTTACTAACGCGTTTTGACATTGATCAGATGACCCATATTTTTTTGGTTTGATATTTTATTGTCTGATATTTATTTTAAATGTTTTAAACTTCAAAAATCATAGAAAATTCATTTTAAGTCCAAAAAATCTGGAAAAAAATATGAAAAATATTTTTGATTTTTCTCTTTCTAATTTTTATTTTATTTTTACAATTTTATCTTGTGTTTTGATATTTTTTTATAAATTTTCACTTTATTTGAATTGTTTTAAATGTTTAAAAATAATTTTATGCATTTTTAAATTCTAAAAAAATATGGAATGATCCAATGATATTGTGACAAATATTGGTGACCTCATTTATTTTTTATTTATGACTTTGTTATTTTTCATCATTTTTTGTTTATTTTACCTATTTCTTTTAATTTTAAAAATAGTTTCTGACTTTAGAAAATTACCAAAAATTTTATAAAAATATTTGAGTCCATTTCTGATTTTTCTATGGTCTTATTTATTTGTTTTCTTGATTAATTTAAACATTGTTTCTTTTTTTCTCTATTATTTTCATTTTTAACCATTTTTAAACCCTTATTCATTTATTTTAAAATATAATTTAATTCTTGTATATTTTTTGGCTGATCTTGGATTGAATTTTTGATCATGAACTTTGTTAACATCATTGGACCCATTGTGTTGAGTCTAACTCCACAAAAATGGATGAATGATTTTAATAATAGTTTGATTAAAATTTAATTCAAATATGGTTTGTATATTCTTTCCCACCCCTCTTCATCTCACCCCTTTCATATTTCACTAAGTATTATTGGAACATGATCTCTATACCATGTCTCAAAATAAATGGTGTATAGATTGCTATTGACCGGCCTCAAAATAGGTGCGACTTCTATATAAGTCCACTTACAATTGCTTAACATAGCGCTAAATTTTGTCATGATTCGAATAAATGATTATTCATGGACCAAACCTATGTTTGCAAGCCCAAGTATGTTAATTTGATTTCTTTAATCCAATAAATTTGAGATTCATTGTGTGGAGGCTTTGGTTATACCAATCCTCTAATGGATCCTCATCAATTTTGGTCAACGCGGATCACTTAAACATCGTTGATCATTAAATGTTATTTTTGAGGATTCCAAAATGGATGATATACTTGAAAAAAAGCAAATGTAACTTGTTGTATGGAGACTTTGATTCTACCAATCCTCTAATGATTTCCAAATGCAAGTTTCAAGATGGTCATCCTACTAATCACTAATTATTAACAATTGACTTTACTTTATGCTTTTATTTTTATACTTTATGTACCATTTACTTTAAGCATTCCATTTCATGCTATTTTTCATCTTTGCTCACTTGAGCCCCTTTACATTCTTGTCATTCTTTTTTTTTTACTTTGCTCACTTGAGCTTTTCTTTTCTTTTTGAAGACACCTAATAATCAACATGAACCATAAAAAACTTTAATGATACTTGGACTATTTGGTTACTATCCTTGGCATTATGGAGTATTGGACTTCTTGGACTTAGGATTAGAAACCTTGGCCTATATTGGAGACCTTGTGACCTTAATTGATATTTTGTCTGGAGTTCTTGAGGTTTACCTCAAGACATTGGGTTGTTTGTTTGTTTTGTGTGCAAGTTATTGTGATTAAATACTTTGTTTGTAATCTGGAATTCACTCGTATACAGCCGTTGTCCAATTTTTGCGAAGACTTAATACACTTTAAGTTTAGTTCTCTCGGGAGGTCTAGTATCTTTGCTTGTTTGGTTTCAATCCAAAGAATGGGAATTCTATCTTGACTCATAATGTCAAATATTGGCTTCTTGTTGGTTAGATGGTTCTTATCCCTAGATTTTACCTTATGCTTTAGCATAGTCTCTTCTTCTCCTCCCATCTTCTTTAATTTCAAAAATCTTCTTCCTCCTTTTGAAAACTCTTCTTGTTTTGAAACTTGAACCATTTTCATAATAAACTTGGACTTATGTCCATGCATTTTCAAAACCATTTCATAAATAAACTTCAATCAACTTAATAATACCTTGACCTTTTTTGTGAGAAGACTAAAAGTCAATCAATCTCATTTCAAACCATTTTTCCACTTTTTCCCTTTTGCTTTAAAAACTTTTCTCAAAAGATTAGACTCTTGCCAATCCTTGTAGTGATGCAAACAACTATACTTCTATAATATATAGTGAAGAGAGATATTTTCCACTTGGGTGTTGAGTGAGGCATTGTTGATTTTAAAATCCAAGCCATATCCTCCACTTTGAGATGATGCAAAATCTCCTTTCTCATAATTGTGGGTAGTAAGTACGTTTTCCACACAGACAATGACGATGATGTCTTATCTCTTAAAGTCAACCAACACACTTTTGTTTTAATTTTTTTAAAGGTGAACTACGTGTACCCCGATCCCCTATTGCACGAAAGGTGGTACGTAGGCACTAAAGGTTCACAACCGCGGCAGGTGCAAAAATCATAGAAAATATGTTTCTTTTCTCATCTCCACCATCTATTTTATACACAACATTTTATAGCCAAAATATACAGATTTTACAAAGAGGTTCCTATGGAGTACCGTAGATGTTTAGGGTGCTAATACCTTCCCTTTGCATAACCAACCCCCTTACCTAGAATCTTTCCCCCTTTTTTTGGGTTACTCGCTCTTTTCTCATTCCTTTGGAAACAATAAAGTGGGGTGACGATTTTTATTTTTGATCTGTATAAGTCTAGTCAATCTAATGGCTTAGTCTTAAAATTTTCTACCACTCCAATAGGTACAATTGATCGTGCATGAAAGCTTTGGAGATAAAGAACACAAAGAAGTAGCAATACTGACAAGTCAATTGGGATCTAATATGTCTTGGTCTTTCTCAAGATCCAAAGAAGAGAAGGGGTTTTTTGTACCCCAAAATTTACCCTCCCATATTCTTCAAGAAATTTGCCAAGTCAAGCTTCAAAATCTCCCCAAGGGTTGCACAGTTCAAGGGCCTCCTAATAGTCAAAATTAGGGTTTTGGTTCTGACAAAGTAAATGAAGTTTCCAAGGGTCCAATAAAGTCCCACATGCCTACAAATATGGTCAAGCATCCTCATACCAAGTTTCAAGACTTACAGCACAAAATTGCACAGTCAAAAACCCTAATTGCACTACAGTCAACTGTAGGGGCAAAATGGTCATTTGACAGTCAAAAGTTCAAATTTTTGGTCAACATCTCATTTTGAAGCCACAAACATCATTTGATCAATTCTTGATCATGATTCTCAAAGCTTGGCTCAAAAATCATCAAGAGGCAAAAGTTTCCATATTTGGACAGTTGAAAAAGTCAACTGTAAATTGACCAGGGCATAACTTTCACATGGATTATCAGAAAAATCCCATCCAAAGCTCATTTTGAAGATAAAGACATTTCCTACAACTCCTCTTCATACTTCAAGTCCAAGAAATGCTCTCAAAAAAAGTTATCAATTTCAACATTATAGGTCATTTTCAAAAGTCAACAAAAAGGGACTTTAAGTCAAAGGCCATAACTTGAGATTGGTAAATCCAAATGACATGGGACCAAAGGCATTGGTTAGAGGACTCAAAGACCTTTCCAAAATGTCCAAGAACATGAGCAAAGCTTAAAAATTGAGCAAGTTATGGCTTGAGGAAGTTGGGAAATTTTTGGATATTTTGAAAAGTCAACATTGATTCAAATGACCTAAAATTGCTAATGGGCCTCTTTTTCTTACATAATTCATTATCCAAGGCATGTGCACGACCATTTGGCCCAAAGGGAAGTTTTTTATCATTTTTATTTATTTATTTGGATTTTTAATTATTAATAATTCATTTAATTAAATTAAATATGTGAAAAATACTAAACCTAATTTGTTGAATCTTTTTGTGCATGAAATAATTTCAAGATATTGTGTATAATCAGATTTGGAAAGAAACTTGCTAATTGGTCATGATTTGGTAGAAGTTTGCATGAAAAAGATTTGAAAGCTAATGCCATAAAAATCAAATATTTGTTTCATCAATTCATGGATTTCTTTTGATCAAATTCTTAACCTAATCACTCATATACATATATGCAAGCAAACCCTCGTGCTCACTGACTAAAAAAGTTGCACCATAGATCAACAACCAAACTTGAAATTTTTGCCAAAAAACTCAAAACTGAAAACTAAGTTCTAGATCGATTCAAGCCAATATACTCATTCCCTTGTATTCCTGAGGCTTCAAGGAACATATACAGATCAAAATCATCGTCCCTAACGCCCAGAATCGGTATAGAGGATTCAAACTTTTTCACCCTTTTCTCATAATCGTGTTTTACAATTTAGGCATATTCATTGCATTTTATTTGTGGATTTGTGCTCATTAAACCTTTCTGAAGCTAACCAAATAGTTTAATTGTGTTTTTGTGCATTATTGGAGATTTCGCCATTGTTGTCTTTTAGGGTTTCCCAAGCTTTGAATTGGGGTTTCCTGGTCAAAGAACAATTGAGGCTCGAAACCTGGACCATTGAAATCAGCATGGTTGGACGATTGGACTAGATACCTCGCGCCTAATTTCTGATTAGAAACAAGCTAATCGCTATTTTCCAATATGGTGTCTATAAGGACGGTTCAAAACCGTTGCTAATTGTGTTCTTGTTTCAGGAAAAAATAGGACGAAGAAGAAGACGCTTAGGTGGCAAGGCATAACTGGTTCATTTGAATTTTTGCGCGCAAAATCCACTAACCATTATTTTTACATTATATTGTTTGTTTTCCATAATACTTACAAAACGCGTGAAGTGCTCCAGTGGCCAGGCATATACGTTGGTAAACCACAGGACCTGGGTTCGAACCCCAGGTCCCCCACCCCTTCAATACTATTTTTCATTTAATAATTCTATGCAGTGTCAACGCTGTGGACCACCATACGTTCCTCAATCAAGCCATCCACGCGTACCATTGCATTCAATCAAGGGCCAGGATCTGTAGAACATGGTAAACTCTAGTCAACGCCTATGCACGCTAGCTGGAAAGTCCACCAGGCCAGGGACAATTGGGCCCAAAAATACTAATCAAAACCTCCAAATTAGGGGCAGAACCCCCTAGGTTTGCATTATTTCTTTTCATTATTTTGGTATTATTTTCAATTATTGTCTTTATTTTAATTAATTCTTTAATTTAATTATTTTCATAAAAAATATAAAAAACAATAAAAAATCAGAAAAGAGACAAAATTAATATTTTTATTTAATGTTATATTTTTTGTAAATAAAACCTTTATTAATTAATTAGTTTTAATTTAGGAGTAAATCTTAATATTTTCTTAATTAATTTAAAATTGATAGAATTAGGGCTTGTAATAATTTTTTATTTTTTTTCTTTTATTTCATAATACTTAAATATTATTTATTTTTATAAATTAAAATTCCACGTAAATAATTTAGGTTAATTTAGGTTTAATTTTAATACTTTCTTAATAAACTAAAAAAAAAACCATTAGAATTAGGGTTAGCATTTTAATTCCAATTAATCTCGTTAAATTCTCATAAATACAAAAAAACCAAAAAAATAATTTCTTTTTTTTTAATTAATTTAATCATTTAATTTAATTTCGTTAAAAGGGTCCAACGCCCTCGTTTCTAATTAAAATTTCAATTCGCGTATTTATTTCTTTTTCTTTTAATATTCATGTACTTCTCCCAAAGCCGTGTAATTTCATAATCTCTCGCACTTTTATTTTAATTCTTTATTTTTCTGTCAAATCGGGTCCTGGAAATTTTGGCGATATGGACCCGCGCCTTTTGTAATAGCTTAGAACTTTACTTTTCTCGCACTTTTTTAACTGTTAAATAAATGCATGCAAGAATGAATGGACAAAAAATAAAAACAAGCGTAGATCACCCATGACATGAACAAGACAAAATATCTGAAAACGACACACAAGTCACACACCACCCCTAGGGTACGCTTCACTGTTGCCTTGCCTCTCGAAAGGTGATCGTCGAGTAGAGGATGTCTTAGTAAGTCCTCATGATCCGGGAACCTGGCATGAGGGTAGCTTCTAAGGTGTCTTCCCATTGCTCTGGTGATCACCATGTCCCGAACCTCGAATTGACCCGAACACCTCCAACGGTGGTGCTACCTACCTCTCAATGGTGGGATGGCACTACTTTAAAGGACATTTACACAGACGAATTCCTTAGGGTAGGTAGACGACTCTAGATACTTGCTCTGAATCTCAAAACAAATTCAAAAATACTTTTCACACCAACACATTTTCAAAAAGCTTTCGAAAGCATTTTTTCAAACACTCTTGAGGACCGATACAAGAGTCGAACTGGAATTTTCAAAGAAACTTTTTTAAAACCCATAGTTGAAAAGCAAACAAACCATTTTTGAAAACACAAATGAGCAAGTATCTAAGAGCCCATGGATAACCATGGATAGAAAGGGTGCTAACACCTTCCCTTTCTATAATCTACCTCCCGAACCGAGAGCAATCTCTATAAGGAATTTTTCTGTGCTTTTGTCCTTTCCATTTGGAGAAAATAAAAGACGGTGGCGACTCTTGCTTCCGCGACATTTCGCGAACCAGCATTAAACAGTCAGTTCCAGATCCACCGATCACAGGGTTGAATCAACAACAATTGGTTAGGTTTTGTAGGATTGCGCTTGGAATACTTATCTTGTAACAACTTTTTGCATAGTAAGAATTATCCTAATTCCAAATTGGAATTTGTTGCAGACTTATCGACACATGAGGTTGGAAGTGGAGAACTATGTAGACAAATCCTCGTGTCTCTTTTTCTTATTGCTTTACTTGCTTTTATTTTCATATATCAATTTGTCAAATAACATTGAGTAATCGATTTACTTGTAAGAATTTTTTTGTGACTGTTTTTGTTTTGAATTGTGTGTTGATTTACTTATAATCACTTTTGATTATAAGGGCTTTTTCATATCAACATAACTCAAAGGAAAATTCTGGAAATTCGGTCGCACACCAACTTTTCGACAAACTGTTTAGTTTGTTCATTTGATTGTTACCATTTTGAAATAACATTGCTAGTAACTTGT
This sequence comes from Vicia faba, assembly GCA_948472305.1. Classification (NCBI taxonomy): domain Eukaryota; kingdom Viridiplantae; phylum Streptophyta; class Magnoliopsida; order Fabales; family Fabaceae; genus Vicia; species Vicia faba. The sequence continues at coordinate 1,484,566,129 of OX451737.1, forward strand.
TATAAACGATTAATATCTTGTTACTTGATTGAAGTATATAAATTCCATATTATAGTGTTCATTCCATAATTTGTTTTATATTTGCATATCTGATGACACATAATTACACCGTATATTCGACTCAATTTGTGCATGTTTTAATGTCATTTTACTTTACATTTCCTTCTTTATGTTGGTATTTGTGTGTGTTTCAGGTACTTTACCATTTAGGAGTCATAAGCGAAGAAACAGAGAGAAACAAACTAAAAACTAAGGAAAATGGAGTATTCTGCACTCATGGCGACCACCATGGCATTCACCATGAAGGAGGCCATGAGTGGTCCACTATGGTGGTCACCATACATTGTTGTCGTGGAGTAGTTACGAATGGGATTCACTTGGTCTCCAAGTCTAAATTTTCTCTCCTATATTTCCACCCGCGCTTTATGCAACTACAAGCATGATTTTTAGAGTTTTAGTTTATTATAAATAGGCCTTTTGGTTTCACTTTTAGGGCATCCAACCTTAGCAAAACTATAGGCACAAAATACTAATTAAAAGCTATAACTCGTCACATTGAGGGGTTATAGCATTGTTCAAGCTTTTTTTGTTGTTAGAATTTGAGCATTTTGATTTGAAGCACTTTATCTTGCAGTTTATTTCAAGTTATTTCTAGTTGTATCAGATTGAAGCCTCCGATTGGAGCATGTTCTTAATTTATTCAGTATTTTACGCTTTATTTATCTCGCCCTCTACTTTCCCGTCTTACTTGTATTATTTTTACTTCCCTTTCAATTTAGATTTCCAAACTACTTTTATTAAATTTAACGACATGTTAAATTTCGCATTCCAATCGGTTTTTTGTTTATTTACCGTTACTAAGTCCGACTAATTTGGTAATGTTGGAATGAAAATATCGTCTTTTGATAGTAGTTATTGTTTTATTTCATTATGATTTAAATTGCGGGCTTTTTTGGTTTTAATACAGTTTTCCGAACTTAATTTTAATATGTCACTACGAAAGTGGGACAGTGAAAACGTCAGGTAAGATTGGAAGCCGTCTGACATTAAAGAATAAAATTAGTTTATTTTTGGTTAATAAATACTTAGATATCACTTTATTAATTAATTCTAAAGGTATAATATTTCTAGAAAGTGATTTTAAAACTATTTACGAGCGCACGCGTTTATAGGTTTATGATCCGGTTACCTAAGAGAATGCCTGGAACCTTTTTTATGTAAAATTTCCAATCAAAATTACTTTTCAACTGAGTAAAGAGTTTAATTTCTTAAAATAGGTTTAACTACTTTAAGGCAAAAAGTGTCTGCCCCCGTGACAGAGGACAATATAATTTAGAGAGTAAATCTGGATCTGATTATGCGAAAGCGACAATTTGTGTTAAATTAATTCTTTTCAAAAGTAGAAAATATTTCCTCATAAATGATCCTATTTAGAAATAATAGGAGTGCCATTAATTGATGAGAAGCACATTCTAGCATTATTTGTCTGAGTTTATTTATTTCCTTTTTACTTTTAATTCTCCCGTATTTTATTATAAATTTTGAATTAATTTAAGTTTAATATTTTATTTGCATAACCTAACATTTATTTTAATTCGCCTTAAATTAACACCGTATCAATAGATAATGATAGCTTGACTATTAGGTCTATGTGGGTACGACACTCTTTGTATTACTCTTATAATTTCGTATACTTACGAAACACCCATTGTGATACGGTGGGAGAACTGACTATGGTTTTGCGTTTGTTTTCGCAAATGTTTCGGTTGAGCAAGAGTCGCCACCGACTTTTTATTTTATCCTAAGGAAAGGTTAAAAAGCACATCAAAAACCTTTGAGATGTTTTCTTGGGTTCGGGGAGTAGATTATAGAAAGGGAAGGTATTAGCACCCTTTCTATCCATGGTTATCCATGGGCTCTTAGTTACTTGCTTAGATCAACTTGCCTTAATTTTCAATTGTTTGAAATGGTGCTTTGTGTGTGGGTTTGAAAATGTTTTTGAAAAGAGGCCAATGTGGTGGCAACCTTTGTAATGATCCATGTTGGGATGTATACAAAGGTGTACGTCTTTTGAAAAGGTTTTCATTTGTTTTTGAAAGTTTGTTTTGAAAGTGTTGTGAGGTGTGGTTTAAAAATAGGCAAGTGTTTTTTTGTTTTGTAAGTTGACAAATACTTAAGAGCTATCTACCCTAAAGTTCTCAAAGATTTTTGATATGTTTTAACCCTTTTACCAATTTTGTTCCACCATTGCATTTGGTGGACAATCTTGTGTTAGGATGTGAAAGGGACGGGCGCGGGTCATCGTTTAGACCATAATTGCAATAGTGCCAAGTATCTTTGGGCAATCTTTCCTTTGAGGGACTTGATCATTTTTAGGCAACTTTCGAAAGCGTCATCGAGGGACTATGATCATTTGATTGTTTGCTTTGCCCAAAGAGACCTAACATGCAATATGGCCCATTATTGAAGGCAACAAGTGGAATACCCTAGGGGTGCAAGTGTGATTAGTGTTGTCCATTTTCATGCTTGTTTATCTTGAAATTAGGTCAAACTATTTTTGTTGTTTTTGATTCGCATACAAACCCTAATTCTAACATGGTATATTTAGAAAGCATTAAAGTGCGAAAAATAAAGTTCCTAAGTTATTACAACACAATATATGGGAAGGGGGGTACAAATGTTCAAATGGGGGGTATTTTGACAAGGAATTTAAACCTAGACTATTACATCAAATTGGGAATTATACAAATTAATTAATGTACAATAATTAAATAAAATAAGAATAAATATGCAAGATGCAAAAATGTTTTTTATATGTATGAAAAAAAGGTATTTTTATATGTCAAATAAACAAAATAAAAAGTATCAATTTTTGGATTTTTTATGTATTTAGGGAAAAACCCTAATTTATTAAATAAAAGGATCAATTATTTAATATATACAATATTTATTTATTATATACAAAAATAAAATAAAAATGAAGTATATTTGTAAAAAGGTATTTTTAATATTAAATATTAATAAAAATAGAAATGTATATATTTTGCATTTTATCCTAAATATATATATATATATATATATATATATATATATATATATATATATATATATATATATATATATATATATATATATATATATATATATATATATATATATATATATATATATATATATATATATATATATATATATATATATATATATATATATATATATATATATATATATATATATATATATATATATATATATATATATATATATATATGTATTTGTATTATTTATTAAATATATTGAATATATACAAAATAATAATATTTAATATTTATAAAAAAAGTATATTTTATATAAAATATTTTCAGAAGATAAAATAAAATAAAAATGGAAAATAAAATGTGTTTACATTATTTTAGTATTTTTTAAATAAAAGTATGTAAGTATTTATTTATGTACAAAACATCAATTTAAACAAATAAATACCTAATAAATATAAAAATGGTGTGAAAAATATTTTTTTATATTTTTAATATTGTGAGGGAAAATAAATAAGTCAGAACAAAAAAGAAAAAGTCAAAAAATCATAAAAATAAGCATAATGGGCCCTGGGGGTGCAAAAGTAACAAAAGGGTGCAAAAAGAAAGTCAACTCAGGCCCAGCCCAAGAAGACTTCATCTTCAACCTCAGAACATGTTTGAACAACCATCCACGCGCGTTTTCTATCTCTCAATTCCCGGACTTTCAAGCAAAACTCACAACATGAAAAATGTAGAGCATTAAAGGACGAATCCAACCATATAAAGAACTTGACTTAACTCTCTAAGATGAGAGAGAATTTCTTCTCCCCCAATTCCTGACCTAGTTTTTATTCCATGTTCAGACATTAAATTCTCACAGCACACATAATATAAATGAAATCTAATTATATGGGCATGTTCAGGGCTATGAATGTGACATATTTTCTTCACAAACCTAAAGCTAACAATGCCTGGATAGAGAGATACGAGTTCATGAACTTACCTGTTCAGTTGGAATCGTATCTGGTGATAGAGGTACTTTCTGTGCAAGGTGATGATTGGTACAGCTTCCTTGATGTCCAGGGATGCTATTCCAAGTTTTACTTTGCTTTGAAACTAGCTGAATCGAGTTATAGAACTCCACCTGCAAAACAGAAAAATGAAAATGGTGATGTTGATTGGGAGTGTTACAGGTCGTGTTTGAGGTTTGGAATAGCTTCAAGGGATGTTGTGGGATGTGTTTGAGGTGATTTTAGCAAGAATACATGAAAGGATTGAGCTATGGAACTCAATCTGCAGCAGGTGCTCTGTTTGGGCAGTTTGAGGGTGATTCTGTGTTTTAGAAGGCAATGGAGATGGTTGACTCATGTTCTAGCTCAGTTAGGATGTTTAGAAAGTGTACAAAGTCTTTGCTTAAGCCTTGGTTTACAGGAATGATAGATGCGTTATGTTATGCTAGCTTTCTTCACACTTTAAGCAACAAATGTTCAAGTTGAGTTTTAGACTGATAGAGGCCCCCCTAATGTGCTGCACCACTTAGTCTTGATCAGTGTAATTAGCTCATAAACTTGTGCCAAAGAGATTTGCCCTGTACTTGCTTGGATTGCTAATTGACATAAAGTTCACTTTTGCTAAAATGGACATTATGCTTTTTCTATTTTGGGACTAAACCTTTATGCAATGCTTGAACACATAAAATATGGTCTTGGCACAATGAGTTTGCATTAAATTTATGAGTGCAAAAGGGACAAAGGACCTGTAATCAAGTTGTGCAAGCTGATTTCAAAATGGCCTAGATGTATGAACATGTAACTTGGCCAAATCAAAAGTGAGTTTTTCCCAACTTACCAAATTCGATTCTCCCTAACCATGAGGTTGTTTGATGAGTTCTTGGACATTTTGGAAAGCTTGGAATGTGTAATACAATCCATCTTTGAAATGCAAGTTGAAATTCCAAGTGGAAGTATGTGAAAAATGGTCTTGAAGTTAGGTAAAAACCTTGCCTAAAATAGGTCAAATTTTCTCTAAGTTAAGAATGGTTTGGTACCCTTGTTCCAAAAATTGTAACTTGAGCTACAAGCTTCTTTTGGGAAAACTTTGTGAATCAAAGTTGTAGATTTTGCAATAGGCTACAACTTTCATGTTTTGACTTTTGCTTGAATCCAAATGAATCTTGGTGAGAAAGTGGGACAAAGTTAGGAAAAAATTAGGGTTTTTCATAACTTAGAAAAATTCTAAGTTATGAAAAATCTTCATTTCAAACCCTAATTTGCAATTCTTGATTTCTTGATGAACAAGTTTCATGATTTGGCATGTTTTGATGAAAAATGAATCTTGACACTTGATTTTGGCCAAAAAGTCAAAGTTTGACTTTTCAGTATATAGTCAAAATTGATCAATTGACTGGGAAATTCAACTGTCAATCTTGTGCATTTGGGATCTTTTGAACTTGTTGAGTATGTCAAGACAATTCCATGGGGTCCTTGAGTCCATATGTGAGTTTGGTTTGCCATTGGCTAGGTCAAACAGTCAAAAATTGCCTTTGTGCAGTCAAAACCCTAAAAATGACCATTTTGCCCTTTTGGTGATCTGATCAAATTTCTTGTGGAATTGTGATCCAAACTTGATCAAATGGTCCATGTGAGTTTATAATGTTGATGTGGGTCAATTTTTATGAGATTTGACTATCAATTGGCCACAGTTGATTTCTAGGTCAACTGTCCAATTGACTAGGCAAAATTTGGAATCAAGACTTGAAACTTGGTATGGATAAACTTGGGAGTCCAACATGAAGCATTAAAGTCATCTTAGGCTTTTTAGGTCAAAACATCTTTGTTCAAACACAAACCCTAATTTGGGTCCACAGTGCAAGGAAAAGTCTTGAGTAGAGGAAATCCTAACTGGATCTTGAGCTCCAAGGGTTTTGTGATGAGAAAATGTTGAGGAAATGGGAGGGCAAATTTTGGGGTACAACAGTTGCCCATGTTCAATCTTCTTGAACCTGAAGAGTTAGATTGGCAAGTTTGCCTTTCGTGACTCGAGGGTAAAAGGAGATTGGACACTAGAGTGCCCGGAAATTTGCACTCGCATGTTAGAGTATCAGCAAAGGTGATGTCGGGAATGGGCTTATAGATGCCATTTGGAGAGATGGTGGATAGGGAGATGGGCTTATAGATGCCGTCTGGAGATGTGACAGAACTTTGTCGGGAATGGGCTTATAGATGCCATTTGGAAGTGTTGATCGCATAAGAGATTCCTTAGCGAGAACTTGCGTATTTTGAGAAAGATAGATGTTTTCTTGGCTTGTTACAGGTGTTTGATCTTCAATCTCCTCATGCAGATGTGCCCTGGCTAGATACAGGTGTCGAATCTACAATAGGTTGCTCACAGATATGCCCTGGCTGGATACAGGTATCGAATCTTCGAACTCTTCAGATGTGCCCTGGCTGGATACAGGAATCGAATCTGGAATGGTGACAGCTGATAGATATGCCCTAGCTGGATACAGGAATCGAATCTTCGAACTCTTCAGATGTGCCCTGGCTGGATACAGGAATCGAATCTGGAATGGTGACAGCTGAAAGATATGCCCTGGCTGGATACAGGAATCGAATCTTCAAACTCTTCAGATGTGCCCTGGCTAGATACAGGAATCGAATCTGGAACTGTGACAGCTGAAAGATATGCCCTGGCTGGATACAGGAATCGAATCTTCAAACTCTTCAGATGTGCCCTGGCTAGATACAGGAATCGAATCTGGAATTGTGACAGTTGAAGGTAGTTGTCTTTTTTTTCTGAAAAGGCAAAACATCAGTTGTATGCAATGTCATGATGTATGACATGCATGATGTTATGACGTTCAAAATGAGATAGTGTCGTATGCACTTTATCATGTATGTAAGCAAGCTGTATGAAATGCGAAATGTTTATGAATGTATTTTTGTCTAGGAAAATAAATCCTTGACGACCGGCCGTGGAATTAAATCCTGGGCTGACGTTGAAGAGTATAGCTCTTCGTTTCCACTGGGGATGACGGTTGAAAGAATACACCGGTAGGAGAAGATGACTCCATTGAGGAATAAGCTTGTTGGAGAGATTACTCTGAGGGGAAATACTCTGCGGAAAGAGACACTTTGCTGAAGTTTTGACGAGAGCTCCACTGAGGATTTCAATGATGGACTCTGCTGGGGATAACAATGATAAACTCCTCTGGGGATTGCGTTGATAAGTTATGTTGGGGAACTTTGATGAACTCCGCTGGGGATAGGAAGAACTTCGCCGAGGGCGATCTTCCGTGGCAATTAGCTGAGGATAACCCAGTTATAAGCCCTTGTGAGGAATAACTTTGAATAAAGCTTGGGAGAGACGTCCGTACTCTGCAGGGGATAAGCTTCCAGAATCTACTGGGGATAAGCTTCAAGACCTGCTGGGGATACAGATTCCGATTTTCCTGGGGAAGCTTTTCAGACTGTACTGGGGTGTTGATATTCCGTCGGGGAACAATCTTAGGTCAAGACTGCCGGGGATGCTTGCTGATGAATGCCCATACTCCACTGGGGAATGTTGCTATCTTGTCTTACTCTGCGGGGAGTTGAGATAATTTGGTCACATTCTTCAGTTGAACCTACCTTGGTACTTCGGCGGACAAAGCAACCAGACTGCATCAGACAACTTTACATTGCCCCTGTTTCTGATGTCACCTGTAATTAGTCTTTTGTTTCGCATGCAAGTACTTATGAATTATCAATTTAATGTCAAATGCATATATCAAAAATGAACATTGGACGTTCTTCGCAAGACAAAACAGAAAAAGGAAAAATAAATGGCAATTTGTATGGAAAAGTGAATTTGTATTGATTTTGAAATTTTCCTGTGAATAGGCGTTTTTTGTACAAGAGGCTGACATCCTAGTAAGAGAATGCCGCCGAATATCATAGAGTTTATACAATTTTGAAAAGGAAACAAAACAGCTATGTGCACAATATTCCCACTGGGTTCCAACTCTGCTATCGCCTTTATGTCTTCAAGCGTCTCATCACTTTGCTGCTTAGTTGAAGATGAAGCTGATTGATCGATGCCGAAGTCTGAGCCAGATAGTTGATGCCGAATTCTGGATGCAAGGTGATCCAATGAGACATAGTGTTACGCTTTATCCCTAACTTTTGCTTGGACCGCCCTTTCGGGTTTTCAGCCCACCGGGATACCCATTTTTGCCCAAGCCGCCTTTTCAGGTTTTCGACTTGCCGGGTGTACAGATTTTTTTCATTTCATCCCTTAATTTTACCCGAACCCTTTTGGTTCGCCGGGAAGCCCTTATTTTTTCCTAGGTATGTCAACCTAGCGGGTCCTTTATTCAGGCGTAGTATCTTTTCACTATGTCTGCATTGGCGGGGTGAGGAAGGTCGTCACCATCCATGGTGGTCAGAATCATGGCTCCTCTTGAGAACACATGTTTAACCACAAATGGCCCTTCGTACGTAGGGGTCCATTTTCCCCGGGGATCACTTTGAGGAAGGATGATGCGTTTGATTACCAGGTCCCCAACTTGGTACTCTTGTGGTCTAACTTTCTTGTTAAATGCCCTGATCATCCGTTTTTGGTACGTTTGACCATGACAAATAGCAGTGAGTCTCTTTTCGTCAATAAGGTTTAATTGATCATGTCGAGTCTGGATCCAGTCATCTTCACTCAAGTCTGCATCCTTCATTATCCGGAGAGAGGGTATCTGGACTTCAATCGGCAAGACTGCCTCCATGCCGTAGACCAAGGAAAAAGGAGTTGCCCTAGTTGACGTCCTTGCTGAGGTACGGTACCCATGAAGAGCAAACGGTAACATCTCGTGCCAATCTTTATAGGTCACTGTCATCTTCTGCACAATTTTCTTGATATTCTTATTGGCTGCTTCTACAACCCCATTCATCTTCGACCGGTAAGGAGAAGAGTTGTGGTGCTGTATCTTGAATTGCTCGCAGAGCTCAGTGATCATCTTGTTGTTAAGATTGGTACCATTGTCCGTAATGATTCTTTCCGAGACGCCGTACCGACAGATCAGGTTATGCCGAATGAAACGTGCAATGACACTCTTGGTTACCGTGGTGTAGGAAGCTGCCTCAACCCACTTCGTGAAGTAATCAATTGCTACCAAGATGAAGAGATGCCCATTGGATGCCGTCGGTCGGATCTCGCCGATCATATCGATGCCCCACATTGCAAAAGGCCAAGGTGTCTTCAGGACGTTCAGAGGAACCGGAGGGATGTGCACTTTATCAGCATAGATCTGGCATTTATGACAAGTTCGGGAATGTTGGTAACAGTCGGTTTCCATTATGGACCAGAAATATCCTTCCCGAAGGATTTTCTTTGCCATGGTGTGTCCACTGGAATGTGTTCCGAATGTACCTTCATGTAGTTCTATCATGATCTTCTCTGCTTCAGCCTTATCCACACAACGCAGTAGAGTTGAATCATGATTTCTTTTGTAGAGAATGTCGTTGCTGAGGAAGAATTTTGCCGCAAACCTCCTCATGAACTTCTTGTCGTTGACCGATGCGCCTTCGGGGTATTCTTGAGCTTCCAAATATCTCTTCACCTCATGATACCATGGTTTTTCAGTCACCTCTTCGGCCTCAAGATCGCAGCAGTATGCAGGTTCGTCCAACTTCCAGATAATGATTCGGGGAGCCTCGTTGTCCCATTTGACCTTGAACATTGAAGACATCGTAGCTAGTGCGTCCGCTAGCTGATTCTCCTCTCTTGGGAAGTGTTCAAAAGTTATCTATTCAAAGTAGGGAAGCAAAGTCAACACATACTCCTTGTAAGGAATAAGATTTGGGTGTTTCGTATCCCACTCGCCTTTGATCTGATTGATCACGAGAGCCGAATCTCCGAAGACACTCAGAAACTTGATCCTTAAGTCGATTGCAGCTTGAAGACCCATGATACATGCCTCATATTCTGCCATGTTGTTGATGCAGTTGAAACACAATCGGGCGGTGATTAGAGTATGAGTTCCTTTGGGGGATATGATTACAGCGCCGATGCCGTTACCCAAAGCGTTGGAGGCTCCGTCAAAATGCATAGACCATCGGGATCCTTCCTCAGGTCCTTCATCCGGTCCAGGTACTTCACAGTCAGTTACTACCATGATATCTTTGTCCGGAATTTCAAAGTTCAATGATTGGTAATCGTCCACAGGTTGGTGTGCCAAATGATCTGCCAATACACTTCCCTTGATTGCTTTCTGAGTTGTATACTGGATATCATATTCCGTCAAGATCATTTGCCATCTTGCTATTCTTCCAGACAGAGCAGGCTTTTCGAATATATACTTGATTGGATCCATCTTTGAAATCAACAGAGTGGTGTGAGTCAGCATATACTGTCTCAGCCGACGAGCAGCCCATACCAGAGTGCATCAAGTTTTCTCGAGCAGTGAGTACCGAGACTCACAGTCGGTAAACTTTTTGCTCAGGTAATAAATAGCGTGCACTTTTCGGCCAGACTCGTCATGCTGCCCCAGCACACACCCCATTGAATTGTCAAGTACTGTCAAGTATAGTATTAGAGGTCTCCCTTCTACTGGTGGCATAAGAATGGGCGGTTCTTGGAGGTACTCCTTTATCTTTTTGAAAGCAGCCTGACATTCATCGTTCCAATGCACTACTTGATCTTTCTTCAGTAATTTGAAGATTGGCTCACAGGTAGCAGTTAGATGTGAGATGAAACGGGCAATGTAATTCAGTCGTCCCAGAAAGCCTCTGACTTCTTTCTCTGTCTTGGGAGTCGGCATCTCTTGTATGGCTTTTACCTTGGCAGGGTCCACCTGAATACCTTTATCGCTCACAATGAAACCTAGCAATTTTCCGGACTTCACCCCAAAGGTGCATTTGTTGGGATTCAGCCTCAGCTTGTATAACTTCAATCGGTCAAACAGCTTTCGCAGATGGTCAAGGTGTTCCTCCTCAGTTTGGGACCTTGCAATCATGTCATCAACATATACCTCAATCTCATGATGGATCATATCATGAAATAAAGCAACCATGGCACGTTGGTAGGTTGCCCCAACATTTTTCAACCCGAATGACATGACCTTGTAGCAGAAGGTGCCCCACTGAGTCACAAAGGTAGTCTTTTCCATATCTTCCGGAGCCATCTTGATCTGATTATACCCTGAAAAGCCATCCATGAAGGAGCACACCTTGTGTTGAGCCGTGTTGTCAACAAGAACGTCGATGTGAGGCAGAGGGAAATCATCTTTGGGGCTGGCCCTGTTCAAATCCCTGTAGTCGACACACATTCTGACCTTACCGTCCTTCTTCGGCACTGGCACCACATTGGCAACCCACTGAGGGTAAGAAGTCACTGCTAGAAACCCGGCATCGAATTGATTCATAACCTCAGCTTTGATCTTTTCAGACATCTCTGGGCGCATACGGCGGACCTTTTGCTTTACCGGAGGGAAGTCTTCCTTGGTAGGCAGGTGATGAACCACAATGTCGGCATCCAAACCAGGCATGTCTTCGTAAGACCAAGCAAAGATTTCCATGTAGTCATGCAGCATCTGGATCAATCGTTGCTTCACGCTGAGCTCTATATTGGCACCAATCTTGACTTCTTTTCTATCTGTCTCAGTACCCAGGTTTACTGTTTCCACCGGCTCTTCATGCGGTTGAATGGCCCTCTCTTCCTGGAGTAGCAGTCTTGCGAGTTCACCAGGAACTTCGCAATCATCTTCACCTTCGTCTTCGGCCAAGTTGATCGGATTCTCGAAGTCATAACTGGTGGTAGCAGAGCCGTTACCAGTGAGATCCAGAGTGGATTGAAATCTGTATAAGTGAGTGTGTGTAAATATAGCTGTTTTGCAATATATAACACAGAAAGAAAAAGAGCACAAGATTTGAAATGCAACAAACGTCCAATGTTTTGATTAATGATATATGGAAATGTCATACAAAAAGCCCTCACAAATGGAGCCACGGTGCCCCGGGTAGGACACCGAGCCAATAAAAGTTTCAACATATTGTTCGTTACAAATTGAACACAAAAGAGTTAATTATTGCGTGACAAATGTAATAGGTGTGAAATCCTTTGCCGTCCAGTTTCTTGGTCCGTTGTTGGTGGTTGGATAGATCCAATTGTCAAATTCTGCTTCCTCTACGTCCTCCTCGATAGCATTCACCCTTGGGTTGGTGATAAACACCGGAGCCTTTCTGATCCTCTCTTTGCGCACAGCCCTCTGAGCCTCTGCAGTGAAGCCCAGCCCAAACTTGTCGTTCTTTTGAGTGAAGTCAGGAAGCTGACCGCAGTTTGCACAATTGCCTTTCTCGATTACAGCCCGAGCATCTTTCAGGGAAGCCATCTTCAAGGGAAAGTCTTCTTTAACCACTGTTTCAGCCGATGCCAATGTTGGAGGTACCTCCTCAAAATGCTGAAAGGGGGTTTCAATAAACTCCCTGTCCATCTCGATATACCGGAATGAATTCAAGTGACTTACCATGTATTCCTCCTCACCCTGCACAGTAACAATCTTCCCTTTGACAGGGTATTTGAGCTTTTGGTGTAGAGTGGATGTTACTGCCCCAGCCTTGTGAATCCAGGGCCGACCCAACAAGCAGGAATAAGATGGACGAATATCCATTACATAGAACGTTGAGTCGAAGACTTGGGAACCCACACGAATAGGAATGTCTACCTCACTGTGCACCATCCTCTTAGAACCGTCGAAGGCTCTAACAATGATGTTACTAGGTTTCAATTCCAGGCCCTCACAATCCAAGCGATCCAATGCCTTCTTGGGCAAAACATTCAGGGAAGAACCGGTGTCCACCAACACGTGTGCGAGAGTAGTGCCCCTGCACTCTATAGAGACATGCAGGGCATCATTGTGATTTTTCCCTTTGGCGGTAAGGTCAGCATCCGAGAATCCCAAGCCATTGTCAGCTGTCAAATTAGCCACACAGTCAGTGAACTGATCTGCAGAGGTCTCTTGCGGCACATGGGCCGTTTTCAGAAATGAAATCAGGGCCTTTGCGTGGGCCTCTGAGCACAGCAGCAACGATAGCATAGAGATTTTGGAGGGGGTATGCCCTAGTTGTTCAACAACATTGAAGTCACTCTTTTTAATGATTTTAAGGATTTCCTCCATCTCTTGTTGGGAGGCTTCAACAACAGTCTTTTTTGGTGCCTCCGTCCTGGCAGGCAAATCGGTAGAAACTTCTTTGCCCCGAGCATCAGAGGACTCGACGGCAGTAGTAGACACAGGAACTTGATTTGGAACATGCACACTTGCGGGTGTGATGATAAGAGGCTTTCGGATAACTGGCGGTGCAATGTCAGGCGAGAAGATCCTGCCACTGCGAGTAATCTTGGTGGGACCAGTGATGTTACTGATACTGGTACCGGTGTTAAACTCCTGCTTCACTCTAAGCACATACACGTCTGCCCCATAGTGCCATGGGACAGCCTTGTCAGATTCATAGGGGAGAGGCCCCGGAACAGTAATAGTAATGGGTGCAACAGACATAATTTGGACTGGCTTCCTCGGGGGAGCCTTGGTAGGATTGAAAATTGTGACGACAGATACTTCTTCAGCGGAAACAAACGGAACAACAATTTTCTTGAACATAATTTCTTTGCTATCCATCAGGCTTTGGATGCCTGATTTCAGCAGTGGACAACCGGTAGGGATAACAGCACACAGGAGGAAACCCTTGCTACAACCCGGAAATAAACCGGCTAGTAGTAAGTTCCTCTTAACAGTCAATAGAGGGGTAGCAACATCATTCACCGAAACAGCATACAAATCTTCCTCAATGGCATTTACTCTATGCTGGGGCATAGGAGCGGTTACAACATTTGGCCTTTCAGGCGCCTCAAACTGAATTTCCTTCGCGTCGATAAGGTCTTGAACTTTGTTTCTCAGGGCCCAGCAATCATCAGTAGTATGCCCGGGGCTATCAGAATGATAAGCACAACGGGCATTTGGGTTATACTTAGGAGATGCAGTATTCACGACCTTTGGAGCCTCTTTGATGGTCACCAAGTTGGTTGATAACAGTTGCGATAAGATCTGTGACAAGGTCATACTCAGCCGAGTATACTGCCTCTTGGGCCTTTCACCTCTTTGTTGATTGTACTGCCGAGGAGCAGCAACAGGCTTTGAAATGACCAAGGCATTGACGGCTTGGCGGCTTTCTGGCTTGACTTGTCTTCTAGGACCATAGACGGCACTTGCTTCCTTCTTGAAAGGCCTTTTCTCAGTACTTGTGGAGGCAGCTTTCTGTATCTTTCCTGACCTGATGCCAGCTTCTATCCTTTCACCCGTTAGGATCAAATCCGTAAACCCAGCTGAGGAGTTGCCAACCAGATGATTGAAAAATGGACCAAACAAGGTCCCTAGAAACATATCAACCAGCTCACGATCAGTCAATGGAGGCTGCACCCTGCCAGCCAAATCTCTCCATTTTTGTGCATATTCTTTGAACCCTTCGCCCGTTCCTAGAGACATACCCTGAAGTTGGGTACGCGTAGGAGCGAGGTCAGAATTGTATTGATATTGTCTATAAAATTCGGTCGCCAAATCTTCCCAATGTCGGATACTAGTTCCATCTAGTTGATAGAACCACTCAAGCTGTGACCCCGAAAGGCTATCTTGGAAGAAGTGGATCCAAAGATTTTTATCTGTCGTGTAAGGTTGGATCTTCCTTACGTACGATCTTAGATGCAGCTTTGGACAGGAAGCCTCGTCATATTTGGCAAAGGCAGGCGCCTTAAACTTGTGTGGGATTACTACCCCGGAAGATAAGCCCAAATCTCCGAAATCCAGCCCCGACACATTTTGAATCTCCATGGCGCTCAAGCGGTCCTCTAAATGCTTGTATCGGTCAGCAGCAGGTGGGTATTGTTCGTCGTTGTAATCTGTCTCGTTGTCAGAGACTGCAGGACTAGGAGCTCCTCCCCCTTGGGGACTGTCTTTCTCTGCAGAGGAAGTAGTTGGATCAGCCTCGTTATGGAGTGTGTTCCCAAACCTGCGTCCAGTATTGAACAACGCAGTCCTCTTCTTCTTCTTCTTCTTTAGGAGCAGAGCCTTCAACTCTTGCTGACCTTGGGCCAGGCTTAGGACCATCTCTTGAAACTGGGCACTTTGGGCCTGAAGGGCCTTGATTGCTTGCTCACTGGATGAGTCTAGATTCATGATGACTGTTCAAAATAAACAGCGAAGAAGATTAAGCAACCTGTAGAAAAAGGGGTACCTGTTATGCACATGATGTATGAGATGCTATCTATGCAATGCATTCAAGGGTTTTGGAAATTCACAATTGTTGCAGATAAAAAAGAACGCACGTCATATTAATAAGAAGCAATTTGTTAGTAAATAAATGCCCATGGGCCAAATATTACAAAAAACAACTTCTCAAGGTAAAAAGACATTGCGCATCCTCTTTGGCGCAATGTAGGTGTTAAGGGCCTCTTGCTCATGGAGTCGGCGGGTGAGCTCTAAAACCTTCTTCTCACTGGCGTAGAAGCTGGCTTCAAAAGTGTTTCGTTCCTCCTTGAGTTGGATCCAACTCTTCTGCATCTCCTCCCACGATGTAGGCATGTCAGGATGTAGGATGGTGTAGGGAACCTCTCCTTCCTTGACGGGCTCTTTAATCACAGGGAGAAAATGAGGATAAGGCATCATTAGACTCTAGGCTCGGGCTCGTACCCACTTGAGGTAAGGTTCAAGAGGGATGGAGTTCTTGTGTCCCAGAGTCTTGCTATCAACCTTGTTGGGCCTCCCCCAAGCTCTGATGAATCTTTGGCGAAGTCCTTGCGCATCGTTGTCGAAGTCAAAAACTAGGTCAGGAATCAACATGTCGTGAGGGCCATCTCTTCGTGCATATCCAAATTGCCTCAAAGCTAGGCAAGGGTTGTAGGTGATACCTCCTCTGATTCCAAGTAAAGGAACATTAGGAAACTCTCCACAACGATCGATGATGATGACATTTTCTCTGGACCGAGAACACCAATGTACATCAGAGTGAGTAAGAGTCATCAACCGTTGGGACCACCTTGAACCTTGGTCATTCTTTAAGACAAATTGTGGAAGGTGCGAAATAAACCACCTTGCAAGGAGAGGAGTACAGCACATGAGAACACCCCTCTTTCTCATTGTTCGTGTGTAAAATGAGTGAAGGATGTCCCCAAGCAATGTTGGTATTGGATTTTTGGACAAGAAGATTTTGACGGCGTTGACCTCTACAAGCTGATCAGGATTTGGGAACAAGACCAACCCATAGATAAGGAGTGCCACAATTTCTTCAAAGGCTTGTAGGTCCAATGAATTCCAACATTCTTGTGCCTTCTCAAACAAGAATTTTGCTAAGAAACCTTTGACGCCGCTTCTGGTTTCCCAATGCCCCTTAATGTCAGAAGGCTGTAGATGTAATGCTCGAGCAACATCTTCAGGCTTTGGTTCCTTTTCCGTACCGTTGAAAGGTAGTTGATTAAGGATAGGAATTCTCAAGAGTTGAGAAAATTCCTCCAAAGTGGGTACCAACTGGTAGTCAGGGAAAGTGAAACAGTGGTGAAGAGGGTCAAAGAACTGGAATAGCACCTTCATCATGTCTTCTTCAATGTTGGTGTTGACTAAGCTGAGCAGTCTACCATGTCTTTCACTGAAGGATGAGCTTTCCGGAATTTTTGAGGTGAGCTCCTTGAGTTGAGGAGAGATTCTCACAAGGTTGACTTGAATGGTTTTTCTGCGAGGAATTTCCATGACCTACAAAACAAGAACAAAGATGAAGATCTAAACCCTTGAAGTGGTTAGTGAATGCATATGATGTTTCATGATGCTCATGATGTATGCACAAACATATGTACAAGAAAATCACACCAAACCCTAGTTTCAGGCTTGCATGGGGTTTCATAGGTAAGTACCCTCTTGAGTGTAGTTGGCTTAAAAACCTGTCCTATAAACAGTAACTGGGTTCTAAGGAGCTCAATATCACTGGATTGTTTTCATTGTTCATTGTTTTGGTTTAGCCACTTAACTAGCGACCAAAATATTCCAAGAAAACAACCCTCAATGAGTGTAGTATCGAGTATCTACCAACTTCGGACTGCACCAAAGCCGGTCATCTCACTACCCCTAATGAAAGGCCAAGATGGTCAAGTAAGGTTCTAGGTCATTAGTGCTTAGTGACATCACTCAGCGGCCCCGTACTATCCTTGATTGAACTCAAGGGTTACCGGTACTCACAAATATGTCGCACTAATATAGCTATTGCTTCGACCGTGTCGGTATACCCCACACAGTTTCCACAACGTATTGCTATCTATGAATGTTTCCCAAAATACGGGTGTAGGATTGCAAACCCAAACAAGAGAGCCAAGATATAAAGCAATCAACTCAAATAATTAGTCATGCAAGAGGGTGATCTAAGCCCTAAGGTTACTCCACTTTTAAATTATTTCCCCAGCAGAGTCGCCAGTTCTGTGATACGGTGGGAGAACTGACTATGGTTTTGTGTTTGTTTTTGCAAATGTTTCGGTTGAGCAAGAGTCACCACCGACTTTTTATTTTATCCTAAGGAAAGGTTAAAAAGCACAGCAAAAACCTTTGAGATGTTTTGTTGGGTTCGGGGAGTAGATTATAGAAAGGGAAGGTATTAGCACCCTTTCTATCCATGGTTATCCATGGGCTCTTAGTTACTTGCTTAGATCAAATTGCCTTAATTTTCAATTGTTTGAAATGGTGCTTTGTGTGTGGGTTTGAAAATGTTTTTGAAAAGAGGCCAATGTGGTGGCAACCTTTGTAATGATCCATGTTGGGATGTATACAAAGGTGTACGTCTTTTGAAAAGGTTTTCATTTGTTTTTGAAAGTTTGTTTTGAAAGTGTTGTGAGGTGTGGTTTAAAAATAGGCAAGTGTTTTTTTGTTTTGCAAGTTGACAAATACTTAAGAGCTATCTACCATAAAGTTCTCAAAGATTTTTGCTATGTTTTAACCCTTTTAACAATTTTGTTCCACCATTGAATTTGGTGGACAATCTTGTGTTAGGATGTGAAAGGGACGGGCGCGGGTCATCGTTTAGACCATAATTGCAATAGTGCCAAGTATCTTTGGGCAATCTTTCCTTTGAGGGACTTGATCATTTTTAGGCAACTTTCGAAAGCGTCATCGAGGGACTGTGATCATTTGATTGTTTGCTTTGCCCAAAGAGACCTAACATGCAATATGGCCCATTATTGAAGGCAACAAGTGGAATACCCTAGGGGTGCAAGTGTGATTAGTGTTGTCCATTTTCATGCTTGTTTATCTTGAAATTAGGTCAAACTATTTTTGTTGTTTTTGATTCGCATACAAACCCTAATTCTAACATGGTATATTTAGAAAGCATTAAAGTGCGAAAAATAAAGTTCCTAAGTTATTACAACACAATATATGGGAAGGGGGGTACAAATGTTCAAATGGGGGGTATTTTGACAAGGAATTTAAACCTAGACTATTACATCAAATTGGGAATTATACAAATTAATTAATGTACAATAATTAAATAAAATAAGAATAAATATGCAAGATGCAAAAATGTTTTTTATATGTATGAAAAAAAGGTATTTTTATATGTCAAATAAACAAAATAAAAAGTATCAATTTTTGGATTTTTTATGTATTTAGGGAAAAACCCTAATTTATTAAATAAAAGGATCAATTATTTAATATATACAATATTTATTTATTATATACAAAAATAAAATAAAAATGAAGTATATTTGTAAAAAGGTATTTTTAATATTAAATATTAATAAAAAAAGAAATGTATATATTTTGCATTTTATCCTATATATATATATATATATATATATATATATATATATATATATATATATATATATATATATATATATATATATATATATATATATATATATATATATATATATATATATATATATATATATATATATATATATATATATATATATATATATATATATATATATATATATATATATATATATATATATATATATATATATATATATATATATATATATATATATTTGTATTATTTATTAAATATATTGAATATATACAAAATAATAATATTTAATATTTATAAAAAAAGTATATTTTATATAAAATATTTTCAGAAGATAAAATAAAATAAAAATGGAAAATAAAATGTGTTTACATTATTTTAGTATTTTTTAAATAAAAGTATGTAAGTATTTATTTATGTACAAAACATCAATTTAAACAAATAAATACCTAACAAATATAAAAATGGTGTGAGAAATATTTTTTTATATTTTTAATATTGTGAGGGAAAATAAATAAGTCAGAACAAAAAAGAAAAAGTCAAAAAATCATAAAAATAAACATAATGGGCCCTAGGGGTGAAAAAGTAACAAAAGGGTGCAAAAAGAAAGTCAACTCAGGCCCAGCCCAAGAAGACTTCATCTTCAACCTCAGAACATGTTTGAACAACCATCCACGCGCGTTTTCTATCTCTAAATTCCTGGACTTTCAAGCAAAACTCACAACATGAAAAATGTAGAGCATTAAAGGACGAATCCAACCATATAAAGAACTTGACTTAACTCTCTAAGATGAGAGAGAATTTCTTCTCCCCCAATTCCTGACCTAGTTTTTGTTCCATGTTCAGACATTAAATTCTCACATCACACATAATATAAATGAAATCTAATTATATGGGCATGTTCAGGGCTATGAATGTGACATATTTTCTTCACAAACCTAAAGCTAACAATGCCTGGATAGAGAGATACGAGTTCATGAACTTACATGTTCAGTTGGAATCGTATCTGGTGATAGAGGTACTTTCAGTGCAAGGTGATGATTGGTACAGCTTCCTTGATGTCCAGGGATGCTATTCCAAGTTTTACTTTGCTTTGAAACTAGCTGAATCGAGTTATAGAACTCCACCTGCAAAACAGAAAAATGAAAATGGTGATGTTGACTGGGAGTGTTACAGGTCGTGTTTGAGGTTTGGAATAGCTTCAAGGGATGTTGTGGGATGTGTTTGAGGTGATTTTAGCAAGAATGCATGAAAGGATTGAGCTATGGAACTCAATCTGCAGCAGATGCTCTGTTTGGGCAGTTTGAGGGTGATTCTGTGTTTTAGAAGGCAATGGAGGTGGTTGACTCGTGTTCTAGCTCAGTTAGGATGTTTAGAAAGTGTACAAAGTCTTTGCTTAAGCCTTAGTTTACAAGAATGATAGATGTGTTATGTTATGCTAGCTTTCTTCACACTTTAAGCAACAAATGTTCAAGTTGAGTTTTAGACTGATAGAGGCCCCCCTAATGTGCTGCACCACTTAGTCTTGATCAGTGTAATTAGCTCATAAACTTGTGACAAAGAGATTTTCCCTGTACTTGCTTGGATTGCTAATTGACATAAAGTTCACTTTTGCTAAAATGGACATTATGTTTTTTCTATTTTGGGACTAAACTTTTATGCAATGCTTGAACACATAAAATATGGTCTTGGAACAATGAGTTTGCATTAAATTTATGAGTGCAAAAGGGACAAAGGACCTGTAATCAAGTTGTGCAAGCTGATTTCAAAATGGCCTAGATGTATGAACATGTAACTTGGCCAAATCAAAAGTGAGTTTTTCCCAACTTACCAAATTCGATTCTCCCTAACCATGAGGTTGTTTGATGAGTTCTTGGACATGTTGGAAAGCTTGGAATGTGTACTACAATCCATCTTTGAAATGCAAGTTGAAATTCCAAGTGGAAGTATGTGAAAAATGGTCTTGAAGTTAGGTAAAAACCTTGCCTAAAATAGGTCAAATTTTCTCTAAGTTAAGAATGGTTTGGTACCCTTGTTCCAAAAATTGTAACTTGAGCTACAAGCTTCTTTTGGGAAAACTTTGTGAATCAAAGTTGTAGATTTTTCAATAGGCTACAACTTTCATGTTTTCACTTTTGCTTGAATCAAATGAATCTTGGTGAGAAAGTGGGACAAAGTTAGGAAAAAATTAGGGTTTTTCATAACTTAGAAAAATTCTAAGTTATGAAAAATCTTCATTTCAAACCCTAATTTGCAATTCTTGATTTCTTGATGAACAAGTTTCATGATTTGGCATGTTTTGATGAAAAATTAATCTTGACACTTGATTTTGGCCAAAAAGTCAAAGTTTGACTTTTCAGTATACAGTCAAAATTGATCAATTGACTGGGAAATTCAACTGTCAATCTTGTGCATTTGGGATCTTTTGAACTTGTTGAGTATGTCAAGACAATTCCATGGGGTCCTTGAGTCAATATGTGAGTTTGGTTTGCCATTGGCTAGGTCAAACAGTCAAAAATTGCCTTTGTGCAGTCAAAACCCTAAAAATGACCATTTTGCCCTTTTGGTGATCTGATCAAATTTCTTGTGGAATTGTGATCCAAACTTGATCAAATGGTCCATGTGAGTTCATAATGTTGATGTGGGTCAATTTTTATGAGATTTGACTGTCAATTTGCCACAGTTGACTTTTTCCCCAATACAGTTGATTTCTAGGTCAACTGTCCAATTGACTGGGCAAAATTTGGAATCAAGACTTGAAACTTGGTATGGATAAACTTGGGAGTCCAACATGAAGCATGAAAGTCATCTTAGGCTTTTTAGGTCAAAACATCTTTGTTCAAACACAAATCCTAATTTGGGTCCATAGTGCAAGGAAAAGTCTTGAGCAGAGGAAATCCTAACTGGATCTTGAGCTCCAAGGGTTTTGTGATGAGAAAATGTTGAGGAAATGGGAGGGAAAATTTTGGGGTACAACACCCATCAATATCCGACTTCCAATAGCTTGGTTCGTATAGATGACACTTTTGAAAACCTTCCGCTTGCACTCTTTTCTAATTAATTTTAAAACCATAATTTGTATCTGGATTATTTGGCTTAGTAATCTATTCACCCCCTCTAGATAAGGCATTGTCGTCTAACATCTTGATCCATGACAATGTTTCTTTTTTAGCCTACCAAATTATTACTTTTCCGTTTCATCAGGCATGGCTTGAATAACAAGTTAGAGCTCATAAATTTGGATGTTGTGTTACTCGATTCGAATCAAGTGTTAATCATGATTCAAATCATAAGCCTTGTGAAAATTGAGAATTTACTATGGATAATTTGATTAGAATCACAAAATGAACGTGACTCCAATTACAACCTCATGTGAATCAAATTCCTCCATGAAGCCACGTTTAGGCTCTGCTCAAATTGACTTGAATAAAAGTTTCTTCTTGATTCAAATCAAAGCTTCGCATGACCATTTTCCATCCTTAATTTAAATAGTTATTTATTTGGTGAAAGCAACAAGTGTGTGAAACATGTGGGTGAAACCATATAGATAAAGAAGTAAATTTTTATTCTATCCTTAGTGTGTATATACCCATTACCATGAATATTTATCTTCTTCTCTAGAACTACATCTTGAGTGTAGTTAATGTCAGATTCACTTATTTTTATTACATCTTGTTTTTGTGCGATTTCTCTTCTTTCCCCATGGAGTTATCCTTCGTGGAAGATTTTTGCTTTAGCCTTCCTGTACAACTCTTTATCTAGATAGAAAGTGGTTCCTTCTTGAGTTTATTTCTCATAAGGTGTTATTCTGGTTGACTGATTCATTCCGGTTTATTTATGGATTGAATCTATGGTCCCCAACAATATTATGATTTTAATTTGTGCAAGATTTGAGCTTTGGTTTGAAAATGTGCATTTATTTTGCCACGCGAAGTCTTTATCTCCTCAGCATGAATATATTGACATTTCCCCAGGAAGTACTATTTCTTTCCCTAGGAAATCATTAATGCAATTCCTTCTTGAAACAACAGGTGGCAGGTCTCTTTATATGAGCAACTTGTACTTCCCTAGTAAATTTGTCAGTTCCAAGAGAAGATTCAGATTTGTTACTCCAATGAATGGTAGCCTTGTCATTATGGAAGGTAGTTCGTTGCTGAGATTTGTTACTCCAATGAATGGTAGCCTTGTCATTATGGATGGTAGTTCATTGTTGAGATTTGTTACTCCAATGAATGGTAGCCTTGTCATTTTGGAAGGTAGTTCGTTGCTGACATTTGTTACTCCAATGAATGGTAGCCTTGTCATTAGGGAAGGTAGTTCATTATTGATATTTTTTACTCTAATGAATGGTAGCCTTGTCATTATGGAAGGTAGTTCATTGTTGAGATTTGTTACTCCAATTAATGGTAGCCTTGTCATTGTGGAAGGTAGTTCATTGTTGATATTTGTTACTCCAATAGGTGGTAGTCTCGTCATTATGGGAGATAATTCATTGTTGAGATGTTTTTCCGTTGGATGGTAGTCACGTCATTATGGGAGATAGTTCGTCATTGAGATTCGCATTACTCTGAAGAAGTTCTTTTGTTCCCAGTTGTAAGTACTG
Source organism: Vicia faba (assembly GCA_948472305.1). NCBI lineage: Eukaryota > Viridiplantae > Streptophyta > Magnoliopsida > Fabales > Fabaceae > Vicia > Vicia faba. The sequence goes on from OX451737.1 coordinate 1,484,589,555, forward strand.
GTTCTAATAGTTTATTACCTACCCTAATATTGGTATTTACGGGTATTATCTTACTACTTCTTTCCCCGGTGGGTCGACGTTACTTTTTTTTCTATCTCCTCAGTGAGTGGATAGTTCGTAGTCATCTGTCGATCACGATTATCCTTTAATTTCTCTCCTCAATCTTTGAGTTGATGACGCCTTATCTCTTCTTTGGGCTTTACCCCAATAGATTTGGGTCTCTTGTTCACCAGTGATTTATTTTCCTGGTCGGGTTTTTCTTTTGATCCCTATTTTTATTTGCTACATTCTCAGTGGTGTCTTGTGTCTTGTGTCATTTTAATGTGTTTGTTCATTTGCATTCATAATCATAAGCATTGCATGGTATCTTAGGGACAAAAATAGGGCTTGTTTTATATTTAAGTATCTTCAATCGCGTCGACATAAAGATTTTAACCTTCACATCTCCGGATAGAAGACACTTAAATAAGGGCAGCTGTTTTTACCCAATTTTTGCCCCTAAGATTCCTCTATCATGTCATATCAACTCAATAACAACAAGATCACACTAGGTTTTGGTCCTTCTCCTTATCTTTATCTTTGCTCATGGGGAATCACCAAGCACCTTGACTTGTATTTTGTGATCATCTATATTTTGTATTGATTAACTTTTAACTAATAAATACAATGAATGTTTGCCTATATTGATGATATTATAGGTGAAAGTACAACACATTCCATAAAGTTGATCTATAGGTTCATGAGTTTATTTCCATGCCTTTTTCAACAAATCTTTATTGAGATTCAAGCTTCATAATTGAAGATGTTTTAAAGTAATATCATGAACAAGTCTATTATGATCCGTCATGCCTCAAGTTTGTCAAAGATAGTCCAAAGATATAAGGGTTGATGGAAGAAGTTTGACCTAATTAGACAAGTTTTGGATTTGTTGGTCACAAGTGCATATCTCCCTCAATTCTCAATATTTAGAAGTGGTTATGGTTGCTATGGTTCCTCATTATCATCCTCAACAACTTTTATTTACAAGACAAAAGTATTTGTGCAAGAAGGTTTGTCAAAATTGAGAAGAGTTTCCAAGGCATTTTGTTGCTCTAGGGGCTAGGGTTTTGAACTTCTAAAGGCTATATCTTGATCATTTTTTGGTATTTTTGAGTGATTACAAAGACATGCACCTCTTTAAAGGGTTATCAACAAATCACTTCAAAAGTATCAAGAAATGTTTTTGTTGAAGATACCTAATGATGAAGGAATATTACAAGTCCTCTAGATAAGCCATCAAATTCCCTTATGTGACTTCAAAAGATCATAAGTTGGTCAATTTTTGTCTCCTTAAGCCTACTCCTTTTCTACAATGATCTTGGAGATGTGAACTTCAACTCTCCTTTTATGTGCTAAGCTTGTAAATGGATGGGAGATGCCCTATGGATGCAAAAGATTATAGGTCATCTCATGAATTTCCACCAACTTCACAAAGTCATAACTTTCTCAATTTTTGTATTTTTTAAATGATTCAAATCTCAAATTGTCATTCAAATGGTCTACTTCATGCCATATTTTTTGGTCAAGAGCAAATTTTAAATGGAAGGCCATGTTTGGATGCAAGACATTATATGTCATTTTGAAGAAAAAACTTAGAATTTTTCTAAGTACAAAAAGTCAAAATCTTTTTCTCAACTTTGACCCATCACAACTTTCAGCTCAAGCATCAATTTGATTCGATTCTTTTCACATTGTGAAGTTTGTGATCTCATATTTCCAATTCATCAAGAATCAAGTCCTAAGGTTCCCTAAACCATGCACACCATTGATTCAAAGGTGGTACCTTGAAACTGAAGTTTTCTCCAAAGTCAAAATTTGAAATCCTTGATTTGGCCTCTAAACATAAAATTTATGCGTGTTTTTACTTCTAATCAGGTTTAATGAACTTCTTGAGATGACTAGATCATTGAAATGCAAGCTTTGGTTGAGTTTTAAGCAAAATAGAAGTCACACTTTTCATGTTTGCAACTTCACACGATTTCCCTCCAAACTTCATCATTTCACACGCTTAAGAATTCCATTAGTTTCCCCATAAATAGAGGGTCATACCTCATTCATTTTCTCAAGCTTAGAGATCCAGAACCACCCTGTCAAACTTCCTCTTGAACCCACTTTTCTGCAACTTCTAATTTTTGTTATTACAACTTTCCTCAATCAATTATCTTTGTTAATTCATCATCCTTGAACCTCACTGAAGCTAACAAAAGAAGAACTAAGATTTAAGACTTCCTAAATCGTGCTAGCCAAGTCAAGTTTCAGAGCTCTGAATTTGAACTTCAATAGATAGATTCCTTCACCAATTCTCTCAAACTTTGATACTGTAACGAAGCTCTCATCATTCTGATTCCTGTCGAAACATTTATTTTCAACTGGAAGTGAGTTTTGGCCATGAATTTTCAAATCTCTTTTCAAATATTTCCTTCCAAAACGACTGAGCCACACCTTACATAAATTTTTCGCGAGGGTACCATTAGAATCATCTTGAAGAGACGAAGCGAATGGTACCGGTCTCGTGCTCTAATTTTTCCATTTCAGAGACCTGTAATTCACGTGGATGGAGTTTGAAGATTACCAACGTGTCATCTCTCAACCAATGATATCGTGCCATTTGTTTTTTTTTTTTAATTCTGATTTTACAAATGATTTAGTGTTTTATTCACTAAGGACCATGATAAGCACAACGCGTCTGATCCATTTGATTAACTTACTAACGCATTTTGACTCTCATCCAATGGTCTACATATTTTTGGTTTTTTATTTTATTTTCTGATTTTCATATTTTACTTGTTTTAAACTTCAAAAATTCATAAAAAATTCATTTTAACTTTAAAAAATCTGAAAAAATTCTTAAAAATACTTTTGATTTTTCTCTTTCTGATTATTATTTTTTCACAATTTTATTTTGTGTTTTTACATTTTTTATATTTTTCACTTTATTTGAGTTATCTTATATGTTTAAAAATACTTTTCTTAATTTTTAAATTCTGAAAAAAAATATGGAAGGATCCAATGACCTCTTGACAAATATTGGTGACCTCATTTTATTTTTATTTCTGACTTTACTATTTTTCACAATTTTTGGTTTATTTTGCCTATTTCTTTTAATTTTAAAAATAGTTTCTTACTTTAAAAAATTATCAAAAATTTTATAAAAATATTTGAGCGTATTTATGATTTTTCTATGGTCTTATTTAACTTTTCTTGGATGTTTGGAATATAGTTGCTAATTTCCCATTTTATTTTCATTTAAAAACCATTTTAAAAATCTTTTTCTTTATTTTTAAATACAATTTTATTTTGTATATATTCTGGTTGATCTTGGACTATGAGATTTTGTTCATAAGCTTCTTTAACATCATTGGATCTTGGGTGTTGAGTTTAACTCCACCAAAATGAATGGATGATTTTAATGATGACTTGATTAAATTTTTGGTTCAAATGTTTATTTAATTCTTATCACATCTCTTTTCATCTTATCCTCTTATTGTGTCACATGTTGTTAGAGGATGATATACATATCATCTCTCTAAATATAGTAAACATAAATTGCTATTTAACCGGCCTCAAAATAGGTGCGACTTCCATATAAGTCCACTTATGATTGCTTAACATAGCGCTAAATTTTGTCCCGATTCAAGAAATGATCATTTGTGGCCCAAACCCATGTTTGTAAGTCCAAGTATGTTAATTTGAATCCTTTGATCCAATAACCTTGAGATTCATTGTTAGGAGGCATTATTCTCATCAATCCTCTAATGAATCTTCATAAGCTCTGGTCAAAGTGAATCACTTAAACATCATTGCTCATTTATGGTTGCCTTGAGAATTTTAAATGAATGATATACTTGACAAAAACCAAATGAAACTTTTTGTTGAGAGGATTTGTTTTTATCAATCCTCTAATGAGTTTCAAATGCAAGTTTCAAGATGGTCATTCAACTAACCTTTAATTTCTAACAATTGACTTTATTTTGTGTTTTTACTTTAAGCACATTTATTTTAGAATTTATATTTCATGCTATTTTTATCTTTGCTCATTTGAGCATTTACTTTTATGTCATCTTTATTTTTACCCCTTGAGCTTTTCATTTTCTTTTTGAAGATACTTAATAACCTACTTGAACAATAAAAAGCTTTAATGTCACTTGTACTATTTGGTTACCATCCTTGGCATTATGGAGTGATGGACTTTTTGGACTTAGAATTAGAAACCTTTACCTACCTTGAGACCTTGTGACCTCAAATGTTATTTTGTCTGGAGCTCTTGGGGTTTACCCCAAGACATTGGGCTGTTTGCTTATTTTGTGTGCAGGTTATTGTGATTACATGCTTTGTCTGTGATCGAGAATTCATCTGTATATAGCCGTTACTCTTCCCAATTTTTAAGACATAAAGTAATTGAAGCTTGGTTTTCTTAAGAGGTTTATTATCTTTGCTTGTTTGGTTTCAAATTCAAAGGATGGGAATTCTACATTGACTCATTGTGTCAAGTGTTGGCTTCTTGTTTGTTAGACGGTTCTTTCCCCTAACATTTACCTTATGCTTTAGGATAGTCCCTTCATCTCCTCCCATATTCTTTAATTTCAAAAATCTCCTCCCTCCTTTTGAAAACTCTTCTTGTTTTTAAACTTGAACCTCTTTCACAATAAACTTGGAATTAGGTCCATGTATTTTCAAAAATATTTTCTTAATCAAACTTTAACCAACCTAATAATACTTTTACATTTTTTTGTGAGAAGACTAAAAGTTAATAAATCTCATTCAAACCATTTTTTTCCATTTTGGCTTTTGTTTTAAAACTTTTCTCAAAAGATTAGACTCTTGTCAATCTTTGTAGTGATGCGAGCTACTATACGTCTATGATATATAGTGAAGTGAGATATTTTCCACTTGGGTGTTGAGTGAAGCTTTGTTCATTTTAAAATCCAAGTTGTATCCTCCATTTTGAGATGACGCAAATTCTCCTTTCTCATAATCGTAGGTAGTAAGTATGTTTTCCACTCGGATAACACGATGATGTCTCGTCTCTTAAAATTAACCAACACACTTGTATTTTAATTTTTTTTAAAGGTGAACTACGAGTACCCTGATCCCCTATTGCATGTTAGGTGGTACGTAGTCACTAAAGGTTCACAACTGCGGAGGGTGCAAAAATTGTAAAAAAATACTTCTTTTCTCATCTCCACCATCTATTTTTATACAACATTTATAGCCAAAATACACAGATTTTCAAAGAGGTTTCCGCGGAGAACCGTAGATGTTTAGGGTGCTAGTACTTTCCCTTTGCATAACCAACCCCCAAACTTAGATTCTCTCCCTCTTTTTGGGTTATTTGCTCTTTTCCCATTCCTTTGGAAACAATAAAGCATGGTGGTGATTTTTATTTTGATCTGTGCGAGTCAAGTCAATCTAATGGCTTTGTCTCAACATTTCTACCGCTACAGAAAAAATGGCGACTTCACTGGGGAAAGATTTACCTATTGCTGGTCTATCCCTAAGTGGGTTGAGCCTATCTTTGTTTATTTGTGTATGTGTTATTATCTGTTGTATGTTATATGTTGTATATATATATATATATTTGTCTGGATTTTCCTAGTTTTCAGGGTGCTTGGTGATTACTCATGAGTCCTATACCCGGACTTGGGCAAACTTAAGATAGGACGAGCGATATAGTCATGTTAACTTTTATGGAGTAATTCTAAAAAAGGAGTCATGAGATCCCCCACTCAGTGGAGGCACCTTTGACTATAGTGTCGTTTACCGAGTAATCGAGAAGACGTGCTACTTTCGACTTGAGAGCCTGCTGAAACTAAGAAATGTAGAACCTTTAACCCATCTTGGCCTTTTAGGTGTAGTGCGAAAGTTTTGAAGGAGTAATCTGGAAATGGTTGTCACGCGATACTACACTCAGACGAGTTTTTCCTGAGAATATTGCTAATTACTGAGTAAACTGGGAAGTTGGTAATATCCGAAGGAAGATTGTAGACTTTGGGAACCTCTTAGAACCTTGTTCGGCAGGTGATAAACTTTTAGACCATACCTTGTAGGTAGTACCTTTGACCTCATGCTCGTGACGTTGAACTTGTGAACCCTATATTTGTGATCTTGTGTGTGATTGTTTCATCATGCATTCATGCACCCATGAGCATCCGTAAAAAACATTTTGTTTCAAGGGACTTAAAAGTTGACTCTTTACGAATATCTCAAGTACTTTTTGACTATGGATTCAGGAAAAAGAAAGACTAAGAAGTATAGTTTCAAAGATCCCAAGATAGATGACTTGATGAGTCTGATTCCTGAGATCAAGAGTTCTAAAGATTTTCAGAGAAAGTATGGGTCCACCATTTCTCTTATGAAGCTCTGGATGAAAGAGGGTATTCTCTCGACTTTGGTCCAGTTATATGATATGATGTATCGATGCTTTACTTTCGCTTATTATTATTTAATGCCTACATTGGAAGAGTATTCTTATCTATTGGGTTTACCTATTACTGATCGTGTTCCTTTTACTGGTTTGGAGCGAGAGCCAAAATCCCATGAGATTGCTGCTTTGATCCATTTGGGGAAGTCTAAGGTTGAAACCCAAATGACTACCAAAGGAGGGATTAGAGGATTACCCGCTCAGTTCTTATTAGAGAAATCTTGCTATTTTTCTAGGATGAAGAGTATGGTAACTTTTGAGGCCATTTTTGCTTTACTTGCTTATGGGTTGTTCTTATTTCCCAATGTCGACAAGTTTGTGGATATGAATTCCATTAGGATCTTTATGATTGCAAATCCAGTCCCTACATTATTGGGTGATTCCTATTACTCTATTAATCTTTGGGATTCTTACCAGAGAGGGATGATAATTTGTTGTGTGCCTTTGTTGTATCAATGGTTTATTTCTCACTTGCGTCAGTATGATGCTTTATGGGATGTCAAGAAGGACCTTGTTGGGCTCCAAAGAATATGGCCCTTACTCATTCAGATATTGTTTGGTATCATCAGGCTTACTATGATGTGGAAATTGTCGACATTTGTGTTAGTTTCCCCAATGTACCTCTTCTTGGTACAAAGGGAGGAATTAACTACAATCCCATTCTTGCACGATGACAACTTGGATATCCGATGAGGGATAATCCAAATAGCATTCATTTGAGTGGTTTATTCCTTAAAGAGGGAGAGGTTCATAAAGAAGCTAAAGAGGAGATTGCGAAGGCTTGGCGTCACATTCACAGGAAGAGCATGAAGGACTTGGGACCTAGAGGGGTTGTTTCTTTGGAACCTTATCTTCAGTGGGTACAAGCAAGATCCATCCAGTTGAAACTGCCATATTCCCGTGAAGCACCCATGCCTGATATGTTTCTAAAGACAACTCCTCCCTTATTAGATGATGTGGAAGAGCTTCAGCTTGCCTTAGTCAGGATGCAACATGAAAAGGAATCTAGGAAGAATAAGTGTAAGACTTTAAAGGTGTCCTACCGAGCAGACTTGAAAGAGAAAGATGACCTGATTAAGATTCTTGAGAGTCGTGCTATAGAGACGATGGAGAGGCAAGAGGATTTATTTTCCTCTAGAGCTTAGTCAAGACCTAGTTGCTTGCTTCCAGACTCTGGTGATTGGAAAGACGTCGCGAAGAGGTATGCAGAAGAAAACAAGCAGTCGAAGGCTCAGATTTCAAGACTCATAGGGAAACGTCAGTGTGTGGAGTGATATTCATCAGCCTTTCTTTCTTAGGATATTCGATTTTTATCTTATCTTGTACTTTGTATTATTGAAACTTGTACTAAAAGTTGTAGTCTGTTTTGAAGTTATTATAATGAGATTTTTAGTATTTCAAATGTGTTAGTACTTTAATATTTGCAAATTGTCTATAAATATTTGAGTTCCTTAAAATATTAATAATAAAATAAATCATGCGCATTTCATATCATGCATCATATTATACATACTTCTTGCATTTCTGTTCATATCCATGTGTCTTATTGTGCTTCTTTACTTTATTCAGCAAGCTGTCTCACCAGTACAATACTCGGGATAATTTCAGAAAGAAGATTGATAATCTAGAACAAGAGAATCGCGAGTTACGCGAAGAAGTTACTGCTCTGAAGGCTGGTATGGCCAATATCACTGCTTTGATGGAATCGTTGGTGTTTGCTCAGAATTAACCACCACTTGCTCAACCTCAACAGACAACGGTTACTTCCAAAGCTCTGACAGTTCCTGTTTCTATTACTCCAGTTACTGTTGTTCATAATCGTAAGCCTCAGGGTTATCTATGGGGAATGCTAGAGAGCTTCATGCCAGAAGGTTATAATCAAGATGCTCAGGTTGCTCCATTTAGTCAGGCTGTTGCTGCTTCTGCACCTCTTATAGTGCATATTACTCCTACTGCTAGAAATGAGATTCACTATGTCGCACCTCCTTCGGCGGATGTTGTACCATTTGCTAATGATGAATTTTATCAACCTATTCCTCCACCAAGTGAAATCTTGGGTGTCTATGATCGAATGGATGATTTTCAGGATCAGTTTGATAAAATGCAGAAAGAGTTAAAGACCCTCAGAGGAAAATAATTGGTTGGGCAGAATGTGAATGATTTGTGTTTGGTTCCAAATGTGAAAATACCTGCAAAATTCAAAGTACCGAAATTCGAGAAGTACAAAGTCAATACTTGTCTTTGTTCTCACTTAGTGATGTATGTGAGAAGGATGTCCACTCACACTGATAATCAACGCCTATTAATTCACTTTTTTCAAGACAATTTGACTGGTGCAACATTGAAATGGTACATGAGCCTGGATAGTGCCAATGTTCATACTTCCAACGACCTGGGTGAAGCGTTTATTAGATAGTACAAATATAATGTGGACATGGCACCTGACCGTGATCAACTCAGGTAATGGTCCATAAGGACAAAGAGTCATTTAAAGAATATGCACAGAGATGGCGCGAGATAGCTGCCCAGGTGGTGCCACCTATGGAAGAACAAGAAATGACCAAGGTCTTCCTGAAAAACCTTGGATCCTTTTATTACGAAAAAATGGTTTCCAGCGCGCCTAGTGATTTTAACAAAATGGTAAGCATGTGATTTCGCTTGGAAGAAGCTGTAAGAGAGGGTCGCTTGACAAGAAGTGAAAATTCCTCCAGTACGAAGAAACCGTCCTATGGGTTTGCTAAAAAAAAGAAGGAGATACCAACGCTGTTATTCAAGAGATAAGGGTTAATCCTCCTAGAAGAAGTAATCAGCGCCACAAACAGGTTGCTTCAGTAACTCCAGTTTTTAATATCGCTCCGACCATAATTACTTATCAAAGACCATCCCCTCAAGGATATCAAGGGAAGAATCAGAGGAGAGAGAATTTTGACTCTATCCCCATGAGCTATGCAGAGTTACTCCCAGCATTGATTCAGAAAAAGTTGGTTCAGACCAGGCCACCCCCTACTATACCATCACCTTTACCTTGGTATTATAAGGCAGATCAGACATGCGCTTTTCTTCAGGGTGCACTAGGGAACAATGTGGAAAACTGCTATCCTCTAAAATTAGAGGTACAAGAAATGGTGAGATCTAACCTTTTGTCCTTTAAAGATGTCGGCTCTAATGTAAAAGATAATCCTTTGCCAAAGCATGGAGGAACAAATGTTGTCAACATGGTTGCTGGTTGTCCGGAGGACTTCCAATTTTCGATATCAACCTGGTCAGAGGTGACTTGGTAAAGATTCATGCCGACCTTTGCGATTTTAGTTACTATACGCATGACCAATGTAGTTGTGGTAATTGCGGTACTAATATACAGGGGTGTGATAAGATAAAGGCTGATTTACAGGAAATGATGGATGAAGGCTTCATTCATATAATCAGGCCTAGGGCAAAATATGAGGAATAAATAAACATGGTCTTCAGATGTCTTAGAGAGTTCCAGATATTTGATGTGAACCATATGAATGATTATTTGGTGCAATTTCACGCTACCTTCTGCCACATGGATGGTCAAGTAGAACATCATTATGGATCTTTCCGAATATACTGCAGAGATTCCCGAGGTTGTGTATAGATAGATGATTGCCAAAGGGAATTTGAAAGTATTAAAGATAATATGCTTGAACCTCCTATCTTGCTCCCTCGTGTTGAAGGAAGACCGTTGATCATGTATCTGACATTGTTAGATAATTCTATGGGTTGTATTTTGGGACAACAAGATGAAATAGGGAACAATGAATATGCCATTTATTATCTCAGCAAGAAGTTTAATGACTCCGATTCATGGTATTCTATGCTGGAAAAGACATGTTATGCTCTGGCCTGGGCGGCAATATATGTTAAGTCATACTACTTGTCTGATTTCCAAAATAGATCCAATTAAGTATATCTTTGAAAAGCCTGCTCTTACTGGGAGAATTACCCGTTGGTAGATGTTGTTGTCTGAATATAACATTGAGTACCATACTCATAAGGCTATAAAAAGTAGTGTGTTGGCAGATTATCTCGCTCACCAACCGATGGATGATTATCAGTCTGTTAAATATGATTTCCCTGATGAGGAGGTGATGTTTTTGAAAACAAAATATTATGATGAACCTTTTCCTGGGGAAGGTCCTGATCCTGAATCTCGGTGGGGTATGGTATTTGATTGAGTTGTGAGTGCTTAAGGGAAAGGACTTGGTGTTGTGATTATCACTCCTCATTGATCACACATTCCTTTTACTGCAAGGCTGACATTTGATTGTACTAATAAATGGGAGAGTATAAAGCTTGTATCATGGGTCTCAAGGAGGCCATTGATCTCAGAATCAAAGTTCTAGATGTGTATGGCGATTCAGCTTTGGTAGTAAATCAGATTAAAAGAGAATATGATACTCGTCACCCCGGCTTGACCCCTTACAAAGACTATGCTAGAAGATTATTACCCTTCTTTAACAAAGTTGAATTCCGTCATATTCCTAGAGATGAAAATTAGATGGCGGATGCTTTTGCAACTCTGGCTTCTATGTATCAAGTGAATACTTGGAACGATGTGCCTCGTATCATAGTGCAACATTTGGATAGACCGGTTCATGTGTTTGCAGCAGAGGGAGTAGCAGATGAAAAACCTTGGTATTATGATATCAGGCATTTTCTCCAGACTCAAGAATATTTGGCCGGTGCGTTAAATAAAGATAGAAAGACATTGAGAAGGTGGACAGGAAGATTTTTCCTCAATAAATATGTGCTATACAAAAGAAATTATGACATGGTCTTGCTCAAATGCGTGGATAGACAAGAAGCATACATGTTGATGCATGAGATCCATGAAGGTTCCTTTGGCACCCATGCTAATAGACATTCAATGGAAAAAAGGATGCTTAGGGAAGGTTATTATTGGCTGACAATGGAATCTGGCTGTTATAAACTTGCAAAGAAGTGCCACAAATTCCAGATCTATGCTGACAAAATTCATGTGCCTCCGACGCTTCTCAATGTTATCTCTTCCCCATGGACTTTCTCTATGTGGGGAATTTACATGATTGGAATGATTGAACCAAAGGCGTCGAATGGACATCGTTTCATTTTAGTGGCAATTGACTACTTCACCAAATGGGTGGAAGCAACTTCATATGCTAATGTTACTAAGCAGGTGGTAGTATGCTTTATCAAGAAAAATCTCATATGTCGTTATGGTGTGCCAAGTAGGATTATCATCGACAACGACTCATATCTGAATAACAAGATGATGATAGAACTTTGTGAAGAATTCAAGATTGTCCATCATAATTAATCTCCTTACAGACCAAAGATGAATGGGGCTGTTGAAGATGTTAATAAGAACATCAAGAGGATCATCCATAAAAGGGTTGTTACTTATAAATATTGGCATGAGATTCTCCAGTTTGCTCTGCATGGGTATCGAACATTTGTCCGAGATTCAACAGGGGCAGCCCCGTTCTCTCTTATGTACAACATGGAAGCAGTGCTCCCCGCTGAGGTTGAGATCCCCTCTTTACGTGTGATAATGGAAACCAAGTTGTCAGAGGCTGAATGGGTATAGAACGGGTTTAACCAGTTGAATCAGATTGAAGAGAAGAGAATGACGGCTTTGTGTCATGGTCAGTTATACCATAAGAGAATGAATAGAGCTTTTGATAAGAAGGTCAAACCTCGTGAATTCTGAGAAGGCTACCTCGTGCTCAGGAAGATCATGTCTTTTAACGCTGTTTCCAGGGGCAAGTGGACTCCCAATTTTGAAGGCCCGTATGTTGTCAAGAAAGCCTTCTCTGGCGGTGCATTGATTCTTGAAACTATTGATGGCGAGGAGTTTCCACGTCCCGTGAATGCTGATGCAATCAATAAATACTTCACCTAAAGAAATAAAAGAACAACTTGCTAAATCGAAAACCCGATAGGGCGGCTTAGGCAAAAAGGAGCGTCTCGGTAGGCTGAAAACCCGAAAGGGCAGTCGAGGCAAAAATTAGAGACATAAACAAAATAAATTTTTCCTGGTAGGTTGAAAACCCGTAAGGGCAATCTAGGAAAAAGTTAGGGATTTCTTGTCAAGTAACTGCATCAGACAAGACTTTATCATTGAAGCAACAATCTTCTTGGATCGTTGCCGCTCTTCAACCAAAGTCACTGCTCAGGAATTCAAAGTTGTTAGGGAGAATAGTGGTCATTGTATTTCAATGTATCTTTTCAAATATATATTACCATTTTCCAAAATTTGTAATCATCTATGGAGTCTCGCCTTCGCGGACTACCATCCTATTAATAAAGTTTGAGCCTTTATCCAATTTTTTGCAATTCTTATTTTATTCAGCTTACAAAGACTTCATTTATTATTTATAGTAATTTTTAAAGCAAACCGATTAAATAAAAAATTTGTTTTTTTGAAAAGAATTTGCAAATTACTTTTTACTTTATATTTTGTGTCTCAAGGAGAACAGAAATAGTGACCCCAAGGATGGAAGAACTCTGAAATTTTTGAAGTAGTTATTCCCCATGAAGGCTATCCCAGGTCACTTTTGTTGGTATGCGTACCATCTTCTTGTGATTCTCAGATAGTTGAAGATGTTACCAATTGATGTATGGTGCGATGTTGGGTTTGTGATCCCTGTTTCCCCAGTCAAGTCTTGGTTCATTTTGATTTCGGGTTTTCATATTCTGGAGTCTCTATCCCTGATTCTCTAGTAAGGTCTTCGCCCACATGACGAAAGTCTCTTCCCTCTTTGAGTGTTGAGATGAAATCATTTGCAAAACATTGCCCTTTGCAGTGCTAGCATTTTTGTCGTTGTTTGTTTTCCAGGAAACCATACAAGGGAAATATCTTTTCTAATAAGTGTTGAAACAATTGTCAACTTTTGAGTTTTCTCTCGCCAAGTGCTGGGTTTGATTTAAAATCCCCATAAGTTTGATTCCTTGCTATAATGTTTGACTTTCTTAAAACCCCAAATAATACTGAGATAACATGTCTTTCTGAAAATTGTTATCCCCATGAGGTTTCATAATTTCCCCCCAGAGAAGTTGGTGCAATACTCACTCTCAATATTGAAGAATGTATTTTGGGCTTCTCTCGACGATGTAGTGTTTCCTTCCCCAATGAAATCAATACGAGATCCTCAATTGATGTCTCGAAAATGTGGTTTTCATCTACCCTATTGAAATCAGTATTGCAATCCCCAATAGAAATACAGACCTAGAAACATTTGTTTTCCCCATTGAAGTTTGTGTGAGATTCCCCGGTGAAGCCTGGAGGAGGATATTATATCCCTATATCTGTACTGATTTATTGTTATGATTTGATTACTTTCAGATTATGTTCCTTTACATTGAAGTTAAGCCGCAAAATAGGAATCTGTTTCCTCAGTTGGTGCTTACTTTCTTATGAAATTTTCATCTTGGATGTGATTTAGCCGAGTATTGACTTTACCCAAGTTAGTTTTGTCTGGTTATCCCTAGTGTTATATATCTATTTTGTCAGCATATAAATGATAACATTCATACGTTCACACATACATCATGCATAGTTGAATTTAGAAAATCATTGCTCATTTGAATTCATTAATATCTTGTTGGCATATTACCCTGTTTTGAAGAGTTGTGTTATCCTCTCTTCAATAGAATGTCAACTTTAGGTAGAAAGTGTATATTCTTATAATTTCCCCACTGAGTTATCCCTCGTGGAAGATTCTTGCTTTAGCCTTCCTGTACAGCTCTTTGTCTGGATAGAAAGTGGTTCCTTCTTGAGTTTATTTCTCATAAGGTGTTATTTTGGTTGACTGATTCATTCTGATTTATTTATGGATTGAATCTATGGTTCCCATCAATATTATAATTTTGATTTCTGCAAGCTTTGAGCCCTGGTTTGAGAATGTGCATTTATTTTTCCACGTGAAGACTTTATCTCCTCAGCAGGAATATATTAATATTTCCCCAGGAATTACTATTTTCTTTCCCTAGGAAATCATTATTGCAATTCCTTCTTGAAACAGCAGGTGACAGGTCTCTTTATATGAGCAACCTGTACTTCCCCATTAAGTTTGTCAGTTCCAAGAGAAGATTCATATTTGTTACTAATGAATGGTAGCCTTGTCATTATGGAAGGTAGTTCGTTGCTGAGATTTTTTACTCCAATGAGTGGTAGCCTTGTCATTATGGAAGGTAGTTCATTGTTGAGATTTGTTACTCCAATAAATGGTAGCCTTGTCATTATGGAAGGTAGTTCGTTGCTGAGATTTGTTACTCCAATGAATGGTAGCCTTTTCATTATGGAAGGTAGTTCGTTGTTGAGATTTGTTACTCCAATGAATGGTAGCCTTGTCATTAGGGAAGGTAGCTCGTTGTTGAGATTTGTTACTCCAATGAATGGTAGCCTTGTCATTATGGAAGGTAGTTTGTTGTTGAGATTTGTTACTCCAATGGATGGTGGTATCATCATTATGGGAGATAGTTCATCATGGAGATTCACATTACTCTGAAAAAGTTATTTTGTTCTCAGTCGTAAGTACTGGTGCTAATCGTTTATTACCTACCCTAATATTAGTATTTACCGGTATTATCTTACCACTTCTTTCCCCGGTAGGTCGATGTTACTTTTGTTTTCTATCTCTTCAGTGAGCGGATAGTTTGTAATATCATGACAAAGTCTTTTATGATCCATCATGCCTCAGTTTGTCAAAGATAGTCCAAAGATGGGTTGATGGAAGAAGTTTGACCTAATTGGAAATTTTTTGGATTTCTTGGTCACAAGTGCATATCTCCCTCAATTCTCAATATTTAGAAGTGGTTATGGTTGCTATGGTTCCTCATTATCATCCTCGACAACTTTTATTTATAAGACAAAAGTATTTGTGCAAGAAGGTTTGTCAAAATTGAGAAGAGTTTCCAAGGCATTTTGTTGCTCTAGGGGCTAGGGTTTTGAACTTCTAAAGGTTGTATCTTGCTCATTTTTTGGTATTTTTGAGTGATTCCAAATACATGCTCCTCTTTAAAGGGTTATCAACAAAATCACTTCAAAAGTATCAAGAAAAATTTGTGTGGAAGATACCTAATGATGAAGAAAGATTACAAGTCCTCTAGATAAGCCATTAAATTCCCTTATGTGACTTCAAAATATCATAACTTGGTCCATTTTGTCTCCTTAAGCCCACTCTTTTTCCACAATGATCTTAAAGATGTGAACTTCAACTCTCCTCTTATGTGCTAAGCTTGTAAATGGATGGGAGATTCCCTAAGGATGCAAAAGATTATAGGTCATCTCATGAATTTTCAACAACTTCACAAAGTCATAACTTTTTCAATTTTTGGAGTTTTAAATGATTCAAGTCTCAAAATGTAATTCAAATGTTCTACTTCATGCCATCTTTTTTGTTCAAGAGCAAATTTTAAATGGAAGGCCATGTTTGTATGCAAGACATTATAGGTCATTTTGAAGAAAAAACTTAGAATTTTTCGAAGTACAAAAAGTCATCATCTTTTTCTCAACTTTGACTCATCACAACTTTCAACTCAAGCATCCATTTGATTCCATTCTTTGCACATTGTAAAGTTTGTGATCTCATCTTTCTAATGCATCAAGAATTAAGTCCTAAGGTTCCCTAAATCATGCACGCCATTGATTCAAAGATGGTACCTTGAAACTGAAGTTTTCTCCAAAGTCAGAATTTGAAATCCTTGATTTGACCTCTAAACACAAAATTTATGCGCATTTTTACTTCTAATCATGTTTAATGAACTTCTAGAGATGATTAGCACATTGAAACATAGGCTTTGGTTAAGTTTTAAGCAAAATAGAAGTCACACTTTTCATGTTTGCAACTTTACATGATTTCCCTCTAAACTTCATCATTTCACACGCTTAGGTATTCCATTAGTTTCCCTATAAACAGAGGGTCATACCTCATTCATTTTCTCAAGCTTACAGAGCAAGAATCACCCTGTCAAACTTCCTCTTGAACCCACTTTCTGCAACTTCGAATTTGGTTTTACATCTTTCCTCAATCCATTTTCTTTGTCAATTCATCATACTTGAACCTCACTGAAGCTAACAAAAGAAGAACTAAGCTCAAAGGCTTCCTAAATCATGCTAGCCAATTCAAGTTTCAGAGCTCTGAATTTGAACTTCAATAGGTATATTCCTTCACCAATTCTCTTAAACTTTGATACTGTAATGAAGCTCTCATCATTCTGATTCTAGTCGTAACATTTATTTTCAACTGTAAGTGAGTTTTGGCCATGGATTTTAAAATCCCTTTTCAAATCTTTCCTTCCAAAATGACTGAGCCACACCTTACATAAATTTGTCGCGAGGGTATCATTGGAATCGTCTTGAAGAGACGAAGCGAATGGTACCGCTCTCGAGCTCTAATTTTCCCATTTTAGAGACCTGCAATTCACGTGGATGGAGGTTGAAGATGACCAACGTGTCATCTCTCAACCAATGATATCGTGCCATTTGTTTTTTCAAATTCTGATTTTATAAATGATTCAGTGTTTTATTAACTAAGGACCATGATAAGCGCAATGCGTATGATCCATTGGATTAGCTTACTAACGCATTTTGACTCTCATCC
The DNA here is from genome assembly GCA_948472305.1 of Vicia faba. Classification (NCBI taxonomy): domain Eukaryota; kingdom Viridiplantae; phylum Streptophyta; class Magnoliopsida; order Fabales; family Fabaceae; genus Vicia; species Vicia faba. Next base: position 1,484,606,622 of record OX451737.1, read on the forward strand.
AATGGTCTACATATTTTTGGTTTTTATTTTATTTTCTGATTTTCATATTTTATTTGTTTTAAACTTCAAAAATTCATAAAAAATTCATTTTAACTTTAAAAAATCTAAAAAATTCTTAAAAATACTTTTGATTTTTCTCTTTTTGATTATTACTTTTTCACAATTTTATTTTGTGTTTTGATATTTTTCACTTTATTTGAGTTATCTTAAATGTTTAAAAATACTTTTCTTAATTTTTAAATTCTGAAGAAAAAAAATGGAAAGATCCAATGACCTCTTGGAAAATACTGGTGACCTCATTTTATTTTTATTTTGACTTTACTATTTTTCACAATTTTTGGTTTATTTTTCTTATTTTTTTTTAATTTTAAAAATAGTTTATGACTTTAAAAAATTACCAAAAATTTTATAAAAATATTTGAGCTTATTTCTAATTTTTCTATGGTCTTATTTAATTTTTCTTGGATGTTTTGAATATAGTTGCTAATTTCCCCTTTTATTTTCATTTAAAAACCATTTTAAAAATCTTTTTCTTTATTTTTAAATACAATTTTATTTTGTATATATTCTGGTTGATCTTGGACTATGAGATTTTGATCATGAGCTTTATTAATATCATTGGATCTTAGGTGTTGAGTTTAACTCCACCAAAATGGATGGATGATTTTAATGATTTTAAATTTTTGGTTCAAATGTGATTTAATTCTTATCCCATCCCTCTTCATATTATCCTCTTCTTATTGTGTCACATGTTGTTAGAGGAGGATATACATATCATCTCTCCAAACATATGACACATAAATTGCTATTTGACCGACCTCAAAATAGGTGTGACTTCTATATAAGTCCACTTACGATTGCTTAACATAGTGCTAAATTTTGTCCCGATTCGAGAAATGCTAATTCGTGACCCAAACCCATTTTTGTAAGCCCAAGTATGTTAGAAGGCTTTGGTCTTATCAATCCTCTAATGAATCTTCATAATATTTGGTCAAAGTGAATCACTTAAACATCGTTGGTCATTTATGGTTGCCTTGAGAATTTCTAAATGACTGATATACTTGACAAAGAAAATGAAACTTGTTGTAGAGAGGCTTTGGTTTTATCAATCCTCTAATGATTTTAAAATGCAAGTTTCAAGATGGTCATTCAACTAACGTTTAAGTTCTAACAATTGACTTTATTTTGTATTTTTACTTTATGCTTTTACTTTAAGCACATTTATTTTAGCATTTACATTTCATGCTATTTTTATCTTTGCACATTTGAGAATTTACTTTTATTTCATTTTTATTTTGATCCCTTGAGCTTTTCATTTTCTTTTTGAAGATGCTTAATAACCAACTTTAACAATAAAAAGCTTTAATGTTACTTGGACTATTTGGTTACTATCCTTGGTATTATGGAGTGATGAACTTCTTGGACTTAGGATTAGAGACCTTGACCTACATTGAGACTTTGTGACCTTAACTTTTATTTTGTTTGGAGCTCTTGGGGTTTACCCCAATACATTGGGTTATTTGTTTGCTTTGTGTACAGGTTATTGTAATTACATGCTTTATCTGTGATCGAGAATTCATTTGTATACAGTTGTTACTCTGCCCAATTTTTATGAATATTTAATGCAATTTAAGCTTGGTTTTCTTAAGAGGTTTATTATCTTTGCTTTTTTGGTTTCAAATCCAAAGGAGGGGAATTTTACATTGACTCATTGTGTCAAGTGTTGGCTTCTTGTTGGTTAGACGGTTCTTTCTCCTAACTTTTACCTTATGCTTTAGGATAGTCCCTACATCTCCTCTCATCTTCTTTAATATCAAAAATCTCCTCCCTCCTTTTGAAAACTCTTCTTGTTTTTAAACTTGAACCGCTTTCACAATAAACTTGGACTTAGGTTCATGCATTTTCAAAAATATTTTCTTAATCTAACTTTAACCAACTTAATAATACTTTAACCTTTTTTGTGAGAAGACTAAAAGTTAACCAATCTCATTCAAACCATTTTTGCCATTTTGGATTTTATTTTAAAACTTTTCTCAAAAGATTAGACTCTTGTCAATCCTTGTAGTGATGCTAGCTAATATACTTCTATGATATGTAGTGAAGTGAGATATTTTCCACTTGGATGTTGAGCGAAGCTTTGTTGATTTTAAAATCCAAGCTATATCTTCCACTTTGAGATGACACAAATTATCCTTTCTCATAATCATAGGTAGTAAGTATGTTATCCACTCGGATAAGACGATGATGTCTCGTCTTTTAAAATTAACCAACAGACTTATGTTTTAATTTTTTTTTAAAGGTGAACTATGAGTACCCTGATCCCCTATTGCACGGAAGATGGTACGTAGGCACTAAAGGTTCGCAACCGCGACAAGTGAAAAAATTGTAAAAAAATACTTCTTTTCTCATCTCCACCATCTATTTTTTATACAACATTTATAGCCAAAATACACAGATTTTCAAAGAGATTCCTACAGAGTACCATAGATGTTTAGGGTGCTAGTACATTCCCTTTGCATAAACCAACCCCCAAACTTAGATTCTCTCCCTCTTTTTGGGTTATTCGCTCTTTTCCCATTCCTTTGGAAACAATAAAGCGTGGTGGAGATTTTTATTTTGATTTGTGTGAGTCAAGTCAATCCAATGGCTTTGTCTCAATATTTCTACTGCTACAGTTGCAGATAGCAAGAGTCGCCACCGAGTTTTCTTTTATCCAATAAGGAAAGGATGAAAAGAATAGGAAAGACCTTTGAGATTTATTGAGTTCGGGGGGTAGGTTATGAAAAGGGAAGGTGTTAGCACCCTTTTGATCCGTAGTTATCTACGGGCTCTTAATCGCTTATCTCACTTTGTTTTGAAAATATTTTGAGAATGCCAATTGTAAGGAGAACTTTGTAATGATTCCCGTATCTGTCCTCGAGAATGCGTACAAAGTGTTTATTAGAAAATATTTATTGAAAAGTGTTATTGTGTGAAATGTTTTATTTTGAAGAGCTTTGTGACAAGCGATTAAGAATGGTCTTCCTACTCAAGGTATTTATTATACTTTTCCTCCTCTTTTAAATAGTGCTATCCTACCACTAGTTAGTAGGAATACCTATCGTTGGATGTGAAGCGACAGGCGCGGGTCATCGTACAGTCATAAAGGAAACTCGTAGGGGCGCTTTAGCAATTCGTATGTGACTAGATCGTTTACCGAAGGTAGAATTGAAAAGGTTATCGAGGGACTATGATATTTTTAATCAAGGGATATTGCTAAAGAGTCCCCACATTCGAGGGATATGACTGTTTTTTCATCGAAGGCAACAAGTGAGGTTACCCTAGAGGTGGGTGTTTGAAGAGTGTTTTGTTTTCAATTTATTTATCTTGAAATTAGGGTTAGCTATCAATTATTTTTAGTCTTGCCATACAAACCTTAATTACTAGCAAAATAATATAGTAATAATGAAAAGCAGTAAAGTGCGAGAAATAAAATTCTATGCTATTACAAGGCTTCGAGAATGGGGGTACAAATAGTAAACAGGGGAAAAATAGAAAAACCCTAATTAAACTATTACAAGCTGTAAGCAATTACATAATTGAAAAAATGTGAAATAATAAGATACACGAAGCCGAAAGAATAGGGAAAGGAAAATTAGTTTTGATGATTTTTGATAGAAAAGTTTGAAGATTAACCTAAAAACCCTACTTAGTTTTAATTAAGAAAAAAATTAATTTATTTGAACAAACCCTAAGTTGATTTGAGTAAGAAAAGTTTAGTGAAAAACTAAAAACTAAGTTAATTAATTAAATGAAAACCTAAAAATTAATTTGGCTTAATTAAATAAAACACTAAGAATTAATTACGGTTTGTAAAAATGTTAGGGTTTTGACAAAAAGGTTTTGTAAAAAGGTTTATGAGAAAATAAGGGAAAAAAGTTAGAAGAATAGATAACTGTGTAAAAAATAACCAAAGGGGTAGGGGTGGGTGTTGAATCAATGCTCTCAGCAGCTTCATGCAACACATTTACCATCAGGCCAAGCGTGTCTTGGTGTTAGGATACAACTCCAACGCGTTTTGTTCAATCCTGCAAGCCATGAAAATATTAGGAAAAATAAAATAGCAAAAAGTTGGATCAAACACATGCCATTTGATACTAATGACTTAATGCACGCGCTTCAACCGCTAGGGCGGTAATACATCCGTTCATTTATATCAAACCATAAATATATAATATAAGATTGTGGCCTGAACCAAAGAGGCACTGGAGCCCTAGCTCTGGTCGTCTTCTTCGGTTTCCTTCTTTTATCAAACCTGCAAAATAAACAGAATTAGTAATCCAAAAACATCCTACCCCCTATTATAAGTGTTTGTTGGCAGCAATTTTAGTAAAACAACGTGCTGTTAATGTTTTGCTAAATATCTTGACATTTATAGAAAACTGTTTTGAATGATGTCAAAGCAAATGTCTTGACATCTTCCTCCTGAACTGATCTCAGCCAACATCAATATATGTTTTTCTGTTTTCTGATTTCCAGTGCTCCATAATTCAAGATTTGGACTCATAGGCAGCGAAAAATATGAAGGAATATTTTTCAAAATGCATGGATTTTATCTTGACCTGTTTTTACGGGAATATTAAAAATAATTGAATATTGGGTTTTAAAGCCCAAGCCCATAGTTGCGCATATATAAGGACTTGCTTCCTTATTCAAACCACCACAACTTTTGAAGAAGAATACTTTCTTTCTATTTTAAAAACTCTAAGTCTTTTAATTGTAAAACACTCTAGTATTGAATTAATACTTGTGTTGTTATTTGGGTTATTTATTGTGTATCATTCATAAGATTTTAAGCATTAAATGATTGAAGTTTTTAAACTTAGTATTTCTGTTGTTTCTTCACTGTAAGTGATTGAAGGGATTTGAGGAAGGCCTCATACCTAGGTGAGTCTTAGGTATAAGTATAGAACAAGTAATGATTAGATCGTAAACTGGTAGTTTACTCAGGGTCTATGAATTGATACTATTTAGTGGACTTGTCCCTTGCTTGATAGCCCCCAGAGTAGGTGTTGTTGTACACTGAACTGGGTGAACAATCTCTTGTGTTTTTACTTCTTTTGTTATTAATTCTCTTTACTTTTAAACAGATATATGTGTCGTGACATCTAATTCGACATCACATATCAGATACCAGAATTTCAATTGGTATCAGAACAGACATCCTGCTCTTTATCATGGTGAGATCCAGGGAAGATACTTTCTGGTACTATGGACAAGGAAGGAGGATTTGTGAACAGACCACCCATTCTGGATGGAAGCAATTATGACTACTGGAAACCATGTATGGTGGCCTTTTTAAAGTCTTTGGACAGCAGGGCTTGGAAAGCTGTTTTAAAAGGATGGAAACACCCTTTCAAATTTGGAGAAAATGGAGAACATACTTCTGAGTTAAAACCAGAAGAAGATTGGCCTAAAGAAGAAGATGAAATTGCTCTTGGAAATTCTAAAGCCTTGAATTCTATATTCAATAAAATTGACAAGAACATTTCCAGATTAGTGAATACATGTGAAGTTGCTAAGTGTTGTACCCCAAAATTTGCCCTCCCATATTCTTCAAGATTTGTCAAGAGTCATCCTCAAATGGTTCAAGACTTCACAAGGGTTGCACAACCCAAATGCCTCCTAAGGCAGTCAAAATTAGGGTTTTGGTTCTCTCAAGGAATTTGAGGTTTTCAGTGGTCCAATCAAGTCATATATGCCTATATACATTGCCAAGCATCTACATACCAAGTCTCAAGACTCACAACATCAAATTGCACAGTCAAAAGCCCTAATTGGTTCACAATCAACTGCAGGGGCAAAATGGTCATTTTACAGTCAAAAGTCAAAATTTTTGGTCAACATCTTATTTTGAAGCCACAATCATCATTTGATCAAGTCTTGATCATGATTCCACAAGAATGGCTCAAAAATCATCAAGGATGCAAAAGTTGATATTTTTGGAAGTTGAAAAGTCAATTGTAACTTGACCAGGGCATAACTTTTTCATGGTTCATCAGAAAAATCCCATCCGATTCTCATTTTGAAGGGGATGACATTTCCTACAACTCATCTTCACATTCCAAGTCCAAGAAATGCTCTCACAAAAAGTTATCAATTTCTACATTATAGGTCAATTTCAAAAGTCAACAAAAAGGCATTTTAAGTCAAAGACCATAACTTGAGATTGGTAAATCAAAATGACATGGTACCAAAGGCATTGGTTAGAGGACTACAAGACCTTTCCAAAATGTCCTAGAACATGTTCATATGATCAAAATTGAGCAAGATATGCATTGGAGAAGTTGGGAAATTTTTGTGAAATGGCAAAAGTCAACTATCCTTAAAACTTCAATTTTTGACAAAAGGGCCCACTTTCTTCCACTTGATTCAGCCTTGTCATTCCATACACGTGTCCCGTGATTAATTTCAAGACCAAACATTTATTTTTCCATTTTATTTAATTTTTATTGATTTAATTCATTTTAAATCCATAATAATTCAAATAAAATCTAAAAATTAATGGAAGGGCATCTTTTTGATTTGGACAACTTTCATATACCAGATGCGAACTCAAAAATTCATGCTAGGGGATTTTTGTGCATAAAATCTTGGTTTGGAACCAAAAATGGAAGGTTCTTTAATGGTGGTCAACAAGAATCTCCAAACCATAATTCCATGGATACCAAGCCCAAACTTTGACCTAATTCTATTCCCATACATATGCTGAACCTAAACCTAATACTATTCACGTGCAAAAGCTGCTACAGAGCCATAAACCAATTCCAAAAAACTCAAGAAAATTTGAAAACAGTTCTCCACATTCCAGGCCCTGTCAAACCAATTTGAGGATTCTAATACCTTGCATAAGTCCCCAGGAACACATTGCAATCAAAATCAAGCACTAAAGCCACAAGAATCATCAAAAACGGTTTAACACTTTGTACATATTTTTCAGAATCGCATCTCATTATTCATGCACATTTGATATGTTTTGTTGAGTGTTTTGTGTTCACAGGACCCATACGAAGCTAATGGTGTGGTTCAATTGCCTTGAAACACCCTGAAACCGAAACCACCATGGATAAGTTTTAGGGTTTTGAAGCTTTCAAATTAGGGGTTTGTAATACAGGAAAAATCAGGCTTTGAAAAATCCATGGTTGGATTCGTCAGGATGAGACGAAACTAAAACTACCCTCGCGAACAATTTATATTAATCAGGGAGCTATTCGCTATTTTTTACATTTGCAGGTTGTGGGGGTTTAAAACCCCCACTAATTGTTTTGTTTTACAGGCAAAAGGAGGAAGAAGACAACACGTGTGGAGACGTCATTGGGCAATTCAAATATAGCGCGCGTTTTTGTTAATTTCCAACATAGGCGTTATTTTCATATATTATGTTTATTGCCCATTATAATAACAAAGACAACGCAATGGCCTAGTGGGAGATGATGTGTCTGGTAAGCATTGGGACCTGGATTCGATTCCCAGGTCCCCCCAAAACTCAATATTATTTTTTCTAATGTGTTCCTATGCAGGCTTCCAAACAGCGTCCATCATGCATCTCAAGCGATCAGCCTGCCAAGTGGCCACTAACGCCAATCTGATGGCCATGAGGCGTGGACCATGGTGTTCCCAGTCAATGCTTGCACACTTGATTCCAGAAAGTCAACAGGCTTGGCTTATTGGGCCTCAGAAATTCCAGATCCACCTCCATTTTTGGTCCAGCACCCCTGGTTTATTATTCTTTTTTCATTTTCTTTTTCCTTTTATTTTCTTTAATAACTATGATTATTATTATTTAATTCATAGATATTTATTTTCATAAACAAAAATCAGAAAAACTAATATTTTTATTATTATTATTTATTAATTTCACTACTAATTATTTTTGTAAATAAATACTAACTTAAATTAACCTAGTTTAATTAGGTTTAAATTTTAATTTTCTTTTTACAATAAATAAAATTATTTAGACTTAGGTTTTTCTTTTGACACTTTTAATTTCCTCTTTTTATTTTATTTCATTAAAAACATAAAAAACACAAAAAAAACATTTTTTCTTTTAATAAATTAATTAATTAGTAATTAGGCGTAATTTTCACTTAATTGCAAAAAAGGACAATCTCATTCTTTCTCAAAAAAAAGGGTCAAAACCCTAAGGACGTCCCGATTCATTCTTTCACGCGTATTTATTTTTAATTCATTATTTTGTATCTGCTCAGGAAATGTAATAGTTAATTAGGATCTTTTACCGTTTTCTTTATTTTTCTCGCACTTTATTTCCAAACGGGTTTTTGTTTTTTGGCGATGTATAGACTCGCGCCTTGTAATAGTTAGATTTACCTTTTCCGCACTTTATTTTTCGCACTCTTAACAGTTAAAAATGCATGAAAGACTTGTATAACAAATAAAATCAATCCGTAGCTCACAAATAACATGTTCAAAGATAAACATAAACTGAATTGAACACACATGCACATGCCACTCCTAGGGTACGCCTCACTGGTTACCTCGAACGTGGTCGTCAAGTATAGGGTGTTTTAGAGGTCGCCCTCCTGTCTAAGATCCAGGTTGCCTCGAAACGGTTGCCTCGGATAAAAAGGATCTAGGACATTAGGGTTACTTCTAAGGTGTCCTACCATTACTTTGGTAACCACATTGTCCCTATAATCGAATTGACCCGAATAACTCCAACGATGGTGCTACCTACCTCTCAATGGTGGGATAGCACTATCTAAAGGACTCTTACACAGCTTAATTCTTTAGGGTAGGTAGATCTCATGGGTACTTGCTCTTTTCAAAACAAACAAAAATAACTTTTCACACTGACACTTTCAAAAGTTTTCAAACAAATTTTTCATACACTCTTGAGGACAAATACAAGAGTTACTTAGAAATTTTTCAAACGAAACTTTTTCAAAACCCACACACACTTGAAAAGCAAACAAATTTTGAAAACATAAGAGCAAGTACCTAAGAGCCCGTGGATAACCACGGATAGAAAGGGTGCTAACACCTTCCCTTTCTATAAATCTACCTCCCGAACCGAGAAACATTCTCGAATAAGGAATTTTGCTGTGCTTTTGTCCTTTCCATGTTGGAGAACATAAAAGACGGTGGCGACTCTTGCTTACCGCGACATTTCGCGAACCAGCTTAAAAAAACAGTCAGTTCTATTTCCACCAATCACAGAACTGGCGACTCTGCTGGGGACTCCGTATAAGTGAGGTGTACCTTAGGATTAGACCACTCTTATGTTTTCAATTGCTTATTTTGTTTGCTTTAAAATTGTGGGCCTGTCTTGGAGTTTCATAGATCCTAACCCGGATCTGGGGGATACCTTTTAGAAAGTAGCAACAAACTGTGAGGGAACTGTGCGGGGTATACCGACACGGTTGAAGCAGTTTGCTACGTTGATGTGACACTTTGGTGAGTACCGGTAACCCTTGAGTCAAGTCAAGGAGAGTACGGGGCCGCCGCGTGGTGTCGTGAAGCATCAACTGACCTTAGGAACCTTACTTGACCATCCTGGCCTCTTTAGGGTAGTGAGATGACCGACTTTGGTGCAGTCCGAAGTTGGTAGATACTCGATACTACACTCATTGAGGGTTGTTTTTCTTGGAATATTTTGATTGCCAATTTAGTGGCTAAATCAAAACAATGAACACAGAAAACAACCCAATGATATTGAGATCCTTAGAACCCGGTTACTTTTGATAGGACAGGTTTTGAGCCCACCAACTTCAAGAGGGTAGTACCTAAACTTCACGCTGGCCTAAACTCTAAGGACTCTCTGTGTGACTTGTGTGCCTTCAAACTTGACTACTTGCATGCTTGTTATCTGACACTTGAGTTTCTTGCAGGCTTTGTTTATAGTCCTTAATCTGGACTCATAACAGGGTTTACCTACGTTACGCCACGCATAGCATAACATCATACCATCATACCATTGTATACATCCTACATAAGGACTAACCCATTTCAAGGATCTCAAGGGTCTGTGATGCAGGTCATGATGTACCAACTGTCTAGCAAGGGGCAAAAGGGGATTTATTTTCCTCTAGCTAAGGTTGATAACTTGAGTCAGGGGCTATGACCCACTCGATATGGTGAGCTTTGAATCTTGAAGAAGGACTCACAACAATATGCAGTTCCTTCAATCAAGCCACCGGATTCAAATTCTAACGAGCTTCTCTGTTTACCCCGTGAGACCCTTGAAAACATCGCATGCATACACACATATCATTGCATTACAGGTACTCTTTTCTACAGGTTGCTTAATCTTCTTCGCTGTTTATTTCAGCCATCATCATGAATCCTGAATCATCCAATGAACAAGCTATCAAGGCCCTCCAGGCCCAGAACGCCCAGTTTCAAGAGCTGGTCATGAGCTTAGCCCAGGGTCAACAGGAATTGAAGACTCTGCTGTTGAAGAAGAAGAAGAAGAGGACTATTTTGTTCAACCCTAGACACAGATCTGGGAATGGATCACAAAATGAGGCTGAGATGACCACCCCATCTGCTGGGAAAGACAGCCCACAAGGGAGAGAGGTTCCTAGTCCCGTGGTCTCTGATAACGAGACAGATTACAACGACGAATAGTACCCTCCCGCTGAAGACAGGTACAAGCAACTAGAGGACCGTCTAAGTGCCATGGAGATTCAAAAGGTGCCCGGGTTGGACTTTGGAGACCTAGGCTTATCTTCTGGGGTGGTGATCCCTCACAAGTTCAAGGCACCTGCCTTTGCAAAGTACGACGGGGCTTCCTGTCCTAAGTTGCACCTCCGTTCATACGCAAGGAAGATCCAGCCCTACACGGCAGACAAGAATCTATGGATCCATTTCTTCCAGGAAAGTCTTTCAGGGACTCAGCTCGAATGGTTCTATCAGTTGGATGGAACCAGTATTCGTAACTGGGAGGACTTGGCAACTGCTTTTTATAAGCAGTATCAGTATAATGCCGACCTCGCTCCTACACGTACCCAACTCCAGGGTATGTCACTGGGGACGGGTGAAGGTTTTAAGGAGTACGCGCAAAAGTGGAGAGACCTGGCTGGCAGGGTACAGCCACCGTTGACTGACTGTGAGCTTGTTAACATGTTCTTGGGAACCCTGTCCGGTCCATTCTTCAACCATCTGATTAGGAATTCTTCTGCTGGGTTCACAGATCTGATCTTAACTGGGGAGAGGATAGAAGCTGGTATCAAGTCTGGGAAGATACAAAAAGGTGACTCCTCGAACAGTGAAAAGAAATCATTCAAGAAAGAGTCCAATGCGGCGTACAGTCAGAAGGGTCATCGTGACCAACACATAGGGGCAATCATGATCTCTGGTTCTACACCACGCCGACAACAGCAAAAGGGAAATCAACGAAGGCCAGACGAGCCTAAAAGATAGTTCACTAGCATCAACATGCCATTGTCACAAGCATTACAGCACATGTTGAAGATGAACCTGATTGCGGTGATCAACCCTCCTGCAAATCTTAAGACTTCTTCTCCAAGCTACAACCCAGATGCGAGGTGCGCTTATCATTCTGGTAGCCCGGGGCACGATACTGAGGATTGTTGGGCGCTGAAATACAAGATCCAGAATATGATTGACGCCAAAGAGATCGAATTCGAGCCTGCCGAGACTCCCAACGTGATCACTGCTCCCTTGCCAAAACATGGCTAGGATTGAGAGACTCTTGTTTCATTTAAATTCTGATATTGTATTTTTTTATGCTTATTCAAACAATTATCATGTCAAACTCTATTATTTCATTAATGCATTACACGTGTCTGTTTTGAAGTAATTGTGTTCACTATATTCAAAATTGCTTTTATTTCTTCTTGATGTTCAATTCTCGATTGAAAATGCTAAGCCTCTTGAGGGAGGATGACGAAAACGATACCACAATCTACAATATGCTTTTGAACAGACCCCGCTGATGAGGTACAGGCATTGTTTCAATTCCTAAACACTGGAGTGATAAGGAAGATAATCCCTCGTCAACCCCTTCGAGCCAAAGAAGTAGGAGTTTTTCTTTTCGAAAATTAAAACCCTTAATCATAACCTGGGGCACGGTAGTCTTCTCAGTTGATCCGGGTGCACAATGGATGACGTTAAAAGGGTCCTTACAAAACAAAAGACAGTGATGGTTCCTATAATCATAAGGATAGGCAGTCATTATATCTCAAAAATAAAAGCCCAATAAGTCAAAACCTATGAAGGAGACTTACGAAAACAGGGGCATCCCGCTGACTGTAATCACAAAAGAAACAGTTCAGGCAAAAAACAGGGATAACAAAATCAAAAAAGAAAGAGGTCCTATAAACCCTAAAAGGAAATGACTGCCTATTCAAAATAAACTGTCAATATCCGAACCATCATTGGTATAGCAGAGCAAAAGACTCAAACAAGGTCTAACGCATGATCAGCTGAGTTTAGGTTTGAAGAACAGCACGAAGAATGGGTGGGTACAAATAAAACTTGAGCCTTTATCCTTTGTTTCTTAAAACCGTGAACCAGGCCACGTTATAACCCTTAAAAGTCCTAGCTGAAGCATGGGTTAGTTCGAAAGCATACTATTACGAAAGGTATCCTGACTCCTTAAGGCTTGCGGTAAAATAATGAGTTGGCATCACAGTTTACAAAAAAAATTCACTTGTTTTTATGAAAAAATGCATTTTCAAAAACTTCAAGACAGACATAAGCTTTGCATTTTTAATATAACATTGTTTGCATATGACTTTTTGTTCAAACAACAAACAAATTCACATGAAGAATATCTAATGAATGAAAGCACTTCCAACCAAGGGGCATGGCATGAGCATTGTCCATCATCTGGGGCAGTTAAGTCAAGATTCAGGGAATCTCTCAAAGGCCAACTAGCTTGGGGAAAATCTCCATCTGGAGCACTTGGGGCATTGGACGATCAAACGAAGATCTTCTGGGGGTATGGCGACACAACACTATTGACAATGACAACTCCCTACATCTTGAGAGCGTGGACATAGTCGAAAAAAATACTACGCACAATCAAAGACCCGCTAGGTCGACTGGCCTAGGCAAAAATAAGGGCTTCCCGGCGAACCAAAAGGGTTCGGGCAAAAATAAGGGACGAAAATGAAAAATCTGTACACCTGGCAAGTCGAAAACCTGAAAAGGCGGCTTGGGCAAAAATGGGTATCCCGGTGGACTGAAAACCTGAAAGGGCGGTCCAGGCAAAAATTAGGGATTAAAGCGTACGACTATTTCCTGTCATCTCGTCACTTGCCTACCAGAAGAAGAATTGTCAGCCGACAGTTTTCAAGGTCTCCACAGGCTTTCTTCTCCCGCAGAAACTGGGGCAATAAGAGTTGTCTAAGCGATCTAGTCACTCTGCCCGCCGAGGTACCAAGGTAAGTTCAGCTGAAGAACATGACCAAGATACCTTCACTCCCCGCAGAGTAAGACAAATCAACAATACTCTCCCCGAGCAGAGTTGGTATCCCATCAGCCCCAAAAAGGCACAGTATCTCTAGCAAGTCAGCAACACTCTCCCCAAGCAGAGTTAGTCTACTGTCAGCCTTAAAGAAGTTGGGTATCCCCAGAAGATCTCAACATTCCCCAGCGGAGTATACAGATGTTCCTAAGCAAGCAACCCCGGCAGTCTTGATCTAAGGTTGTTCCCCGGCGGAATACCAGACACCCCAGTGGATCCATTCCCCAATACAGTCCAAAAGTTTCCCCAGGAGAGTTGAATCAATCTCCCCCAATGGATTCTGGAAGCTTATCCCCAGTAGATTCTGGAAGCTTATCCCCTGCAGAGTACGAACGCATCTCCCCGGCTTTATTCAATGTTATTCCCCACCAGGGCTTATAACTGGGTTATCCTCAGCTAATTACCACGGAAAGATCGTCCCCGACGAAGATCTTCCTATCCCCCAGCGAAGTTCATCAAAATCCATAACAAAACTTATCAACGGTATTCCCAGCGGAATTATCATCAATTCACAGCGAAGTATCTCTTCCCACAGAGTAATCTCCCCGCAGAGTAACCTCTCCAACAAGTTTATTCCCCAACGGAGTCATCTTTTCCTACCGGTTTATTCTTGCAACCATCATCCCCAGCGGAAACAAAGAACTCTACTCTTCAAACATCAGCCCAGGATTCAACAAGCTCCCGGCATTCGTCAAAGATTTATTTTCCTAGACGAAAATACATTCATAAACATCACATCTTCATACATTATAGCATGCATACGCATCATACACCACAAATCTCATTCATTCTTGAGAACATCTTAAAATCATGTAGTTCATGCATCATGACACTGCATACAGCTAACGTGTTGCCTCTTCAGGAAAAGGTCAATCAAAATATGATTACCATCTACCTCTGCAGTTCCAGATCAACACTGGTAACAAGTCAGGAAAATTCTGTGGACGACTGATCGTGGGTTAATACCTGAAACCAGACAGGACAATTATCTACTTGATCATCATGAGGAAACCCTACACCGGTTCCTTCTCAACTTCAGATGTAGTTTTACACGAACTCATCATCAGGCAACCCTACACCGGTTCCTTCCCAATTTTCAGACGAAGTCTTACACGGACTCACCCTCCATAAGTAACCCTACACCGGTTCCTTTTCTTTCAGAAAAAAGTCCTACATGGACCTATCTCAAGGTAACTTTACCCCGGTTCTTCCAGAAGTCTTACACGGACTTATATCAAGATAACCTTACCCCGGTTCATCAAGAAGTTTTACACGAACTTACCCTGCAGTAACCTTACCCCGGTTCCTCCAGAAGTCTTACACGGACTTATATCAAGATAACCTTACACCGGTTCCTCCAGAAGTCTTACACGGACTTATTTTAAAGTAACCTTACCCCGGTTCATCCAGAAGTCTTACACGGGCTTATCTCAAAGTAACCTTACCCCGATTCATCCTAAAGTTTTACACGAACTTATCCCGAAGAAACCCTACACAGGTTCTCTCTCTCCAGATGCAGTTTTACACGGACTCGTCATCAAGAAACCCTACACAGGTTCTCTCCCTCCATACGTCGTTTTACACGGACTCGTCATCAGTCAACCCTACACAGGTTCTCTCTTTCCAAAGATGAAGTTTTACACGGACTCGTCACCAAAAAAAAACCCTACACAGGTTTTCTTTCTTCCAGGATGTAGTTTTACACGGACTCACCACGAGGCGACCCTACACCGGTTCCCTTCCTCCTTCCAGATGCAGTTCTACACGGGCTCATCATCAAAGTAACCCTACACAGGTTCCTTCTCCATTTCATAAGCAGTCTCACACGGACTCATCATCAGTCAACCCTACACAGGTTTCCTTCCTTCAAAGATGCAGTTGCACACAGGCTCATCATCAGTCAACCCTACACAGGTTTCCTTCTTTCCAAGATGCAGTTTTACACGAGCTCATCAGGCAACCCTACACAGGTTCCCTCTTTCAACTTACAAAATTACAATCCAACAGACAATCTCCAGATGGCATCTATAAGCCCATTCACCTACCAACAGTCTCCAAATGGCATCTATAAGCCCATTCCCGACAAGATTCTGTCACATTTCCAGATGGCATCTATAAGCCCATCCTCCTATCCACTAACTTTCCAAATTGCATCTGTAAGCCCATTCCCGACATCACACTGCTGATATTCTACTATGTGAGTGCAAATTTCTAGGCACTCTAGTGTTCAATCATCTTCCACCTTCAGATCACGAAAGGCACGCAAGCCAATCTACATCCTCAGGTCTAAGAAGATTGAACAGGGGCAACTGTTGTACCCCAAAATTTTCCCTCCCATATTCTTCAAGATTTGTCAAGAGTCATCCTCAAATGGTTCAAGACTTCTCAAGGGTTACACAGTCCAAATGCCTCCTAAGGCAGTCAAAATTAGGGTTTTGGTTCTCTCAAGGAATTTGAGGTTTTAAGTGGTTCAATCAAGTCATATATGCATATATACATTTCCAAGCATCTACATACCAAGTCTCAAGACTCACAGCATCAAATTGCACAGTCAAAAGCCCTAATTGGTTCACAATCAACTACAGGGGCAAAATGGTCATCTTACAGTCAAAAGTCAAAATTTTTGGTCAACATCTTATTTTGAAGCCACAATCATCATTTGATCAAGTCTTGATCATGATTCCACAAGAATGGCTCAAAAATCATCAAGGATGCAAAAGTTGATATTTTTGGACAGTTGAAAAGTCAACTGTAACTTGACCAGGGCATAACTTTTTCATGGTTCATCAGAAAAATCCCATCCAATGCTCATTTTGAAGGGGATGACATTTCCTACAACTCATCTTCACATTCCAAGTCCAATAAATGCTCTCATAAAAAGTTATCAATTTCTACATTATAGGTCAATTTCAAAAGTCAACAAAAAGGCATTTTAAGTCAAAGACCATAACTTGATATTGGAAAATCAAAATGCCATGGGACCAAATGCATTGGTTAGAGGACTTCAAGACCTTTCCAAAATGTCCTAGAACATGTTCATATGATCAAAATTGAGCAAGATATGCATTGGAGAAGTTGGGAAATTTTTGTGAAATGGCAAAAGTCAACTATCCTTAAAACTTCAATTTTTGACAAAAGGGCCCACTTTCTTCCACTTGATTCAGCCTTGTCATGCCATACACGTGTCCCATGATTAATTTCAAGACCAAACATTTATTTTTCCATTTTATTTAATTTTTATTGATTTAATTCATTTTAAATCCATAATAATTCAAATAAAATCTAAAAATTAATGGAAGGGCATCTTTTTGATTTGGACAACTTTCATATACCAGATGCCAACTCACAAATTCGTGCTAGGGGCTTTTTGTGCATAAAATCTTGGTTTTGAACCAAAAATGGAAGGTTCTTTAATGGTGGTCAACAAGAATCTCCAAACCATAATTCCATGGATACCAAGCCCAAACTTTGACCTAATTCTATTCCCATACATATGTTGAACCTAAACCTAATACTATTCACGTGCAAAAGCTGCTACAGAGCCATAAACCAATTCCAAAAAACTCAAGAAAATTTGAAAACAGTTCTCCACATTCCAAGCCTTGTCAAACCAATTTGAGGATTCTAATACCTTGCATAAGTCCCCAGGAACACATTGCAATCAAAATCAAGCACTAAAGCCACAAGAATCATCAAAAACGGTTTAACACTTTGTACATATTTTTCAGAATCGCATCTCATTATTCATACACATTTGATATGTTTTGTTGAGTGTTTTGTGTTCACAGGACCCATACGAAGCTAATGGTGTGGTTCAATTGCCTTGAAACACCCTGAAACCGAAACCACCATGGATAAGTTTTAGGGTTTTGAAGCTTTCAAATTAGGGGTTTGTAATACAGGAAAAATCAGGCTTTGAAAAATCCATGGTTGGATTCGTCAGGATGAGACGAAACTAAAACTACCCTCGCGAACAATTTATATTAATCAGGGAGCTATTCGCTATTTTTGACATTTGCAGGTTATAGGGGTTTAAAACCCCCGCTAATAGTTTTGTTTTACAGGCAAAAGGAGGAAGAAGACAACACGTGTGGAGACGTCATTGGGCAATTCAAATATAGCGCGCGTTTTTGTTAATTTCCAGCATAGGCGTTATTTTCATATATTATGTTTATTGCCCATTATAATAACAAAGACAACGCAATGGCCTAATGGGAGATGATGTGTCTGGTAAGCATTGGAACCTGGGTTCGATTCCCAGGTCCCCCCAAAACTCAATATTATTTTTTCTAATGTGTTCCTATGCAGGCTTCCAAACAACGTCCATCATGCATCTCAAGCGATCAGCTTGCCAAGTGGCCACTAACGCCAATCTGATGGCCATGAGGCATGGACCATGGTGTTCCCAGTCAATGCTTGCACACTTGATTCCAGAAAGTCAACAGGCTTGGCTTATTGGGCCTCAGAAATTCCAGATCCACCTCCATTTTTGGTCCAACACCCCTGGTTTATTATTCTTTTTTCATTTTCTTTTTCCTTTTATTTTCTTTAATAACTATTATTATTATTATTTAATTCATAGATATTTATTTTCATAAACAAAAATCAGAAAAACTAATATTTTTATTATTATTATTTATTAATTTCACTACTAATTATTTTTGTAAATAAATACTAACTTAAATTAACCTAGTTTAATTAGGGTTAAATTTTAATTTTCTTTTTACAATAAATAAAATTATTTAGACTTAGGTTTTTCTTTTGACACTTTTAATTTCCTCTTTTTATTTTATTTCATTAAAAACATAAAAAACACAAAAAAAAACATTTTTTATTTTAATAAATTAATTAATTAGTAATTAGGCGTAATTTTCACTTAATTGCAAAAAAGGACAATCTCATTCTTTCTCAAAAAAAAGGGTCAAAACCCTAAGGACGTCCCGATTCATTCTTTCGCGCGTATTTATTTTTAATTCATTATTTTGTATCTGCTCAGGAAATGTAATAGTTAATTAGGATCTTTTACCGTTTTCTTTATTTTTCTCGCACTTTATTTCCAAACGGGTATTTGTTTTTTGGCGATGTATAGACCCGCGCCTTGTAATAGTTAGATTTACCTTTTCCGCACTTTATTTTCCGCATTCTTAACTGTTAAAAATGCATGAAAGACTTGTATGACAAATAAAATCAATCTGTAGCTCACAAATAACATGTTCAAAGATAAACATAAACTGAATTGAACACACATGCACATGCCACTCCTAGGGTACGCCTCACTGGTTGCCTCGAACGTGGTCGTCAAGTATAGGGTGTTTTAGAGGTTGCCCTCCTGTCTAAGATCCAGGTTGCCTCGAAACGGTTGCCTCGGATAAAAAGGATCTAGGACATTAGGGTTACTTCTAAGGTGTCCTACCATTACTTTGGTAACCACATTGTCCCTATAATCGAATTGACCCAAATAACTCCAACGATGGTGCTACCTACCTCTCAATGGTGGGATAGCACTATCTAAAGGACTCTTACACAGCCTAATTCTTTAGGGTAGGTAGATCTCATGGGTACTTGCTCTTTTCAAAACAAACAAAAATAACTTTTCACACTGACACTTTCAAAAGTTTTCAAACAAATTTTTCATACACTCTTGAGGACAGATACAAGAGTTACATAGAAATTTTTCAAACGAAACTTTTTCAAAACCCACACACACTTGAAAAGCAAACAAATTTTGAAAACATAAGAGCAAGTACCTAAGAGCCCGTGGATAACCACGAATAGAAAGGATGCTAACACCTTCCCTTTCTATAAATCTACCTCCCGAACCGAGAAACATTCTCGAATAAGGAATTTTGCTGTGCTTTTGTCCTTTCCATGTTGGAGAACATAAAAGACGGTGGCGACTCTTGCTTACCGCGACATTTCGCGAACCAGCTTAAAAAAACAGCCAGTTCTATTTCCACCGATCACACTAAGTTTGATACGGTGGCCGAACCGACTGTTATACTGGTTTTGCATTTGTATTTGCAAATGTTGCGGTAAGCAAGAGTCGCCATCAACTTTTCTTTTATCTGACAAAGGAAAGGGTGGAAATAACAGAAAAATACCTTTAGAGATTATTTCTGAGTAAGGGGGGTAGATTATGGAAAGGGAAGGTGTTAGCACCCTTTCCATCTGTAGTTATCTAAGGGCTCTTAGATGGTAGCTCACTTGAAAATACCTTGTGTTTCTGTGTTTGAAAAAGACGCCTTAATATGGAAAACTTTGTAATGTTTCTCGTATTATTGAGAACGTATACAAAGTGTTTTTAAAATGGATTTGGAAAGAGTTTTGTGTATGTGAAAATTGTTTTTGAGCAAGCATCCAAGAACTATCTACTTTATGCGAAAGGTTGTTCTTTTCCTCTTATCATTTAGACAGTGCTTTCCTACTATTAGTTAGTAGATAGACCTAGTCGTTGGATGTTTGAGGGACATTCGAAGGGACATTGTATAGTCACAAAGGCAATTGGGCAAGAAACCTTAGTAACTATCCTAAGGTTTTAAAAGCATACCGAGGCAACATCGAGAGGGTCATTTTTTATCTTAAAACTGGAGGATAGCCACTAAAGTCTCTCACGTTTAGAGAGTTGTGGCTGTTTTCTGAAGGAAACCAAAGTGGGAATACCCTAGAGGTGTATATGTGAGAGTGTGTTGTATTCAGTTATTTTGTCTTGTATTAGGTTTGCTAGCGTTTGATTTTAATCTCTTGCCATACAATCCTATTAGTCATGCATCTAAATAGTTTAATAGTTTGCAGGAATTTAAAATGCGGAATGATAAATCTTAAACTATTACAAGACTTCGGAGAGGGGGATTAATTACATGTCCAAAATGGGGAATAAAGTAGTAAAATAAAGTCTTAGTTATAGCTATTACATCCAGTAGACAGATACAATAATATGAAAACATAATAGAAAATGTAAACGCGCGCGAGTTAGGAGAAGACGTCTAAAAATCCTAACGTATAAGAAAAATCTTTTTGTTTGTTTTTTTTAAATATGAAGAGAATTAAACTAAAAAAACCTAAATCTATTTGGTTTTAATTTAAATAAAATGGTTAAAATAATTAATTAATTATATTCAAAATTAATTTGATTAAGAAAAATACTAACCTAATTTTTTTATGATGTTTTTGATTTAATGTTGATTAAATAAAAAAATAAAGCAATTAAAATAAATAAACAAAAACAAAGTAAAAGTACAAATGGGCCAGGCAGTGAATGGGAAAAAAAGGGGGTGTATGTTTTGTAAAACACAAGGCCCAGATTTCCTCTTAGATCCAGTGAGAACATCTCCTAAAGGTGTTTGATACTCTGTGTGTTTGGAATCTTCTAGATCCGAGTTGATGTGATCCCCTGATTAGGATTGGGGGATGTATGGTGAGCGTCTGGATGTGAAACACATAAGATCTGCAGAATAATAGTTAAAAAAACAAAATTGTGAGGCTTGGGTATCGAACCCAGGTCCTCTTCCTATTTGCACGCTTCCTTTACCAACTGAGCTACTTGTCATTAGTTAATTATAATAAAACAATACTATTATATGTAAAAATGAATCAGATATATAAAATTCAAAATCAAACACGCGCGCGCTGCACAAGAAAATGGGAGAGTGACAGTTGGGGTGTCGGAATCAACCCACCGGAGTCAACTCTTCGGTGGGATTCAATAGTAAACCTGCAAAAATAACCAAAAACAAAAGTTGAAAGCTACCTTGTCCCACTAATTCGAGTCCCCTGAGTTCAAATCTGCAATCTGTTTGGTCTGAAACATTCTGGATTTTGAGATTTTAAGAAGAATACAAATCGTGCCCTAGCAATGGCACGATCTTATTTATGTCCTTAAACCTGCATGTATTATGTTAGATCTGCACTAATGGTGTCCCTAAACACGAACCAAACACTTAGAGTTAACAAAATGGAATGTATATTGAGTTTCAAAGTTTAAAGCCCTTACTAACCAGTGATGTTTAGAGGCAGTGATTCAAGGTGTTGTACGCCTTATGAATGGTCTAGACACCTTCCTGGGAACCTCAGGGATGGATTGGTGAGGTTTGTTTGGCACGAGGAAGCTTGCGCTGTTAGTTTTGAATTTTCACAATTTTGGAACTTTGAGAATTCGTGTGATTGTTTCAGGGTAATGCGTGTGTATTCTAAGCTTGCATGACTGCTGTATAAATAAAGGAGGTGGATAGGGAAAGGAAACGTGGAAAGAATCTCCCTCATAACTATTGTAATGAAGCCATGATTTCAACTTTGAAAACTTGCCAAAAAAATGAAGATTCTTGCCAATTTTGCACTTTGAGTGAACCTAGACACCCTTGCACGAGTTCATGGGCTTCAGCACAAATCCAAACATTAGCCCATTAGGCTATAACCCATTACTTACTATTTTATGCAAAAAAAAATTTATTTGAATAAAACAAAATAAATATGGACAAAATAGGTAGAAATGGCAAGGCAATGTAGAAATGATTTTAGAGGTCTTTCACAAGGTTAGGAAGATGTTTGAAATCCAAAAAGTTAGGCCATTGACCTAAAAGTTCAAGCTTGCCCAATGCATAATTCTTGAAATTTATCAAATTTTCCCAACTCAGGCAAGCCATAAATTACTCAATTTTTATCCAATAAATATGATCTTAGACTTTTTGGAAATCCAAATATGTCTC
This sequence comes from Vicia faba, assembly GCA_948472305.1. NCBI lineage: Eukaryota > Viridiplantae > Streptophyta > Magnoliopsida > Fabales > Fabaceae > Vicia > Vicia faba. Next base: position 1,484,628,816 of record OX451737.1, read on the forward strand.
CTTCAATCCCTCTTATGATCAATTTTTCATTTGAAGAATTTATCTTCATGTAAATGGTCTTGGCAAAAAATGTCTCTTGTTGACTTTCTGAAAATGACTTGTAATGTATGAGTTTGTATCTTTCAAATGGTGCATTTCTTGAACTTGAGGATAAAAGAGAAGTTATAGGGAATTGGATTCTATTTAAAATGAGATTTGGTTGGGGGAAAATGGATGAAGTATGTGTAAGTTATGCATGGTCAAAGTTTACTTGACTTCTCCTAAGGAAACCCTAATTTTGCAATTCTTGACTTTTGATAAATTAAGAGCATTCCTTGAGGAATCATGATCAACCCTTGATAAAATAATGATTATCACTTAAAAATGTTGATGTTGACAAAAAATCTTAAATTTTGACTGCATATTGGCCACAGTTGACTTTTGACCTAGTATAGTTGATTTTCAAACACTTGAGTAATTGATTGAGCAAACTTGTAGTGTAAGGCATGAAATTTGTCACGGACATTCTTGAAGACATATTAGGGGCCATGGAAATCAATATAAGCCTTTTTAACCCAAACATCTTGGTGAAAAATGAAACCCTAGTTGGAGGTTCATTGCTTAGGAGGAGAATTTGTCAGGTCAATTCTTGGTCAACCTTGAGCAATTGAAGACCTCAATGAGCATGTCTTGAGTAAAAATGGGAGGGAAAATTTTTGGGTGCAACACTAAGGATGCATAGGGGATTCTTCAATCTACTTATGAACGCATATCCAAAGTTAAGATGTCAAGACTTTAGTTGCTCACCACAAAATTTGAGAATTTGTGAATGAAGGATGATGAAAGTATAAATGAATTCCATATGAACATTCTTGAAATTGCTAATGCCTCCAGTGCTTTAGGAGAGAAAATACATGAAGACAAATTGGTGAGAAAGATGCTCAGGTCTCTTCCCAAGAGATTTGATATGAAAGTGACTGCTATAGAAGAAGCTCAAGACATTGACAAAATGAAAGTGGGTGAACTTGTTGGATCCCTTCTAACATTTGAATTAAGCATCAATGAAAGATCTGAAAATAAGAACAAAAGCATAGCCTTTGTATCAAATACTGAAGATGAAGAGGAGGACTATGATCTAGATACAGATGGAGGAATATCAAATTCCTTAGTTGTGCTTGGAAGACAGTTTAACAAAGTGATAAAAAAGAATGGACAGGAACCAAAGATCAAATGTCAAGAACATCTCATCTGACATCCATAAGTAATATGAGGTTGGAAGAAAAAGGACTGAAGAAAAATCTTCTCAAGGGAAGGGAATACAATGTCATGAATGTGAAGGCTTTGGTCACATTAGAGCTGAATGTCCTACATATCTTAAGAAACAGAAGAAGAATATATCTTTTACCTTGTATGAAGAGGACTCATAGAGTGATCTTGAAGAATCTACCAAGTATGTTAAAGCATTAATAGAAAAATATGTAACTGATGAAGAGTCTAGTGATGGGGATATAACCTTTGATAAGTTAGTTGCTTCATACAAAAAATTATGTCTCATAAGTACAGAAGTGTGTCTTGAAGGGGAGAAACAGAAAGCCCTCATAACTCAGCTGAAGGAGGAAAGGGAAGAGCATCTTAAAACTATTTCTGATCTGGAAAGTGAAGTGTCTTCTTTGAATTCAAATCTTGATAGAATGGTCAAATCTCTCAAGATGCTGAATAATGGGTCTGACACATTAGATGAAATTCTCCAAACAGGAAGAGTGATAAGAGACAAGAGTGGTCTAGGTTTCAATGAGAAAAAGGAACCTAACTCAGAAGAGCTTTCATCAGTTTCCACTTATTCCAAGTCTAAACCAAAGATGTTGAATCAAATGTCTCAACATCTGAGCAAACATCATGGTGAGAAAGGACATCTTGGCAAACATCATGGGAAGAAAGAACATCATGGAAAACATCATGGGAAGAAAAATCCTAATCACACAAGATAGAATCCCCAGCTCTAGAGATGTCATCACTATGGAAGGCTTGGTCATATAAGTCTCTTACGTTTCAAATTGTATGGGTATCCTAAGACTACTCCTCCTCCCAAGACTAATAAGATGCCATAAAATAGAAAGAAAAAAAGAAACAGTGGATTCCAAAGTCTAATGTTGCTAGTTTCATAGCTCACACCTCCCTCAGAGTATTAACCAAAGATGACTGGTATTTTGATAGTGGCTGTTCTAGACACATGACAGGTGTAACACGGTGGGAGAACTGACTAGGTTGTTTTGTGTTTGATCGCAATTGTTGTGTATAGTAAGAGTCGACACCGAATTTTATTTTATTCAATAAGAAAAGGCTGAAAAGAACAGGAAAGACCTTTAGAGATGTTTTCTGAGTTCGGGGGGTATATTATGAAAAGGGAAGGTATTAACACCCTTTTCATCCGTAGTTATCTACAGGCTCTTAGTTACTTGCTAGATTACTTTCTTTTTGTTTGAATGTGCTTGTGGTGTGGGTTTTGAGAGTATTTTGAAAATGTCTTTGTAATGGTTCTCGTTTCTATAAGAACGCGTACAAAATATTGTTTTGAAAACAGTTCAAAGACATGTTTGTGAAATGTATTTTTGAAAGTGATTTTGAAAAGGTGTCTTTGTAATGGATCTCATTTCTATAAGAACGCATACAAAGTGTTGTCTTTTGAAAATGTTTCAAAATGGAAGTGTTAGTGTATAAAATGTTTTTGTTTTGAGAAAGCGAGCAACTAAAAGTAACCTACCTGCTCAAAAGGTCTTAAATGTTCTTTTCTTCCTCTTTTAGATGTTGCTATCTTACCATTGTTTTGATAAGTAGCCTCATCGTTGGACGTGAAGGGACGGGCGCGGGACGTTTGGATAGTCATAGAAGGAAACCTATAAGAAATTTTAGCAATGTCATTTTAGGGACTAGATCGTTTACCGAAGGCAACATCGAAGGTCATCGAGGGACTACGATGTTTTATCGAGGGTCTTTGCTAAAACTCCCATGTTCGAGGGACATGACTATTTTCCGATAGGTAACAAAATGGGATTACCCTAAGGGTGCTAGTGCGTTTGATTTACATGAATTTAGTCTTGATTAGGGTTATCTATTTGTTGATTTCAAGTCTTGCCATACACACCCTAATTACTAGCATTTATATTTTAAAGCAATAAATTGCGGAAATATAAAGGTCCTATGCTATTACATCATTTAGGGATGGGGGTAAAAATTTACAAATGGGGGGTTGCAAGAATTTTATTCCTAATCAACTATTACAACCATATTGAAATGTACAATGCTAGAAAGAAAAAGGCTTGTTTAGAAAATGGTTTTTTGTCTTAATGAATTAAGAAGAAGAAATAAATTAATTAATGAAAAGAAAATATTTTTATTTCTTTTTTATATTAATAAAAAGGGTATTTGATATTAAAAATGATAAAAAAGGGGAAATAATGAGAGATAGAATTAGCATGCTGCTGAAAGCAAAACAAAGGGGATCAGAAGTTCTGATGTCGGGCGCGTTGTGGTTCAGAAAGAAATGTTAGAGGAAATCAGAAGTTCTGGATTGATACACTCTGAGTTCTCGCAAGAAACGTTAGAGGGAAAACACAGAAGTTCCGGATTTCTACGTGCTGAACTTCTGAGTGTTAGAAAAGTGAGAAAGTCTTAGAAGTTCTGTGTATTAAAACAGTGAGGAGAACTCAGAAGTTAAGTGTTGTGCTAAAGCAGTGAGTGAAAGTCAGAAGTTCAGTGTGTTTAAATAGTGAGAAATTCATAGAAGTTCTGTGTGTTAAAACAATGAGGAGAACTTGGAAGTTCTGTGTGGCATTTCAACTCCTTCCTTACATTAATCAGCACATCAATAACTTATTAAGTTCTTAATAACAAATTAGAAGGATAAAAGCACAACAGTTTATAGAAGTTCTAATTCTAATTCTGAGTCTAGCTTTATTCAAGAAGTTATGATCCATAGTTTTTCTACTTATGCAATGACATGGACAACATCATTACTATGGTATTTACATATTTAATGATGTTCTGAATGAAAAGATGCAAAGTCAGAAAGACTTACCTTGAATCTGGAGCGTGTGCTTGGAACTTGAGCTGCTGCCTTCAGATGTTATGGAGTCCGTGAGAGTAACAGAACAATAGTTATGTTCTTTGATTCAAAGGTAAGAACAAAGGTTTTGTTTAGGATTTGCGAAGGTTTTTTTTACTGTTTCCTTTTCACTCTTAGATAATTCTCTCTCTCTCTCTCTCTCTCTCTCTCTCTCTCTCTCTCTCTCTCTCTCTCTCTCTCTCCAAAAGCCAGTCCCTTGAACGTGTGATGGAGAAACTTATTTATAGATGGGTTTGCTATGGATTTGGGGGGAAAAACAAATGGGATTTAAACCTTTTTGATATACTATTCCATTTCTTTTTAATCACCATTTTTGTATGCTAATTTGGTGCAAATATAGGGTTTGAGAAAAATGCAGGCGTGGACTAGATCAGCAGCAATTTGGAGTGTTATGGTAGTTGGTTGCAGGACTGTGCTATAGCAGTGCAGCAGGTTGCTCAAATGAGGTTTTAGGATTTGGTAATGTTCTGATCGCAGAAGACCAGAGTGAGACTCGAAGGGTGATGTTGTGACCGAAGCGTTGAATATAGCCTTCATATGCTGAAGAATCATGTTCTGACCGAAGAGCATCGCTTCCACATGTTTTGATTGAAGCATCATGCTCTAAATCGTGTTTGCAAATTCTGACTGCACTTGCATGGAGGCTGGCTCAGAAGTTCTGAAGTATCATATTCTCTTAACACATAGAAAATTTTCTAAATGCTTAGAAAATTTGATTATTTTCAAAGTAATTTCTGACTTCTGATTTTGATGAACTAATTTCATGTCTTAATGAAATATAATTGTTGAATCTTGATTTTTGATCCAAAAGTCAAAGTTTGAATTTTCAGTGTGCATTTGATCATTTTGCCCTTGTGAATGACTTTCTTTAGAAAATTGTAATATGAGACTTGAAACTTGCCAGAAGCAAAACTGAGGGTCTAGAATGATCTTTTGAGAAATGAGAGGGCAAATTTTGGGGTACAACAGTTGCCCCTGTTGAATCTTCTTAAACTTGAAGAGTTATATTGGTGTATCTTCCATTCGTGACTTGAAGGTGGAAGATGATTGAACACTAGAGTGCCCAAAAATTTGCGCTTTGATGATATTGTTGTTGAGGTGTAAGGAATGGGCTTAAAGATGCCATTTGGATAAATAATGGAGAGTTGGCGGAGATGGGCTTACAGATGCCATCCAAAGGTGACTGTTGAGAGAAAATTAGACTAAGTCTAAGCTTGATTTTAGTTGGGTAAGGAATCAGAATAAACCTTGGTCGATTTAAAACTGAACCTAGAAGAAGTCTTGAATAATCTTTTACTGGAAAGAATCAGGATAAATCTTTTGAGCGATTTATCTGAACCAGAGAAAACGTCATATTTGGAAAGAATCAGGAGAAACTGTTGAGAGGTTTAAACTGAACGAAAGGAGGTCTTGGATATTTTTTCAATTTATGATGGGCCTGTGTAGGGCTGCTTCATGATGAGTCAGTGTAAAACTGCATCTTGGAAAGAGAAGGAACATGTGTAGGGTTGCTTCATGATGAGTCCGTGTAAAACTTCACTTGGAAATGTATGGGAAGGAACCTGGGTAGGATTGCTTTATGATGAGTACGTGTAAAACTTCATCTTGGAAAGAGAAGGAACCTGTGTAGGGTTGCTTGATGATTAGTCCATGTTAAACTTCATCTGAAATTTTCTGAGAAGGAACCTGGGTAGGATTACTTCATGATGGGTCCGTGTTAAACTTCATTTGGAATTGTCTGAGAAGGAACCTGGGTAGGATTAATTTATGACGAGTCCGTGTAAAACTTCATTTGGAATTGTAGAGAAGGAACCTGGGTAGGATTACTTTATGATGAGTCAGTGTAAAACTTCATCTGGAAGTGTAGAGAAGGAACCTGGGTAGGGTTGTTTCATGATGAGTCCGTGTAAAACTGCATATGGAATTGTCTGAGAAGGAACCTGGGTAGGATTACTTCATGTTGAGTCCGTGTTAAACTTCATCTGGAATTGTCTGAGAAGGAACCTGGGTAGGATTACTTTATGATGAGTCAGTGTAAAACTTCATCTGGAAGTGTAGAGAAGGAACCTGGGTAGGATTACTTTATGATGAGTCAGTGTAAAACTTCATCTAGAAATGTAGAGAAGGAACCTGGGTAGGGTTGCTTCATGATGAGTCAGTGTAAAACTGCATCTAGAATTGTCTGAGAAGGAACCTGGGTAGGATTACTTCATGATGAGCCCGTGTTAAAATTCATCTGGAATTTGAGAAGGAACCTGGGTAGGGCTTCTTCACGATGAGTCCATGTGAAACTGCATCTGGAAATGTCTGAAAAGGAACCTGGGTAGGGTTACTTCATGATAAGTCAGTGTAAAACTTCATCTGGAAGTGTAGAGAAGGAACCTGGGTATGGCTGCTTCACGATGAGTCCGTGTGAAACTACATCTGGAAATGTCTGATAAGGAACTTGGGTAGGGTTAATTTGACTGGTCATGTAGTAGTTGTCCTGGCTTGTTTCAGGTATTGATCTTTGACCTTTAGAAAGAAAGATAGTTTTCCCGGCTTGTTACGGGTATTAATCTTCAATTTGCTCATGTAGATAGCTTTCCTGGCTTGTTACAGGTATTAATCTACAATCGGTCGTCCACAGATAGTTGCCATGTCTTGTTACAGGTATTAATCTGGAATTGTTGAAAAATGATAGTTATTTGTTGTTTGATCTTTCCTGAAAAGGTAAAGAGTTAGTTGTATGCAATATCATGATGTATGAAAATGCATCGCATAATGATGTTCTCAAAATAAATGAGATTATGCTGTATGCACTTGAAATGTGAAATTTTATTGAAGTGTATCTTTGTGTGGGAAAATAAATCCTTGACAAATGCTGGGGAGTCATTAAATCCCAGACTGTTGTTGAAGAGTAGGTGAGTCTTCCAACTTTGCTTAGAATATTTCCACCAAGGACTATTGTTTTTTTGTTTGAGGAGTGCTCCGTTGGGGAATGTTGAAAACTCTGTGGAGAGTGTTGATTCTTGCTTGGGGAAAAAGAGTTCAGAAGTCTCAATTGTTCGTTTCTCTACTGGGGAGTCAAAGTTGAACTGATATCTGGTCGGATCCAGGCTTTACAATAACTTGTTGGAGATTGTAGAGTAGTCTACTGGGGAAGAGGAGTTATGGTCCTTTGATTTGTAATAGTCGGAGAGGTAAACTCAAACAGGAGAATCCTGCCATTTTGTTGGGGAAATAAACCCTGTTGCTGATCTGTTGGAGAGGCGGCGACTTCACTGGCAGAAATTCTCGAGGATTCTTGAGATCGACTCAGTTGGAGAGAAGTTTTCAGAGATTGAAACCCTGGTGAGGGTCACCCTATGAAAAGGAGATTGTGGGGGATTCGTCATTGCCCCTAGTAGCAGGTGATTGTGGAACTTCCAGGAACTAATGGACTGTATGTAACCCTTTGTCGGGATTTGTGTTCAATGCCCCAAGTGATTTAGATGGAGACCTGCCCCTGGTTATTCAGCATTTCTTTTGGAATTTTGACTTGACAGCCCCAGTTGTGCTGGATAGTGACATGTCATGCCCCCTTGTTTATAGGAGATTTTTTGTTTGAAGTTTCTTCCCACTCGAAGTGATTTTGTTCACTGAGAGAGCTTTTGTTCATCGGATATTGGTTGTGTGAATTTCTCTGCTATCAAACAAATATCCATATGCAAACAGCGATATTCAAATAATGCAAAGTTTATGCTTGTCTTGAAGTTTTGAAAATGCGTTTAATATGAAATCAACTTCAAAATTTAGAATAAAGCCTTACAGGAGTCAGGATTCCTTTTGTAACAGTATGCTTTCGAACTAACCCATGCTTCAATTAGGACTTTTCAAGGGTTATAACGTGGCTAGTTTCACGGTTTAAGAAACAAAGGATAAGGCTCAAAGTGTATTTGTACCCACCCGTTCTTCGTAATGTTCTTCAGTCCTAAACTCAGTTAATTGTATGTTTGAATTCCAATTGAATCTGGAATGCCGTCTTGGTGATGGTTCAGACACTTTATGTTTGTCGGAAGCCAGTCATTTTTTGCAACATTTTTCATGTTGTTGAGGATTTGTAGTGACCTCTTTCTTTTGATTTGTTATCCCTAATTTTTTTCGGCCTGTTCTTGTTCTGAGATTACAGTCAGCGGGATGCCCCAGTTTTCTTAAGTCTCCTTTGTAGGTTTTGACTTAGTGGGATCTCCTCTTGAGAGATAATGTCTGCCTATTTGGTAGGGAACCATCACTGTATTTTGATTCCAGGGGAATGTTTTCGATGTCATTCGTTGTATTACAAGATGAGAGTTTGCGATTTGAACACGCATTTGAATTAACTGAGAGACTACCCTGCCCCAGGTTTTGATTAAAGGTTTTAATTTGTGTAAAAAATAAAACTTTTACTTCTTTGGCTTAAAGGGGTTAACTAGGGATTATCTTACTTATAACTCCAGTGTTTAGGATTTGAAAGAACGCCTGTACATCGTCAGCAAGGTCTGTCCAAAAGCATACTGTATGAGATTATGGCATTGTTTTCGTCATCCTCCCTCTAAAGGATTGTAACTTTTAGCAAGAGTTGAATGTCATAAAGAGAGTGAAAAGCATAGTTTATATATAGTGAAAATGAATGGATTAATTCAAGACAAATATATTTAATGCAATAATGAAACAAAGTTTGACATTAATAGATAATTGTTTGAATAAAAGAAATTACAATTGAAAATTCAAAATGAACAAGACGCTCTCAATGACTCGGCATAGGAGAAGTGATCATGCTTGGAGTCTCCGGAGGGTAAAACTCGATCTCCTTGGCATCAATCAAATTCTGAATCTTGTACTTCAACGCCTAACGATCATTAGTATCATGCCCGGGACTGCCGGAATGATAAGCACACGTTGCATTAGGATTGTAGTTAGGAGAAGAAGTTTTGGGGTTTGGATGAGGTCCTACCAACGTAATCAGATTCATCCTCAAAAAGTGTTATAGCGCTTGAGGAAACGACATGTTGATGTTGGTAAACTATTTTTTGGGCTCGTCTGGCCTTTGTTGATTTCCCCTTTGCTGTTGCCGGTGCGACACAGAACCAAAGATGAAGACTGCCCCCACGTGTTGGTCAGAATGGCTCTTTTAACCATACACAGTATTGGATTCTTTCTTCCCATTGTATGGCTTTTCTTGAGCATCGGAGGATGTAACTCCATGGATCTTTCGGCTTTTTATGCTAGCTTCGACCCTTTCGCCAGTCAGTATTAGCTCGGTGAACCCGATCGAGGAGCTTCCGATTAGGTGCTTGAAGAAAGGTCCCGTCAAGGTTCCCATAAATATGTCAACCCTCTCCCTGTCAGTTAAAGGGGGCTTCACCCTACCATCCAGATCTCTCCACTTTTGGGCATATCCTTTGAAGCTCCCGTTGGAACCCATGGTCATGTTCTGCAATTGCACACGAGTTGGTGCAAGATCAACATTGTACTGGTACTTCTTATAGAAAGCAGCAGCTAGATCCTCCCAGGTGTGGATTCGAGAAGCCTCCAATTGATAGAACCATTCGAGTTGAGTCCCTACCAGGCTCTCTTGGAAGAAATGGATCCAAAGCTTCAGATCAGTTGTGTATGGTTGAATCTTGCAGACATAAGACTTTAAGTGCATCTTAGGGCAAGAGACTCCATCGTACAGGGAAAAGGTAGGGATTTTGAACTTTGGCGGGATGACCACTCCAGAAACCAAACCCATGTCTCCTAAATCCAAACCAGGTACCTGCTAAATATCCATAGCATTGAGGTGATCCTCCAACTGTTTGTACTTATCATCAGCGGGATATTTTTCCTCAGAGTAGTTAGCTTCAACTTCATCAATCTCCAGACTATTGTCTTCTTCATGACTATCCTCATGTTGGATGGAGTTGGAAGATCTAGAGCTCCCTTGACTTGTCCTTTAAGTCTTATTCCCAATTTCAGGACGCCTACTGACTTCTTGGACTTTTTCTTCTTGTCTTTGAGAAGAAGAGTCTTCAGGTCGTCTTGCCCTTTAGCCAAAGCCAGGAACATTTGTTTGAATTGAGCGTTTTGAGCTTGGAGATCTCTCACTGTTTGTTCCATATCCATCTTACTGAAATAAACAGTAGGAAGATAAGGAGGCTTGTATGGGAGAAATCTGTCATGATACGATGCATGATATGTGGATGCATGTTTTCAAGGATCTCGTGGGGTAAATGTTTAATGGTCACTTATAGTTTTTATTGGAGAACTTTGTATCGGTGGATGTCCTTCCACAAGAATTAAGCTCACCATATCAAGTGGGTTGTAGCCCTTGACTCAAGTTGTTGTACTTGATATTTGATGGCGTTTGGTTAGAGGAAAATAAATCCTCTTGTCCCTTGATAGACGTCTGGTTCAACGTGACCCCGCATCATAGGCCCTTGAGATCCTTGAAACGGTTATTGAAAATACTATGGTATGATGTTATGTACAAGTATGCAAAGTAAGCAAATTTATATACAAATAATCATATACACAAAAAGCAGACAAGTCCTTAGGTTTAGGCTTGCATGGAGTTTGTAGGTAAGTGCCCTCTTTAAGTTTAGTTGGCTCAACCTGTCCTAAATATAGTAACTGGATTCTAAGGGATCTCAATATCACCGATCTTTCCCCCAAATTTAGTTCCGATTGACAATTTACTTTCCATCGAACAAAACTCGAGCGTCAAACCTCAATGAGTGTAGCATCGAGTATCAACCGACTTTGGGTTTACACCAAAGACGGCTATCTCACTACGTCCTAAAAGCCAAGTTGGTCAATTAAGGTGCTAAGGTCAGTTGACGCTTTATGATACCACGCAGCGGCCCCGTATTCTCCTTGATTACTCAAGGGCTACCGGTACACACCAAAGTATTGCATCAACATAGCTATTGTTTCAACCGTGTCGGTATACCCCGCACAACTCCCTCACAGTTTATTTCTACTTACCTAAAAGGAATTCCCCTGATCCGGGTTTAGGATCCAAATAACCTAAACAGATACCCTTAAAAATAAATCAGACAAGACAAACCAAATAAGAAAATAAGAATGACCTAAATCCTAAGGTGAACCCCACTTTATAGAGTATTTCCCCAGCAGAGTCGCCAGTTCTGTAACGTGGTGGGAGAACTGACTAGGTTGTTTTGCGTTTGATCGCAATTGTTGCGGATAGCAAGAGTCGCCACTGACTTTTCTTTTATCCAATAAGGAAAGGCTGTAAAGAACAGGAAAGACCTTTAGAGATGTTTTCTGAGTTCGAGGGGTAGATTATGAAAAGGGAAGGTATTAGCACCCTTTTCATCCGTAGTTATCTACAGGCTCTTAGTTACTTTCTAGATTACTTGCTTTTTGTTTAAATGTGCTTGTGGTGTTGGTTTTGAAATTATTTTAAAAATGTCTTTGTAATGGTTCTCGATTCTATAAGAACGCATACAAAGTATTGTTTCAAAAATAGTTCAAAGAGATGTTTGTGGAATGTGCTTTTGAAAGTGATTTTTAAAAGGTGTCTTTGTAATGGCTCTCGTTTCTATAAGTACGCGTACAAAGTGTTGTCTTTTGAAAATGTTTCAAAATGAAAGTTTTGGTGTCTAAAATTTTGTTGTTGTGAGCAAGCGAGCAACTAAAAGTAACCTACCTACTCAAAAGGTCTTAAATGTTCTTTTCTTCCTCCTTTATATGTTGCTATCTTACCATTGTTTTGATAAGTTACCCCATCGTTGGATGTGAAGGGACGGGCGCAGGACGTTTGTATAGTCATAGAAGGCAACCTATGGGATGTTTTAGCAATGTCGTTTTAGGTACTAGATCGTTTACCAAAGGCAACATCGAGGGTCATCGAGGGACTACGATCTTTTATCGAGGGTCTTTGCTAAAACGCCCATGTTCGAGTCACATGACTATTTTCCGAAAGGTAACAAAATGGGATTACGCTAAGGGTTCTAGTTTGCAAGTGTGTTTGATTTACATGCATTTAGTCTTGATTAGGGTTATCTATTTGTTGATTTTAAGTCTTGCCATACACACCCTAATTACTAGCATTTATATTTTAAAGCAATAAATTACGGAAATATAAAGGTCCTACGTTGTTACATCATTTAGGGATGGGGGTACATATTTACAAATGGGGGGTTGCAAGAACTTAAATCCTAATCAACTATTACAAACATATTGAAATGTACAATGCAAGAAAGAAAAAAAGGCTTGTTTAGAAAATGGTTTTTTGTCTTAATGAATTAAGAAGAAGAAATAAATTAATTAATGAAAATAAAATATTTTTATATTAATAAAAAGGGTATTTTATATTAAAAATGATAAAAAAGGGAAATAATGAGAGATAGAATTAGCATGCTGCTGAAAGAAAAACAAAGGGGATCAAAAGTTCTGATGCCGGGCGCACTGTGGTTCAGAAAGAAACGTTAGAGGAAATCAGAAGTTCTGGATTGATACACTCTGAGGTCCTGTAAGAAATGTTAGAGGGAAAACACAGAAGTTCTGGATTGCTACGTGTTGAACTTCTGAGTGTTAGAAAAGTGAGAAAGTCTTAGAAGTTCTATGTATTAAAACAGTGAGGAGAACTCATAAGTTCAGTGTTGTGCTAAAGCAGTGAGTGAAAGTCAGAAGTTCAGTGTGTTTAAATAGTGAGAAACTCATGGAAGTTATGTGTGTTAAAACAATAAGGAGAACTAAGAAGTTCTGTGTGGCATTTCAACTCCTTCCTTACATTAATCAGCACATCAATGACTTATTCAGTTCTTAACAGCAAATCAGAAGGATAAAAGCACAACAGTTTATAGAAGTTCTAATTCTAATTCTGAGCCTAGCTTTATTCAAGAAGTTCTGATCCATAGTTTTTCTACTTATGCAATGACATGGACAACATTAATACTATGGTATTTACATATTTAATGATGTTTTGAATGAAAATATGCAAAGAAAAAAAGACTTACCTTGAATCTGGAGCGTGTGCCTGGAACTTGAGCTGCTGCCTTCAGATGTTATGGAGTCAGTGAGAGTAAGGGAACAGTAGTTATGTTCTTTGATTCAAAGGGAAGAATAAAGGTTTTGTTTAGGATTTGCGAAGGTTTTTTACTGTTTCCTTTTCACTCTTAGATAATTCTCTCTCTCTCTCCAAAAGCCATCCCCTTGAACGTGTGATGGAGCAACTTATTTATAGATGGGTTTGCTATGGTTTTGGGGAGAAAACAAATGGGATTTAAACCTTTTTGGTATACAGTTCCATTGCTTTTTAATCACAGTTTTTGTATGCTAATTTGGTGCATATATAGGGTTTGAGAAAAATGCAGGCATGTACTAGATCAACAACAATTTGGAGTGTTATGGAAGCTGGTTGCAGGACTGTGCTATAGCAGTGCAGCAGGTTGCTCAAATGAGGTTTTGGGATTTGGTGATGTTCTGATCACAGAAGACCAGAGTGAGACTCGAAGGGTGATGTTCTGACCAAAGCGTTGAATATAGCCTTCATATGCTGAAGAATCATGTTCTGACCGAAGAGCATCGCTTCCACATGTTCTGATTGAAGCATCATGCTCTGAACCGTTTTTTGCAAATTCTGGCTGCACTTGCATGGAGGTTGGCTCCGAAGTTCTGAAGTATCATATTCTCTTAACACTTAGAAAATTTTCTAAATGCTTAGAAAATTTGATTTTTTCAAAGTAATTTTCGACTTCTGATTTTGATGAACTAATTTCATGTCTTGATGATATATAATTGTTAAAACTTGATTTTTGATCCAAAAGTCAAAGTTTGAATTTTCAGTGTGCATTTGACCATTTTTCCCTTGTGAATGACTTTCTTTAGAAAATTGTAATCTGAGACTTAAAACTTGCCAGAAGCAAACCTAAGGGTCTAGAATGATCTTTTGAGAAATGAGAGGGCAAATTTTTGGGTACAACAACAGGTGTCAAAAATCTGTTGGTGAATGTAAAATCTGATTCCACTAGTTATGTGACTTTTGGTGATGGAGCAAAAGGTGAAATCAAAGGTTTTGGTAAGCTTGATTGATTAGGAGTCCCTAAGCTTGATGATGTGTTACTTGTTAAAGGGTTAACAGCTAACCTGATAAGTATAAGGAAATTGTGTGATCAAGGATTCAAAGTTAACTTCACCAAGGATGAATGTCTTATGTGAAATGAAAAGAATGAAGTTATTATGAAAGGAATCAGATCTAAAGAAAACTGTTATATATGGGTTCCTCAAGAGTTGAACCTCTCCTCCACATTTGTTTTAGCCAAAGAGAACAAAGTTAAACTATGGCATCAAAATTGGGGAACTTACATCTGAAAGGTATGAAAAGAATTATATTTGAAGAGGCATTGAAAGGGATTCTTATGCTCAAGATAGAAGAAGGTAGAATATATGGTGACTTCCAGATTGGAAAGCAAACTAAGATGTCACATCAGAAGATCCAACATTTCACTACATCAAAAGTTTTGGAATTCTTCACATGGAATTGATGGGACCTATGCAGGTTGAAAGTCTTGGTGGTAATAAGTATGCCTATGTTGTTGTAGATGATTTTTCTAGATACACAAGGATAAGCTTTATTAGAGAAAAATCATAAACTTTTGAAGTGTTTAAAGATCTATGTCAAAAACTTCAAAGGGAAAAGGAAATTCATGTCATAAGAATCAGAAGTGATCATGGAAAGGAATTTGAGAACAATAAGTTTGCTGACTTTTGCTCCTCTGAAGGAATCAGCCATGAATTATCTTCTTCCATTACTCCTCAACAAAATGGGATTGTGGAACGCAAGAATAGAACTCTCCAAGAATCTGCCAGAGCCATGATTCATGCTAAGAAGTTACCCTACCATTTTTAGGCTGAAGCTATGAATAGCACATGCTATATCCATAACAGAATCACTCTAAGGAAAGGCACTTCAGCCACCTTGTATGAAATGTGGAAGGGAAGAAAACCAATTGTTAGATACTTTCATGTTTTTTGTAGTAAATTCAACATCATAGCTGATCGTGAACAAAGGAGGAAGATGGATCCCAAGAGTGGTGAAGGAATATTCTTGGGTTACTCTACAAATAGAAGAGCTTACAGAGTGTTTAACTCCAGAACTAATGTTATGATGGAGTTAATAAATGTTATTATTGATAATAGAGGATGGAGTGCTGAAGAAGATGTCTCAGAAGATGTTGGAACATCTATGTATGATATTCCAACAGAATCAAATGACACAAGTGTTGATTCTAATCCACCTCAAGAAGTCTTGAGCCTAGTCATCTCAATAAAGGACCTTCAATTAGAACCCAGAGAGATCATCCTAAGTAGATTATCATAGGAGATCTAAATAAAGGAGTTACTACCAGATCAAGAGATGGGATTTCAAACTCTTGCTTTGTGTTAAAGGTTGAGCCTAAGAATGTCAAAGAGGCCCTAACTGATGAGTTCTGGATTAATGCTATGCGGGAAGAGCTAGAAAAATTTAGTAGAAATAAAGTTTGGGATCTGGTTCCAAGACCTGAAGGGACAAATGTAATTGGCACAAAATGTGTGTACAAGAATAAATCTGATGAAACAGGAGTGGTCACTAGAAACACGACAAGGTTAGTAGCACAAGGGTATACTCAAGTTGAAGGAGTTGAATTTGATGAAACGTTTGCCCCTGTGGCCAGACTTGAATCAATCATACTACTCTTGGGAGTTACATGCATACTGAAATTTAAATTGTTTCAAATGGATGTTAAAAGTGACTTCTTAAACGGCTATCTGAATGAAGAAGTTTATGTGGAACAACCAAAGGGATTTTTTGATCTAAGTTTTCCTAAAAATGTCTACAAACTGAAGAAAGCTCTGTGTGGATTAAAGAAAGCTCCAAGAGCTTGGTATGATAGATTGACATAATTTCTTGTTGAGAATGGATACAGGAAAGGTGGCATAGACAAAACTCTTTTTCTCAAGGAAGAACAAGGGAAGATCATGATTGCACATATTTATGTTGATGATATTGTGTTTGGTGGGATATCAAATGAGATGGTCCAACATTTTGTCAAGCAAATGCAATCAGAATTTGAAATGAGTCTTGTTCGTGAATTAACCTATTTTCTTGGTCTGCAAGTTAAACAAATGGAAGATTCCATATTTTTATCTCAGAGCAAGTATGCCAAGAATATAGTGAATAAGTTTGGGATGGAAAATGCCAGTCACAATAGAACCCCTTCTCCCACACATCTGAAGTTGACTAAGGATGAAAAAGGAGTAAGTGTAGATCAAAGCCTTTACAGAAGTATGATAGGAAGCCTTCTATATCTCACAACTAGCAGACCAGACATTTCCTCTGTTGTAGGAGTGTGTGCAAGATATCAAGTTGATCCTAAAGTTAGTCATGCTAACCATGTGAAGAGAATTATTAAATATGTGAATGAGACAAGTGACTATGGTATGCTATACTCTCATGGATCTAATTTCGCCTTAACTGGTTTTTGTGATGCTGATTAGGCAGGAAGTGCTAATGGTAGAAAAAGTACATCAAGAGGATGCTTCTTTCTGGGAAATAATATCATATCTTGGTTTAGTAAAAAGCAAAATTGTGTGTCTCTGTCCACTGTAGAGGCTGAGTATATTGCTGTAGGAAGCAGTTGTTCTCAATTGGTTTGGATGAAACAAATGTTAACATAATACAATGTCAAACAAGATGTCATGACCTTTATTCTGTGAGAATTTAAGTGCCATTAACATATCAAAGAATCCTATTCAACCAAGCAGGACAAAACATATTGATATCCGTCATCACTTTATAAGAGAGCTTGTTAAAGAAAAGATTGTTAATGTTGATAGAAGCATCAGAAGGCTAGTAGACAGAGTATTATATGAAGGCTTTGTTGTGCCTGATATTTCTACTCCCCTTACTTGCATGCCTCATCCGGCTGACAAAGGAAGTAACCCTAAAAGTGCTACTGCTGAATCATCCACCTTCAAGAAAGATGTTGTTGAAGGCAAACTTGAGAAGCTTGCTATATCTACTCTGAAGTAAGTGGAAGAAGAAAATGTTGAACAAGATTTTGAAGAGAACTCTCCTATTAAGGAAAACAATGCTGCCTCCAAGGATGGTGAAGGTCACAATACTGAGAATGTATTCAATGTAGAAGAGATGTCTGACAATGAGCTCATTACTAATGTGGTACCTGGTATTGCAAGAAGGCTAAAATCCAATAAATTAAAGGATGCAAGTGACACACCCCCTTCCAAGACAACCAAGAAGAAAATCATGTATGGACCCCCAAAGTCAGGAAGCAAAGTGGTTCCTCCATCTAGCAAAAGAAAAGCTAGACTTGTTAGCTCCACGGATGATGATGATGAGGATGTTGTAAAAAGATCCAAGAGTAAGAAGAAAGTTGTGGTTATTGAAGAAGTTGACTCAGACTATGATGTTGAGTAAGACGTCCAGGACATCTCTTCTATCAAAAAGTCTACAAGCAAGAAGATTTCTGTTAGGGTTCCTGATGCCCCACTTGACAACATCTCCTTCAATTCTATTGGGAACACTGAAAAGTGGAAGTATGTGTATCAAAGAAGGATTTCCCTGGAGAGAGAACTGGGAGCTGGTGCTTTGGAATGTAAAGAAAACATGGAGCTGATATATTTTGCTGGATTGATGAAAAGGGTTACCAGGTTTGCCAATTTCTATGAAAATCTTGTTAAGGAGTTTATTGTTAATGTTTCTATTGACTGTGCTGGTCATAAAAGTAAGGAGTATAGAAAGGTGTATGTTAGGGGTAG
This sequence comes from Vicia faba, assembly GCA_948472305.1. Taxonomy (NCBI): domain Eukaryota; kingdom Viridiplantae; phylum Streptophyta; class Magnoliopsida; order Fabales; family Fabaceae; genus Vicia; species Vicia faba. The sequence goes on from OX451737.1 coordinate 1,484,646,682, forward strand.
ATGTGTAGAATTTTCCCCTACTATTATAAATAGATTTCTGGATAGGACTGAAGCTGACTGTTGTGATATGGAAGTAGCATATAATCAAGTGTGCAGAGCCATCACTGATAATCAAGTAAGTGAGTGGCCCATGAAAAATAAACTTCTTGTCATCAAGCTTAGTGTGAAATATGTTATTTTGCACAAAATTGGAGCTGCAAATTGGGTTCCCACTAATCACACTTCAACCATCTCCATTGGATTAGGAAATTTTATTTATGTTGTTGCAAACCAGAAACCTTTTGGTTATGGTATCTACATCTTTGATCAGACTATTAAGCATGCAGGAACTTGTGCCATTAAGATGCCAATTGCTTTTCCTTCCCTCACCTATGGAATTATTCTTAATCAGCATCTTGGAATCCTAAGTGGAAATGATGTAGTGTGCAAGAGGGAGTTTGCTTTAATCCTTCATTTTAAGCTCTTTTCAGGAAAACATGTCCCAGACATTGTTTTGACATTTGCACCTGCTGAAAAGACCTCCACCAAGGATGATATGATCAAAGAATTAAGAGAAGCCTGTAAGGAATTGGATGATGTGGTCAGAGTTAACTCAGAAAGGAAGCTAACCTTTGAAAAGATGATCAAGGACCTGCAAAAGGACAACAACCTTGATGTTATAGTGAACTCTGAAGGTGAAGACTCTAGCGAGGAAGGAAGTTCTGGCTCAGACAAGTAAACTGGTCCTGATGACAGTTAGACTAATTGATGTTTCTTTATATGATCCTTTTGTTTCTTTTTAGAACTTGCATGTGCTTGATATTTGATTTCTATGGTTTGTACCTAAATGACTGATACACTTTTGAATGCATCTATTTATTTGGCATATTATGACTAAAAAGGGGGAGAGAGAGTGACTAACTGACCACTGACCACTGACTGACATCTAATTGAGGGGGAGCTTAATACTTGAGAGGGAGCCTCATGTCTCAAGATGTTTTGACATCTTCCTTTGCATACAGCTAACTGCTAACTGAGTTTATGCTTGCTTTGCTTATGCTGCTAATCTGATTTTGCTCTGATAATATATTGCTTTGCTCTAATAATGTTTTAGCCAAAATTTGCCAAAGAGGGAGTTTGTAAGTGTTTGTTGGCAGCAATTTTGGTAAAATAATATGCTGTTAATGTTTTGCTAAATGTCTTGACATTTGTAGAAAATTATTTTGAATGATGTCAAAGCAAATGTCTTGACATCTGCCTCCTAAACTGATCTCAGCCAACATCAGTATATGTTTTTCTGTTTCCTGATTTCCAGTTGTCCATAATTAAAGATTTATGACTCACAGGAAGCGAAAAACATGGAGGAATATTTTTCAAAATGCATGGATTTTATCTTGACCTGTTTTTATGGAAATATTCAAAAGAATTGAATATTGGGTTTTAAAGCCCAAGCCCACAGTTGCGCATATATAAGGACTTGCTTCCTTATTCAAACCACTGCAACTTTTGAAGAAGAACACTTTCTTTCTGTTTTAAAAAGTCTAAGTCTTTTAATTGTCAAACACTCTAGTATTGAATTAATACTTGTGTTGTTATTTAGGTTATTAATTGTGTATCATTCATAAGCTTTTAAGCATTGAATGATTGAAGTTTTTAAACTTAGTATTTCTATTGTTTCTTCACTGTAAGTGATTGAAGGGATTTGAGGAGGGCCTGATACCTAGGTGAGTCTTAGGTAGAAGTATAGCATGGGTAGTGATTAAGTGATTATATAGTAAATTGGTAGTTTACTGAGGGTCTATGAATTGATACTATTTAGTGGACTTGCCCCTGGCTTGGTAGACCCCAGAGTAGGTGTTGTTATACATTGAACTGGGTGAACAATCTCTTGTGTTTTTACTGCTTTTGTTATTACTGCTCTTTACTTGTAAAAAGACATCTGTGTCGTGACATCTCATTCGACATCACATATCTGATACCAGAATTTCACCCCTAAATCGAGGGCTGCAAGTTCAGTGGAAGGATTGTTTTGGCCTAAAAATCAATGGTTTTTGAGTTATGAAGAAAAATGCATGGATCGGTGCTAACATGGTGTTCTACGATTTTTCGTACATGAGATCATCATGATGATTCAAACCTGTTCAGATACATCTCAGAAGTATGTTGGTAAAATTAGTGTGGTTTAAAACAAAACAAAAATTAAAATATAAATTTTGCAAAAAAATATGAAATCGGAGATGCCATGGGATGATGTTTCATGCGTTTTGGACCATCAAATTTGATCCAATCTTACTCTGTATGATTGTTGGAAATGAATGAAGTGGTCGTTTTATAGTGAAAGGGCTTGTGATAAGGGTTTGAAGATTTTAGGCTTCTTGAAAAGTTTGAAGATTTTTGACAAGTTTTGAGGCACGGATTTTTGTGTCTTTGGCTTGTATGAAGAGGAAGAATATATATCTTGCATTTAGGTCAGAATTATCATGGGCTTGGACTTGTGTAATAAACCTCATATTTTATCTTATTTATTTTGCATTATTAAAGAACAAATCAAAATAATTAAAATAAAAATAGGTCAACGAGTGTGTGAGTAAGATGTGAGGTGTATAAGAAGTGTAATACACGTTTGGACTTTAGAACAATGGCCCAATAGTCCAAAATATCAAGTTTGCTCAATTTGAACTTCAAGCATTTGCTCAAAACTTCCCAACTTGCACTGGTAATAACTTTCTCAATTTTCATCTTTTCAAGGTGATCTTGGACTTTTTGGAAAGCTTAAGATGTCCTTTACAATCCCTCTATTGATAAGTTTTGAATTTGGAGAATTTATATTGATGTAAGTTGCCTTGACAAAAAGTGTCCCTTTGTTGAATTTTGAAATGACCTGTAATGTATTGGCTCATATCTCTCTAATGAAGCATTTTTTGGACTTGAGCTTAGAAATTCAAAGTTATAGAGAATTGAATTTCCTTAAAAATGAGCTTTGGTTGGAGAAGATCTTATGAAGCATGTGAAAGTTATGCCTGATCAAAGTTCAATTGACTTCTCCTAAGAAAACCCTAGTTTGGCAACTTTTGACTTTTAATGATTTAAGGGTTTTTCTTGATGAATCATGATTAACCCTTGATAAAATGATGAATATTACTTCAAAAAATTTATTTTGACCAAAAATGTTAAAGTTTGACTGTATGTTGACCATAATTGACTTTTTACCCGATATAGTTAATTTTCAGTCATCTGAGCTATTGACTGAGCAAACTTGTGATGCAAGGCATGAAACTTGGCATGAGCATTCTTGAAGATCTATAAGAGACCATGAAAACCACTTGAGACCTTAGAAACCAAAATTTCCTTGTGAAAAGTGAAACCCTAGTTGTGGACCCATTGCTTAGGAAGAGAACTTGTTTGATCAACTCTTGACCAACCTTGAGCATTTGAGAACCTAAGAGACTATCTTGAATAATATGTGAGGGTAAATTTTGGGGTACAACAGCTTTCCCTGTTCAATCTTCTTAAACTTGAGGAGTTAGATTGGTGCGTTCGCCATTCAAGATCTGAAGGTAGAAGAGGATTGAACATTTAAGTGCCCATAAATTTGCACTTGCCTATGCAAGAAGTAACACTGTTGATTGATAATATCGCTTGAATGGGCTTAAAGATTCCATTCGGGGAGGTGATAGAGTATCATCGGAGATGGGCTTTTAGTTTCCATCCAAGGTAACTGTTGATAGGAGTATCAGAATGAGTCTACGCTCGAATGTATTTGAAGAATGCTTTCCAGAATGAACCTCTGGGGAAGGTGTTTGAGTAGCTACTTGTCAGATTTAGCATCTGAAGGAAAGATGCTTGTCAAAATTCAATTTCTGAGAGAGAGATGCTTGTCAGAGTTCAGTTTCTGAGGGAGAGATGCTTGTCTAAATTCAGTTTCTGAGGGAGATACTTTTCAATATTCAGTCTCTGAAGGGAAATGTTTGTCATGTAAATAGTTGCCCTGTCCTGTTTCAAGAATTGATCTACAATCTTCTTTTGTTGGTAAACCCATCATGTTTCAGGAATTCATACCACCTAGTGATAAAGATAGTCGCCCCATCATGTTTCGGGAATTGATCTTCACCTGGTCATAAAGATAGAAAGATAGTTTCCCCGTCCTGTTTCGGGAGTTAATCTTTGCTTGGTCGTATATATAGTTTCCCCGTCCTATTTCAGGAGTTAATCCTTGACCTGTTTATGTAGAAAGTCACCTCGTCCTGTTTCGGGAATTGATCTACAATTTTTTTTCACAGATAGTTTCTATGTCTTGTTTCAGGAATTAATCTGTGTACTGTTTTAAAATTGTTGATGATATTCGTCTGTATGTAGACTTTTACTTGAAAAGATAAAAAGTTAGTTGAATGCAATGTCATGATGTATGTAATGCACTGCGTGTTAATGTTCTCAAAGTAAATGAGAGTGTAATATGCGTGTCGTATGCATATGCTATGATACTTGTAAATGATGTAAGAATGTCAGATGTTGTTTGAAGCATTTCGCTAGCTTCATATAACATCTTTGATTGGGAAAATAAATCCCTGACTGCTGTTGGGGATGAAGAATATGAATCTTTAATCTTGTTTAGAATGTCTCCACTGGGAATTCCTGTTTCTATTTGGGGAAACTCCGCTGGGTAATTTTATTTATGCTTGGGGAGAATAGTTCAAGAACATTGGTTGTTCGCTGCTCTAATGGGGAATTTAAGTCTTATGTATCCTGACTGGGGATAAAAGAGATGGATAATATTCCGGGGTGTTGTCTGATCGAGTTTCTGACGTGGATGTTGATTCTTCTGGGGAGGATAAGGTTAAAAGATATCTAGTCCGGTTTCAGATTCTGTAGCAACTCTCTGGGGATAGCAACTCGGATTGTCCTTTGCTTGAGAAGAGAATCTTGCAGGTGATTTGTAGTAATTAAAGGAATAGACTCAAGTTGGGGAGACTATATTCTATTTGGGGAAATAAAACCTATTGGGGAAATGAACCTTCCTGAAGAAATATACTTTGCTGGAGAAATACTCTGCTGAGGAAATGAGCCCTGCTGGAGAAGAGAATTCTGCAGGGGATTTTACATTTTTGGAGAAATAAACTCAGTTGGGGAAGAGAAATTTCATGGACTGTGCTGATGATATAATCTCTGATGAGGATTGGGACTCCGTAGGTTGGCGACTTTATCAGGGAAAATATCATACTCCTTTATCCGATTGGGAGGTCTGTGGGGGAATATGATTAGGTTAATTGCAGGAAAATGCCCCAATTCCTGTCTTGAAAGCATCTTAGACTTGTGGGGGAATGTATCTCTGTTGAAGATGAACTTGTGAAGATGACTCTGTGGGGATAATCCCATGGAGGTTGTTCTGTGGGGATTCCTTTGTGTGAGTTGTGGACGACTTGGACGTTATCCCAATTCCTAGAGTCTTGAGTAAATGCTTATTCCTGTTTTTATGCATATATTTGTTAACAGTAATCATATTCATATGCATATGTTCATTCAATTTAGTCATTGGACGTTTTTTGCGAACAAAATAGAAAAAGTAAAACAAGAATTTGGATTTTGAAATGGTATTTGTTTTAATAATTTTTCCTATAAATAGGCGGTTTTGTACAAAGAGACAAATCCTAGTAAGAGGAAATCATCTTTAAAATGAATAAAAGTATAAAGGAAAACAAATAAAACAGCTATGTGGAAACGATCCCATCAAGTTTCAACTCTGCTATTTCCCCTATATCTTCGAGCATCTCATCCCTTGCTGTCGGAAGAAGTTGACTGAATTGATTTGTACCATTCGAACTTCACGTTGGTAACAAAGCTTGTTGTAGGTAGATGATCCGAAGGGACATAGTCGTACGCTTTAATCCCTAACTTTTTCCTGGACCCCCCTTTTGGGTTTTCAGCCCACCAGGATACCCTTTTTTGCCCAAGCCGCCTTTTCGGGTTTTCGACTTACCAAGTGTACAGTATTTTTTATATATATCCCTAAATTTTTCACGAACCCTTTTTAGTCGTCGGGATGCCCTTATTTTTTCCTAGGCCAGTGACCTAGTGGGTCTCTTTCATGCGTAGTATCTTTTGACTATGTTCGCGTTCATAGGGTGCGGAAAATCTTCAGTGTCCATGGTGGTTAGTATCATTGCACCTCTTGAAAATATCTTCTTGACTACAAATGACCCTTCGTAGGTGGGAGTCCATTTTCCTCTGAGATCACCCAAGCAGTAAGATAATGAGCTTTATCACCAAGTCACCAACCTGATGCTTGACTTTCTTGTTGAAGGCTTTGATCATGCGCTTCTAGTACATCTGACCATGACAGATAGCCGCAAGTATCTTCTCGTCAATCAAATTCAACTGGTCCAGCCTAGTCTGAATCCATTTGTCTTTGTCTATATCTGCATCTTTCATGATCCTCAGAGAAGGAATTTGAATTTCGACAGGTATGACAGCTTCCATACCGTAGACTATAGAGAATGGGGTTGCTCCAGCTGATGTTCATGCTGAAGTGTGATAGCCATGAATAGCGAATGGTAACATCTTGTTCCAATCTTTATACGTCACCGTCATCTTTTATATAATCTTCTTGATGTTCTTATTGGCAGCTTCCACTGCACCATTCATCTTCGGTCGATACGGAGAAGAGATGTGGGGCTTGATCTTGAACTACATGCAGAGTTCCATGATCATAGTATTATGGAGATTGGTACCATTGTCCATGATGGTTCTCTCATAAATTCCATACTGACAGACGAGGTTATGCTTAACGAACCAAGCGATAACATTCTTAGTAACAGAGGTAAACGAGGCTGCTTCAACCCACTTCGTGAAGTAATCAATGGCGATAAGGATGAAGCGATGTCCATTAGAAGCAGTAGGCTTGACTTCTCTAATGATATCAATGCCCCACATTGCAAACGGCCAAGGAGAAGTCCAGACATTCAGAGAAACCGAAGGCATATGTACTTTGTCAGCATAGATCTGGCACTTGTGATAAGTTCTTGAGTGATGATTGAAATCGGTTTCCATGGTCGACCAATAGTAACCCGCTCTAAGAATCTTCTTATCCATAGTATTCCCACTGGAATGAGTACCAAAGATACCTTTGTGCATATCCTCCATAATCTTTTACGCCTCTTTCTTGCCCACACAACGAAGCAGAGTCGATCATGGTTGCGCTTGTACAGAATCTCGTTGCTCATGAAGAACTTAGTAGAGAAACTCCGTCGGAATTTCTTGTCGTTGATAGAGGCTCTTTCCGGGTACTCTTGAGCCTCAAGGTATCTTTTCACTTCATAAAACCAAGGCTTTTCTTCTACTCCGTTAGTGTAAACTTCGTAGCAGTGTGTTAGTTCGTCCAGTCTTTCAATAGCAATTCAAGGAGCCTTGTTGTCCCATCTAAACTTGAACATAGATGACATGGTTGCTAACACGTCTGCCAACTGATTCTCTTCTCGTGGGATGTGCTCAAAAGTGATTTCCTAGAAGTGTGGAATTAAAGCCAGCACATGCTCTTGGTAAGGTGTAGCGGTAGAAATGTTGAGACTAAGCCATTGGATTAACTTAACTCACATAAATCAAATAAAAATCACCATCTTTCTTTATTGTTTCCAAAGGAATGAGAAAATAATGAATAACCCAAAAGGGGGAGAGAATCTAAGTTCGGGGGTTGGTTATACAAAGGGAAGGTATTTGAACACTAAACATGTATGGTACTCCGCAGGAACCTCTTTGAAAATTTGTGTATTTTGGCTATAAGTGTTGTATACAAAAATAGATTGTGGGGATGAGAAAAGAAGTATATTTTTTTTACAATTTTTGCACCCACCGTGGTTGCGAACCTTTAGTTCCTACGTAGCACCTTCCGTGTAATATGAGATCAGGGTACTCGTATTTCACCTCTAAAAAATTTTAAAACATAAGTGTGTTGGTTAATTTTAAGAGAGGAGACATCATCGTCTTATCCGAGTGGAAGAAAATATTTACTACCCACGATTATGAGAAAGGAGAATTTGTGTCATCTCAAACTGGAGGATATAGCTTGGATTTTAAAATCAACAAAGCTTCACTCAACACCCAAGTGGAAACTATCTCACTTTACTACATATCATACAAGTATAGTAGTTCACATCCCTATAAGGATTGGCAAGAGTCTAATCTTTTGAGAAAATTTTAAAGCAAAAAGCCAAAGTGGCAAAGATGGTTTGAATGAGATTGATTGACTTTTAGTCTTCTCACAAAAAATGTCAAAGTATTATTAAGTCGTTTAAAGTTTGAATAAGAAAAGATTTTTAAAAATGCATGGACCTAAGTCCAAGTATATTGTGAAAGTGATTCAAGTTTAAAGAAACAAGAATAGTTTTGAAAGGAGGGAGAATATTTTTGAAATTAAAGAAGATGGGAAGAGATGAAGAGGCTACCCTAAAAACATAAGGTAAAAGCTAGGGAAAAGAACAGTCTAACCAATAAGAAGTGAACACTTGAAACAACGATTCAATATAGAATTCCCATTATTTGGACTTGAAACTAAGCAAGCAAGGATACTAAACCTCTTAAGAAAACCAAACTTCAAAGGCATTAAGTCTTCATAAAAATTGGGCAGAGTAACAGTTGTATACATATGAATTCCCAATCATAGACAAAGCACATAATCAGAATAACCTGCACACAAAGAAAACAAACAATCCAATGTCTTGGGGTAAACCCCAAGAACTCCAGACAATATTGCAATAGAAGTCACAATATCTCAAGGTAGGTCAAGGTCTCTAATCCTAAATCCAAGAAGTCCATGACGTCCATTATGCTAGAGATAGTAACCAAATAGTCCAAGTAACATTAATGTTTTTTATGGTTCGATTTGATTATTAGGTATCTTCAAAAATAAAATGAAAAGCTCAAATGAGCAAAATAAAATAACATAAAGATAAATACTCAAGTGAGCAAAGATAAAATTAGTATGAAATGAAAATGCTAAAATAAATGTGCTTAAATTAAAAAGCATAAAAATAAAAGTCAATTATTAATGAGTTAGAAATTAGAGGTTAGTTGAATGACCATCTTGAATCTTGCATTTGAAAAATCATTAAAATATTGATAAAATCAAAGCCTCTTAACAATAAGTCTCATTTTCTTTTTGTCAAGCATATCATTCATTTCAAAATCTCAAGGCAACAATAAATGATCAACGATGTTTAAATGATTTACTTAGACCAAATTTTATGAAAGTTCATTAGAGGATTGATAAGACCAAAGCCTACTAACAATGAACCTCAAGGTTATTGGATCAAAGATTTCAAATTAAACATACTTGGGCTTGCAAACATAGGTTTGGGCCACGAATGATCATTTCTCAAATCGAGACAAAATTTAGCGCTATGTTAAGCAATCGTAAGTGGACTTATATAGAAGTCGCACCTATTTTGAGGCTAGTCAATAGCAATCCATGTGACATATGTTTGGAGTGATGATATGTATATCATCCTCTAACAACATGTAACACAAAAGAGAAGAGGATCAGATGAAGAGGGAAGGGGAATATTTTGATCAAAAAAGTTTTATCAAACTATCATTAAAATCATTCATCCATTTTGGTGGAGTTAAACTCAACACCCAAAATCCAATGATATTAATGAGTTTTATGATCAACATTCACATAGTCAGAATATATTTTAAAAAAAATTACATTTAATGAATAAAATGAAAAAATAAAAATGACTTTTAAATTTTTTTAAAAATGAAAATAAGAGGTAAAATAGCAAGATATATTCAAAGTATCAAAGAAAATTTTAAAAAGAATATAGAAAAATCAGAAATGACCTCAAATATTTTTATAAAATTTTTGGTAATTTTTCAAAACAGAAAAGTATTTTTAAACTAATTAAAATCAATCAAATAATTGAAATAAAGATAAAAAAATAGTAGAAGTCAAAATAGAATTCTAGAGAAATTCCAGAAGGTCAGAAATAAGTAAAATAGTTTTTATAAAATTTTTCAGAATTTAAAAACATCAAAAAGTATTTTTTAAATAATTAGAAACAAGTCAAAATAAAGGAAAAATTATAAAAAATATCAAATCTGAAAATAAAATTATGAAAAAATAAAAATCAGAAAGAGAATATTTGATATTATTTTTCTGAATTTTTTCATAATTTTTTAGTCAAAAATGAATTTTCTATGATTTTTTGAAATTTAAATCAATTAAAATAAAAATCAGAAAATAAAATAATAAACCAAAATAATATGGATCATTTGATCATTATCAAATTGCGTTAGTAAATAGATCCAGTGGATCTGGCGTGCTGTGCATGTCATGGACTTTATTGGATTTCACACTGAATCAATCTTTATTAAATAAAAACAACTTAAAATGTGGCACGTTGGATGGAGTCTGACTCACTAATGTAATCAGATCCAAGGGCTCCTGAGACACGCGCATGATAAGACAAACACACTACATCTATTTCAAAAAAATAGGGTGGCACGCCATCATTGGTTGAAGCACGACATGTAGGTCGTCTTCAACCTCCAGGCGCCCTAGATTGGGGTTCCTCAAACTGTAAAATTAGAGGACCAAACTGATACCATCAGATTCGTCTCTTCAAGAAGATTCTAATGGTATCCTTGTGCTAAATTTATATAAACTATGTGTTGTACCCCAAAATTTTCCATCTCACTTATCAAGAATTTGCTTACAAGATCTCATTGGGCTCAAGACTGCACTAGGGTTGATCAGTTCAAGACACCTCCTTAAGCACTAATGACCAAAATTAGGGTTTGAGTTTTCACAATGATTCTTGAACTTCCAATGCCCCATATGACTTTCATGGATCATTATGGACCCCCAATATTACTCATGTCAAGTTTCAAGCCTTGGATCACACTTTTGCTCAGTCAATTGAGTAGTTGACCTAAAAATCAACTATATTGGGGAAAAGTCAATTATGGCCAGTTTACAGTCAAACTTCATAATTTTTGATCCACGTCAACTATTTAAACTCATATGTATCATTTGATCAAGTTTGGACCATAATTCCTCAAGAAATTTGATCAAATCTCCAAAAGGGTTAAATGGTAAATATTAGGGTTTTGACTGGGAAAGGGCAATTTCTGATTTTTGACCTAGAAAATGATCAATTGGTTTAAGGAATGATCTCAAGAGTCCAATTTCATCATTTTGAACTAATAACATGGCTCAAAACATTGCAAGTCCAATGGATTGACATATGAATTTTTCAGTCAACTGATCCAAAGTCAATTGTATACTGAAAAATCAAACTTTGACTTTTTGGTCAAAATCAAATGCCAAAGATCATAATTCATAAAAAAATGTCAAAATATGAAACTAATTCATCAAGAAATCCAAAATTTATAATTTCATTTTGAAAAGTAAAAATTTCTGAACTTAGAAATTTTTCTAAGTGTTAGGAATTTTTTTTTCCACAACTTTGAGCAAACTTTTCACCATGATGCAAAGTGATTCAAGAGAAACTTCCAACATGAAAGTTGTATATCTCCATGAAATATACAACTTTTCTTCACACAACTTCTTCCAAAAGTTCTTGGATCTCAAGTTATAATTTTAAGAACATGTGGTCATAAAACAAAACACTTAGTGAAATTTTGCCCTAATATGGTCAGGATTTTGACCCAAATTCATGGCACTTTTTCATATAGTTCCAAGGGGAATATTCAAAAGCAATTCAAAGATGGGTTGTAGAGAACATTGCAAGATTTCCAAAATGTTCAAGAACTCCTTGAGATCATTTTTTAGTAGAGAGAATCGAAGAGATGAAGTTAGGGTTTTATCACTTGATTTACAAGGCATTTTGTGATGAACAAAATTCAAATTCAAAGTTATGCTGCATAAACTCTATTCTGCAGGCCTCAAACTCATTAGGAACTCCATAATTAATGGCTTGCATAGCTGTTAGAGGTCTCATTTCAAGCATTCAATGCAAGGCCATGCTTTATATCCATTTTTGGAAGAAAGTGTACATTGCCATTTTGATAAAGTGCTTTTTTACACAAAACTTGTTCTTGAGCCTTGCACTTGTTCTCTTATGATCATACAAGTCCTATAACTCATAAGAAACTTGTTAGACACTTACAATCACTCAGCCCATGCTTGTACCTCACATTGAAACTTGGTTTCCCTCTTTTCTTCAAAATCAAGTAACCTAGCAATTAGTTGAAAACTTGTACTTCTGATTGTCCAAACCACTCCAATCCTTTTGCTTATAGATATAAAAACCATTTGCCACAGGAGAGACGAATGCTTAAGCCCTGAAAACACCTAGAGCTCAGAATCACATCTCATACCTCCACATTTGCCCTGAAAACACCTAGAACACCATTAACACCATCCTCCATTTTCAAAAACAGAGCTTTACATTTGGACTTCTCCATAACTCCTCAGGTACTTTCATCTCAAGCTAATCATTCCATTAGCTTCCTGGGATCTTAAGGAAGCTAACCCAACCATTGGAACTCCTTGAAAGCTTCTCAAACTTCAAACCCGATACCCTCTTGCAAGGTAAGTTTTCTAACTTTGGAACTTTTCATACATGCATCATCAATGATTTGTTTGTGAATGAAACATGTAGATATCATTGCCCTAAAGCTAACCATATCCATGGTTTCCATTAATTTTGCCTGAGCTTAGAGAATTTTAAGATTGAAATTTCTGAGATTTTTAGGGTTCAGAATAGGGCCATTAAAATTCATATTTATCTTTGAGCTATAGTTTTAATGCTTTACATTTCTGAAACCGTGAGGAAATTTGCTACAAGTTTCATGTTTACAGTTTTCATTTTTGTTGAGATTTGAACAAGTTACAAAGCTTCTGGTTGGGCGTGAGGTTGAAGATGAAGTTGGCCTTAGGAACGTGTTTGCCTTATGTATTTATTGATTTATTTATTTAAACGGATGTATAGCCACCCCAGTGGTAGAAGCGCGCGCCTGTTACCAGAGGGACCTGGGTTCGAGCCCCAGTGGTACCCTTTTGATATTCTTTACATTTTTTGCATTCTGACTTTTTTTGGACAAGGCGCTTGGACCTCCTTTGGGATTTGCACTTTTTTTTTCTTACCACTAACCCCCTTGCAGGCTATCAACACCCTTGGCCCAATTTTTATTTTATTTTCTTATTTTCATTTTATTTATTTTCTTAATTATTTTTCTAATACTAAAAAATCATAAAAAATACAAAAATAGTAAATTTATATTTTAACTTAGTTTATTTATTTTTTTCTCACAAAAAATATATTTTATTTAACCATACTTTATTCATTTTACTAATTATTCTTGTAAATTTAATTAAAACTAGGTTATTATTTATTTCATTTTACACCAATTAAAATATATTATTTTAATACCAAAAAGGCCAAAAATATTTTATAATGCTATAATTATTTTCAAGACCAAAATACCAAAAATACTTCTCTTAAAATTAATTTCTCTTTAATAAATTAATAGAATTAGGGTTTTATTTAAAATCTTTTCTTAGTAAATTTAGGTTTAATTAATTATTTTCTTCTAGTTAATTAGGTTAAAATCAAAACCCATTTTACTAAAAAATCCAAACAAAAACATCCATTTTCTTTACATTTTCATTCTTACATATTTATTCATCTTGTACATTATTTACTTCAATTTTTGTACCAATTCAATATGGTTGTAATAGATTAAATAGGTTTATTTTCTTGCAATCCCCATTTACAATTTGTACACCCCCTCCCACAAGTATTGTAATAGCGTAGTAACTTTAAATTCCGCAATTTATCGCTTTATACAACACGCTAGTAATTAGGGTTTGTATGGAAAGACTAAAACCAATGCTTAGAAAACCCTAATCAAAGACAAAATCAAGCATTAAAACAATACACTTGCACACAAGTAACCCTAGGGTAAATCCACTTAGTTCCCTTATAAAATGGTCATATTGCGCATGTGAGGTATCTTAGCAAAAATAAGAAAAGTAAAAGATCATAGTCCCTCGATGACGCTATCTAAGTTGCCTTTCAAATGATCTTAGTCCCTAAAAGAGAATGCTAAGATACCTTGCAACATTGCTAATCATGGTTATACGATGACCCACGCCTGTCCCATTTACATCCAAAGATAGGGTTACTTACCAAATCAATGGTAAGATAACAATGTCAAAGGAAAAGGAAAATGAACAAGAAAGACTTTTCAGTAGGTAGAATACTCCCAATTACTTGCTCCATTTCAAAAAAAACATCCTTGCTTTTTTCAAAGCAAACACCTACACTTTCAAAACATCTTACAAACTTGAAAACATTTTCAAAATATCAAACACTTTGTGTACATTCTTACGAACGAGAATCATTATAAAGTTTGCCTAAACAATGGCCTCTTTAAAAAATACTTTCAAAAACCACACAAAGCATAATTTCAAACAAAAGCAAGTAATCTAGAAAGTAACTAAGAGCCCATGGAAAACCATGGATGAAAAGGGTGTTAATACCTTCCCTTTTTATAATATACCCCCCGAACTCAAGAAATAATCTCAAAGGTATTTCCTGTGCTTTTTTCACCTTTCCTTTTGGATAAAAGAAAAGTCGGTGATAACTCTTGCTAACCGCAACATTTGTGATCAAACGCAAAACCTTCAAGTCACTTCTCCTACCGTATCACAGAACTGGCGACTCTGCTGGGGAAAATTCTAAAAGTGGGGTTACCTTAGGGTTAGATCACATTTATTTGCTTTCATTGTTTGACTTGTTTGCTTTACATTATGGTTCTTTGTTTGGGTTTGAATCCTCTACCTGGATATGGGATACCTTATAGGTAAGTAGCAATACGTTGTGGAAACTGTGCGGGGTATACTAACATGGTCTAAGCAATAGCTACATTAGTGCGACATATTTGTAGGTACCGATAGCCCTTGAGTTAATCAAGGAGAATACGGGGCCGCTGAGTGATTTCATGAAGAACTAATGAATTTTTACAACCTTTACTTGACCAACTTGGCCTTTAGGATGTAGTGAGATGACCGGCTTTGGTGCAGTTCGAAGTTGGTAGATACTCGATACTACACTCATTGAGGTTTAGTTTCTTGAGATATTTCGGTCGCCATTAAAGAGGCTTGTGCTGAGACAATGCTCAAGGAAATAAACCAATGATATTGAGCTCTTTAGAACCCGGTTACTATTGCTAGGACAGGTTGAGCCAACTAAACTTCAAGAGGGTACTTACCTATAAGAATCCATATAAGCCTAAACCCAAGGACTTGTTTGCTTTGTTTGTTTATATTTACTTGTACATAACATCATGAACATCATAACATCATATTCATTCACTAACCATTTCAAGGATCTTGGGATTTATCTTTGTTCTGTTTTGTAGGACATGGATTCTATTTGTAGGAAAACTATTCAAGTCAATCTTGTAAGGATCCCTCCACAACTTAAGGAGCTAGCTTCAAGGATTCCAGAAAATTCTCCATTCACCGAGAGACATGGTCGCCTACTCAACTTGGTCACCTCCAACATTAATGAACACATGATGAAGGTGCTCTTTCAGTTCTTTGATCCTTTACACCATTGCTTCACATTTCCCGATTATCAACTTGTGCCAACTTTGGAAGAATTCTACCAACTCTTGAGGATTCCCATTCTCAATCAGCTACCTTTCAATGGTACGGAAAGATACCCAAAGCCATAAGAGATTGCTCAAGCTCTACACTTGCAGTCATTTGATGTCACAACTAATTGGGAAACAAGGAGTGGTGTCAAAGGCTTCCTAGCAAAGTTCTTGTTTGAGAAAGCTCGAAACTGTTGGAACTCTTTGGATTTGCAAGCCTTTGAGGAAATTGTGGCTCTCCTCATCTGTGGGATGGTTTTGTTTCCAAATCCTGACCAATTCATAGATGTGAACACCGTCAAAATCTTCATATCTCTTAACTCAGTGCCTACTTTACTAGGGGACATTCTACATTCTTTTCACACCCGCACTATGAGGAAAAAAGATGTCCTTATGTGTTGCACTCCTCTCTTGGCAAGATGGTTTATTTCGCATCTTCCCCAATCTATATTAAAGAACGAGCAAGGTTCGAGGTGGTCACAAAGGTTGATGATGCTCAAACATTCAGACATCCATTGGTGTTCCCAATCTATAGAGAATGTTATTATTGTCGATCGTTGTGGAGAGTTCCCTAATGTCCCTTTACTTGGCATTAGAGGAGGCATCACCTACAACCCCTTCTTAGCCTTAAGACATTTTGGTTACGGTCGAAGGGGTGGCCCGCATGAGATGTTGATTCAAGGTTTGGTATTTGACTACGAGAACAACGATCAAGGTCTTCGTCAGAGATTTATTCGAGCTTGGAGGATGTTGAACAAGGTAGATAGCAAGACATTGGGGCACAAAAATTCCATCCCTCTTGAGCCTTACCTCAAATGGGTACGAACTCGCGCTTAGAGTCTTATGATGCCTTATCCTTCCATTCTCCCGGTAATCATTGAGCCTGTTACGGAAGGAGTTGTTCCATACAATGTCCTACATCCTGACATGTCCACCTCTCTTGAAGACTTACAAAGAGATTTGATACAACTCAAGGGGGAGCGAGATACTTTCGAAGCCCAATTCTACGCTATAGAGAAGAAGGTTTTGGAACTCACTAAGCAACTTCATGAGGAGCAGACTCTGAATGCCTACATCGCACCAAAGAGGATGCGTACTACCTTTTTATCTTCGAGTTTTTTGTATTTGTTTTGCCCAAATAGGCATTAATGTACTCAAGCTTTAATTTATTAATATAACATGTGTTTCCTTTTTGTCTAAAACAAATTTGAATCTTTAAAATCCTTGAAATCATTGCGTATGCATTTACCATTCATCATAACATAAGCAGGTTTCTGGAAACAAGTCTCCTCATCTTTCTACTGTTTATTTTAGTAAGATAGATCTCGAGCAAACAGTGAAGGACCTCCAAGCACAAAATGCTCAGTTTCAACAGATGTTCTTAACTCTAGAAAAAGGACAAGAAGAGTTGAATACCTTGCTGGTTAAAGAGAAAAAGAAGAAAAAGAAGATAACCGGAGTTCTGAACATGGGAAAAAGATTCCAAGGGAAAGTAAGAATGACCCTAGACTTTGCAACATCATCTGGCGAGAAAGATAATCAAGATGGAAAAGGCAAGGAAGCAGTTGTCCAACCAGATTCATAAGAGGAAGAGGAAGAAGAAGACTATTCTGAAGAACAATATCATCTAGCCAACGACAAGTATAAGCATCTAGAAGAACGGTTAAGTGCAATGGAAATCTAAAAAGTGCCTGGATTGGACTTTGAGGAGTTCAAATTAGTATTTGGGATTTTCATCCCTCCAAAATTCAAAGCACCGGTATTAGCCAAATATGATGGGGTTTCATGTCCCAAAATGCATCTCTGGCCCTATGTGAGGAAAATCCAGCCTCATACCGCTGACAAGGATTTATGGGTACACTTCTTCCAAGATAGCCTGTCTGGAACTCAACTTGATTGGTTTTATCAGTTAGAAAGAGCCAATGTTCATAACTGGGAAGACCTGGCTCCTGCCTTTTACAAACAATGCCAATACAATGTTGATCTTGCACCCACCCGTACTCAACTCCAGAGTATGGCCATGGTTTCGAGTGAAGGCTTTAAGGACTACGCGCAAAAATGGAGGGACTTAGAAGGAAGAGTCCAGCCTCCCCTATCTGAAAAATAATTAGTAGACATGTTCTTGGGCACCTTGTTCGGTCCTTTCTTCAACCACTTAATTAGGAGTTCATCAACAGGATTTACTAAATTGATATTGACCGGAGAAAGGGTAGAAGCCAGGATAAAGAATGGGAAAATTCAAAAGATCCATCCTCTGCTGCTGTAAGGAAACCATTCATCAAAAATAAATAAGTTGTTGTTGTATATCCTCAGAGAAATCAAGATAGGGCTGAACGGCGTCCAATGGTGGGGGTTGTCATGATTCCTAAACCAGCACCTGCTCAGCAAAGAAGCAACCAACCAAGAATTGAAAGACCAGTCAGACAATTCACCCGAATTAATATGACCATATCTCAAGTATTACCACATTTGTTAAGATCCAATCTAGTTACTTTGAAAGAAGCTCCAAAGAATCCTAACACAACCTCTCCTCACTATCATTCTAATTCCCGTTGTGCATATCATTCTGAGAGTCCCGACCATGACACTTACAACTGTTGGGCTCTGAAGAACAAAGTACAAGACCTCCTTAAAGCCAAAGAGATTGAATTCAACGCGCCAGAAAAGCCCAATGTCATTACTGCCCCTATGCCCAATCACGGCCATAATGCCAACGCCATTGAGGAAGATATGTTTGTTACTTCAGTTGATGAACTTGTGACCCTACTCCTGACTATCAAAGAGAACTTGTTGAATGCCGGTGTTTTCCCAGGATGTGATGAAAGCTGTCATTTCTGTTTATCCTCACCAACCAACTTTCCTTTGTTGAAAGCAGGCGTTCAATGCCTAATAGATAACAAGGAGATTTTATTCGAGAAGACTTTTAGTCCAACCATTCCTTATAATGATGTTTCCATCGTAACCATTTCCGACAATTCTTCCAGGGTCTCCACCAAAAGACCCGTTAGAATTACATCAGTTCCTAAAGTAGCTCCTTTGATAATTACAATGCCTGGACCAATCCCGTAAATGTCAGACAAAACTGTACCATGGAATTATGGAGGGGATGTCTACTACCACGGTATCAAGAAAGATTGGCCAGCTGCTGAAGATTCAAGTTCTGAGAAAGTTAACTCTGATATCAGTAATATCGCATGGACTAGTAAGATAGCCCCAAGTGGAAGGGTTTTCTCTCCAAAAAATTCTCCTCCAAAAGTTATTTCTAGACCCGTAATCATTCCTGTTGTTGTTGCTCCTCCAAAGGTTATTCCTAGTCCTACAATCATCTCTTCTAATACTCTTGTTGAAAAAACTGTTACAATCCCTGTTATCACCTCTACTAACATTCCTATTGCCGAGTTAACTAAGACTCGAGGTAAATGTATTTTGGTTGAGCCTATCAAGACGAGGGCACAATCAGTAGTTATCCCTGAGACCTCCCGAAAAGAGATGGAGGAAATTCTAAAGATCATAAAAAGAAGCGACTACAATTTAGTCGAGCAACTGGGGAAAAATCCATAAAAAATTTCCATGTTGGCTTTGTTGTTATGTTCTGAGGCGCATGCAAAGGACTTGGTAAAATTCCTGAAAACTTCCCATGTACCCCAAGAAACATCTGTTGATCAATTCCAAGACTGCGTAGCCAGCTTGACCGCAGATAATGGTTTAGATTTTTTGAATGCTGATTTAACGCCAAGAGGGAGGAAGCATAATGAGGCATTACATGTCTCAGTCGAGTGCAGGGGCACGACTTTGGATCATGTCTTGGTGGACAATGGTTTATCTCTGAATTTTTTTGCCTAAAAAGGATCTTGATAGGCTTGACTGTGAGGGATTAACATTGAAACCAAGCAACATAGTAGTGAGGGCCTTTGACGGCTCAAAAAGGATGGTGCATGGGGAAGTGGACATCCCCATAAAAGTTGGAACCTAAAAATTTGATTCAACTTTTTATGTAATGGATATTCACCCTTCACACTCCTGCTTATTAGCCCGACCGTGGATCCATTATGCTGGTGTTGTTACCTCTACGTTGCACCAAATGCTGAAGTATCCAATTCAGGGGAAAATCATCACCGTTCATGGAGAAGAAGAATATATGGCCAGCCATCTAAATTCCTTCAGATATGTAGAACTAGATGGTGAATTTATTGAAACTCCATTCCAGCACTTTGAAGAAGTCCCGCAAACTGTGGAAGTAACTATGGCTGTGTCTCGAGTTCCCAATATCATAAGAACTCCGCTCAAGATGTCATATTTAAAGGATGCCAAGGAAATGATAGAAGAATTTAGGTGCACTATTTGGGGACAACTCCCAAATATCCCATACAAATCTGACAAATTTGGTCTAGGTTTCACTTCAGGTGCCCAAAAAGTTGTATGCCGCGCTCGTGTCGGAGGACCACCCTTGAAGATCACTAACCGCAAAATCAATACAGTAGAGGATGATGAAGACAACTACAGCCTGGAGGATTGGATTTTCCCAACTGTCAGTGGAGGGCTCAACAATTGGTAAGCTAGAGATTTTGTCCCGATCACTTTTATCCCACAATAATTTGTCTTTAAATTTTGTCGAATCTGTAATATTAAAACAATTCAGACTCTTAAAACTTTGTGTCTTACCCGAGGCATAATGGTCCATTTTTAAGGGTTATTATCTCATTTCCATATGACATCAATGAATCATGTACATTTTTGCATACAAACCTTGTGCTTATTGTTTTTTCTTTTTTACATTTTTCATTTCTTTCAAAGATAGTTATACTCTTACACACACTCACACTCACAATGCAGGTCTACATCCATTTGGGATCCCATGGGTAACGGTTCTGATATGGCCTTCTGTGATTCTGAAAATCTAATCTACCAAGCCGAAGATGAAGGTGAGGAAGATTGTGAAGTACCAGGGGAACTCTCTAGGTTACTGCAATAAGAAGAGAGGACCATTCAGCCCCACGAAGAACCAGTGGATACAATTAACCTAGGTACCTTGAAAGACAAAAGAGAAGTCAAGGTGGGTGCCAATTTGGAACCCAGTGTCAAGGAGCATCTAATTCAGTTGCTACACGAGTATGTTGAGGTCTTTTCCTGGTCGTATAAAGATATGCCATGACTTGATGCATATATTGTGGTACATCGTCTACCAACAAAAGAAGATTGTCCACCGGTAAAACAAAAGGTTCGTCGAATGCGACCAGACATGTAAAAGAAGATCAAAGAAGAGGTCATGAAACAATTCAATGCTGGATTCTTGGCTGTCACCTCCTATCCGCAATGGGTTGCCAATGTCGTTCCCGTGCCCAAAAAGGACGACAAAGTACGAATATGCATGGACTACAAAGATTTGAACAGGGCAAGCCCTAAAGATGATTTCCCACTACCCCACATTGATGTTCTAGTTGACAATATGGCACAACATAAAGTGTTTTCCTTCATGGACGGTTTCTCAGGTTACAACCAAATCAAAATGGCGCCTGAGGACATGGAGAAAACAACTTTTGTCACATAGTGGGGCATATTCTTCTATAAGGTTATGCCATTCGGACTGAAGAACGTTGGGGAAACCTATCAGCGTGCCATGGTAGCCTTATTTCATGACATGATACATCACTAAATAGGGGTCTATGTGGACGACATGATAGCTAGATCTCAAACAGAAGAAGAGCATCTTGACCATTTACAGAAACTCTTTGAGAGGATAAAGAAATACAAGCTGAGGTTGAACCCAAATAAATGCACATTTTGGGTGAGGTATGGTAAACTCTTAGGCTTTGTCATCATCAATAAAGGTATTGAGGTGGATCCTATCAAGGTGAAAGCGATACAAGAGATGCCTACTCCTCGTAATGAGAAGGAAGTCAGAGGATTCTTGGGAAGTTTAAACTACATTTCCAGATTCATTTCTCACCTGACAGCTACTTGTGAACCAATCTTCAAATTATTGAACAAAGATCAATTAGTCAAATGGAATGATGAGTGCCAAACTGCTTTCGACAAGATCAAAGAGTACCTGCAAGAGCCTCCTATTTTGATGCCACCGATTGAGGGAAGATCGTTGATTATGTATCTGACTGTTTTGGAAAATTCAATGGTGTGTGTGCTGGGGAAGCATGACGAGTCTGGCCGAAAAGAGCACGCTATTTATTACCTAAGAAAAAAGTTTACCGACTGTGAAATAAGATATTCACTGCTCGATAAAACTTGTTGCGCTCTGGCATGGGCTTCTCGCCGGCTAAGACAGTATATGCTAACCCATACTACCTTGTTGATATCTAAAATGGATCCAATAAAATACATCTTCGAGAAACCTGCTCTCTCTGGGAGAATAGCGAGATGGCAGATGATCCTGACGGAATATGACATACATTATACTACCCAGAAAGCAATAAAGGGCGGTGTACTAGCTGATCACCTTGCTCATCAAGCTGTGGATAACTACCAGTCCATGAAGTTCGAATTCCCAGATGAAGACATCATGATGGTAAACAATTGTGAAGAATTCAGACCATATGACGGACCTGAACAAGGATACCGATGGACCCTGGTTTTTGATGGGGCGTCCAACGCACTCGGCAATGGTATTGGTGTTGTACTCATATCTCCTGAATGATGTCATACTCCCTTTACGGCAAGACTCTGCTTCAATTGTACAAACAACATGGCGGAATACGAAGCATGCATTTTTGGTCTCAAAGCTTCCATATATTTGGGGATTAAATCTTTAAATGTATTCGAAGATTCAGCTTTGATCATCAGCCGGATCAAAGGAGAATGGGACACCAAACACCCTAACCTTATCCCCTACAAAGAACATGTGTTGACATTGATCCCACATTTTGAGAAGATTACCTTCGAGCATTTCCCGCGAGAAGAAAATCATCTAGCTGACGCACTAGCCATAGTGTCATCCATGTTTAAAATTAAATGGGATAACGAGGCCCCCCAGATCACAATTGAACGAATGGATGAACCATCTCACTGTCACGAGATTAATACTGAAGAAGTAGTGGACCAGCCTTGGTTTCACGAAGTCAAGAGGTATCTCGAGGCTCAAGAATATCCAGAAGGAGCTTTAGTCAATGATAATAAGTTCTTAAGGATATTCTCTGCTAAGTTCTTCCTTAATAATGGCATTCTCTACAAACGCAACCATGACTCTGTTTTACTCCGTCGCGTAGACAAGGTTGAGGCAGAAAAGATCATGGATGAGTTACATGAGGGCACTTTTGGCACCCATTCCAGTGGGCATACGATGTCAAAGAAGATCCTACGGGAAGGCTATTACTGGTCTACCATGGAAGGAGATTGCTATCAACACTCTCAAACCTGCCATAAGTGTCAAATCTATGTTGACAAGGTGCACGTACCTCCGGTTCCTATGAATGTCTTGATGGATCCTTGGCCCTTTTCTATGTGGGGCATCAATATGATTGGGGAAATCAAACCAACAGCCTCCAATGGACACCGCTTCATCTTAGTGGCCATTGACTATTTTACAAAGTGGGTTGAGGCAGCCTCTTTCGCTTCCGTGACCAAGAATGTTGTAGCCCGATTCATTAAACAAAATATCATCTGCCGGTTTGGTATCCCAGAGAGGATCATCATAGACAATGGTACGAATCTAAATAATACTATGATCACCGCCTTGTGCGAGCAATTCAAGATCTAGCATCACAATTCTTCTCCTTATCGTCCAAAGATGAATGGTGTTGTTGAAGCTGCAAATAAGAACATCAAAAAGATCATACAGAAAATGACAGTCACGTACAAAGACTGGCATGAGATGCTACCATTTTCCTATTGAGGTCTAGATCCCCTCTCTAATAATTATGAAGGATGCAAGACTGAATAAAGAGGATTGGATCCAAACTTGTCTTTATTAACTAAACTTGATTGATGAGAAAAGGCTTACTGATGTTTGTCATGGTCAAATATATCAAAAACTGATGATCAAGGCTTTCAAAAAAAAGGTTAGACGCCAAGTGTATCAAGTCGGAGATCTGGTGATCAAACATATCATATTGCCGCAAGGTGATCCCAGGGGCAAATGGACTCCTACCTACGAAGGACCATTTGTAATCAAAAGCATATTCTCTGGTGGAGCAATAATCTTGACCACCATGGATGGTGACGACCTGTCACACCCTGTGAACGCAGACATAGTTAAAAGATACTACGCATAAGAGACCCGCTAGGTTGACACACCTAGGAAAAACAAGGGCATCCCGGCGAACCAAAAGGGTTCAGGCAAAAATTAGGGATAAAAACAAAAAAAATGGTACACCTGACAAGCTGAAAACCCGAAAGAGAAGTTTGGGCAAAAAAGGGTATCCTGGTGGACTGAAAACCCGAAAGGGCGGTCCAGGCAAAAGTTAGGGATTTAAAGCGTATGACTATGTCCTGGTGGATCACCTTACAAACAACCTGCAAACCCGATGATTCTGGTCAATTCAATCAGCTTCGGACAAGGCAACAAATAGACAAGATGCTCAGAGACACGAAGGCTATAGCAGAATTGGAACCCCATGGGATTATTGCACATATCTATCTTTTCTTTGTATCAAATTCTCATTTTTTACGAAGACATTCTCTTACTAGAATGATTGTCTCATTGTACAAAAATACTTATTCAAAGTCTATACAAAGATATCCCTTTTAAAGTGCAAAACTATCTGTTTTCTTTACTTTTGTGTTTTGTTTACAAAAACGTCCAATGATTTATTTTTGAACATATGCATTTGAACATATTTACTGTTTACAAATAAACAAAGTAGAAAGACAATCACTGATGGCTTTAAGATATAGGGCAATATCTTTGAGCTATTCCATAAAGTCCCCCGCAGTGTGCAGTTTAATCCCCAGCGGAACAAAGCTTCCAGTTGTCAATCCCCAGTAGAAGTCATCCAATTTCTCAGGATTACCCAACAAGATTTTACAAGAAGCACACAACATTCCCTTATAACAGATCTTATTTCTCTAAAAAGAAATTCATCAACACTTCAACTTCACAATATGAAGACTTACACTCCATATCCTCAGCAGCACTCAGGGATTTTATTTCCCCCTATCCAACAGCAGTGCAGCAGATTAGCTCACATACGCATACATCGCATCCATATATCATGAAAATTAATAACACGAATGCATATATCACAATCTCATTGTACCATGCATTTCATATGTCATGGCATTTCATACATCTAATGTTTTTACCCTTTTCAGGATAAGATTAATCAAATGACTATCATCAACAAATTACAAAGGTCAGAAATTAATACCTAAGACAAGCCAGGACAATTATCTACACGACCAACTAAAGCAATCCAATATGGATTCTTCAGATTCAACTTCAGATACAATTCAGATACGCTCTAGACATGGATGCCATTCTGATAATCATTCAGATTTAACTTTTGATACAGTTCAGATACGCTCCAGACACGGATGCCATTCTGATACTCATTCAGACTCAACTTTTTGATACAATTCAGATACGCTCCAGACACGGATGCCATCCTGATACTCATTCATATTCAATCATTTTGATACAGTTCAGATATGCTCCAGACACGGATGCCATTCCGATACTCATTCAGACTCAACTTTTTGATACAATTTAGATGCGCTTCAGACACGGATGCCATTCTGATACTCATTCAGATTCAACTTTTGATACAGTTCAGATACGCTCCAAACATGGATTCCATTTTGATACTCATTCAGACTCAACTTTTTTATACAATTCAGATACGCTCTAGACACGGATGCCATCCTGATACTAATTCAGACTCAACTTTTTGATACAGTTCAGATACGCTTCAGACACGGATGCCATTCTGATACTCATTCAGACTCAACTTTTTTATACAATTCAGATACGCTCCAGGCACGGATGCCATCCTGATACTAATTCAGATTCAACTTTCAGATACAGTTCAGATACGCTCCATACACGAATTCCATTTTGATACTTATTCAGATTCAACTTTTAGACTCATCTCATATACGCTTCAGACACGGATGCCATTGTGACACTCATTCGATTTCAGCTTACAGATATGGTTCAACAATCATTTCTGGATGGCATCTACAAGCCCATCTCCAACAAATTTCCATCATCTCTCCAAATGGCATCTTTAAGCCCATTTCCTCTACCATCACATCATCAAGTGCAAATTTCTGGGCACTATAGTGTCCAATCATCTTCCACCATTCGAGTCACGAATGGCAAAACTCGTCAATCTAACTCTTCAGGTTTAAGAAGATTGAACAGAGGCAGCTGTTGTACCCTAAAATTTTCCCTTTCACTTATCAAGAATTTTCTCACAAGATCTGCTTCGGCTCAAGACTACACTAGGGTTGATCAGTTCAAGACACCTCCTTAAGCACTGATGACCAAAATTAGGGTTTGAGTTTGCAAAAGGATTATTGAACTTCCAATGCCCCATATGACTTTCATGGATCATTATGGACCCCCAATATCACTCATGTCAAGTTTCAAGCCTTGGATCACACTTTTGCTCAGTCAATTGAGCAGTTGACCTAAAAATCAACTATATTGGGGAAAAAGTCAATTATGGACAGTTTACAGTCAAACTTCATAATTTTTGATCCACATCAACAATTTAAACTCATATGTATCATTTGATCAAGTTTGGACCATAATTCCTCAAGCAATTTGATCAAATCTCCAAAAGGGCAAAATGGTCAAAATTAGGGTTTTCACTGGGAAAGGGCAATTTCTGATTTTTGACCTAGCAAATGATCAATTGGTTTAAGGAATGATCTCAAGAGTCCAATTGCATCATTTTTACCTAATTACATGGCTCAAAACATTGCAAGTCCAATGGATTGACAGATGAATTTTTCAGTCAATTGATCAAAAGTCAACTGTATACTGAAAAGTCAAACTTTGACTTTTTGGTCAAAATAAAATGCCAAAGATCACAATCCATCAAAACATGTCAACATATGAAACTTATTCATCAATAAATCCAAAATTTAAAATTTCATTTTGAAAAGTAAAAATTTCTAAACTTAGAAAATTTTCTAAGTGTTGGGAATTTCTTATTTTTTCACAACTTTGAGTAAAATTTTCACCATGATGCAAAGTGATTCAAGAGAAACTTCTAACATGAAAGTTGTATATCTTCATGAAGTCTACAACTTTTCTTCACACAACTTCTTCCAAAAGTTCTTGGATCTCAAGTTATAATTTTGAGAACATATGGTCAGGATTTTGACCCCAACTTCATGGCACTTTTTCATATAGTTCCAATTGGAATATTCAAAAGAAATTCAAATATGGGTGTTAGAGCACATTTCAAGCTTTCCAAAATTTCCAAGAACTCCTTGAGATCATTTTTGAGTAGAGAGAATCGAAGAGATTAAGTTAGGGTTTTATCACTTGATTTACAAGGCATTTTGTGATGAACAAAATTCAAATTCAAAGTTATGTTGCATAAACTCTACTTTGCAGGCCTCAAACTCATTATGCACTCCATAATGAATGGCTTGCACAGCTGTTAAAGGTCTCATTTCAAGCATTCAATGCAAGGCCATGAATTATATCCATTTTTGGAAGAAAGTGTACATTGCTATTTTGATAAAGTGCTTTTTTTACACAAAACTTGTTCTTGAGCCTTGAACTTGTTATCTTATGATCATACAAGTCCTATAACTCATAAGAAACTTGTTAGACACTTATAATCACTTAGCCCATGCTTGTACCTCACATTGAAACTTGGTTTCCCTCTTTTCTCAAAATCAAGTAACCTAGCAATTAGCTGAAAACTTGTACTTTTGATTGTCCAAACCACTCCAATCCTTTTGCTTATAGATATACAAACCATTTGCCACAGGAGAGACGAATTCTTAAGCCCTGAAAACACCTAGAGCTTAGAATCACATCTCATACCTCCACTGTCACATAAACTGACGAAAAACTTGAAACTCATAACTCCCTCCTGAGTTTTCAAGCCTTTTGGTTTCTAAAGCTTCTAAACATCATTTAGAACTGATCCCACACCCTGTTACAGAACTGTAACACTATTAAAACAATCCTCCATTTTCAAAAACAGAGCTTTACATTTGGACTTCTCCAGAACTCCTCAGGTACTTTCAGCTCAAGCTAAGCATTCCATTAGCTTCCTGGGAACTTGGGGAAGCTAACTCAACCATTGGAACTCCTTGAAAGCTTCTCAAACTTCAAACCCGATACCCTCTTGCAAGGTAAGTTTTCTAACTTTGGAACTTTTCATACAGACATCATCAATGATTTGTTTGTGAATGAAACACGTAGATATCATTGCCCTAAAGCTAACCATGTCCATGGTTTCCATTAATTTTTCCTGAGCTTAGAGAATTTTAAGATTTAATTTTCTGAGATTTTTAGGGTTTAGAATAGGGCCATTAAAATTCATGTTTATCTTTGAGCTATAGTTTTAATGCTTTACATTTCTGAAACCGTGAGGAAATTTGCTACAAGTTTCATGTTTATAGTTTTCATTTTTGTTGAGATTTGAAAAAGTTACAGAGCTTCTGGATGGGCGTGAGGTTGAAGATGAAGTTGTCCTTAGGAACATGTTTGCCTTATGTATTTATTGATTGATTTATATAAACGGATGTATAGCCACCCCATTGGTGGAAGCGTGCACCCGTAACCATATGGACCTGGGTTCGAGCCCCAGTGGTACCCTTTTGATTTTCTTTAAATTTTTTGCATTTTGACTTTTTTTGGACAAGGCGCTTGGGCCTCCTTTGGGCTTTGTACTTTTTTTTTCTTACCACTAACCCCCTTGCAGGCTATCAACACCCCTGGCCCAATTTTTATTTTCTTTTCTTATTTTCATTTTATTTATTTTCTTAATAATTTTTCTAATACTAAAAAATCATAAAAAATACAAAAATAGTAGATTTATATTTTAACTTAGTTTATTTATTTTTTCTCACAAAAAAATATATTTTGTTTAACCATACTTTATTCATTTTACTAATTATTCTTGTAAATTTAATTAAAACTAAGTTATTATTTATTTTCTTTTACACCAATTAAAATATATTATTTTAATACCAAAAAGACCAAAAATATTTTATAATGCTATAATTATTTTCAAGACCAAATACCAAAAATACTTCTCTTAAACTTAATTCTCTTTAATCAATTAATAGAATTAGAGTTTTATTTAAAATCTTTTCTTAGTAAATTTAGGTTTAATTAATTATTTTCTTCTAGTTAATTAGGTTAAAATCAAAACCCATTTTCCTAAAAAATCCAAACAAAAACATCCATTTTCTTTACATTTGCATTCTTGAATATTTATTCATCTTGTACATTATTTAATTCAATTTTTATACCAATTCAATATTGTTTTAATAGATTAAATAGGTTTATTTTCTTGCAATCCCCATTTACAATTTGTACACCCCCTCCCACAAGTATTGTAATAGCGTAGTAACTTTAAATTCCACAATTTATCGCTTTATACAACATGCTAGTAATTAAGGTTTGTATGGAAAGACTAAAACCGATGCTTAGAAAACCCTAATCAAAGACAAATTAAGTATGGAAACAATAAACTTGCACACAAGCACCCCTTAGGGTAAATCCACTTGGTTTCCTTATAAAATGGCCATATTGCGCATGTGAGGTATCTTAGCAAAAACAAGCAAAGTATAAGATCATAGTCCCTCGATGACGTTATCTAAGTTGCCTTTCAAATGATCTTAGTCCCTAAAATAGAATGCTAAGATACCTTACAACATTTCTAATCATGGTTATACGATGACCCACGCTTGTCCCGTTTACGTCCAAAGATAGGGTTACTTACCAAATGAATGGTAAGATAACAATGTCAAAGGAAAAGGAAAATGAACAAGAAAGACTTTTGAGTAGGTATAATGCTCCTAATTACTTGCTCCATTTCAAAACAAACATCCTTGCTATTTTCAAAACAAACACCTACACTTTTAAAACATCTTACAAACTTGAAAACATTTTCAAAAGATCAAACACTTTGTATACATTCTTACGAACGAGAATCATTACAAAGTTTGCCTAAACAATGGCCTCTTTACAAAATACTTTAAAAAACCACACAAAGCACAATTTCAAACAAAAGCAAGTGATCTAGTAAGTAATTAAGAGCCCATGGAAAACCATGGATGAAAAGGGTGCTAATACCTTCCCTTTTTATAATCTACCCCCCAAACTCAAGAAATAATCTCAAAGGTCTTTCCTTTTCTTTTTTCACCTTTCCTTTTGGATAAAAGAAAAGTCGGTGGCGACCCTTTCTAACGGTAACATTTGCGATCAAACGCGAAACCTTCAAGTCAGTTCTCTCACGGTATCACATTATGCAAGGATGAATTTGAAGAAAACCAGGAAAAATAGCGAGCACAAAAATCCCAAGTATCTCTCTCAATTCACAATGAAAATTCAAACCGTAAGAAGTGTGAGAATCAGAAGGATGAATAGAGTAGAATAAGGCTTTATTTGGTTCAATTTGATTGAGAAATCTACCTGAACGAAGTAGCTGAAAATTATTTTGAAACTGGACTTGGTTAGCACAATTTAGGGCACCTCAAGGGTTGATTCTTCTTCCGGTAGCTTCAGGGAAGTTCAAGGATGAAGGATCAATGAAAAAATTAGATTGAAAAGTGGAGAAAATAGGATTTTGAAAACTTAGAAAACTGAGTTATGTAGGGAGTTTAGCAGGGTGATTTTTGCTGTTCAAGCTTGAAAAAATTAGTGAGATATAACCCTCTATCTATAGGGAAGAAAATGGGATGCTCAAGCGTGTGGAATGATGAAGTTTGGAGGGAAATCGTGTGAAGTTGCAAGCATGAAAAGTGTGACTTCTATTTTTCTCAAAACTCAACCAAAACTTGTGTTTTAAGGTGCTAATCACTTCTGGAAGATTGTTAAACATGATTAGAAGTAAAAATGCACAGAAATTTAGTGATTAGAGGCTGAATTGTGCATTTCAAATTCTGACTTGGAGGAAAAAGTCAATTTCAAGGTACCAACTTTGAATCCATGGCATTCATAGCTCAAGGGGTCTTAGGACATGATTCTTGAAGCATTTAAAAGATAAGTTTACCATCTTTGCAATGTGCAAAGAATGGAATCAAATGGATGCTTGAGCTAAAAGTTGTGATAAGTCAAAAGTTGAGAAAAAGATGCTGACTTTTTGTACTTAGAAAAATTCTAAGTTTTTCTCAAAAAATGTCCTATAATGTTTTGCATTCAAACATGGCCTTCCACTCAAATTTTGCTTTTGACCAAAAAAAGATGGCATGAATTAGATCTCTTAAATGACATTTTGATATTTGAACCATTTAAAAACTCCAAGAATTGAGAAAGTTATGACTTTGTGAAGTTGGTGAAAATCCATGAAATGACCTATCTCTTGCATTCTTAGGGCATCCTCCATCCATTTTCAAGCTTTGCACAAAAAAAAGAGTTTAAGTTCACATCCTTAAGACCATTATGGAAAATGAATAGGCTCAAGGATATAAAAGTTGAACAAGTTATGATCTTTTGAAATCACATAAGGGAATTTGATGGCCTGTCCAGAGGACTTGTAATCTTTCTTCATCATTAGGCATCTTACACATAAAATCTTCTTGAAACTTTTGAAGTGATTAGTTGATAACACTTTAAATAGAAGAATATCTTTGGAATCACTCAAAAATCTCAAAAGATGAGAAATGTATAGCCCTTGGAAGTTCAAAACCCTAGCTCCTAGAGCATCAAAATAACTTGGGAACCCCTTTCAATTTTGACAAACTTTCTTGCACAATAACTCTTGCAATGTGAATAGAAGTTATTGTGGATGATAATAAAAACCCATAACAACAAAAGCACCTCCAAATATTAAGAATTGATAGAGTTATGCACTTGTGATCAATAAATCAAGAACTTGTCCAATTAGGTCAAACTTCTTCAATCAACTCTTACATCTTTTGATTTTTTTTGACAAATTGAGGCATGATGAATCATAGTAGACCTTGTCATGATATCACTTCAAATTATTTTCAATGATGAAACTTTAATCTCAATGAAACTTTGTTGAAGAAAAGCATGGAAATAAACTCATGAACCTATAGATCAACCTGATGAAATGTGTTGTGCCCTTACCTATAGTACATCAATTAGAGAAAACATTCATTGCATTTGTTAGTTAAAAGTTAATAAATACAAAACAAATATGATCACAATATACAAATCAAGGTACTTGGTGATTCCTTATGAGTAAGCCTAAAGATATGGAGAAGAACCAAACCCTAGTGTGATCTTATTGTGATTGATTTGATATGAGATGATAGAGGAATCTTAGAGGGAAAAATTGGGGTACAACAGCTGTCCTTATTTAAGTGTTTTCTATCTGGAGATAAAAAGGTTAAAATATTCATGTCGACGCGATTGAAGATACTTAAATATAAAACAAACCCTATTTTTGGCCCTAAAATGCTATGAAATGCATATGATTGTGCATGCAAATAAACAGATCCAAAAGGTGACACGGGACACCACTATGGAAAAGGAAAATACAAGATCAAAAGAAAAATAGACCAGGAAAATAAATCACTGGTGAACAAAAGACTCAACTCTGTTGGGGTAAAGCCCAAGGAGGAGATAAAGCAACATCAACTCAAATATTGAGGAGAGAAAGTAAAGGATAACAATGATCGACAGATAACTGTAAACTATCCACTCACTGAGAAGATAGCAAAAACTTAACGTCGACCCACAAGGGGAAAGAAGTGGTAGGATAAAACCAGTAAACATCCATACTAGGGTAAGCCACATGTGACATGCATCAGTACTCATGATTGGAAAAAAATAAACTTCTTCCAAGCAAAACGAGTCTCAACGATGAGCAATCTCCCATAATGACGAGACTACCATCCATCGGAGTAATAAAAAATTTCAACAACGAACTATCTCCCATAATGACGAGACTACCATCCATTGGAGTAACAAATCTCAACAACGAACTATCTCTCATAATGACGAAACTACCATCCATTGGAGTAACAAATCTAAGCAACGAACTATCTCCCATAATGACGAGACTATCATTCATTGGAGTAACAAATATCAACAACGAACTATCTTACATAATGACGAGAATACCATCCATTGGAGTAACAAATCTAAGCAACGAACTATCTCCCATAATGACGAGACTATCATTCATTGGAGTAACAAATATCAACAACGAACTATCTTACATAATGACGAGAATACCATCCATTCGAGTAACAAATCTAAACAATGAACTATCTCCCATAATGATGAGACTACCATTCATTGGAGTAACAAATCTCAACAATGAACTATCTCCCATAATGATGAGACTACCATCCATTGGAGTAATGAATCTCAACAACGAACTATCTCCCATAATGATGAGACTACCATTCATTGGAGTAACAAATATCCACAACAAACTATCTCCCATAATGACGAGACTACCATCCATTGGAGTAACAAATCTCAATAATAAACTATCTCCCATGATGACGAGACTACCATTCATTGGACTAACAAATCTCAACAACAAACTATCTCCCATAATGACGAGACTACCATTCATTGGAGTAACAAATCTCAACAACGAACTATCTCCTAAAATGACGAGACTACCATCCATTGGAGTAACAAATCTCAACAATGAACTATCTCCCATAATTACGAGACTACCATCCATTGGAGTAACAAATCTCAACAAAGAATATCTATCATAATGACGAGACTACCATCCATTGGAGTAACAGATCTCAACAATGAACTATCTCCCATAATGACGAGACTACCATCCATTGGAGTAACAAATCTCAATAGCGAACTATCTCCCATAATGACAAGACTACCATTCATTGGAGTAACAAATCTCAATAACGAACTATCTCCCATAATGACCAGACTACCATCCATTGGAGTAACAAATCTCAATAATGAACTATCTCCCATAATGACGAGACTACCATCCATTGGAGTAACAAATCTCAACAACGAACTATCTATCATAATGACGAGACTACCATCCATATAGTAATAAATCTCAACAACGAACTATCTCCCCTAATGACGAGACTACCATCCATTGGAGTAACAAATCTCAATAACGAACTATCTCCCATAATGACGAGACTACCATTCATTGGAGTAACAAATCTAAACCACGAACTATCTCCCATAATGACGAGACTACAATTCATTGGAGTAACAAATCTAAACAATGAACCATCTCCTCTAATGACGAGACTACCATTCATCAGAGTAAAACCTCAACAATGAACTATCTCCCATAATGACGAGACTACCATCTATTGGAGTAACAAATCTCAACAATGAACTATCTCCCATAATGAATAGACTACCATTCATTAGAGTAACAAATCTCAACAACAAACTATCTCCCATAATGACGAGACTACCATCCGTTGGAGTAACAAATATCAACAAAGAACTATATCCCATAATGATAAGACTATCATTCATTGGAGTAACAAATATCCTCAACAAACTATCTCCCATAATGACGAGACTACCATCCATTGGAGTAACAAATCTCAATAATAAACTATCTCCCATGATGACGAGACTACCATTCATTGGACTAACAAATCTCAACAACAAACTATCTCCCATAATGACGAGACTACCATTCATTGGAGTAACAAATCTCAACAACGAACTATCTCCCAAAATGACGAGACTATCATCCATTGGAGTAACAAATATCAACAATGAACTATCTCCCATAATT
Organism: Vicia faba; assembly: GCA_948472305.1. Classification (NCBI taxonomy): domain Eukaryota; kingdom Viridiplantae; phylum Streptophyta; class Magnoliopsida; order Fabales; family Fabaceae; genus Vicia; species Vicia faba. Next base: position 1,484,681,097 of record OX451737.1, read on the forward strand.
ACGAGACTACCGTCCATTGGAGTAACAAATCTCAACAAAGAACTATCTATCATAATGACGAGACTACCATCCATTGGAGTAACAGATCTCAACAATGAACTATCTCCCATAATGACAAGACTACCATCCATTGGAGTAACAAATCTCAATAGCGAACTATCTCCCATAATGACAAGACTACCATTCATTGGAGTAACAAATATCAATAACGAACTATCTCCCATAATGACGAGACTACCATCCATTGGAGTAACATATCTCAACAATGAACTATCTCCCATAATGACGAGACTACCATCCATTAGAGTAACAAATCTCAACAACGAACTATCTATCATAATGACGAGACTACCATCCATAGAGTAATAAATCTCAACAACGAACTATCTCCCCTAATGACGAGACTACCATCCATTGGAGTAACAAATCTCAATAACGAACTATCTCCCATAATGACGAGACTACCATTCATTGGAGTAACAAATCTAAACCACGAACTATCTCCCATAATGACGAGACTACAATTCATTGGAGTAACAAATCTAAACAATGAACCATCTCCCATAATGACGAGACTACCATTCATCGGAGTAAAACCTCAACAATGAACTCTCTCCCATAATGACGAGACTACCATCCATTGGAGTAACAAATCTCAACAATGAACTATCTCCCATAATGAAGAGACTACCATTCATTAGAGTAACAAATCTCAACAACAAACTATCTCCCATAATGACGAGACTACCATCCGTTGGAGTAACAAATATCAACAAAGAACTATCTCCCATAATGATGAGACTACCATTCATTGGAGTAACAAATCACGAATCTTCTCTAGGAGCTAACAGACTTGCTGGGGATGTATAACTTGCTCAAATAAAGAGACATGCCATCTGCTGTTATGAGAAGGAGTTGCAATAATGCTACTGGGAAAAGAATTATGACTTCCTAGGGAAATGCCAATATATTCCTGTTGAGGAGGTAAAGTCTTCTCGTGAAAAATAAATGCACATTCTCAAACTAGGGCTCAAAGCCTGCAGGAATCAAAATAACAACGTTGGCAGGAACTACTGATTCAAAACAGATATAAACCGGAATGAAACAATCAACCAAGATAGCATCTGATGAGAACTAAACTCAAAGAGGAAACATGGATCTAATCAGACCATGAACTGAACAAAATTCTTCAACGAGGGATAACTCAGTGGGGAAAATGAAAGGATATACACTTTTTACTTAAGGTCGACACTCTATTGGAGAGAGGGTATTATAACTCCGCAAAATATTACAATAAATGCAAATGAGCAATGAATTTTAATTCATATATGCATGATGTATGTATGAATATTATAATGTATATGCTGATAAAACAGACATAAAACACTGGGAATAACCAGACAAAACCAACTTGGGTAAAGTCAAAACTCGCCTAAATCACATCCAGAATGAAAATTTATAAGAAAGTAAGCGCTAACTGAGGAAACAAAGTCCTATTCCACGGCTTAACTTCACTGGGAAGAAACACAATCAAATCAAAACAATAAAATCAGCGCAAATACAAGGATCTAACATCCTCCTCCAAGCTTCACCGAGGAACATCACACAACTTAAATAGGGGAAATCAAACGTCTCAATGTTTAGACTTCCACTGGAGATTATAATACTGACTACATTAGGGCTGATGAAAACCGCATCGTCGAGATATCAATTGGGGATCTCGTGTTAACTTCATTGGGGAGGTCAACACGACATCAATGAGGGGATCCTAAAATATATTCTTCAATTCTAAGAGTGATGATTACACCAACTTCCCTGGGGAGAACTTATGAAATCACATGGGGATAAAAACTTTCAGAGAAAAAATATTATCTCGGCATTACTTGGGGATCTAAGAAGTCAAACAATGCTGCAAGAAATCAAAATTATGGGGATTTTAAATCAAACCTAACGCTTGGTGGGAGAAAACTCAAAAAGTTGACAATTATATCAACACTTCTTAGAAAAGATATTGACCTTGTCTAGTTGCCTGAGAAATAACCAACAACAAAAATGACAACACTGGAAAAGGGCAACGTTTTGCAAATGACTCTACCTCAGCACATAAAGGGAGAAAGAACTTATGTCAACTGAGAGAAGACCTTACCGGGGAATCATGGATAGAGGCTTCAGACCATGCAAACCCGAAATCAAAATGAACCAAGACTTGACTGGGGAAAATGGGATCACAAGCCCAACACCGAACCATTCTCCAATTGGTATCATCTCCAACTATCTGAGAAACACACAAAGATCATACGCATACTAGAAAAAAGTGACCTGGGAGAACCTTCATGGGGAATATAAACTTACAAAATTTTAGAGTTCATCCATCCTTGGGATCACCACTTTTGTTTTTCTTGAGTCACAAAATCTAAAGTAAAAAGTAATTTATAAATTCTTTTCAAAAAAAAATTTGTTATTTAATCTTTTTGTTTTGAAAATTACTATCAATAATAAATGGAGTCTTTACAACCTGAATAAAATAAGAATTGTAAAGAATTAGATAAAAGCTCAAACTTTATTAATAAAATGGTAGTCTGCGAATGGCGAGACTCCAAAGATGATTATAAAGTTTGGAAAATGGTAAAACATTGGAAAAGATACATTAAAATACAATGATCATTATTCTCCCTAACAACTTTGAATTCATGATCAGCGACTTCTGTTGAAGTGCGGTGAGAGTCCAAGAAGATTGTTGCTTCAATGATCAAGTCTTGTCTGACGCAGTTACTTGCCAAGAAATCCATAACTTTTTCCTAGATTTCCCTTGCGGGTTTTCAACCTACCGGGAAAATTTATTCTCTTTGTCTCTAATTTTTTCCTAGACCTCCCTTTCGGGTTTTCAACATAGCGAGTTATTCTTTTATTTCTTTAGGCAAAGTATTCCTGGACTACATCAGCGTTCATAGGACGTGGGAACTCCTCGCCATCCATAGTTTCAAGAATCAATGCACCGCCAGAGAAGGATTTATTGAAAACGTATGGGCCTTCAAAATTGGGAGTCCACTTACCCCTAGAATCAGAATTAAAAGACATGATCTTCCTGAGTACGAGGTCGCCTTCTCTAAATTCACGAGGCTTGACCTTCTTATCAAAAGATTTCTTCATTATATTTTGGTACAACTGACCATGACACAAGGTTTTCATTCTCTTTTCTTCAATCAAATTAAATTGGTCAAACATGTTCTGGACCCATTCAGCCTCTGAAAACTTGGTTTCCATTATCACACGTAAAGATGAAATCTCAACCTCAACGGGGATCACTACTTCCATTCCATACACAAGAGAGAAAGGGGTTGCCCTTGTTAAAGTGCATACGGATGTACGATACCCATGTGTTGTACCCCAAAATTTTCCCTCTCATTTCTCAAGATATTTCTTACAAAGGTCTTCAATGACTCAAGTTTGCGCAAGTATCGACTAGGTCAAACAATCTCCTCAACACTGATGCCTCAAATTAGGGTTTGAGTTTGTACAAAGGCAGTTGGATATCTAATGTTTCAAATTATTTTCATGGATTATTATGGACCCTCAGGATTACTTCTGTCAAGTTTCAATTATTGGATCACAATTTTCCAAGAAAGTCATTCAAATTATCAAAAGGGCAAAATTAGGATTTTGACTGGAAATGACTGAACTTTTATTTTTAACCTAATACCTGACTTATTGGTTGTAAGTATGATCTCAAGGATCCGAGCCGTCATTTTGACCTAATCACATATTTCAATTCATCTTCTGAGATTAGTGGATTGATCGACGAAATTTGATCAACCGGTGGAAAAAGTTAATTGTACACTAAAAAGTCAAACTTTGACTTTTTAACCAAAAGTGAGTCCCAAAAATCACATTTCATCAAGACATCCAAAATATTGAAATTTGATCATCAAAAATCAAGAGAGTCAAAAATCCAACTTTGCAAGACATGGAAATTTTTCTAAGTATTTTCTATACTTGTTAATTTCATAGCCTCATGACATCTTTTCACTACAATTCAAAATAATTCAAGATGTTACAAATAATTCAAGTTATTATAAATTTGCATTTTTACAAGATTACATATCCTAAAGCTTTGTCTTGTTTGAATTTTTTTTCCTTTGACTCAAGACCTTACCACTATGCTTTGGCTTTGTTACAATCTACATAAATTGGTCCACTGACCAGATTTTGTATCATGCTACAAACAATGATGTCCAAGCCTATGGTACTGTCCACATAACAGCCCAAAACCATGTCAAAAATAGTCTGTTGTACTGCTATGAAACAGCCGTGCACCAAGTTGCCACAACACTCCAAAACTGATGCAAAACAGCACTGCTATGCTACTACCAACCCAATCCAAGACTGCATTATCTCAGCCCCATATTTGCATAGAATTAGAACAGAAGAGTGCATCAAAAAGCAATGAAACAGTATATCCAAATATTTCAAATTGTTATTTGTTTCCCTCCCAAAATCCCAGCAAAACTCATCTACAAACAGATTATTTTCACAACACACAAGGGGTTGGCTTTTAGAGAGAAAAATGGAGAACAGAAAAAAAAATTCTTTGTAAATTATGCTCATTTCACAAAAGACCCTTGCTCATACTCATGTTTATTCTCAGTCACAAAAATAGAACCTCAATCCATTATTCTATCTTACAAACTCTCATATAAATCAACCAGCCAAACACTTCACATCATATAGAGATTGTTCAAACATAAAAACAGTTTTTGTGGTGCCATTATCTTCCCCTTCCGAACACAAAAACAGTATTTTGTACAACTTGATTGGGTTGGTATGTTCAAATAGCTTGGAACAACTTTCTGGAGGTTCATTAAGGCCCTCACATCTTCTTGAAAAGTTTTCAGACTCAAAACACTAAGTGCAGTCTCAAGGTAAGTCTTCTTGACTTTGCATTTTTCATACATCACTAATGATTTATCCTTGAAGATAAAATGTAGTAATCATTGATGATTTAAGCTAACCATTTGCTTGTTATTCATTTTTTATCAATCATATATTGTGAACTGACCTGTATCCACAATAGAATGATGATAGAGGCAAAAAACTGCAGCATGAGTCAACACATACCCACATGAGTCGACTCATTCTAGTGACAAAATAGGGTATGAGTTGACACATGGACTTATGCATCAACTCATACTGTTATCTAGGCCCCAAAACAGAAGGATGAAATGTGCATGATGAAGCTACCGGCAAAAAACACAGAGCCGCCACCGAACTTTATTTATCCCGAAGGAAGGGGAAATATCGATAAAACCACAAGGGAATGGATAAGATGGTCTTGCAACCAAGAGAAAGGTTAAGGGAGTCGGTTATACGAGGGGAAGGTATTAGCACCCCTCACATCCGTTGTACTCAACGGGATCCATTTTGTTTACTTGTCTTAAAGGGTGTATTTATCTACAACTATGCTTGCTTAAGGGGAAATGAATGGTTTTTATTATTGCGTTCATGAGGGTTTCGCGACCCTTTGCCTACGTATCAAATGAAGGAATCAGAACACCGTAGTTCCTCTAGAAAATAGTTTGTTTGTTTGTTTTTTTTAGCGGGCAACGCTAACGCACGCATTCTAGCAATAGGCACGGCCGGTATCGCGATAGAACGGAGATAACATGCCCTTTGGGGGAGTTTTGATTGGTTGAGTGTTTTGAGAGTTTTAAAATAAATTCAAGTAATGATTAAAAGTGTTTTCGTATTTTGATTTGTGACAGTTGAGTTTTAATTACAAAAGAAAAAGGTTAAGAGGGAAACTAAAAATCTAATTGTATGTTATGTACAAGTGGACTAAAAGTCTATTTCGACATAAGGCGATCAGAACGGGGTTTAATCGCCTCATGGAGCTACCTAAGGTATGGTTTTAAGGCTTGAACAAATGAGGAAACTTAAATTATAAATATTTTTATGGCTTTTTATGTTAATATTAAAAATGATAAAAAGGAAAATAAATAAAATATAGAAAAAGCGTGCTACTACAAGTAAAGCAAACAAGGATAAGAAGTTCTGAAGCCAGGCGCGTGACTCAGAAAGGAACGTCAATGGAATCAGAAGTTCTGGATTCGTACACTCTGAGGTCCTGCAAGAAATGTTAGAGGGAAAAGGGAACAGAGGTTCTGGATTGGTACATTCTGAAGTCCTGCAAAACACGTTAGAGGGAAAATGGAACAGAGGTTCTGGGTTGCTATATGTTGAAATTTTGAATGCTAGAACAATGAGAAAAATTCAGAAGTTTTGTGTGTGTTTACAGTGAGGAAATTTCAGAAGTTCTGTATGTGTTAAAACAGTAAGGAAATTTCAGAAGTTATGTATGTGTTAAAAAAAGTGAGTAGAACTCAGAAGTTCTGTATGTGTTAAAATAGTGAGTAGAACTCAGAAGTTCTGTATACGTTAAAAAAAGTGAGTAGAACTCAGAAGTTCTGTATGTGTTAAAACAGTGAGAAAACCTAGAAGTTACGTGCGTGTTAAAATAGTAAGAAAGCCTAGAAGTTCTGTGTGTGTTAAAAAAAGTGAGTAGAACTCAGAAGTTCTGTATGTGTTAAAACAGTGAGAAAACCTAGAAGTTTTGTGCGTGTTAAAATAGTAAGAAAGCCTAGAATTTCTGTGTGTGCTGAAATAGTGAGAAAAAATCTAGAAGTTCTAATGTTGTGCTAACAGTGAGAGAAAAAAATCTAGAAGTTCTGTGTGTTAAAATGATGAGTGAAAAACAGAATTTCTGTGTTACATTTTTACTTTTAATTTGCACACTAGCAATTCATTCAGTTCTTATTAAACAACAAATCAGAAGGATAACAGCACAACAGTTTGTAGAAGTTCTAATCCTAATTCTAAGCCTAGCATTATTCTAGAAATTCTGATTCACAGTTTTTTCTACTTATGTAATGATATGAACAACATCAATACTATGATATTTACATGTCAAATGATGTTCTGAATGAGAGTTTCAAAGTTAGAATGACTTACCTTGAACCTGAAGCGTGGGTTTAGGATTTGAGCTACTGCCTTTAAATATTTTGAGGTTTGCACGAACAGGAAACAACAATGTTAAGTTCTTTGTTTCAAAGGGAAAAACAAAGGTTTTTGATTTGGAAAACTCTAAGTTTATGAGTGTTTGAGTGTTTCTTTTTTTTCTCTCTTTTTTTCGTGTATTTGATGATCCTCTCTTCAAAATCCAGCCTCTCTCTCCAAGTCCAGCCTTTTGAACGTGTGATGGAACAAACTATTTATAGATGGATTTGTTGTGGTTTTAGGGGGGAAACAAATGAGTTTTAAACACTTTTGGCATATTGTTCCCTTAATTTTTAATCACAATTTTGGTATTCTAATTTGGTGCAAATATGGGGTCTGAGAAAGTGCAGGCGTGGACTGGGTCAGCAGCAATTTGGAGCATTGTGGAAGCTGGTTGTAGGACTGTGCCATAGCAGGGCAGCAGGTTTCACAGAGCTGGTTTTGTGGAGCTTAATGATGTTCTTAATGGAAAGCAAAACATAGCATTTATGTGCTGAAGAATGAAACTCTGAGGAGTCATGTTCTGATCAAAGAACAAAGCCTCCATAGTTGAGGAGTTATGTTCTGACCAAAGTACACAGCCCCCATATGTTGTGACTGAAGCGTGGAACGTAACCTCCATATGCTGAGGAGTTATGTTTTGACCAAAGAACACAACCCCCATATGTTCTGACTGGAGAGCCATGTTCTGAACCGTCCTTGCAAATTCCGATTGCACTTTCTTGGAGGCTGAAGATATATGTTCTGATTGAAGGCTATGTTCTGAACCAAATTTGCAACTTCTGACTGCGCTTGCATGGAATTTGGCCCAGAAGTTCTGAAATCTCTTACCACTTAGAAAATTTTCCAAGTATTAAAAAAATTTGATTTCTTTCTTTTCTCAAAGTAGTTTCTGATTTTTGACTTCTTGATGAACCAATTTCTTGTCTTGATGAAATATAATTGTTCAAACTTGATTTTTACCAAAAGTCAAAGTTTGACTTTTCAGAGTGCATTTGACCATTTTTCCCTTGTGAATGACTTTCTTGGAAAATTGTGATTCAAGACTTAAAACTTGATGACAAAAACTTCATGATATCCCAAAAATCCATCCCACGATCAACTAATCGAGAACTAGATGCATTTCCCTTTTACCTGATAAGAGAACTTCAAAACAAAATTAGACATAAAGAGGGCACAACCCTAATACCTCAAACCAATGCGCTTGATTCCATGAGACGCGGGATATGCAAATGACTGAGTAAAAAATGGTGCAAATGGGATGCAAAGTTCAAAGTCAGACAAAAGTAAAAGAGATAGGGCAAATTTGGGGTACGACAGCTGCCCCTATTTAATCGTCTTAAACCTGAATATGAGATTGGCGTCAGCCTTTCGAATGTTCAAGGTGGAAGATGATTAAATACCAGGACCTGAAATTTTCCCTGGAGAGATGGTGTGAGTGTCATTCATTAGTGTGAATGTCTGTTGGGGAAGGACAAACTGGTCTCCTGGTGGACTGGTCATGATGGGTAAACATGGTTGAACAATGGTAGCTCGTATTGGGGTAACGGTGCCAATACAAGGTTCTTGAGGGAGTGGGCGGCAGAGTGAATGAAAGGATATGGTTGAAGATGTCGTGATGACTGAAAGTAGAGTTACTTGACAAAATGATAACTTAAATACAATGAGTAGAACTTGATGACGACAGAGAATCTATCAAGCGGTATCTCACGACCCAAAAATAAAGGTAAAGATAATGGGTAAAGATCGGCGTATAATCTATGACCCAAGAGAAAGGTAAAGACAACGGGTAAAGATAGACTATGATCTATGACCCAAGAGAAAGGTAAAGTGAGGGTAAGACCTACCGGCGACCTACGACCCTAAAAAAAGATAACGTGAGGGTAAGACCTACGAGCGACCTACGACCCTATAATAGATAACGTGAGGGTAAGACCTACGAGCGACCTACGACCCTATGAAAGATAACGTGAGGGTAAGACCTACAAGCGACCTACGACCCTAGAAAAGATAACGTGAGGGTAAGACCTATGAGCGACCTACGACCCTATGAAAGATAACGTGAGTTTAAGACCTAGGAGCGACCTACGACCCTAGCAAAGATAACGTGAGGGTAAGACCTACGAGCGACCTACGACCCTAGCAAAGATAATGTGAGGGTAAGACCTATGAGTGACCTACGAACCTAGCAAAGATAATGTGAAGGTAAGACCTACGAGCGACCTACGACCCTAGAAAAGATAACGTGAGGGTAAGACCTACGAGTGACCTACGACCCTAAAAAAGATAACGTGAGGGTAAGACCTACGAGCGACCTACGACCTTAGCAAAGACAACGTGAGGGTAAGACCTACGAGCGACCTACGACCCTATGAAAGATAACATGAGGGTAAGACCTACGAGCGACCTACGACCCTAGAAAAGATAACGTGAGGGTAAGACCTACGAGCGACCTACGACCCTAGCACAGATAACGTGAGGGTAAGACCTACGAGCGGCCTACGACCCTAGCACAAATAACGTGAGGGTAAGACCTACGAGCGACCTACGACCCTAGCAAAGATAACGTGAGGGTAAGACCTACGAGCGACCTATGACCCTATGAAAGATAACGTAAATATTGAGAGTTGGGGAGTACAACATACTGGCACCATGGTTTATTTTAGTTGGTAGTATAATAACAGATGTTAACTGGGAATTATGAGGATGACATTCTTTGTGGGGATGTTTTGTTGATTTGGGATTGATTTGGGGCTTTCGAGCGAGGTACCAAATCTGACTCATGCTTCATATGCATATGAAGTGTGAAATGATGATCCATGGATATGTTATGCGTTTAAGGATGCAATGCAATATGTCGTGATGATTATTGTATGTAAAGTGCCAAAAGCTCATTGGGATTTGTTGCTCGTCGTCTTAAGATACCAATATGGATTGGTGCTTGAAATTTTGAGAGAGCAGAGTTAGCCTTGTCAAGTTCACTAGGGGATTAAATCTTGTTGAGGAGGAGTAGCTTGATCTGACTTCCTTCATGTGTTGGACTTTTTGTGAATAACTGAAAAGAGACGTGTATCTCAACCAATTCCCCAAGTCTCTCTGTATGGTAGAATCGGGCGCTCGGTCAATTGTAAGGAGGCGACGAAGATGAAAGCTTGGTCAAGGCGACCGTTATGACTTACTACCTACACAAAAGAGAAAACACTTGAACGCCATGGCTTTCCCTTGGGATGCCTTCCTATCCATGTAAGGTAGTGTTTCACATCTTAGCTTGTGTTTATTATTGACTTATTATTTTCAATGCAATGCTTAACAAAGAATTTAAATCACAATTTGCATACGAAAAATAAAGTAAAAGAACATAACAAAGGCTTTTTAGTGGACGGGCAAATTTTTATTAATGAGTTTGGCCCGTGAATAGGCATTCATACATAGAAACAACTCCTAAATGAGGAAGTTGCGGAGAAGAAAAGAAATACAACGAGTAAAATGGTAATAAGAAAATCTTGAACTTCCGTTAAAACTGATATTGCTATAGTTCCTGTATCCTGGGTCATCCTGGTGTCGTGCTTCCAAAGGATAATAGCTGAATTCATCCACCCCGCATTAGGAGGGTGTACGTGAAGAGTCTTCAGACTGCAGTCTCTCGCTTTTTTGTCCCTAATTTTTGCCTGGATTGCCCTTTCGGGTTTTCAATCTACCGGGACACCCATTTTTTCCTAAGCCGACCTTTCGGGTTTTCAACTTAGAGGGTTATTCTTATTTTTTTCTTTTTAGCCCTAACTTTTGCCTAAGACGCCCTTTCGGGTTTTCAACTTAGTGGGTCCTTTTATGCGTAGTATTTTTTGATTGAGTCTGAATTGACTGGAAGCGAAACATATTCCCCATCCATGTTTGTCAGGATTAGAGCACCTCATGAGAAATCTTTCTTCACGATGTACCTCCCCTCATAGTTGGGAGTCCACTTGCCTCTTGGATCAGTTTGGATTGGGAGAATCTTCCTTAAGACCATGTCACCTGTGTGGAACTCTCGAGGCCGAATCTTCTTGTCAAATGCTCTCTTGAGACGTTGTTGATATAATTGACCGTGACAAATGGCTGCCAGCCGCTTTTCTTTGATGAGATTGAGTTGGTCGAGTCTCGTTTGAGTCCATTCAGCTTCATCAAGCTTAGTATCCATCAGAACCCTTAAGAAAGGAATCTCCACTTCGACCGGGAGTACCGCATCCATACCATAGACTAGTGAAAACGAAGTTGCCCCAGTGGAAGTAAGCACCGAAGTTCGATAGCCATGCAGGGAAAAAGGCAACATCTCATGCCAATCTTTGTACGTTCTCACCATTTTCTGAACGATCTTCTTTATGTTCTTATTAGCAGCTTCAACTGCCTCATTCATCTTTGATCGATAAGGTTATGAATTATGGTGCTCGATCTTGAATTCTTCGCACATTTCCTTCATCATCTTGTTGTTGAGATTTAACCCGTTATCAGTGATGATCTTGTTAGGAGTTCCATAACGACAAATGATCTCTCTTTTGATGAAACGAGTGACAACTTGCTTGGTCACATTCTTGTATGAAGCCGCTTCCACCCACTTGGTGAAGTAGTCAGTACCAACGAGGATAAAACTGTGTCCGTTTGAAGCGCTCGGCTCGATTCGCCCAATCATATCGATGCCCCACATTGCAAAGGGCCATGGTGAAGTCATCACATTCAAAGGAGTGGGAGGAAGATGTATCATGTCTGCATAAACCTGACATTTGTGGCACATTTTGGCATATACACAACATTCGCTTTCCATCGTCATCCAGAAATAACCTGCTCGTAGGATTTTCTTGGCCATGGAATGCCCACTGGCATGAGTCCCAAAAGATCCCTCGTGCATTTATCATATAATGGATTCTGCTTCGTGTCTATCCACGCATCTGAGCAGAACCGAATCATAGTTTCTCTTGTACAGAACGTCTCTTGACAGTAAAAACTTAGACGCCAACCTTCTAAGAGTCCTCTTATCACAAATCGTAGCACCTTCGGGATACTCTTTCTTTTCAAGATATCTTTTGATGTCGAAGTACCACGACTTTTCGCCCGATACATCTTCAGTTGTGAGACAATGAGCAGGAAAAATATGCGTTGGCTCCTTGTAACGACAGATCCTTATATTGGGTGCATGATTCGGGTAACTGACTTTGAACATTGCTGCTAAAGTGGCCAGAGTGTCTGCCAATTGATTTGCTTCTCTAGGAATATGCTCAAAGGTGACCTCATCGAAAGCGGGCAACAACTCTAATATGTAATCCCGGTATGGAACTAAATTAGGGTGCCGGGTATCCCAATCACCCCGTACCTGATGTATCACTAAGGAAGAGTCCCCATAAACTTCAAGAATCTTGATCTTCAAATCAATGGATGCTTCAAGGCCCATCACACAAGCTTCGTATTCAGCGACATTATTCGTGCAATCAAAACATAATCTGGCAGTGAAAGGTATGTGAGTGTTGCATGGAGAGGTCAGAACTGCCCCAATGTCGTGACCCATAGCATTTGACGCACCATCGAACGTGAGAGTCCATCGCTCCCCTGGTTCAGGTCCTCCATTATCATCAAGTTTCATAATATCCTCATCTGGAAAATCGAACTTCATGGGATGATATTCTTCCAATGGTTGGTGAGCGAGATGATCAGCAAGAATGCTACCTTTGATAGCCTTTTGTGTGACGTACTGGATGTCATACTCAGACAAAAGCATTTGCCACCAAGCCAATCTGCATGTAAGTGTTGGTTTCTCGAAGATGTACTTTATTGGATCCATCTTAGATATCAGAAGTGTAGAATGTGTCAACATATACTGCCTCAAATGTCGAGCTTCCCACGTAAGAGCACAACAAGTCTTCTCAAGTAAGGAATACCTTGATTCATAATCAGTAAACTTCTTGCTCAGGTAATAAATATTGTGTTCTTTTCGTCTAGTATCATCATGTTGTCCGAGCACACAACCCATAGATCCTTCAAGCATAGTCAAATACATAATGATAGGTCTCCCTGGAACTGGTGGTATGAGTATTGGTGGTTCTTGAAGATACTGCTTAATCTTCTCGAAAGCTTCTTGACAACTTTCATCCCAACGGACATCCTGATTCTTGCGTAACAATTTAAATATGGGTTCACAGGTAGCAGTAAGATGAGAAACGAACCTGGCTATGTAATTCAACCTTCCAAGGACACCTCGTACTTCCTTTTCATTTTTCGGTGTTGGCATATCCTGTATTGCTTTTACTTTGTCTGGATCTATTTCAATTCCTTGTTGACTCACGATAAAACCAAGTAACTTTCCCGATCGAACCCTAAAGGTGCATTTGTTGGGATTAAGCCTTTACCTGAACTTTCATAAATGATCAACAACTTCTGCAAATGGACCAAATGTTCTTCCTCAGTCTGTGATTTCGCAATCATGTCGTGAAAGAGAGTCACCATAGCTTGCTGATATGTCGCACCAGCGTTTTTAAGACCAAAAGGCATGACTCTATAGAAAAAGGTACCCCAAGGAGTTGTGAAAGCTGTTTGATCCATGTCTTCCGACGCCATCTTTATCAGATTGTAGCCAGAGAACCCATCCATAAAGGAGAACACCTAAGACTGAGCAGTGTTATCAACCAATACATCAATATGAGGCAACGGGAAATCATCCTTCGGACTTGCACTATTCAAGTCCCGGTAGTCAACACACATGCGTACCTTACCATCTTTCTTAGGTATAGGCACAATGTTAGCAATCCAGGGCAGATAATTTATCATAGATAGGAAGATTGCTTCAAGCTGTTTCTGAACTTATTCTTTAATCTTCAAAGCCATGTCGGGTCTGGTCCTTCTTGGCTTCTGCTTTATAGGAGAACATTCTGGCTTGAGTGGAAATCTATGCATTACTATATCAGCGTCTAAACTGGGCATGTCTTCATACGACCAGGTGAAGATGTCAGCATACTCTCAAAGCAACTCAATCAACCCCTTCTTTTCTTCGCTTTGCAAGGCGACACCTATTTTGAATTCTCTCTTTACCTCTTCAATACCGAGATTGACGACTTATGTTTCTTCTTGATATGGCTAGATGACCTTCTCTTCTTGTCTCAAGAGCCTGGCTAGTTCTTCAGGGACTTCACAATCTTCCTCACTATCTTTGTCAGCATGATCAACTGAATTCTCAAGGATATAAGGAGCCATAGCACTATCATTTCCAACGGAGTCCGAGACGGATCTGCATGATCGATGATTTTATGTTTTATTTTTAGAAAGTGCAAAAGAATATTTAGAATATGAAAAGAAAAGTATTGCCATTTTTATTTTGAAAAAGTAAAAGTAAAAGAAAAGACAGGGAACAAAATTGTATGCGAAAGTGTGATTTTTCATTCAATGCTAAGCGTAGATTGAAACATAAGGGGCCCCTTCTACAAGCCGTCAGTATGCCTGGGCTGGACATACGACTTAAACGGAAACAGAAAATTACACATCATGGAAAACAACTTCAGGAATGTCCATGGTAGTCCAATTGCTGAGCTCCTGGTCCGGCGCAACTTGATAGATAAATCTTGAAACATCTTCATCGTCACCTTCAACATCTGTGGAGAGAACTTGTCCTTCTTTGCCTATACCAGCACTGACGAACACTTCAGAAATTGGGGGAACCTGTTGTCCTTTGAGAGGAACCCAACCAGCTTTCACAGAGGATGATGGCTGATACCCGAGACGAAAACGATCTTTCTTCTCTGGCACTTCAAACATTTTTCCCCAACTGTCATGGGGAGGTCTAGCTTCTATGAGGGCTTTGGCATCCTTCAAAGAGGCCAGGGGTGTCTCATACTTCTTACATTCCACGATGGGGATTTTGTCAATAGTAACAATCTCCAGAGCTTGAAAGGGCAACTCCTGCACCTCCCCTTCCACTTCCACATAACGGTAGGTAGTCAGATTATTAATCACTATGTCCTCTTCCCTGCAAACGACGACAGCTTGGTCATTCACATTGAACTTCAGGCGTTGATGAAGAGTAGATGTCATAGCTCCTTCTACGTGTATCCATGGACGACCCAAAAGGCAAGTATAGGATGGACGGATGTCCATAACATAGAATGACAAATAGAAAGTGTAGGGACCAATCTTGACAGGTAAGTCCACTTCTCCATCCACAGATCTTCTCGAACCATCAAACGCTCGAACATTTAGAGTGGAGGGCCTCATCATTACTCCATCCATATTCAGCTTAATCAAAGTAGCCTTAGGCATCACATTGAGTGAAGAACCCGTATCCACCAAAACTCGAGATAAAACTGTGTCCAAACACTTCATAGAAACATGCAGTTCTTTGTTGTGGGCTTTGCCTTCAACTGGGAGTTCATCATCACAGAAACCCAAACAATTTTCCCACAGCAATATTGGTAACGATTCCTTCAAACTGGGCCACCGAGATGTCTTGGGTAACATGAGCGAAACATAAAGTCTTCAATAAGGCGTTGCGGTGGGTCTCTGAACACAAAAGGAGAGACAAAATGGAAATCTTAGATGGTGTATGGTTGAGTTGATCCACTACTTTGTAATCACTCTGCTTGATAATTCTCAAAAGTTGCTCCGCTTCTTGTCCTACAGAAGGTTTGGGTTGATTATCCATCACTTTCTTTCCCCTGGCCTTAGCTAGAGCTTCACTGTTAGTTTCCTTAGGAGGCGGTGGTGGAGGAGAAAATATCTGACCACTACGAGTCATGTTACTGGTTCCTGCAATGTTGGTAACATTCTTGTCAACAACTGGAGGACACTCATACTTCTTTCTGTGAATATAGACCATATTATACTCCCATGGAACTACCTTCGAGTCGTTGCTTGTAGGAGGAATAGGAGCTTGAATCACTGCGGGGGTAGTAGGAACCTGAATTGTTAACGGAATACTAGGGGTTCCCGAAAAGCTTCTCGGATAGTAGGGGATTTCCAGGACATCAATCTCTTCTTCTTGGAATATTTTCTCTATATGTAGGACACCTTCATCGATCAACTGTTGGATGGCCGTCTTCAAATCAGTACACTCTTCAGGTTTGGAGGAGCACGTTAAGCAGAAGTCATGGAGTTCTTGTAGCACCTCATGCTTCAACAAATGTTATCTGACAGTTTCCAAAGATATCTTAGTTTCGTCAACCTTGGATACCAAAAACCGTTCATTAACTTCTTCAATAGCATTGACCGTTCCCCCTTGATGAGGAGGCATGGGATTATTCTGAATATTCGGACCAACAGGGTTGAAGTTGATGGCCTTTGCATCGATGAGGTCTTGAACTTTGCATTTGAATGCTCTACAATTTTCAATTGTATGGCCTGGGGAACCAGAATGAAATTCACAATGAGCATTAATATCATACTCCCTAGGGAGAGGATTTGGCGGTGGACCAAGTTCGCGCAATTGAACCAATTGACTAGCAAGTAACTGTGGGAGAAGCTAAGCGTAGTACATAGGAATGAGATCAAATCTTCTTTCAGGGGCTCTTTGTCTTTGAGGAGCTCTCGGACCTTGAGGTTGTTGATTCGGTTGTTGATAAGTTGCAGGAGGTGCAAATTGTTGTTGTGGAACATAATGTGGTTGTGGAGCGAAAGGCCGTTGTTGGGCCATCCAGGGTGCTGGAGTTGTAGCAGCATATACTTGAGGAAAAAATTGGTTGGGAACAGCAGCAGGTGTAGGAAAATAAGGGAACCGGACTTCAGGAAATACGGGAGCTCTTCCATGGTTGATGGTGATGGCCTTATGCATCGACTCATACTGTTATCCAGACCCCAAACTAGAAGGATGAAAGGTGCATGAGTCAACATAAAACGTGTATGTGTCGATATAAACAAGTGCATGAGTCGACACATCCCTTTATGCATCGACTCATACTGGGTTAATATTGTTTTACAGGAGCAACGAAAGTTATGCGTCGATGCATAGCAGCATTTGTCGACACATAATAGTTCAAAATGCAATTTTTCCTTTATTTTCCACTATTTTTACATTTTTTCATTGTTATTCGATATGGTTGTAATATTTAAGTTTCTACTTCATCCCCATTTATTAATTGTACCCCACCCCCTAATGATGTAATAGCTTAGGATTTTAATTTTCGTAATTTACCGTTTTAATATAAATTGTTAGTAATTAGGGTGTGTATGGCAAGATAAAATCAACCGTTAGAAAATCCTAATCTCAAAGACAAAAATGCATGAAATCAAACACATTATTCACACGTGCACCTCTAGGGTAACCTCGCTTGTTGCCTCGGAAAATAGTCATGTCCCTCGAATATGGGTGTTTTAACAAAGACCCTCGATAAAAAACATCATAGTCCCTCGATGTCCCTCGATGTTTCCTTCGGTAAACGATCTAGTCCCTTATGAAAATTGCTAAAGCGCCTCATAAGTTGCCTTCTATGACTATACGATTGACCCGCGCTTGTCCCTTCACATCCAATGATGGGGCTTCTTACCAATCAATGGTAAGATAGCAACATCTAAAGGAGGAGGAAAAGAACAAAGACCTTTTGAGTAGGTAGGACGCTCGTAGTTTCTTTTTCACCAAACTAAAAAACCATTTTCACACTCACACTTTCAAAACATCTTCAAAAACAAACATCTCTTTGAACTATTTTCAAAACCAACACTCTGTATGCATTCTTATAGAGATGAGAATCATTATAAAGTTTGTCGAAACAAAGGAGTTTTCAAAATATTTTCAAACTCACACCAATCACAAACACATCTCAAACAAATCATTTTCAAAGTGATCAAGCAACTAAGAGCCCGTAGATAACTACGGATGAAAAGGGTGCTAACACCTTCCCTTTTCATAACCTACCCCCCGAACCTAAGAAAATGTCTCAAAAGGTCTTTCCTGTTTTTTTCACCCTTTCCTTTATTGGATAAAAGAAAAGTCGGTGGCGAATCTTGCTATCTGTAATATTTGCGATAAAACACAAAACACCTGAGTCTGTTCTCCCATCGTATCACAGAACTGGAGACTCTGATGGGGATGAACTTAAAAGTGGGGTTACCTTAGAGCTAGATCACCTTTAAATGCTTTCATTGTTTGACTTGCTTGCTTTACATTATGGGTCCTTATTTGGGTTGGAATTAATCCTCTATCCGGATCGGAGAACATTATTAGGTAAGTAGCAATAGATCGTGGAGACTGTACCGGGTATACTGACATGGTTGAAGTGATGACTACATTAGTGTGACACATTTTTTGGTACCGGTAGCCCTTGAGTATAGTCAAGGAGAATATGGGGCCGCTGTGTAGTGTCATGAAGCACTAACTGACCTTAGAACCTTTAATTGAACAACTTGGCCATTAAGAAGTAGTGAGATAGTCGGCTTTGGTGCAGTCGAAAGTTGGTTGATACTCGATACTACACTCATTGAGATTAGACTTTCGCGATATTTCTGTCTCCAATAAAGAGGCTTGCGCTGAAACAATGTCCGATGAAGAAAGATCGGTAATATTGAGATCCCCTAGAACCTGATTACTTTCTAGGACAGGTTGAACCAACTAAACTTCAAGAGGGTACTTACCTATAAACCCCATACAAGCCTAAATCTAAGGATTTTTTTGCTTTGTGTGCATATGATTACTTGTACATAAACATCATGACATCATATCATAGCATTTTAATTAACCAATTCAAGGGTCTCAAGGGCCTGTGATGCAGGGTTGTATCGAACCAGACATCTATCAAGGGGGAGGAGGATTTATTTTCCTCTAACCAAACACTCTCAAAGACCAAAGCATGGTAACTTAATTCAAGGGCTATGAACCACTTGACATGGTGAGCTTGATTCTCGTAGAAGGACATTCAACAATGTGAAAGTTGTAATCAAAGTTTAACTTCTAACATCTTCTTGTGTTTACCCTGCGAGATCCTTGAAAACATTGCATCCAAATACCACGCATCGTATCATGACAGGTTTTTCCCTTACAGGCTTTCTCATCTGCTTACTATTTATTTCAGTAGAGATGGCTCTAGAACAGACTATCAAGGATCTTCAAACCCAAAATGCTTAGCTTCAAGAAATGTTATTGAACCTATCCAAGGGGCAAGAAGAAGTGAAAAACACTTTTCATTGAGAGCATGACCAATAACAATCCTGAAGACGACAAGGAGGGTCGGATAAGACATGTGCAAGCGGAGATAGAAACAATGAGAGTCCAAGGGTTGGGACAGATGGATCTTATCCATAACTTAGCTCGGGAACAATAAGAGTCGATAAATCTTGTCAACAAGCTTCATCAAGGCGGATACAACCGTATGAAAAAAATAGTCGAGGCTGGGGATCAAGTTATTAATTAGCCCCCGAAGAGATAAGAAGTTGGCTTGGTGGAGAGTAGACCTTTCCAAATTGTTGCTACATCACGAGTCCAACAACAACCTCGCCAACAACGACAGGGTAATTGGTGTAAGCAGGATACATCCAATATGCAATATACCAAACTCAACATGCCGATGTCGCAAGCCTAGAAACACATGTTGAAGTTGAATTTTGTCACATTGAAGGATCCTCCTCGGAATCCTAATACTTCCGCTCCTAGTTACCATCCCAATGAAAGGTGTGCATATCACTCCAATAGTCTGGGGCATGATACTGATAGTTGTTGGATGTTGAAATATAAAATTCAAGACCTGATCGATGAAGGAGCTTTGGAATTTGCAAAAGATCTTCAGATTGAACTTTTCTATCATCCCTCAAAGACATACCATCCGAAGTGACAAATTTAGGCGGAGAAACTTTCATTCATTCGAATTTTCAGTTGTAATTTCTTTGTTTTCTTAAACACTTATCTTTATGTCATACTTTGGTTACTTTCATTAATGATTTGCATATGTTTGTCTTAAATTAATCCATACGTTTTCACTACACTTAAATTGTGCTTTTATTCCCTTTTTTTTCGTGATATTCAACTCTCGTTAAAAGCTGCAAGCCTTTAAAGGGAGGATGACGAGAACAATACCATGATATCATACAGTATGCTTTTGGACAAACTTTGCAGACGATGTACAGGCGTTCTTTCAATTCCTAAACAATGGAGTTATAAGGAAGATAATCCCTAGTCAACACCTTTGAACCAAAGAAGTAGGAGTTTTCTTTTTCACACAAATTGAAACCTTTAATCAGAACCTGGGGAAGGGTAGTTTCTCAATTAAGTCAATATGCGTTCAATCGCAAGCTTTAACTTCATACATAATGAATGACATCGAAAACAACCTTCTGAATAAAAAAATGGCGATGGTTCCCCGTAAAATAAGCAGTCATTATCTCTCAGAAGAAAAATCCCACTAAGTCAAAACCTACGAAGGAGACTTAAGAAAAAAAACTTGGGCATCCCACTGAGTGTAGTCTCAAAAACAAGAAAACAGTCAGGCAAAAATCAGGGATAATAAATCTAAAAGAGGTCACTACAAATCCTCGACAACAGAAAAATGTTGCAAAAAATGTATGCCTTCTCAAATAAACTTCCAAGTATCCGAACCATCACCAAAATAACATTCCAGATTCAATAGGAGTTCAAACGCACAATTAACTGAGTTTAGGACTAGAGAATATCATGAAGAATGGGTGGGTACAAATAAACTTTGAGCCTTATCCTTTGTTTCTTAAACCGTGAACCAGGCCACGTTAAAACCCCTTAAAAGTCCTAATTGAAGCATGGGTTAGTTCGAAAGCATATTGTTACAAAAGGTATCCTGACTTATGTAAGGCTCACTATAAATCCTGAGTCGAATTCATCTGCTAAAAAATGCATTTTCATAAACTTCAAGACAAACGTAAACTTTGCATTATTTGAATATCGCTGTTTGCATATGGCTAATTGTTTGACAACAGAGAAATTCACAGGGCTAATATCCAATGAACATAAATTTTCTCAATAAACAGAATCATTTCAAATGGAAAGACACTTCCAATGACAAACTCTCCATAATCAAGGGGTATAACATGATTATTGTCCAACATATCTGGGGCAGACAAGTCAAGATTCCAAGAAATATCTCATAGTCGGGGGCAGGTCCCCATCCAAATCACTTGGGGCATCGAACATGAATTCTAGTAAAAGGTCACGCACGACCAAGTAAACATTTTATGGCAATGCTACAACACTTACTATTATGGACAGTGACAAATTCTCACGAAGTCCCTTTCATAAGGTGATCCCCAGTGAAGTCTCCAGAGCCACCTCTATAAAGTTATCCCCACAGAATAATCTTCACGGATAAGGGTCCAAACCCCACAAGACCAAATTCATGGATATTACCACATAATTATCCCTACAAAGTTGGATTCATACAATCCCCAGCCGATTTGGTCTTAAAAGAAAAAGCCTTGTCGAATTCTACCTAAAGAAGTCACCTCCCCAGCAGGTCGTCAAAATACTTTCTTCAATAGGGTTCATTTCCCTAACAAACTACAAATTCCCCAGCTTGAGTTGACCTCTCAAACTATTACAAATCAATAGACAAAACCCATTTACCTCCGGTTAAGTTATTACAACCCCCAGCGGAGTCATTACTATCACCATAGGTTACTGTAAAGCCTGGAACCCGACCAGATAACAGTTGACTCCATTCTTTCAAAGCAAGTTACTATGAATCCTGGACCCGACCAGATACTAGTTCAACTTCATCTCTTTAAAAACAAATACTTGTTGAAACCTGGACCCGACCAGATAACAGTTCGAGTTGCTAAAGCCTAGACCCGACCAGATACCAGTTAACCTCAAGATAAAATTGTTGAAACCTGGACCCGGCCAGTTAACATTTCGAGTTGCTAAATCCTGGACCCAACATGATACCAGTTAACCTCAAGATCAAATGGCTAAAACCTGGACCCGACCAGATAACCATTTGAGTTACTACGAAACCTGGACCCGACCAGATAACCGTTTGAGTTACTACGAAACCTGGACCCGACCAGATAATAGTTTAACTTCTTCAAATCACTAACAAAACTCCCTTTCCCCAATAAAGTTTGCCACTATCCCCAGTGAGTTGCTTCAAAGCCTGGAAGCCGACCAGATAACAATTAACTTCTTTATCCCCAACAAGTTGTTAACTTCCATTCTCTCCAATCAAGAGATAACTCCCCAGTAGAGCAACAAACAACTAAAACTCCTGAACTCTTTTCCCCAAGCAGAAATCAACACTCTCCATAGAGTTTCCCTCAAGCAAAATCAACGTCCCCCAATGATTTCTCCTCAAACAACAAAACAGGAATCCCCAGTGAAAACTAAAATCAAAATTTATGTTGTCTGGTCTGACACGAGTCGTGTCCTATGACACGGGAACCCTGTCAGCTCCCTATAATGGTCCATGTGCATTTTTCCTTTTCTGTACCAGCTAAGCTAACACGGGCCGTGTCTTGTGACACGAGCACCTGTGTCAGCCCCTGACTTGCATTTTTGTTTACTTATAGTTCCAGTATGTCTGCCACGGGCCGTATCCTGTGACAAGGGCACCCGTGTCATCCCCTGACCTGCATTTTTGTTAGATTTTTTTTAAACAGATGAGCTGACACGACCGTGTCGTGTGACACGGGCACCCGTGTCAGCCCCCTGTCTTGGCCTTTTTTACTGAGTTTTCTTCTTTTGACTTATCTTTTACATATCTTTTGAACACAAACAAAAAATGATGTATGGAAAAGATATTATAGTTTGGAAAAAAGTATACCTCTTGAACCGGAACTTTAGAATACGTACAAATATCTTCGAATGAGAAGTGATGAATGACCGAGCTCCTCTTTGGAGCTACTCCAATCCTTGCTCTGTGCGACAAAGTTCCAGAATCGCTCCAACCCAATTAAAGGTGCAAAGTACTGTTTTTTTTTGTATGCTTGGAAAGTGATGATAAAGGTGTTACAGAAACTGTACTTATGTTAGAACAATCTCTATGTGATGTATATGAGGTGTTTGGTTAGTTGGTTTAGGGGAAAGTTTACAAGGTTGTACAACAATGGGTTAAGGATATTTTTGTTTTGTGAGTGAAAACAGAGTTGAAGATGAGCAGAGTTTTATGAATGAGCTGAGTTTTATGAATGAGCTGGGTTTTATGAATGAGCATAGTTTAACAAAAGTTCTGTTTTTCTATTCTCTCTTTTTTTCCAAAAAATCCTCTCTTCATGTCTTATGAAACAGTCCCTTTTGTAGATCCTTGATTGAGGTTTAAGAGGGAAACAAAATAAGTTTGAACTGTTTTTTCCTACTGCTTTGATACTTTTTCCACAAAATTTTCTTTGGCCATTTTGGTGCAATTTTATGGCAGTTATGATGCAGGTTGGAGCAGACTGCATAGAGCAGTTTTTGACTGGTTTTTGGACAGATTTTGGATTGTATAGCACAACATATGCAGGTTGTTGTGACAGGTTTGTGGTGCAGCATAGCACAAGGTTTTTTGTAGGACAGAAATGGAGCAGGGTTTTGGAGTGTTGTGGCGATGTATAGAAGTAGCATATCATACTTTGTTCAGCAATAACTTGGACAGCATAGTCTAAGCATGAAACAAGTTTGGTTTGTGGAGCAATTTATGCAAATTGTATCAAAGACAAAGCATTGTGGCAAGGTTTTGAGTCAAAGGAAAAAGTCCAAAAAATACAAAGTTTAGGATTTGTAAACTTGCAAAAATTCCATTTTGTAATAACTTGAATTATTTGTAACATCTTGAACTATTTTGAATTGTAGTGGCAAGACGTCATGAAGCGATGAACTTAACTTAGAAAAATTTCCAAGTCTTGCAAAAGTTGAATTTTTGACTTTCTTGATTTTTGATGATCAAATTTCATATTTTGGATGTCTTTATGAAATATGATTTTTGGGACTCAATTTTGGTCAAAAAGTCAAAGTTTGACTTTTTAATGTACAGTTGACTTTTCCCACCAGTTGACCGAATTTTATCTATCAATCCACTAATCTCAGGAGATGAATTGAAATATGCAATTTGGTCAAAATGACGCGCTCGGATCCTTCAGGTCATGCTTCCAACCAATAAGCCAGGTATTAGGTCAGAAATCAAAGTTCGATCATTTTCAATCAAAACCCTAATTTTGCTCATTTTTCCCTTTTGGTAATTTGAATGCCTTTCTTGGAAAATTTTGATCCAACACTTGAAAATTGACAAAAGTAATCATGAGGATCCATAATGAACCATGAAAGTCATTTGAAACATTATGAATCCAACTGCCTTTGTACAAACTCAAACCCTAATTTGAGGTATTAGTGTTGAGAAAATTGTTTGACCTAGTCGATACTTGCACAAACTTGAGGCATTAAAGATCTTTGTAGGAAATATCTTGAGAAATGAGAAGGAACATTTTAGGGTACAACAGCTGCCTCTATTCAATCTTCTTAAACCTGAAGATATAGATTGGTGAGTCCGCCATTCGTGACTTGAAGGTGGAAGATGATTGAACACTAGAGTACCCAGAAATTTGCACTCGATGATGTGGTGGTTGATTGTGTAGGGAATGGGCTTAAAGATGCCATTTGGAGAGATGATGGAGAGTTGTTGGAGATGGGCTTATAGATCCCATCCAAAGGTAATTGTCGATAGAAATTAGACTAAGTCTAAGTTTGATTTTAACTGGAAAAGAAACAAAATAAATCTTTGGTCGATTTAAACTGAACCAGCAGAAGTGCCTACTAGAAAAGTATCAGAATAAATCTGAAATTTAAACTGAAACAGCAGATGTCCGCATTCGTCTTTAACTGGCAAAGAATCAGGATAAATCTTTGGTCGATTTAAACTGAACCATAAGGGGTTGGTGTCGTCTTTAACTGGAAAAGAAATCAGAATAAATCTTTGGTCGATTTAAACTAAATCAGACTAAGTGTCTACTGGAAAGGTATCAAAATAAATCTTTGGTCGATTTAAACTGAACCAGAAGAGGTCGAGGTCGTCTTTAACCGGAAAAGAATCAGAATAAACCTTTGTTCGATTTAAACTGAACCAGAAAAGTGTATACTGGAAAAGTATCAGAATAAATCTTTGGTCGATTTAAACTGAACCAGAAGGGGTCAGTATCGTCTTTAAGTGGAAAAGAAATCAGAATAAATATTTGGTCGATTTAAACTGAACCAGACTAAGTGTCTATTGGAAAAGTATCAAAATAAATATTTGGTTGATTTAAATTGAACCAGAAGAGGTCAGTGTCATCTTTAACCAGAAAAGAATCAGAATAAATCTTTGGTCGATTTAAACGGAACCAGAAAAGTGTACTGGAAAAGTATCAGAATAAATTTTTGCTCGATTTAAACTGAACCAGCAGATGTCTGTGTCGTCTCTAACTAGAAAAGAATCAAAATAAATCTTTGGTCGATTTAAACTGAACCAGCAGATGTCTAAAGGAAGTGTTTCTCATGTAGATAGTTACCCCATCCTGTTTCGGGAATTGATCTACAATCAATTTGTTCACAGATAGTTGTCCTATCTTGTTTCAGGTATTAATCTGGAACTTGCTTTTGTTGGTCGTAGAGATAGTTGCCCTATCAGGTTTTAGGAATTAATCTCTGACCTATTCGAGAAAGAAAGATCATTTCCCCGGCTTGTTTCGGGAGTTAATATTCAATTTGCTCATGTAGACAATTGTCCTGTCTTGTTTCAGGTATTAATCTGGAACATGTTAAAAATTGGTAATGATATTTGTTTGCTTGCTAACTTTCCTGAAAAAAGGTAACGATACAGCTGTGTGCAGTTTCATGATGCATGAGATGCATCGCGTAATGATGTTCTCAAAATAAATGAGATTGCGATATACGCATTTGTGCTTTCGATGCTATGATGTTTGTAAAATGATGTATGAATACAATATATGAACGTATCAACTGTTCTATTGTGGTGTTGCTGGACTGGGGAAAATAAACCCCTGACTGCTGTAACGCCCGTAATTTAATTAATTTTTTAATTAAATTAATTTTGGAATATTTCTGAAGTTGTGTTATGGTGATAGTTGATGTGTTGTTGTTATTGGATTTATTTATTTTATTAAGTTGTGGAATAATATTAGAATGATAATATTATTTGATGTGGGCTTGTTTTAAAGAATAGAAGTAGTAGAAAAGGGGTTGTAGGAGTTTTAAGCCCATTAAGGCATAATGAGAATTATAGGGTTATTATATTAGTTTTAGAAATAATAAGGAAAAAGAAGAAGCAGTAAGAAGAAAAAGAAATAAGGGTTGGAAGAAGAGAAAGAGAACATGAAAGTTGCAGAAAAGAAGGAAAAGAGGCAGAACGGAATTCAATCGGAAGAATCATAGAGCGACCTTCAATCCAAAGTAAGGGTGGGGTTCTGACTCTATAATTGGGTTTATGATGAGTAGTATGATGGATTAGATGTGAAAATGTTATATTGTTCATGATTTGAATGTATATGTTTTTGTATGATGAAAATCAATGATTTGAGGATGCATAATGATGCCCTAATGCTGTATAATTGATGTAGAAATATAAGATAATTATAATTGATGATTACCTATGATTAGAGGATGTTTTTAGGGCCTAAAGCATGGAAACCGTAGTGAAAACACAGTGAAATCGCAGAAAATATTCATGACATAACAGTATGTGTCGACCCCAAAGGCCATGTGTCGATACAAGAGGGTTTTTGGACTCAGGATGAGTCGATACGAAGAAGCCATGTGTCGATACACGCAGACTTTTAGACTCCGGATGAGTCGATACATAGGACTATGTATCGATACATGCAGTGTTGCAGACTCAGTATGAGTCGATCCAAGAAGATTACACGTCGACTCATGCAGCGTTTTAAGCTCAGTACGCGTCGACTCAAAGCATTATGGTCGACTCATGTAGTCTGATTTTTGACAGATTCTTCCAAAGGCTATAACTTGAGTTTCCGGATACCGTTTGAGGTGTCGTTCGAAGCGTTGGATAGCTAACACAGTGAACTTCATTCTTAAGGATTAAAATGAAGGATAAGGAGAGTAAATCCTAGTACCGAAATTAGGTCTAGAGTTAGCTTCCCGCACTAATCGCTATGACGATTTTGTGAAGTATGATGAGGATAAGATGATTATAGATTGTTGTTTGGTTCATAACGGTAAGGTTAATGATGATAATCATGTAGTATTGCAGAATAATATGTAGATGAATTACATTGATGAATTATGTTGATAAATGATGTTGATGAATTATGTTGATAACTGATGTTGATGAATTATGTTGATAAATGATGTTGATGAATCCTGTTGATAAATGATGTTGATAAATGACGTTGATGAATGATGTTGAGATGCCTCTAATAATTGGCAGCTATTAAGACGTAGGCTTCTGGCCAACGATGATGTTGTGTTGAGATGTTGTTAATTATGGTTTTTGTTATTACATTCATGATTGTGTCGCATACATTGCATTTCAAGATGGAGCTGATGCTCGTTAAGATAGCCTGTATTGGCGAATATTAAGATGAAGGCTTATGCCTTGTTGATGCCTCTATTTATTGGCAGTTATTTGAGATGGGAGTTTTGCTCCAATGGTACCACATGCATTTGCATAGTATTGAGTCGCATTATACGATTGCATAAAGAAGTTATGTATTGATGTGGTAAATGTGTATATTGTTGGTACTCTGTTGCGATTATTGTTGTTTATATGATGAGAAGTGGTGATGTTATGTGATCTAATTTAATATATTATTTATCATAAGTTTTATTATATTGTTAGATATCTCACCCCTTCTGTTTGAATGCTACCCTTATGTTGGTAACGTGCAGGTAATCCAGAGTGAAGGCAGTATACCTTCGGCAGTTCGAGTTGGTATCATTGCTCTGATACGTAACACTCGGGGGGATGAACGCTTGTTGCTTTTAGTTATTGATTATTTCATTTGTTGAACTTTAATTCGTTTGTTGCTAAGTATGCATTATTTTGAAGTTGATGTAATTGTTGGACAAAGATGTTATTATGACTTTCTGCTCCGTAGATATTCAAGTTGTTGAATTAAGAGATTAAATCATTATGCTGATGGTTCATCCGAAGTTTTAAAGTGTTATGTATCCACGTTGAATGCAATGTGTTTTTAAAGTTGAATTTGTGGCATCCTGATTCAGTTGCATGAATTTATGACTCTGATTTGCATATATAATTGTGGGGTAGAATTAGGGTGTTACAAAGTTGGTATCAGAGCAAAGGTTGGTTTGTCCGACCAAGTCGTCGAGTCGTAGTTGTCTAACAATCGAGTATTGTTAATTTGAGTTTTAATCGTTGTTTATGTTATAGTGATAAGTTGAGATGGCTGGAAGGAATGATGTTGCACTTGCTGCTGCTTTAAAAGAAATGGTTCATGCGATAGAGAATCAGCCGAATACCGACGAGAATGCTGGATCTCATAGCTTAGTGACTTTCAAGAGAGAGAATCCGCCTACGTTCAAGGGAAAGTATGATCCTGAGGGAGCATTGGATTGGTTGAAAGATACTGAGAGAATATTCCATGTAATGGACCTCACTCCAGCGGAGAAGGTTTGATATGGTACTCATATGCTAGCAATTGAGGCTTATAACTGGTTGCTAGATACTTGTCAGAGATTGGAAACTACAGGTGAGAATGTCACTTGGGTTGTGTTCCATAGGGAATTTCTGAGGAAGTACTTTCCTGAAGATGTTCGTGGTAAGAATGAAATTGAATTCCTTGAGCTGAAGCAAGGGAATATGTCGGTTGTTGAGTATGCTGCAAAGTTTGTTGAGTTGGCTAAGTTGTATCCGCACTATGGTGAGGAGAATGTTGAGTTTTCGAATCGCATCAAGTTTGAGAACGGGTTGCGCCTTGAGATCAAGAAGGCAGTTGGATACCAGAAGATCCGTGTCTTTGCTGATTTGATTGATAGTTGCAGGATTTATGAAGAGGATAATAATTCTCATTACAAGATTATCAGTGAGAATAGAGGTAAGCACCAACAGAATCATGGTAAGCCTTTTGATACCCCAGCTGGTAAAGATAAGCAGAAAGCTGCTCAGGGCCATAGGACTAGTTAGGGAGATGCTCCTGCTGGTGTGGTTTATTTTAAATGTGGGAAACCGTGGCATAAGAGTAATGTGTGTACTACTGAAGTAAAGAGGTGTTTCCATTGTGGTAAGAACGGACATGTTGTATCTGAGTGCAAACATAAGGATGTGATTTGTTTCAATTGTTGTGAAGAAGGGCACATTGGTAGTCAGTGTCAAAAACCAAAGAGGGCGCAGACAAGAGGTAAAGTGTTCTCTTTGGTTGAGGATCAGACAGCTGCTGAGTACAGACTTATCAGAGGTACATGTTTCATTAATAGTACTTCTTTAATTACTATTATTGATACTGGTTCTACTCATTGCTTTATTGCTGCTGATTGTGTTGAAATATTGGGTCTTATGTTGTCCTCTATGAATGGAAAAATGGTCGTCGATACTCCAGCCAAGGGGTCGGTGACTACTTCTTTTGTGTGTTTAAAGTGTCCCTTGTCGATCTTCGATAGAGACTTTGCTGTTGATTTGGTTTGTTTACCGTTAAGAGGGTTGGATGTGATTTTGGGTATGAACTGGTTAGAGCATAAATGTGTTCATATTAACTGTTATAACAAGTTTGTGAGGTTTTCTACTCCTGAAGAAGAGGAAGATAGTTTGTTGTCTGCTAGACAGTTGAGGAAGTTGATGCAAGAAGAAGCACAAATGCTCTCATTGATGGTGTCGCTATTTGTAGAGACTCAAGCTATAATTGAGGAATTGCAGGTGGTGTGTGACTTTCCTGAAGTTTTCCCCGATGAGATTCCTGATGTACCGCCGAAGAGGGAAGTTGAATTTGCTATTGATCTTCTACCTGGTACCAGACCTGTGTCTATGGCACCATACAGCATGTCTGCATCCGAATTGTCAGAGTTGAAGAAGCAATTGGGAGAGTTACTTGAAATGAAGTTTGTAAGACTAAGTGTATCGCCGTGGGGAGCTCCAGTGTTGTTAGTAAAGAAGAAAGATGGAAGTATGATGCTTTCTGTTGATTATAGACAGTTGAATAACAATTAATAACAAGTATCTGCTTCCAAGAGTAGATGACTTGATGGATCTATTGGTGGATGCCCGTGTGTTTAGTAAGATTGATTTGAGGTCGGGTTACCATCAGATTAAAGTGAAGGATGAAGATATCCAGAAGACGGCTTTCAGAACTTATTACGAACATTATGAATATTCGGTGATGCCTTTTGGTGTTACTAACACGTCGGGAGTATTCATGGAATACATGAATCGTATCTTTCATACTTAATTGGATCAGTTCGTGGTGGTGTTCATTAATGACATTTTGATTTATTCTAAGTCAGAAGAAGAGCATGCGGAACACTTAAGAGTAGTATTGCAAGTTTTGAAAGATAAGAAGGTGTATGCAAAGTTGTCTAAGTGTGAGTTCTGGTTAAAAGAGGTTAGATTTCTTGGCCATGTGATCTTAGGTAGTGGCATTGTTGTAGATCCATCGAATGTGGATGTTGTGTTGCAATGGGAAACTTCGAGGTCAGCTACTGAGATTAGAAGCTTTTTGGGATTAGCTGGTTACTATAGAAGGTTTATCGAAGGTTTTTCTAAGTTGGAACTTTTGTTGACTAAGTTGACTTATAAAGGTAGAGATTTTGTATGGGATGTTCAGTGCGAAGAAAGTTTTACAGAATTGAAGAAGAGATTGACGCCGGCTCCGATTTTGACGTTACCTAATCTAGGAGAGCCTTTTGTTGTATATTGTGATGCTTCTAATATGGGTTTAGGAGGTGTGTTTATGTAGAATGATAAGGTAGTTGCTTATGCGTCAAGTCAGTTGAGGACTCATGAGAAGAACTATCCTACGCATGATTGGGAGCTAGCTGCAGTTGTCTTTGTATTGAAGATTTGGAGGCATTATCTCTATGGTTCTATATTTTTAGTGTTTAGTGACCATAAGAGCTTAAAGTATTTATTCGATCAGAAATAGTTGAATATGAGACAACGAAGATGGTTTGAATTTGTAAAGGATTATGATTTTGGTTTGAATTATCATCCAGGAAAAGCGAATGTGGTAGCTGATGGGTTGAGTCGAAAGACTTTACATATGTCAGCAATGATGGTTAAAGAGTTGGGATTAATTAAATAGTTCATAGATATGAGCTTAATTTATGAGGTTATGCCGCGGAGTGTTATGTTGGGTATGTTGAAGATTAATAATGAATTTCTAGACAGTATTCGAGAAGCTCAGAAGTTGGATGTGAAACTAGTAGATTCGATGGTTGGGATCGATCAGTCTAAAAATAGTGATTTTAAGCTAGATGCGCAAGGTGTGTTGAGATTTCTTAACCGGATTTGTATTCCTGATGATGCCGAGATGAAGAAAGTGATACTTGAAGAGAGTCATAGAAGTAAGTTGAGTATTCATCCAGGAGCTACAATGATGTATCAAGATTTGAAAGGTTTGTTTTGGTGGCCGGGAATGAAGAGTGATGTGGCTCAATTTTTGTATTTGTTTTTGACTTGTCAGAAGCCGAAAGTTGAACATCAGAAGCCTGCAGGGTTGATACAACCGTTAGAAGTTCTAGAATGGAAATGGGATGGCATTTCGATGGACTTTGTGACGGGGTTACCTAATACTTTAAGAGGACATGATTCAATTTTGGTGATTGTTGATAGGCTTACGAAGTCGGCTCATTTCATTCCTATTAACATGATTTTTCTAGTGTCGAAGTTGGCTGAGATTTACACTAGTGTGATTGTGAAGTTGCATGGTGTTCCTTTGTGCATTGTGTCAGATAGATATCCAAGATTTAATTCTGATTTTTGGAAGAGTTTGCAAGAAGCGTTGGGTTCTAAGTTGAGGTTGAGTTCGGTGTACCATCCTCAGACAGATGGCCAGACTGAACGGACTATCCAATCATTGGAAGACTTGTTGAGGGCATGTGTTCTTGAGCAGGGAGGTTCGTGGGATACTTATATTCCGCTGATAGAGTTCACTTATAATAACAGTTACCATTCTACTATTGGGATGGCACCTTTTGAAGCGTTGTATGGTCGAAGATGTATAACTCCTTTATGTTGGCATGAATCTGGTGAAAGTGTAGTACTTGGACCTGAACTTGTTCGTGATACTACTGAGAAGGTGAATTTGATTCTAGAAAAGATGAAAGCTTCCCAAAGTAGACATAAGAGTTATCATGACAAGCGAAGGAAAGATTTATAATTTCAAGAGGGTGACCATGTGTTTTTGAGAGTTACACCTGTGACTGGTGTTGGGCGAGTATTGAAGTCTAAGAAGCTCACTTCTTGTTTTATTGGACCATATCAGATTTCGAAGAGAGTTGGAAATTTTGCTTATAGAGTGGCTTTACCGCCTAATCTTTTGAATTTGCATGATGTGTTTCACGTGTCACAACTACAGAAGTACATTTCAGATCCATCTCATGGGATTCAAATGGATGAGGTGCAAGTACAGGATAACCTTACGGTGGAGATGATGCTTGTACGGATCGCGGATCATGAAATAAAGACGCTAAGGGGAAAAGAGATTGACTTGGTTAAAGTGGTTTGGCTAGGAGTTGCCGGAGAAAGCATGACTTGGGAGTTGGAGAGCAAGATACGATACTCCTATCCTGAGTTGTTTGATTAACGTAAATTTTCGAGGACGAAAATAATATAAGTGGGGGAGAGTTGTAACGCACGTAATTTAATTAATTATTTAATTAAATTATTTTTGGAATACTTGTAAAGTTGTGTTATGGTGATAGTTGATTTGTTGTTGTTATTGGATTTATTTATTTTATTAAATTGTGGAATAATATAGGAATGATAATATTATTTGATGTGGGCTTGTTTTAAAGAATAAAAGTAGTAGAAAAGGGGGTGTAGGAGTTTTAAGCCCATTAAGGCATAATGAGAATTATTGGGTTATTATATTAATTTTAGAAATAATAAGGAAAAAGAAGAAGCAGTAAGAAGAAAAAGAAATAAGGGTTGGAAGAAGAGAAAGAGAACGTGAAAGTTGTAGAAAAGAAGGAAAAGAGGCAGAACAAAATTCAATAGGAAGAATCGTAGAGCGACCTTCAATCCAAGGTAAGGGTGCGGTTATGACTCTATAATCGGGTTTATGATGAGTAATATGTGGGATTAGATGTGAAAATGTTGTCTTGTTCATGTTTTGAATGTATGTGTTATTGTATGATGAAAATCAATGATTTGAGGATGAATAATGATGCCCTAATGCTGTATAATTGATGTAGAAATATAGGATAATTATAATTGATGATTACCTATGATTAGAGGATGGTTTTAGGGCCTAAAACATGGAAACTGTAGTGCAAACACAGTGAAATCTCATAAAATATTCATGACAGAACAGTATGTGTCGACCCCAAAGGCCATGCGTTGATACATGCGGGTTTCTTGGACTCAGGATGAGTCGATACAAAGAAGCCATGCGTCGATACATGCAGACTTTTAGACTCAGGATGAGTCGTTACATAGGACTATGTATCGATACCTGCAGTGTTACAGACTCAGTATGAGTCGTCCCAAGAAGATTACGCGTCGACTCATGAAATGTGTTAAGCCTTGTACGCGTCGACTCAAAGCGGCATGCGTCAACTCATGTAGTCTGATTTTTGACAGATTCTTCCAAAGGCTGTAACTAGAGTTTCTGGATTCCGTTTGAGGTGTCGTTCGAAGCGTTGGATAGCTAATGCAGTGAACTTAATTCTTAAAGATTAAAATGAAGGATAAGGAGAGTAAATCCTAGTACCCAAATTAGGATTAGAGTGAGCTTCCCACGCTAATCGCTATGACGATTTTGTGAAGTATGATGAGGATAAGAAGATTATAGACTGTTGCTTGGTTCATAATGGTAAGGTTAATGATGATAATGACGTAGTATTGCAGAATAATATGCATATGAATTACATTGATGAATTATGTTGATAATTTATGTTGATGAATTATGTTGATAAATGATGTTGATGAATCATGTTGATAAATGATGTTGATAAATGACGTTGATGAATGATGTTGAGATGCCTCTAATAATTGGCAGCTATTAATATGTAGGCTTCTGGACAACGATGATTTTGTGTTGAGATGTTGTTAATTATGGTTGTTGTTATTAAATTCATGATTGTGTCGTATACATTGCGTTTCAAGATGGAGTTGATGCTCTTTAAGATGGCATGTATTGGCGAATGTTAAGTTGAAGGCTTATGCCTTGTTGATGCCTCTATTTATTTTGCAGTTATTTGAGATGGGAGTTCTCCTCCAATGGTACCACATGCATTTTCATAGTATTTAGTCGCATTATACGATTGCATAAAGAAGTTATGTATTGATGCGGGAGATGTGTATATTGTTGGTACTCTGTTGCGATTATTATTGTTTATATGATGAAAATTGGTTATGTTATGTGATCTAGATTAATATATTACTTATCATATGTTTTATCATATTGTTAGATATCTCACCCCTTTTGTTTGAATGTTACCCTTACATTGGTAACGTGCAGGTAATCCATAGTGAAGGCAGTATACCTTCGGTAGTTCGAGTAAGTGTCATTGCTCTGATACGTAACACTCGGGGGGATGAAAACTTGTTGCTTTTAGTTATTGATTATTTTAGTTGTTGAACTTTAATTTGTTTGTTTCTAAGTATGCTTTATTTTTAAGTTTTCGTAATTGTTGGACAAAGATGTTATTATGACTTTCCGCTGCGTAGATGTTCAAGTTGTTGTATTAAGAGATTAAATCATTATGCTGATGGTTCATCTGAAGTTTTAAAGTGTTATGTATCCACGTTGCATGAAATGTGTTTTTAAAGTAGAATTTATGGCGTCCTGATTCAGTTGCATGAATTTATAACTCTGATTTGCATATATAATTTACGGGTTGAATTAGGGTGGTACAAAGTTGGTATCAGAGTAAATGTTGGTCTGTCCGACCAAGTCGTCGAGTCGTAGTTGTCTAACAATCGAGTATTGTTAATTTAAGTTCTAAACATTGTTTATGTTGTAGTGATAAGTTGAGATGGCTGGAAGGAATCATGATGCACTTGTTGCTGCTTTAGAAGCAATGGCTCATGCAATTGAGAATCAGCCGAATGCTGACGGGAATGTTGGATATCGTAGCTTGGCGACTTTCTAGATAGAGAATCTGCCTACGTTCAAGGGAAAGTATGATCCTAACGGAGCATTGGATTGGTTGAAAGATATTGAGAGAATCTTCTGTGTGATGGACTGGACTCCAGTGCAGAAGGTTTGATATGGTACTCATATGCTAGCAGTTGAGGCTGATGACTGGTGGCTAGAGACTTGTCAGAGATTAGAAGCTGCAGGTGAGAATGTCACTTGGGTTGTGTTCCGTAGGTAATTTCTGAGGAAGTACTTTCATGAAGATGTTCGTGGTAAGAAGGAAATTGAATTCCTTGAGCTGAAGGAAGGGAATATGTCAGTTATTGAGTATGCTAAAAAGTTTGTTGAGTTGGCTAAGCTTTATCCGCATTATGGTGAGGTAGATACTGAGTTTTCAAAGTGCATCAAGTTTGAGAACGGGTTGCACCCAGAGATCAAGAAGGAAGTTGGATACAAGAAGATTCGTGTCTTTGCTAATTTGATTGATAGTTGCAGGATTTATGAAGAGGATAATAATGCTCATTACAAGATTATCAGTGAGAAGAGAGGTAAGCACCAACAGAATCATGGTAAGCCATGTGATACCCCTGCTTGTAAAGGTAAGCAGAAAGCTGCTCAGGGTCATAGGACTAGTGGGGGAGATGCTCTTGCTGGTGTGGTTTGTTTTAAATGTGGGAAACCTAGGCACCTGGGCATAATAACAATGTGTGTACTACTGAATTAAAGAGGTGTTTCCGCTGTGATAAGAACAGACATGTTGTATCTGAGTGCAAACATAAGGATGTGATTTGTTTCAATTGTAGTGAAGAAGGACGCATTGGTAGTCAGTGTCAGAAACCAAAGAGGGCACAAACATGTGGTAAAGTGTTCGCTTTGGTTTAGGATCAGACAGCTGCTGAGGACAGACTTATCAGAGGTACATGTTTCATTAATAGTACTCCTTTAATTACTATTATTGATACCGATGCTACTCATTGCTTTATTTTTGCTGGTTGTGTTGAAAGATTAGGTCTTATGTTGTCCTCTATGAATGGATAAATGGTTGTTGATACTCCAGCCAAGGGGTCGGTGACTACTTCTTTTGTGTGTTTAAAGTGTCCCTTGTCGATCTTCGACAGATACTTTGTTGTTGATTTGGTTTATTTACCGTTAAGAGGGTTGGATGTGATTTTGGGTATGAACTGGTTAGACCATAACGGTGTTCATATTAACTGTTATGACAAGTCTGTTAGGTTTTCTACTCCTGAAGAAGAGGAAGATAGTATGTTGTCGGCTAGACAATTAAGGAAGTTGATGCAAGAAGAAGCACAGATTTTCTCGTTGATGGCGTCGCTATCTATAGAGGCTCAATCTATAATTGAGGAATTGCAGGTGGTGTGTGAATCTCCTGAAGTTTTCCCCGATGAGATTCCTGATGTACCGCCGGAGAGGGAAGTTGAATTTTCTATTGATCTTGTACCTGGTACTAGACCTGTGTCTATGGCACCATACAGGATGTCTGTATCTGAATTGTCAGAGTTGAAGAAGCAATTGGGAGAGTTGCTTGAAAAGAAGTTTGTAAGACCAAGTGTATCACCGTGGGGAGCTCCAGTGTTGTTAGTAAAGAAGAAAGATGGAAGTATGAGGCTTTGTGTTGATTATAGACAGTTGAATAAAGTGACGATTAAGAATAAGTATCCACTTCCATGAATAGATGACTTGATGGATCAATTGGTGGACGCTCGTGTGTTTAGTAAGATTGATTTGAGGCCGGGTTACCATCAGATTAAAGTGAAGGATGGAGATATCCAGAAGACGGCTTTCAGAACTCGTTATGAACATTATGAGTATTCGGTGATGCCTTTCGGTGTTACTAACGCGCCTGGAGTATTCATTGAATACATGAATCATATCTTTCATACTTATTTGGATCGGTTAGTGGTGGTGTTCATTGATGATATTTTTATTTATTCTAAGTCAGAAGAAGAGCATGCAGAATACTTAAGAGTAGTATTGCAAGTTTTGAAAGAGAATAAGTTGTATGCAAAGTTATCTAAGTGTGATTTCTGGTTAAAAGAGGTTAGTTTTATTGGTCATGTGATCTCAGGTAGTGGCATTGATGTAGATCCATCAAAGGTTGATGTTGTGTTGCAATGGGAAACTCTAAGGTCAGCTATTGAGATTAGAAGCTTTTTTTAGATTAGCTGGTTACTATAGAAGGTTTATCGAAGGTTTTTCTAAGTTGGCACTTCCGTTGACTAAGTTTAATTGTAAAGGTAGATCTTTTGTATGGGATGTTCAGTGCAAAGAGAGTTTTACAGAATTGAATAAGAGATTGACGTCAGCTACGATTTTGACCTTACATAATCCAGGAGAGCCTTTTATGGTATATTGTGATGCTTCTAAGATGGGTTTAGGAGGTGTGCTTATGCAGAATGATAAGGTAGTTTCTTATGCATCAAGGTAGTTGAGGACTCATGAGAAGAACTATCCTACGCATGATTTGGAGCAAGCTGCAGTTGTCTTTGTGTTGAATATTTGGAGGCATTATCTCTATGGTTCTAGATTTGAAGTGTTTAGTGACCATAAGAGCTTAAAGTATTTATTCGATCAGAAAGAGCTGAATTTGAGACAACAAAGATGGTTGTAATTGTTAAAGGATTATGATTTCTGTTTGAATTATCATCTAGGAAAAGTGAATGTGGTAGCTGATGTGTTGAGTCGAAAGACTTTACATATGTCAGCAATGATGGTTAAGGGGTTCGAATTAATTGAACTGTTCAGAGATATGAGCTTAGTTTGCGAGGTTACGCTGCGGAGTGTTATGTTGGGTATTTTGAAGATTAATAATGAATTTCTAGACAGTTTCAGAGAAGCTCAGAAGTTGGATGTGAAACTGGTAGATTCGATGGTTGGGATCGAACAGTCTGAAAATAGTGATTTTAAGCTAGATGCGTAAGGTGTGTTGAGATTTCGTAACCAGATTTGTATTCCTGATGATGCTGAGATGAAGAAAGTGATACTTGAAGAGAGTCATAGAAGTAAGTTAAGTATTCATCCAGGAGCTACAAAGATGTATCAAGATTTGAAAGGTTTGTTTTGGTGTCTGGGAATGAAGAATGATGTGGCTCGGTTTGTGAATGCGTGTTTGACTTGTCAGAAATCGAAATTTGAACATCAGAAGCCTGCAGGGTTGATGCAACCGTTAGAATTTCCAGAATCGAAATGGGATAGTATTTCGATGGACTTTGTGACGGGGTTACCTAATACTTTAAGAGGACATGATTCAATTTGGGTGATTGAGTATAGGCTTACGAAGTCGGCTCATTTAATTCCTATTAACATCAGTTTTCTAGTGTCGAAGTTGGCTGAGATATATACTAGCGTGATTGTGAAGCTGCATGGTGTTCCTTTTTGCATTGTGTCAGATAGAGATCCAAGATTTACTTTTGATTTTTGGAAGAGTTTGCAAGAAGCGTTGGGTTCTAAGTTGAGTTTGAGTTTGGCGTACCATCCTCGGACAGATGGCCAGACTGAACGGACTATCGAATTGTTGGAAGACTTGATGAGGACATGTGTTCTTGAGCAGGGAGGATTGTGGGATACTTATCTTCCACTGATAGAGTTCACTTGTAATAGTAGTTGTCATTCTAGTATTGGGATGGCAACTTTTTAAGCGTTGTATGATCGAAGATGTAGAACTCCTTTATGTTGGCATGAATCTGGTGAAAGTGTAGTACTTGGACCTGAACTTGTTCGTGAGACTGCTGAGAAGGTGAAGGTTATTCGAGAAAAGATGAAAGCTTTCCAAAGTAGACAGAAGAGTTATCATGACAAGAGAAGGAAAGATTTATAATTTCAAGAGGGTGACCATGTGTTTTTGAGAGTTACACATGTGACTGGTGTTGGGTGAGCATTGAAGTCTAAGAAGCTCACTTCTCGTTTTATTGGACCATATCAAATTTCGGAGAGAGTTGGGAATGTTGTTTATAGAGTGGTTTTAC
This sequence comes from Vicia faba, assembly GCA_948472305.1. NCBI lineage: Eukaryota > Viridiplantae > Streptophyta > Magnoliopsida > Fabales > Fabaceae > Vicia > Vicia faba. Next base: position 1,484,720,273 of record OX451737.1, read on the forward strand.
CGCCTAATCTTTCGAATTTGAATGATGCGTTTCACGTGTCACAACTCCGGAAGTACATTTCAGATCCATCTCATGTGATTCATATGGATGAGGTGCAAGTACGGGATAACCTTACGGTGGAGACGATGCCTATACAGATTGCGGATCATGAAATAAAGACGCTGAGGGGCAAACATATTGCCTTGGTTAAAGTGGTTTGGCTAGGAGCTATCGGAGAAAGCATGACTTGGGAGTTGGAGAGCAAGATGCGAGTCTCCTATCCTGAGTTGTTTGATTAAGGTAAATTTTTGTGGAAGAAAATATTCTAAGTGGGGGAGAGTTGTAACACCCGTAATTTAATTAATTATTTAATTGAATTATTTTTGGAATATTTGTGAAGTTGTGTTATAGTGATAGTTGATGTGTTGTTGTTATTTGATTTATTTATTTTATTAAGTTGTGGAATAATATTAGAATGATAATATTATTTGATGTGGGCTTGTTTTAAAGAATAGAAGTAGTAGAAAAGGGGGTGTAGGAGTTTTAAGCCCATTAAGACATAATGAGAATTATAGGGTTATTTTATATTAGTTTTAGAAATAATAAGGAAAAAGAAGAAGCGGTAAGAAGAAAAAGAAATAAGGGTTGGAAGAAGAGAAAGAGAACGTGAAAGTTGCAGAAAAGAAGGAAAAGAGGCAGAACGAAATTCAATCGGAAGAATCATAGAGTGACCTTCAATCCAAAGTAAGGGTTGGGTCATGACTCTATAATCGGGTTTATGATAAGTAGTATGTGGGATTAGATGTTAAAATATGGTCTTGTTCATGATTTGAATGTATATGTTGTTGTATGATGAAAATCAATGATTTGAGGATGAATAATGATGCCCTAATGATGTATAATTGATGTAGAAATATAGGATAATTATAATTGATGATTACCTATGATTAGAGGATGTTTTTAGGGCCTAAAGCATGGAAACCATAGTGAAAATGCAGTGAAATCGCAGAAAATATTCATGATAGAACAATATGTGTCGACCCAAAAGGCCATGCGTCGATACATGCGGGTTTCTGGACTTAGGATGAGTCGATACGAAGAAGCCATGCGTCGATACATGCAGGCTTTTAGACTCAGGATGAGTCGATACATAGGATTATGTATCGATACATGCAGTGTTGAAGACTCAGTATGAGTCAACCCAAGAAGATTACGCGTCGACTCATGAAGCGTGTTAAGCCCAGTACACGTCGACTAAAAGCAGTATGCGTCGACTCATGTAGTCTGATTTTTGACAGATTCTTCCAAAGGTTGTAACTTGAGTTTCTGGATTTCGTGTGAGGTGTCGTTCAAAGTGTTGGATAGATAACACAGTGAACTTCATTCTTAAGGATTAAAATGAAGGATAAGGAGAGTAAATCCTAGTCTCCAAATTAGGATTAGAGTTAGCTTCCCGCGCTATTCGCTATGACGACTTTATGAAGTATGATGAGGATAAGATGATTATAGACTGATGTTTGGTTCATAACGATAAGGTTAATGATGATAATGACGTAGTATTGCTGAATAATATGTAGATGAATTACATTAATGAATTATGTTGATAAATGATGTTGATAAATTATGTTGATAACTGATGTTGATGAATTATGTTGATAAATGATGTTGATGAATCCTGTTGATAAATGATGTTGATAAATGACGTTGATGAATGATGTTGAGATGCCTCTAATAATTGGCATCTATTAATATGTAGGCTTCTAGCCAACAATGATTTTATGTTGAGATGTTGTTAATTATGGTTGTTGTTATTAAATTCATGATTGTGTCGCATACATTGTGTTTCAAGATGGAGTTGATGCTCTTTAAGATGGTTTGTATTGGCGAATGTTAAGATGAAGGCTTATGCCTTGTTGATGCCTCTATTTATTTTGAAGTTATTTGAGATGGGAGTTCTCCGCCAATGGTACCACATGCATTTGCATAGTATTGAGTCGCATTATACGATTGCATAAAGAAGTTATGTATTGATGCGGTAGATGTGTATATTATTGGTACTCTGTTGCGATTATTATTGTTTATATGATAAAAAGTGGTGATGTTATGTGATCTAATTTAATATATTATTTATCATACGTTTTATTATATTGTTAGATATATCACCCCTTCTGTTTGAATGTTAGCCTTACGTTGGTAACGTGCAGGTAATCCAGAGTGAAGGCAGTATACCTTTGGTAGTTTGAGTCGGTGTCATTGCTCTGATACGTAACGCTTAGGGGGATGAACATTGTTGCTTTTAGTTATTGATTATTTCAGTTGTTGAACTTTAATTCGTTTGTTGCTAAGTATGCATTATTTTAAAGTTGTCGTAATTGTTGGACAAAGATGTTATTATGACTTTCCGCTGCGTAGATGTTCAAGTTGTTAAATTAAGAGATTAAATCATTATGTTGATGGTTCATCCGAAGTTTTAAAGTGTTATGAATCCACATTGAATGCAATGTGTTTTTAAAGTTGAATTTGTGGCATCCTGATTCAGTTGCATGAATTTATGACTCTGGTTTGCATATATAATTTCCAGGTAGAATTGGGGTGTTACAAAGTTGGTATCAGAGCAAAGGTTGGTCCATCCGACCAAGTCGTCGAGTCGTAGTTGTCTAACAATCGAGTATTGTTAATTTGAGTTCTAACCGTTTTTTATGTTGTAGTGATAAGTTGAGATGGCTGGAAGGAATCATGCTATACTCATTGCTGCTTTAGAAGCAATGGATCATGCGATGGAGAATCAGTCAAATGCTGATGGGAATGCAGGATCTCGTAGCTTAGCGACTTTCCAGAGAGAGAATCCGCCTACGTTCAAGGGAAAGTATGATCCTGACGGAGTATTAGATTGGTTGAAAGAGATTGTGAGAATCTTCTGTGTGTTGGACTGCACTCCAGCGCAGAAGGTTCGATATGGTACTCATATGCTATCAGTTGAGGCTGATGACTGGTGGCTAGAGACTTGTCAGAGATTGGAAGCCGCAGGTGAGAATGTCACTTGGGTTGTGTTCCGTAGGGAATTTGAGGAAGTACTTTCTTGAAGATGTTCGTGGTAAGAAGTAAATTGAATTCCTTGAGCTGAAGCAAGGAAATATGTCGGTTGTTGAGTATGCTGCAAAGTTTGTTGAGTTGGCTAAGTTTTTCCGCACTATGGTGAGGCAGATGCTGAGTTTTCAAAGTGCATCAAGTTTGAGAACGGGTTGCGCCCAGAGATCAAGTAGGAAGTAGGATACCAAAAGATCTGTGTCTTTTCTGATTTGATTGATAGTTGCAGGATTTATGAAGAGGATAATAATGCTCATTACAAGATTATCAGTGAGAAAAGAGGTAAGCACCAACAGAATTGTGGTAAGCCTTATGATACCCCAGCTGGTAAAGGTAAGCAGAAAGTTGCTCAGGGCCATATGACTAGTTTGTTTTAAATGTGGGAAACCTGGGCATAAGAGTAATGTGTATACTACTGAAGTAAAGAGGTGTTTTCGTTATGGTAAGAACAGACATGTTTTATCTGAGTGCAAACATAAGGATGTGATTTGTTTTAATTATAGTGAAGAAGGGCATATTGGTAGTCAGTGTCAGAAACCAAAGAGGGCGCAGACAAGTGGTAAAGTGTTCGCTTTGGTTGAGGATCAGACAGCTGCTGAGAAGAGACTTATCAGAGGTACATGTTTCATTAATAGTACTTCTTTAATTACTATTATTGATACTGGTTCTACTCATTGCTTTATTGCTGCTGATTGTTTTGAAAGATTGGGTCTTATGTTGCCCTCTATCAATGAAGAAATGGTCGTCGATACTCCAGCCAAGGGGTCAGTGACTACTTCTTTTGTGTGTTTAAAATGTCCATTATCGATCTTTGACAGAGATTTTGTTGTTGATTTGGTTTGTTTACTGTTAAGAGGGTTGGATGTGATTTTGGGTATGAACTAGTTAGAGCATAATTGTGTTCATATTAACTGTTATGACAAGTATGTGAGGTTTTCTACTCCTGAAGAAGAGGAAGATAGTTTGTTGTCTGCTAGACAGTTGAGGAAGTTGATGCAAGAAGAAGCACAGATGTTCTCGTTGATGGCGTCGCTATCTGTAGAGACTCAAGCTATAATTGAGGATTTGCAGGTGGTGTGTGAATTTCCTGAAGTTTTCCCTGATGAGATTCCTAATGTACCGCCGGAGAGGGAAGTTGAATTTGCTATTGATCTTGTACCTGGTATCAGACCTGTGTCTATGGCACCATACATGATGTTTGCATCTGAATTGTCAGAGTTGAAGAAGTAATTGGGAGAGTTACTTGAAAAGAATTTTGAAAGACCAAGTGTATCGCCGTGGGGAGCTCCAAAGTTGTTAGTAAAGAAAAAAGATGGAAGTAAAAGGCTTTGTGTTGATTATAGACAGTTGAATAAAGTGACGATTAAGAATAAGTATCCGCTTCCAAGAAGAGATGACTTGATGGATCAATTGGTCGACGCTCGTGTGTTTAGTAAGATTGATTTGAGGTCGGGTGACCATCATATTAAAGTGAAGGATGAAGATATCCATAAGACAGCTTTCAGAACTTGTTATGGACATTATGATTATTCGGTGATGCCTTTCGGTGTTACTAACACGCCGGGAGTATTCATAAAATACATGAATCTTATCTTTCATACTTATTTGGATCGGTTCGTGGTGGTGTTCATTGATGACATTTTGATTTATTCTAAGTCAGAAGAAGAGCATGCAGAACACTTAAGAGTAGTATTGCAAGTTTTGAAAGAGAATAATTATATGCAAAGTTGTCTAAGTGTGAGTTCTGGTTAAAAGAGGTTAGTTTTCTTGGTCATGTGATCTTGGGTAGTGGCATTGTTGTAGATCCATCGAAGGTTGATATTGTGTTGCAATGGGAAACTCCGGGGTCAGCTACTGAGATTAGAAGCTTTTTGGGATTAGCTGGTTACTATAGAAGGTTTATCGAAGGTTTTTCTAAGTTGGTAGTTTCGTTGACTAAGTTGAATTGTAAAGGTAGAGCTTTTGTATGGGATGTTCAGTGCGAAGAAAGTTTTACAGAATTGAAGAAGAGATTGACGTCGGCTCCTATTTTGACGTTACCTAATCTAGGATAGCCTTTTGTGGTATATTTTGATGCTTCTAAGATGGGTTTAGGAGGTGTGCTTTGATCAGATTACACTGAGGTATCTAATGACACAGACTGCAAGTGCACAGTCTTATCGTGTAGTTTTAAAAGATATCGAACCACAGAGACTGATGAATCGAACTACCATCTTCTATTATTACTTTGAAAATCTAAAGCTAATGAACGTTTGATTGGGTTGTAGGGAAACTAAATACTAAATTAAGTTTAATTTTTATTATCAATAAGTGGAACTACCAGTATGTAATGGTCGGACCTCGGGAACTAGCAACCGGTTGGGTGTCTTTGCATTTTCAAAACAACTTTCAGTACAATCTATTTAGTTTAAAAGCCCTCGTCTCACACAGTCATTTTATTGATCTAGGCTATGCAGTTAAGTCCTAACGTACGCTTCCGCCATCTTGTAGGAGTTAAAAACACTTTTTGAAAATGAAATAGAATCTTAATTAACTTTAAAGTGCTTCCGATGTATTTTAAGCCAATGCCTAATTACTACTGTCCAGTTGAAAGATCTCAAACTTCCGCTTTGTTGACCCTAACCTCTATCCGTTCTTTACTTTCGTAACAAAACAATTTATCGATTAAAAATAGTAACTTAGACCAGAAAAAGGTTTTGTAGTAAAAATTACCCAACTGAGTCACTCGATCCCTTGGTTATATGACCTTACATACCGGTATACGAATTCTAGCCTAGCATAATATTAGACCAAATCACAGAACAATTCCAAAGACAAAACAAAATAAACATGATTATATTAATTAAAAGCAATAACAATTCATAAAAATAAACCTGAGGATAATAATTCTGGATACGGGTACAGTTACTTCTAACTCTTGACTAGAAGCACTCCTCCACAAGCTGGTAGGCTTTTCTTCGATTAGGAATAGAGACAATCATACAGAAAACAAATGCTAGAGGAAATAGAAAATTGCAGGGGGAAAAATGCTCAAAGAAAAAATGCTTAAGGAAAATGAATTCTCAAAATATAAAAGGTCCCCCTTCCTTTGTTCTGTCCAGGGTTCTATTTATAGTCCTTTGTGCAATACGTAGGTTTGAGAAAATATAGGAACATTTCGAGTTTGTTTGAGAAAAAATAGGACCACGGAGTTGGTTACATCCTTCATGTGTTGACTGAGTGGATCTTAAAAATAGGATGGTCGTTGGATTGGTGTTTGAACTTTCCTCTTCCGTTGGATTTGCAGACTACATGGTCAAAGAAGGAAAAGGTGGGCATGTGACGTTCGTCAAGTCCAAGTGACGTTGGTCACTTGGTCCATTATGCCCGCGACGACTGGGAGCGTGCCTTGACGATCATCAAGGTCCTTATGCTAGTGGGCCACGTGCTCACGCCTTGTGATGGGCTTATACTTTCTTCTTCTTTTATTCTTTGGCCCTTTTGCTATTTTTTCACCCTTTTTCTTCATTTCTTCCAAAGTCTTTAACTTAACATTTATCTTCAAAATAAGTGAATACCCGCGTAATACCTATATAAAATAATACAATTAAAATAAAATAAGGGAAATAATTTATGTAAATCAAGCTAAAAATATCATATATTTGTGTGTTATCAAACTCCCCCATACTTGAACTTTTCTTGTCCTCAAGCAAATGCTTAGTACGATGTTTTTCTAAACATGGTCAGATGCACATACATGACTCGAATCAACTCATATACGACTGTGTTGTGTTTTTGTCAGAAAATTGGACGCTTGATGCATGCTCCATTACTACGGTAATGACACTAGATAATCCCATTTTACATAAACTAGTTATAGATGCTATCATAGCCTACCTCGAGTATTTGTCTCGTTTCGTCCCTTTCATTCTAGCGCAATCACATTAAGCCCTTTATCCTTGCACGCACATAGAAGAACAGTCGGTTAGTGGTTATGATCCCTTTTTTAGCACTTAGGTTTCTGGCACAGTAATGTGGCAACCTTTTTCTATCCAATTGCAAGATGCGGGGGATCAGACCGTAATCTGACCTACCATGTTCAGTACCAGACGCTCCTGAACCATATAACAAAGGATTTTTAATGTTACTTTGTAAGGCTTACATCCTTTGGATTAAACGATCGGGTAAGGATCGCCTAATTTAATTGGTGTATTACCTATCTTCTTAAAGCTTGTAACATTTTTCTGAAATAATAAATTAGATCATCCACTTATATTCATCGACTTCTTGCGTAGTTTGTGTTCAAGACGGTGCTGACTGCTAATATAAACTACTCAGGGTTACTACAAAAACTAAAACTCAGGGTTTTGGAATAACAGGTACTTGAACTAGTCTATCATACTCTGGGGTTGTAGAATGTCTAGACGGTAGTAATTTCGCTTAATCTTGCCACAATTCCTAATTATTAAAGATCTTGCAGCCTATGTACTTGTCAAGTGAGTCAAGTTATGCATAAAACTCTAAAAAAATTGATAGGGCTCAAAAAGATAGGGGAATAGGAAAAATAGCACAAATGCTTCAATAGATAACTTGATAACAAAAATTGTATTGAATTAGAAATGACAGAAGAGAAATTACAAAGAAAATAAAAATTACTAGGAAAGGGAAATACTTCCTCCCCCATACTTGAATCATACATTGTCCTCAATGTATTGACAGAAGATGGAAAAGGGAAGTGGAAACTAGACAATTATTCTTCCAGATCAAGTTTTCAGCCAGTTTTTCTTGTTATGGACGCTCGTGTTCTCTGGGCTAAGCAAGGTAAAGTAGTAGACAGGATCATTTCGCATTAGAAGTTGAAAGTGAGGTGGGTCTAGGTTACCTATGAGAGTAATGTTAAAACAGAATGGTATGTCCATGGTATGGTATCTGCCATATGGCGTAAGGTGTGATAATGATGAACTCAGGGATAATGCCTCGGCTATCTTGGTGACTAGCCCGCCGACACAGATAGGTCCATGGGTGCACTGGGCTATAGAAAACATATTGGCGATCATAAATGATGCACCAACTATGGGTCTAGACTGGAAAGCACAGTATATAATAAATAGCTCATCCCTAGAAACTGAGTGACAGTTTATATGTTTTCCGAACAGGGTAAAAGCTAAGATGTGGTGGAAATACCTAATGGTTGGGTTATGGATATCAGTCACATCCAGACGGTCAGGGTCCTCAGGGTACTGGCCAGCTATATCCCTCTAAAAATGGTTTAGCTCGAAATCAAGGTAGTCGTCTTCCTGGGTCTCCATGTAAGCATCTATGGATCTAGGAAATCCTAGCAGCTCAGCAAGACGACGAACTGTGAAATGGTGGGTAAAGCCGAATAGTCTGAAGGACATTTGTCCTCTACTACGCCCTAATCCTCGGGTAGGTTTATAATGGAGTGAGCTCAGGAACTCTAGGGTAAGATTTCGATAGGTGGGGTACTTATGGGCAAGGAATCCTTCCCAACCTGGTTAAACAAAAAATTAACACTCTCCCTAATACCTAGAACTGTTAACATGGGATCATGCACAAAAGTCATCAAATTCATCTAGCGCTGAGCTAGTATCTCATAATGCCTCTGCTGGGCCCCAGTAGCGAAGGTGATAATATCCATAAGTTAGTCTAGCTAGTTAGTGCCTGTGAGTCGGTACTAAAATTAGTAAATAAAGAAAAGAAAACAAATAAAATATGAAATGATAATAATCTAGGAATCGTAATAATAATCAGAATAAAAAAATAAAGAGATTTTAAAAGAAATTAAATAATAAATGAAAAACTTATGGGTTGTGTGATACGGTGGCCAAAACCGGGACGTGTTTCCCTCTTTTGTTAGGAATTTGCTGGTTTGCGTTTTGCGTTTGTGTTTGCAAAATGTCGCGGTAAGCAAGAGTCGTCATCGTCTTTTATTTTATCCAACAAGGAAAGGAAAAAAGCACAAAAAAATATCCTTTTTCGAGATATTTTTGAGTACGAAGGGTAGATTATAGAAAGGGAAGGTATTAGCACCCTTTCTATCCGTAGTTATCTACGGGCTCTTAGGTACTTGCTCATCATTTTCAAAATTGTTTTCTCTGTGTTTGCGTGATTTGAAAGGCTTTTATTTTGACTTCGATGTAACTCTTTCTTTTGTCTTCAAGAGTGTAATGAAGTGTTTTTGAAAACTTTGTTTGTAAAGGAGATAAGTGTGAAAAAAGTTTGTTTGGATTGAGCAAGTATTTAAGAGCTAATCTACCTACTCGAAAAAAGAATCGTTCTATGTTTGTTTCCTTTAGACAATGCTATCCCACTATTAGTGAGTAGGTAGCATCGTCGTTGGAGTTTTAAGGGTCAATTCGAAAGGGACGTACGGTCACTAAAGCAATGTTAGGACGTCTTAGTAATAACCCTAATGTCTTAGATCATTTATCCGAGGTAACAATATTCGAGGCAACCTTTCCGAGGCAACTTTGATCTTTGGACAAAAGGACGACCACTAAAGCATCCTATACTCAATGACCGTTTACCGAAGGCAACCAAGTGGGGGTGTACCCTAGGAGTGCGCATGTGCGAGTGATTCAGTTTCAGATTTATTATCTTTGCACATTTAGGGTGATCTAACTGTTTTAAAATTAATCATACATTCTTGTCATGTATCCTATTATCATACATCTAACAGTTAATAATTTGTGGAAATTAAACTACGCTATTACAAGGCTTCGGGTATTTACATAGCCAAAAACAAACCCTTTGAAAATAAAGCGATAAATGGAAATAAACGTCCTAATTAAACTATTACAAACTGTAGGAAGTTACATCAATATGATAAATAATAAAAATAAAGCGCGCAAGAAAAATTAAGATCGGGAAGAAATTAGGGTTTTGACCCTTCTAACCTAATCAAAAGAAAAACGTTTTTGTTGTTTTTTTATTATTTTTAAGAAAAAAAAGATTAGGTTTTAAAATTAAATATACAATTAATTAGCTAATTTAAATTAATTAATAAAAATAAATACATGACCTATTTTTTATGTTTTGGTTATTTTCAGGAAAAAGAAACTATAATTAAATTAGAAATAAAAACCTATTTGTTCTAATTAATTTTAATTATGTAAAAAAGAAATTAAAGTTATCTAAATTAACAATCCAAATTAAATTTTTTTAATTTTTTAATAAAAATAAAATCTAGACCTAATTTATGAAAAGTAATATTTTTGTGATTTTTTGATAAAAAAGAAAATAGTTGATTGGTTAGAAAATAAAATAAGTGAATTAAATAAAATAAAACAAATATAAAAAAAAGATAAAGAAGAGATGTTGGGTCTGCAATAGCAATTTTGAAAGGGGTGCGAATAGCAAGCTTGGGCCCAAAAGATGGGGTCCGTTTGACTTTTTGGATCCAAGGTTGCATGCTGACTGTGACCTATGGTGCTCCTCTAGATGATGGCCATCAGATTTGGCCATCTGGCCACTTGGCAGATTGGATGGTGAGAGTGCATGATGGTCCTTGGTCCTTGGTGCACGCTGGATTGCCTGAAAGAAAAAAAATACGAAGAAATTGGGGGACCTGGGATTCGAACCCAGGTCCTGAAGCATTTTGCCTTCGCCTTGTAACCAACTGCGTTGTTTGCTTTTGTTGTCAAATAATACAAAACAATTATCATATTATAAACAAGCATAATATGAAAAACTCGCGCGGAAATTTGAACAAGCCAATGGTTATTTGCCAGCTGGTCATCTTCCTCCTTGGATCTGTTGTTAAAAGTTCCAGACTTTTACCTACGGACGTTTGTCCGTCACTACAAGCCTGTGTATTCTCAAAATCAATTGCAAGCATGATAATTTAAAACCAAAGCCATGGATGGCTTTGTCTGAACCTGTTGAGTTCATTGGTGGCCCTTTCATGGCCAAATTTTACCTGTATGATGAAATCCCAAATCATGCTATGAAACCCTATCAATGGCACATTCCGATTCAGGCCATGAAAACGCAATCAAATAGTACAGAAAGCATACAAATGTGTTAAGGAGTAAAAATGTATAATTATTTCATGCTATAAGGGCCAAAATCACACAATTCGATTTCAAGAAGTAACCAAGACCGTGGATGACTTACAGCATGTTTTAGTACTGGAAAAGACTGGTTCTTGATCGATTTTGCTTGCCTCCACTCCTAGGAAGTGATTTGGATAGATAGAATGCTTTGAGGATGCCTGGAACAATGAATTCGATCCAGCACTTTTGTTGTGATTTTTTAGGTTTTGTTCTCCTTGTCGCGCCTCCTCCTCTAACCTAGTTTTTGGTCTGCACGCACTCTATATATATTGTAGAATGAATTAGGGTTGACAGTCTGGCCTCAATCTTCCTCCATCAATGTCCTTGATTTTAATTTGATTCACCTTAAAATCTTTCCAAAAATGGCCTAATTCAATCTTTTTGTGCACCTCATGCCTTTACACGAATTTGATTTGATTTCTTCATAAAGACTTGCTATATTTGATTCAATCAAGTGCCAATCTATTTTCATACGTTATTGCCAGCCTGTTATGAGTTGTTTGGGCCTCCAACATGATGAGAATCGAAAGTCGACCTTCCCCTGAAAATCCAACTCCCTTCTAATTTGCTCTCTTCGATGGCCTTAAATTCCCAAATCAAATTACTCCAGCTTTGATTGCATAGCCCCCTTCGAATGAACCTTCCTCTACTTCGATTGCTTGATTCGAAAAGAATCACCCATGTCGAATCAACTCTTGTGGAGTTGTGAACAAACAAGAAAAGAATCTGGCCTGGACAGGTTAGGATATGTGTTTTTGCTTAGCCATGCCAGCCTACCTTATTTCTTCGAATCTGCCTTCTTTGCCAGCTTCAAAGTCCCATTCAAGCCAACTTTCCCTAGTAGAACCTTTCTCTCCTTAATGGTTCTGAGTCGAATTGTGCCAGCTTCAATACTAGGGCTCCTTCGATTGAACCAACCTTTGCTTCGATCTCTTGTCCTTTTGAAGAAAATTCCCTATTAGGCAACTTCGACCAGCTCTTGGCCTTGTGATGAGTCTAAGTTCTGATTCGAAGTATTCAGAACTTCCTTCATCAGAGCATCTTAGATTGCGGAAAACTCTATACTGAAATGCCACTCGAAGGTCATTTCATTCAGATGTTTCGATTGAGGGAAACTCTGAAGTTCCAGACGAAGGACCTTTTGGAATGCTAATCAAAGGGCCTTTGTTAAAATGCCAATCGAAGGACACTGTTACAATTCCAGTCGAAAGGTATTTGTTAAACTTCCAATCGAAGATCCTTGTTAACAGGCCAATCGAAGGACCTTTGTCCATGCCAATCGAAGGGCGCTTTATAGATACTTATTGAAAGGCATTTTGGAGATGCCAATCAAAGTGCATTTTGGAGATGCTAATTGAGAGGCACTTTGGAGATGCCAATCGAAGGGCATTTTGTAGGTGCCAATCGAAGGATACTTAACCATCAATTGAAAAATTTCCTTGTCTTTAGGCAAAGGTTCATAACCACCTATGCAAGAAGAAAATCTTGGAAAAACATGAGGGCAAATTTTGGGGTACAACAGCTGCCCCTGTTCAATCTTCTTAAACCTGAGTGAACACTAGAGTGCCCAGAAATTTGCACTCGCATGAAGTGGTGTCCGTCTTGCGATGTCGGGAATGGGCTTACAGATTCCATTTTGAAATTGCTGACGAGGGGATGGGCTTAAAGATGCCATCCGAGAGAGTGTCGATCGCATAAGAGATTCCTTAGCGAGAGCTTGTATACCTGTTGTTGAGGAAGATTCCGTTGGGGAATGCTGATCTTTGTCTTGAGAGAAATAGAATTTTAGGAGCTTCGGTCGTCCGTTCTCCTGCTGGTGAGTCGTCTCTGTTTGAATTTTAGGAACTTCGATCATTCGTATTCTACTGAGGAATCATCTCTGTTGAATTTTGGGAACTTCGGTCGTCCGTATTCTACTGAGGAATCATCTCTGTTGAATTTTAGGAACTTCGGTCGTCCGTATTCTACTGAGGAATCATCTCTGTTGAATTTTAGGAACTTCGGTCATCCGTATTCTACTGAGGAAACATCTCTGTTGAATTTTAGGAACTTCGACCGTCAGAATTCTACTGAGGAAACATCTCTGTTGAATTTTAGGAACTTCAGTCGTCCGTATTCTATTGAGGAAACATCTCTGTTGAATTTTAGGAACTTCGGTCATCCGTATTCTACTGAGGAATCATCTCTATTGAAGAGGAAAGTTGAGAATGAACTACTATCTGGTCGTGGTCCAGGCTTTACAGCGACTTACGGGGGATTAAACTATTATCCAGTCATACCCAGGCTTCACAGCTTGAATTTTGTGAGAATTTGATTGTATCCTTCCTGAAAGGTAAAGGTTAGCTGTATGTAATGCATGATATGTATCAAGCAATGATGTTCTCAAAATAAATGAGATTTTGTTTGTATGATGTGTATATGCATGTGTCATGATGTATGGAAATGTGATGTTTTTAGCTAGGGAAAATAAATCCCGGATTGCTGCTGGAGAAAAGAGTTGAATTCTTCGTTTCCGCTGGGGATAGTGGATGAAGATGATTGTGAGAATAAACCTGCAGGAGAGGATAACTCCGCTGGGGAGTAAACTGATGAGGAAATGACTCTGTGGGGAGGACATATTCTGCTAGAGGATCTGTTGATTTGGAGAAATAACCTTGGCTGGGGATGAATCATCATTGTCGGTGATGATAAACTCTATTAGGGATTGAGTTTCTGTTTGTAAAAGGAATGAACTCCGCTGGGGATGGTTTTCCAGTTGCGACTTCACTGGGAATAATCTTTTAGACTCTACTGGGACAGTTTTCCAGACTCTACTGGGGATAATCTTCCAGTGTTGGTGATAGATAAACTCTTCTTGGGGGAGAATATCGCCGACTCATTCGTGGTTGTGAGCCTCAGCTGGGAAGAGTTAACACCGTTGTCTTTCTCTTACTCTGTGGGGAGTGAATGTTACTGGGACGCATACTGAGGATATTACGATGACTTTGCATCGAGACCTTTTTTCCCCTGTTTCTGTGGGAGAAGATGCCTGCAGAGGCCTTGTGGATCGAGTGTTATCCCTACTTATGAGGTGCTTGGCAACTTTTGATCGAAATGATAAGTCTTCTTCTGGTAGGCAAGTGACGAGATGACGGGACATAGTTGTACGCTCTAATCCTTAACTTTTGCCTGGACCGTCTTTTCAGATTTTCAGTCCACCGGGATACCCTTTTTTGCCTAAGCCACCTTTTCAGGTTTTCGACTTGCCGGGTGTACAGGTCTTTTTTTTTTATCCCTAATTTTTCCCGAACCCTTTTGGTTCATCGGGATGCCCTTATTTTTGCATAGGCTAGTCAACCTAGCGGGTCTTTGTTCATGCGCAGTATTTTCTGACTATGTCCACGCTCTCAGGGTGTAGGGAGTTGTCACTGTCGATAGTGTTGCGTTGCCATACTACCAGAAGATGTTCGTTTGATCATGAAAAATTCGTTGCTGGAATTTATGTCCAATGCCTCAAGTGATTCAGATGGAAATTTTCCCCTGGATATTTGGCATCTTTCAGAGATTCCTTGAATCTTGACTTGACTGCCCCAGATGATGGACAATGATCATGTCGTGCCCCTTGGTTGGAAGTGTTTTTCCACTTGAGGTGATCCTTTCTATTGAGAAGGTTTTTATTCACTAAATATTCGTCGTGCATATTTCTCTGTTGTTGAACAAATAGTCATATACAAACGATGTTATTTTAAGAGTGCAAAGCTTATGTCTGTCTTGAAATTTTTGAAAATGCATTTTTCAGTAAGACAGGAAAATTTTGTAAAATGTGATGTCAACTCAAGATTTACAGCAAGTCCTACAGGAGTCAGGATACCTTTTGTAACAGTATGCTTTCGAACTAACCCATGCTTCAGCTAGGAATTTTAAGGGTTATAACGTGGCCTAGTTCACGGTTCAAGAAACAAAGGATAAAGGCTCAAAATGTATTTGTACCCACCCGTTCTTCGTGATGTTCTTCGATCCTAAAATCAGCTAATTATGCATTTAGAACCCTAGTTGAGTTCTGGAATATTGTCCTTGATGTTCCGGTGATGGTTCGAATACTGACAATTTATTTAGAACAGGCAGTCATTTTCTTTTTTGTTTAGGGTTTGTAGGACCTCTTTATTTTTAGTTTTATTATCCCTGTCTTTTGCCTGAACTGTTTCTTTTTGTGATTACAGTCAGCGGGATGCCCCAGTTTTTTCTTAAGTCTCCTTCATAGGTTTTGACTTAATGGGCTTTTATTTCGAGAGATAATGACTGTCTGTCTTGACGATTATAGGGAACTATCACCGTCTTTTGTTTTGGAAGGACCTCTTTGATGCCATTCATTGTGCACCTAGATTAACTGAGAAAACTACCCTGCCCCAGGTTGTGATTAAGGGTTTTAATTTGTTAGAAAAAAAAAATCCAACTTCTTTGGCTCAAAGGGGTTGACTAGGGATTATCTTCCTTATAACTCCATTGTTTAGGATTTGAAATAACGCATGTACCTCGTCAGCGGGGTCTGTTTCAAAAGCATACTGTAGAGATTTTGATATCATTTCGTCACCCTCCCTCTAAAGGCTTACAGTTTTTTAATCGAGAGTTGAACATCACAAAAAGGAAAGCAGTTTAAATATAGTGAATATGAATGGATTGATTCAAAACAGGCATATGCAATGCATTGATAAAGTAACAGAGTTTAACATGAACAAATATTCGAACAATCAAAAGAAAATTACAACTTGAAAATTCTAATGAACAAAAGCCTCTCTTGTCAGAACTTGTTACTTCAAATGGTAAGCCTTGGAGGATTGACAGAAACATTCCAGTTGACCATCTTGTGTGAATTCCAATGCTCCTTCGTCGATCAGGTTTTGAATTTTGTATTTCAACTTCCAACAGTCGTCAGTATCATGCCTCAGGCTGTTGGAGTGATATGCACACCTCGCATCAGGATTGTAGTTAGGCGAAGAAGTCTTGGGATTCGAATGAGGTCCTATCAACATCACCAGATTCATCCTCAACAGGTGTTGTAAATCTTGAAACAGCGGCATGTTGAGCTCGGTAAACTGCCCCTTGGGTGTATCTGGCTTATTCTGATTAACTCGTTGTTTATGACGAGGTTGTTGTTGGACCCTTGAGGTAGTAGTAGCTTGGAGAGGTCCATTCTTCACCAAACCAAACCCTTTCCTTCTTGGAGGCTGATTAATGACTTGGTCCTTGGCCTCGACTGTTTGCTTCATACTGTTGTATCTGTCTTGATAAAGCTGGTTGATGATGGTTCTCAGCTCTTCTTGTTCCCGGGCTAAGCTTTTGATAAGCGCCATCTGTCCCAGCATTTGGGTTCTTATTGCATCTACCTCAGCTTGCAGTTGTTCCAGCCGCTCTTCCTTATTGTCTTCAGGACTTTTCTTGACCAAGTTTCCAACGAGGAGTGTTTTCAACTCTTCCTGCCCCTTGTATAGGTTTAGGAATATTTCCCTGAATTGAGCTTCTTGAATTTGAAGATCTTTGTTGTCTTGTTGGAGAGCCATTGCTTAAATAAACAGCAAGGACATGAGAGACCCGTATTGGAAGACCTGTTATGCAATGATTTGTATGCAATGTATGTATGCAATGTTTTCAAGGATCTCGCGGGGTAAACAAGAAACTGTTAGAATTTGATTGAAGAAACTTCGTGTTTGTTGAGAGTCCTTCTTCAAGAGTCAAGCTCACCATATCGAGTGGGTCATAGCCACTAACTCAAGTTATCATGTTTTGATCTCTAGACGGCATTGGCTAGAGGAAAATAAATCCCCTTGCCCCTTGCTAGACGTCTGATTTACCATAACCTGCATCACAAACCCTTGAGATCCTTGAAATGGTTAAGGAAATGTTAAGGCATAATGTTATGATGTGTATGTTATGCGTTTAAGCAAAAGTGCAAGGTGATGTAAGCAAGTAAACTCGGCAAGAAATCCAAGTTATTGGATAAGGACTGTAAACAAAACCTGCAAGGAACTCATGTTGTCAGATAATAAAACTATGCAAGTAGTTCAAGTTGAAAGCACACAAGTCACACAAACAGCCTTAGGTTTAGGCTTGCATGGGTTTTAAGGTAGTACCCTCTTGCAGTTTAGTCGGTTCAACCTGTCCTAATAATATTAATCGGGTTCTAGAGGTTCTCAATATCACTGACCATCCTCCATCGGTCATAATTCCAGTCACGCAATCTTTTCTTGCAGCCGGAACCATCTGGAGAGTATGGTCTCAATGAGCGTAGCATCTTGCTAGTTTTTATGGCCAAGTTGGTCAATTATAGGTTCTAAGGTCAATTGATGCTTAATGACCCATATAGCAGCCCCATACTTTCCTTGTTGCTCCACAAGGGATATCGGTACCAACTAATGTTCCACATCAACGTAGCTACTGCTTTAACCGTATCGGTCTACGCCGTACAATTCCCTCACAGTCTATTGCTACTTACCTAAAAGGTGTCCCCAGATCCGGGTTAGGATCTATAGTAACTCCGATACAAAGCCCACAAAATAAAGCAAACAAATCAAGCAATAGAAAACAATATGATGAACTAATCCTAAGGTACACCCCATTTATCATCTCCCCAGCAGAGTCGCCAGTTCTGTGATACGGTGGCCAGAATCAGGACGTGTTTCCCTCTTTTGTTAGGAATTTGCTGGTTTGCATTTTGCGTTTGTGTTTGCAAAATGCCGCGGTAAGCAAGAGTCGCCACCGTCTTTTATTTTATCCAACAAGGAAAGGAAAAAAGCACAGAAAAATTCCTTTTTCGAGATATTTCTAAGTATGGGGGGTAGATTATAGAAAAGGAAGGTATTAGCACCCTTTCTATCCGTAGTTATCTACAGGCTCTTAGGTACTTGCTCATCATTTTCAAAATTGTTTTCTTTGTGTTTGCGTGATTTGAAAAGCTTTTGTTTTGACTTCGATTTAACTCTTGCTTTTGTCTTTAAGAGTGTAATGAAGTGTTTCTTAAAACTTTGTTTGTAAAGGAGTGTAAGTGTGAAAAATATTTGTTTGGATTGAGCAAGTATTTAAGAGCTAATCTACCTACTCGAAAAAAGAATCGTTCTATGTTCGTTTCCTTTAGACAATGCTATCCCACTATTAGTGAGTAGGTAGCATCATCGTTGGAGTTTTAAGGGTCAATTCGAAAGGGACGTACGGTCACTAAAGCAATGTTAGGACGTCTTAGTAATAATCCTAATGTCTTAGATCGTTTATCCGAGGCAACAATATTTGAGGCAACCTTTCCGAGGCAACTTTGATCTTTGGACAAAAGGACGACCACTAAAGCATCCTATACTCAATGACCGTTTACCGAAGGCAACCAAGTGGGGGTGTACCCTAGGAGTGCGCATGTGTGAGTGATTCAGTTTCAGATTTATTATCTTTGCATATTTAGGGTGATCTAACTGTTTTAAAATTAATCATATATTCTTGTCATGCATCCTATTATCATACATCTAACAGTTAATAATTTACGGAATTTAAAATGCGGAAATTAAACTACGCTATTACAAGGCTTCGGGTATTTACATAGCCAAAAATAAAACCTTTGAAAATAAAGCGATAAATGGAAATAAACGTCCTAATTAAACTATTATAAATTGTAGGCAGTTACATCAATATGATAAATAATAAAAATAAAGCGCGCGAGAAAAATTAAGATCAGGAAGAAATTAGGGTTTTGACCCTTCTAACCTAATCAAAAGAAAAATGTTTTTGTTGTTTTTTTATTATTTTTAAGAAAAAAAAGATTAGGTTTTAAAATTAAATATACAATTAATTAGCTAATTTAAATTAATTAATAAAAATAAATACATGACCTATTTTTTATGGTTTGGTTATTTTTAGGAAAAAGAAACTATAATTAAATTAGAAATAAAAACCTATTTGTTCTAATTAATTTTAATTATGTAAAAAAGAAATTAAAGTTATCTAAATTAACAAACCTAATTAAATTAATTAATTTTTTAATAAAAATAAAATCTAGACCTAATTTATGAAAAGTAATATTTTTGTGATTTTTTGATAAAAAAGAAAATAGTTGATTGGTTAGTAAATAAAATAAGTGAATTAAATAAAATAAAACAAATATAAATAAAAAGATAAAGAAGAGATGTTGGGCCTGCAATAGCAATTCTGAAGGGGGTGCGAATAGCAAGCTTGGGCCCAAAAGATGAAGGTCTGTTTGACTTTTTGGATCCAATGTTGCACGCTGACTGTGACCTATGGTGCTCCTCCAGATGATGGCCATCATATTTGGCCATCTGGCCACTTGGCAGATTGAATGGTGAGAGTGCATGATGGTCCTTGGTCCTTGGTGCACGCTGGATTTCCTGAAAGAAAAAAAATACGAAGAAATTGGGGGACCTGAGATTCGAACCCAGGTCCTGAAGCGTTTTGCCTTCGCCTTGTAACCAACTGCGCTATTTGCTTTTGTTGTCAAATAATACAAAACAATTATTATATTATAAATAATCATAATATGAAAAACTCGCTCGGAAATTTGAACAAGCCAATGGTTATTTGCCAGCTGGTCATCTTCCTCCTTGGATCTGTTGGTAAAAGTTCCAGACTTTTACCTACGGACATTTGTCGGTCACTACAAGCCTGCGTATTCTCAAAATCAATTGCAAGCATGATAAATGAAAACCAAAGCCATGGATGGCTTTGTCTAAACCTGTTGAGTTCATTGGTGGCCCTTTCATGGCCAAATTTTACCTATATGATGAAATCCCAAATCGTGCTATGAAACCCTATCAATGGCACATTCCGATTCAGGCCATGAAAACGCAATTAAATAGTACAGAAAGCATGCAAATGTGTTGAGTAAAAATGTATAATTATTTCATGCTATAAGGGCCAAAATCACACAATTCGATTTCAAGAAGTAACCAAGACCGTGGATGACTTACAGCGTGTTTTAGTACTGGAAAAGACTGGTTCTTGATCGATTTTGCTTGCCTCCACTCCCAGGAAGTGATTTGAGTAGCTAGAATGCTTTGAGGATGCCTGGAACAATGAATTCGATCCAGCACTTTTGTTGTGATTTTTCAGGTTTTGTTCTCCTTGTCGCGCCTCCTCCTCTAACCTGGTTTTTGGTCTGCACGCACTCTATATGTATTGTGGAATGAATTAGGGTTGACAGTCTGGCCTCAATCTTCCTCCATCAATGTCCTTGATTTTGATTTGATTCACCTTAAAATCTTTCCAAAAATGGCCTAATTCAATCTTTTTGTGCACCTCATGCCTTTACACGAATTTGATTTGATTTCTTCATAAAGACTTGCTATATTTGATTCAATCAAGTGCCAATCTGTTTTCATATGTTACTGCCGGCCTGTTAAGATTTGTTTGGGCCTCCAACATGATGAGAATCGAAAGTCGACCTGCCCCTGAAAATCCAACTCCCTTCTAATTTGCTCTCTTCGATGGCCTTAAAGTCCCAATTCGAATTACTCCAACTTCGATTGCATAGCCCCCTTTGATTGAACCTTCCTCTGCTTCGATTGCTTGATTCGAAAAGAATCACCCATGTCGAATCAACTCTTGTGGATTTATGAACATACAAGGAAAGAATATGGCCTGGACAGGTTAGGATATGTGTTTTTGCTTAGTCATGCCAGCCTACTTCATTTCTTCGAATCTGCCTTCTTTGCCAGCTTCAAAGTCCCATTCAAGACAACTTTCCCTAGTAGAACCTTGCTCTCCTTAATGGTTCTGAGTCGAATTGTGCCAGCTTCAATACTAGGGCTCCTTCGATTGAACCAACCTTTGCTTCGATCTCCTGTCCTTTTGAAGAAAATTCCCTATTAGGCAACTTCGACCAGCTCTTGGCCTTGTGATGAGTCTAAGTTCTGATTCGAAGTATTCAGAACTTCCTTCATCAGAGCATCTTAAATTAAGGAAAACTCTATACTGAAATGCCACTCGAAGGTCATTTCATTCAGATGTTCCGACTGAGGGAAACTCTGAAGTTCCAGTCGAAGGACCTTTTGGAATGTTAATCAAAGGGCCTTTGTTAAAATGCCAATCGAAGGACATTGTTACAATGCCAGTCGAAAGGTATTTGTTAAACTTCCAATCGAAGAGCCTTGTTAACAGGCCAATCGAAGGACCTTTGTCCATGCCAATCGAAGGGAGTTATGTAGATACCCATTGAAAGGCATTTTGGAGATGCCAATCGAAGTGCATTTTGGAGATGCCAATCGAAAGGCACTTTGGAGATGCCAATCGAAGGGAATTTTATAGGTGCCAATCGAAGGATACTTAACCATTAATTGAAAAATTTCCTTGTCTTTAGGCAAAGGTTCATAACCACCTATGCAAGAGGAAAATCTTGGAAAAACATGAGGGCAAATTTTGGGGTACAACAGGTTGCCTCCCACACAGCGCTTGTTTAATGTCGTTAGCTCGACATCGTTTCAGACGTGAATTAGTCTCCTATTCTGGGCGGTAGCTCTATAAGCGTTAAACTTGCAGCGTAGTCTTTGTTTTCAATGTTGTGATAATGTTTTAAACATTGGCCATTTACTACGAATGGGTTTGTGGACTTTTCTTTGATCTCGATGGCGCCACTTGGAAAGACTTTGGTCACTTCGAAGGGTCCAGACCATCTTGAACGGAGTTTCCTGGGAAAGAGTTCTAAACGGGAGTTTAATAAGAGAACTACATCTCCTTCATTGAACTCCTTCCTAGAGATTCGTTTGTCGTGCCACTTCTTCGTCCTTTCTTTGTTGATCCTCGCATTCTCATTGAAGAAGTGAAAAACACAAGAAGGGGGGTTGAATTGTAAAACTTGAAATCAAATGCAGACAACACGTTATTTTTATCCTGGTTCGTTTGATCTCAAACTACTCCAGTCCATCCGTCAAGGTGATTTCGCCTCTCTCCAACGAGGTCTTAATCCACTATTTTCAACTGAATATTACAACTGCTTTAACAACTGCTAAAGCCTTCTTGAGTCTAAACCACATATCGGTTTCTCAAGGAAAATATTTCTTACAGATAAATGAATAATATGTGTCTTGACTGTTTTCTATAAAAACTTTATATCACAACTGTGATAATACACAAATTAAGCTTATGTGTAACTAGGATGCTATAACTATAGAGTAAGCAATTTGAGAGATATAGCAAGCTGTATGAGTGAGGATGAAGATGATTTGCTTTAGGCGTGTAAAGAGTTGTAGAGCATTAGCCAATTCATTTCTCACTGACTTGTTTATATAGCCTTGGAAAAGATACGTTGTAGTCAATTATTCCATTTCAATGCCCATTACGTTCTTTCCATATTGAGAAGATCTTTGTCTTGGAATAAAGCCGTTGGTAATAAAGTGCCTTGAATGCACAGTACCGTTGTCAATTCAGCGTGTTATTTGCTTTGGTTTATTCTGACGCTTCTAGGTGCTGATGATATTGTTTTGGTCTTGATCAGAGTTTAGAGTATGTTAAGCGCAGATCTGTTCATCAAGCTTCAGCGTAAGCACATGCTTTGATCTTCTGATGCTTGCATATGATATTTCATCTTTTGATGTTGATGTTGACATTCTTATGCTGATATCCATCAGAGTTTCTGTAAATGCACAATATAATTTTTAGGTAGCATATATGTCTCATATGAATTATACAATTTATTTAATCTTGCATTTTGTTATCATCAAAACTTTAACTTAGGGTAGTAGATTCAAACTTTGTTCTAACAATCTCCCCCTTTTTGATGATGACAAAAACCGGATTTTTTTCAATTGAAATTTAAAGAAAAAAGTATCAGAGATAACCAAATAATAAATTGTATCAGAGATAAACAGCAAGGTATCAAAGATAAGAAGATAGGGAATAAAAAGGTATCAGAGTTATGATCAGAAAAACTCCCCCTGAGTTTATTACTTCCCTTAAATTCCATGAGTCCTTTAGCATCAGATCTTTATTGAACTTTCTCTGAGCATCAGATCTTTCCTTTACCAGAGCAGAGCTTCAGTGTATTAGAGTTCATCAGATTCTTGTACCTGTAAGCTTATGCAGAACAAAGAAACATTCAAGTATATTAGAGTGTTAGAATGTTTGAGACTTTTGTCTCAGTAATCCGTTATTGAAAAATATCATTCTTTCTCCCCCTTTTTGTCAACAATCAAAAAGTGCAAATAATTGAAGTTAAAAACGATCAGTGCAGAAAAACGATTGTATTCAGTTCAGAGCTCAGAAAATATTACAGATAACATGTAAAGAAAACAATGAAAACATCAAGAAACAAAATCTAAGGAGGGGGTGGAAAGCGTGTGAACAGAGCTTCTAGCATGTTCTTAATCTGATCAGTGGTTTCCTTCTGCTGATGCACCATGCTGGCTACTGAGTCAATCTTACTATCCTGAACATCCATCCTTTCCTTCATTCGTTAATCATTCTCATCCATTCTCTCCTGCAGTCGAAGATCATTTTGCTTCAGCTCTTCAAGAGTTTGCCTGTCCAATGCAGCTTGAGAGGTGTCAGAATCAGGATGCTTCTGAGAGCTTTCTGCAATAACTTCTTCTTGACTTAAATCTTCAACTGGAATCGTCTGTTCTTCTGCTGGTTGAACTGTTGAAGCTAGACGCTTTTCAGACCAAGGCTCTCTGTCCAGATAAAGAACTTTATCCATCAGTAGCTGACTCAAAATTGGACCTTCAATTTCTTTCAGCAGATTGCTGAAGTTATGTTGAGCCTGTCCATAGCTTTGGTCCTGCAGCTTAAAGGTTTTAGCGCATACCCATCTTCTGAAGAGTGTCCAGAGGTGGTCTGAAACAGCGGGATCAATCACTTCTAGACTAGCCTGTTTTAGAGAAGAAATCCACTTCTGCATATCTGTTTCAAAATTCAAGATGCTAGAACCAACATCTAGTTGTTTGGGTTTGGGAATGGAAGTTTTATTGATAATGGCAGCAAGGTGTTCAAGGACTGTTAGATCAATGAAGGTCTTGCTGTGGTCATCTGGATTTTGCTTGAGTGAGGGAGTAGGAGAATCAGGAATGATTATTGGACTGGATGGGGTATTAGGTGGAGTAAATTCTGGTGAGGATGATGGTTGAGGGATATTAACAGTGGTACCACCAGGAAATTGCATGGCTAAGGGTCGTGGTTCAGAGGATTCAGATGATTGAGGTTCAGGGGATTGAGCCTCAGAGTGTTGAGACTCAGGTTGTGGAGATGATTCGTGTTGAGGTGAAGGTGGATTAAGTTCTGGTTGTGGAGAGTGGGGAGTTTCTGGTTGTGGTGAATGGGGAGTTTCTGGTTGAGGATTTGGATTTTCTGTATGGGGAGCGGAAGAGTGTTGATCTATTTCAGAAAGAACTTCTTCAAGTTCTGGTTTTGTTGAGGTTGTAGGTTTTGGATTATGAGGTTTGGCGCGGGATCTTCTGAGGGTTAATGACTCAGAAGGGTCAAACTCAGGTTCAGTATCATCAATGGTTGGAATGGGAATTGGGATTTCAAATGAAGTTGGGGTTGGAATAAATGTTGGAACAGCAGATGAATTTAAAACATTAACAGAAGACATATTACCTCTCTTCTTTGGGGTCTGCTGAGACGATCCTTCTGATACATCCTTTCTCTTCTTAGTCTTCTTCAGAGTAACCTCTGGTGTTTGCTGGTGCAGATCTTTAATGTTCAGATCAGGATCTATGCCATCAGCTTTACAAGCATCCAAGTATCTGAGAATAATGACTGGTTTAGAGTCAATCTCAGAGAATATAGGAAAATTGTCCAGAGGGACTCTTCTGCTGGTGATTTCAGCATGAGGAGTGACGCTGGGCTCTTTCCTTAAGTTCTCTATCAGCTTCATCTTCTTCAGATTCTTGGCATTCAGCAGCTTGCCAACAGAAGGTTCTAGAGAGCTTATTTCCTGTGCCTCTGTCAAGTGTTCAATCAGCCTATTCTCCGTTAGAATATCTGATATCAATCTTCTGAAGGGTATCCAATCCCTTTTAGTCCTTTCTTCTTCTCTCGTTTCCTTGACGCTTGTCTTCAGATGATTGAACAGAAGATGAGCTAGGTTGATCTTGGACTTCTTTGCAATAAAATAAATCAGATATTGCTGATCTATGTTTATATAGTCAGGAGAGCTTGTAGGCTTCCTATGGTTGAAGCAGCCCATAATAATCTTTGCCCAAATTTTGTGCTGATCTTTCAAATCTCTTATTTTGCTGGAGGGAACCCCATGTGTGAAAATCTCTCTTGCAACTAGGGCAGAGTTTGCACATCTATCTGCCATGTCAATACAGTGAATACCACCACCATTGTATCCAATCAGCCTTGCAATGTGATCTTCAGTAATCACAATCTTCTTTCCCATGATATACGAAGTAACCTGATGAGTTGAGGAAGACGCATGTATCCAGAATTCTTTAACCAAAATGGGGAACGTTGGACCCACCAACCTATCAAAGTACCTTTCCCAACCTTGTGCCTTAATTTCTTCAGACAAATCAAAGCCATTTTCCTTCAAGCTGTTGAAATCTACTATCAATTCTGACAGAACTTCCAAGTTCTTGACCGGAGTGAGGAGCGTTCTGAAAGGAATCTGATATTGTTCAGAAGAAGCATCTTGCTGGGAACCTGCAGATGGGGTGCTAGAGGATGCCATGTTCACACAAGGGTTTTTGAGAAAAAACTTGAAAAGGGTTTCTTTGAGAAAAAAGATGAACACACAGTAAGAACACAGAAATATTTTGAAGATTGTAAGTGACGGTGAAAAGTGAATGAATGATGTTAAGGCGTTTAAATAGGTTTCAAAAAATGTTTTGAAAACATAAACGTTTTAAGAGAGAGAATTAAATCATGATTACTCGCATTTAATGTTGGCTGATTTTAGGGGATTTAGAAAGATATTTGGAACGGTTACCCATGACATGTGTCTCAATGCATCCAATCAGCACTTTGCCTTCTCAGAAGCGTGCACGCGTGTTCTGCCTCAAGAATTAGCTGATGACTGGATGACACTTGTTTGATTTAGTGAACAGCACATCTATCCTTGAAATGAAACGCTCAGATCTTTATGGATAGAATCTGATACAATCTGCATGTCTAAATTTATGAAAGAAGATTGATCAGAAGTTCACAGTAAAATAAAACAAATTCTGAAGGTTAATATATAAAATTAAAACATTTTCACTCTGGGAAGAGCTTCATGCTGAGATGTTTCAGAATGAAGTTGAACCTATCTTCAGAAAGTGGTTTTGTGAAAATATCAGCCCATTGATGGTCTGTATCAATAAATTTTAAGTTTAAAATGCCTTTCTGAATATAGTCCCTAATGAAATGATGTTTTATTTCTATATGCTTAGCCCTATAATGCAAAATTGGATTTTTACTTAAGCAAATGGCAGAAGTGTTGTCACAGAGTATAGGAATGTTACTCTCAAATATCTGGAAGTCTTCAAGCTGACTTTTCATCCAGAGCATTTATGTGTTGCATCCTGCTGCTGCTATGTATTCAGCTTCTGCTGTTGATAGCGCAATTGTGGATTGCCTTTTGCTGGACCAAGAGATCAGATTTTCCCCCAGAAACTGGCAGCTTCCAAAAGTACTTTTACGCTCTACTCTGTCTCCAGCAAAGGCAGCATCACAGTAACCTACTAAGCTGTAATCACTAGATTTTCTATAAAATAAACCCAGATTAGTAGTACCTTTCAAATACTTGAAAATTCGCTTAACAGCTGTTAAGTGGGATTCTCTAGGATCTGATTGGAATCTTGCACAAATGCATACACTGAATAAAATATCAGGCCTTGAAGCCGTCAGATAAAGAAGAGAACCAATCATACCTCTATAGACCTTCTGTTCTACCTTTTTGCTTACCTCTTCTCTTTCCAGAATGCACGTGGGATGCATTGGAATCTTTGATGACTTACATTCTGAGAGATGAAATTTCTTCAGAAGTTCTCTGACATATTTGCTCTGATGAATGTAAGTTCCCTCTGGAGTTTGATTGATCTGAATTCCCAGAAAGAATTTCAGTTCCCCCATGAGGCTCATCTCAAATTCTTCCTGCATACACTTAGCAAATTTTCTTCCAAGAGAAGGATTAGTATATCCAAATATAATATCGTCAACATAAATCTGACACACTAAGATGTCATTCTTAACTGTCTTACAGAATAAGGTTGTGTCCACTTTCCCTCTGGTGAATTCCTTTTCTAACATAAAGTTACTTAGTCTTTCATACCAAGCTCTGGGAGCTTGTTTCAGACCATACAGTGACTTCTTTAGTTTGAAAACATACTCTGGATTTTTTGTACTTTCAAAACCAGGGGGTTGGTGCACATAAACCTCTTCTTCTATATAGCCATTTAAGAATGAACTCTTAACATCCATCTGATATAGAGTGATGCCTTTATTAACAGCAAAAGAAATTAAAAGTCTGATAGATTCTAACCTGGCGACTGGAGCAAAGGTTTATGTATAGGCTATCCCTTCTTGCTGACTATAACCTTGTGCTACGAGTCGTGCTTTGTTTCTGATGACTTCACCTTGTTCGTTCAGTTTGTTTCTGAACACCCATTTTGTTCCAATGACGTTGAATCCTTTTGGTCTGGGAACTAGATCCCACACGTCATTTCTGGTGAATTGATTCAGCTCTTCTTGCATTGCTAGAATCCAGTCGTTGTCCAGAAGTGCTTCATCAATTGAAGAAGGTTCAATCAGAGAAACAAGTCCCATGAGGGATTCTTCAGAGTTTCTGAAGCTGGCTCTTGTTCTGATTGGATCTTCCTTTCTTCCTAAGATTGTTTCTTCTGGGTGATCCATGCTGCTTCTGGGTAGTCTTTTCTAAGGTTGATCAACAGATGTTGCTGGATTGCTCGCAGTGCCTCTTTCTGATGTTGAAGGAGTGTCTTTGTTGAGAGCTTCTGATGATTTGTCTTCAGAACCTGTGAATTCAACTTCCACACCTGCAAAGACTTCATTCTGCTTTGACTTTTCAGAGTCAAGCTTATCATCAAAACGAACACTGATTGATTCTTCCACAATCTGTGTTTCTGTATTGTATACTCTGTACCCTCTTGAGCGTTCAGAGTATCCTAACATAATACACTTATGTGCTTTAGAGTCAAACTTGTTCAAATAATTTTTTGTATTTAACATAAAACAAGTACATCAAAATGGATGAAAATATGAAATGTTGGGCTTTCTGTTCTTCCACAATTCATATGGAGTCTTTTCCAGAATAGGTCTTATGGAGATTCTATTCTAAATGTAGCACGTTGTGTTTATTGCCTCTGCCCAGAAGGTCTTAGCAACGTTTGTCTCATTGATCATGGTTCTGGCCATTTCTTGCAATGTTCTGTTCTTTCGTTCTACAACTCCATTTTCCTGGGGAGTTCTAGGACAAGAGAAATCATGCAGAATGCCTCTGTCATTAAAGAATGACTCAAAATATTTGTTTTCAAATTCTCCACCATGATCACTTCTGACTTTAACGATTCTAAGATCCTTTTCATTCTGAACTTGGTTACAGAAGGTGACAAACACAGAGTGTGACTCGTCCTTGTGTCTTAAGAACTTTACCCATGTCCATCTGCTATAGTCATCTACGATTACTAACCCGTACTTCTTGCCACTGACTGAAGCAGTTTTAACTGGTCCAAATAAGTCAATATGCAGAAGTTCTAATGGCTTAGAGGTGGAAACAACGTTTTTATATTTGAAAGCAGGTTTTGCAAACTTGCCTTTCTGACATGCTTCACACAGAGCATCTGAATTGAACTTCAGATTAGGAAGTCCTCTGACCAGATTGAGTTTGTTAATCTGAGATATTCTTCTCATACTAACATGCCCCAATCTTCTGTGCCAGATCCATTGCTCGTTGTTAACAGACAGAAGACACTTTACATTCTGACTTTTCAGTTCAGAAAGTTTGATTTTATAAATGTTTTTTTTCCTCTTTCCATTAAATAGGATAGTCCCATCTTTCTGACTAACAGCTTTACATGATTTTTGATTAAAGATTATATCATAACCGTTATCACTTAATTGACTTATGGATAACAGATTATGCATTAATCCATCTACTAATAGAACATTATTTATAGAGGGAAGATTTACAGTACCTACTGTTCCAGAGCCAATGATCTTTCCCCTCTGATTGCCTCCAAAGCCTACGTGGCCTCCAGGCTTAAGTTCCAGGCTTTGGAACATATGCATTCTTCCCTTCATGTGTCGTGAGCAGCCAGAGTCCAGGTACCATGACTGGTGTTTCTGATTTGCTGCTAAAGATATCTACAACATGTATTATTTTATCCTTAGGTACCCATATTTTCTTGGGTCCTGATTTGTTAGCTTTACCAAAACTCTGGTTGAATTTTGGTTTCACAGAATAATTACTACTAGTATATTTAATGTCATGTGTGTGACCATACACAAAGTGTGAATTCAGAGGAGTGCGTTTAATAATTAGATCCATGGCATTCTTTGGTGTAGGTACCTTACCTTGGTATCCTATTCCCTTTCTTCCGTTTCTGCTAACTCCATAGATCATTGAAGCCATTTTGCTTCTATCTATGCTTTTAGCAAGGAACTTCTGAAAGCTGTGATCATACTCCTTGATGATCTCATCAGCGCTGCTGGGAGTTTCAGAAATTGTTTCCTTCTGAGAGTTTTGTAAAAGATTTTCTAATTTTGAAATTTTATTTTTCAACTCAGAATTTTCCAATTTGAGACTCTCAGTTTTATCAGAGTCAGAATCAAGATTCCTTTTCAGGTTTCTGAATTTAACTCTGATCTGCTGATATCTTTCCAGAATTTCGTTAAGGCTTTCAGCAAGTTCAACCTTAGTAAAATTAATTGCAAAGTCAGGGAATACCTCTTCGGTGTCTGATTCAGAGTCTGATTCAGAAGCTTCACTGTCTTCTGATATGTTAGACATGATAGCTATGTTTTCTCTCTCATCATCTGATTCTGAGTCAGCTTCAGACGAGTCAGAGTCATCCCATATAGCCATGAGACTCTTCTTCTTTTCCCTTCCAAACTTCTTTTTGGGCTTTTCCCTATGAAGCTTTGGACAGTCACTCTTGTAGTGTCCTTGCTCGTTGTATTCATAGAAGATGATGTCCTTGGTGTTTGGCTTTCTGCTTCCTGAAGAGCCTTCAGATCTTCTGTATCCAGAAGAGGAGTCTGACCTTTTGTATCTGGAGGAGGACTCATTCTGATCGGATCTTCTGATATTCCTGAACTTTCTTTGCCTCTGCTTCCATAGTTGGTTCACTCTTCTGGAGAGGAGGGAAAGTTCGTCTTCTTCTGATGAGGACCCATCAGAGGTTTCTTCAAAAGCCTGCAAAACTTTGGAATCAGATTTTCTGTTAGATTTTAAAGCTAAAGGCTTACCTTGCTTCTGAGGTTCATCAGCTTCTAGCTCTATCTCGTGACTTCTGAGCGAGCTGATAAGTTCCTCCAGAGAGATTTTGTTGAGATATTTAGCTAGCTTCAGCGCTGTAACCATTGGCCTCCACTGTTTTGGCAAGCTTCTGATGATCTTCTTGACATGATCAGCAGTAGAATACCCTTTGTCCAGAACTTTGAGACCAGCCACCAGAATTTGAAATCTTGAGAACATCGTTTCAATTGATTCACTTTCTTCCATTTTGAATGCCTCATACTTCTGAATGAGCGTAAGAGCTTTAGTTTCTTTGACCTGAATGTTGCCTTCATGCGTCATTCTGAGAGAGTCAAACATACTCTTTGCAGTGTCTCTGTTAGATATCTTTTCATATTCAGCGTAAGAGATGGCGCTGAGAAGAATAGTTTTGGCCTTGTGGTGATTTTTGAAGTCACGCTTTTGTTGATCAGACATTGCCTTCCTGTCAATCTTCTGACCACTTGCATTCACTGGGTGCGTGTATCCATCTGTCACCATGTCCCACAGATCAGCATCATGTTCCAGAAAGATGCTTTCAATTCTGTCTTTCCAGTAATCAAAATTCTCTCCATCAAAGACTGGAGGTTTGCCGCTGAATCTGTCTCTATCTTCATTGTTGTCATTGCTGGTGTGTTGATATGTTCCTGCCATTATGTTTTTCTGACGCTGGATCTTGTACTGACACGGTTAAGTGTTTTAGCTCAGAACCAGGCGCTCTGATGCCAATTGAAGAAGTGAAAAACACAAGAAGGGGGGTTGAATTGTAAATTTTGAAATCAAATGCAGACAACACGTTATTTTTATCCTGGTTCGTTTAATCTCAAACTACTCCAGTCCACCTGTCAAGGTGATTTCGCCTCTCTCCAACGAGGTCTTAATCCACTATTTTCAACTGAATATTACAACTGCTTTAACAACTGCTAAAGCCTTCTTGAGTCTAAACCACAGATCGGTTTCTCAAGGAAATTCTGTCTTACAGATAAATGAATACTATGTGTGTTGACTGTTTTCTAAAAAAACTTTATATCACAACTGTGATAATACACAAATTAAGCTTATGTGTAACTAGGATGCTATAACTATAGAGTAAGCAATTTGAGAGATATAGCAAGCTGTATGAGTGAGGATGAAGATGATTTGCTTTAGGCGTGTAAAGAGTTGTAGAGCATTAGCCAATTCATTTCTCATTGACTTGTTTATATAGCCTTGGAAAAGATACGTTGTAGTCAATTATTCCATTTCAATGCCCATTACGTTCTTTCCATATTGAGAAGATCTTTGTCTTGGAATAAAGTCGTTGGTAATAAAGTGCCTTGAATGCATAGTACCGTTGTCAATTCAGTGTGTTATTTGCTTTGGCTTATTCTGACGCTTCTAGGTGCTGATGATATTGTTTTGGTCTTGATCAGAGTTTAGAGTATGTTAAGCGCAGATCTGTTCATCAAGCTTCAGCGTAAGCACATGCTTTGATCTTCTGATGCTGGCATATGATATTTCATCTTTTGATGCTGATGTTGACATTCTTATGCTGATATCCATCAGAGTTTCTGTAAATGCACAATATAATTTTTAGGTAGCATATATGTCTCATATGAATTATACAATTTATTTAATCTTGCATTTTGTTATCATTAAAACTTTAACTTAGGGTAGTAGATTCAAACTTTGTTCTAACACTCATATGCGTCTAACCTTAGCTCTTCCAATTCATTTATGTTGAGGATCCTTTTCTCACCTGCTGAGGTGTATCTTAGGTTTAGGGTTTTAATTTCCCAATAAGCTTTGTGTTCTATCTCCACTGGCAGGTGACATGACTTACCATAGACGAGTTTAAAGGGTGTTATTTCGATTGGCGTCTTGAATGTTGTCCTATAAGCCCATAGTGCTTCAGGTAACTTGGTCGACCAGTCCTTCCTCGATGTGGCGGAAATTTTTTCTAATATTTGTTTTATTTCCCGATTTGATACTTCCACTTGTCTGCTTGTTTGGTGGTGGTATGGTGTTGCTACGCGGTGTTTCACCCCATATTTGGTTAGGAGTTTATCAAAGATTTTGGATATGAAGTGTGAGCCACCGTCGCTTATGAATTGTTTGGGTACACCAAATCTTGGGAAGATAATATTCTCGAAGAGTTTAGTCACTACTCGAGTGTCGTTTGTTGGAGAAGCTATTGCTTCGATCAATTTTGAAACGTAATCTACAGCCACGAGTATGTATTTATTTCCGTATGATGACGGAAATGGTCCCATGAAGTCTATTCCCCATACATCAAAGACTTTGACTTGTAGAATTCCAGTCTGAGGCATCTCATCGCGTCTGGATATGTTTCCAGTGCATTGGTATCGATCGCAGTTAAGAATGGCTATGTGCACATCTTTCCATGGATTTGGCCAATAGAAACCAGAATGTAGAATTTTAGTGCATGTCTTAGATGTGCTTGCATGGCCTCCATAAGGGGCGTCATGACAATAAGAAATAATGTTTTTAATTTCGCTCTCTGGGACGCATCTTCGGAAAATACCGTCGGCACTTCTCTTGAATAGTAAAGGTTCATCCCAAAAGTAATGTTTCAGATCGTGAAAGAATTTTTTATTTTGTTGATAGGTCAGATCAGGGGGTAGGATTTTAGCGACTAAGTAATTTTCTATATCTGCATACCATGGTAAGGTATGATTTGTTCGGACAGTGTTCACAATTTCGTTCATATCATTATCTATTGAGTCTTGGCTTTCTTGTAAATCATGGCTAACAACATGTGTGTCAAGTTCTAAAAGTAATTGGTTTGGATTTAATTCAGGGTTTTCTACATTGGCACCTCCTAAGTCCATCTGAGCTAACAGACGTTCATACGGGAAGTCATCGTTAATGGGCACCTCCTCTGGTTTCAGCCTCTCCATTCGAGATAAATGGTCGGCTACTACATTCTCGGTACCTTTCTTGTCTTTAATCTCTAAATCGAACTCTTGTAGAAGTAGAATCCATCTCAATAATCTTGGTTTTGAATCTTGCTTGGTTAGCAGGTATCTAATAGCTGCATGGTCTATATAAATGATTATTTTCGCGCCCACGAGGTAGGAGCAAAATTAACCAGCGCAAAGACTATAGCTAAAAGTTCCTTTTCTGTGGTCGCGTAATTCATCTGTGCAGGGTCCAGGGTTCTACTTGCATAGTATATCGCATGAAGCTTCTTATCTCTTCTTTGTCCCAGGACTGCACCTACGGCGTAATCACTCGCGTCGCACATGATTTCAAATGGTAGTTTCCAATCGAGTGGTTGCATGATTGGTGCGGATATAAGAGCTTTTTTTAATTGGATAAATGCCCTTAGGCATTTGTCATCAAAATCGAATTCAACGTCTTTCATAAGGAGGGTAGTTAGAGGTTTGGAAATTTGCGAGAAATCTTTTATGAATCGTCGGTAGAAACCGGCGTGTCCTAAGAAACTACGTATTTCTCGTACTATTTTAGGGGGTTGTAAGTTTTCTATGACTTCGATCTTTGCTTTATCGACTTCAATCCCCCTCTCAGACACGACGTGTCCTAGCCTAATTCCTTCTTTGACCATAAAGTGGCATTTTTCCCAATTCAGAACGAGGTTCACTTTCACGCATATCTCCAAAACTTTCTCTAAATTTATTAGACAATCTTCAAAACTCTCTCCATATACAGAGAAGTAATCCATAAATACCTCCATGATATTTTCTATGAAACCAGCAAAAATTTCCATCATGCATCTCTGAAATGTGGCGGGAGCGTTACATAATCCAAACCGCATTCGTCTGTAGGCGAAAGTTCCATAAGGACATGTGAATGTTGTTTTCTCTTGGTCATCGGGGTGAATAGGAATTTGGAAATATCCTGAGTAACCGTCTAGGTAACATTAATGAGAGTGCTTATCCAATCTCTCAAGCATTTGATCGATGAATGGTAGAAGGAAATTTTCTTTACGAGTGGCTTTGTTTAGCTTCCTATAGTCAATGCACATTCTAGCTCCGCTTACAGTTCGTTCTGCTATAGCTTCGCCTGCTTTGTTTGTCGTGACTGTTATACCTTCTTTCTTTGGTACACAGTGGACTGGGCTTACCCATTGACTATCAGAGATTGGGTATATGGTTCCTGTGTTCAGAAGTTTTTTTACTTCGTCTTTAACTACGGTACTCCATATAGGGTTAATTCTTCGTTGATGTTCTCTAGAAGATTTGCAGTCGTTTTCCAACATAATACGATGCATACAAATGGAAGGACTTATTCCTTTGAGATCCTTAATGTTATATCCCAAGGAAGGTGGGTATTCTCTTAAGACTTGTAATAATTTGTCTGTTTCTTGTTGTCCTAAGTTTGCATTGACAATTACTGGTCGTTTAAGCTCGGTGTCGAGGAATTCATATCTAAGGGTCTTAGGTAATGGCTTAAGATCCAAGGCTTGTTGACCTATTCATACGGGAACGTTCTCTAAGATTCCTACTGGGTATTTAACAGAGAGGTTTGCCAATTGAACGGACATCTTTGTTGGTCTTAGTTCTCCCATTTCAAGTCTGTTGCATATGGACAAAGGCATAACGCTAATACTAGCTCCTAAATCACACAGGGCTTTGTCTATGACAAAATTTCCTATATGACGGGGTATAGAGAAGCTTCCAGGATCTCTCAGATTATGAGGCATCTTGTTTTGGATAATTGCGCTACACTCGGTAGTAAGTGTGACTATTTCGTTATCTTCTAGCTTTTTCTTGTTAGATAAGATTTCCTTGAGGAATTTGGCGTAGAAGGGCATTTGAGTTATGGCTTCTGTGAAAAGAATTGTTATATTAAGTTGTTTCAGAAGTTCAACGAATTTTTTAAATTACCCTACATTCTTAGGTTTAGCTAGTCTTCCAGGAAATGGGATTTAGGGTTTATAAGGCGGTGGAGGCACATACGGTTTTTCTTTTTCTTCGGCCTCTCCTCCTTTATCTTCTTTATCCTCCTCCTTCTTCTCGTGTTGATTCTACTTCTGAGCTGGTTTTTTGGATCTTTGGTGCATATCTGGATTTGTAAGCCTTGGGTCAGTCGGTCTGTCTAACTCATTTCCACTTCTTAATATGATGGCATGAGCATGCCCTTTCGGGTTAGGTTGTGGTTGACCAGGAAATGTATCAGTCGGTGCAGCTGTAGGTGCTTGTTGTTGAGCCACTTGAGAGATTTGGGTTTCTAACATTTTATTGTGGGTGGCCAAAGCATCTATTTTGTTCGCTAATTGTTTTATCTGCTCGTTAGTGTGTATGTTTTGATTTTGGATGTCTTTGTTTGGTTGCCCTTGGGTAGCTATGAAGTTTTCCATCATCAATTCTAAGTTTGATTTTCTAGGCACATTAGGAGCGTTTGCAGGAGGTTTCTGATATCCAGGTGGCACAGCAGGTGTTTGGTTTGGAGCATACAACGCATTGGGGTTTTTATACGAGAAATTTGGATGATTTTTCCATCCAGGGTTGTATGTGTTCGAGTAAGGGTTTCCTTGATCATAACTTACTTGGTCGGTTGGAGTTCCTGCCAAGATCTTACATTCAGTAACTGCATGTCCAAGCACTTTGCATATCTCGCAATTTGGAGTTATAGCAGCCACGGTGGCTGGAGGTATTGCGGTCAAGTTATCTATCTTAAGGGTGAGGGCGTCTACCTTAGCATGGACGCTGTCTAGACCAATTATCTCGTACATGCCTCCTTTCGTCGGTGTTTTCTCTGCGGTAGCTTTGTCTACTTGTCCTCTTTCACTTCCCCACTGATAGTGGTTTTGAGCCATACTTTCTATGAGAGCATAAGCAACGGTGTAGGATTTATCCATAAGTGCGCCTCCTGCGGAAGCGTCTATCGTTAATCTTGTATTGTAAAGGAGACCATTATAGAAGGTATGGATAATTAACCATTCTTCCAAGCCATGATGTGGGCAGAGTCTCATCAGATCCTTGTATCATTCCCAAGCATCGAAAAGGGACTCGTTGTCCTTTTGTCAAAAATCACTTATTTGAGATCTTAGCATAGCTGTTTTACTTGGCGAGAAATACCTTGCAAGAAAAACTTTCTTCAGCTCATCCCATGTGGTAACAGAGTTTGCAGGTAGAGATTGGAGCCAAGCTCGGGCTCTGTCTCTTAGAGAAAAAGGGAAAAGATGAAGTCTTATTGCCTCTTGACTGATCCCATTATTCTTAATCGTATCTGCATACTGCAGAAATATTGATAAATGAAGATTGGGGTCTTCCATTGACCCACCAGAAAATTGGTTTTGTTGTACAACAGACAACAAAGAAGGTTTCAGTTCAAAGTTGTTAGCCTCAATTGGAGGAGCAGCAATGCTATTATGCGATTCATCTTGCGAAGGAATAACATAGGATTTGAGCGGACGTGGAGCAGGTTGTGCGGCCATTTCTTCAGTTGGTTGAGGAACAGGAGATTCGAGTAATTCAAGAGGTGGAGGATTATGCAAGAGATGATACTCTTGAATGCAGCGTCTAAGTCTGAGATACCTCTCGATATCATTGATTTGTATGTATAACGGCTCGCCTTGCGAACGAGTGTTTGGCATACAATAAGAAAAGAAATAGAAAAGAAATAGAAAAGAAATAGAGAGGTTTTTCTCTTTTCTCTACTGCATAACAAAAGAGTAGCGATATCGACTTAAATCAGTCCCCGGCAACAGCGCCAAAAACTTGATCAGATTACACTGAGGTATCTAATGATTCAGACTGCAAGTGCACAGTCTTATCGTGTAAGTTTAAAAGATATCGAACCACGGAGACTGATGAATCGAACTACCGTCTTCTATTGTTACTTTGCAAATCTAAAGCTAATGAACGTTTGATTGGGTTGTAGGGAAACTAAATACTAAATTAAGTTTAATTTTAATTATCAGTAAGCAGAAGTACCAGTATGTAATGGTCGGACCTCGGGAACTAGCAATCAGTTGGGTGTCTTTGCATTTTCAAAACAACTTTCAGTCAAATCTATTTAGTTTAAAAGCCCTCGTCTTACACTGTCGTTTTATTGATCTAGGCTATGCAGTTAAGTCCTAACATACGCTTCTGCCATCCCGCAGGAGTTAAAAATACTTTTTGAAAATGAAATAGAATCTTAATTAACTTTAAATTGCTTCCGTTGTATTTTAAGCCAATGCCTAATTACTACTGTCCAGTTGAAAGATCTCAAACTTCCGCTTTGTTGACCCTAACCTCTATTTGTTCTTTACTTTCGTAACAAAACAATTTATCGATTAAAAATAGTAACTTAGACAAGAAAAAGGTTTTGTGGTAAAAATTACCCAACTGAGTCACTCGATCCCTTGGTTATGTGACCTTACATACCAGTATACGAATTCTAGCCTAGCATAATATCAGACCAAATCACAGAATAATTCCAAAGACAAAATAAAATAAAAATGATTATGTTAATTAAAAGCAATAACAATTCATAAAAATAAACCTGAGGATAATAATTCTGGATACGGGTACAATTACTTCTAACTCTTGACTAGAAGCACTCTTCCACAAGCTGGTAGGCTTTGCTTCGATCAGGAATAGAGACAATCGTATAGAAAACAAATGCTAGAGGAAATAGAAAATTGCAGGGGGAAAAATGCTCAAAGAAAAAATGCTTAAGGAAAATGAATTCTCAAAATATAAAAGGTCCCCCTTCCTTTGTTGTGTCCAGGGTTCTATTTATAGTCATTTGTGCGATACATTGGTTTGAGAAAATATAGGAACACTTCGAGTTCGTTTGAGAAAAAATAGGACCACGGAGTTGGTTACATCCTTCATGTGTTGACTGAGTGGAGCTTAAAAATAGGATGGCCGTTGGATGGGTCTTTGAACTTTCCTCTTCCGTTGGATTTGTAGACTACATGGTCAAAGAAGGAAAAGGTGGGTCTGTGACGTTCGTCAAGTCCAAGTGACGTTGGTCACTTGGTCCATTATGCCCGTGATGATCGGCAGAGTGCCTTGACGATCGTCAAGGTCCTTATGCTAGTGGGCCACGTGCTCACGCCTTGTGATGGGCTTATACTTTCTTCTTCTTTTATTCTTTGGCCCTTTTGCTATTTTTGCAGCCTTTTTCTTCATTTCTTCCAAAGTCTTTAACTTAACATTTATCTGCAAAATAAGTGAATACCCGCGTAATACCTATATTAAATAATACAATTAAAATAAAATAAGGGAAATAATTTATGTAAATTAAGCTAAAAATATCATATATTTGTGTGTTATCGTGCTTATGCAGAATGATAAGGTAGTTGCTTATGCGTCAAGGCAGTTGAGAACTCATGAGAAGAACTATCCTACGCATGATTTGGAGCAAGTTGTAGTTGTCTTTGTGTTGAAGATTTGGAGGCATTATCTCTATGATTCTAGAATTGAAGTGTTTAGTGACCATAAGAGCTTAAAGTATTTATTCGATCAGAAAGAGCTGAATATGATACAATGAAGATGGTTGGAATTGTTAAAGGATTATGATTTCGGTTTGAATTATCATCCAAGAAAAGAGAATATGGTAGTTGATGTGTTGAGTCGAAAGACTTTACATATGTCATAAATGATGGTTAAAGAGTTGGAATTAATTGAGCAGTTCAGAGATATGAGCTTAGTTTGCGAGGTTACGCCACAGAGTGTTATGTTGGGTATGAAGATTAATAATGAATTTCTAGACAGTATCATAGAAACTCAAAAGTTAGATGTGAAACTGGTAGATTCGATGGTTGGGAATGATCAGTCTGAAAATAGTGATTTTAAGCTAGATGCGCAAGGTGTGTTGAGATTTCGTAACCGGATTTGTATTCCTGGAGATGCTGAGATGAAGAAAGTGATACTTGAAGAGAGTCATAGAAGTAAGTTGAGTATTCATCTAGGAGCTACAAAGATTTATCAATATTTGAAAGGTTTGTTTTGGTGGCTGCGAATGAAGAGTGATGTGGCTTGGTTTGTGTATACGTGTTTGACTTTCCAGAAGTCGGAAGTTGAACATCGGAAGCCTGCAGGGTTGATGCAACCGTTAGAAGTTCCATAATGGAAAAGGAATAGAATTTCGATGGACTTTGTGACGGGGTTACCTAATACTTTAAAAGGACATGATTCAATTTGGGTGATTATTGATAGGCTTACGAATTCATCTCATTTCATTCCTATTAACATCAGTTTTCCAGTGTCGAAGTTGGCTGAGATTTACACTAGTGTGATTGTGAAGCTGCATGGTGTTCCTTTGTGCATTATTTCAGATAGAGATCCAAGATTTACTTCTGATTTTTGGAAGAGTTTGCAAGAAGCATTGGGTTCTAAGTTGAGGTTGAGTTTGGTGTACCATCCTCAGATAAATGGCCAGACTGAACGGACTATCCAATCGTTGGAAGACTTGTTGAGGGCATGTGTTCTTGAGCAGGGAGGTTCGTGGGATACTTACCTTTCGCTGATAGAGTTCACTTATAATAACAGTTACCATTCTAGGATGACACCTTTTGAATCGTTGTATGGTCGAAGATTTAGAACTCCTTTATGTTGGCATGAACCTGGTGAAAGTGTAGTACTTGGACCTGAACTTGTTCGTGAGACTACTGAGAAGGTGAAGTTGATTCGAGAAAAGATAAAAGTTTCCCAGAGTAGACAGAAGAGTTATCATGAAAAGCGAAGGAAATATTTAGAATTTCAAGAGGGTGACCATGTGTTTTTGAGAGTTACACCTGTGACTGGTGTTGGGCGAGCATTGAAGTCTAAGAAGCTCACTTCTCATTTTATTGGACCATATTAGATTTCGGAGAGAGTTAGGAATGTTGCTTATAGAGTGGCTTTACCGCCTAATCTTTCGAATTTGCATGATGTGTTTCACGTGTAACAACTCTGAAAGTACATTTCAGATCCATCTCATGTGATTCATATGGATGAGGTGCAAGTACGGGATAACCTTACGATGGAGATGATGCCTGTACGGATCGCGGATCGTGATATAAAGACGCTGAGGGGAAAAGATATTGCCTTGGTTAAAGTGGTTTGGCTAGGAGCTTCCGAAGAAAGCATGACTTGGGAGTTGGAGAGCAAGATGCGAGACTCCTATCCTGAGTTGTTTGATTAAGGTAAATTTTCGAGGACGAAAATATTCTAAGTGGGGGAGTGTTGTAACGCCCGTAATTTAATTAATTATTTAATTAAATTATTTTTGGAATATTTGTGATGTTGTGTTATGGTGATAGTTGATGTGTTGTTGTTATTGGATTTATTTATTTTTATTAAGTTGTGGAATAATATTAGAATGATAATATTATTTGATGTGGGCTTGTTTTAAAGAATAGAAGTAGTAGAAAAGGGGGTGTAGGAGTTTTAAGCCCATTAAGGCATAATGAGAATTATAGAGTTATTATTTTAGTTTTAGAAATAATAAGGAAAAAGAAGAAGCAATAAGAAGAAAAAGAAATAAGGGTTGGAAGAAGAGAAAGAGAACGTGAAACTTGCAGAAAAGAAGGAAAAGAGGCAGAACAGAATTCAATCGGAAGAATCATAGAGAGGCCTTCAATCCAAGGTAAGGGTGGGGTTATGACTCTATAATCGGGTTTATGATGAGTAGTATGTGTGATTAGATGTGAAAATGTTGTCTTGTTCATGATTTGAATGTATATGTAGTTGTATGATGAAAATCAATGATTTGAGGATTAATAATGATGCCCTAATGCTGTATAATTGATGTAGAAATATAGGATAATTATAATTGATGATTACCTATGATTATAGGATTTATTAGGGCCTAAGGCATGGAAACCTTAGTGAAAATGCAGTGAAATCGCATAAAATATTCATTACAGAACAATATGTGTCGACCCTAAAGGCCATGCGTCGATACATGTGGGTTTCTGGACTCAGGATGAGTCGATACGAAGAAGCCATGCGTCGATACATGCAAGCTTTTAGACTCGGGATGAGTCGATACATAGGACTATATATCGATACATGCAGTGTTGTAGACTCAGTATGAGTCGACACAACAAGATTACGCATCGACTCATGCAGCGTGTTAAGCCCAGTACGCGTCGACTCAAAGCAGTATGCGTCAACTCATGTAGTCTGATTTTTGACAGATTCTTCCAAAGGTTGTAACTTGAGTTTCTGGATTCTGTTTGAGGTGTCGTTCGAAGCGTTATATAGCTAACGCAGTGAACTTCATTCTTAAGGATTAAAATGAAGGATAAGGAGAGTAAATACTAGTACCCAAATTAGGATTAGAGTTAGCTTCCCGCGCTAATCGCTATGATGATTTTGTGAAGTATGATGAGGATAAGATGATTATAGACTGCTATTTGGTTCATAACGGTAAGGTTAATGATGATAATGACATAGTATTGCAGAATAATATGTAGATTGATAACGCGAAATCATATCATATATTTACCATAAAATTTATCCGTTTTATGTCGTATTTACCCGATTAACTCTCGAATATTCCGAGTTTTATATGGTTTTATGCAGGTACAACATATCTCAGCTCAAACTAAGAAGAAACGTGAAATGTGCGAGATTGCGGCCAAGACCAAAGAGAAAAGATAAATCTGTCAAAAAAATCCATTTTTGCTGCTATTACGGTCGTCACACCCCTGCCACGACCGTAAGACGCTTCAGAAGAGTGTGACGACCGTCACACCCCTGCCACGAACGTAACGCGCTAGCTTATGAAAACTGCACGTAACGAAGCAGCTACGACCGTAACTAGGCTTAGTACAAGTATTTTGGACGTGGTAAAGCAAAATGAAGTGGTCAAGCAAAGCATGCATACGTGCCTAATTTCTCTCCAACTTCCAAGGCCACTTTCTCCTTATTTTTCTTAGTAAAACCAAGAATCTAGGAACTCAAATATAATTCCAACCGTATTTTTATTCTCTATATATAGCTTAGACTTAGAAAGAAAAGGGGGGAGAGTTCAGTTCACAAAAACCTTGCGGAAGCTCTGCCGATTTTTAATCTCGATTTTATTTCCGAACTTCGTCCATTTAAATTTTCATTCCGATGTTCCAATCTTGCCAGCTTGTGGAAGAAGGATCTCGGATTTTATTGCTTTTTAGGTTTTTATTGTGTTCAATATACTTGCAATTTTATTTATGTTATATTTCTATTCTTTATTTATGATGCATGCGCTATTGTTTTCTGAATTTATTTCCTGCTTTTTAATTCCGAGCATTATGAGTAGCTAAATACCCGTAGTCGGGGTGTGATGAAATAACCGAATAAATTAATGTATTTCTAAGCTAAAACCTTAATCAACTTAATTTATGGCCGTGACTTTTTATAATTAAAAATTAAGCTTTTTATTACGAGAGTAAAGAAAGTGAAATAGGGAGAAATCAAGACCACGAGAGTGTGAGGTTTTAACCGGATAGCTAAAGTTAGGCATTCGATTTAAATACAGCGAGAGCGCTTTAAAACGAATTAGACTTATTTAGTTTTCAAAAAGATGCTTTCTAAACACTTATGGACTAGCGAGAGCAGACATTTGGCTTTAGGAGTATGATCCGAGGTAAGACCACGAGAGTGTGAATCGAGGGTTTTTAAACTGATAAGTACTACAGAACAATTAAGTTCAATATTTTTATATGCTTAGGTACAACTTAATTCACATAGGTTCAAATCATTACGCTCCGACCACTTTAATATTAATTCCCTTAATTGAATTTAGTTTCCCTTTTGTTTTAAACTTCTAAAA
Source organism: Vicia faba (assembly GCA_948472305.1). Classification (NCBI taxonomy): domain Eukaryota; kingdom Viridiplantae; phylum Streptophyta; class Magnoliopsida; order Fabales; family Fabaceae; genus Vicia; species Vicia faba. Next base: position 1,484,763,497 of record OX451737.1, read on the forward strand.
ACCAAACGTGACAATTTCCGCCTTAGCTAAACAACCATGTTCCATAACACTAGAGTGATTACGAAGTCCCTGTGGGTTCGACATATTTTTATTACTACCGCGATAGACTGTGCACTTGCAGTTAAGATAGCGTTAGACACATTAGGTCAATCGCGACATCACGTTTTTGGCGCCGTTGCCGGGGAATTTAGTTTAGTCACTAGTGTAATCTGAAAACAACGCTGTCTAGACTAAGGCAACTTTTTATATTTCCCTCTGTTGTATGTCAAACACTCGTTCTCAAAACGAGCCTTTGCATCTACAAATTAACGATATCGAGTGTTACTTAAGATTAAGACGCCGAATTCAAGAATACTGATCTCTCAACAATCTTCCTCCGACTAAAATTCCTGATATCCCGTTATTGGAATCTATCGAAGAATTGACAATGGCTGACGTACCAAATCCGCCTCGCGCTCTTAAGGACTACGCAGTTCCTTCGCAAGTGGAACCTCACAACAGCATTGCCGCCCCTGCTATCGCTTGAAACGATTTCGAGCTGAAACCTTCGCTTCTATCCTCCGTTCAGCAGAACCAATTTTCTGGATCTCCTACTGACGACCCTAACCTACATCTGTCAGTGTTTGTGCAGTACGCAGACACTGTAAAAGCGAATGGTGTAAACCCCGAGGCAATACGATTGCGCCTATTTCCTTTTTCTTTGAGAGACAGAGCCCGAGCCTGGCTCCAATCTCTTCCTTCAAATTCAATCACCACATGGGATGAATTGAAGAAAGTCTTCTTGGCTAGATATTTCCCACCAAGCAAAACTGCTATGCTTAGAGCTAACATCAACGGTTTTAGACAAAAAGATAACGAATCACTTTTCGAAGCATGGGAACGTTACAAGGATATGATTAGACTCTGTCCTCATCATGGTTTAGAAGAATGGCTAATCATTCATACGTTTTATAACGGTCTCTTGTATAACACAAGAATGACTATAGACGCTGCTGCTGGTGGCGCACTGATGGATAAACCATATGCCGAAGCAAATCAACTTCTCGAAAGTATGGCCCAGAACCACTATCAATGGGGAAGCGAAAGAGCTAATGTGGAGAAATCCCAAACCAAAGGTGGAATGTCTGAAGTGAATATTCTGGACCAAGTCAATGCTAAAGTGGAAGCTCTTACCCAAAAGTTAGAAAACCTTACCACTACTCCTGCAGCCACCGTGGCTGCAGTTGTCCAAACTTGTGATCTATGTGGTCTTCAGTCACATCCTGCTCCAGAATGCCCACTTCTAACGGGAGTTCCAGCTGAACAAGCAAATTACGTACAAGGGAACCCTTCTAGCAATACCTATAACCCTGGTTGGAAAAATCATCCGAATTTTTCATACAAAAGTAACAACGCGTTATACGCGCCTGGACAAGCTCCTGCCACACCACCCGGTTATCCAAAAGCTATCCCAAATCATCCTGGTAATGGACCTAATACTCCTAGGAAATCTAACCTAGAAATCATGATAGAGCACTTCATTGCTTCCCAAGCTCAGACTAATAAAGACGTTATGAATCAAAATTTACATACTAATGAGCAGATAAAACAATTAACTAGCAAGGTTGATGCTTTAGCCACCCATAACAAGATGCTTGAAACGCAAATTTCACAGGTGGCTCAACAACAAGCACCTACTGCAGCACCGGCTGGAATTTTTCCTAGTCAACCACAGCCCAACCCAAAAGGACATGCTAATGCTGTGATACTGAGAAGTGGAAAAGAACTCGACGGACCTGTTGACCCGAGACTAGAAAATCCAGCCATGTACCAAAAATAGAGCGAGCCGACTGAAAAAGCCAATGAACCCAGAGAAAAAGAAAAGTAAAACGAAACTCAAGAGGCAGTGGAGCAAGAGAAGCCTTATGTACCTCCACCACCTTATAAACCACCAATCCCGTATCCTCAGAGACTTACAAATTCCAAAACGATGGGCCAATTCAAGAAATTCATTGAACTTCTGAAACAACTCAATATAACAATACCTTTTACAGAAGCCATCACTCAGATGCCCTCGTACGCTAAATTTCTCAAGGAAATCCTATCCAACAAGAAAAAGATAGAAGATAACGAAACAGTTACACTCACTGCCGAGTGTAGCGCGATCATTCAAAACAATATGCCTCCTAAGCTAAAAGACCCAGGTAGTTTCTCTATACCTTGTAATATTGGAAAATTTGTCATAGACAAAGCTCTATGTGACTTAGGAGCAAGCATTAGTGTCATGCCCTTATCTATCTACAAAAAGCTAGAGATGGGAGAACTCAGACCCACGAAAATGTCCGTCCAATTAGCCGACCGATCGGTTAAATAACCTGTAGGTATACTGGAAAACATTCCAGTTAGAATAGGTCAATTCTATATCCCGACCGATTTCATCATCATGGACATAACCGAGGACTCAGTTACCCCCATCATACTAGGGAGACCCTTCCTAGTCACCGCCGGAGCTATAATTGATGTAAAGAAGGGCAGACTAACGTTCGAAGTTGGGGAAGAAAAAGTGGAATTCATCCTTACTCAATTCTTACAAGCACCAGCCATGAACGACACATGTCATCTTATAGATGTCATAGACGAGTGCGTAATGGAAATGGAAGCAGAGCAGACAAAATATTCTGAGATAATGGAAATCCAAACCTCTCCAATATTCAAAAACGATGACAGTCTAAACGAAAGCTTAGCACTCACGCCTGATCACATGCCATGCCCGAAGAACCCCAGTGTAGAATTGAAAATTTTACCTAAGAATCTAAGATACGAATTCCTTGATACCGAACACACGCGACCAGTAATAGTAAACTCCAACTTAGGAAAGCTCGAAACTGGAAAAAATTTAGGCGTCCTAAGAAGGTATCCAACCGCACTAGGGTATAACATATCTGATTTGAAAGAAATATGTCCTTCAATTTGTATGCACCGTATTTTGCTAGAAGAGGATTGTAAAACCTCTAGAGAACCTCAAAGAAGGATTAACTTGATTCTTAGCACTGTAGTCAGAGATGAAATTACAAAGCTTATGGAAGCTAGAATCATATACCCGATCTCTGATAGTAAGTGGGTGAGCCCAGTACACGTGGTGCCCAAGAAAGGAGGTATCACCGTTGTTAAAAACGCGAAAGGCGAACCAATAACTCAAAGAGTAGTCAACGGACATAGAGTGTGTATAGATTATAGAAAACTAAACAAAGCCACTCGTAAAGACCATTTTCCTCTACCCTTCATAGATCAAATGCTAGAACGGTTAGCCAAACATTCCTATTTCTGCTATCTAGACGGTTACTCCGGATTCTTTCAAATCCCCATAGACGAATGCCCTTCGGATTGTGTAATGCCCCAGCTACCTTCCAACGATGTATGATGTCAATCTTTGCAGATTTTATAGACAACATCATGGAGGTGTTCATGGATGATTTCTCAGTGTGTGGGGGAAGTTTCGAAGGATGTCTGTCAAACCTAGAGAAAGTCTTAGAAAGATGTGTAAAAGTAAACCTCGTGCTCAATTGGGAAAAATGCCATTTCATGGTCAGAGAAGGAATCGTGCTAGGACATGTCATATCCAATAAAGGGATTGAAGTTAACAAAGCCAAAATAGAAGTCATAAAAGAACTCCGACCACCTAAGACCATTAGAGAAATACGAAGCTTTTTAGGACACGCCGGTTTTTACCGAAGATTCATTAAAGACTTCTCAAAAATTACTAAACCACTTACCGGTATGTTAATGAAAGACGCTGAGTTCGTATTCGACGATGACTGTCATAAAGCGTTTGAAACTCTAAAATAAGCCCTTATCACCGCACCAATCATGCAATCGCCCGATTGGAATTTACCCTTCGAGATCATGTGCGACGCGAGTGATTACGCCGTAGGCGCAGTTCTTGGACAAAGGAAGCACAAGAAACTACACGCCATTTACTACGCTAGTAGAACGCTAGACCCAGCCCAAATGAACTACGCCACCACTGAGAAAGAGCTGTTAGCAGTCGTCTTCGCGCTTGACAAATTCTGTTCCTATCTAGTAGGAGCGAAAATCATCATCTACACGGACCACGCTGCTATAAGATATCTATTAAATAAGAAAGATGCAAAACCAAGGCTCCTCAGATGGATCCTTCTTTTGCAAGAATTTGACTTAGAGATTAAGGATAAAAAAGGGACCGAAAACGTCGTAGCAGATCACTTGTCGAGATTGGAAGATATAAAACCCGAACAAGTGCCGATTAATGACGATTTTCCATATGAGCAATTGATAGCCCAAATAAGGAGCGACCTGGCTCAATTAAACTTAAACGAACCAAAACCCAAGGAAGCCGTAAAAGCAATCCATGCAACCATGGGACTGCCGTGGTATGCCGACATTGTTAACTATCTAGCTGCAAACGCGCTCCCGCCAGATCTTACTTACCAACAGAAAAAGAAATTCTTCCACGATCTCAAACACTACTATTGGGACGAGCCCTTACTGTTTAAAAGAGGACCAGACGGAATCTTCCGTCGATGCATACCCGAGGAAGAGATAGAAGATGTCATTTCCCACTGTCATTCATCTTCTTACGGGGGACACGCAAGCATTTCCAAAACTTGTGCAAAGATTTTACAAGCCAGCCTATTCTGGCCTAATCTATGGAAAGATGTCCACATCGCTGTTAGAAATTGCGATCGGTGTCAACGCACCGGCAATATTTCAAGACGCGATGAAATGCCTCAAAGGGGAATACTAGAGGTAGAAATCTTCGACGTATGGGGAATCGATTTCATGGGACCCTTCCCATCTTCTTTTGGAAACAAATATATACTCGTCGCGGTTGATTATGTCTCAAAATGGATCGAGGCCATAGCCTCTCCTACAAATGACACCCGAGTGGTAATCAAACTCTTTAGAAACATAATTTTTCCAAGATTCGGTGTACCGAGACTCGTCATTAGTGATGGTGGCTTCCATTTCATCTCAAAGATATTCGACAAATTACTATTTAAGTATGGAGTGAAACATCGTATAGAGACACCGTACCACCCACAAACCAGTGGACAAGTCGAAGTATCGAACAGAGAAATTAAGCAGATCTTATAAAAAACTGTAGCCACAACCAGGAAGGATTGGTCATCAAAGCTCAATGAAGCTTTATGGGCCTATAGGACAGCCTACAAGACCCCTATAGGAACTACACCCTTCAAGCTCGTATACGGAAAATCCTGTCACCTCCCAGTAGAATTAGAACACAAAGCGTATTGGGCAATTAAAACGCTCAACATGAACTACATTGCTGCGGGAGAAAAACGAGTCCTGGATTTAAATGAATTAGAAGAGTTAAGATTAGATGCTTACGAGAATGCTAAAATATACAAAGAGAGAACTAAAAAATGGCATGATAAGCGTTTATCTAGGAAAGAATTTAGTGTGGGAGATGTCGTACTATTATTTAACTCAAGACTTAGGCTTTTCTCTGGTAAATTAAAATCTAGATGGTCAGGTCCGTATGAAATTACAAAAGTGTTTCCTAGCGGAGCGATAGAAATTAAGGGTAGAAATACTAACCCGTTTACAGTAAACGGGCAGCGGTTAAAAATATACAATAACATTGAAAATAGAGACTATACGAATAGTCTAAGACTTTTAAAATTACCCGATATTTCACCCGAATAATCTGCTGCTAGGCACTATGTCAGGCTTTTGGCGTTAAAAACAGCGCTGAGTGGGAGGCAACCCACCTATTTGTTAATTGTTATTTATTATACTTTTCATTTCTGCATTTATTTCTATTTAAGTTTCATTTTTCATTTTCTTTCTTCTGTTATAATTTTCATGAAAACTGCTGCTAATTTCAAAAATAATTTTACTTGCCACAGGATTTCTGAAAAGTTTTTGTTTCTCTTCTACCTTCTCTTCTGACTTGTTTCCCTGGTTAACAATAACCATGGAACCAAAACCGCATAATTTCTTGGAAACCACCTTTAGGGGTAGAAACCAAAAGAGAAAATTCGAGGAATTATCAAAAAGAAACATTGGTATAACACTTTATCATGATGAACCCACTATGAATGCTTTAGGTATATTGGATAGTGTTATGTACTTGTTTAACCAGTTGGGGTGGGAAAAAGCCCTTATTAAGACTAGGTTTGCCACCTACCGTGAGCTCACCTTTGAATTTCTAAGCTCACTAGTCCATTTACCAGAACATGGAAAAGGAACCCGTAAAGGATTCATAAGTTTCCGTCTCTTTGGCATTAATTTTGTTTACAATCATAAGGAACTAGCTGACCCGTTAGGATTCCCTAGCGGCCCTTTTGCCTACTCCACTACCCAGGTTGAGCTGATGGATATTGAGCTAGACTACTTTTGGGGAACTTTGACTGGTAATTATCACCCTGATTCGGATAACATGGATAATGATGAAATTCATAACCCTGCTATCCGCTATTTCGATAAGATTCTAGCCCATACTATATTCAGGAAAGAGGAGAACCATATTGCAGTGTCTAAGGACGAGATATTTTTACTATATTGTATGCACCAAGGCCACCCCGTTAATGCCGTACCATTCCTGATGCAAACCTTTTACCGCATTATCGATAACCCTGATGAACCAATCATCATAGGTGACCTGGTCACAATGATTGCACATGCCCTCGGCCTGAGACACCAGCTGAATAGGTGCCCACCTTTTGGTACGATTCGTCCCATGAATATTGCTTTTTGATTTAACCGTCGTATGATAGCAAACCATGCTTACCCACCTTATGACTATCTGATAAGAGATGAAGTTGTAAACTTATTCACCCTTCCAAACCATAACAAAGTGAGTGTCCATAACCGTGATAACTGGCTTTATGAGCTAAACCCACCCGACCACCCTCCTACACCTGAGACACCGCAAGATTATCAAATTTATGATGATATTATGTCCGACATGGGTGACCCCAAGACTCCTCCTGGTTATTACGAAAATGTCAACATGGCGGAAGCCCATGCAGCCCATGAAACAACAAAGAAGAAGGATTACACTGATAACCTTAATAAAATTGTTACCACACTTAATACCTACCAGACTAACATTAATGGATTAAAAGATGAAATAAAAAGCATGTGTCTGGAGATAATGGGATTAACCGACATAACCGTGGAGCAATTTTATTACATTCATAATTCACTCAAAGAAATAAAAGCAAAGCTTGGATGAACTCACAAACGGCAGCTCCAGTTTTATATTTTCATTTTGTTTTGTTTCTAGGAAGTTTCCCATTTCCGCATATTTTCAGTTTCGTTTCAATTTAGAACAATTTTACCTTTATGTAATTTTTGAGTTTCTGTTGTTGAACATGCAGTTTTACGAAATCATCGTTTCAGTTATTTAATACTGGTTTGCTAGATTCCTCTGCACGAATTATAATGCTTTACATAAATTGCGGGCTTTTACTCTAATTGCTGATGGTGTGATGTTTTGGAACATATATGCTTGCATTTTCTTGGTATACCATTGAATTTATATTGCTATTAAAATGCCTCTGTGTAGAGATAGAATGTTGCAGGCTTGATACAGCACAGTCTGTTAAGAAATTGCACATTTTGCAGCTGTTACGACCGTCACAACCCTCTTACGTTCGCCACACGCCTTTTAGCGTGTTACGATCGTCATCCCTGTGTTACGACCGTAACACGGGTTACATCAGTGACCCTTGTAGCAGACAGTAGCGCTTCTTCTTCAACCTTCCCTCTTTCTCCACTATTTCAAAACCTTCCCACTCCCTCCATCAATCCCCACTCACACCACTTAACTCACCTTCACTCTCCATTAATTTTCAACCTTCCCAATACTTACCCTCATCATTATATACATCCCACAACCCAAACCCACTATCTCTAACGCTTTAGCATTCTAAAATGGCAAACCTCAACCAACAAATCCCAGGCATCTACTTACGCGATGGTGAAGCAGGTGAAACCCAGCACACGAGGTTCCTGAAGTTCCAACGCCGAGGCCTCCATCCCATGAGGTTCGTCGACATTGACTGCCTCAGAGACCTCGGATTACTTGAAAGTGTCCAACATCTCCTACAGAATGTCAACCTTTGGACCCTCTGTAGCCAGCCCCAACCAACGTACGAGAATCTCACCCTCGAGTTCCTCAGTTCATTCTGCTACATCACTCTGAATGGTCCAACAAATCAACTTACCGGTGTGGTAAGGTTCCGCATTTTCGGCACCGAATACGACTTCTCTCAGAATGCATTCGGTCGCCTACTCGACTTCTGTACTGATGAAGGCGCTCACCTCCGTGTGCCTGACACCTTCCATGAGGAATCCTTTAACCTTTGGCATAGCCTAACCAACAACCGTGCTAACTCCTACGATCACCTCAACGCCACACAAATCCATAACCCCGCCATTCGCTACTTCCATCGCATTCTGTGCAACACCATTTTCGCAAGGGATAGTAACCACAAGCTTAACTCCAAAGAGTTGTTCTTCATGCACTATGCGTTTACCAATCAGAAAATTAACGCCGCACCATTCCTCTTGGCCCATATTCATTCTATTTGCACTCGCGGAGGCAAACCCTTCTATTTCGGAGGGCTTGCCACTTCTATTGCATTGGCCCTGAATCATGGAGACACCCTTGCCCATCTGCCCTCCAGAGCACTGGTCTTGCTTACCTTAGACCATTGCAAATCTGCTCATCTCATTCACCAACGGGACGACAGCCGGTTCAATCCAGTGATCCATAACGTTGTTTATTCTAACATTGTTTTGCCTTGCAGGGACTGTATCGATCCGCATAACCGATCCAATTGGCTATTTGATTCCCCTGACAGCCATGCTCCCGTGCACGATGCCCAACCAGATGCTCCAACTGACGATATCCAGGAGGAATTGGACCGCGAAACACCTGCTCCCGACATTCCTGAGTGCTCTTCTTCACCACCTCCTTTTACTATGGAGGACATCCTCCGATCCCTCCATCAGCAAAATCAGATGGTTGTAGCTCTTGAAAGGAAGCATCAGGAGCAGTATGACACTCTACATGCGTAAAACGTCCAAATCCTGAGCGGCCAACGCAACGTCAACGAGAAGCTGGACGAAGTTTTCTCCGAGCTAAACGCCTTACGCATGGACGTCACCGCTCTTGGCTCGCATGATACCGACCTCGAGGCCACACCTACCCGACGCTCCCGCACCCGTAGCAGAGGCAGAGGCCACCAGTAGTTTTCTTTTGTTTTTGTATTTCATTTATTTCCCTTTCCGTCAGTTTTTCTATTTGTATTCCTTCCTAACTTATATCATGCCATTGAGTCAATGTCTGATATAGTGTGGGAGAGACGTTATATCTCCTTCATGTTGCAGTAAATTTATGGTTATTCTATGATATTTTCAAGTTTTTCAAGTTTTCCCCGTATTTTAAGCCATACCAAAAAAATTCTCCGCTTGCATAGCTCGACATACCTGCCTTAAAACGGAAACCTAGTTAGGTAGACGAGAACGAGTAAACAAAATCAATACGACTATGACACCGTGAACATCCTACTTATGCAACCATTCTAAACGAGACGTTATATGTACACCTCGATTTTTAAGTTCTGAAGTAACCCCTAGTATTTTATACTAGCAGTCAGCACCGTCTGGACACAAACCACGTGGGGAGCCGATGAATATAAGTGTTTGATGCCTAATCAATGAAACACCTTTCTCATCTCGATGCTAAGCAAAGAAAATCTTGTGCCAAAAGACAAAGATCGCATACGAGATATAAGTATAAGAGAAGAAGTCCATTGTTGGTTGGTTCAGAGGTATCTGGTTCTGAACTTGGTAGGGCGTGCTACGGCTCGATCCCCCGTAACCTCCGATTTGGAAAAATATAGGGTAACCACATCCGTGTACCAGACCCCGTGACAAAAATAGGATCAAAGTCACTAATCGGCTACTCCACTACGCGCGTGAAAAGACAAAGGGCTTAATGTGATTGCGCCAGAATGAAACCGGGCGAAAAAGCACGAGAGGATCGAGGTTTAAATATGAAGAAACGATTAAGCGGTTTGTTAAGGTGGAAATACGCGACTCAATTGTGTCATTGGCATATCACTGACATTTTACTCGAGTACCGACCGACTGACGATTGGTTTCCTGTGTTTTATCTTGAAAACAAAAGGTATGTCGTGCACGTGCGCCTAGCGAACACTTGTCCGATTTTTTACGACTATTTGCTTGAGGACAAGCAAAGGTTTAAGTATGGGAGGATTTGATAACGCGAAATCATATCATATATTTACCATAAAATTTATCCGTTTTATGTCGTATTTACCCGATTAACTCTCGAATATTCCGAGTTTTGTATGGTTTTATGCATGTACAACATATCTCAGCTCAAACTAAGAAGAAACGTGAAATGTGCGAGATTGCGGCCAAGACCAAAGAGAAAAGATAAATCTGTCAAAAAAATCCATTTTTGCTGCTATTACGGTCGTCACACCCCTGCCACGACCGTAAGACGCTTCAGAAGAGTGTGACGACCGTCACACCCCTGCCACGAACGTAACACGCTAGCTTATGAAAACTGCACGTAACGAAGCAGCTACGACCGTAACAAGGCTTAGTACAAGTATTTTGGACGTGGTAAAGCAAAATGAAGTGGTCAAGCAAAGCATGCATACGTGCCTAATTTCTCTCCAACTTCCAAGGCCACTTTCTCCTTATTTTTCTCAGTAAAACCAAGAATCTAGGAACTCAAATATAATTCCAACCGTATTTTTATTCTCTATATATAGCTTAGACTTAGAAAGAAAAGGGGGGAGAGTTCAGTTCACAAAAACCTTGCGGAAGCTCTGCCGATTTTTAATCTCGATTTTATTTCCGAACTTCGTCCATTTAAATTTTCATTCCGACGTTCCAATCTTGTCGGCTTGTGGAAGAAGGATCTCGGATTTTATTGCTTTTCAGGTTTTTATTGTGTTCAATATACTTGAAATTTTATTTATGTTATATTTCTATTCTTTATTTATGATGCATGCGCTATTGTTTTCTGAATTTATTTCCTGCTTTTTAATTCCGAGAATTATGAGTAGCTAAATACCCGTAGTCGGGGTGTGATGAAATAACTGAATAAATTAATGTATTTCTAAGCTAAAACCTTAATCAACTTAATTTCTGGCCGTGACTTTTTATAATTAAAAATTAAGCTTTTTATTACGAGAGTAAAGAAAGTGAAATAGGGAGAAATCAAGACCACGAGAGTGTGAGGTTTTAACCGGATAGCTAAAGTTAGGCATTCGATTTAAATACAGCGGGAGCGCTTTAAAACGAATTAGACTTATTTAGTTTTCAAAAAGATGCTTTCTAAACACTTATGGACTAGCGAGAGCATACATTTGGCTTTAGGAGTATGATCCGAGGTAAGACCACGAGAGTGTGAATCGAGGGTTTTTAAACTGATAAGTACTACAGAACAATTAAGTTAAATATTTTTATATGCTTAGGTACAACTTAATTCGCATAGGTTCAAATCATTACGCTCCGACCACTTTAATATTAATTCCCTTAATTGAATTTAGTTTCCCTTTTGTTTTAAACTTCTAAAAACCAAACGTGACAATTTCTGCCTTAGCTAAACAACCCTGTTCCATAACACTAGAGTGATTACGAAGTCCCTGTGGGTTCGATATCTTTTTATTACTACCGCGATAGACTGTGCACTTGCAGTTAAGATACCGTTAGACACATTAGGTCAATCGCGACATCATAGATGACATTGATGAATTATGTTGATAAATGATGTTGATGAATTATATTGATAACTGATGTTGATGAATTATGTTGATAAATGATGTTGATGAATCCTGTTGATAAATGATGTTGATAAATGACGTTGATGAATGATGTTGAGATGCCTCTAATAATTGGCAGTTATTAAGATGTAGGCTTCTGGCCAATGATGATGTTGTGTTGAGATGTTGTTAATTATGGTTGTTGTTATTACATTCATGATTGTGTCGCATACATTGCATTTTAAGATGGAGCTGATGCTCGTTAAGGTGGCCTGTATTGGAGAATATTAAGATGAAGGCTTATGCCTTGTTGATGCCTCTATTTATTGGAAGTTATTTGAGATGGGAGTTCTGCTCCAGTGGTACCACATGAATTTGCATAGTATTGAGTTGCATTATACGATTGCATAAAGAAGTTGTGTATTGATGCGGTAAATGTGTATATTGTTGGTTTTCTGTTGCAAATATTGTTGTTTATACGATGAGAAGTGGTGATATTATGTGATCTAATTTAATAAATTATTTATCATACGTTTTATTATATTGTTAGATATCTCACCCCTTCTGGTTGAATGATACCCTTACGTTGGTAACGTGGAGGTAATCCAGAGTGAAGGTGGTATACCTTCGGTAGTTCAAGTCGGTGTCATTGCTCTGATACGTAACACTCGGGGGGATGAACGCTTTTTGCATTTAGTTATTGATTATTTCAGTTGTTGAACTTTAACTCGTTTGTTTCTAAGTATGCATTATTTTGAACTTTTTGTAATTGTTGGACAAAGATGTTATTATGACTTTCCGTTGCGTAGATGTTCAAGTTGTTGAATTAAGAGATTAAATCATTATCTTTATGGTTCATCCAAAGTTTTAAAGTGTGATGTATCCACGTTGAATGCAATGTGTTTTTAAAGTTGAATTTGTGGCATCCTGATTCAGTTGCATGAATTTATGACTCTAATTTTAATATATAATTGCCGGGTAAAATTGGGGTGTTACAACTGTTGCTGGGGATGGAGAGCTTAAGTCTTCATATTTTGTTGAAGTTGAAGTGCTGAGAGACGGATTTTCGTTGTTTAGAGAAATGAACTTTGTTGAGGAAGGGAAACTTCATGAACTTGTTTGGGGATTTTTATGAAATCCTACTGGGGAATCCTGACATCATTAGGATGTATGCCGAGGATATGGCAGTGATTTTATAGTAGGATGCCCTTACCTCTGTACCTGCTGGAGAAAGTATATGCGGGGATTTTGTGGATGGCCCCTAGACATTGTCTTATTTCTTAAAGCCATTAGTAACTGTCTTTCTGTTTTCTTTTTATGCACATTTTTGTAAACGGTAATCACATTCAAATGCATATGTTCAAAAATAATCATTGGACGTTTTCGCAAACAAAATAGAAAAATAAAAACAAATAGTTTTGTACTTTCCAAGAGATAGTTTTTTTTTGTATTAACTTGAATAACCGTTTCTTTTGTACAAGGTGACAAACATCCTAGTAAAAGAATTTCGGCGTAAGAATGAAAACTATATAAAATAGTATACAAAGAAAAACAACTATGTGAAATAATCCCATTGATTTCCCATTCTGCTATTGCCTTTATGTCTTCAGGTGTCTCATCTCTTTGCTACTTGTCTGAAGCTAACTGGATTGATTAGTATCACTTGAGCTTGATAGTTATTACCGAAGATTGGTTGTGAGGTGATCCAACAGGACATAGTTATAAGCTTAAAAATTCCTTAACTTTTCCTGAACCTCCCTTTCGGGTTTTCAGTCCACCGGGATACCCTTTTTTGCCCAAGCCGCCTTTTCAGGTTTTCGACTTGCCGGGTGTACATATTTTTTCCATATGTATATACCTAATTTTTCCTGAACCCTTTTGGTTCGTCGGGATGCCCTTATTTTTGCCTAGTCCAGTCAACCTAGCGGGTCTTTGTTCATGCGTAGTATCTTTTAACTATGTCTGTGTTTACAGGGTGCAGAAGGTTATCACCGTCCATAGTGGTTAAGATCATGGCTCCACCAGAAAATATGTTCTTGATTGCAAATGGACCTTCGTATGTGGGAGTCCATTTGCCTCTGGGATTACCTTGTGGCAGGATAATGCGCTTGATTACTAGGTCACCAACCTGATATACCTGATGTCTGACCTTCTTGTTAAAATCTTTAATCATACATTTTTTGTATATTTGACCATGGCAGACAACCGCGAGCCTCTTTTGGTCAATCAAGTTCAATTGGTCAAGTCAAGTCTTAATCTTTTCGTCTTCATTCAAACCTGCATCCTGCATGATTCTCAATGAAGGTATCTGAACTTCAATGGGTAGGACAGCTTCCATACTGTATACCAAAGAGAAAGGAGTTGCCCATGTTGACGTACGCACTATGGTACGGTAACCGTGAAGAGCAAATGGTAACATCTCATGCCAATCTTTGTAGTTCACTGTCATCTTCTGTATGATCTTTTTGATGTTCTTATTAGCAGCCTCCACAGTGCCATTCATCTTTGGCCGGTAAGGAGAAGAGTTGTGATGCTGGATTTTGAATTGCACGTAGAGTCTGGAGATCATAATATTATTGAGATTGGTACCATTATCCATAATGATTCTTTCTGGAATGCCATACCGACAGATAAGGTTATGTATGATGAATCGGGCCACAATGTTCTTAGTAACAGAAGCAAATGAAGTCACCTTGACCCATTTTGTGAAGTAATCGATGGCAACAAGGATGAAACGGTGCCCATTAGAATCTATGGGTCTGATCTCTCCAATCATATCGATTACCCACATTGAGAATGGCCAGGGAGCAGTCAAGACGTTCAAGGGGACTAGGGGCACATGTATTTTATCAGCATAGATCTGGCACTTGTGACAAGTTCGTGAATGCTGATAACAATCTGCTTCCATAGTGGACCAGTAGTATCCTACCCTCAGAATCTTCTTAGCCATTGTATGCCCGCTAGAATGGGTTCCAAAGGTGCCTTCATGCAAATCTGCCATAATTTTCTCTACTTCACTTTTATCCATGCACTGAAGCAAATTAAAATTGTGATTGCGCTTGTAGAGGATTCTGTTACTGAGGAAGAATTTGGCAGAGAACCTTCTTAGGAATTTCTTATCATTGAATGAAGCACCTTCAGGATACTCTTGGGCTTCGAGATATATTTTGAATTCATGGAACCAAGGTTTGTCCACTACCTCTTCAGTATCAATCTCATGGAAGTATGCTGGTTCGTCCAATCTTTCAACAGTGATCTGAGGAGCTTCATCATCCCAATTGACCTTGAACATGGATGACATAGTAGCTAGCGCGTCCTCTAGTTGATTTTCATCTCGTGGAAAATGCTCAAAGGTAATTTCTTCAAAGTATGGAATTAATGTCAGCACATGTTCCCGGTAAGAGATGAGATTAGGATGCTTCGTGTCCCATTCTCCTTTTACCTAAGTGATCACTAGGGCCGAGTCTCCAAATGCGCTCAATAATTTGATCCTCAAGTCAATAGCGGCTTTGAGACCCTAATACATGCTTCATATTCAGCCATATTGTTGGTACAATTGAAACATAGCCTGGCAGTGGAAGGAGTATGACATCCTTCGGGAGATATGATCACAAGACTGATGCCATTGCCGAGTGCGTTGGAAGATCTGTCAAAAACCATAGTTCATCGGGATCCAGGTTCAGGTCTGTCATACGATCTAAGTTCTTCACAATCATTCACTAACATGATGTCCTCGTCCGGGAATTCAAAATTCATGGATTGATAGTCGTCCTCGGCCTGATGAGCCAAATGATCAGCTAGTACACTTCCTTTTATTACTTTTTAGGTAGTATACTGAATGTCATATTCGGTCAGGACCATTTTCCATCTTGCTATCCTTCCGGAGAGAGCGGGCTTCTCAAAGATGTATTTGATAGGATCCATCTTAGATATCAATAAGGTAGTGTGAGTCAACATGTACTGTCTTAGCTGGTGAGAAGCCCATGCCAGAGCACAACAAGTTTTCTCGAGCAGTGAATATCTGGTTTCATAGTCGGCAAACTTTTTGCTCAGGTAGTATATTGCATGCTCTTTTCGACCAGACTCATCATGCTGCCCCAACACACACCCCATTGAATTCTCTAATACTGTTAAGTGCATGATCAGAGGTCTCCCTTCAACCGGAAGCATCAAAATTGGAGGCTCTTGAATATATTCTTTGATTTATCCAAAGTCGGTATGGCAATCGTCATTCCATTTCACTGCTTGATCTTTCTTCAGTAATTTGAAGATTGGATCACAAGTAGCGGTTAGATGGGAAATGAATCTGTCAATGTAGTTTAGACGTCCCAAGAATCCCCTAACCTCCTTCCCAGTGCAAGGAGTTGGCATTTCTTGTATGGCTTTAACCTCTGCAGGGTCTACTTCAATACCTTTTCTGCTGACAACAAAGCCTAAGAGCTTACCAGATCTTACTCCAAAGATGCACTTATTCGGGTTCAGCCTCAGTTTCTATTTCTTCAATCTTTCAAACAGCTTTTGTAGGTGGTCAAGGTGTTTCTCTTCAGTTTGAGACCTGGCTATCATATCATCAACCTAGGCCTCTATCTCGTGATAGATCATATCGTGGAACAAGGCTACCATGGCACACTGATATGTTGATCCGGCGTTCTTTAACCCAAATGGCATAACTTTGTAGCAGAAATTGCCCCACTGCGTGACAAAGGTCATTTTCTCCATGTCCTCAGGTGCCATTTTGATCTGATTGTACCTAGAGAAACCATCCATGAAGGAGAATATCTTATGTTATGTAGTGTTGTCAACCAGAACATCAATATGGCGAAGCGAAAAGTCATCCTTGGGGCTTTCCCTATTCAGGTCTCTGTAATCCATGCACATACGTACCTTACCATCCTTCTTAGGTACCGAAACAACATTAGCAACCCATTATGGATAAGAGGTAACAACTAAGAAACTGGCGTTGAACTGCTTCATGACTTCATCCTTGATCTTTTCTGACATCTCTGGCCGCATACGACGAACCTTCTGTTTCACTAGAGGGCAGTCTGTTTTTGTCGAAAGACGATGGACCATGATATCAGTGTTGAGTCCTGGCATGTCTTTGTATGACCAGGCAAAGACCTTAACATAGTCATGTAGCATCTGAATTAAACGCTTCTTGACACTATGCTCCAGATTGGCACCTATCTTGACTTCCTTCTTATAATTTTCAGTACCCAATTTTACTATCTCAACTGGCTCTTCATGGGGCTGTGTTGCCCTTTCTTCCTGTTGTAACAGTCTGGCAAGTTCCCCTGGTACTTCACAATGTTCCTCACCTTCATCCTCGACTTGGTAGATCGGATTTTAAAAGTCATTATTGGCAATAGAAGAACCATTATCAATGGGATCTAGGGTGGATGTGGATCTGCAGTTTGATATGTGAGTGTGTGTAAAAGCATAGCTATTTTTGATAAAGTAAAAAGTAGAAAATAAAAACAAGGAGCATAAAATCTGCATGCAAAACGTCCAATGATTTATTAATGACATGTGAAGATAAAGTAATAACCCTTACAGATAGACCATTCTGCCTCAGGTAAGATACAAGGTTTTAGAGTTTCAATTGTTTAAATATTACATATCCAAAAACTAAAAGACAATTACTCTTGAATAAAAGTAATAGGAACAAAATCTTTGGCCTCTCAATTGTTGAGTCCACCGCTGATGGTTGGGAAGATCCACTTGTCCATGTCACTGTCACTATCACTGTCCTCCAACGCATTGACTCCATGGTTACTGATGCGTAGTGGCGGTCCCCCAACGCGAGCACGACGAACAGCTCTTTGGGCCTCTGAAGTAAAACCCAAACCAAACTTGTCAGATTTGTAGGGAAAATCCAGAAGTTGGCCCCAAATGGTACACCCCCTTCTTCAACTACTGCTTTGGCATCCTTCAGAGAAGCCATCTTTAACGGAGGTCTGGTAATCTTTGGAACCTTAGTAGTAATCCTGGTTACAGCAACTGTCTGTGGAACCTCCTCAAATTTCTGACAGGGGGTCTCAATGAACTCTTCGTCCATCTCAACGTACCTGAAAGAGTTCAGGTGGCTCACCATGTACTCCTCCTTGCCATGGACAGTGATAATCTTCCCATTAACTTGGTACTTCAACATTTGATGCAGAGTAGAAGTAATGGCACTGGCCCCATGGATCTAGGGGAGGCCCAATAGATAGGAGTAAGATGGGCGGATGTCCATCACGTAGAATATGGGGTCAAAAGTCTGAGTACCAACTTTGATTGGGATTTCCACCTCCCCGTGCACCATTCTCTTGGAACCATCGAAGGCCCTCACCATAATATTATTAGGCTTCAGTGTGAGTCCTTTGCAATCTAATATGTCCAAAGCATTCTTGGGTAAGACATTCAACGATGAACCCGTATCCACAAGCACATGAGCTAGGGTAGTTCCCCTGCACTCAATAGAGACATGCAGATCATCATTATGCTTTCTTCCCTTGGATGTTAAATCTTCATCAGAGAAACCAAGCCCATTATCAGCTGCCAAACTAGCAACGCAGTTCTTGAATTGATCGGTGGAGGTCTCTTGAAGCACATGGGCAGACTTCAGGAATTTTACTAAGGCCTTAGCATGGGCTTCAGAATAACAGTAGGGCCAGCATTGAGATTTTCGAAGGGGTCTGCCCCAACTGCTCCACAATGTTGTAATCACTCTTCCTTATGATCTTTAGTATTTCTTCCATTTCCTTTTTAGAAGCCTCAGGAATGAATTCTTTGTGTGCCTTTGTCTGGACAGGCTCAACCAGTACCTATTTTCCCCTAGTCTCGGCTGACTCAGTAGCAGGGATAACAGTAGGAGTAGCAATGGGATTACTAACAGGAGTAGCTGCAGGAATAATCAAAGGAGTACAAACAGTCTTCGGAGATATTTTGGGAGAGGAAACCCTTCTGTTTCTCGTAATTTTACTGGTCCCGGCGATGTTATCGATGTCAAGATCAGTATCATCGGCAACTTTATTTTTAACAGCCAATGGGTCTTGCTTGACGCCATGGTAGTAGACGTCAGCCCCATAGTTCCAGGGAACAGCTTTATCATAGGAGTATGGTATCGGCCCAAAAAGGGTGATAATCAAAGGAGTAAATTTGGGAACGGATGTAATCCTGACGGGTCTTTTGGTGGAGACCCTGGAAGGATTGTCGGAAATGGTAATTATTGAGACATCTTCACACAAATTTCTTGCAAAGGGAACTTTCTCAAAAATAATTTCTTTGTTAATCATTAGGCGTTGGATACCCATCTTTAACGACAAACAAAAATCTGGTATAGACATACATAAGTGGCAACCTTCACCACAGCCTGGAAATAAATCGGCTCACAACAGATTCTCTTTAACAATCATAAGAAGAGTGAATAATTCATCCGCAGAGGAAAGAAATAGGTCGTCGTCAACAGCATTGACACCCTGGCCATGTTTGGGCATTGGTGCAGTTATTATATTAGGCGTCTCTAGAAGGTCAAACTCAATCTCCTTCGCCTCGATGAGATCCTGCACCTTATTTTTTAGAGCCCAACAATTTTTTGTATCATGCCCAAGACTCTCGGAATGATAGGAACATCGATCATTTGGGTTGTAGCGGGGAGATGTAGTATTGGGATTCTTGGGAGCTTTCTTTAGAGTCACCGGATTGGACTTCAATAGGTGTGGTAAAACCTGGGACAAGGTCATGTTGATCTGGGTGAACCGTCTTATGGGGGCATCTGGCCTGCGCTGATTATTTCATTGTTGATTTGATACAGGATTGCAGATCATAATAGCCCCTACCGTCGGACGATGTTCAGTTTTGTTTTGATTTCTCTGGCCATAAGCAGCACTGACCTCCTTCTTTCTAGTGAAGGGTTTCTTCATCGTAATTGAGGATGCATCCCTCTGAATCTTGCAACTCTTAATACCATCTTCTACCGGCTCACCAGTTAAGATCAGCTCAGTAAATCCGGTTGAAGAGCTTCCAATCAGATGGTTGAAGAATGGACCAGGCAACGTGCCCAAGAACATATCCACCAGCTCTCTATCAGATAGAGGAGGTTGGACTCTTCCCGCAAGATCCCTCCATTTCTGGGTGTAATCTTTGAAACCTTTTCCAGAACCCATATACATACTTTGGAGTTGTGTACTAGTTGGAGCGAGGTCAGCATTATATTAGTACTGCTTGTAAAAAGCAGCAGCCAGATCTTACCAATTACGAATGTTGGTTCCTTCCAGCTGATAGAACCAATCCAACTACGTCCCTGACAAACTTTCCTGGAAGAAATGTACCCATAGGTTCCTATAAGTAGTATGGGGTCGGATCTTCCTAACATACGACCTTAAGTGCAGCTTAGGACAGGAGACACCGTCATATTTACAAAATGTGGGAACTTTGAACTTTGGTGGAATGACCACCCCAGGAACCAAACCTAATTCTTCAAAAACCAGACCAGGTACTCTCTGAATTTCCATGGCATTGAGACGATCCTTCATTTGTTTAAATTTGTCATCAGCGGGAGGATATTGTTCTTCAGCATAGTCAGTCTCCTCTTCATCAGACCCCAGACTGTGATCTCCTTCTTTTGCCTTTTCTTCCTGATTATCTCCCTCATTTGACGGAGTTGCAAATTCTAGAGCTCACTTTGCTGGTTCTATGAACCTCCTTCCCATGTTTAGGACACCCACAGTTTTCTTTGTCTTCTTCTTCTTGTCTTTGATCATGAGTGCCTTCAGGTCTTCTTATCCTTTATCCAGAGTCAGGAACATCTGTTGGAATTGAGCATTTTGTGCTTGAAGATCCTTCATCATTTGTTCGATATCCATCTTACTAAAATAAATAGTAGAAAGATAAGGAAACTTGTTATGAAAAACCTATTTGTGTTATGATGCATGAACATGCGTATGCAAATGATTTCAAAGACCCATAAGATTTTAAGCAAAAGGAACAAACATCAATTTCATTAATAAGTTCAAATTGAGTACAAACATGCCCCTTGGGCTTACAATGGAGGAAACAAAATACAAAATAAACTTCTAAGACAAAAAGGTCGAACGCATCCTCTTCAGTGTAATGTAGGCGT
This sequence comes from Vicia faba, assembly GCA_948472305.1. Lineage (NCBI taxonomy): Eukaryota > Viridiplantae > Streptophyta > Magnoliopsida > Fabales > Fabaceae > Vicia > Vicia faba. The sequence goes on from OX451737.1 coordinate 1,484,784,395, forward strand.
TCATACTTTGCTTTTCATGAAGCTCTTTTGTAAGCTCCAGGACCTTCTCCTCACTGGCATAAAATTGGTTCACAAAGGTATCTCGTTCTTCCTTGAGCTGGATCCAAGATTTTTGCAATTCTTCAAAGTTTGTTGGTATATCAGGATGAAAAATGATGTGAGACTCATCGTCCTGAACAATAGACTCAGAAATCACTGGCAGGATAGCAACGTATGGCATCATAAGACTTTGAGCACGATCTCGCACCCATTTGAGGTATGGCTCCAAAGGGATGTAGTTCTTGCGCCCCAAGGTGCTGCTATCAGTCTTCTTCACCATTCCCCAAGCACGGATGAACCTCTGGTGATAACCTTGTAGATCATTTGAATAGTCGAACACAATACCTTGGGTGAGCATATCGTGGGGACCATCCATCCGGGCATAACCAAACTGATGTAGGGCTAAAGAGGGGTTGTAGGTGATGCCTCCTCTAATGCCAAGGAGTGGCACATTAGGAAATTTTCTCCAGTGATCAATAAAAGATATATCTTCTTGAGAGAGAGGGCATCAATAGATATCAGAGTGAGAAAGAGACATTAACCTCTGATTCCACCTTAAGCATAACTCATTCTTCATTACCGACCGAGGAATGTGGAAATAAACCACTTATAGAGCAGAGGCGTACAACATATAAGAGTTCCTTATTTCTTCATAGTACGAGTGTGGAGTGAATGCAGCATATCTCCGAGCAATGTAGGCACTGGATTGCGAGCAAGGAAGATGTTAATGGCACTGACATCTATAAATTGGTCTGAGTTAGGGAACAGAACCAACACATAGATAAAGATAGCTAAGACATCTTCAAAGGCATGGTAACTCATAGCATCTAAGAATATATGAGCTTTCTTCATTAGAAAAATTTGCAAGGAGGACCTTAACTCCACTTCTTCTTTCCCAGTTGTACTCAATGTCAGATGGTTTCAAATGCAAAGCTATGACAACACTTTCACAAATTGGATCTTATTCTAAACCAGTGAAAGGTAATTGCTCCAATATAGGAGAACCAAGTATTTTGGAGAATTCTTCCAGCGTGGGCACCAACTGATAGTCTAGAAATGTGAAGCAATGTGCTTAGGGTCGAAGAACTGGAACAGGACAATCATCAGACCTTCGTCAAAAACAGTAGTAACCAAACTGAGCAGGTGACCATATCTCTTATTGAATGATAAGATCTCAGGAACTTTTACGACTAATTCCTTGAGTTTTGGAGGGACCTCTACAAAATTGATCCGGATAGTCTTTCTGCAAGTTGAATCCATGCCCTACAAAAAAGATAAATCCATAGGCCCTTGAAATGGTTAGCGTACATGTTATGATGCTTATGATGTTATGATTATGCTTTAAAATCACAGATATGTCAAACAAGTCACACAAAGAACCTAGGTTTAGAGGCTTGCATGAGTTTTAAAGGTAAGTACCCTCTTGAAGTTTAGTTGGCTTAATTTGTCCTAGAAAGTAAGCGGGTTCTAAGGAGCCTCATATCACTGATATTTCTTTTAGGCATTGTTTTAGCTCAAGCACCGAAGTATTGCATCCAAAATATCCCAAAAGTCTAATCTCAATGAGTTTAGTATCGAGTATCAACAAATCTTCGGTCGAAACCAAATCCGACCATCTCAATACTTTCTAATGGCTTAGGATAAGTCAATCAAAGGTTCTACAGGTCAGTTAGCGCTTAACGACACTATAAGGAAGCCTAATGTTATCCATGACTGACTCAAGGAACATTAGTACAAACCAGAGTATCACGCTAACGTGGCTATCACTTCGTCCATATCGTTCTATGTTGTACAACCTCCATGATTTATTGCCACTAAACTAAAAAGGTGCCCCAGATCCAGGTGAAGGATCTTTAACAATAACCCAAACAAAGACCCAAAAAATGTAAAGCATACAAGTCAAACAATGAAAGTAAATAAATGTGATCTAGCCCTAAGGTAACCCCACTTTTAAAATTTTCCCATGCAGAGTCGCCAGTTCTGTAATGCGGTGGGAGAACTGACTTGGTTGTTTTGTGTTTTATTGCAAATTTTGCAGTTAGCAAGAGTCACCACCGACTTTTCTATTATCCAAAAGGAAAGGTTGAAAAGAACAGGAAAGACCTTTGAGATGTTTTCTTGAGTTCGGGGGGTAGATTATGAAAAGGGAAGGTGTTAGCACCCTTTCCATCCATGGTTTTCCATGGGCTCTTAGTTGCTTTCTAGATCACTTGCTTTTTGTTTGAAAATGTGCTTTGTGTGGTCTTTGAAAGTATTTTGTAAAGATGTCATCGTTTAGGCAAAACTTTGTAATGATTCTCGTTCGTAAGAATGTATACAAAGTGTTGATCCTTTGAAAATGTTTTCAAGTTTGAAAGGTGTTTTGAAAGTGTTGGTGTTTGTTTTTAAAATAGCAAGGATGTTTTGGTTTTGAAATTGAGCAAGCAACTAGGAACAATCTACCTACTGAAAAGTCTTTCATATTTATTTCCTCTTTCCTTTGACATTGTTATCTTACCATTGATTTGGTATGTAACCCTGTCTTTGGATGTAAAAGGGACGAGAAAGGGTTATCGTATAGCCATGATTAGCAATATTGTAAGATATCTTAGCATTTTCTTTATGGACTAAGATCATTTTGAAAGACAACATAGATAGCGTCATCGAGGGACTATGATCTTGTATTTGCTTATTTTTGCTAAGATACCTCACATACATAATATGGTCATTTTTGTAAGGCAACAAAGTGGATTTACCCTAAGGGTGTATGTGTGCAAGTGTATTGGTTTACATGTTTGATTTGTCTTGATTAGGTTTTTTCTAAGCATTGATTTTATCTTCCCATACAAACCCTAATTACTAGCATTTGTATATAAAGTATTAAATTGCGGAAAATAAAAATACTAAGCTATTACATCATTTAGGGGGAGGGGATATACAAATTACAAATGGGGAACTGCAAGAAAATTAAATCTAATTAACTATTACAACCATATTGAATAATGTACAAGAATTAAAATAAAGTATAAAAATGATAAATGGAAAAAGTAATGAATTTTTTTGGATTTTTGTTTAGAAAAAGGTTTTTTTTTGTTTTAACCTAATTGACAAGAAGAAAATTAATTAACTTAAAAGTAAGAAAATTAAACTAAGTTAATTAAAAGAATATTTTTTAGGTTTTTTTTATGATGTTTTTTGTGAAAGGGTTTTAATTAAATTAAACTAGTATGAAAAAATTAATTAATTAAAAATCCTAAGTTTCTAAATTAATTTTAATTAAAAGAGAAAATAAACTAAACCTAATTCTAATTATTATTTTATTTAAGAAAATAAATTAAATTTGTATAAGAAAATATTTTGTCTTTTTGGTCTTCAAGGAAATAAAATATAAATATATTATTATTACCTAAATAATAAATAAAAATGTTTGTGGGATTTTCATTAATAAAAATAACAATATTATTAATATTAATAATAATAAAAATAAATTAAAAAAATAAAATGTGAAGATGAAGTCAGGGGTGTAAAACATATTTTGAGTGTATGTGTGTAAAAAAGTTTATGGTCTGGCCCAATGCAGTTTTTTTTAGAAACATAAATAAAAGAAAAGGCTGCATGTATGAAGCAAACGGGGGATGATGTTAAGAAAAAAAGTCAGGCCTATGGGGTGGAGTCCCAAGCGCTACCTGAAACAAAAAAGGAAAAATGACAAAAATGTGAAAAAATGTAAAAGGCAGCGCTGAGGTTCGAACCCACGACCTCTACCAATAACGTGCGCTGCCTTACCACTACGGTGGTTGTACATCCGTTAACTTAAATGAAAGAATAAATGGATAATGTAAAATGTCTCCATGACCTGTACTTCGTCTTTAACCTTCAGCCAGTCAGACCATCTGTATCTCATTCATTTCTCAACAAAAATGGAAAATGCAAACATGAAAGTTGTGCTATTTTTCCTCATGAATCTAACCATGTAAACAACTAAAGCTATAGATCAAAGATGAATGAGAATTTATTTGGCCCTAATTTGAACCCTAATTTTTTCAGAAACTTCAAACTTAAAATTCTCTAAGCTCAAGCCATGTAAATGAAAACTATGGATATGTACAGCTTCAGGGCAATGATATCTATATTTTTGCTTCAGAATATATGCACAAAAGATGCTTGTATCAAGATTTTGAAGTTTGAAAACTTACATCTTGCAGCTGGAGTCGAGTATGGAGTTTCAGCAACTTTTAAGTTGCCCTGATGATCTGTTTAGCTTTCCAGGACCTCCTTGAGTGTATTCCAACCCTTGCTTTACTTTGAAAGTCCTTGAATCCCTCTAACCAAGTTGACCTGCAAGCTCAGTTTTTGAAAATGGTGGATTATTCAAATGGAGTTACCTTCCAACAACAAAGGCCTGGATCACTCCTATGTGATGTATAGAAGGTGTTTGGATGGTTGAAACTCAATACGCACGAGTGGATTTGGAGATGGCTATGTGAAGTTCAAAACTGTCAAGTTATGGCAAATTCTGAGTTGTAGAGTGCTTAGGGGTGTTTTGGAATGCTTGAGCCCTCTTTTTTAGGTTACATAAGAGTGTCTTGATATATAAGAAAAGGTTTGGATACTTGAGGTGTTCAGAATCACCAGATCATAAGTTATGGGATTTTGACTTGTTTTTGAAGCAAGCTTGACAAGTATGGTTTCAAGGCAATGTACAAAGCTATCTAGAGTGGTTACCAACTTTAAACATGCTTATCTAACTTTGTAGAGGAAGGTTGCGCAGAAGGAACAAGTGTAAAGCTCAATGCAAGTTGACTTTGCATAAAGCTTGCTTTATGTAAATGGCAATGGTGCCTTTGTGTCATTAATGGAAAATTATCTTGTATAAAGCTTGAATAAAATGGATAATAGCTCAAAAGCAAGTGTAATCTTCTGATTAGGGAGAGATTTTTAGGTTTAGAGGCCTGCAAAGCAAGATTGTGCATAATAGGTTTGAGATTTGAATTCTTGTTCATCACAAAAATGACCTATAATTCCAGTTTGAAACCCTAACTTTCTCTCTTCGATTCTCCTTGCTCAAGAATGATCTCAAGGATTTCTTGGACATTTTGGAAATCTTGTAATGTGCTCTATAATCCATCTTTGAATAACTTTTTCAAAATCCAAGTGGAACTATGTGAAACTTGGCCAAGAAGTTAGGTCAAAATCCTGACAAAAAATGCTCAAAATTTCACTGTGTTTTAGTTTCATGACCATGACTTCATAGATTAATAACTTGAGATCCAATAATATCTAGGAGAATTTTTGTAAAGAAATGTTTTAGATCTCATGGATATCTATAACTTGCATTTTTAAAGTTTCTTTTAAATCAACTTGCATCATAGTGAAAAATTGGCTCAAAATTGTGAAAAAATATGAAGTTTTCAACACTTAGAAAAATTTCTAAGTTTGGAAACTTTGACTTTTCAAAATGAAATCTTTACTTTTTGATTTCTTGATGAAAAAGTTTCATATTTTGACATGTTTTGATGAATTGTGATCTTTGACACTTGATTTTGACCAAAAAGTCAAAGTTTGACTTTTCAGTGTATAGTTGACTTTTGATCAGTTGACTGAAAATCAACTATCAATCAATTGATCTTGAGGGATGTTTTGAGTCATGCCATTAGGTTAAAATGATTCAATTTAAACCTTGAGATCATGTCTCAACCAAATAACCATTTGCTAGGTCAAAAATCAGAAATTGCCCTTTCTCAATCAAAACCCTAATTTTGACTATTTTTCCCTTTTGATGATCTGATCAAATTTCTTGAGAAATTATGGTCCAAACTTGATAAAATGATACATATGAGTTTATAATGTTAATATGGATTAAAAATTATTAAGTTTGACTATAAATTGGCCACAGTTGACGTTTTCCCCAATACAGTTGATTTTTAGGTCAATTGTTCAATTGACTGAGCAAAAATGTGATCCAAGACTTGAAACCTTACATGAGCAATCTTGGGGGTCCATAATGATCCATGAAAGTTATATGAGGCATTAAAAGTTCAATTATACTTGTGCAATCTCAAACCCTAATTTCAGTCATCAATGCTTAAGGAGATGTCTTGAGTCGATCAACCCTTGTGCAATCTTGAACCAAAGGAGATCTTGTGAGAAAATGTTTGATAAATGAGAGGGAAAATTTTGGGGTACAACACTTGGTATTATGATATCAAGCATTTTCTATAGACTCAGGAATACATGGTTGGTGCATCAATTAAAGATAGAAAGACATTGAGAATGTTGGCAGGTAGCTTTTTCCTCAATGAAGATGTGTTATACAAAAGAAAACATGACATGGTCTTGCACAAATGTGTGGATACACACGAAGCTGACATGTTGATGCACGAAGTCCATGAAGGTTCCTTTGGTACTCATTCCAATGGACATTCGATGGCAAAAAAGATGCTTAGGGCAGGTTACTATTGGCTGACAGTGGAATCTGACTGTTACGAATTTGCAAAGATGTGCCATAAGTGCCTGATTTATGCTGACAAAATTCATGTGCCTCCGACACTTCTCAATGTTATTTATCCCCTGTGGCCTTTCTCTATGTGGGGTATTGACATGATTGGAATGATTGAACTAAAGGCGTCTAATGGACATCGTTTCATTTTAGTGGCAATTGACAACTTCACCAAATGGATGGAAGCAACTTCATATGCTAATGTTACCAAGAAGGTGGTAGTGCGCTTTATCAAGAACAATCTCATATGTCAGTATGGTGTGCCAAGTAAGATTATCACCGACAATGGCTCAAATCTGAATAATAAGATGATGATAGAACTTTGTGAAGAATTCAAGATTGTCCACCAAAATTCATCTCCCTACAGGCTAAAGATGAATGGGGTTGTTGAAGTTGCTAAATAGAACATCAAGAAGATCATCCAGAAAATGGTTGTTACCTATAAAGATTGGCATGATATGCTCCCTTTTGCTTTGCATGGGTATCGAATATATGTCTGCACTTAAACAGGGGAAACCCCGTCTCCCTCGTGTATGGCATGGAAGCAGTGCTTCCCGTTGAGCTTGAGATTGCCTCTTTATGTGTGATAATGGAAACCAAGTTGTCAGAGGCTGAATGGGTCCATAATAGGTTTGACCAGTTAAATTTGATTGAAGAGAAGAGAATGACGGCTTTGTGTCATGGTCAGTTATACCAGAAGAGAATGAAGAAAGCTTTTGATAAAAAGGTCAAGCCTCGTGAATTTAGAGAAGGCAACCTCGTGCTCAGGAAGATCATATCTTTTAACGCTGATTCTAGGGGCAAGTGGACTCCCAATTTTGAAGGCCCGTATGTTGTCAAGAAAGCCTTCTTTGGAAGTGCATTGATTCTTGAAACTATGGATGGCGAGGAGTTCCAACGTCCTGTGAATGCTGATGCAGTCAAGAAATACTTCGCCTAAATAAATAAAAGAACAGCTTTCTAAGTCGAAAACCCGAAAGGGTGGCTTAGGCAAAAAGGAGCGTCTTGGTAGGCTGATAACCCGAAAGGGCGGTCTAGGCAAAAATTAGAGACATAAACAGAATAAATTTTCCCGCTAGGTTGAAAACCCGCAAGGGCAATCTAGGCAAAAGTTAGGGATTTCTTGGCAAGTAACTGCATCAGCCAAGACTTGATCATTGAAGCAAAAATCTTCTTGGACTCTCATCATACTTCAACAGAAGTCACATCTCAGGAATTCAAAGTTGTTAGGGAGAATAGTGGTCATTGTATTTCAATGTATCTTTTCCAATGTATTATCATTTTCCAAACTTTGTAATCATCTATGGAGTCTCGCCATTCGCAGACTACCATTCTATTAATAAAGTTTGAGCTTTTATCCAATTCTTGGCAATTCATATTTTATTCAGCTTACAAAGATTTCGTTTATTATTGATAGTAATTTTCAAAGCAAACAGATTAAATAGCAAAAATTATCCTTTTGAAAAGAATTTACAAATTACTTCTTGCTTTAGATTTTGTGACTCAAAAAGAACAAAAATAGTGACTCCAAGGATGGACAAACTCTGAAACTTTGGAAGTATGAATTCCCCCGGAATGCTCTCCGAGATCACTTTTGCTGGTATGAGTATGATTTTCTTGTGCTTCTCACATAATTGAAGATAATACCAATTGATGTATGGTGCGGTGTTGCGTTTGTGATTCCGTTTTCCTCATTCAAGTCTTGGTTCATTTTTTGGGTCTGCATGGTATGAAGTCTCTACCCCAGATTCCCCAGTAACGTCTTCACTCACATGACGAAAGCCTTTTCCCCTTTGTGTGCTAAGATGGAATAATTGGAAATCATCGCCCTTTGCAGTACTAGCATTATTGTTGTTGTTCGTTTCGCAGGCAACCAGACAAGGGCGGTATCTTTTCTAAGAAGTGTTGAAACAGTGGTCAACTTTTTGGGTTTTCTACCGCCAAGTTCTGGGTTTAATTTAAAATCCCCATAAGTTCGATTTATTACTGTAATGTTTGACTTCTTAAATTCTCAAGTAAAGTTGAGATAACATCTATCCCTGAAAACTGTTATCCCCATTAGGTTTCATAATTTCTCCCTAGAGAAGTTGATGCAATCATCACTCTCACTATGCCAAACAAGCGCATAGACAAAGCTTTTTTTGGTCATAGACAGTGCTTCAAAGTGCTGCCTAAACCAGCGCTTCTATAAGTAAAGGCAGCGCTTTAGATTAATGTAAAAGCGCTGCTATATGTCCCCTTTAGCAGCGCTTTCTTATCCACCCCTTTAGCAGCGCTTTCACTTTAGAGAGCGCTTTGTTAAGTACACCTTTAGCAGCGCTTTCTCATTTTAGACAGCTCTTTAGACAGCGCTTTTTGCATCGCTTTAGACAGCGCTTTTCTTTAAAAGTGATGTCTGTTCCCCACCTTAGGCAGCGCTTTCCCATTTTAGGTAGCGCTTTCTCCCTACTTTAGACTATGCTTTTCTTAAAAGCGTTGTCTGTTCCCCACCTTAGGCAGCGCTTTCTCCCTACTTTAGACAGTGCTTTTCTCATTAAGCGTTATCTAATGTTAACAAAATTTTTAAAATATTAGACATATTTTCACTTACAGAAGCGCTATCCAATATCTACAATAAATTTTAACTAGATTTTCTCCATATTTTGCACCAGATTTGGTAGCTTCAATCCAATATATATGAATCAAATTTGCATATACAAAAAATCTACATATATATAAATGATGATATATACAACAACAACTTGAAAATTGATGATACAACTTGAAAATTCTAAAAACTCTAAATTGATGTTTAATCTACATATTACTATCTTCAAGAATTTCTAAAAAACAACAACAAAGATCTTGTTAGTTCTATCTTCTACATCTGCACCTATAACCTGAAACAAAACCAAAAGATCGAAATTCATACCATGATAAAATAAAACTTTATTCCAATTTATACTCAAAACTCAAAAGTTGTACTCAAAATTCTCATCAATGAAAGAAGACAATATACCTTATAAAATTCCCAACTCCATAATGAATTGACACCATTCCTCCATAAGTTCATCCAATTGATCTTTTGAGTAATGAGCACAATTGAATTCGTCAAAGTACTACATAATAATATAACATAGTATGTGATTTAGTTAAAACACTATGCCATTTTTTGAGAAATATTAAAATAATTCCTAAGTTAGAAATTCATACCATGGATGGAATCTCTATTCTATCTAAAAGAAGCATTTATTTCATAAACCTCAAGATGAAATAACCGCAATCTATACCATTACATTGACGAGGACACTACACATGGAAAGAAAATATAGATATATATCAGGATATACCCCTTAACTTGTTTTATCAAGTATCATCACTAATATAATCAAAATTGTGAAAAATATACCTGCACTCTGATCCACGTAATGTTGTTGGCTCTACTCTTTTGTACTTGAATACCTCTTTGTGATCGAAAAGCTTATAGAACGCTATAATAAAATATAAATGGCTATTTAGAACAATCTCACATAGATAAATAAATATACACACAAATATTTAGAACAATCTCACTTACGTATCAATCATCTTCTTCAAATCTAGGTATGTTGTCCAATCATTGTATAATGAATCCGGATAGAATACAATCTTTCTAACAGGATTAATCACAAGCAACAACCAAATGTCCACTGTAAAATTAAACAAATGTTAGATGGAAAGTTTCTACACAACATCAAAAATCGAAAAATTATAATAGATGAATTTAGGATGAAAATCTAACCCGTTGTCAGTATTATATGGTAAAAAGAACAAATTACTCCAAATTGACCGAAAGAAAATCACACAATTTAGTTATGACGCTTCTTACTTTTTCTGGAAAAATAGAACATTTACCTATTGGTATAAAATGCTCTATTATAACATGGAAATCATGTGTCTTTAAACTCTTTAACTTGAGTTCTTTCATAGACACAAGTCTTCTAATATCTGAAGAGTAACCTTCTGGAACTTTAACTTCACTTAGAAACGTACACAATATTTTTTTCTCCTTTCTAGATAAAGTATAAGCAGCAGGCGGCAGATATGTTCGTGTTCCTTTCTTCATGGGTCCTAATTCAGTTCTTATTCCCATATGTATCAAGTCCTTTCTTGCTTTAAGGCCATCCTTAGACTTTCCTTGTATATTGAGTAACGTACCAATAATACTTTCAAATACATTTTTTTCAATATGCATAACATCAAGAAAATGTCTTACATACAACGACTTCCAATATGGAAATTAAAAAAAATTGACCTCTTCTTCCACCCGCCTTTGACAAGCGTATTTGCAAAAGGCTTGCCAAACTGAGTACTTATATATTTCACCTTCTCAAAAACTTGGTCACCTGTCAACATAGGTGGAGCTCTATCATGTTCTGGATTTCCATTGGATGCCTTTATCCACCCATGGTAGTGATGATTAGAATTTCAGAATCTACGATGAATGAGAAATACATTCTTTTTACAAAATTCTAATCTCTTCCAATTTGTGTGTTCTTCACAAATAGGACACGCTTTTTGACCTTTAATGTTATACCCTGATAGATCTCCGTATGCCGGAAAATCATTAATTATGCCAAACAACATCGCCCTCAAATTGAAACTTTCTTTCCTATATCCGTCATAAACCTCCACACCGTTCTCCCACAAAATCTTTAAAACTTCGATTAACGGTGTCACGTATACATCTATGTCAATCCCTGATTGTTTAGGTCCAGAAATTAACATAGATAACATCATGTACTTGCGCTTCATACATAGCCATGGAGTTAGGTTATAAATACTCATAATCATAGGCCATGTGGAATGTGAGATACTTTGAAAACCATGCGGGTTCATTCCATCTGTAGATAATTCCAAGCGAAGGTTTCTTGCTTCTCCTCCAAAATCAGGATAATCATTATCAATTTTCGACCACTATGGTGAATCTTCCGGATGTCGAAACTTTCCATCAATAATTATTTCATCTGCATGCCAAGTCAAGTGTCTTGCATGTGTTTCACTATGAAACATGTGTCTAAATCTCGGAATTATAGGAAAATACCATAAGACTTTTGCTGGAGACATTTTTTTCTTATATCGAGATAAACCGCATTTAAGACACTCATTTAAAGATGCTTATTAGTTTCGAAACAAAATGCAATCATTTGGACAAGCATGTATCTTATCATAGCTTATGCCAATAGAGCACAACATTTTTTTGGCCGCATATGTTTGATTAGAAAGAACATTATCCTCTGGAAGCATATCTTTCATAAGGACTAATAACTCTGAAACTTTTATCTTACAATCCGTTGCCCGCCTTTAAGTTGTACAACTTTAATACTGCGGACAATCTTATGAATTTAGTGCAACCTTTATACAATGGTTTCTCTGCATCGCTTACCGATCTCTCAAACATTTTGGGACAATCCTGAAGATCTTCTTCAAGTGATTCTGTAATCTCTTTGACACGATCACAACCGTATGTATCTCTGCCATTGTCATCTGAAGCATATGTCGTATTACCCCTCAGTTCAACATTCCCGTTACTTTTCTCACCATGAAATATCCAACATGTATTACTTCGATCAATTCCATTCCTCAGTAAATGTGATTCCAATCAAACTGTGTCAACCTGACCCCCATAACAACAACCCAAGCAAGGACATTTCATTTGATTGGGGTTTTCGGCATGTTCAACAGCAAACTTAACAAATTCTAATACCTCATTCTCGTACTCTTTTAACAATCGATCAGAATACATCCATTTTTTATCCATGGTTTTACTACTAAGCAGCCTAAATAAAAACACTATAATTAATCACGTACCTATAACAAAAGAAGAACTAATTACTTGTAGAGAAGTCAACAACTTCTAGAACCACACAGTGTAAGATTTTGAAAGCGGCTATGAAATCGAGCAACAACTACATATAAACAATTAGGTTCACTACTTTAATTTCAAACATGTTTAAAACAAAACGGGTTTTAAGTTTATCTTGTAATATATTAATGAACCTAACTTTGTAAACTCCTTACCTGAGATGTTGATCTTTTAGAAAGCCAAGCTATTGAATATCACAACTCACAACTTTATCTCTGGCCTAATAACAAAAGAAAAACAAAATTATGTTGAAGAACTTTAGCACAGAATAAACTTCCTTTTATCTATAACTTCAAAGTTATCTAATTGCTCTCATTAGCAGTGTGGGAATAGAAAATTATACTATGAAGTCTTCACTCATCATTCTTGTCCATAACAACTAAGACAAGCAAATATTAAACTGCAAAGAATAAAGTTGAGAGAAAGAGTGCTAACTTATTCAAAAACTAAGACAAAAAAATAACATTACAGTTGTAAAATAGCCTCTTATGCCTTATATATGAGCATTATATGAAAAACCTTTTATGCCTTATATATGAGCATTACAGTAGTAAAATAGCCTCTAACACAATGCATTATATATGAGCATTTTCATGAAAAACCTCTTATGCCTCATTCTAGAATTCTATTGATTATCAACGCATTATAAGCAACAACAACTAAAACTTTATTACCTCAAAATCTCAGTATCACAATCAACAACAACGAGCAACTTCCTGAAACATTCAACACAATTTTTTGTCAACAACACGGTCCAAAAACATGCATGAGAAATCAAAATCACAGAGAAGAAAACAGAATGGAGTTGAAGAACTTACAAAATCGAGCAAAATAAAATAGAATTGCGGAGAAAATAAAATAAAATTGCGTTGAAAACAAAACAGAATCACGTTGAAAACAAAACAGAATCACGAAGAATCATTGTTGGATAATAGTTAGAGAATCACGTTGAAAAAGCTGTTCAAAATCAGTTGGTAAGCATCGTTGGAGATTTGGCCTGTTATGAGAATGAAAACTGTGTTTTAGGGTTTTAGTTTTTTTAATTTAGAAATAATGACCTTAGGCAGCACTTTTTATAAAGCGTTTTCTAATGTATTACCATTAGCAGCGCTTTCTAAATAAAAGTGCTTTCTGATGTATGCCCTATAGCAGCGCTTATGGCCTTAAGCAGCGCTTCTTAAAAGCGCTTTCTAAAGTAGGCCTTTTAGCAGCGCTTTTTCTCAAATTTCTCATTAGGCTATAGCAGTGCTTTCTAAAACAAACCTTTAGCAGCGCTTTAGGCCTATAACAACGCTTCCTACTGTTGGGCCTATAACAGCGCTTTGAGTTTAGGTAGCGCTTCTAGAATTTTTTTTATTTCAATTTTAATTGACTTTAGGCAGTGCTTTTTATAAAGCGTTGGCTAAATTGAGGATTAGGCAGCGCTTTTTCTTAACATTAGGCAGCGCTTTATTTCAAAGCACTGTCTAATATTTATAATTTAAAATTTAAAATTGTATCCTGATATTTAGCAGTGCTTCCATAAAGCGCTGCCTAAAGTGAGACTTATGCAGCGCTTTTTCTTAACTTTAGGCAGCGCTTTTTTCAAAAGCGCTGTCTAATATATATAATTTAAAATTTTAAAATTTATCGTGACATATAGCAGCGCTTTGATTTACAAGCGTTGTCTAAACTGTGCTGCCTAAGAGCTGTTTTGGCGTAGTGTCTTAGTATTGAAGAAAGTATTTTGGGTTCCCCTCAATGATGTGGTGTTGTACTCCCAATGAAGTCGGCATGAGGTTCCCAGTTAATATCTCGATGATGTGGTTTTCATCTACCCTGTTGAAATCAGTATTGCAATCCCCAATAAGAGTACAGCCCTTGAAACATTTGTTTTTCCCCATTGAAGTCTGTATGATATTCTCCGATGAAGCCTGGAAGAGAATGTTATATCCCTAAATTTGTTCTTATTTGTAGTTATGACTTGACTATTTTCGGATTATATTCCTTCCCACTAGAGTAAAGCCGTGAAATAGGAATTTTTTTCCTTAGTTGGTGCTTGCTTTCTTATGAAGTTTTTGTCCTGGATGTGATTTAGCCAAGTTTTGACTGTACCCAAGTTGGTTTTGTCTAGTTATCCCCAATGTTATATGTCTGTTTTGTCAGCATATACATAATAACCTTCATACATTCATGCATACATCATGCTTAGTTGAATTTATCAAATCATTGTTCATTTGCATTCATTAACATTTTGTTGGCGTATTACCCTGTTTTGCAGAGTTGTGCTATCCTCTCTCTAATAGAGTGTCAACCTTAAGCAGGAAGTGTATATTCTTTCGATTTCCCCACTGAGTTATCCCTCGTGGAATATTTTTTCCTATTCAGTGCTTTATCTGAGTGGAATGTGATCCCTTTTTGAGTTTATTTCTCATCAAGTGCAATCTCGGTTAACTGTTTCACTCCGATTTATTTCTGGTTTGAATCTGCAATCACCAACAACATTATTATTTTGATTTCTTTAAGCTTTCAGCCCTAGTTTAAGAATGTGTATTTATTTTGCACGTGAAGACTTTAGCTACACAGTAGGAATATATTGGCATTCCCCCCAGGAAGCCCTGTTTTCTTTCTCCAGGAAGCCATATTTCTTTCAGGAGGTCATTACAATTCCTTTTTATAACAGCAAGTGGCGGTCTCTTTATTTGAGCAACTTATACTTCCCTAGTAGGTCTGTTAGTTCCCGGAGAGGATTCATGATTTGTTACTCCAATGAATGGTAATCTTGTCATTATGGGAGATAGTTTGTTGTTGAGATTTGTTACTCCAATGAATGGTAGTCTCGTCATTATGGGAGATAGTTCATTGTTAAGGGTCGAAGAACTGGAACAGGACAGTCATCAGACCTTCGTCGAAAACAGTAGTAACCAAACTGAGAAAGTGACCATATCTCTTATTGAATGATGAGCTCTCAAGAACTTTTAAGACTAATTCCTTGAGTTTGGGAGGGACCTCTACATAATTGATTCGAATAGTCTTTCTGTGAGTTGAATCCATGCCCTACAAAAAAGATAAATCCACAGGCCCTTGAAATGGTTAGCGTACATGTTATGATCTTTATGATGTTATGATTGTGCTTTAAAATCACAGATATGTCAAACAAGTCACACAAAGACCCTAGGTTTAGAGGCTTGCACGAGTTTTAAAGGTAAGTACCCTCTTGAAGTTTAGTTGGATTAATTTGTCCTAGAAAGTAACCAGGTTCTAAGGAGCCTCATATCACTGATCTTTCTTTTAGGCATTGTTTTAGCTCAAGAACCAAAGTATTGCGTCCAAAATATCCCAAAAGTCTAATCTCAATGAGTGTAGTATCGAGTATCAACCAATCTTTGGTCGAAACCAAAGCTGACCATCTCAATACTTTCTAATGGCTTAGGATAAGTCAATCAAAGGTTCTAAAGGTCAATTAGCGCTTAACGACACTATAAGGAAGCATAATGTTATCCTTTACTGACTCAAGGAACATCAGTACAAACCAGAGTATCACGCTAACATGGCTATCACTTTGTCCATATCGGTCTATTCCGCACAGCCTCCATGATTCATTGCCACTTACCTGAAAAGGTGCCCCAGATCCGGGTGTAGGATGTTTAATAATAACCCAAACAAAGACCCAAAAAATGTAAAGCAAGCAAGTCAAACAAGGAAAGCAAGTAAATATGATTTAGCTCTAAGGTATCCCCACTTTTAAACAAAGTCCCCGGCAGAGTCGGCAGTTCTGTAATACGGTGGGAGAAGTGACTTGGTTGTTTTGCGTTTGATCGCAATTGTTGCGGATAGCAAGAGTCACCACTGACTTTTCTTTTATCCAATAAGGAAAGGGTGAAAAGAACAGGAAAGACCTTTGATATGATTTCTTGAGTTCGGGGGGTAGGTTATGAAAAGGGAAGGTGTTAGCACCCTTTTCATCTGTAGTTATCTACGGCTCTTAGTTTCTTGCTAGATCACTTGCTTTGTTTGAAAATGTGCTTGTGGTGTAAGTTTGAAAATATTTTGCAAAATGCCTTTGTTACAGCAAACTTTGTAATGATTCTCGTCTCTATAAGAATGCGTACAAAGTGTTGGTTTTAAAAATAATTCAAAGAGATGTTTGTTTTTTGAAGATGTTTTTAAAAGTGTAGGTTTGGAAAATGGTTTTTGTTTTGTGAGCAAGCAAGCAACTACGAGTGTCCTACCTACTCAAAAGGTATATGTTCTTTTCCTCCTTCTTTAGATATTGTTATCTTACCATTGATTGATAAGAAGCCCCATTGTTGGATGTGAAGGGACGGGTGTGGGTCAATTGTATAGTCATAGAAGGCAACCTATGAGATGTTTTTTGCAATTTTCGTTAGGGACTAGATCGTTTATCGAAGGAAACATCGAGGGATATCGAGGGACTACGATCTTTTTAATCGAGGGTCTTAGCTAAAACGCTCATATTTGAGGGACATGAATATTTTGAGGCAACAAAGTGAGATTACCCTAGAGGTGCATGTGTGAATAGTGTGTTTGATTGCATGCATTTAGTCTTGAATTTAGGGTTGTCTACTTGTTGATTTTATCTTGTCATATATAACCTAATTACCAGCATTTATGAAAGTAATAAAAATGCGGAAAATAAATCCTACGCTATTACATCACTTTAAGGGATGGGTATAAGTTCACAAATGGGGAGATAAAAACAAATAAAACCCAATTTTACTTATTACAACCAAATTGAATGAAAATAAAAGCAAAAGGTCAAAAGAAAATCAAAATTCATGCTGTCTGGTCTGACACAGACCGTGTCCTATGACATGGGCACCCGTGTCATCTCCCTGTAATGGTCCATGCGTGTTTTTCCTTTTTTGTACCAGCTAAGCTGACACGGGCCATGTCTTATGACACGAGCACCTGTGTTAGCCCCTGCCTTGCATTTTTGTTAGCTTATAGTTCCAGTATGTCTGACATCGGCCGTCCTGTGACACGGGAACTCGTGTCAGTCCCGAATCTGCATTTTTGTTAGATTTTTTAAAACAAATGAGCTGACACGACCGCATCGTGTGACACGGGAACCCGTGTCAGCCCCCTGTCTTGGCCTTTTTTACTTAGTTTTCTTCTTTTGACTTATCTTTTACATATCTTTTGAATACAAACAAAAAATGATGTGTGGAAAAAGATATTACAATTTGGAAAAAAAAGTATACCTCTTGAAGCAAAACTTTAGAATACATATGGATATCTCTAGATGTGAAGCGATGAATGACCAAGCTCTTCTTTAGAGCTACTTCAATCCTTGCTTTGTGCGACAAAGTTCCAGAATCGCTCCAACCCAGTCAAAGGTGCAAAGTACTGTTTTTTTGGTTTATGCTTGGAAAGTGGTGATAAAGGTGTTAAAGAAACAGTTCTTATGTTAGAACAATCTCTATGTGATGTATATAAGGTGTCTGGGCAGTTGGTTTAGGGGAATGTTTGCAAGGTTGTACAACAATGGGTTGAGGATTTTTCTGTTTTGTGAGTGAAAACAGAGTTGAAGATTAGCAGAGTTTTATGAATGAGCTGGGTTTTATAAATGGGCAGAGTTTAACAAAAGTTTTGTTTTTCTCTTCTCTCATTTTTTCCAAAAAAATCCTCTTTTCATGTCTTATGAAACAGTCCCTTTTTTAGATCCTTGACTGAGGTTTAGGAGGGGAAAAATAAGTTACTTTGAACTGTTTTTGCCTACTGCTTTGATACTTTTTCCACACAATTTTCTTTTTCCATTTTGGTGCAATTTTGTGGCTGTTATGATGCAGGTTGGAGCAGACTGCATAGAGCAGTTTCGGACTGCTTTTTTAGACAGATTTTGGACTGTATAGGACAACATATGCAGGTTTTTATGACAGGTTTGTGGTGCAGCATAGCACAAGGTTTTTTTTAGTACAGCAATGGAGCAGAGTTTTGGAGTGTTGTGGCAATGTATAGAAGTACCATATCATACTTTGTTCAGCAATAACTTCGACATCATAGTTTGCAGCATGAAACAAGTTTGGTTTGTGAAGCAATTTATGCAAATTGTATCAAAGACAAAGCATTGTGGCAAGGTTTTGAGTCAAAGGAAAAAGTCCAAACAATACAAAGTTTAGGATTTGTAAACTTGCAAAAATGCCACTTTATAATAATTTGAATTATTTGTAACATCTTGAACTATTTTGAACTGTAGTGATAAGATGTCATGAAGCAATGAACTTAACTTAGAAAATTTTCCAAGTCTTGCAAAAGTTGGATTTTTGACTTTCTTGATTTTTGATGATCAAATTTCATATTTTGGATGTCTTGATGAAATATGATTTTTGGGACTCAACTTTGGTCAAAAAGTCGAAGTTTAACTTTTTAGTTTACAATTGACTTTTCCCACCAGTTGATCAAATTTTGTCTATCAATCCACTGATCTCAGGAGATGAATTAAAATATGAAATTAGGTCAAAATGACGCGCTCGGATCCTTCAGATCATGCTTCCAACCAATAATCCAGGTATTAGGTCAGAAATCAAAGTTCGGTCATTTTCAGTCAAAACCCTAATTTTGCCCATTTTGCCATTTTGGTAATTCGAATGACTTTCTTGGAAAATTGTGATACAAGACTTGAAACTTGACAAAAATAATCTTGAGGGTCCATAATGATCCATGAAAGTCATTTGAAACATTATGAATCCAACTGCCTTTGTACAAACTCAAACCCTAATTTGAGGTATCAGTGTTGAGGAAATTGTTTGACCTAGTCGATACTTGCGCAAACTTGAGGCATTGAAGATCTTTGTAGTAAATATCTTGAGAAATGAGAGGGAAAATTTTGGGGTACAACACTAAGCTTCTGTGATGAGGAATTTCCCGGCGAAGGAAGAAATCACAATCTGGCTCTCCATATATTCATGAACTGTAAGAGCGATTCATTATCAAATGTGTTGATTAATAATGGGTCCGCCTTAAATGTCATACCGAGGAGCACGCTTATGAAGCTGGAGTACCAAGAAGCTCTCATGCGCCCAAGTGGCATAATTGGAACAGCTTTTGATGGATCAAGGAAGTCTGTTATTGGGGAAGTGGATCTTCTTATTCACGTAGGCCCATTCCTTTTTCAGATTACTTTCCAAGTCATGGATATTGTGCCCGCATATAGTTGTTTATTGGAACGGCCATGGATACATGAGCCAGGGGCTGTCACTTCAACTTTACACCAAAATTTGAAGTTCGTGCATGAAGGAAAAGTGGTTATCATAAATGGATAGTAAGCATTATTAATCTCTCATTTATCCTCTTTCAGTGTTGTGGAAGCGGATGAAGCTGCTTTTGGAACTCAGTTCCAAGCTTTATCTATTAATAATGTAAGAGAGAATGATAATTCTATGGCTTCATTCAAAGATGCTCAGCAGGTTGCGCGTAATGGCCCTAGTAGAGTATGGGTAAGTTTGTTGATCCTCTAGTGAACAAGAACATGGTTGGTTTTGGATTCTCTGCGAAGAATGATAAAGGTGATAACTTGAAGTCAAAGTCTACTTTGGGAAGCTATCAGGATATTTCTCACAGTGGAGGTTACCTCCATCCAACTGTTTTTAGGATCAATGCTATTGTGGAGGATGAAGAAGAGCAGGAGATAGCGAATTAAGTGACGCCTAGAATCAGAGTCTAGAACTGGGTCACTATTGATGTTCCCTCTTGCATCCATGTCTCAAAGTAATTTTTTTTGTTAATCTTTTCAAAAAATATTTCACTCTGCCCAAGGTGAAAGTTGATATTGTATGGGCTTATCTGTTTGCTTTGATCATTGAAATCATTAATAAAAGTTGTCTTTGTTTCTCAAATTTTGTTTTTATTTTCTGCTTTTTCTTGGAAAAAATGGTAATCAGAAAAACCCTTTTGGAATAAATAATAATTGTAAATGAATATGCATAATCACTTGGTATATGTGTCAGTTTCTAAAAAGAAATCATAAATCATATGTAAAGATTAATTAAAAAACTTGTTGAATATAATGACCCTGCACCCTCTCCCAACTTTGAATATCCTATGTATGTGGCTGAAGAAGAAGAATATGATGAGATTCCATAAGAGGTTTCATGGTTGCTCGAGCGCAACGAAAATGCGATTTAGCCGTATAAAGAGCCATTGGAGACAATCAATTTGGGTTCATATGAAGATTCGAAGGAAGTCAAGATTGGAGCATTGTTGCATCCCGACGTGAAGAACGGGTTGATTGAATTGTTGAAAGAGTATGTGGATATCTTTTCTTGGTCCTACCAAGATATGCCTGGTTTGGATACTGATATTGTGAAACATCATTTGCCGCTAAAGCCAGAGTGCCCGCCAGTCAAGCAAAAGTTGTGAAGAACTCACCCTTATATGGCAGTGAAAATTAAAGAAGAAGTTTTAAAGTAGATTAATGCCGGTTTTCTTGTGACATCAGTGTACCCTCAGTGGATTGCCAATATTATCCCACTACCAAAGAAATACGGAAAATTTCGCATGTGCGTTGATTATAGAGATTTAAATAAAGCTAGTCCAAAAGATGATTTCCCATTACCACATATTGATATGTTAGTTGATAGTACAACAAAGTTCAATGTATTCTCGTTCATGGAAGGACTTTCCGGATATAATAAAATCAGAATGGCTCCTGAGAACATGGAAAAAACAAAGTTTATCACATCCTGGGGGAACATTCTGTTATAGATTGATGTCCTTCGGGTTGAAGAACGTTGGTGCAACGTACCAGCTGGCTATGACAACCCTATTCCATGATCTGATGCATAAGGAAATTGAGGTATATGTTGATGATATGATTTCCAAATCATAAACTGAAGAAGGGCATATAGAAGATTTGTTGAAATTGTTTCAGCGTTTGAGGAAGTATCGTCTTTGCTTGAATCCAAATAAATGCACCTTCGGTGTCTGATCAGGGAAGTTGTTAGGTTTCATTGTCAGCCAAAAAGGGATTAAATTTGATCCTGATAAAGTCAAAGGAATTCAAGAAATGCCAGTGCCAGGAACTGAAAAGCAAGTTAGAGGCTTCCTTGGGCGGTTGAATTACATCTCCAGGTTTATTTCCCATATGACTGCAACGTGTGAACTGATCTTTAAGTTGTTAAAGAAAGATCAAGGTTGTGTATGGCCAGATGATTTCCAAAGGGCATTTGAAAGTGTTAAAGAGTATCTTCTTGAACCTCCTATCTTGCTCCCTCCCATTGAAGGAAGCGCATTAATCATATATCTGACAGTGTTAGATAATTATATGGATTGTGTTTTGGGACAACAAGATGAAACAGGAAAGAAGGAATATGCCATTTATTATCTCAGCAAGAAATTTTCTAACTGTGAGTCACGGTATTCTATTCTAGAAAAGACATGTTATGCTCTGGCCTGGCGCGTTTGCGGCAATATATGTTGAATCATACTACTTGGTTGATTTACAAAATGGATCCAATCAAATATATTTTTGAAAATCCTGCTCTTATTGAGAGAATTGCTCGTTGGCAGATGTTGTTGTCTGAATATGATATTGAATACCATACTCAAAAGGCTATAAAAAGCAGAGTGTTGGCGGATTATCTTGCTCACCAACCGGTTGATGATTATTAGTCGATTAAATATGATTCCCTGATAAGGATGTTATGTTCCTGAAAGCGAAAGATTGTGATGAACCTTTGCTTGGGGAAGGTCCTGATCCTGAATCCCAGTGGGGTATGATATTTGATGGATTTGTGAATGCTTATGGGAAAGGAATTAGTGTTGTAATTATTACTCCTCATGGATCACATATTCCTTTTACTGCAAGGCTGACATTTGATTGCACCAATAATATGGCAGAGTATGAGGCTTGTATCATGGGTCTCGAAGAGGCCATTGATCTCAGAATCAAAGTTCTAGATGTGTATGGCGATTCAACTTTGGTAATAAATCAAATTAAAGAAGAATGGGATACTCGTCACCCTGGCTTGATCCCCTACAAGGACTATACAAAAATATTATTACCCTTCTTTAACAAAGTTGAATTCCATCATATTCCTAGAGATGAAAATCAGATGGAGTATGCTTTGGCAACTCTGGCTTCTATGTATCAAGTGGATACTTAGAACGATGTGCCTTGTATCACAGTGCAACGTTTGGATAGACCAGCTCATGTGTTTACAGCAGAATGTCAGATGAGAAACCTTGGTAATATGATATCAAGCATTTTCTCCAGACTCAGGAATACCTGGCTGGTGCATCAATTAAAGATAGAAATACAATGAGAAGGTTGGCAGGTAGCTTTTTCCTTAATGAGGTGTGTTATACAAAAGAAATTATGACATGATCTTGCTCAGATGCGTGGATAGACACGAAGCAGACATGTTGATGCATGAAGTCCATGAAGGTTCCTTTGGTACTCATGCCAATGGACATTTGATGGCAAAAAAGATGCTTAGGGCAAGTTACTATTGGCTGACAGTGGAATATGACTGTTACGAATTTGCAAAGATGTGCCATAAGTTCCAGATTTATGCTGACAAAATTCATGTGACTCTAACACTTCTCAATGTTATTTCTTCCCCGTGGTCTTTCTCTATGTGGGGTATTGACATGATTGGAATGATTGAACCAAAGGTGTCTAATGGAAATCGTTTCATTTTAGTAGCAATTGACTACTTCACAAAATGGGTGGAAGCAACTTCATATGCTAATGTTACCAAGCAGGTGGTAGTGCGCTTTATCAAGAATAATCTCATATGTCGGTATGGTGTTTCAAGTAGGATTATCACCGACAATGGCTCAAATCTGAATAATAAGATGATGATAGAACTTTGTGAAGAATT
The DNA here is from genome assembly GCA_948472305.1 of Vicia faba. Classification (NCBI taxonomy): domain Eukaryota; kingdom Viridiplantae; phylum Streptophyta; class Magnoliopsida; order Fabales; family Fabaceae; genus Vicia; species Vicia faba. The sequence goes on from OX451737.1 coordinate 1,484,807,622, forward strand.
CAAGATTGTCCACCATAATTCATCTCCCTACAGGCCAAAGATGAATGGGGTTGTTGAACCTGCTAAAGAGAACATCAAGAAGATCATCCATAAAATGGTTGTTACCTATAAAGATTGGCATAAGATGCTCCCTTTTGCTTTGCATGGGTATCGAACATTTGTCCGCACTTCAACAGGGGAAACCCTGTCTCCCTCGTGTATGGCATGGAATCAGTGCTCCCCGTTGAGTTTGAGATCCCTTATTTATGTGTGATAATGGAAACCAAGTTGTCAGAGGCTGAATGGGTCCATAATAGGTTTGACTAGTTAAATTTGATTGAAGAGAAAAGAATGACGGCTTTGTGTCATGGTCAGTTATACCAAAAGAGAATGAAGAAAGCTTTTGATAAAAATGTCAAGCCTCGTGAATTTAGAGAAGGCAACCCCGTGCTCAGGAAGATCATGTCTTTTAACGCTTATTCTAGGGGAAAGTGGACTCCCAATTTTGAAGGCCCATATGTTGTCAAGAAAGCCTTCTTTGGAAGTGCATTGATTCTTGAAACTATGGATGGCGAGGAGTTCCAACATCCCGTGAATGTTGATGCAGTCAAGAAATACTTTGCCTAATGAAATAAAAGAACATCTTGCTAAGTCAAAAACCCGAAAGGGCGGCTTAGGCAAAAAGGAGCGTCTCCGTAGGCTGATAACCCGAAAGGGCGGTCTAGGCAAAAATTAGAGAAATAAACAGAATAAATTTTCCCGCTAGGTTGAAAACCCGCAAGGGAAATCTAGGCAAAAGTTAGGGATTTCTTTGCAAGTAACTGCATCAGCCAAGACTTGATCATTGAAGCAAAAATCTTCTTGGACTCTCATCATGCTTTAACAAAAGTCACATCTCAGGAATTCAAAGTTGTTAGGGAGAATATTGGTCATTGTATTTCAATGTATCTTTTCCAATGTATTATCATTTTCCAAACTTTGTAATCATCTATGGAGTCTCGCCATTCGCAGACTACCATTCTATTAATAAAGTTTGAGCTTTTATCCAATTCTTGGCAATTCTTATTTTATTTAGCTTACAAAGATTTCATTTATTATTGATAGTAATTTTCAAAGCAAACAGATTAAATAGAAAAAATTATCCTTTTGAAAATGATTTACAAATTACTTCTTGCTTTAGATTTTGTGACTCAAAGAGAACAAAAATAGTGACTCCAAGGATGGACGAACTCTGAAACTTTGGAAGTATGAATTCCCCCATAAATGCTCTCCCAGATCACTTTTGCTGGTATGAGTATGATTTTCTTGTGCTTCTCACATAATTGAAGATAATACCAATTGATGTATGGTGCAGTGTTGGGTTTTTGATCTCGTTTTCCTCAATCAACTCTTGGTTCATTTTTTGGGTCTGCATGGTATGAAGTCTCTACCCCAGATTCCCCAGTAAGGTCTTCACTCACATGACGAAAGCCTTTTCCCCTTTGTGTGCTAAGATGGAATAATTGGAAATCATCACCCTTTGCAGTACTAGCATTATTGTTGTTGTTCGTTTCACAGGCAACCAAACAAGGGCAGTATCTTTTCTAAGAAGTGTTCAAACAGTGGTCAACTTTTTGGGTTTTCTACCTCCAAGTGTTGGGTTTGATTTAAAATCCCCATAATTTCGATTTATTGTTGTAATGTTTGACTTCTTAAATTCCCAAGTAAAGTTGAGATAACGTTTATCCCTGAAAATTGTTATCCCCATGAGGTTTCATAATTTCTCCCCAGAGAAGTTGATGCAATCATCACTCTCACTATGCCAAACAAGCGCATAGACAGCACTTTTTTTAGCCATAGACAGCGCTTTAAAGCGCTGCCTAAACCAGCACTGTTATAAGTAAAGAAAGCGCTTTGGATTAATGTAAAAGTGTTGCTATGTGTCCCCTTTAGCAGCACTTTTATTTTAAGAGCGCTTTCTTATGCACCCCTTTAGCAGCGCTTTCACTTTAGAGAGCGCTTTGGTAAGTACACCTTTAGCAACGCTTTCTCATTTTAGACAGCTCTTTAGACAACACTTTTTGCATCTCTTTAGACAGCATTTTTCTTTAAAAGTGTTGTTTGTTCCCCACCTTAGGCAGCGCTTTCCCATTTTAGGTAGCGCTTACTCCCTAATTTAGGCAACACTTTTCTTAAAAGCGATGTTTGTTCCCCACTGTGATATGGTGGGAGAACTGACTTGAAGGTTTTGCGTTTTATCGCAAATGTTGCGGTTAGCAAGAGTCGCCACCGAGTTTTCTTTTATACAAATGGAAAGGTAAAAAAGCACAGGAAATACCTTTGAGATTATTTCTTGAGTTCGGGGGATAGATTATGAAAAGGAAAGGTATTAGCACCCTTTTCATCCATGGTTTTCCATGGGCTCTTAGTTACCTGTTAGATCACTTGCTTTTGTTTGAAATTGTGCTTTGTGTGGTTTTGAAAGTATTTTGTAAAAGAGGTCATTGTTTAGGCAATATTTGTAATGATTCTCGTTCGTAAGAATGTATACAAAGATGTTTGTCTTTTTGAAAATGTTTTTAAGTTTGTAAGATGTTTTGAAATGTGTGTGTTTGTTTTGAAAATAGCAAGGATATTTGTTTATAATGGAGCAAGTAACCAAAAGTAATCTACCTACTCAAATGTCTTTCTTGTTCATTTTCTTTTCCTTTGATATTGTTGTCTTACCATTGATTTGGTAAGCAACCCTATCTTTGGATGTAAACGGGACGGGCGTGGGTCATCGTATAACCATGATTAGCAATGTTGCAAAGTATCTTAGCATTTTGAGGGACTAAGATCATTTTTGTAAGGCAACTTTGAGTAACGTCATCGAGGGACTATGATCTTGTTTTTTTGTTTGTTTTGCTAAGATACCTTACATGCGTAATATGGCCATTTTGCTCAAGGCAACCAAGTGGAGTAACCCTAGGGGTGTTTGTGTGCAAGTGTATCATTTTCATGCTTGACTTTGTCTTGAATTAGGGTTTTCTATTTGATTGGTTTTATCTTGCCATACAAACCCTAACTATTAACATGTTATACATAAAGCGATAAATTGCAGAAAGTAAATATCCTACGCTATTACAATCATTTGGGGATGGGGTGTACAAATTTACAAATGGGGATTGCAAGAAATTAAAGTCCTAATTATCTATTACAACCATATTGAATATCCATGAAGAAAATATATGAAGCATGTAAAAATAAAGAAAAATGAAAGGAAAAGAAAACATTTTGGATCATTATGTGTCGACACATGCCGTAAAATCAAGCTTCTCGAATGCACTTTTGTTTTGATGAAGACAAATCATGATTGATAAAGAAGGCAAAATTTATTGATCAAGCTAAAAGCCTTTTTGGATGAAGTCTTTGGTTCAAGCCCTTTAGCAAATTTCAAGGTATAATGATAATACTTACCTTGAACTTAAGATATAGATGCTCAATGGTCAAAAAGAAACATTTTGTATTGTCCAACTCTTTATTCATGTTTTTTCAAAGCAAAAATTTAATTTTCATTTGAGTGCAATCAATTTGCATATTAGTGCAATCGATTGCACGCTTCAGTTTTTCAAAACATTGGATACTGACTTCCAGTGCAATTGATTTGCATGGTTGTACAATCGATTGCACACTCAAAATATTTGGAAATATGACTACTGGAACCCCGTGCAATCGATTTTCATGGTTGTGTAGTCGATTGCACACTCAAAATATTTGGAAATCTGGCTACTGGAACCCCGTGCAATCGATTTGCATGGAGGGTGCAATCGATTGCACACTCAAATTATTTGGAAATCTGGCTACTAGAACCCCCGTGCAATCGATTTGCATGGAGGGTGCAATCGATTTCCTGCTGTATGGTTTTGAAAAAAACAACAGCCTTACACCTGCCTGTTCATGATACTATTTCATGGAAAACTTTTCACTCAATCTTGGCAATTGTTCATGATTTTTTTTACAAACCGTTTCTTCAAAGGTCACTGCATTCTAGCCTCAAAAATGAACCAAATGATGATGATTTAAATGAAGAGTTTAAAGTTAAGGAGACTTACCTTGCAGCTAGAATTTATGTTTTGAGCTTGAGGTTTTGCCTTGTGGACTGTTATGACCTTTTTCAGTTATGAGATTTTTGAGAGTTTGTCAACAAAATTCAGGTTTTCTTTCTCCCTCCCCCTCTTTTTTTTTCTTGCAAATGCTCCTTCTATTTATAGGAAAAGGACTTGTGAACAAAGGCTGAATAGGTTTATAAGACAACATGTTATGGTTTGGTTGGGATGTAAGTATCAAACTATGTCAAGTACTCCATAGTTCCAAGATGAAGTACCAAAGTTGCTGGTTTATAGGGGTTGATTTCCATGTTTTATGGTGGAGTAAAATCATAAACAAACAAAGTATGGGCTCAAGACAAGTTTTGTACAAAAATCTTGCTTCTCAAGAATAGCTATGGTGCCTTTATGCCATAAATGGAAAGATCCTTTGGACAATGGCTTAAACACTTGGGTAATAGCTCAGAAGTGGGTGTAAACATTAAAATTATGTAGAGATTTGCAAGCAAGAAGGCCTTCAACATAAGATTATGCAGCATAGCATAAGGGTTTTGTTGTGTGTTCTTCAATAGAATGACTTGTAAATCAAGGGTGGATGCCCAACTTCATGCCCTTGAATCTCCTAGCTCAAGTATGATAAATTAATGCTCTTGGATGTTTTTGGAAATCTTGAAACATCCTCTATAACTTTCATGTTGACCACTTTTGTTAAATCAAACTGGAACTTTATGGAAATTGGCCAAGAAGTTAGGATAAAAACCTGTCCAAACCTGCTGAAAAATTCTCTAAGTGTTTATTCAAAAATACCATGACTTCATGAATTTATAACTCAAAATCCAAACATTTCTAGAAAAAGTCCTGCTCTATAATGTTTTAGATCTCATTGAGATCTACAACTTTTATGTTGGAGGTTTTCCTTGAATCATCTTACATCATGGCGAAAATTTGGCATGAAGTGGTGAAATTATCATGTGTAAAAACACTTAGAAAATTTCTAAGTCTTGGAAATCTTGACTTTTCAAGTTGACTTTTGACTTTCTTAACTTCTTGATGATCAAGCTTGATATTTTTGAATGTCTTGATAAATTGTGATATTTGAAACTTAATGTTGACAAAAAAGTCAAAGTTTGACTTTTGGTGCTATAGTTGACTTTTTCACCAATACGGCTGATTTTAGGTCATCTGATCAATTGACTGAGCAAAACTGCGATCCAAGACCTGAAACTTGACATGAGCAATCTTGAGAGTCCAAAATGATCCATGAAAGTCAAATGGGGCATTAAAAGTCCATTTGTCCTTGTGCAAACTCAAACCTTAATTTTCAGTCATCAGTGCTTGAGGAGATGTCTTGAGCTGATCAACCTTAGTGCAGTCTTGAACCAAAGGAGATCTTGTGAGATATTAATTGATAAATGAGAGGGAAAATTTTGGGGTACAACACCCACCTTAGGCAGCGCTTTCTCCCTACTTTAGACAGCGCTTTTCTCATTAAGCGTTGTCTAATGTTAACAATTTTTTTTAAATATTAGACATATTTTCACTTACAGAAGCGATGTCCAATATCTACAATAAATTTTGACCAGATCTTCTCCATATTTTGTACCAAGTTTTCATCATATTTTGCACCAGATTTGGTAGCTTCAATCCAATATATATGAATCAAATTTGCATATACAAAAAATCTACATATATATAAATGATGATATATACAACAACAACTTGAAAATTGATGATACAACTTGAAAAATCTAAAAATTCTAAATTGATATTTAATCTACATATTACTATCTTCAATAATTTCTAAAAAACAACAACAAAGAACTTGTTAGCTCTATCTTCTACATTTGCACCTATAACCAAAAGATCGAAATTCATACCATGATAAAACAAAACTTTATTCCAATTTATACTCAAAACTCAAAAGTTGTACTCAAAATTCTCATCAATGAAAGAAAGATAATATACCTTATAAAATTCCTAACTCCATAATGAATTGACACCATTTCTCCATAAGTTCATCCAATTGATGTTTTGAGTAATGAGCACAATTGAATTCGTCAAAGTACTACATAGTAATATAACATAGTATGTGATTTAGTTAAAACACTATGCCATTTTATGAGAAATATTAAAATAATTCATAAGTTAGAAATTCATACCCTGGATGGAATCTCTATTCGGTCCAAAAGAAGCGTTTCTTTCATAAACCTCAAGATGAAATAACCGCAATCTATACCATTACGTTGACGAGGACACTAGACATGGAAAGAAAATACAGTTATATATCAGGATATACCCCTTAACTTGTTTTATCAAGTATCATCACTAATATAATCAAAATTGTGAAAAATATACCTGCACTCTGATCTACGTAATGTTGTTGGCTCTACTCTTTGGTAGTTGAATACCTCTTTGTGATCGAAAAGCTTGTAGAACGCTATAATAAAATACAAACGACTATTTAGAACAATCTCACATAGATAAATAAATATACACACAAATATTTAGAACAATCTCACTTACGTATCAGTCATCTTCTTCAAATCAAGGTATGTTGTCCAATCATTGTATAACGAATCCAGATAGAATACAATCTCTCTAACAGGATTAATCACAAGCAACAACTAATGTCCACTGTAAAATTAAACAAATGTTGATGGAAAGTTTCTACACAACGTCAAAAATCGAAAAATTATAATATATGAAGTTAGGATGAAAATCTAACCCGTTGCCAGTATTATATGGTAAAAAGAACAACTTACTACAAATTGACCGGAAGAAAAAACACAATTTAGTTATGGCGCTTCTTACTTTTTCTGGAAAAATAGAACGTATACCTATTGGTAGAAAATGCTCTATTATAACATGGCAATCATGTGTCTTTAAACTCTTTAACTTAAGGTCTTTCATAAACAGAAGTCTTCTAATATTTAAAGAGTAATCTTCTGGAACTTTAACTTCACTTAGAAACTTACACAATATTTTTTCTCCTTTCTAGATAAATTATAAGCAACAGGCGGCAGATATGTTCGTGTCCCTTTCTTCATGGGTCCTAATTCAGTTCTTATTCCCATCTCTATCAACTCCTTTCTTGCTTTAAGGCCATCCTTAGACTTTCCTTGTATATTGAGTAATGTACCAATAACACTTTCAAATACATTTTTTTCAATATGCATAACATCAATAAAATGTCTTACATACAATTACTTCCAATATGGAAATTCAAAAAAAATTGACCTCTTCTTCCACCCGCCTTTAACAAGCGTATTTGCAAAAGGCTTGCCAAACTGAGTACTCATATCTTTCACCTTCTCAAAAACTTGGTCACCTGTCAACATAGGTGGAGCTCTATCATGTTCTGGATTTCAATTGTATGCCTTTCTCCACCCACGGTAGTGATGATTAGAATTTAAGAATCTACGATGACCGAGAAATACATTCTTTTTACAAAATTCCAATCGCTTCCAATTTGTGTGTTCTTCACAAATAGGACACGCTTTTTGACCTTTAATGTTATACCCTGATAGATTTCTGAATGGCGAGAAGTCATTAATTGTGCCAAACAACATCGCCCTCAAATTGAAACTTTCTTTCCTATATCCATCATAAACCTCCACACTGTTCTCCCACAAAATCTTTAAAACTTCGATTAACGGTGTCAAGTATACGTCTATGTCATTCCCTGATTGTTTAGGTCCAGAAATTAACATAGATAACATCATGTACTTGCGCTTCATAGATAGCCATGGAGGTAGGTTATAAATACTCATAATCACAGGCCATATGGAATGTGAGATACTTTGAAGACCATGCAGGTTCATTCCGTCTGTAGATAATTCCAAGCAAAGGTTTCTTGCTTCTCCTCCAAAATCAGGATAATCATTATCAATTTTCGACCATTGTGGTGAATCTGCCGGATGTCGAAACTTTCCATCAATAATTCTTTCATTCGCATGCCAAGTCAAGTGTCTTGCATCGGTTTCACTATGTAACATGTGTCTAAATCTCGGAATTATAGGAAAATACCATAAGACTTTTGTTGGAGACAATTTTTTCTTATATCGAGATAAACTGCATTTAGGACACTCATTTAATGATGTATATTCGTTTCGAAACAAAATGAAATTATTTGGACAAGCATGTATCTTATCATAACTCATGCCAATAGAGCATAACATTTTTTTGGCCGCATATGCTCGATTAGGAAGAACATTATCCTCTGGAAGCATATCTTTCATAAGGACTAATGACTCTGAAACTTTTATCCGACAATCCGTTGCCCACCTTTAAGTTGTACAACTTTAATACTACGGACAATCTTGTGAATTTAGTGCAACCTTTATACAACAGTTTCTCTGCATCGCTTGCCGATCTCTCAAACATTTTGGGACAATCCTGAAGATCTTCTTCAAGTGCTTTTGCAATCTCTTCGTCACGATCACAACCGTATGTATCTCTGCCATTGTCATCTGAAGCATATTTCGTACTATCCCCCGGTTCAACATTCCCGTTATTTTTCTCACCATGAAATATCCAACATGTATTACTTCGATCAAATCCATTCCTCAGTAAATGCGATTCCAATCCAACTGCGTCAACCTGACCCCCATAACAACAACCCAAGCAAGGACATTTCATTCGACTGGGGTTTTCGGCATGTTCAACAACAAACTTAACGAATTCTAATACCCCATTCACGTACTCCTTTGACAATCGATTGGAAGACATCCATTTTTTATCCATGGTTTTACTACTAAGCAGCCTAAACAAAAACACCATAATTAATCACACACCTATAATAAAAGAAGAACTAATTACTTGTAGAGAAGTCAACAACTTCTGGAACCACACAGCGTAAGATTGTGAAAGCAGCTATGAAATCGGGCAGCAACTACACATAAACAATTAGGTTCACTACTTCAATTTCAAACATGTTTAAAACAAAACGGGTTTTAAGTTTATCTTGTAATATATTAATGAACCTAACTTTGTAAACTCCTTACCTGAGATGTTGATCTTTTAGAAAGCCAAGCTATTGAATATCACAACTCACAACTTTATCTTTGGCCTAATAACAAAAGAAAAACAAAATTGTGTTGAAGAGCTTTAGCAAAGAATAAACTTCCTTTTATATATAACTTCAAAGTCATCTAATTTCTCTCATTAGCAGTGTGGGACTAGAAAATTATACTATGAAGTCCTCTCTCATCATTCTTGTGCATAACAACTAAGACAAGAAAATATTAAACCGCAAAGAATAAAGCTGAGAGAAAGAGAGCTAACTTGTTCAAAAACTAAGACAAGAAAATAACATTACAGTAGTAAAATAGCGTCTTATGCCTTATATAGAGCATTATATGAAAAACCTTTTATGCCTTATTTATGAGCATTACAGTAGTAAAATAGCCTCTAACACAATGCATTATATATGAGCATTTTCATGAAAAACCTCGTATGCCTCATTCTAGAATTCTATTCATTATCAACGCATTATATATGAGCAACAACAACTAAAAATTTATTACCTCAAAATCTCAGTATCACAATCAACAACAAAGAGCAACTTCCTGAAACATTTAACATAATTTTTTATCAATAGTGTTGTCCAAAAACATGCATGAGAAATCAGAATCACAGAGAAGAAAACAGAATGGCATTGAAGAACTTACAAAATCGAGCAATACAAAACAGAATTACGGAGAAAATAAAATAAAATTGTGTTGAAAATAAAACAGAATCACGTTGAAAACAAAACAGAATCGCGAAGAATCATTGTTGGATAATAGTTGGAGAATCGCGTTGAAAAAGTTGTTCAAAATCAGTTGGTAAGCGTCGTTGGAGATTCAGCCTGTTATGAGAACGAAAATTGTGTTTTAGGGTTCTAGTTTTTTTAATTTAGAAATAATGACCTTAGGCAGCACTTTTTATAAAGTGTTTTCTGATGTATTACCTTTTGCAGCGCTTTCTAAATAAAAGTTCTTTCTGATGTATGCCCTATAGCAGCGCTTATGGCCTTAAGCAGCGCTTCTTAAAAGCGTTTTCTAAAGTAGGCCTTTTAGCAGTGTTTTTTCTCAAATTTCTTATTAGGCTATAGCAGCACTTTCTAAAACAAACCTTTAGCAACGCTTTAGGCCTATAACAACGCTTCCTACTGTTGGGTCTATAACAGTGCTTTAAGTTTAGGCAGCGCTTCTAGAATTTTTTTATTTCAATTTTAATTGACTTTAGGCAGCGCTTTTTATAAAGCGCTGACTAAATTGAGGATTAGGCAGCGCTTTTTCTTAACTTTAGGCAGCGCTTTATTTCAAAGCGCTGTCTAATATTTATAATATAAAATTTAAAATTTTGTCCTGATATTTAGCAGTGCTTCCATAAAGCGCTGCCTAAAGTGAGGCTTATGCAGCGCTTTTTCTTAACTTTAGGCAGCGTTTTTTTCAAAAGCGCTATCAAATATATATAATTTAAAATTTAAAAATTTATTGTGACATATCGCAGCGCTTTGATTTACAAGCGCTGTCTAAACTGTGTTACCTAAGAGTTGTTTTGGCGTAGTGTCTCATTATTGAAGAAAGTATTTTGGGTTCCCCTCAATGATGTGGTGTTGTACTCCCTAATGAAGTCGGCACAAGGTCCCCAGTTAATGTCTCGATGATGTGGTTTTCATCTACCCTGTTGAAATCAGTATTGCAATCCCTAATAGGAGTACAGACCTTGAAACATTTGTTTTTCCCCATTGAAGTCTGTATGATATTCCCCGATGAAACCTGGAAGAGAATGTTATATCCTTGAATTTGTATCTATTTGTTTTTATGACTTGACTATTTTTGGATTATATTCCTTCCCACTAGAGTAAATATGTGAAATAGGAATTTGTTTCCTCAGTTGGTGCTTGCTTTCTTATGAAGTTTTCATCCTGGATGTGATTTAGCCAAGTTTTGACTATACCCAAGTTGGTTTTGTCTGGTTATCCCCAGTGTTATATGTTTGTTTTGTCAGCATATACATAATAACATTCATACATTCATGCATACATCGTGCATAGTTGAATTTAGCAAATCATTGTTCATTTGCATTCATTAACATTTTGTTGGTGTATTATCCTGTTTTGCAGAGTTGTGTTATCCTCTCTCCAATAGAGTGTCAACCTTAAGAAGGAAGTGTATATTCTTTCGATTTCCCACTGAGTTATCCCTCGTGGAATATTTTTTCCTATTCAGTTCTTTATCTGAGTGTAATGTGATCCCTTTTTGAGTTTATTTCTCATCAAGTGCTATCTTGGTTAACTGTTTCACTTTGGTTTATTTCTGGTTTGAATCTGCAATCCCCAACAACATTATTATTTTGATTTCTGTGAGCTTTCAGCCCTAGTTTAAGAATGTGCATTTATTTTGCATGTGAAGACTTTAGCTACACATCAGGAATATATTAGCATTCCCCCCAAGAAGCCCCCGTTTTCTTTCTCCATGAAGCCATATTTCTTTCAGGAGGTCATTACAATTCCTTTTTATAACAGCAAGTAGCGGTCTTGTTATTTGAGCAACTTATACTTCCCCAGTAGGTCTGTTAGTTCCCGGAGAGGATTCATGATTTGTTACTCCAATGAATGGTAGTCTTGTCATTATGGGAGATAGTTTGTTGTTGAGATTTGTTACTCCAATAAATAGTAGTCTCGTCATTATGGGAGATAGTGCGTTATCGATATTTGTTACTCCAATGAATGGTAGTCTCGTCATTATGGGAGATAGTTCGTTGTTGATATTTGTTACTCCAATGAATGGTAGCCTCTTCATTATGGGAGGTAGTTTGTTGTTGAGATTTGTTACTCCAATGAATGTTAGCCTTGTCATTATGGGAGATAGTTCGTTGTTGAGATTTGTTACTCCAATGAATGGTAGTCTCGTCATTATGGGAGATAGTTCGTTGTTGAGATTTGTTACTCCAATGAATGGTAGTCTCGTTATTATGGGAGATAGTTCGTTATTGAGATTTGTTACTCCAATGAATGGTAGCCTCGTCATTATGGGAGGTAGTTTTTTATTGAGATTTGTTACTCCAATGAATGGTAGCCTTGTCATTATGGAAGGTAGTTTATTGTTGAGATTTGTTACTCCAATGAATGATAGCCTTGTTATTATGGAAGGTAGGTCGTTGTTGAGATTTGTTACTCCAATGAATGGTAGCCTTGTCATTATGGAAGGTAGTTCGTTGTTGAGATTTGTTACTCCAATGATTTGTAGCCTTGTCATTATGGAAGGTAGTTTGTTGTTGAGATTTGTTACTCCATGAATGATAGCCTTGTCATTATGGAAGTTAGTTTGTTGTTGATATTTGTTACTCCAATGAATGGTAGCCTTGTCATTATGGAAGGTAGTTTGTTGTCGAGATCTTTTTCCGATGAATGGTAGCCTTGTCTTTATGGAAGGTAGTTCTTCATGGAGATTCTATTACTCTGAAGAAGTTCATTTGTTTCCAGTCGTGAGTACTGGTGATGATCATTGTTACCACCCTAATATTGGAATCTACCTGTATTATCTTACTACTTTTTCCCCGGTGGGTTGACGTTACTTTGTTTTTCCTATCTCCTCAGTGAGTGGATAGTTCGAAGTCATCTGTCGATCATTTTTATCCCTTACCTTCTCTCCTCAATATTTGAGTTGATGACGCCTTATCTCCTCTTTGAGATTTACCTCAATAGAGTCTAGTCTTTTGTTCACTAGTGATTTATTTTCCTGGTCGGGTTTTTCTTTTGATCTTTTTTTTTATTTACTTCATCCCCAGTGGTATTTGGTGTCCCTTTTTGGATTTGATCATTTTCATTCATAATCATAAGCATTGCATGGCAATCTTAGGGTCAAAATAGGGCTTGTTTTATATTTAAGTATCTTCAATCGCGTCGACACAAAGATTTTAACCTTCGAATCTCCGGATAGAAGACACTTAAATAAGGGCAGTTGTTGTACCCCAATACCACTGTGGAACCTTCGAATATCCATATAGATAGCCATTTAAGAAGGAACTCTTTACATCCATTTGAAACAATTTAAATTTCAGTATGCATGCAACTCCCAAGAGTAGTCTAATTGATTCAAGTCTGGCCACAGGAGCAAAGGTTTCATCAAAATCAACTCCTTCAATTTGAGTGTATCCTTGTGTAACTAACCCTGCCTTATTTCTAGTAACCATCCCTTTTTCATCAGATTTATTCTTGTACACCCATTTAGTATCAATCACATTTGTCCCTTCAAGTCTTGGAACTAGATCCCAAACTTCATTTCTACTTAATTGCTCTAGCTCTTCCTGCATAACATTATCCAGAACTCATCAGTTAGGGCCTCTTTGACATTCTTAGGCTCAATTTTTTACACAAAGCAAATGTTTGATATCCCTGTTCTTGATCTGGTAGTAACTCCTTTATTTAGATCTCCTATGATAAGATCCTTAGGATTATCTTTCTTAGTTCTAATTAAAGGCCCTTTATTAAGATGACTGGGTGTATGGTCTTCTTGGGGAAGATTAGAATCAATACTTCTGTCATTGGATTCTATTGGAATATTAGGTAAAGATATTCCAACATCTTCTAAGACATATTCTTCATCATTCCATCCTTTATCATCAATAATAACATTTACGGATTCCATCTAAACCTTGGTTCTGGAGTTAATGACTCTATAAGCTCTTCTATTTGTAGAGTAGCCTAGGAATATTCCTTCATCACTCTTGGGATCCATCTTCCTCCTTTGTTCACGATCAGCTAAGATGTAACATTTACTTCCAAAAACATGAAAGTATTTGACAGTAGGTTTTCTTCCCCTCCATATTTCATATAAGGTTGCTGAAGTTCCTTTCCTTAAAGTGACTCTGTTATGAATATAACACGCAGTATTCATAGCTTCAGCCCAAAAGTGGTAAGCTAACTTTTTAGCATGAATCATAGCTCTGGCATATTCTTGAAGGGTTCTATTTTTACGTTCCACAATCCCATTTTGTCGAGGAGTAATGGGAGAAGAGAATTCATGACTGGTGGAATGAGATTTGATATCTACCAACTTATTCTTGACAACTGTCATATGTCTAGAACAACCACTATCAAAGTACCAGTCATCTTTGGTTGATACTTTGAGAGAGGAATGAGCTACGAAACTAGCAATATTAGACTTGGGAACCCATTGTTTCTTCTTTTTGTTATTTTGGTGGATCTGATCAATTTTGGGAAGAGGAGTAGTTTTAGGATACCCATACAACTTGAAACAGAAAGGTCTTTGTGATACGGTGGGAGAACTGACTTGTTGTTTTGCGTTTTTTTCGCAAATGTTTCGGTTGAGCAAGAGTCGCCACCGACTTTTTATTTATCCTAAGGAAAGGTCAAAAAGCACAGGAAAGACCTTTGAGATGTTTTCGTGGGTTCGGGGGGTAGATTATGAAAAGGGAAGGTGCTAGCACCCTTTTCATCCATGGTTATCCATGGTCTCTTAGTTACTTATTTTAGATCACTTGCCTTTGCTTTTCAATTGTTACAAATGGTGTTTGTGTGTGTGTGTGGTCTTGAAAATGTTTTGAAAAAGATGCCTTGTCTAGGCAACCATTGTAACAATTCTTTACTCGAATGTTTTACAAAGGTGTTTGTCATTTTGAAAAGATGTTTCAATGTTTTTGAAAGTTTGTTTTTGAATTTGTGTTGTGATGTGTGTTTGAAAGTAGGCAAGTGTGTTTTGCAAGTTTGATCAAGTAACTAAGAGTTGTCTACCCTAATTTTACTCAAAGATCTTTCTCATGTTTTAACCCTTTTAACAGTGTTGTTTCACCATTGTATTTGGTGAACAACCTTGCATTAGGATGTTAAACGGGACAGCGTGGGTCATTGTATACAATCATCGAAGGCAACTTGTGAGACGCTCTAGCAATTTTGTAAGGGACGAGATTGTTTTATCGAAGGCAACGTCGAGGGTCATCGAGGGACTACGATCTTTGTTTATCGAAGGGACATTTGCTAGAGTGTCTCATGCTCGAGGGACATGATTGCATTTTTCCGCGGCAACAGGCGAGGTTACCCTAGAGGTGCAAGTGTGAATTGTGTATTGATTTTCATGCTTTTGTCTTGTGTTAGGTTATCTAGCGGTTGATTTTGAATCTTCGCATACAAACCCTAATTACTATACAGAAAGCGATAAATTGTGGGAATTTAAAGTCTAAGCTATTACAAATAAGTATCCGGGGATGGGGGTACAAATATTTACAAATGGGGATGAGTCTTATCAGGATAGTAGTGTCCAAATATTATTTACAACCAAATCGAATCATCGCATTCTCAATGTAAAAATATAATCAAGGTATAAAAATAACAGATAAACAAAAGTAATGTGCCATGCATATGATTATTTACAAGTGATTAAGAGGTTAACCTAATGTATTATTAAGTATTATTATCACTTTTTGTGTTTTTGTTAATGATTATATGTAAGAAAAAGTTTTAATTAAAAGGAAATATTTAACCTTAAAAAAATCTATTTTTATGTATTTTTATTAATGCTTTATATACAAGATTTAATTTAAATAAAAAAAGGTTTTAATAAAAGAAAAATTATTTAAACTTAATAAACCTAAGATTTACATATTTTTGTAAAAGGTAATAAACATTAAGAAAAGTTTTGTACAAAAAATGATATATTGTTTTTCTTAACAAAATAAATTATATAAAAAGAAATGGAATAATGTGATAAAAAAAAGGAAGGGTATCAGTTTGTATAAAAAAAAGAGTGGGCTTTAGTGTGTTAATATGAGGGGCAGGCCCAAGCAATAAAAACAAACAGATTTAAGTAAAGGGGGGGAGGGGGGGGGGGGGGGGGGGTATGCGCCAGAATCTTGGGCTTAGCAGTTTGGATGGGGCGAAAGCCCAATGTTAATTTACAATGTTTTTGTTTGTTAGGGTTTGAATTGTTTGCTCAGAAAAGGGTTTACACTTTGAACGGTGCCGCTTCTCTTCTTCGCCTCTTCATCCTTCTCCACCGTGGCTTCTGATGCTCGCTTCTCCTCGCCTTAGGCTACCAGGCGCCATCTCCATCCTCCTCCCTCCATGGTCATACCCAGGCGGTGATAAAAGGTAACGATTTCTCAGTTTTTTATGTTTTAAGGGTTTCGGATTCTTATTCTTGCATGTTATTAACCTTGGACACGTTTTGATCTTCTGTGTTGTCTATGTTTGTGTGAGGTGTAAAAAAGAAAAGGGAAGGAGAATTTATACCTTGGTTCTGATTTTTGGAAAGGAGGAGGAGAACTTGGACAGGAGGCGTCTCAGGCGGCCAAGGCGAGGGAGTATGATGACGAGAGCTTGCTGGTAACCTCGTATCTTTCTTTTGAATGGTTTGTATGTTTTATGATGATGTTCTCTTCTGAAAACAACGCTTCTGGAATGTTCTTTTTTTCTTTTGATTGCTTGCTTCTGCGTTGAGCTTTCAATGATGATGATGAGTTCTGAGTTGCTTTTGATAATTTGACTTTCTTCCTCTCTTTGGCTTGCTTTGTTCTGATGATAAGCTTTGCTTATGATTTTCCCTCTCTTTGACTTGATCTATTTAGCCTATGATGAATCCAATTCTGAGGCACTCATTTTTGTTGTTTGGATATTTGGATGGATTTGCTTGAGTTTAGATTTGAAATGAAGGCAGGTTGAATGTTATGCAAGCTTGGACACTGAGTTTGTTCAGGTTTTGTGCTTGGCTTTGAGGCAGGCTTATTGTACAGGCAGGCTTCTGGCTGTATGCTTCAAGGCTTGTAGTTTTACTGGTTTTTAGGCTAGTTTATTGAAGCTTATGCAGGTTTGGATACTGAGTTTGTTCAGGTTTGTTTGGCTTTGGCTGCTTTGAGGTTTGTTGGGATTACAGGCTTTGAAAAGGCTTGATTTCTTAGGCTTGCTTCTGGTTTTTAGCAGGTTTTTGCTTGCTTCTTCAAGGCTTGGTGTTTTATGCAGGCCTGCTTGAAGTAGTTTGTAAGCTTATGGTGTTTTTGATTTTGGTATTGTGGATACAGTTTTGCTGTTATAGGCAGGCTTGTGATGCTGTGCAGGTTTGAAACTGAACCAGCTTTGAGGCTTATTGTCCCACAGGTTTTGTGGTATCTTGCTCTTTTATTTTTTGTATCCTGCCTCCCTTAACAGTGTTCTGATTTGTTATATTTATCTCTAAGCCTGCTTGTAAGCCTCTACTTCTCTCTCTCTTTTCTCTCTCTATCAGAAAAGCATATTTTAATACTTTAGAATAGCTGTCTCTGAAAAGGTTTTGGCCAGAAAATGATGATAAAATGTACTCTTACAAGCTTGCTTGCATCTTGTCTTTCCTCTGCATATCTTCTTGCCTCCAGATTTTCTGCATTGCTTTTGTGTACTTGTTGACAGCTTTATTGGCTTTTGATATCTTTTGATATCTTCTTGACAGTTTGGTAGCTTCTTTGGACAGTTTTGACAACTTAGTTGACATTTTGAACTTGGGCAACTTGTTTGTTCAGTTTGAACTTTGTAATTGTTTGGCATATTCAGTTTATCCATGTGCAGTTTGTTTGAATTTGTACAGCTTTGTATTTGATTAATTCATGCTTGCAAACATTTAATTTCCCTCTTTGTGAACCAAGAAGAGACATCTTCTTGCGATTTGCAGAGAGGACGAACAAACTGATTCCGGCCAACACCTTTAATGATGAGTTTTTGATTAACTGTCTGGAAAAATACTTTTTTAAATTAATCTGTGTTTGACTTCTTTCTTCTCTTTTTGCAGGTAAATATCAGTTGAGCAAAGGAAGCAGCAGTAGCAGATGAAGACTTCAAGAAACTTAGGATATAGATTTAGTTTATTTTTAATCATTGTAATAAATGTCATTGTAACACTGTAAATAAATTTACTGTATCAAATAAACATTTGTAACAACAATTGAAAATGAATAAAAAAATCCTTTGTCAGTTAATCTCTTTTAATTCTTCTGCACTTGTTTATTTAATTACTTAAATTTCTTGAATTATAATAATTGGAAATTATCCAATAATTTTAACTTAGAAATTATAAATAATCAATAAACGTCCGGCGTTCTGAATAACCAAAAGCATTGCACGGTTAAACAAACAAACGTCCATATGTCTTTTATCTCACTGATCAAACTTAAACTTCAAACTTTCAATCAGAAGCCTCAACCCATATCCCAGAGTCAATTGAAAAGAACTGTAGAATTAATTCCTTCTGAGAATGCGCGCGCAAACCCTAATTCTGGATTTACTGTCAAAGAAACATCCGCCTGATCAAAACCCTGAGCCAAACTCAACCAAATCAATAGAAACCCTAATAATCTGTCTTACTGATTCAAAAGTCAATGGAAACCCTAATTTTGTTTGACTGCTGAGAAAAGTCTATTTGACCGATTCTTAAGCCAATCTAAAAAATCAGGAAAAGCCCGAAGCTGTGATTTCTTGTGAAAAAGAGAGAGGGCAAATTTTGGGGTACAACAGTTGCCCCTGTTCAATCTTCTTGAACCTGAAGAGTTAGATTGGCAGGTTTGTCGTTCGCGACTTGAAGGTAAAAGGAGATTGGACACTAGAGTGCCCAAAAAATTTGCACTCGTCCAAGCGTAGTTGAGGGAATGGGCTTAAAGATGCCATTTGGAGATGGGCTTAAAGATGCCATCTGGAGATGTGACAGAGTCTTGTCAGGGGATGGGCTTAAAGATGCCATCTGAAAATTGTTGGTAGGAGGATGGGCTTATAGATGGCATCTGAAGGTGATTGTATCTTTTTGGAGATGGGCTTGTAGATGCCATCCAAGAATTCTTGTTGAATTGTATCTCGTTGATGAGTGAGTGAGTACCAGAAAGGTATCCCTGTTTGGAATATCTTTGGACTGGGGGTCTGAATAAGCAATAGATTGACATCCATGTTTGGAGAATCCGTAAACTGTTTTCAGAAGTCGAATAAGCATGAGTTGGTCGAGTAGATATTTGTCATGTCTGGTTTCAGGTGTTAATCTCTGACCTGAGAAAGAAAGATAGTTTTCCTGGCTTGTTACAGGTATTGATCTTCAATCTCTACAGGTATTGTGATGTCGGGAATGGGCTTACAGATGCCATTTGGAGATATGATGGATAGTTGATGGAGATGGGCTTAAAGATGCCATCCAAGAATGATTGTTGAATTGTAATTTGGTAAGTTGAAAGAAGGAACCTGTGTAGGGTTTCCTGATGATGAGTCCGTGTAAAACTGCATCTGGATTTGAGAAGGAACCGGTGTAGGGTTGCCTGATGATGAGTCCGTGTAAAACTGCATCTGGATTTGAGAAGGAACCGGTGTAGGGTTTCCTGATGATGAGTCCGTGTAAAACTGCATCTTGGATTTTGAGAAGGAACCGGTGTAGGGTTGCCTGATGATGAGTCCGTGTAAAACTGCATCTTGGATTTTGAGAAGGAACCGGTGTAGGGTTGCCTGATGATGAGTCCGTGTAAAACTGCATCTGAATTTTGAGAAGGAACCGGTGTAGGGTTGCCTGATGATGAGTCCGTGTAAAACTGCATCTGGATTTGAGAAGGAACCAGTGTAGGGTTTCCTGATGATGAGTCCGTGTAAAACTGCATCTTGGATTTTGAGAAGGAACCGGTGTAGGGTTGCCTGATGATGAGTCCGTGTAAAACTGCATCTTGGATTTTGAGAAGGAACCGGTGTAGGGTTGCCTGATGATGAGTCCGTGTAAAATTGCATATGGATTAAGAAGGAACCGGTGTAGGGTTGCCTGATGATGAGTCCGTGTAAAACTGCATCTGAATTTTGAGAAGGAACCGGTGTATGGTTGCCTGATGATGAGTCCGTATAAAACTGCATCTGGATTTGAGAAGGAACCGGTGTAGGGTTTCCTGATGATGAGTCCGTGTAAAACTGCATCTTGGATTTTGAGAAGGAACTGGTGTAGGGTTGCCTGATGATGAGTCCGTGTAAAACTGCATCTTAGATTTTGAGAATGAACCGGTGTAGGGTTGCCTGATGATGAGTCCGTGTAAAACTGCATCTGGATT
Source organism: Vicia faba (assembly GCA_948472305.1). Classification (NCBI taxonomy): domain Eukaryota; kingdom Viridiplantae; phylum Streptophyta; class Magnoliopsida; order Fabales; family Fabaceae; genus Vicia; species Vicia faba. The sequence continues at coordinate 1,484,827,703 of OX451737.1, forward strand.
GAGAAGGAACCGGTGTAGGGTTGCCTGATGATGAGTCCGTGTAAAACTGCATCTGAAATTTAGGAAGGAACCGGTGTGGGGTTGCCTGATGATGAGTCCGTGTAAAACTACATCTGAAATTTGAGAAGGAACTGGTGTAGGGTGCCTGATGATGAGTCCGTGTAAAACTGCATCTGAATTTTGAGAAGGAACCAGTGTAGGGTTGCTTCATGATGAGTCCGTGTAAAACTTCATCTGGAATTTAAAAAAGCTGTTGTCGACCTTTTGCTGAAAAAGGTAAATTGTTAGTTGAAACACAAAGTTATGTTGTATGAAATGTATGATGCAATGAATCGCGTTTCGTCAATGTTTATGATGGATGTGCATGTAAGCTGAGTAGTTGTCTTGCTGAGGAAGACGAATCCTGGATAATGCAATCTTTGACTACTGTCGGGGAAAGTAAATCCTTGACTGCTGCTGGGGATTGAAAATCCTTTGATCATTGAAAATGAGAAGTCCTGGGACCGCTGTTGGGGAATCAGGAGCTTGGGCTGTATGCCAATCTAATAGGGATTCCTGTTTTGAGGAGATCTTCACTGGGGAATATCTGAATATCCTGTGATGGATTGAGAATGAGAGTCTTCATTCTGCTCGGGGAATATTGAAAACCCTGTGGGGAGAATGTTTATTCTGCTTGGGGAAAGATTTTAGGGGTCTTAGTCGTCCGTTGCTCTACTGGGGAGTCAAAGTTGAACTGATATCTGATCGGGTCCAGATTTCACAGTGACTTGCTAGGGATTGTAGAGTAGTCTACTGGAGAAGAGGAGTCGTGGTCCTTTGATTTTTAGTAGTCGGAGAGGCAAACTCAAGTTGGGGAATCATCCTATGAGAAGGGTTTTGGGGAGATTTGTCACTGCCCCTAGTGGCAAGTGCTTTTGACTGTATGTAACCCTTTGTCGGGATTGGCGTTCAATGCCCCAAGTGTCGGAGACGGAGACTTGCCCCAGGTTAATCTATAATTGAGAGATTTGTTGAAATCTTAACTGGACTGCCCCGGGTGTGCTGGATAGTGACATGTCATGCCCCTTTGTTGATAGGAGATTTGTCAATGGAAGTGTCGTCGTTTTTGAAGTGACTTTGTTCACTGAGAGAGCTTTCGTTCATCGGATATTCATTTGTGTGAATTTCTCCGCTGTCAAACAAATAGCCAAATGCAAACAGTGATATTTAAGTAATGCAAAGTTTATGTTTGTCTCGAAGTTTTGAAAAATGCGTTTTTTAGCAGAAAACTTTTTATAAGACAAATTCAACACAAGATTTAGAGCAAAGCCTTACAGGAGTCAGGATACCTTTTGTAACAGTATGCTTTCGAACTAACCCATGCTTCAATTAGGACTTTTTAAAGGTTGTAACGTGGCTTGGTTCATGGTTTAAGAAACAAAGGATAAAGGCTCAAAGTATATTTGTACCCACCCGCTCTCCGTGATGTTCTTCAATCCTAAACTCAGTTAATTGTGTGTCGCACTCTATTCGAGTTTGGAACGACTTTTTGGTGATGGTTCACACCAGTTGAATTTGTTGGAAGACATTCATCATCATCATTTTTTTTCAACATTTTTCATGTTGTGGAGGACTTGTAATGACCTCGTTCTTTTGATTTGTTATCCCTAACTTTTGCCTGATTGTTCCTGTTTTCGAGATGACAGTCAGCGGGGTGCCCCAGCTTTCTTAAGCCTCCTTTGTAGGTTTTGGCTCAGTGGGCTTTTCTCTTTTGAGAGATTGACTGCCTATGTGATAGGGAACCATCACTGTCTTTTTGATTCCAAAGGAATATTTTTTGATGTCATTCGTTGTATTACGAACTGAGAGTTTGCGACTTCAATGCGCATCTTTTTCTTTTTGAATCAACTGAGAGACTACCCTGCCCCAGGTTTAAATCAAAGGTTTCAAATTGTTCAGAACAGAAAACTCCTACTTCTTTGGCTCGAAGGGGTTGACTAGGGATTATCTTCCTTATAACTCCAGTGTTTGGGATTTGAAAGAAACGCCTGTACATCATCAGCAAGGTCTGTTCAAAAGCATACTGTATGAGATTATGGTATTGTTTCGTCATCCTCCCTCTAAAGGCTTGCAACTTTTTGTCAAGAGTTAAATATCATAAAGAAAGCGTAAGAGTAGTGAAAACGAATGGATGAATTCAAGACAAACATATGCAATGCATTAATGAAACAAAGTTTGACATTAATAGATAATTGTTTGAATAACAAAGAGATTACAACTTGAAAATTCAAATGAAACAAAGTCATTCTCAATGATTTGGCAAAGGAGCATTGATTATGCTGGAGTCTCCGGAGGACCAAACTCAACCTCCTTGGCATCAATCAAATTCTGAATCTTGTACTTCAATGCCCAACAATCGTTAGTATCATGCTCGGGACTGTCAGAATGATAAGCACATGTGGCCTTGGGATTGTAGTTAGGAGAAGAAGTCTTGGGGTTTGGATGAGGCCCTATCAATGCAATCAGATTCATCTTCAACAAGTGTTGCAACGCTTGAGACAACGGCATGTTGATGTTGGTGAACTGTCTTTTAGGGTCGTCTGGCCTTCGTTGATTTCCCTTTTGCTGTTGTCGGTGTGACACAGAACCAGAGATCAGGATTGCCCCTACGTGTCGGTGACTCTTTTGACTGTTCACAGCATTGGACTCTTTCCTCCCATTATGGGGAATTTTCTGTGCATCAGAGGGTGTAGCTCCTTGGATCTTTCCACTTTTGATGCCAGCCTCGACCTTTTCGCCGGTCAGTATTAGCTCGGTGAACCCGGCTGAGGAGCTTCCAATTAAGTGATTGAAGAGAGGCCCTGTCAAAGTTCCCATGAAGATGTCAATCAGCTCTCTGTCAGTTAAAGGGGGTTGCACCCTACCAGCCAGATCTCTCCACTTTTGAGCGTATCCTTTGAAGTTCTCGTCAGAACCCATGGTCATGTTCTGCAATTGCACACGAGTTGGTGCAAGATCAGCATTGTACTGATACTGTTTGTAAAAAGCAGCAGCTAAGTCCTCCCAGGTGCGGATGTGGGAACTCTCCAATTGATAGAACCACTCGAGTTGAGTCCCTACCAGGCTTTCTTGGAAGAAATGGATCCAAAGTTTTGGATCAGTTGTGTATGGTTGAATCTTGCGGGCATAAGATTTTAAGTGCATCTTAGGGCAAGAGACTCCATCGTACATGGCAAAGGTAAGGACCTTGAACTTTGGCGGGATGACCAATCCAGAAACTAAACCCATGTCTCCTAAATCCAAGCCAGGTATCTGTTGAATCTCCATAGCATTGAGGCGATCCTCCAACTGTTTGTACTTGTCATCAGCGGGAGGATATTGTTCTTCGGAGTAGTCAGCTTCAACATCATTGATCTCCAAATTATGGTCTTCTTCAAGACTATCCCCCATGCTGGGTGGAGTTGAAAGGTCTAGGGTTTTAGGTCTTCTCTTCAGGATGCCCGTTGCCTTCTTGGACTTCTTCTTCTTGTCTTTGAGAAGGAGAGCTTTCAGATCCTCTTGCCCTTTACCCATATCTAGAAGCATTTGTTGGAATTGAGCGTTTTGAGCTTGGAGATCTTTCACCGTTTGTTCCATATCCATCTTACTGAAATAAATAGTAGGAAGATAAGGAGACCTGTAGGAGAAACCTGTTATGCAATGATATGTATGCAATGTATGCAATGTTTTCAAGAATCTCTCGGGGTAAACACAAGAAAATGTTAGAGGTTGAACTTTGATCAACATCTTTGATTGGAGAACCTTGTATCGGTGGATGTCTTTCCACGAGAATCAAGCTCACCATGTCAATTGGGTCATAGCCCCTGATTCAAGTTGTTGCACTTGATCTTTGATGGAATTTGTTTAGAGGAGAAAACCTCTTGCCCTTTGGTAGACGTCTGGTTCAACGTGCCCCTGTATCAAAAGACCCTCGAGATCCTTGAAATGGTTATTGAAAATGCTATGGTATGATGTTATGATGTTATGTACATGTATGCAAAAGCAAGTAAGTGTATATACAGGTAATCATATTCACACAAAGCAAACAAGTCCTTAGGTTTAGGCTTGCATGGGGTTTGTAGGTAAGTACCCTCTTGAAGTTAGTTGGCTTAACCTGTCCTAAAATAGAAACTGGATTCTAAGGAGCTCAATATCACTGGATTATTTTCTGTGTTCATTGTTTTGGTTTAGCCACTTGACTGGCGACCAAAATATTCCAAGAAAACAACCCTCAATGAGTGTAGTATCGAGTATCTACCAACTTCGGACTGCACCAAAGTCGGTCATCTCACTACCCCTAAAAAGGCCAAGATGGTCAAGTAAGGTTCTAGAGTTCGTTAGTGCTTCGTGACATCACTCAGCGGCCCCGTATTCTCCTTGACTACTCAAGGGCTACCGGTACTCACAAATATGTCACACTAACATAGCTACTGCTTCAACCATGTCGGTATACCCTGCACAGTTCCCTCGCAGTTTATTGCTATTTACCTAAAAAGGTGCCCCCAAATCCGGGTGTAGGATTTATAGAAAACCCCAAACAAGGAACCCAAAAAAGTAAAGCAATCAAAGCAAGTATGTAAAGGTGATCTAAAACCCTAAGGTAACCCCACTTTCAGAAGGAATCCCCAGCAGAGTCGCCAGTTCTGTGATATGGTGGGAGAACTGACTTGTTGTTTTGCGTTTGTTTTCGCAAATGTTTCGGTTGAGCAAGAGTCGCCACTGACTTTTTATTTATCCTAAGGAAAGGTCAAAAAGCACAGGAAAGACCTTTGAGATGTTTTCGTGGGTTCGGGGGGTAGATTATGAAAAGGGGAGGTGCTAGCACCCTTTTCATCCATGGTTATCCATGGGCTCTTAGTTACTTGTTTTAGATCACTTGCCTTTGCTTTTCAATTGTTTGAAATGGTGTTTGTGCGTGTGTGGTTTTGAAAATGTTTTGAAAAAGATGCCTTGTCTAGGCAACCATTGTAACAATTCTTTACTCGAATGTTTTACAAAGGTGTTTGTCTTTTTGAAAAGATGTTTCAATGTTTTTGAAAGTTTGTTTTTGAAGTTGTGTTGTGATGTGTGTTTGAAATTAGGCAAGTGTGTTTTGCAAGTTTGATCAAGTAACTAAGAGTTGTCTACCCTAATTTTACTCAAAGATCTTTCTCATGTTTTAACCCTTTTAACAGTGTTGTTTCACCATTGTATTTGGTGAACAACCTTGCATTAGGATGTTAAACGGGACAGCGTGGGTCATCGTATACAATCATCGAAGGCAACTTGTGAGACGCTCTAGCAATTTTGTAAGGGACGAGATCGTTTTATCAAAGGCAACGTCAAGGGTCATCGAGGGACTACGATCTTTGTTTATCAAAGGGACATTTGCTAGAGTGTCTCATGCTCGAGGGACATGATTACATTTTTCCGAGGCAACAGGCGAGGTTACCCTAGAGGTGCAAGTGTGAATTGTGTATTGATTTTCATGCTTTTGTCTTGTGTTAGGTTATCTAGCAGTTGATTTTGAATCTTCGCATACAAACCATAATTACTATACAGTATATAGAAAGCGATAAATTTCGGGAATTTAAAGTCTAAGCTATTACAAATAAGTATTCGGGGATGGGGGTACAAATATTTACAAATGGGGATGAGTCTTATCAGGATAGTAGTGTCCAAATATTATTTACAACCAAATCGAATCATCGCATTCTCAATGTAAAAATATAATCAAGGTATAAAAATCATAGATAAACAAAAGTAATGTGCCATGCATATGATTATTTACAAGTGATTAAGAGGTTAACCTAATGTATTATTAAGTATTATTATCATTTTTTGTGTTTTTGTTAATGATTATATGTAAGCAAAAGTTTTAATTAAAAGGAAATATTTAACCTTAAAAAAATCTATTTTTATGTATTTTTATTAATGCTTTATATACAAGATTTAATTTAAACAAAAAAAGGTTTTAATAAAAGAAAAATTGTTTAAACTTAATAAACCTAAGATTTACATATTTTTGTAAAAGGTAATAAATATTAAGAAAAGTTTTGTACAAAAAATGATATATTGTTTTTCTTAACAAAATAAATTATATAAAAAGAAATGGAATAATGTGATAAAAAAAAGGAAGGGTATCAGTTTATATAAAAAAAAAGAGTGGGCTTTAGTGTGTTAATATGAGGGGCAGGCCCAAGCAATAAAAACAAACAGATTTAAGTAAAGGGGGGGTATGCGCCAGAATCTTGGGCTTAGCAGTTTGGATGGGGCGAAAGCCCAATGTTAATTTACAATGTTTTTGTTTGTTAGGGTTTGAATTGTTTGCTCAGAAAAGGGTTTACACTTTGAACGGCGCCGCTTCTCTTCTTCTCCTCTTCATCCTTCCCCACCGTGGCTTCTGATGCTCGCTTCTCCTCGCCTTAGGCTACCAGGCGCCATCTCCATCCTCCTCCCTCCTTGGTCGTACCCAGGCGGTGATAAAAGGTAACGATTTCTCAGTTTTTTATGTTTTAAGGGTTTCATATTCTTATTCTTGCATGTTATTAACCTTGGACACGTTTTGATATTCTGTGTTGTCTATGTTTGTGTGAGGTGTAAAAAAGAAAAGGGAAGGAGAATTTATACCTTGGTTCTGCTTTTTGGAAAGGAGGAGGAGAACTTGGACAGGAGGCGTCTCAGGCGGCCAAGGCGAGGGAGTATGATGACGAGAGCTTGCTGGTAACCTCGTATCTTTCTTTTGAATGGTTTGTATGTTTTATGATGATGTTCTCTTCTGAAAACAACGCTTCTGGAATGTTGTTTTTTTCTTCTGATTGCTTGCTTCTGCGTTGAGCTTTTAATGATGATGATGAGTTCTGAGTTGCTTTTGATAATTTGACTTTCTTCCTCTCTTTGGCTTGCTTTGTTCTGATGATAAGCTTTGCTTATGATTTTCCCTCTCTTTGACTTGATCTGTTTAGCTTATGATGAATCCAATTCTGAGGCACTCATTTTTGTTGTTTGGATATTTGGATGGATTTGCTTGAGTTTGGATTTGAAATGAAGGCAGGTTGAATGTTATGCAAGCTTGGACACTGAGTTTGTTCAGGTTTTGTGCTTGGCTTTGAGGCAGGCTTATTGTACAGGCAGGCTTCTGGTTGTATGCTTCAAGGCTTGTAGTTTTACTGGTTTTTAGGCTAGTTTATTGAAGCTTATGCAGGTTTGGATACTGAGTTTGTTCAGGTTTGTTTGGCTTTGGCTGCTTTGAGGTTTGTTCGGATTACAGGCTTTGAAAAGGCTTTCTTTCTTAGGCTTGCTTCTGGTTTTTAGCAGGTTTTTGCTTGCTTCTTCAAGGCTTGGTGTTTTATGCATGCCTGCTTGAGGCAGTTTGTAAGCTTATGGTGTTTTTGATTTTGGTATTGTGGATACAGTTTTGCTGTTATAGGCAGGCTTGTGATGCTGTGCAGGTTTGAAACTGAACCAGCTTTGAGGCTTTTTGTCCCACAGGTTTTGTGGTATCTTGCTCTTTTATTCTTTGTATCCTGCCTCCCTTTACAGTGTTCTGATTTGTTATATTTATCTCTAAGCCTGCCTGTAAGCCTCTACTTCTCTCTCTCTTTTCTCTCTCTATCAGAAAAGCATATTTTAATGCTTTAGAATAGCTGTCTCTGAAAAGGTTTTGGCCAGAAAATGATGATAAAATGTACTCTTACAAGCTTGCTTGCATCTTGTCTTTCCTCTGCATATCTTCTTGCCTCCAGATTTTCTGCATTGCTTTTGTGTACTTGTTGACATCTTTATTGGCTTTTGATATCTTTTGATATCTTCTTGACAGTTTGGTAGCTTCTTTGGACAGTTTTGACAGCTTAGTTGACATTTTGAACTTGGGAAACTTGTTTGTTCAGTTTGGACTTTGTAATTGTTTGGCATATTCAGTTTGTCCATGTGCAGTTTGTTTGAATTTGTGCAGCTTTGTATTTGATTAATTCATGCTTGCAAACATTTAATTTTCCCTCTTTGTGAACCAAGAAAAGACATCTTCTTGCGATTTGCAGAGAGGACGAACAAACTGATTTCGGCCAACACCTTTAATGATGAGTTTTTGAATAACTGTCTGAAAAAAATACTTTTTTAAATTAATCTGTGTTTGACTTCTTTCTTCTCTTTTTGCAGGTAAATATCAGTTGAGCAAAGGAAGTAGCAGTAGCAGATGAAGACTTCAAGAAACTTAGGATATAGATTTAGTTTATTTTTAATCATTGTAATAAATGTCATTGTAACACTGTAAATAAATTTACTGTATCAAATAAACATTTGTAACAACAATTGAAAATGAATAAAAAAATCCTTTGTCAGTTAATCTCTTTTAATTCTTCTGCACTTGTTTATTTAATTACTTAAATTTCTTGAATTATAATAATTGGAAATTATCCAATAATTTTAACTTAGAAATTATAAATAATCAATAAACGTCCGGCGTTCCGAATAACCAAAAGCATTGCATAGTTAAACAAACAAACGTCCATATGTCTTTTATCTCACTGATCAAACTTAAACTTCAAACTTTCAATCAGAAGCCTCAACCCATATCCCAGAGTCAATTGAAAAGAACTGTAGAATTAATTCCTTCTAAGAATGCGCGCGCAAACCCTAATTCTGGATTTACTGTCAAAGAAACGTCCGCCTGATCAAAACCCTGAGCCAAACTCAACCAAATCAATAGAAACCCTAATAATCTGTCTGACTGATTCAAAAGTCAATGGAAACCCTAATTTTGTTTGACTGTTGAGAAAAGTCTGTTTGACCGATTCTTAAGCCAATCTGAAAAATCAGGAAAAGCCCGAAGCTGTGATTTCTTGTGAAAAAGAGAGAGGGCAAATTTTGGGGTACAACAGTCTTATATGACCAAGCCTTCCACAGTGATGATATCTCCAGGGATGGGATTTCTCTTTGATGTGATTAACCTTTTTCTTGCCATGATGTTAGCCATGGTGTCTAAACATTTGATTAGACATCTTAGGCTTAGACTTGGCATGAGTGGAATCTAATGAAGGTTCTTCTAAATTTGGTTCCTTTTTCTCATTAAACCCTAGGATACTCTTATCTCCTGTCACTCTTCCTGCTTGAAGAATTTCATCTAATGTGCCAGACCCATTATTCAGCATCTTTAGAGATTTGACCATTCTATAAAGGTTTGAATTTAGAGAAGTCACTTCACTTTCCAGATTAGAAATAGTTTTCAGATGCTCTTCCCTTTTTGCCTTTAGCTGAGTTATGAGGACTTTCTGTTTCTCCCCTTATTGGCACACTTTTACACTTCTAAGGCATAATTCTTTGTATGAAGCAGCTAACTCATCAAAGGTTAGTTCCCCATCACTAGACTCTTCATCAGAGACATATTTGTTTGTCAATGCTTTAACATGCTTGGAAGATTCTTCAAGATCACTCTCTGAGTCCTCTTCAGACCAAGTAACAGATAGATTCTTCTTCTGTTTCTTAAGATATGTAGGACATTCATCTCTAATATGACCAAAGCCTTCACATTCATGACATTGTATTCCCTTCCCTTGAGTGGATTTTTCTTCATCCCTTTTTCTTCCAAACTCATTTGACTTATGGATGTCAGGTGAGGTGTCCTTGACATTTGATCTTGGGTTCCTATCCATTCTTTTTATCACTTTGTTAAACTGTCTTCCAAGCATAACTAAGGCATTTGATATTCCTCCATCCAGATCATAGTCCTCCTCTTCATCTTCAGCATTTGATACAAAGGTTATGCTTTTGTTCTTCTTTACAGATCTTTCATTGATGCTTAATTCAAATGTCAAAATGGATCCAACAAGTTTATCCACTTTCATTTTGTCAATGTCTTTAGCTTCTTCTATAGCAGTCACTTTCATATCAAATCTCTTGGGAAGAGACCTGAGCATCTTTCTCACCAATTTGTCTTCATGTATTTTCTCTCCTAAAGCACTGGATGCATTAGTAATCTCAAGAATGTTCATATGGAAGTCATTAATACATTCATCATCCTTCATTCTCAAATTCTCAAATTTTGTGGTGATCAACTGAAGTCTTGACATCTTAACTTTGGACGTGCCTTCATGAGTAGATTGGAGAATTCCCCGTGCATCTTTAGCTACTTCACATGTGTTCACTAATATGAAAATGTTCTTGTTAATTCCATTGAATATAGAATTCAAGGCTTTATAATTTCCATAAGCAATTTCATCTTCTTCTTTAGACCAATCATCTTCTAGTTTTAACTCAGAAGTAGGATCTCCATTTTATCCCAATTTGACAGGGTGTTTCCATCCTTTTAATACACCTTTCCAAGCTCTGTTGTCCAGAGACTTTAAAAAGACCACCATACGTGGTTTGCAATAGTCATAATTACTCCAATCTAAAATGGGTGGTCTATTCATAAATCCTCCTTCCTTGTCCATAGTACCAGAAAGTATCTTCCCTGGATCTCACCCAGATATAGAGCAGGATGCCTGCTCTGATACCAATTAAAATTTTGGTATCAGATATGTGATATCGAAGGAGATGTCACGACATAAATATCTGAGGACAATGTAAAGTGAAAAAATAATAAAAGAAGTAAAAATACAAAGGATTGTTAACCTAGTTCAGTGTACAACAACACCTACTCTGGGGGCTACCAAGTCAGGGACAAATCCACTAAATAGTATCAATTCATAAACCTTTAGTAAACAACCAGTTTACGATCTAATCACTTAAACACTACCCGTTCTATACTTCTACCTAAGACACACCTAGTTATGAGGCCCTCCTCAAGTCCCTTCAATCACTAAAAGTGAAGAATAGCAGAATTATTAAGTTTTAAAGACTTCAATCATTCAATACTTAAAAGCTTATGAATGATGCACAATTAACAACTCAAATTACAAATCAAGTATTAAACCAATACTTAGAGTGTATTGCAATTAAAAAGGCTTAGACTTCTAAAATATAAAGAATATATTCTTCTTCAAAAGTTGCAGTTTTTTGAATAAGGAATCAAGTCCCTTATAAAGGCACAGCAATGGGCTTGGCCTGAAAAACAAATATTCCAATATTTTGAATATTTCCATGAAAACAGGCCAAGATATAATCCATAAGGATAATTCAAATGTAAAAATATTCCTCTATATTTTTCGCAAGCTATGAGTCACAAATCCTTAATAATGACGCACATAGAAACAGAAAACTTAAATAGATATGTAGTTCCGTTAAGCTCAGGAGGAAGATGTCAAGACATCTGCTTTGACATCATTCAAAATAGTTTCCTTCAAATGTAAAGGCATTTAGCAAAATATTATCAAGTCATTGTTTTACCAAAATTGCTGCCAACAAACACTTACAGTTACAACACCGGTAAATAACTCATAAGATGTTTTATTTAGAATTGTTCTGATATAGATTATGTTCTAAACATAACAAGAAGTATTAATGAATTCTACCCAAAAGTACCTTGGAAGATGTTTCTCATAGATCATGGTTCTATCCATTTCTTGCAAGGTTTTTTTTTATTTCTTTATACAACCCCATTTTATTGTGGAGTTCTAGGAGAATAGAACTCATGGATGATTCCATGTTTTTCATAAAATATTTCAAAAGGCTCATTCTCCAATTAACCACCATGATCACTTATGACTTTTAAAATCTTGAATTCCTTTATAAACTATACTTGTGTACAAAAGATGTTGAATACTCCATATCATTCATCTTTAGATCTAAGGAATTTAACCTAAGTCCATCTACTGTAATCATCAACAATGACTAATCCAAATTTCTTTCCATCGATTGAGGCAGTCCCAACAGGACCAAATAAATCAATGTGAAGTGATGCTTATGGTCTGGAGGTAGAGACAATGCTTTTAGATTTGAAAGAATTTTTATTAATCTTTACTACTTGAAATGCTCCACATAGGGCCTATGAGTGATAATCAAGATCTGGAAGCCCTTTAACAAGTTTTTCCTTGCAAAGTTTACAGATTAACCTCCAGTTAGCATGACCTAACCTTCTGTGTCAAACCCATTTCTCATCACTCACAGACATTAGGCAAACTAAATTTTTGTTAGTTCCATGGTTCTATGGTGGCTAAAATTTGGCTAAGCATGGTTCTATGTTTATGTTGAGTAAGATGGTCCAACATCTTTATCAACTGTCATAACAGGTTTTGCTGTAATGAGTTCTTTTTCCATATGTCATAGAAGATGTTATGACATCCTAAGGCTGGTGCAGCGGGCGCTGCTTTTGGATATCATTGAAGACATGAGTATCTGGAATATTTTGTACTCATTATAGGCGCAGACCAATCAAGGATTTTGTTAGAAATAGGTGTAGATTTGATTAATTACTAAAAAGGATCGATTGAGACTTTTTAGGAAACTATTTATGAAGATTGTTTCTACTTTTGTGGAGAATAGTCTACAGAGATTTTTCAACTGAAGATTGGAGTTGATTGAAGAATCCAAGCCATTCCAAGCCCAACTACAGAAGTTTATATAAGGAATCGTCCAAGACCTAGTTTTTAATGTAAAATCTTGTAAAAAAACATAAGGGTTTAGGTTTGATAGTTCCTTAGGTTCTCTATTTGTTTTTGTGTATGTCCTCATGTATCTGATCAGAAAAATATCAAGTGTACTATTTTTCCTTTGTAGTAATAATAGGAAAATTCCTCGAATGTCGATCTCAAGGACTGTGGATAAATATCAAGTTCCAATTATTGTTCAACTAAGCAAAAACTAGAGTTTAGGTATGATTTTCTAACATAAAATAATTGCTAATAAAATAAATAGATGCAAAGAACTGTTTTGACAAATATGAGTAACATGTTAGGGTAAAGTTTATGATTTTCCCTGTAATAACCTTGAATCATGATCTCTTCAACAAGTTCATAACATTCAATTACCAGCTCTTTAGGTTATTTTCCCCTAAGTCCTTAGTGAGAAAACCTTTGACCATCCTTCCTAAATCCGAGGTCCTTAGAAATTTCTGATGGAGTCAAGCCTTTGTTTTATCAAGAATTATCTGGTAACTATAGGGTATTCCTAGTCCTAGGTGATATCTATTATATTCTAATCATACACAAATCTTAACAACCGCGGTCCAGCTGATTGTTAACCGTAAATCAATCTTGTTTGTCCGACAAAGAAAGCCTTAAAAACATTGAACGATTAAATTGAATAGAAACACTATTATATTACCAAATTAGGAATTAAAAATCATTATAAATGCAAAACAGCGACACCCGCTAGCATTGTAGTTTTAGCTACTCATATTATTCAAAGAAAATAAAAGATAAATTGTAAACATTACAAGTATTGGGGAGAAATTTGATCTTTAATCCAGTCCGTTCATGAAAATCTTCTTCCACTAAAACCCTTGTCTTCTCCAATCTTCTCCCTTTTAATTATTCGCTCGCCAAAAAGTCTTATAAGTTAAATAAGGGTTTTCACTACTAACTCAAATTAGGTCAGAAACATAAACCAGGCCCGTAAAACGACCCGAAAAACCTAAATTTCTAAAGTCTTCAACTTTAATGAATTTTTCAAGGCTTCTACAGTCTGAATTAACTTTTGACTTCAACATGAAAGTTGTATCACTTTCTCTCAGCTTTCCAACAAATATTAGAATGCGTTGATCCGATTCCTGTAGCTCCAATTATGAATTTTTTAGTGGAAACTAATCAATCAGCGCATTGGCTGACACTGGCAGTGTTCCCTGACACGGGTGGCCATGTTGCACCTCCTGAAGCATGCTGGAAACTTTTTCGAAACTCTAAATTTTTCACTTTTTTTCACTGATTTGTCTTGATTTATTCCTGTGAATCTGAAAACAGTAAAACACACAACCAACGCATAAAAAATGGTAAAATAAAATAAAACACTCGACAATAAAAATAAAAGATAACTAAAATTAATGGTAAATAACCGTGTAAAAACCACTGATCAAACTCCCCCAAACTTAAATCGTTGCTTGACCTCAAGCGAAAATTACAAGAGCTCATGAAATTTGCAGCATATCGGTACTCATACGTGAGATATCAGTTCACATTGATCAAAAGGTTGTCTGTTCGATGTTCACGTGACGCGAAGAGTTTGTGTAAGAACCGTTTACTCTCGAGATTCCTCTTCGGATACCTCTTTAACTATGCTTTATACTTAAGTCTCTTTTCGATTTTCCTCCTTTTTCATTCGGACAATCAAATTAAGGCAATGAGAATTATTTTGATCATCACATGCACAAGACTAATAAAAAAAATTGTTTAGGAACCAAATAAGCAACATTGGCTACTTTTAATTACCGATGAAATTTTCAAACTTTGCAGTTATATATAATCCTTTTGGACGACGTTTAGGGATCAACCTCCTTTGGCTGAATAACCGGGTGAGGGTTACCCAACTTAGTGAGTCAGTTTCCTTTTACTACCTTTTCATCATTTGGTGCCAAATTTATTTATTTCTCCACCAATCATACATGCATGTGAATCTATATTATGCCAGACTTTAAATTTAAACTACTTCAGGAGTACTTCTCAAGATTCAGGCACTATGGTACAAATCTACACGTTAGACTCGTATCACTGTCATATTATTTCGAACTTCCTACCTCCAAAAAATAATCCCTTTATCTCTATATACTTTCCTGATTTCTTTAAATTACAAGATCTTGTGCAAACCAAAACAAAAATTCTCGATCAAAATTTGGGAAGGACTTCATCTCATGGATTTACATAGTAATTAACATAAAACCAACAAATAACTTAAAAAGAAAATCAGTAAAAACACTACAAACTTGAACTAAATATTTACCCTAATGTTTCAGAACAAGCTCGAGGAAGGTGACTCGCAGAGGGTAATGTAACACCAGCTGTTGCCACCTAACTTTCACTAGTAAGGATCCCTTTTTATTACCTCCAGACAAAATGAAACAAACACAAAAAGAAAAATTAAGTTATTAAAAGCGTGGATTGCCTCCCACGAAGTGCTTCGTTTAACGTCGCATGGCTCGACGGTTCATCCCCTTATTAGGATGGCATATATGACACAAAGAACACATCCTATTTCTTCTTTATTTTGTTTGGTAGCAACCCCGTGAACTTAAAATACTGATGATGTTGCTTCTAAATCATTTTCAGCTTGATTTTATTGAACAAGGCATAAATGAAATCCAATACTTTGTCAATTTCTTGTCTGTCATTAGCCTTGTTGTGAAAATAATTTCTTGTCCCCGACAACGGCACCAAAAACTTGATCGGAAAATAGTAAGTGTACTATTTTACCTCTGTAATAATAATAGGAAAATTCTCTGAATGTTGATCTCAAGGACTGTGTATAAATATCAAGTTTCAATTATTGTTCAATTAAACAAAAGCTAGAGTTTAGGTATGATTTGCTAACACAAAATAATTGCTAATAAAATAAATAAATGCAAAGGACTGTTTTGACAAATTTGAGTAACATGTTAGGGTAAAGTGTACGATTTGCCCTGTAATAACCTGGAATCCTGATCTCTTCAACAAGTTCATAACATTCAATTGCCAACTCTTTAGGTTATTTTCCCCTAAGTCCTTAGTGAGAAAACCTTTGACCATCCATCCTAAATTCTAAGTCCTTAGAATTTTTTAGGGAGTCAAGTCTTTGTTTTATCAAGAGTTATCTGGTAATTATAGGTTATCCTTAGTCCTAGATGATATCTACTATAGTCTAATCATATAGCAGTTAAATTACCCTTCTTCAAAATCTTTGACTTGGAAGTCATTGGTTCTGGATTCTTCAGAACTTTTGACTTCTGAACCTTAGGTTTTGGTCTAACCTGGACCTTTGACGGCTCAACCTTAGCAGATAACATCTTCAGAACCTTTGACTTTGAGGTCCTAGGTACTAATTTGTTCAGATCCTATTATTCAATTACCTTAGGTTTTGATTGGGTTAGATTTTTACTCTTATCATAATCAGGCACAAAATAAGTTTTCAGCACTTTTTGAGCATTACTTGGAGAAGAAGGATCTAGGGGGTTTCTTTAGGAGCTGAGCTTTAGAGCATTCTCCATTATAACCCAAACCTTATCCTTTGTTCTTACTTACTTCATAGATCCTTGGAGCAAGTTTAGTTCTTTCAAGACCTATTATGATAAAGCTTTGAAGAGCTATCTCATGCTCGTTCAGTGTTTTATCAGAAACTTTATTTAAAAAAGCATTATGAACTTTTTAAAGAGATTCAAATTTGTCTTGAGACATTTTTAATCCCTCTTTCAAAAAATCATGATCTCTCTTTAAAATTTTGATGTTTCTTTCCTTATATTCACAACGACTCATGAGGTATTGAGTCAAAGTAATAAGATCATAAGGAGATAAGTTAGAAAATACCTCTTCTTCTTCTTCTTCTTCTTCTTCTGATTTTGAACCAGAGCAGGATTCAAATTCTGCATCGGATGATATGAGAGCCATCAGTGCTAGATTTTCTTCTCCTTCATATCTATATGAACTGTCTTCATTATTAAGTCCATCCCATGTTTCCATGAAACTCTTCTTGAATTTACTTCTGAAGCTTTCCTTTTGAAAGCTTCCTTTCTTTGATTTATCCTTTTGAAGATCAGGACATTCAACTTTGAATTGACCAGGCTTCTTGCAGTTGAAGCATATCTTCTGGTCATCATCTTTGTCTCTAGAACTAAAGCCCTTGAAGCCACTGCTTTTAACATATAATCTCTTGTTCCTTTTGGCTAGTTGTTAAAACCTTTTGATGATAAAGAACATTTCCTCGTCATCAGAGTTATCATCAGAAACTCCTTCATCAGAAGCTTCTTCAGATTTGCAGCCTCTTAAAGATCTGGGAACTTCACCACCATATTTCTCAGCTGCAACCTCAAGATAGTGAATTAGTCATCATCATAGGCTCATATACATTCAGTTCCATTTCATGTTTCTGACGGTTGCTTATCAGAATTTCAATACTCGACTTATTCAAATATTGAACTTCTTGAATAGTTGTGACCTTAGGTATGAATCTGACATGAAGACTTCTCAAGATCTTCTTAACATGGTCGAATGTAGTGTAACTTTTTTTTAGGACCTAAAGGCCTGATACAAGAACTTGAAACCTATAGAACATGGTTTCAATATCTTCATCATCCTTCATTTTGAACAACTCATAATGTTGTTTAAGAAGGTTGTCCTTAGCCTCTTTGACATGAAGATTTCCTTCATAAGTAGAACACAAAGATTTAAAGATAGTATTAGTAATTGACTTATCAATGATCTTAATGTACTAAGAATGAGGTAGAGATTCAATTAGAATGCCTCTAACTCTATGGTGTTTTATTTAAACATTCTTTTGAGATGGTATGAGAGTTTTTCTGTCAGCGACCATTCCAACACCATTGACCTCTATGTTAATGCCATCTTCAAGGATATCCCATAACTCATCATCAAGACTAATAATGTAGGTATACATTTTTCTTTTACACCATTTAAACTGAGTGGAATCACCACTGAATGAGGGTGGTCTAGCATAATAGTGACTTTTTTCAGAAGCACTATAATCAAAAGGTATATCAGTAGTACCAATAATATTACTATCACCAAATTCACCCATATAGTACCATTGTTAAGTGTTTAGCACAGATTGTGCTCTGATGCCAACTGAAGGTGAGAAAAATATTCAAGAAAGGGGAGTTGAATTGTGTATGGTAGGAATCTTTTGCTTCTTTTAAATAACAACTTTTGAATCTGAACAAGTTCATATTCTAGGCAAGAGTAGATAGCAGCAGAATAAGTTAAAGCACATAAGTAATAAGTAAAAGCACAGATAAATTTTTTCCTAGTTACTCTACAACCATGAGTAATCCAGTACCCATATCTCACAAGAGACTTTCCACTATAATCAAACCTGATTACAACCCTCTTAGACGCGCCAGTCTAAGATTTTCTTACTCAATCAATCCTGGAAGAGACTTACTTTCCTAAACACACCAGTTCAGGACTTCCTTGCTCAAGCAACCTACCTAGAGACTTCCTTTCTCAAACACTCGGTCTAAAACTTTATAGATTCTAAACTAAATGTTTAGGATTTACACTAAGATGTACTTGATATACAGTCAGAGGTACACAAAGAATACAATACGATTAAATACCTTGTTACTTGAGATTTCTAATATATACAAAGGTAAGAAATCTCAATACTATGTGTTATACAACAAATATATATATGAAAGCTTTGGATCATATCAGTTCTTGTTCTTGTTGTTATATTTTCTTTGAATCTCTGGCTCCTTATATAGAGGAAACAAAAGAGACGTTAAAAGATAACTTGCACAAGTGTCTTTACTGAGAAACAGTTTCCAAGAGAGAAATGTTAGAAGTAGGTACATTTAGGATTTTCATCTTCTGAGTAAAAGCTTTAGCCAACTGAGTCTTTCTCAAGTATGGCGATCACAAGGATGTTGGGGCAGAAGATGTCTTGTCACAAAACCTTGATCCTTGCACTAGTAAGTCCTAGTTGATTTTTTCCATAACCTAGATTTTGACAAGATGTGGCTGCTTTTTACAGAGTACCGACTAGAGGCATTGTAGTATGTGTCCATGTCATCATATTCTGAGTTGTCATCAGAAGCTGAGGTTCCAAGTGTTGATCAGATTTTAATCCTTTAAAATATGGTCATTTGCTTCTCATCATAAGCTATTTAACTGGGTCAAAACCAAGTTAATTTAGGGCTTAATGATCTTGCACACTTAAAAAAATGTTAGTATATCCAATTATTCTTTAAGTACTTTGTTATCATCAAAATCTAAGAAGTATGAACAAATTTTTCTCCAAAACTCGTTGTTCTTCTTCCTTTCAATTTAATTCTTTGGCAACTCCACAATTACATTAGGTTAAAGGTTGTAACTCACTCAAGTCATCAACAAGACTCTTGAGTTGGGTGTAGTAATATATTACCGGTGTGTCTGATTTTTTTTTGCATTAAATCTACACTTTCCATAAATGATGAGTTCGTGGTGCGTTGGTTTGAGAAAAGCGTTCTTCAAGATCGGCCCACACATCTCGAGTTGTTGAAGCATGTGAGATGTTGTTAAGTAAATTTTGTTATGTCGTATTCATCTGCCACGCTGTCACCAATAAATCCTCCTTCTTCTAATCATGGTACTCTTTATATTGAGTTGATGGTTTCGTGATGGTTCTATAATGAAACCTAGTTTGATCTTTGCACACAAAGGTATCTTGATCGATCTTGTCCATGCAGAACTATTTTCTCTATTCAACAGTGTTGTCGCGAGTAGAGTTCTAAGATTTTTAGAATGTCTTAGATGATAGACATGGTGTATTCTTTGTTTCAGGTTTGGAGATATCTTTCTTATCCAGTTTTTCTTCTGATTCAAAACCATGCTTTAATGTCATAAAAGAAAGTAAATAAAGTACTTTCAATATTCAAGGTTAATTCAAATGCAATAAGTGCAATGTCTTTATATAATCTGCAAAGATAAAAAAAACTATTTTTAAGAAAACTCTATATACATAACAAACTTTGTGAGATAACTCTATATTTATGACTAACTCTATTTAATAATAAAATACAAATAAACACTACTAAAAATATGACATTTGAGAAAATGTCTTTACATCAAGTATAGAAATATATGATGTGAAAAATATTTGTCAAAAGATTTTATATGAGACCTTTATTTTCCATGATATCAAAAACATGTGATTTAGAGAAAAATATAACAATGTGGCTGTTTGGTAAATAAAAAAAAATTTATAAAGGATTTTATATCGGGCCTTTATTTACTCCCGGTGTGAAAAGTCTCGCGATAAAAAAATAAAAACACGGTGGCAATTTTGTAAATAAGATGATTTTTTTTTATAAAAAAAATGGACTTTACATTGGTTTAAGACCCAAATGATGTAACATATTGACCGTTACTTCGGGTCCATTGTCCAACCCATGTAAAAACACTCCTCTTATTTCACAAAACCCTAATATCCTTATCAAAAGTTTATTTCGTGAAGCGCGTCTCCGAACATTCATCTCTCTCGACCGGATCGACTGCGTCTCCGCCTCCAAACCTGTTTTGCTCCATCTCCGCCTCCACCATCATTGTACTGCCGAGCGGCTCATACGACCTCCGAACCTGTTTTTGTTATTGATGGTGCAGGACTCTTTACTTATTGTTTGTATCTCATGAAAACAAAAGAGCTTACTCATACGGATATGTAGAAGGGCAATTGGATCCATTCTTAAGGAAACTCTTGAAGATTTGGATTATCTTCATCAAATTGAGTAATATTGCGCTTGATTCTAATGGTGAAGTTAAATTTTTTGATGTTATGATTTCTACCTTTATATTTTATATTGAAAATGGTTCAGATCTATTTTTAGTTCATTTTGGTTCCAAATTATTGAAAATGTTCATTTAATTGTTATGACGGCTATTGAAAATGATTCAGATCCATTTTTAATTCATTTTGATTGACATGAAGTTGTCTGTTACATTAGTTCTCTTTTTGGTACATGATATAGGGATATTCATGTTAATAAAAATGAAGTCTTAAAAATCATGACGAAAAAAAGTAGAGTTTGTTGTCTTTGTGAATATGTCTCTTATAACTTTCAGAGATATATAATCTCCAATGTTATTGAATATGTTTACTTTATATTGGAGGACTTTGTTTTGTTATTGGAACACTTTATTTTCAATTGTCAATTGATGTTGCAGAAATTTTCAATGCAGCAATAGTGTCTATCATCGCCGCCAACATCACAAAAGGTGAATCAAGCCCCCAATAGGAATAAATGTCTTCCCAAGTTCAAATTAGTAAGTTCTAGTATATCTATATGTAATATATATGGCATGATTTTGAAAATAATGCTAATCAATTATTATCATAATGTTTAGATAATTAAACTTGATAGTCTTCAATTTACTAATAACAAGAAACATTTTAATAAACAATTGGATTAGTTCTATGTATTGATACAATTTTTAGATGAAATGATTTGTCAGAATGTTTATGGTGCTGGAAAAAAGTGCATACACAATTTTTTATTTTTTATGTTTTATAATTTTTTTTTCAAGAAAGCATAAATGTAAATTAATTATAGATATTTTTATTTGTTTTTAGTGTAAGTGTTAAATTGTGACAAAATTTAATATTTTCGGAGATAATATTGTTGTCGTTTTTTTATTTATTTCATTGGGAAATTGATCAAATCATAAAGAAAATTGTTATAAGATAAGTTTGTTCTTTGTGATTTTTGTTATAATATATTATATATTTTATATACATAAACTTTTACAAAAGTAATTTCATATTTTATGTGACTTTTTATGATTTTTTTTAATTAGTGCTTTTAGAATTCATCAAATGACAAATGTAAATAGAAAAAAAATTACATGACTTCATTCCAATGTAAGTGTGATGTATATTATAATTCTATATTTAATTTTATGATAAGTATTCACTAATTATGTCATTCATTTGTCTAGAAAAAGTGACAACATAACTCTAATGATTGTGGATATTATGTGATGAAAAATATGTTAGATATTGTCTTTGTCAATATAAATGATTCTTGAATGTAGATAATTTATTTGATGACCCAATAGAATTAACACAAGATGATTCGTATGATTTGCGACTCTGTTGGATAAAATGTTTCTTTAAAATATATAAAAATTAAGTTTTATTTGATGAGTTATATAAAATTGTCTGTACATATCTGATTTGGTGTTATTATTTATTGTCAGCAGATGTGATTTTGGTGTTGTCTACTGAAGCTACAACTCATTCTTCTTGTGTATTGCATGTTGATTTTTTAAGTGTGGATATTTTTATATAATTTTATTGATTTTGTTGTTGTAGTAATCCACCATGTGTAAACTTTCTTGTAATTTTATACACTTGTGTGTAACCGAGATTAGTACTTTTATAAAAAATTTATTCTTTTTGAAGAATATATATGTGCATCCTAGCTATTTGGTGCAATGAAATTACCCTTCTCTGGTTATAAAAATATGAAATTAGCGATCTAAATGTAGTCTGTGTGATGTGGTAAAAATATGAAAAAAAAGACCTAAATGTGGTCTTGTAATGTTGGAAAAATATGAAAAATTAGGTAAAAGAAATAAATTCTAGGAATCCATGTGATGCAGTTAAATAAGACAAATATATTACATCGGGTAGATTGATAAAAACCAATATAAAAAACAATTTATTACATAGGTCCAGCTATACAACTAATGTAAAATCTTACACTTTTTTAAATTGTATTTTTTTTTTACATCAGACCTAATATCTAACCGATGTAGTAGGTGAATTTTTTACATCGAACTATTGTCCGATATAAAATGTCT
The DNA here is from genome assembly GCA_948472305.1 of Vicia faba. Classification (NCBI taxonomy): domain Eukaryota; kingdom Viridiplantae; phylum Streptophyta; class Magnoliopsida; order Fabales; family Fabaceae; genus Vicia; species Vicia faba. The sequence continues at coordinate 1,484,850,052 of OX451737.1, forward strand.
TTGATTTACTATATTACTTGAATTTACATAAGATTCAGACCTAATATAAAAAATAATTTTTACTCAATATAAAATGTATTTCTTGTACTAATGAAAAATTCGTTATAATCTGAGTAACTAATTTTATTTTGAATTCATGTTTTTATAACGAGGTCAAGGAGTTACCGCACATGACTAAGTTCATTGTGAAACTTAGTGTTCCGTACATGTTCAACACAAAAGTTAAACCTAGAAACTTCAACATGAGACTTAGTCTTATGAAAGACCGAAAAGGCGAGAATGCTGTGGTGGAAATTGGTTTGACATCATTGTGTCTCCATATGTAATCCAAAAGGTGAGAATGCTGTGGTGGAAACTCCCTTTTTATTTCACATACATGATTACTTAAAACTTCTTCATCAAACTTCATAGTAATTATCACAAAGTATAATATTTGTTGATCAACACTTAAGAAAAAAAATGTGATTATTCATCATCTGGTAGCGTGGATTTGAATCAATAAGCAACATGAATCATTAAATGTGATTATTATAGTTTGTGGTTTTATCAATTAAACACATGAAGCGAAAACAGACCACAACGTTGGAACATGGCCATGATTACTTTTCAATGCATTATATCATGCCAATGGAAAAAAAGTTTGTTTATGGTGGTGCTTTTAAAGTTTCATTGTGACTCGCATTGATGGATATTATTATTAATCCAAATCTTTTAAGTTTTATAATTTTTTAAAAATTTTAAAATGGATATTATTTTTCTTAAAATAATGGAAAATAAAAATTATTATTAACAATGTTATGTTGTAGACTCAGATATGTGTGAAAAAGTGTTGGAAAACACGAGTTTTGACTTAGCGGATGAAAGAGTTACCGCTTAATTTTAAGTTAGAATAAAAGTCATATTTTATAGGACAGACTTAGTCTTTTAGTTGTATTCTCCTTTCCTTAATTTTAGGAACCACTTAGCATTATCAGCCTTTATTTTAGCATAGTTGATTGTTTCAGTTATTATTTCCATCGTGTATTCAATGGCTTATTTAAGCCAATACTACATTTAATAAAGGGATTCATTCAGTCCAATTTGTTCAGTTCTTTCTTTTAGTTTCAATATACATAAAAGTTCTCAATAATTTGGTATCAGAGTCCCCACTGGGCCTGATATATCAAAGCATCAGTCTTTGATATCCTTGCAGCAGCAAAAGAAAAAATGACTACAGAAGGGAGCTTTGTGCAACCCGCAATCCCGCGGTTTGATGGTCATTATGATCATTGGAGTATGCTAATGGAAAATTTTCTCAGATCAAAGGAATATTGGGAGCTAATCGAGCCTGGCTATGTTGAGCCAGCAAGTGGAGTGGTACTGACAGAAACACAACGAAAGAAGAACGATGAGATGAAGTTGAAGGATCTCAAAACGAAAAACTATCTCTTTCAGGCGATTGATCGAACTGTGCTTGACACCATCCTTAAGAAGGATACTTCTAAAGATATATGGGATGCTATGAAGAAAAAGTTTGAAGGAAATGCAAGGGTCAAAAGGTCTCATCTTCAAGCTCTCCGCGTAGAATTTGAAACTCTTGAGATGAGATCTAGTGAAGGTATAACAGAATACTTCTCTAGGATCATGGCAGTGGCAAATAAAATGCGAATATACGGGGAGGATATGTCAGATGTTAAAGTGGTTGAAAAGATTTTACGCTCTTTAACGGAGAAGTTTAACTATATTGTTTGTTCTATTGAAGAGTCAAAGGATATCGATGATCTTTCTATCGATGAGTTACAAAGCTCCTTAATAGTGCATGAACAGAAGTTCCAAAGACGCAGTGGCGAAGAACAAGCTTTGAAAGTTACATATGAAGGAGGAAGAGGTCGTGGTCGAGCTAGTTACAGAGGAAGGGGAAGAGGCAGAGGTCGAACGAATTTCAACAAGGCGACTATTGAGTGTTACCAATGTCATCGACTTGGACATTTTCGTTATGAATGTCCTCGCAACAATGAAGCTAATTATGCAGAATTTGATGAAGAAACATAAATGCTTTTGATGTCTTATGAGGAGCTGTATGAAGCTAAAAGACAAGATGCATGGTTCCTTGATTCAGGATGTTCCAATCATATGTGCGGTGATCGAACTATGTTCAATGAACTTGATGAAAAATTCCGACATTCTGTAAAATTGGGAAACAACATTAAGATGGATGTGATGGGAAAAGGAAGTGTGAAATTACTGCTAAATGGAATGAACCTTGTAGTTACTGAAGTATACTTTATTCCAGAATTGAAAAATAATCTCTTAAGTATAGGGCAGTTGCAAGAAAAGAATTTGGAGATTTTGATCAAGGGAGGAAGTTACAAGATATTTCATCCAGAGAAGGGCTTGATTATTCAAACCAGCATGAGTGCCAATAGGATGTTTATCTTGCTGCCCCAAACTCAATCCTCTTCACTAACACAATCTGATCAGTGCTTTCACACTAAAGCTCAAGAATTGTTGCATCTCTGGCACCGAAGGTATGGACATCTAAGTTATAAAGGCTTGAAAACTTTGTTGTACAAAAACATGGTTCGTGGACTTCCTCAACTCTCCATCTCCATTGTGACATGCGCTGATTGCATCAACGGAAAGCAATATCGTGACTCTATTCCAAGGAAGAGTAATTGGAGACCAACACAAAAGTTAGAACTCATTCATTCAGACATCTGTGGTCCTATCAGTCCCATATCTAACAGCAACAAAAGGTACATCCTATTATTCATTGATGATTATAGTAGAAAAGCATGGGTGTATTTCTTGGTAGAAAAGTCTGAGGCTTTCAATTCTTTTAAATGCTTTAAAATCATGGTTGAGAAGGAAGCTGGGATGCCTATTAAGTGTCTACGCACTGATAGAGGAGGTGAATTTAATTCAAACGAGTTCAATGATTTTTGCAAACAAAGTGGAATTAAGAGGCAATTAACCACTGCTTATACTCCGCAACAGAACGGTGTCGCTGAGAGGAAAAACAGAACTGTTATGAACATGGTTCGTTCCATGCTATCTGATAAAAACATTCCAAAAACCTTCTGGCTGGAGGCTGTAAATTGGACTGTTTATGTTCTAAACAGGTGTCCTACTTTTGCAGTCAAGGATGTAACGCCAGAGGAGGCCTGGAGTGGAATAAAACTGCCGGTTGACCACTTTCGGGTATTTGGTTGCATAGTACACGCTCATGTTCCAGAATCAAGGAGGACTAAACTTGACAATAGAAGTATTACATGTGTTTTGCTAGGAGTTAGTGAAGAATCAAAAGGATATAAATTGTTTGATCCGGTTGCTAAAAAGGTTGTCGTAAGTAGAGATATTATCTTTGAGGAGGAAAAGAAATGGGATTGGAATGAAAAACAAACAGTACTAGATTTAGAGTGGGAAGAAATGACAAGTGAAAATGAGAGTGAAGCAAATATTGACAGGGAGATTGGTGAAACCCGTGACGAGGGAGTTGGAGAAATTGTGAATGATGGTAGTGATGGTGAAGAGAGAGTGAGGCGACCTCCTACATGGATGAATGATTATGTTAGTGGCGAAGGTTTGTCCGACGATGAAGCCCACTTGGCTTTAATGGTGTCAACCGATCCATTAAGTTTTGAGGAAGCCGTGAAGAGTAAAAATTGGAAATTGGCCATGGATAATGAAATTAAACCCATTGAAAAGAATCTTACATGGACACTCATTGAACCACCTGTTGGTGCCAAAATAATTGGAGTAAAATGGATTTACAAAACCAAATACAATGAACATGGAAAAATTGACAAGTACAAGGCTCGTTGGTTGCGAAAGGATATTCTTAAATGCATGGAGTGGACTACACAGAAGTTTATGCACCAGTGGCAAGGATGGATACAGTGAGAATGATTGTTGCTCTAGCGGCATATAAGAATTGGCAAATTTTTCAGCTGGATGTCAAGTCGGCTTTCCTCCATGGTGAGTTGCGTGAAGATGTTTATGTGGAACAACCAAGAGGATATGAAAAAGAGGGCAGTGAGCATCTTGTTTACAAATTACACAAATCTTTGTATGGATTAAAACAAGCACCACGAGCTTGGTTTAGTCGAATCGAAGCACATTTCATTGGTGAAGGATTTCAGAGATGTGATAGTGAGCAAACATTATTCACAAAGAGAAGCAAAGAAGGAAAAATTATAATTGTAAGTGTTTATGTTGACGATTTGATTTTTACTGGAAATTGTGAAGTGATGATGTCTGAATTTAAAAGCTCTATGTTAAGAGAGTTTGATATGTCAGACTTGGGTAAGATGAGGTTTTTTCTTGGAATAGAGGTGTTACAAAAGTCTGATGGTATATATATATGTCAAAAGAAATATGTATTAGAAGTTTTGCATAGGTTTGGCATGATGGAAAGCAACTCAGTGGGCAGTCCAATGGTTCCAGGATTTAAAGTAAGTAAAGATGGAGATGGAAAAACTATTGATGAAACATACTACAAGCAATTGGTGGGAAGCTTAATGTACCTCACTGCCATAAGACCTGACCTCATGTTTGTTACTTGTCTCATAAGTAGATATATGGCCAAACCAATGCATATTCATCTACTATTGGCTAAGAGAGCACTTCGATATTTAAAAGGGACTGTGAATTATGGACTTCATTATAAGAAAGGAGGAGATGGTGAGCTGTTAGCGTTTACAGATAGTGACTATGCCGGAGATGTGGATGATAGGAAGAGTACATCTGGTTATGTGTTTTTAATGAGCTCGGGGGCTGTTTCTTGGTGTTCGAAAAAACAGCCTATTGTGACTTTGTCAACGACAGAAGCCGAGTTTGTGGCTGCCGCAACATGTGTTTGTCAAGGAATCTGGATGAAAAGAATTTTAGAGGTGCTGATCGCGACTTTATCGTCTAAATTAATCGGGAGACTGCAAGTATACAGCCCTATCACGTAGTTTTAAAAGATATCGAACCTAAGGGACTATAAATCGAACTAACGTAACCTAAACTATTGTGTAAAGCTATAGCCATCGAATAATTAATTAGGGGAATTTTTGGGTAATAAAACTTAATTCTAATTGAAATAATAATAATGCGAATATCGGTATGTACTTCGTTAACACTAAAGAATCCGGCTTTCCACTGGCTTATTTTCTAAAAATGATAATAATATCTTTTTCAGCAAAAAGTATTTATTCAAAAATCTATTCTCAAACTTTCGCTCTATTGAAGTAAATTATAATTTTAAACTCTGATGTATGCTTTCGCTATCCCATTGATTTTAAAATTACTTTTTGAAAATAAATAAAGTTTAATTGGTTTTAAAACGCTGTCGCAGTCTTTAAAAACAATACCTAGTATCTACTATCTGATTTTAAACCTCAAACTGTCGCTCTATTGGTTTCTAATCTTAGTCAGTTTATTAGCCTCAAACTTTCGCTCTGTTGGTTTCTAAACCTTTTTTTAACAAAATAAATTAGATAACTAAATCAGAAAAAGTGTTTATTTTATAAAATATAATCAAGCCTGTTTGTTCCGGATCCATTCAAATTAACTCGTTACATACCGATATTTAAATAATTTAGCCAGACATACTCATAAAAGCAGACATGAATACATTAAAGGAATTAACATTCGTAAATAAATTCATGGCTAAATAAATATCTCTCATGCAAATAATTAATTAAATAAATTAAAGCGATGTAAATAAGAAACCTGAATTAAATAAATGCTGGAAATAATTCTTGAAGCTTGAATCAATTCGTACAAAATCCCGGTTCTTCAACAGAAATAAAATTTAAGTATTTGAAAAGGAACTGGCTGGAAAATAACTGCTGGAAACTGAATTACAATGGAAAATAATAATGCGGGAAGGTAAATTCTGAAACTGGAAAATAATGCTAAAAACGGCCCCCTGATTTTGATTTCCTGGTGTCCTTTTATAGTGGTAGAATGTAACCACGTTTTGAGATATTTTCGTACCACTTTTCCCCAAATTTCTCGTTCTAACTGCTTTGAGAGGAGGTGGTCGTCCCGAGATTTACTCATCCACTTGACCACGTTGAGACGGGCGCCTCATGTATCATCCTAGGGCCTACGTGGCAGTTGAGACGGACGCCTCCCACTAAGGGGAGGGTCCGAGGCGGGCGCCTCAATTGTAGGAGAGGAGTTGAGACGTGCGTCTCACTCTTACACGTGCCTTTAGGGCTCTCTTGCTTGCGTAGGCTTGATTTCGTTTGGGCCCAGTTTGGAGATAATAAACCTTTTGATCCATCATTTTTGCTTTGCACACCCCTTTCTTCATTTCTTGCATATTTAGTCCAATAACTCTCTTAATTTCTTCACTTTTCTCAATTTGTCTAATTAAAATAAAATACCTGAAACAATAAAAATACCGGCGTAATATGGAAATAAAATGAAATAATTAAATAAAAATACTAACATTATTTATGAAAATTAAATCAAATATACTATATAAAATTGTGTTATCAAACTCCCCTATACTTGAGTCGTTGCTTGTCCTCAAGCAAAAGTATAAAAAAAATGAAAATCACTGACGCACAGTTAAACACAGATATAAGAACATACATCACTTCGTACCAGGTTGCAAGTTGAATTTTTCGTTAGAGAATTTAAGTCGAACTTAAACACCAAAGTTACCGTAGGAACACTGGACAACCCCATTTAAGCAGACCAATTTAAGTCATGTCATTATAGCTTAACCTAATACTACGTTTTATTTCACCCGTTTTCATTCTAGTGCAATCACATTAAGCCCTTTACCTTACACGCACATAGTGGAGTAACTGGTTAGTGAATTTGATCTTAGTAAGCCAGCTAGGAGTTCTGGTAATTTAATCATATGGTACTCCCTTTTTCCAATTAAAAATTGTGGGGGATCGAACCGTAATTCGCCCTACCAAGTTCAGCACCAGGGACCACTGAACCAATTTATAATGGATTATTTTGCATTTAAATTTATAGTTTCTGCAACTGTTGGATTAAATGATCTGGTAAGGACCATCTAACTTAATAAGTGCATCTTCAGATAAAAGCAATTTCTTAAGAATATTTGATCAATCACTTATATTCATCAGCTCTCCACGTAGTTTGTGTTTATGGCGGTGCCGACTGCTTAATAAACTACTCGGGGCTAATCTAAAACTAAGTTTTAAAGGTTTTGGTATAATAAGTACTTAAATCGATCCAACACGTCGGGGGTTTTGAAGTGTTAAGACGATAGCAATTTTGCTAAGTTGCTCGAATTCTTATTTATAATAGGCAACCTTAATACTAGTTGAATAATGTTTATAAATGCGTGTTAAAATTGTTTTATTTTATTCGTTATGGCTCAAGAAATAGGGGGAATTCGAGTAAGCACAAATTTTTGCATAAGAGATTAAAATTTGCATAAATAAGTATTTTATTGAATTGAAATTTTGCAATACAAGAAAAGAAATAAAAGGAAAAATACTACAAAGAGAGCAAAGGAAATAGAAATGAACAAGGAAATGATCTGACTCCCCTATACCAAAAAGGAGCAATGTCCTCAATGCGATAAAAACAAAGGAGAATTAGATGAAAAGAGAAAGGCGATCACTCGTTGCTTTGAGAATCATGATCTCTTGTTCTTCGTCCTCTAGTACAAGGTCTTCGTCGTACGTCAGAATCAGAATCATTAAGATGAAGTGCGTCTGCTATGCGAGCTTGCAAAGATTCGAGGTTACGATCATGGCGAAAGGCATATTCTTGTTGTTCGCGTCGCATCTCTTGTTGGTGGCGTTGCAACTCTAGTTGGTCACGTTGTACTTCTTGTACGAGACGTAAAGTCTCAGCTTGGTTTTGTTGCATGGCATGGAACAACTGATTTTGACGAAGCATATGAGCTTGCATAGCTGCGAAATTTGCAGCGGGATTATTTGGTTGTTGGGCGGCAGGTGCATCAAGAGCATAACGACAATTGGCGCGGACTCGGACGTCGATACGATTCAGACAAGGTAACACAAAATCAGGAATTGGACGACGATTTATCACTAATGTAAACCGGCCATCATGTCTTGGAGAGATTATATGGGAATCCCGGCAATAGATGACATCAAGAAGAGTGGCTGGCATCATATATTGTAACAAAGAAAATAGCTCGGCGGAAAGGCCTAAAGCATATGCTAAAGATGTGATGATGCCTCCAAAAACAAAGGGATTAGTACCTGCTGCGTTCACGCATGTGTGGATGTGACTGAGCATGAAAGGAGCGACGTTGACAGCCTGACCATTAAGGGCACAGAAAATGATGAACAGCTCATTTTGGTTGACCTTGTGATTATTGGTCCGACCAAAGATGGTGTTAGCAAGAACGCGGTGAAAGTACCTTAATGCAGGGTTATGTATTTGAGAAGCATAGAGGTCGCGCCAACTTTCCGTGGTTTGACCGGTTAGATCATTCCATAAGGAGAAGCCGACTTGATCCCAAGAAAGATTGTGGTCATCGTCGAAAGGCTTGTAATGAACATGCTCGCCGCGAGTGAAAGATAAGAGTTCAGCGACTCTTTCTTGATCAAGAGAGTACTCTTGGTTAAACATGCGGAAGTTGGCGGTTCCGGTTGTGTAGGGATCGTCGACAGGTGTTGTGTAAGAGAAGGAACTAAGAAATTCAAGCACGAGTGGTTCATAGATTGGACATGAGTTTGTGCAGAGACTGGTTAAACCGGTGTTATTGAGCATGAATACGATGCTATCGGTCATTCCTAAGGTTTCCAAACACTCCGAACTTACGTATTTTGTAGGAACGACGGAACGGGTATAGAATTTTTTATACTTTTGTTGTTGTTGGCCGTCGTCGTTATCGCGGAAAATGATATTGGATAGGTCGGGTGGTGGTCGGTCGGGCTTAACTTGTCTTTGGTTGTTTTGTGGAGCCATAGATGGATATGGGTTGAAGAAGGGAAAAGGTAGAAAATATGGGTGTAGGAGAGGAAATGGTAGAGATGGTTAGAAATGTTGTGAAATGAGAAAGAAGGATGAAGGGTATTTATAGTGGAGTGAGAGTTAAGAGTGATAAATTATAATAAGTGGGTGTTGGAAAATGGGAGGGAAAATTTGAATGGGGATTAATGGTGGGAAGTGGAAAGAATATAATTTGAATGAAAATAAAGAGTGTTGAATTTGAATTAATTGGGGCTGAATGGAAAAACGAAACGGACAAGACAAGTAAATGCAAGGGAAGACCAACTTTTACTCTGCACGAAACACATGCTGAGGCGACCGTCTGACACAGGAGACCACGCGTGAGGCGTGCGTCTCAAAGCTGCATGGCGTGGGAACAGTTGGAGACGTGCGTCTCCAGTCAGCGTGTTGGGCTGAGGCGTGCGTCTCACTTTATTGGGAACAAGCCAGCGTGTGAATGACAAGGGACAGTATGCAAAGAATAAAAAGGAATCTCACTTGCAAGGTAGAATGATACGGATAACGCAGGAGCCAGAAAAAGGAATATATTTAAAAATTGTAGTAACAAATAAGAATGCAATAATACTAATATTCTTATAAGATAATATTTTTATATGATATAATATATTAAGCTGCAACATTATAATTATAAGAAAATAACATGAATTTCTTTTAGAATGAGGATCAAAGTTGCTTACAATTTAAGAATCAAGTATTTAGAAAGTAAAACATAATAATAAAAAGAACATAACGAAAATATTGCAATTTCTAATAAAATCAAACTAAGCTAAACTAAATAAAATGAACTACTTAAAAGCTCTAGCCACTAGATGGTCCTGCCTTAGGAGCGGAGGAAGAATGAAAGTAAGCGAAAACTTCTTGAAATTGCGCAGAAACAGTAACCATAAAACCAAAGAAATCGGCTCGCAAACTAGTCAAATCGTCCCTTAAAGCCTGATGTTCCACCTGGAGAGCGTGGATGGCAGTCGCATAATCAATGGTAGGAGCCTCATGTATAACGGTGTCAGGAGCAACAGAGTGAGCGGTAGAATCGTGCTGAGGAGGGCCCATATCATAATAACCTGGAGGAGCAGTGGGATCTTCCTCAGAATCTTCCAAAACCTCATAATCTTGCGGAGTCTCAGGAGTGTTGGGCGGAGAAGGCTGCTGATCAAGACCAAAAAGCCAGTTGGCTTTGTTATGCACACTCGTAGCAGGGTTAGGCAAGGTAAACAGCTGCATAACTTGACCATTAATCAACAAGGTAAACTGAGTCGGGCCAAGATCACCAATTATACCAGTGTTGAAACAGAACTCGATGGTCATGCAAGTAACACCAGTAAAAGCATTCAGATGCTTAAAGGGTTGTCGAAGTCCAACAACATTTGCAATCATAGTGACGAGACCTCCCATCCGAATGGGTGCATGATCAGTATCAATGAGGTCCACAAAGGTACGGATCAGATAAGTGATCGCATTAACCGGACGGTTTTGTGAAGCACAAAACATGATAAAAAGCTCATCCTTAGAAACAGTGGTGACATTCTGGGGTTTTCCAAAAATGGTGTGGGCCAGAATCTTATGGAAATACCTGAAGGCCGGATTATGGATATTCTCTGATACAAAGTCCTCGGGCTCAGGGTTAAGGATTCCAGAAATAGATCCCCAAAAATAGTCAAGCTCTCTAAATCCAAGATACTCCTCCTGAGTTTCATGATAAACTCCTATGCCATTAGGAAAACCAAGAAGCTCACCCAATTCCTTATGGTTAAACTTGAAAGTGATGCCAAAAAGTCTGAAGATAATAAGTCCACGGCGTAAAGCTAACCCATGAGTAGGAAAGTATGTCAAAGAGCTGAGGAACTCCAAAGTAAGGTTCCGATAAGTGGCATAGCAAGTCATCAGGCGTGAACTATCCCACCCAATCTGATTCAGCAGAAAAAGCACACTATCACTGTGATCGGTGGATCTGGAACTGACTGTTTTAAAGCTGGTTCGCGAAATGTCGCGGTAAGCAAGAGTCGCCACCGTCTTTTATTTTCTCCAAATGGAAAGGACAAAAGCACAGAAAAATTCCTTAAAGAGATTGCTCTCGGTTCGGGAGGTAGGTTATAGAAAGGGAAGGTGTTAGCACCCTTTCTATCCATGGTTATCCATGGGCTCTTAGGTACTTGCTCAATGTGTTTTCAAAATGTTTGCTTGCTTTTCAATTGTGGGTTTAAAAAGTTTCTTTGAAAAATTTCAGTTCGACTCATACGTCAGAGTGTTTGAAAAATTTGCTTTGAAAGCTTTTGAAAAGTGCCGGTATGAAAAGATTTTGATTTGTTTTGAAATTAGAGCAAGTATCCTTGAGAACCTACCTACCCTAAGGAATTCGTCTGTGTAAATGTCCTTTAAAGTAGTGCCATCCCACCATTGAGAGGTAGGTAGCACCACCGTTGGAGGTGTTCGGGTCAATTCGAGTTTTAGGAACGTGGTGATCACCAGAGCAATGGGAAGACACCTTAGAAGCTACCCTTATGCCATTGATCTTTTATTCCGAGGCAACTTATTCGAGGCAACTTTGTTTTAGGCAACTAGATCAATGGACACAAGGACTTACTAAAACATCCTCTACTCGACGATCACCTTTCGAAAGGCAACAGTGAGGCGTACCCTAGGGGTGGTGTGTGCGAATTGTGTGTCATTTTCAGTTTATTGTTTGTCTTGTCATGCATTGGTGATCTAACGATTCGATTTTATTTTTGGGCATTCATTCTTTCATGTTATTGTTTAACAGTTAAAAGTGCGGGAATTTAAAGTGCGGAAAAGATAAAAGTCCTACGCTATTACAAAGGGCGAGGGTCTACAACGCCAAATTAATCCAGACCCGTTTTAAAATAAATTGCGGAAAAGAAATGTCTAATAGTTATTACATGGCTTTGGTACGAGTACATTATATTCACAAAAGAAATAAATGAAACGCGCGAAAAAGAAAAATAATCAAATGCGAGGGCGTTGAACCCTTTAAAGGAATTAAAATAATTAAGTTATCTAAAATTAAAATTAAATGAAAAATGGTATTTTTGGGTTTTTTAGATTTAATGAGAAAAAGAAAAATTAATTGAAATTAAAATCCTAGTTCTAATGTTTTTTAAGTTTATTATGAAAATATTGACTTTTAACCTAATTTAATTCTAAATTCATTTATGTACATTTTTTAATTTATGAAAATAAATAAATAACATTATTATTCTGAAAAAAGAGGGAGAATTAAAAAGAAAATAAAAAGTTACTAAACCTAAACTCTATTTTTTTGGATTTTTAGTTATTAAGAAAGTATTAAAATCTAACCTAAAATGCAACCCTAGTTTAATTATGAAAAATACTAATACTATGGCAAAAAACAAGGAAAGTTAAAAGGAAAAAGTCATTAACCTAATTCTATGTTTTTGTTTTGATTTTTATTAAAAAGGATTAAAATTGAAAACCTAATTAAACTAAACATTTTACATGTTATTATTTATACAAAAAAACAATATTTAAAATAAAATAATCATTAAAATTTTTGACTTTTCTGATTTTTTTGAATGTTTTTTTATGTTTTGTAGAAAAATAAACTAATTATGTTTAAACAAATAAATAAAATAGCAAAATCAAACAAGAAGAAAAATAGAAAAATAAATGCAAACCAGGGGGGGGGGGGGGGGGGTAGCCCCAAATTGGAGGTGAGGCCTAGTAAATCAGGCCCATTTGCTTGAAGTCCATTGAATTTTGGAATTCTGTATCAGCGCATTGACTTTTGATCATGGTACACCTTGATTCTGAGCCCTTGGATGATTGTCTGGGACACGTATGCGCTTGGATCAGGATGGCATATGGTGCACCTGGATATTAGCAAAGCATGGAATTCTATTTTGAAAAATAATATGGAATTGTGTAGACCTGGGACTTGAACCCAGGTCATTGAGGTTAACGCATTGATACTTGTCCACTGAGCCACTTTGAATTCATTTAATATATATTAATCAACAAACATTATAAAAGAAAAAGGCTAGTGCTATTTGAACTGCGCGCGAGATTTGAACTGGCCTGTCCTTGGATGACACGACATCATCATCTTCATCCCTGTAAAAAGAAAACACATTGGCCACGGTTTTTCATGCGTGGTCTGAAGCTAGCTTTCAAAAAATAGCGATTAGGTCCACAAGCTTCATAAATTGTTCGCGAGGTGTGCTTCCTCTTCGTCTCAACCTGCTTAATCCAATGGTCCCAGCTTGGAATCCTAATTTTGCTTCGTTGTAAAAGCCCCAATTCAAAAAGCTGGAAACCCTAAAAACCAAACATGGTAACTTGGCCAAAAGTGCACGAAAATTCAATTAACAGTTATGGTTAGCTTTGAAACTTTGTAAGGAATAAGAATCTACAATTAAAATGCAATGATCATGCTTAGAATTGAGAACACGATTTCAAAAGAATTTTTGTACAGTTTGAGTATGATCCACCAATTCCTTACGCTTTTGTTGTTGTTTGTGATTAGAATGCCTTCAGGAATGCCTAAGGATGCTAATGGAAAAAGAATTAAGGCTTCAAAAATCCTCCTCCTTTGATTTCAGATTTGTCTTTTTATGTCCAAATTTTCAAAGTTCCAATCCACTTTTGAGCGAGACTTTTGCTGCACTATGGTTAGGGTTTGACTTTGGGGTTATGCTGGAGTGGAATTGGCTTGCTAACTCACCTTAATTCATGCTTGTTAGAGAATTGGTCTTAGGGTTTCTTCCATTAACCATTTTTCCTACTTTTTAGCCAAAACCTAGACCTAGTGTGCAAATGAACCCTAGCCTGATTTCTTGAGTTGGTTCATGATTCATAGAAATTGTCCAAGTTCATATGACACTATTCCATTGGTTTTTAAATTTTATTTGAATTTTCAAAGAATTAAAATGAATTAAATCATCAAAAATTAAATAAAATAAAAAAATCAATATTTGGTCTTGAAATTAACCATGGGACACGTGTGTGGCATGACAAGGATGGACCAAGTGGAAAAAATGGGGCCCTTTTGTCAAAATTGGATTTTCAAAGATAGTTGACTTTTGCCATTTCACAAAAATTTCCCAACTTCTACAAGGCATAACTTGCTCAAATTTTAAGCTTTTCACATGTTCTTGGACATTTTGGAAAGGTCTTTGAGTCCTTTAACCAATGCCTTTGGTCCCATGTCATTTTGATTTACCAATCTCAAGTTATGGCCTTTGACTTAAAGTCCCTTTTTGTTGACTTTTGAAAATGACCTGTAATGTAGAAATTGATAACTTTTTGTGAGAGCATTTCTTGGACTTGAAGTATGAAAATGAGTTGTAGGAAATGTCTTTCTCTTCAAAATGAGCTTTGGATGGAATTTTTCTGATAATCCATGTGAAAGTTATGCCCTGGTCAATTTCAGTTGACTTTTTCAGCTGTCCAAATATAGCAACTTTTGCATCTTTGATGATTTCTGAGCCAAATTTTGAGAATCATGATCAAGCATTGATCAAATGATGTTTGTGGCTTCAAAATGATATGTTGACCAAAAATTTGAACTTTTGACTGCCAAATGACCATTTTGCCCCTACAGTTGACTGTAGTGCAATTTAGGGTTTTGACTGTGCAATTTTGAGCTGAATGCCTTGAAACTTGATATGAGGATACTTGACCATCTTTGTAGGCATGTGAGACTTGATTGAGCCTTTGAACACTTTCAATTCTTGATCAGAACACAAACCCTAGTTTTGACTGCATGTGAGACTGTTGCACTGCACAACCCTTGGGGAATTTTGTGACTTGGCTTGGCAATTTCTTGAGGAATATGGGAGGGCAAATTTTGGGGTATAACAGTTTCCCCTGTTCAATCTTCTTAGACCTGAGGATGCAGATTGGCTGACGTGCCTTTCGTAATCCGAAGGTAAAAGATGATTGGACACTAGAGTGCCCAGAAATTTGCGCTCACATGTTAGCAATGATGGGGGGAATGGGCTTATAGATGCCATCTGGATGTCTGATTGCGTAAGAGATTCCTTGGCGAGAACCTGCATACCTGCAAAACAGAAAATGAGTACCTGACACGTTGCAGGAGCTGATTTTTAGATGCCTGGTATAGATGTGTCCTGACTGGTTACAGGAGCTGAGTCTGGAGCTTCAAACGGCGATGAAAGAACCAGGGATGATTACTTCCTTAGCATAAATGGTAAGAGAGCTTTGGGCGACTTTAACTTCAACAACGCTCGTTGAGAAAAATCTGGGGTGTCTTCTGCTGGGATAAGAATCAGGGAGATCTTAGGGTCGATCTGACTGAACCAGAGAGGCCTTTGACTGGGTAAGAATCAGGAAAATCTTAAGGTCGATTTAACTGAACCGGTCTAGGTCTTGAAATGTCTTCAACTGGATAAGCATCAGGGAAATCTTGGGACGATTTAACTGAACCAGAGAAGGCCTTTGACTGGATAAGCATCAGGAAAATCTTAGGATGATTTAACTGAACCGGTCTAGGTCTTGAAATGTCTTCAACTGGATAAGCATCAGGGAGATCTTAGGGTCGATCTGACTGAACCAGAGAAGGCCTTTGACTGGATAAGCATCAGGAAAATCTTGGGACGATTTAACTGAACCGGTCTAGGTCTTGAAATGTAGCTTGAGAACTTAACTGGATCTTTCCTGAAAGGTAAAAGTCAGTCATATGCAATGCATGATATGGATCAAGCAATGATGTTCTCAACATAAATGAGATTTGTAAGATATGATGTGTACATGCATGCTATAATGATGTATGTGATGTTTCATGTATATTTTTGTCTAGGAAAGTGAATCCTTGACGGGTGCCGGGAAGTCGTATCCTGGGCTGATGTCGAAGAATAGATTTTGCTTCCGCTGGGGATGATAACTGCAAGGATACCGGTAGGAGAAGATGACTCCGTTGCGGAATAAACTTGGCGAATGGAAGATTCTGCGGGGAGAAAAGATATTCTAGCGATCATGCCGGGAAGCAATACTCTGTGGGGATAGAGATGCTTTGCTGAGTGTTGATAGCAGTAATTTGCTGAGGATGTCTTTGTTGTTGGAAGTGTTAATGGACTTCGCTGGGGATAGGAAAGAACTATGTTGACGATTACCTTTCCGTGGCTTTTGGCTGAGGATAACCCAGTTATATCCTGTTAAGGAAATAACTCTTTGAATAAAGCCGGACGACGCGTTCGTGCTCTGCGAGGGGATAAGCTTCCAGAATCTACTGGGGATAAGCTTACTGCTTGGAGGGATGAATTCCAATTTTCCTGGGGAAACTGGATTGGACTCTTCTGGGGAGTTTTGGAATGTAATTTTATAAGTTGAAAGGGGGAACCTATGTAGGGTTGCATGCTGATGAGTTTGTGTAAAACTGTATCTGAAATGGAGAAGGAACCTGGGTAGGGTTACTTTGATGATGAGTTCGTGTAAAACTTCGTTTTTTTGGAAAGGGAGAACCTGTGTAGGGTTTCTGGGTGACGAGTCCATGTAAAACTGCATCTTGAAGAGAGGGAACCGATGTAGGGTTGCTTGGTGAGGTAAGTTCATGTAAAACTTCTTGATGAACCGGGGTGAGGTTATCTTGAGCTAAATCCATGTAAGACTTCTGGGGGGAACCAGGGTTAGGTTGCCGCAGGATAAGTTCGTGTAAAACTTCTTGACGAACCGAGGTAAGGTCATCTTGAGATAGGTCCATGTGAGACTCTTGGAGGAACCGGGGTTAGGTTACGGCAGGATAAGTTTGTGTAAAACTTCTTGATGAACCGGGGTTAGGTCATCTTGAGATAGGTCCATGTGAGACTCTTGGAGGAACCGGGGTTAGGTTACGGCAGGATAAGTTTGTGTAAAACTTCTTGATGAACCGGGGTTAGGTCATCTTGAGATAGGTCCATGTGAGACTCTTGGAGGAACCGGGGTTAGGTTATCTTGAAATAAGTCTGTGTAAGACTTCTGGAGGAACCGGGGTAAGGTTACTGCAGGATAAGTTCGTGTAAAACTTCTTGAAGAACCGGGGTAAGGTTATCTGGAGGTAAGTTCGTGTAAAACTTCTTGATAAATCCATGTAAGACTTTAGGAGGAACCGGTGTAGGGTCACTTTGATGATAAGTACCGGTGTAGGGTCACTTTGATGATAAGTCCGTGTAAGACTTCTGGAGGAACCGGGGTTAGGTTACCTGGACAAGTTTGTGTAAAAACTTCGGGAGGAACCGGGGTTAGGTTACCTGGATAAATCCATGTGAGATTTCTGGAGGAACCGGGGTTAGGTTACCTGGATAAATCCATGTGAGATTTCTGGAGGAACCGGGGTTAGGTTACCTGGATAAGTTTGTGTAAAAACTTCGGGAGGAACCGGGGTTAGGTTACCTGGATAAGTTTGTGTAAAAACTTCTGGATGAAAATTGAGAAAGAACCGGTGTAGGGTTGCATGATTTTGATTAAGTGGATGATTGTCCACGATCTGGAATTTGTAAAGGTAGATGGTAATCATCCTTATGTTGATCTTTACTTTGTACTTTGGTTGGCAGAGCAATTGGATCGCCTGGATAACTCATTATTGCCCCTGCTTCGGAGATGAGGGAAGAGGATACCTGTGTGGGTGATTGACAAATCTTCGGGTAGACAAATGATGAGATACCGGAACATAGTCGTATGCTTTGATCCCTAACTTTTGCCTGGACTGCCCTTTCGGGTTTTTAGTCCACCGGGATATCCCTTTTTGCCCAAGCCGCCTTTTCAGGTTTTCGACTTGCCGGGTGTACATGTTTTTGTTTTCATCCCTTATTTTTGCCTAGGCATGTCAACCTAGCGGGTCTTTGATGATGCGCAGTATTTTTCGACTATGTCCATGCTCTCAGAATGTAGGGAGTTGCCCCTGTTGGAAGTATTTTGCCATGCCCCAGAAGATGTCTGACTGGGCAAGATTCGTTGCTGGATTGCTCCAAGTGACTCAGGCAGAGATTTGCCCCAGGCTGGTTGGCCTTTTTGAGAGATTCTCCGAATCTTGACTTAACTGCCCCAGATGATGGTCAATAGTCATGCCATGCCCCTTGATTGGAGGTACTTCTGTTCATTAGGCATTCGTCGTGCGAATTTCCTTGCTGTTCAAACAAAAAGTCATATGCAAACAAAGTTATGTTAAAAATGCAAAGCTTATGTCTGTCTTGAAGATTTTGAAAATGCATTTTTTCATAAAACATGTGAATGTTTGTAAAACATGATGTCAATTCTGTATTTACCGTAGGCCTTAAGGAGTCAGGATACCTTTCGTAACAGTATGCTTTCGAACTAACCCATGCTTCAGCTAGGACTTTTGAGGGTTATAACGTGGCCTGGTTCACGGTTTAAGAAACAAAGAATAAAGGCTCAAATTATTTGTACCCACCCACTCTTTGTGACGTTCTTCAAACCTAAAATCAGTTGATCGTGCGTTAGACCTTGTTTGAGTCTTTGCTCTGATTTTCCGGTGATGATTCGGATATTGACAGTATATTTTGATTAGGCAGTCATTTCCTTTTTTGTTGAGGGTTTGTAGGACCTCTTTTTGATTTCGTTATCCCTATTTTTTTTGACTGAACTGTTTCCTTTTTTGGAATTACGGTCAGCGGGATGCCCCAGTTTCATAAGTCCCCTTTGTAGGTTTTGACTTAATGGGCTTTTATTTTGAGAAGTAATGACTGCCGGTCTTTATGATTGTTCGGAACCATCACTGTCTTTCTTCGTTTTGTAAGGATCTCTTTTTGGTGCCATTCGTTATGCACTCGGATCAACTGAGAGACTACCCTGCCCCAGGTTATGATTGAGGGTTTTGATTTTCGAAAATAAAAACTCCTACTTCTTTGGCTCAGAGGGGTTGACGAGGGATTATCATCCTTATAACTCCAGTGTTTAGGGATTGAAACAATGCCTGTACCTCATCAGCGGGGTCTGTTCAAAAGCATACTGTAGATTATGGTATCATTTTCGTCATCCTCCCTCAAGAGGCTTAGAGTTTAGATCCAGAGTTGACATCAGAAAAAATATGAAAATAGTTTGCATATAGTGAATGCGAATATATTGATTCAAAAATAGACATAAGTGATGCATTAATGGAATAACAATGTTTTAATCATGAGTAAATGTTTGAACAAAAGAAAATTGCAACTTGAACATTCGAATGAACAAAAATTTCTAGTCTCAGGGCTTGTCACTTTAAATGGTGAGCCTTGGAGGGATGGCAGAAAAATTCAGCCTGACCATCCTGTGTGAATTCCAGTGCTCCTTCATCAATCAGGTCCTGGATCTTGTTTTTCAAAGCCCAACACTCGTTTGCATCATGTCCTGGACAGGCAGAGTGGTAGGCACACCTTTTATTGGGATCATAAGCAGGATGTGCTGTGTTGGGGTTCTGGGGATGAGCCCTTAATGTGATCAGGTTCAACCTCAACAGGCGTTGTAAAGCTTGAAACAGCGACATATTGAGCGGGGTGAACTGCCTCCTGGGCTTGTCTGTCTGAAGTTGGTGAAGTTGCTGCTGAATTGGTGACACTGGAGCCCTTTGAGGAGCTCTCCCCTTACCTCCTTGTTTCAAAGGTGGCTGAAAGATGACTGGCTCTTTACCCTTAGACGCTTGCCCCAGTTGGTTACTCTGAAGCAGTTGGTTGATGAGAACACCGAGCTCTTCTTGTCTTTGAGCTAAACCTTGAATAGCAGTCCCCTGCCCCAGCATTTGGGCTTTCATTGCATCCATCTCAGCTTGCAGGTGTTCCAGCCTTTCATTCTCAGCACTGTTCCTGACAAAAGTCTCCATGATAAGTGTCCCTAGCTCTTCCTGCCCCTTGGATAGATTCAGGAGGATTTCCCCGAACCGAGTCTCTTGAGCAAGAAGGTCCTGGTTGTCTTGTTGTGAAACCATTGCTGAAATAAACAGCGGGAAAGGTAAGTGACCTGCAACAAAGATGCCTGCTATGTAAGGATGAGTATGATATGCATGCAATGTTTTCAAGGATCTCGCGGGGTAAACCAGCAAATTTGTTAGCATTGGAATTTAGAGCTTGATTGGAGGACACCCATGTTATTAAGAACTCTTCTTCAAGAGTCAAAGGCTCACCATATCAAGTGGGTCATAGCCCCTGACTTTAGTCATCATGTCTGGTTTTGATTTCCAAACAACCTTGGTTAGGGAACCTTCTTCAGGAGTCAGAGCTCACCATATCAAGTGGGTCATAGCCCCTGACAACATTGGCTAGAAGAAAACAAATCCTCTTTGCCCCTTGCTAGATGTTTGATTTATATGACCTGTATCACAAGCCCTTGAGATCCTTGAAATGGGTTAGGATGTATGCAATGGTATGATGTCATGATATGCATGGGGTAATGTGAGTAACCCTGTTATGAGTCCCAATTAAGGACTGCCAAAAAACCTGCAAGAAACTTAGGATACCCTGTTATGAGTCCTAATTAAGGACTACAAACACAACCTGCAAAAGACAAATGTCAGGTAATAAGCATGCAAGTAGTTCAAGTAGGAAGGCACCCAAGTCACACAAGAAAAGCCCTTAAAGTTTAGGCCAGCATGGAGTCTGGGTAGTACCCTCTTGAAATTGGTGGGTTCAACCTGTCCTATCAAAGTAACCGGGTTCTAAGGTTCCCAATATCACGGGATTGCTTTCATTGTTCATCGTTTCGATTTAGCCACTGAACTGGCGACCGAAATATCCCAGGAAAGCAACCCTCAATTGAGTGTAGTATCGAGTATCAACCAACCTCGGACTGCACCAAAGTCAGTTATCTCACTACCCTAAAGAGGCCAAGATGGTTCAATTAAGGTTCCTAAGGTCTGTTGATGCTTCATGACACCACATGGAGGCCCCGTACTCTCCTTGACTGAACTCAAGGGTTACCGGTACACACCAAAGTGCCACATCAACGTAGCAGACTGTTTCAACCATGTCGGTATACCCCGCACAGTTCCCTCACAGTCTTGTTGCTACTTTCTAAAAGGGTATCCCCCAGATCCGGGTTAGGATCTATAGAACTCCCAAGCAACCCACAATTTTAAAGCATACAAGGAAAACAATTGAAAACACAGTTATGAACTAGCCCTAAGGTACACCCCACTTTAAATTATTCCCCAGCAGAGTCGCCAGTTCTGTGATCGGTGGATCTGGAACTGACTGTTTTAAAGCTGGTTCGCGAAATGTCGCGGTAAGCAAGAGTCGCCACCGTCTTTTATTTTCTCCAAATGGAAAGGACAAAAGCACAGAAAAATTCCTTAAAGAGATTGCTCTCGGTTCGGGAGGTAGGTTATAGAAAGGGAAGGTGTTAGCACCCTTTCTATCCATGGTTATCCATGGGCTCTTAGGTACTTGCTCAATGTGTTTTCAAAATGTTTGCTTGCTTTTCAATTGTGGGTTTAAAAAGTTTCTTTGAAAAATTTCAGTTCGACTCATACGTCAGAGTGTTTGAAAAATTTGCTTTGAAAGCTTTTGAAAAGTGCCGGTATGAAAAGATTTTGATTTGTTTTGAAATTAGAGCAAGTATCCTTGAGAACCTACCTACCCTAAGGAATTCGTCTGTGTAAATGTCCTTTAAAGTAGTGCCATCCCACCATTGAGAGGTAGGTAGCACCACCGTTGGAGGTGTTCGGGTCAATTCGAGTTTTAGGAACGTGGTGATCACCAGAGCAATGGGAAGACACCTTAGAAGCTACCCTTATGCCATTGATCTTTTATTCCGAGGCAACTTATTCGAGGCAACTTTGTTTTAGGCAACTAGATCAATGGACACAAGGACTTACTAAAACATCCTCTACTCGACGATCACCTTTCGAAAGGCAACAGTGAGGCGTACCCTAGGGGTGGTGTGTGCGAATTGTGTGTCATTTTCAGTTTATTGTTTGTCTTGTCATGCATTGGTGATCTAACGATTCGATTTTATTTTTGGGCATTCATTCTTTCATGTTATTGTTTAACAGTTAAAAGTGCGGGAATTTAAAGTGCGGAAAAGATAAAAGTCCTACGCTATTACAAAGAGCGAGGGTCTACAACGCCAAATTAATCCAGACCCGTTTTAAAATAAATTGCGGAAAAGAAATGTCTAATAGTTATTACATGGCTTTGGTACGAGTACATTATATTCACAAAAGAAATAAATGAAACGCGCGAAAAAGAAAAATAATCAAATGCGAGGGCGTTGAACCCTTTAAAGGAATTAAAATAATTAAGTTATCTAAAATTAAAATTAAATGAAAAATGGTATTTTTGGGTTTTTTAGATTTAATGAGAAAAAGAAAAATTAATTGAAATTAAAATCCTAGTTCTAATGTTTTTTAAGTTTATTATGAAAATATTGACTTTTAACCTAATTTAATTCTAAATTCATTTATGTACATTTTTTAATTTATGAAAATAAATAAATAACATTATTATTCTGAAAAAAGAGGGAGAATTAAAAAGAAAATAAAAAGTTACTAAACCTAAACTCTATTTTTTTGGATTTTTAGTTATTAAGAAAGTATTAAAATCTAACCTAAAATGCAACCCTAGTTTAATTATGAAAAATACTAATACTATGGCAAAAAACAAGGAAAGTTAAAAGGAAAAAGTCATTAACCTAATTCTATGTTTTTGTTTTGATTTTTATTAAAAAGGATTAAAATTGAAAACCTAATTAAACTAAACATTTTACATGTTATTATTTATACAAAAAAACAATATTTAAAATAAAATAATCATTAAAATTTTTGACTTTTCTGATTTTTTTGAATGTTTTTTTATGTTTTGTAGAAAAATAAACTAATTATGTTTAAACAAATAAATAAAATAGCAAAATCAAACAAGAAGAAAAATAGAAAAATAAATGCAAACCAGGGGGGGGGGGTAGCCCCAAATTGGAGGTGAGGCCTAGTAAATCAGGCCCATTTGCTTGAAGTCCATTGAATTTTGGAATTCTGTATCAGCGCATTGACTTTTGATCATGGTACACCTTGATTCTGAGCCCTTGGATGATTGTCTGGGACACGTATGCGCTTGGATCAGGATGGCATATGGTGCACCTGGATATTAGCAAAGCATGGAATTCTATTTTGAAAAATAATATGGAATTGTGTAGACCTGGGACTTGAACCCAGGTCATTGAGGTTAACGCATTGATACTTGTCCACTGAGCCACTTTGAATTCATTTAATATATATTAATCAACAAACATTATAAAAGAAAAAGGCTAGTGCTATTTGAACTGCGCGCGAGATTTGAACTGGCCTGTCCTTGGATGACACGACATCATCATCTTCATCCCTGTAAAAAGAAAACACATTGGCCACGGTTTTTCATGCGTGGTCTGAAGCTAGCTTTCAAAAAATAGCGATTAGGTCCACAAGCTTCATAAATTGTTCGCGAGGTGTGCTTCCTCTTCGTCTCAACCTGCTTAATCCAATGGTCCCAGCTTGGAATCCTAATTTTGCTTCGTTGTAAAAGCCCCAATTCAAAAAGCTGGAAACCCTAAAAACCAAACATGGTAACTTGGCCAAAAGTGCACGAAAATTCAATTAACAGTTATGGTTAGCTTTGAAACTTTGTAAGGAATAAGAATCTACAATTAAAATGCAATGATCATGCTTAGAATTGAGAACACGATTTCAAAAGAATTTTTGTACAGTTTGAGTATGATCCACCAATTCCTTACGCTTTTGTTGTTGTTTGTGATTAGAATGCCTTCAGGAATGCCTAAGGATGCTAATGGAAAAAGAATTAAGGCTTCAAAAATCCTCCTCCTTTGATTTCAGATTTGTCTTTTTATGTCCAAATTTTCAAAGTTCCAATCCACTTTTGAGCGAGACTTTTGCTGCACTATGGTTAGGGTTTGACTTTGGGGTTATGCTGGAGTGGAATTGGCTTGCTAACTCACCTTAATTCATGCTTGTTAGAGAATTGGTCTTAGGGTTTCTTCCATTAACCATTTTTCCTACTTTTTAGCCAAAACCTAGACCTAGTGTGCAAATGAACCCTAGCCTGATTTCTTGAGTTGGTTCATGATTCATAGAAATTGTCCAAGTTCATATGACACTATTCCATTGGTTTTTAAATTTTATTTGAATTTTCAAAGAATTAAAATGAATTAAATCATCAAAAATTAAATAAAATAAAAAAATCAATATTTGGTCTTGAAATTAACCATGGGACACGTGTGTGGCATGACAAGGATGGACCAAGTGGAAAAAATGGGGCCCTTTTGTCAAAATTGGATTTTCAAAGATAGTTGACTTTTGCCATTTCACAAAAATTTCCCAACTTCTACAAGGCATAACTTGCTCAAATTTTAAGCTTTTCACATGTTCTTGGACATTTTGGAAAGGTATTTGAGTCCTTTAACCAATGCCTTTGGTCCCATGTCATTTTGATTTACCAATCTCAAGTTATGGCCTTTGACTTAAAGTCCCTTTTTGTTGACTTTTGAAAATGACCTGTAATGTAGAAATTGATAACTTTTTGTGAGAGCATTTCTTGGACTTGAAGTATGAAAATGAGTTGTAGGAAATGTCTTTCTCTTCAAAATGAGCTTTGGATGGAATTTTTCTGATAATCCATGTGAAAGTTATGCCCTGGTCAATTTCAGTTGACTTTTTCAGCTGTCCAAATATAGCAACTTTTGCATCTTTGATGATTTCTGAGCCAAATTTTGAGAATCATGATCAAGCATTGATCAAATGATGTTTGTGGCTTCAAAATGATATGTTGACCAAAAATTTGAACTTTTGACTGCCAAATGACCATTTTGCCCCTACAGTTGACTGTAGTGCAATTTAGGGTTTTGACTGTGCAATTTTGAGCTGAATGCCTTGAAACTTGATATGAGGATACTTGACCATCTTTGTAGGCATGTGAGACTTGATTGAGCCTTTGAACACTTTCAATTCTTGATCAGAACACAAACCCTAGTTTTGACTGCATGTGAGACTGTTGCACTGCACAACCCTTGGGGAATTTTGTGACTTGGCTTGGCAATTTCTTGAGGAATATGGGAGGGCAAATTTTGGGGTATAACAATCACGAATACCAAGAGCAGTCATAGCACCGTGATGAAGGTAGATAGTAGGTAACATCTCACGCTCGGATAAAACTCCATATTTGGTGCGCTGATTTCTTCCTCTGAAACTAACTGGCATATCGTCAACTCGAGACATAGTGGGAAGAGAAATAAGTAGCAAGAAGTATCCTGAAGAGAAGAAAATAAAGAAGATCAGCATTGGCCAAATGCCGATAAGAAGAAAAAAAACATAGAATAGAAAGAAATAAGACAAAGAGGAGAAATATAATGAATAGATAAAGAAAAGAAATAGATATATTTTTGTTTTTGTTTATGTTAAAAATAGACTAAAGAAGAAATGAAAAATAAGAAGAATGAAATATAAAAAACGGTGGGTTGTCTCCCACAAAGCGCTTTGTTTTATGTCGTAAGCTCGACAAATAAAACTAAAGACTAGGCTTCTAATCGAGCGTGTGGCTCGTCTAGATTTATCGTTTGAGAATTTCCCTCGAGTTCAGTTAGATGGTAATGTTTTAAACGCTGCCCGTTTACTATAAACGGTTCAATCGAAGGTCTCTTAATCTCTATTTCACCACTTGGATAAACTCGAGTAATTTCAAAAGGTCTGGACCACCTAGATCGTAATTTTCCAGGAAATAATTTTAATCGTGAGTTAAATAGTAATACCAAGTCACCTATGTTAAAATTCTTCCTAGATATATGCTTATCGTGCCATTTCTTTGTGCGCTCTTTGTAAATCCTAGCATTTTCGTATGCATCCTGTCTAAGTTCTTCCAATTCATTAATATCCAGGATACGCTTCTCTCCAGCGGCAGTGTAACTTAAGTTCAGATTCTTAATGGCCCAATAGGCCTTGTGTTCTAACTCAACTGGGAGATGGCATGACTTACCATAAATAAGCTTGAAAGGAGTAGTACCGATGGGAGTTTTATAGGCAGTTCTATAAGCCCATAAAGCTTCGTGAAGTTTAAAGGACCAGTCCTTTCTGGACGTAGCGACAGTTTTTTCAAGGATTTGTTTTATCTCGCGATTTGAAACTTTAACTTGTCCGCTAGTTTGAGGATGGTAAGGTGTAGCTATGCGATGTCGAACTCCATATTTTCCTAATAATTTTTCAAAGATTTTGGAAATGAAATGAGATCCACCATCACTTATAACGAGTCTGGGTACACTGAACCTAGGAAAGATTATGTTCTTGAACAGCTTAAGTACCACTCGGGTGTCATTTGTTGGAGAAGCTATAGCTTCGATCCATTTTGAGACATAATCCACAGCCACGAGTATATACTTGTTACCGGATGAAGATGGAAAGGGTCCCATAAAGTCTATCCCCCACACATCAAAGATTTCGACTTCTAAAATGCCTTTTTGTGGCATTTCGTCACGTCTAGATATATTACCGGTGCATTGACACCTGTCGCATTTTAAGATGGTGGCATGTATGTCTTTCCATAAATTAGGCCAATAGAGACCGGATTGTAAGATCTTTGCACAAGTTTTGGATGTACTCGCATGTCCTCCGTAAGGTGCAGAATGACAGTGTTTTATAATGTTTTCAATCTCTTCTTCTGGCACACATCGGCGGAAAATTCCATCGGGACCTCTCTTGAAAAGTACAGGTTCATCCCAATAATACTGTTTAAGATCATGGAAGAATTTCTTCTTCTGTTGGTAGGTAAGTTCAGGTGGTAAAACGCCTGCAGCGAGGTAATTTACGAAATCGGCATACCAAGGCACCGAGGAGACGGCTAAGGTGGTTTCCATGAGTTTATCTGGTTCGGTGTCTTCCAAGTGGGCAATCAGTTTATCATACTGGAATTCATCATCGATCGGCACTTGTTCATGTTTAAGATTTTCTAGTCTAGAGAGATGATCTGCTACCACGTTTTCGGTTCCTTTCTTATCTTTGATTTCTAAATCGAACTCTTGCAGTAGCAATATCCATCTCAGGAGTCTAGGTTTAGCGTCCTTTTTGGTTAGGAGATATCTAATAGCAGCATGATCAGTGTATATCATTATTTTGGATCCTACTAAGTAGGAACGAAACTTGTCTAATGCGAAGATCACTGCTAAGAATTCTTTCTCGGTTGTAGCATAATTCATCTGCGCTTCGTCCAGGGTTCTGCTTGCATAATATATGACGTGGAGTCTTTTATCCTTTCGCTATCCTAAAACAGCTCCTACGGCATAGTCACTTGCGTCACACATTATTTCAAAAGGTTCATTCCAATCTGGAGTTTGCATGATAGGCGCAGAAATTAATGCTTTCTTAAGTGTTTGAAATGCTTCTAAAAATTTTTCGTCGAAGATAAATTCAGCGTCTTTCATTAATAGCTCAGTTAGGGGTTTAGTTATCTTAGAGAAATCTTTAATGAATCGTCGATAAAAACCGGCGTGTCCCAAAAAGCTTCGGATTTCTCTAACAGTTTTTGGAGGTTGAAGGTTCTCAATAACTTCGATTTTAGCAGAATCGACTTCAATTCCTCTTTTGGATATAATGTGTCCTAAAACAATTCCTTCTTGTACCATAAAATGGAATTTCTCCCAATTAAGCACTAGATTAACCTTCACACAACGTTCTAATACCCTTTCTAAATTTTCTAAACATTCTTCAAAGCTTTGTCCACAGACGGAAAAATCGTCCATGAAGACTTCCATAATATTGTCCAGAAAATCAGCAAATATTGCCATCATACATCTTTGAAAAGTTGCAGGAGCATTGCATAAACCAAATGGCATTCTTCTATAAGCAAAGGTTCCAAAAGGGCATGTGAAAGTTGTTTTCTCTTGGTCATTAGGATGAATAGGTATCTGAAAGAAACCTGAATAACCGTCCAAGAAACAGAAATGAGAGTGTCTAGCTAAACGTTCCAACATTTGATCAATAAATGGTAAAGGGAAATGATCTTTTCTGGTGGCTTTGTTAAGTTTTTGATAATCGATGCACATTCTCCATCCAGATTCGACTCTTTTAG
Source organism: Vicia faba (assembly GCA_948472305.1). Lineage (NCBI taxonomy): Eukaryota > Viridiplantae > Streptophyta > Magnoliopsida > Fabales > Fabaceae > Vicia > Vicia faba. Next base: position 1,484,877,993 of record OX451737.1, read on the forward strand.
TTATGATTTCTCCTTTCTCATTTTCGACTATTGTGACACCTCCTTTCTTAGGTACAACATGCACAGGGCTAACCCATTTGCTATCAGATATAGGATATATGATTCCTGCTTCTAACAACTTCATAACTTCCTTTTTCACAACCTCGCTCATAATCGGGTTTAGTCTCCTCTGGTGTTCTCTTGAAGTTTTACAATCTTCTTCTAGCATAATGCGATGCATACAGATAGAGGGACTTATTCCTTTAAGATCAGTGATATTATATCCTAAGGCTGTTGGATATTTTCTCAGAATTTGTAAAAGTTTTTCAGTTTCGGTTTCGCCAAGTTCTGCGTTGACTATCACTGGTCGTTCGAGTTCGGAATCTAGGAATTCATACCTTAGATTTTTAGGAAGTGTTTTGAGTTCTAGGGGTGGTTTCCTTAAACATTGTGTAGGATTTGGTGCTATAGCTAAGCATTCACTTAGATTACTACTCAGATTTTCATCGAGATTGTCTTCATTTTCAAGCTCAGCTTCTTTTCTACATTCATCGATGATATCCATGAAGTAACAAGTATCTTCAATTGCAGGTGCTTTTAGGAATTGAGAGAGGATAAATTCGATTTTCTCTTCACCTACTTCAAAAGTAAGTTTTCCTCTTTTTACATCTATAATTGCACCGGCTGTAGCTAAGAAAGGCCTTCCAAGAATGATTGGGGTAACTTCGTCCTCCCTTATGTCCATGATAATGAAATCGGTTGGTATATAGAATTGGCCAATGCGTACAGGAACATTCTCGAGAACTCCTGCAGGATATTTAATTGACCTATCTGCTAATTGAACGAACATTTTGGTTGGTCTGAGTTCTCCCATTTCAAGTTTCTTGCATATAGATAACGGCATCACACTTATACTGGCTCCAAGATCACATAAAGCTTTATCTATGACAAATTTGCCAATTACACATGGAATAGAGAAACTTCCAGGGTCTTTGAGTTTAGGAGGCATTGTGTCTTGAATAATTGCACTACATTCAGCAGTAAGCATGACAGTTTCATTATCCTCTAGCTTTTTCTTATTGGATAGAATCTCTTTAAGGAATTTAGCGTAGGAGGGCATTTGAGTTATAGCTTCGGTAAAAGGAATTGTAACATTAAGTTGTTTCAGAAGATCCACGAATTTCTTGAATTGACCCACATTCTTAGTTTTAGCTAACCTTTGAGGGTATGGGATATGAGGCTTATAAGGTGGTGGGGGTACATAAGTTTCATCTTTTTGCGTGGTATCTTCATTATTATCTCTCTGATTTTCCTTTTCTTCTTTATCTTTAGTTTCAGATTGTTTAACAGAATTTTGTTGCATAGCTGGGCTATTGTTTCTGGGATCTACAGGTCCATCATACTCTGTTCCGCTTCTTAAGATAACAGCATTTGCATGTCCTTTGGGATTAGGTTGAGGCTGTCCAGGAAATGAGCCAGCAGGAGCAGCAGAAGCCGCTTGTTGTTGAGCTACCTGAGAGATTTGTGTTTCTAACATTTTATTATGTGTAGCTAAAGCATCAAGCTTGTTAGATAATTGCTTAATCTGCTCATTAATGTGTATATTCTGATTTTGAACATCCTTATTAGTTTGGGATTGAGTATTATTGGTTTGGGATTGAGTAGCGATGAAATGCTCTATCATGACTTCCAAATTAGACTTCCTAGGAGCATTAGATGTGTTAGGACTATTATTAGGATGATTTGGAATAGCCTTAGGATAACCAGGTGGTGTAGCAGGAGCTTGTCCAGGTGCGTATAACGCGTTATTACTCTTGTATGAAAAGTTAGGATGATTCTTCCAGCCAGGGTTATATGTGTTGCTGTAAGGATTACCCTGTACGTAATTCGCTTGTTCAACTGGAACTCCTGTTAAAAGTGGGCATTCTGGAGCAAGATGTGATTGAATACCACATAAGTTGCAAGTTTGAGCAATTGCAGCAACAGTAGCTGCGGGAGCGGTGGTAAGATTCTCGAGCTTTTGAGTGAGAGCTTCCACTTTAGCGTTGACTTGATCCAGACTATTCACTTCAACCATGGCACCTTTCGTTTGAGATTTCTCTACGCTAACTCTCTCCGTACCCCATTGGTAATGGTTTTGAGCCATGCTTTCGATAAGTTGTCTTGCTTCAGTATATGGTTTATTCATCAGTGCGCCACCAGCTGCGGCGTCTATAGTCAATCTCGTATTATACAAGAGACCATTGTAGAACGTGTGAATGATCAGCCATTCTTCTAAACCATGATGAGGACAAAGTCTAAGCATGTCTTTATAACGTTCCCAAGCTTCAAAGAGTGATTCATTGTCTTTTTGTCTGAAACCATTGATATTGGCTCTGAGCATAGCAGTTTTGCTTGGAGGAAAATATCTAGCCAAGAAGACTTTCTTCAACTCATCCCATGTGGTGATTGAGTTGGAAGGAAGAGATTGGAGCCATGTGCGAGCTCTGTCTCTGAGAGAAAAAGGAAATAGGCACAATCGTATCGCCTCGGGGTTAACACTATTCGCTTTACAGTGTCTGCGTACTGCACAAACACTGACAGATGAAGATTCGGGTCGTCAGTAGGAGCTCCAGAAAACTGGTTCTGCTGAACGGCGGAAAGAAGCGAAGGTTTTAGCTCGAAATCGTTTCGAGCGATAGCAGGAGCATCAATACTATTATGAGGCTCTGCTTGAGAAGGAACATCGTAGTCCTTAAGAGGACGAGGAGCAAGAGCAGGTAGATCAGCCATCTTCTTGAGTTCTTCAACGTCAGGAAGTTTGGTCGAAGGAAGGTTGTTGCGTTCTAAATACTCTTGAATTCGTCTTCTTAATCTAAGGTAACGCTCGATATCATATATAGGTATATGCAAAGGCGCGCCTTGAGAGCGAGTATTTGGCATACACAGAGGGAAAAGAAATAGTTGCTATAGTCTATACTTCGTAATAAAATTACGATATCAACTTAAATAGTTCCCCGGCAACGGCGCCAAAAACTTGATCGCGACTTTATCGTCTAAATTAATCGGGAGACTGCAAGTATACAGCCCTATCGCGTAGTTTTAAAAGATATCGAACCTAAGGGACTATAAATCGAACTAACGTAACCTAAACTACTGTGTAAAGCTATAGCCATCGAATAATTAATTAGGGGAATTTTTGGGTAATAAAACTTAATTCTAATTGAAATAATAATAATGCGAATATCGGTATGTACTTCGTTAACACTAAAGAATCCGGCTTTCCACTGGCTTATTTTCTAAAAATGATAATAATATCTTTTTCAGCAAAAAGTATTTATTCAAAAATCTATTCTCAAACTTTCGCTCTATTGAAGTAAATTATAATTTTAAACTCTGATGTATGCTTTCGCTATCCCATTGATTTTAAAATTACTTTTTGAAAATAAATAAAGTTTAATTGGTTTTAAAACGCTGTCGCAGTCTTTAAAAACAATACCTAGTATCTACTATCTGATTTTAAACCTCAAACTGTCGCTCTATTGGTTTCTAATCTTAGTCAGTTTATTAGCCTCAAACTTTCGCTCTGTTGGTTTCTAAACCTTTTTTTAACAAAATAAATTAGATAACTAAATCAGAAAAAGTGTTTATTTTATAAAATATAATCAAGCCTGTTTGTTCCGGATCCATTCAAATTAACTCGTTACGTATCGATATTTAAATAATTTAGCCAGACATACTCATAAAAGCAGACATGAATACATTAAAGGAATTAACATTCGTAAATAAATTCATGGCTAAATAAATATCTCTCATGCAAATAATTAATTAAATAAATTAAAGCGATGTAAATAAGAAACCTGAATTAAATAAATGCTGGAAATAATTCTTGAAGCTTGAATCAATTCGTACAAAATCCCGGTTCTTCAACAGAAATAAAATTTAAGTATTTGAAAAGGAACTGGCTGGAAAATAACTGCTGGAAACTGAATTACAATGGAAAATAATAATGCGGGAAGGTAAATTCTGAAACTGGAAAATAATGCTAAAAACGGCCCCCTGATTTTGATTTCCTGGTGTCCTTTTATAGTGGTAGAATGTAACCACGTTTTGAGATATTTTCGTACCACTTTTCCCCAAATTTCTCGTTCTAACTGCTTTGAGAGGAGGTGGTCGTCTCGAGATTTACTCATCCACTTGACCACGTTGAGACGGGCGCCTCATGTATCATCCTAGGGCCTACGTGGCAGTTGAGACGGACGCCTCCCACTAAGGGGAGGGTCCGAGGCGGGCGCCTCAATTGTAGGAGAGGAGTTGAGACGTGCGTCTCACTCTTGCACGTGCCTTTAGGGCTCTCTTGCTTGCGTGGGCCTGATTTCGTTTGGGCCCAGTTTGGAGATAATAAACCTTTTGATCCATCATTTTTGCTTTGCACACCCCTTTTCTTCATTTCTTGCATATTTAGTCCAATAACTCTCTTAATTTCTTCACTTTGCTCAATTTGTCTAATTAAAATAAAATACCTGAAACAATAAAAATACCGGCGTAATATGGAAATAAAATGAAATAATTAAATAAAAATACTAACATTATTTATGAAAATTAAATCAAATATACTATATAAAATTGTGTTATCAGGTGTTGGGACATTCTCATGGAGATGGTATAACTATAATGTGTGACAATAGCTCGACCATCAAGCTGTCTAAAAATCCCATTATGCATGGTCGCAGCAAGCATATTGATGTGAGATTTCATTTCTTAAGGAATCTTACTAAAGAGGGCACAATTGAACTAGTTCATTGTGGGACTGAAGATCAAGTTGCAGACATAATGACCAAACCATTGAAACTTGAAGTTTTTCAGAAGCTTAGGAAGATGCTGGGTGTATGTGAAATTCCTGACATAAACTAGTTGCTGTACAGCATTTAGTTTAAGGGAGGGAATGAAAGAGTTACTGCTTAATTTTAAGTTAGAATAAAAGTCCTATTTTATTGGACAAACTTAGTCTTTTAGTTTGTATTCTGCTTTCCTTAATTTTAGGAACCACTTAGCATAATCAGCCTTTATTTTAGCATAGTTGATTGTTTCAGTTATTATTTCCATCGTGTATTCAATGGCTTATTTAAGCCAATACTACAGTTAATAAAGAGATTCATTCCGTCCAATTTGTTCAGTTCTTTCTTTTAGTTTCAATATACATAAAAGTTCTCAACAGCGGAAACATTATATTTTTAATATCTTATGATTTTAAATTGATAATCGAGAATTTTACGTTATTGAGTTTTTGGCTGATCCGAAACAAATAAAATTTTCATTTTATTAATATTTGACTTTGTTTTTGTTAAGAAAATGCATGAGAGTGTTCTTTTTCAAAAGCTATAAGTAAAATGGAGTAAGGGAAGTAAGTCTATTTACAAATAGTTTTTTTTTTTTGTTGAACATCTAATATTTAATATTGTATCTGATGTATATCAATTATATATAAATGTCTTTATTTCTCTCATAATATTTTAATTCATATATTTATATGAATTTTACTAATACACTACTGCGTTTAAAAATTATATTTGACACCATTTTTACACCTAAATTTAAATATTAAAATATCATTTCTATAATGTTAGTGGTATGTGCAATCCATTAAATTTTATATTTGATTATTTATATAACTTATAATTAATCTCTCAAATAATAATCATGGTTCTTAATTATTTTAGTAAAGTATTTTTTTCAATAGTTAATATATACAATTCTTCAAAAAGAAAGAGTTCAAGGGTCTTGCATGACCAATATAAATTTATTTTACACAAACAACTATTACAAAATTTAGTTTTGCCACTTTTTAGATTCAAAATACTTTTTTTTTTTCCTATTGATAGCTCTATTTAGTAAACTTAAGATATGGGCTTTTTGATACCTAAAATTTAGGCTTATACAAATTCGACTGAACAAAATTAACAGGAAAATATATATAGTGAAACTTTCACAAGTAATGAAAACTCAAAAACAACCATAAGCATCGAACAAAATTGACTAAATATTAATTATTTGCTTATATATAAGTTCAAAAACAAGCAAACTGAACTGTACTTCACAAAATATTGCAATACATGTTCTATCTCTATACTTCAAAATTCATTGTATTTCCTCTTGTTGTCCTTCTGAAGAGCATTGGATCGTCTCTAATATGTTGACAACATCATCCATATTGGGACGACTCGAAGGTACTTGCGACGCACAAACCAATCCTAATTTAATCAAAGGAATCACTTCTTCAGGTGAAAAATGACCAATAAGTTTTTCATCGATACATTGTTCAATTTTCCCGTCCTCTAATGAACTTCTTACCATATCACATAGAATAACGACATCATCCTCCATATATTCCACCGGCCTTTTTCCGCTCACAATTTCTAGAATCAAAATTCCAAAACCATATACATCGCATTTTTCAGTTATGTTAACCGTGCGACACGCAAACTCAGGAGCCGTGTATCCTAGCGCACTTTGAATTTTGCTGCTCAAAACACAATGGTCTAGAATTGATAATAGATTCACCAAACCGAAATCTCCGATTTTCGGTTCATCGTGAATATCGATAAAAACATTAGTAGATTTTAGGTTATAATGGATTATGTTCATTTGATGTAAATAGGCCAAACCTTTCGCTACTCCTAAAATAACTTTGAACCTTGCTCTCCAAGAAAACACAATTCTGCTTTGATCATCGTCATGTAGAAGCTTATGCAAACTCCCTCTAGAAAAATACTCATAAATTATAAGCTGAAAAGATGAATTCCAATAATAACCTTCAAGTGACACAAGATTTTGATGCTTAATCTTACCAAGCTTTTGAACTTCTCTCTCAAAATCTTCTTGTGATTTCGTCAAACTCGAACCTATAAGCTTCTTGATCGCAACGAAATTTTGATCTCGAAGGACAACACAGTAAACAACTCCAAATCCACCACGGCCAATTTCATTACCTTCTTTAAGAAGATTATTCACCTCATCGGAAAACTCAACAACATCGCCATTAAGCATCACAAGTTTTCCACATTTTGGATCTTTTTCGAGCGAAAAACTATTATCCTCACCACCGGATAATCCAAACGGAGAACCAGAATGCGAAACCAAAGACCTAACATGAATATTCAAAAGAGTAACAGCAACAACACCAACAACAATAGAAATCGCCGCACCAATAGCAATAAAAACCGATATACTAAGCATTATCTTATGATGATGGTTTTGTAATGAAGTTCTTGAGTTGTTGTAATTTGAATTAGGGTTCAAAACAATAGGTTTAGGATGATAAGATCGGTCGCATGAGTGGTTAACAACAGAACCACACAACAATGGATTTCCATGAACAAATGAGGGAGTGATTGTGTTGAAGAATCCACCAATTGGAAGTTCACCTTGAAGATGGTTATATGAAACATTGAATGAGGAAAGATGTGTAAGATTTGTGAGCTTTTTCGGTAAAGTTCCGGAGAGTTTGTTCCATGACAAATCTGCATATTGAAGATTTGTTAGGTTTGCAATTGATGTAGGGATTGAACCAATAAGATTGTTGTGTGCAAGATTCCTGTTCCATTGAAATTCACAAAGAAAATAATAAAAGTTAGAAACAATGATAGATTCTTCTGTTATAAGCATTTGTCAGTAATGAAGCACGGATCACAGACACTGAACTCGACACCGACACTAACATGTAAATAATGGTAATAATAAATTGAACGTAATCAAATTGTCGGTGTCTGACACTAACATAGATTAACATGACCACACTGATGCCTTTTTTCAGAGGCGTCAACCGACAGTACTTAAGAACTCATGAGACTATCGGTGATAACTTATAAAAATAGCTTATAACTTATATGAAAAACAATTTGATTTGATTTTATCTTTTGGTATAGAAATAACTTATACAAAATATATATGATAAACGTTTATGCTATAAGCACTGTGAAATAGCATGAAAGATGTAAAGTGTGATAAAGAACTTACAAAGATTTTAGAGCTGAACATTTTGCAATTTGAAGTGGAATTCTTCCACCTAACAAATTCCTTTGAAGCTTCAACTCAACAAGTGAAACTGCTCCTTCTATTTCTAAAGGAATGCTTCCATTAAGCTTGTTATCACTTAAGTCAAGAACATACAAAGATTTAAGCTCTTTTATACTCGCCGGAATCGAACCAAATATATTGTTTGTAGATAAATTCAAAACTTGCAAACTTGTAAGACCTCCGATTCCAGAAGGAATGGAACCCGAAAATGTGTTAGAAGAAAGATCCAATATCTCAAGATTATTCAATTCGCCGATCCAACGAGGAATGCTTCCATTGAGAAAATTCACTTGCAAATTCAATAATGTGCATGAAGTGAGTCTTTGTATTGACTCCGGGATTCCATCGGTTAGAAGATTATAACTGAAATCGATCAACTTCAAGAGCAAACAGTTTCCTATATTCTCCGGAATCCTACCGGTGAAAAAATTCCTCCCTAGCCTTAACTCTCTCAAATCATATAGATTTTGAACTCCTTCATGAATTTCGCCTTTAAGAAAATTATTCGATAGATCAAGCGATTGAAGTTCCTTCAAAAACCACATTCCGGAATGTAATTCACCATTCAACTGATTAGACGAAAAGTTCAAACTTGCTAACGAGTAGCACGAGCTCAAAGACTCGGGAATCTTACCCGTTAGATTGTTTTTCGCCAATGATAAAACTCTTAATGACCAACATTGACGAAAAAGCTCATCCGGAATTGTTCCAGAGAGACTATTTTCACTCAAATCAACAACTTTTAGATTCCAAAGTGTAACAAGAAGATCATGGTTTATTTTCCCAGTGAAGTTGTTCCTAGAAAGTGAAAGAATTTGAAGGAACTGCAACTTCATAACACTCTTACCGATATGGCCCGAAAGAGAGAAACCATCAAGAACAAGAGAAGAAACTCTATTAGTTGAAGGGTCACATTTTACACCTTCCCAATTGCAAGGACTATAATCATCTTCATTCCATGAAGAAAGTTTGTTTTTTGGATCTTCTAGACCTGATTTGAACACAATCAACCCTAGCATATCTTCATTGAAAGGTTGGTATAGTGAGGTCACTTGGAATGGAACAAAAACAACAAGAAAAAAATAAAGGATGATGCTGAATTGATCTTGCATTGTTAGGTTCATATGTATAATGTAGGGAATTATTTGGAAGAGGATCTTATGAACATTGATATTTCAATTTTCTTGCACTTTGTAGAAAAGTATTGGAGGGTCCCAATAAAGCATGGTTTATGAACCAAACTGTTACATCAACAACAAACTTTTGGTGCATATAAAAGAAAGTTTCAAGTGCAAGAAAAAATAATGAGAGTGGTGGGGAGGGAACAAAAAGATGGTACTAACAAGTTTTGAATGACTTATTTAGAAATTGAGTATCTTATGGGTCCAACTATAGAGACTAATCACTCAAGTTGGAAGGATCACAATAGACGATAAAATTTTTCTTCAAGAAAATTTAACACTGTTGTGTGTTTAAAGCTAAGTTTAAATACAGAATCTCTGATTAAATTGAAATAGATCAACTACCAACTTCTCCAAATACTCTTGGCTGTTTCGAATCACCCTTAAAGGTTGTGGTCGCGGTCATAGACGTTGCTACTACAAAATGGAGCTAGAATTAGCAATTTATTGTATGAACAAAAAGAGTAGTAAAAAAACAAATAGAGTAGACAAGCAATGACCATGCGAGGATAAAAAAAAAGAGTAAATACACAAGTGAAACAAGTTGAACAAACTCACTTTTAACTTTTTTTAAAGTTCAGATTTTCAAAGGAAGAATGAAAAGCATTTGACTCACACAGAAGTTAGAAGTATATTGAAAAGAAAAGTTTGTGAATGCGATTTATGATAGAAGGTGGAATAAAATAGTTGCATATAAGAATTTAAGAAACATTGCATTTCTAATACCTCTGTATCTTCTTGCTATGACAAAGAGTAAAGTGAAGAATTTAAAGGTGGGAAGAGAGAGAAGCTTTTTCCATGTATGCCTTGGTCATGGCCTACGGGGGGAAATGCTATGATGTGCGTGAGATGGCATTTAGACAGATTTTCAGTGGGATGATGATATTCAAACTCTTTATTTTCTTTTTCATGTATTTTATTATTAAGCAAAGAGAATGTATCATAATTTTTCTGAGGAATCTTAGGAATCAAGCAATATGGAGTTTCAAATAAATAATGATTTTTTTTATAGCATTGATGATGTCTCAAACAACATATCAACTAAGTGTTGTTTATCATCTAATATTAGTAGAAGATTTATGTCTGTATAGATAAATTCATTTTTATCTTAGATCATTCGATAAAATTTAATTATTATTAATATATAATTGTTATTATAAAATCATTAATAATTAAAAATATTTAAAAATAAATAGATAGCAAATCATCAATATAATAAATCCAATATGTATAATAATTATAAATATTTACAAATATCAATAATAATATTAAATATTTATAAATATTTTATTGATTAAAATAAAAAAGATATCGTGATTATAGTGATCCGTAAAAATAATAAATTTTAGTGATAAAATTTAAATTTTGGTAAAAATTATATAGTTGATATTTTAATCTAGTCCCACAAAAATCTAAGGAAAAAAATAACACATGACAAACATAATTGAGAACACAGGTCTAAAACCTTGCACCGCTAAAAGCTAAGAGTTTCAAAAAAATTCTAATAATGCCCGAGTTCGAAAAAACCCTAAAAAACTTGGGTGAGACGGACAATACATATTAGAGATTGTGAACCTAAAACCTTGACTCACGCCGTCAGACCTGTATTACCACCCCCATTTGATTTTAATGGAAGCTAGTTAACTATTCGATTTTAAGTGTAAATTGTATGGATTTCTTTGTTTGAAATTGAATGGTGTTTTCCATGTCTATCTTTTGGAGACCAATTTCCCCACACCATCATTAACAATTCAAAAGTACGCATAAAAAGAACCATAAAATTTTACATCTTACACCACTTTTACTTCTAGGAACAAAAGATAAACAAAGCTCAATCCCTTGTTAAACTTAAAAATAAGAAAAAGAAATACAATATCAAAGGTATATAGATCATTCTAGCAACAGAAATCTAAGTTCATTAACAGAGTCAATGTATAAAAAGTCCAAAAACGAACCCAGCTTCTTAAGCCTCTCTGAAATACAGTTTTCCCATCACATGAAGAACAGCAACAAAAGCTATAAAACCAATGCTCATCACAAGTACTACATTAGGGGAGATTCTGAGTCCAGGAGCATCATCGGTGTAAAATTGAAGCATAGTTCCAGCTGCTCCTCCAGAGGCTCCACCGCCTGCTGTTTTCCTTCTCCTCATGCTTGCAGTAGCAGCTGCACTTCCTCTTTGGGGACCTCCTCCACCTAAAGCCATTTTCTGAAATGCAAATTCACACACTTAACATCAAAATTAAAACCCAATTCAGATTAATTCCCAATTCCTAATTTCAAACCAGAGTAATCAATCCTAAAATCAAGCAACAATTCAAATCAAGTTTTAGCATCAAAAAACCCTAGTTCATAAATACCAGAAACCTTGATCCAAAATCTCAAAACCCTAGACCAAGAACCTTAACTGCATGAAACTCAAAATACACAAGCAAATCAATTTCACTTCTCCGATTAAACAACTAAAAAACAAAATTGAGAAAGGAACCTGAGAATGGGGAATTCCGGTTATGAGAATCAACGGCGCCGGTGATCTGAGACGGTGAACTCGTCGTGTTTCGTGAATGAAGTTTTAAAAAACTTTGTTTACTCGTTTACTTAATTGTAATAGATTTATAAAAAATAAAATAAAATTTGACTTGGATTTGTGATGTTTGTCCACGCGAATGTGACCAATAAGGATTTGCCATGTAATCATGTTCCGCGTGTTATTAATTAATGTTACCATGAAGAAAGTTGAGGTTTTTGTCATCGGGCTTAAATTAGTTGGGCTTTCTCAAAGAATATTCGAAAACTTATCCTCCACCTCCAAATTTGATCTGGCACCCCCGGCTTTCTATAATATCTATGTTATCCTTGTCCAAATTGTAGTAAAAAATTATGAATGAAAATTCGATAGAATAAATGAAATTTTCAGTACAAATCAATAAATCTAGTAGTGTATTCGGAAAATCTGATATATCTATTGTAAGAATCAGAGGTATTTCCTTTTTATTGATTTCCCAATCAGAGGTATTTCCTTTTTATTGATTTCCCAATCATGTATATATAAATAATGTAAGTTTCTATATCTTTGTGCTATACAATTATGATTATTCTATAAATAGAGATTCTAATACTAATAACCATGACATTTAAATAATAACAATGATATTCTAAACACTCATGTAGTTGAAAAGATAGGCTAACAAATGTTGAGATTATCACAAAAATCATCAGAGTTGCAACGAAAGTCCTTTGGTGAGAATGTCAGCAATTTGGTAACATGAAGGGACATGTAATACTCGTACTTGGTTGCAGACAACTTTTCACACACAAAATATATATCCATCTCGATGTGTTTGGTGTGCTGATGTTGAACTGAGTTGTCGGATAGTAGAAAACACTCATATTATCACAATAGACCAAAACGACTATTGCAACTAGGAAATGTAGTTCCAATAATAATTTTCTAATCCAACAAGATTCAAATACTACGTTAGATAATGCGCGGTTCTCGGCTTCTAAGAGAGACCAAGAGAGGGTGTGTTGGCATTTGGAAGATCATGAGATTAAATTGCCACCATGATAGGCACAATAACCAGAGATGGATGGTCTGGTGTCTGGGAAACCATTCCAAATTTGTATCAGTGTAAGAAACCAATTTGTTAACAAATGAGGGATACAAGTGAAGGATGAAATCAATAGTTTTGTGAATATACTGAATTATTTGCTTCAGTGCTAACATATGTTGTGTTTTAAGGTCATGCATGAATAGGCATACTCATTGTACTGCATAAGAGATACCAGGTCTTGTGAAAGTTAAATATTGTAATGCTTCTTCCAGACTCCGATAATCAGTTGGGTTATGATATGGATTCCGAGAAGACCCGTTGAGTTTTTCCTTGATGTCGACTGGAGTGTGTGATGACTTACAAGAGGACATCTGTACTCGTTCTATAATTTCCTCTGCATATTTCCTTTGAGACAAGAAAAGTCCACTCATATGTTTAGTGAGAAATATGAAGGTAGAGAAAAATACAAGAAAGGGGGAGTTTGAATTGGGTTATAAAATTTTTTTTGCTTAGAAATGCTTCACACAAACAATCAAGATTTACAATCTATCAGTTTATACAAGTTCACCTTATACAAGGCTACTCTTGTCCACCCGCCAAGGTGATTTCGCCTTCAAAAAGGACTTAATCCACTAATCTTGAAAGATTACAAACAAATGTCTAAGAGTTTAGAAAAACACCTTATCCCTCTCAAGTATACAGACTAGCACCTAGTCACTTGAGGAAAAACAAATCTCAAAAGATTACCAACATCTAAGAGTTAGAAAACACCTTATCCTTTTCAAGTATACAGAATGTCACTTAGTCACTTGAGGAAAAAAATCTCAAAATAATACAATAGAAAGTGGTTACAACAATGCTTCTAGAAAAGAATATTTAACACTACAATGAAGAACATATATTTACACACAAATATGAGAAACAACTCTTTGTGTTTTGATTGAGAATTACTGTTAGCACAAAACTGAGCAACAACCCTTTGTGTTTTCTCTTGAGAAAATATTTCTTTCATAAATTTCTTTGCATAACAACTTCTTTTTTTCAATAGTGTTATTTTAACTTTGTTTTTCAAATCCTTGATGTTGAATCGTTATATCTTCAATAGAATAGTCATCCCTTTATATAGGCTTTAAAAAGTAGACCGTTGAGAAGGACAAAACGTTACTTTCATTTGCCAGCTTCCATAATGGTATCATGAGATTGTGTGAGACAAGAGCATAACAAATCTTTGATTGTACATATGTTTTCACCATAATGGGATATGTATTATACTATTGTACTATTTTTTCTAGTGCAAGTTTCTTGATCTTTATCTTCTAATGAAATACTTATAATCTTAAGTAATGATGAGTACATAAGAGATCACATTTTTGTTCTTGTCTTCTGATGAAATACTTCTGATGGAATACTTTTGATGGAATAACACAACCAATGTTTCTATTGAAATAGATAATAACAGACAAGTTTAAAAAAAAATTCATTGATGATTGAAAAGGATACATACAGGACACATAAATATTAAAAAGAAAGACAACAAGACACAAAACATTCAAACAACTAAGCTCTAAAACAACCACATCTTTCATCCACAAGAGCGGTATCTAGATCAATCTTATCCCTTCAAACAATTATAACTATCTCAACCTTAGAGAACAATTCTAATAAAACTCTCTCATAAGGTTTGAAGGATTTGTTTTGATTTTTGGAGATAATCACATACTCCTTCAGATAATTGAAGATAGTTTGATCCAGGTTGATTTGAAAATTATTGAGAAGACAAAAAATGAGAAGTTTGTCATCAAGATACAGAAAGTCCTTGTTAACACCTTGTGGTCGAAAGTTGGTCAACAAAAGATGAAACCAATCTTTAGCAAGGGGAAAAAGGTTTGCTGGGTTGGTGGGTTCGTATCCGAAGGAGGTATCATGAATGGTAATGAGTTTTTCAATAGGGGTGTACCTGACATAAGATTTTTCTGTAGTGATGCCCATTGGAGCACATCCAATAGCCTCAGCAGTAAAGGAAAGAGTGATAAGAAGGGAAAAACCGTAGATACTGGATCTGGTGAAGCTACCATCATTTCTAATAGAGGCATACTTCCAAAACTCTTTTACAAGGTTTGGATAGATGGGTCCATTAAGCATGGCAACATAACCAGACCATCCCTGAAAATAAAAGTTAAGAGAAAAGTTACTACCAACACCCATCAAATTAGGACACTTTTCGTAAATGATCTCCAAGAGATCCTCATTTCCATAGAAGGTTGTTGAAGACATGAGGGGAAAAATTGTGGGAATAAATTTTTTAATGATGACACAATGAAGGATAAAGAGTGAGATGAACCAAGGGAGAATATAAATATGAAAAGAAGAGACGTGACTGACAAGAGAAATTATTTTCTTTAGAAAACAATCATACTCGAGACACTTAAAGTCGTTAATGTCTGAGCAGAGACTGAAGAGAATAAAGGACAACCACCACTTCCAAGACAATTGTCGGGAAAAATTAATACAAGAAAACAAAAGAAACAAGAAAATAGATATGTCGTGCTAACAATACTTATTTTCAACTAAAGAATGTCTCAACAGTTCCTTTAAATAAATAAAAAAGTAGGATTAAAACGTGAAGATTTTATCTAATCTCAAAAATATTTCCCACTGCTCGAGGTGTTATTCAAACAATGTATAAATAGTCATTCGTTTGAAAATACACAAGTTGATGTTCTAAGAGCCATGAATACCTAAGGTTTCTGACTTGAGATATTTCTGATCAAGACATCTTCTAACTTGTAGAAGTATCATGAATGAAATAAAATATTTTCATATAGTTGGAATCTTATTTTTCACAAAAGGAGTAAAACACATATTTAAGGAAGATTTCATTTTGGAAAAAATTCCATTTTTAAATATTTCAGAATGAACTTAAATCTATCTTTAGCTAAGGATTTCGTGAAGATATCATTTGTGAGTACAACTTTGCTTCAAAAGTGTTTTGTATGATGTCAAAACCAGGACAAGATGACACTTCTATGAAGTAGAGGTATATGTATGTCTTGTGGCACTCCTTCGTATTATAGGTCTTAGGACTCATCAAAAAGCATATTGAAATTGATCCAAATTAATGAAAAATCATTTTTGCATAGTTTTTTGTTGCATGTGTCGAGACATTCGAATTTCAGGTCGACACATGTAACTCATTTTTAAATCCTGTAGCTTTTGTAAGTCTCAGGTCGTCACATGCATCCATACAGGTCGAAACATACTGAAAGAATTCTGAAATTGTAGAAATTTCCATTTTATGTATCAACACATCTATTTTTTAGGTCGACACATTTACTAGCGTATTTAAGCTTGTAGCCTCTGAGTTGCTTAGGTCGACACATGACATTACCTGAGGTCGACACTTACGAACTAAACACAAAGTATGTGTCGACACATACGAGTTTGAGATTGACACATCCTATTTGATTTGGTCATATTTTTATTTCTTTTTTATTCCAAATTTATCCTTATTGCCATAATTGTTCCACAACTATAAATACTCATTCATGCATCATTCACAACTTGATGATACCATAAAATTAGCCTACATTTCCTCTTCTTCTTCTTCAACCTTCCAATCTATACATATGCACCAATATTACATTGTGATGATGTTCCGTCGGGGTGCCATCTAGACGAAGAATTGTGGATTTCCAATTGGTTTGGGTTGAGATTTATAGGGATCTTCATCTGGGAAAAATCATCAGGTTTGTCCTCCAAAATCATTTGTTGAATTGGGGGTTTTCATGCAAGATCGTGTGAAAGATCATCCATGTGAAAAATCCCTTGAAGTGTTTGAAATATTTTCAAGGAACCTTAAAGTGGTTGAAATCTTTTTAAGTAAGTAACAAGAATTAGATAATAGAATCGGTGATCTTGTGTTAATAGTTTGCAATTGGATTTACTCGAGTGAAAATCCCTTGGAGTGTTTGAAATCTTTGCGAGGAACCTTGGGGTGTTTGAAATCCTTTTAAGGAAGTAGCTTAAGCGGAAAATAGGTTGCATCTATCGGTCTTGCTCTTGTTGGAGATCAAAAGAAGATAAAGTGTTGAAATCGACATCAAACAATTATGTTTTGTATAGTTTCTCTGAAAACTTCTTTTGTATTCATACTTTTGCAAAGTAAGAAAGAATCCTAATTCCAAATTTAGAATTGGGTGGATATGTACCCACATGTGAGGACGAAAGTGGGGAACTTCCTAAAAAAATCCTTGTGTCTCTTTTACTTTTTGCTTTTACTTGCTTTGATATTCATCAATAAATTTATCAAATAGCATTGTGTTATCAATTGAATTGTAATAATTTTCCTAACTGGTTTTGATTTTAACTCAAGTGTGGATATAACTTATAGTCACTTTTGATTATAATTGGTTTTGTATATCAACACTAAAAGTAAATATTCTAAAAATTCACTTGCACTCCAAGTGTCTGATAAATTGTTTAGCTTGTTTAACTCAAAGGAAAATTGCAATGTTCTATCTCCTACTTTCATTTACTCTATATATGCAATGTGTTGAATGTACTGTTTGATTGATTGATTCATATAGATTTTCTCTTTGATTATTAAAGTTTAAATTTATTTGTTGATTAGCTAATAATCACTTTCATTGTAAGTATTTTTCATATCAACAAATCTCAAAGAAAATTCTGAAAAATTGATTGCACGCCACATGTTTGATAAATTGTCATGTTATGTTTTTTAATATGATTTCATTAGAAATAGGAAACCGTTGTGTTGAATATTAAACGATTTCCATAACTAGGTTGTTTAGACTACTATGTTGATCTACGCCAAAATCCTTCCGCTCAATATTATTTTTCAAAAAAGTTTTAAATAATCTTTTTGAAAGGTAATTTTTATTTGGGGACCTATTCACCCCCCTCTAGATCTAGTGCCATAGTCTAACATCAGCCCATTGATGGCCTGTATCTATGAATTTTAAAAAGAGAATCCCTTTCTAAAGATAGTCTCTAATAAAATGATGTTTGATTTCTATGTAATTAACTCTAGAGTACAAAATAGGATTCTTACTTAGGAAGATAACAGTTGTGTTATCATAAAAGATAGGAATATTACTCTCGTATATCTGGAAATATTCAAGTTTACTTTTCATCCAGAGCATCTAAGTGCTGCAATGTGACGTTGATATATATTCTGCTTCAGCAGTTGATAATGCAATAGTTGATTTCCTTTTACTTGACCAAGAGATGAGATTATCACCCAGAAACTGACAGTTTCTGAAAGTGCTTTTACGTTCTATTCTATCTCCAGCAAAGTCTGCATCATAAAAACCTGACATCTTGTATTCTGATATTTTTCTTATACATCAACCCAAGGTTAGATGTTCTCTTCAGATACCTTATGATTCTCTTAACAGTTGTTAAGTGAATTTCCCTTGGATCTGATTGAAAGCGAGTACATAAACATACACTAAATAAAATATCTAGATGAGAAGTCGTTAGATAGAGAAGAGAGCCTATCATACCACGATAGAGCTTCTAACAAACATTTGTACTTACCTCATCTTTCTCCAGAATGTATGTAGGATGCAAAGGAGCCTTTGTTGGTTTGCTGTCTGACATATCAAATTTATTTAGAAGGTCTTTTGTATATATGATTTGATTAATATATGTAGCTTTTGAACTTTAATTTTTTGTATTCCCAGAAAATATTTTAACTCTTGCATCAGGCATATTTCAAACTCATGCCGAATTAGCTCAGAAAACTCTTGTGAAGCAGACAGATTAGCAGAACCAAAAATAATGTCATCCACATTTTGGCATATAATTAGATCATTTCCGATGTTTTTACACAAAAGGGTAGTGTCCACCATGCCTCTTGAGAAACCATTTTCTAAAAGAAAAGCACTTAGCTTATCATACCAAGCTCTAGGAGCTTATTTTAGACCATAGTGACTTTTTAAGTTTAAAAATATGTTGTGGAGACTTAGTACTTTCAAAACCTGGAGGTTGGTGTACATATACCTCTTCAAAAATGTATCCATTTAGAAACGCGCTTTTGACATCCATTTGATATAAGGTTATATGATTATTAACATGAAATGAGATTAGAAGGCGAATAGATTCTAACCTAGCGAATGGAGTAAAATTTTCGTTGTAGTCAATACCTTCTTGTTAACTATAACCATGTGCAACAAGTCGTGATTTTTTCTAACGACTTCTCCTTTCTCATTTAATTTGTTTGTGAAGACCCACTTGGTTCCAATAACATGAGTCCATTTAGGCTTAGGTACCAGATCCCAAACATCATTTATGGAGAACTGATTTAGCTCTTCTTGCATTGCCATAATCCATTCTTTATCCTGAAGTGCTTCTTCATAAGAAGTTGGTTTTATCAAAGACACAAATCCAAGAAGTGTTTCTTTAGTTTGTTTAAAAGTGTATCTTGTTCTGACAGGTTCAAATTTATTTCCCAGAATCAAATCTTCAGATATGGTTTGTTTTTTACTTTGTCTTTTCTGGACTAATGGACATTTAGGTACTTCTGATGTATTACCCTATTTGTTGGAACCTTTGTCCTCAGAATCTTTATCCTTTTCTCCATAACCTGCAAGGTTTATTTTTAGATCTGCGAAGTTCTCAAACAGCTTTGATTTTTTTGAGTCAAGCTTATTATCGAATCTAATATGAATTGATTCTTCCACAATACGTGTTTTTGTATTGTATACTCCGTACCCCTTAGAGCGTTATGATTATCCCAACATAATACACGTATGTGCTTTAGAATCAAACTTGTGAAGATTCTCTTTAGTGTTTAGAATAAAACAAGAACATCCAAAAAGATGGAAATAAGAAATGTTGGGTTTTCTTCCTTTACACAAATCATAAGTAGTCTTTTCCAGAATAGGTCTTATGGAGATTCTATTCTGAATATAACATATTGTATTCACAGCTTCTTCCCATAATTTCTTAGCCACATTAGTTTCGTTGATCATGGTTCTGGCCATTTCTTGCAATGTCCTATTCTTCCTTTCTACAACTCTATTTTCTTGGAGTTATAGGACATGAGAAATCATGGGATATGCCATTAGAATCAAATAATTTATCAAACTGTTTATTTTCAAACTCGCCACAATGATCACTGCTGACTCTAACAATATTATAATCAAATTTGTTTTTCTCTCTAGAACATAAACTAGGAAATGCAAAATGTGACTCATCCTTGTTCCTTAGAAATATTACCCATGTACAAAGACTATAGCCATCTATGATAGCAAGTCCATACTTCTTATCATTGACTGGCGCTGTTTTAACAGGTCCAAACATGTTAATATGTAGAAGCTCTAAAGGTCTGGAGGTAGAAACAACATTTTTAGCTTTAAAAGAAGTTTTAGAAAACTTGTCTTTCTGGCATGCTTCACAAAGAGCATCTGAAGTAAACTTCAACTTAGGTAGGCCTCTAACTAACTCAAGTTTATTTAGCTGAGATATTCTTCTCAAGCTAATGTGACCCAAGTGTCTATGCCACACCCACTGCTCTTTGCTAACATACATTAAGCATTTTACATCTTGGTTTTTAAGATGAGAAAGCTTTATTTTTAAATGTTGTTTTTCCTCTTTCCAATGAAGAGAACTGTGCCACCTTTTTTACTTACAACCTTATATGCTTTTTGATTAAAGATAATATCATAACCGTTATCACTTATTGACTTATAGATAACAAGTTATGCATTAGACCATTACCATAAAACACATTAGATATAGAAGGAAGAGATCCATTACCTACTGTTCTAGATCCTTTTATTCTTCCTTTCTGGTTTCCTCCGAAAACAATGTACCCAACATCTTTAAGTTCCAGGTTTTAGAACATATGCTTTCTTCTCGTCATATGACATGAGCATCTAGAGTCCATGTACCATGACTGATGTTTTAACTCAGCTGCATAGGATATCTGCAACATACATTATTTTATCTTTTGATACCCATAATACTTAGGATCCTTTAGAATGAGTTTTCCCAAATTTTCTAATAAACTTGGGTTTTGTGTAGCATTAGATTTTTGTGTTTGTGCTGGTGTGTAGTGGTAAGAAAAAGGAGATTCAAGTTTGTTTTCTTGATTGTCTTCATCACAAACATAACCAAATCCCCTCTTCCCATTTTGACGGACACCATAGATCATGGAATCCATTTTTCTTCTCCCTATATTGTTTTTTAAGAATTTCTGAAATGCCTTATCATATTTGTATAACACAGTTTTAGAAGACGAAGGAACTTTAGAAAAGTTTCTTCAAGTTTTAAACATTTTTTGTTTAGAAAAGCATTTTCTTTTTCTAGAATAAAATTGTCTCCTTTTTTTTTCAAAAACTTATTTCTCTAGCTTACCATATTATTCAATTTCATATTCATGAACCTTCTGTAGGTTCTTGAATTTTTGTTGAAGTTTCTGCTACCTATTTAAAGATCCAGATAGACATAATTCTAACTCAGCACGAGAAAGTTCAGAAAATACCTCTTCTGAGTAAAACTCAATTTTGTGGTAAATAGTTAAGTGTAAGTGATGGAAATATTGAAAGTTTGGTATTAGGGGCCCAAAGGTTAAACTAGGGAATAAATTTTAGTTATTCCATTCGTGCGATCATGGAATTGGGAGAAAAATTGACGCGGTGGAGAAAAGGGACTAGGGCACATAAGTACCAAGAGATTTCAGTAGAAAATGAAGAGGAATCGGATTCAACCACGAATTAAGGTAAGGGGAGTTTTATCATATTTATTATGTTTTATTTTAAGGTTTGGATTATGGTACAATTTCCTTAGGTTTTGGTGAATGATGAATTGGTGACGTTGGATGAGGATTTGATGAATTAGAGATAAATAATGATGCCCAAATGATGTATAGTCGGTGTAGTAACATAGGATGTTAATAGACAATGAATCCTTATGATTAGATGTAGTTTTAGAACCTATAATATGGTAAAATCGCATAAAGTTTTGACTAGTTTGTGCAGGAATCGCAACAAGAAAATCTTGTTCGCGTTGTGTCACTCCTAACATCATAAGGAAAGTTAGGACGCGAAGGTTGCATCGCCAGGCGACGGGGGTGTGTCGCCCGGTGACGGATGATAGAACTAGATAGCTATTTTGGAAATATTAAAATGATCATAGTTTTAGTTCTAGATCTCCGTTTGATGTGTTATTCGAAGCATTAGATAGTTAACATGATGAACTGTAATTATATGGAATAAAATGAAGGATAAGAATGATAATTCTAATATATAAGTTAGGATAGAATTAGTTTCCCCCATGTTGAATCGCTATTTTGTCTTGTGATAATATAGTATGATGATGATGTGACGATCTTATGATGGTACTTGGTTCATAATGATGAGTATGTGATGTATATGATGATGTGTTGATTTATATGATGGTTTTATGATGTTGTTTTAATTCCTTTGATGATATGATGATGCTTGTGATAATTCATGAATGGTGATGCGTGTTGACTAGCCGCGGTCGTATTATTTATGATGTTGCATATCATTGCACTCATGGCATGGTTTAGGAATTAAGTCCAGTGATGGTGATTAAGAGTTCAGTCCAGTGATGATGGTAGGATAATTTTCCAGTGAAGGCAATAATCCCATAATATGGATTGGGTGCAACAGTGAAGTGCTATGATTCTAAGTTGGAATCAATATTATTGGTGGGGATCTTTGGAGATTGAAGATGACTGAGTCATCAGTGACGTTTTGTTACCACATGCATGAGCCTATGATGATACATTACATTTTATGTGACATTGCATTCGATGTGTTTCATTGATGAATGATGATACTTTGTGTTGTACCCCAAAATTTGCCCTCTCTTTCTTCAGGAAAACCATCTTGGATTTTCAAGGTCCCTCTGAAACAAATCCAAGTCCTGAGTTATCCCTTTGCCCAAGCAAGCCGCTTACAAGAGCAAGATGATCTCACGAACTCCAGAAACAACGCTTTTATCTTGAGAGAAAAAAAAATCAATCAAATTCTAAATACTTAGAATGTTTCTCTAAAATAAGTGTTTTTTAGAAAAAAATCAGCGCTTCAGAACTTCTGGACCCATTCCAGATGAAGACGGTCAGAAGTGGCAAGCTTGGCTCAGCGTGGTCAGAAGTTGGCTCTTCAGCAGTTACATCAGCTCAATCAGAAGTTGTAAACGTGGTTCAGAATGTAAGCCTCAAACAGAACATGCCCCTTCAGCAGTTACACAAGCTCAGTCAGAATTTGCTAAAGGAATGCAAGAGAAGCAGGAAAGTCTGAAGGCTCCTTCAGAACAGGTTGAAATCAGAAGATGAAAGGTCGGAGGAATGAGTGTTATACTGATACAGAATCTCTAAGTCCAGATTGTCCAGAAGTAAATCCAAGGAACGTACCAGAAAATTAGGAGAATCTCCAGAGCTTACTAAGGCAACAGGTAGCCAAGGCCAGAGCATGGTTTACGCTGCTGATTCAACGCTGGTTTTCATTACCAGAACGTTGGTATTGACAGGTCTTGTCACCATTTAATGCCCATTAATGCTTCCAACCACTCCTGAGCATTCACGTGTGGCTTGGAAAATGCTTTTGCACAGATTCTGGCATGGGTCTTCACGCCACCGCCCACTTCAGAGGTCACTTCTCCCCAATCTACGCCTGCTGCTGCAACCTAGGCTGAAAGCTAGCTGTTATCACAACTTCCCAGGAATTTCTGTCAAAGAACAAATTCAAACTCTGTTGGCGCCTTAAATGTTCAAGGCATCCACAAGAACTTTGCCTATAAATAGAGAGCTTTCACCACTGCAAAAGGGGTTCAAGAAAAGAAACAGAAAAATTGCTAAGAGAGAAACAGAACTCCTAGCAACACAGCATTCTGAAACTCTGCCAAAATCTCCAGCTTTGTTTCATAACTTTGAGTTTCTCACCTTCAACTTCATCAAATATCCAGTTCTTTTCTGTAAACCAAAAACACTCTTTCCAAACTTCTGACCCTGCATACGTATACACCTTTACTTCCCCTTTTTCAAAGAAAATCTGTCCAGAACACCACTAAAACCAGAACCAAAAGCTAAACTTTCACTCACCAACTTTTCCAAACAGTCAGGTAAGCACCTGCTGACCCTCACCACACTGTTAAGCATCATCAGCTATGCATATTCAAGTAACATAATGTAAATATTCATGTTATTGTTGTTCTGAGGATTTTCATACCTCAGAACATTCTGAGCCAGTATAGGACTTGCCTGTGACCTTGGTGATTCTGACCTCTGAAACATTTTTGCTATTTTGCTGGATCTGTTCCAAATATGTTTCCTGTTTTGTGGAGTAACAACAGGATTGCAGATGTTCTGATTAGTACAGGAAAAAGCCAAGTGCTGACTTTGACGTTAGCACATCTGAAGCCTGTTTTGCTGTCAATGACATCAGAACCTCTGAGAGTTATTGCCTTTTCAGCAGAATCAGAACTTCTGGTTTCTCCACTAACAAACTTCTGTCTTGCAGCGCAGGGAAATCAGAACTTCTGATTTCCCCACTAACAAGGTTCTGTTTTGCAGGTTCTGGAGTCAGAAGTTCTGACTCATCCAGTTTCACCAACAGGTTGATCATCTGACAGCGGATCTGGGTCAGAACTTCTGATGGCCTCCCAAAAGCGTGCGGGCTCCCTCTCTCTCGCTATATATCTTGTTTTTTTTGCTATCTTCTTTTTGTCTATTTTTCTCGTTGAACCCCCCATGTACCAATGTGTATCCCCCTCCCCTAATTGTTGTAATAGCGTAGGATTTTATATTTCCGCTTCTTATTGCTAGTAATTAGGACGTGTATGGCAAGATAAAATCAATGAAGTAGAAAAAACCTAATTCAAAGAAAAACTCTTGTATGCAATAAAACACACTTGCACACTAACACCCCTAGGGTTACATCCACTTGTTGCCTTTCAAAAATTGGGCCAAATTGCATGCTAGGTCTCTTTGGGCAAAACAAATAACTCAAATGATCATAGTCCCTCGATGACGCCTTTTTGCCTAAAACGATCAAAGTCCCTTAAAGAAAAATTGCCCAAAGATACTTGGCACCATTGCAATTATGGTCTAAACGATGACCCGCGCCCGTCCCTTTCACATCCTAACACAAGATTGTCCGCCAAATGCAATGGTGGAACAAAATTGTTAAAAGGGTTAAAAACATAACAAAACCTTTGAGAACTTTAGGGTAGATCGCTCTTAAGTACTTGTCAAACTTGCAAAATAAAAACACTTGCCTGTTTTTAAATCACACCCCACAACATTTTCAAAATAACTTTCAAAAACAAAAGAAAAACTTTTCAAAAGACATACACCTTTGTATACATCCCAACAGGGATCATTACAAAGGTTGCCACCACATTGGCTTCTTTTCAAAACATTTTCAAAACACACACACACACACACAAAGCACCATTTCAAACAATTGGAAAAAGGCAAGTGATCTAAGCAAGTAACTAAGAGCCCATGGATAACCATGGATAGAAAGGGTGCTAATACCTTCCCTTTCTATAATCTACTCCCCGAACCCAAGAAAACATCTCAAAAGGTTTTTTGCTGTGCTTTTTAACCTTTCCTTAGGATAAAATAAAAAGTCGGTGGCGACTCTTGCTAACCGCAACATTTGCGAATACAAACGCAAAACCTCAAGTCAGTTCTCCCACCGTATCACAGAACTGGCGACTCTGCTGGGGATAACTTTAAAAGTGGAGTAACCTTAGGGCTTAGATCACCTTTGTTTTCAATTGTATGCTTTGTTTGCTTTTATATTTGTGGGCTTTGCATCGGAGTTTCATAGATCCTAACCCGGATCTGGGAAATACCCTTTTTAGGTAGCATAATCTGTGAGGGACCTGTCTGGCGTAGACCGACATGGGTGAAGCAGTGGCTACGTTGGTGTGGCATCTTAGTCTGTACCTATATCCCTTGTGTTGCAACGGGGAGAATATAGGTCTTCTAAGGGGTCATTGAACACCAACCAACCTTAGAACCCTAAATTGACCAACTTGGCTATTAGGACAGTAGCAGTATGCTACACTCATTGAGGCTAAACTCTCGAGATGGTTCTGGCCGCGAGAAAAGATTGCGATGCTGGAGTTATGACCGATTGAGGGTAGCCAATGATTTGAGATCCTCTAGAACCCGGTTACTTCTGATAGGACAGGTTTTAACCAACAAAACCGAAAGAGGGTAATACCTGAAACTCATGCTGGCCTGAAACCTA
Organism: Vicia faba; assembly: GCA_948472305.1. Lineage (NCBI taxonomy): Eukaryota > Viridiplantae > Streptophyta > Magnoliopsida > Fabales > Fabaceae > Vicia > Vicia faba. The sequence goes on from OX451737.1 coordinate 1,484,904,018, forward strand.
AGGTTGTCTTGTGTTACTTGTGTGCCTTATTTGCCTATGTGAATACTTGTGGTGTGCTTCATCATAGCATCATGCCATCATACCATTGCATGCATCCTGTACAAAGGACTAACCCATTTCAAAGACAAAAAGGGTTTCATCTTTGCTCTGTTTTGTAGGACATCATGATGCCCGTGCGTAGAAATACTGTCCAGCTCAACTTTGTTCAACCACCAGTTTTACTCAAGGATTTAGTTGGAAGGATTCCAAACACTTCTTCCTTCATCAACAGACATGGCTCTCTCCTTGGCTTGATCACTGCAAAATGGGACCAACAACTGATAAGTGTTCTGACCCAGTTTTATGACCCTCTGTATCACTGTTTCACCTTTCAAGACTTCCAGCTGGTTCCTACCCTGGAAGAATTTTCTTATTTGCTTGGGATCCCTGTCTTGGAACAAACTCCATTCACAGGTTTGGAAAAGACTCCTAGGCCTGAAGAGATTGCTGCAATTCTCCCCTTGACCAAAGAAGAGGTATTGTCCAACTGGGAAACTAGAAATGGGATCAAGGGCTTTTTGGTCAAATTTCTGGTTGGCAAGGCTAATGATTTCTGGAATGACTTGGACTTCAAGGCGTATGAGGATATTCTAGCTCTTTTGATCTATGGTCTGGTGCTGTTTCCCAACCCTGACACCTTTATCAGTATCCATGTCATAAGGATCTTCATGTCTCGGAATCCGGTACCCACTCTTTTGGGTGATATTCTACAACAACTCTATGCTCGTACTGCTCGAAAACGGGGGACTCCGTGGTGCTGTGCTCCTTTGCTAGTAAGGTGGTTTATTTCGCACCTTCCTAAGTTCGTGCTGAAGAATGAAGAAGGAAAAGGTTGGGCCCGGAGGTTAAAGTCTCTCACTGATAATGACATCACCTGGACTCTCAGAGGTTTGGATGAGGTAGCTGTTATTGACCGTTGCGGAGAATACCCTAATGTGCCGTTGATTGGTATCCGAGGAGGAATCTCTTACAATCCGTGTTTAGCTCTCTGTCAGTTTGGAAGAGCCAGAGGAGATGGGCCTCATGAAATGCTGGTTCCTCACTTCCATTTTGGGTTTCAGGCAGACAGCGACAAACTACGCCAGGGATTCATTAGAGCTTGGGACAGAATTCACAAAGCCGACCCACATGAGTTGGGACCAAAGACTTCTCTGCCATTGAAGCCCTATTGCAAATGGGTCCGCGTCCGTGCTCAAAAGTTAGGCATGCCCTACGAAGCTGTTAGGCCTCTCATTCTTGAAACTCCTGAGGAAGATGGGGTTCCTCCAACTGTCCTCCCGCCTCAGATACCTACTGATTTTGACACTATGAAGAGATCTTGGGCGCAGCTAAAAGAAGAACGGGATTTCTATCGGGAGAAGTTCAACGAGCAGGAACGGAAGATCCAGAGGCTGACTAAGCAATTGGAGGAAGAACGGGTCCTGAACAACTACATCATCACTGAAAAGAGGAGGCCATGGGAGCATTGATGAGCTTTGATTGCTTCCTTTTGTAGTTTTATTTCCTTTTCCGTATTTTTCATTCCTGTAATGCCTAAGGGCAAATTGTTGAACAATTGAAAATTTTAATCTAATGAAGTGTGTTTCCCTTTTTTGTTTACAAAGTTGAATCTTGTTTGTCTTTGAAAACATAAAACATACGCATTCCATTGCACCATATGCATAGCAGGTACCCTATTTCACAGGTTGCTTAATTTTCTTCGCTGTTTGTTTGCACAGTCATCATGAATCCAGACTCCTCCAGTGAGCAAGCAATCAAGGCCCTTCAGGCCCAAAGTGCACAGTTTCAAGAGATGGTCCTAAGCCTAGCCCAAGGTCAGCAAGAGTTAAAGACTCTACTCCTAAAGAAGAAGAAGAAAAAGAGGACTGCATTGTTCAACACCGGACGCAGATTTGGGAACACACTCCATAATGAAGCTGATCCAACCACTTCTTCTGCTGAGAAAAACAGTCCCCAAGGGGGAGGAGCTCCTAGTCCCGCAGTCTCCGACAACGAGACGGACTATAACGACGAACAATACCCACCTGTTGCTGACAGATACAAGCAATTGGAGGACCGCTTAAGCGCCATGGAAATTCAGAATGTGCCGGGACTGGATTTCGGAGATTTGGGGTTATCTTCTGGAGTAGTAATTCCACACAAGTTTAAGGCGCCTGCCTTCGCCAAGTATGACGGGGTCTCCTGCCCAAAGCTGCATCTAAGATCGTACGTAAGGAAAATCCAACCTTACACGGCGGACAAGAACCTCTGGATTCACTTTTTCCAAGATAGCCTCTCGGGGTCACAGCTTGAATGGTTCTACCAATTGGATGGAGCTAGCATCCGACACTGGGAAGATTTGGCAACCGCATTCTACAGACAATACCAATACAATTCTGATCTCGCTCCCACGCGTACCCAACTTCAGGGTATGTCTCTAGGGACGGGTGAAGGGTTCAAAGAGTACGCTCAAAAATGGAGAGATTTGGCTGGCAGGGTGCAGCCTCCATTGACTGATCGAGAGTTGGTTGATATGTTTTTAGGGACATTGTCTGGTCCATTTTTCAATCATTTGGTTGGTAACTCCTCCGCCGGGTTTACAGATTTGATATTGACGGGAGAAAGAATTGAAGCTGGCATTAGGTCAGGCAAGATACAAAAGGCTGCCTCCACAAGTGCTGAGAAGAGGCCGTTTAAGAAATAAGCAAGTGTCGTCTATGGTCCTAGAAGACCAGTCAAGCCCGAAAGTCGCCAAGCCGTCAATGCTTTGGTCATCTCCAAACCTGTTGCTGCTCCTCAGCAGTACAATCAACAAAGAAGCGAAAGGCCCAAGAGGCAGTATACTCGGCTGAGTATGACCTTATCTCAAATTTTACCCCAACTGTTATCCACCAACCTGGTGACCCTCAAAGAAGCTCCTAAGGTCGTCAACACTGCGTCACCTAAGTATAACCCAAATGCCCGGTGTGCTTATCATTCTGATAGTCCCGGGCACACTACTGATGATTGCTGGGCCTTGAGAAACAAAGTGCAAGATCTGATCGATGCAAAGGAAATTCAGTTTGAAGCGCCAGAGAGACCAAATGTTGTAACTGCTCCTATGCCCCAGCATAGAGTAAATGCCATTGAGGAAGAAATGTACGCTGTTTCGGTAGATGAAGTTGTCACCCCTCTGAAGACCGTTAAGAGGAACCTACTGCGGGCCGGTTTATTTCCGGGCTGCGGTGAAGGTTGCCTGTTCTGTGCTGTTTCCCTATCTGATTGTCCCTTGCTGAGGTTAGGCATCCAAGGCCTAATGGATAGCAAGGAAATTCTATTCAAAAAGTCTGCTGTTCAGTTGGTTCCGATAAAAGAAATTTATGTGGTTACCATCTTCAAAAATCCAATCAAGGCTCCCCCGAAGAAGCCTGTTCAAATCATGACTGTTGCACCTGTGATTATTACTGTCCCGGGGCCTCTCCCCTACATGTCTGATAAAGCTGTCCCCTGGCATTATGGGGCAGACGTGTGTGTAAATGGAATCAAACAAGAATTCGACACTGGCGCCAGTATCTGCGATATCACTGGTCCAGCCAAGGTCACCCGCAGTGGCAGGCTCTTCTCGCCTGACATTGCACCGCCCGCTATTCGAAAACCCCTCCTTATAAAACCTACAAGTTTACCTGTTCCTGTTGCTGATCAAATTGTTTCCCCTGCTGCCGAGTCATCAAATGCTCGGGGCAAAGGGATTGAAGAAGAGCCTACCCGGATGGAGGCACCTATACCCATAAATGCTGAGGCCTCCCGACAAGAAATGGAGGAGATTCTGAAAATAATAAAGAAAAGTGATTTCAATGTTGTCGAGCAGTTGGGGCATACGCCCTCCAAGATCTCTTTGCTCTCCTTATTACTATGCTCCGAGGCCCATGCTAAGGCCTTGATCTCATTTCTCAAGACGGCCCATGTGCCGCAGGAGACGTCTGCAGCCCAGTTCACTGATTGCATAGCGAATCTGACAGCAGACAATGGCTTGGGTTTTTCAGATGCTGACCTGACCGCGAAGGGAAGAGACCACAATGATGCCCTGCATGTCTCTATCGAATGCAGGGGCACTACTCTGGCGCATGTATTGGTGGATACTGGTTCTTCCTTGAATGTTCTACCGAAAAAGGCTTTAGATCGTCTGGATTATGAAGGCCTGGAATTGAAACCCAGCAATATCATCGTCAGGGCCTTCGACGGTTCCAAAAGGATGGTTCATGGAGAGGTTAACATCCCTATTCGTGTGGGCTCTCAAGTGTTTGACTCTACCTTTTATGTGATGGATATACGTCCATCGTACTCTTGTCTACTAGGTCGACCTTGGATCCATAAAGCTGGGGCAGTGACCTCCACCTTGCACCAGAAGCTGAAGTATCCCGTCAGGGGGAAGATCGTCACTGTGCAAGGAGAAGAGGAGTATATGGTGAGCCATTTGAATTCCTTCAGATACATTGAGATGGACGGGGAGTTTATTGAAACCCCCTTTCAGCATTTCGAGGAGGTGCATCCAATTTCAGCAGCTGCAGAGACGATAGCCGAAGAGAATGATTCCTTGAAGATGGCTTCCCTAAGGGATGCCCGGGCTGTGGTTCAGAAAGGCAATTGTGCACACTGGGGTCAGCTTCCTAACTTCACTCAGAAGAACGACAAGTTTGGGCTAGGCTTTACTGCCGAGGCTCAGAAGGCTGTGCGCAAAGAGAAGGTCAGAAAGGCTCCGGTGTTTATCTCCAGCTCAAGGGTGAATTCTATCGAGGAGGATGTAGAGGAAGCAGAGTTTGACAGTTGGATCTACCCGACTACCAGCGACGGACCAAGAAACTGGACGACAAAGGATTTTACCCCTATCGGTGTCCTACCCGGGGCATCGTAGCTCCATTTGTGAGGGCTTTTTGTATGACATTTTCATATATCATCAATCAAAACATTGGACGTTTGTTGCATTTCAAATCTTGTGCTCTTTTTCCTTTCTGTGTTATATATATTGCAAAACAGCTATATTTACACACACTCACTTATACAGGTTGCAATCCACTCTGGATCTCACTGGTAACAGCTCTGCTACCGCCAGTTATGACTTCGAGAATCCGATCAACTTGGCCGAAGACGAAGGTGAAGATGATTGCGAAGTGCCTGTTGAACTCGTAAGACTGCTACTCCAGGAAGAGAGAGCTATTCAGCCACATGAAGAGCCGGTGGAGACAATTAACTTGGGTACTGAGACAGATAGGAAAGAGGTCAAGATTGGTGCCAATCTAGAGCTCAACGTGAAGCAACGATTGATCCAGATACTACAAGACTACATGGAGATTTTTGCTTGGTCCTATGAAGATATGCCTGGTTTGGATGCCGACATTGTAGTTCACCACCTGCCAACCAAGGAGGATTGCCCTCCGGTAAAGCAAAAAGTCCGACGGATGCGTCCAGAGATGTCTGAAAAGATCAAGGCCGAGGTTATGAAACAGTTTGATGCCGGGTTCCTTGCAGTGACTTCCTACCCTCAGTGGGTTGCCAATGTGGTGCCAGTACCGAAGAAGGACGGTAAAGTCAGAATGTGTGTTGACTATAGGGATCTGAACAGGGCCAGCCCCAAGGATGACTTCCCCCTACCTCACATTGATGTCCTTGTTGACAATACAGCTCAACACAAGGTGTTCTCCTTCATGGATGGTTTTTCGGGGTATAATCAGATCAAAATGGCTCCAGAAGATATGGAGAAGACTACCTTTGTGACTCAGTGGGGCACTTTCTGTTATAAGGTCATGCCATTCGGATTGAAAAATGCTGGGGCAACCTATCAACATGCCATGGTTGCTTTATTTCATGATATGATCCATCATGAGATTGAGGTATACGTTGATGACATGATTGCGAGGTCTCAAACTGAGGAGGAGCACCTTGACCATCTGAGGAAGTTGTTTGACCGACTCAAGTTATACAAGCTGAGGTTGAATCCCAACAAATGCACCTTTGGGGTAAGATCCGGAAAATTGCTAGGCTTCATTGTAAGTGATAAAGGTATTCAGGTGGACCCTGCCAAGGTAAAAGCCATACAAGAGATGCCGACTCCAAAAACAGAGAAAGAAGTCAGAGGCTTCCTGGGACGACTAAATTACATTGCCCGATTCATCTCACATCTAACTGCTACTTGTGAGCCAATCTTCAAATTGCTGAAGAAAGATCAAGTAGTACGCTGGAATGATGAATGTCAGGCCGCCTTTGAAAAGATAAAGGAATATCTCCAAGAGCCACCCATTCTTATGCCACCGGTGGAAGGAAGGCCTCTGATACTATACTTGACAGTACTTGACAATTCAATGGGGTGTGTGTTGGGGCAGCATGACGAGTCTGGCCGAAAAGAGCACGCTATTTATTACTTGAGCAAAAAGTTTACCGACTGTGAGTCTCGTTACTCACTGCTTGAGAAAACTTGTTGCGCTCTTGTATGGGCTGCTCGCCGGCTGAGACAGTATATGCTGACTCACACTACTTTATTGATTTCAAAGATGGATCCCATCAAGTACATATTTGAAAAGCCCGCTCTGTCTGGAAGAATAGCGAGATGGCAAATGATCTTGACAGAATATGACATCCAGTATACAACTCAGAAAGCAATTAAGGGAAGTGTAATGGCGGATCATTTGGCACACCAACCTGTGGACGATTACCAATCATTGAACTTTGATTTTCCGGACGAAGACATCATGGTGGTAACTGACTGTGAAGTACCTGGACCGGATGAAGGACCTGAGGAAGGATCCCGATGGTCTATGCATTTTGATGGAGCCTCCAATGCTTTGGGTAACGGCGTCGGCGCTGTAATCATATCTCCCAAAGGAACTCATACTCCCCTCACCGCCCGATTATGTTTCAGCTGCACCAACAATATGGCAGAATATGAGGCATGTATCATGGGTTTACAAGCTGCAATCGAATTAAGGATCAAGTTGCTAAGTGTCTTCGGAGATTCCGCTCTCGTGATCAATCAGATCAAAGGCGATTGGGATACGAAACACCCGAATCTTATTCCTTACAAGGAGTATGTGTCGACCTTGCTTCCCAACTTTGAAGAGATAACTTTTGAGCACTTCCCCAGAGAGGAGAATCAGCTAGCGGACGCACTAGCCACGATGTCTTCAATGTTCAAAGTTAAATGGGACAATGAGGCCCCCCGAATCATAATCTGGAAGTTGGATGAACCGGCCTACTGCTGCGAGCTCGAGGTTGAGAAGGTCACTGAGAAACCCTGGTATCATGAGGTGAAGAGGTACTTGGAAGCTCAGGAATACCCTGAAGGTGCATCTGTCAATGATAAGAAGTTCATGAGGAGGTTTGCTGCAAAATTCTTCCTCAGCAACGGCATTCTCTACAAACAGAATCATGATTCGACTCTGCTACGTTGTGTGGATAAGGATGAAGCGGAGAAAATCATGATGGAACTGCATGAAGGTACATTTGGAATACATTCCAGTGGACACACCATGGCTAAGAAAATCCTTCGGGCAGGATATTTCTGGTCCACAATGGAAGCCGATTGTTACCAACACTCCCGAACTTGTCATAAATGCCAGATCTATGCTGACAAGGTGCATATCCCTCTGGTTCCTTTGAATGTCCTGACGGCACCTTGGCCTTTCGCAATGTGGGTGTTGGCTCCTAAAATCGACACCTTTGTTTTGATTGATGTCAGCCATCAAAGCTGAAAGATGTTTTCGACTGGCTAAGTCTGTCGAAAGGCCCGTCGAAAGATTGGCAAAGTACTTAGAAGATTTCTTCCAAGGAAGAAGGCTGGTTGCCTTCGACGTCGAAGGAGTTTCTCATCGAAGATGTCTCTCGACGAAAGTGTTCGATGATTCAGAGTGGAGCAGTTTGAAATTCAAGCGTTTGGAGGGAAAACAGTTTCCAGCAGTTACCACGTGCAAACGTGCAAGGATCTGGAGCGTCGAGCGTGGAGAACGTGCCAAGTGGATTGATCTCGAAGCAGTGTAACTGCCCGACGGTTACTTGGGATGTTTTAGTATAAATAGGAGTAGACATGTAGTTTCTCGCGTGTGTTCACAATTCTATACAAAGTCACTCATATAGATTCGAGTACCCAGCGTGTGAGAAAGAATTGTTGAGAAATGTATGTGTGAAACACCAATTTTATCAATTAAAGTCATTTACTTTTCCAGAAATTTACTTGCTTTCCTCTTTACATTCTTGTCGAACCTTTTACTTTAAAGCCTTGTTTATTTTACCAAGTCTTTCCTTCATGCAATTTATTTAAAACCTTTTTATTTAAAGCCTTATCCAATTCAATCAAACTTCAAAATCAACCTATGTCCTAGGATCAATCTGATCGATCCTGCGAGTAACCAAATAAGTAACCATTTGGAGGATCAGCGGTTGTTTACCAAAACCAAAAGGTAAACAAATTGGCACACCTGGTGGGACTGTATGTTGATTGTTGAAAATAATCTCATCTTTTCGAGTCGTATGTTATTGAGAAGTGGTAGAATATACACTAACGATAACAATACTGCCAGAAGAAGGGAAGAGATGGCGAATCCGCCAAACAATAACGAAATCCCACAAACGAGTGTGGGAGCAACGGTTAGTATGACCGTAAGTGAAGCGACAAATGTTGGTTCGACACCAGCAGTATCGGTCACAACCACGGGGCCAATACCTTCGTTAACAGGCCCCAGGATACCTTTGGGAACCCCCCCGCCAAGGGGAAATTTAGGCACAAGGCCTTTGGTTCCCCCAGGATTTATTCCATTCTATGGTATGCCAACTTCTGAAGTGGCAAGCCTGACGAATGCTGCGTCCACTTTTTCAGACCCTTTCGTGAGTGCCTCTTCGCCACTCCAAGGCTCTGGAGTAGGCATGGCGAATAGAAATAGGACCCAACTCTTAGGAGGAACGTCCCAAGTAGCCCATGGCCTTACAAATGCCTCGACAGCAGTCTTGAGGCAACAAATGGACGAAAGCAACCATGATATGGTGCAAATGTTGGCACAAACTTTGAGTATAGTGCTAAATCCTCTAATACAAAACACTACTCAATCGAATCAGCAAGTGACAGCGCAAATGACGCGTTTGGCTGACTTCTTTGGAGTACCCCAACCTATTCGACAGCCCCAAAGGGCGCAAATAAGGGGAAATCAGGGGATATTTTTAGAGGAAGAAACCACCATTAACCAGGCTCAACAGCCTGTCGAAGAAAACCTTAGGGCACGATTGGAACAACCTGTCGAAGAACCCAGGGTAATAACCCCAGAGGTAAGGTTAGTTAACAGAAACCAAAATGCTGACGAAGTGGTTCAGCATATCCAATACCAAAATATGGGTTTGGAAAACAATCTGGCAACCATGATCGAAAGGATCATGACTCAGAATGGGATGAACATGGGCTTTCGAAGGCCCAACTTTACGTCTCCATTGTCAGAATACGTGTTACAAACGGACTTACCTCCTAGATGCAAAGTCCCCAAATTTACTAAGTTCTCTGGGGACACGACAGAATCTACTGTCGAGCATGTGGCGAGATACTTGATCGAAGCGGGTGACATTTCGAATAATGAAAACCTAAGGATCAAGTACTTCCCAAGTTCTTTAACAAAGAACGCTTTTACTTGGTTTACAACTCTCCCCCCCAATTCGATCCATCATTGGACCCAGTTGGAAAGATTGTTCCATGAACAATTCTACATGGGGCAAACCAAGATAAGCCTGAAAGAACTGGCCAGTGTGAAGAGACGTTTCACTGAACCTATAGACGAATATCTAAATAGGTTTAGGTTGCTCAAGGCGAGATGTTTTACACAAGTGCCAGAACATGAGTTGGTCGAAATAGCCGCAGGCGGTTTAGATTATTCCATTAGGAAGAAGCTAGACACCCAATACCTAAGAGACATGGCCCAACTGGCCGATAGAGTTCGACAGGTAGAACGCCTTAAAGCTGAAAAAGCTAAGGCAACGAAAACTCACAAGAGAGAAAGGATAGCGTACGTTGAGATGGATGACGAAGATCTAGAATCCTTCGACGAGGCTTTAACTGTCGAAGAAGGAGAAGTTGACTTAGCAGAACTGAAACAGGGGCCACCATACTCTTGTAAACTTTTAGTCCCCTCAAATGGGAAAAATCCCACTGGTCCAGAAAGGACCAACGATAGGTTCCCAAAAAAGACTTATAGTTTTGACATCACAAAATGTGATGAAATATTCGACTTATTGGTTAAAGATGGCCAAATGATAGTACCCCCAGGGGTAAAAGTGCCTCCTCTTGATCAAAGAAAGAAGAGAGGTTTTTGCAAATATCATAATTTTTTGGGCCATAAAACTTCTCAATGTTTTCTTTTCAGGAATCTTGTGCAAGACGCTATTGAGGAAGGGAGATTAAAGTTTGCAGACAAATCCCCCATGGCTGTCGACTCAAATCCATTGCAGGCTGAAGCCCACTATGCTGAACCTTCTGAGGTGAACGTGATAGAGGCAACCAGGATCCAGTCGAAGAAGCCAGGAATTACCATGGTCGAAGTCTCAAAGGACCACATCAACATGCCAATCTTTGGCAGTTTTTCTGGAAATTTATCCAGGAAGACAATTGAAGCTGTCCAGAAAGCGGTCGAGAACCCGAAGTCGGAGACTGCTGAAGCACAAAAAACTGGATCAAAGCCCAGTTCCCACTTGGCCACTGTTCAAGGCCAGACGGAGAATCTGGAGATACAAATGAAGCAGTTAACTCTTGCTAACAAAGATACAATGAATATCAACATGGTCGAACTCTCTAACCCAAAAGCATCAGAAGAGGCCATGAGGCAAGAACAGGCTAATAAGACTGCTTTCCCTCGGGAAAATGAAAACTTGGCAGATTTTCTACAAAGATGCCAGAAAAAGAAATCAGAGGTGATGCTGTGTCCAAGATGCAGTTCGATCTTTGATAAAAAAGCTGCTGAGCACATTCAGGGCGTAAGAGCAGCGAATAAGAGGAGGGAGAATGCTGACCTTCGACATGATCCCAGAAGGGGTTCTAACCAAGAAAAGAGGCCATTGAATTTTAGGCCTCCAACAAATGTGCCAGTAGACACTTGGTACAAAACCTCTGGCCGGAAAAGGCCAAGTGAGGAGAAATGGCATTCTTTCGAAGTGCCAAGAGGTTCCTCTTTGACTCAAAAGAAAAAGTCTCAAGTTGCTGCACCTAAGGTTGCACAAGTATCCAGCAACTACAAGGGTAAAAATCCTATGTCTCGATCTCAATGGAGGAGATATCAAAGGAGACGAAAAGCTGAAAGAGAGGCTGCCAACGAACCTAAGGCAGAAACTAGTTCGAATGTTCCTCAAAGGAAACAAAGGAAGCCTCTAGAGAGAGAGCCAGTTACCAACAGGCTAGTTTGGCCTAACCAAAGTGAAGTCGAAGATGAAGACGATGCTGAGTCTGATGATACTTTGGACATAATGGTGAATATCGTTTCGGTGCTTCCCAGAGAATTCAATCGACAGGTAGAAGTCGAAGCAAGTGACTGGGAAGTGGAACAAGAAATGGCCAAACATAGGCCAGTGTGCTATTTTGTCATGGACAATGGCACTACTGAGGAACAAAATGGCTTCTTCGAGCCACCTACAGAGGCGATGAAGAATCACCTCAAGCCTTTGTTCATAAGGGCTAAGCTCGAAGAAACTACTGTGAATAAAATATTGGTCGATTGTGGGGCAACCATCAATATTATCCCTCACTCTATGCTAAGGAAAATTGGCAAAAGGGATGAGGAAATTAAACCTCACAACATGGTCTTGTCGAACTATGAGGGCGGCATAGGGACCACCATGGGAGTGATCCAGCTAGATATCAAAGTTGGGTCTATCCTTCGACCAACGATGTTCATGGTCATATCGGCCAAACCTAACTACAACCTTTTGTTGGGCCGTGAATGGATTCATGGTGTTGGCGTTGTGCCCTCATCGATGCACCAAAGGCTGCTGCTATGGCGTCCAGATGGGATGGTCGAAAACATAGAGGCAGATCAAAGCTACTACCTTGGCGAAGTGAATCACCTGGGTTTGGCAGATTTCGACAAGAACTTGGCTCACATAGGGCCATGTCTAACACCTGACTTCGACATGGCGCCAGCGCCAAACACCTTTTGTTCCCTATACCTGCATCCTGAGCATGGTTTCCAATGGGACAGAGAAGACTTGTCCCACATAGACTTCAGTGGGTTAACTGATATCCAACCAACTGGTTGGGGAAGTGAATTCAGTGATAATGACTGAGTCACAATCTTTGAAGCGAATTTCGGCTTATGTAGCCGAAACCAAGATAATAACGGCTCTCGAAGCCGAAGTAAAGTACATGGCCACATAGGCCAGTGATCAACAATTATCTGTTGTAGGCCCAGGAAAGGATTTCGATCCAAAACCTCCTGATATCATGCCAGAAGAAATGCAGGAACAGAGGCTCGACGCCATCTATGACGATGAGCCTTTGGGCTTCGAAAATGACCCCTTGGCGAACAACATTAAAATGTTAGCGCAAGACCCTTTAGAAGAAATCAACTTAGGCGAAGGATCAGAGAAAAGGCCAACTTACATCAGCGCCAAAATCGATCCAGAACTTAGGTTGGAAGTAATCCAATTGCTGAAAGAGTTTAAAGACTGTTTTGCATGGGATTATGACGAAATGCCTGGTCTCGACAGAGGATTGGTAGAACTTCAGTTGCCAATCAAACCTGGGAAGAAGCCAATCAAGAAAAATCCAAGGCGCTTCGCTCCAGAAATACTGTCGAAGATCAAAACGGAGGTCGAAAGACTTCTGAAATGCAAATTCATCCGTGTTACAAGGTATGTCGAATGGATTGCAAATATTGTGCCAGTAATTAAGAAAAATGGTACGTTAAGGGTGTGCATAGATTTCAGAGATTTGAATGCTGCCACCCCCAAAGATGAATATCCTATGCCTGTGGCGGAAATGCTAGTCGATTCTGCCGCTGGTTATGAATACCTGAGTATGCTCGATGGTTATTCAGGATATAATCAAATATTCATTGCTGAAGAGGATGTGTCGAAAACAGCTTTTCGATGCCCTGGGGCCTTAGGCACTTACGAATGGGTAGTGATGCCTTTTGGCCTGAAGAACGCTGGGGCAACATACCAGCGAGCAATGAATACTATCTTCCATGATTTTATTAACACTTTTATGCAAGTATATATTGATGATATTGTTATAAAATCTGTTTCCAGGAAGAATCATATTGACCACCTTCGACAATCATTCGAAAGAATGAGAGAACATGGTCTGAAGATGAACCCTTTGAAGTGTGCGTTCTGTGTTAAGGCTGGAGATTTCTTGGGCTTCGTTGTCCACAAGAAAGGAATCGAAATCAACCAGAACAAGACGAAGGCAATTCTGGAAGCGAAAGCGCCATCGAATAAGAAGGAATTGCAATCTCTCTTAGGCAAGATAAATTTCTTAAGGAGGTTTATATCTAATCTAAGTGGGAAAGCTCAGGCCTTTTCACCCTTACTTCGATTGAATAAAGAGGGGTTCGAATGGGGGCAAGAGCAACAAGAAGCCTTCGACAAAATCAAAGGGTACCTCACTAAGCCACATATTTTGGTGCCTCCTTGTAGCAATAGGAGTATGAGATTGTACATAGCTGCATCCGACAAAACTCTGGGAAGTATGTTAGCCCAAGAGGATGAGGATGGAGTCGAAAGACCCATTTATTATCTCAGTAGAGTTTTGAACGATGCAAAAACTAGATATAGCGAAGTTGAAAAATTGTGTCTATGTCTGTATTTTTCTTGTACAAAACTCAAGCAATATATAAAACAATTTGATGTTTATGTTTCATCTCATTTTGATGTTTTCAAATATATGTTGTCGAAACCTATCTTGCATAGTCGAATTGGCAAGTGGGCATTAGCATTAACTGAATACTCCTTGACCTTTATGCCTCTTAAGGCAGTAAAAGGACAAGTGGTTGCAGATTTCATAGTCGACCACTCAATTCAAGTCGAGGATATTAATTATGTGGAGATAGAGCCTTGGAAATTCTACTTCGATGGTTCCAGCCATAAAGATGGAACAGGGGTAGGAGTCTTGATTATTTCTCCAGATAAAATTCCAACAACATTCAAGTACAAAATATCAGGTTCTTGTTCGAACAATGAGGCTGAGTATGAAGCTCTAATTACTGGCCTTGGGATATTGTTGGAATTGGGGGCAACTCGAGTCGAAATAATGGGAGACTCAGAGTTAGTCATTAAGCAAGTCACAAAGGAATATAAATGCATAAGAGAGAATCTCATTATGTACTTTGTGATAGCAAATCGTTTATTGAAACAATTTGAAGCAGTCAATATTCGACACATACCCAGAGTCGAAAATCAAATAGCCAGTGACTTGGCACAAATTGCATCTGGGTATAAGATTTCAAAAACGAGATTACAAAGAGCAATTGAAGTTCGAGAAAAGATAAAGGCAACTTGTCTATCACCATCAGACTTGGAATCGACGAGACTAGGATATGCTGATCACAGTAACTTCGAGATTTCGTTCATTGATAATTTGTCAGAGCAAGATTGGAGGAAACCTATTGTGGACTATCTTCAAAATCCAGGAGCTTCGACAGAACGAAAAAAAAAATACAGGGCGTTGAGTTTTGTACTCATGGGTAATGAGTTATTCAAGAAGACGCCTGAAGGGGTGTTGCTGAAATGTTTAAGTGAAACTGAAGCATACATAGCCCTTTCGACGACGCATGCTGGGGCATGTGGGGCTCACCAAGCAGGCCATAAGATGAAATGGTTGTTGTTTCGACAAGGACTATATTGGCCCACTATGCTGAAAGATTGTGTTGAGTTCGCCAAAGGTTGTCAAGAGTGTCAAGTTCATACAGGCATCCAACATGTACCAGCAAGCGAACTTCACTCGATAGTGAAGCCTTGGCCCTTTAGAGGATGGGCGTTGGATCTCATTGGAGAGATTCGACCAGCATCATCAAAGAGTCAGAAATACATATTGGTAGGCATTGATTATTTTACTAAGTGGATCGAAGCTGTCCCTTTAGTCAATGTAGACCAAGAAAATGTCATTGAATTTATTCAAAAGAACATTATCTTTAGGTATGGAATCCCTGAGACGATAACAACTGATCAAGGGTCAGTTTTCACTGGTCGAAAGATGCAGGAATTTGCTCAGGAAACAGGTTTCAAACTCCTAACATCAACGCCTTATTATGCACAGGCAAATGGTCAAGTCGAAGCAGCTAACAAAGTGGTGATTGGCTTGATAAAGAAACATGTTGGGAAGAAACCAAAGAATTGGCATAAGACGTTAGACCAGATTCTGTGGGCTTGTCGAACGTCTCCAAAAGAAGCCACTGGTACAACACCGTATAGGCTAACTTTTGGCCATGATGCAGTGTTGCCAGCAGAAATTTGTCTTCAATCTGCAAGGGTTCAGAGGCATTATGATATTCCTTCTGAAATCTATTGGAACATGATGTTAGACGAACTGGTGGATTTGGACGAAGAGAGATTACGCGCTCTCGACCTACTCAGACTTCAGAAGAAAAGAGTAGAAGACTCTTATAATAGAAAGGTAAAACCTGAAGTATTTTTGCCTGAAGAGTTAGTTTGGAAGGTAATTCTTCCCATGGATCGGAGAGATCGAAGCATGGGGAAATGGTCACCCAAATGGGAAGGACCCTTCAGAGTTGTCCAAACTTTTTCTGGTGGAGCCTATGAAGTCGAAGAGTTAAGTGGAGATAAAAGGCTCTTGAGAGTAAATGGTAAATATTTGAAAAAATACAAACCTATGCTTCAAGAGATAAAAATAAAGTAATAAAAGAACAAGACTAAATTAACCATAAAAATGCCAAAATGGAAATTTTATAAATTTCAGCCAAGATGGCAATTGTTGTCGAATATGGATTACAAAATATGGTTACAAAAGAGAATCAATCAAAAGGGAAGAGAGTCCTTGAGTCGAATGTACTTGGCTCGCTGCAGCTCCAACCTCTTCTTGCACCAGGAGTTCTCCTGCACCAGTTTGGCAATCTGAGCGTCGAGGCTTTGGGCCCTCTCAGCGAATTCCAGGCCTTGTTTGATCTCAGTTTGGCTCTCGGTGTCTGAGATGGTCGAAAGAAGCTCCTCCTTGCGTACAATATTAGCGTTTATCTTCGCCTCTATCTCTGCGATTTGTGCCCGGAAGGAAGCATTCTCTCGATCAATGGCATCGACTTCTGCCTGCGTAGACGCTTTTTGTTTCGACAACTCCGCAATTCGAGAAGTCGAATCCGAAACAGCAGTCCACGCAGAGGAGCTTTTGCCATACAACACCTCAAGCTGACTGTTAAACCCCCTCTGGCGCCTGTAATCTGCTGAGACTTGATCAATCATAGAGTGTAACTCCATGATCAAGCCTGAGACTTCTGGGGCTACAGCTTCAAAGTCGACAGCATTCAAAACCTCTTTCAAGCATGATGGAGCAGTGGGGTCCCCCTCTAAAGCCTTCATCAAGTCCCTCTTGAAGAATTGGGCCTTAACCTTCGCCAAAGCATCATCAAGGGGAGAAGTTTCAGTGGACTTCCCCGACAGGGTAGGAACTTCCTGACTAGCGTCAGACGAACTCTTGCTCTCGATGATTGCGTTGAGGTAGCTAACAGGGTCAGTTTGTTTCAAGAGTTCCAAGTCCTCTTTCGACCTGTGCTTCGTTGAGGTAACCCTTGCAACAACATTGTCTTGGGTTTGAGGTTCTTGAGTGTTAGGTGCCTCGACTGGTTTCTCTTCGACTCGGATTGGGGCAGTACCAGCGTCGACTTGTGGCTCTTCGCTAGCGTCATCTTGGTGCTCTTCGCTAGCATCACCCTGGGGCCCTTCGCCAGCGTCATCTTGGTGCTCTTCGCTAGCGTCACCCTGGTGTCCTTCGCCAGTGCCACCTTGGTTCTCTTCGTCAGCAGCATCTTGATTTTCTTCGCCAGCATTGCCTTGGTCACTTTCTTCATGATTCTCTTCTGACAGATCCACCACCTGAACCGTTTCTGGCTGTTGTTCCTCCACCAGAGGTTCATCTGTTGGTTTCTCTACCGTTTCAGCATTGGCCTCATTCTCAGTATGGGCTTCGTCATTGCCCAAGCTTTTTTCCTGAGGCATGCTAAGTTCAGCAGATTCCAGCGTTTCTGAGGTCCTTGGCGGAGAACTTTCAGTAGTGTCCTGAAAAGGGAAAGAAGGCAAATCTTCAGAGATCGAAAGAGACACAATCGAATATGGGTATCTATACTTAAATTATAAAAAGGTCTAAGGGATTACCTGTGGATTAGCTTCAGCCCCAGGGCTGGAATTGTCGCTTTCGACAGGCTTGTTAAGAAGAATGTTTAGTTCCTCCTCAGTTGGCTCCTCAATGATCATTGGAGGTGGCCTAGGCTTTCTCACAGCAACCTTTATTCTGACGGTTCGACCTTCAGGAGCAGGAGCAGGAACAGGAGCATCCTTCGTCAACTTTCGCCTTTTTAAGGGGGCAGGAGGAGAATCGCTTTCTTCATCGCTCCCAGATTCGACCACCAGTGCTGGCCGTTTCTTGGGCGAAGGTGCCTAGAAAACCAATGGGAATTCGATTTAATAATTACATCGAAAATCAAAAATCGAAAGCCAGAAGAAAAATGAAGAAAGTCTGGTTACCGATATAGAAGGCTTCTTCGAAGAGCCTTCCCCCTGTTGGTTGCTTGTGGTCTTCGCCGGCGCTGTAGTTTTCGCCGGCGGTGGAGGTTTTGTTGAAGGGCCTCCTCCTTGTTGGCCTTCTGTAGCCTTCTTAGCTACAGGCTTTCGAACAACTGAAAGCAAATAAAAGTTAACAGGCTAGCAGTCGAAGAGAAAGACAAAAAGTAATGTGAGAGCATGAACTTACATTTCTTTATTTTGTCCAACACAAGGACAAAAGACTTCTGCAGCTCATCCATGAAGTCCTTCTCGTCGAAGAAGTACTCAGCATAATAGCTTTTCCACCACTCCTCGAAGGATGGTGAGCAAAGGAAATTGAGCTGGTAGTCAAACAGCGAGAGGACTGTTCGACCAGCATATCTTCCGATATGCTTGATGGCAGCTTCTTCTGTGTAATCATTGCAGAAGTACAACATTGACTTCTCTCTTTGAAAAATCGGAGAAGGTAGGGTTTGGATAATACCAAACTGGCGAGATACCAGGTTTGGTTGGTATGCAATCAGACTCAAATGAGTCTTTGAGCTCTTGAATCGAAGAGGCATGATCCTTGGTGTAAGGAACGCCTCCCACAGTGTTGTATGTTCGTCGACATTGGGACCACTCGACGCCCTTGGATGTGGCCTTGTGAACCATGCTGGGCCTACCTGCCGTCGAGCAAATGGGGCCATAGTTGAAACAAACTCCTTCCTTCGAGCAAACATTAGAACGAAGTTGGTGAAGGTTTGCTGAAACTCCAGTCCATCTTCCATAGGTGTCAGCAGAGCCAGCCTGGTTCCTTCGACGCGTCTATTCGCTATCGCTGGAGCCTGTTCATTTATCTGAACCTTCTTGGGCAAGAAAGATTCGAAAGTGGCGTTGAGCCACAGTTGGAGCAGCCAAAAAGTCCCAGCAAGTAGCAAACTGGCCCTGTCCTCGATATGTTTCAGAAGAGTTGCCCCATTGCTGATCGAATCATAGAGGCTAGCCAGAATCAGTTCTGCCAGACAGATGTTCTGGCGATGATGCAGTTGAGTAGCAAGAGTGACCATCTTTTTGGTCACCTGTAAAGACTTCGAGCAAAATACAAAGCGAGTCAGCCATAAGGCTAGAAACGCTATGTGTTCGACATCCGACACAGCATCTGTCGACCTGTCATGATAATGGTTGATGAAAGTGGTGTATGTTGGTTTGGTCTCAGAGAAGCCAATTTGGTCCTCCGACATCTCCTCCGGATCGAAGTAATCCCCGGTGGGTCGAAGGCCAGTAATAGCGGCCACATCGAAGAGTGTGGGGGTTAACATCCCACAGGGGAGATGGAAAGTAAAGTGGGAGTAGTCCCAGAACAGCAGAGAAGCTATCAGCATCTCCGGGGAATAGTTCAAACCTGTCTTCGACAGCATCACTAGGTCGAAGATCCCCATATCCTTCCAGATCGAAGTTTGGTGCTTCTCCATCTTTACTAGCCAAGCAACGTAATCTGGGGTAAGGTTAGGGCAAGATCTGAAGGCCCTAACACCTCTGTTGAAGAAGCGGAGGTCGATTTTTTCATGTGCAGGGTCTTCGTTGTCTTCTGCGTCTTTCTTGGCGCATGCAACCGGTTTGAGTTTCTCAACCACCGGGAAATAGCTCTTAATCTTCAGAGCCTCAGAGATACTTGGATTCATGGGGCCAGACATTGCAAATATCTGGTTGGAGTATCCAACCGGGATCATCAAGTGGCGTGAGTAGGCATCGCGAACGGCGATGTCAGAAGGTTCAGGAACCCTTCGTTTGCCTGTAGAATTTACTACCGGAGCAGTGACGAAAACCTTGGGTTTAGCATTTTCAGTTGCTACAGTAGCGCCAGGAGCATTGGAAGCAGATGCCATTGTTAGAGTTGAGGTTGAAGACGAAGTGAAAGAGGAAGAGTTTCTGCAAAGATAACAAGCTTGTGTGAAAACAGAGAAGTTTGAAAGGCTAGATGGCGTAAAAAGTCCCACAATGGGGTACTTGCTGCTATTTATAGTAGTGGGGAAAAAATCCCCAATAACGAGGACATTAAATGCCATTTAATGCTGCAGGAGTTAGTGGGACGCGTGGCAGCCCCCTGTTGTTTTGGCCGTTTCTGCAGAAATAGAGGGACGCAGCGTGCGTCCTCGTTTTTGGGAATTGTCATAATGACAAATTCTGAAATGACGTTTGGTACTGCACGCCGTGCTGAATGTGACGTCCTAGGTACGGAACAATGATGATTTTCTTGGGATTGCCAATAGTTGGTAAAAAACAACAAAAAGTGCACAAGTTAATTTGTGACTAAGCGTGGAAAGACAGGTGTCGAATGGCGTTTCAAAGAATGCCTTCTTCTTTCAGAGTCGAAATAAGGCATTCTTGGGGGGCAATTTGTTGGCTCCTAAAATCGACACCTTTGTTTTGATTGATGTCAGCCATCAAAGCTGAAAGATGTTTTCGACTGGCTAAGTCTGTCGAAAGGCCCGTCGAAAGATTGGCAAAGTACTTAGAAGATTTCTTCCAAGGAAGAAGGCTGGTTGCCTTCGACGTCGAAGGAGTTTCTCATCGAAGATGTCTCTCGACGAAAGTGTTCGATGATTCAGAGTGGAGCAGTTTGAAATTCAAGCGTTTGGAGGGAAAACAGTTTCCAGCAGTTACCACGTGCAAACGTGCAAGGATCTGGAGCGTCGAGCGTGGAGAACGTGCCAAGTGGATTGATCTCGAAGCAGTGTAACTGCCCGACGGTTACTTGGGATGTTTTAGTATAAATAGGAGTAGACATGTAGTTTCTCGCGTGTGTTCACAATTCTATACAAAGTCACTCATATAGATTCGAGTACCCAGCGTGTGAGAAAGAATTGTTGAGAAATGTATGTGTGAAACACCAATTTTATCAATTAAAGTCATTTACTTTTCCAGAAATTTACTTGCTTTCCTCTTTACATTCTTGTCGAACCTTTTACTTTAAAGCCTTGTTTATTTTACCAAGTCTTTCCTTCATGCAATTTATTTAAAACCTTTTTATTTAAAGCCTTATCCAATTCAATCAAACTTCAAAATCAACCTATGTCCTAGGATCAATCTGATCGATCCTGCGAGTAACCAAATAAGTAACCATTTGGAGGATCAGCGGTTGTTTACCAAAACCTAAGGTAAACAGTGGGGCATCGACATGATCGGTGAGATCCGACCGACGGCATCCAATGGGCATCGCTTCATCTTGGTGGCAATCGATTACTTCACGAAGTGGGTTGAGGCAGCTTCCTACGCCACGGTAACCAAGAGTGTCGTGGCACGTTTCATCCGACATAATCTGATCTGTCGGTACGGCGTCCCAGAAAGAATCATTACGGACAATGGTACCAATCTCAATAACAAAATGATCACTGAACTCTGTGAACAATTCAAGATACAGCACCACAATTCTCTCCCTACCGGCCGAAGATGAATGGGGCTGTAGAGGCAGCCAATAAAAATATCAAGAAAATTGTGCAGAAGATGACAATGACCTATAAAGATTGGCACGAGATGTTACCGTTCGCTCTTCATGGGTACCGCACCTCAGCAAGGACGTCAACCGGGGCAACTCCTTTCTCCTTAGTCTATGGCATGGAGGCAGTCTTGCCAATTGAAATCCAGATACCCTCTCTCCGAATAATGAAGGACGCGGACTTGAATGAAGATGATTGGATCCAGACTCGACTTGATCAATTAAATCTGATTGACGAAAAGAGGCTCACTGCTATCTGTCATGGTCAAACGTATCAGAAACGGATGATAAGGGCATTTAACAAGAAAGTCAGACCACAAGAGTATCAAGTTGGGGACCTGGTAATCAAACGCATCATCCTTCCTCAAAGTGATCCCCGGGGCAAATGGACCCCTACGTACGAAGGGCCATTTGTGGTTAAACGTGTGTTCTCAGGAGGAGCCATGATCCTAACCACCATGGATGGTGACGACCTTCCTCACCCCGCCAATGCAGACATAGTGAAAAAATACTACGCATAAATAAAAGACCCGCTAGGTTGACATGCCTAGGAAAAAATAAGGGCTTCCCGGCGAACCAAAAGGGTTCGGGCAAAAATAAGGGATGAAATGAATAAAAAATCTGTACACCCGGCAAGTCGGAAACCTGAAAGGGCGGCTTGGGCAAAAATGGGTATCCCGGTGGACTGAAAACCCGAAAGGGCGGTCCAGGCAAAAGTTAGGGATGGAAGCGTAACACTATGTCTCATTGGATCACTTCGCATCCGGAATTCGGCATCAACTATCTGGCTCAAGATTTCGGCATCGACCAATCAGCTTCATCTTCAGTTAGGCAGCAAGGCGATGAGACTTTCGAAGACATAAAGGCGATAGCAGAGTTGGAACCCAGTGGGATTGTTCACGTAGCTGTTTTGTTTCCTTTTTCAAATTGTAAACTCTATATTATTTGGCGGCGTCCTCTTACTAGGATGTCAGCCTCTTGTACAAAAACGCCTATTTACAGGCAAACTCAAAAATCAATACAAATTCACTTGTCCATACAAATTGCCATTGTTTTTCTTTTTTTTTCTGTTTTGTCTTGTGAAGAACGTCCAATGTTCATTTTTGATATATGCATTTGACATTAAATTGCTAATTCATAAATATTTGCATATGAAACGAGAGATCGATTACAGGTGACATCAGAGACAGGGGCAATTGAAGTTGTCTAATGCATGTCTGGTTGTTTTGTCCGCCAAGGCACCAAGGTAGGTTCAACTGAAGAATGTGGCCAAATCATCTCAACGCCCCGCAGAGTAAAACAAGGTTCAGTAGTACTTTCCCCAAGCAGAGTTGGTTCCCCGTCGATCCTGAAAGGACACAACATTCCCCGGCAGGTCTTAAAGCTCATCCCCAGTAGATTCTGGAAGCTTATCCCCTGCGGAGTACGGACGTCTCTCCCGAGTTTTTATTTAGAGTTATTTCCTCACAAGGACTTATAACTGGGTTATCCTCAGCTAAAAACCGCGGAAGACCGCCCTCGGCAAAGTTCCTTCAATCCCCAGCGGAGTTTATCGTCATTATCCTCAGCGGAATCCATCATTAAAGTCCTCAACAGGCCTCTCAGCAAGACTTCGGCCAAGTATCTCTTCCACAGAGCAACTCCCCGGCCGTTCGTCAAGGATTTATTTTCCTAAGACGAAAGTACATTCATAAACATTTCACATTTTCATACATCTTGCTTACACATATGATAAAGTGCATACAACACTATCTCATGTTGAATATCATGACATCATGCATATCATACATCATGACATTGCATACAACTTACGTTTTTTGCCTTTTTAGGAAAAAGACAATCCCAAAAACAATTACCATTAACTGTCGCAATTCCAGATCCGATACCTGTATCTAGCCAGGGCACATCTGAGAGTGATCAGTTTCCAGACTCGATTCCTGTATCTAGCCAGGGCACGTCTGAAAAGTTCAAAGATTCGATTCCTGTATCCAGCCAGGGCACATCTATCAACTACAACATCTCCAGATTCGATTCCTGTATCCAGCCAGGGCATATCTGTTGACCACGTTTCCAGACTCGATTCCTGTATCTAGCCAGGGCACGTCTGAAGAGTTCGAAGATTCGATTCCTGTATCTAGCTAGGGCACGTCTATTAACGACTATTTCCAGATTCGACTCCTGTATCCAGCCAGGGCACATCTGTGAGCAACCAGTTGTAGATTCGATACCTGTATCCAGCCAGGGCATATCTGCATAAGGAGACTGAAGATCAAACACCTGTAACAAGCTAGGAAAACATCCGTCTTTCTCAAATACACAAGTTCTCGCTAAGGAATCTCTTATGCGATCAACACTTCCAAATGGCATCTGTAAGCCCATTCCCGACAAAGATCTGTCACATCTCCAGATGGCATCTATAAGCCCATCTCCCTATCCACCACCTCTCCAAATGGCATCTATAAGCCCATTCCCTCCATCACATTGCTGATACTCTACTATGCGAGTGCAAATTTCCGGGCACTCTGGTGTCCAATCTCCTTTTACCTTCGAGTCGCGAAAGGCAAACTTGCCAATCTAACTCTTTAGGTTCAAGAAGATTGAACAGGGGCAACTGTTGTACCCCAAAATTTGCCCTCTCTTTCTTCAGGAAAACCATCTTGGATTTTCAAGGTCCCTCTGAAACAAATCCAAGTCCTGAGTTATCCCTTTGCCCAAGCAAGCCGCTTACAAGAGCAAGATGATCTCACGAACTCCAGAAACAACGCTTTTATCTTGAGAGAAAAAAAAATCAATCAAATTCTAAATACTTAGAATGTTTCTCTAAAATAAGTGTTTTTTAGAAAAAAATCAGCGCTTCAGAACTTCTGGACCCATTCCAGATGAAGACGGTCAGAAGTGGCAAGCTTGGCTCAGCGTGGTCAGAAGTTGGCTCTTCAGCAGTTACATCAGCTCAATCAGAAGTTGTAAACGTGGTTCAGAATGTAAGCCTCAAACAGAACATGCCCCTTCAGCAGTTACACAAGCTCAGTCAGAATTTGCTAAAGGAATGCAAGAGAAGCAGGAAAGTCTGAAGGCTCCTTCAGAACAGGTTGAAATCAGAAGATGAAAGGTCAGAGGAATGAGTGTTATACTGATACAGAATCTCTAAGTCCAGATTGTCCAGAAGTAAATCCAAGGAACGTACCAGAAAATTAGGAGAATCTCCAGAGCTTACTAAGGCAACAGGTAGCCAAGGCCAGAGCATGGTTTACGCTGCTGATTCAACGCTGGTTTTCATTACCAGAACGTTGGTATTGACAGGTCTTGTCACCATTTAATGCCCATTAATGCTTCTAACCACTCCTGAGCATTCACGTGTGGCTTGGAAAATGCTTTTGCACAGATTCTGGCATGGGTCTTCACACCACCGCCCACTTCAGAGGTCACTTCTCCCCAATCTACGCCTGCTGCTGCAACCTAGGCTGAAAGCTAGCTGTTATCACAACTTCCCAGGAATTTCTGTCAAAGAACAAATTCAAACTCTGTTGGCGCCTTAAATGTTCAAGGCATCCACAAGAACTTTGCCTATAAATAGAGAGCTTTCACCACTGCAAAAGGGGTTCAAGAAAAGAAACAGAAAAATTGCTAAGAGAGAAACAGAACTCCTAGCAACACAGCATTCTGAAACTCTGCCAAAATCTCCAGCTTTGTTTCATAACTTTGAGTTTCTCACCTTCAACTTCATCAAATATCCAGTTCTTTTCTATAAACCAAAAACACTCTTTCCAAACTTCTGACCCTGCATACGTATACACCTTTACTTCCCCTTTTTCAAAGAAAATCTGTCCAGAACACCACTAAAACCAGAACCAAAAGCTAAACTTTCACTCACCAACTTTTCCAAACAGTCAGGTAAGCACCTGCTGACCCTCACCACACTGTTAAGCATCATCAGCTGTGCATATTCAAGTAACATAATGTAAATATTCATGTTATTGTTGTTCTGAGGATTTTCATACCTCAGAACATTCTGAGCCAGTATAGGACTTGCCTGTGACCTTGGTGATTCTGACCTCTGAAACATTTTTGCTATTTTGCTGGATCTGTTCCAAATATGTTTCCTGTTTTGTGGAGTAACAACAGGATTGCAGATGTTCTGATTAGTACAGGAAAAAGCCAAGTGCTGACTTTGACGTTAGCACATCTGAAGCCTGTTTTGCTGTCAATGACATCAGAACCTCTGAGAGTTATTGCCTTTTCAGCAGAATCAGAACTTCTGGTTTCTCCACTAACAAACTTCTGTCTTGCAGCGCAGGGAAATCAGAACTTCTGATTTCCCCACTAACAAGGTTCTGTTTTGCAGGTTCTGGAGTCAGAAGTTCTGACTCATCCAGTTTCACCAACAGGTTGATCATCTGACAGCGGATCTGGGTCAGAACTTCTGATGGCCTCCCAACAGCGCGCGGGCTCCCTCTCTCTCGCTATATATCTTGTTTTTTTTGCTATCTTCTTTTTGTCTATTTTTCTCGTTGAACCCCCCATGTACCAATGTGTATCCCCCTCCCCTAATTGTTGTAATAGCGTAGGATTTTATATTTCCGCTTCTTATTGCTAGTAATTAGGACGTGTATGGCAAGATAAAATCAATGAAGTAGAAAAAACCTAATTCAAAGAAAAACTCTTGTATGCAATAAAACACACTTGCACACTAACACCCCTAGGGTTACATCCACTTGTTGCCTTTCAAAAATTGGGCCAAATTGCATGCTAGGTCTCTTTGGGCAAAACAAATAACTCAAATGATCATAGTCCCTCGATGACGCCTTTTTGCCTAAAACGATCAAAGTCCCTTAAAGAAAAATTGCCCAAAGATACTTGGCACCATTGCAATTATGGTCTAAACGATGACCCGCGCCCGTCCCTTTCACATCCTAACACAAGATTGTCCGCCAAATGCAATGGTGGAACAAAATTGTTAAAAGGGTTAAAAACATAACAAAACCTTTGAGAACTTTAGGGTAGATCGCTCTTAAGTACTTGTCAAACTTGCAAAATAAAAACACTTGCCTGTTTTTAAATCACACCCCACAACATTTTCAAAATAACTTTCAAAAACAAAAGAAAAACTTTTCAAAAGACATACACCTTTGTATACATCCCAACAGGGATCATTACAAAGGTTGCCACCACATTGGCTTCTTTTCAAAACATTTTCAAAACACACACACACACACACAAAGCACCATTTCAAACAATTGGAAAAAGGCAAGTGATCTAAGCAAGTAACTAAGAGACCATGGATAACCATGGATAGAAAGGGTGCTAGTACCTTCCCTTTCTATAATCTACTCCCCGAACCCAAGAAAACATCTCAAAAGGTTTTTTGCTGTGCTTTTTAACCTTTCCTTAGGATTAAATAAAAAGTCGGTGGCGACTCTTGCTAACCGCAACATTTGCGAATACAAACGCAAAACCTCAAGTCAGTTCTCCCACCGTATCACACTTTGTATATGTTGATATATGTGTTTTTAATTAATGTGGAAAAGGTGTGAGTATAACATGAAGATTTAATGATGCATGATACCTTATTTATGTGCGTATTTTGCTATTGTCTATACCTTATGTCTTATATAATGATTATGATTTACTCACCCTTGTTGTTTGAATGTTACCTCCACGGGGGTAACACGCAGGTGAGCAAGAGTAGTCCATATGAGCTTAAAGGATAGCTTCAACATGTGCTTTATTTTCTTTCAATAGAATAAGGGAATCTAGCTCTGATATGTAACATCAGGGTTGGGATCGTTTGTTGAGAACTATATGTCTCTGTTTACTTTGATGTTTTCTAAATTTCCTTGTTATGGTATTGATATCTGAATTAGATCATGATGTTTAACATAATGAATTATATGAGGTAATCAGATTATAGATGTTTTGAGATTTATGATTTCTGCTGCAATAATTTGAAGATGCTAAATGCATATTATTTGGTTTATAGTTTTGCAATCCGTGTTATGGAGTAGGATGCATTATTAAGATGTTTTTATGAAGATGTGACACCCTTATTAGTGATATTTCTCAAGTTGTACAACATCATCCTAATGACGGATCCCGTGTTTTGGAGACATTCTAGAGGAATCATCCGCCTGTCTTCAAAGGTAGGTTCGTCCCTGATGGAGCGCAAATATGGTTCAAGGAAATTGAGAGGATATTTCGGGTCATGGATTTCACTAAGGCGTATAAGGTGTGGTTTGGTACATATCAACTAGCCGAGGAAGCTGATGACTGGTGGGTCGGTACTCGTCAGAGACTGACAACGCTAAGCGAAGTGATTACTTGGGTTGTGTTCAGCAGATAATTTTTGAGGATGTACTTTTAGAGCATGTGCGCGAAAAGAAGGAGATTGAGTTCCTAGAGTTAAAGCAAGGAAACTTGATTGTGACTGAGTATGCTTAGAAGTTTATGGAGCTGTCAAAGTTCTATCCATATTATAGTGAAGTGACTGCTCAGTTCTTGAGGTGTATCAAGTTCAAGAATGGTTTGCATCCTGAGATCAAGCGGGAAATCAGATATTAGCAGATCCGTGTATTTTCTGAGCTGGCGGACAATTGTAGAATCTATAAAGAGGAAAGTAAAGCTTATTCAGCTCACTACAAGAGTCTAAACGAGAGAAGAGGGAAACCACATCAAGATCGTAAGAAGCCTTATGATGTCCAAACTAACAAAGGGAAACATAAGGTTATGACGGGAAACAGACAAGTGGGGGAAGAGCTCCCGCTTCTGTCAAGTGTTATAGGTGTGGTGAACAAGGTCACCGAGCTAATGAATGTGAGAATAAGGTGTTGAGGTTCTACAAGTGTGTTAAGTCCGATCATCGTGCTCCTGAATGCAAGAATGATGGTCCTACTTGTTTTAATTGTGGAGAGCAGTGTCATATCGGTACCCAGTGTCAGAAGTCCAAGAGATATGTTGTTTCCCATACCAATGATAGAGTATTCACTTTGAGAAGAACTGAGGAACCTAAGAAGGACAACTTGATTCAAGGTACTTGCTTTATTAACGAGGTTGAGTTGGTTGTTATTATTGATACCGGTGCTACTCATTCTTTTATTTTGCTTGAATGTGCTACTAAGTTGGAATTGAAATTGTCTGGTATGAATGGCAGTATGATAATAAATACTTCTGTTAGTGGTTCTGTTACTACTACTTATGTTTGTTTGAAGTTCCTTTTGACTATTTACGTCAAAAGTTTTTGATGGATTTGGTGTGTCTTCCTTTACACCAAATCGATGTGATTCTTGGAATGAACTGGTTGGAGTTCAACTATGTTTAATACAATTGTTATAATAAGACTTTGAGGTTCCCTAAGTTCGGTGATAATGAAGAATTGGTGTTGTTGACCGCTAAGCAAGTGAATTAACTTTTGGAAGATGAAGCCTTGATGTTTGCAATGTTTTCATTGTTGCAAGTTGAAGATAAATAGGAGAATGTAGAGTTTCCGGTTGTTTGTGATTTTCCAGAAGTGTTTCCAGATGACGTCAGTGAATTACCTCCTGAGCGAGAAGTAGAATTTTCTATTGATTTGGTGCCAGACACGGGTCTGGTGTCGATGGCTCCTTATAGAATGTCAGTTGTCGAGCTGAGTGAATTAAAGAAGCAACTATAAGATATGCTTTAAAAGAAGTTTGTACAGCTGAGTGTTTGGCCATGGGGTGCTTCGGTGTTGTTAGTCAAGAAGAAAGATGGAAATATGAGACTGTGTCTAGATTACAGACAGTTAAATAAAGTAACATTCTAGAATAAATATCTACTACCAAGAATTGACGATTTGATGGACCAATTGGTGGGTGTTTGTGTTTTTAGCAAGATTTATTTGAGGTTGGGTTATCATCAGATTAAGGTTAAACCAGATGATATTTTGAAGACATCTTTCCAAACTAGGTATGGCTACTATGAGTATACTGTGACGTCGTTTGGTGTATCTAATGCGCTAGATGTTTTCATGGAGTATATGAATAGAATTTTTCATTCTTACTTGGATAAGTTTGTAGTATTTTTCATTGACCATATTCTGATTTACTCTAAGACAGAAGAAGATCATGCTGAGCATTGACAATTGGTATTGCAAGTATTGAAGGAAAATAAATTATATGCAAAGTTGTCGAAGTGTGAATTTTGGCTGAAGGAAGTTTGTTTTCTTGGTCATGTAATTTCGAGTGGGGGAATTGCCATGGGTCCTTCTAAAGTGGATGAAATGTTGCAATGAGGGGGGGGGGGGGGGGGGGGCTCTGAAGTCAGCAACTGAGATTCGAAGTTTTCTTGGTTTGACAGGTTATTATCGAAGATTCATTGAGGGGTTTTCTAAGTTGACGTTACCGTTGACGCAGTAAATTCGAAAGGGACAAGCTTATGTGTGTGATGTTACATGTGAAGAAAGCTTTGTCGAACTAAAGAAGAGGTTGATGACTACTCCAGTATTGGTTTTACCTAATCCGAATGAGTCATTTGTGGTGTATTATAATGCATCCAAGATGGTACTTGGTGGTGTGCTAATGTAGAATGGACAAGTTGTTGCTTATGCTGCTAGACAACTCAGAGTTCATGAAAGGAATTATCGTACGCATGACTTAGAGTTATCAGCAGTGGTGTATGTATTAAATATTTGGAGACATTATCTTTTTGGTTCTAAATTCGAAGTGTTCAGTGATCACAGGAGTTTGAAGTACTTATTTGACCAGAAATAATTGAACATGAGACAGAGAAGGTGGCTTGAATTACTGAAGGATTATGACTTTGATTTGAGTTACCATCCTTGTAAAGAAAATGTAGTTATAGATGTGTTGAGTAGGAAGTCACTACATATGTCTATGTTTATGGTTCGAGAGTTAGATATGATCGAACAATTCTGAGATATGAGCTTGGTGTGTGTAGAAACTCATGATAGTGTGAAATTGGGAATATTGAATCTGACTAGTGGTATAATAGAGGAAAATCGTGAAGGACAAAAGTTTGATTTGAGGTTAGTTGATCGATTGACTTTAATTAACCAAGGTAAAGGAGGTAAGTTCAAAATTTATGAGAATGGTTTGATGAGGTTTGGTGATAGAGTGTGCGTTCCAGATGTTCCAGAACTTAAGAAAAGTATACTTGAGGAAGGACATAGAAGTGAATTGAGTATTCATCCGGGTGCTACCTGTAACGCCCCGATATTTAATTATTTATTTAATTAAATATTGTTTTGAATATTTTATATTAATTCGAATTTTTATCTTCGAAGTCGGAATTATTATTTTTAGTGGCATGATAAATAATCGGATTTAATTTGGTGGAATTAAGTTGAGGTATTATTTTTATTATTAAGCTTAAATATGATATTGGGCTTAATTTGTGTTGTTGTGAAGTATTAAGGGGGGTATGTCACTTAGGCCCATTTGAGTTTACTAAAGATTAATTAAAATAGGAGTATTTTATTAGAAATAGAATAAGAGGAGAATATAGTGTTATCAGGAAAAATAGAAGAGAAAGAGGAATAGGGTTTTGAGAGAAGAAGAACAAAAGGAGATTCAATCGGAGACCCATAGAGTTGCCTTCAAACCAAACCAGGTAAGGGTGGGGTTTCTTATCCTATAATGGGGCATATGATATTTTGTATGTGGGAATTAGTATGTGAGATTATTACTGTCTGTTGATTTGTGTTGGTTTGTGTTTGTTGTGATAAGCATTATTAATAATTGATTTGATTAAAGAATTGTCAAAGAATTAATGTATTACTGTGTTATATACTTGTCTGGATTGGGTTTGATTGTGCATTATCTCATGAAGTTCGTTTTTTAGAATTGAGCCAAAAGGGTTTTCACACTGCTATTTTTCTGAATTCGTAAGACTATTTTTCACAGGGTGTAATCGATTTGCAGTGCAGGTGCAATCGATTTGCACAGTTCAATTTTGGTGAATTTTTCTTCTCTTTCAGTAAGCAATCGATTTGCAGTACAGAGAAATCGATTTACACTGCTTAAAAACGTGATTTTTGGCCTCTGGAACAAGGTGCAATCGATTTGCATGTTAGTGCAATCGATTTCTCACTGTTTGACAGCATTTTTTTTGAAAACTTGAAAATTTCATAACTTTTGACTCGGGTGTCCGTTTGACATGCCGTTTGGATTGTTGGAAAGCTAAAAATGTTTTCTACAATGTGGTAATAATTTTGATGACATTAGACTATTATTTTATTGGAATAATTTTGATGTGTGCATACGTTGTATGTGTTGTAATGCAAAATGTTGCGATTGAATGTATCAGTGTTGTATAAACGATGTACTAAGGATTTTGCATGACGTATTGCATGATAATGATGATGAAGATGGCCTGTATTGGCGATAAATTGATAAGTATGAACAATCAATGTAAATTAAGTTGTTACATGTCAGTGTCGTATGCATTCATTAAAGATGGCATGTATTGGCGGATTTTGTGAAGGCCTATATTGGCGGATTTTGTGAAGGCCTGTAATGGTGGATTTTATGAAGGCATTGTGATACGGTGGGAGAACTGACTAGTGTTTTGCGTTCGTATTCGCACTTGTGCGGTTGAGCAAGAGTCGCCACCGACTTTTTATTTTATCCTAAAGGAAAGGTTAAAAAAGCACAGCAAAAACCTTTTGAGATATTTCGTGGGTTCGGGGGGTAGATTATGAAAAGGGAAGGTGTTAGCACCCTTTTCATCCATGGTTATCCATGGGCTCTTAGTTACTTGGTTTTTTTTTTAGATCACTTGCCTTGTTTTTCGATTGCTTTGAAAATGGTATGTGTGTGGGTGCTTCTTGAAAATGTTTTGGAAAAAGATGCCTTGTCTTAGGCAACTAATGTATTTGACTCGTGTTTGAGTGTTTTACAAAAGTGTGAATCTTTTCGAAAAGATGTTTTCAAATGTTTTTGAGAGTTTGTTTAAAAGTGTCGTGGATTGTGGTTTTTGAAAATAAGGCAAGTGTTTTTGCAAGTTTATCTCAAGTAACTAAGAGTTTTTGTCTACCCTATTGTACTCAAAGGTTTTTGTCATGTTTTGACCCCTTTTAACAATTTTGTTCTACCATTGAAATTGGTAGACAATCTTGCGTTTAGGAAGTTTATTCGGGACGGGCGCGGGTCATCGTATGGACCATGAATGCAATGATGCCAAGTGTCTTTGGCAATTTGTTTTGAAGGGACTATGATCATTCCGTTTTAGGCAACATTTTGAGGGACTTATGATCATTTTGAATTTGTTTTGCCAAAGATACTCGACGTGCAAGCATGACCCATTTTGGAAGGCAACATGTGGGATTACCCTAGGGGGGTGCAAGTGTGATTGTGTATTGATTACATGTATTTGCCTTGTATTAGGTTATCTAGCGTTTGATTTTATGTACATACAAACCCTAGGTCTAACCATGGTATAATTGAAAACTGTAAATTGCGGAATGTAAAATCTACGCTATTACAAAGTAGTGTCCGGGAGTGGGGGTATAAATGTACAAAGGGATGAGACTTATAGTATCCAATAAGTTACAACCAAATCGAATGTGCGATCAAAATGTAAATATCGAATATACAGATATAAGATAAAAATGTGTATAGGGCAATGTGAATGTATTTGTGTAAGTGTACAAGTGTATATGTATATGAATTGTGTAATTATGTACAAGTGCGATAATGTGAAGTTGAAGCGTATTAGGGTTTTTGACCTAGATACATGTTTTAATCTTGTATTTTTGATTTATATGTTAATTATGTACAAAAGAAAAAGAAAGTGTTTTGATTTAAATGTTCAAGTTTTGATTAGATTGTATTATGTATAAAAAGAAAGTATTTTAATCGAATATTTGTGAATTTAATATTAGAGAAAAAATGTATTTAAATTGTTATGTACAAATGTATTTTAACGTGTATTGAAAATGTATTCAAGTTAATTATGTATAAAAAGAGTATTTTGTTATTTTTATGTACAAATATATACTTAAAAAGGATATTTTAACTGTGTGATAAAAATGTATTAAGTTAGTATTTTACAAAGAATAATAAAAAAAAAGTAAACATTGTTTATAAAATAAAAAAAAAAGTTAGTATTTTACAAAGAAAAAAGAAGTAAATATTGTTTATAAAAAAAGTTAGTGTTTAATGTATGTTAAAAGAAACAGGAACAACTTTAATGGGCTTTTAGAGAGACTTAGAGACGGGTCAGGCCCATGTTTAACTTGGACGAATTTTAGGGTTAGGGGTTTTGTTCAGTTGAGACAAAGGACTTTAGGGTTTGTAACGCGCCGTTCACTGAGTTTCGTCTTCTTCGTCTTCTACGCAAGCTTCTGAGCCATGCCTCTCTGCCTGAGCCACCCCGCTACCGCCTCTTCTCCTCTCATGTGGACTAGACAGTCCTCAAATGATGGTTAGTGCAACGTTTCGAATTGGTTTAGGCGTTTTTTGTTTTAGATTCTTGCATGTCATAATTTATATGCTCTGATCTTCGTATTTGCTGCGTTTGTTTTAACAAGGTGATGAAAAGAGAGATGAGGAAGGAAATATACTACCTTTGATGTGGAGGAGAGGACGAGGAAGCGTTTGCGGAGGTTCAGTGGTGCAGAGGAGGCCGGGACGGCGTGAACGGCGACTAGTCTTTGCTTCTTGATGCTTTCCTGGTATTTTCGTTCTTATCTCTTGCTGTGTGAGGGTTTTATGATGATGTATACTGAGAACCTCTTTCAAATTCACTTCTTTATCCCTTCTTCTTTGCCACTGTGTATTTGTTTATGTTGCCCTTCTGATTTATTGTCCGTGATTCTTTCTTCTTCTTCTTGAACACTGTTGCCTATGATGCTTTGAGATGCTTGCCTTGTTGCCCAGTGATGTGTACACTGAGGGCCTGATGGATTTGCCTTGAAATGTTGCTTTGGATACTTTGTTGAATTGGATGTTGTGTGTTATCTTGAACTGGATGAAATTTCTCTCTTCTTCTTGAATGCTGTATACTTGTTTTCGTTGCCCAATGATGCTTTACTGAGGGTTTTTAGGTTTGAGATGTTATGGCTTTGAGTTTGATAGGCATGGTGCTGGTATGAAGTTTATATATTTGTATGTTCCACAGGTTCAGGTTTTTGTGAGGTTATGACAGGGTGTTGGTTTTATCAGTTTGGTGATTCAGTGTTTTGTTTATGGGTTGATTGTTGTAGGTTCATGTGGTTATTTGGTTGTTATGCTTTTGAACTCAACTTGGATGGGTTTGAAGTTCTGTCTCTTTCCTTGACAGTAGGCAGGTTAAGGCATTTTCAGGTTATGGTTTTTGGTGATTCTGGTTATGGTTTTTGAGATGTATTATGTTGTTGGACTTCACAAGGTTTTAGGTGGTGTTTGATGGTTGTTCAGGTTATCAGTTTGAAGCTTGAGGTTGGATGGTTTTAGAAAATGCAGGTTATGTGAGGTCTTGTGTTTGATGGCCTTTTACAGGATGGTGGTTTCATGATCTTTTAAACTGGTTTATGGGCTGGAGCAGATTTTTTCTTATTATTCTGGTATGAGATTTGAGATGTGTTTTGATAACTTGTGTCCTGGACAGGTATGAGGTTATGGCCTATATTGGTTTAGTTCTGAGTTATACAGGTGATATTGGTGCTTGGCTCAATCAGTATGTTTTCTTGTGCTCTTTTGTCCTCTTTCTCTTGGTCTTTGGCGCCCAATCTTTATTCAAACCTTGGTCTTCTCTTTGATCCAAGCTTGCTGGGTAGTTTTACAAAGTTTCTTGGCATTTTTCCATTTTTGGTAACTGTCTATGCTGTGTAGTTTTGAATAATGCTGCATTGTATTCTCTTTTTTGTATATCTTTTCTGTCTTGTTGTACTGCCTATGCCTAAGACCTGAACTCTGCCTATGCTCTTTATCTCTCTTTTTCCTCTCCAAAGTACAGTTAATATATTATTATATGATTTATGTTGTACTTGGTTCTGAAGGGGCCTATGGGAAGTGATGATTTTAAGATTCAAGTTGCTTGCATACCACTTCTCTGCGTCTTCATCTTGCTTTTGACAGATTTGCTACATTTTTTGCATTTCTTTGATATCTTGGGATTTGACTTTGACAGCAATTGTACTTTTGGGTAATCCTTGAGTAAACTTAGGCATTTTGACAGTAACTTCCCTTTTGCTTTGGATAGAAAGTTGAAATTGGATTTTTTCAGTTTAGTTTGAATTTGAAGTTGAGATTCTATGCAGTCTTGAATTTTGGAACTCATACTTTTGACATTTGCATTTCATGAACAAAAATCTTCCCTCTCTGTGAACCGGGAGAAATCCCGTGATTTGCAGAGAGGGTCAACTGATCCCAGTCAGTGGCCCCTAATGATGAGCGAATTTCAACTGTCTTTAATTAACTGCTTTCTAACTTTTCCTTTCTTTTTTGCAGATAAAAAATGGAGCACCGAAACGGAGTGAAGAATGAAGAGTTTAGAAATAGGATAGAATTTTTATTTTCAGTTTAATTATTGTACATTATTATTATTTTAAATACTTTGTAATAAATATTAGTATCCAAATAATAACAATTGTAGCAATTATTAAATGTGAAATAAAAAATTCCATTGATATTCAATTCTCTTTCAATTCCTTTTCTTTAATTGTTTATTTGTTATTTATAGTTCCTTAAATAAAATAAAATGAAAGTTTAAATTTCAAATATTTTAATTCTTAGAATCATAAATAATCAAATAAACCTTCGATGATCAAAATAAATGAATTCGACGTATCCATTGTTCAAAGCAACGCACAGTCGAACACAAAAAACTTAATCAGATGCAATCCTTTTTCACTGATTCTTTTGCCAAGCACTGTAATTCCACATTGTACACATCCCTTTTGACTGGTGAATTCAAACCAACTGCCTCATTTACTGATTAAATCACGATAATGCAAATTTTAACCCGAATCTCGGAATAAACTGCAAAGTGTGGTAGAATTTAAATTCTTCTGAGAATATGCCCATAAAACCTTAATTCCTGATTAAATGCTAGATAACGCTCGCCTGATCAAAACTGAGCCAAAATCAACCAAAACCCTAAGCCAACTGTATGAAACAATCCAGAACTCTGAAAATCAGTAAAAACCCTAATTTTGTTTGACTGTCAAGAAAAGTCCGTTTGTCCGATTCTTGAGCCAGTTTGAAAAGTCAGGAAATGTCTGAAGCTGAGATTTCTTGGGAAAAAATGCGAGGGCAAATTTTGGGGTACAACAGTTGCCCCTGTTCAATCTTCTTAGACCTGAAGAGTTAGATTGGCAAGTTTGCCTTTCGCGACTTGAAGGTAAAAGAAGATTGGACACTAGAGTGCCCGGAAATTTGCACTCGCATGTTGAAGTATTAGCAATGTGATGTCGGGAATGGGCTTATAGATGCCATTTGGAAGTGTTGATCGCGTAAGAGATTCCTTAGCGAGAACTTGTGTACTTTGAGAAAGGAAGACGTTTTCCTGGCTCGTTACAGGTATTGATCTTCGAACTCTTCAGACGTGCCCTGGCTAGATACAGGAATCGAGTCTAGAAATGTGGTCAACAGATATGCCCTGGCTGGATACAGGAATCGAATCTGGAAATGACAGTTGATAGATATGCCCTGGCTAGATACAGGAATCGAGTCTAGAAATGTGGTCAACAGATATGCCCTGGCTGGATACAGGAATCGAATCTGGAAATGACAGTTGATAGATATGCCCTGGCTGGATACAGGAGTCGAATCTTCAAACTCTTCAGACGTGCCCTGGCTAGATACAGGAATCGAATCTAGAAATGTGGTCAACAGATATGCCCTGGCTGGATACAGGAATCGAATCTGGAAACGACAGTTGATAGATATGCCCTGGCTGGATACAGGAGTCGAATCTTCAAACTCTTCAGACGTGCCCTGGCTAGATACAGGAATCGAGTCTAGAAATGTGGTCAACAGATATGCCCTGGCTGGATACAGGAATCGAATCTGGAAACTCTTCAGACATGTCCTGGCTAGATACAGGAATCGAGTCTAGAAATGTGGTCAACAGATATGCCCTGGCTGGATACAGGAATCGAATCTGGAAACTCTTCAGACATGCCCTGGCTAGATACAAGAATCAAGTCTAGAAATGTGGTTGTTGAAGGTAATTGTCTTTTGGATTGCCTTTTACCTGAAGAGACAAAAACATAAGTTGTATGCGATGTCATGATGTATGATATGCACGATGTCATGATGTTCGGCATGAGATGGTGTTGTATGCGCTTTATCATGTATGCAAACGAGATGTATGAGAATGTGAAATATTTATGAATGTAATTTTCGTCTTAGGAAAGTAAATCCTTGACGACCGGCCGAAGAGATTTTTGGCCGAGATTTGACGAGAGGCCTGCTGAGGACTTTGATGATGGATTCCGCTGGGGATAGCGATGATAAATTCCTGCTGGGGATCGAAGGAACTTTGCTGAGGGCGATCTGCTGTGGTTTTTAGCTGAGGATAACCCAGTTATAAGTCCTTGAGAGGAAATAACTCTGAATAAAGACTCAGGAGAGACGTCCGTACTTTGCAAGGGACAAGCTTTCTGCCGGGGAAATGGATTCCACTTTCCTGAGGAACCCTTTGGATTGGACTCTCCTGGGGAAATAGGTCATTCATTTTAAGGCTGATGCAATGCTGAAACCTTATCTTACTCCGTGGGGAATTGAGATAACCTGGTCACATTCTTCAGTTGAACCTATCTTGGCGGACAAGGCGACCAGACTGCATTAGACAACTCCACATTGCCCCTGTTTCTGATGTCACCTATAATTAATCTTTCGTTTCATATGTAAACATTTATGAATCAGCAATTTAATGTCAAACGCATATATCAAAAAATGAACATTGGACGTTCTTCGCAAGACAAAACAGAAAAAGGAAAACAACGGTAGTTTGCATGACAAGTGAATTTGTATTGATTTGAATTTTGCCTGTGAATAGGCGTTTCTGTACAAGAGGCTAACATCCTAGTAAGAGAATGCCGCCGAATAACTTAGAGTTATTAATTTGAAAAGAAAAAGGAAATCAAAACAGCTATGTGAACGATCCCACTGGGTTCCAACTCGGCTATCGCCTTTATGTCTTCGAATGTCTCATCGCTTTGCTACCTAGTTGAAGATGAAGCTGATTGGTCGATGCCGAAATCTGAGCCAGATAGTTGATGCCGAATTCCGGATGCGAAGCGATCCAATGAGACATAGTGTTACGCTTTTATCCCTAACTTTTGCCTGGACCGCCCTTTCGGGTTTTCAGTCCACCGGGATACCCATTTTTGCCCAAGCCGCCTTTTCAGGTTTTCGACTTGTCGGGTGTACAAATTTTTTTTATTTCATCCCTTATTTTTGCCCGAACCTTTTTGGTTCGCCGGGAAGCCCTAATTTTTGCCTAGGTATGTCAACCTAGCAGGTCTTTTATTTATGCGTAGTATTTTTTCACTATGTCTGCATTGGCGGGGTGAGGGAGGTTGTCACCATCCATGGTGGTTAGGATCATGGCTCCTCCTGAGAATACACGTTTAACCAAAAATGGCCCTTCGTATGTAGGGGTCCATTTGCCCCGGGGGTCACTTTGAGGAAGGATGATGCGTTTGATTACCAGGTCCCCAACTTGATACTCTTGCGGTCTGACTTTCTTGTTAAATGCCCTGATCATCCGTTTTTGATACGTCTGGCCATGACAGATAGCAGTGAGCCTCTTTTCGTCAATCAGATTTAGTTGATCAAGTCGAGTCTGGATCCAGTCATCTTCACTCAAGTCTGCATCTTTCATTATCCGGAGAGAGGGTATCTGGACATCAATTGGCAAGACTGCCTCCATGCCATAGACCAAGGAGAAGGGGGTTGCCCCGGTTGACGTCCTTGCGGAGGTACGGTACCCATGAAGAGCGAACGGTAACATCTCGTGCCAATCTTTATAGGTCACTGTCATCTTCTGCACAATTTTCTTGATATTCTTATTAGCTGCCTCTACAGCCCCATTCATCTTCGGCCGGTAGGGAGAAGAATTGTGGTGCTGTATTTTGAATTGTTCGCAGAGTTCAGTGATCATTTTGTTATTGAGATTGGTACCATTGTCCGTAATGATTCTTTCCGGGACGCTGTACCGACAAATCAGATTATGCCGGATGAAACGTGCCATGACGCTCTTGGTTACTGTGGCGTAGGAAGCTGCCTCAACCCACTTCGTGAAGTAATCGATCGCCACTAAGATGAAGCGATGCCCGTTGGATGCCGTCGGTCGGATCTCACCGATCATATCGATGCCCCACATTGCAAAAGGCCAAGGTGCCGTCAGGATATTCAAAGGAACCGGAGGGATATGCACCTTGTCAGCATAGATCTGGCATTTATGACAAGTTCGGGAGTGTTGGTAACAATCGGCTTCCATTGTGGACCAGAAATATCCTGCCCGAAGGATTTTCTTAGCCATAGTGTGTCCACTGGAATGTGTTCCAAATGTACCTTCATGCAGTTCTATCATGATTTTCTCTGCTTCAGCCTTTTCCACACAACGCAGCAGAGTTGAATCATGATTTCGTTTGTAGAGAATGCCGTTGCTGAGGAAAATTTTTGCAGAAAACCTCCTCATGAACTTCTTGTCATTGACAGACGCACCTTCAGGATACTCCTGAGCTTCCAAGTACCTCTTCACCTCATGATACCAGGGTTTTTCAATCACCCTCTCATCCTCCAGCTCACAGCAGTATGCCGGTTCATCCAACTTCCAGATAATGATTCGGGGAGCCTCATTGTCCCATTTAACTTTGAACATTGAAGACATCGTAGCTAGGGCGTCCGCTAGCTGATTCTCCTCTCTAGGGAAGTGTTCGAAAGTTATCTCTTCGAAGTGGGGAAGCAAGGTCGACACATACTCCTTGTAAGGAATAAGATTCGGGTGTTTCGTATCCCACTCGCCTTTGATCTGATTGATCACAAGAGCGGAATCTCCGAAGACACTTAGAAATTTGATCCTTAAGTCGATTGCAGCTTGTAGACCCATGATACATGCCTCATATTCCGCCATGTTGTTGGTGCAGTTGAAACATAACCGGGCAGTGAGAGGAGTATGAGTTCCTTTGGGAGATATGATTACAGCGCCGACGCCGTTACCCAAAGCATTGGAGGCTCCATCAAAATGCATAGACCATCGGGATCCTCCTTCAGGTCCTTCATCCGGTCCAGGTACTTCACAGTCAGTTACCACCATGATGTCTTCGTCCGGAAAATCAAAGTTTAATGATTGGTAATCGTCCACAGGTTGGTGTGCCAAATGATCTGCCAGTACACTCCCTTTAATCGCTTTCTGAGTTGTATACTGGATGTCATATTCTGTCAAGATCATTTGCCATCTCGCTATTCTTCCAGACAGAGCGGGCTTTTCGAATATGTACTTGATAGGGTCCATCTTTGAAATCAATAAAGTAGTGTGAGTCAACATATACTGTCTTAGCCGGCGAGCAGCCCATACAAGAGCGCAGCAAGTTTTCTCAAGAAGTGAGTAACGAGACTCACAGTCGGTAAACTTTTTGCTCAAGTAATAAATAGCGTGCTCTTTTCGGCCAGACTCGTCATGCTGCCCCAGCACACACCCCATTGAATTGTCAAGTACTGTCAAGTATAGTATCAGAGGTCTTCCTTCCACCGGTGGCATAAGAATGGGTG
Source organism: Vicia faba (assembly GCA_948472305.1). Classification (NCBI taxonomy): domain Eukaryota; kingdom Viridiplantae; phylum Streptophyta; class Magnoliopsida; order Fabales; family Fabaceae; genus Vicia; species Vicia faba. Next base: position 1,484,944,893 of record OX451737.1, read on the forward strand.
GCTCTTGGAGATATTCCTTTATCTTTTCAAAGGCGGCCTGACATTCATCGTTCCAGCGTACTACTTGATCTTTCTTCAGTAATTTGAAGATTGGCTCACAAGTAGCAGTCAGATGCGAGATGAATCGGGCAATGTAATTCAGTCGTCCTAGGAAACCTCTGACTTCTTTCTCTGTTTTTGGAGTCGGCATCTCTTGTATGGCTTTCACCTTGGCAGGGTCCACCTGAATACCTTTATCACTTACAATGAAACCTAGCAATTTTCCGGATCTTACTCCAAAGGTGCATTTGTTGGGATTCAATCTCAGCTTGTACAACTTGAGTCGGTCAAATAACTTCCTCAGATGGTCAAGGTGCTCCTCCTCAGTTTGAGACCTTGCAATCATGTCATCAACGTATACCTCAATCTCATGATGGATCATATCATGAAATAAAGCAACCATGGCACGTTGATAGGTTGCCCCAACATTTTTCAATCCGAATGGCATGACTTTATAACAGAAGGTGCCCCACTGAGTCACAAAGGTAGTCTTCTCCATATCTTCTGGAGCCATCTTGATTTGATTATACCCTGAAAAACCATCCATGAAGGAGAACACCTTGTGTTGAGCTGTATTGTCGACAAGAACGTCGATGTGGGGTAAGGGGAAGTCATCCTTGGGGCTGGCCCTGTTCAAGTCCCTATAGTCGACGCACATTCTGACTTTGCCGTCCTTCTTTGGTACTGGCACCACATTGGCAACCCACTGAGGGTAAGAAGTCACTGCAAGGAAACCGGCATCAAACTGTTTCATAACCTCGGCTTTGATCTTTTCAGACATCTCTGGACGCATCCGTCGGACTTTTTGCTTTACCGGAGGGCAATCTTCCTTGGTTGGCAGGTGATGAACTACAATGTCGGCGTCCAAACCAGGCATATCCTCATAGGACCAAGCAAAAATCTCCAGGTAATCCTGTAGCATCTGGATCAATCGTTGCTTCACGCTGAGCTCTAGATTGGCACCAATCTTGACCTCTTTCCTATCTGTCTTGGTACCCAGGTTAATCGTCTCCACCGGCTCTTCATGTGGCTGAATAGCTCTCTCTTCCTGAAGTAGCAGTCTCGCGAGTTCACCAGGCACCTCACAATCATCTTCACCTTCGTCTTCGGCCAAGTTGATCGGATTTTCGAAGTCATAACTGGCGGTAGCAGAGCTGTTACCAGTGAGATCCAGGGTGGATTGAAACCTGTATAAGTGAGTGTGTGTAAATATAGCTGTTTTGCAATATGTATAACACAGAAAGAAAAAGAGCGCAAGATTTGAAATGCAACAAACGTCCAATGTTTTGATTGATGATATATGAAAATGTCATACAAAAAGCCCTCACAAGTGGAGCTACGATGCCCCGGGTAGGACACCGAGCCAACAAAGTTTTAACATATTGTTTGTTACAAATTTGGAAATCAAAAGAAATCAATTACTGCGTGACAAATGTGATAGGTGTAAAATCCTTTGCCGTCCAGTTGCTTGGTTCGTCGCTGGTAGTCGGGTAGATCCAACTGTCAAACTCTGCTTCCTCTACATCCTCCTCAATAGCATTCACCCTTGAACTGGAGATAAACACCGGAGCCTTTCTGATCTTCTCCTTGCGCACATTCTTCTGAGCCTCTGCAGTAAAGCCCAGCCCAAACTTGTCGTTCTTCTGAGTGAAGTCAGGGAGCTGACCCCAGTTTGCACAATCGCCTTTCTGAACCACAGCCCGGGCATCCCTCAGGGAAGCCATCTTCAAGGAAACATTTTTCTCGACTGTTGTTTCTGCTGCTGCTGAAATTGGATGTACCTCCTCGAAATGCTGAAAGGGGGTTTCAATAAACTCCCCGTCCATCTCAATGTATCTGAAGGAATTCAAATGGCTCACCATATACTCTTCTTCTCCTTGCACAGTGACAATCTTCCCTCTGACAGGGTACTTCAGCTTCTGGTGCAAAGTAGAGGTTACTGCCCCAGCTTTATGGATCCAAGGTCGACCCAATAGACAAGAGTACGATGGACGTATATCCATCACATAGAAGGTAGAGTCAAACACTTGAGAGCCCACACGAATAGGGATGTTAACCTCTCCATGAACCATCCTTTTGGAACCGTCAAAGGCCCTGACTATGATATTGCTGGGTTTCAGTTCTAGGCCTTCATAATCCAAACGGTCTAGAGCCTTTTTTGGCAGGACATTCAAGGAGGAACCAGTATCCACCAGTACATGCGCCAGAGTAGTGCCCCTGCATTCGATAGAGACATGCAAGGCATCGTTATGGTCTCTTCCCTTCGCAGTCAGGTCAGCATCTGAAAAACCCAGGCCATTGTCTGCTGTCAGATTTGCTACACAATCAGTGAACTGGACTGCAGTTGTCTCCTGTGGCACATGGGCCGTTTTGAGAAATGAAATCAAGGCTTTAGCATGGGCCTCGGAGCATAGCAATAAAGAGAGCATGGAGATCTTGGAGGGCGTATGCCCCAGCTGCTCGACAACATTGAAATCACTTTTCCTTATTATTTTCAGGATCTCCTCCATTTCTTGTTGGGAGGCCTCAGCATTTATAGGTATTGGCGCCTCCATCCGGGCAGACTCTTCTTCAATCCCTTTGCCCCGAGCATTTGATGACTCGGCAGCAGGGGAAACAACTTGATCAGCAGTAGGAACATGTAAACTTGTAGGTGTTATAAGGAGGGGTTTTCGAGTAGCGGGCGGTGCAATGTCAGGCGAGAAGAGCCTGCCACTGCGGGTGACCTTGGCTGGACCAGTGATATCGCAGATACTGGCGCCATCGTCGAATTCTTGTTTGATTCCATTCACGTATACGTCTGCCCCATAATGCCAGGGGATAGCTTTATCAGATACGTAAGGGAGAGGCCCCGGAACAGTAATAACCACAAGTGCAACATTTATGATTTGAATAGGCTTCTTCGGGAGAGCCTTGGTTGGATTTTTGAAGATGGTAACCACAGAAACTTCTTTTACCGGAACCGACCGAACAGCAGACTTCTTAAACAGAATCTCCTTGCTATCCATTAGGTTTTGAATGCCTAACTTCAGCAAGGGACAACCAGATGGGGAAACAGCACAGAACAGGCAACCTTCACTGCAACCCGGAAATAAACCGGCCAGCAGTAGGTTCTTCTTGACAGTCAAAAGAGGGGTAACAACTTCATTTACCGAAACAGCATACAACTCTTCCTCAATGGCATTTACTCTATGCTGGGGCATAGGAGCAGTTACAACATTTGGTCTCTCCGGCGCTTCAAACTGAATTTCCTCTGCATCGATCAGATCTTACACTTTGTTTCTCAAGGCCCAACAATCATCAGTAGTGTGCCCGGGACTATCAGAATGATAAGCGCACCGGGCATTTGGGTTATATTTAGGAGACGTAGTGTTGACGACCTTAGGAGCTTCTTTGAGGGTCACCAGGTTGGAGGATAAAAGTTGGGGTAGAATTTGAGATAAGGTCATACTCAGTCGAGAATACTGCCTCTTGGGCCTTTCGCTTCTTTGTTGATTGTACTGCTGAGGAGCAGCAACAGGTTTCGAGATGACCAAAGCATTGACGGCTTGGCGACTTTCGGGCTTGATCTGTCTTCTAGGACCATAGACGGCACTTGCTTCTTTCTTAAACGGCCTCTTCTCAACGCTTGTGGAGGCAGCCTTTTGTATCTTGCCTGACCTGATGCCAGCTTCAATCCTTTCTCCCGTCAATATTAAATCTGTAAACCCAGCGGAGGAGTTACCAACCAAATGATTGAAAAACGGACCAGACAACGTCCCTAGAAACATATCAACCAGCTCCCGATCAGTCAATGGAGGCTGCACCCTGCCAGCCAAATCTCTCCATTTTTGAGCGTACTCTTTGAACCCTTCACCCGTTCCTAGAGACATACCCTGAAGTTGGGTACGCGTAGGAGCGAGATCAGAATTGTATTGGTATTGTCTGTAGAATGCGCTTGCCAAATCTTCCCAGTGTCGGATGCCAGTTCCATCCAATTGGTAGAACCATTCAAGCTGTGACCCTGAGAGGCTATCTTGGAAGAAGTGAATCCAGAGGTTCTTATCTGCCGTGTAAGGTTGTATTTTCCTTACGTACGACCTCAGATGCAGCTTTGGGCAGGAGACTCCATCATACTTGGCGAAGGCAGGCGCCTTAAACTTGTGTGGAATTACTACCCCAGAAGATAACCCCAAATCTCCGAAATCCAGCCCCGGCACATTCTGAATTTCCATGGCGCTCAAGCGGTCCTCCAATTGTTTGTATCTGTCAGCAGCAGGTGGGTATTGTTCGTCGTTGTAGTCCGTCTCGTTGTCGGAGACTGCGGGACTAGGAGCTCCTCCCCCTTGGGGACTGTCTTTCTCAGCAGAAGAAGTAGTTGGATCAGGTTCATTATGGAGTGTGTTCCCAAATCTGCGTCCGGTGTTGAACAACGCAGTCCTCTTTTTCTTCTTCTTCTTCAGGAGTAGAGTCTTCAACTCTTGCTGACCTTGGGCTAGGCTTAGGACCATCTCTTGAAATTGTGCATTTTGGGCCTGAAGGGCCTTGATCGCTTGCTCACTGGAGGAGTCTGGATTCATGATGACTGTTCAAAATAAACAGTGAAGGAGAGTAAGTAACCTGTGGAATAGGGTACCTGCTATGCATATGGTGCAATGGAATGCGTATGTATGCAATGCATTCAAGGATTTAGAATATTCAAAATTTGTTGTAGACAAAAAGAACGCACATCATATTAATAAGGAGAAATTCGTTAGTACATAAATGCCCCATGGGCCAAATATTACAAAATGACTCCTTAAGGCAAAAAAACATTGCGCATCCTCTTTGGTGCGATGTAGGTATTGAGATTCCTCTCCTCGTGCAGTAGGCGGGTGAGTTCCAGGACTTTCTTTTCACTAGCATGTAGACTGGTCTCAAGAGAATTCCGTTCTTCCTTAAGCTGGATCCAGCTCTTCTGCATCTCTTCCCAGGACGTGGGCATGTCAGGATGTTGAATGGTGTAGGACACTTCTCCCTCCAAGACTGGTTCTTTGATCACAGGGAGCATATGGGGATAAGGCATCACTAACTTCTGGGAGCGGGCTCGTACCCACTTGAGATAAGGTTCCAACGGGATGGAGTTCCTGTGCCCCAGTGTCTTGCTGTCTATTCTACTTGGCATCCTCCAAGCTCTGATAAACTTCTGACGAAGTCCATGAGTATCGTTGTCGAACTCAAAAACTATGTTAGGAATTAACATGTCATGAGGGCCATCCCTCCGAGCATAACCAAATTGTCTCCAAGCCAGGCATGGGTTGTAAGTAATACCTCCTTTGATTCCAAATAAAGGAACATTAGGGTACTCTCCGCAACGATCAATGATAGTGACGTCTTCCCTGGACCTAGGGCACCAATGTATATCTGCATGCGTGAGAGTCATTAACCGTTGTGACCATCTCAAACCCCGCTCGTTCTTCAAAACTGATTGTGGAAGGTGCGAAATAAACCACCTTCCCAGGAGAGGAGTGCAACACATAAGGACACCCCTTCTTCTCATGGTTCGAGTGTAACATGAGTGAAGGATGTCCCCCAGCAACGTAGGTATAGGATTCCTGGTCATGAAGATCTGGACAGCATTGATATCAATAAGCTGATCTGGGTTAGGGAATAACACCAAACCATAGACAAGGAGGGCCATAACTTCTTCAAAAGCTTGTAGGTCAAGGGAGTTCCAACATTCTTGGGCCTTCTCGAACAGAAACCTGGCTAAGAACCCCTTGATACCACTTCTAACTTCCCAATGTCCCTTGAGGTCAGACGGTTGTAGGTGTAAGGCTTTAGCAATCTCTTCAAGCCTGGGTTCCTCTTCCGTACCGTTGTAGGGTAGTTGATCAAGGATAGGGATCTTCAGAAGTCGGGAGAACTCTTCCAATGTAGGCACCAATTGATAATCCGGGAAGGTGAAGCAGTGATGCAGAGGGTCAAAGAACTGGAATAAAACTTTTATCATATCTTCCTCAATGTTGGTGTTAACCAAGCTGATAAGTCTTCCATGTCTCTCACTGAATGAAGAACCCTCGGGAATCCTGGACATAAGTTCCTTAAGCTGAGGAGGGATCTTTACAAGGCTAATCTGAATTGTCTTTCTGCGAGCAGTTTCCATGTCCTATAAAACAAGAACAAAGATGAAGATTCGAAACCCTTGAAATGGTTAGTCAATGCACATGATGCTGTATGATGTTATGATTAAATATACCACAAATATTCACAAAGGCAAACATGGTAAGGCACACAAGTCACACAAGACAAACCCTTAGAGTTTAGGCCTGCATGGGGTCTGGGTATTACCCTCCTGAAGTTTGGTGGGCTCAACCTGTCCTATTAGAAGTAACCGGGTTCTAAGGGTCCCAATATCACTGGATTGCTTTCATTGTTCATCGTTTCGATTTAGCCACTGAACTGGCGACCGAAATATTCCAGGAAAGCAACCCTCAATTGAGTGTAGTATCGAGTATCAACCAACCTCGGACTGCACCAAAGTCAGTTATCTCACTACCCTAAAAAGGCCAAGATGGTTCAATTAAGGTTCCTAAGGTCAGTTGATGCTTCACGACACCACGCGGAGGCCCCGTACTCTCCTTGACTGAACTCAAGGGTTATCGGTACACACCAAAGTGCCACATCAACGTAGCAGACTGCTTCAACCATGTCGGTATACCCCGCACAGTTCCCTCACAGCCTTGTTGCTACTTTCTAAGAAGGTATCCCCAGATCCGGGTTAGGATCTATAAAACTCCGATACAAAGCCCACAAATGTAAAGCAAACAAAGCAATCAATTGAAAGTAAAGGTGATCTAGACCCTAAGGTAACCCCACTTTAAAAGGTCTCCCCAGCAGAGTCGCCAGTTCTGTGATACGGTGGGAGAACTGACTAGTGTTTTGCGTTCGTATTCGCACTTGTGCGGTTGAGCAAGAGTCGCCACCGACTTTTTATTTTATCCTAAAGGAAAGGTTAAAAAAGCACAGCAAAAACCTTTTGAGATATTTCGTGGGTTCGGGGGGTAGATTATGAAAAGGGAAGGTGTTAGCACCCTTTTCATCCATGGTTATCCATGGGCTCTTAGTTACTTGGTTTTTTTTTTAGATCACTTGCCTTGTTTTTCGATTGCTTTGAAAATGGTATGTGTGTGGGTGCTTCTTGAAAATGTTTTGGAAAAAGATGCCTTGTCTTAGGCAACTAATGTATTTGACTCGTGTTTGAGTGTTTTACAAAAGTGTGAATCTTTTCGAAAAGATGTTTTCAAATGTTTTTGAGAGTTTGTTTGAAAGTGTTGTGGATTGTGGTTTTTGAAAATAAGGCAAGTGTTTTTGCAAGTTTATCTCAAGTAACTAAGAGTTTTTGTCTACCCTATTGTACTCAAAGGTTTTTGTCATGTTTTGACCCCTTTTAACAATTTTGTTCTACCATTGAAATTGGTAGACAATCTTGCGTTTAGGAAGTTTATTCGGGACGGGCGCGGGTCATCGTATGGACCATGAATGCAATAATGCCAAGTGTCTTTGGCAATTTGTTTTGAAGGGACTATGATCATTCCGTTTTAGGCAACATTTTGAGGGACTTATGATCATTTTGAATTTGTTTTGCCAAAGATACTCGACGTGCAAGCATGGCCCATTTTGGAAGGCAACATGTGGGATTACCCTAGGGGGGTGCAAGTGTGATTGTGTATTGATTACATGTATTTGCCTTGTATTAGGTTATCTAGCGTTTGATTTTATGTACATACAAACCCTAGGTCTAACCATGGTATAATTGAAAACTGTAAATTGCGGAATGTAAAATCTACGCTATTACAAAGTAGTGTCCGGGAGTGGGGGTATAAATGTACAAAGGGATGAGACTTATAGTATCCAATAAGTTACAACCAAATCGAATGTGCGATCAAAATGTAAATATCGAATATACAGATATAAGATAAAAATGTGTATAGGGCAATGTGAATGTATTTGTGTAAGTGTACAAGTGTATATGTATATGAATTGTGTAATTATGTACAAGTGCGATAATGTGAAGTTGAAGCGTATTAGGGTTTTTGACCTAGATACATGTTTTAATCTTGTATTTTTGATTTATATGTTAATTATGTACAAAAGAAAAAGAAAGTGTTTTGATTTAAATGTTCAAGTTTTGATTAGATTGTATTATGTATAAAAAGAAAGTATTTTAATCGAATATTTGTGAATTTAATATTAGAGAAAAAATGTATTTAAATTGTTATGTACAAATGTATTTTAACGTGTATTGAAAATGTATTCAAGTTAATTATGTATAAAAAGAGTATTTTGTTATTTTTATGTACAAATATATACTTAAAAAGGATATTTTAACTGTGTGATAAAAATGTATTAAGTTAGTATTTTACAAAGAATAATAAAAAAAAAGTAAACATTGTTTATAAAATAAAAAAAAAGTTAGTATTTTACAAAGAAAAAAGAAGTAAATATTGTTTATAAAAAAAGTTAGTGTTTAATGTATGTTAAAAGAAACAGGAACAACTTTAATGGGCTTTTAGAGAGACTTAGAGACGGGTCAGGCCCATGTTTAACTTGGACGAATTTTAGGGTTAGGGGTTTTGTTCAGTTGAGACAAAGGACTTTAGGGTTTGTAACGCGCCGTTCACTGAGTTTCGTCTTCTTCGTCTTCTACGCAAGCTTCTGAGCCATGCCTCTCTGCCTGAGCCACCCCACTACCGCCTCTTCTCCTCTCATGTGGACTAGACAGTCCTCAAATGATGGTTAGTGCAACGTTTCGAATTGGTTTAGGCGTTTTTTGTTTTAGATTCTTGCATGTCATAATTTATATGCTCTGATCTTCGTATTTGCTGCGTTTGTTTTAACAAGGTGATGAAAAGAGAGATGAGGAAGGAAATATACTACCTTTGATGTGGAGGAGAGGACGGGGAAGCGTTTGCGGAGGTTCAGTGGTGCAGAGGAGGCCGGGACGGCGTGAACGGCGACGAGTCTTTGCTTCTTGATGCTTTCCTGGTATTTTCGTTCTTATCTCTTGCTGTGTGAGGGTTTTATGATGATGTATACTGAGAACCTCTTTCAAATTCACTTCTTTATCCCTTCTTCTGTGCCACTGTGTATTTGTTTATGTTGCCCTTCTGATTTATTGTCCGTGATTCTTTCTTCTTCTTCTTGAACACTGTTGCCTATGATGCTTTGAGATGCTTGCCTTGTTGCCCAGTGATGTGTACACTGAGGGCCTGATGGATTTGCCTTGAAATGTTGCTTTGGATACTTTGTTGAATTGGATGTCGTGTGTTATCTTGAACTGGATGAAATTTCTCTCTTCTTCTTGAATGCTGTATACTCGTTTTCGTTGCCCAATGATGCTTTACTGAGGGTTTTTAGGTTTGAGATGTTATGGCTTTGAGTTTGATAGGCATGGTGCTGGTATGAAGTTTATATATTTGTATGTTCCACAGGTTCAGGTTTTTGTGAGGTTATGACAGGGTCTTGGTTTTATCAGTTTGGTGATTCAGTGTTTTGTTTATGGGTTGATTGTTGTAGGTTCATGTGGTTATTTGGTTGTTATGCTTTTGAACTCAACTTGGATGGGTTTGAAGTTCTGTCTCTTTCCTTGACAGTAGGCAGGTTAAGGCATTTTCAGGTTATGGTTTTTGGTGATTCTGGTTATGGTTTTTGAGATGTATTATGTTGTTGGACTTCACAAGGTTTTAGGTGGTGTTTGATGGTTGTTCAGGTTATCAGTTTGAAGCTTGAGGTTGGATGGTTTTAGAAAATGCAGGTTATGTGAGGTCTTGTGTTTGATGGCCTTTTACAGGATGGTGGTTTCATGATCTTTTAAACTGGTTTATGGGCTGGAGCAAATTTTTTCTTATTATTCTGGTATGAGATTTGAGATGTGTTTTGATAACTTGTGTCCTGGACAGGTATGAGGTTATGGCCTATATTGGTTTAGTTCTGAGTTATACAGGTGATATTGGTGCTTGGCTCAATCAGTATGTTTTCTTGTGCTCTTTTGTCCTCTTTCTCTTGGTCTTTGGCGCCCAATCTTTATTCAAACCTTGGTCTTCTCTTTGATCCAAGCTTGCTGGGTAGTTTTACAAAGTTTCTTGGCATTTTTCCATTTTTGGTAACTGTCTATGCTGTGTAGTTTTGAATAATGCTGCATTGTATTCTCTTTTTTGTATATCTTTTCTGTCTTGTTGTACTGCCTATGCCTAAGACCTGAACTCTGCCTATGCTCTTTATCTCTCTTTTTCCTCTCCAAAGTACAGTTAATATATTATTATATGATTTATGTTGTACTTGGTTCTGAAGGGGCCTATGGGAAGTGATGATTTTAAGATTCAAGTTGCTTGCATACCACTTCTCTGCGTCTTCATCTTGCTTTTGACAGATTTGCTACATTTTTTGCATTTCTTTGATATCTTGGGATTTGACTTTGACAGCAATTGTACTTTTGGGTAATCCTTGAGTAAACTTAGGCATTTTGACAGTAACTTCCCTTTTGCTTTGGATAGAAAGTTGAAATTGGATTTTTTCAGTTTAGTTTGAATTTGAAGTTGAGATTCTATGCAGTCTTGAATTTTGGAACTCATACTTTTGACATTTGCATTTCATGAACAAAAATCTTCCCTCTCTGTGAACCGGGAGAAATCCCGTGATTTGCAGAGAGGGTCAACTGATCCCAGTCAGTGGCCCCTAATGATGAGCGAATTTCAACTGTCTTTAATTAACTGCTTTCTGACTTTTCCTTTCTTTTTTGCAGATAAAAAATGGAGCACCGAAACGGAGTGAAGAATGAAGAGTTTAGAAATAGGATAGAATTTTTATTTTCAGTTTAATTATTGTACATTATTATTATTTTAAATACTTTGTAATAAATATTAGTATCCAAATAATAACAATTGTAGCAATTATTAAATGTGAAATAAAAAATTCCATTGATATTCAATTCTCTTTCAATTCCTTTTCTTTAATTGTTTATTTGTTATTTATAGTTCCTTAAATAAAATAAAATGAAAGTTTAAATTTCAAATATTTTAATTCTTAGAATCATAAATAATCAAATAAACCTTCGATGATCAAAATAAATGAATTCGACGTATCCATTGTTCAAAGCAACGCACAGTCGAACACAAAAAACTTAATCAGATGCAATCCTTTTTCACTGATTCTTTTGCCAAGCACTGTAATTCCACATTGCACACATCCCTTTTGACTGGTGAATTCAAACCAACTGCCTCATTTACTGATTAAATCACGATAATGCAAATTTTAACCCGAATCTCGGAATAAACTGCAAAGTGTGGTAGAATTTAAATTCTTCTGAGAATATGCCCATAAAACCTTAATTCCTGATTAAATGCTAGATAACGCTCGCCTGATCAAAACTGAGCCAAAATCAACCAAAACCCTAAGCCAACTGTATGAAACAATCCAGAACTCTGAAAATCAGTAAAAACCCTAATTTTGTTTGACTGTCAAGAAAAGTCCGTTTGTCCGATTCTTGAGCCAGTTTGAAAAGTCAGGAAATGTCTGAAGCTGAGATTTCTTGGGAAAAAATGCGAGGGCAAATTTTGGGGTACAACAGTTGCCCCTGTTCAATCTTCTTAGACCTGAAGAGTTAGATTGGCAAGTTTGCCTTTCGCGACTTGAAGGTAAAAGAAGATTGGACACTAGAGTGCCCGGAAATTTGCACTCGCATGTTGAAGTATTAGCAATGTGATGTCGGGAATGGGCTTATAGATGCCATTTGGAAGTGTTGATCGCGTAAGAGATTCCTTAGCGAGAACTTGTGTACTTTGAGAAAGGAAGACGTTTTCCTGGCTCGTTACAGGTATTGATCTTCGAACTCTTCAGACGTGCCCTGGCTAGATACAGGAATCGAGTCTAGAAATGTGGTCAACAGATATGCCCTGGCTGGATACAGGAATCGAATCTGGAAATGACAGTTGATAGATATGCCCTGGCTAGATACAGGAATCGAGTCTAGAAATGTGGTCAACAGATATGCCCTGGCTGGATACAGGAATCGAATCTGGAAATGACAGTTGATAGATATGCCCTGGCTGGATACAGGAGTCGAATCTTCAAACTCTTCAGACGTGCCCTGGCTAGATACAGGAATCGAATCTAGAAATGTGGTCAACAGATATGCCCTGGCTGGATACAGGAATCGAATCTGGAAACGACAGTTGATAGATATGCCCTGGCTGGATACAGGAGTCGAATCTTCAAACTCTTCAGACGTGCCCTGGCTAGATACAGGAATCGAGTCTAGAAATGTGGTCAACAGATATGCCCTGGCTGGATACAGGAATCGAATCTGGAAACTCTTCAGACATGTCCTGGCTAGATACAGGAATCGAGTCTAGAAATGTGGTCAACAGATATGCCCTGGCTGGATACAGGAATCGAATCTGGAAACTCTTCAGACATGCCCTGGCTAGATACAAGAATCAAGTCTAGAAATGTGGTTGTTGAAGGTAATTGTCTTTTGGATTGCCTTTTACCTGAAGAGACAAAAACATAAGTTGTATGCGATGTCATGATGTATGATATGCACGATGTCATGATGTTCGGCATGAGATGGTGTTGTATGCGCTTTATCATGTATGCAAACGAGATGTATGAGAATGTGAAATATTTATGAATGTAATTTTCGTCTTAGGAAAGTAAATCCTTGACGACCGGCCGAAGAGATTTTTGGCCGAGATTTGACGAGAGGCCTGCTGAGGACTTTGATGATGGATTCCGCTGGGGATAGCGATGATAAATTCCTGCTGGGGATCGAAGGAACTTTGCTGAGGGCGATCTGCTGTGGTTTTTAGCTGAGGATAACCCAGTTATAAGTCCTTGAGAGGAAATAACTCTGAATAAAGACTCAGGAGAGACGTCCGTACTTTGCAAGGGACAAGCTTTCTGCCGGGGAAATGGATTCCACTTTCCTGAGGAACCCTTTGGATTGGACTCTCCTGGGGAAATAGGTCATTCATTGTAAGGCTGATGCAATGCTGAAACCTTATCTTACTCCGTGGGGAATTGAGATAACCTGATCACATTCTTCAGTTGAACCTATCTTGGCGGACAAGGCGACCAGACTGCATTAGACAACTCCACATTGCCCCTGTTTCTGATGTCACCTATAATTAATCTTTCGTTTCATATGTAAACATTTATGAATCAGCAATTTAATGTCAAACGCATATATCAAAAAATGAACATTGGACGTTCTTCGCAAGACAAAACAGAAAAAGGAAAACAACGGTAGTTTGCATGACAAGTGAATTTGTATTGATTTGAATTTTGCCTGTGAATAGGCGTTTCTGTACAAGAGGCTAACATCCTAGTAAGAGAATGCCGCCGAATAACTTAGAGTTATTAATTTGAAAAGAAAAAGGAAATCAAAACAGCTATGTGAACGATCCCACTGGGTTCCAACTCGGCTATCGCCTTTATGTCTTCGAATGTCTCATCGCTAAATGCATATTATTTGGTTTATAGTTTTGCAACCCGTGTTACGGAGCATGATGCATTATTAAGGTGTGTTTGTGAAGATGTGACACCCTTGTTGGTGATGTTACTTTGATTTATTTATTTAAATAATTGCGAAAATTCCTTGAATTTAGAAGGATGTTACACTCACCGTCGGGCACGGCCCAATCCAACTCTATGTTGAGGACGAGTCAAAATGCTGGCCCAATCCATTGAGGCCAGTGGAGAACACGTTTCTCACGTGCTCCTCACCCGAGGACACATCACCAGCCACTCCAGCACGCTTCGCGTGACTGGTGGAACCATTCAACCCTTTGTAACAGGTACGTTTCGTCCACTTCCCGTAGATTGCGGAGCGGCTGACCAGAACGATGAGCATGTGCTGCTCATCCCCACTTTCACGTGGAAATCCTGATTGTCATCCAATATGGCCCTGGATACTCGACCCATAACGGAGACTATTGGCCTTACGTTGGAGACAGACTATAAATACCCTCCTCTACAGAAAGGTCATATATTCACTTCTTAACCCTTATTCTAACTATCTCTTTACCCGAGTGACTTAAGCATCAAAGTGTCTGCAGGAACACTCCCCATCTTTCCATCTTCGTTGAGCGCTGATATATATATATATATATATATATATATATATATATATATATATATATATATATATATATATATATATATATATATATATATATATATATATATATATATATATATATATATATATATATATATATATATATATATATATATATATATATATATATTCTTTTTAAATACACATTAGTAGTAATGATGAGTTTTTTTTAAGAGTAGATAAACTTACCTTTTATACAGATTTTCCGAATGCACGTTATTTATTAACAAGTTAATCTCTCCATATCACAATGTTAAAAAAGTACTTCTGTATTATTAAATCTTAACTAATTGTCTAAATATGTATAATTTGTTAAAGTTTAATGATCCAGAATACTTTTTTGAGATAATGAGTTGGAGAGATTAGTATGTTATTAAATATAGTAATTAACTAATTATAAAATAAATAACGTGTATTTGTAAAATCTGTATAAAAGGTAACCTTTTCTACTCTTCACCAAAAAAAAAAAAAATCTGATCATTACTAATGTGGAGTATTTGAAGAATATTTACAAATTGTCCATAATAGATTTTATCATCAAATTTGAAAAATCTAAACAAAATCAACAGTAACGTTCTTGTTCTTTTTGTGATAAGGTTCATATATTATTATCAAACGTAACATTTTGCACTATACACTCTTATTTTGTGTCTCTATTAATATTGAAAAGTATTGTTACGTTGTTTTGAAAGGAAGAAATGGAGAAAGGTAGAATATTTTTGGTGGGGGTTATGCTGTTGCAGTGTTGGATAGCTATGGCAGAAGCTGAATATTTGAAATACAAAGATTCAAAGCAACCATTGAATACTCGAATTAAGGATCTTGTTGATAGAATGACTTTGGAAGAGAAAATCGGTCAAATGGTTCAAATTGAGCGCAGCGTTGCGTCTGCTGATGTGGTGAATAAGTATTACATTGGTAAGTTTTTGTTTTTGTCTTTTTTTATTTAAACAAGATTTTAAATTACACGTGAATTGCTACGCCAAGGTTTATGATATTTTCTGTAACCGCGTGAAAAATTACTGCAGGGAGTGTTCTAAGTGGTGGTGGAAGTGTTCCTAAGGAAGAGGCTACTGCAAATGATTGGGTTGATATGGTGAATGGATTTCAAAGAGGTGCATTATCAACTAGGCTTGGAATTCCAATGATATATGGTGTTGATGCTGTTCATGGTCATAACAATGTCTATAATGCTACTATTTTTCCTCACAATGTTGGTCTAGGAGCTACAAGGTAGTTAAGTAACCATTATGCTTATATGTATTTTGTATTGATCTCTATAGCATTGAACCCTCGTGAAAAATATGTCTCTTTGTGTCTGTGTCTCTGGTTATAACGTATTTCTGGTGTTTGTGCTTCATAGGGATCCTCAACTAGTGAAGAGGATTGGTGATGCAACTGCTCTTGAAGCCAGAGCCACTGGCATTCCATATGTTTTTGCTCCTTGCATTGCGGTAATTAAGATAATCAAAACTACGTACTTGTCAGTCGCATATATGTTTATAACATATATGTTTTGTATAGGTTTGTAGAGATCCAAGATGGGGTAGATGTTATGAAAGTTATAGTGAAGATCATAAAATTGTTCAAGCTATGACCGAGATCATTCCAGGATTGCAAGGTGACCTCCCTCCAAATTCACAAAAGGGTGTTCCATATGTTGCTGGAAACAAGAAAGTAGCAGCTTGTGCAAAACACTATGTTGGTGATGGTGGAACAACAAAAGGAATCAATGAGAACAACACAGTTACAACCAGACATGAATTGCTTAGCATTCACATGCCAGCTTACTATAACTCAATTATTAAGGGTGTTTCAACCATCATGGTTTCTTACTCAAGCTGGAACGGAGAAAAAATGCATACTAATTACGATTTAATCACTCGATTTCTCAAGAACACACTCCGTTTTCGAGTAACACTTTACTTCATAAAACTCTCATTTCATATATCAAATGTAGTTATTTATCAGTATATGCTTAAAATTTTGTGATTATTTTGCAGGGTTTTGTCATATCAGATTGGGAGGGAATTGACAAGATAACTTCACCTCCTCATGCTAACTACACATATTCAATTGAAGCCGGAGTCAATGCCGGTATTGACATGGTAAACTATGATTTTTTTTTAAACTCGTTACCCGGACCTAGGACCAACTAGTCCGAGGGAGATCAATACCACAAGGTCTCATTTAAAAGCAGAAACTCTCTGTATGAACTGGTCCAACACAAGAATTGTTAGGAATCAAACTTGATGTTCACTCACACCATTTGTTTGTACATAGAAAATATAGTGTTTACTACTTAACCTTGTTATGCTGCAGGTAATGACTTCATATAACTTCACAGAATTCCTAGATGGCTTAACTTTACTAGTGAAAAACAATTTTGTACCTATGAGTAGAATTGATGATGCAGTGAAGAGAATTTTGAGAGTCAAGTTTGTGATGGGTCTATTTGAAAATCCACTGGCTGATTACAGTCTCGCTGACCAACTCGGGAGCCAGGTTAGTCAATCACATTCGAGTTAAATATGGTTTTAGTCTCTACAAAATGTTAAAACTACATAATTTGACAGGAGCATAGAGAATTGGCTAGGGAAGCTGTGAGGAAATCGTTGGTACTATTAAAGAATGGCGAAAATGCTGATAAACCATTACTTCCTCTTCCTAAAAAGGCTTCGAAAATACTTGTTTCCGGAAGTCATGCTGATAATCTTGGTTATCAATGTGGTGGATGGACGATGAAATGGCAAGGACTTAGCGGTAACAACATTACTAGTGGTACCACAATTCTGAGTGCGATAAAAAATACAATCGACAGAGACACTGAGATAGTCTATCAGGAGAATCCGTCTCTCGACTATGTGAAATCAAACAATTTTTCATATGCGATTGTGGTAGTCGGAGAGACACCATATGCAGAAACAAATGGTGACAGCTTGAACTTAACGTTATCTGGTAACGGAGGCGAAACAATAAACAATGTATGTGGAGGAGTGAAATGTGTGGTTGTGTTAATCACTGGTAGACCTGTGGTTATGTTGCCATATGTTGACATAATTGAAGGACTTGTTGCGGCTTGGCTTCCTGGGAGTGAAGGTTATGGTGTTACAGATGTTTTGTTTGGTGATTATGGATTTAGTGGTAAACTTGCAAGGACATGGTTTAAGAGTGTTGATCAGTTACCTATGAATGTTGGTGATTCTCATTATGATCCTTTGTTTCCATTTGGATTTGGTCTTACAACTCAAGGTCTTAAGAATAATTAGAACTTATTAGTGTTTGAATCAGTTGGGTGATTTGTCATATAAGTGTTAGGTGTTTGAACTAGTTGGGTGATTTGTCATATAAGTGTTAGGTGTGTATCTATAAGCTATTAATGTAATAAAATATCAAATCAAGTCAATAGTTTTCTTAAGTTATAATATATTTCTGCTATTTGTTTTTATTCTCAAGAAATCACTAATCGCGAAAAGTATAAAATTCATCACGTATTTCAAAAACCACAATTCAACTCCCTCCTTCTTTTCCATACTCTTGTGTTTGAGGTTAGTTGTCCAACAAAATGGTCCTTTTAACCCTAGTTTCGAGGTAACCTTCAAAAACACGAGATCTTCCTCTTCAAACACTAAGGGCCTTCTATGCCAATCCGCATAACTTTTATGACGTTCCCGAGCCTTCTTCATCCTCTCTTGAATCATTCTATCTTTTTTTTTTGTGGTTTCTTGGATTAGTTTTGGTACAAAAATCCCTTTATCATCGCCTCCCGCCCAAAACAATGATATCCTACACTTTCTTCTATAAAATGCTTCATACGGTGCCATCACGATGTTTGAATGATAGTTATTATCATAGGCGAATTCGATTAAAGGTAAGTGGTTCTTCCTATTTCTTCTACTTTCCAAACATACATGTATGTAACATATTTTCTACGCTTTGGATGGTTCTGACTGTCTGCCCATCTGATTAAGGGCGATTTCAGGTGACTAAGATTCAAATTTGTTCTCATTGTATGACGAAAAGTCTTCAAAAACCTTGAAGTAAACTTAGGTCTTATTGGAAATGGTACTAGTAGGTACACCATGCAATCTGACTATTTCCCAATAAATAACCTTGCTAGGTGAATAACTATGTACCTAGTATTGACGGGAAAAAATGGTCCAATTTGATTAGTCTATCCATAATTACCCAAATCGAATCGTGACGGCCTAGTGTAAGAGGTAAATCTATAATAAAGTCCATCGAGATACTCTCCCATTTACATTTGGATATTTCCAATGGTTGAAACATACCACTGGGTCGTTGATGCTTGATCTTGAGTTGATGGAATATTATGCATTTGACTACATATTCTACAATATTTCTCTTCATATTGGGCAACTAAAAATATTTCTTTAAATATTGATAGATTTTAGAAGAATTAGGGTGAATGGTAAAATTGCTCTTATGAGCCTCCTCCAGGATTACTCTTCTCAACTCCAAATCCTTCGACACACACATTCTCTAATTGATCAAAAGAACTCCATCCACGACTCGGTTAAATCCTGGATGGTCTACCCTAGACTGCAACTCGACGTCTGATAACTAACTTTCTATTATACTTTCCCCCATATCACATGTGATGCTCAAATTGTTGATTAAGACTCTTGCATGAGTCCATGTGAATTGTAGGTCCAAGTCTCGAAACCTCTCCAACAAATCATGCTCTAGCATCATTAGCTCATTCGTATGCATTTATTTCTTACTCGGCGCATCTGACACTCTATTGGCCTTGCCATGATGATACTTTACTCGGATTCATAATCCTTCATAAAATTCCACTCATCTCTATTGACACATGTTCAACTCTTTCGGATCAAAGATACTTCAAAATTTTGTAACGCTAAACATCTCAAAGTGCACTCCGTATAGGTAGTATCACCATAATTTGAGTGCAAATATGATCGTAGCCAATTCAAGGCCATGCTTTGCGGGATTTTCCTCATTAGAACACATCATATCCCTTTCTTTGAAGCATCACAAAAAACTTCATACTTCTTATTAGGATCAATAATCATTAGAACGGGAGTGCTTGTGAGCTTTTCTTTCAACTTCCAAAAACTCTTCTTGCACTCTGAATCCCAACGGAATGGAACTTCCTTGCGAAGTCAATATTTTCAGTCATAGTATATTAAGAATTCCCTTCGACTTTTCAGCACATCTCTTTTCATGTCTTTGACTCTATATAGTAAAAAAAATGTTGGAACTTATTTATCTTAAGGTTGTTATTTCTTAAAATTTTCTGCTAAGTGTAGACTTGTCTTATGCCTGAAACATTTATGATTCTTATCTAAATAAAAAATTATTACCTTAACTACCTAACTGATATGAATACCTGGATTACTAGAATTTTAGTTTAATTCCAAATGTTATTTTATGAATACTTGGATTACTAGAATTTTAGTTTACTTCCAAATGTTATTTTTAATTACTTATTTTTTTGTAGTGTATTATTTAATGCGACAGACATATTTGGTAAACTGCTTTATTGGAAATAATGAATGTTAGCTTGCTATATCCCTCTCTATGAAAGTTTCTTTTCACTCTTTATCACATGTCTTGGAACTTGTCATTACTTCCTTCCTCACTAGTCTTCATTTATTATGCTGTCAGTTTTAATATCTCTTGTTGTCTCATCATATCCTTTAACCAGTCAATCACGTTCTCTCTATTTAAAAAAAATTCTTCTCTGACATCCATTCCTCTTCTCACCAAGTATCTTACCCTCCTGCTAATGGGCTTCAAAAACCTTCCATGGTTTTGAGGAACTTCTCAAAGTTACCTGTGAACTTCGTCTGATTGTTCCAAGACTAAGTAGTGATGATATAAGTTTTATACAAAGTATCATTGTGCAAGAGTGTTCCCATTATATTGTTATGCTGCAAGGTCCTATTTACCCTTATCTTATCAAAGAGTTTTGGTTGTATGCTTCTTTTGATGGTGCTTATATTCCTCGATTGTTTTCGATAACCCCATCACCGTCACTCCAACAATTATTACGACCGTAATAAGGTGTACTCAAGATGGAACTACTGTTGAAGTTTTTCAAAACACTTACTCCTTTTTAGAAAGTTTCAGTACCATTTATGACACCTCTAAAAGATACGACCTAAATAATCCTGAAAACCTTATTCCAATTGCCACTGTTTGGTTTCAGCTCCTGTTAACCAACCTTCGTCCTAGAGGAGTAAGCCTAAATTCCTTAGCCAATGAGGACAAATTTCTAACCTACTTCCTTGTGAATAATGTTAGAGTCAACTTGCCTCAAACCATCTTCAACTATCTAAGGAATTCGATTCCTGCCTCCAGAAATCATCATCACTCCTATATTCCCTTTAGAAAAGTTCTAACTGCACTCTTCTCCAAGGATGGGATTGTTGAAGCAGTTCGTCATAATGGACCTGACGATGCTCTTGAAGAATATAATTGTGAAGTCTTTAGGGTTTGATTGAGTACTAGTTATGTCTGCCAATTGTGTTATGTCTTAAGTTATTAAGTTTTTGCATAATAAATGTATTATTTGTTCTAAAGTTATGAAAATCATGTTGTTCTTATTATCTTTGATGAAATAGGATATTACATGCAACAATCTAAATGATCCTTCTCATGAAGTTTTTGATTTTAACAAAATAAAAACAATAATAACATTTAGATCTGAAATAATTCTCAATAAAATTCATGTGCCACCAATAAATTATTTTCTGTCTCTTGGCTCTAAATCAAGAAAGATTCTGAGAAATTGATATTTAATCAGAAACACTGATAAGCACGATCTATTTATTTTCATGTTTCCCTTGTCACCTCTCTCTTTCTCATAAAGAATCTTGGGAGTTACAATTGTCTTTCTGTCTTCCCTCAGTCATTTAATATTGAGTCTCCCAAGTCTGATTACCTTACGTAAGGAAAATTAATTCTCTTTCCAGTCATGTCTTATCCCTTTCCTTTTATAGACATGCGTTGGTTCTTCTTCATTTCAACCTTCTTACAGTAATATACCAACATTCCTTTTCAAAACTTCATCAAAATGACTCCAATAATCTTTCATCGAGATGATGATCTTTTGGAAGTCATCAATGAAAAACATCCAAAACCTTTTTGGTGCTGGCCACGATTTCCACCTTAGCATTCACTTTCAAAATCGGAATCACTATCTTTCCTTACTAAAAGGACCCATCTATTTTAGAACAAATTTGGTTCTAATCATATCTTAGAGTTTTGATGATAACAATGAAATAAATTTTGTGAAATATATTTTATACTATGATGTGTATGTTCTCTAAATTCAGATGATGTTCTGACTCATGCATTCCAAGAAAGAAACATCATTCTACACAAGTCTAAAGCAAACTCTGAAGGAAGCACTCCAAGGCAAACTCTGATGAAAAGCAATCTTAAGCAACCTCTGATAAAGCTAGTTGAAGAAAAGATTTGAAAGAAGCACGCTGAAAGCAACATCTGATAATGCAAGCTGAAGCAAACTCTGATGAACATAAAATGAAGAATACTCTGATAGAAGAAAAGCTAAAGTAAACTCTGAAGTGGCAACGCTGTAAGCAAACTCTTAAACTTCCAGAGACAAGCTCTGGCAGTACCGTCAGTCATTTAATGCTAAGACGGCTAACGCACTCAAGTGGTACTACGCACTAGAACATTGGAAACATAAAGACCAAGAGAACACACATCATTAATGCATACACTCTCTTGAAGGCAGTAACGGTCAAGACTGAAAGCTATATATAGAAGATCATTTGTTTCAAAGAGAGGTTACTGATCCACGAGAAACACACTAACACTCACTGTTTTCATTCTTGTAAACTAATATTGTATAGTGGGTAAATCTTAAGTATTGGGCAACAATCTTAGTGATAAATCACAGTTTGTGATAAAGCTTATTAGAAGCATTCTGATTCACTACTGTTAAGAGATAATTTTTATAAGTGTTCCTTGAGAGACCAGTTGGGTCAAATTTCTCAAGAGGGCTAGGACTAGTTGAGTCTTAGAGGTGTTAGTCACTTGCAGTTGGCTTGTGCATTGTATTGTTAGTCATAACAATTTGGTTGTGCATTTGTAATTAGTTTGATTATAGTGGATTAAGTCCTCGTTGAGAGATGCGAAACCACCTTGGCGGGTGGATTAGAGTAGTTTGATTTTCAAACGAACCAGGATAAAAATACTTGTGTCCTTCCATTAGTATTGTGCAGAAAAAGGAAAAACTTATTCACCCCCCACCCCCTCTAAGTGTTTTCTCACCCTTCAATTGGCATCAGAGCTCTAGTTCTGGGTGCAAACACCTAACAGTGTCAGAAAAAGATCCAGAAGGAAAACAGTATGGCAACTGAACAAAACAACAACAACTGCACCAAACCTCCTGTGTTGATGGAGAACACTTTGAATACTGGAAGGATAGACTAGAAAGTTTCTTTCTAGGTCATGATGTTGATCTATGGGATATAGTTCTAGATGGTTACACACATCCAGAAGACAAAGACAAAAACAAGATTGATAGGAAGAACATGGATAAACAATAGAAGTTAGATTTCAAGAATCACCACAGAGCCAGAAACATCTTTCTGAACGCTATCTCTAAAACGAAATATGAGAAAATCACCAACAGAGATACATCACATGACATGTTTGAGTCTCTCAAAATGACTCATGAAGGAAATGCTTAAGTAAAAGAGACAAAACCTATGGATCTCATCCAGAAGTATGAAGCCTTCAAAATGGAAGAAAATGAGTCAATTGAAGCTATGTTCTCAAGATTCCAAACTTTGACCGCTGGCCTGAGAGTTCTGAACAAATGATACACCAAGGTAGACCATGTTAAGAAAATTATCAAAAGTTTACCCAGAAGATGGGAACCTATGGTTACTGTATTCAAAGTGTCAAAAGATTTGAATGATGTATCCCTTGAAGAACTTATCAGTGCATTAAGAAGTCACGAGATAGAACTTGATAAACTTGAGCCTTAGAAGAAAGGTAAGTCTGTCGCCCTTAAATCTATTAAAAAATGTGAAACTAACGCTTTTCAGGAAGAAGAAGGAAACTCTGAATATTCTACATCAGAAGAAGATGAGTTATCTCTGCTCTCTAAAAGGATCAACCAGATGTGGAAGAACAGACAAAAGAAGTTGAGAAACTACAAGAGGTCAGAAGATAAACCAGAATCTTTTGGACATAAGAATTCAAGCAGGAGAGATATAGTCTGCTATGAATATAAAGAACCAGGACACTACAAAAGTGATTGTCCTAAGCTACAAAGAGAAAGAACAAAGAAAAGTTTTGGAAGAAAGAAAGGCATGATGGCCACCTGGGATGATTCAGAATCTTCTGAAGCTGAATCTGACTCAGAAGATGAACACGCTAACCTAGCGTTTATGGCTACCACAGCAAATGACGATGACTCAGACTCTGGTTCAGAACCGAAAGAGGTATTCTCTGAATTTTATAGAACTGAACTTACTGAAAGCTTATATGAACTTCTTGAAAACTACAGTCAACTCAAAATCAAATACAATAAACTCAAAAAGAATCTTGCATCTGACTTTGAGAAACTTGAAACAGAAACTCTAAAATTAAAGAAAACATTTTTAAACTCAAAGAGGAAGTTCAAAAATTTCAAAAGATTTCTATTTCAGATCCTGCTTCAAGTTCAAAAGATATTCTTAAAGAATATGACTATAGTTTTCAAACGTTTCTTGCTAAAAGCATAGATAGAAGCATAATGGATTCAATGATCTATGGTGTTAGTGGAAATAACATAAGAGGTATTGGATATGAAACTCCCAAAGGGAAAGAAACATATAAACCTAAGCCTGTTGAGGAAATGGTTATCACATATAAACCACTACAAAAACAATTTAGTTTTGGACACACACGTGATATCAAATACACTTCTCACTCTGAAAATTCTTATGCAAAATCAAAGTTCAACCAGAACTTTAGAAACTCTAACCAAAAAGGACCCAAAAAGAAATTGGTACCTAAGGAGAAAATAATCTATGTTGCAGATGTCCTTAACAACTCAGTTGAAACACCAGTCATGGTACCTGGACTCTGGATGCTCGCGACATATGACGGGAAGAAAGTCTATGTTCCAAAGTCTGGAACTTAAATCTGGAGGAGATGTCAAATTTGGAGGAAATCAGAAAGGAAATATTATTGGTTCTGGAACCATTGGAAGCGGTAACCTTCCTTCTATAACTAATGTTCTGTTGGTAGAAGGATTATCGCATAACTTGCTGTCCATAAGTCAATTAAGTGACAACGGTTATGACATAATCTTTAATAAAAAATCCTATAGAGCTGTTAGTCAAAAAGATGGATCAATCCTTTTTACTGGCAAGAGAAAGAACAACATCTATAAAATTGATCTTTTTGACCTTAAATCTCAGAATGTAAAATGCCTTATGTCTGTTAGCGATGAGCAATGGGTCTGGCACAGAAGATTGGGGCATGTTAGTATGAGAAGAATATCTCAAACTAACAAACTTAATCTGGTCAGGGGACTTCCAAATCTGAAGTTCAACTCAGAAGCTCTGTGCGAAGCATGTCAGAAAGGAAAATTTTCAAAACCTTCTTTTAAGTAAAAAAATGTTGTTTCTTCCTCTACGCCATTGGAACTTCTTCACATTGATCTGTTTGGACCAGTTAAAACTGCATCCATCAGAGGCAAGAAGTATGGATTGGTCATTGTTGATGGCTACAATAGATGGACATGGGTTAAGTTTTTAAAACACAAGGATGAGTCACATTCTGTGTTCTTCGACTTCTGCAACCAAGTGCAAAATAAAAAAGAGTTTAAAATCATAAAAGTTAGAAGTGACCATGGAGGAGAATTTGAAAATCATTTTTTTGAAAAGTTTTTTTTAAAGAAAATGGCATTTCTCATGAGTTCTCTTGTCCTAGAACTCCCCAACAAAATGGAGTTGTAGAACGGAAGAATAGAACTTTGCAAGAAATGGCCAGAACCATGATTAATGAAACTAATATGGATAAACACTTCTGGGAAGAAGCAGTGAACACAACATGTTATATTCAAAATAGAGTCTCTATAAGACCTATTCTCGAAAAGACACCTTATGAATTGTGGAAAAACAGAAAACCCAACATTTCATATTTCCATCCTTTTGGATGCACTTGCTATATTCTGAATACTAAAGATAATCTGAACACGTTTGATTCTAAGGCACAAAATTGCTTTCTGCTTGGATATTCTGAACGCTCAAAAGGCTATAGGGTATACAACACAAAAACTCTGATTGTTGAAGAATCAATCAAAGTCAGATTTGATGATAAGCTTGGCCAGCAAAAGCCAAAGCAGAATGAAAATCCTACAGGTACATAAGATCATCTTACAAACTCTGAAGATTCAGAAGCAAAGGACAACTCATAAGACCCTCCTATTGAAAATGCTCTGAAAAATCTAAGAATTTCTGAACAAACCTCAAAGAACAGATTCCCCAGAATCACATCAGCACATCCAGAAAACGTGATTATTGGAAAGAAAGTAGATCCCATAAGGACAAGATCCTCCTTTAGAAACATTGAAGAATCACTGTTTGGGTTGGTCTCTCTGATTGAACAACCCTCAATAGAGGAAGCTCTGCAAGACAATGATTGGATCCTAGCTATGCAAGAAGAACTAAATCAATTTTCAAGAAATGATATGTGGGATCTAGTTCCAAAGCCCAAAGGATTCAATATCATATGAATAAAATGGGTATTCAGAAACAAGTTGAATGAGCAAGGAGAGGTTGTCAGAAACAAGGCACGACTGGTTGCACAAGGTTATAGTCAACAAGAAGGAATTGATTATAATGAAACCTTTGCCCCAGTCACCAGGTTAGAATCAATTAAATTGTTAATTTCTTTTGCTGTTCAACACAACATCTCATTATATCAAATGGATGTTAAAAGTTATTTTTTAAATGGTTACTGTTGTACCCCAAAATTTTCCCTCCCATATTTCTCAAGACATGTCAAGAATAGTCTCCAAGTTGCTCAAGATTGCTCAAGAGTTGGACAGTCAAATCATCTCCTAAGGCAGTCAACCTCAAATTAGGGTTTTGTGTTGCATCAAGGTCCTTACATACAAATGACATCAAGTGCTCCCCAATGTCCTAATATGTTCTCAAGTTCATCCATGTCAAATTTCAAGCCTTGCAGAGGAAGTTTGGTCAGTCAATTGCTCAAGAAGTCCAAAATCGACTGTGCTAGGGCAAAAGTCAACTGTGACCTACAAATAGTCAAATCTCAAGATTTTTTTGTAAACATTCTCATTTTGAAGGATAATTCATAATTTTATCAAGGGTTGATCATGATTCATCAAGGATTGCTCAAAATTCATCAAGACTCAAAAGTTGCTAAATTAGGGTTTTGTAGGAAAAGTCAACTCAACTTTGACCAAGCATAACTTTCTTATACTTTATGAGAAATGACCCATCCAAAGATCATTTTTAAGAGTATGAAATTTCCTACAATCCATCTTCATACCCCAAGATCAATAAATGCACTCACAAGAAGTTACAAATTTGGACATTATAGGTCATTTTTTAAAGTCAACAAAAATACCTTTTTTGCCAAAGCTTATAACTTGAGCATCGAATATCAAATTGATATGAGACAAAAAGGGTTGGTTATAGGACATCTCAAGGTTTCTAAAAAGTCAAAGAACACCTCCAAAAGTTCAAAATTGAAGAAGTTATGCATTGTTGAAGTTGGGCAGTTTTCCAAAATTGCCAAAAGTCAACTATCCCCAAAACATTAAATTTTGTCAAATGCGTCCACTTTTTTCCACTTGATTTGATCTTATCACACTACACACGTGTCCTATCTTCAGCCTTGTGTCCAATTATTAATATTTCTATTTTATTTGATTTTTATTGATTTAATTCATTTTAAATCAATTTAAATCCAAATAAAATCCAAATCTTAATCACTTGGTATCTTTTTTATCATTACAGGTCTTAAATATCATCATGTACACAATCAAATCCGAATCAAGCCATGTTGTGAACAAAATATTGGTTTTTAACAAATTTGGAAGCTTTTTCAATGGAGAATAAAATCAAATCTTGAATCATCAATGCTCATGGATTCAAAGCCCAATTTTTAACCTAATACATTGCTTGATACTTATACAACACAAGGACACGAAATAGAAAACCTGAAGGCTGCAAAAATCATAAGAACAAACTTGAGAAAAAGCTTGAAAAAGTGTAAAACTGAAATCTTGGTTAGAGGCCAATTCAAAGCAAAACCTCCACGCTATCTTCTTGTTGGACATCCATTGAGGCTAAAGCAATCAGAATCAAGCCCTCTCCCTCCCTAAATCACACTGTAAGTTTCCTTGAATATCGCCCTGTACATGAAGACGCAACCTTGGATTCTTGCATCTTTTTGATAAATCATGGACATATTCTTGATCCTTGCATGATTTCCAAGCTATCTGCAGTATTGAATTGTGTTTTTGAAGCCTGTAAAGCCCTACCCGAAACTAGGGTTTGGGTTTCTTGTTTTTAGGCGTTTCAATTTCAGGTAAAACAGGACCAACCATGGACATGGATGGAATCAAGAGGGAGAGACGAGCATGCTGATGTTCTCAAAATTCGTTTCCATGGCCTACATATGATTTTAGGAGACATCTAGGGATTTAGTTGCGGATTAAAATCCGCAGGAAAAATAACCAGAATTCTGTGGGGAAGACGATCACGTGGCCATATCCCATTCGTCCATTCAAAATATTTCGCGCTTATTTTTTGTCTCAGGTATAATAATTGTTTTTTTCATATAATATTTATTGCCTAATCCACTAACAAATAGAAGGCATTGGTCCAGTGGCAAACGCGTTGTGTGGAATCCAATGGGACCTGGGTTCGAATCCCAGGTCCCCAACATATTTCTTGTTATTTTCTTTCAGGCGATCCAGTGTCCCCCATGCCTTGCAACTCACCATACACTCTCATGCCATTAGTGGACAGATGGCCTCCAGGCCAAATCTGATGGCCCAGAATGAAAGACCACCATGTGCTCTAGTCAACAGGCGCGCGTGAGATCCTGAAAAGTCAAAGCAGGCTAGCATATTTGGGTTTGGAAATTGCTGATCTCACATCCTTTTGGGCCCAACACCCCCCTTTTTGGTTATTTCTTTTTCTTTTCATTTATTTATTTATTTGTTTTATATTATTATTATTATTCAAACTAACCAATTAATATTTTCCTTAATAAAATAAAAAAAAAACACAAAAATATGTTTTATTTATTAAAATCAAAATCATCACTTTTATTTTTGTAAATAAATTAATTTAATTGATTTAGCTTTAGTTAGGTATAATTTCAATATTTTTGCAATAATTAAAATTAATGTAGAATATTAGGTTTTAATAATTTTGACCAAATTTATTTTATTTCCTTAAATATAAAAAATCCAAAAATATCCTTTTTTATTAATTAATTAATAATTAGCTTAGGTTTAATTCTTTTTAATTCAAAAAATAACAAAAATGCTTTCTTCAATAAAAAAGGGTCAAAACCCTAAAAAATGCGTCGTTTTAATTTTCTCGCACGTGATCCATATTTATTCCAATATTGTAATTGCTTCCGGAATGTAATAGCTTTTAATTAGGACTTTAATTACTTTATCGCTTTCTTTTATTTTCCGCAATTTAAATTCAAGGGTTTGTTTTTGGCGATGTAAATACCCGACGCCTTGTAATAGTTTAGATTTAATTTCCGCAATTTAAATTCCGCAACTATACACTGTTAGATGTTTGGTAATAGGGAATGCATGACAAGGTCAAATGTATGAACTTAAAATTAACATAGCTCACCCAGGACATGTACAAAGATAAAATTAACCGAAATAACACACTCGCACATGCGCACTCTTAGGGTACACCTCGCTTGGTTGCCTTCGAACGTGGTCATTGAGTATAGGAAGTTTTAGAGGTCGCCCTCTTGTCCAAAGATCATAGTTGCCTCGAAACGGTTGCCTCAGAAAAATGATCTAAGACATTAGAGTTACCGCTAAGGCGTCCTAACATTGCTTTAGTGACCACACGTCCCTTAATCGAATTGACCCTTAAACTCCAACGACGGTGCTACATACTCATTCATAGTGGGATAGCATTGTCTAAAGGACATTTGTATAGATTAATTCCTTTTTCGAGTAGGTAGATGGTTCTTAAGTACTTGCTCCCTCTTTCCAAAACAAAACTTTTCGCACTTACACCTTTCAAACAAAAACTTCTTTCAAACCCACAAACACAAAGAAAAGCAAATTTTGAAAACACAATGAGAAAGTACCTAAGAACCCGTGGATAACCACGGATAGAAAGGGTGCTAACACCTTCCCTTTCTAAAATCTACCCCCCGAACCCGAGAAACATCTCAAAAAAGGAATTTTTCTATGCTTTTTTCCTTTCCGTGTTGGATAAAATAAAAGTCGGTGGCGACTCTTGCTTACCGCGACATTTTGCGAAAACAAACGCAAAACGTAAACCAGCATTCCAAAATAGTCAGTTCTCTTCCCACCGTATCACAGAACTAACGACTCTGCTGGGGACTATTAATAAGTGGGGTACCTTAGGATTAGATCATTGTGTTTTCAATTGTATGCTTTGTATGATTTATATTCGTTGGCTTGTATCGGAGTTCTATAGATCCTAACCCGGATCTGGGGGTACCCTTTAGGTAAGTAGCAATAAACTGTGAGGGAACTGTACGATGTAGACCGATACGGTTGAAGCAGTAGCTACGTTGGTGTGGCACTTTAGATTGTACCGATATCCCTTGTGTTGGAACGAGGAGAATATGGGTAATCTAAGGGGTCATTAAGCACCAACTGACCTTAGAACCTTTAAATTGACCAACTTGGCCATAGAATAGTAGCAGTATGTGTGATCGGTGGATCTGGAACTGACTGTTTAACGCTGGTTCGCGAAATGTCGCGGAAGCAAGAGTCGCCACCGTCTTTTATTTTCTCCAAATGGAAAGGACAAAAGCACAGAAAAATTCCTTATAGAGATTGCTCTCGGTTCGGGAGGTAGGTTATAGAAAGGGAAGGTGTTAGCACCCTTTCTATCCATGGTTATCCATGGGCTCTTAGATACTTGCTCATTGTGTTTTCAAAATTTTTTGTTTGCTTTTCAATTGTGGGTTTTAAAAAAGGTTTCTTTGAAAATTCCAGTTCGACTCTTGTATCGGTCCTCAAGAGTGTTTGAAAATTTGCTTTCAAAAGCTTTTGAAAATGTGTTGGTGTGAAAAGTATTTTTGATTTGGTTTTGAAATTAGAGCAAGTATCTAGAGTCATCTACCTACCCTAAGGAATTCGTCTGTGTAAATGTCCTTAAAAGTAGTGCCATCCCACCATTGAGAGGTAGGTAGCACCACCGTTGGAGGTGTTCGGGTCAATTCGAGGGTTCGGGACATGGTGATCACCGGAGCAATGGGAAGACACCTTAGAAGCTACCCTCATGCCAGGTTCCCGGATCATGAGGACTTACTAAGACATCCTCTACTCGACGATCACCTTTCGAGGCAAGGCAACAGTGAGGCGTACCCTAGGGGTGGTGTGTGATTTGTGTGTCATGTTCATTTATTTTTGTCTTGTCATGTTATTGGTGTTCTACGCTTGTTTTTATTTTGTCATTCATTCTTGCATGCCTTTGATTAACAATTAAAAAGTTGCGAGAAAAGTAAATTCTAAGCTATTACAAATGGCGCGGGTCCACATCGCCAAAATTAAACCAGGACCCGATTTGACAGAAAAATAAAGAATTTAAAAAATGCGAGAAATTAATTACAAGGCTTCGGGAGAGATACATAAATATTTAAACGAAATAAAATAAATATGCGCATAAGAATTAAATCGAAACGAGGGCGTTGGACCCTTTTGGCAAAATTAAAATTACATGTAATTAATTAAAGAAAAAGAAAAGGAGATGTTTTGGTATTTTATGATTTTTTAAGATTTTAAGGAAAAAGAATTAATTAAAATAAATACTAACCCTAATTCTAGTGGCTTTTAATTTATTAAGAAAACATTTGAAGTTTTTAACCTAAAATTAACCCTAATTTTTATATGCAATTTAATTATAAAAATAAATATTTAATTATTTTAATTATTATAAAAGAAAAATAAAAAAGGGATGAAAATTAATTAAACCTAATTCTATGTTTTTTTTTTAGATTTTTATTATGAAAATATTGAATTTAAACCTAATTAATTTACTAAATGAATTAATATAATTTATTTATGAAAATACTAAAACAAAATATTTATTATATTTTTCCTTTTTTCTGATTTTTTTATGGTATTTTTATATTTATGAAAATAATAAAACTAATTAAATAAACAATAATAAAAAGAAGTATAAATAATAAAAAGAATAAAGAAAATAAAAAAACTATGCAAACCTAGGGGGTTCAGACCCCAAATAGGAGGTGAAAGCCCAATATTTCTGAGCCCTTTTGACCTTTTCCAGGAAGCGTGTGATGCATTGACTAGGGCCTACCATGTTCCTTTGATCTTGGCCTTTGAATTCATGAAACTGAACGCGTGGCATGCTTGATGGTGGAGCGTATGGTATGCCCCTTAGGCTGAAACTGCACATAACTATGAATTGAAAAATAATGTGAAAGGAAGTGAGGACCTGGGGCTCGAACCCAGGTCCTTTGGTTTACCAGTCACTAAGCTTGCCAGTGGAGCCAGATGCGCGTGTTGTATATGTAATAACTGAAGAATAATATAATGAGAAAATAATGGTTAGTGGAAATCAGCGCACGAAATTTAAACTAGCCTATCACATCTTGCCACGATATCATCTTCTTCTTCGTGTTTTATTTTTCCTGAAACAAGAATATATTAAGCAACGGTTTTCAAGTGTTCTCTTAAGCCACTTTATGGAAAATAGCGACTAGCTCTAGGACGCTCGTAAATTGAGCGCGATGGTGGCTTCTTCTTCGTCCAGACATGCTGATTACAACTATGGCATCGTGGTAGGCTGATTTTACATTATCTGAAAACCCCTAATTCGAAACTCTGCAAACCCTAAAAAGCAACAATGGCATCTGGGCATATAATGCGTAAAACTTCAATCAAGGCATATGGTTAGCTTGCAAACACTTCACTGATCATGAATATATAAACAAAACGCTATGAATGTGCATGGATGTTAAAACACGATAATGAAAAAAAAAATGGAAAAGTGTGACTTCTGTATACCGTTTCGAAGCGTTAGGATTGATGTTTTTGATTGGAATACGTCCTATAATGCTCAAAGAAGCTAATGGAAACACTATTTTGGCTTGAATCGCCTTGCAAAGGTGTTTTCAGAATTGAGATTTTTTGAAAAAAATGCAAGTTTGTCTAGAGTTTTCTGCGCAGCTTCAATGGTCTCCTTCATTAGGTTTGTATTCAGGCTTAAGTATAGAACCAATTAGGTCAACAAACTTGATCAAAATCTCTTGTATTCATGGTTTATGAGATTTGATTTTCAATCATATTTTTTCCAATCTTTTTCATGCAATTTTGTACCAATCATGATCCAATCAATCCAAATCTTTCCCTATTTAATTTCACACGAATTATTGAGTAGATTTTGTGCACAAAAAGATTGTAAAACCTAGGTTAAATATTTTCCAAGTATTTAATTTGATTTAAATGAATTATTATTAATAAAAATTCAAATAAATAAATAAAAAATGAAGAAATACTTCCCTTTGGGCCAAGTGGTCGTTCACATGCCTTGGATAGTGAATTGTGGAAGAAAAATAGGCCCATTAGCAATTTTAGGTCATTTGAATCAATGTTGACTTTTCAAAATATCCAAAAATTTCCCAACTTCTACAAGGCATAACTTGCTCAATTTTTAAGCTTTTCTCATGTTCTTGGACATTTTGGAAAGGTCTTTGAGTCCTCTAACCAATTCCTTTGGTTCCATGTCATTTTGATTTACCAATCTCAAGTTATGGCCTTTGACTTAAAGTCCCTTTTTGTTGACTTTTGAAAATGACCTATAATGTTGAAATTGATAACTTTTTGTGAGAGCATTTCTTGGACTTGAAGTATGAAGATGAGTTGTAGGAAATGTCTTTCTCTTCAAAATGAGATTTGGGTGGATTTTTTCTGATAATCCATGTGAAAGTTATGCCCTGGTCAATTTACAGTTGACTTTTTCAGCTGTCCAAATAAGGAAACTTTTGCATCTTGATGATTTTTGAGCCAAGCTTTGAGAATCATGATCAAGCATTGATCAAATGATGTTTGTGGCTTCAAAATGATATGTTGACCAAAAATTTGAACTTTTGACTGTCAAATGACCATTTTGCCCCTACAGTTGACTGTAGTGCAATTTAGGGTTTTGACTGTGCAATTTTGAGCTGAATGTCTTGAAACTTGGTATGAGGATGCTTGACCATATTTGTAGGCATATGAGACTTGATTGGACCTTTGGAAACTTCATTTTCTTGATCATAACAA
Source organism: Vicia faba (assembly GCA_948472305.1). Lineage (NCBI taxonomy): Eukaryota > Viridiplantae > Streptophyta > Magnoliopsida > Fabales > Fabaceae > Vicia > Vicia faba. The sequence goes on from OX451737.1 coordinate 1,484,978,591, forward strand.
AAACCCTAGTTTTGACTGCTTAGGAGGCTCTTGCACTGTGCAACCCTTGGGGAATTTTGAAGCTTGACTTGGAATTTTCTTGAAGAATATGGGAGGGCAAATTTTGGGGTACAACAGTTGCCCCTGTTCAATCTTCTTAGACCTGAGGATGCAGATTGGCTGACGTGCCTTTCGTAATCCGAGGGTGGAAGATGATTGAACACTAAAGTGCCCAGAAATTTGCGCTCTCATAGAAGCAGTGTGATGGAAATGGGCTTATAGATGCCATTTGGAGATTGATGGGGGATGATGGGCTTATAGATGCCATCTGGATGTTGATCGCATAAGAGATTCCTTAGCGAGAACCTACATACCTGCAAAAAGAGAAAAGAGTACCTGATATGTTGCAGGAGCTGGTTTTCAGATGCTCGGTACAGATGTGTCCTGACTGGTTACAGGAGCTGAGTCTGGAGCTTCACAAGATGATGAATGAACCAGGGGTGGTTACTACCTTAGCATGAACGGTAAGAGAACCTTGGGTGACTTTAACCTCAACAATGCTCGTTGAGAAAATCTTGGTGGGAATTACCATCTTCGCAGTATCGGGAAGAGAACCAAAGGAAATTATAATCTGAAAGGGAATTACATCTCACGCACCGTCGAGGAGAGAACCATAGGAAATTATAACCTGGAAGGGAATTACATCTCACGCACCGTCGGGGAGAGAACCATAGGAAATTATAATCTGAAAGGGAATTACATCTCACGCACCGTCGGGGAGAGAACCATAGGAAATTATAACCTGAAAGGGAATTACATCTCACGCACCATCGGGGAGAGAACCATAGGAAATTATAACCTAAAAGGGAATTACATCTCACGCACCGTCGGGGAGAGAACCATAGGAAATTATAACCTGAAAGGGAATTACATCTCACGCACCGTCGGGGAGAGAACCATAGGAAATTATAACCTGAAAGGGAATTACATCTCACGCACCGTCGGGGAGAGAACCATAGGAAATTATAACCTGAAAGGGAATTATCACCTCACGCACCGTTGGGGAGAGAACCATAGGAAATTATCACCTGAAAGGGAATTATCACCTCACGCACCGTCGGGGAGGGAACCATAGGAAATTATAATCTCAAAAGGAATTATCACCTCACGCACCGTCGGGGAGGGAACCATAGGAAATTATAACCTGAAAAGGAATTACATCTCACGCACCGTCGGGGAGAGAACCATAGGAAATTATAACCTGAAATGGAATTATCACCTCACGCACCGTCGGGGAGGGAACCATAGGAAATTATAACCTGAAATGGAATTATCACCTCACGCACCGTCGGGGAGGGAACCATTATAACCTGATAACTTCTACTGAGTCTTCATCAGAAAAATCTGTTGGGAGTCGATTTAGCTGGACTAGAGAAGGCCTTGGACTGGATAAGAAATTTTTGGAGTTGATTAACTGACCCGGTCGAGGTCTTGAAATATGATTGAGAACTTTAACTGAATCTTTCCTGAAAGGTAGAGGTCAGTCATATGCCATGCATGATATGGACCAAGCAATGATGTTCTCAACATAAATGAGATTTGTATGATATGATGCGTACATGCATGCTATAATGATGTATGTGAATGTTTATGTATATCTTCGTCTAGAAAAGTAAATCCTTGACGGGTTCCGGGAAGTCACTCCTGGGCTAATGTTGAAGAATAGATTTTTTGCCTCCGCTGGGGGTGATAGCTGCAAGAATATCGGTAGGAGAAGATGACTCCGTTGAGGAATAAACTTGGCGAGTGTAAGATTCCGCGGGGATAAAAATACTCTAGCGACCATGCTGGGGAGTGATACTCTGTGGGGAGAGGGATGCTTTTGCTGAATTGTTGATAGTAACTTGCTGAGGATACCCTTGTTGTACTGGAAGTGCTGATAGACTTCGCTGGGGGTAAGAGAACTTCGTCGGGGACGCTCTTTCCATGGCTTTTGGCTGAGGATAACCCAGTTATATCTTGTTGAGGAAACAACTCTTCGAATAAAGCCGGACGACGCGTTCGTGTTCTGCGAGGGATAAGCTTCCAGAATCTACTGGAGATAAGCTTACTGCTTGGAGAAATGGATTCCAAATTTCCTGGGGAAATTGGATTGGCCTCTCTTGGGGGAGTTTTGAATTGCGGGGGAAAGTGATTCCTTTGAATGTTGATATGCCGCCGGGGAACAATCTTTAGGCCAAGACTGTCGGGGATGCTTGTTAAGAATACGTGTATATGGCTGCTGGGGAATATTGATATCTACTGGAGGGTACTCAATTTCCTTGAGATCTGATAACTCTGCTTGGAGAAGAGTGCACTGCTTGCTGGCTTACTCTCTGGGGAACTAAGATATGCTGGTTATGTTCTTTAGCTGAACCTACCTTGGTACCTTGGAGGACAGAACAATTAGATTGCTTAGACAACTCTTTATTGCCCCTGTTTCTAGTGTCACCTGTAATAAATCCTTTGTTTCGTATGCAAATATTTATGAGTTAGCAAATTATTGTCAATGCATATATCACAAATTGAACCCTGGACGTTCTTCGCAAAACAAAACAGAAAAAGAAAATCAATTGGCACTTTTTAATTGAAAAGTATATTTGTATTGATTTTGAATGGCCTGGAAATAGGCGTTTTGTGTACAAGAGACTGACGTCCTAGTAAGAGAACGTCGCCGAACAAGAGAGTTTATACAAGTTTTGTACAAGAGAAAATAAAACAGCTGTGTGAAATGAATGATCCCACTGGGTTTCAACTCTGCTATTGCCTTTATAACTCCGAGCGTCTCATCACTTGATGACCTTGGTTGAAGGTGAAGCTGACTGATTGATGCCGTCTGAACTTGGTGTAGATACCGGATTCTGGATGCAAAGTGATCCAATGAGACATAGTATTACGCTTTATCCCTAATTTTTGCCTGGACCGCCCTTTCGGGTTTTCAGTCCACCGGGATACCCATTTTTGCCCAAGCCGCGTTTTCAGGTTTTCGACTTGCCGGGTGTACAGATTTTTTCATTTCATCCCTTCATTTTGCCCGAACCCTTTTGGTTCACCGGGAAGCCCTAATTTTTGCCTAGGCATGTCAGCCTAGCGGGTCTTTTTTATGCGTAGTATCTTTTTACTATGTCTGCATTGGCGGGATGTGGAAGGTCGTCAGCATCCATGTTGGTCAATATCATTGCTCCTCCTGAGAACACATGTTTAACCACAAATGGACCTTCGTACGTAGGGGTCCATTTGCCCCTTGGATCACTCTGAGGAAGGATGATTCGCTTGATTACCAGATCCCCAACTTGATATTCCTGAGGTCTGACCTTTTTGTCAAATGCCCTGATCATCCGCTTCTGATACGTCTGACCATGGCAGATAGCAACAAGTCTTTTTTCATCAATAAGGTTGAGCTGATCAAGTCGTGTCTGGATCCAATCATCTTCGTTCAGATTTGCATCCTTCATTATCCGGAGAGAGGGTATTTTCACTTCGATTGGCAAGACTGCCTCCATACCATAAACCAAAGAGAAAGGAGTTGCCCCGGTTGACGTCCTAGCTGAGGTACGGTATCCATGTAGAGCGAATGGTAACATCTCGTGCCAATCTTTATAAGTCACTGTCATCTTCTGCACGATTTTCTTGATGTTCTTATTTGCTGCTTCTACAGCCCCATTCATCTTCGGTCTGTAAGGAGAAGAATTGTGGTGCTGTATCTTGAACTGTTCGCAGAGCTCAGCGATCATCTTATTATTCAGATTGGTACCATTGTCTGTAATAATTCTCTCTGGGACGCCGTACCGACAGATCAGGTTATGCCGAATGAACCGTGCCACAACAGTCTTGGTTACCGTAGCATAGGATGCTGCTTCAACCCACTTCGTAAAATAATCAATCGCCACTAGGATGAAGCGATGCCCATTTGATGCCATAGGTTTGATCTCACCGATCATGTCTATGCCCCACATTGCAAACGGCCACGGCGCAGTCAGAACATTCAGGGGAACTGGAGGAACATGCACCTTGTCTGCATAAATCTGGCACTTATGGCATGTCCTGGAATGTTAGTAGCAGTCAGCTTCCATTGTGGACCAGTAATATCCTGCCCGTAAGATTTTCTTAGCCATAGTGTGCCCACTGGAATGTGTACCAAAGGTCCCTTCATGTAGCTCTTCCATGATCCTTTCTGCTTCAGTCTTATCCACACAGCGCAGTAAGGTTGAATCATGGTTTCGCTTGTACAAGATACTGTTGCTAAGGAAGAACTTCACTGCGAACCTTCTCAGGAATTTCTTATCGTTGACAGATGCACCTTCAGGGTATTCCTGAGCTTACAGATATCTCTTCACCTCATGGTACCAAGGTTTCTCAGTCACCAACTCAGTCTCGAGATCACAACAGTATGCCGGTTCGTCCAGTTTCCAGATGATGATTCGGGGAGCCTCATTATCCCATTTGACCTTGAACATAGAAGCCATTGTAGCTAACGCGTCCGCCAGCTGATTATCCTCTCTTGGGAAATGTTCAAAGGTTATCTTCGTGAAGTGGGGGATCAAGGTCAACACACATTCTCTGTAAGGAATAAGATTCGGATGTTTCGTATCCCACTCTCCTTTGATCTGATTGATCACAAGAGCGGAATCTCCGAAGACACTCAGAAACTTGATCCTTAGGTCGATCGCAACTTGAAGACCCATGATGCACGCCTCATACTCCGCCATGTTGTTGGTACAGTTGAAACATAGCCGGGCAGTGAGTGGAGTATGAGTGCCTTGTGGAGATATGATTATGGCGCCGATACCGTTACCCCAGGCATTGGAGGCTCCGTCAAAGTGCATAGACCATCGGGATCCTGGTTCAGGTCCTTCATCCGGTCCAGGTACTTCACAATCAGTTACAATCATGATGCTTTCATCCGGAAACTCGAAGTTCATTGACTGATAATCATCTACGGCCTGATGTGCCAAGTGGTCTGCCAATACACTTCCCTTGATGGCTTTCTGGGTTGTATACTGGATGTCGTATTCCGTCAAGATCATTTGCCATCTTGCAATTCTCCCAGACAGAGCAGGCTTTTCGAATATGTATTTTATAGGATCCATCTTTGAGATCAATAAGGTAGTGTGAGTCAGCATATACTGTCTCAGCCGGTGAGCAGCCCATACCAAAGCGCAACAAGTTTTCTCAAGCAGTGAGTATCGGGTCTCACAGTCGGTAAACTTTTTGCTAAGGTAATAAATGGCATGCTCTTTTCGGCCAGACTCGTCATGTTGCCCCAGCACACACCCCATTGAGTTGTCCAGCACTGTTAGATATAGTATCAGAGGTCTCCCTTCAACCGGTGGCATAAGGATAGGTGGTTCTTGGAGATACTCCTTGATTTTGTCAAAAGCAGCCTGACATTCATCGTTCCAACGTACTACCTGATCTTTCTTCAGCAGCTTGAAGATTGGCTCACAGGTAGCAGTTAGGTGTGAGATGAATCGAGCAATGTAATTCAGGCGTCCTAAAAAGCCTCTGACCTCTTTCTCTGTCCTGGGAACTGGCATCTCTTGAATAGCTTTGACCTTAGCAGGGTCCACTTGAATACCTTTATCACTGACCACGAAGCCTAGCAACTTTCCCGATCTTACCCCGAAGGTGCACTTGTTCGGGTTCAACCTCAGCTTGTACAGTTTCAACCGGTCAAACAGTTTCTGTAGATGATCTAGATGCTCTTCCTCAGTCTGGGACCTTGCGATCATATCGTCCACATACACTTCTATCTCATGATGGATCATGTCATGAAATAAAGCAACCATGTCACGTTGGTAGATTGCCCCAGCGTTCTTCAACCCGAATGGCATGACCTTGTAGCAGAAGGTGCCCCACTGAGTAACAAATGTAGTCTTTTCCATGTCTTCAGGTGCCATCTTGATCTGATTGTAACCTGAAAAGCCATCCATGAAAGAGAACACCTTATGCTGAGCTGTATTGTCAACAAGGACATCAATGTGAGGTAAGGGGAAGTCATCCTTGGGGCTGGCTCTGTTCAGATCCCTGTAGTCGACGCACATTCTGACCTTACCGTCCTTCTTTGGTACCGGCACCACATTAGCAACCCACTGAGGATAAGAAGTCACTGCAAGGAACCCGACGTCAAACTGTTTCATAACCTCGGCCTTGATCTTCTCAGACATCTCTGGACGCATCCGACGGACCTTTTGCTTAACTGGAGGGCAGTCTTCCTTAGTTGGCAAGTGATGGACCACAATATCGGTATCCAACCCTGGCATGTCTTCGTAGGACCAGGCGAAGATCTCCATATAATCATGTAGCATCTGAGTCAACCGTTGCTTCACGCTGAGCTCTAGGTTGGCACCAATCTTTACCTCTTTCCTGTCTGCCTCAGTACCCAAGTTTATGGTTTCCACTGGCTCTTCGTGGGGTTGAATTTCCCTCTCTTCCTGAAGCAACAGTCTTGCAAGCTCACCAGGCACTTCGCAATCATCTTCACCTTCGTCTTCGGCTAAGTTGATCGGATTTTCGAAGTCGTAATTGGCAGTAGCAGAGTTGTTATCAGTGAGATCCAGAGTGGATTGAAACCTGTATGAGTGTGTGTGTGTGTGTAAATACAGCTGTTTTGAAATATATGTAAAAGAAAGAAAGACAGAAAAGGAGCATAAGATTTGTAATGCGAGAAAACGTCCAAGATTTTCATTCATGATATATGAAATGACAATTTATATGCCCTCACAAATGACACCACGGTGCCTCGGGTAAGACACCGGGCCAAAGAGTTTATTATTGTTTATTACAAAATAACGAAACAAAGAAATTTATTACTGCGTCACAAAGGAAACAGGAGTATGGTCTTTAGCAATCCAGTTGTTCAATCCGCCTTCGGTCGTCGGATAGATCCAGCTATTGAATTCAGCTTCGTCCACTTCATTGTCTTCCCCAACAGCATTCACTCCTGGATTTGTAATGAACACAGGAGGTCTTCTGATCTTCGCCTTCCGCATAGCTTGCTGACCCTCTGCAGTAAAACCCAGCCCGAATTTGTCAGTCTTCTGTGTAAAGTCTGGAAGCCTGCCCCAGTTAGCACTTTCACCTTTCTGAACCACAGCCCGGGCATCCTTCAGGGAGGCCATCTTCAAAGGAACAATTTCTTCTGCTGCTGTTTCTGTTGCTGCTGTAATTGGAAGCACCTCCTCGAAATGCTGAAAGGGGGTTTCAATAAACTCCCCGTCCATCTCAATGTATCTGAAGGAGTTCAGGTGGCTCACCATATATTCCTCTTCTCCTTGCACAGTGACGATCTTCCCTCTGACGGGGTACTTCAGCTTCTGGTGCAAGGTAGAGGTCACTGCCCCAGCCTTATGTATCCAAGGTCGACCCAATAGACAAGAGTAAGATGGACGGATATCCATCACATGAAAAGTAGAGTCAAACACCTGAGAACCCACACGAATCGGAATGTCAACCTCTCCATGAACCATCCTTTTTGAACCGTCAAAGGCTCTGACGATGATATTACTGGGTTTTAATTCCAGGCCTTCACAATCTAGACGGTCTAAAGCCTTCTTGGGTAGCACATTCAAGGACGAACCAGTATCCACCAACACATGTGCCAAGGTAGTGCCCCTGCATTCGATAGAGACATGCAGAGCATCATTATGGTCTCTTCCTTTCGCAGTCAGGTCAGCATCTGAGAAACCCAAGCCATTATCCGCTGTCAGATTTGCTACGCAATCAGTGAACTGGACTGCAGATGTCTCATGTGGCACATGGGCCGTCTTGAGGAACGAGATTAAGGCCTTAGCATGGGCCTCGGAACACAGCAATAAAGAAAGCATGGAGATTTTGGAGGGCGTGTGCCCCAGCTGTTCCACAACATTGAAGTCACTCTTCTTTATAATTTTCAGAATCTCCTCCATTTCTTGTTGGGAGGCTTCAGCAGTTACAGGTATAGGTGCCTCCATCTGGGCAGGCTCAACTTCAATTCCTTTGCCCCGGGCATTGGATGACTCGGCAGCAGGAGAAACAACTTGATCAGCAATAGGAATAGGTACACTTGTAGGGGTTATAAGAAGTGGTCTTCGAGCGGCGGGCGGTGCAATGTCAGGCGAGAAGAGCCTGCCACTGCGGGTGACTTTGGCTGGGCCAGTGATATCACAGATGATGGCACCAGCGTTGAACTCTTGTTTAATCCCATTTACATACACATCTGCCCCATAATGCCAGGGGACAGCTTTATCAGATACATAGGGCAGGGGCCCCAGAACAGTGATGACCACAGGTGCAACGGTCATGATTTGAACAGGCTTCTTCGGGGGAGCCTTGATTGGATTATTGAATATGGTAACCACAGAAACTTCTTCCACCGGAACCAACTGAACAACAGACTTCTTAAAAAGAATCTCCTTGCTATCCATTAGGCTTTGGATGCCTGACTTCAGCAAGGGACAACCAGATAGGGACACAGCACAGAACAGGCAACCCTCACTGCAACCCGGAAATAAACCGGCCAGCAGCAGGTTCTTCTTGACAGTCTTCAGAGGAGTGGCTAGATCATCCACAGAAACAGCATAAACATCTTCGTCAACAGCATTTACCCCGTGCTGAGGCATATGAGCAGTAACTACATTCGGCCTCTCGGGCGCTTCGAACTGTATCTCCTTCGCGTCGATAAGGTCTTGCACCTTACTTCTTAATGCCCAACAGTCATCAGTAGAATGCCCTGGGCTATCTGAATGGTAAGCACAACGAGCATTCGGGTTGTACTTAGGAGATGCAGTATTTGGGAACTTTGGCGCCTCTCTGGCAGTCACTAAATTGGTGGATAGCAACTGTGGCAAGATCTGCGTTAGGGTCATGCTTAACCGGGTAAATTCTCTCCGGGGTCTTTCAGCCCTTTGAGGATTGTTTGGCCGGGGGGCGGCAGCAAGCTTAGCAATCATTACCGCACTGACAGATTGGCGGCGCTCAGGTCTCTCTGATCTCTTGGAACCATACACGGCACTAGCCTCCTTCTTGAAGGGTTTCTTCTCAGAACTGGACGATGCACCCTTTGGAATTTTTCCAGACTTTAACCCAGCTTCAATTCTCTCTCCAGTCAGAATCAAATCAGTGAACCCTGCAGACGAATTCCCAATGAGATGGTTGGAAAATGGCCCAGATAGGGTTCCCAAGAACATGTCTACTAACTCCCGATCAGTCAACGGAGGCTGCACCCTGCCAGCCAGGTCTCTCCACTTCTGAGCGTACTCCTTAAAACCTTCACTTGAACCTAACGACATACCCTGGAGTTGGGTACATGTAGGGGCAAGGTCGGCATTATATTGATACTGCTTATAGAAAGCAGTAGCCAACTCCTCCCAGTTACGAACCTTGGTCCCATCCAGCTGATAGAACCATTCGAGATGAGTCCCTGAAAGACTCTCCTGGAAGAAGTGGATCCACAAATTCTTATCCGCAGAGTACGGTTGAATTTTCCGAACATAGGACCTGAGATGTAGCTTGGGACAAGACGCCCCGTCATATTTAGTGAAAGATGGTGCTTTGAACTTCCGAGGAATAATCACACCAGTAGACAAACCCAGATCTCCAAAATCCAGCCCCGGTACCTGTTGAATCTCCATAGCATTCAACCTATCCTCCAGTTGCTTGTAACGGTCTTCTGCCGGAGGGTACTGCTCTTCATCAAAATCAGTCTCGTTGTCGGAGACTACCGGACTAGGAACCCTTGCTTCTGCCTGAGGAGTACTCTTGCCAACAGAAGAACCAGCCTCTTCATGCTGCAAAGTATTGCCAAACCTTCGGCCCGAGTTGAACAGAACAGTCCTTCTCTTCTTCTTCTTCTCCTTCTTCAGGAGCATAGCCTTCAGCTCTTCTTGGCCTTGAGCCAAACCCTTGATTAATTCCTGAAACTGCGCATTCTGCGCCTGAAGAGCCTTGATGGATGTCTCAGTTGATGACGAGTCGGGATTCATGATGCTGAAATAAACAGCGAAGAACTGTAAGCAACCTGAAAAGAGGAAAAACCTGCTATGCACATGATGTATGAAATGCGTATGAATTATGTTTTCAAAGACAACCGGGAATCAACTTTGTAAACAAAAAGGTACACACTTCATTAGATTCAACTTTGAAACTGAAATTATTCAACAGGTTGCCCTTAGGCGTTACATGAAAGGAAATACTGAAAAGGAAATAAAACTGTAACAGCACATCTGGAGCTCCTTATTGATCCCATGGTTTCCTCTTCTCAGTACGGATGTAGGCATTCAGAGCTCTCTCATTCTCCAACTGTTTTGTCAGCTTCTGGATCTTTGATTCCTACTCGTTGAACTTTTCCCGGTAAGAATCCCGCTCTTCTCGTAGTTGCAACCAAGATCTCTTCAATGTCTCATAATCAGTAGGTATCTGAGGAGGAAGGACAGTTGGAGGAACACCATCTTTGTCAGGACACTCAAGAATGACGGGTCTGACAGCTTCATACGGCATACCTAACTTCTGAGCACGGATGCGAACCCATTTGTAGTAGGCTTCCATAGGTAAAGAGGTCTTCGGCCCTAACTCTTGTGGGTCAGCTTTATGAACTTTGTCCCAAGCCTTGATGAACCTACGACGTAGCTCGTCACTATCCACCTGAAATTCAAAACTGATGTGAGGCACCAACATCTCATGGGGGCCTGCTCTTCTTGCTCTTCCAAACTGACGGAGTGCTAGACATGGATTGTAAGAGATCCCTCCTTGGGTACCAATCAAAGGAACATTAGGGTATTCCCCGCATCGATCAATAATAGCTATCTCATCCAAACCTCTGCAAGTCAAAATGATGTCTTTGTCGGTGAGAGACATTAACCTGTGAGCCCAACCTCTTCCTTCTTGGTTCTTCAGTACGAACTTGGGGAGGTGCGAAATAAACCACCTCACCAACAAGGGGATACAACACCATAAGGTTCCTCGTCTTCGGGTAGTACGGGCATGAAGTTGTTGCAAGATGTCACCCAAGAGAGTGGGCACAAGATTCTGAGACATAAAGATCCTTATGGAAGTGACATTGATGAAGTTGTCAGGATTAGGAAACGGGACTAACCCATAGATTAGGAGAGCCAAGATGTCTTCATATGCCCTAAAGTCCAGGTCATTCCAGAAACTGTTAGCTTTACCAATCAGAAACTTGGCCAAGAAACCCTTAACTCCGCTTCTAGTTACCCAGTTGTCTGTTACCTCTTGATGGGTCAAAGGAAGAGCTGCAGCAATATCCTCAAGCCTGAGGGTCTTTTCCCAACCAGTAAAGGGAGTCTGATCCAAGATAGGGATACCAAGCAAATCAGAGAACTCTTCCAGGGTAGGGACCAGCTGGAAGTCTTGAAAGGTGAAGCACTGGTACAGAGGGTCATAGAACTGGGTCAGGACACTCATCAACTGTTGATCCTGCTTTGCAGTGACTAAACTGAGAAGGGAACCATGCCTCTGAATGAAGGAAGTGGTATTTGGAATTCTGCTAACCAACTCATCAAGCAACTCAGGTGAACGAACAAAGTTGAACCGGATAGTATTCCTTCGCACAGGCATCATGATGTCCTATAAAACAGAGCAAAGGTGAAACCCTCTTGTCTTTGAAATGGTCAGTCCTTATGCAGGATGCATGCAATGCTCATGATGCTATGATGTTATGATAAAGCACACCACATATAGATACAAAGGCAAACATGGTAAGGCACACAAGTCACACAAGGCAAGCCCCTAAAGTTTAGGCCAGCATGAGGTCTAGGTACTACCCTCTTTCAGTTTGTTGGTTCATACCTGTCCTAATCAAAGTAACCGGGTTCTTAGAGGATCCCAATATCATTGACTACCCTCAATCGGTCATAACTCCAGCATCGCAATCTTTTCTTGCGGCCAGAACCATCACGAGAGTTTAGCCTCAATGGGCGTAGCATACTGCTACAATTCTAAAGGCCAAGTTGTGTCAATTAAGGTTCTAAGGTTGTTGGTGCTTAATGACTCCTTAGAAGACCCATATTCTCCTCGTTGCGACACAAGGGATATCGGTACAGACCAAGGTGCCACACCAACGTAGCCACTGCTTCACCTGTGTCGGTCTACGCCGGACAGGTCCCTCACAGCTTATGCTACCTAAACAGGGTATCCCCAGATCCGGGTTAGGATCTATGTAACTCCGATGCAACCCACAATAGTAAAGCAAGCAAATCAATACAATTGAAAACACAGTTATAAACTAGCCCTAAGGTACACCTCACTTTAAGTTTGTTCCCCAGCAGAGTCGCCAGTTCTGTGATCGGTGGATCTGGAACTGACTGTTTAACGCTGGTTCGCGAAATGTCGCGGAAGCAAGAGTTGCCACCGTCTTTTATTTTCTCCAAATGGAAAGGACAAAAGCACAGAAAAATTCCTTATAGAGATTGCTCTCGGTTCGGGAGGTAGGTTATAGAAAGGGAAGGTGTTAGCACCCTTTCTATCCATGGTTATCCATGGGCTCTTAGATACTTGCTCATTGTGTTTTCAAAATTGTTTGTTTGCTTTTCAATTGTGGGTTTTAAAAAAGGTTTCTTTGAAAATTCCAGTTCGACTCTTGTATCGGTCCTCAAGAGTGTTTGAAAATTTGCTTTCGAAAGCTTTTGAAAATGTGTTGGTGTGAAAAGTATTTTTGATTTGGTTTTGAAATTAGAGCAAGTATCTAGAGTCATCTACCTACCCTAAGGAATTCGTCTGTGTAAATGTCCTTAAAAGTAGTGCCATCCCACCATTGAGAGGTAGGTAGCACCACCGTTGGGGTGTTCGGGTCAATTCGAGGGTTCGGGACATGGTGATCACCGGAGCAATGGGAAGACACCTTAGAAGCTACCCTCATGCCAGGTTCCCGGATCATGAGGACTTACTAAGACATCCTCTACTCGACGATCACCTTTCGAGGCAAGGCAACAGTGAGGCGTACCCTAGGGGTGGTGTGTGATTTGTGTGTCATGTTCATTTATTTTTGTCTTGTCATGTTATTGGTGTTCTACGCTTGTTTTTATTTTGTCATTCATTCTTGCATGCCTTTGATTAGCAATTAAAAAGTTGCGAGAAAAGTAAATTCTAAGCTATTACAAATGGCGCGGGTCCACATCGCCAAAATTAATCCAGGACCCGATTTGACAGAAAAATAAAGAATTTAAAAAATGCGAGAAATTAATTACAAGGCTTCGGGAGAGATACATAAATATTTAAACGAAATAAAATAAATATGCGCATAAGAATTAAATCGAAACGAGGGCGTTGGACCCTTTTGGCAAAATTAAAATTACATGTAATTAATTAAAGAAAAAGAAAAGGAGATGTTTTGGTATTTTATGATTTTTTAAGATTTTAAGGAAAAAGAATTAATTAAAATAAATACTAACCCTAATTCTAGTGGCTTTTAATTTATTAAGAAAACATTTGAAGTTTTTAACCTAAAATTAACCCTAATTTTTATATGCAATTTAATTATAAAAATAAATATTTAATTATTTTAATTATTATAAAAGAAAAATAAAAAAGGGATGAAAATTAATTAAACCTAATTCTATGTTTTTTTTTAAGATTTTTATTATGAAAATATTGAATTTAAACCTAATTAATTTACTAAATGAATTAATATAATTTATTTATGAAAATACTAAAACAAAATATTTATTATATTTTTCCTTTTTTCTGATTTTTTTATGGTATTTTTATATTTATGAAAATAATAAAACTAATTAAATAAACAATAATAAAAAGAAGTATAAATAATAAAAAGAATAAAGAAAGTAAAAAAACTATGCAAACCTAGGGGGTTCAGACCCCAAATAGGAGGTGAAAGCCCAATATTTCTGAGCCCTTTTGACCTTTTCCAGGCAGCGTGTGATGCATTGACTAGGGCCTACCATGTTCCTTGGATCTTGGCCTTTGAATTCATGAAACTGAACGCGTGGCATGCTTGATGGTGGAGCGTATGGTATGCCCCTTAGGCTGAAACTGCACATAACTATGAATTGAAAAATAATGTGAAAGGAAGTGAGGACCTGGGGCTCGAACCCAGGTCCTTTGGTTTACCAGTCACTAAGCTTGCCAGTGGAGCCAGATGCGCGTGTTGTATATGTAATAACTGAAGAATAATATAATGAGAAAATAATGGTTAGTGGAAATCAGCGCGCGAAATTTAAACTAGCCTATCACATCTTGCCACGATATCATCTTCTTCTTCGTGTTTTATTTTTCCTGAAACAAGAATATATTAAGCAACGGTTTTCAAGTGTTCTCTTAAGCCACTTTATTGAAAATAGCGACTAGCTCTAGGACGCTCATAAATTGAGCGCGATGGTGGCTTCTTCTTCGTCCAGACATGCTGATTACAACTATGGCATCGTGGTAGGCTGATTTTACATTATCTGAAAACCCCTAATTCGAAACTCTGCAAACCCTAAAAAGCAACAATGGCATCTGGGCATATAATGCGTAAAACTTCAATCAAGGCATATGGTTAGCTTGCAAACACTTCACTGATCATGAATATATAAACAAAACGCTATGAATGTGCATGGATGTTAAAACACGATAATGAAAAAAAAATGGAAAAGTGTGACTTCTGTATACCGTTTCGAAGCGTTAGGATTGATGTTTTTGATTGGAATACGTCCTATAATGCTCAAAGAAGCTAATGGAAACACTATTTTGGCTTGAATCGCCTTGCAAAGGTGTTTTCAGAATTGAGATTTTTTGAAAAAAATGCAAGTTTGTCTAGAGTTTTCTGCGCAGCTTCAATGGTCTCCTTCATTAGGTTTGTATTCAGGCTTAAGTATAGAACCAATTAGGTCAACAAACTTGATCAAAATCTCTTGTATTCATGGTTTATGAGATTTGATTTTCAATCATATTTTTTCCAATCTTTTTCATGCAATTTTGTACCAATCATGATCCAATCAATCCAAATCTTTCCCTATTTAATTTCACACGAATTATTGAGTAGATTTTGTGCACAAAAAGATTGTAAAACCTAGGTTAAATATTTTCCATGTATTTAATTTGATTTAAATGAATTATTATTAATAAAAATTCAAATAAATAAATAAAAAATGAAGAAATACTTCCCTTTGGGCCAAGTGGTCGTGCACATGCCTTGGATAGTGAATTGTGGAAGAAAAATAGGCCCATTAGCAATTTTAGGTCATTTGAATCAATGTTGACTTTTCAAAATATCCAAAAATTTCCCAACTTCTACAAGGCATAACTTGCTCAACTTTTAAGCTTTTCTCATGTTCTTGGACATTTTGGAAAGGTCTTTGAGTCCTCTAACCAATGCCTGTGGTCCCATGTAATTTTGATTTACCAATCTCAAGTTATGGCCTTTTACTTAAAGTCCCTTTTTGTTGACTTTTGAAAATGACCTATAATGTTGAAATTGATAACTTTTTGTGAGAGCATTTCTTGGACTTGAAGTATGAATATGAGTTGTAGGAAATGTCTTTCTCTTCAAAATGGGCTTTGGGTGGAATTTTTCTGATAATCCATGTGAAAGTTATGCCCTGGTGAATTTACAGTTGACTTTTTCAACTGTCCAAATAAGGAAACTTTTGCATCTTGATGATTTTTGAGCCAAGCTTTGAGAATCATGATCAAGCATTGATCAAATGATGTTTGTGGCTTCAAAATGATATGTTGACCAAAAATTTGAACTTTTGACTGTCAAATGACCATTTTGCCCCTACAGTTGACTGTAGTGCAATTTAGGGTTTTGACTGTGCAATTTTGAGCTGAATGTCTTGAAACTTGGTATGAGGATGCTTGACCATATTTGTAGGCATATGAGACTTGATTGGACCTTTGGAAACTTCATTTTCTTGATCATAACAAAAACCCTAGTTTTGACTACTTAAGAGGCTCTTGCACTGTGCAACCCTTGGGGAATTTTGAAGCTTGACTTGGCATTTTCTTGAAGAATATGGGAGGGCAA
This sequence comes from Vicia faba, assembly GCA_948472305.1. Taxonomy (NCBI): domain Eukaryota; kingdom Viridiplantae; phylum Streptophyta; class Magnoliopsida; order Fabales; family Fabaceae; genus Vicia; species Vicia faba. The sequence goes on from OX451737.1 coordinate 1,484,994,567, forward strand.
ATTTTGGGGTACAACAGTATGCTACACTCATTGAGACTAAACTCTCGCTATGATTTCGGCCGCAAGAAAAGGTTGCTAAACTGGAATTATGACCGATTGAGGGTAGTCAGTGATATTGAGATCCTCTAGAACCTGATTACTATTTTTAGGACAGGTTTAAACCAACTGAACTGAAAGAGGGTAGTACCTAAGCTCCTTGCCAGCCTGAAATCTAAGGGCTCTCTGTGTGACTTGTGTGCCTTTACCATGTTTGCTTTTTGTGGATACTTGTGGTGTGCTTACTACCATGACATCATGACATCATAACATTGCATACATCTTGCATTGGACTAACCTATTTCAAAGACAGGAGGGATTCATCTTTGCTCTGTTTTGTAGGTCATCATGATGCCCATGCATAGGAATACCATCCGGATTAACTTTGTCCAGGTTCCCACTATGCTTAAAGATTTGGTTGTAAGGATGCCAGATACTAATTCCTTCATCAGAAGACATGGGCATCTTCTTAGTTTGGTCACCTCCCAGATGGATGAACAGATGATGAAAGTCTTGGTCCAATTCTATGATCCGCTGTACCATTGTTTTAATTTCCAGGACTACCAGCTGGTTCCCACCCTAGAAGAATTCTCTGAGTTGCTCAGTATCTCTATTCTGGAACAGACCCCGTTTACTGGTTGGGAGAAGATTCTTAGGCCCGAAGAAATTGCTGCAGCCCTTCATTTGACCAAAGAAGAGGTAATGGCTAATTGGGAGACTAGAAGTGGAGCAAAGGGCTTTCTGACTAAGTTCTTAGTTGGCAAGGCTAACTATTTCTGGGATAGTCTAGATTTCAAGGCATTCGAGGATATTCTGGCTCTTCCGATATATGGCTTGGTATTGTTTCCGAACTCTGACTCCTTTGTTAATGTGAATGCGATAAAGATCTTCATCTCTCGGAATCCGGTACCCACTCTCTTGGGTGACATTCTTCATCAGCTCTATGCTCGTACTGCCCGAAAGCGGGGAACCTTGATGTGCTGTGCTCCCTTATTGGCAAGGTGGTTTATTTTGCGCCTTCCCAAGTCAGTGCTGAAGAACAAAGAAGGCATGGGCTGGGCTTATAGAGTGATGTCTCTCTCTCATAATGACATCATCTGGACTCTCAAGGGTATGGACGAGGTGACTGTCATTGATCGTTGTGGAGAGTACCCTAATGTTCCACTGATAGGGACCCATGGAGGAATTTCTTACAACCCATACTTAGCTCTACGTCAGTTTGGGCGTGCCAGAAGAGAAGGACCTCATGAATTGTTAATGCCTAACATCATCTTTGATTTTCAAGGGGATAGCGACGAGCAACGTCGTAGATTCATAAGGGCTTGGGATAGAGTTCACCAATCTGATCCACATGAGCTGGGCCCAAAGACTTCACTTGCGATGGAGCCATATCTTAGATGGGTCCGTATCCGTGCCCAGAAGCTGGGTATGCCATATGAAGCCGTCCGACCTGTCACTCTTAAAGTTGCTAATGAAGAAGGAGTTCTTCCAACCAACCTCCATCCTTATATGCCCACTGACATTGGGGAACTGAAAAGGTCTTGGATGCAACTAAGGGAAGAATGGGATTCTTACCGAGAGAGGTTCAACGAGCAAGAGCAGAAGATCCAGAAGTTGACTAGACAGTTGGAGAACGAGCGAATTCTCAACGACTATGTCCGCACTGATAAAAAGAGACCATGGGAGCGTTGATTGACCCTTGATGATTTCCTTTCCAGTTTTTATTTACTTTTCAGTATTTCCTTTCATGTAACGCCCTGAGGGCATCAGTTGAACAAATTGAATTCCAAAGTTTTTCTAATAAAGTGTGTTTCCTTTCTGGTTTACAAATTTGAATCTCTTGACTGTCTTTGAAATCATAATCATATGCATTTCATCCCATGCACTTCATAAACAGGTACCCATTACAGGTCTCTTATCTTCTTCGCTGTTTATTTCAACACTCATCATGTCTGCTGAACCTTCAACTGAGCAAGCCATCAAGGCCCTCCAGGCCCAGAATGCCCAATTTCAAGAGCTGTTCATGAATCTAGCTAAGGGTCAGCAAGATCTGAAGACCCTGATTCTGAAAGAGAAAAAGAAGAAGAAGAAGAGGACCATCATGTTTAACACAGGGCACAGGTTTGGAAACAGGCTACAGAATGAAGTTGATCTGACCACCTCGTCTGGAGGGAAAGATAGTCAAGAGGAAAGGAGGGCTCCTAGCCCAGTGGTCTCTGACAACGAGACGGACTACGACGAAGAACAGTATCCTCCAGCTGAGGACAAATACAAGCAACTGGAAGACCGATTGAGTGCTATGGAAGTTCAAAAGGTGCCTGGTCTGGACTTCGGTGATCTAGGTCTATCATCTGGGGTGGTGATTCCCCACAAATTCAAAGCACCAGCCTTTGCTAAGTATGACGAAGTTTCTTGTCCGAAGCTACACCTCCGGTCATATGTGAGGAAGATTCAGCCGTACGCCGCTGATAAGAACCTATGGATCCATTTCTTTCAAGACAGTCTCTCAGGGACTCAGCTTGAATGGTTCTATCAGTTGGACGGAACCAGTATTCGCAGTTGGGAAGACTTGGCTACTGCTTTCTACAGGCAGTATCAGTACAACTCCGACCTCGCTCCTACGCGTACCCAACTCCAGGGTATGTCAATGGGAACGGGTGAAGGATTCAAAGATTATGCTCAGAAGTGGAGGGACCTTGCCGGCAGAGTGCAACCACCCTTGGCTGATCGGGAGCTTGTGGACATGTTTCTAGGAACCCTGTCTGGTCCATTTTTCAACCATATGATTGGAAGCTCTTCGTCTGGGTTTACAGAGCTTATTTTGATCGGTGAGAGGATTGAGGCTGGTATTAAGGCTGGTAAGATACAAAAGGGTGCCTCATCAAGCACTGAGAAGAAGCCCTTTAAGAAAGAGTCCAGTGTTGTCTACAGTGCAAGAAGACAGAATAGACCTGAACACCGCCAAGCTGTTAATGCGGTTGTTATTTCAAAACCTGCTGGTGCTCCTCAGTACAACAATCAACAAAAGGACGAGAGACCTCGAAGGCAATTCACTCGTCTCAGCATGACCTTATCTCATATTCTACCACAGTTGCTGAAGACCAACCTGGTGATTCCAAAGGAAGCCCCGAAGAATCCAAATACAACGTCACCAAAGTACAACCCTAATTCCCGTTGCGCTTTTCACTCTGATAGTCCGGGGCATAATACAGATGATTATTGGGTTTTGAAGAACAAGGTACAAGACTTGATAGATGCGAAGGAGATCGAGTTCGGAGCACCAGAGAAGCCTAAACAAGATGCAGGGGTGAATGCTATCAGGGATGACGACGATGAAGAGTTTGATATCGACAGTTGGATCTATCCTACTACCAACGGTGGACTAAGCAACTGGACAGCGAAGGATTCTATGCTCGTTTCAGTTATCACCCAGTAATGAAACTTTTTGTTTTGAATATGTAACAGACAATGTTTGAAACTTTATGGCCCGATGTCTTACCCGGGGCACCGTGGCTTCATTTGTGAGGGCTTTATGTGTGTCATTTTCATATATCATTAATAAAAGCATTGGAGGTTCTTGCATTTCAAATTTTGTGCTCCTTGTTTTTCTTTATTATATATTGCAAAACAACTATTTTACACACACTGACATATACAGGTCCACATCCACTCTGGATCTCACTGGTAATGACTCTGCTACTGCCAGTTATGACTTTGAAAATCCGATCAACTTAGCCGAAGACGAAGGTGAAGATGATTGCGAAGTGCCTGGTGAACTTGCAAGACTGTTACTCCAGGAAGAGAGGGTTATTCAGCCACATGAAGAGCAGGTGGAAACAGTGAATCTGGGTACTGAGACAGATAAGAAAGAGGTTAAGGCCGGTTCAAATCTGGAGCTTAGTGTGAAACGACTGTTGATTCAGATGCCGCGTGACTATGTTGATATCTTTTCCTAGTCTTATGAAGACATGCCTAATTTAGATACTGATATTATGGTTCATCGTCTGCCTACCAAGGATGACTGTCCTCCAGTAAAACAGAAGGTCCTCCGAATGCGCCCAGAGATGTCTGAGAAAATCAAGGCTGAGGTTATGAAACAATTTGACGCCGGTTTTCTAGAAGTTACTTCTTACCCTCAGTGGGTGGCCAATGTAGTTCCTGTTCCAAAGAAGGATGGTAAGGTCCGGATGTGTGTTGACTATAGGGATTTGAACAGGGTGAGCCCCAAGGATGATTTCCCTCTACCTCATATCGACGTTCTGGTTGACAACACCGCTTAGCACAAAGTCTTTTCCTTTATGGATGGTTTCTCCGGTTATAATCAGATAAAAATGGCTCCCAAAGACATGGAGAAGACAACTTTTGTTACTCATTGGGGTACCTTTTGCTACAAGGTCATGCCTTTCGGGTTGAAGAATGCTGGGGCAACATATCAGCGTGCCATGGTTGCTTTGTTTCATGACATGATCCATCATGAGATTGAAGTATACGTCAACAATATGATTGCAAGGTCCCAGACTGAGGAAGAACATCTCGACCATCTACAGAAGCTGTTTGACAGGTTGAAGTTGTACAAGCTGAGGTTAAACCCAAACAAGTGCATCTTTGGGGTGAGATCTGGTAAGCTACTGGGGTTCGTCGTAAGCAACAAAGGTATTCAAGTGGATCATGCCAAAGTGAAAGCTATACAGGAGATGCCAGCTCCCAAAACAGAGAAAGAAGTCAGAGGCTTTCTGGGACGTCTGAATTACATTGCCCGATTCATCTCACACCTGACTGCTACTTGTGAGCCAATATTCACGTTACTGAAGAAAGATCAAGTGGTACGTTGGAACGATGAATGTCAGGCTGCTTTCTAAAGGATCAAAGAGTATCTCCAAGAGCCACCTATTATGATGCCTCCAGTTGAAGGGAGACCTCTGATCTTATACTTGACAGTACTCGACAACTCAATAGGGTGTGTGCTGGGTCAGCATGACGAGTATGGCCGAAAAGAGCATGCTATTTATTACCTTAGCAAAAAGTTTACCGACTGTGACACCCGATACTCACTGCTCGAGAAAACTTGCTGCACTTTGGCATGGGCTGCTCGCCGACTGAGACAGTATATGTTGACTCACACTACTCTGTTGATATCAAAGATGGATCCGATCAAGTATATCTTCGAAAAGCCTACCTTGTACGAAAGAATAGCAAGATGGCAGATGATCTTGACTGAGTATGACATCCAGTATACGTCCCAAAAGGCAATCAAGGGAAGTGTATTGGCAGACCATTTGGCACATCAGGCAGTGGATGATTACCAGTCTATGAACTTTGAATTTCCGGACGAGAATATCATGTTGGTAACTGATTGTGAGACACCTGGACCAGATGAAGGACCTGAGGAAGGATCCCGATGGTCTATGTACTTTGATGGAGCTTCAAACGCTTTAGGTAACGACATTGGTGTTGTGATCATATCTCCTAAAGGCTCTCATACTCCATTCACCGCCCGATTATGTTTCAACTGCACCAACAATATGGCGGAGTATGAAGCGTGCATCATGGGTCTTCGAGCAGCAATTGACCTAAGGATTAAGTTTCTAAGTGTCTTCAGAGATTCCGCTCTCGTGATCAGTCAGATCAAAGGCGAGTGGGATATGAAACACCTAAATCTTATTCCTTATAAGGAGTATGTATTGATGTTGCTTCCCCATTTCGAGGAGATAACCTTTGAACACTTCCCTAGAGAGGAGAATCAGTTGGCGGACGCGTTAGCTACGATGTCTTCTATGTTCATGGTCAATTGGGACAATGAAGCTCCCTAGATTATCATTGAAAGATTGGACGAACCTGCACATTGATGTGATATTGATACTGAAGAGGTAACAGAAAAACCCTGATATTATGAGGTGAAGAGATACCTTGAAGCTCAGGAATACCCCGAGGGTGCATCTGTTAATGACAAGAAGTTTCTGAGGAGGTTCGCGGCGAAGTTCTTCATCAGCAATGGCATTCTTTACAAGCGTAACCGTGATTCAACCCTACTGCGATGTGTGGATAAAAATGAAGCAGAAAGGATCATGGCAGAGTTACATGAAGGTACTTTCGGGACTCATTCCAGTGGACACACCATGGCAAAGAAAATCCTTCGGGCAGGATATTATTGCTCCATAATGGAAGCCGACTGTTATCAGCATTCTCGGACATGTTGTTAGAACAAAGTTTGAATCTACTACCCTATGTTTAAGTTTTGATGATAACAATATGAAAAGATATATTATTTATATGATTCATGTATGAACTATTTGCTGCCTAAATTATTACGTTCTGATTTGCAGATACTCTGATAGGAATAAGCAAGATCACACCTAATCAGCATCGGAAATTTGGTTCTTGACATCAGCATCAGAAGTTGATATATCAGAATACCAGAATCAGAAGATCAACTCACGAGTATGCTGAAGCTTGATGAACAGAACTGCGCTCAACACTCTAATAAAGAAAACAACAGTTCATCAGTAGTTAAGCAGAATCAGAATGAGCCAAGCCAGAACTTGCATTAAGTAAGCAACGGTACTGTGCATTGAAAGCAAATTATTACCAACGACCTCATTCCAGACAAGATCTGCTCAATAAGGAAAGTTTGTTATTAGCATTGAATCAAGAATATTGCTCCAACGTTCAACATCTCAGTGCTATATAAACAAGACTATGAAGATTGAATTGGCTAATGCTCTCCAACATTTTACACGCCTAAAAGCTGATCATATTCTTCCTTCTCTCAGTTTGCTAAACACTACACATTTTCTTACTCAATCATTGTTTAGCAATCTAGTTTCATAAGCTTAAGTTGTGTATACATCACAGTTGTGATACAGTTTTGTAGAAAACATTCACACTTAGATTTATCCTCTTTGTAAGAAAGTGTTTCCTTGACAAACCGGGTTGTGGTTTGCATCAAGAAGGCTTTAGCAGTTGTTAAAGCAGTTTGTAATATTCAGTTGAATATAGTGGATTAAGACCTCGTTGGAGAGAGGCGAAATCACCTTGACGGGTGGACTGGAGTAGTTTGAGATCAAACGAACCAGGATAAAAATATCTTGTTCATTGCATTGATTTTCAATTTTACAATTCAACCCCCCCTTCTTGTGTTTTTCACTACTTCAATTGGCATCAGAGTGCCTGGTTCTGAGCTAAAACACTTAACCGTGTCAGTACAAGATCCAGCGTCAGAAAAACACAATGGCAGGAAACTATTCTCACACCAGCAATGACAACCATGAGGACAGAGACAGATTCAGCGGCAAACCTCCAGTCTTTGATGGAGAAAACTTTGATTACTGGAAAGACAGAATTAAAAGCTTCTTTCTGGCACATGATGCTGATCTGTGGGATATGGTGACAGATGGATACACGCATCCTGTGAATGCAAGCGGTCAGAAGATTGATAGAAAAACAATGTCTGACCAACAAAAGCGTGACTTCAAGAATCACCACAAGGCCAGAACCATCCTTCTCAGCGCCATCTCCTATACTGAATATGAAAAGATCTCCAACAGAGACACAGCAAAGAACATTTTTGACTCACTCAGAATGACGCATGAGGGCAACGTTCAGGTCAAAGAAACTAAAGCTCTGGCGCTCATTCAGAAGTATGAGGCGTTCAAAATGAAAGAATCTGAATCCATTGAAACAATGTTCTCAAGATTCCAGATTCTGGTAGCTGGTCTCAAGGTTCTGGACAAAGGATACTCTACTGCTGACCATGTCAAGAAAATCATCAGAAGTTTACCCAAGCAGTGGAGACCTATGGTTACAGCACTGAAGCTAGCAAAAGATCTCAACAAAATCACTCTGGAGGAACTTATCAGCTCCCTCAGAAGTCATGAGATAGAGCTAGAAGCTGACGAGCCTCAGAAGCAAGGTAAGCCTTTAGCATTAAAATCTAACAAAAAATCTGAGTCTAAAGTTTTGCAGGCAGTTGAAGAAACATCTGATGGATCCTCATCAGAAGAAGACGAACTCTCCCTCCTCTCCAGAAGAGTAAATCAACTGTGGAAGCAAAGACAAAGGAAGTTCAGGAATCCCAGAAGATCTGATCAGAACGAGTCCTCTTCCAGATACAGAAGGACAGATTCTTCCTCTGGATACAGAAGATCTGAAGGCTCCTCAAGTAGCAAAAAGCCAAACACCAAGGACATCATCTGCTATGAGTGCAATGAGCAAGGACACTACAAGAGTGACTGCCCAAAGCTTCAGAGGGAAAAGCCCAAAAAGAAGTTTGGAAGAGAGAAGAAGAAAAGTCTCATGGCTACATGGGATGACTCTGACTCGTCTGAAGCTGACTCAGAATCAGATGATGAGAGGGCAAACATAGCTCTCATGGCTATCTCAGAAGATAGTGAAGCTTCTGAATCAGACTCAGAATCAGATACTGAAGAGGTATTTCCTAACTTTGCTGTTAATTTTACCAAGGCTGAACTTGCTGAAAGCCTTAATGAGATTCTGGAAAGGTATCAGCAAATTAGAGTTAAATTCAGAGACCTGAAAAGGAATCTTGAATCTGACTCTAATACGACTGAGAGTCTCAAATTGGAGAATTCTGAGCTGAGAAACAAGATTTCAAAATTAGAAAACACTTTACAAAACTCTCAGAAGGAACCAATTTCTGAAACTCCCAGCAATGCTGATGAGATCATCAAGGAGTATGATCACGGTTTCCAGAAGTTCCTTGCTAAAAGCATAGATAGAAGCAAAATGGCTTCAATGATCTATGGAGTTAGCAGAAACGGTAGGAAACGAATAGGATACCAAGGTAAGGTTCCTACACCAAAGAATGTCATGGACTTAACCATTAAACACACTCCTCTAAATTCACATTTTGTGTATGGTCACACACATGATATTAAATACACTAGCAGTAAGCACTCTGTGAAACCAAAATTCAACCAGAGTTTTGGTAAAACTAACAAATCAGGACCCAAGAAAATATGGGTACCTAAGGATAAAATAATACATGTTGCAAATATCTTTAGCAGCAAGTCAGAAACACCAGTCATGGTACCTGGACCGTGGCTGCTCGCGACACATGACGGGAAAAAGGCATATGTTCCAAAGCCTGGAACTTAAGCCTGGAGGCCACGTTGGCTTTGGAGGCAATCAGAGGGGAAAGATAATTGGCTCTGGAACTGTAGGTAATGGAAATCTTCCCTCTATTAATAATGTTCTGCTAGTAGATGGATTAATGCATAATCTGTTATCCATAAGTCAATTAAGTGATAACGGTTATGATATAATCTTTAATCAAAAATCATGTAAAGCTGTTAGTCAGAAAGATGGGACTATCCTGTTTAATGGTAAGAGGAAAAACAACATTTACAAAATCAAACTTTCTGAACTAAAAAGTCAGAATGTAAAGTGCCTTCTGTCTGTTAACAACGAGCAGTGGATCTGGCACAGAAGATTGGGGCATGTTAGTATGAGAAGAATATCTCAGATTAACAAACTCAATCTGGTCAGAGGACTTCCTAATTTGAAGTTCAATTCAGATGCTCTGTGTGAAGCATGTCAGAAAGGCAAGTTTGCAAAACCTTATTTTAAATCTAAAAATGTTGTTTCTACCTCTAAGCCATTAGAACTTCTGCACATTGACTTATTTGGACCAGTTAAAACTGCTTCAGTCAGTGGCAAGAAGTATGGGTTAGTAATCGTAGATGACAATAGCAGATGGACATGGGTAAAGTTCTTAAGACACAAGGACGAGTCACACTCTGTGTTTGTTACCTTCTGTAACCAAGTCCAGAATGAAAAGGATCCTAGAATTGTTAAAGTCAGAAGTGATCATGGTGGAGAATTTGAAAACAAAGATTTTGAGTCATTCTTTAATGACAGAGGCATTCTGCATGATTTCTCTTGTCCTAGAACTCCCCAACAAAATGGAGTTGTAGAACGAAAGAACAGAACTTTGCAAGAAATGGCCAGAACCATGATCAATGAGACAAACGTTGCTAAGATCTTCTGGGCAGAGGCAATAAACACAGCGTGCTACATTCAGAATAGAATCTCAATAAGACCTATTCTGGAAAAGACTCCATATGAATTGTGGAAGAACAGAAAGCCCAACATTTCATATTTTCATCCATTTGGATGTACTTGCTTTATGTTAAATACAAAGAATTATTTGAACAAGTTTGACTCTAAAGCACAGAAGTGTATTATGTTAGGATACTCTGAACGCTCAAGAGGGTACAGAGTATACGATACATAAACACAGATTGTGGAAGAATCAATCAGTGTTCGTTTTGATGATAAGCCTGACTCTGAAAAGTCAAAGCAGAATGAAGTTTTTGCAGGTATGGAAATTGAATTTACAGGTTCTGAAGACAAGTCATCAGAAGCTCTCAACACATACACTCCTTCAACGTCTGAAAGGAGCACTGCTAGCAATCCTACAACAGCTGCTGATCAACCTCAGAAGAGATTACCCAGAAGCAGCTTGGATCACCCAGAAGAGACTATCTTAGGAAGAAAGGAAGATCCAATCAGAACAAGAGCAAGCTTCAGAAACTCTGAAGAAACTCTCATGGGACTTGTGTCTCTGATTAAACCTTCTTCTATTGATGAAGCACTCCTGGATAATGACTGGATTCTGGCAATGCAAGAAGAGCGGAATCAGTTCACCAGAAATGACGTATGGGATCTTGTTCCCAGACCAAAAGGATTCAACGTCATTGGAACAAGATGGGTGTTCAGAAACAAGCTAAATGAACAAGGTGAAGTCATCAGAAACAAGGAACGACTGGTTGCACAAGGTTATAGTTAGCAAGAGGGGATAGACTATACAGAAACCTTTGCCCCAGTCGCCAGGTTAGAATCTATCAGACTTTTAATTTCATTTGCTGTTAATAGAGGCATCACTCTGTATCAGATGGATGTCAAGAGTGCATTCTTAAACGGTTATATAGAAGAAGAGGTTTATGTGCACCAACCCCCTGGTTTTGAAAATACAAAACATCCAGAACATGTTTTCAAACTAAAGAAGTCACTATATGGTCTGAAACAAGCTCCCAGAGCTTGGTATGAAAGGCTAAGTAACTTTCTGTTAGAAAATGAATTCACCAGAGGGAAGGTGGACACTACCTTATTTTGTAAATCAGTTAAGAATGACATCTTAGTCTGTCAAATTTACGTTGATGATATTATTTTTGGTTCTACTAATCCTTCTCTTGGAAGAAAATTTGCTAAGTGTATGCAGGCAGAATTTGAGATGAGCCTCATGGGGGAACTGAAATTCTTTCTAGGAATTCAGATCAATCAAACTCCAGAGGGAACTTACATTCATCAGAGCAAATACATCAGAGATCTTCTGAAGAAATTTGACCTCTCAGAATGTAAGCCATCAAAGATTCCAATGCATCCCACGTGCATTCTGGAAAGAGAAGAGGTAAGCAAAAATGTAGAACAGAAAGTCTACAGAGGTATGATTGGTTCTCTCTTTTATATGACTGCTTCAAGACCTGATATATTATTCAGCGTTTGTATATGTGCTAGATTCCAATCAGATCCTAGAGAATCTCACTTAACAGCTGTTAAGCGAATTTTCAAGTATCTGAAAGGTACTACTAATCTGGGTTTGTTTTATAGAAAATCGAGTGATTACAGTTTAGTAGGCTACTGCGATGCTGACTTTGCTGGAGACAGAGTGGAGCGTAAAAGTACTTCTGGAAGCTGCCAGTTTCTGGGAGAAAATCTGATCTCTTGGTCCAGCAAAAGGCAATCAACAATTGCGCTATCAACAGCAGAAGCTGAGTACATAGCAGTAGCAGGATGTAGCACACAAATGCTCTGGATGAAAAGTCAGCTTGAAGACTTCCAGATTTTTGAGAGTAACATTCCTATACTTTGTGATAATACTTCTGCTATTTGCTTAAGTAAGAATCCCATTTTACATTCTAGAGCTAAGCATATAGAAATAAAACATCACTTCATTAGGGACTATATTCAGAAAGGAATTTTGAATTTAAAATTTATAGATACAGACCATCAATGGGCTGATATCTTTACTAAACCCCTTTCAGAAGATAGGTTTAATTTCATTCTAAAACATCTCAGCATGAAAGTCTGCCCAGAGTGAAAATGTTTTAATTCCATATTTATCTTCAGAATGTATTTGTTTTACTGTGAACTTCTGATCAATCTCTTTTCAGAAAGATAGAACATGCAGATTGTATCAGATGCAAGTCTAAAGATCTGAGAGTCTAAGCTCAAAGACAGACGTGCTGATCACTACATCAAACAAGTGTCATCCAATCATCAGCAAATCTCTGAAGCAGAACGCGTTCACGCTTCTGAGAAGGCAAAACACTGATTGGGTGCATTGAGACACATGTCTGGTAACTGTTTTTAAGTATCTTTCTCAAATCCCCCAAAATCAGCAAGTATTAAATGAAAGTAATCATGTGTTTAAAACGTAATCATGATTTTATTTCTCTTTCTTAAAAATGTTTACTTTTTCAAAATATTCTGAACCCTATTTAAACACGTTAACCTCTCATTTTCATCTTTTACAGTTTCTCACTTTTCTCAAGCATTCTCTGCATTTTTCCGTGCTTATCTCTCTCAAACCCATTTTCTCAGCTTTTCGTCTCAAAATCTTTTAGTGTGAACATGGCAACCTCCAGCAGTGCTTCTGCAGGTTCTCAGAAGAAAGCATCATCTGAACAGTATCAAGTGCCATTCAGAACACCCCTCACTCCTGTGAAGAATCTTGAAGTGTTATCTGAATTGATCATTGATTTTGGAAGTTTGAAGGAAAACGGTTTTGACCTAACAGAAGAAGTTAGGGCACAGAAATGGGAAAGGTATTTTGACAGATTGGTTGGTCCAACATTTCCTATGTTAGTCAAGGAGTTTTGGATTCATGCGACGGCTTCAACGCATCAAGTCACCTCCTACATTATGGGGAAGAAGATTGTGATCACTGAGGATCACATAGCAAAGTTAATCGGTTACAGTGGCGGTGGCGTCTGCTGTATTGATATGGCTAAGAGATGTGCTGACGTGGGCGTCATAGCTGAAAGGATTTTCACCCATGGGGTGCCCAGCAGCAAGATCAAAGATCTGAAGGATCATCACAGAGTTTGGGCGAAGATAATTCTGGGGTGCTTCAACCATAGGAAGCCAACTAGTTCCCCTGATTACATAAATGTGGATCAGCAGTTTCTGATCTACTTTATCAATCAGAAGGTAAAAATCAACTTGGCTCATCTTCTGTTCAACCACCTCAGAACAAGCGTGAAGGAAACCAGGGAAGAAGAAAGAACAAAGAGGGATTGGATACCCTTTGGAAGGTTGATATCAGATATTCTGACAGAGAATAGACTGATAGAGCATCTGATAGAAGCTCAAGAGTTAAGCACCATTGAACCAACGGTTAGGAAGCCTCTAAACGCGAAGAACTTGAAGAAAATGAAGTTGATAGAGAATATCAAAAAGGAACCCAGCGCTACTCCTATTGCTGATATCACCAGCAGAAGAGTTCCACTGAGTGACTTTCCTTTATTCTCTCAGATAGAATCCAAGCCAGTGGTAGTTCTCAGATATATGGACGTGTGCAAAGCTGATGGTACAAATCCCAATCTGAAGATCAAAGATCTGCACCAACCTCAACCAGAAGTGACTCTGAAGAAGTCGAAGAAAAGGAAGGCACCATCAGAAGGATCATCCCAGCAGACACCCAAGAAAAGAGGTAATTTATCTGCTGCTTCTGTTTTAAATTCTTCTACTATTCCAGCATCAATTCCACCTCCAACCTCTCATAGAATCTCAATCCCCATCCCAACAATAGATGAAACTGAACCAGAAGATGACCCTTCTGAGGCATTAAAACTCAGAAGACCCAGAACCAAACATCCCAAACCAACAATCTCAACAACATTAGCAATTGACAAAGTGCTGTCTGACATTGATCAACACACTTCTGATCACTCCTCCATTAATCCAAACTCTGAACCACAAATTGTTCCTCCTCCACAACCAGAACAACAGCAATCTGCTGAAGAACCACAACAACAAAAACCCCTCTCATCCATTCCAGAAGAACCCCTTATCCCTGAACAACCAGAAATTCCAACAACTTCTCCACAACCAGCAATTCCTTCTCCCTCTCCTCAACCAGAAATTCACCCACCATCACCTCAACCTGAGTTTCATCATTCTGAAACTCCTTCTCCTCCACCTTCTGAACCTCATTCACCTCAACCATCACCTCTGGCAATCCAGCTGCCATGTGGAACAACAATCACAATGGCCCAGTTGCCATCCTCATCAGAATCTACACCACCAACTACTCCCAAAACACCAAACAGTCCAATCATAATCTCAGATTCTCCCACTCCATCTCCAAAACAAACAGCTGCCAAGCAAACCACCGAAAACCCCAGCAGGACCTTCATAGACTTAACAATCTTTGACCGTCTTGCTGATCTGAAACATAAAATTGCCATCCCAAAACCAAAACAACCAGATGTTGGCTCTGGTATTATGAATTTTGAAACAGGTTTGCAGCAGTGGATTGCTTCTCTGAAGCAAGTCTGTCCTAGAATGATTGACCCAGCTGCCTCTGACCAGCTCTGGTCACAATTCAGAATTTGGGTACGTGCTGAAGCCCTCAAGTTGCAGGATATCAACTATGAGCAGGCACATCAGAACTTCAGCAAGATGCTGAAGGAAGTTGAAAGTCAACTGCCTCAGGAAGCCGTACTCCCTCTGGATAGTGAGCCATGGTCTGAGAAACAGCTAGCTCCAAAGGTGCAACCAGAAGAAGACAAGACCATTCAAGCTGAAGCAAGTCAAGCAGAACATGTTGCAGAAAGCTCTCAGAAGCTCCCTGCTTCTGATGTTTCTCAAGCTGCCTTGGACAGGCAGACTCTGGAAGAGCTGAAGCTGAATGACATGCGTCTGCAGCAGAGGATGGATGAAAATGACCAGAAGATGAAAGAAAGAATGGATGTGCAGGATAGCAAGATTGACACTGTTGTCAGCATGGTACACAAGCAGAATGAGACTGCTGATCAGATCAAAGCCATGCTGGAGAACCTGTTCACACGCTTTCCTCCCCAACCTTAGTTTTTCATTCATATCATTTTCATGTTTTCTTTGATTATCTGATGTACTGTTTTAATATATTTTGTCTGATTCTGAACCTTTTAATATGACAAGTTTTTCTGATCTTAATTGTTTTTAGCACATCACTTACACTTTTTGATTGCTGACAAAAAGGGGGAGAACAAGAATGATATTTTAAACAATAACGGATTACTAAGACAGAAATTCTCGAACATTCTAACTCTATTATACTTGAAAATGTTTTCTGTTTTGCTTAAGTCTACAGGTACAAGGAAGCTCCTGGACACTCTGAAGACTAAAGCTCTGAAACTCTGATCCGCTCTGATACTCTGACCCAAAGCAAAGCTCTAATAAGAAAAGCTCTGATACGCTGATCTGAAGCTCTACTCTGATATGCTGATCTAAAGCTTCTGATAGTCAAAGACTCTGATACTCTGATGTTCAAAGAAAGGCAAAAAGATCTGATCCTGAAGAACTCTTGGAATCAAAAAGGGAAGTAATAAATTCAGGGGGAGTATCTCTCAACTCTGATATCTCTTTATCCCTTATCTTTGATAACCTCTTACTCTGATACATCTCTCTGATACCTTTTCACGTTATTTTCAATTAAAAATATCCAGTTTTTGTCATCATCAAAAAGGGGGAGATTGTTAGAACAAAGTTTGAATCTACTACCCTATGTTTAAGTTTTGATGATAACAATATGAAAAGATATATTATTTATATGATTCATGTATGAACTATTTGCTGCCTAAATTATTACGTTCTGATTTGCAGATACTCTGATAGGTATAAGCAAGATCACACCTAATCAGCATCAGAAATTTGGTTCTTGACATCAGCATCAGAAGTTGATATATCAGAATACCAGAATCAGAAGATCAACTCACGAGTATGCTGAAGCTTGATGAACAGAACTGCGCTCAACACTCTGATAAAGAAAACAACAGTTCGTCAGCAGTTAAGCAGAATCAGAATGAGCCAAGCCAGAACTTGCATTAAGTAACCAACGATACTGTGCATTGAAAGCAAATTATTACCAACGGCCTCATTCCAGACAAGATCTGCTCAATAAGGAAAGTTTGTTATTAGCATTGAATCAAGAATATTGCTCCAACGTTCAACATCTCAATGCTATATAAACAAGACTATGAAGATTAAATTGGCTAATGCTCTCCAACATTTTACACGCCTAAAAGCTGATCATATTCTTCCTTCTCTCAGTTTGCTAAACACTACACATTTTCTTACTCAATCATTGTTTAGCAATCTAGTTTCATAAGCTTAAGTTGTGTATACATCACAGTTGTGATACAGTTTTGTAGAAAACATTCACACTTAGATTTATCCTCTTTGTAAGAAAGTGTTTCCTTGACAAACCGGGTTGTGGTTTGCATCAAGAAGGCTTTAGCAGTTGTTAAAGCAGTTTGTAATATTCAGTTGAATATAGTGGATTAAGACCTCGTTGGAGAGAGGCGAAATCACCTTGACGGGTGGACTAGAGTAGTTTGAGATCAAACGAACCAGGATAAAAATATCTTGTTCATTGCATTGATTTTCAGTTTTACAATTCAACCCCCCCTTCTTGTGTTTTTCACTACTTCAATTGGCATCAGAGTGCCTGGTTCTGAGCTAAAACACTTAACCGTGTCAGTACAAGATCCAGCGTCAGAAAAACACAATGGCAGGAAACTATTCTCACACCAGCAATGACAACCATGAGGACAAAGACAGATTCAGCGGCAAACCTCCAGTCTTTGATGGAGAAAACTTTGATTACTGGAAAGACAGAATTAAAAGCTTCTTTCTGGCACATGATGCTGATCTGTGGGATATGGTGACAGATGGATACACGCATCCTGTGAATGCAAGCGGTCAGAAGATTGATAGAAAAACAATGTCTGACCAACAAAAGCGTGACTTCAAGAATCACCACAAGGCCAGAACCATCCTTCTCAGCGCCATCTCCTATTACTGAATATGAAAAGATCTCCAACAGAGACACAGCAAAGAACATTTTTGACTCACTCAGAATGACGCATGAGGGCAACGTTCAGGTCAAAGAAACTAAAGCTCTGGCGCTCATTCAGAAGTATGAGGCGTTCAAAATGAAAGAATCTGAATCCATTGAAACAATGTTCTCAAGATTCCAGATTCTGGTAGCTGGTCTCAAGGTTCTGGACAAAGGATACTCTACTGCTGACCATGTCAAGAAAATCATCAGAAGTTTACCCAAGCAGTGGAGACCTATGGTTACAGCACTGAAGCTAGCAAAAGATCTCAACAAAATCACTCTGGAGGAACTTATCAGCTCCCTCAGAAGTCATGAGATAGAGCTAGAAGCTGACGAGCCTCAGAAGCAAGGTAAGCCTTTAGCATTAAAATCTAACAAAAAATCTGAGTCTAAAGTTTTGCAGGCAGTTGAAGAAACATCTGATGGATCCTCATCAGAAGAAGACGAACTCTCCCTCCTCTCCAGAAGAGTAAATCAACTGTGGAAGCAAAGACAAAGGAAGTTCAGGAATCCCAGAAGATCTGATCAGAACGAGTCCTCTTCCAGATACAGAAGGACAGATTCTTCCTCTGGATACAGAAGATCTGAAGGCTCCTCAAGTAGCAAAAAGCCAAACACCAAGGACATCATCTGCTATGAGTGCAATGAGCAAGGACACTACAAGAGTGACTGCCCAAAGCTTCAGAGGGAAAAGCCCAAAAAGAAGTTTAGAAGAGAGAAGAAGAAAAGTCTCATGGCTACATGGGATGACTCTGACTCTTCTGAAGCTGACTCAGAATCAGATGATGAGAGGGCAAACATAGCTCTCATGGCTATCTCAGAAGATAGTGAAGCTTCTGAATCAGACTCAGAATCAGATACTGAAGAGGTATTTCCTAACTTTGCTGTTAATTTTACCAAGGCTGAACTTGCTGAAAGCCTTAATGAGATTCTGGAAAGGTATCAGCAAATTAGAGTTAAATTCAGAGACCTGAAAAGGAATCTTGAATCTGACTCTAATACGAATGAGAGTCTCAAATTGGAGAATTCTGAGCTGAGAAACAAGATTTCAAAATTAGAAAACACTTTACAAAACTCTCAGAAGGAACCAATTTCTGAAACTCCCAACAACGCTGATGAGATCATCAAGGAGTATGATCACAGTTTCCAGAAGTTCCTTGCTAAAAGCATAGATAGAAGCAAAATGGCTTCAATGATCTATGGAGTTAGCAGAAACGGTAGGAAACGAATAGGATACCAAGGTAAGGTTCCTACACCAAAGAATGTCATGGACTTAACCATTAAACACACTCCTCTAAATTCACATTTTGTGTATGGTCACACACATGATATTAAATACACTAGCAGTAAGCACTCTGTGAAACCAAAATTCAACCAGAGTTTTGGTAAAACTAACAAATCAGGACCCAAGAAAATCTGGGTACCTAAGGATAAAATAATACATGTTGCAGATATCTTTAGCAGCAAGTCAGAAACACCAGTCATGGTACCTGGACTCTGGCTGCTCGCGACACATGACGGGAAGAAGGCATATGTTCCAAAGCCTGGAACTTAAGCCTGGAGGCCACGTTGGCTTTGGAGGAAATCATAGGGGAAAGATAATTGGCTCTGGAACTGTAGGTAATGGAAATCTTCCCTCTATTAATAATGTTCTGCTAGTAGATGGATTAATGCATAATCTGTTATCCATAAGTCAATTAAGTGATAACGGTTATGATATAATCTTTAATCAAAAATCATGTAAAGCTGTTAGTCAGAAAGATGGGACTATCCTGTTTAATGGTAAGAGGAAAATTGAATTGGCTAATGCTCTCCAACATTTTACACGCCTAAAAGCTGATCATATTCTTCCTTCTCTCAGTTTGCTAAACAGTACACATTTTCTTACTCAATCATTGTTTAGCAATCTAGTTTCATAAGCTTAAGTTGTGTATACATCACAGTTGTGATACAGTTTTGTAGAAAACATTCACACTTAGATTTATCCTCTTTGTAAGAAAGTGTTTCCTTGACAAACCGGGTTGTGGTTTGCATCAAGAAGGCTTTAGCAGTTGTTAAAGTAGTTTGTAATATTCAATTGAATATAGTGGATTAAGACCTCGTTGGAGAGAGGCGAAATCACCTTGACGGGTGGACTGGAGTAGTTTGAGATCAAACGAACCAGGATAAAAATATCTTGTTCATTGCATTGATTTTCAGTTTTACAATTCAACCCCCCCTTCTTGTGTTTTTCACTACTTCACATGTCACAAGTGCCAGGTCTACACTGATAAGGTGCACATACCTCCAGTACCTCTGAACGTCTTGACGGCACCTTGGCCTTTTGCAATGTGGGGCATTGATATGATCGGCGAGATCAGACCTACAGCGTCCAACGAGCATCGTTTCATCTTGGTAGCTATTGATTATTTTACGAAGTGGGTTGAAGCAGCTTCCTTTGCTACTGTAACCAAGAACGTCGTGGCACGGTTTATTCGACATAATCTGATCTGTCGATATGGTGTACCAAAGAGGATCATTACGGACAATGGTACCAATCTCAACAATAAGATGATCACTGAGCTCTGCGAGCAATTCAAGATACATCATCACAACTCTTCTCCCTACCGGCCGAAGATGAATGGGGTTGTCGAAGCGGCTAATAAGAACATTAAGAAGATTGTGCAGAAGATGACAGTGACATACAAAGACTGGCACGAGATGTTACCATTTGCTCTTCATGGATACCGTACCTCAGCACGGACGTCAACAGGGGCAACACCCTATTTCTTGGTTTATGGCATGGAGGCAGTCTTGCCCTTTGAAGTTCAGATACCCTCTCTTCAGATCATGAAGGATGCAGGTTTGAGTGAAGATGACTGGATTCATACTCGGCTTGATCAGCTGAACCTAATCGACGAAAAGAGGCTTACTGCTATTTGTCATGGTCAGACGTACCAAAAATGGATGATCAAGGTATTTAACAAGAAAGTCAGACGACAAGAGTATCAAGTGAGGGATCTGATAATCAAGCGCATTATTCTACCTCAAGGTGATCCCAGGGGAAAATGGACCCCTACTTACGAAGGGCCATTTGTGGTTAAGAACATTTTCTCAGGAGGAGCTTTGATTCTAACCACCATGGATGGTGACGACCTTCCTCACCCCGTCAATGCAGACATAGTGAAAAGATACTACGCATAATCAAGGACCCGCTAGGTTGACTGGCCTAGGCAAAAATAAGGGCTTCCCGGTGAACCAAAAGGGTTCGGGCAAAAATAAGGGATGAAAATAAAAAAATCTGTACACCCGGCAAGTCGAAAACCTGAAAAGGCGGCTTGGGCAAAAATAGGTATCCCGGTGGACTGAAAACCCGAAAGGACAGTCCAGGCAAAAATTAGGGATCAAAGCGTAACACTATGTCTCATTGGATCATCTTGCATCCATACTTCGGTATCGACTATCAAGCTCAGACGACACTAATCAATCTGATTCATCTTCAACCAACAACAAAGCGATGAGATGCTCGAGGATATAAAGGCAATAGCAGAGTTGGAACCCAGTGGGATTATTCACATAGCTGTTTTGTTTTCTTTCCATAATTTGTGTAAATTCTATTATTCGGCGGCGTTCTCTTACTAGGACGTCAGCCTCTTGTACAAAAAACGCCTATTTACAGGCCAAACTTCAAAATCAATACAAATTCATTTTCGAAGAAATTTCAAACTGTTTTTCCTTTATCTGTTTTGTTTTGCAAAAGAACGTCCAATGTTCACTTTTGATATATGCATTTGACATTAATTGCTGCTCATAAATATTTACATGCGAAACAAAAGACGAATTACTGGTAATCTCAGAAACAGGGGCAGTAAGAACTGTCCGAGCTGTATGGTTGCTCTGTTCACCAGGTACAAAGGTAGATTCAGCTGAAGAATATGGCTAAGATACCTTCACTCCCCGCAGAGTAAGATAGTAATGGTAGCTCTCCCCCAGCTGAGACTTACAACCATGAACGAATCAGCAATACTCTCCCCAAGCAGAGTTGGTCTACCACCAGCACTAAAAAGGTCTTAATATTCCCCAGCGGAGTATAAGAATATTTCCCAGTAAGTATAAAAGTATTCCTGGCAGTCTTAATATTCCTCAATGGAGTATAAGAATGTTCCCCGGCGGAATACATGGTACCCCCAATGGAGTCATATCTCCCCAGCGCAGTCTGAAAAAAAAAAACTTCTCCAACGGAGTTGAGCATCATCCCCAGTAGACTCTGGAAGTTTACCCCCAGCGAAGTACAAAATAAATCTCCCCAGCCAAGTTCAAGGGATCATTCCCAACATAATTCAGAAGGTTTATCCCTACAAAAGTCTAACAGGTTTATCCCCCAGCAAGTTGCAACTGAAAGATCATCCCCAGCGGAGTTCTTTCCTTTCCCAAGCAGGAATTCAATCCTCAACAGATTCAATATCACCAGCAACGGTAATCCATCCCCAGTGGAGTTTATCAGTGGAAAACATCTCTTCCCCACAGAGTAATTCCCCTCGGAGTAATCTCCTCATCAGTTTATTCCCCAACGGAGTTATCCTCTTCTGCAGGTTTATTACCTTCGTTCATCATCCTCAGCGGAAACGAAGAATTCAACTCTACTCTCCAACAGCTATCCGGGATTTATTTTCCCCAGCTAAAACATCACATTTCCATACATCATGATACATGCATATACGCATCATATAATACAATCTCATTTATGTTGAGAACATCATTGCTTGATCCATATCATGCATTGCATATGACTGACCTTTACCTTTCAGGAAAGATCCAGTTAAATCGATTCCTAAAGATTTTTCTGATGCTAATACAGTCAAAGGAGACAAATCCAGTCAAAGGAGACAAACCCAGTCAAAGGAGACAAATCCATTTAAATCGATTCCTAAAGATTTTTCTGATGCTAATACAGTCAAAGGAGACAAATCCAGTCAAAAGAGACAAGACCAGTTAAATCGATTCCTAAAGATTTTTCTAAGGCCATTCCAGTCAAAAGAGATAAGACCAGTTAAATCGATTCCTAAAGATTTTTCTGAGGCCAATCCAATCAAAAGAGACAAGACCAGTTAAATCGATTCCTAAAGATTTTTCTGAGGCCAATCCAGTCAAAAGAGACAAGACCAGTTAAATCGATTCCTAAAGATTTTTCTGAGGCCAACCCTTCAAAGGAGACAAAACCAGTTAAATCGATTCCTAAAGATTTTTCTGAGGCCAACCCATCAAAGGAGACAAAACCAGTTAAATCGATTCCTAAAGATTTTTCTGATGCGAACACAGTCAAAGGAGACAAAACTAGTTAAATCGATTCCTAAAGATTTTTCTGATGATAATGCAGTCAAAGGAGACAAAACTAGTTAAATCGATTCCTAAAGATTTTTCTGATGCCAATCCCGTCAAAGAAGACAAGACCTCCTCTGGTTCAGTCAGATCGCTGATAAGATCTCCCTGATTCGCACTCCAGTCGAAGTTCAGACCACCTACCAACAATCTCCAAATGGCATCCGTAAGCCCATTCCCAACATCACAATGTTGACACCACTTCACGCGAGTGCAAATTTCTAGGCACTCTAGTGTTCAATCATCTTCCACCTTCGGATCACAAAAGGCCCGAAAGCCAATCTACATCCTCAGGTTTAAGAAAATTGAACAGGGGCAACTGTTGTACCCCAAAATTTGCCCTCCCATATTTCTCAAGACATGTCAAGAATAGTCTCCAAGTTGCTCAAGATTGCTCAAGAGTTGGACAGTCAAATCATCTCCTAAGACAGTCAACCTCAAATTAGGGTTTTGTGTTGCATCAAGGTACTTACATCCAAATGACCTCAAGTGATACCCAATGTCCTAATATGTTCTCAAGTTCATCCATGTCAAATTTCAAGCCTTGCAGAGGAAGTTTGGTCAGTCAATTGCTCAAGAAGTCCAAAATCGACTATGCTAGGGCAAAAGTCAACTGTGACCTACAAATAGTCAAATCTCAAGATTTTTTGTCAACAATATAATTTTGAAGGATAATTCATCATTTGATCAAGGGTTGATCATGATTCATCAAGGATTGCTCAAAATTCATCAAGACTCAAAAGTTGCTAAATTAGGGTTTTGTAGGAAAAGTCAACTCAACTTTGACCAAACATAACTTTCTCATACTTTATGAGAAACTACCCACCCAAAGCTCATTTTTAATAGGATGCAATTTCCTACAATCCATCTTCATACCCCAAGATCAAGAAATGCATTCACAAGAAGTTACAAATTTGGACATTATAGGTCATTTTTGAAAGTCAACAAAAACACTTTTTTTTCCAAAGCTTATAACTTGAGCATGGAATATCAAATTGAGATGAGACCGAAAGGGTTGGTTAGATTACACCTCAAGGTTTCTAAAAAGTCAAAGAACACCTCCAAAAGTTCAAAATTGAAGAAGTTATGCATTGTTGAAGTTGGGCATTTTTCCAAAATTGTCAAAAGTCAACTATCCCCAAAACATCAAAATTTGTCAAATGGGCCCACTTTTTTCCACTTGATTTGATCTTATCACACTACACACGTGTCTTATATTCAGCCTTGTGTCCAATTATTAATTTTTCTATTTTATTTGATTTTTATTAATTTAATTCATTTTAAATCAATTTAAATCCAAATAAAATCCAAATCTTAATCACTTGGTATCTTTTTGATCATTACAGGTCTTAAATATCATCATGTACACAATCAAATCCGAATCAAGCCATGTTGTGAACAAAATATTTGTTTTTGACAAATTTGGAAGCTTTTTCAATGG
This sequence comes from Vicia faba, assembly GCA_948472305.1. NCBI lineage: Eukaryota > Viridiplantae > Streptophyta > Magnoliopsida > Fabales > Fabaceae > Vicia > Vicia faba. The sequence continues at coordinate 1,485,018,527 of OX451737.1, forward strand.
AGAATAAAATCAAATCTTGAATCATCAATGCTCATGGATTCAAAGCCCAATTTTTAACCTAATACATTGCTTGATACTTATACAACACAAGGAAACGAAATAGAAAACCTGAAGGCTGCAAAAATCATAAGAACAAACTTGAGAAAAAGCTTGAAAACGTGTAAAACTGAAATCTTGGTTAGAGGCCAATTCAAAGCAAAACCTCCACGCTATCTTCTTGCTGGACATCCATTGAGGCTAAAGCAATCAGAATCAAGCCCTCTCCCTCCCTAAATCGCACTGTAAGTATCCTTGAATACCGCCCTGTACATGAAGATGCAACCTTGGATTCTTGCATCTTTTTGATAAATCATGGACATATTCTTGATCGTTGCATGATTTCCAAGCTATCTGCAATATTGAATTGTGTTTTTGTAGCCTGTAAAGCCCTACCAGAAACTAGGGTTTGGGTTTCTTGTTTTTAGGCGTTTCAATTTCAGGTAAAATCAGGACCAACCATGGACATGGATGGAATCAAGAGGGAGAGACGAGCATGATGATGTTCTCAAAATTCGTTTCCATGGCCTACATATGATTTTAGGAGACATCTAGGGATTTAGTTACAGATTAAAATCCACAGGAAAAATAACCAGAATTCTGTGGGGAAGACGATCACGTGGCCATATCCCATTCGTCCATTCAAAATATTTCGCGCTTATTTTTTGTTTCAGGCATAATAATTGTTTTTTTCATATAATATTTACTGCCTAATCCACTAACAAATAGAAGGCATTGGTCCAGTGGCAAACGCGTTGTGTGGAATCCAATGGGACCTGGGTTCGAATCCTAGGTCCCCAACATATTTCTTGTTATTTTCTTTCAGGCGATCCAGTGTCCCCCATGCCTTGCAACTCACCATACACTCTCATGCCATTAGTGGACAGATGGCCTCCAGGCCAAATCTGATGGCCCAGAATGAAAGACCACCATGTGCTCTAGTCAACAGGCGCGCATGAGATCCTGAAAAGTCAAAGCAGGCTAGCATATTTGGGCTTGGAAATTGCTGATCTCACATCCTTTTGGGCCCAACACCCCCCTTTTTAGTTATTTCTTTTTCTTTACATTTATTTATTTATTTGTTTTATATTATTATTATTATTATTATTCAAACTAACCAATTAATATTTTCCTTAATAAAATAAAAAAAACACAAAAATATGTTTTATTTATTAAAATCAAAATCATCACTTTTATTTTTGTAAATAAATTAATTTAATTGATTTAGCTTTAATTAGGTATAATTTCAATATTTTTGCAATAATTAAAATTAATGTAGAATATTAGGTTTTAATAATTTTGACCAAATTTATTTTATTTCCTTAAATATAAAAAATCCAAAAATATCCTTTTTAATTAATTAATTAATAATTAGCTTAGGTTTAATTCTTTTTAATTCAAAAAATAACAAAAATGCTTTCTTCAATAAAAAAGGGTCAAAACCCTAAAAAATGCGCCGTTTTAATTTTCTCGCACGCGATCCATATTTATTCCAATATTGTAATTGCTTCTGGAATGTAATAGCATTTAATTAGGACTTTAATTACTTTATCGCTTTCTTTTATTTTCCATAATTTAAATTCAAGGGTTTATTTTTGGCGATGTAAATACCCGACGCCTTGTAATAGTTTAGATTTAATTTCCGCAATTTAAATTTCGCAACTATACACTGTTAGATGTTTGGTAATAGGGAATGCATGACAAGGTCAAATGTATGAACTTAAAATCAACATAGCTCACCCAGGACATGTACAAAGACAAAATTAACCGAAATAACACACTCGCACATGCGCACTCTTAGGGTACACCTCGCTTGGTTGCCTTCGAACGTGGTCATTGAGTATAGGAAGTTTTAGAGGTCGCCCTCTTGTCCAAAGATCTTAGTTGCCTCGAAACGGTTGCCTCAAAAATGATCTAAGACATTAGGGTTACCGCTAAGGCGTCCTAACATTGCTTTAGTGACCACACGTCCCTTAATCGAATTGACCCTTAAACTCCAATGACGGTGCTACCTACTCATTCATAGTGGGATAGCATTGTCTAAAGGACATTTGTATAGATTAATTCCTTTTTCGAGTAGGTAGATGGTTCTTAAGTACTTGCTCCCTCTTTCCAAAACAAAACTTTTCGCACTTACACCTTTCAAACAAAAACTTCTTTCAAACCCACAAACACAAAGAAAAGCAAATTTTGAAAACACAATGAGCAAGTACCTAAGAGCCCGTGGATAACCACGGATAGAAAGGGTGCTAACACCTTCCCTTTCTATAATCTACCCCCCGAACCCGAGAAACATCTCATAAAATGAATTTTTCTGTGCTTTTTTCCTTTCCGTGTTGGATAAAATAAAAGTCGGTGGCGACTCTTGCTTACCGTGACATTTTGCAAAAACAAACGCAAAACGCGAACCAGCATTCCAAAACAGTCAGTTCTCTTCCCACCGTATCACAGTTACATAGAAGAAGAAGTTTATGTCCACCAACCTCCGGGTTTTGATGACTCAAAATATCCAGAACATGTTTTTAAACTGAAAAAGTCCATGTACGGTCTGAACCAAGCTCCCAAAGCTTGGTATGAACGTCTGAGTAACTTTCTTTTAGAAAAGAATTTTACCAGAGGGAAAGTGGACACTACCTTATTCAGAAAAACATTTAAAAATGACATTTTAATCTGTCAAATATATGTAGATGATATTATTTTTGGAACTTCTAATGTCTCTCTTGGAAGAGAATTTGCTGAGTCTATGCAGGATGAATTTGAGATGAGCATGATGGGAGAACTAAAATTCTTTCCGGGAATTCAAATTAATCAAACTCCAGAAGGTACTTACATACATCAGACAAAGTATGTTAAAGAACTTCTGAAGAAATTCCAGCTATCAGAAAGTAACGAAGCAAAGACACCAATGCATCCTACATGCATTATGGGAAAAGATGAGGTAAGTAAGAAAGTAGATCTTAAACTCTACAGAGGTATGATTGGATCTCTTCTCTATATGATTGGATCTAGACCAGATATATTATTCAGTGTTTGTTTATGTGCAAGATTCCAATCATATCCTAGAGAATCTCACTTAACTGCTGTTAAGTGAATTCTGAGGTATCTGAAAGGTACTACTAACCTTAGACTGTGTTACATAAGATCTAAAGATTTTAAAATAGTAGGTTATTGTGATACTGACTTTGCTGGAGATAGAATAGAATGAAAAAGCACCTCTGGAAGCTGTCGGTTTCTGGGTGATAACATTATCTCTTGGTACAACAAGAAGCAAGCCACTATTGCACTATCAATAACTGAAGCAGAATATATATATCTGCTACTGGATGTAGCACTCAGATGATCTGGATGAAGAGCCAGTTGGAAGATTATCATCTATACAAAAGTAAGATTCCCATCTTCTGTGATAATACCTCTGCTATTTCTCTTTCAAAAAATCCCATCTTACATTCTAAGGAAAAACATATAGAAATTAAACATCATTTCATAAGGGACTACATTCAGAAAGGAATCCTAAGTTTAAACTTCATAGACACAGACCATCAATGGGATGATATTTTCACTAAACCTCTTTCTGAAGATAAATTTAAATTCATTCTGAAAAACTCCAGTATGGAAGTTTGTCCTGAATGAAAATATTTTTTCTCTATATGTGTTTCCAAAATCTTCTGAAATGAATGTTCTGATTAACTACTCTTCAGAAGTGAGAAGAGGAGTTACATCAGAAGCCATTCATAATGTTCTGAAATGTGTCTAACACGAATGATTCAGAAATTCATTACATTAAACCAGCTGTCACACGCTACCCTCAGAAGTTGAACGCGTGTTTCAACTCTGAAAGGTCACGCATGCGTGCGCTGCTATTGAGACGCCGTTCCTAGGTAACTGTTCAAATTTGATCAAATCTCACGCCTCCCCTAAAATGTCAAATTTCATTAATTGCTAGTAAAGATTATTTTTTTATTTCAATCGTTCAAAATTCTTTATTGGTTTTATTACTCTAAAAAAATTTTCAAGCTATAAATACCATGCAAAATTCCCCTCTTTTACTTTTTACTCTATCTCTCAAAGTTTCAACCGCCTCTGCGTTTTGTGCAAACTCTCTCTAATTTTTTTCAAAATCCTAAACCTAAACGTTCCAAATGGCTTCATCTTCATCCCCTTCGGAAAGCATTCCTGTTTCATCAAGCAGCTCTCAACATGCAGAAAGATATGTCATTCCTGAGAGAATAACACTCATACATGTTGATAGCTTGGAAGTGGTTAGTGAACTTATGGTCGATTTTGATAATCTGAAAGCAAATGGGTTTGATTTGTTTCTGACTGTGGAGTTCCAAGGGTGGAAAAATTTCTTTGATCGTCTAGTTGGACTAGTGTTCCCTCATCTTGTCAAGGAATTCTGGATTCATGCCATTGCTTCACCAAAGGCCATCCTTTCATTCGTCATGGGCAAAGAGATTTCCATCATTGAGAATCACATCAGAAGTTTTTTTCCAGAAGAAGAAAAGAGGCAAGTTGGAGAAGGTCCCTCTCCTCATCCTTAGAAGAAGAAGAAGAAGAAATCTTCAGGTATGTCCACTGAAACAATCTCTGTTTGTGATTCTGTACGTATAACACCATCTGCTGAACCCTAAACTCTAGGAGATATTGAAGTAGACATAGACCTCACCATTCCCTCTGAACCCCTCCAAAATAACCCTCAAATTGATCAGGTTCTATCTGACATAGACAATTTTGATACTGTAGCTACTCCACAAACTCAACCACAACCACTACTTTCTCCACATATATCTCAACTTTAAACATATACTTCTGCTCCCCATCAACAAAATCCAAATGCTCCTGCTGAAAACCCTCTTCCAACATCCCCCATCAGACCTTTATCCCCAAGATCCTCTGAGTGGTATGATGGTTCTTGGAGATTACCAGGAATAAATGTGCCTCTGGCTACACAACCTCCATCCTTCATCATTCCCTTTGAAAACATTTTTGCTGTGAATGAATCCCCTGCACCTATTCCTTCTTCCTCAGCCCAAACCACCATCATCATCTCTCCTGACATAGCACCTCCTACGTCACCAGAAATTCCCACACCTACCTCACTAGAACCCTCACCACCTCACTCTCTAGAACCAACCTTTAGTCCATCCTCATCAGAACCTCCTGAACCATCTAAACCTTCTGACTTTCTTAGGAATGTAGTTGATCCTGAAGATCTATGTTATCTACAAATAAAATCCACCAAAAAGGTTATTCCCAAACCAACCCCAAAACCTGTTCAGTCAGATGTTACTGTATGTTTTTAGAATTTTGCAACAGAAATACAGACGCAGATAGACCTGCTGAAGGAAAATAGTGCCAACAACCTGAACCCGGCTGCATGTGATTTTATGTAGGAAGCATTCAGAAGGAAATTCAATGATGAAACCTTCAAATTGCAAGATCTGTGATATTCTCAGGTTCTTGAGAATTTCACCCAGTCTCTGAATGCCTTCAAGACAGAAGTGGTAAATATATGGGATAAAAAGTCTCCACTGCAGATTACCAATGCTCCATTACCACTTGCTGACCACATGGAAATTTCAGAAGATGAATCTGAAGATGGCTCTGAGTCAGACCCAAATCCCTTGGCAATGACTCTGTATCACCAACCTTCTGCTCAAGCTGCCTCTGAGAAAGTGCCAACTCTTCTAATTGATCTTAGCACCCTCCTCTCCAATGTTGTAGGCTCAAGCTCTACTGCTTCTGCTCCAAAGGTTGTATCTTCTGAAGCGACTTCAACATCTGCTCCCTCTTCGCTGGTGATAAATACTCTGAATAAACTGAAGAAGGAAAATGAAGCCATCCATGAACATTTGGACAAACAGGATGAAACCAACAAGGAAATTAGAACTTGGATGATGAAACAAGAGGAATCCTCAAATGAAATCAAGAATCTTCTTCTTTCTCTTGTCTCTCGGCAATCTTAGTTTTAACTTCTTTTTCCAATTTTCTTGTTGTTTTTGTTTTGTACCTCTGTCGTTTGAAACCTCAATATACAAATATTTTGAATTTCTTTATTTTTTTTTCTTTTTGATTATGACAAAAAGGGGGAGAAAATAAGATTTTGATTTGATCCATGATAACAATTATGGGACTAAGTCTCAAACATTCCTAACAAAATACAAAGCTCTTTTCTGTTTAAGAGATATGCAGGTACCTCAAGACTCTGAAAGACTAAGCTCTGAACATCATCTGAAAAAGAACTACTAAAGAAACTCTGAAAGAAAAATGTCTAAAAGCTCTGAAGAACAAATCTCAGGAAGTTTCCCTTATGCTTTTAAACTCTTTGATTATTTTTTTCCAGAAGAAGAAATATCAATCTCAGGGGGAGATTCTCACTCTTGCACAATTTTTTAAATCAAAATCTGAATTGTTTTGTCATCATCAAAAAGGGGGAGAGTGTTAGAACAAAGTTGGTTCTAATCATATCTTAGAGTTTTGATGATAACAATGAAATATATTTTGTGAAATATATTTTATACTCTGATGTGTATGTTCTCTAAATTCAATGATGTTCTGACTCATGCATATCAAGAAAGAAACATCATTCTACGCAAGTCTAAAGCAAACTCTGAAGGAAGCACTCCAAGGCAAACTCTGATGAAAAGCAATCTTAAGCAACCTCTAATAAAGCTAGCTGAAGCAAAGATTTGAAAGAAGCACGCTGAAAGCAACATCTGATAATGCAAGCTGAAGCAAACTCTAATGAACATAAAATGAAGAATACGCTGATAGAAGAAAAGTTAAAGTAAACTCTGAAGTGGCAACGCTGCAAGCAAACTCTTAAACTTCCAGAGACAAGCTCTGATAGTACCGTTGGTCATTTGATGCTAAGACTACTAACACACTCAAGTGGTACTACTCACGAGAACATTGGAAACATAAAGACCAAGCCAACACGCATCATTAATGCATACACTCTCTTGAAGGAAGTAACGGTCAAGACTGGAAGCTATATATAGAAGATCATTTGTTTCAAAGAGAGGTTACTGATCCATGAGAAACATACTAACGCTCATTGTTTTCATTCTTGTAAACTAATACTGTATAGTGGGTAAATCTTAAGTATTGGGCAACAATCTTAGTGATAAATCACAGTTTGTGATAAAGCTTATTAGAAGCATTCTGATTCACTGCTGTTAAGAGATAATTTTTGTAAGTGTTCCTTGAGAAACCAGTTGGGACAGATTTCTCAAGAGGGCTAGGACTAGTTGAGTCTTAGAGGTGTTAGTCACTTGCAGTTGGCTTGTGTATTGTATTGTTAGTCACAACAATTTGGCTGTGCATTTGTAATCAGTTTGATTATAGTGGATTAAGTCCTCGTTGAGAGAGGCGAAATCACCTTGGCGGGTGGACTGGAGTAGTTTGAGTTTCAAACGAACCAGGATAAAAATACTTGTGTCCTTCCATTAGTATTGCGCAGAAAAAGGAAAAACTTATTCAACCCCCTCCCCCCTTTCTAAGTGTTTTCTCACCCTTCAATCTATCCAAACCTTGTAAAGACATTTTGGAAAAATGCTTCTGTCAGTATCTATGGTATCTCAATCTCTTCATATATCTATGGTTATTATGTTTCCTTCACTACTGCATGTATTGTTGAAGCAATAAATTATCCTCGAATGGGTATCACTACTTGTCCTGTCTCTCTTAGTAGCATCCCTGATACTAAAATGATCTCAATATTTGAAGAATCTTCTGAGTTTGATTCTACAAACCCATAGAATCTTATGCCTATTTCCAAATACAAGTTTCATTTTATCTTGAAAATCTTTGTCCTCGTGGCACTAAAAAAATTTTCTTGGCAAATGATGATAAGATTCTAATTTTCTGTCTGCTCAAATGTATTCCAATTAATTTTCATCGGGTAATTTTAAATCATCTTAAAAGTTTTATCACTTCATCCAGAAATTTGAACAAGTCCTTTATTCCATATGGAAGAGTTTTATTATAAGTTTTTGTCCAAGGTGAGATTGTATGAATTACTCGTACGATTCGTGCTAGTCTTAACGATGCCTTAAAAGAAGAGGTGTGTGAAACCTTTGATGACTATTAGTTCATATAAGTGTTAATTCTATTATCTCTTTATGATATTTTTTCCTAATGTCGTCTTTTAATTATTGTATGTTGTTCTGTATGTCGTTCCTATGCACTTCGTAACTTTATGAATTCAAGTTTCTTGCCATGTTTTTCTTAATTTAGTCAGCTATGCTTAAAAATAATTCAAATCAATTAAGAATTTATTTTATCTTTTTGATTATGATAAAAAGGGGGAGAAAGAATACTGATTTTGATTAATAAAAATTCTCTAAACTCTATGTTTATAAGAACATTGCGAATGAAACATTGCATTCACTATGATAAATCAAGTTATGATAAAGAATGACCATTGTTTCTAATGTTCTGAGAAAGCATGGATAATCTAATAAGCTTAAAGGTTAAATCAATAATGTTGAATAGATTCAGAAAAGATAACAACGCTCTTAAGCTTTGAAATATCATAAGTTTATGATTCAGGGGGGATTGTTTATCCCAGGGGAAGTTTCCACCTCAGGGGGACTTTTCTAAACTATTATATTATTTTGTTTATGATTTAACCCTATAAAATTGTTCCATAAAAATACGTGGTTTTGTCATCATCAAAAAGGGGGATATTGTTAGAACAAGATTTGGATCTGTGTTTAATATTTGTGTTTTGATGATAACAAGCATATATTTCATGATAAACAGTTTTAGTACTAGTGTTTTCATTGAGTGTGCAAATACATCATTAGAATTCTAAATAGTCACAATCAAGATATAATTAGAATCACTTTATCAATAAGATTAAAGAAACATTGAGTTTTGTTGTACCCCAAAATTCTCCCTCTCACTTATCAAGAATCTGTTCACAAGATCTCCTTTGGCTCAAGACTGCACTAGGGTTGATCAGCTCAAGACACCTCCTTAAGCACTGATGACCAAAATTACGGTTTGAGATTGCACAAGGATATTTGAACTTCCAATGCCCCATATGACTTTCTTAGATCATTATGAACCCCCAAGATTACTCATGTCAAGTTTCAAGCCTTAGATCACACTTTTTCTCAATCAATTGAGCAGTTGACCTAAAAATCAGCTATATTGGGGAAAAAGTCAACTGTGGTCAATTTACAGTCAAACCTCATAATTTTTGATCCAAATCAACATTTTAAACTCATATGTATCATTTGATCAAGTTTGGATCATAATTCCTCAAGAAATTTGATCAAATCTTCAAAAGGGCAAAATGGTCAAAATTAGGGTTTTGAATGGGAAAGGGAAATTTCTGATTTTTGACCTAGCAAATGATAAATTGGCTTAAGGAATGATCTCAATAATCCAATTGCATAATTTTGACCTAATTACATGGCTCAAAACAATGCTCAAGTCCAATGGATTGGCAAATGAATTTTCAGTCAACTGGTCAAAAGTCAACTGTATACTAAAAAGTCAAACTTTGACTTTTTGGTCAAAATCAAATGTCAAAGATCACAAATCATCAAAGCATGCCAAAATATGAGACTTATTCATCAAGAAATCAAAAATTCAAGATTTTATTTTGAAAAGTTAAAATTTCTAAACTTAGAAATTTTTCTAAGTGTTGGAAATTTCTTATTTTTTCACAACTTTGAGCAAAATTTTCATCATGATGCAAGATGATTCAAAAGAAACTTTTAACATTAAAGTTGTAGATCTCCATGAAATCTACAACATTTCTTTACAAAAATCCTTCCAAAAGTGCTTGGATCTCAAGTTATAATTTTAAGAACAAATGGTCATGAAACAAAACACTTAGTGAAATCTTGCCCTAATTTGGTAAGGATTTTGACCTAACTTCATGGCACTTTTTCATATAGTTCCAAGGGGAATTTTCAAAAGTGATTCAAAGAGGGGTTGTATAGAACATTGCAAGCTTTCAAAAATGTCCAAGAACTCCTTGAGATCATTTTTGCGTAGGGAGAATCGAAGAGATGAAGTTAGGGTTTTATCACTTGAATTACAAGTCATTTTGTGATGAACAAGATTCAAAATTCAAACTTATGCTGCATAACCTCTACGTTGCAGGCCTCAAACTTGTCAGGAACTCCATAATTAATTGCTTGCACAGTTGTTAGAGGTCTCAATTCAAGCATTCAATGCAAGGCCATGCTTTATATCTATTTTGGGAAGAAAGTGCACAATGCAATTTTGATAAAGTAGCTTTTTGCATAAAACTTGTTCTTGAGCCTTGCACTTGTTCTCTTCTGATCATACATGTCTTATAACTCAAGAGAAACTTGTTTAGACACTTACAATCAACTAGCCTATGCTTGTACTTCCTCTTGAAACTTGTTTTCCCACTTTTCTTGAAAATCAAGTAACATAGCCATTAGCTTGTAACTTGTACTTCTGACTCTCAAAAGCACTCAAACCCTTTTGCTTATACATACACAAGTTATTTGCCACAAATCCCACGCATAAAACACTCAGAAGACAGAATCACGAAAAACACTTCAAAACTCGCCATTTCTGAGTTTTGAATCCAATCTCTAAATTTGCTCGTGCATTTTTTGACCTTTTACTTTCAAAAGCTTCTAACCAACATACACAAACAATTCCAACACATGCAACACCACTGTAACACCTCCATTATCATCCACTATTTTTAAAAACAACACCTTGCACCTTGACTTCTCCAGAACTCCTCAGGCACTTTCAGCTCAAGTTAAGTATCACATTAGCTTCCTGGGAACTTGAGGAAGCTAATCCAATCATTGGAACTCACTAAAAGCTACTCAAACTCCAAACGCGATACCCTCTTGCAAGGTAAGTTTTCTGACTTTTAAACTCTTCATACATGCATCATTAATGGTTTATTTGTGAATAAAAAATGTAGACATCATTGCCCTAAAGCTAACCATGTCCATAGTATTCATTTATATTGCTTATGCTTAGAGAATTTTAAGATTGAAGTTTCTGGAATTTTTAGGGTTCAGATTAGGGACATTAAAATTCATGCTTATCTTTGATCTATAATTTTATTGCTTTGCATTTCTGAAATCGTGAAGAAATTTGCTATAAGCTTCCTGTTTACATTTTTCATTTTTGTTGAGGGTTGAATAAGATACAGAGGTTCTGGCTGAGCGTGAGGTTGAAGATGAAGTTGGCCTCAGGAACGTCATTACCATATATATTTATGGTTTGATTTATATAAACGGATGTATAGCCACCTCAGTGGTAGAAGTGCGCGCCTGTGACTATAGGGACCTGGATTCGAGCCCCAGTGGTACCCTTTTAGATTTTTTTTTCATATTTTTCATACATTCTGACTTTTTTTTGGCAGCATTGGGCCTAACAACTTTGGGCCTGGCTTTATGCTACTTCTGACCCCCTTTGCTGGCTATTCACACCCTAGCCCATTTATTTTCTTTTTTTCATTTTTATTTATTCATTTTCTTAAATATTTTATCTAATACTAAAAAAAAAACCAGAAAAAATATATAAAAACATTAGATTTATATTTTGCTGTAGTTTATTTATTTTTTACACAAAAAAATTATTTTATTTAATCATACTTTATTTATTTTACTAATTGATTTATAAATATAATTAGAAACTAGATTTTTTTACACAATTTAAATATAAAATATAAAAAGATCAAAAATATTTTATAATACTATAAATTATTTTTTAGACAAAAAAATACCAAAAATATTCTTCTTATAAACTTAATTTCTTTTTTAATCAATTAATAGATTAGGGTTTTATTTAAAATCTTTTCCTAGTAAAATTAGGTTTTTACTTTTTACTAATTTACTTAATTATTTTTATTTTAATTAATTAGGTTAAAACAAAATTCCTTTTCCCTAAAATCCAAATAAATATCCATTTTCTTTACATTTACATTCTTGTATATTTATTCATTTTGTACATTATTTATTCAATTCTTGTCCAAATTCAATATGGTTGTAATAAATAATTAGGCTTTATTTTCTTGCAATCCCAATTTGTAATTTGTACACCCCCTCCCACGAGTATTGTAATAGCATAGTAATTTTAAATTCTGCAATTTATCGCTTTATATACAAATGCTAGTAATTAGGATTTGTAGGGAAAGACTAAAACCAATCAATTAGAAAACCCTAATCAAAGACAAAACCAAGCATGAAAAACAATACACTTGCACACAAGCACCCTTAGGGTAAAATCCACTTGGTTGCCTTACAAAATGGCCATATTACGCATGTGAGGTATCTTAGCAAAAACAAGTAAAATATAAGATTATAGTCCCTCGATGACGCTATCTATGTTTCCTTTCAAATGATCTTAGTACCTAAAAGAGAATGCTAAGATACCTTGCAACATTGCTAATCAGGGTTATACGATGACCCACGCCCGTCCCGTTTACATCTAAAGATATGGTTACTTACCAAATCAATGGTAAGATAATAATGTCAAAGGAAAGAGGAAATGAACATGAAAGACTTTTGAGTAGGTAGAATGCTCCTAATTACTTGCTCCATTTCAAAACAAAACATCCTTGCTATTTTTAAAACAAACACCTACACTTTTAAAACATCTTACAAACTTGAAAACATTTTTAAAAGATCAACATATTTGTATACATTCTTACAAACGAGAATCGTTACAAAGTTTTCCTAAACAATGGCCTCTTTACAAAATACTTTCAAAAACCACACAAAGCACAATTTCAAACAAAAGCAAAAGATCTAACAAGTAACTAAGAGCCCATGGAAAACCATGGATGAAAAGGGTGCTAATACCTTCCCTTTTCATAATCAACCCCCCGAACTCAAGAAATAATCTCAAACGTCTTTCCTGTGCTTTTTCACCTTTCCTTTTGGATAAAAGAAAACTCGATGGCGACTCTTGCTAACCGCAACATTTGCGATAAAACGTAAAACACCCAAGTCAGTTCTCCCACCATATCACAGAACTGGCGACTCTGTTGGGGAAAATTCTAAAAGTGGGGTTATCTTAAGGTTATACCACATTTACTTGCTTTCTTTGTTTGACTTTTATGCTTTACATTATGGTTCTTTGTTTGGGTTTGAATCCTCTACCCGTATTTGGGATGCCTTATAGGTAAGTAGCAATACGTTGTGGAAACTTTGTGGGGTATACCGACATGGTCTAAGCAATATCTTTGTTAGTGAGACATATTTGTGGGTACCAATAGCCCTTGAGTTAATCAAGGAGAATACGGGGCCGCTGAGTGATGTCATGAAGCACTAATGAACTTTTAGAACCTTTACTTGACCAACTTGGCTTTTAGGACGTAGTGAGATGACTGACTTTGGTGCAGTCCGAAGTTGGTAGATACTCGATACTACACTCATTGAGGTTTGGTTTTTTGGGATATTTCAGTCGCCATTAAAGAGGCTCGTGCTGAAACAATGACCAAGGAAATAAACCAGTGATATTGAGCTCCTTAGAACCCGGTTACTATTGCTAGGACATGTTTGAGCCAACTAAACTTCAAGAGGGTACTTACCTATGAGACTCCATGCAAGCCTAAATCTAAGGACTTGTTTGCTTTGTTTGTGTGTATTTACTTGTACATAACATCATACTCATTCACTAACCATTTCAAGGATCTTGGGATTTATCTTTGTTCTGTTTTGTAGGACATGGATTCTATTCGCAGGAAAACTATTCAAGTCAATCTTGTAAGGATCCCTCCACAACTTAAAGAGCTAGCATCAAGGATTCCTAAAAACTCTCCATTTACCGAAAGACATGGTCGTCTACTAAACTTGATCACCTCCAACACTGATGAAGACATGATGAAGGTGCTCTTTCAGTTCTTTGATCCTTTACACCATTGCTTCACATTTCCTGATTATCAACTTGTGCCAACTTTGGAGGAATTCTCCCAACTCTTGAGGGTTCCCATTCTCAATCAACTACATTTCAACGGTACAGAAAGAGATCCAAATCCAGAAGAGATTGCTCAAGCTCTACACTTGCAACCATCTGATATCACAACTAATTGGGAAACAAGGAGTGGTGTCAAAGGTTTCCTAGCAAAGTTCTTATTTAAGAAAGCCCAAAGTTGTTGGAACTCTTTGGATCTGCAAGCTTTTGAGGAATTTGTGGCTCTCATCATATATGGGATGGTTTTGCTTCCAAATCCTGACCAACTCATAGATGTGAATACCGTCAAAATCTTCATGTCTCGTAACCCGGTGCCTACTTTGCCAGGAGACATCCTACATTCTTTTCACACTCGCACTATGAGGAAAAGAGGTATCCTTATGTGTTGTACTCCTCTCTTGGAAAGATGGTTTATTTCGCATCTTCCCCAATCTGTATTGAATAACGAGCAAGGTTCAAGGTGGTCCCAAAGGTTGATAACACTCAAACATTCAGACATTAATTGGTGTTCCCGATCCTTAGAGAATGTTACTATTGTCGACCATTGTGGACAATTCCCTAATTTCCCTTTACTTAGCATTAGAGGAGGTATCACTTACAAACCTTGCTTAGCCTTAAGACAATTTAGTTACGCCCGAAGGAATGGGCCACATGAGATGCTCATTCAAGGTTTGGTATTTGACTACGAGAACGACGATCAAGGTCATCGCCAGAGGTTTATCCGAGCTTGGAGGATGTTGAACAAGGTAGATAGCAAGACATTGGGGCATAAGAATTCCATCCATCTTGAGCCTTACCTAAAATGGGTAAGAACTCGTGCTCAGAGTCTTATGATGCCTTATCCCTCCATTCTCCCGGTAATCATTGAGCCTGTTATGGAAGGAGATGTTCCATACACTATCCTGCATCCTGACATGCCCACCTCTCTTGAAGACTTACAAAGATATTGGGTACAACTCAAGGGGGAGCGAGATACTTTAGAGGCCCAATTCTATGCTAGCGAGAAGAAGGTTTTGGAACTCACTAAGCAACTTTATGAAGAGCAGAGCCTGAATTCCTACATCGCACCAAAGAGGATGCGTACAACCTTTTTATCTTAGAGTTTTTGTATTTTTTCGCCCAAAGAGGCATTGATGTACTCAAGCTTTAATTTATTAATATAATGTGTGTTTCCTTTTTGTCTAAAACAAATTTGAATCTTTAAAATCCTTGAAATCATTGCATATGCATCTACCATTCATCATAACATAAAGCAAGTTTCTTGCAACAAGTCTCCTCATCTTTCTACTGTTTATTTCAGTAAGATGGATCTCGAGAAGACGGTGAAGGACCTCCAAGTACAAAATGCTCAGTTTCAACAGATGTTCTTAACTCTAGCCAAAGCACAGGAAGAGTTGAAGAACTTGCTGGTTGAAGAGAAGAAAAAGAAAACAAAGAAAATAATCGGTGTTCTAAATATGGGAAGAAGATTCCAAGGACAAGCAAGAAGGACCTTTAGGGGTGTTCAAAACCAAACTGGCCCAATAGAAAACTGCAAAACCGAACCGAACCGAACCGAAACCGCAAAAAACCGCATTTGGTTCGGATGTGTTTGGGTCATTTTCTCGTGGAACCGCATGGTTCGGTTCAGTTTGTGGTTTGTATTTTACAAACCGAACCAAACCAAATAAAACCGCATTATGTTATAAAATCTTACTAACCAATATATATTTCTATAATTCTTTAGAGAAATCAACATGTATTATGTGTATATTTTATCATACTTTGTATTATATTCATTTTAATTTACAAATCATAAAAAATAAAATATTATTCATTTATAAATACTATTTTCACAAAATACATTTTATCATATTCTTTGTATAATATTTATTTAAGAATGCAATCTTGTTGATATCATTATTTAGATTTAGATAAAATTATAATACACAATTTTATGTATCAAATTATAAATTTATTTTGACAATTATAAATTTTTTTTATGGTAATGTATAAACAATTAAATATAAAATTATATTTTCCTATATATTTGTATGTATGACATAATAATTATTTTTGTAAAAAACCGAAACAACCGAACCAATCCAAACCGCATTAGTTTGGTTTGGTTTGGTTCGGATTTATTTTTAAAAGCCAACCGAACCAAACCGAACCGCATGTTTTTTTCTCTTGCAGTTCGGATGATTTTTTGCTTCAAAACCGCCCAAACCGCACCGCAAACACCCCTAAGGACCTTAGACTTTGCAACGTCATCTGGTGAGAAAGACAATCAAGACGGAAAAGGCAAGGAAGCAGTTGTCCAGCCAAATTCAGAAGAGGAAGAAGAAGATTATTCTGAAGAACAATATCCTCCAGCCGACGACAAGTATAAGCATCTGGAAGAAAGGTTAAGTGCAATGGAAATTAAAAAAGTGCCTGGATTGGACTTTGAGGAGTTAGGGTTAGTATCTGGGATTGTCATTCCTCCAAAATTCAAGGCACCGGTGTTTGCCAAGTACGGCGGAGTTTCATGTCCCAAAATGCATCTCCGGTCCTATGTGAGGAAAATCCAACCTCATATCGCTCACAAGGATTTATGGGTACACTTCTTTCAAGACAGTCTGTCCGGAACTCAACTTAATTGGTTTTATCAGTTAGAAAGAGCCAATGTTCATAATTGGGAAGATCTGGCCGTTGCCTTTTACAAACAATACCAATACAACGCTGATCTTGCTCCCACCCATACTCAACTCCAGAGTATGGCCATGGTTTCAAGTGAATGCTTCAAAGACTATGCGCAAAAATGGAGGGAATTAGCAGGAAGAGTCCAGCCTCCCCTATCTGAAAGAGAGTTAGTAGACATGTTTTTGGGCACCCTGTCTGGTCCTTTCTTTAATCATTTGATTGGGAGTTCCTTGGAAGGTTTTACTGAATTAATATTGACCAGAGAAAGAGTGAAAGCCGGGATAAAGAATGGGAAGATTCAAAAAGAAGCATCCTCTGTTGTTGTAAGGAAACCATTCATTGGAAAAAAAGAAGTTGTTGCTGTATATCCTCAGAGAAATCAAGATAGGACTGAATGCCGTCCAATGGTGGGGGCTGTCATGATTCCTAAACCTGCACCTGCTCAGCAAAGAAGCAGCCAGCCAAGAACGGAAAGACCAGTCGGACAGTTCACCCGAATTAATATGACACTATCTCAAGTATTTCCACATTTGTTAAGATCCAATATAGTGACTTTGAAAGAAGCTCCAAAGAATCCTAACACAACCTCTCCTCATTATCATCCTAATGCCCGCTCTGCATACCATTCTGAGAGTCCAGGACATGACACTAACAACTGCTGGGCTCTAAAAAACAAGGTACAAGACCTTCTTGAAGCCAAAGAGATTGAATTCGATGCGCCAGAAATTCCCAATGTCATCACTGAAGTGGTGAAAAACACAAGAAGGGGGGGTTGAATTGTAAAACTGAAATCTAAAGCAATGAACACGATATTTTTATCCTGGTTCGTTTGATCTCAAACTACTCCAGTCCACCCGTCAAGGTGATTTCGCCTCTCTCCAACGAGGTCTTAATCCACTATATTCAACTGAATATTACAGACTGCTTTAACAACTGCTAAAGCCTTCTTGATTCAAACCACAACCCGGTTTGTCAAGGTAACACTTTCTTACAAAGAGATAAAACTATGTGTGTGGATGTTTTCTATAAAACTTTATCACAACTGTGATGTATACACAAATTGAAGCTTAGAAACTAGATTGCTAAACAGTAATGAAATATCAGAGTGTGTGGTTTAGCAAAACTCAGAGAACGAAGATTATGGTTCAGCTTTTGTGCGTGTAGAGATTTGGAGAGCATTAACCATTTCAATCTTCAAAGCCTTGTTTATATAGCATTGGGATGATGAACGTTGGATGCAATATTCTTGATTCAATGCTAATAACAAACTTTCCTTATTGAGCAGATCTTGTCTGGAATGAAGCCGTTGGAATTAATTTGCTTTCAATGCACAGTACCGTTGCTTACTTAATGCAAGTTCTGGCTTGGCTCATTCTGATTCTGCTTCGCTGCTGATGAACTATTGTGTTTCTGTATCAGAGTATTAAGCGCAGTCTTGTTCATCAGGCTTCAGCATGTACGTGAGTTGATCATCTGATATTGACGTTCTGATGTAGCAACTTCTGATGCTGGTGTCTGAAATCAAGTTCTGATGCTGAATAGATGTGATCTTGCTTATTTCAATCAGCGTATCTGCAAGTCAGAACATAATAATTTTAGGCAGCAGATAGTTCAAACATGAAACTTATAAATACTATATCTTTTCACTTTGTTATCATCAAAACTTAAATATAGGGTAGTAGATTCAAACATTGTTCTAACAATCTCCCCCTTTTTGATGATGACAAAAACTAGATATTTTAAATGAAAATAACGTGAAAAGGTATATGGAATATGTATCAGAATAAGAAGTAAAAGAATAAGGAGTAAGGAAATACTCCCCCTGAGTTTATTACTTCCCTTTGATTTATACGTGTTCTTCAGGATCAGATCTTTTTGCCTTTCTTTGAACATCAGAGTATCAGAGTCTTTGACTTATCAGAAGCTTTATGTCAGAGCAGAGCTTCAGAGCTTTTCTTGTCAGAGCTTTGCTTTGGATCAGAACTTCATATTGATCAGAGCAACTTCATATTGATCAGAGCTTCTAGTCTTCAGAGTGTCCAGGAGCTTCCTTGTGCCTGTAGACTTACAACAGAAAAAACATTTCAAGTAATAGAGTTAGAATGTTTGAGAATTTCTGTCTAGTTAGCCCGTTATTGATTTAAATATCATTCTTGTTCTCCCCCTTTTTGTCAGCAATCAAAAAGTGTTAGTGATGTGCTAAAACAATTAAGATCAGAAAAACTAATCATATTAAGATAGTTCAGAGTCAAAACGAGAAAATATTACAAAACATAATCAAACAGTACATCAGAAAATCAAGGAAAACATGAAAAAGGTCATGCATGAAAAAAAGATTAAGGTTGAGGAGGCAAGCGTGTGAACAGGCTCTCCAGCATGGCTTGAATCTTTTCAGAAGTTTCATTTTGCTTATGCACCATGCTGACAACAGTGTCAATCTTGCTATCCTGCATATCCATTCTCTCTTTCATCTTCTGATCGTTTTCATCCATCCGCTGCTGCAGACGCATGTCATTCAGCCTTAGTTCTTCCAGAGTCTGCCTGTCCAAGGCAGCTTGAGAAGCATCAGAAGGAGGAGGCTTCTCAGAACTTTCAGCAACATCCTCTGCTTGACTTTCTTCAGCATGAATGGTCTTGTCTTCTTCTGATGGTTGCACCTTTGCAGCTTGCTGTTTCTCAGACCAAGGTTCACTGTCCAGAGGGAGCACGTCCTCTTTCAGAAGCATACTTCCAACTTCATTCAGAAGTTTGCTGAAATTTTGTTGTGCCTGCTCATAGTTGATATCCTGCAACTTGAGGGCTTCAGTACGTACCCAAAGTCTGAACTGTGACCAGAGCTGATCAGAAGCAGCTGGGTCAATCATCCCAGGACAAACTTGCTTCAAAGAAGCAATCCATTGCAGCACACCTGTTTCAAAATTCAAAATACCAGAGCCAACATCTGGTTGCTTTGGTTTTGGGATGGCAATTTTGTGTTTTAGATCAGCAAGACGGTCAAGACTGGTTAAGTCAATGGAAGTCCTGCTGGGGTTTTCAGAGGTTTTCTGAGAGGCTGTTTGTTTTGGAGAAGGGGTATCAGAGTCAGATATTTCGATTGGAGTGGGTGGTGTTTTGGGAGTATTTGGTGGTGTCGATTCTGATGAGGATGGTAACTGGGGCATGACAACAGTGGTTCCACATGGCAACTGGTTTGCCAGCGGTGATGGTTGAGGTGAGTGAGGGTCAGATTGATGAGGGGAAGGAGTTTCAGAGTGGTGAAACTCTGTTTGTGGTGAAGGTGGATTTATTTCTGGTTGGGTAGAGGGAGGTGGAATCTCTGATTGCTCAGGGATCAGAGGTTCTTCTGAGAGTGGTTGTTGTTGTTCTGGTTGTGGTTGTTGTTGTTGTTCTGGTTGTGGAGGAGGAACATTTTGTGGTTCAGAGTTTGGTTGAGCAGAGGCATGTTGACGCTCAATATCAGCCAGCACTTGGTCAAGTGCTGTTGTTGTTGAAATTGTTGGTTGTTTGGGTTGTTTGGTTCTAGGTCTTCTGAGTTTTAATGCCTCAGAAGGGTCTTCTTCTTGTACGGTTTCATCAATGGTAGGGATGGGAATTGATATTCTATGAGAGGTTCGAGGAGGGATAGATGCTGGAATAGTAAAAGAATTTGAAATAGGGGCAGCAGATGAAATACCTCTTTTCTTTGGAGTCTGCTGAGATGATCCTTCTGATGGCGCTTTCCTCTTCTTTGTCTTCTTCAGAGTCACTTCTGGTTGGGGTTGACGCAGATCTCTGATATTCAGCTTTGGATCTGTATCATCTGCCTTGTACGCATCTGGGTACCTGAGAAACATCTCTGGTTTGGATTCAGTTTCAGAGAATAACGGAAAATCACTCAGAGGCACTCTTCTGCTGGAGATATCAGCAGTGGAAGTAGCTCTGGGTTCCTTCTGAATATTCTCTATCAGCTTCATCTTTTTCAGATTCTTTGCGTTCAGAGGTTTCCCAATTGTTGGTTCAATAGTGCTCAGCTCTTGAGCTTCTATCAGATGCTCAATCAGTCTATTCTCTGTCAGAATATCTGATATCAACCTTCCAAAAGGTATCCAGTCCCTCTTGGTTCTTTCTTCTTCCCTTGTTTCTTTCACACTGGTTTTGAGATGGTTGAACAGGAAGTGAGCCAGATTGATCTTTATCTTCTGATCAATAAAGTAGATCAGAAACTGCTGATCCACATTTATATAATCAGGAGAACTTGTTGGTTTCCTGTGGTTGAAGCACCCCAGAACAATCTTAGCCCATACTCTGCAATGATCCTTCAGATCCTTAATCTTGCTGCTGGGCATCCCAAGAGTGAAAATCCTGTTAGCTACCACACCTATATCAGCACATCTTTCAGCCATGTCCACACAACGGACGCCACCACCACTTTGACCGATTAGCCTTGCAATGAGATCTTCAGAAATCACAATCTTCTTCCCCATAACAGAGGAGATGACTAGATGTTTTGAAACCTTGGCGTGAATCCAAAATTCCTTGACCAGCGCTGGGAATGTTGGTCCAACCAACCTATCGAAATACCTTTCCCACTTTTGAGCCCTAACTTCTTCAGTTAGGTCAAAAACATTCTCCTTCAAGCTTTCAAAATCAATGATTAACTCAGAGAGCACTTCAAGGTTCTTCACCGGAGTGAGGAGAGTTCTGAGTGGCACTTGATATTGCTCAGAAGTTGCTTTCTTCTGATTACCTGCAGAAACGCTACTGGAGGTTGCCATGTTCACACTAAAAGGGTTTTGAGAATGAACTGAGGAAAAAGGTTTGCAAGAGATGAACTCAGAAATATGCAGAAAATGCTTGAGTGTTAGTGAGAAAGCGTAAAGAATAAGAATGAGAGATTAATGTGCTTAAATAGAGTTTTTCAAAACTATTTTGAAAAGATAAACGTTTTTAAGAGAGAGAAAAATCATGATTGCCATTTAAAAGCATGATTACTTTTCATTAAATGCTTGCTGATTTTGGGGGATTTGAGAAAGATACTTAAAAACGGTTACCAGACATGTGTCTCAATGCACCCAATCAGCGCTTTGCCTTCTCAGAAGCGTGCACGCGTTCTGCTTCAGAGATATGCTGATGAGTGGATGACACTTGTTTGATGTAGTGATCAGCACGTCTGTCTTTGAGCTTAGACTCTCAGATCTTTAGACTTGCATCTGATACAATCTGCATGTTCTATCTTTCTGAAAGGAGATTGATCAGAAGTTCACAGTAAAATAATTACATTCTGAAAGTAAATATATGGAATTAAAACATTTTCACTCTGGACACACTTTCATGCTGAGATGTTTCAGAATGAAATTAAACCTATCTTCTGAAAGGGGTTTAGTAAAGATATCAGCCCATTGATGGTCTGTATCTATAAATTTTAAGTTCAAAATACCTTTCTGAATATAGTCCCTAATGAAGTGATGTTTTATTTCTATATGCTTAGCTCTAGAATGTAAAATAGGATTTTTACTTAAGCAAATAGCAGAAGTATTATCACAAAGTATAGGAATGTTACTCTCAAAAATCTGGAAGTCTTCAAGCTGACTTTTCATCCAGAGCATTTGTGTGCTACATCCTGCTGCTGCTATGTACTCAGCTTCTGCTGTTGACAGAGCAATTGTTGATTGCCTTTTGCTGGACCAAGAGATCAGATTTTCTCCCAGAAACTGGCAGCTTCCAGAAGTACTTTTACGTTCCACTCTGTCTCCAGCAAAATCAGCATCACAGTAGCCTACTAAGCTGTAATCACTAGATTTTCTATAAAACAAACCCAGATTAGTAGTACCTTTCAGATACTTGAAAATTCGCTTAACAGCTGTTAAGTGAGATTCTCTAGGATCTGATTGGAATCTAGCACAGATACAAACACTGAATAGTATGTCAGGTCTTGAAGCAGTCAGATAGAGGAGAGAACCAATCATACCTCTGTAGACTTTCTGTTCTACACTTTTGCTTACCTCTTCTCTTTCCAGAATGCACGTGGGATGCATTGGAATCTTTGATGGCTTACATTCTGACAGGTCAAATTTCTTCAGAAGATCTCTGATGTATTTGCTCTGATGAATGTAAGTTCCTTCTGGAGTTTGATTGATCTGAATTCCCAGAAAGAATTTCAGTTCCCCCATGAGGCTCATCTCAAATTCTGCCTGCATACACTTAGCAAATTTTCTTCCAAGAGAAGGATTAGTAGAACCAAAAATGATATCATCAACATAGATTTGACAGACTAAGATGTCACTCTTAACTGTTTTACAGAATAGAGTAGTGTCCACTTTCCCTCTGGTGAATTCATTTTCAAGCAGAAAGTTACTTAGCCTTTCATACCAAGCTCTGGGAGCTTGTTTCAGACCATACAGTGACTTCTTTAGTTTGAAAACATGTTCTGGATGTTTTGTATTTTCAAAACCTGGGGGTTGGTGAACATAAACTTCTTCTTCTATATAACCATTTAAGAATGCACTTTTGACATCCATCTGATACAGAGTGATGCCTCTATTAACAGCAAATGAAATTAAAAGTCTGATAGATTCTAACCTGGCGATTGGGGCAAAGGTTTCTGTATAGTCTATCCCATCTTGCTGACTATAACCTTGTGCAACCAGTCGTGCCTTGTTTCTGATGACTTCACCTTGTTCATTTAGCTTGTTTCTGAACACCCATCTTGTTCCAATGACGTTGAATCCTTTTGGTCTGGGAACGAGATCCCATACGTCGTTTCTGGTGAATTGATTCAGCTCTTCTTGCATTGCCAGAATCCAGTCATTATCCAGAAGTGCTTCATCAATAGAAGAAGGTTCAATCAGAGACACCAGTCCCATAAGAGTTTCCTCGGAGTTTCTGAAGCTTGCTCTTGTTCTGATTGGATCTTCCTTTCTTCCTAGGATAGTCTCTTCTGGGTGATCCAGGCTGCTTCTGGGTAATCTCTTCTGAGGTTGATCAGCAGCTGTTGTAGGATTTCTAGCAGTGCTCCTTTCAGATGTTGAGGGAATGTCTGTGTTGAGAGCTTCTGATGACTTGTCTTCAGAACCTGCAAATTCAATTTCTATACCTGCAAAAACTTCATTCTGCTTTGACTTTTCAGAGTCAAGCTTATCATCAAAACGAACACTGATTGATTCTTCCACAATCTGTGTTTCTGTATTGTATACTCTGTACCCTCTTGAGCGTTCAGAGTATCCTAACATAATACACTTCTGTGCCTTAGAGTCAAACTTGTTCAAATAATTCTTTGTATTTAATATAAAGCAAGTACATCCAAATGGATGAAAATATGAAATGTTGGGCTTTCTGTTCTTCCACAATTCATATGGAGTCTTTTCCAGAATAGGTCTTATTGAGATTCTATTCTGAATGTAGCACGCTGTGTTTATTGCCTCTGCCCAGAAAGTCTTAGCAACGTTTGTCTCATTGATCATGGTTCTGGCCATTTCTTGCAATGTTCTGTTCTTTCGTTCTACAACTCCATTTTTTTGGGGAGTTCTAGGACAAGAGAAATCATGCAGAATGCCTCTGTCATTAAAGAATGACTCAAAATCTTTATTTTCAAATTCTCCACCATGATCACTTCTGACTTTAACGATTCTAAGATCTTTTTCATTCTGAACTTGGTTACAGAAGGTAACAAACACAGAATGTGACTCGTCCTTGTGTCTTAAGAACTTTACCCATGTCCATCTGCTATAGTCATCTACGATTACTAACCCATACTTCTTACCACTGACTGAAGCAGTTTTAACTGGTCCAAATAAGTCAATGTGCAGAAGTTCTAATGGCTTATAGGTAGAAACAACATTTTTGGATTTAAAGGAAGGTTTTGCAAATTTGCCTTTCTGACATGCTTCACACAGAGCATCTGAATTGAACTTCAAATTAGGAAGTCCTCTGACCAGATTGAGTTTGTTAATCTGAGATATTCTTCTCATACTAACATGCCCCAATCTTCTGTGCCAGATCCACCGCTCGTTGTTAACAGACAGAAGACATTTTACATTCTGACTCTTTAGTTCAGAAAGTTTGATTTTGTAAATGTTGTTTTTCCTCTTACCATTAAACAGGATAGTCCCATCTTTCTGACTAACAGCTTTACATGATTTTTGATTAAAGATTATATCATAACCGTTATCACTTAATTGACTTATGGATAACAGATTATGCATCAATCCATCTACTAGCAGAACATTATTAATAGAGGGAAGATTTCCATTACCTACAGTTCCAGAGCCAATTATATTTCCCCTCTGATTTCCTCCAAAGCCAACGTGGCCTCCAGGCTTAAGTTCCAGGCTTTGGAACATATGCCTTCTTCCCGTCATGTGTCGTGAGCAGCCAGAGTCCAGGTACCATGACTGGTGTTTCTGACTTGCTGCTAAAGATATCTGCAACATGTATTATTTTGTCCTTAGGTACCCAGATTTTCTTGGGTCCTGATTTGTTAGTTTTACCAAAACTCTGGTTGAATTTTGGTTTCACAGAGTGCTTACTGCTAGTATATTTGATATCATGTGTGTGACCATACACAAAGTGTGAATTCAGAGGAGTGTGTTTAATGGTTAAGTCCATGACATTCTTTGGTGTAGGAACCTTACCTTGGTATCCTATTCCTTTCCTGCCGTTTCTGCTAACTCCATAGATCATTGAAGCCATTCTGCTTCTATCTATGCTTTTAGCTAGGAACTTCTGGAAACTGTGATCATACTCCTTGATGATCTCATCAGCGTTGCTGGGAGTTTCAGAAATTGGTTCCTTCTGAGAGTTTTGTAAAGTGTTTTCTAATTTTGAAATCTTATTTCTCAGCTCAGAATTTTCCAATTTGAGACTCTCAGACTTATTAGAGTCAGATTCAAGATTCCTTTTCAGGTCTCTGAATTTAGCTCTAATCTGCTGATAACGTTCCAGAATCTCATTAAGGCTTTCAGCAAGTTCAGCCTTTGTAAAGTTAACAGCGAAGTTAGGAAATACCTCTTCAGTGTCTGATTCTGAGTCTGATTCAGAAGCTTCACTATCTTCTGAAATGTTAGCCATGAGAGCTATGTTTGCCCTTTCATCATCTGATTCTGAGTCAGCTTCAGACGAGTCAGAGTCATCCCATGTGGCCATGAGACTTTTCTTCTTCTCTCTTCCAAACTTCTTTTTGGGCTTTTCCCTCTGAAGCTTTGGGCAGTCACTCTTGTAGTGTCCTTGCTCATTGCACTCATAGCAGATGATGTCTTTGGTGTTTGGCTTTTTGCTACTGGAGGAGCCTTCAGATCTTCTGTATCCAGAGGAAGAATCTGTCCTTCTGTATCTGGAAGAAGACTCGTTCTGATCAGATCTTCTGGGATTCCTGAACTTCCTTTGTCTTTGCTTCCACAGTTGATTTACTCTTCTGGAGAGAAGGGAAAGTTCGTCTTCTTCTGATGAGGATCCATCAGATGTTTCTTCAACTGCCTGCAAAACTTTAGACTCAAATTTTCTGTTAGATTTTAATGCTAAAGGCTTACCTTGCTTCTGAGGCTCATCAGCTTCTAGCTCTATCTCATGACTTCTGAGGGAGCTGATAAGTTCCTCCAGAGTGATTTTGTTGAGATCTTTAGCTAGCTACAGAGCAGTAACCATAGGCCTCCACTGCTTGGGTAAACTTCTGATTATTTTCTTGACATGGTCAGCAGTAGAGTACCCTTTGTCCAGAACTTTGAGACCAGCTACCAGAATCTGGAATCTAGAGAACATAGTTTCAATGGATTCAGATTCTTCCATTTTGAACGCCTCATACTTCTGAATGAGCGCCAGAGCTTTTGTTTCTTTGACTTGAACATTGCCCTCATGCGTCATTCTGAGAGAATAAAAAATATTCTTTGCTGTGTCTCTGTTGGAGATCTTTTCATACTCAGTATAGGAGATGGCACTGAGGAGGATGGTTCTGGCCTTGTGGTGATTCTTGAAGTCACGCTTTTGTTGATCAGACATTGTTTTTCTATCAATCTTCTGACCACTTGCATTTACAGGGTGCGTGTATCCATCTGTCACCATATCCCACAGATCAGCATCATGTGCCAGAAAGAAGCTTTCAATTCTGTCTTTCCAGTAATCAAAGTTTTCTCCATCAAAGACTGGAGGTTTGCCACTGAATCTGTCTCTGTCCTCATTGTTGTCATTGCTGATGTGAGAATTGTTTCCTGCCATTGTGTTTTTCTGACGCTGGATCTTGTACTGACACGGTTAAGTGTTTTAGCTCAGAACCAGGCGCTCTGATGCCAATTGAAGTGGTGAAAAACACAAGAAGGGGGGTTGAATTGTAAAACTAAAATCTAAAGCAATGAACACGATATTTTTATCCTGGTTCGTTTGATCTCAAACTACTCCAGTCCACCCGTCAAGGTGATTTCGCCTCTCTCCAACGAGGTCTTAATCCACTATATTCAACTGAATATTACAGACTGCTTTAACAACTGCTAAAGCCTTCTTGATTCAAACCACAACCCGGTTTGTCAAGGTAACACTTTCTTACAAAGAGATAAAACTATGTGTGTGGATGTTTTCTACAAAACTTTATCACAACTGTGATGTATACAAAAATTGAAGCTTAGAAACTAGATTGCTAAATAGTAATGAAATATCAGAGTGTGTGGTTTAGCAAAACTCAGAGAACGAAGATTATGGTTCAGCTTTTGTGCGTGTAGAGATTTGGAGAGCATTAACCATTTCAATCTTCAAAGCCTTGTTTATATAGCATTGGGATGATGAACGTTGGATGCAATATTCTTGATTCAATGCTAATAACAAACTTTCCTTATTGAGCAGATCTTGTCTGGAATGAAGCCGTTGGAATTAATTTGCTTTCAATGCACAGTACCGTTGCTTACTTAATGCAAGTTCTGGCTTGGCTCATTCTGATTCTGCTTCGCTGCTGATGAATTATTGTGTTTCTGTATCAGAGTATTAAGCGCAGTCTTGTTCATCAGGCTTCAGCATGTACGTGAGTTGATCATCTGATATTGACGTTCTGATGTAGCAACTTCTGATGTTGGTGTCTGAAATCAAGTTCTGATGCTGAATAGATGTGATCTTGCTTATTTCAATCAGCGTATCTGCAAGTCAGAACATAATAATTTTAGGCAGCAGATAGTTCAAACATGAAACTTATAAATACTATATCTTTTCACTTTGTTATCATCAAAACTTAAATATAGGGTAGTAGATTCAAACATTGTTCTAACAATCACTGCCCCTATGCCCAAGCACGACCGTGATGTCAATGCCGTTGAGGAAGATATGTTTGTTACTTTGGTTGATGAACTTGTGACCTCACTCCTGACTATTAAAAAGAACTTGTTGAATGCCGGTGTATTCCCAGGCTATGATGAAAGCTGTCATTTCTGTTTATCCTCACCAACCAACTGTCATTTGTTAAAAGCAGGCGTTCAATGCCTAATAGATGACAAAGAGATTTTGTTCGAGAAGACTTCTATTCCAACTGTTTCTTATAATGATGTTTCCATAGTGACCATTTCCTCCAATTCTTCCAGAGTCTCCAACAAAAGACCCGTTAGAATTACATCAGTTCCCAAACTAGCTCCGTTGATAATTATAATGCCTGGACCAATCCCGTATTCGTCAGACAAAACCGTCCCATGGAACTATAGAGGTGATGTCTACTATCACGGTATCAAGCAAGATTGGCCAACTGCTGAAAATTCAAGTTCCGAGAAAGTTGACTCTGATATCAGTAACATCGCAGGGACTAGTAAGATAACCCGCAGTGGAAGGGTATTCTCTCCAGAAATTTCTCCTCCCAAAGTTATTTCTGGACCTGTAATCATTCTTGTTATTGTTGCTCCTCCAAAGG
This sequence comes from Vicia faba, assembly GCA_948472305.1. Classification (NCBI taxonomy): domain Eukaryota; kingdom Viridiplantae; phylum Streptophyta; class Magnoliopsida; order Fabales; family Fabaceae; genus Vicia; species Vicia faba. The sequence continues at coordinate 1,485,047,010 of OX451737.1, forward strand.
CTATTCCCAGTCCTGCAATCATCTCTGATAGTTATCCTGTTAACAAAACTGCTGCAGTCCCTGTTATCACCCCTACTGACATTCCTACTGCTGAGTTGACCGAGACTCAAGGCAAATGTATTATGGTTGAGCCTATCCGGACGAAGGCACAATCAATAGCTATCCCTGAGACCTCCCGAAAAGAGATGGAGGAAATTCTAAAGATTATAAAAAGAAGCGACTACAATGTAGTTGAACAACTGGGTCAAACTAAATCAAAAAATTCCATGCTGGCTTTATTATTATGTTCCGAAGCTCATGCAAAGGCCTTGGTAAAATTCCTTAAAACTACCCATGTACCCCAAGAAACATCTGCCGATCAGTTCCAAGACTGCGTAGCCAGCTTGACCACAGATAATGGTTTAGATTTTTCGGATGCTGATTTAACGCCAAGGGGAGGAAGCATAACGAGGCATTACATGTCTCAGTCGAATGCAGGGGCATGACTTTGGCTCATGTCTTGGTTGACACCGATTCGTCTCTGAATATGTTTCCTAAAAAGGCTCTTGATAGGCTTGACTGTGAAGGATTGACCTTGAAACCTAGCAACATAGTAATGAGGGCCTTCGATGGCTCAAAAAGGATGGTGCATGGGGAAGTGGACATCCCCATAAAAGTTGGAACCCAAACATTTGATTCAAATTTTTCATGTAATGGATATTCGCCCTTCATATTCATGCTTATTAGACCGACTGTGGATTCATAATGCTGGTTCCATTACCTCTACGTTGCATCAAATGCTGAGATATCCAATTCAGGGGTAAATCATCACTGTTCATGGAGAAGAAAAGTATATGGCCAGTCATCTAAGTTCCTTCAGATATATGGAATTAGATGGTGAATTTATTGAAACTCCATTCCAGCACTTTGAAGAAGTCCCGCAAACCGTGGTAGTAACCAAGGCTGTTTCTCAAGTCCCAAAGATTACAAGGCCTCCGCTCAAGATGTCGTCTTTGAAAGATGCCAAGGCAGTGATATAAGAAGGTGGGTGCACTATTTGGGGCCAACTCCCAGATATCCCATACAAATCTGACAAATTTGGTTTATGTTTCACTTCAGGAGCCCAGAAAGCTGTACGCCGTGCTCGTGTCGGAGGACCACCCTTGAAGATCAGCAACCGCGAAGTCAACATAGTGGAGGATGATGAAGACAACTATGACCTAGAGGATTGGATCTTCCCAACTGTCAATGGAGGGCTCAGCAACTGAGAAGCTAGATATTTTTTCCCAATCACTTTTATCCAACAATAATTTGTCTTTAAATTTTGTCGGACCTGTAATATTAAACAATTCAGACTCTTAAAACCTTGTGTCTTACCCGAGGCATAATGGTCCATTTGTAAGGGTTATTATCTCATTTCCGTATGACATTAATGAATCATGGATGTTTTTGCATACAAAACTTTGTGCTCATTGTTTTTCTTTTTACATTTCATTTCTTTCAAAGATAGCTATACTCTTACACACACTCACATTCAAAATGCAGATCTACATCCATTCGGGATCCCATGGGTAACAATTCGGCTATGGCCTTTTGTGATTATGAAAATCTAATCTACCAAGCCGAAGATGAAGGTGAGGAATATTGTGAAGTATCAGAGGAACTTGCCAGGTTACTACAACAAGAAGAGAGTACCATTTAGCCCCACGAAGAACATATGGACACAATTAACCTAGGTACCAAAGAAGACAATAGAGAAGTCAAGGTGGGTGCCAATCTGGAACCCAATGTCAAAGAGAATCTGATTCAGTTGCTACACGATTATGTTGAGGTCTTTTCTTGGTCGTATGAAGACATGCCAAGACTTGATGCAAATATCATAGTACATCATCTAACTACAAAAGAGGACTGCCCACCGGTAAAACAAAAGATCCTTCGCATGCGACCAGACATGTCAGAGAAGATTAAGGCGGAAGTCATGAAACAATTCAACGCTAGATTCTTGGCCGTCACTTCCTATCCATAATGGGTTGCCAATGTTGTTCCCGTGCCTAAAAAGGACGACAAAGTACGAATGTGCATGGACTACAGATATTTGAATAGGTCAAGCCCTAAGGATGATTTCCCACTTCCCCACATTGATATTCTAGTTGACAATACGACACAACATAAGGTGTTTTCCTTCATGGATGGTTTCTCAGGCTACAACCAAATAAAAATGGCGCATGAGGATATGGAGAAAACCACCTTTGTCACACAGTGGGGCACATTTTGCTACAAGGTTATGCCATTCGGGATGAAGAACGTTGGGGCAACCTATCAGTGTGCCATGGTAGCTCTATTTCACGACATGATAAATCACGAAATAGAGGTCTATGTGGAAGACATGATAGATATATCTCAAACAGAAGAAGAACATCTTGGTCACTTGCAGAAATTATTTGAGAGGCTAAAGAAATACAAGATGAGGTTGAACCCAAATAGATGCACGTTTGGAGTGAGGTCTGGTAAACTCCTAGGCTTTATCGTCAACGGTAAAGGTATTGAAGTAGATCATGCAAAGGTGAAAGAGATACAAGAGATTCTTTCTCCTCGTACTGAGAAAGAAGTCAGAGGATTCTTGGGACGATTAAACTACATTGCCAGATTCATTTCTCACCTGACAGCTACTTGTGAACCAATCTTCAAATTACTGAAGAAATATCAAGTAGTCAAATGGAATGATGAGTGTCAAACTGCCTTCGACAAGATCAAAGAATACCTGCAAGAGCCTCCGGTTTTGATGCCACCAGTCGAGGGAAGACCCTTGATCATGTATCTAACTGTTTTAGAAAATTCAATGGGGTGTGTGCTGGGGAAGCATGACGATTCTGGCCGAAAAGAGCATGTTATTTATTACCTGAGCAAAAAGTTTACCGACTGTGAAACCAGATATTCATTACTCGAGAAAACTTGCTGCGCTCTGGCATGGGCTGCTCGCCGGCTAAGACAGTATATGCTGACCCACACTACCTTATTGATATCTAAAATGGATCCAATAAAATACATCTTCGAGAAACCTGCCCTCTCTGGGAGAATAGCGAGATGGCAGATGATCCTGACAGAATATGACATACAATATACTACCCAGAAAGCAATAAATGGCAGCGTACTAGCTGATCACCTTGCTCATCAAGCTATGGATGACTACCAGTCCATAAAGTTCGAATTCCCAAATGAAGACATCATGATGGTAAACAACTATGAAGAATTCAGACCATATGACAGACCTGAACAAGTATGCCGATGGACCCTGGTTTTTGATGGGGCGTCCAACGCACTCGGAAATGGTATAAGTGCTATACTCATATCTCCTAAAGGATTTCATACCCCCTTTACGGCAAGTCTCTGCTTTAATTGTACAAATAACATGGCAGAATATGAAGCGTGCATTTTTGGTCTCAAAGCTTCCATAGATTTGGGGATCAAATCCTTAAATGTATTCGGAGATTCAGCTTTGGTCATCATCCATATCAAAGGGGAATGGGACACCAAACACTCGAACCTTATCCCTTACAAAGAACATGTGTTGAGATTAATCCCACACTTTGAGAAGATTACCTTCAAGCATTTCCCGCAAGAAGAAAATCAGCTAGCAGACACACTAGCCACAATGTCATCCATGTTTAAACTTAAATGGGATAACGAGGCTCCCCAGATCACCATTAAAAGAATGGATGAACCAGCTCACTGCCACAAGATTAATACTGAAGAAGTATTGGACCGGCCTTGGTTTCACGAAGTTAAGAGGTATCTCGAGGCTCAAGAATATCCAGAAGGAGCTTCAGTCTATGATAAGAAGTTCTTAAGGAGATTCTCTGCTAAATTCTTCCTTAGTAATGGCATTCTCTACAAACGCAACCATGACTCTGTGTTACTTCGGTGCGTAGAAAAGGTTGAGGCGAAAAAGATCATGGCTGAGTTACATGAGGAAACTTTTGGCACCAATTCCAGTGGGAATACGATGGCAAAGAAAATCCTACGGGCAGGCTATTACTGGTCTACCATGGAAGCAGATTGCTATCAACACTCTCGAACTTGCCACAAGTGTTAGATTTATGCTGACAAGGTGCACGTACCTCCGGTTCCTCTGAACGTCTTGACGGATCCTTGGCACTTTGCTATGTGGGGCATTGACATGATTGGGGAAATCAAGCCAACATCCTGTAATGGACACCGCTTCATCTTAGTGGCCATTGACTATTTTATAAAGTGGGTTGAGGCAGCCTCTTTCGCTTCCATTACCAAGAATGTTGTAACCCGGTTCATTAAATAGAATCTCATCTGTCGGTATGGTATCCCGGAGAGGATCATCATAGACAATGGTACGAATCTAAACAATACTATGATCACCGCCCTGTGCGAGCAATTCACGATCCAGCATCACAATTCTTCTCCTTATCGGCCAAAGATGAATGGTGCTGCCGAAGCCACAAATAAGAACATCAAAAAGATCATACAGAAAATGACAGTCACGTACAACGACTGGAATGAGATGCTACCATTCGCTATCCAAGGGTATCGTACCACAATGTGCACATCAAATGGGGCAACACCTTACTCTTTGGTATATGGCATGGAAGCTGTCTTGCCTATTGAGGTCCAGATACCCTCTCCGAAAATCATGAAGGATACAGGTCTGAACGAAGACGATTGGATCCAGACTCGACTTGATCAGATGAATTTAATTGATGAGAAAAGGCTTACTGTTGTCTGTCATGGTCAGATGTATAAAAAATAGATGATCAAGGCTTTCAACAAAAAGGTCAGATGCTAAGTATATCAATTCAGGGATTTGGTGATCAAACGTATCATACTGCCGCAAGGTGATCCCAAGGGCAAATGGACTCCTACATACGAAGGACCATTTATGATCAAAAGCATATTCTCTGGTGGAGCAATGATCTTGGCCACCGTGGATGGTGATGACCTACCGCACCCTGTGAACGCAAACATAGTCAAAAGATACTACGCATAAGAGACCCACTAGGTTGACACACCTAGGAAAAACAACGACATCCCGGTAAACCAAAAAGGTTCGGGAAAAAAATTAGGGATAAAACAAAAAATCTGTACACCCGGCAAGTTGAAACCCGAAAGGGCGACTTGGGCAAAAAAGGGTATCCCAGTGGACTGAAAACCCGAAAGGGCGGTCCAGGCAAAAGTTAGGGAATTAAAGCGTATGACTATGTCCCGTTGGGTCACCTCACGGACAATCTGCAAACTCGACGGTTTTGATCAATTCAATTAACTTCAGATAAGGCAACAAATAGATAAGATGCTCAGAGACACGAAGGCTATAGCAGAATGGGAACCCCATGGGATTATTTCACATAGCTATATTTTCTTTGTATCAATTTTTCACTTTTTACGACAACATTCTCTTACTAGAATGTTTGTCTCATTGTACAAAAACACTTACTCAAAGTCAATACAAAAATGTCCCTTTGAAAGTGCAAAATATCTGTTTTTCTTTACTCTTATGTTTTGTTTACAAAAACGTCCAATGATTTATTTTTGAACATATGCATTTGAATGTAATTACCATTTCCAAATGAACAAAATAGAAAGACAATCACTAATGGCTTTAGGAAATAGGGAAATATCTCTAAAGTTATAAAATCCCCCGCAGTATGCAGATTAATCCCCAGCGGAACAAAGCTTCCAGGTATCAATCCCCAGTAGAAGTCGTCCAATTTCTCAAGATTCCCCAACGGGATTTCACAAGCAGTACACGACATTTCCCTTACAACAGAGTTTATTTCTCTAAGTAGAAATTCATCAACACTCCAACTTCACAACATGAAGACTTACACTCCGTATCCTAAGCAGTGTTCGGGGATTTAGTTTCCCCAAATCTAACAAGCAGTACAACAGATTAGCTCACATATGCATACATCACATCCATATATCATAAACATCGATAACACGCATACATGTATCACAATCTCATTATACCATGCATTTCATACAACATGACATTGCATATTAGCTAACATTTTACCCTTTTCAGGATAAGGTTAATCAATAGCTACCTTTAACAATGTTCAAAGGCTCTTCAGATACAGTTCAGATACGCTCCAGACACGGATGCCATCCTGATACTCATTCAGATTTTAGATACATTTCAGATACGCTCCAAACACGAATGCCATCCTGATACTCGTTCAGATTCAGCTTTTCAGATACAGTTCAGATACACTCCAGACACAGATGCCATCCTGATACTCATTCAGATTCCACTTTTAGATACAGTTCAGATACGCTTCAGACACGGATGCCATCCTAATATTCATTCAGATTCAACTTTCAGATACAGTTCAGATACACTCCAGACACGGATGCCATCCTGATACTCATTCACATTCAACTTTAAAATACAGTTCAGATACGCTCCATACACGGATGCCATCCTGATACACATTCAGATTCATATCTCAGATATAGTTCAGATACGCTCCAGATACGGATGCCATCCTGATAATCATTCAGACCCGTCTTTCAGATACAGTTCAAATACGCTCTAGATACGGATGCCATCCTGATACTCATTCAGATTCAACTTTCAGATACAGTTCAGATACGCTCCAGATATAGATGCCATCCTGATACTCATTCAGATTCAGTTTTCAGATACAGTTCAGATACGCTCTAGACACGGACACCATTCTGATACTCATTTAGTTTAAGCTTACAGATACGGTTCAACAATCATTTCTGGATGGCATCTACAAGACCATCTCCAACAACTTTCCATCATCCCTCCAAATGGTATCTTTAATCCCATTCCCTATACCATCAATCATCACATTACCGAGTGCAAATTTCTGGGCACTCTAGTGTCCAATCATCTTCCACCTTCGAGTCACGAATGGCAAAACTCGCCAATCTAACTCTTCAGGCTTAAGAAGATTGAACACAGGCAGCTGTTGCACCCCAAAATTTACCCTCTCACTTATCAATAATCTTTCACAAGATCTCCTTTGGCTCAAGACTGCACTAGGGTTGATCATCTCAAGACACCTCCTTAAGCACAGATGACCAAAATTAGGGTTTGAGATTTCACAAGGATATTTGAACTTCCAATGCCCCATATGACTTTCTTAGATCATTATGAACCCCCAAGATTACTCATGTCAAGTTTCAAGCCTTGGATCATTTTTCTGCTCAGTCAATTGAGTAATTGACCTAAAAATCAACTGTATTGGGGAAAAAGTCAACTGTGGTCAATTTACAGTCAAACTTCATAATTTTTTATCCACATCAACATTTTAAACTCATATGTATCATTTTATCAAGTTTGGACCATAATTCCTCAAGAAATTTGATCAAATCTTCAAAAGGGCAAAAGGTCAAAAATAGGGTTTTGATTGGGAAAGGGCAATTTCTGATTTTTGACCTAGCAAATGATCAATTGGCTTAAGGCATGATCTCAAGAATCCAATTGCATCATTTTGACCTAATGACATGGCTCAAAACATTGCTCAAGTCCAATGGATTGATAGATGAATTTTCAGTCAACTGATTAAAAGTCAACTGTATACTAAAAAGTCAAACTTTGACTTTTTGGTCAAAATCAAATGTAAAAGATCACAACTCATCAAAGCATGAAAAAATATGAAACTTATTCATCAAGAAATCAAAAATTCAAGATTTCATTTTGAAAAGTCAAAATTTCTAAACTTAGAAATTTTTCTAAGTGTTTGAAATTTCTTATTTTTTCACAACTTTGAGCAAAATTTTCATCATGATGCAAGATGATTCAAAAGAAACTTTCAACATGAAAGTTGTAGATCTCCATGAATTCTATAACATTTCTTTACACAACTCCTTCCAAAAGTGCCTGGATCTCAAGTTATAATTTTAAGAACACATTGTCATGAAACAAAACACTTAGTGAAATTTTGCCCTAATTTGTGTAGGATTTTGACCTAACTTCATGGAACTTTTTCATATAGTTCCAAGGGGAATTTTCAAAATTGATTCAAAGAGTGGTTATAGAGCACATTTCAAGATTTCCAAAATGTCCAAGAACTCCTTGAGATCATTTTTTATTAGGGAGAATCGAAGAGATGGAGTTAGGGTTTTATTACTTGAATTATAAGTCATTTTCTGATGAACAAGATTCAAAATTCAAACTTATGCTCCATAACCTCTAATTTTCAGGCCTCAAACTTGTTAGAAACTCCATAATTAATTGCTTGCACATCTGTTAGAGGTCTCAATTCAAGCATTCAATGCAAGCCATGCTTTATATTCATTTTGGGAAGAAAGTGCACAATGCCATTTTGATAAAGTAGCTTTTTACATAAAACTTGTTCTTGAGCCTTGCACTTGTTCTCTTCTGATCATACATATCTTATAACTCAAGAGAAACTTGTTAGACACTTACAATCACCCAGCCCATGCTTGTACTTCCTCTTGAAACTTGTTTTCTCACTTTTCTTGAAAATCAAGTAACATAGCCATTAGCTTCTAACTTGTACTTCTGACTCTCAAAACCACTCAAACTCTTTTGCTTATATATACACAAGTTATTTTCCACAAATCCCACGCATGCTTGACCCCTGAAAACACCAAGAACACAGAATCACCAAAAACACTTCAAAACTTGCCAATTCTGAGTTTTGAATCCAATCTCCAAATTTGCTCGTGCATTTTTTTGGCCTTTTACTTTCAAAAGCTTCTAAACAACATACACAAACAATTCAAACACCTGCAACACCACTGTAACACCTCCATCATCATCCACTATTTTCAAAAACAGCACCTTGCACCTTGACTTCTCTAGAACTCCTCAGGCACTTTCAGCTCAAGCTAAGTATCACATTAGCTTCCTGGGAACTTGAGGAAGCTAATCCAATCATTGGAACTCACTAAAAGCTACTCAAACTCCAAACACGATACCCTCTTGCAAGGTAAGTTTTCTGACTTTTGAACTCTTCATACAGGGACCATTAATGGTTTATTTGTGAATGAAAAATGTAGATATCATTGCCTTAAAGCTAACCATGTCCATACTTTTCATTTATATTGCTTAAGCTTAGAGAATTTTAAGATTGATGTTTCTGAAATTTTTAGGGTTCAGATTAGGGCCATTAAAATTCATGCTTATCTTTGATCTATAATTTTATTGCTTTACATTTCTGAAATTGTGAGGAAATTTGCTACAAGTTTCCTGTTTACATTTTTCATTTTTGTTGAGGATTGAATAAGATACAGAGGTTCTGGCTGGGCGTGAGGTTGAAGATGAAGTTGACCTCAGGAATGTGTTTACCATATATATTTATGGTTTGATTTATACAATCAGATGTATAGCTACCCCAGTGGTAGAAGCGCACGCCTGTGACTATAGGGACTTGGGTTCGAGCCCCAGTGGTACCCTTTTGGAATTTTTCATATTTTTCATACATTCTGACTTTTTTTTTGGCAGCGCTGGGCCTAACAGCTTTGGGCCTGGATTTTTGCTACTTCTAACCCCCTTTGCTGGCTATTCACACCCTGGCCCATTTATTTTCTTTTTTTCATTTTTATTTATTCATTTTCTTAAATATTTTATCTAATACTCAAAAAAATCAGAAAAAAATATATAAAAACATTAGATTTATATTTTGCTATAGTTTACTTATTTTTTACACAAAAAAATTATTTTATTTAATCATACTTTATTTATTTTACTAATTGATTTATAAATATAATTAGAAACTAGTTTTTTTTACACAATTTAAAGATAAAATATAAAAAGACCAAAAATATTTTATAATACTATAAATTATTTTTTAGACAAAAAAATACCAAAAATATTCTTCTTATAAACTTAATTTCTTTTTTAATCAATTAATAGATTAGGGTTTTATTTAAAATCTTTTCCTAGTAAACTTAGGTTTTACTTTTTACTAATTTACTTCATTATTTTTATTTTAATTAATTAGGTTAAAACAAAATTCCTTTTCCCTAAAAATCCAAATAAACATCCATTTTCTTTACATTTACATTCTTGTATATTTATTTATTTTGTACATTATTTATTCAATTCTTGTCCAAATTCAATATGGTTGTAATAGATAATTCGGCTTTATTTTCTTTCAATCCCCATTTGTAATTTGTTCACCCCCTCCCACGAGTATTGTAATAGCGTAGTAATTTTAAATTCCACAATTTATCGCTTTATATACAAATGCTAGTAATTAGGGTTTGTATGGAAAGACTAAAACCAATCAATTAGAAAACCCTAATCAAAGACAAAACCAAGCATGAAAAACAATACACTTGCACACAAGCACCCTTAGGGTAAAATCCACTTGGTTGCCTTACAAAATGGCCATATTACACATGTGAGGTATCTTAGCAAAAACAAGTAAAATATAAGATCATAGTCCCTCGATGACGCTATCTATGTTGCCTTTCAAATGATCTTAGTCCCTAAAAGAGAACGCTAAGATACCTTGAAACATTGCAAATCATGGTTATACGATGACCCACGCCCGTCCCGTTTACATCCAAAGAAAGGGTTACTTACCAAATCAATGGTAAGATAAAAATGTCAAAGGAAAGAGGAAATGAACATGAAATACTTTTGAGTAGGTAGAATGCTCCTAATTACTTGCTCCATTTCAAAACAAAACATCCGTGCTATTTTAAAAAAACACCTACACTTTCAAAACATCTTACAAACTTGAAAACATTTTCAAAAGATCAACATCTTTGTATACATTCTTACGAACGAGAATCATTACAAAGTTTGCCTAAACAATGGCCTCTTTACAAAATACTTTCAAAAACCACACAAAGCACAATTTCAAACAAAAGCAAGGGATCTAGCAAGTAACTAAGAGCCCATGGAAAACCATGGATGAAAAAGGTGCTAATACCTTCCCTTTTCATAATCTACCCCCCAAACTCAAGAAATAATCTCAAAGGTCTTTCCTGTGCTTTTTCACCTTTCCTTTTGGATAAAATAAAAGTCGGTGACGACTCTTGCTAACCGCAACATTTGCGATAAAATGCAAAACACCCAAGTCAGTTCTCCCACCGTATCAAAAGTTTTGTTTCTAATGTAACATCAGTAGTTCTATGGAATGCTGAATATTCGATAAGAAAAGAATCTCAATGAATTATCAAGAAGAAAGAGTTTTTGACAAGTTGTTGCTTCAAGATTAGAAATCAAAAGGATACAAGAAACAAGCTTCCAACGTAGAAGATAAGAAGTCAAGACTAATTCATTAGAAGAGATGCTGCTTACAATTCTAAAGATAAAGTCAAGATTCTGAACACATATAGAGAAAGCTTCTACTACAAGATCAGAAGTCAAGATTTGTTCATCAGAAGAGTTGTTGCTCATATTTCTGAAGACGAAGTCAAGATTTTGAAGACTCGAAAAGTTTATGGAATACAAATCTTCATTCAACATCAGAATAATTCCATCAAAAGAAAGGATCAAAGAAAGAAAGATCTTCTGGACTCATTTCTAATCAACATGACAAAGTCCATCGGAAGACAAAACCAAAAGTGGTATATTCTCAAGCCAATCTACTCAGCAGAAGCAATATTCATCAGAAGAAAGACATCATCGAAAACACCAATGCACTCAATAAAATAAATATTATGATCGTTTCTAAAGAAACATCACTAGTTATAAGGAATGCTAAATGTTCATCAGAATGGGAATCAATCCAAAGATCAAGAGATCAAAAAGAAAGAATTCAACATCAAAATCAAATGTACTGATATAAGAGGTTACTTCAAAAATCAGACATCAGATATGCAGCTCAGAAAAGCTAATTATCAAGGAATCAAAACAAGGTCAAGATGATGTATATCAGAAAAGTTTTCACTCAAAGAAGTTGTTCATTAGATAAGTTGTTGCTTGTATATCTAGAGACAACGTTCAAATATCTGAAAGACTTTGACTCTACAACAAAGAATAATCTTATGGATCATTATCACTCCTCAATCAAAATCAATCCAGCAAGAAGAAAAGAATCAAAGCTCAAGCATTCAAAGACTTGAGAATCAGATAGGTTGTTGTCACAATATCTGATTTCAAGGTCCATCATCAGAAAAGCTTTTGATATGATCATAAAAGCTTTGACGTACAATGTCAAGACTTATTTCTCAGATAGGTTGTTGTCGATCATTCTGAAAACAAGAACCCACTATTAAAATAATCTGAAATGAAAATCTTCTCAACATAATCTTCATCTCTCTGATCAAAAAAGAAATATGCCTTCAAGACTAGTTCTAGATCAGAAGACAAGCTCTATGGTTTAGATAGGGTGTTACCCATAATTCTGAAGACAATATTTGTTTTTGACCACTTTGATGTTCCTACGCTACAACAACAAAGTAGTTTCTAAACTACTCACCAATCTTTCGTTAGAAGAACGAAGACAAGTGATTGATCTCTTCCAAGCTTAATACTTCAGAATCAGAAGTACATCATCAGAAGATAAATTTCAAGAAACTTAGTCAAGAAGAATACAATACACCACAAATTCCACTATCATGTTATTGCTTGTACTATTCATAGAAGTTGTTCTCCCACTATCATACGCTAACTACTGTAACCAACAGATATAGCAAAGTGATGTTTCATATTGTTCTAAACCACTCTTGAATATATTCGTTGGGAATCAACCGTTGGAAGGAGAAAATACTTCTCTATAATTACAATGACTCTTTCATATGAAGGATATATAATAAGACTAAAGCTTCAAATACAAATTGCCGAAGATATTTTTGAAGACGATAATATCGAGTCCATATAATGTTGTTGCTCTTAATAGAAAACATCTTACAATGTTAAAGAGGTGAAATGAAGAAGCAAGGAGTTGATGGTCATATCTTGCATAACAAAGAAAGAAGATGAAGATGAAGAATTCTACAAGATGTTATTCAAACTATAAATCATATATATCTTGGCAGAATTATGAAGAAGCAATAAGTTGTTGCTCATAGCTTGCTCAACGAAGAATATGAAGACAAAAAGACTACAAGATGTTGCACTCAAACTTGGATTATATTCATCTTTGTAGAATCATATAAAACAAAAGAGTTGTTGCTCCGATTGTGTTATTTCTTAATATCTTCATGTAAATTGTTTGAACACAAGAGTTGTTGCTCAAAATTGTGTCAAATAATATGTACTTAAAGTAGGAGTAATCTGCTTGATAAGACGCACTCATGTAATCTCTAGAAAAATAATTTTGTTTAGAATTAGTGGTTCCTCAAGTGATCTTGTGAAGATCTTATACCTAAAAAGATGAGAGGTTGCGGTCATCGTGGTTGAAATCCTTTCTAGGAGACCATGTTGGTCAGATTCTAGGTGGGTTTGTAAGAACAAGAAGTGTTTCTACATCTGGCCTTAAGATTTTGATGATAACTTTACATATTATCTTAGTGAATAATTGGTTACACTAATGGTTGCATTATAGTGTGTAGTTGCTACTATAATGTTCTAACTCTGGTACAAGGCACGTGACATCATCAGATTCTAAACATATACTACTAGAAGAAAACATGTTGTTACGTGTTACAGTGAAAGTCAAGATTCTTGAATCTATCTTATGCAATGTATCTAAGGAACGTTAGTACAAGAGGTTCTGATCGTGACTTTGTAGTTAAGCTTTGGAGGCCTTCTAAAGCTTTGCTTCTGTGTGTTACAAGTTTTGAAGATTATGAAGATAAGATTCTACTGAACATGTTCTGATGATCTCAAGAAAGTCAAGTTTTTACAACCAAGTGCTGAAGACTCTAAAGACAAGGTTCTGATGGGACAAGTTCTGAAGACTCCAAAATTTAGGTTATAAGACTTAGGAAAGATTCTTCTACAACAAGCTTCAATGTTCATTATTCAAATACCCGAAGCCTCTGAAGATAAGAAGAAAGCTCAAAATGGTTAACGTGTGTTGGTGTACAAAATGTACATAAAGTGTCTGTGACCTCTACTATTTTAGAGTGGCGTAAGGACAGTCCTTTCATACTTTAATGAGACCATCCTCATTATGACCATTGAGAACCAACAACTAGATTTCCGATTACCTTTCTACCCTTTCAATGAATCTATTTTACAAGATATAAAAGGAAGAATTGGAAGTTGAAGAAAAGTAAGACTCAACATTACAACGACAAATCTATCGAGTTAAATAAAGCTTAATAAAACTACACCAAAGCATTATGTAAACTTTATAGAGAAATCATTTGTGTATAGTTTTGTAAATAAGCAAGGAGTTTTTACTCGTATCTTACAATATAACACTTAGGCGTTTTTCTGTGAACTGAAACGTCTGTGTAATCTACTTAACAAGAAGAAAATTTGTAATACACTGAAAGTACTCAACCGTTGTTGATTAATACCTTGAGAGACCGAGTGAAGGTCCGTTCTCAAGAAGACTCCTACTGCGGCTTGAGTGGATTTACAATAAGGATGAAAGGACTTATTAGGGGTGCCAATAGGGTTTATCTAACTTACCGTATGTTGTCTTCAATCAATTTGGTTATAATGGATTAAGTTCCTTTTGAAGTCGAAATCATCCTTAAAGGAGTGGACTGGAGTAGCTTAGTTAACAGCGAACCAGGATAAAAATAATTTTGTCGTTTATTTTTATTTTCTAAGTTTACTTGGTTTTGTCACCAACGAAAAGATTTATTTTCGTGAAACCCAATTCAAACCCCCTTTCTTGTGTTTCTAACACCTTCAATTGGTATTAGATCTCTGGTTCTAGTATTGATAATTATCAAACCCTTAATCGTGTCAGATAAAGATCTAGATGAGTTTTTCTTTGAAGAAATACAATGGCTGAACCCATACCAACTGTCGCTGCATCAGTTTCAAACGAAAAAAGTTACAATGTTAAACCTCCCATATTTGATGGAGAAAAGTTTGAATACTTGAAAGATAGACTAGAAAGTTTCTTTCTAGGTCATGATGTTTATCTTTGGGATATGGTAGTCGATGGTTAAGTACCTTCCAAAAATAACATTGGAAAAGAGACAGCTAGGAGAGATATGACTGATCAACAAAAGAATAATTTTAAGAATCATCATAAGGAAAGAACCATCTTTCTAAATGAGATTTCTTATACTTATTAAGTGAATATCACAAATAGAGACTTTGCTAAGTCTATAGTTTACTCTCTTAAAATGACTTATGAAAGAAATGATCTAGTCAAAGAAACCAAGATGCTGGCCTTGATTCAGAAATATGAAGCTTTCAAAATAGAGGATGATGAAAGCGTTGAAGTCATGTTTTCAAGATTTCAAAACTTAGTTGCAGGAATGAAAGTTATGAACAAAGGTTATTCAATGGCAGATCATGTGAAGAAGATTATCAGAAGCTTGCCATCCAAATGAAGGCCTACGGTAATTGCACTCAAGTTTGCAAAGGATCTGAACAACACTTCTCTAGAAGAACTGATAAGTTCTTTAAGAAGTCATGAGATTAAGCTAGAACAACATAAACCACAGAAGAAGATAAAATCTATTATGCTCAAATTTGTTAGAAAATATGAGAAGTCCGAAGCTCTTCAAGTAGAAGAGATTAAGGATTTAGAAGGAGATTCTGATGATGAAGAAGATGAGTTGTCTCTGTTAACCAGGAGGGTTAACTGTCTCTGGAAGAGAAATCAAGGAAAAAGGTTTAGAAGTTCAAGAAGGACTCGAGGTATCTTCGAATCAATATTTGGTCAAAGGAAGTCCTTTGGCAACAAAGTCATTTGTTATGAAAGCCATGACACTACAAGCATGAATGTCCTCAGCTTCCAAAGAACATACCAAGGAAGAAAGCTATCAAAGGCAAGAAAAAAGAGTTAATGGCAACATGGCATGCTTCAGACTCTTCTGACTATGGATCAGATGGAGAACATGCTAACATGGTGCTGACAGCTCATGTTAGAACATCAAGTGAAGCATTCCCCCCCCCCCCCCCCCAGAAGATGAAGCCGATTCAGAAATAAGAGAAATATTCTGCAAAGAGGTATTTTTTGATCTTACTCATTTTGAATTAACATTTTCCTCAGTAGTAATTTTGGAAAAACATGAGTTACTCAAGATTCAGTTCAAGGATCTCAAAAGGACCCATGGATCTGTATCTGGTGAAATCAGTAAGCTGAAGGAAGAAATTTTTGTTTTAAAAGAAGAAATATTTTTATTAAAAGATGAAAACTCTGCCCTGAAAAGCACGAGAACTCTTCCAGAATCCTATGAGAGTATTAATGATGTCATCAAGAATTATGACAAAGATTTCGAGAAATTTCAAGCTAAGAGCATAGGGAGAAGTGTGCAAGCTTCCATGATTTATGGTGTGAGTAGAAATGGATCTAATTTTATTGGTTATGAACCTCATGAAAAATCTAAATCTAATAAGGAAGACATAACAACTACCCTATACTCTCATTTTGTGTCTGTTGGGTTTGTGCCAAAAGAATATGGAGAAGATAAAGAGAAATCTAATTCTAAATCCAATGAAAATCAATTGGCTAAAAAAATAGTTTTAACTCTTGTAAATATGATTATTCTTCTGCTAAGAACAAAGTTGTTCACAACTCTGGTAGATGTAACAAGAAAGGACCCAAGAAATTATGGGTCCCAAAGGATAAGATAGTCTATGCTGCAAACATCCTTAGTAGTGAAATTGAAACACATGTCTTGGAACCTGGACTCTTGCTACTTGCAACACATAATGGGAAAAAGGCATATGTTCCAAAGTCTATAACTTAAGCCTAGAAATGTCATGGGTTTCAGAGGTGATCAAAAGGAATAAATCACAGGCTCTGGAGCAGTAGTTGTTAGTCAAAAGGATGGATATATCCTTTTTCTTTGAAAGTAAGAGAAATAACACTTATAAGATCAGACTTTCTGACCTTATAAAACTAAGAAATAAAATGTCTCATGTATGTTAATAAAGAGTAGTGGATGTGGCTCAGATGTTTAAGTTATGTTAGCTTGAGAAAGATTTCTCAGCTGAACAAGCTTATCAAAGTTCTGCCTTAATTGAAGGCCTCATTCATATAGTCAGGCCTAAGGAAGAGGACGGGGACGATGTGAATATGGTCTATGGTTGTCCCGGTGAATTTCGGATCTTTGACGTGGACCATATGAATGATGATTTGGTATATTTTCACACTACCTTCTGTCACATGGATGGTCAAGTAGAAAACCATTATGGGTCTTGCCAGATTTGCTGCAGAGATTCTCCTGGTTATTCCATTGTGAGAAGGGGTATTAAGTTGTTATTGGATAATGGTACTATCAGATTTTTAGGCAATAGCGATGATTACGATGGTATTAATGTGATTGAAGATTTCTTGGCTGAGACTGTGTTAGATGATGAGTATGCTTCTGCAGATGAATTATTTTCTCAGATGAAGATATGTTCTCCAACAATGATTCTGTGATATCCAAGTACTTCAAAGAATGGGTGAATGTTATTGTACCGTGTTTCAGTGTTCCCGCCCCTATAGAGATTGAGTACTGTAGCAAGCCAGTTATTGCTCTAGTGGTGATTAGCTTGTCGGGTCTTGTTCCTTACGAATTAGACAAAGCCGTACCGTACAAATAAAATGCCACAATCTTGGAGGATGGTGTGGAAGTTCCCATCTAACCTTTGTCTGATATCAAGAATATTGCTGAGGCCAGCCAAGTGACCCGTGGTGATCGTGTTTTCGCACCTGTCATGTGGGGGAATGTTAATATTGACAAGAAGATTGTTGAAAGTATTGAACCTAAGAAAGCAGTGGGGGAATTTAGTGGTGCTACTCTAGAAAAAGATGTGGATGATATATTGAAGATTATCAAGATGAGCGACTACAGGATCATGGATCAATTGTTGCAGACCACATCAAAGATATCTATTCTAGCCTTACTGGTGAACTCTCCTGCCCACATGGAATCTTTGATGAGAGTATTGGATCAAGCTTTCATGGAATGTGATATGCCATTAGACCAATTCAGCAGTTTGGTAGGCGTGATACGGTGGCCAGAACCGGGACTTGGTTTTTAGGATTTGCTGGTTTGCGTTTCGCGTTTATGTTTGCAAAATGTCGCGGTAAGTAAGAGTCGCCACCGACTTTTATTTTATCCAACAAGGAAAGGAAAAAAGCACATAAAAATTCCTTTTTTGAGTTTTTGAGTACGGGGGGTAGATTATAGAAAGGGAAGGTATTAGCACCCTTTCTATCCGTAGTTATCTATGGGCTCTTAGATACTTGCTCATCATTTTCAAAATTGCTTCTTTGTGTGCTTGTGGGTTTTGAAAAGTTTTTGTTTTGACTTCGATTTAACTCTTGCTTCTGTCTTCAAGAGTGTAATGAAGTGTTTTTGAAAATTTTGTTTGAAAAGGAGTGTAAGTGTGAAAAAATTTGTTTTGATTGAGCAAGTACTTAAGAACTAATCTACCTACTCGAAAAAGAATCGTTCTATGTTCGTTTCCTTTAGACGATGCTATCCCCCTATTAGTGAGTAGGTAGCATCGTCGTTGGAGTTTTGAGGGTCAATTAGAAAGGGACATACGATCACTAAAGCAATGTTAGGATGTCTTAGTAATAACCCTAATGTCTTAGATCAATTATTCGAGGAAACAATTCTGAGGCAACCATTCCGAGGAAACTTTTCCGAGGCTACTATTCCGAATGGGACTTTGATCTTTGTTTAGACAAAAGGGCGACCACTAAAGCATCCTATACTCAATGACCGTTTACCGAAGGCAACCAAGTGGGAGTGTACCCTAGGAGTGCGCATGTGCGAGTGATTCAATTTCAGATTATTTATCTTTGCACATTTTAGGGTTATCTAACTGTTTTAAAGTTTACATACATTCTTGTCATGCAATCCTAATTATTCATACATCTAACAGTTTAATATTCTGCGGAATTAAAAATGCGGAAATTAAACTACACTATTACAAGGCTTCGGGTATTTACATAGCCAAAAACAAACCCTTAAAAATAAAGCGATAAATAAAAATAAAAGTCCTAATTAAGCTATTACAACTTGTAGGCAGTTACATCAATATTGATAAACAATGAAACAATAAAGCGCGCGCGATGAAATTGGAACGATAAGAAAAATGAGGGTTTTGACCCTTTTTAACCTAATTAAAAGAAGAAAAGTTTTTTTTTTGTTTATTTTTTTAGAAAAGAATTAGGTTTTAATTTAAATACTAAATTAATTAGCTAATTTAATTAATTAATGAAAATAAATGGCCTATTTTTTGTGTTTTTGGGTTATTTTTTAAAAAAAATACATAATTAAATTATAAACAAAACCCAAATCATTCTAATTAATCTTAATTTATTTACAAAATAATTAAAGTTATCTAAAATTAAATAACCTAACTAAGTTAATTAATTTTTGATAAAAAAAATCTAAACCTAATTTGGTGAGAAGTTGATTTTTTATGAATTTTTGATTGGTTAAAAAGGAAATAAAAAAAAGGACAATAATAATAAAAGAGTAAAAGAAATAACCCAAGGGTCCACCGCCAGCGGCTCTGATTAGAGGATGATGGTCCAGAAGATGATGGTAGTCTAGAGGATGAAGATCCAGAAGATGACGGTCCAGAGGATGATGGTACTGGGCTTACTCCCGGGTAGTGGATCCAACAGATTGTGACTGTCAGAAGATGAGATGTGCTGGATCTGGCTGAGACTGATGGATCAAGAAGATAACCCCAGGGGATGCTCGGTCTAGTCCTGTTTGATGAAATCAGAGGATAACCTCCAGCAGATGTAAGCACTGGATCTGGTGAAAACAAAGGGGAGGGGTGCTAGAGGGTCACGCCTGGGATCAAAACCAGAATCATGAACTTCTGACTTCCTCCTTCTGGACCACTGTATTAGGGTGTTAGTTTAACAATACAACAGAACAAACAAACAGATCAAAACTATGGATTTCTAACCAAAACAAACACGCCAGAATTTGAACCAGCCAGTAAAGTGGTGACACGCTATCATCTTCTTCCCTGGATCCGTCGTTTAAAACACATAACTTTTACCTACGGTCATGGTGCTGTAGCTGAAACCCTGTACATCTCAGAAATCACATACAAGCACTTAAATAAATTTCAAGACCATGGATCAGCTGGGTTTGATCTGCTGATCACAATGGTTTCTTCCATCTAGGCCAAATTCACCTGTACGAGAAAACCCTAAAACGAAACCAGAAAACCTAACAATGGAAAATTTTGATACAGTTTATAAAAATGCAATTAAATGTTACAAAAAGCTTGAATATGTTCTAAGGATCAAGAATCTATGATTGTTTCATTCTAGGGATGCCAAGATTATGAAATTCGAATTCAAGAAAGAAGCCATGTCGTGAATGACTTACAGCGAGATATAGGGTCTGAAAGTGCTTGTTCTGGATTGGTTCTGCTTGCTGGTGATCCCAGGAAGCGATTGGGATGGTCAAAGGATCTTGAAATTGCTTCAAAATACCAATTCGTGTTTGCACATTTTCTTGTTTTTTTTTCAAGTTTGGTTCTGATTACCGTGCCTCCTCCTCTAGCCTCTTTTGGTCTGCACATCATCCTTATGTTTTGAGGAATGAATTAGGGTTGAAAAGAATGATCACAATCTTCCTCCATTATTGAATTTGATTGTGATTTGATACACTTGAAAACCATTCCAAAAATAGTCAAAATCCAATCTTTTTGTGCACCTCATGCCTTGACACGAATTTGATCTGATGCTAGCTGGACATTTAAGACCTGAATCATGTAAAAAATCTTGAGTTTTCAATATTTTGGATTTTCTATGATTTGTTTTGATTTAAAATGATTTAATTCAAATAAAAATGAAAATAAATAATAAAAATAAGATAATGACAAGTGGAAAAGGCTAGAGCTCGTGGACTATGTTGCCAACTCAAAACAAGTGAAAAAGATTGGTCCCATTTGGCAAAAATTGCATTTTTAGGCATAGTTGACTTTTGGCAATTTTGCAAAAAGGGTCAACT
The DNA here is from genome assembly GCA_948472305.1 of Vicia faba. Taxonomy (NCBI): domain Eukaryota; kingdom Viridiplantae; phylum Streptophyta; class Magnoliopsida; order Fabales; family Fabaceae; genus Vicia; species Vicia faba. The sequence goes on from OX451737.1 coordinate 1,485,067,980, forward strand.
TCACCAATGCATAACTTCCTCAATTTTGAATCTTTGAAGGTGTTCATGGAATTTTTAAAAATCTTGAGATTTCCTCTAAGCAACCCTTTTGGTCCAATCTCAATTTGACATCCCATGCTCATGTATGAAGCTTTGACAAAAAAGGTGTTTTTGTTGACATTTCAAAATGACATATAATGTCCAAATTCATAACTTCTTGTGGGTGCATATTTTGAACTTGGGAGATGAATATGGATTGTATAGAATTGCATCCTATTCAAAAGGAGCTTTGGATGGGTCATTTCTCATAAAGTATTAGAAAGTTATGCTTGGTCAAAGTTGAGTTGACTTTTCCTACAAAACCCTAATTTAGCAACTTTTGGTTCTTGATGAATTATGAGCAATCCTTGATGAATCATGATCAAAACTTGATCAAATGATGAAATATACTTCAAAATGAGGATGTTGACCAAAAATCTTGAAGTTTTACTGTATGGGGGTCATAGTTGACTTTTGCCCTAGCACAGTCAATTTTCAGGCCTTTGAGCAATTGACTGAGCAAACTTTCTCTGCAAGGGTTGAAACTTGACATGGATAATCTTGAGAACATATTAGTACATTGGTGAGCATTTGGGATCATTTGGACTCAAGTATCTTGATGCAACATGAAACCCTAATTTGAGATAGACTGCCTTAGGAGAGGGCTTGTTTGGTCAACCCTTGGACTTCTTTGAGCAACTTGGGAATCTTTCTTGAAATGTTTTTTGAGAAATATGGGAGGGAAAATTTTGGGGTACAACAGTAGGGAATATTACATCCTATAATAACCTATGTTTTTGTGATGACGAATTTCCCGATGAAGGAAGGAATCATAATTTGGCTCTCCATATATCCATAAACTGTAAGAACGATTCATTGTCAAATGTACTGATTGATAATGGGTCTGCTTTAAATGTCATACCAAGGAGCACGCTTATGAAGTTTAAATACCAAGGAACTCCCATGCGCCCGAGTGGCATAATTGTGAAGGCTTTTGATGGATCAAGGAAGTCTGTTATTGGGGAGGTAGATTTTCCTATTCACATAGGCCCACACATTTTTCAGATTACTTTCCAGGTTATGGATATTGTGCCCGCTTACAGTTGTTTACTGGGACGACCGTGGACACACGAGGCAGGGGCTGTCACTTCAACTTTGCACTAAAATTTGAAGTTTGTTCGTGAAGGAAAGGTGGTCATCATAAATGGGGAACAAGCAATATTAATATCTCATTTATCCTTTTTCAGTGTTGTGGAAATAAATGAAGCTGCTGTTGGAACTCAGTTCCAAGATTTATCCATTGATAATATAAGGGGAAATGAGAATTATATAGCTTCGTTTAAAGATGTTCAGCAGGTTGTGCGTAATGGCCCTAGTAAAGTATGGGGGCATATTGTTGACCCGCCGATGAATACGAATAGAGCTAGTTTGGGATTTTCTACAAAGAATGCTAAAGATGAGAATATGAAGCCGAAGACTGCTTTGGACAAATACCAGGATATCTTTCACATCAGAGGTTACCTTCATCCAACTGTTCCTAGGATCAATGCTATTCTGGAATTTAAAGAAGAGCAAGAGATGCCGAACTACGTGACACATGGGGTCCGAGTCCAAAATTAGATCACCATTGATGTTCCCTCTTGCAATCATACCTCAAAGTAATTTATTTTTTCTTTTCAAAAATATTTCACTCTGCCCAAGGTGAAAGTTTATATTGTATGGGCTTATCTATTTGCTTTGATCTTTAAAATTAATAATAAAAGTTGTCTTTGATTCCAAAATTGTGTCTTTATTTTCTGCTTTTTCTTGGAAAAATGGTAATCAGAAAAAAAAAACCCTTTTGGAATAAACAATAACTGTAAATAAATCTGCATTATAACTGTATATATGTGACAGTTTCTAAAAGAAATAATAAATCATATGTACAAATTAATTAAAAAACTCATTGAGTACTGTGATTCGCAAATGTTTCGGTTTAGCAAGAGTCGCCACCGAATTTTTATTTTATCCTAAGGAAAGGTCAAAAAGCACAGGAAAGACCTTTGAGATATTTTTCTTGGGTTCGGGGAGTAGATTATGAAAAGGGAAGGTGCTAGCACCCTTTTCATCCATGGTTTTCCATGGGCTCTTAGTTTTAGATCACTTGCGTTTGCTTTTCAATTTGTTTGAAATGGTGCTTTGTGTGTTATTTTGAAAGATGTTTTGAAAAGAGGCCATCGTTGTGGCAACCTTTGTAATGATTCTTGTTTGAATGTATACAAAGGTGTTTTTGTCTTTTGAAAAGATTTCAATGTTTGAAAGTTTGTTTTGAGAAATGTTTTGAAATTGTGTTATGAAGTGTGCTTGAAAATAACAAGGATGTTTTGCAAGATTTTTTGACCAAGTAACTAAGAGCTATCTACCCTATTTTACTCAAAGATATTTCTTGTGTTTTTTGACCCTTTTGACAGTATTGTTTTACCATTGAGTTTGGTAGACAACCTTGTATTAGGATGTTAAACGGGATAGACACGGGTCATCGTATAGACCATGATAGCAATTGTGCTAAGTATCTTTGGCAATTTCCCGAGGGACTAGATCATTTTGTATAGGCAACCAAGATAGCGTCATCTATGGACTATGATCTTTTGTTTTGTTTTTGTTTTGCCAAGATACCCAGCATGCATACCATGGCCCATTTGTTTAGGCAACCAAGTGGAGATACCTTAAGGGGTGTTTATGTGCAAGTGTGTTTTATTGCATGCAAGAGTTTATCTTGAATTAGGATTTTCTATTTCATTGATTTTATCTTGCCATACATATCCTAATTACTAGCATTTATATTTGAAAGCAATAAAATGCGGAAATGTAAAATCCTACGCTATTACATCATTTAGGGGATGGGGATACACATTTGTACATGGGGGTGGTTCAACGAGAAAAATAGATAAGAAAAGAAAATAATAAGGGGAAGATAGAGAGAAAGAGAGAGAGGGCTAGCGCGCTGCTGAGAGGAGGTCAGAAATTCTGACCCAGGCTTGTTGTAAGATTATCAACCTTTTGGTGAAAATGTATGAGTTAGAAATTCTGACTCTGACACCTGCAAAACAGAAACCTGTTAGTGGGAAGGTCAGAAGTTCTGACCCCCATGCGCTGCAAGACAAAAGTTTGTTAGTGGGGAAGTCAGAAGTTCTGACCCTGCTGGAAATACAATAATTTTCAGAAGTTCTGATATTATTGACAACAAAACATGCTTCAGATGTGCTAACGTCAAAGTCAGAACTTGGCTTCTCCCTGTGCTAGCCAGAACATCTGCAGTTTTATTATTTTTCCACAAAACAGAAAACATGCTTGGGACAACCTCAGCAAATGTCAAAGTGTTTCAGGAGACAGAACCAACAAGGTCACAGGCAGGTTCTTCACTGATTTACTTCCTACTTTAAACATTCAGAGGCATGAAAATCCTTAGAACACAAACAACAGCAACATGATGTTTACATTATGTTTTATTGAGTCTGCAAAGCTGATGATGCTTAGCAGCATGATGAAAGTCAGCAGGTGCTTACTTGGCTATTGAAAAAGTCTGTGAGTGGGAGCTAGATTTAGCTCTGATGGTATTCTGGACAGGTTCTCTTTCGAATAGGTGGATGGAGAAGGTATGTGTATGTATGGTCAGAAACTGTATGGATGTTCTTTGGTCACAAAGCAAACTGGGTATTAATGAAGTTTGGATGTAGGAAGTTCAAAGTTTGTGAAAATACCAGGGATTTTTGGACAGAGATTCACAAGGTTGTTGTTTTTTTTTACTAGAGCTTTCTGTTTCTTCTCTAGTAATTTTTTTCTGGATGGTATCCCCCGTCCCTCTTTATGATGGACAATGGTGTCCTATTTATAGGCAAGGTTTTGTGGATTTTTGAACGTTGAAGGGCGCCAATATTAGACAGTAGAGGTTAACTTGTTTTTGAAGGAAGTTCATGAAAAGTTGTGATGATGGACAGCTTTTCAGCCTAGGCTGGAACAGTAGGCAAGGATTGAGGAGAAGTGACCTCTATAGGCGAAAAGTGGCGCATAGACCCATGCCTAAACCTGCACAAAGGTGTTTACCAGGCCACACGTGGAGAGACCCCTTGGATGAATGTTCAGGAGTGGTTGTGAGCATTAATGAGCATTAAATGGTGATGAGATTTATCAACATAAAAAATCTTGTAATAGGAAATTTTGCATCATTACCTAAAACCTGAGCCAGCAGTTCTGCTTTACCAAAAACATCGTAAACCAAACTCTGACCTTGGCCTCTTGCTGTCTCAGCAAGTTCTGAGAGTTTTCCAGTATGCTCCTTTGATTTGTCTTTAAAGACTCTGTACTTAGTGATCCTGCTTCAGTACTTTACCCCATCTGCTGATCCCATTACCTTCTGATCCCAGTACGTTCTGAAGGAGTTTCAGGCTTTGTTACCTTCTTCACACTTCTCTAACAAATTCTGGCTGAACTTTGCGTAACTGCTAAAAGAGCCATATTCTGACTGAATGTTATATGCTGAGCCAAGTTTGCAGCTTCTGACCGAGTTGGTGTAACTGCTGAAAGAGTCATGTTCTGAATGAATGTTATGTGCTGAGCCAAGTTTGCAACTTCTGACCATTTCTTCCTGGAAGTTGGTTTAGATGCTCTGAAGTGCCATTTTCTTCTTAAACCCCCCCCCCCCTTTTTTTAGAGAAAAATTCCCAATGTTTAGAATTTAATTTTTCCAAGATAAAAGATTTGCCTTTAGAGTATTAGAGTTCAGGATGAATTCCTGAAGGATGGGAGGGAATATTTTGGGGTACAACAGTTGCCCCTGTTTAATCTTCTTGGGCCTGAAGAGTTAGATTGGCGAATCTGCCTTTCGTGACTTGAAGGTAAAAGAGGATTGGACACTAGAGTGCCCGTAAATTTGCACTTGTCAAAATGTAGGTGAGGGAATGGACTTAAAGATGCCATTTGGAGACGGTAGAATCTTGTTGGAGGTGTGCTTAGAGATGCCATCCAAAACTTATTTGTTGAATATTAGTAGAATGAACATCAGAATGGTATCCGTATTTGGAACGTATCTAAGCTATATCTGGAGATTGGGTTCGTATGAGCAAAGGAATGGAGTCCGTGTCTAGAGCGTATCCTAGCTGTAACTGTATTTGATTCTTGAATAAATATCAGAATCACTGCCGTGTCTGGAGTGTATCTATATTCTGAATGGGTAACAGAGAAACATCTGTGTAAGGAACATCTATGTGCTGGGGATAAATACTGAATGAGTGACAGAATGGCGATTGTGTCTGGCGCATATCTGGACTGTATCTGAAGTTGAGACCTGTATGAGTAGCAGAATAATTTCCGTGTCTGGAGTGTATCTGTATTGTAACTGGGATTTGGACAAGTGACAGAATGACTTCCGTGTCTGGAGTGTATCTGAACTTGAGGTTCGGTAGTTGAATCTGAATGAGATATAGAATAGCTTCCGTGTCTGGAGCGTATATAGTCTGTATCTGATATTGAGATCTGTATGAGTAGCAGAATGACTTCCATGTCTGGAGTGTATCTGTACTGTAACTGGGATCTGGACAAGTGACAAAATGATTTTCGTGGCGACTGCACTGGGGAGAATCAAACTTCTGGTGTAAGGGCCAGAAAGGCATCCGTGTTTGGAGTGTATCTGAACTTGAGGTTTGATAGTTGAATCTGAATGAGAGATAGAATGGCTTCCGTGCCTGGAGCGTATCTAGTCTGTATCTGATATTGAGATCTGTATGAGTAGCAGAATGACTTCCGTGTCTGGAGTGTATCTGTATTGTAACTGGGATCTGGACAAGTGACAGAATAATTTCCGTGGCGACTGCACTAGGGAGAATCAAACATCTGGTGTAAGGGCCAGAAAGGCATCAGTGTTTGGAGCGTATCTGAACTTGAGGTTTGATAGTTGAATCTGAATGAGAGATAGAATGGCTTCCGTGCCTGAAGCGTATCTAGTCTGTATCTGATATTGAGATCTGTATGAGTAGCAGAATGACTTCCGTGTCTGGAGTGTATCTGTACTGTAACTGGGATCTGGACAAGTGACATAATGACTTCCGTGTCTAGAGTGTATCTGAACTTGAGGTTTGGTAGTTGAATCTGAATGAGAGATAGAATGGCTTCCGAGCCTGGAGCGTATCTAGTCTGTATCGGATTGCTGAAGTCTGAATGAGTAATAGAATGACCGCCGTGTCTGGGGTGTATCCATACTGTATTTGAATAATTGTTAGCGATAGTCTTTTAATCTTATCTTGAGAAGGGTAAAATGTTAGCTAAAACACATAGTTATATTGCATGATATGTATGATGCAATGCACTGTGCTTCATCAATGTTTATGATATATGAATGTGATGAATGCATGTAAGCTGATTAACCGTCTTGTTGAGGAAGATAAATCCTTGATAACTGGAGATAATGAAATCTTTGACTGCTGCCGAGGAAGGTGAATCCTCGATCGATGCTGGGGATTCCAAAAAATCTTTGATTATTGAAGATGAGAAATCCTTGCTGACTTCTTAGGGATTAAAGTTCTTTGATTGTTGAGAATGAGAAATCCTGGGGTCACTGTTGGGGATTGAATATCCTCGGTGACTGGTGGGGATTTAACGAGAGCTTTGACAACTTCTGCGGGGAATGAGAATCCTTCATGACTTTCTTGGGAAATAAGGAGAACTCTGAAGACTTCTACTGGGGAATTAGAACCTGGGAGGCTTCTGCTGGAGAAATGAGACCGAGGATCTTCGATCTGTTGGGAAATAAATCTGTGGGGAGAGTGTTTACTCGGCTGGGGAAATCAGGAGCTTGGGTGTATGCCAATCTACCAGGGAATCATCCTAATTGGGGATAAGCCAAGAAGTTAACTGTTGTCCGCTTGGCTCTCATACTTTTAAGATAAACTGCTGGGGAATTTGGAGAAGCTGAATGGTTCTCACCGGGGATTGATAGTTGGAAATTTTGACTTCGCTGGGGAAGAAAGTTTAGAACATCCTAGCTCCGCTGGGTATACTTATTTCAGGGTTTTCGAGCTCCACCGGGAATCTGGAGTTTGAACTCTGATGGGAACTTTGAAACTTAACTCCGCTGGGGAATAAGGTTTAGAGTATACTGGCTCCGCTGGGGGTCTTGAAATTTAACTCCGCTAGGGATGTACACCTCAAGGTTTTATCTTTGTTGAGGATCTAAATGATGTATTGTAGGGGATTTCTTCTGGAATAGCACAAGGATGCCTTCCTATACCTTCAACATATCAGTAATTATCCTTTCTCAATTTCATTTTATTTGTAAGCAGTGATTATATTCAAATGCATATGCCTATTTAATAAAACATTGGACGTTTTCAAATAAAACATAAGTGTGAAAAAAGAATGAAAGGCAAACAAATTTTTGCACCCTGAAGTATCTTTGTATTAACTTTTGTAAGTATCTTTGTACAAAGGAAACAGACATCCTAGTAAGAGAATGTTGTCATAAAATTGATAAAAATTTTATACAAAAAGAAAGATGGCTATGTGTAACAATTCCATGGGGTTCCCATTCTGCTATAACCTTCACAACTCTGAGTATCTGTCCATTCGTTGCTTCGTCCGCGGATGATTGGATTGATCATAAGCTCGGAGCTTGTTAGTGAAGAGATTATTCTTAAAGTGATCCGACGAGACATAGTCATACGCTTTAATTCCCTAACTTTTGCCTAGACCGCCCTTTCGGGTTTTCAGTCCACCAGGAAACCCTTTTTTTGCCCAAGTCGCCCTTTCGGGTTTTCAACTTGCCGGGTGTACATATTTTTTTTGTTTATCCCTAATTTTTTCCTGAATAGCCCTTTTGGGTTTTCGATTCACCGGGATGCCCATTTTTGCCCAAGTCGCCCTTTCGGGTTTTCAACTTGTCAGGTCGTTTTATGTGTAGTATCTTTTGACTATGTTTGCGTTCGCAGGGTGCGGCAGATCGTCGCCGTCCATGGTGGTTAAAATCATTGCCCACCAGAAAAGATGCTCTTGATCATAAATGGTCCTTCGTAAGTAGGAGTCCACTTGCCCCTGGGATCACTTTGCGGCCAGATGATCCGCTTGATTACAAGATCTCCGACTTGATATACCTGACGCCTGACTTTCTTGTTGAAAGCCTTGATCATCCGTTTTTGATACGTCTGACCATGAAAAATAGCAGTAAGTCACTTCTCATCGATCAAGTTAAGTTGGTCAAGCCGGGTCTGAATCCAATCGTCTTCACTCAAACCGGCATCCTTCATAATCCTCAAGGAAGGAATCTGAACTTCCATAGGTAAAACAGCTTCCATGCCATATAGCAAAGAAAATGGGGTTGCCCCTGTTGAAGTATGTGTCGTGGTACGATACCCGTGCAGAGCAAACGGTAACATCTCATGCCAGTCTTTGTAAGTGACTGTCATCTTTTGAATGATCTTCTTGATATTTTTGTTCACGTCTTCAACAACACCGTTCATCTTTGGCCGGTAGGGAGATGAAGTATGATGATAAATCTTGAACTGCTCGCATAGAGCGGTGATCATAGTGTTGTTCAAATTTGTACCATTGTCTGTGATGATCCTGTCGGGGATACCATACCGGCATATGAGGTTCTGCTTGATGAAGCAGGCAACCACATTCTTTGTAATAGAGGCGTAGGAAACTGCTTCGACCCACTTGGTAAAATAATCAATAGCGACCAAGATGAAGCGATGTCCATTAGATGCCGTAGGCTTGATCTCCCCAATCATGTCAATGCCCCACATTGCGAATGGCCAAGGAGCTGTTAGAACGTTGAGAGGAATGGGAGGAATATGTACCTTGTCAGCATAGACTTGGCCTTTGTGACAAGTACGGGAATATTGATGACAGTCATCTTCCATGGTAGACCAGTAGTAACCTGCCCTTAGAATCTTCCTAGCCATCGTATGTCCGCTTAAGTGGGTGCCAAAGGTGCCACTATGTATTTCAGTCATGATCGACTCTGCTTTAACCTTGTTCACACAACGAAGTAGAACACAATCCTGGTTGCGCTTATAAAGGATGCCATTGCTTAGGAAGAACTTGGCAGCAAATCTCCTTAAGAACTTTTTGTCGTTGACGGAAGCTCCTTCAGGGTATTCTCGAGTCTGGAGATACCTTTTGATTTCATGAAACCAGGGTTGTTCCATTACTTCTTCGGTACTAATCTCATGATAGTGCGCAGGTTCGTCCATTCGCTCGATGATGATTTGGGGAGCCTCGTTATCCCAGTTGAGTTTAAACATGGAAGACATTGTAGCCAGAGCATCTACTAGCTGATTTTCTTCTCGCGGGAAGTGCTCAAAGGTAATCTGCTCGAAATGAGGCAGCAATGTTAGGACATGTTCTTTGTATGGGATAAGATTAGGATGTTTAGTGTCCCACTCTCCTTTGACTTGACTGATGACCAAAGCCGAGTCCCCAAATACGACCAAAGATTTGATTCCCAAGTTTATAGCAGCATTGAGACCAAAGATGCAAGCTTCATATTCAGCCATGTTGTTGGTACAGCTGAAGCAAAGTCGGGCAATGAAGGGTGTATGGCAACCTTCCGGAGAAATGAGTATCGCACCGATACTATTACCAAGTGCATTTGAAGCACCATCAAAGTATAGGGTCCATCGGGATCCTTGTTCAGGTCCGTCATACGGTCCGTTACCTTCAATGTTGTCCAATGTCATGATGTCCTCGTCAGGGAAGTCGAATCTCATAGATTGGTAATCTTCGACGGCTTGATGAGCTAGATGGTCAGCTAGTACCCTCCCTTTTATAGCTATTTGGGTAGTATACTGGATATCATACTCAGTCAGGATCATTTGCCATCTAGCGATTCTTCCAGATAAAGCAGGCTTCTCGAAGATATACTTGATTGGATCCATTTTGGAAATCAGCAAAGTGGTATGAGTCAACATATACTGCCTTAGCCGGCGAGTAGCGTATACCAAAGCACAACAAGTTTTCTCGAGTAGTGAGTAGGGAGTCTCACAGTCGGTAAACTTTTTGCTAAGGTAATAAATGGCAGGCACTTTTCGGCCAGACTCATCATGTTGGCCCAGTACGCACCCCATTGAGTTATCCAAAACAGTCAGATACATGATTAACGACCTTCCTTTGACGGGTGGCATCAAGATAAGAGGTTCTAGAAAATACTCCTTGATTTTATCAAAATAAACTTGAAAATCATTGTTCCATTCAACTACATGATCTTTCTTCAACAGCTTGAAGATTGGCTCACAGGTAGATGTCAGGTGAGAGATGAACCTTGCGATATAGTTTAAGCGTCCCAAGAATCCTCTAACCTCCTTTTCAGTGTGGGGGGAAGGCATTTCTTACATAGCCTTTACTTTAGCAGGATCAACTTTAATGCCTTTGTTGCTGACGATAAATCCCAAAAGTTTACCAGACCTAACTCCAAAAGTGCACTTGCTTGGGTTCAGTCTGAGCTTATACTCCTTCAACCTGTCAAACAGCTTTTGCAGATGATCAAGGTGTTCTTCTTCTGTCTGGGATCGGGCTATCATGTCGTCTACGTATACTTCAATCTCATGATGTATCATGTCATGAAATAAAGCTACCATGGCGCGTTGATAGGTTGCCCCGACATTCTTCAGTCCGAATGGCATCACTTTGTAGCAGAAGGTACCCCATTGCGTAACATAAGTAGTCTTCTCCATGTCTTCAGGGGCCATTTTGATCTGGTTGTATCCCGAGAATCCATCCATGAAGGAAAATACCTTGTGTTGAGCTGTATTGTCAACCAAGATGTCGATGTGTGGTAGTGGAAAATCGTCTTTAGGGGTAGCCCTGTTTAAATCCCGATAGTCCACACACATTCTGACTTTTCCGTCCTTCTTAAGCACGGGCACAATGTTAGCAACCCATTATGGATAGGAAGTAACAGCCAGAAAGCCAGCGTTAAATTGCTTCATTACCTCAGCTTTGATCTTCTCAGACATGTCGGGCCTCATTCGGCAGACTTTTTGCTTGATCGGTGGATAGTCTTCTCTTGTAGGGAGACGGTGAACCACAATGTCTGCGTCTTGCCCCGACATGTCTTCATAGGACCAGGCAAAGATTTCAACATATTCTTTCAATAATTGCACTAAGCGCTCTTTGACACTTGGTTCCAGGTTGGCACCCACCTTAACCTCTTTCTTGTCTTCCTCTGTTCCCAAGTTGATGGTCTCTAGCAACTCTTCATGAGGCAGAATAGCCCTCTCTTCTTGTTGCAAAAGTCTGGCTAACTCTCCCAGCACTTCCTAGTCTTCGTCAACTTTGTACTCAGCATGATTGACCAAATCTTCAGAGTCACCGAAGGATAAAGCAGAATAGTCACCCATGGAATTCAGAGTGGATGGGTACCTGCATTTTGTGAGTGTGGGTGTGTGTAAGGGATAACCATCCTTAAAAAAAATGTAAAAGGAAAGAAAATGAACACAACAGTTTATAGATGAAAACGTCCAATGATTCATTAAAACATGGCATATGATGATGAAGAAATCAAGCCCTTACAAATGGACCTATATGCCCCGGGTAAGGCATAAGGTGAAAATAGTGCAGGAATTGTTTAGTTATTACAGACCGAAATAGGAAATTGTTCAAAGATAAATTACTGGTTGACAAAAGTGATGGGAATAAAGTCTTTTGCTTCCCAGTTTCTTAATCCTCCTTCGACGGTTGGAAAGATCCAATCTTCAAAGTTGTCTTCTTCATCATCATCTTCTAAGGCATTAATTCCATGGTGAGTGATTTTTACGGGTGGTCCTCCAGCCTTGGGGCGACGCATAACTTTCTGGCCAACAGCAGTAAAACCTAGTCCGAACTTGTTCGTTTTATGGGGAAAATCAGGCAGTTGCCCCCACACCGTACTCCTCCCTTCTTTGATTACAACCTCTGCGTCCTTGAGAGATGCCATCCTAGACACATGCTTGGAAACGATAGGCACCTTAGTCATTGTCTTCGCAACTGCGACTTCAGGAGAAACTTCCTCAAAATGTTGGAAAGGCGTTTCTATGAATTCGCCATCCAACTCCACATAGCGGAAGGAGTTGAGGTGACTTATCATGTACTCTTCCTCACCGTGAACCGTTATAATCTTACCCTGAACATGATACTTTAGCATTTTATGTAAAGAGGAGGTAATTGCCCCATCATAATGGATCCACAACCTTCCTAATAAGCACGAATATGAGGGACAGATGTCCATCACATAAAAGGTAGAGTTGAAGGTCTCGGTGCCCACTTTGATAGGAATGTCCACTTCTCCATGAACCATCCTCTTAGAACCGTCGAAGGCTCTAACAACGATGTTACTAGGCTTGAGGGTCAATCCTTCGCAGTCCAATCGGTCTAACACTTTTTTCGGCAGCACATTCAAAGATGAACTGGTATCAACTAGGACATGGGCAAGTGTGGTTCCCCTGCATTCTATTGAGACATGTAGCGCGTCGTTGTGCTTCCTTCCTTTAGGGGTCAAATCAGCATCAGAAAAACCAAGACCATTATCAGCAGTAAGGCTGGCCACACACTCTTGAAACTTGTCAGCCGATGTTTCTTGAGGCACGTGTGCCGTCTTTAGAAATTTGATTAAGGCCTTAGCATGAGCCTCAGAGCAAAGTAGGAGAGCCAACATGGAGATTTTAGAAGGGGTCTGCCCTAGCTGTTCCATGATGTCGTAGTCACTCTTTTTGATTATTTTTAAGATTTCTTCCATTTCTTTCTGGGTGGTCTCGGGGATTACCACAGTCTGAGCCTTCATCCTGACAGGCGCTTCTAGTATCCCCTTACCCTTATCGATAGTATCAACGAATGGTCTAACTTCAGGAGTATCCAATTCTTCAATTATCGGGCCTTGCACAAATGGCTTAACAGGCACAGAAGCTTTCGAGGGTCCGAAGAATGCTCTGGGGGGAGCAATCTCCGGAAAGAAAATCCGTCCGCTGCGAGTTATCTTGGTTGTTCCTGCAATGTTCCCTATATCAGGGGTTTCATCATCAGAATTCTCTTGGACTGATTCAATCTGTTTGATACCATGATAGAAGATTTCTCCTTCGTAGTTCCATGGTATTGTCTTGTTAGATTGATACGAGACAGGCCCCGACATGGTGATTTTTAACGACACAAACTTAGGATCAGGCATAATCTTGGCAGGCCTTTTGCAAGCCTTTGGAAGATTGTCAGAGATGGTTATTATTGCAATGTCATTGGTTGAAGTAGCAAAAGTAGCAGGAGTAACAAGAGTGAAGGTATCAACAGGAGTCTTTTGGAAGAGTATCTCTTGGGTATCCATCAGGCGTTGGATGCCTGTGAAGAGGTGAAAAACACAAGAAGGGGGGGGGGGGGGGTTGAATTGAAAAACTGGAATCTTAAAGCAAATGACAAGGTATTTTTATCCTGGTTCGTTTGATCTCAAACTACTCCAGTCCACCCGTCAAGGTGATTTCGCCTCTCTCCAACGAGGTCTTAATTCACTATATTCAACTGAATACAAATCTGCTTTAGCAACTGCTAAAACCTTCTTGATTCAAACCACAATCCGGTTTGTCAAGGCAACACTTTCTTACAAAGGTATAAGCAAATGTGTGTGAATGTTTTCTACAAAAACTATATCACAACTGTGATGTTTACACAAATGAAGCTTAGAATTCTAGGTTGCTAAACGCTAATAAAGTATCAGAGTTTGTTGGTTTAGCAAAACTTGAGAGTGAAGATTATTGTTCAGCTTTGTGCGTGTAGAGAGTTTGGAAGCATTAGCCGTGATAATCTTCGAAGCTTGGTTTATATAGCACTTGAGAGGATGAACGTTGAAGCAAATATTCTTGATTCAATGCTATTAACAAGCTTTCCTTTTTGAGCAGATCTTGTCTAGAATGATGCCGTTGGTATTGATTAGCTTTCAATGCACAGTACCGTTGCTTCTTCAATGCACGTTCTGGCTTGGCTCATTCTGATTCTGCTTCGCTGCTGATGAACTAATTTGATTCTGTATCAGAGTGTTTTACGCGCAGTTCTGTTCATCAAGCTTCAGCATGTGCAAGCGTTGATCATCTGATCTTGACGTTCTGATTCAGCAACTTCTGATGCTGGTGTGCAAACTCATATTCTGATGCTGAAGAAGTGATCTTGCTTATTTTAATCAGCATATCTGCAAATCAGAGCATAGTAATTTTAGGCAGCATATAATTCAATCATGAAATATTTAACTACTATATCTTTTCACTTTGTTATCATCAAAACTTAAATATAGGGTACTAGATTCAAACATTGTTCTAACAATCTCCCCCTTTTTGATGATGACAAAAACAAGATATTTTAAATGAAAAAATAACGTCAAAAGTTATCAGAGCTATGTATCAGAATAAGAAGTACGGAGAAGTCAGAGTTAAGAGATACTCCCCCTGAGTTTGTTACTTCCCTTTGATATGCGTGTTCTTCAGAGTCAGATCTTTTTCTATCTTTGAGCATCAGATTATAAGTCTTTGACTTATCAGAGAGCAGAGCTTCAGAGCTTTTCCTGTCAGAGCTTTGCTTCGGATCAGAGTGTTAGGTCGATCAGAGCTTCATATATCAGAACTTCATATTTGATCAGAGCAACATGAGCTTGATCAGAGCTTCTAGTTCTTAGTCTTCATAGTGTTCGGAGCTTCCTTGTGCCTGTAGACTTAACAACAAAACAGAAAAACATTTCAAGTAATAGAGTTAGAATGTTTGAGAGTTTCTGTCTAGTTAGCCGTTATTGATTTTAAATATCATTCTTGTTCTCCCCCTTTTTGTCAGCAATCAAAAAGTGCTAGTGATGTGCTAAAACAATTTAGATCAGAAAAACAAGTTATATTAAAAATAGTTCAGAGCAAAGAACATTACACAAGCATAGTCAAAACATAGTCAAAAGTACATCAGAAAATGAAGAAAATATAGAGAATGTCATGCATGAAAGAAATTTCAAGGTTGTGGGGGCATGCGTGAGAACAGGCTTTCCAGCATTGCTTGAATCTTTTCAGAAATTGCATTCTGCTTCTGAACCATGGTGACAACAGTATCAATCTTGCTGTCCTGGACATTCATTCTTGCTTCCATCTTCTGATCATTCTCTTCCATCCGCTGCTGTAGGCGCAAGTCATTCAGCCTTAATTCTTCCAGAGCCTGCCTGTCCAAGGCAGCTTGAGAACTTTCAGCAGGAGGAAGCTTCTCAGAACTTTCAGCTACATCTTCTGCTGGATTTTCTTCCTGAAGAGTCTTGTCTTCTTCTGAAGGTTGCACCTGTGCAGCTTGCTCTTTCTCAGACCACGATTCAGAGTCCAGAGGGAGCACAACTTCTTGAGGCAGCTGACTCTCAACTTCCTTCAGCAGCTTGCTAAAGTTCTGTTGAGCCTGCTCATAGTTGACGTCCTGCAGCTTGAGTGCTTCAGCACGAACCCATACTCTGAACTGTGACCAGAGCTGATCAGAAGCAGCTGGGTCGATCATCCCGGGACAGACTTGCTTCAAAGAAGCAATCCACTGCAGCATACCTGTTTCAAAGTCCAAAATACCAGAGCCAACATCTAATTGCTTTGGTTTGGGAATGGCCAATTTGTGTCTTAAATCAGCAAGACGTTCAAGACTTGTTAAGTCAATGAAAGTTTTGCCGGGGTTTTCAGAGGATTGGTTTTCAGAGGTGTGCTGAGGTGCTGTTTGTTTTGGAGGATGGTTATCAGAGTCAGAGGATATATCTATTGGAGTGGTTGGAGTTTTTGGAGGTGTTGATTCCTCTGATGATGGTAACTGGGGTCTGACAATGGTGGTTCCACATGGCAACTGTATTGCCAGCGGTGAAGGTTGAGATGAGTGGGGATCAGAATGATGAGGAGATGGGGTTTCATAGCGGTGAAACTCTGTTTGAGGTGAGGGAGGATTATTTTCTGGTTGAGGAGGTGGAATCTCTGATTGCTCAGGGATCAGAGGTTCTTCTGTGATTGGTTGTTGAGATTGTGGTTCTGGTTCTGGTTGATGTTCTGGTTGTATTTCTGGTTCAGGTTGAATTTCTGGTTCAGGTTGTGGAGGAGGAATATTTGGTGGTTCAGAGTGAGGTTGAACAGAAGCATGTTCACGCTCAATGTCAGCTAGCACTCTATCAAGTGCTGGTGTTGTTGAAACAGTTGGTTGTTGTTTGGGAATTTTAATGGGAATTTTAATTCTGGTTCTTCTGAGTTGTAAGGCCTCAGAAGGGTCTTCTGGTATGGTTTCATCAATAGTGGGGATTGGAATGGATATTCTGTGAGAGGTTTGAGGAGGAGCAACAGATGTTGGAATAGTAGAGGAAATTGAAATAGGAGCAGCAGATGAATTACCTCGTTTCTTTGGAGTCTGGTGAGATGATCCTTCTGCTTTCCTCTTCTTTGACTTCTTCTGAATCACTTCAGGTTGAACTTGACTCAGATCTTTGATCTTCAGCTTTGAACCTGCATCTTCTTCTTTGTAAGAATCTGGATACTTGATAAACATATCAGGTTGGGATTCCATTTCAGAAAATCTTGGGAAATCACTCAGAGGCACTCTTCTTCTGGAGATATCAGCAGTTGAAGAAGCTCTGGGTTCCTTCCTGATATTGTCTATCAGCTTCATCTTTTTCAGGTTCTTAGCATTCAGCGGTTTTCCAACAGTTGGTTCAAAATTGCCCAGTACTTTAGCTTCGCTCAGATAATCTATCAGCTTATTCTCTGTCAGAATATCTGATATGAGCCTCCCAAACGGTATCCAGTCCCTTTTGGTCCTTTCTTCTTCTCTAGTCTCTTTCACACTAGTCTTCAGATGATTGAACAGGAAGTGTGCCAGATTGATCTTCACCCTCTGATCAATAAAGTAGATCAGAAATTGCTGATCCACGTTTATATAGTCAGGAGAGCTTGTTGGCTTCCTGTGATTGAAACAGCCTAGAACAATCTTGGCCCACACTCTGCAGTGATCCTTCAGATCCTTGATTTTGCTGCTGGGAAAACCAAGAGTGAAAATGCAGTTGGCTACCACACCTATATCAGGGCATCTATCGGCCATGTCCACACAACGGACTCCACCACCACTTTGACCAACTAACCTAGCAATGAGGTCTTCAGAAATTATTATCTTCTTTCCCATGACAGAAGAGATGACTAGATGTTTCTGAATCTTGGCGTGAATCCAAAATTCTTTGACAAGCTCTGGGAAGGTTGGTCCAACCAATCTATCAAAGTACCTCTCCCACTTTTGAGCTTTGACTTCCTCAGTTAGGTCAAATCCATTTTCCTTCAAACTGTCGAAATCGATGATTAACTCAGAGAGAACCTCAAGATTCTTTACCGGTGTGAGAAGAGTTCTGGTAGGCGCTTGATATTGCTCAGAGGTTTCTTTCTTCTGATTTCCTGCAGAAATGCTGGAGGATGCCATTGTTCTCACACAAAAGCTTGAGAGTGATTTGAGAAAAGCTAGGGTTTTGAAGGAGATATGCAGAAAATACTTGAGAGATTTATGAGTAAGCGTAAAGAATAAACATGAAGAATGATGTGCTTAAATAAGGATTTCAAAAATTATTTTGAAAAATTAAACGTTTTTAAGAGAGAGAAAAAAATAATGATTGCCATTAACAAGCGTGATTACTTTTGCATTTAATGCTTGCTGATTTTGGGGGATTTGAGAAAGATACTTAAAAACGGTTACCAGACATGTGTCTCAATGCACCCAATCGGCGTTTTCCTTTCTCAGAAGCGTGCACGCGTTCTGCTTCAGGGATTTGCTGATGATTGGATGACACTTGTTTGATGTAGTGATCAGCACGTCTGTCTTTGAGATTAGACTCTCAGATCTTTAGACTTGCCTCTGATACAATCTGCATGTTCTAACTTTCTGAAAGAAGATTGATCAGAAGTTCACAGTAATATAATTACATTCTGAAGATAAATACATGGAATTAAAACATTTTCATTCTGGGCATACTTTCATGCTGAGATGTTTCAGAATGAAATTAAACCTATCTTCTGAAAGGGGTTTAGTAAAGATATCAGCCCATTGATGGTCTGTATCTATAAATTTCAAGTTTAAAATTCCTTTCTGAATATAGTCCCTAATGAAATGATGTTTTATTTCTATATGCTTAGCTCTAGAATGTAAAATAGGATTCTTACTTAAGCAAATAGCAGAAGTATTATCACAAAGAATAGGAATGTTACTCTCAAAAATCTGGAAGTCTTCAAGCTGACTTTTCATCCAGAGCATCTGTGTGCTACATCCTGCTGCTGCTATGTACTCAGCTTCTGCTGTTGACAGAGCAATAGTTGATTGCCTTTTGCTGGACCACGAGATCAGATTTTCTCCCAGAAACTGGCAGCTTCCAGAAGTACTTTTTCGTTCCACTCTGTCTCCAGCAAAATCAGCGTCGCAGTAGCCTACTAAACTGTAATCACTAGATTTTCTATAAAACAAACCCAGATTAGTAGTACCTTTCAGATACTTGAAAATTCGCTTAACAGCTGTTAAGTGAGATTCTCTAGGATCTGATTGGAATCTAGCACAGATACATACGCTGAATAAAATATCAGGTCTTGAAGCAGTCAGATAAAGGAGAGAACCAATCATACCTCTGTAGACTTTCTGTTCTACGCTTTTGCTTACCTCTTCTCTTTCCAGAATGCACGTGGGATGCATTGGAATCTTTGATGGCTTACATTCTGAGAGGTCAAATTTCTTCAGAAGATCTCTGATGTATTTTCTCTGATGAATGTAGGTTCCCTCTGGAGTTTGATTGATCTGAATTCCTAGAAAGAACTTCAGTTCCCCCATGAGGCTCATCTCAAATTCTGCCTGCATACACTTAGCAAATTTTCTTCCAAGAGAAGGATTAGTAGAACCAAAGATTATATCATCAACATAAATTTGACAGACTAAAATGTCACTCTTAACTGTTTTACAGAATAGAGTGGTGTCCACTTTCCCTCTGGTGAACTCATTTTCAAGCAGAAAGTTACTTAGCCTTTCATACCAAGCTCTGGGAGCTTGTTTCAGACCATACAGTGACTTTTTCAGTTTGAAAACATGTTCTGGATGTTTTGTATTTTCAAAACCTGGGGGTTGGTGAACATACACTTCTTCTTCTATATAACCATTTAAGAATGCACTTTTGACATCCATCTGATACAGAGTGATGCCTCTATTAACAGCAAATGAGATTAAAAGTCTGATAGATTCTAACCTGGCGACTGGGGCAAAGGTTTCTGTATAGTCTATCCCCTCTTGCTGACTATAACCTTGTGCAACCAGTCGTGCCTTGTTTCTGACGACTTCACCTTGTTCATTAAGCTTGTTTCTGAACACCCATCTTGTTCCAATGACGTTGAATCCTTTTGGTCTTGGAACGAGATCCCATACGTCGTTTTTGGTGAATTGATTCAGCTCTTCTTGCATTGCCAGAATCCAGTCATTGTCCAGAAGTGCTTCATCAATAGAAGAAGGTTCAATCAGAGACACAAGTCCCATCAGAGTTTCTTCAGAGTTTCTGAAGCTTGCTCTTGTTCTGATTGGATCTTCCTTTCTTCCTAGAATAGTCTCTTCTGGGTGATCCAAACTGCTTCTGGGTAATCTCTTCTGAGGTTGATCAGCAGCAGTTGTAGGATTTCTAGCATTGCTTCTTTCAGACGTTGAAGGAATGTCTGTGTTGAGAGCTTCTGATGACTTGTCTTCAGAACCTGCAAATTCAATTTCTATACCTGCAAGATTTTCATTCTGCTTTGACTTTTCAGAGTCAAGCTTATCATCAAAACGAACACTGATTGATTCTTCCACAATCTGTGTTTCTGTATTGTATACTCTGTACCCTCTTGAGCGTTCAGAGTATCCTAACATAATACACTTCTGTGCCTTAGAATCAAACTTGTTCAAATAATTCTTTGTATTTAACATATAGCAAGTACATCCAAATGGATGAAAATACGAAATGTTGGGCTTTCTGTTCTTCCACAATTCATATGGAGTCTTTTCCAGAATAGGTCTTATTGAGATTCTATTCTGAATGTAGCACGCTGTGTTTATTGCCTCTGCCCAGAAAATCTTAGCAACGTTTGTCTCGTTGATCATGGTTCTGGCCATTTCTTGCAATGTTCTGTTCTTTCGTTCTACAACTCCATTTTGTTGGGGAGTTCTAGGACAAGAGAAATCATGCAGAATGCCTTTGTCATTAAAGAATGACTCAAAATCTTTATTTTCAAATTCTCCACCATGATCACTTCTGACTTTAACGATTCTAAGATCTTTTTCATTCTGAACTTGGTTACAGAAGGTAACAAACACAGAGTGTGACTCGTCCTTGTGTCTTAAGAACTTTACCCATGTCCATCTGCTATAGTCATCTACGATTACTAACCCATACTTCTTGCCACTGACAGAAGCAGTCTTAACTGGTCCAAATAAGTCAATGTGCAGAAGTTCTAATGGCTTAGAGGTAGAAACAACATTTTTGGATTTAAAAGAGGGTTTTGCAAATTTGCCTTTCTGACATGCTTCACACAGAGCATCTGAATTGAACTTCAAATTTGGAAGTCCTCTGACCAGATTGAGTTTGTTAATCTGAGATATTCTTCTCATACTAACATGCCCCAATCTTCTGTGCCAGATCCACTGCTCGTTGTTAACAGACAGAAGACATTTTACGTTCTGACTCTTTAGTTCAGAAAGTTTGATTTTGTAAATGTTGTTTTTCCTCTTACCATTAAATAGGATAGTCCCATCTTTCTGACTAACAGCTTTACATGATTTTTGATTAAAGATTATATCATAACCGTTATCACTTAATTGACTTATGGATAACAGGTTATGCATCAATCCATCAACAAGCAGAACATTATTAATAGAGGGAAGATTTCCGTTACCTACAGTTCCAGAGCCAATTATCTTTCCCCTCTGATTGCCTCCAAAGCCAACGTGGCCTCCAGGCTTAAGTTCCAGGCTTTGGAACATATGCCTTCTTCCCGTCATGTGACGTGAGCAGCCAGAGTCCAGGTACCATGACTGGTGTTTCTGACTTGCTGCTAAAGATATCTGCAACATGTATTATTTTATCCTTAGGTACCCAGATCTTCTTGGGTCCTGATTTGTTAGTTTTACCAAAACTCTGGTTGAATTTTGGTTTCACAAAGTGATTACTACTAGTATATTTGATGTCATGTGTGTGACCATACACAAAGTGTGAATTTAGAGGAGTGTGTTTAATGGTTAAATCCATGACATTTTTAGGTGTAGGAACCTTACCTAGGTATCCTATTCCTTTCCTGCCGTTTCTTCTAACTCCATAGATCATTGAAGCCATTCTGCTTCTATCTATGCTTTTAGCAAGGAACTTCTGGAAACTATGATCATACTCCTTGATGATCTCATCAGCGTTGCTGGGAGTTTCAGCAATTGGTTCCTTCTGAGAGTTTTGTAAAGAGTTTTCTAATTTTAAAATTTTATCTCTCAGCTCAGAGTTTTCCAATTTGAGACTCTCAGACTTATTAGAGTCAGATTCAAGAGTCCTTTTCAGGTCTCTAAATTTAGCTCTAATCTGCTGATAACGTTCCAGAATTTCATTGAGGCTTTCAGCAAGTTCAGCCTTTGTAAAATTAACAGCGAAGTTAGGGAATACCTCTTCTGTGTCTGATTCTGAGTCTGAGTCAGAAGCTTCACTGTCATCTGGAATGTTAGCCATAAGCGCTATGTTCGCCCTTTCATCATCTGATTCTGAGTCAGCTTCAGACGAGTCAGAGTCATCCCATGTGGCCATGAGACTTTTCTTCTTCTCTCTTCCAAACTTCTTTTTGGGCTTTTCCCTCTGAAGCTTTGGACAGTCACTCTTGTAGTGTCCTTGCTCATTGCACTCGTAGCAGATGATGTCTTTTGTATTTGGCTTCTTGCTACCTGAGGAGCCTTCAGATCTTCTGTATCCAGAGGAAGAATCTGTCCTTCTGTATCTGGAAGAAGACTCGTTCTGATCAGATCTTCTGGGATTCCTGAACTTCCTTTGTCTTTGCTTCCACAGTTGATTTACTCTTCTGGAGAGAAGAGAAAGCTCGTCTTCTTCTGATGAGGATCCATCAGATGTTTCTTCAACTGCCTGCAAAACTTTAGATTCAGATTTTCTGTTAGATTTTAAAGCTATAGGCTTACCTTGCTTCTGAGGCTCGTCAGCTTCCAGCTCTATCTCATGACTTCTGAGGGAGCTTATAAGTTCCTCCAGAGTGATTTTGTTGAGATCTTTCGCCAGCTTCAGAGCAGTAACCATAGGCCTCCACTGCTTGGGTAAACTTCTGATTATCTTCTTGACATGGTCAGCAGTAGAGTATCCCTTGTCCAGAACTTTGAGACCAGCTACCAGAATCTGGAATCTGGAGAACATAGTTTCAATGGATTCAGATTCTTCCATTTTAAACGCCTCATACTTCTGAATGAGCGCCAGAGCTTTTGTTTCTTTGACTTGAATGTTGCCCTCATGCGTCATTCTGAGAGAATCAAAGATGTTCTTAGCTGTGTCTCTGTTAGAGATCTTCTCATACTCAGTATAGGAGATAGCACTGAGGAGGATGGTTCTGGCCTTATGGTGATTCTTGAAATCACGCTTTTGTTGATCAGTCATTGATTTTCTATCAACCTTCTGACCAGTTGCATTAACAGGGTGCGTGTATCCATCTGTCACCATATCCCACAGATCAGCATCATGTGCTAGAAAGAAGCTTTCAATTCTGTCTTTCCAGTAGTCAAAGTTTTCTCCATCAAAGACTGGAGGTTTGCCGCTGAATCTGTCTCTGTCCTCATTGGTGTCATTGCTGAAATGAGAGTTGTTTCCTGCCATTGTGTTTTTCTGACGCTGGATCTTGTACTGACACGGTTAAGTGTTTTAGCTCAGAACCAGGCGCTCTGATGCCAATTGAAGAGGTGAAAAACACAAGAAGGGGGGGGGGGGGGGGGTTGAATTGAAAAACTGGAATCTTAAAGCAAATGACAAGGTATTTTTATCCTGGTTCGTTTGATCTCAAACTACTCCAGTCCACCCGTCAAGGTGATTTCGCCTCTCTCCAACGAGGTCTTAATTCACTATATTCAACTGAATACAAATCTGCTTTAGCAACTGCTAAAACCTTCTTGATTCAAACCACAATCCGGTTTGTCAAGGCAACACTTTCTTACAAAGGTATAAGCAAATGTGTGTGAATGTTTTCTACAAAAACTATATCACAACTGTGATGTTTACACAAATGAAGCTTAGAATTCTAGGTTGCTAAACGCTAATAAAGTATCAGAGTTTGTTGGTTTAGCAAAACTTGAGAGTGAAGATTATTGTTCAGCTTTGTGCGTGTAGAGAGTTTGGAAGCATTAGCCGTGATAATCTTCGAAGCTTGGTTTATATAGCACTTGAGAGGATGAACGTTGAAGCAAATATTCTTGATTCAATGCTATTAACAAGCTTTCCTTTTTGAGCAGATCTTGTCTAGAATGATGCCGTTGGTATTGATTAGCTTTCAATGCACAGTACCGTTGCTTCTTCAATGCACGTTCTGGCTTGGCTCATTCTGATTCTGCTTCGCTGCTGATGAACTAATTTGATTCTGTATCAGAGTGTTTTACGCGCAGTTCTGTTCATCAAGCTTCAGCATGTGCAAGCGTTGATCATCTGATCTTGACGTTCTGATTCAGCAACTTCTGATGCTGGTGTGCAAACTCATATTCTGATGCTGAAGAAGTGATCTTGCTTATTTTAATCAGCATATCTGCAAATCAGAGCATAGTAATTTTAGGCAGCATATAATTCAATCATGAAATATTTAACTACTATATCTTTTCACTTTGTTATCATCAAAACTTAAATATAGGGTACTAGATTCAAACATTGTTCTAACAGCCTGATTTCAACAGTGGGTAGTCAACTCGTATGTTTAAACAAAAGTAACAGTCTTTTCCATAGCCTAAGAATATCTCGGCTCTCATCAAATTCACTTTAATCACTGGTAAGGGAGTCAAAAGGTCAACAACATTGGTAACATGAAGGTCTTCCATAACGGCATGAACATTATGACCGTGCTTGGGCATTGGGGCATAAATCACATTCGGCTTTTCGGGTGCATCGAATTCTACCTCCTTGGCGTCAATCAGGTCTTGGATTTTGTTCTTAAGAGCCCAACAATTGTTGGTATCATGTCCTATACTGTCAGAATGGTAAGCAAATTTCGCATTGGAGTGGTAATATGGGGAAAAGGTATTAGGGTTCTTTGGCGCTTCCTTCAAATTGGTAAGATTCAACTTTAGCAAATGAGGGAGTACTTGAGCCGGTGTCATGTTGATTCGGGTGAACTGCCGTTGTGGCCTTTCTACCCGTTTCTAATTAGATCTTGGTTGATTACTGCGAGGTTGATCATTTGAAGAGTTTTGAATCATCACTGCCCCTACTGTTGGTCGGTGCTCAGTTCTTCCTTGACTCTTCTGAGAATAAACATCAGAAGCTTCCTTCTTAGCTGGGAAAGTTTTCTTAATAGCAGTGGATGTGGAGGTATCCTTCTGAATCTTACCACTTTTGATGCCGGCCTCGACTCTTTCACTGGTCAGAATTAGTTCGGTGAATCCCGCAGAGGAACTCCCGATCAAATGATTGAAGAAAGGGCCGGACAGGGTCCTTAAAAACATGTCAACCAGCTCTGTATCTGATAATGGTGGCGGCACCCTTCCAGCCAGATCACGCCACTTCTGGGCATACTCTTTAAATCCTTCATTAGAAGCCATACCCATACTCTGTAGTTGAGTACGAGTAGGTGCTAAATCAGCGTTGTATTGGTATTGCCGATAGAAATCAGCAGCTAAGTCTTCCCAATTATGAACCTCCGATCTCTCGAGTTGATAGAACCAGTCCAATTGTGTGCCTGACAAACTATCTTGGAAAAAATGGACCCAAAGATCCTTATCAGATGAGTGGGGTTGGATCTTTCAGACGTAGGATCTTAGATGCATCTTTGGACACGACAGACCGTCATACTTGGCAAATGTAGGAACTTTGAACTTGGGAGGAATAACGATCCCAGCGACCAACCCTAGTTCTTCGAAATCTAAGCCAGGTACCCTTTGCAACTCTATGGCTGCCAACCGATCCTCAAGATTTTTTAAACTTAACATTCTCCGGGGGATATTGTTGTTCGGAGTAATCTTCGTCTTCTTCCTCTTCCTCTTCTTCTCCTTCAACTTCAAATTCAGAAGGCATTGCAGTTCCTTTTCCTTTACCAGCCCCTTCATCAGACGTTGATGGGAACTCGAGAACTTTTCTAGCATTGCTTTCAAACCTTCTTCCCATGATGACTACACCAGGTCTTTTCTTCTTTTTCTCTTTATCTTTCTCCAACAGTGCTTTGAGGTCCTCTTGACCCTTTGCTAAGGTCATGAGGAGTTGCTGGAATTGAGAATTATGTGCTTGCTGATCCTTAACTGTCTGCTCCAAATCCATCTGGCTGAAATAAACCGCAGAAAGATAAGGAAACCTGGTGTGAAGACCTGTTTATGCATATGATGAATGGTATGTTATTCATGTAATGCATTCAAGGGTTCAGAAATTCAAATTTGTTGCAAACAAAAAGAACACACGTCATATTAAGAACAAATTTGTTAGTACATAAGTGCCCTATGGGCAAAATATTACAAAATTCTTAATGTAAAAAGACATTGCACATCCTCTTTGGTGCGATGTAAGTGTTGAGAGTTTCCTCCTCATGAAGTCAGCGGGTAAGCTCCAAAACCTTCTTCTCACTGGCATAAAAGCTGGCTTCAAAAGTATTTCGTTCTTCTTTGAGTTGGATCCAACTCTTTTGTAATTCTTCCAATGATGTTGGCATGTTTGGATGTAGGAGGGTGTATGGAACCTCTCCTTCTATAACAGGCTCTTTGATCACGGGGAGAATGTGGTGGTATGGCATCATAAGATTCTGGGCGCGGGTTCGTACCCACTTGAGATAAGGCTCAAAGGGGGTGGAATTCTTGTGCCCCAATGTCTTACTATCCACTCTGTTGGGCATCCTCCAAGCTCTGATGAACCTTTGTCGAAGTCCTTGCGCATCATTATTGAAGTCAAAAACCAAGTCAGGAATCAGCATGTCATGAGGGCCATCCCTCCGAGCATATCCAAATTGTCTTAGAGCTAAATAGGGGTTGTAGGTTATGCCTCCCCTAATGACAAGTAGTGGGACATTAGGGAATTCCCCACAACGATCAATGATGATGACATTTTCTCTGGACCGAGAACACCAATGAAGATCAGAATGTGTGAGGGTCATCAACCGTTATGACCACCTTAAACCCTGCTCATTCTTCAAAACTGATTGTGGAAGGTGAGAAATAAACCACCTTGCTAGGAGAGGAGTACAACACATGATAACACATCTTTTCCTCATTGTTCGTGTGTAAAATGAGTGTAGGATGTCTCCAAGCAATGTAGGCACAGGATTTTGGGATATGAAAATCTTGACAGCATTCACATCTATAAGTTGATCAGGGTTTGGGAACAAGACCAAACCATAGATGAGGAGTGCAACAATCTCTTCAAAAGCTTGCAGATCTAGAGAATTCTAGCAGTCTTGTGCCATCTCAAACAGAAACTTTGCCAAGAAACCCTTGACACCACTCCTGGTTTCCCAATGACCCTTGATATCAGATGGTTGCAAGTGTAAGGCTTGAGCAACATCTTCAGGCTTTGGTTCTTTTTTCGTACCGTTGTAGGATAGTTGATGAAGAATAGGAATCCTCAGGAGTTGAGAAAATTCCTCCAAAGTAGGTACTAGTTGGTAATCAGGGAATGTGAAACAGTGGTGTTGGGGGTCAAAGAACTGGAAGAGAACTTTCACCATGTCTTCTTCAATGTTGGAGTTGACCAAGTTGAGAAGTCTACCATGTCTTTCATTGAAGAGAGAATTCTCTGGAATCCTGGAAGTAAGCTCCTTGAGTTGAGGAGGGATTCTCACAAGGTTGACTTGAATTGTTTTCCTATGAAGAGATTCCATGACCTACAAAACAAGAACAAAGATGAAGATCCAAACCCTTGAAATGGTCAGTGGATGCATATGATGCTTTATGATGTTCATGATGTATGCACAAGCACATGTACAAATAAGTCACACAAGATCCTAGTTTCAGGCTTGCACGTGGTTTCATAGGTAAGTACCCTCTTGAGTTTAGTTGGCTCATACCTGTCCTATAAATAGTAACCGGGTTCTAAGGAGCTCAATATCACTGGATTATTTTCCGTGTTCATTGTTTTGGTTTAGCCACTTAACTGGCGACCAAAATATTCCAAGAAAATAACCCTCAATGAGTGTAGTATCGAGTATCTACCAACTTCATACGGCACCAAAGCCGGTCATCTCACTACCCCTAATAAAAAGGCAAAGATGGTCAAGTAAGGTTCTAAGAGTTCATTAGTGCTTCATGACATCACTCAGCGGCCCCGTATTCTCTTTGATTGACTCAAAGGCTACCGGTACTCACA
Source organism: Vicia faba (assembly GCA_948472305.1). Classification (NCBI taxonomy): domain Eukaryota; kingdom Viridiplantae; phylum Streptophyta; class Magnoliopsida; order Fabales; family Fabaceae; genus Vicia; species Vicia faba. The sequence continues at coordinate 1,485,095,518 of OX451737.1, forward strand.
AATATGTCGCACTAATATAGCTATTGCTTCAACCATGTCGGTATACCCCGCACAGTTTCCACAACATATTGCTATTTACCTATAAATGTTTCCCAAATTCGGGTAGAGGATTTCAAACCCAAACAAGAGAATCAAATGTAAAGCAATCAAAGCAATCAAGATAAGCATGCAAAGGTGATCGAAGCCCTAAGGTTACTCCACTTTTAAAGCATATTTCCCCAGCAGAGTCGCCAGTTCTGTGATGCGGTGGGAGAACTGACTTGAGGGTTTTTTGTGTTATGTGTTTGCAAATGTTTCAGTTTAGCAAGAGTCGCCACCGACTTTTTATTTTATCCTAAGGAAAGGTCAAAAAGCACAGGAAAGACCTTTGAGATATTTTTCTTGGGTTCGGGGAGTAGATTATGAAAAGGGAATATGCTAGCACCCTTTTCATCCATGGTTTTCCATGGGCTCTTAGTTTTAGATCACTTGCGTTTGCTTTTCAATTTGTTTGAAATGGTGCTTTGTGTGTTGTTTTGAAAGATGTTTTGAAAAGAGGCCATTGTTGTGGCAACCTTTGTAATGATTCTTGTTTGAATGTATACAAAGGTGTTTTTGTCTTTTGAAAAGATTTCAATGTTTGAAAGTTTGTTTTGAGAAATGTTTTGAAATTGTGTTGTGAAGTGTGTTTGAAAATAGCAAGGATGTTTTGCAAGCTTTTTTGACCAAGTAACTAAGAGCTATCTACCCTATTTTACTCAAAGATCTTTCTTGTGTTTTTTAACCCTTTTGACAGTATTGTTTTACCATTGAGTTTGGTAGACAACCTTGTATTAGGATGTTAAACGGGACAGACCCATGTCATCGTATAGACCATGATAGCAATTGTGCTAAGTATCTTTGGCAATTTTGCGAGGGACTAGATCATTTTGTATAGGCAACCAAGATAGCGTCATCGAGGGACTATGGTCTTTTGTTTTGTTTTTGTTTTTCCAAGATACCTAACATGCATACCATGGCCCATTTGTTTAGGCAACCAAGTGGAGATACCTTAAGGGGTGTTTATGTGCAAGTGTGTTTTATTGCATGCAAGAGTTTATCTTGAATTAGGATTTTCTATTTCATTGATTTTATCTTGTCATACATATCCTAATTACTAGCATTTATATTTGAAAGCAATAAAATGCGGAAATGTAAAATCCTACGCTATTACAGCATTTAGGGGATGGGGATACACATTTGTACATGGGTGTGGTTCAACGAGAAAAATAGATAAGAAAAGAAAATAACAAGGGGAAGATAGAGAGAAAGAGAGAGAGGGCTAGCGCGCTGCTGAGAGGAGGTCAGAAGTTCTGACCCAGGCCTGTTGTAAGATTATCAACCTTTTGGTGAAAATGTATGAGTCAGAACTTCTGACTCTGGCACCTGCAAAATAGAAACCTGTTAGTGGGAAGGTCAGAAGTTCTGACCCCCATGCGCTGCAAGACAAAATTTTGTTAGTGGGGAAGTCAGAAGTTCTGACCCTGCTGGAAATACAATAATTTTCAGAAGTTCTGATATTATTGACAACAAAACATGCTTCAGATGTGCTAACGTCAAAGTCAGAACTTGGCTTCTCCCTGTGCTAGCCAGAACATCTGCATTTTTATTATTTTTCCACAAAACAAAAAACATGCTTGGGACAACCTCAGCAAATGTCAAAGTGTTTCAGGAGACAGAACCAACAAGGTCACAGGCAGGTTCTTCACTGATTTACTTCCTACTTTAAACATTCAGAGGCATGAAAATCCTCAGAACGCAAACAGCAGCAACATGATGTTTACATTATGTTTTATTGAGTCTGCAAAGCTGATGATGCTTAGCAGCGTGATGAAAGTCAGCATGTGCTTACCTGGATGTTGAAAAAGTCTGTGAGTGGGAGCTAGATTTAGCTCTGATGGTATTCTGGACAGGTTCTCTTTAGAATAGGTGGATGGAGAAGGTATGTGTATGTATGGTCAGAAACTGTATGGATGTTCTTTGGTCACAAAGCAAACTGAGTATTAATGAAGTTTGGATGTAGGAAGTTCAAAGTTTGTGAAAATACCAGGGATTTTTGGACAGAGATTCACAAGGTTGTTTTTTTTTACTAGAGTTTTCTGTTTCTTCTCTAGCAATTTTTTTCTGGATGGTATCCCCCGTCCCTCTTTGTGATGGACAATGGTGTCCTATTTATAGGCAAGGTTTTGTGGATTTTTGAACGTTGAAGGGCGCCAATATTAGGCAGTAGAGGTTAACTTGTTTTTGAAGGAAGTTCATGAAAAGTTGTGATGATGGACAACTTTTCAGCCTAGGCTGGAACAGTAGGCAAGGATTGAGGAGAAGTGACCTCTATAGGAGAAAAGTGGCGCATAGACCCATGCCTAAACCTGCACGAAGGTGTTTACCAGGCCACACGTGGAGAGACCCCTTGGATGAATGTCCAGGAGTGGTTGTGAGCATTAATGAGTATTAAATTATGATGAGATTTATCAACATCATAAATCTTGTAATAGGAAATTTTGCATCATTACCTAAAACCTGAGCCAGCAGTTCTGCTTTACCAAAAACAACGTAAACCAAACTCTGACCTTGGCCTCTTGCTGTCTCAACAAGTTCTGAGAGTTTTCCATTATGCTCCTTTGATCTGTCTTTAAAGACTCTGGACTTAGTGATCCTGCTTCAGTACTTTACCCCATATGTTGATCCCATTACCTTCTGATCCCAGTACGTTCTGAAGGAGTTTCAAGCTTTGTTACCTTCTTCACACTTCTCTAACAAATTCTGGCTGAACTTTGCGTAACTGCTGAAAGAGCCATATTCTGACTGAATGTTATGTGCTGAGCCAAATTTGCAGCTTCTGACCGAGTTGGTGTAACTGCTGAAAGAGTCATGTTCTGACTGAATGTTATATGCTGAGGCAAGTTTACAGCTTCTGACCGAGTTAGTGTAACTGCTGAAAGAGTCATGTTCTGACTGAATGTTATGTGCTGAGCCAAGTTTGCAGCTTCTGACTGTTTCTGCCTGGAGGTTGGTTCAGAAGCTCTAAAGTGCCATTTTCTTCTTAAACACCCCCTTTTTTTAGAGAAAAAATCCCAATGTTTAGAATTTAATTTTTCCAAGGTAAAAGCTTTGCCTTTAGAGTCTGAGAGTTCAGGATGAATTCCTGAAGGATGGGAGGGCAAATTTTGGGGTACAACAAGTACAAAGAACCTGCACCCTCTCCAAACTTTGAATATCCTGCGTATGTAGCCGAAGAAGAAGAATATGATGAAATCCCCAAATAGGTTTCACGGTTGCTTGAGCGCAAGGAAATTGTCGTTCAGCCGTATAAAGAGCCATTGGAGACAATCAATTTGCATACAGAAGAAGATCTGAAAGAAGTCAAGGTTGGAGCATTGCTTCATCCTGACGTGAAAAGAAGGTTGATTGAATTGTTGAAAGAATATGTGGACATCTTTGCTTTGTCATACCAAGACATGCCTGGTTTAGATACTGATATTGTGGAACATCATTTGCCGCTAAAGCCAGAATACCCACCAATCAAGCAGAAATTGCAAAGAACTCACCCTGATATGGCAGTGAAAATTGAAGAAGAAGTTTTAAAGCAGATCAATGCCATTTTTTTTTGATATCAGTGTACCGTCAGTGGATTGACAATATTGTCTCAGTACCAAAGAAAGACGGAAAAGTTCACATGTGCGTTGATTATAGAGATTTAAATAAAGCTAGTCCAAAAGATGATTTTCCATTGCCACATATTGATATGTTGGTTGATAGTACAGAAAAATTCAAAGTATTCTCGTTCATGAATGGATTTTCTAGATATAATCAAATTAGAATGGCTCCTGAGGACATGGAAAAAACAACGTTTATCACACCCCAGGGAACATTATGTTGAAGAGTGATGCCCTTCAGGTTGAAGAATGCTAGTGCAACATACCAAAGGGCTATGACAACCCTATTCCATGATCTGATGCACAAGGAAATTGAAGTATATGTTGATGATAAGATTGCCAAATTCCAGACTGAAGAAGGGCATATAGAAGATTTGTTGGAATTGTTTCAGTGTTTGAGGAAGTATCGTCTCCGCTTGAATCCAAATAAGTGCACCTTTGGTGTCTGATAAAGAAAATTGTTAGGCTTCATTTTCAGCCAAAAAGGAATTGAAGTTGATCCTGATAAAGTCAAAGCAATTCAAGAAATGCCTGCACCAAGGAATGAAAAGCAAGTTAGAGGCTTCCTTGGGTGGTTGAATTACATTTCCAGATTTATCTCCCATATGACTGCAACGTGTGAACCAATCTTTAAGTTGTTAAAGAAAGATCAAGGTTGTGTGTGGCAAGATGATTTACAAAGGGAATTTGAAAGTATTAAAGAGTATCTCCTTGAACCTTCTATCTTACTCCCCCCGTTGAAGGAAAACCATTGATCATGTATCTGACAATGTTAGATAATTCTATGGGATGTATTTTGGGACAATAAGATGAAACAGGGAAGAAGGAATATGCCATTTATTATCTCAGTAAGAAGTTTACTGGCTGTGAGTCACGGGTATTCTATGCTGGAAAAATCATGTTGTGCTTTGGGCTGGGCGGCAAAGCAGTTGCGAAAATATATGTTAAATCATACTACTTGGTTGATTTCCAAAATGGATCCAATTAAGTATATTTTTGAAAAACCTGTTCTTACTGGAAGAATTTCTCGTTGCCAGATGTTATTGTCTGAATATGATATTGAATACCGTACTCAGAAGGCTATAAAAAGCAGTGTGTTAGCAAATTATCTGGCTCTCCAACCGGTTGATGATTATCAGTCGATTAAATATGCTTTCCCTGATAAGGATGTTATGTTTCCGAAAATAAAAGATTATGATAAACCTTTTCCTGGGGAAGGTCCTGATCCTGAATCCCGGTGGGGTATGGTATTTAGTGGAGCTGTGAATGCTTGTGGGAAAGGGATTGGTGCTGTGATTATCACTCCTCACGGATCACATATTCCTTTTTACTACAAGGATAACATTTAATTGTACCAATAATATGGCAAAATATGAGGCTTGTATCATGGGTCTCGAGAGGCCATTAATCTCAAAATCAAAGTTTTAGATGTGTATGGTGATTCAACTTTGGTACTAAATCAGATTGAAGGAGAATGGGATACTCGTCACCCTGACTTAATTCCCTACAAAGACTATGCTAGAATATTATTACCCTTCTTTAATAAAGTTGAATTTCATCATATTCCCAGAGATAAAAATCAGATGGCGGATGCTTTGGCAACTCAGGCTTTTATGTATCAAGTAAATACTTGAAATGATGTGCCTCGTATCATAGTGCGACGTTTGGATAGAACGGCTCATGTGTTTGCAACAGAGGAAATGTCAGATGAGAAACCTTGGTATTATGATATCAAGCATTTTCTCCAGACTTAGGAATACCTAATTGGTGCGTCAAATAAAGATAGAAAGATATTAAGAAGGTTGGCAGGTAGCTTTTTCCTCAATGAAGATGTGCTATACAAAAGAAATTATGACATGGTCTTTCTCAGATGCCTGGATAGACATGAAGCAGACATGTTATTCATGAAATCCATAAAGGTTCCTTTGGTACCCATGCCAATGGACATTCGATGGAAAAGAAGATGCATAGGGTGGGTTATTATTGGCTGACAATGGAATCCGACCGTTTTAAATTTGCAAAGAAGTGCCATAAGTGTCAAATTTACACTGACAAAATTCATGTGCCTCCGGCACTTCTCAATGTTATTTCTTCCCCGTGGCCTTTCTCTATGTGGGGTATTGACATGATTGGAATGATTGAACTCAAGGCGTCGAATGGATACCATTTCATTTTGGTAGCGATTGACTACTTCACCAAATGGGTGGAAGAAACTTCATATGCTAATGTCATTAAGTAGGTGGTAGTACGTTTTATCAAGAACAATATTATATGCCGATACGATGTGCCAAGAAGGATTATCACTGATAATGGATCGCATTTGAATAATAAGATGATGACAAAACTTTGTGAAGAATTGAAGATTGTTCATCATAATTCATCTCCTTACAGGCCAAAGATGAATGGGGCTATTGAAGCTGCTAATAAAAACATCAAGAAGATCATCCAAAAAATGGTTGTTACTTATAAAGAATGGCATGAGATGCTCCCTTTTTTGCTTTGCATGGGTATCGTACATCTGTCTGCACTTCAACAGGGGAAACCCCGTTATCCCTTGTGTACGGTATGGGAGAAGTGCCCCCAATCGAAGTTGAGATTCCCTCTTTACGCGTGATAATGGAAACCAAGTTATCAGAGGCTGAATGGGTCCAGAACAGGTTTGACCAATTGAATTTGATTAAAGAAAAGATAATGACGGCTTTATGTCATGGTCAATTGTACCAGAAGATAATGAAGAAAGCTTTTGATAAAAAGGTCAAGCCTCGTGAATTCAGATAAGGCGACCTCGTGCTCAGGAAGATCATGTCTTTTAACGTTGATTCTAGGGGCAAGTGGACTCCCAATTTTGAAGGCCCATATGTTGTCAAGAAAGCCTTCTCTGGTGGTGCATTGATTCTTGAAACTATGGATGGCGAGGAGTTCCCGCATCCCGTGAATGCTGATGCAGTCAAGAAATACTTTGCCTCAAGAAATAAAAGAACAACTCGCTAAGTCAAAAACTTGAAAGGGAGACTTAGGCAAAAAGGAGCGTCTCGTTAGGCTGAAAACCCAAAAGGGCGGTCTAGGCAAAAATTAGAGACATAAATAGAATAAACTTTCCCGCTAGGTTGAAAACCAGGAAGGGCAACTTAGGCAAAAGTTAGGGATTTCTTGGCAAGTAACCGAGTCAGACAAGACATGATCATTGAAGCAACAATCTTCTTGGACTCTCACCATATTTAGACAGAAGTCACTGCTCATAAATTTAAAGTTGTTAGGGAGAATAGTGGTCATTGTATTTTGCTGTATTTTTTCCAATATATATTACCATTTTCCAAACTTTGTAATCATCTATGGAGTCTCTCCATTTGTAGACTACCTTCCTATTAATAAAGTTTGAGATTTTCTCTAATTTCTTTGGCATTCTTATTTTATTCTGCTTAAAAAAGACTCCATTAATTATTGATAGTAATTTTCAAAACCAAAAGATTAAATAACAAAATTGTTTTTTGAAAAATAATTTACAAATTACTTCTTATTTGAGAGTTTGTGACTCAAGAGAAACAAAAGTGGTGATGCCAAGAAAGGACGAACTCCAAAATTTTGAAAGTATGTGTTCCCCGAGAAGGCTCTCCCAGGTCACTTTTGTTGGTATGCATATGATCTTCTTGTGTTTCTTATATAGTTGCAGGTGATACCAATTGATGTATGGCTTAGTGTTGGGTTTATGATCCCATTTTCCCCAGTCAAGTCTTGGTTCATTTTGATTTCAGGTTTGCATGGTCTGAAGTCTCTATCCCATAGTCCCCCAGTAAGGTCTTCACTCATATGACAGAATTCCCTTCCCCCTTTGTGTTTTGAGGTGGAATCATTTGAAAAACATCGCCCTTAGCAGTAATATCATTATTGTTGTTGTTTACTTCCCAGGCAACCAGACAAGGGCAATATTTTCTCTAAGAAGTGTTGAAACAATTGTCAAATTTTTAGGTTTTCTCCCGCCAAGTGCTGAATGTGATTTAAAATCCCCACAAGTTTGATTTCTTGCTGTAATCTTTGACTTCTTAAATCCCCAAGTAAGGATGAGATAACGTGTCTCTATGAAAGTTTCTATCCCCATGAGGTTTCATAATTTCTCCCCAGAGAAGTTGGTGCAATCATTACTCTTAGTATTGAAAAATGTCTTTTGAGTTTCCCTCGATGATGTGGTGTTGCCCTCCCCAATGAAGTCATCATGGGATCCCCAGTTAATATCTCGATGATGTGGTTTTCATCTTCCCTAGTGAAGTCAGTATTATTATCTCCAGTGGAAGTCTAAACATTGAGACATTGTTTTCCCTATTGAAGTCTCTGTGATATTCCCCAGGGAAGCCTGAAGGAGGATGCTATATCCCTGTATCTGTTTAAATTTACTGTTTTAACTTGATTATTTTTGGATTATGTTTCCTCCATGGGAACTTAAGGTGTGAAATAGGAACTCATTTCCTCAGTTGATGCTTACTGTCTTTTGGGAATTTTGATACTGGATGTAACTTAGCCGAGTGTTAACTTTACCCGAACTGGTTTTGTCTGGTTATTGTCAGTACCATTTGTCTGTTTTGTCAGCATTACATAATAACATTCATACATACATCATGCATAATTGAACTTAAAATTCATTTCTCATTTGCATTAATTGTATTTTGTTGGCGTATTACCCTATTTGAAGAGTTATGTTACCCTCTCTCCATTAGATCGTCACCTTTAAGCAGAAAGTGTAAATCCTTTCAATTTCCCCACTGAGTTACCCTCGTGGAAGAATTTTTCTTTGGCCTTCCTATTTCAATTAATTATCTGGATGATTTGTGTTCCCCTTTTGAGTTTATTTCTCATCAGGTGCCATCTTGGTTGTCCGTTTCATTCCGGTTTATCTCTAGTTTGAATTTTTGGACCCCGATAACATTGTTATCATGTTTTCTGGAGGCTCTGAGCCCTGGCTTGAGAATGCGCATTTATTTTATATGAGAAGACTTTATCTCCTTAGCAGGAATATATTGGCATTTCCCCAGGAAGTCATAATTCTTTTCTCAACAGCATTATTGCAGTTCCTTCTCATAATAGCAAATGGCATGTCTCTTTATTTGAGCAACTTGTACTTCCCCAGTAAGCCTTTTAGTTCCCTGAGAAGATTCACATTTATTACTCCAATGAATCGTAGTCTCCTCATTGTGGGAGATAGTTCATTGTTGAGATTTGTTACTCCAATGAATGGTAATCTCGTCATTATGGGAGTTAGTTCATTGTTGAGATTTTGTTACTCCAATGAATGGTAGTCTCGTCATTGTGGGAGATATTTCTTGTTGAGATTTGTTAATCTAATGATTGGTAGTATCGTCATTATGGGAGATAGTTCATTGTCGAGATTTTGTACTCCAATGGATGGTAGTCTCATCATTATGGGAGATAGTTCGTTGTTGAGATTTTATACTCCAATGAATGGTAGTCTCGTCATTATGGGCGATAATTCATTGTTGAGATTTTGTACTGCAATGAATGGTAGTCTCGTCATTATGGGAAATAGTTCGTTGTTGAGATTTTGTACTCCAATGGATGGTAGTCTCGTCATTATGGGAGATATTTTGTGGTTGAGATTTTGTACTCCAATGAATGACAGTCTCGTCATTATAGGAGATAGTTCGTTGTTGAGATTTTGTATTCCAATGAATGGTAGTCTCTTCATTATGGGAGATAGTTCTTTATTGAGATTTTGTACTCCAATGGATGGTAGTCTCGTTATTACAGGAGATATTTTGTTGTTTACATTTGTTACTCCAATGGATGGTAGTCTAATCATTATGGGAGATAGTTCGTTGTTGAGATTTGTTACTCCACAAGATGGTAGTCTCGTCATTATGGGAGATAATTCATTGTCGAGATTTATTAATCCAATGAATGGTAGTCTCGTCATTATGGAAGATTTTTTGTTGTTGAGATTTTATACTCTAATGGATGGTAGTCTCGTCATTATGAGAGATAGTTCATTGTTGAGATTTTGTACTCCAATGGATGGTAGTCTCGTCATTATGGGAGATAATTCGTTGTTGAGATTTTGTTACTCCAATGAATGGTAGTCTCGTCATTGTGGGAGATAGTTCATTATTGAGATTTTATACTCCAATGAATGGTAGTCTCGTCATTATAGGAGATAGTTCATTGTTGAGATTTTGTACTCCAATGAATGGTAGTCTCATCTATATGGGAAATAGTTCGTTGTTGAGATTTTGTACTCCAATGGATGGTAGTCTCGTCATTATGGGAGATAATTCGTTGTTGAGATTTTATACTCCAATGAATGGTAGTCTCGTCATTATAGGAGATAGTTCGTTGTTGAGATTTTGTACTCCAATGAATGGTAGTCTCTTCATTATGGGAGATAGTTCATTATTGAGATTTTGTACTCCAATGGATGGTAGTCTCGTTATTACGAGAGATAGTTCATTGTTGAGATTTATTACTCCAATGGATGGTAGTCTCGTCATTATAGGAATAAGTTTGTTGTTGAGATTTGTTACTCCAGTGGATTGTCATCTCGTCATTATGGGAGATAGTTCGTTGTTGAGATTTGTTAATCCAATGAATGATAGTCTCGTCATATGGGAGATTTTTCATTGTTTAGATGTTGTACTCCAATGGATGGTAGTCTTGTCATTATGAGAGATTGTTCGTTGTTAAGATTTTGTACTCCAATGAATGGTAGTCTCGTCATTATGGGAGATAATTCGTTGTTGAGATTTGTTACTCTAACGGATGGTAGGCTCGTCATTATAGGAGATAGTTCATTGTCGAGAATCGTTTTGCTCTGAAGAATGCATTTGTTTCCAGTCATAAGTCCTGGTGCTAATCATTTTTTACTTACCTTAATATTGGTACTTACCAGTATAATCTTACAACTTCCTTTCCCGGTGGGTCGATGTTACTTTTTTTTGTTATCTTCTCAGTGAGTGGATAGTTCGTAGTCATCTGTCGGTCATTTTTATCCTGTACCTTGTCTCCTCAATCTTTGAGTTGATGATGCTTTATCTTCTCCTTGGGCTTTACCCTAATAGAGTCGAGTCTTTTGTTCACCAATGATTTATTTTCCTGGTTGGGTTTTTCTTTTGATCTTTGTTTTTATTTTCTACATCCCCAGTGGTGTCTTTTGTCACTCATTGAATTTGTTCATTTGCACTCATAATCATAAGCATTGCATGGCATCTTAGGGCCAAAAATATGGCTTATTTTATATTTAAGTATTTTCAATCGCATCGACACGAAGATTTTAACCTTCGCATCTTCGGATAGAAGACACTTAAATAAGGGCAGTTGTGGTACCCCAATTTTCCCCCCTAAGATTCCTCTACCATCTCATATCTACTCAATCATAACAAGGTCACACATTACGGTTTGGGTACTTCTTCTACTTCATCCTATCTTTAGGTTTGTTCATGAGAGATCATCAAGCACCTTGAATTGTGTATCTTGTACATATATCCTTTTGACTAACATCAGAATATGCATATATGTCTCTTTGAATGCCATCTTGTAGGTAATGGGACAATTGCATGTATCTCACCATCTTCTAGCACAGAAGATCAAAACAAGGGTTTGGAAATTCATTAGGAAAATCTCTGACTTTTTGGAAAATATTTGATTCCATGTTTCTCAACAAGTTCATGAGCATCTAAGATTGAAAATTTGATCATCAATTTTGGTTTAGAAAGGTTCAATTGAATAAAGGGGGTACATTGGTCATTTTGTTAGAAGTCAACCAAAGTCAACTGTTGACCAAGGGGAATTTTGGTCAACTATCAATTCAATGTCCCTATTTTCATATTTCATGGCCAATGGTGGCATAAAATCAAGAGGAAATGTGAATTGGAGATAACTTGTTAATGAAGTTATTTGAAATTTTGGATTTTTTCAAAGTGTTCATAGTGCTGAACTTTGATTGGTCATAACTTTCTCAATTTTTATTGAAAATGTACAAACTTTACATGCCTGGAATAAGAATACAAAATCCTTCAATTTTGTATTAGAGGCCTTTAGCGGTTGAAATGTTGAGACTAAGCCATTGGATTGACTTGACTCGCACATATCAAAATAAAAATCGCCACCGCGCTTTATTGTTTCCAAAGGAATGGGAAAAGAACGAATAACCCAAAAGAGGGGGGAAAGATTCTAGGCAAGGGGGTTGGTTATGAAAAGAGCAGGTGTTGGCACCTTAAACATCTACAGTACTCCGCAGGAACCTCTTTGAAAAATCTGTATATTTTGGCTATAAAATGTTGTACAAAAATAGATTGTGGAGATAAGAAAAGAAGTACATATTTTTTAATGATTTTCTCACCCGCCGCGGTTGCGAACCTTTAGTGGCTACGTACCACCTTCCATGCAATAGGGGATAAGGTTACTCGTAGGTCACTTTTTTGAAATTTTTAAAACACAAGTGTGTTGGTTAATTGTAAGAGACGAGGCATCATCTTCTTATCCAAGTGGAAGAACATACTTACTACCCACGATTATTAGAAAGGAGAATTTGCATCATCTCAAAGTGGAGGATATGGCTTGGATTTTAAAATCAACAAAGCCTCGCTTAACACCCAAGTGGAAAATATCCCACTTCAATACATATAGTAGAAGTATAGTAGCTCACATCACTACAAGGATTGACAAGAGTCTAATATTTTGAGAAAATTTTAAAGTAAAAAGCCAAAATGGAAAAATGGTTTGAATGAGATTGATTGACTTTTAATCTTCTTAGAAAAATGTCAAGGTATTGTTAAGTTGATTAAAGTTTGATTAAGAAAATCATTTTTTGAAAATGCATGGACCTAAGTCCAAGTTTATTATGAAAGCGATTCAAGTTTAAAACAAAAAGATTTTTGAAAATGAGGGAGAAGATTTTTGAAATTAAAGAAGATGGGAGGAGATGACGGGACAATCCTAAAGCATAAGCTAAAAGCTAGGGAAAAGAACCTTCTAACCAAAAAGAAGCCAACACTTGACACAATGAGTCAATGTATAATTCCATCCTTTTGATTTTAAATCAAACAAGAAAAATAAAATAAACCTCTTAAGAAAACCAAGCTTCAATTGCATTAAGTCTTCACAAAAATTGGGCAGAATAACAACTGTACACAGATGAATTCCAGATTACAGAAAAAGTGTGTAATCACAATAACCTACACACAAAGCAAACAAAAAACCCAATGTCCTGGGGTAAGCCCCAAGAACTCCAGAAAAAACAACATTAAAGGTCACAAAGGCTCAAGGTAGGCCACAACTTCTAATCTTAAGTCCAAGAAGTCCACCACTCCATAATTCCAAGGATAGTAACCAAGTAGTCCAAGTAACATTAAATCTTTTAGGGTTCAAGTTGATTATTAGGTATCTTCAAAGAGAAAATGAGAAACTCAAGTGAGCAAAATAAAAATGACATGAAGATAAAGGCTCAATTGAGCAAAGATAAAAAATAGCATGGAATGTAAATGCTAAAGTAAATGGTACATAAAGTAAAAGCATGAAATAAAAGCATAAAAATAAAGTCAATAGTTAGGAATTAGTAGTTAGTTGGATGACCATATTGAAACTTGCATTTTGGAACTCATTATAGGATTGGTAGAACCAAAGCCTCTCCACAACAAGTTGCATTTGCTTGTTGTCAAGTATATCATCCATTTAAGAATTCTCAAGATAACACTTAATGATCAATGATGTTTAAGTGATCCACTTTGACCAAAATTGATGAAGTTCCATTAGAGGATTGGTAGAACCAAAGCCTCCTAACAATGGATCTCAAGGTTATTGGATCAAAGGGTTCAAATTAACATATTTTCGCTTGCAAACATAGGTTTGAGCCTCAAATGATCATTTTCTCAAATCGGGAAAAATTTAGCGCTGTGTTAAGCAATCGTAAGTGGACTTATATAGAAGTCACACCTATTTTGAGGTCGGTCAATAGCAATCTATGCACCTCATGTTTTGAGACATGATATGTAAATCATGCTCCAATAACATTTGGTACAATAACAATGGGATAAGATGAAGAGGGAAGGGGAAATGAATAAACCACATTTGAATTAAAAATTTAATCAAACTATTATTAAAATCGTTCATCCATTTTTATGGAATTAGACTCAACACCATGGATCCAATGATGTTAATAAAGTTCATGATCAAAATTTTAATCCAAGATCTTCCAGAACACATACAAATATAAAATTATACTTAAAATAAAAGAAATAAGGTTTTTAAAATGATTATAAAATGGAAATAAAAGAGAAAATTAGCAACTATATTCAAATTAATCAAGGAAAAATAAGTAAGACCATAGAAAAATCAAGAATGAGTTCAAATATTTATATAAAATTTCTGGTAATTTTTTAAAGTCAGAAACTATTTTTTAAATTAAAAGAAGTAGGTAAAATAAACCAAAAATGATAAAAAAAAATAACAAAGTCAGAAATAAAAAATAAATGAGGTCACCAATATTTGTCAAAATTCATTGGATCCTTCCCTATTTTTTTCATAATTTAAAAATGAAGAAAAGTATTTTTAAACATTTAAAACAACTCAAATAAAGTGAAAAATTATAAAAAATACCAAAACAAAAAATAAAATTTTGAAAAAATAAGCATCAGAAAGAGATAAATCAAAAGTATTTTCCATAAATTTTTTAGATTTTTTGGACTAAAAATAAATTTTCTATGAATTTTTGAAGTTTAAAAAAATTTTAATATAAAAATAAAAAAATGAAATAAAGTCAAAAAAATGTGAACCAATGGATGAGAGTCAAAACGCGTTAGTAAGCTAACCCAATGGGTTAGACCTGTTGTGCATATCATTGTCATTATTGAATAAAGAACTGAATCACACATAAAATCAGATTTTCAAAAAAAAAACAAATGGTACGCCATCATTGGTTGGAAGATGACACGTTGATCATCTTCAACCTCCAGCCAACGTGAAACACAAGTCTATCAAACTGTAAAATAAGAAGCTCAAACCTATGTCATTCTCTCTGTCTCATCAAGACAAAGACAACGACACCTTCACGAAAAATTTATATAAAATGTAGCTCAAGCAATTTGGAAGAAAAGTTTCGAAAGGGGATTTGAAATTTCATGGTCAAAATGTTCTTTCATTTAAAAACAAGTGTTGCGACTAGGACCAGGATGATGATAGCTTCATAATAGTAAAAAAGTTTTAGAGAATTGGTGAAGGAATCTACCTATTGAAGTTAAGTTGCAGAGTTCTGAAATTGGACTTGGCTAACACGATTCTGGAAGTTTTAGAGCTTAATTCTTCTTCTGTAAGCTTCATTGAGGTTCAAGGAAGGTGAATTGACAAAGAAAATTGATTTAGAAAAGCTGTAAGAACAGATTCAAAGTTACAGAAAAATGAGTTCAAGAGAGAGTTTGGCAGGGTGATTCTGGCTTTCTAAGCTTGAATAAATGAATGAGTGACGACCCTCTTTTTATAGGGAATCAAATGGGATGCTCAAGCGTGTGGAATGATGAAGTTTGGAGGGAATTCATGTGAATCTGCAGCATGGGAAACTCATCCAAACCTTGCGTTTTGATGCACTAACCACTTATGGAAGTTCAATAAACATGTTTAGAAGAGAAAACACACAACAATTTTGTGATTAGAAGCCAAAACAAGAGTTTCAAATTTCTGACTTGGTGAAAAATTCAGTTTCAAATCGCCAAATTCAAACCAATGGCATTCTCAACTCAAGGGGTTTAGGACATGATTCTTGAAGACTTAGAAAGAGGAGATTACAAGCTTTACAATATGAAAACAATGAAATCAAATGAATGTTTGAGCTGAAAGTTGTAATGAGTCAAAGTTGAGAAAAAGAGGTTGACTTTCCACACAGAAATTTTTTAAGTTTTTCTTCAAAAATGACTTATAATGTCTTGCATCCAAACACGGCCTTCCACTTGAAATTTGTTCTTGACCAAAAAATATGGTATGAAGTAGATCTCTTGAATGACATTTTGAAACTTGAACCATTCAAAATCTCCAAAAATTGAGAGAGTTATGACTTGTTGAAGTTGACAAAAATTCATGAAATGACCTATAATCTTTTGCATCCTTAGCGCATCTTCCATCCATTTTGACACTTTGCACATAAAAGAAAGGTTGAAGGTCAGATCTTTAAGATAATTGTAGAAAAATAATAGGCTCAAGGTGGTAAAAATTGATCAAGTTATGATCATTTGAAGTCACATAAATGGAATTTGAAGGTTCATCTGGAGGACTTGTAATCTTTCTTCACCATCAAGTTTCTTCCACACAAAATTTATTTGAAACATTTGAAGTGAGTTGTTAATAACCCTTTGAAGAGAAGGATTTGTTTAGAATCACTCAAAAGTACCAAAAAATGGGAAAGATGTACCCCTTTGAAGTTTAAAACCCTAGCTCATAGAGCAAGAAAATGCCTTGGGAAACCTTTGCCATTTTGACCAACCTTCTTGCACAAATACCTTTTTCATGTGAATATAAGTTGTTGACGATGACAAGGATAAACCATAGCAACCAAAACCACTTTCAAATCTTGAAAATTGAAGGAGATAGGCACTTGTGATCAATTAATCAAAGATTTGTCCAATTGGGTCTAACTTCTTTAATCAACCCTTGTACTTTGGAACTAAATTTGACAACTTGAGGCATGATGAATCATAAAAGACTTTGTCATAACATTACTTCAAAACATATTTAATGACGAGGCTTGAATCTAAATGAAGCTTTGTTGAGGAAATCACAAAAATGAATCCCTAGATCAATCTTGATGGAATGTATTGTGCTTTTACCCACAACATCAACAATTAGGGCAAACACTCATTGTATTTATTAGTTAAAGGGTAACCAATACAAAAATTAGATGATCATAAAATACAAGTAAAGGTGCTTGGTAATTCGTCCTAGAGAAAAAGCTAAAGATACTGAGAAGAACCAAAGCCTAATGTGATCTTGTTGTGATTGAATTGATATGATATGATAAAGGGATATTAGAGGAAAAAATAGGGGTACAACGTCTTCCCTTATTTAAGTGTCTTATATCCGGAGATACGAAGGTTAAAATCTTCGTGTCGACGCGATTGAATGCATATGCTTATGATTATGAATGCAAATGAACAAATCTAAAGGGACGCAAGACACCACTGAGGATGTAAAAAGTAAAAGAGGAAACAAAAGGAAAACTTGATCAGGGAAATAAATCACTGGTGGAGAAAAGACAAGACTCTGTTGGGGTAATGCCCAAGAGAGGATCTAAAGCATTGTCAACTTAAAAATTGAGGAGAGAGAGTTAAGGATAATGGTTACCGATAGATAAATATGAACTACCAACTCACAGAGGGGATAGCAAAAAAAAACTAACATCGACCCACCGAGGAAAGGAATGGTAAGATAATACTAGTAAATTTCAAGATGTATTCAGTACTCATGACAATGAACAAATGAACTTCCACTGAGCAACAGAATCTCAACGAAGAACTACCTTCCATAATGACAAGGCTACCATTCATCGGAAAAAGATCTCAACAATGAATTACCTTCCATAATGACAAGGCTACCATCCATTGAAGTAACAAAATCTCAACAACGAACTACCTTACATAATGACAAGGCTACCATCCATTGGAGTAACAAAATCTCATTAACGAACTACCTTCCATAATGACAAGGCTACCATCCATTGGAGTAACAAAATCTCAACAAGGAACTACCTTCCATAATGACAAGGCTACAATCCATTAGAGTAATAAAATATCAACAATAAACTACCTTCTATAATGACAAGTCTACCTTCCATTGGAGTAACAAAATCTCAACAACGAACTACCTTCCATAATGACAAGGTTACCATCCATTGGACTAACAAAATCTTAACAACGAACTACTTTCCATAATGACAAGGCTACCATCCATTGGAGTAACAAATCTGAATCTTCATTGGGAGCCATCAAATTCACTGGGGGAAGTACAAGTTGCTCAAATAAAGAGACCTGCCACTTGCTGCTATGAGAAGGAATTACAATAAAGACTTCCTGAAGAAAAAAATATGGCTTCCTAGGGAAAGAGATGGAACTCCTGTAGAAATGCCAATAGATTCATGCTGAGGAGATAAAATCATCTTGTGCAAAATAAATGCACATTCTTAAACTAAAGCTCAAAGCTTGCCGATATCTAAATAAGAGTATTGCTGAGGGTACCCACTCCAAACAGAAATAAACGGGAATGAAGCAGTCAACCAAAATACATCTCCTGAGAAGTAAACTCCTGAGGGAAACCCATCCCATCCAGACAACGAGCTGAAAATAAGGATGAAACAAAATTCTTCCACGAGGGATAACTCAGTGGGGAAGTTGAAAGAATATACAATTTTTGCTTAAGATTGACACTCTATTAGAGAGAGGGTAACACAACTCTGTAAAAATAGGGTAATATACCAACAAGATATTAAAAAATGAAAATGAGTAATGATTATGCATGATGTTGGTATTAAAGTATGAATGTTATCATGTATATGCTAACAAAACATACATATAACGCTAATGGGGTACACACAAGACCAAAAATGGGTACAATCAATACTCAACTAAATCACAAATAGGATGGAAATTCCATAAGATAGTAAACACCAACCGAGGAAACAAACTCCTATTTCAAAGATTAAATTCACTAGGAAGGAACAAGATCAATAACAGTAAATTAACACAAACATGGCAATATAACATCTTCCTCCAAGTTTCACCGGGGAAACCACACAGACTTCAGCGGGGGAAACAAAATGTTCGAAGTTCACACTTCAGCCCTGGTTGATTTTACTAGGGAAAATAATATCATATCATTGAGACATTAGTTGGGGATGAAATAATGACTTCATTAGGGAGGGTAATACTATATCGTCAAAGGAGACATCGAGATGCATTATTTAATATTGAGAGTGATAATTGCACCAAATTCCATGGGGAGAAAGCATGAAAACTCACGGGGACAACAATTTCAGAGAAGTATATCATCTCAACTTCACCTGGGGAACTCAAGAAATCAAAAACTACATTAAGAAAACTTATGTGGATTTTAAATCCAATCCAGCACTTGGAGGGAGAGAATACAAAAAGTTGATAACCATTTCAAAACTTCTTAAACAAGACATTGTCCTCGCCTGACTGCCGGGCCAACAAACAATATGCTAGTACTTCCAAAAGGAGATGCTTTGCTAATGAGTCCAACTCAACATGCACTGGGAGAAAAGACTTTTATTTGTATGAGTGGAGCCTTCACTTGGGAATCTTGGACAAAGTCTTTATATCATGCAAACCTTTGAGTTTATCTGTCCCTGGAGCCACTAATTTTGTTCTCCTTGCATCACAAAATCTAAAGCAATAGGTAATTTGTAAATTTTTTTCAAAAAATGATTTTTGTTATTTAATCTGTTTGCTTTGATAATTATTATAAATAATAAATGAAATATTTATAGGCCGAATAAAATAAGAATTGCGGAGAATTGGATAAAAGGCTCAAACTTTATTAATAGAATGGTAGCCTACGAATGGCAAGACTCCATAGATAGTTACAATGTTTGGAACATGGTAATATATATTGGAAAATATACATTGAATTACAATGACCACTGTTCTCTCTAACAACTTCGAATTCCAGAGCCGAAACATCGGTCGAAGAGTGGTAAGATTCAAACAGATTGTTGCTCCATTAATCAAGTCTTGTCTGATGCAGTTACTTGCCAAAAAATCCCTAAATTTTTCCTAGGTTTCCCTTACGGGTTTTCAACCTACCGAGAAAATTTATTCTGTTTATGTCTCTAATTTTTTCCTAGATCGCCCTTTCAAGTTTTCGGCCTACCGAGACGCTCCTCTTTGCCTAAGCCGCCCTTTCGGGTTTTCGTCTTAGTGAGCTGTTCTTTTATTTTTTCTAGGAGAAGTATTTCTTGACTGCATCAGCATTCATAGGACGTGTGAACTCCTCGCCATCCATTGTTTCAAGAATTAGTGCACCTCCAGATAAGGCTTTCTTGACAACATATGGGCCTTCAAAATTAGGAGTCCACTTTCCCCTAGAATCAGCGTTAAAAGACATGATCTTCCTGAGTACGAGGTCGTCTTCTCTGAATTCACGAGGTTTGACCTTCTTATCAAAAGCTTTCTTCATTCTCTTTTGGTATAATTGACTATGACACAAAGTCGTCATCCTTTTCTCTTCTATTAAATTCAGCTGGTCAAACCTGTTCTGGACCCATTCAGCTTCCGACAACTCGACTTCCATTATTACACGCAAAGATGGAATCTCAACTTCAATGGGGAGCAGTTCTTCTATGCCATATACAAGAGAGAACGGGGTTTCCCCTGTTGAAGTGCGTACATATGTTCGGTACCCATGCAAAGAAAAAGGGAGCATTTCATGCCAGTCTTTATAAGTAAAAACCCTTTTCTGGATGATCTTCTTGATGTTCTTATTGGGCGCTTCAACATCCCCTTTCATCTTCGGCATGTAGGGAGATGAATTATGATGGATAATCTTGAAGTCCTCACAAAGTTCAGACATCATTTTGTTATTCATATTTGAGCCATTGTCGTTAATAATCCTGCTAGGCACACCATACCGACATATGAGATTGTTCTTGATAAAACACACTACTACCTGTTTAGTGACATTAGCATATGAAGCTGCCTTCACCTATTTGGTAAAATAATCATCTGCCACTAAAATAAAACGATGCCTATTTGACGCCTTTGGTTCAATCATTCCAATCATGTCAATACCCCACATAGAGAAAGGCCATGGGGAGGAAATAACATTGAGAAGCATCAAAGGTATATGAATTTTATCAACATAAATCTGGAATTTATGGAACTTCTTTACAAATTTGTAACAGTTAGATTCCATTGTCAGTCAATAGTAACCTTCCGTAAGCATCTTTTTCGCCATTAAATATCCATAGGCATGGGTACCAAATGAACCTTCATGAACCTCATGCATCAACATGTCTGCTTCGTGTCTATCCACGCATTTGAGCAAGATCATGTCATGAATTCTTTTATACAGTACATCTTCATTGAGGAAAAAGCTGCCTACCAACCTTCTCAATGTCTTTCTATCCTTATTTGATGCACCAACCGGGTATTCTCGAGTCTGAAGAAAATGTTTGATATCAAAATACCAAGGTTTTTCATCTACCATATCCTTTGTTATAAACACATGAGACGGTTTATCCGAACATCGTACCGTAATACGAGGCACATCAATCCAAGTATTAACTTGATACATAGAAGCCAGAGTTTCCAAAGCGTCCTCCATCTTATTTTCATCTCTTGGAATATGATGGAATTCAACTTTGTTAAAGAAGGGTAATAGCTTTCTAGCATAATATTTGTAAGGGATCAAGCTAGGGTGACGAGTATCCCATTCTCCTTTAATCTGATTAACAACCAAAGCCAAATTACCATACACATCTATAACCTTGATTCTAAGATCAATGGCCTCATCGAGACCCATAATGCAAGCCTCATATTCCGCCATATTATTAGTACAATCAAATGCCAGCCTTGCAGTAAAAGGAATGTGTGATCCATGCGAAGTGATGATCACCGCACCAATCCCTTTTCCGTAAGCATTCACTGCTCCATCAAATACCATGCCCCAGCAAGATTCAGGATCTAGACCTTTCTCAGGCAAAGGTTCATCACAATATTTTCCTTTCAAGAACATCACATCCTCATAGGGAAATTCAAATTTGACGGATTGATAGTCATCTACCGGTTGGTGAGAAAGATAATCCGCCAACACACTGCTTTTTATAGCCTTCTGAGTGTGGTACTCAATGTCTTATTCAGACAATAACATTTTCCAGCGGGCAATTCTCCCATTGAGAGTAGGCTTTACAAAAATATACTTAATTGGATCCATTTTGGAAATCAACCAAGTAGTATTATTCAACATATATTATCGCAACTGCTTTTCCGCCCAGGCCAGAGCGCAACACGCCTTCTCCAACATAGAATACCATGACTCACAATCAATAAATTTCTTACTGAGATAGTATATGGCATATTCTTTATTTCCTGTTTCATTTTGTTATCCCAAAATATAGCCCATAGAACTATCAAACACAATCAGATACATGATCAATGGTTTTCCTTCAACGGGAGGGAGCAAGATAAGAGGTTCAAGTAGATAATCTTTGATACTTTCAAATGACCTCTGGAAATCCTCTATCCACACACAACCCTGATCTTTCTTTAACAACTTAAAGATCGGTTCACATGTTGCAGTCATGTCTGAGATGAATCTGGAAATAAAATTCAGACGCCGAAGGAAGCCTCTAACTTCCTTTTCAGTCCTTGGCGCATGAATTTTTTGGATCGCTATGACACTATCTGGATTAACTTCAATCATTTTCTCGCTGGCAATAAAACACAACAACTTCCCTGGTCTGACGCCAAAGGTGCATTTATTTGGATTATAGTGGAGACGATACTTCCTTAAACACTAGAATAACTTCAACAAAACATCCACATGCCCTTCTTCAGTCTGTGATTTTGAAATCATGTCATTAACATATACCTCAATTTCCTTGTGCATGAGATCATGGAATAGGGTTGTCATAGCCCTCTGGTATATTGCACCAGCTTTCTTCAACCCGAAGGGCATCACTTTGTAACAAAATGTTCCCTAGGGTATGATAAACGTTGTTTTTTCCATGTCCTCCAGAGTCATTCTTATTTGATTATATCCAGAAAATTTGTCCATGAACGAGAATACTTTAAATTTTGTTGTGATATCAACCAGCATATCAATGTGCGGCAATGGGAAATCATATTTTAGACTAGCTTTATTTATATCTCTGTAATCTACGCACATGCAAACTTTTCCATTTTTCTTCGGTACGGGCACAACGTTGGCTATCCATTGGGGATACACTGATGTCACAAGAAAACCGACATTTATCTGCTTTAAGACTTCTTCTTTGATTTTTATTGCCATATCAACGTGATTTCTTCTCAACTTCTGTTTGACGGGCGGGAACTCTGGCTTCAAATGATGTTTCACGATATCAGTATCTATACCCGACATATCTTTGTAAGACCAAGCAAAGATGTCCACATACTCTTTCATCAGTCCGTTCATCCTGTTCTTCACATCAGGATGCAACGATACTCCAATCTTGACTTCCTTTGGCTCCTCTTCTGAACCCAAATTGATTGTTTACAAAGACTCTTTATACAACTTATTGGCATTTTCCTCGTGCTCGAGCAACCGTGGAACCTCTTCTGGAATCTCATCATATTCTTCTTCTTCCGTCACAAACATATGATATTCAAAGTTGGGAGAGAGTGCAGAGTCATTGTATTCAACAGGTTTATTAGTTAATCTGCACGTGTGATTTGTGATTGCTTTTAGAAACTGACACATATATCAAGTGATTATGCATATTTATTTTCAATTATTATTTTACTCAAAAGGATTTTTATTATTACCATTTTCTATGAAAAAACAAAAAAATAAAAGACACAATTTTGAGAATCAAAGAAAACTTTTATTTGTAATTTTAATGATCAAAGCAAACAAATAAGCCCATATAATATTAACTTTCATCTTGGGCAAAGCTTTTTGCAAAGAAAAAAAAAACTTTAAGACATGGGTGCAAGAGGGAACATCATAAGCGACCCAGTTCTGGATTCTGACTCCAGGCGTCACATAATTCGGCATTTCCTGATCTTCTTCATCATCCTCAATAACATTAACTCCAGAAACAATTGGATGAAGGTAACCTCCGCTGCGGAAAACATCCTGATAACTGCTCGTAGTAGAATTTGACTTCAAACTTTCGCCTTTGCCATTCTTGGCAGAGAATCCTAAACCAACCTTGTTCTTGTTCACTAGAAGATCAACGACCTGTCCCCATACTTTACTTAGACCATTGCGCACAACCTGCTGAGCATCCATGAATGAAGTCATAAAGTTCTCATTCCCTCTTAAATTATCAACAGACAGAGCTTGGAATTGCGTCCCCACAAAAACCTCATCTGCTTCTACAATACTGAAAGATGATAGATGAGATATCAGCATTGCTTGCTCTCCATTTATAATAACCACTTGCCTTCACGCACGAATTTCAGCTTTTGGTGTAAAGTGGAGGTGACGACCCCTGCTTCATGTATTCATGGTCTTCCCAGTAAACAACTATATGCAGGTACAATATCCATGACTTGGAAAGTGATCTAGAACATATGCGGGCCTATGTGAATAGGCAGATCGACCTCCCCAATAACCGACTTCCTTGACCCATCGAAAGCTTTAACAATAATACCACTTGGGTGCATAGGATCCCCTTGATACTTCAACTTCATCAGTGTACTCCTCGGTATCACATTCAAGGCAGATTCATTATCAATCAACACATTATATAATGAATCGCTTTTACAGTTCATGGATATGTGGAGAGCCAAATTTTGATTCCTCCCCTCGTCATGCAATTCATCATTGCAAAATCTTAGGTTATTACATGATGTAATATTACCTACCACACTGTTGAATTGGTCTAATGGCATATCATACACCACGAAGGCCTGGTCCAACACCCTCATTAAATATTCTCCATGTGCAGTAGAATTCATCAATAATGCTAAGATAGATATCTTTGAAGGAGTCTGCAATAACTGATCCACAATTCTGTAGTCTCTCATTTTGATTATCTTTAAAATGTCATCTATGTCCTTCTCCAAGGTAGTACCAATGGATTCCCCTACAACCTTCTTATCTTCAACACTTTCCATAACCTTCTTACCAGTATTATTATTTCCTCGAACAACCGGTACAAATACACGACCACTACGGGCCACTCTACTAGTCTCAGCAATATTTCCAACACTAGCCAAAGGCTGGATGGGAACTTGTACACCATCCTCTAAAATTGTAGGATTGTATTTGTATGGTACAACTTTGTCTGATTTGTAAGGAACGGGCCCTGGCAAGCAAATCACCACAGGGGCAACAACTGGCTTTCTACAATATTCAATTTCAACACGGGAAGAATCACTGAAACACAGAACAATCACATTCACATCTTCTTCAGAAAACTTGATCATCAAAGAATCATCGCCAGAGAACATACCCTCATCTGAGGAAAAGAATTCATCCGCGAAAGAATATTTATCATCTGATTCTTCCTCAGCCAAACAAAACTCAATCTCATTAACCTCATGGTAATCATCTCTTTGTCTTGAAACCTTGATAGTTCCATTATCCAACAAAAACTGAATACCTTTTCTCACAATTAAACATCCTCGAGAGTCCCTACAGCAAACCCGACAAGATCCATAGTGGTGCTCTACCTGACCAGTCATGTGGCAGAATGTAGCAAACAATTGTACGAGATCATCATTCATATGTTCCACATCAAAGATCCTAAATTCTCTAGGACATCCAAAGATCATGTTCACTTCCTCCTCATACTCTTCCCTAGGAATGATTATATGGATGAGGCCCTCATCCATCATCTCCTGCAAATCAGTCTTTATCTTATCGCAACCTTGTATATTAGTACTACAGATACCACAACCAGCATGATCATGAGTATAGTAACTAAACTCGCAGAGGTCTGCATGCATCTTTACCAAATATCCTCTGACCAAGTTAATATCATAAACGCAGAAGTTCCTTGGACAACCAGCAACCATGTTAACAGCATTCGCTCCTCCATTTTTGGGAGAGGATTATCTTTTACATTACGATTAACATCTTTGAAGGACAAAAGGCAAGATTTAACCATTTTCTGTACCTCAGACTTTAGAGGATAATAATTTTCTACATTATGCCCAGATGCACCCTGATGGAAAGCGCACGTCTGATCTTCCTTGTAGTACCAAGGTAAAGGGGATGCTATAGTAGAAAGTGGCCTAGTTTGGACCAACTTTTTCTGGATCAATGCTGGGAGTATCTCTTCATAACTCATAGGGATAGAGTCAAAAGGCTCTCTCCTCTGATTCTGCCCTTGACTTCCCTGAGGGGCTGGTCTTTGATAAGCAGTTGTAGTCGGAGCCGTATTTACAACCAGAGTTACCGAGGCAACCTGTTGTTGGCGCTGATGATTTCTTATAGAAGGATTAACCTTTATCTCTTGAATAACAACATTCATCTCCCCTTCTTTATTCTTAACAAATCCATATAATGGCTTCTTCACATTGCTGGAACCTTCACTTTTTGTCAGACGACCTTCTCTTACAGCCTCTTCCAAACGGATGCCCATTCCCACCATTTCAGTAAAATCACTGGGCGCACTTGCCACAATTCTTTCATAGTAGAATTCACCTAGTGTCTTCAAAAAAATCTTTGTCATCTCTTTTTCTTCCATTGGAGGAATCACTTGGGCGGCTACCTCACGCAATCTCTATGGATACTCTTTAAGTGATTCCTTGTCCTTATAGACCATGGCCCTGAGTTGACCACGGTCAGGCGCCATGTCCATATTGTATTTGTACTGTCTAATAAACGCTTCTCCCAAGTCATTAAAAGAATGAATACTGGCACTGTCCAACTCATGTACCATTTTAATGTTGCACCGATTAAACTGTCTTGAAAGAAATGAATCAACAGGCATTGATCATCTGTATGAGTAGACATTCCGCTTACATATATCACCAAATGAGCACGAGGGAAAGTGTTTCCCTTGTAATTTTAAAACTTCGGTACTTTGAACTTTGCAGGTATTTTCACATTTGGAACCAAACACATATCATTCACATTTTGCCCAAACAACTCTTTTTCTCTTAGGGCCTTGAAATCTTTATGCATCTTATCAAACTGGTCTTGAAAATCATCCATTCGATCATAGAAACCAAAGCTTTCACTTGGTGGAGGAATAGGGTGATAAACTTCGTCATTATCAAACGAGGCCATTGTAGCGATAAAAATGTTCAAGACTAAGCCATTGGATTGACTAGACTTTATACAAATTAAAATAAAAATCGCCACCGCGCTTTATTGTTTCCAAAGGAATGGGAAAATAGAGAATAACCCAAAAAGAGGGGGAAATATTCAAGGTAAGGGGGTTGGTTATGCAAAGGGAAGGTATTAGCACCCTAAACATCTACGGTACTCCGTAAGAACCTCTTTGAAAAATCTGTATATTTTGGCTATAAAAATGTGTTGTATATAAAATGGATGGTGGAGGTGAGAAAAGAAATATATATTTTTTTATGATTTTTTCACCCGCCGCGGTTGCGAACCTTTAGTGCCTACGTACCACCTTTAGTGCAATAGGGGACTAGGGTACACATAGTTCCTCTTTTAAAAATTTGAAACACAAGTGTGTTGGTTGATTTTAAGAGATAAGACATCATCGTCATTATCCGTGTGGAAAACATACTTACTACCCACAATCATGAGAAAGGAGAATTTGCATCATCTCAAAGTGGAGGATATGGCTTAAATTTTAAAATCAACAATGCCTCACTCAACATCCAAGTGGAAAATATCTCTCTTCACTACATATTGTAGAAGTATAGTTGTTTGCATCACTACAAGGATTGACAAGAGTCTAACCTTTTGAGAAAAGTTTAAAGATAAAAACCAAAGTGGCAAAATGGTTTGAAATGAGATTGGTTGACTTTTAGTCTTCTCAAAAAATGTCAAGGTATTATTAAATAGATTGGAGTTTATTTATGAAAAAATTTAGAAAGTGAATGGACCTAAGTCCAAGTTTATTATGAAAGTGGTTTGAGTTTCAAAACAAGAAGAGTTTTCAAAAGGAGGGAGAAGATTTTTTGAAATCAAAGAATATGGGAGGAGAAGAAGAGGCTATCCTAAAGCATAAGGTAAAAGCTAAGGATAAGGACTATCTAACCAACAAGAAGCCAAAACTTGACATTATGAGCCAAGATAGAATTCCAATTCTTTGGAGTGAAACCAAGCAAGCAAATATACTAGACCTCTTCAAGTGTATTAAGTCTTCACAAAAATTGGGAAGAGTAACGACTGTATGCAGGTGAATTCCAGATTACAAATAAAGGATATAATTGCAGAAACCTGCACACAAAAACAAACAAGCAACCCAATGTCTTGAGGTAAACCCCAAGAGCTCCAAACAAAATAATCAGATAAGATCACAAGGTATCCAAGATAGGCCAAGGTTTCTAATCCTAAGTCCAAGAAAAAGACCACTGCTCCATCATGCCAAGGATAGTAACCAAATAGTCCAAGTACCATTAAGAGTTTTTTAGGGTTTAAGTTGGTTTATTAAGTATCTTAGGAAAAGAAAAAGAAAAGCTCAAATGAGCAAAGTAAAAATGACAAGAATATAAATGCTCAAATGAGCAAAGATGAAAATGACATGAAATGAAAAAATGCTAAAAAATAAATAGTACATAAAGCTTAAAAAAGTATAAAATAAAACAAGTTAATAATTAGTGGTTAGTTGGATGACCATCTTGAAACTTGCATTTGGAACTCATTAGAGGATTTGTAGAACCAAAGCCTCCACACAACAAGTTGCATTTGCTTTTTGTCAAGTATATCATCCATTTGGAATTCTCATAAGTACCATTTAATGATCAACGATATTTAAGTGATCCGCGTTGACCAAAGGTGTTGTAGATCCATTAGAGGATTGGTAGAACCAAAGCCTCCACACAATGAATCTCAAGGTTATTGGATCAAAGAGATCAAATTAACATACTTGGCCTTGAAATCATAAGTTTGGGCCACGAATGATCATTTATTCGAATCGAGATAAAATTTAGCGCTATGTTAAGCAATCGTAAGTGGACTTATATAGAAGTCGCACCTATTTTGAGGCCGGTCAATAGCAATCTATGCACCATTTGTTTTGAGACATGATATAGAGATCATGCTCTAACAACATTTAGTGCAATAAGAAGGGGATGAGATGAAGAGGAATTAGGGTAAAAAGAAAAATCACATTTGAATTAATATTTAATCAAACTATTATTAAAATCATTCATCCATTTTTTTGTGGAGTTAAACTCAACACCATGGATCCAATGATGTTAATAAAGCCATGACCAAAAAATCAACCCAATACAGCCAGAAAATAATCACAAAATAATAATATAATTAATATATACATTAAAGGGTTTTTTAAAAAAAAGTTTAAAAAAAGGAATAATGAGGAAAATTCCAATTATATTCAAATTAATTAAGAAATGAAAAATAAGACCATAGAAAAATCAAAAAAGAGGCCAAGTAATTTTACAAAATTTTTGGGAATTTTTAAAAGTCAGAAACTATTTTTAAAAATTAAAATAAATGGGTAAAATAAACAAAAATAGTAAAAAATAGCAAATTCATAAACAAAAATAAAATAAGGTCACCAATATTTGTCACAATATCATTGGATCATTCCATAATTTTTTCAGAATTTAAAAATGTGTAGAAGTATTTTTAAACATTTTAAACAAATCAAATAAGTGTAAAATTCATAAAAATTCCAAAACATAAAATTAAATTGTGAAAAATAAAAATCCGAAAGAGAATAATCAAAAATATTTTTCATAATTCTTTCAGATTTTTTGGCCTAAAAATGAGTTTTCTATTATTTTTTGAAATTTAAAATAATTAAAATATAAAAATCAGAAGAAAAAAACTAAAAGAAAAAGATGTGGATCATTGGATGAGAGTCAAAACGCGTTAGTAATCAAAACCAAGGGATCTGGCGCGCTGTGCATATCATGGTCTTTAATTAATAATGTACATAATCATTAATTAAATCAGAATTTGAAAATAACAAATGTCACGCTTTCATTGGTTAGAAGATGACACGTTGGTCCCTCAAACTATAAAATCAGAAGCTCATACCTATACCATTCGCTTCGTCTCTTCAAGACAAAGACAACCACACCCTCGCGGCAAATTTATATAAACTGTAACTCAAGCAATTTGGAAAGAAAGTTTTGAAAAGGGATTTGACAATTCATGGTCAGAACGTGCTTCCAGATAAAAGTAAGTGTTGCGACTAGAACCAGGGCAATGAGAGTAACACAATGATACCAAAGTTTCGAAGAATTGATGAAGGAATCTACCTATTGAAGTTGAGTTGCAGAGCTCTGAAACAAGACTTCTATGGAGCAATGTAGGGCACGATTCTTGAATGTGATTATATGGTTAGCTTCAGGGAAGATCAAGGAAGGTGAATTGATGAAAAAAATGGATTGAAAAAGGCTTGAGAATAGGATTCAAAGTGACTGAATTCTGAGTTGTGAAGTAAGTTTGGAAGGGTGATTCTGGCTATCTAAGCTTGGGAAATTGAATGGGGGATGACCCTCTATTTATAGGGAATCAAATGGAATGCTCAAGCGTGTGGAATGATGCAAATTGGAGGGAAATCGTGTGAACCTGATGCACGAGCAAAGTGTGATCTGATTTGCATCAAAACTCATCTAATCTTTGCGTTTCAAGGCTCTAATCCACTTTGGCAACTTGGTTAAACATGTTTAGATCACAAACGCGTGCTAATTTGATGTTTAAAGGCCAAAACATAGATTTCAAATTCTGACTTATGGTGAAACTTCAGTTCCAAGTTACCAAATTCAATCCAATGACATTTCCACCTCAAGGAGTCTTAGGGAAAAATTCTTGATGCTTTGGAAAGATGAGGTAACAAGCTTTTCAATTGAAAAATAATGGAATCAAATGGATGCTTGAGCTGAAAACTACATGGAGTCAAAGTTGAAGAAAAAGAGTTGACTTTCCATACTTAAAACTATTTCAAATTCTTCTTTAAAAATGACCTATAATCTCTTGCATCTAAACATGGCCTTCCACTTAGAATTTGCTATTGACCCAAAAAGATGGAATGAAGTAGATCTCTTGAATGACATTTTTAAATTTGAACCACTCAAAATCTCCAAAAATTGTGCAAGTTATGACTTGTTGAAGTTGGCCAAAAATCATGAAATGACCTATAATCTCTTGCATTCTTAAGGTAACTTCCATCCATTTTTTCAATTTGTTTATAAAATAAGGAATGAAGTACAAATCCTTAGGTTCATCATGAAAAAAGAATGTGTTCAAGGTGATAAAAATTGACCAAGTTATGACCAATTGAAGTCACATACGGAGAATTAGGGATTCATCTGGATGACTTGTAATCTTTCCTCTTCACCAAGTTTCTTCCACATGAAAACTTCTTGGAACCTTTGAAGTGATTTGTTGGCAACTCACTGAAGAGAACAATGTTTTTGGAATCACTCAAAAATTCCAAAAGATGATCAAGATATGCCCCTCTGAAGTCCAAAACCCCAGCCTCTAGATCAAGAGAATGCTTGGTGGAACTTTGCCATGTTTGAACAAACTTTTTGTGCCAATATTCTTCCTTTGTGAATAGAATTTGTTGGGGATGATGATGAGGACTCATGTCCACCAAAACTACATCCATACCAACTTTAAAATAACTTCAAAGGTGAGGTTTGAATCTCTCAAGACTTTGACTAGGGCATGGAAATAAACTCATGAACCCATGATGCAACTTGCTAAACCTCATTGCCTTTACCTACATTATTAACAAGTAAGACAAACCAATATTGTATTTGTTAATTTAGAGAGAAAATCAAAGAAAAATATCCATGATCACCAAAGAAAACAAGTCAAGGTGCTTGGTAACTCCTTAAAGAGCAAGGCTAAAGATAGGGAGAAGAACCAAAAACCCTAATGTGATTTTGTGGTGATTGAAACAATATGGTATGATGAAGGGATATTAGAGGAAAAAAATTGGGGTACAACAGCTGC
This sequence comes from Vicia faba, assembly GCA_948472305.1. Taxonomy (NCBI): domain Eukaryota; kingdom Viridiplantae; phylum Streptophyta; class Magnoliopsida; order Fabales; family Fabaceae; genus Vicia; species Vicia faba. Next base: position 1,485,126,960 of record OX451737.1, read on the forward strand.
CCTTATTTAAGTTTCTTCTATCCGGAGATATGAAGGTTAAAAATCTCCGTGTCGACGTGATTGAAGACACTTAAATATAAAACAAACCCTGTTTTTGGCCCTAAAATGCCATGCAAAGATTTATGCATATGAATGCATATGAATGGAACAAAAGAGATGCAAAGTAGCATTTGGGATGCAACATGAAATGTAGAAACAAAAGAGCAATCCCACAAGGAAAATAAATCACTGGTAAACCACAAGAAAAAATCAGAGAGGAGGATAACAAGAATGGACGTTCACTGCCGATGTACTACCAACGTTCACTGAAGGTAGAAATAGAAATATATCATATCACCGCCGTTCACTGACGATGAACTATCAATGTTCACCGAAGATAGAAAAAAGATAACAAACACCGAAGTTCGCTGAAGTTAGAAAGAGAAAATATATCATATCACCGCTGTCCACTGACGATGAACTATCAACGTTCACTGAAGATAGAAAAAAGATAAGAAACACCGACGTTCACTGCCGATGTACTACCAACATTCACTGAAGGTAGAAAGAGAGAATGTATCATATCACCGCCGTTCACTGACGATAAACTATCAACGTTCACTGGAGATAGAAAAAAGATAACAAACACTGACGTTCACTGAAGTTAGAAAGAGAAAATATATCATATCACCGCCGTTCACTGGCGATGAACTATCAACGTTCACTGAAGATATCAAAAAGATAAGAAACACCGAAGTTCACTTCCGATGTACTACCAACGTTCACTGAAGGTAGAAAGAGAAAATATATCATATCACTACCGTTCACTAACAATGAACTATCAATGTTCACTGAAGATAGCAAAAATATAAGAAACACCGACGTTCACTGCCGATGTACTACCTGTAGCGGTAGAAATGTTCAAGACTAAGCCATTGGATTAACTAGACTTTATACAAATCAAAATAAAAATCGCCACCGCGCTTTATTGTTTCCAAAGGAATAGGAAAAGAGCGAATAACCCAAAAAAGGGGGGAAAGATTCAAGGTAAGGGGGTTGGTTATGCAAAGGGAAGGTATTAGCACCCTAAACATCTACGGTACCCCGCATGAACCTCTTTGGAAAATCTGTATATTTTGGCTATAAAATGTGTTATATATAAAATGGATGGTGGAGGTGAGAAAAGAAATATTTTTATGATTTTTGCACCCGCCGCGGTTGCAAATCTTTAATGCCTATGTACCACCTTTCGTGCAATAGGGGATCAGGGTACACGTAGTTCCTCTTTTAAAAAATTAAAACACAAGTGTGTTGGTTAATTTTATAAGATAAAACATCATCGTCATTGTCCGTGTGGAAAACATACTTACTACCCACAATCATGAGAAAGGAGAATTTGCATCATCTCAAAGTGGAGGATATGGCTTGGATTTTAAAATCAACAATGCCTCACTCAACACCCAAGTGGAAAATATATCACTTCACTACACATTGTAGAAGTATATTTGTTTTCATCACTACAAGGATTGACAAGAGTCTAATCTTTTGAGAAAAGTTTAAAGATAAAAGCCAAAGTGGCAAAATGGTTTGAAATGAGATTAATTGACTTTTTGTCTTCTCACAAAAAATGTCAAGTTATTATGAAATTGTTTGAAATTTATTCAAGAAAATGTTTTGAAAATGCATGGACATAAGTCCAAGTTTATTATGAAAATGTTTCAAGTTTCAAAACAAGAAGAGTTTTTTAAAAGGAGGGAGAAGATTTTTGAAATTAAAGAAGATGGGAGGAGATGAAGGGACTATCCTAAAGCATAAGGTAAAAGCTAGGGATAAGAACCATCTAACCAACAAGAATCCAATACTTGACATTATGAGTCAATATAGAATTCCCATTCTTCGGATTGAAACCAAGCAAGCAAAGATACTAGACCTCTTAAGAGAACCAAACTTCAAGTGTATTAAGTCTTCGCAAAAATTGGGCAGAGTAACGGCTGTATACGGGTGAATTCCATATTATAAACAAAATATGTAATCACAATAACCTGCACACAAGACAAACAAACAACCCAATGTCTTGAGGTAAACCTCAAGAACTCCAGACAAAATAATCAAGTAAGATCACAAGGTCTCCAAGATAGGCCAAGGTTTCTAATCCTAAGTCCAAGAAGTCCAATACTCCATAATGCCAAGGATAGTAACCAAATAGTCCAAGTATCATTAAAGATTTTTATAGTTCATGTTGATTATTAGGTGTCTTTAAAAGGAAAAGAAAAAGCTCAAGTGAGCAAAATAAAAATGGCATAAAAGTAAATGCTCAAGTGAGCAAAATAAAAAATGGCATTAAATGTAAATGCTTAAATTAAATGGTACATAAAGCATAAAAAATAAAAGCATAAAGTAAAGTCAATTGTTAGAAATTAGTGGTTAGTTGGATGACCATCTTGAAACTTGCATTTTGAACTCATTAGAGGATTGGTAGAACCAAAGCCTCCACACAACAAGTTGCATTTGCTTTTTGTCAAGTATATCATCCATTTTGGAATCCTCAAAAGTAACATTTAATGATCAACGATGTTTAAGTGATCCGCGTTGACCAAAGGTGTTGTAGATCCATTAGAGGATTGGTAGAACCAACGCCTCCACACAATGAATCTCAAGGTTATTGGATCAAAGAGATAAAATTAACATACTTGGGCTTGCAATCATAAGTTTGGGCCATAAATGATCATTTATTCGAATCGGGACAAAATTTAGCGCTATGTTAAGTAATCATAAGTGGACTTATGTAGAAGTCGCACCTATTTTGAGGCCGGTCAATAGCAATCTATGCACTTCATGTTTGGATAAATGATATAGAGATCACCATCCCTTAACATATAGAACAATTAAAAAAAGAAAGGGATAAGATGAAGAGGGAGGGGAATGATAAGCTAATTTTGATCACCATCTCAAAATTATTTCATCTTTAAATTCAACCACTCCTCTAGATGGATTAAAGTACTAAACATATCATTAATCCAAAGCACCAAAAATGAATTAAATAATTCACTCTTAGGTAGATTTGAATTGATGAACATTTATCCAACTTCATCTACATCACAAAGTCCATTGAGTTTAAAGACAAATTGGACATCTAAAATTGCAATCCAAATTATCCACCAAAGAGAGTGAGCAAAAAAAAAATTGAGTAGAAACAACCCCAAAATAAGGCAGAAAAAGTATTTCGACACTGTTACAATCAAGTGTGCTTCGACAACTACCAATTGCATCAGTGCAGTTTTTTTTTTAAAATCAACTTTCTGTGACAAACAATTGCAATGTTACAACAATTGATTGCAACATGTTAAAATCAGTCGAAAATAGCATCTCAAGGATCAAATTCTTATTCCAACTTTTCATCAAACACCTTATGATCATGGATCCAATTGAGCATGGAAATTCCATCAAATTATGAGAAAATAGCACTAATGGAATCATAAAACAGTGCTCAATGAATCAAAACCAGAAATCCACAAGTGATCACATTGTGAAAGACGATGATCCAACTTACCAAAGGTAGAATTAGAGAATTATCAAACAACTTCCAGAATTTTCTTCAATTCAACCACAAGAATTAATTACCAAAGCCTAGATGTATAGAATTGATGAAGAAAAAGTGTTTGGATGAAGGTTTAGCTCAAAGATTAGTAAGCTTCAATGCAAAGCTTACTAACTTTTTGAAAATGGAGGTTTGAGTGAATTTGGTAGATGGAGAGAATTGAGAGATTTTTTTTGCAAGACGAGTTTGGCTATCAAAAGCTTATAGTGAATTTGGTAGATGGAGAGAATTGAGAGATTTTTAGCAAAGTGATTTTGGCTGTCAAAAGCTTATAGTGAATTTGGTAGATGGCGAGAATTGGGAGATTTTTAGCAAAGTGATTTTGGCTGTCAAAAGCTTTGAGTGAATTTGGTAGATGGAGAGAATTGAGAGATTTTTTAGCAAAGTGATTTTGGCTGTCAAAAGCTTGTGATTTGAATGAGATGAGGGATCTATTTATAGAGTTTAGGATTAGGATTAGTATTAATTGATTCTTGGAGCCAAAAATTGAATTAATGATATAATTTTCAAATTATGCAGAAAAATTGGAGCCAAAAAGATGACAGATCTGAAATTGCTGGCTTTTTTCAAAAAATACGTGTGTTTTACTGCTATGAGTCAACACAAGAGTCGTATGCATCGAAACATTCTAGTTGTATAACATAACATGAGTCGACGCAAGTTTCTATGGATCGATACAAGTTTCTACTTCAATACAAAACAAAATCAATCAACTTGCATGAGTCGATACATAACATGTATGTGTCAACACATGCTAGTTATACAAAGCGGGATGAGTCGATACAAGCCTCTATGGGTCGATGCAAGCTGCCTTCGACACAATACAGAATCAATCAACTTGCATGGGTAGAAACAAGCTTCTATGGGGCGATGCAAGCTACTACTTCGGCACAATACATGATTAACCACCTTGCATGAGTTCGACACAAGCCTTTATGGATCAATACAAGCTGCCTTTCGATACAATACAGAATTAACCACCTTGCATGAGTTCTACACAAGCCTCTATGGATCAATACAAGCTGCCTTTCGACACAATACAGAATTAACCACCTTGCATGAGTTCGACACAAGCCTCTATGGATCAATACAAGCTGCCTTTCGACACAATACAGAATTAACCACCTTGCATGAGTTCGACACAAGCCTCTATGGATCAATACAAGCTGCCTTTTGACACAATACAGAATTAACCGCCTTGCATGAGTTCGACACAAGCCTCTATGGGTCGATGCAAGTGGAAAACTTTATTTGTTGGATGCTTCGACTTGGTACCTACAAAACACAATTTTGCAAAGACAAAGACAAATATTTTTTGTATTTTGGTTAGAGGTTAATTATCAAAGCATATACAAAATACACAACTAAGGTGCTTGGAGATTCCTCAAGAGCAAACTTAAAGATATGAGATAGAAAAAAAAAGAGGACGAACCAAACCTAATGTGATTTTGTTATGATCAAGTTGACATGATATGATAGGGGAATCTTAGGGGCAAAAATTTGGGTACAACACTACCAACGTTCACTGAAGGTAGAAAGAGAAAATATATCATATCACCTCCATTCACTGACGATGAACTATCAACGTTCATTGAAGATAGAAAAAAGATAAGAAACACCAACGTTCACTGCCGATGTACTACCAACGTTCACTGAAGGTAGAAAGAGAAAATATATCATATCACCGCCGTTCACTGACGATGAACTATCAAAGTCCACTAAAGATAGCAAAAAGATAAGAAACACCGATGTTCACTGCCAATGTACTACCAACGTTCACTGAAGGTAGAAAGAGAAAATATATCATATCACCGCCATTCAATGACGATGAACTATCAACGTTCACTAAAGATAGCAAAAAGATAAGAAACACCGACGTTCACTGCCGATGTACTACCAACGTTCACTAAAGGTAGAAAGAGAAAATATATCATATCACCGCCGTTCACTGACGATGAACTATCAATGTTCACTGAAGATAGCAAAAAGATAAGAAACACCAACATTCACTGCCAATGTACTACCAACGTTCACTGAAGGTAGAAAGATAAAACATGTCAATTTTCCCCAAGATTCTGGTGTTTCGCCAAGAACGGGTCTCAACTTCTTCTTTAACCAAGGAAATCTGCCTGGAAAGGGTAATACGTAATCTGTCTTTAATAAAGAGACTTCCACTTATTGTCAAGGGGATTTGCAAAGAGAAATGACTTTCTAGGGATGGAAACATGATTTCCCGGGGAAGTGCCACGATATTCCTGCTGAGGAGATAAAGTCTTCTTGTGCAAAATAAATGCACAAATCAAAACTCAAAGTTTTCAGAAAACCACAAATCCAATTCAAAAATACACTAGAGCAAGACGGCCAATGCAGATTCATCCTTTGAGAAATAAACTCAAGAGGGAAAACCAAATTCAACTAAGCAAAGAGCGCTTCAGGAAAATTCAGAACACTATATCAATGAACGATGATTTTTTAGAAATGCATGATGTATGTATGAATGTATGAGTGATATCGTGCATATGCTGGTAAAAGGATACATGATCAGTACAAACAAACAAAACAGCCTCAGGTACTAACAATATTGGGCTAAACTTCAACCAGAAAGATCAATCCAAGAAAGGTAAAAGCAACTGCGGAAACCAAACCTATTGCCTGCTTTAACTTCACTAAGGAGAAACATAATCCGGACGTAGCCAAATCAAACATATATCGAGATAGAACATCCCTCTTCTGGTTTCATCGAAGAAAACAGTTTTCCAAAAGCAACATGCCTACTGAAGATTGCGAGACCAGCCTCAAATAAAGCAGACTGACGTCGACACAACCAAACCTTATTGGGGGATTCAAGCCTATCTCCCTGGAGAAAACTTTCATCACAAATACTCATCCCAACAAGAGATGCCCTGGGATAATCTTCCCGAGAAGTCAAGAAGTCAATATTAATGCCAAAACTGCAAAAAGAGTGACATCCCAGCACACCAAAGGAATAAAACCTTTCAATATATGAGGGAAGACTTTGCTGGGGAATCTGGGACAGAGGCTTCTGACCATGCAAACCCAAAATCAAAAGCAAACCAAGACTTGACTGGTGATAATGGGATCATGAACCGAATACTGTACCTTGCACCCACTGATATCGTCTTTAACTATATGAGAAACACACAAAGATTGCACACCTACCAGCCAAATGACCTGAGAAAACTTTCATGAAGGGAGTAAATCTTCTTAAAACAACCAGAGTTTATCCATTCCTGGGACCACCATTCTTGTTGTCATTGTTTCATCACAAATCCCAAAGTAAATTAAATTTGTAAAGATCTCTCTTTTTTTTTGAAAAGTCAATTTTGCTTTTTTAATCCTTTTGCTTTAACAGTTATTATTAGTAATAAATGAAGTCTTTGCAAGATAAATAAAAATAAGAACACAAAGAGTTGGGAAAAAGCTCAAATTTCATTAATAGAATGGTAGTCTACGAATGTCGAGACTCCATGGATGATTACAAAGTTTTGGAAATGGTAATACATAATGGAAAAGATACATTGAGATACAATGACCACTATCCCCCCTAAAAACTTTTGAAATCCTGGGTAGAAGCTTCCGTTGAAGTATGGTGAGGATCCGAGAAGATTGTTGTTTCAACAGTCAAATCTCGTCTGACGTAGTTACTTGCCAAGAAAGTCCCTAACTTTTTCCTTAAGATTCCCTTGAGGGTTTTCAACTTAGCGGGAAATTTATTCTGTTTATGTCTCTAATTTTTGTCTAGACCTCCCTTTCGGGTTTTCGGCCTACCGAGACGCTCTTTTTTGCCTAAGCCGCCCTTTCGGGTTTTTAACTTAGCGAGCTGTTCTTTTATTTCTTTAGGCGAAGTATTTCTTGACTACATCAGCATTCATGGGACGTGGGGACTCCTCGCCACCCATAGTTTCAAGAATTAATGCACCACCAGAGAAGGCTTTCTTGACAACATACGGACCTTCAAAATTGGGAGTCCACTTGTCCCTAGAATCAGTGTTGAAAGACATGATCTTCCTGAGCACGAGGTCGCCTTCTCTGAATTCACATGGTTTAACCTTTTTATCAAAAGCTTTCTTCATTCTTTTCTGATATAACTGCCCATGACATAAAGCTGTCATTCTCTTCTCTTCAATCAAATTCAATTGGTCAAACCTGTTCTGGACCCATTCAGCCTCTGTCAACTTGGCTTCCATTATCACACGCAATGAGGGAATCTCCATCTCGACAGGGAGTACAACTTCCATTCCATACACTAAGGAGAATGGAGTTGATCCTGTTGAAGTGCGAACAAATGTTCGATATCCATGCAGAGCAAAAGGGAGCATTTCATGCCAATCCTTATAAGTGACAACCATTTTCTGGATGATCTTCTTGATATTATTATTAGCAGCTTCGACAGCCCCATTCATCTTTGGCCTGTATGGAGATGAATTGTGATGGACAATCTTGAATTCTTCCCACAGTTTAGTCATCATCTTGTTGTTCAAATTCAAGCCATTGCCAGTGATGATTCTGCTCGGCACACCATACCGGCATATAAGATTGTTTTTGATGAAACACACAACCACCTGTTCGGTAACATTGGCATATGAAGCAGCCTCTACCCATTTGGTAAAGTAGTCAATTGCTACCAAGATGAAATGGTGTCCATTTGAAGCTTTGGGTTCTATCATCCCGATCATGTCAATTCCCCACATAGAGAAAGGTCACAGGGAGGAAATCACATTGAGAAGAGTCGGAGGTACATGGATCTTATCTGCGTAAATCTGGCATTTATGGCACTTCTTTGCAAATTTGTAACAATCAGATTCCATTGTCAACCAATAATAACCTGCCCTTAGCATCTTTTTAGCCATTGAATGACCATTAGCATGAGTTCCAAATGAACCTTCATGGATCTCATGCATCAACATGTCTGCTTCGTGTCTATCCATGCATCTGAGCAAGACCATGTCAAAATTCCTCTTGTATAAAACATTTTCACTGAGGAAGAAACTGCCTGCCAATCTTCTCAGTGTCTTTCTATCTTTCTTTGACGCACCAGAAGGGTATTCCTGAGTCTGAAGAAAATGCTTGATGTCATGATACCAAGGTTTTTCATCTGCTACATCCTCTGTCGCAAACACATGAGCGGGCCTATCTAGCCGTCGAACTATAATTCGGGGTATATCATTCCAAGTATTCACTTAGTACATGGAAGTCAGAGTTTCCAGAGCATCCGCCATTTGATTTTCATCTCTAGGAATGTGATGGAATTCAACTTTATTAAAGAAGGGTAGTAATCTTCTAGCATAATCTTTGTAAGGGATCATGCCAGGGTGATGATTGTCCCATTCTCCTTTAATCTGATTTATTACCAAAGCTGAATCACCATATACATCTAGAATTTTGATTCTGAGATTAATAGCTTCCTCAAGACCCATAATGAAAGCCTCATATTCCGCCATATTATTAGTGCAATCAAATGTTAACCTTGTAGTAAAAGGAATGTGCGATCCATGAGGAGTAACAATCACATCACCAATTCCTTTACCATAAGCATTCACAACTCTGTCAAATACCATACTCCAACGAGATTCAGGGTCGGGGCCCTCCTCAGGAAATGGTTCATCACAATATTTCACTTTCAAGAACATCACATCTTCATCGGGGAATTCATATTCTACAGACTAATGATCTTCCACCAGTTGGTGAGCAAGGTAATCTTCCAACACACTACTTTTGACAGCTTTTTGAGTGAGGTATTCGATATCATATTCAGATAATAACATCTGCCAACGGGAAATTCTCCCAGTAAGAGCAGGCTTTTCAAAAATATACTTGATTGGATCCATTTTGGAGATCAACCAAGTAGTATGATTCAACATATATTGCCGCAAACGCTTTTCCGCCCAGGGCAAAGCACAACATGTTTTTTCTATCATAGAATACTGCGACTCACAACCAGTGAATGTTTTGCTGAGATAATAAATGGCGAACTCTTTCTTTCCCGTTTCATCCTGTTGTCCCAGAATACAACCCATGGATTTATCTAACACTGTTGAATACATAATCAACGGTCTTCCTTCTACGGGAGGGAATCAAGATAAGAGGTTCAAGCAGATACTCTTTAATACTTTCAAATGCCCTTTGGCAGTCATCTGTCCACACACAACCTTGATCATTATTTAACAACTTAAAGATCGGCTCACATGTTGCAGTCATGTGGGAAATAAATCTGGATATATAATTCAAAGGACCGAGGAAACCCCTGACTTTCTTTTCAGTTCTTGGTGCTGGAATTTCTTGAATTGCTTTGAATTTGTCAGGGTCAACTTCAATTCCTTTCTGGCTAACAATAAAACCCACCAATTTCCCCGATCTAACTCCGAAGGTGCATTTATTTGGATTCAGGCGGAGACGATACTTCCTCAAATGCCGAAACAACTTCAACAAATCTTCTATATGCCCTTCTTCAGTTTAGGATTTGGAAATCATATCATCAACATATACTTCATTTTATTTGTGCATCAGATCATGGAATAGGGTTGTCATAGCCCTCTTGTACGTTGCACCAGCGTTCTTCAACCCGAAGGGCATCACTCTGTAACAGAATGTTCCCCAGGATGTGATAAACGTTGTTTTTTCCATGTCCTTTGGAGCCATTCTTATTTGATTATACCGGGAAAATCCGTCCATGAACAAGAATACCTTGAATTTTGCTGTGCTATCCACTAACATGTCAATGTGAGGCAATGGAAAATCATCTTTTGGACTAGCTTTATTTAGATCTCTGTAATCTACGCACATGCGGACTTTTCCGTCTTTTTTCGGTACTGGGACAATATTGGAAATCCTTTGAGGATACACTGACGTCACAAGAAAACCAACATTAATTTGCTTTAGGACCTCTTCTTTGATCTTTACTGCCATATCTGGGTGAGTTCTTCTCAACTTTTGTTTAACTGGCGGACGCTCTGGCTTCAATGGCAAATGATGCTCGACAATGTCTGTATCTAAACCAGGCATATCTTGATAAGACCAAGCAAAAATATCCACATATTCTTTCAGCAACTCAATCAACCCGCTCTTTACATCAGGACGCAACGATGCTCCAATCTTGACTTCCTTCGGATCTTCTTCTGAACCCAAATTAACCACTTCCAAAGGCTCTTTATATGGCCGAATGGTATTTTCCTCGTGCTCAAGCAACCGTGAGACCTCTTCTAGAATCTTATCATAATCTTCTTCTTCATCCCCGAACACAGGACATTCAAAGTTGGGAGAGGGTGCAGGGTTATAGTACTCAACAGGTTTTTTAATTAATCTGCACATATGATTTATGATTGTTTTTAGAAACTGACACATATAACAAGTGATCATGCAGATTAATTTTCAGTTATTATTTATTTTGAAAGGTTTTTTATTATTATTACCATTTCCCAAGAAAAAGGCAGAAAATAAAAGACAAATTTTTTGGAAGCAAAGACAACTTTTATTAATGATCTTAATAATTATAGCAAACAGATAAGCCCTACAGCATTAATACTTCCACCTTGGGCAGAGTGAAAGCTTTTCAAAAGAAAGAACCAGATTAACAAAAAAAATTACTTTGAAACATGTATGCAAGAAGGAATATTAATGGTGACCCAGTTTTGAACTCGGACTCCATGCGTCACATAATTCGGTGATTCCTGCTCTGCTTTATCCTCTTCAACAGTATTAATTCCAGAACCAATTGGATGGAGGTAGCCTCCACTACAGAAAACATCATGATAACTGTTCACAGAAGACTTTGACTTCAAACTTCCGCTTTTGCCATTCCTCGAAGAGAAACCCAAACCAGTTCTGTTCTTGTTCACAGGTGGATCCACAAGTCATCCCCAAACTACATTATGACGATTGCGCACCACTTGCTGCGCATCCTTCAGGGAAACCACAAAATTCTCATTCATCCTTATGTTATCAATGGATAAGGCTTGGAACTGGGTTCCAACAGCAGCCTCATCCGCTTCTACAATACTAAAAGAGGATAGATAGGATATCAACAACGCCTGCTCCCCATTTATGATCACTACCTTCCCTTCATGCACAAACTTTAGCTTCTGATGAAAAGTTGAAGGGACAGCCCCTGCTTCGTGTTTCCATGGCCGTCCTAGCAAACAACTATATGCAGGAATTATGTCCATTACCTGGAAGGTTATCAAGAACAAATGTGGTCCTATATGGATGGGTAAGTCCACCTCACCGATGACAGATTTCCTCGACCCATCAAAATCCTTCACAGTGATGCCACTCGGATGCATAGGTGTTCCCTGATACTTTAACTTCATGAGGGTACTTCTCGGTATAACATTCAACACAGATCCGTTATCAATTAGCACATTGGATAGCGAGTCATTCTTGTAGTTCATAGATATGTGGAGGGCCAGGTTGTGATTCCTCCCTTCATCTGGTAACTCATCATCACAGAAATTCAAGTTGTTACATGACGTAATGTTTCCAATTACGCTGCTAAATTGATCTAACGACATGTCATTCTCTACAAAAGCTTGGTCTAGTACTCTCATCAGTGATTCTCTATGAGCGGAGGAATTCATCAATAAATCTAGGATGGATATCTTTGAAGGAGTCTGCAATAGCTGGTCTACAATTTTGTAGTCGCTCGTCTTAATTATTTTCAAAATATCATCCACTTCTTTCTCCAATGTAGCTCCACTAGTCTCTCCTGCAGCCTTCTTAGGCTCATCGTTCTCAGCAATTTTCTTTCCAGCAACAATGTCTCTTCGAATAATCGGCACAAACTCACAACTACTACGGGTCACCCTGCTATTATCAACTATATTTCCAACGTCTTGCATTGGCTGGATGGGAACTTCCACCCCATCTTCTAAGATTGTAGCGTTGTATTTGTAAGGCACAACCTTATCTGATTTATAGGGAACAGGTCTTGGAAAACTAATTACCAATGGGGTAACAACTGGTTTACTATGGTACTCCATCTCAATATGAGCGGGTGCACCAAAACAAGGCACAATGACGTTTACCCCTTTCTCAACACAATCAGCCATCAAAAGGTCATTTCCAGCAAACAAATCTTTGTCTGAAGAGAAATACTCATCCGTGGAGGCGTACTCCTCCTCTGACTCTCCTTCCATCAAACAAACTTCAACCATATCAATCTCGTGATAATCATCTCTCTGACATGTGATCTTGATAGTTCCATTGTCTAACAGCAATTCAACACCCTCTTTCATAATAGAACATCCTCGGGGGTCTCGATAACAAACTATGCAAGATCCATATTGGTGTTCCACTTGACCAGCAGTACGGCAGAAGGTAGCATGCAACTGCACGAGATCCTCATTCAAATGATCCACATCAAAAATTATGAATTCACCCAGACATCCAGAAACCATATACACTTCCTCTTTATATTCCGCCATAGGCCTGATTATATGAATTATACCTTCATCCATCATCTCCTGTAAATCAGCCGTTATCTACTCCCAACCCTGTATGTTTGTACTGCAAATAGCACAACCGACGTGGTTATGCGTATAATAACTGAATTCAAAGAGGTATGCATGCATTTTCACCAAATCCCGTCTAACCAAATTAATGTTAAAAATCCGGAAGTCACCTAGACAACCGACCACCATATTCACAACATTCACTCCCCCGTGTTTGGGTAGAGGATTGTCTTTCACATTAGGTCCCATGTCTTTGAAAGATAAAATTCCAGACTTCACCAACCTTTGCACTTCAGTCCTTAAAGGATAACAATTTTCAACACTATGCCCTGGTGCTCCCTGATGAAAAACACACATTTGATCTGCTATATAATACCAAGGTAATGGTGATGGTACTGCTGGAGGTGGTCGTGTCTGGACCAACTTCTTCTGAATCAATGCTGGTAGTAGCTCTACATAACTCATGGGAATAGGGTCGTAATTCTCCCTTCTTTGATTATTCCCTTGGTTCCCCTGTTGGGACTGTCTTTGATAAGCAACGTTAGTTGGAGCGGCATTCATAACAGGAGTCACTGAATCAACTTGCTGGTGACGTTGATAATTCGTTCTAGGAGCATTTATTCTCCTCTCTTGTATGACAGCATTTGTATTCCCCTCTTTCTTCTTTGTAAACCCATAAGCTGGCTTTTTCACACCTCCGGATCCTTCACCCTTTGTCAAACGGCCTTCTCTTACTGCCTCTTCTAGGCGGACACCTATCCCTACCAACTCTGTAAAATCACTTGGGGCACTTGCTACCATTCTTTCATAGTAGAAAGCGCTTAGCGTCTTCAAAACTTTTTTAGTCATTTCCTTCTCCTCCATGGGAGGAATCACTTGTGCAGCCACTTCGCGCCATCTCTACGCATACTCTTTGAACGATTCTCTATCTTTCTAAACCATGGCCCTAAGCTGGTCACGATCAGGCGCCATGTCCATATTTTACTTGTATTGTTTAATGAATGCTTCTCCCAAATCATTAAAGGTATGGATGTTAGCGCTGTCTAAGCTCATGTACCATTTCATCGCTGCGCCGGTCAGACTATCCTAAGTGAGCACGAGGGCAAGTGTTGCCCTTGTACTTCTCAAACTCCGGGACCTTGAACTTAGCAGGCACTTTAACATTCGGGACCAAACACAGCTCATTCACATTCTGCCCAAATAACTCTTTTCTCCTAAGAGCCTTCATCTCCCTTTGCATTCTATTAAACTGCTCTTGGAAATCATCCATTATGTCATAAAGACCCAAGTCTTCACTTGGCGGAGGGAAAGGACGACATACATCTTCATTAACAAACGGAACCAAATTCACCGAAGGAGGTGCAGTAGGGACAGTATGCACCACAGGAGGTGCCGGAGTAACAACATTTGGAACCACTGGAGCATATTAGGGGCCCAAATTGAAACATTTAGGTGCAAAATTCTCTGGCATTCCCCACGGATAACCCTGAGGCATGCGGTTTTGAACAACAGTCGGAGTAGCGGATATAGGAACAACAGGGACTTCACCATTTGCCCATGTTGGTTGAGGTTGAACACTCGATGGCTGATTCTAAGCAATCACCAGAGCTTCCATCAGAGTAGTCAAATTGTCCAAGCCAACCTTCAAAGCAGAAACTTCTTCGCATAGCTCGCGATTCTCCTGTCCCAAGTTGTCCATCTTCTTTTTAAAGTTAGCCCGAGTGTTGTAGTGATGAGTCTGCTTGCTGAACGAAGTAAAAAGCTGGGTACGACACCTGGATATGCACAGTAAATGCAAGAAATATGTGCAATATGATGCATGATGTGCAATGCATATGATTATTTTTACTTTATCATTTAATATTTCAAGGGATTTAACGTTTATAGACATATTGCAAACATCACAATAATAACACATTTGAAATACTGAAATTCTTTTTTATAATAACTTCAAAAATGGATTACAAGTTTCAATGATCCCAAGTACAAGATAAAAATACAATATAAAAATACTGAGAGAATGAAACTGATAGAGATCAATCTGTACGCTGGCGTTTCCCTGTGAGCCTGGTAATCTGAGCCCCCAACCTCTGGTTTTCTTCCACATGTCTGATGGCAACCTCCTTCCAATCATCTGGATCAGGAAACGAGAAATCAGCACCTGCTTGAGGCTTAGGAGAAAATAAATCCCCTTGCCTCTCCATAGACTCCACCGCTCAACTCTCAAGGATCTCGATTAAGACGTCTTTCTCCTTCAGGTCTGCTCTGTAGGAACCCTCTAAAGTCTGGAACTTGTTCTTCCAAGCATCCCTTTCCTATTGCATCCCGACCAAAGCAAGCTGCATCTCTTCTAGATCATCTAATAAGGGAGGAGTGGTCTTCACAAACAAATAAGGCATGGGAGTCTCCCGAGTATATGGCATCTTTAACTGAACGGCTCTCGATCAGACCCACTAAATATATGGTTCCAAAGAAACAACACCCCTAGGTCCCATATCCTTCCTACTCTTCTTATGAATGTGACGCCAGGCCTTCGCAATCTGCTCCCTATCTTCCCTGTGGTCTTCTCCTTCCTTCAGAAAGAAACTACTCAAATGAATACTGTTTGGTTTATCCCTCATCGGATAACCAAGCCGTCGCCGTGCAAGAACATGGTTATAGTTAATTTCTCCCTTTGTACCAAGAAGAGGTATATTGGGGAAACAACCACAACTGTCAATAATCTCTACATCCTGATAACCTCGATGATAACAATCAATATCCGAGTGAGTAAGTGCCATGATCTTAGGAGCCCAACAGGGTTCCTTCTTGACATCCCAAAAAGCATCAGACTGAGGCATATGAGAGATGAACCACCGGTACAACAAAGTCGTGCAACAGATAATCATTCCCCTATGATAAGAACTCCGAAGATGAACAGAGTAATAAGCATCACCCAACAGTGTAGGAACTGGGTTTCCAATCATGAAAATCCTGATAGCGTTGATGTCGACAAACTTGTCCACATTAGGAAATAAGAATAATCCATAAGCAAGTAAAGCAAATATGGCATCAAAAGAAACCGTACTCTTCATTTTGGAAAAGTAACGAGCTTTCTCCAATAAGAACTGAGCTGGTAATCCTCTAATCCCTCCTTTAGTAGTCATATGGGCTACCACCTCAGACTTCCCCAGATGAATCAAAGCAGCAATCTCATGTGGTTTTGGCTTGCCCTCCAAACCAGTAAAAGGAACACGATCGGTAACAGGTAAATACAATAGATAAGAATACTCCTCCAATGTAGGCATCAACTGATAATCGGGAAAAGTAAAGCAGTGATACATTGGATCATAGAACTGGACCAAGGTCGAGAGAATACCATCCTTCATCTTCAGCTTCATGAGAGGAATAATGGATCCATACTTCTTCCGAAAGTCTGCAGGACACTCAATCTATGGAATTAGACTGATCAACTCATCTATCTTGGGATCTTTGAAACTGTATTTCCCGGTCTTTCTCTTTCCAGAATCCATGGTCAAAAGTACCTGAGATATTCACAAATAGTAAACCTTTAAATCCCTTGAAATATTGTTTTCTTCAAAAGATGCTTATGAGTGCATGGATGCATGATGCAACAATCACACACAAGATCACACATATAGGGTTCATAGGTTCAACGTCACGAGCATGAGGTCGAAGGTAATACCCATAAGGTGTTGGTCTAAGAGTTATCACCTGCCGAACAAGGTTCTAGAGGTTCCTAGAGTCTACATCCATCCTTCAGATATTACCAACTTCCTGATTAACTCGGTAATTTGTAATATTCTCAAGAAAGACTCGTCCGAGTGTAGTATCGCGTGACAACTTATTTCGGATTACTCCGTCATTGCTTCTGCACTACCCCTAAAAGGACAAGATGGGTTTGGTATTCTACAGTCTTCAGTTTCATCAGGCTCCCAAGTCGAAAGCAGTACGTCTTCCCGATTACTCGGTAAACGACACTACAGTCAAAGGGGCCTCCACTGAGTGGGGGATCTCATGCCTCCTTTTTAGGGATTACTCCCTCAAAGTTAACATGACTATACCGCCCGTCCTATCTTAAAGTTTGCCCAAGTCCGGGTATAGGACTTATGAGTAATCACCAAGCACCCTGAAAACCAGGAAAATCTAAACAAACATATATACAAAATATAACACATAAACAACAATAGCACATATACATATATAAACAAAGATAGGCTCAACCCACTTAGGGATGGACCAACAAGAGGTCAATCTTTCCCCAGTGAAGTCGCCATTTTTCTGTAGCGGTAGAAATGTTCAAGACTAAGCCATTGGATTGACTAGACTTTATACAAATCAAAATAAAAATCGTCACCGCACTTTATTGTTTCCAAAGGAATGGGAAAAGAGTGAATAACCCAAAAAGAGGGAGAAAGATTCAAGGTAAGGGGGTTGGTTATGAAAAGGGAAGGTATTAGCACCCTAAACATCTATGGTACTCCGCAGGAACCTCTTTGAAAAATCTGTATATTTTGGCTATAAAAATGTGTTGTATATAAAATGGATGGTGGAGGTGAGAAAAGAAATATATATTTTTTATGATTTTTGCACCCTCCGCAGTTGTGAACCTTTAGTGCCTACGTACCACCTTTCGTGTAATAAGGGATCAGGGTACACGTAGTTCCTCTTTTAAAAATTTGAAACACAAGTGTGTTGGTTGATTTTAAGAGATAAGACATCATCGTCATTATCCGTGTGGAAAACATACTTACTACCCACAATCATGAGAAAGGAGAATTTGCATCATCTCAAAGTGGAGGATATGACTTGTATTTTAAAATCAACAATGCCTCACTCAACATCCAAGTGGAAAATATCTCTCTTCACTACATATTGTAGAAGTATAGTTGTTTGCATCACTACAAGGATTGACAAGAGTCTAACCTTTTGAGAAAAGTTTAAAGATAAAAACCAAAGTGGCAAAATGGGTTGAAATGAGATTGGTTGACTTTTAGTCTTCTCACAAAAAAATGTCAAGGTATTATTAAATATATTGGAGTTTATTTATGAAAATATTTAGAAAGTGCATGGACCTAAGTCCAAGTTTATTATGAAAGTGGTTTGAGTTTCAAAACAAGAAGAGTTTTCAAAAGGAGGGAGAAGATTTTTTGAAATCAAAGAATATGGGAGGAGAAGAAGAGGCTATCCTAAAGTATAAGGTAAAATCTAATGATAAGGACTATCTAACCAACAAGAAGCCAAAACTTGACATTATGAGCCAAGATAGAATTCCCATTCTTTGGAGTGAAACCAAGCAAGCAAAGATACTAGACCTCTTCAAGTGTATTAAGTCTTCACAAAAATTTGGCAGAGTAACGGCTGTATGCGGGTGAATTTCAGATTACAAATAAAGGATGTAATCACAAAAACAAACAATCAACCCAATGTCTTGAGGTAAACCCAAAGAGCTCCAGACAAAATAATCAGATAAGATCACAAGGTATCCAAGATAGGCCAAGGTTTCTAATCCTAAGTCCAAGAAAAAGTCCACTGCTCCATCATGCCAAGGATAGTAACCAAATAGTCCAAGTACCATTAAGAGTTTTTTAGGGTTTAAGTTGGTTTATTAAGTATCTTAGGAAAAGAAAAGGAAAAGCTCAAATGAGAAAAGTAAAAATGACAAGATTATAAATGCTCAAATGAGCAAAGATGAAAATGACATGAAATGAAAAAAAGATAAAAAATAAATAGTACATAAAGCATAAAAAAGCATAAAATAAAACAAGTTAATAATTAGTGGTTAGTTGGATGACCATCTTGAAACTTGCATTTGGAACTCATTAGAGGATTGGTAGAACCAAAGCCTCCATACAACAAGTTGCATTTTCTTTTTGTCAAGTATATCATCCATTTGGAATTCTCATAAGTACCATTTAATGATCAACGATGTTTAAGTGATCCCCGTTGACCAAAGGTGTTGTAGATCCATTAGAGGATTGGTAGAACCAAAGCCTCCACACAATGAATCTCAAGTTTATTAGATCAAAGAGATCAAATTAACATACTTGGGCTTGAAATCAAAAGTTGGGCCACGAATGATCATTTATTCGAATCGGGACAAAATTTAGCGCTATGTTAAGCAATCATAAGTGGACTTATATAGAAGTCACACCTATTTTGAGGCCGGTCAATAGCAATCTATGCACCATTTGTTTTGAGACATGATATAGAGATCATGCTCTAACAACGTTTAGTGCAATAAGAAGGGGATAAGATGAAGAGGAATTAGGGTAAAAAGAAAAACCACATTTGAATTAATATTTAATCAAACTATTATCAAAATCATTCATCCATTTTTTGTGGAGTTAAACTCAACACCATGGATCCAATGATGTTAATAAAGACATGACCAAATAATCAACCCAAGACAGCCAGAAAATAATCACAAAATAATAATATAATTAATATATACATTAAAGGGTTTTTTAAAAAATGTTTTAAAAAAGGAATAATGAGGAAAATGCCAATTATATTCAAATTAATCATGAAATGACCATAGAAAAATCAGAAAATAGGCCAAGTAATTTTACAAATTTTTAGGAATTTTTAAAAGTCAGAAACTATTTATAAAAATTAAAATAAATGGGTAAAATAAACAAAAATAGTAAAAAATAACAAAGTCAGAAACAAAAATAAAATAAGGTCACCAATATTTGTCACAATATCATTGGATCATTCCATAATTTTTTCAGAATTTAAAAATGTGTAGAAGCATTTTTAAACATTTTAAACAAATCAAATAAGTGTGAAATTCATGAAAAATACCAAAACAAAAAATTAAATTGTGAAAAAATAAAAATCAGAAAGAGAATAATCAAAAATATTTTTCATAATTTTTTCAGATTTTTTGGACTAAAAATGAATTTTCTATGATTTTTTGAAATTTAAAACAATTAAAATATAAAAATCAGAAAAAGAAAATTAAAGAAAAAGATGTGGACTATTGAATGAGAGTCAAAACGCGTTAGTAACCAAATCCAAGGGATCTGGCGCGATGTGCATATCATGGTATTTAATGAATAATATACAGAATCATTAAATAAATCAGAATTTGAAAATAACAAATGTCACGCTTTCATTGGTTAGAAGATGACACGTTGTTTATCTTCAACCTCCAGCCCTCACGAATTGCAGGTCCCTCAAACTGTAAAATCAGAAGCTCAGACCTATGCCATTCGTTTTGTCTCTTCAAGACGAAGACAACCACACCCTCGTGACAAATTTATATAAATTGTAACTCAAGCAATTTGGAAAGAAAGTTTTGAAAAGGGATTTGAAAATTCATGGTCAGAACGTGCTTCCAGATAAAAGTAAGTGTTGCGACTAGAACCAGGGCAATGAGAGAAACACAATGATACCAAAGTTTCAAAGAATTGATGAAGGAATTTACTTATTGAAGTTGAGTTGCAGAGCTCTGAAACTGGACTTCTATGGAGCAATGTAGGGCACGATTCTTGAATATGATTATATGGTTAGCTTCAGGGAAGATCAAGGAAGGTGAATTGATGAAAAAAATGGATTGGAAAAGGCTTGAGAATAGGATTCGAAGTGACTAAATTCTGAGTTATGAAGTAAGTTTGGCAGGGTGATTCTGGCTATCTAAGCTTGGGAAATTGAATGGGGGATGACCCTCTATTTATAGGGAATCAAATTGAATGCTCAAGCGTGTGGAATGATGCAAATTGGAGGGAAATCGTGTGAACCTGATGCACGAGCAAAGTGTGATCTGATTTGCATCAAAACTCATCTAATATTTGTGTTTTAAGGCTCTAATCCACTTTGGCAACTTGGTTAAACATGTTTAGATCACAAACGCGTGCTAATTTGATGTTTAAAGGCCAAAACATGGATTTCAAATTCTGACTTATGGTGAAACTTCAGTTCCAAGTTACCAAATTCAATCCAATGGCATTTCCACCTCAAGGAGTCTTAGGGCAAAATTCTTAATCCTTTGGAAAGATGAGGTAACAAGATTTTCAATGGAAAAAGAATAGAATCAAATGGATGCTTGAGCTGAAAATTACATGGAGTCAAAGTTGAAGAAAAAGAGTTGACTTTCCATGCTTAGAACTATTTCAAATTCTTCTTTAAAAATGACCTATAATCTCTTGCATCTAAACATGGCCTTCCACTTAGAACTTGCTCTTGACCCAAAAAGATGGAATGAAGTAGATCTCTTGAATGACATTTTTAAATTTGAACCACTCAAAATATCCAAATATTGAGCAAGTTATGACTTGTTGAAGTTGGCCAAAAATCATGAAATGACCTATAATCTCTTGCATTCTTAAGGCAACTTCCATTCATTTTTTCACTTTGTACATAAAAGAAGGAATGAAGTACACATCCTTAGGATCATCATGAAAAAATAATAGGTTCAAGGTTATAAAAATTGACCAAGTTATGACCAATTGAAGTCACATATGGAGAATTGGGGATTCATCTAGATGACTTGTAATCTTTCCTCTTCACCAAGTTTATTCCACATGAAAAATCCTTGGAACCTTTGAAGTGATTTGTTGGAAACTCATTGAAGAGAAGAATTTTTTTGGAATCACTCAAAAATACCAAAAGATGAGCAAGATATGTCCCTCTGAAGTCCAAAACCCAAGCCTCTAGATCAAGAGAATTCTTGGTGGAACTTTGCCAAATTTTAACAAACTTTTTGTGCCAATATTCTTCCTTCGTGAATAGAATTTGTTTGGGATGATGATAAGGACTCATGGCCACCAAAACTACATCCATACCAACTTCAAAACAACTTCAAAGGTGAGGTTTGAATCTCTCAAGACTTTGACTAGGGCATGGAAATAAACTCATGAACCCATGATGCAACTTGCTAAACCTCATTGCCTTTACCTACATTATTAACAAGTAAGACAAACCAATATTGTATTTGTTAATTTAGAGATAAAATCAAAGCAAAATATCCATGATCACCAAAGAAAACAAGTCAAGGTGCTTGGTAACTTCTTAAAGAGCAAGGCTAATGATAGGGAGAAGAACCAAAAGCCCTAATGAGATTTTATGGTGATTGAAAAAATATGGTATGATGAAGTGATCTTAGGGGGAAAATTGGGGTACAACTGCCATATTCATTGAGGGAGGTGCAACATATTGAACCTCGTTTCTAGCAGCAGGGGTAATGTGCGCCACAGGAGGTGCAGGAGCAGCAGCAGTCAGAGTAAGCGTAGAAATCTGAGGATCCTGATTAAAACCTTCTGTTATAGAGTTATCTGGAATTCCCTAAAGATATCCTTGAGGCATACGATTCTGAACAACAGCTGGAGTAGCAGAAACAGGAACAGTCGGAGCTTCAGTAGTAACCATTGTTTGTTGAAGCTGAACAATTGGTGGCTGATTCGGAGCAGCCACCAGAGATTCCATCAGAGCAGTGAGATTGGCCATACCGGCCTTCAGAGCAGAAACTTCTTTGCACAGCTCGCGATTCTCTTGTTCTCGGATATCCATCTTCCTTATGAAATTAGCTCGGGTATTGTATTGGTGAGACAGTTTGCTGAACAAAGTAATGAAGCTCAGTAAGACACCTGGACATGAAAAAAAATGCAAGAAGTGTGTATAAAATGATGCATTATGTTCAATGCACGTGATTTATTTTATTATTACTATTTCAAGGGGCTTAAAGATTTATAGACAATTTTGCATATATCAAAGTAATAACACATTTAAAATACTGAAATTTTTTATTATAATAACTTCAAAATGGATTACAAGTTTCAAGAATCCCAAGTATAATATGAAAGTAAAGCCTAAAACCCTAAGAAGAAAAGGTGATGAAGATCACTCTATACACTGACACTTCCTTGTAAGTCTGGCAATCTGAGCCTTCAACCACTAGTTTCCTTCTGCATATCTGGTGGCAACCTCCTTCCAATCATCTAAATCAGGAAGTGAGAAATTAGGGCTTGATTGAGGTTTAGATGAAAATAAACCCCCTCGTCTCTCCATCGTCTCTACAACACAACTCTCAAGAATCTCAATCAAGTCGTCTTTCTCCGTCAGGTATGCTCGGTAGGAAACCTCTAGAATTTGGTACTTATTCTTCCAAGCTTCCTTTTCCTGCTGCATCTTGACTAAAGCAAGCTGGAGCTCTTCCATATCATCCAATAGGGATGGAGTGGTCTTCACAAAATTATCAGGCATAGGTGCTTCCCGGGAATAAGGCATCTTCAACTGAATGGCTCTTGCTTGTACCCACTGAAGATAAGGCTCCAAAGAAATAACCCCCTAGGTCCCAAGTCCTTCCTACTCTTCTCGTGAATGTGACACCAAGCCTTCATAATCTGCTCCCTAGCTTCCTTATGGTCTTCTCCCTCTTTCTGGAAGAAACTACTCAAATGAATACTATTTGGCTTATCCCTCATCGAATATCCAAGCTGTCGTCGTGCAAGAACAGGGTTGTAGTTAATTCCTCCCTTTGTACCAAGAAGGGGTATATTGGGGAAACTACCACAACTGTCGACAATCTCGACATCATTGTAAGCCTGATGATACCAAAAAATATCTGAATGAGTAAGTGCCATGATATTTGGAGCCCAATGAGGTTCCTTCCTGACATCCCATAAAGCATCAGAATGAGGCAAATGAGAAGTAAACCACTGATACAATAAAGGCGTGCAACAGATAATCATCCCTCCATGATAAGAATATCAAATATGAATAGAGTAATAATCATCACCTAATAATGTAGAACTAATTTTCCAATTATAAAGATCCCGATGGCATTGATATCAACAAATTTGTCTACATTGGGAAATAAGAACAACCCATAAGCAAGTAGAGAAAAGATGGCTTCAAAAGCAACCATACTCTTTTTCCTAGCAAAGTAGTAAGCTTTCTCTAATAAGAATTGAGCTAGTAATCCTCTAATCCCTCCTTTGGTAGTAATGTTGGCTTCAACCTCAGATTTTCCCAAATGGATCAAAGCAGCAATCTCATGGGATTTTGGCCCCCCCTTCAAACCAGTAAAAGGAACACGATCGGTAACAGGCAAACCCAACAGATAAGAATACTCCTGTAGTGTAGGCATCAACTAATAATTAGAGAAAGTAAATCATTGATACATCGGATTATAGAACTGGACCAAAGTCGAGAGAATACCCTCCTTCATCCTGAGCTTCATGAGAGAAATGATGGACCCATACTTCCTCCGAAAATCTGCAAAACAGTCAATCTCGGGAATCAGACTCATCAACTCATCTATCTTGGGATCTTTGAAACTGTACTTTTCGGTCTTTCTTTTTCCATAATCCATAGTCAAAAAGTATGTGAGATATTCACAAAGAGTCAACTTTTAAGTCCCTTGAAATAAAATGTCTTTAAGAGATGCTCATGGGGTTCATAGGTTCAACGTCACGAGCATGAGGTTAAAGGTACTACCCATATGGTGTGGTCTAAAAGTTATCACCTACTAAACAAGGTTCTAGAAGTTCTCAGAGTCTACATCCTTCATTCGGATATTACCAACTTCTCGATTAACCCGGTAATTAGTAATATTTTCAAGAAAAACTCGTCCGAGTGTAGTTACGCGTGACAACTATTTCCGAATTACTCCATCATAGCTTCCAAACTACACCTAAAGGCCAATATGGGTTAGGTATTCTACGGTCCTCAGTTTCAGTAGGCTCCCAGGTTGAAAGCAATACATCTTCCTGATTACTCGGTAAACAACACTACAGTCAAAGGGGCCTCCACTGAGTGGGGGATCTCATGCCTCCTTTTTTGGGATTACTCCCTCAAAGTTAACATGACTATACCGCCCTTCCTATCTTAAGCTTTCCCAAATCCGAGTATAGGACTTATGAGAAATCACTAAGCACCCTGAAAACCAGAAAAATCCACACAAGCATATACACAACACATAATATACAACAGATAATAACACATATACAAATAAACAAAGATAGGCTCAACCCATTTAGGGATGGACCATAAAAAGGTCAATCTTTCCACAGTAAAGTCGCCATTTTTTTCCTGTAGCAGTAGAAATGTTAAGGCTAAGCCATTGGATTGACTTGACTCGCACAGATTAAAATAAAAATTGCCACCATGCTTTATTGTTTCCAAAGGAATGGGAAAAGAGAGAATAACCTAAAAGAGTGGGAAATATTCTAGGTAAGGGGGTTGGTAATGAAAAGGGAAGGTATTAGCACCCTAAACATATAAGGTACTCCGCAGGAACCTCATTGAAAAATCTGTATATTTTGGCTATAAAATGTTGTATAAAAATAGATTGTGGAGATGAGAAAAGAAGTATATATTTTTTTAATGATTTTTGCACCTGCCGCCGTTGCAAACCTTTAGTTCCTACGTACCACCTTCTGTGCAATAGGGGATTAGGGTACTCGTAGTTAACTTTTTAAAAAATTTTAAAACACAAGTGTGTTGGTTAATTTTAAGAAACAAGGCACCACCGCCTTATCCGAGTGGAAGAACATACTCACTACCCACAATTATGAGAAAGGAGAATTTGCGCCATCTCAAAGTGGAGGATATGGATTGGATTTTAAAATCAACAAAACATCGCTCAACACCCAAGTGGAAAATATCTAACTTCACTACATATCGTAGAAGTATAGTAGCTCGCATGACTATAAGGATTGACAAGAATCTAATCTTTTGAGAAAATTTTAAAGTAAAAAGCCAAAATGGAAAAATGGTTTGAATGAGATTGATTGACTTTTAGTCTTCTCACAAAAATGTCAAGGTATTGTTACGTTGATTAAAGTTTGATTAAGAAAATATTTTTTTGAAAATGCATGGACCTAAGACCAAGTTTATTATGAAAGCGGTTCAAGTTTAAAACAAGAACACTTTTGAAAAGGAGGGAGAAGATTTTTGAAATTAAAGAAGATGGGAGGAGATGAGGGGACTATCCTAAAGCATAAGGTAAAAGCTAGGGAAAAGAACCGTCTAACCAACAATAAGCCAACACTTGACACAATGAGTCAATGTAGAATTCCATCCTTTGGATTTGAAATCAAACAAGAAAAGATAATAAACCTCTTAAGAAAACCAAGCTTCAATTGCATTAAGTCTTCACAAAAATTGGGCAGAGTAATAGTTGTACACAGATGAATTCTAGATTACAGACAAAGTGTGTAATCATAATTACCTGCACACAAAGCAAACAAACAACCCAATGTCCTGGGGTAAACCCCAAGAACTCCAGAAAAAACAACAATCAAGGTCACAAAGGCTCAAGGTAGGCCACAACTTCTAATCCTAAGACCAAGAAGTCCACCACTCCATAATGCCAAGGATAGTAATCAATTAGTCCAAGTAACATTAAAGCTTTTAGGGTTAAAGTTGATTATCAGGTATCTTTAAAGAGAAAATGAGAAACTCAAGTGAGCAAAATAAAAATGACATGAAGATAAAGGCTCAAGTTGGCAAAGATAAAATATAGCATGGAATGTAAGTGCTAAAGTAAATGGTACATGAAGTAAAAGAATGAAATAAAAGCATAAAAATAAAGTCAATTGTTAGGTATTAATAGTTAGTTGGATGACCATCTTGAAACTTGCATTTTGGAACTCATTAGAGGATTGGTAAAACCAAAGCCTCTCCATAACAAGTTGAATTTTCTTTTTGTCAAGTATATCATCCATTTAAGAATTCTTAAGATAACACTTAATGATCAATGATGTTTAAGTGATCCACTTTGACCAAAATTGATGAAGTTCCATTAGAGGATTGGTAGAACCAAAGCCTACTAACAATGAATCTCAAGGTTATGGGATCAAAGGGTTCAAATTAACATACTTGGGCTTGCAAACATAGGTTTGGGCCATAAATGATCATTTTCTAAAATCGGGACAAAATTTAGCGCTATGTTAAGAAATCGTAAGTGGACTTATATAGAAGTCGCACCTATTTTGATGCCGGTCAATAGCAATCTATGAACCTTGTGTTTTGAGACATGATATGTAAATCACGCTCTGAAAACATTTGGTATAATAAGAATGAGATAAGATGAAGAGGGAAGGGGAAATGAATAAACCACATTTGAACCAAAAATTTAATCAAAATATTATTAAAATCATTCATCCATTTTTATGGAATTAGACTCAACACCATGGATCCAATGATGTTAATAAAGTTCATGATGAAAATTTTAATCCAAGATCAGCCAGAACATATACAAAAAAAAAATTATGCTTAAAATAAAAGAAAAAAGTTTTTAAAATGATTATAAAATAGAAATAAGAGATAAAATTAGACACTACATTCAAATTATTTAAAAGAAATAACTAAGACTATAGAAATATCAGGAGGGAGTTCAAATATTTATATAAAATTTTTGGTAATTTTTTAAAGTCAGAAACTATTTTTTTAATTAAAAGAAGTAGTTAAAATAAAGCAAAAATGATAATTTAACAAAGTCAGAAATAAAAAATAAATGAGGTCACCAATATTTGTTAAAATGTCATTGAATCCTTCCCTATTTTATTCAAAATTTAAAAATGAATAAAAATAGTTTTAAACATCTAAAAAAAATCAAATAAAGTGAAAAATTATAAAAAATACTTAAACAAAAAATAAAATTATGAAAAAATAAGAATCAAAAAGAGAAATATCAAATGTGTTTTCCATAATTGTTTTATATTTTTTGGAGTAAAAATGAATTTTCTATGAAGTTTTGAAGTTTAAAACAATTTAAATATAAAAATCAGAAAATAAAATAAATTCAAAAAATGTGGACCAATGGATGAGAGTCAAAACGCGTTAGTAAGCTAATCCAATGGATTACACGCGCTGTGCATATCATGGACATTATTGAATAAAGCATTGAATCGCATATAAAACCAAATTTTCAAAAAAAACAAATGGCACGCCATCATTTGTTGGAAGATGACATGTTGGTCATCTTTAACCTCCAGCCAACGTTAAACACAGATCCCTCAAACTGTAAAATCAGAAGCTCAAACCTATGCCACTCGCTCCGTCTCATCAAGACAAATACAACCACACCTTCGCGAAAAATATATATAAACTGTAG
Source organism: Vicia faba (assembly GCA_948472305.1). Lineage (NCBI taxonomy): Eukaryota > Viridiplantae > Streptophyta > Magnoliopsida > Fabales > Fabaceae > Vicia > Vicia faba. Next base: position 1,485,155,068 of record OX451737.1, read on the forward strand.
CTCAAGCAATTTTGAAGAAAAGTTTTGAAAAGGGATTTCAAATTTCATGGTCAAAGTATGCTTCCAGTTAAAAACAAGTGTTGCGACTAGGACCAGGATGATGAGAGCTTCACAATAATATCAAAGTTTGAGAGAATTGGTGAAGGAATCTACCTATTGGCGTTAAGTTACAGAGCTCTGAAACTGGACTTGGCTAGCATGATCTAGGGAGTTTTAGAGCTTAATTCTTCTTGTGTTAGCTTTAGTGAGGTTCAAGGAAGGTGAATTGACAAAGAAAAATGATTGGGAAAAGTTGTAAGAACATATTCGAAGTTACAGAAAATTGAGTTCAAGAGAGAGTTTGGCAAGGTTATTTTGGCTTTCTAAGCTTGAGGAAATGAATGAGGGATGACCCTTTAGTTATAGGGAATCAAATGGGATGCTCAAGCACGTGGAACGATGAAGTTTGGAGGGAATTCATGTGAATGTGCAGCATGGGAAAAGTGTGACTCATTTTTTATTAAAACTCATCCAAACCTTGCGTTTTGATGCACTAATCACTTCTGGAAGTTCAATAAACATGTTTAAGAGAAAAAAAACAACAATTTTGTGATTATAAGCCAAAACAAGATTTTTAAATTTCTGACTTGGTGAAAAACTCAGTTTCAAATTGCCAAATTCAAACCAATGGCATTCTCAACTCAAGGGGTCTTAAGACAAGATTCTTGAAGATTTAGGAAGAGGAGATTACAAGCTTTACAATGTGCAAAGAATGGGATCAAATTGATGTTTTAGTTGAAAGTTGTAATGAGTCAAAGTTGAGAAAAAAGAGGTTTGATTTCCACAGTTAGAAATTTTTTAAGTTTTTCTTCAAAAATGACTTATAATGTCTTGCATCCAAAAATGGCCTTTCACTTGAAATTTTTTCTTGACCAAAAAATATGGTATGAAGTAGATATCTTGAATGACATTTTTAAACTTGAGCCATTCAAAATCTCCAAAAATTGAGAGAGTTATGACTTGTTTAAGTTGGCAAAAGTTCATGAAATGACCTAAAATCTTTAGCATCCTTAGGGCATCTTCCATCCATTTTCACACTTTGCACATAAAAGAAAGGTTACAGTTCACATATTCAAGATAATTGTAGAAAAATAATGGGCTCAAGGTGATAAAAATTTATCAATTTATGATCATTTGAAATCACATAAATGGAATTTGAAGGTTCATCTGGAGGACTTGTAATCTTTCTTTACCATCAAGTTTCTTCCACACAAAATTTCTTTGAAACTTTTGAAGTGAGTTGTCAATAACCCTTTAAAGAGAAGGATATCTTTGGAATCACTCAAAAATACCAAAAAATGAGCAAGATGTACCCCTTTGATGTTCAAAACCCTAGCTCCTAGAGCAAGAAAATGCCTTGGGAAACTTTTGCCATTTTGACCAACCTTCTTGCACAAATACATTTTTCATGTGAATATAAGTTGTCGAGGATGATAAGGAGAAACCATAGCAACCAAAAACACTTTAAAAGATTTTTCCAATTGGGTCTAACTTCTTCAATCAACCCTTGTACTTTTGAACTAAATTTGACAGCTTGAGGCATGATGAATCCTAAAAGACTTTGTCATGACATTACTTCAAAACATCTTTAATAATGAGGCTTGAATCTCAATGAAGATTTGTTGAGGAAAACACATAAATGAATCCCTAGATCAATCTTGATGGAATGTATTATGCTTTTACCTACAACATCAACAATTAGGGCGAACACTCATTGTATTTATTAGTTAAATGGTAATTAATACAAAACATAGATGATCATAAAATACAAGTTAAGGTGCTTCGTGATTCCTCCTAGAGAAAAAGCTAAAGATAGGGAGAAGAACAAAACCATAATGTGATCTTGTTGTGATTGAATTGATATGATATGATGAAGGGATCTTAGGGGAAAAAATTGAGGTACAACAAGGCCTCAAGTCCAAAAAATGAATGGAGAAAAAGTTATGGAGCTTGGAAGTTTTTGGACACTTAGTGAAATTTCCAAATATGTACAAAAATCTAATTTCTTCATGGTTAATTTTGAATGTTCATTTGGGCTCAAATAAAAAAGTTGGCTACATCAAAGTTGGAGTTTGAAGTGTGCTCTTCATTTTTGGTTCAAGAATCATCTCAAATGGTCAAGTGTAGAGAGAGATATAATACTTAGGATTTGGATCCTGGAGATGGCATTTTGCCCAGTCACGCGCGCGTCAAGCCAAGCATTTCATCAAACAGTTCATGGGAATTTCTTCACCATCATTTTTCTCCTTCAAATATTGATTATTTTGAAAATGTCAAACATCAAAGATCAAGGTATATGTGTTATGAACAACTTTGCTTCACGAATTTTCTCACAATAGTTCCTACATTTTAATATATGATCATGAGAAGTAGATGACATGTAAGCTGAATTTTTCCCAGCAACAAGGCATGTCACGTGCGCGCGAAGCCAGACATTCTAGCAAACACATGATGTTCATACATTCATGGCTACTTACCTCATTGATTCAAGCTTTGTTTTAAAAAATTTTGAACATGAAAGCAAGAGTATGTAATGCCCTCTCCAGTTTTGGTTCAAATTTTGTTTCATTCCATGCACTGTGGAGAGAGATACAATGAGATGAAGAAGAGATCATGAAAATGGCAAGCCTGCATGAAAATGCATGGGACTTGTATGATGCTTACTTCAGATAACATCAAGTTTCCAGCTCAGCATGCATGCTTATTTCACTCAATTATGCTCTCTTTGCTCACTCAAAAGCCGACAGCATAAATGCATAAGCCAAGCCTTAAACGCAAGACACATCACACCATCTTTTTTCTTGATATTTATGATTCTTTTCCATTTCTACCCCTAAGGCAGGTTCCTCTCTCTCACACAAAGTTCCCTCTTCCTCCAAATCAGATTTGGCATCTTCCAACTTCTTTGAATTTTTGTTCCAGCTCCAATATATGCTCAATTCTATTGTGTTGAAGATTGAAAGTGAATGATCATTGGGTTTCTTAAGTAATTCATAGGCACTTTAAGGATTTATTTTTCACAAATCGAGGTGAGCATCTTTGAACTCCAGCTCACAATTTAGCTTGCATACTTGTTAAAGATTATGTGTATCATGTTTTAGCTGGCCAAATATTAGATCTGAAGTATGATCCCATGCATCGCGTTGCTTAATTTGCTGTTCAAAAAAGTATCATAAACTCTGTTTGAACCAGTGCTTTAATTCTCAACTTTTGTTCTAATCTTGCATCATATAAAATAATCATAAGTATCACTGTGTTCTTTGACATTTTATGATGAATTTCGATGTTTGGATCATTTGATTTGGTTGAGAATCGAATGAGAAATTTGGATCTGAAAACTGTTTGTTGAATGGCTCAACTCAAAATCATGTCCATACGTCAATATTAGCGTGGCATTTTCTCTATGATCCTTGCATCTTTTGATAAATTTTTTGATTCTATCGTGTTCTACTCATTTCCATCTTGAAGTTTGATGTTTACATCTTGGGTTTTCATGGAGAAACGCGTGAGTTATTATAATATGAAAATCATGTTTTAAAACAGCAAAACGATAAGGGTTTGGTATTTTGGTAGGGATGACTACGTGTTTTTTTTCCTATTGAACATGTTCTAAAAACCTTCCACAGCGTTTTTTGCTAAAAACAGGTGTAATACACCTTAGTTATATTTTAATTTTCTTTGTTTCTCTAATTTTATTTAATTAGTTTTCTTAATTCAAAATTTACCACAAAACCATTTTAAACTCTATTTTTAATATATTTTCATTTTCTGATTTTTATTTTTTAGTTTTATCATTTTTTCATGATTAAATAAATTCAAGTAGTTTAATTAGGATTTCAATCATTCTATTTGTTTTAGAATTTTTTTTCCTATTTCTACTAAATCAAAAAATTCTAAAAAATGTTTTTTAAGTGTTATTCTGAGTCTTCTTATTGAAACTATTTTTTTTTTAATTTTATGAAATTTTTGGGATGCCAATTAAATCATTTGTTAAGTTATATCACTTTTTCTTTGTTTCTTTTTGATATATTGTGTAAATAATTTTTATTTAATTCTTTCTTTTGAGATAAAAATTCAAGAAAAATATACTTACTGATCCTTAGAATTTTCTTGAAATTTAGGGAGCTTTACATAAAATTTATTTGAATTTTAGATTAAATTGATTATTGAACTTAATTTCCTTTTTTAGGGTTTTGTTTAATCATTCACATTGATTGCTTGAAAATTCTAACTTCCCATGTTTATAAAATCAGAAATAAATTTGTTTAGACTGCTTGTACAAGTTGAGTTCATAAAGATCATTTTTCTTGAATTTTAACATGTTATTTCATAATTTTAACAAATTGTTTTTTAAACACCTCTACTTTAATCATTTTTCTATTTAGTTTCAAAGCATGCATTGTTAAATAAAGTCTCCACCTCAATTCAAGACCCCTAAACCCCATTTCTGACTTCTATAGATCTTTAGGAAGTTAGGGTTCAATTATCATAATTTTTACAATTCTTTTTCCTTTTCAAATCTAATTTTTGAGTTAGGATTGCATTTAGGGTTTTACTTTTGATCAAGGTTTGTAATTGTGAACTTTTGTACATAATTCTTATTTAACTCTTGGCAAGGCATATATTAATTACTTGAGGTTTAATTTGGGACAAATTCTTCAACATCATTGTATCTTGGGTGTTGATAGGTTGAAAAACCAAATCCACAGAGACAAATGAATGATTTTGACGATATTTGAAACTAAATTTCATCTAACACATCGCCTCCCCTTTCATCTTATTCATTTCTCACTTGTACTATATGTTGTTGGAGAATTATCTATATATCATTTCTCTAAACATGTGGCACAAATATTGCTATTGACCGACCTCAAAATAGGTGCGACTTCTATATAAGTCCACTTACGATTGCTTAACATAGCACTAAATTTTGTCCTGATTCGAGAAATGATCATTCGCGGCCCAAACCCATGTTTGTAAGCCCAATTATGTTAAGTTGAAACCTTTGATCCAATAAACATGAGATTCATTATTAGGAGGCTTGATTGAGGTTTAGAGGAAAATAAATCCCCTCATCTCTCTATCGTCTCTACAACATGACTCTCAAGAATCTCAATCAAGTCGTCTTTCTCCTTCAGGTAAGCTCGGTAGGAAACCTCTAGAATCTGACACTTATTCTTCCAAGCTTCCTTTTCCTGCTACATCATGACTAAAGCAAGCTGGAGCTCTTCCATATCATCCAATAGGGATGGAGTGGTCTTCACAAAATTATCAGGCATAAGTGCTTCCCAGGAATAAGGAATCTTCAACTGAATGGCTCTTTCTTGTACCCACAGAAGATAAGGCTCCAAAGAAATAACCTCCTAGGTCCCAAGTCCTTCCTACTCTTCTCGTGAATGTGACACCAGGACTTCACAATCTGCTCCCTAGCTTCCTTATGGTCTTCTCCCTCTTTCAGGAAGAAACTACTCAAATAAATACTATTTGGCTTATCCCTCATCGAATATCCAAGTTATTGTCGTGCAAGAACAGGGTTGTAGTTAATTCCTCCCTTTGTACCAAGAAGGGGTATATTGGGGAAACTACCACAACTATCGACAATCTCGACATCATTGTAAGCCTGATGATACCAAAAAATATCTGAATGAGTAAGTTCCATGATCTTTCTAGCCCAACGAGGTTCCTTCCTGACATCTCATAAAGCATCAGACTGAGGCAAATGAGAAGTAAACCATTGATACAACAAAGGCGTGCAACATATAATCATCCCTCCATGATAAGAATATCAAAGATGAATAGAGTAATAAGCATCACCTAATAATGTAGGAATTAATTTTCCAATCACAAAGATCCTGATGGCATTGATATCAACAAATATGTCTACATTGGGAAATAAGAACAACCCATAAGCAAGTAGAGAAAAGATGGCTTCAAAAGCAACCATACTCTTCATCCTTGCAAAGTAGTAAGCTTTCTCTAATAAGAACTGAGCTAATAATCCTCTAATCCATCCTTTGGTAGTCATGTGGGCTTCAACCTCAGATTTTCCCAAATGGATCAAAGCAGCAATCTCATGGGATTTTGGCTCCCCCTTCAAACCAGTAAAAGGAACACGATCGGTAACAAGCAAACCCAACAGATAAGAATACTCCTGTAGTGTAGGCATCAACTGATAATTAGAGAAAGTAAATCATTGATACATAGGATTATAGAATTGGACCAAAGCTGAGAGAATACCCTCCTTCATCCTGAGCTTCATGAGAGAAATGATGGACCCATACTTCCTCAGAAAATCTGCAAAACAGTCAATCTCGGGAATCAGACTCATCAACTCATCTATCTTGGGATCTTCGAAACTGTACTTTCTGGTCTTTCTTTTTCCATAATCCATAGTCAAAAAGTACGTGAGATATTCACAAAGAGTCAACTTTTAAGTACCTTGAAATAAAATGTCTTTAAGAGATGCTCATGGGGTTCATAGGCTCAACGTCACGAGCATGAGGTTAAAGGTACTACCCATATGGTGTGGTCTAAAAGTTATCACATACTAAACAAGGTTCTAGAAGTTCTCAGAGTCTACATCCTTCTTTTGGATATTACCAACTTCTCGATTAACCTGGTAATTAGTAATATTCTCAAGAAAAACTTGTCCGAGTGTAGTTTCGCGTGACAACTATTTCCGGATTACTCCATCATAGCTTCCGCACTACACCTAAAAGGCCAATATGGGTTAGGTATTCTACGGTCCTCAATTTCAGTAGGCTCCCAGTTCAAAAGCAATACGTCTTCCCGATTACTCGGTAAACAACACTACAGTCAAAGGGGCCTCCACTGAGTGGGGGATCTCATGCCTCCTTTTTTGGGATTACTCCCTCAAAGTTAACATGACTATACCTTCCTTCCTATCTTAAGCTTTCCCAAGTTCGAGTATAGGACTTATGAGAAATCACTAAGCACCCTAAAAACCAGGAAAATTCACACAAACATATACACAACACATAATATACAACAGATAATAACACATATACAAATAAACAAAGATATGCTTAACCCACTTAGGGATGGACCAGAAAAAGGTCAATCTTTCCACAGTAAAGTCGCCATTTTTTTCCTGCAGCAGTAGAAATGTTAAGGATAAGCCATTGGATTGACTTAACTCGCACAGATTAAAATAAAAATCGCCACCATGCTTTATTGTTTCCAAAGGAATGGGAAAAGAGAGAATAATCTAAAAGAGGGGGAAAGATTCTAGGTAAGGGGGTTGGTTATAAAAAGGGAAAGTATTAGCACCCTAAACATCTATGGTACTCCGCAGGAACCTCATTGAAAAATCTGTATATTTTGGCTATAAAATGTTGTATAAAAATAGATTGTGGTGATGAGAAAAGAAGTATATATTTTTTTAATGATTTTTTCACCCGCCGCGGTTGCGAACCTTTAGTTCCTACGTACCACCTTTCGTGCAATAGGGGGTTAGGGTACTCGTAGTTAACGTTTTTAAAAATTTTAAAACACAAGTGTGTTGGTTAATTTTAAGAGACAAGGCACCATCGCCTTATCCGAGTGGAAGAACATACTCACTACCCACAATTACGAGAAAGGAGAATTTGCGCCATCTCAAATTGGAGGATATGGATTGGATTTTAAAATCAACAAAGCCTCGCTCAACACCCAAGTGGAAAATATCTAACTTCACTACATATCATAGAAGTATAGTAGCTCGCATCACTATAAGGATTGACAAGAGTCTAATCTTTTGAGAAAATTTTAAAGTATAAAGCCAAAATGGCAAAATAGTTTGAATGAAATTGATTGACTTTTAGTCTTCTCACAAAAATGTCAAGGTATTGTTAAGTTGATTAAATTTTGATTAAGAATTTTTTTTTTTGAAAATGCATGGACCTAAGACCAAGTTTATTATGAAAGAGGTTCAAGTTTAAAACAAGAAGAGTTTTGAAAAGGAGGGAGGAGATTTTTGAAATTAAAGAAGATGGGAGGAGATGAGGGGACTATCCTAAAGCATAAGGTAAAAGTTCGGGAAAAGAACCGTCTAACCAACAATAAGCCAACACTTGACACAATGAGTCAATGTAGAATTCCATCCTTTGGATTTGAAATCAAACAAGAAAAGATAATAAACCTCTTTAGAAAACCAAGCTTCAATTGCATTAAGTCTTCACAAAAATTAGGCAGAGTAATAGTTGTACACAAATGAATTCTAGATTACAGACAAAGTGTGTAATCATAATAACCTGCACACAAAGCAAACAAACAACCCAATGTCCTAGGGTAAACCCCAAGAACTCCATAAAAAACAATAATCAAGGTCACAAAGGCTCAAGGTAGGCCACAACTTCTAATCCTAAGTCCAAGAAGTCCACCACTCCATAATGCCAAGGATAGTAACCAATTAGTCCAAGTAACATTAAAGCTTTTAGGGTTCAAGTTGATTATTAGGTATCTTTAAAGATAAAATGAGAAACTCAAGTGAGCAAAATAAAAATGACATGAAGATAAAGGCCCAAGTTGGAAAAGATAAAAAAATAACATGGAATGTAAGTGCTAAAGTAAATGGTACATGAAGTAAAAGAATGAAATAAAAGCATAAAAATAAAGTCAATTGTTAGGTATTAATAGTTAGTTGGATGACCATCTTGAAACTTGCATTTTGGAACTCATTAGAGGATTGGTAGAACCAAAGCCTCTCAATAACAAGTTGAATTTTCTTTTTGTCAAGTATATCATCCATTTAAGAATTCTCAAGATAACACTTAATGATGAATGATGTTTAAGTGATCCACTTTGACCTAAATTGATGAAGTTCCATTAGAGGATTGGTAGAACCAAAGCCTCCTAACAAATAATCTCAAGGTTATGGGATCAAAGGGTTAAAATTAACATACATGGGCTTGCAAACATAGGTTTGGGCCATAAATGATCATTTTCTCAAATCGGGACAAAATTTAGCGCTATGTTAAGCAATCGTAAGTGGACTTATATAGAAGTCACACCTATTTTGATGTCGGTCAATAGCAATCTATGCACCTCGTGTTTTGAGACATGATATGTAAGTCATGCTCCGAAAACATTTGGTACAATAAGAATGGGATAAGATGAAGAGGGAATGGGAAATGAATAAACCACATTTGAACCAAAAATTTAATCAAAATGTTATTAAAATCATTCATCCATTTTTATGGAATTAGACTCAACACCATGGATCCAATGATGTTAATAAATTTCATGATGAAAATTTTAATCCAAGATCAGCCAGAACATATACAAAAATAAAATTATGCTTAAAATAAAAGAAAAAAGTTTTTAAAATGATTATAAAATAGAAATAAGAGAGAAAATTAGACACTATTCAAATTATTCAAAAGAAATAAGTAAGACCATAGGAAAATCAGGAGTGAGTTAAAATTTTTATATAAAATTTTTGGTAATTTTTTAAAGTTAGAAACTATTTTTTAAATTAAAAGAAGTAGTTAAAATAAACCAAAAATGATAAAAAATAACAAAGTCAGAAATAAAAAATAAATGACGTCACCAATATTTGTTAAAATGTCATTGAATCCTTCCCTATTTTTTTCAAAATTTAAAAATGAAGAAAAGTATTTTTAAACATCTAAAACAAATCAAATAAAGTGAAAAATTATAAAAAATACCAAAACAAAAAATAAAATTATGAAAAAATAAGAATCAGAAAGAGAAAAATCAAATGTATTTTCCATAATTGTTTTATATTTTTTGGAGTAAAAATGAATTTTCTATGAAGTTTTGAAGTTTAAAACAATTTAAATATAAAAATCAGAAAATAAAATAAAGTCAAAAAATATGGACAAATGGATGAGAGTCAAAACGCGTTAGTAAGCTAATCCAATGGATTTGACGCGCTGTGCATATCATGGCCATTATTGAATAAAGCATTGAATCGCATATGAAACCAAATTTAAAAAAAAAACAAATGGCACGCCATCATTGGTTGGAAGATGACACGTTGGTCATCTTCAACCTCCAGCCAACGTGAAACACAGATCCCTCAAACTATAAAATCAGAAGTTCAAACCTATGCCATTCGCTCCGTCTCATCAAGACAAAGACAACCACACCTTCGCGAAAAATTTATATAAATTATAGCTCAAGCAATTTTGAAGAAAAGTTTTGAAAAGGGATTTCAAATTTCATGGTCGTAATATGCTTCCAGTTTAAAACAAGTGTTGCGACTAGGACCAGGATGATGAGCGCTTCACAATAATATCAAAGTTTGATAAAATTGGTGAAGGAATCTACCTATTGACGTTAAGTTACAGAGCTCTGAAACTGTACTTGGCTAGCTCGATTCAGGGAGTTTTAGAGCTTAATTCTTCTTCTGTTAGCTTTAGTGAGGTTCAAGGAAGGTGAATTGACAAAGAAAAATGATTGGGAAAAGCTGTAAGAACAGATTCAAAGTTACTTAAAATTGAGTTCAAGAGATAGTTTGGCAAGGTTATTTTTGCTTTCTAAGCTTGAGGAAATGAATGAAGGATGACCCCTTAGTTATAGGGAATCAAATGGGATGCTCAAGCACGTGGAACAATGTAGTTTGGAGGGAATTCGTGTGAATGTGCAGCATGGGAAAAGTGTGACCCAGTTTTTATTAAAACTCATCCAAACCTTGCGTTTTGATGCATTAATCACTTCTGGAAGTTCAATAAACATGTTTAGGAGAAAAACACGCAACAATTTTGTGATTATAAGCCAAAACAAGATTTTCAAATTTCTGACTTGGTGAAAAACTCAGTTTCAAATTGCCAAATTCAAACCAATGGCATTCTCAACTCAAGGGGTCTTAAGACATGATTCTTGAAGATTTAGGAAGAGGAGATTACAAGCTTTACAATGTGCAAAGAATGAGATCAAATGGATGTTTGAGTTGAAAGTTGTAATGAGTCAAAGTTGAGAAAAAAGAGGTTTGCTTTCCACAGTTAGAAATTTTTTAAGTTTTTCTTCAAGAATGACTTATAATGTCTTGCATCCAAACATGGCCTTCCACTTGAAATTTTTTCTTGACCAAAAAATATGGTATGAAGTAGATCTCTTGAATGACATTTTGAAACTTGAACCATTCAAAATATTCAAAATTTGAGAGAGTTATGACTTTTTGAAGTTGGAAAATGTTCATGAAATGACCTATAATCTTTAGCATCCTTAGGGCATCTTCCATCCATTTTAACACTTTGCACATAGAAGAAAGGTTACAGTTCACATCTTCAAGATAATTGTAGAAAAAGAATGGGCTCAAGGTGTTAAAAATTTATCAATTTATGATAATTTGAAATCACATAAATGGAATTTGAAGGTTCATCTGGAGGACTTGTAATCTTTCTTCACCATCAAGTTTCTTCCACACAAAATTTCTTTGAAACTTTTGAAGTGAGTTGTTAATAACCCTTTAAAGAGAAGGATATCTTTGGAATCACTCAAAAATACCAAAAAATGAGCAAGATGTACCCCTTTGATGTTCAAAACCCTAGCTCCTAGAACAAGAAAATGCCCTGGGAAACCTTTGCCATTTTGACCAACCTTCTTGCACAAATACATTTTTCATGTGAATATAAGTTATCGAGGATGATAAGGAGAAACCATAGCAACCAAAAACACTTTAAAAGATTTTTCCAATTGGGTCTAACTTCTTCAATCAACCCTTGTACTTTTGAACTAAATTTGACAGCTTGAGGCATGATGAATCCTAAAAGACTTTGTCATGACATTACTTCAAAACATCTTTAATAATGAGGCTTGAATCTCAATGAAGATTTGTTGAGGAAAGCACATAAATGAATCCCTAGATCAATCTCGATGGAATGTATTGTGCTTTTACCTACAACATCAACAATTGGGGCGAACACTCATTGTATTTATTAGTTAAATTGTAATCAATACAAAACATAGATGATCATAAAATACAAGTCAAGGTGCTTGGTGATTCCTCCTAGAGAAAAAGCTAAAGATATGGAGAATTACAAAACCCTAATGTGATCTTGTTGTGATTGAATTGATATGATATGATGAAGGGATCTTAGGGGAAAAAATTGAGGTACAACAAGGCCTCAAATCCAAAAAATGAATGGAGAAAAAGTTATGGAGCTTTGAAGTTTTTGGACACTTAGTGAAATTTCCAAATATGTACAAAAATCTAATTTCTTCATGGTTAATTTTGAATGTTCATTTGGGCTCAAATAAAAAAGTTGGATACATAAAAGTTGGAGTTTGAAGTGTGCTCTTAATTTTTGGTTCAAGAATCATCTCAAATGGTCAAGTGTAGAGAGAGATATAATACTTAGGATTTGGAGCCTGGAGATGGCATTTTTCCCAGTCACGCGCGCGTCAAGCTAAGCATTTCATCAAACAGTTCATGGGAATGTCTTCACCATCATTTTTCTCTTTCAAATATTGATTATTTTGAAAATGTCCAACATCAAAGATCAAGGTATATGTGTTATGAACAACTTTGCTTCACGAATTTTCTCAAAATAGTTCCTACATTTTAATATATCATCATGAGAAGTAGATGACATGTAAGCTTAATTTTTCCCAGCAACAAGGCATGTCACGTGCGCACGAAGCCAGGCATTCCAGCAAACACATGATGTCCATACATTCATGGCTACTTACCTCGTTGATTCAAGCTTTGTTTTAAAAAAATTTGAACATGAAAGTAAGAGTATGTAATGCCCTCTCCAGTTTTGATTCAAATTTTGTTTCATTCCATGCACTGTGGAGAGAGATACAATGAGATGAAGAAGAGATCATGAAAATGGCAAGCCTGCATGAAGATGCATGGGACTTGTATGATGCTTACTTCAGAAAACATCAAGTTTCCAGCTCAGCATGCATGCTTATTTCACTCAATTATGCTCTCTTTTCTCACTCAAAAGACGACAGCATAAATGCATAAGCCAAGCCTTAAACGCAAGACACATCACACCATCTTTTTTCTTGATATTTATGATTCTTTTCCATTTCTACCCCTAAGGCAGGTTCCTCTCTCTCACACAAAGTTCCCTCTTCCTCCAAATCAGATTTGGCATCTTCCAACTTCTTTGAATTTTTGTTCCAGCTCCAATATCTACTCAATTCCATTGTGTTGAAGATTGAAAGTGAATGATCATTGGGTTTCTTAAGTAATTCATAGGCACTTTAAGGATTTATTTTTTACAAATCGAGGTGAGCATCTTTGAACTCCAGGTCACAATTTAGCTTGCATACTTGTTGAAGATTATGTGTATCATGTTTTAGCTGGCCAAATATTAGATCTGAAGTATGATCCCATGCATCATGTTGCTTAATTTGCTGTTCAAAAAAGTATCAGAAACTCTGTTTGAACCAGTGCTTTAATGCTCAGTTTTTGTTCTAATCTTGCATCATTTAAAATAATCATAAGTATCACTGTGTTCTTTGACATTTTATGATTAATTTCGATGTTTGGATCATTTGATTTGGTTGAGAATCAAATGAGAAATTTGGATCTGAAAACTGTTTGTTGAATGGCTCAACTCAAAATCATGTTCATACATCAATATTCGTGTGGCATTTTCTATACGATCCTTGCATCTTTTGATAAATTTTTTGATTCTATCGTGTTCTACTCATTTCCATCTTGAAGTTTGATGTTTACATCTTGGGTTTTCATGGAGAAATGCATGAGTTATTATGATCTGAAAATCATGTTTTAAAACTGCAAAACGATAAGGGTTTGGTATTTTGGTAGGGATGACTACGTGGTTTTTTTTTCTATTGAACATGTTCTAAAAACCTTCCACAGTGTTTTCTGCTAAAAACAGGTGTAATACACCTTAGTTATATTTTAATTTTCTTTGTTTCTCTAATTTTATTTAATTAGTTTTCTTAATTCAAAATTTACCACAAAACCATTTTAAACTCTATTTTTAATATATTTTCATTTTCTAATTTTTATTTCTTAGTTTTATCATTTTTTTATGATTAAATAAATTCAAGTAGTTTAATTAGGATTTTAATCATTCTATTTGTTTTAGAATTTTTTTTCCTATTTCTACTAAATCAAAAAATTCTAAAAAATGTTTTTAAGTGTTATTCCTAGTCTTCTTATTGAAACTAATTTTTGTTTAATTTTATAAAACTTTTGGGATGCCAATTAAATCATTTGTTTAGTTATATCACTTTTTCTTTGTTTCTTTTTGATATATTGTGTAAATAATTTTTATTTAATTCTTTCTTTTGAGATAAAAATTCAAGAAAAATATACTTAGTGGTCCTTAGAATTTTCTTGAGGTTTAGGGAGCTTTACATAAAATTTATTTGAATTTTAGATTAAATTGATTAATTTTGAACTTAATTTCCTTTTTTAGGATTTTGGTTGATCATTCACATTGATTGCTTGAAAATTCTAACTTCCCATGTTTATAAAATCAGAAATAAATTTGTTTAGAGTGTTTGTACAAGTTGAGGTCATAAAGATCATTTTTATTGAATTTTAACATGTTATTTCATAATTTTAACAAATTGTTTTTTAAAACACCTCTACTTTAATCATTTTGCTAGTTAGTTTCAAAGCTTGCATTGTTAAATAAAGTCTCCACCTCAATTCAAGACCCCTAAACCCCATTTCTGACTTCTATAGATCTTTAGGAAGTTAGGGTTCAATTATCATAATTTTTACAATTCTTTTTCCTTTTCAAATCTAATTTTTGAGTTAGGATTGCATTTAGGGTTTTACTTTTGATCAAGGTTTGTAATTGTGAACTTTTGTACATAATTCTTGTTTAACTCTTGGCATGGCATATATTAATTACTTGAGGTTTAATTTGGGAAAAATTCTTCAACATCATTGTATCTTGGGTGTTGATAGATTGAAAAACCAAATCCACCGAGACAGGTGAATGATGTTGACGATATTTGAAACTAAATTTCATCTAACACGTCGCCTCCCCTTTCATCTTATTCATTTATCACTTGTACTATATGTTGTCGGAGAATTATCTATATATCATTTCTCTAAACATGTGGCACAAATATTGCTATTGACCGGCCTCAAAATAGGTGCGACTCTATATAAGTCCACTTACGATTGCTTAACATAGCGCTAAATTTTGTCCTGATTCGAGAAATGATCATTCGCAGCCCAAACCCATGTTTGTAAGCCCAATTATGTTAAGTTGAAACCTTTGATCCAATAAACATGAGATTCATTATTAGCAGGCTTTGGTCTTATAAATCCTCTAATGAATCTTCATAAGCTTTGGTCAAAGTGAATCACTTAAACACCGTTGATCATTTATTGTTTCCTTGAGAATTTTAAATGAATGATATACTTGACAAAAAGCAAGTGAAACTTGTTATTGAGAGGCTTTGATTTTATCAATCTTCTAATGAGTTTCAAATGCAAGTTTCAAGATGGTCATTCAACTAACTCCTAATTTCTAACAATTAACTTTATTCTTATGCTCTTACCTTATGCTTAATCACCATTTGTTTTAACATCTATATTTCATGCTACTTTCGTCTTTGCTCACTTGAGTTTTTCATTTTATTTTTGAATATACTAAATAATCAACTTGAACCATAAAAAGCTTTAAGGTTACTCAGACTATTTGGTTACTATCCTTGGCTTTTTGGAGTTATGAACTTCTTGGGCTTAGGATTAGAAACATTGACCTACCTTGAGACCTTGTGACCTCAACTGTTTTTTTTGTCTGGAGTTCTTGGGGTTTCCCCTAAGACATTGGGTTGTTTGTTTTCTTTGTGTGCGGGTTATTTTGATTATACTCTCTGTCTGTGATTGAGAATTCATCTGTATACAGTCGCTACTCTACCCAATTTTTTTGAAGACTTAATGCAATTGAAGCTTGGTTTTCTTAAGAGGTTTATTATATTTGCTTGTTTGGTTTCAACCTAAAGGATGGGAATTCTACATTGACTCATCATG
Source organism: Vicia faba (assembly GCA_948472305.1). Classification (NCBI taxonomy): domain Eukaryota; kingdom Viridiplantae; phylum Streptophyta; class Magnoliopsida; order Fabales; family Fabaceae; genus Vicia; species Vicia faba. The sequence continues at coordinate 1,485,171,056 of OX451737.1, forward strand.
TCAAGTATTGGCTTCTTGTTGGTTAGACGATTCTTTTCCCTAGATTTTACCTTATGCCTTAGGATAGTCCCTTCATCTCTTCCCATCTTCTTTAACTTCAAAGTCTTCTCCCTCTTTTTTAAAAACTCTTCTTGTTTTCTAACTTGAACCACTTTCACAATAAATTTTGACTTAGGTCCATGATTTTCAAAAATATTTTCTTAATCAAACTCTAACCAACTTAATAATACCTTGACATTTTTGTGAGAAGACTAAAAGTCAATAAATCTCATTCAAACCATTTTTCCATTTAGGCTTTTTGTTTTAAAACTTTTCTCAAAAGATTAGACTCTTGTCAATCCTTGTAGTGATGCGAGATACTATACTTCTACGATATGTAGCGAAGTGAGATATTTTCCACTTGGGTGTTGAGCGGGGATTTGTTGATTTTAAAATCCAAGCCATATCCTCCACTTTGAGATGACTCAAATTCTCCTTTCTCATAATCATGGGTAGTAACTATGTTTTCCACTCGGATAAGACGATGACGTCTAGTCTCTTAAAATTAAACAACACACTTGTATTTTAAAATTTTAAAGGTGAACTATGAGTACCCTGATCCCCTATTTCACGGAAGGTGGAACGTAGGCACTAAAGGTTTGCAACCGCGACGGGTGCAAAAATTTGTAATAAAATATTTCTTTTCTCATCCCTACAATATATTTTTATACAACATTTATAGCCAAAATACACATATTTTAAAAGAGGTTCCTGTGGAGTACCGTAAATGTTTAGGATGCTAATACCTTCCCTTTGCATAACCAACCCTCGAACTTAGATTCTCCCCCCTATTTTTGGGATATTCGCTCTTTTCCCATTCCTTTGGAAACAATAAGCGCGGTGGCAATTTTTATTTTAATCTGTACGAGTCAAGTCAATCCAATGGTTTAGTCTCAACATTTCTACCTCTAAACTTGCGGATGTTTGTCATGGTCAAATGTATCAGAAGCGTATGATCAAAGCCTTACATAAGAAGATCAAGCATTAGGTATATCATATTGGGGACTTGGTAATAAAGTGCATCATCCTAACGCAAGGTGATCCTAGGGGAAAATTGACTCCCACCTACGAAGGCTCATTTTTAATCAAGAAGATATTTTCGGGCGGCGCTATGATACTTACCACTATGGACGGTGAGGATTTTCTGCATCCTATGAACACAGACATAGTCAAACAATACTACACATAAAAAATGACTCACTCGATTGACTGGAGTAGGCAAAAATAAGGGCATCTCGGTGAACCAAAAGGGTTCGGGAAAAAATCAGGGATATATATATATATATATATATATATATATATATATATATATATATATATATATAAGAGACTATAAACTTGGAAATTCAAAAACCTGAAAAGGTGGTTTGGGAAAAAAAGGGTATCCCGGTGGACTGAAAACCCTAAAGGGCGGTCCAGGAAAAAATTAGGGATTAAAGCGTAAGACTATGTCGCGTTGGATCACTTACAACCAAATTTATTACCAACGTCAAGTTTGAATGGTGCCGATCAATTTAATCAACTTCTTTTGACAGCAAGGGATGAGATGCTCAAAGACATATGGGCAATAGCAGAGTGAAACCTGACGAGATCATTTACACATAGCTATATGTTTTGTTTTACTTTGTACTCCTTTCGTTTCACGATGATTTCCTCTTACTAGGATTTTTGTCTCTTTGTACGACAATCTCCTTTTCATAGGCAAACTATCAATATAAACACAATTTCAAAATTTAAGTTTTGTTTTACGTTTTCAGTTTTGTTTGCAAAAACGTCCAATGCCTAAATTCAATGAACATATGAATATGAGTACGATTACTGTTAACAAATATATAAGAATTTACTTAAGACTCTAGGAGACGGGATAATGTTCAAGTCATCCACAAATTCCCACAGAACAACCTCCATGGAATAATCCCCAAAGAGCAGTTCCCATAAGATTATCCCCCGCAGAGTCATCTTCACAAACTCGACACAATCCTCGCAAGTCTGAAATATCCTAATCATACTCACCAGCATATCCCCATGGCATACAAGGGAGTATGATCTTTTCCCCGACAATGTCACCAACCTACGGAGTCCCAATCCTCGTCAGAGAGTATGTCACCAGCACAATTAACAAAAATTCTCTTCCCCAACTGAGTTTATTTCTCCAACACTGTAAAAACCCCTACAAAATTCTCTTCTCCAAAAAGGTTAATTTCCTCAGTATAATATATTCTTCCAGCATGTTTATTTCCACAGTAGAGTGCTTCTCCAACAGGGTTTATTTCCCGAACATGGTTTATTTCCCCAACAGGATAAAATCTCCCCAGCTTGAGTCTATCGCTTTGACTACTACAAATCAGAGGCAAAATTTCTCTCTCCAGCAAAGGGAAGTCAAGACGAGTCAGAATCCATATCAAAAACTCGGTCAGACAACACCTTAAAAGGTTATCCATCTCTCTTATCCCCAGTCAGGTTATATAAGAATTAAATTCCCCAGTAGAGTGGTGAACAACCAATGTTCTTGAACTATTATCCCCAAGCAGAAATCACATTTCCCAACGGAGTTTCCTCAAACAGAAAGCAGGAATTCCTAGCGGAAACATTCTAAACAAAGATCAAAGACTACATGTATTCTTCATCCCTAACAACAGTCAGTAATTTATATTCCTCAATCAGAAATGCTATACAGAGCTACATATACGCTTCAACGAATCCTCACATTCATACATGTCATAACATATGCATACGAAACACATATATAACACTCTCATTTACTTTGAGAACATCATTAAGCAATTTATTTCATACACCATGACATTGCATACAGCTAACTCTATCTTTTCAGCTAAAATTTAAAAAGCAAACAAATATCATCAATAATTCTCAAACGGGTCCAAGATTAATTCCGGAGACAAGACGGGGCAACTATCTATGTGACCAAGTCAGAGATTAATTATTGAAACAAGATAGGGAAACTATCTTTACAGCCAACAAAAAGCAGGTCCCAGGTTAATTCCCGAAACAAAACGGGCCAACTATCTGGATGACAAGACACAAATTAATTCCTGAAACAAGACAAGGAAACTATCTGTGAAAACAAATTGTAGATGAATTCCTGAAACAGGATGGGGCGACTATCTAAATGAACAAGTTGAAGATTAATTCTTGAAACTGGACGGGGAAACTATCCATACGACCAAGCAAAGACTAACTCCCGAAATAGGACAGCGAAACTATCTTTCTATCTTTATGACCAGGTAAATATTAATTCTTGAAACAGGACGAGGAGACTATCTTTATCACCAAGTGGTATGAACTCCCGAAAAAGGATGGGTTTACCAACAAAAATAGATTATAGATCAATTCTCAAAACAGGACGGGGCGACTATCTACATGACAGACACTTCCCTTCAAATACTGAATTCTGAAAAGAATTTCCTTCAGATCTTCATTCTGAAAAGCATTTCCATCAGATCAAGTCGAGCGTAGACTCATTCTGGTACTCCTATCAACATTTACTTCGGATGGAATCTTTAAACCCATCTACGACTAATCTCCGTCACCTCTCCGAATGGAATCTTTAATCACATTCAAGCAATATTATCAACCAACAACGTTAATTCTTACACAGGCGAGTGCAAAATTCAGGGCACTTAAGTGTTCAATCATCTTCCTCCTTCAAGTCACGAATGGCGGACATGCCAATCTAACTCTTTAGGTTTAAAAAGATTGAACAGGGGCTTCTGTTGTACCCCAAAATTTTCCCTCCCATTTTCTCCAAGACATTTTCCTAGGGTTCTCAAATGCTCAAGATGGCTCAAGAATTGATCAAACAAATTCTCCTCCTAAACAATGGACTCACAACTAGAGTTTTGTAATTATCAAGGAAGATTGGGTTTCCAATGTCTCAAATGGTTTTCATGGTACTTCATATATCCCCGAGGATTCTCATGTCAAGTCTCAAGCCTTGCATCACAAGTTTGCTCATTCAATTGCTCAGATGACTGAAAATCAACTGTATTGGGTAAAAAGTCAATTATGGTCAACAATAAGTCAAACCTCAAATTTTTTTGTCAACATCAACATTTTGAATTCATATTCATCATTTGATCAAGGGTTGATCATGATTCCTCAAGGAAAGCCCTCAAGTCATCAAAAGTCAAAAGTTGCCAATTTAGGGTTTTCTTAGGAGAAGTCAACTGAACTTTGACCAAGCATAACTTACAAATACTTCATCAACTTTTCCACAACCAAAACTCATTTTGAAGGAAATTAAATTCTCTACATTTTTGTCTCTCTAAGATCAAGTCTAAAAAATGCATTATTTGAGAGATATAAGCCAATACATTACAGGTCATTTCAAAAGTCAACAAAAAGACATTTTTTGTCAAGGCAACTTACAATAAGATAAATTCTTCAAAAGCAAAAATTATAAACATAGAGATTGTAGAGGAAATATTGATATTTCTAAAAAGTCAATGACCACCTTAAAAATATGAAAATTGAGAGAGTTATGACCAGTTCAATTTGGGAAATTTTGAGAGAATGCATGAATTCCAAATTGAGCAAATTTGTAATTTTAGGCTATTGGGCCTAAGTTTTCAGATCCAAACGTGTTCATGACATGTTTAAAGACCCACAAGTCCAGTCATGCATTATCTTTTAATTTTATTTTATTTATTTTGATTTTTATTCAATTAATCTCAAAATAAATCAAGTAAAATATAAAATTAATAGACTAAGGCACAAGAGTTTTGGATTTCAGTCATGTTGGAGTCTCAAAATCATATATTTGAGCTGGAAAAACCGTGTGGAGCTTTTGTCAATCAAATCTTGGCCAAAATGACAAGTTTCACATAATTCCAAATAAAATCTCTTTCTCATAATCATGCAAGATTTCCTTTAGTTTTTGTTAACCTAAAATCCTCCACTATATAAACCCAACTCATTCATGCACAAAGGACACCCATGTTGTCTCCTTACAAGCCCTAAAAAACTAACGAAAAATTCAAAGCTAGCGCAAACACAAAACATTATTTGCAGCTTCCTTCAATCAGTCCAAGGCATTCCATCATATTCTTGAGACTCCCAAGAAGTCGTTCAAACCATTCTTGAAGCTTGAAGCATCCCGGAACGTGCCATTAAGGTTGCACAGGTTGGGTAATGTTCCTTGAATTCAAAATTTTAATTCATATGATTTAAATGAATTCGATGCATACATTCATGTTCATATTAATGTTTGGAATTGTTTTGATGTATTACTTGTGAGTTTTAGCGCAGGAATGATGCCCTGCCATTACTAGGGAAGTGGGATGATTTTTATTCGTATCTCACTATACAAGCGTATTCAGGCCAAATAGCCACCACCATTGGATTCAGAAGACTTGATTTACGGGGGTAGGATGTTTTTGATTAGTAATCTTGATTATTTTGTAGGTTGAACAAACGAAGATCACCGAAGAAGACGACTGGAGCTAGGGCTCCAGCGCCTATCCGGTCAATATATTCAGACTTATATTATATATTTATGGATTAATATAAGTAAATGGATGTATAGTCACCCCAGTGGCAGAAACGCGTGTGCTAAGGCATTGGTCTCCCAGGTCACGTGTTTGATCTCCGGTTTTGCCAAAATTCTCATTATTTCATATTTTACAGGATAGAGTACAAAACACGTTGAGGCTGAATCTTGAAACCAACCAGCGCTTGAACTGGTGGTATTCTATGCATGGAGAATGCTGAAGGGCGTGGGTTCAACACCCACCCCTACCCTTTGGTTTAATTTCTATGTTTCTCACTCTTTTTTCACCCTTTTTTCTTAAACTTCACATAATCTTTTACAAAACCTTTTCTCAAAACATTTTTTTAACCCTAATTTAGGTTTTAGTTATTTTCTTAATTAACCCTAATTAATTTTTTTTAGGTTTTTTATTTAATAAATCAATTTAGTGTTTTTAGGTTTTTCACTAATTAATCATTTAAAAAAAATTAAAATCAACTTAGGTTTTAGGGTTTTGTTTTAATTTAATTAACCAATTTCTTTTTTTTAATTAAAATCAATTAGGGTTTTTAGATTAAACATCATACATTTTTCTGTCAAAAAATCATAAAAAACAATTTATTTTCCTGTTTCTTTTTATTTTACAATTTCTCCAATTTTATTACTATCTCGTGTTTCATTATTTTTCCAATTATGTACCTGTTTACATTTTGTAATAGTTTACTTAGGGTTTACTATTTTCCCCCCGATTTTATTGGTTGTACCCCCTTTCTCGAAGCTTTGTAATAGCATAGGATCCTTTAGTTTATGCCTTTACTTTATGCATTTACCGCTTTCCTTATAACTGTTTAGCTTAATATGATTGTATGGAAAGATGTAAAAACAATCGTAGAAAACCCTAAATGCAAGATACATAAACTGAAATGAATCAATCTTCACACACGAACATCTAGGGTAACCTCACTCGTTGTCTCGGAAAATAGTCATGTCCCTAGAACGTGGGGATGCTTTAGCAAAGACCCTCGATTAAAAAGATCATAGTCCCTCGTTGACCCTTCGATGCAGCCTTCACTAAACGATCTTAGTCCCTTACGATAAATTGTTAAAGCACCCCTACAAGTTACCTTTATGATTATACAATGACCCGCGCCTATCTCTTCACATCCAACAATAGGGCTTCCTACTAACTAATAGTAGGATAGCACTATCTAAAGGAGGAAGAAAATAGCACAAAAGACTTTTGAGTATGTAGATCTCTCGTAATCGCTTCCTCACAAAAATAAAACATCTTTTTCACAAACACTTTCTCTAAAATATTTTCAAAAACCAACACTTTGTACGCATTATTAACCGATACAAGAATCATTACAAAGTTGTCATACTTAGGCATTTTTCAAAATATTTTCAAACATATACACACAAAGAATTTTAAAACAAAGTGAGCTAGCGATTAAGATCTCGTAGATAACTACAGATTAAAAGGGTGCTAACACCTTCCCTTTTCATAAACTACCCCCCGAACTCAATAAAATCTCGAAGGTCTTTCCTGTTCTTTTCACCCTTTCCTTATTGGATAAACGAAAAGTCGGTGGCGACTCTTGCTATCCGCAAAGTTTACGATAAAATGCAAAACAAGTCAGTTCTCCCACCATATTACACCAGTTATGTTTACCAAAACCAGAGGTAAGCAAATTGGCACACCCGTTGGGACAGTGCTAATAATTTAGTATTTTTGTGTTTAGTTTTATAGAGTGTCTTATGGTTAGTGTGTGTATGAATTTGGGGAGTGGTAATCTTTTGTCCAAGTCTAAAATGCCAGGATCTGATATAAACACCGCACACACGTAAATTTTTACACAAAATGTTGATGTCATACCAGTAAATACCATAACTCAACGCGTAACAGTTTTATCTCCTGTAAGATCGATCGCTCTTCATGGTTCAGGGACAATAGTCACAATGGCAGAATCTAGGCATGGGATGTTGCCATTTGACCCAAATCCACCACTCTTCTCAGGGGGTTCAAGGTCATCCTTTATCCCTTACCAGTATAGTATTCCTTATTCCATGATTGTTGGGTTATAGTCGAACCCGACCACATATACAGAAAACATAATGGCCACTGGAAATCAAGGCAGTTTGACCATGCAAAAGGGGCATACAATGATGAAGTACCTCAAGGAAAACCTGGTTTTCCATATCAAAGGACTTTTGTACAACCAACTGATGTTCCTAACAAAAACTAGGTTCGTCCTTTCTATCCAAAGGGGGGAAAACCAGAATTGGATGGTCATAAAAAAGGGTGCAGGTTTGAGCCATAAATGGGAAATGATGGAGAAGGATCTTATTTTTCCAAATTTGCTGAAGTTGGGATCGCTTCAAAGAGTTATCACGTTCCTCCCACATACAAAGGGAAAAATCCTATAACAAAGACTCAATGGAGAAGGTTTCAGAGAAATAATAAAGCTGCAAGAGAAGCAGCAATAAAAGGTGCTCCATCAAAATGTGAGAGCATCCTGAAGGAAGTGCACCACCGACCAGGAAAATAGAGGTTATCGATGTCGGTTGTGTGTGTGTGTGTATGTCGCCAACAAAAGTTGAAAACCCTGCTGATGACAACATGGATGATGAATTATCTGACGACTTTGAAGATAGCTCAATTGATGGCTTGATTATACATTGTAATATTGTGCCAGTATTTCCTAATGAGTATTGTTTCACGTCAGAGGAATCTAGGGACGAAGAGGAGACTATGTGCGAAGAATCAGCAGGCCAAAAACCTCTATTCTACTATGTTATGAATAATGGGGTGGTCAAAGAATAACATACAATGTTTGAGAAGCCTAGGTCTAATATGATGTACCATCTCAAGCCTTTGTTTATAAGGGCTAAAGTTGATGGTTTCCCTATGAACAAAGTGTTTGTTGATGGTGGTGTCACTGTGAACTTGATGCCATAATCATCACTAAAGAAGATTGGTAAGTTCGAGACTGACCTTAAACCACATAACATGGTTTTGTCGAACTATGAGGGAAAAACACGTCACATACTGGGTGTGATTCAAGTAAATTTGTCAGTTGGCTCGACTTCAATGCCAACATTGTTTATGGTGATTACGTCCAAAGCAAACTACAATTTGTTGCTAGGATGTGAGTGGATACCTGGCATTGGGGCAGTACCATCGACTATGCATCATCGCTTATCCATATGACGCCAAGATGGGATTGTAGAGAACGTTGAGGAAGATTATATTTACTTTACTACTGATGTAGGTATGGCCAACAGGAAGAATTTTGACAAACCCTTAGCGACCATACCTCTGTGTGACCCTAAAGATGCATGTTCAAGTTATATTCTGATGTGATCAAGTTTCTAACCCTACACCCCACTCATGGTTTTATTTAGGACCAAGAAAATCTGAATACATATCCAACTATAGAAGGGAAGTTTAAACCCACAAGGTGGGAAGAACAAACTCATAATGATGCCTGAGCCAAATGCTTTGGCAAGAATTTTGGCCTACGTGGCCGAAAGCAGGATAAATTCTGCCTTAGAGGCTAGAAATATTCAAAAATGGTTCCTGAAGCCATTATGGCGGAAAAGCTTGGACAACCAAGCCTAATAACAACTTCATAAAGACAGAGGCTTGATTGTTTATATGAAGAAGAGACTTTGGGGTTCGAAAAAGACCCAAGAGATCATATTTTGAAGATGCAAGCATAAGATCCATTGGAAGAAGTCGACTTAGTGATGGTGCGATTAGGTGAATTACATACATCAACACCAATATCGAAAACAAGATGAAAGATCAAGTAATTTAATTGTTTAAAGAATTCAAAGATTGTTTTGCATGGGATTACAACGAGATTCCTGGTTTGAGCAGGGAGATGGTGGAAATTAAACTACCTATAAATCCAGAAAAGTGACCAGTCAAACTGTAGACAAGGAGGTTCACTCCAGAAGTGCTATCCAAAATCAAAGTAGTGATCGAACGGTTGTTAAAGAACAGATTCATCAGGACATCCCAATACGTCTAATGGTTATCTAATATAGTCCATGTGGTAAAAAAGAATCGAGCTTTAAGAATTTGTATAGATTTTAGGGATTTAAATAAGGCCACTCAAAAGGACGAATATACAATGCTTGTGGCAAAAATGTTGGTCGGTTCGGCCGCATGATATGAATATTTAAGTCTTTTGGATGGATATTCAGGCTATAATAAATTTTTTATCACTGAAGAGGACACTCACAAAACCGTGTTTCGATGTGCGGGGGAACTAGGCACATAAGAATGGGTAGTCATGCCTTTTGGTTTGAAACAAATGTTGGGGCTACTTATCAAAGAGCAATTAACTCAATATTTCATGATTTCATAGACACCTTCATGCAGGTGTACATTGATGACATTGTACTCAAACCGCCCTTAGGAGCTGGTCACTTAGATCACCTTCGACAGTCTTTTATTATAATGAGGGAATATGGATTAAAAATGAATCCATTAAAATGTGCTTTTTGTGTTCGTGCAGGAGAATTTATAGATTTTGTAGTACACAAGAATGGTATAGAGATTAACCAGAACAAAACCAAGGCGATTTTGAGTACAAAAGCGCCAACAACGAATAAAGAGCTCCAATCGTTGTTAGGAAAGATAAATTTCTTGAGATAATTCGTATTAAACATGAGTGGGAAGACTTTGGAATTCTATTCTTTGTTAAAACTAAGCAAAGTCTCTGAGTTCATATGGGAAAGAGAACACCAAGAGGCATTCGACCGATTAAAAGACTACTTTGTGAAGCCTCCAATGTTGGCACCCCCAAACAGAAACAAAGGCATGGAACTTTACATTGCAGTGTCATAGTCGACAATGGGAAGTATGCTAGCTCAGGAAGATGAGAATGGAGTCGAAAGAGTCATTTATTACCTCAGCCGAATGTTAAATGATGCTGAAAGTATATATAATGCAATTGAAAAACTATGCTTATGTTTATATTTTTCATGTACTAAACTCAAGCATTATATATAACTAGTTGAAGTTTTTATTTGTTCTCATTTTGTTGTCATTAAGAATATGTTATCTAAACCTATCTTACACAGCCGAATTGGGAAATGGGCGCTTGCATTAACTGAATACTCTTTAACACATGTTCCTTTAAAAGCAGTAAAAGGGAAAATTATTGCAGACTTTATAGTTGACCATTCCGTAGTCGACATCAATGAAGCCTATATAAGCACTAAGTCGTGGAAATGCTATTTTGATGGTTCTAAACATAAACAAGGAACGGGAGTAGGGATCTTTATTTTATCACCAGATGGAGTTCCAACTAGATTTTGTTATAAGATTAAAGGTGAATGCTCTAATAACGATGCTGAATAGGAAGCCTTAATAATTGGACTTCAAATTATGTTAGACGTTGGAATCAAGGGCATTGATATCAAAGAAGATTCATAGTTAGTGATGAAACAACTGACCAAAGAATACAAATGCATGAAGGAGCATCTAGTGATGTATGTGGATAAAGAATTGCCATTACTTCATAAATTTGATAACATGTCGATTAGTCATGTGAAGCCTATTGATAATCAAGAGGTGAATGGCATGGCCCGATTATTGTATGGATATAAAGTACCTAAAGAGAGCGTAGAAGACTTCGTTGAGGTTGGAGATAAATTGGTGTGTGAGAACACACAAATGACAAAAACTTGGGGGGCAGAGCCTGAAGTGATTCCTGATCTCCTGAATTATGATTATTTTGGAAATTTTGAAGTGGTAGAAGAAGCTTTTGACATTGATACGCTAGCTGAGAAATCCAGTTGATACGCTAGCTTTCTCTGTCGTCCCAACTTGTGGGAATGTCGAAACTCGCCAAAAGAGTCAACCAACACAATGCCTTTCAACTTAGTTTATGAACACGAGGCAATGTTACCTCTAGAGATTCATCTTCAAACAGTTAGAGTGCAAAGAAAATAAGATATTCCTACTTAATATTATTGGGGAATGATGTATGATACATTGGTAGATGTTGAATAACACGGGCTAGTAGCATTAGATACTTTGTTCAAACAGAAGGAACAAGTAGCAAGGGCCTATAACAAAAGGGTGAATGCAAAGGCGTTCGTATTTAGAGATATGGTTTGGAAAGTGATCCTACCTATGGATATGAGGGATAAAGTCCTTGGAAAATGGTCACCAAACTGGGAAGGACCATTTTGAGTAGTGCAAGTTTTTTCCAACAATGTTTATGAGATTGAGGAGCTTACGCCAGAAGGTCGAATACTACGAGTAAATAGAAAATACTTGAAGAGGTATAGGCCTATGTTGCAAGAAAGAAGTATAGAGAGAAAAAATTCATATTACATGTAAAATCAAAAGACGAAAAAGGCACATTTTTCTTGATGGTTATATATCATTCTCGAGTGAGCGAGACGAGCATTCATTAACGAGATAAAGGTGTCAAGATCGGCTACCTTAATATCCAACACACTAACACGCTCCAGATGAGCAACACCAACCAGATCTTCACTATTCAATGCCTATTCAACTACATGAAATCCAACAGCTTACAAAGTCTTTGTGTCGTCAATTTGTCTCTCTATCCCTTCAATTTGTTTCTTTAATACTATGATTTGTTGTTTCCGTTGGGAAATATTTGTGGCTCTAGTGTTAAAGTCTGATCTCTCTTTATCAAGAGTTTCCTTCAGTTCTTTACTAGCAGCCATGGAAGAATTCATAAAAGTCAATTCAACAGTGTGCTCTTTCTCCTTGGGAAGGCGTCTTTAATGGATCTCTTTATTTTAAGCCAAGTCGACTAAGAGCTGATCAAGGAAGGTAGACACTTCAGCCACAAATTTTAAGACTAAAGGAGAAGCGACTTGAACGTTAACTTTCCTTAGCATTTCTTTAATCGTAATACCATCAGAGGGATACGCCTCCAAATGGGTGATCAAATCAACATGAAAGAGCATGGTTTTGAGATGATCAAAAACTTCTTATTGAGTCCCAAGAGAAGATATACCTCCAGATGCAGTAGAAGTACCGGAGCCTCTGTCAGTCGAACGATTCCTGGTGTTCACCAAAAGTTTTAAATACCCAAAGGGGCTGGTTATCCTCAGGGCAGAAAATTGTTGGGGTGACATGGTGATGGTCACAATAATCACGTTGGGAGGGGTAGAGATGGTGCCAAAAGAGGTTGGTTTCTGACGAGTCACTTCTTCCATTTGGAAAATATTTTGGTTAGCAGTTGTGGTGACATCAACAGCAACAACATGTTCTGGATCCTCTAAGCCATCACGTCCAATACCCTCCTCCAGGCTATCATTATTAGTGTCATCCTCTAATCCCACACTGATAGGTGTTGTACCCTAATTTTTGGCCCTAAGATTCCTCTATCATCTCATATCAACTCAATCATAACAAGATCACACTAGGGTTTGGTTCTTCTCCATATCTTTAGGTTTGCTCATGAGGAATCACCAAGCACCTTGATTTATATGGTGATCATCTATGTTTTGTGTTGATTAACTTTTAACTAATAAATACAATGGATTTTTTCTTTAATTGATGATATTATAGGTAAGGGCACAACACAATTTCATCAGGTTGATTCATAGGTTCATGAGTTTATTTCCATGCCTTCTTCAACAAAGCTTCATTGAGATTCAAGCTTCATGATCGAAGATAATTTGAAGTAATATCATTACAAGGTCTACTATGATTTATCAGGCCTTAATTTGTCAAAGAAAATCAAAAGATGCAAGAGTTGATTGAAGAAGTTTGACCTAATTGGATAAGTTCTTGATTTCTTGATCACAAGTGTATAACTCCCACAATTATTAATATTTGGAGGTGGTTTTTGTTGCTATGGAATATTATTATCATCCACAACAACTTCCATTCGCATGGCAAGATTTATTGTGCAAGGAAGTTTGTCAAAATTGAAAGGGTCTTCCAAGTTATTTTGGTTCTCTAAGAGTTATGGTTTTGAACTTCTAAGGGCTATATCTTGCTCATCTTTTGGTATTTTTTAGTGATTCCAAATACATGCTTCTCTTTAAAGAGTTATAAACCAATCACTTCAAAATTTTCAAGAAAATTTTATGTGGAAGATGCCTAATGATGAAGAAAGATTACATGTCCTCTAGATACGCCATCAAATTCTCTTATGTGACTTCAAAAAGTCATAACTTGAGAAATATTTATCTCCTTGAGCCCATTCATTTTCCACGATGATCTTAAGGATGTGAACTTCAACTTTTATTTTATGTGCAAAGCTTAAAAATGGATGGAAGGTGCCCTAAGAATGCAAAAGATTATAGGTCATCTCATGAATTTTCACCAATTTTGCAAGACCATAAATTTTTCAATACTTGGTATTTTTGAGTGTTTCAAGTTTCAAAATACTCTTTAAGGAGTCCACTTCAATCTAGAATCAATGATCAAAGCTAAATTTTAAAGAAAGGCCTTGTTTGGAGTCAAAACATTATAGGACATTTTTCTAAGTACAAAAAATCAACATCTTTTTCTCAACTTTGACTCATCAGAACTTTTAGCTCAAGCATCCAAACAATCTCTCTCTTTGTATATTGTAAATATTGTGACCTTATCTTTAAAATGCATCAAGAATCATGCCATAAAACTCCATACATTATGCACACCATAGATTCAAAGTTGGTACCTTGAAACTGAAGTTTTCTCCAAAGTCAAAATTTGAAATCCATAATCCAGCTTCTAAACACCAAATTAGCATGTGTTTTTTATTTAAACATGTTTAACAAAGTTCCAAAAGTTAAAGATCAAAACACAAGAATTAGATGAGTTTTGAGCAAGTTCAACTCACATGTTTTTCATTTTTGGGCTTCACTCGTTTTCCCTCCAAACCTCACTATTTCTTCCAATTCTTTTCACCATTCACTCTTCTATAAATAGAGGGACATATTGCATTAATTTCCTCAAGCTTAGACATCCAAAATCACCCTGTCAAACTCTCTTTATAACTCACAATGTTGCAACTTTGAATTTGGTTTTACAGCCTTCTTTAATCCATTTTCTTTTCTAATTCTTCATCCTTGAACTTCACTGAAGCTAACAGAAGAAGAACCAAGCCTTGAAGCATCCTAAATCATGCTAGCCAAGTCAAGTTTCAGAGCTCTGAATTTGAACTTCAATAGGTAGATTCCTTCATCAATTCTTTCGAATTTTTTTGCTACAATAAAGCTCTCATCACTCTGATATTCGTCACATAATTTGTTTTCAACTGGAAGTGAGTTTTGATCATGAACTTTCAAATCCCTATTCAACTTTTTTCTTTTGGTTTTCTTCAAATTGATTGAGCTATAACTTATATAAATTTTTTGCGAGGGTACAGTTGTCTTCGTCTTGATGAGACGAAGAGAAGGACATTAGTTTGAATCTCGAATTTTACAGTTTGAGGAACTTGGTTTTGAGGTTGGCTGGAGGTTGAAGACGAACATGCTGACGTCTTCAACCAATGAGAATTTGCCACGCATTTTTAAAATCTCTTTTAAATATTTGATCTAGATGTTTATTCACTAATGACCATGATATGCACAACGCGCCAGATCCCTTGGATTTGAATACTAACGCGTTTTGACATTGATCCAATGGTCTATATCTTTTTGATTTATTTTTATTTTCTGATTTTTATACTTTAATTGATTTAAACTTCCAAAATTCATAAAAAATTCATTTCTGACTCAAAAAATCTGAAAAATACTTTGAATTATTTCTGACTTTGTGAATATTTTTTCATATTTTTATTTTCATGTTTGATATTTTTTATAATTTTTTGAATTGTTTGCCTTATTTTAATTGTTTCAAAAATACTTCTTGGCATTTTAAAATTCTAAAAAAAAAATTGTAAAGATCATTTTCTTTATTTCTGACTTTCTGAAATTTTTCTAGAATTTTATTTTGACTTTTATTATTTTTGATATTTTATTCACTTATATGAGTGATTTTAATTAGTTTAAAAATTCTTTTCCGTTTTAAAAAATTATCAAAAAAACTTATAAAAATATTTGAGATTACTTCTGACTTTTCTATGGTCTCTTTTAATTTTTCTTTGATACTTTAAACATAGTTTACTATTTTACCTTTTATTTTCATTTTAAAAAACAATTTAAAAATCATTTTCTTTTTTTATTTTGTTTATTAATTACAATATATTTTTTGAATATATCCTGGCCATGTGATTTTTGATCATGAACTTCATTAATATCATTGGATCTTGTGTGTTAAGTTTAATTCCACCAAAATGGATGAATGATTTTAATGATAGTTTGATTAAAATATTTAATTCAAATATTTTCCCTCCCTCTTCATCTTATCCCTTTTTTACTTGTGCTATATGATGTTAGAGGATGATTTACATATCATATCTCTAAACATATGGTACATAGATTGCTATTGACCGGGCAAAAAATATGTGCGACTTCTATATAAGTCCACTTACGATTGCTTAACATAGCGCTAAATTTTGTCCCGATTCGAGAAATGATCATTCGTGGCCCAAACCTATGTTTGCAAGCCCAAGTATGTTTAATTTGAAACCTTTGATCCAATAACCTTGAGGTCCATTGTAAGGAGGCTTTGGTTTTATCAATCCATTAATGAATCTTCATAAATTTTGGAACTAAGTGAATCATTTAAACATCATTGATCATTCATTATTGCCTTGAGATTTTGAAATGAATAATATACTTGACAAAAAGCAAATGAAACTTGTTGTATAGAGGTTTTGATTTTATAAATCTTCTAATGAGTTTTCAAATGCATGTTTCAAATGCACACAAAGAAAACAAACAACCTAATGTCTCGAGGTAAACCCTAAGAACTCCAGACAAAATAACAATATATTGGCAAGTTTATGATGGAGTTATGGAATTGGACTTAGGAATAGAGACCTTGACCTACCTTGAGACCCTTGTGGAATATATTGTTATTTTGTCTGGAGTTCTTAGAATTTACCTCGAGACATTAGGTTGTTTGTTTTCTTTGTGTGCAGGTTATTCTGATTATATGCTTTTCCCATGATTGGGAATTCATCTGTACGCAGCTGTTACTCTGCCAAATTTTTGTGAAGACTTAATACATTTGAAGTTGGTGTTCTTAAGAGGTTTTATATCTTTTCTTGTATGGTTTCAATCCAAAGGATGAGAGTTCTACATTGACTCATTATGTCAAATGATGGCTTCTTATTGGTTAGATGGTTATTTTCCATAACTTTTACCTTATGCTTTCGGATAGTCCCTTCATCTCCTCCCATCTTCTTTAATTCCAAAATCTTCTCCCTCATTTTCAAAACTATTCTTTTTTGCTAAACTTGAAATGCTTTCTCAAAAAACTTGGACTTAGGTCCATGCATTTTCAAAAATACTTTCTTAATCAAACCTTAATCAACTTAATGATACTTTGACATTTTTGTGAGAAGACTAAAAGTCAATCAATCTCATCCAAACCATTTTGCCACTTTCGCTTTTTACCTTAAAATATTTTCACAAAAGATTAGACTCTTATCAAATCCTTGTAGCGATACAAACTACTATACTTCTATGATATATAGTGAAGCAAGATATTTTCCACTTGGGTGTTGAGCGAGGTTTTGTTGATTTTTAAGTCCAAGCCATATCTTCCACTTTGAGATGATGCAAATTCTCCTTTCTCATAATTGTGGGTAGTAAGTATGCTCTTCCACTCGGATAAGACGATGATGTCCTGTCTCTAAAAATTAACCAACACACTTGTGTTTTAAAATTTTTTTAAAGTGAACTATGAGTACCCTGATGCCCTATTGCACGGAAGGTGGTACGTAGGTGTTGTACCCCAAAATTTTCCCTCCCTTTTTTTCACAAGAAATCACAACTTCAGGGTTTTCCCTGATTTTTCAAATTGGCTCAAGAATCGGTCGAACAGACTTTTCTTTATCAAGTAAATCCAGAATTAGGGTTTCCACTTATTTTGTTGAGATTGGCTCAGGAATTAATCAGGCAAACTTTTCTTTGACAGTAATCCAGGATTAGGGTTTGCGCACGCATTTCTCAGAAGAAATTGAATCCACAATAATTCAATTGATTGTTACATTATTTTTACGCTTGTTCCAGATTACCGGTTGTTTCTCAAAACATAAATATCTAGGATAGGAGCTGAGGCTTTGTTTGAAACTTTGAGGCATTGGTTTGATCAGTGGAGTGAAAAGTGTATGGAATGCTTGTTTGTTTAACTGTACAAAGCATGGTTAATTGGAGTGCCAGGCGTATTGTGATTGATGCGAGATTGCGAGACGGCAAAGTTTGTTGATTATTTATTTCATCTAGATTAAAGTTATTGAGATGCATTTCCAGATGTTTTAATTTAAGAGACTTAAATAATTAAATAGACAGTACAAGGAAAGATTGGAATATTTGACAGTAGAAAATTCTTATTTGACAAAGACTTTTTATTTATTTATTTCAAATATTGTTACAAATTTTATTCAAATATTGTAAATTTATAATTTACAGTGTTTACAATAATATTTATTACAATAAATGAAAAGAAAATAAATCTAAAGCCTAAATCTCTTGAAATCTTTGATCTTTACTGCATTCTCCATTATTCAACTGGTACTTACCTGCAAAGGACAAAAGAAAAAGGAAATCAGTGCAATTAACTGAAGAGCATTTTTAAGCAGATAAATAAAAAAGTCATCATTAAAGCTTGTTTGCCGGAATCAGATTGTTATTGGGTTCATCATGTTTTACTTGTTCTCTTTGCAAATCACAAGAAGATTTCTCTTCTTGGTTCACAAAGAGGAAAGTAAAAATAATTTACAAGCATACAATTAATTCAAAATGCAAAGATATAAGGCAGCAAGACAAAGCAAACTGAATTCCCAAACTGCATTAGTCAATTAAGTCAGCATGAGCAAGCATGGCAAGCTAACTACAAATGCAAACTAATGTCAAACTAAGTTACCAAGCTGTCAAAGCAGAAAAGCTGTCCAAGAAAGTACACAAGCTGTCAAAGAAAGAACAATGCAGAAAATATGGAAAGAAAGTACAACAATGCAGAAGAAGAACCAAGTTACAAGCAAGCAGGCTTGTCAAATTCATCATCATATTCTGGCCAACAAGCTTTTCATAAAAAAGATAATAAGCAATTTAAAAATGCTTTTATGGAGAGAGAAATAGAGAACCAGAAAAAGGTTTGTAGTTTTGGCAGGCTGTACAAAGCATTGAGAAAGCAAATAAATATAACAGTCTAACAGTTCAAGAGGAGAGGATAGAGAAAAATATTGCATAACCTCAAAACTTGCAAGCAAAACTCCACAACCTGAACTTACAAAAAACTGCAAGTTACAAGCCTGCATAACCTACAGGCCTGTTTCAAAAAACTAGAACTCACAAGCCTTCAAGCCTGCTTTCAAAACCAAAAAACCTGTAAAACTGCATCTAAAACTGGCCTCCAAAAGACCAACCTGTTTTAAACTGCATAAACTGCTAAACCTGTTCAAAAGTCCAAACTGCCTCACAAAAACAGCAAGCCTGCCTTCTCCACACAACAAACTTCCCAACCTATAAACAACAAACTGGCATGAACATCAAGCAAGCCAAAGCTTGCAGTCCTGCATTACCAGTCTGCAAAACTACTCAAGCCTGCATTACAAGTACTCGGGCCCAACTACAAGCTCAAACAACAAAAAAACCTGCATGTAAAACTTACAACCCCAAAACATGCAAATCAACACTACAAGTCTGCAAAACCATTCAAACTTGTCAAAACTGAAAACACACAGGCCAAAACTCAAACCTGCAAAACTCAAAACCATTCAAACCTATCCAAATTGCCTAGCCTGTAAGCCTGCAAACTCACAAACTTACAGCCTGCAACTCAAACAAATCCAAACAAGTCAACTAACAACCTCATCTTCAATAAGAGAAAGGAAGAACTTGCAGAACAAGCAAAACAACAATATTGACTTTCAGGTTCACCATCACAAAACATCAGCAAATTCAAATCCAAGCTAACAACAAGCCATATTTCAGAATACATATGTTCATCATCAAATAAACAGGGCCTACAAAGAGGAAGAGTTTAGAAGCAAGCAATATCTCAGAAAATCATCATCATTGACAAAACCAAAGAGAGGAAAAGTGTAGAAGCAAAAGAACAAACAAGTTCATCATTATCATGCGTCATCAGCTCAAATCAGAACAACAAACAAGCAATAAGTCTCAGAAAATCTTCATCATCAACGAAAGTTCAACTCAGAAGCATAGTTTTCAGAAAACATCATCATTAAATGATTCAAAAAGAAGTTAAAGATACAGAAATACCAGGAGCCCAAAGCAATCTTCACGCTCCTCCCTCCGCTCCGGCCACCAAGGAGGCGCCACCAAGCCCTTTCCCTCTCTCCTTTAGTTTACAGAAGCAAAACGCCAAAGGTATAGTCTTTTCCTCTCATCTATCGTTGTATCTCACACACCAAAACATCAAAGATTAAGATTTGCAAAATGATAAGCATGCAAGAACCAAATTTTGAAACTGTAAAAAACCTAAACAAAGATAAAATTCATACAGTCCAAGCATAGCCAACATGGATCGCCGTGAGGACGAGAGAGATGGGAGGCAACGCTCCGGCGGCTAGGGCGTGAAGGAATCAGTTGTCCATGGTTGAGAACGAGGAAGAGAGAACGAAGAAGACGAGAGGAGCGGCGCCGTTGTAACAAATTGCCAAACCCTAATTTCTAAAACAAATGAATTAACCCTAAAAATTTGTTAAGCATCACATGGGCCTTCGCCCAACAAAACCCCAGAGCCCACAATATTTCTGGCTAGTGCATACCCCCCATATTCCCTTTAGTTTCTTTGTTTTCTTTCTTTTTGTACCATTTTGGGCCATCCAAAAAACATATGCTTAAGCCCATTTTTTTTATTTCTTTAAACTAACACTCTTTCATTGATTTTCTTTCCAAATGATTTCCTTTTTGTTTTTTTTTTGTTAATATTAAGGAACAATTAATAACTTAATTTTCATTTTGATTTTTTTTCTTTTCTCATTATAATTTTCTTTAAATGATTGTTTTCATTTAATAAATACAAGAATGATAGAGGCATTAATTCAAATTATTTTCTTTCTTTAAAAACTTTTTCTTCACAAAAAAATAATAATAAATACTTAATTCTTTAATTAGGTTAGTTTTTATTTGAGCATTTGTAAATGAATATACACATCTCATATTTCTTTGATTTTCATTGTCTTATACCTTGTTATAATTCTACGTTGAAAATGCGATAGTTCGATTTGGTTGTAACATATACTTGGACGTTACTATTCTGATAAGACTCATCCCCATTTGTAAACATTTGTACCCCCATCCCCGGATACTTATTTGTAATAACTTAGACTTTAAATTCCCGCAATTTATCGTTTTCAATATACTGTATAGTAATTAGGGTTTGTATGCAAAGATTCAAAATCAATCGCTAGATGACCTAATACCAGATAAATGCATGAAAAACAAACACAATGCACACTTGCACCCCTAGGGTTACAATCCACTTGTTGATTTCAAAAATGGGCCATGGTTGCATGTTAAGTACTTTGGCAAAACAAAAACAAAACAAAAGATCATAGTCCCTCGATGACGCTATCTGAGTTGCCTAAACAAAATGATCAAGTCCCTTAAGAAAATTGCCAAAAATACTTTACACAATTGCTATCATGGTCTATACGATGACCCGCGCCTGTCCCGTTTAACATCCTAACACAAGGTTATTCACCAAATACAATGGTGAAACAACACTGTTAAAAGGGTTAAAAACATAAGATTAATCATTGAGTAAAATAGGGTAGACAACTCTTAGTTACTTGATCAAAAAGCTTGCAAAACATCCTTGCCATTTTCAAACACACTTCACAACACAAATTCAAAACAATTTCAAAAAAACTTTCAAAACATTGAAATATCTTTTCAAAAAGACACACACCTTTGTATATATTCAAACAAGAATCATTACAAAGGTTGCCTAGACAAGGCATTCTTTTCAAAACAATTTCAAAACCACACACACAAAGCACCATTTTAAACAAATTGAAAAGCAAAGGCAAGTGATCTAAAACAAGTAACTAAGAGCCCATGGATAACCATGGATGAAAAGGGTGCTAGCACCATCCCTTTTCATAATCTACTCCCCGAACCCAAGAAAACATCTCAAAGGTCTTTCCTGTGCTTTTTGACCTTTTCTTTGGATAAAATAAAAAGTCGGTGGCGACTCTTGCTAAACCGAACAAGTGTGAAAACAAACGCAAAATCCAAAGTCAGTTCTCCCACCGTATCACAGAACTGGCGACTCTGCTGGGGACAAATTATAAAAGTGGGGTTACCTTAGGGCTTTTAGACCACCTTTACATGCTTACCTTGATTGCTTTGATTGCTTTACTTTTTGGGTTCCTTGTTTGGGTTTGTTTTAAGTTCTACACCCGGATTTGGGGGACACCTATTAGGTAAGTAGCAATAAACTGTGAGGGAACTGTGCGGGGTATACCGACATGGTTGAAGAAGTATCTACGTTAGTGTGACATATTTGTGGGTACCGGTAGCCTTTGAGTTAATCAAAGAGAATACGGGGCTGCTGAGTGATGTCGTGAAGCACTAATGAACTCTTAGAACCTTACTTGATCATCTTGGCCTTATTAGGGGTAGTGAGATGACCGGCTTTGGTGCATTCTAAAGTTGGTAGATACTCTATACCACACTCATTGAGGATTGTTTTCTTGGAATATTTCGGTCGCCAGTAAAGTGGCTAAACTGAAACCATGAACACAGAAAATAATCCAGTGATATTGAGCTCCTTAGAACCCGGTTTCTATTTTAGGACAGGTTGAGCCAACTAACTTCAAGAGGGTACTTACCTATGAACCACATGCAAGCCTAAACTTAAGGACTTGTTTGCTTTGTGTGAATGTGATTATCTGTATATACACTTGCTTACTTTTGCATACCTGTACATAACATCATAACATCATACCATAGCATTTTCAATAACCATTTCGAGGATCTCGAGGGTCTTTGATGCAGGGTCACGTTGAACCAGACGTCTACCAAAGGGCGAGAGGATTTTCCTCTAAAACAAACGCCGTTAAAGATCAAGTGCAACAACTTGAATCAGGGGCTATGATCCACTTGACATGGTGAGCTTGATTCTCGTGGAAAGACATCCACCGATACAAAGTTCTCCAATCAAAGATGTTGATCAAAGTTCAACCTCTAACATTTTCTTGTGTTTACCCTGAGAGATCCTTGAAAACATGCATCCACATATCATGCATTGTATCATAACAGGTTTTCCTTTTAAGGTTTCCTTATTCTCCTACTGTTTATTTCAGTAGAGATGGCTCTAGAGAGGACTGTCAAAGATATCCAGGATCAAAATGCTCAACTTCAAGAAATGTTCTTGAACCTGTCCCAGGGGCAAGAAGAAGTGAAAGCTCTCCTCACAAGGGGCATGGTCCTATGGAATTCAGGCAGTGTCAGGAATGATCAGTTGGAAGAACTACAGATTGAGCTGGCAACAATGAAGATCCAGATGATAGGACAACTGGTGGGTCAGATGGCTCTCATTCAAGACCTGGCTCAAAGACAAGAAGAGCTCAGGGTTCTCGTCAACAAACTGCTTCGAGACAACCAAGTGGGGCAAACATCTAGGGTTGAAGATCGAGTCATCATTCAACCTCCTTTGAGACATGAAGATAAGGGAAAGGCTCCCCAACTTGCTTTAGGGTCACAAGCCCAGCAACAACCTCGCCAGCATCAACGGGGTAATCGACGTAAGAAGGATACGTCTAGAAGACATTTCTCTGAAATTGACATACCATCATCTCTAATACTGAAACGCCTGTTGGAGGTCAATCTGATTGCTTTAAAGGATCCTATTCGGAAGCCCAATACCTCTACTCCTAGCTATCACCCCGGCGCATTTTGTGTATACCACTCCCATAGTCCTGGACATGACACCGATGACTGTTGGGCTTTGAAAAACAAGATCCAAGACTTGATTGACGAAGGAGTGCTGGAATTCATGCCGGATGGCGAGATGAAAATCTTCCGCTAAGGGTTCTCCACCTGAATTGACAAAGATCGAACTAAGAGACTTTTGTTTCATTTGAATTTTCAAGTTGTAATTTCTTTTGTTATTCAAACAATTATCTGTTGATGTCAAACTCTGTTTCATTAATGCATTGCATATGTTTGTCTTGAATTCATCCATTCGTTTTCACTATTCTTGAACTATGCTTTCTAATTTCTTTATGACATTTAACTCTTGCAAAATCTACAAGCCTTTAGAGGGAGGATGACGAAACAATACTATAATCTCATACAGTATGCTTTTGAACAGACCTTGCTGACGATGTACAGGCGTTTCTTTCAAACCCTAAACACTGGAGTTATAAGGAAGATAATCCCTAGTCAACCCCCTTCGAGCCAAAGAAGTAGAAGTTTTCTGTTTTAAACACAAATTGAAACCTTTGATTAAAACCTGGGGCATGGTAGTCTCTCAGTTAATTCAAAAGATGCGCATTGAAGTCGCAAACTCTCAGCTCATAATACAACGAATGACATCAAAAACATTCCTTTGGACCCAAAAGACAGTGATGGTTCCTTATCTCATAGGCAGTTATTACCTCTCAAAAGAGAAAAGCCCATTGAGCCAAAACCTACAAAGGAGGCTTAAGAAAGCTGGGGCATCCCGCTGACTGTAATCTCGAAAACAGGAACAGTCAGGCAAAAGTTAGGGATATTAAATCAAAAGAATGAGGTCACTACAAATCCTCAACAAACATGAAAAATGTTGCAAATAAAAAATGAAATGATGACTGTCTTCCAATAAAATTCAGCTTGTGTGAACCATCACCAAAACATCATTCCAAACTCGAATAAAGTTCGACGCACAATTAACTGAGTATAGGATTGAAGGACATCATGAAGAGAGGGTGGGTACAAATTTACTTTGAGCCTTTATCCTTTGTTTCTTAAACCGTGAACCAAGCCACGTTACAACCCTTCGAAAGTCCGAATTGAAGCATTGGTTAGTTCGAAATTATACTGTTACAAAAGGTATCCTGACTCCTGTAAGGCTTTGCTCTAAATCTTGTGTTGAATTTGTCTTATAAAAAGTTTTCTGCTAAAAAAACGCATTTTTCAAAACTTCGAGACAAGCATAAACTTTGCATTATTTGAATATCGTTGTTTGCACATATTTATTTGTTTGACAGCGAAGAAATTCACAACAGTGAATGTTCAGAGAAACAAAAGCTCTCTCGGTAAGTAAAATCACTTCAAGTGGGATGACACTCCCGTTGCAAAAATCTCCCATCAACAGAAAGGGGGACTTGGTATGGTATTGTCCAGTAAACTTGGGGCAGTCCAGTCAAGATTTCAACAAATCTTTCAAAGTTCAGTAAACCTGGGGAAGTCCAGTCAAGATTTCAAGAAACCTCTCAATTGCAGGTTAACCTGGGGAAAGTCTCCCTCACCATCACTTGGGGAATTTAAATGTCAATCTCATCCAAGGGTTACGCACAGTCCAAGTTTCCTGGCAGTGCCACAAGCACTTGATACTAGGGGAAGTGACGAATCTCTCCAAAGTCCTTCTGAAAAGAAATTCAAGCGTCCTCGAGAAGTTTATCACCTCTCTAGCAGACCAGCAGTCGTGGGTTTATTTCCCCAACATTTGTCAAGGATTTATTCTCCAAAAAAAAAATTACATTTCAATAACATTCATAACATACTCAGATCGGTCGTCAAAGATTCCTTCATCACCGGCTGGAAGTTACGGTCGTCATCAAAAATTCCTTCATCACCTGTTGGAATTCACAGTCGTTAAAAATTTCCTTCATCACCCGCTGGAAGTTACGGTCGTCATCAAAGATTCCTTCATCACCTGTTGGAAGTTACAGTCATCAAAGGTTCCTTCATCACCTGTTGGAAGTTACAGCCACCAACATAATAACGGACAACTAAAGCTCCTAAAAATCTGTTTCTCTCAAGATGAAGATTCTCATCCTTAAAACCTCAAGAGATTGGTATACTCCCAAGCTCCTGATACCCACCAACAGAATAACGGACAACTGAAGCTCCTAAAAATATGTTTCTCTCAAGAATGAAGATTCTCATCCTTGAAACCTCAGAAGATTGGTATACTCCCAACTTCCTGACCCTTAACAGAATGAAGATTCTCATCCTTGAAACCTCAGAAGATTGGTATACTCCCAAGCTCCTGATACCATTAACAGAATGAAGACTCTCATCCTTGAAACCTCAGAAGGTTGGTATACTCCCAACTTCCTGACCCTTAACAGAATGAAGATTCTCATCCTTGAAACCTCAGAAGATTGGTATACTCCCAAGCTCCTGATACCGTTAACAGAATGAATATTCTCATCCTTGAAACCTCAGAAGATTGGTATACTCCCAACTTCCTGACCCTTAACAGAATGAAGATTCTCATCCTTGAAACCTCAGAAGATTGGTATACTCCCAACTTCCTGACCCTTAACAGAATGAAGATTCTCATCCTTGAAACCTCAGAAGATTGGTATACTCGCAAGCTCCTGATACCGTTAACATAATGAAGATTCTCATTCTCAAAGTGGTATACAATTCAACTTCCTGATTTTCCCCGACAGAATGAAGATTCTCATTCTCAAAGTGGTATACAATTCAACTTCCTGATATTCCCGACAGAATGAAGATTCTCATTCTCAAAGTGGCGTACGACTTGACTTCTGAACTTCCTACAAACAGGGGTAAGCCCCTCCAACAGGATAGCTACTTTTCAACAGTATGGCTACTCCCCACAGAGTTTCTTATTCCCCAACAAAACCAAGATTCTCATCCTTGATTCTCCAAAGTTTTCTTTACTCTCAGTTTGAATTTGTCAGAATTTCAAATCCCCTGCAGATCGAAGATTCTCGTTCTTGTCTCCTCAACACTAATCCCCCAAGCAGAATGAAGACTCTCATTCTCAAATTCCTCACAGATTTTTTCAGATACTCCCCGACGAAGATCTCCTCAAAGAAGGAATCCCCAGTAGATTGGCATACAACCCAAACTCTTGATTTCCCCAACAGTGGTCCCAGGACTTCTCATTTTCAACGATCAAAGGATTTTCAATCCCCAGCAGCAGTCAAGGGTTTATTTTCCCCGACAGCAGTCAAAGATTTCACTATCTCCAGTTGTCAAGGATTTATTTTCCTCAGCAAGACAGCTACTCAGCCTACATGCACATCCATTACATCCATATATCATAAACATTGATGAAATACAGTTCATTGCATCATACATATCATGCAACATGACTTTATGTTTTAGCTAACATTTTACCCTTTTCAGGATAAGATTAAAAGGCTATCGTTAACAATTAGTCAAATACAGTACATATATACCCCAGACACGGCGATCATTCTACTACTCATTCAGACTTCAGAAATCCGATACAGACTAGATATGCTCCAGACACGGCGACCATTCTATCTCTCATTCAGATTCAACTATCAACTTCAAGTTCAGATATGCTCCAAACACGGATGCCATTCTGATCATTACACCAGCAGGTTGATTCTCCCCAGTGCAGTCGCCACGAAAGTCATTATGCTACTTATACAGATCTCAATCATAGTTACAGTTTCAGATATACTCCAGACACGGAAGTCATTCTACTACTTATACAGATCTCAATCACAATTACAGTTTCAGATATACTCTAGACACGGAAGTCATTCTGCTACTTATACAGAGCTCAATCACAGTTATAGTCTCAGATATGCTCCAGACACGGAAGTCATTCTGCTACTCATACAAACTTCGAGACTTCTGAAAACAGTTTACGGATTCTCCAAACACGGATGTTAATCTATCGCTTGTTCAGACTCAACTTCTGAAAACAGTTTACGGATTCTCCAAACACGGATGTTAATCTATCGCTTGTTCAGACTCAACTTCTGAAAACAGTTTATGGATTCTCCAAACATGGATGTTAATATATCGCTTGTTCAGATTCAACTTCTGAAAACAGTTTACGGATGCTTCCCAACATGGATGTCAATCTGTTGCCTATTCAGACCACCATCTCAGAGACGTTCCAAACATGGATACCTTTCTGATACTCACCCACTCACCCACAACATACAAATTCAACAAACATTCTTGGATGGCATCTTTAAGCCCATCTCCGACAAGATTCTGTCACATCCCCAAATGGCATCTTTAAGCCCATTCCCTCAACTATGCTTTGACGAGTGCAAATTTTTGGGCACTCTAGTGTCCAATCATCTTTTACCTTCGAGTCGCGAACGACAAAATTGCCAATCTAACTCTTCAGGTTCAAGAAGATTGAACAGGGGCAACTATTGTACCCAAAAATTTTCCCTCCCTTTTTTCACAAGAAATCACAACTTCAGGGTTTTCCCTGATTTTTCAAATTGGCTCAAGAATCGGTCAAACAGACTTTTCTTTATCAAGTAAATCCAGAATTAGGGTTTCCACTGATTTTGTTGAGATTGGCTCAGGAATTGATCAGGCAGACTTTTCTTATACAGTAATCCAGGATTAGGGTTTGCGCACGCATTTCTCAGAAGAAATTGAATCCACAATAATTCAATTGACTGTTACATTATTTTTACGCTTGTTCCAGATTACCGGTTGTTTCTCAAAACCTAAATATCTGGGATCGGAGCTGAGGCTTTGTTTGAAACTTTGAGGCATTGGTTTGATTAGTGGAGTGAAAAGTGTATGGAATGCTTGTTTGTTTAACTGTACAAAGCATGGTTAATTGGAGTGCCAGGCGTATTGTGATTAATGCGAGATTGCGAGACGTCAAAGTTTGTTGATTATTTATTTCATCTGGATTAAAGTTATAGGGATGCATTTCCAGTTGTTTTAATTTAAGAGACTTAAATAATTAAATAGACAGTACAAGGAAAGATTGGAATATTTGACAGTAGAAAATTCTTATTTGACAAAGACTTTTTATTTATTTATTTCAAATATTGTTACAAATTTTATTCGAATATTGTAAATTTATAATTTACAGTGTTTACAATAATATTTATTACAATAAATGAAAAGAAAATAAATCTAAAGCCAAAATCTCTTGAAATCTTTGATCTTTACTGCGTCCTCCATTATTCAACTGGTACTTACCTGCAAAGGACATAAGAAAAAGGAAATGAGTGCAATTAACTGAAGAGCATTTTTAAGCAGATAAATAAAAAAAGTCATCATTAAAGCTTGTTGGCCGAAATCAGATTGTTATTGGGTTCATCATGTTTTACTTGTTCTCTTTGCAAATCACAATAAGATTTCTCTTCTTGGTTCACAAAGAGGAAAGTAAAAATAATTTGCAAGCATACAATTAATTCAAAATGCAAAGATATAAGGCAGCAAGACAAAGAAAACTGAATTCCCAAACTGCATTAGTCAACTAAGTCAACATGAGAAAGCATGGCAAGCTAACTACAAATGCAAACTCATGTCAAACTAAGTTACCAAGCTGTCAAAGCAGAAAAGCTGTCCAAGAAAGTACACAAGCTGTCAAAGAAAGAACAATGCAGAAAATATGGAAAAAAAGTACAACAATGCAGAAGAAGAACCAAGTTACAAGCAAGCAGGCTTGTCAAATTCATCATCATATTCTGGCCAACAAGATTTTCAGAAAAAAGATAATAAGTAATTTAAAAATGCTTTTATGGAGAGAGAAAGAGAGAACCAAAAAAAGGTTTGCAGTTTTGGCAGGCTGTACAAAGCAGTGAGAAAGCAAATAAATATAACGGTCTAACAGTTCAAGAGGAGGGGATAGAGAAAAATATTGCATAACCTCCAAACTTGCAAGCCAAACTCCACAGCCTGAACTTTCAAAAAACTGCAAGTTACAAGCCTGCATAACCTACAGGCCTATTTCAAAAAACCAGAACTCACAAGCCTTCAAGCCTGCTTTCAAAACCAAAAAACCTGTAAAACTACATCTAAAATTTGCCTCCAAAGGACCAACCTATTTTAAACTGCATAAACTGCTAAACCTGTTTAAAAGTCCAATCTGCCTCACAAAAACAGCAAGCATACCTTGCAGTCCTGCATTACTAGTCTGCAAAACTACTCAAGCCTGCATTACAAGTACTCAGGCCCAACTACAAGCTCAAACAACAAAAAAACCTGCAAGTAAAACTTACAAACCCAAAACTTGCAAATCAACACTACAAGTCTGCAAAACCATTCAAACTTGTCAAAACTGAAAACACACAGGCCAAAACTCAAACCTGCAAAACTCAAATCCATTCAAACCTATCCAAACTCCCTAGCCTGTAAGCCTGTAAACTCACAAACTTACAGCCTGCAACTCAAACAAATCCAAACAAGTCAACTAACAACCTCATCTCTAACAAGATAAAGGAAGAATTTGCAGAACAAGCAAAACAACAATACTGACTTTCAGGTTCACCATCACAAAACATCAGCAAATTCAAATCCAAGCTAACAACAAGCCATATTTCAGAATACATATGTTCATCATCAAATAAACAGAGCCCACAAAGAGGAAGAGTTTAGAAGCAAGCAATATCTCAGAAAATCATCATCATTGACAAAACCAAAGAGAGGAAAAGTGTAGAAGCAAAAGAACAAACAAGTTTATCATTATCAAGCGTCATCAGCTCAAATCAGAACAACAAACAAGCAATAAGTCTTAGAAAATCTTCATCATCAACGAAAGTTCAACTCAGAAGCATAGTTTTCAGAAAACATCATCATTAAACGATTCAAAAAGAAGTTAAAGATACAGAAATACCAGGAGCCCAAAGCAATCATCACGCTCCTCCCTCCGCTCCGGCCACATAGGAGGAGCAACCAAGCCCTTTCCCTCTCTCCTTCAGTTTACAGAAGCAAAACACCAAAGGTATAGTCTTTTCCTCTCAAACTCTCGCTGTATCTCACACACAAAAACATCAAAGATTAAGCTTTGCAAAATGATAAGCATGCAAGAACCAAATGTTGAAACTGTAAAAAACCTAAACAAAGATAAAATTCATACCGTCCAAGCATAGCCAACATGGATCGCCGTGAGGACGAGAGAGATAGGAGGCAATGCTCCGGCGGCTAGGGCGTGAAGGAATCAGTTGTCCATGGTTGAGAACGAGGAAGAGAGAACGAAGAAGACGAGAGGAGCGGCGCCGTTGTAACAAATTGCCAAACCCTAATTTCTAAAACAAATGAATTAACCCTAAAAATTTGTTAAGCATCACATGGGCCTTCGCCCAACAAAACCCCTGAGCCCACAATATTTCTGGCTAGTGCTTACCCCCCATCTTCCCTTTAGTTTCTTTGTTTTCTTTCTTTTTGTACCATTTTGGGCCATCCAAAAAACATATGCTTAAGCCCATTTTTTTTTATTTCTTTAAACTAACACTCTTTCATTGATTTTCTTTCCAAATGATTTCCTTTTTGTTTTTTTTTTGTTAATATTAAGGAACAATTAATAACTTAATTTTCATTTTGATTTTTTTTCTTTTCTCAATATAATTTTCTTTAAATGATTTTTTTCATTTAATAAAAACAAGAATGATAGAGGCATTAATTCAAATTATTTTCTTTCTTTAAAAACTTTTTCTTCACAAAAAAATAAATAAATACTTAAGTCTTTAATTAGGTTAATTTTTATTTGAGCATTTGTAAATGAATATACACATCTCATATTTCTTTGATTTTCATTATCTTATACCTTGTTATAATTCTACGTTGAAAATGCGACAGTTCGATTTGGTTGTAACATATACTTGGACATTACTATTCTGATAAGACTCATCCCCATTTGTAAACATTTGTACCCCCATCCCCGAATACTTATTTGTAATAACTTAGACTTTAAATTCCCGCAATTTATCACTTTCAATATACTGTATAGTAATTAGGGTTTGTATGCAAAGATTCAAAATCAATCGCTAGATGACCTAATACAAGATAAATGCATGAAAAACAAACACAGGTCACACTTGCACCCCTAGGGTTACAATCCACTTCTTGCTTTCAAAAATGGGCCATGGTTGCATGTAAAGTGAAGATGTGAAAAACACAAGAAGGGGGGTTGAATTGTAAAACTTAAATCAAATGCTTAGACAACACTGTATTTTTATCCTGGTTCGTTTGATCTCAAACTACTCCAATCCACCCGTCAAGGTGATTGCGCCTCTCTCCAACGAGGTCTTAATCCACTATATTCAAAGGATTACACAGCTTCTTTAACAACTGTTAAAGCCTTCTTGAGTATAACCACAAACCGGTTTATCTCAAGGAAATCTCCTACAGATAATTGAACAAGAATGTGTTTAACGTTTTCTAATAAAACAATATATCATAACTGTGATAATACATAATTTTAGCTTGGAGTGAATTGAATTTGCTAAAGCGTTTGAGTAAGCGTGGTTTGAAAGCTTAGCAAAATGTATGAGTGCATGCGTGCGTCTTTTCTCACGGATACTTGTTTATATAGCCAAGGCAAAGATACGTTGTCCATAAAGCCATTTCAATGATAATAACGCACTTTCCTATTTGAGAAGATCTTGTATTGAAGAGAGCCGTTAGCATTTAATCTGTCTTGAATACTTAGTAACGCTTCAGAGTCTTCTTTGCTTTAACTTATGCTGACGCTTCTGAGTGCTGATGACTTGGTAAAGATCTTTGATCAGAGTCAGAGTGTATATGTTTATGCGTAGATTCTGGTCATCAAGCTTCAGCGTATGATCTGGTAGCTTCAGCGTGTAGCACATGTTACTGATCTTCTGATGCTGACATATTACTGATCTTCTGATGCTGATGATGATTCCATCAGAACTTCTGTATAAACAAGACATAATTTTAAGAAGCATATTTGTCTTATATATAAATCTTACAATTTATTTATTCTTTGTATTTTGTTATCATCAAAACTCTAATTAAGGGTTGTAGAATCAAACTATGTTCTAACAATCTCCCCCTTTTTTATGATGACAAAAACCAGATTTTTTCAATTAAAAAATAAAGAATAAAAAGTATAGAATTAAGAAGAGAAAACTCCCCCTGAGTTGATTACTTCCCTTTAATTCCATGAGTCTTTGAGCATCAGAACTTTACTGTATCTTTCCTCAGAGTTTTGTACCTGTTCAAGCTTTTCAGAAGAGAAACAAATTTAAGTAGATCAGAATGTTTGAGACTTATGTCTCATTAATCCGTTATTGAAAAATATAATTATTTCTCCCCCTTTTTGTCAGTTATCAAAAAGAACAAATAATCAGAGCCAAAATGCATTTATATTAAAAAACCAGAAGCAATGGTAAGTTCAAAACAATGTAAAAATATTACAGATAGACATGTTTTAAAAACTAGGAATTTCTAAGAAGGAGGAGGAAGACGTGTGAACAGATCCTCCAACATGCTCTTGATCTGGGTGTTGGTTTCCTGTTGCTGGGTTAACATGCTTGCTATTGCATCAATTTTGTTGTCCTGTTTATCCATTATTTCCTTCATCAGCATATCAGATCTTTTCAGGTCTTCTATAGTCTGCCTGTCAAGGGAGGAAGCTTGATGATCTTCAGAAACAGGATGCTTCTCAGATCTTTCTGCAATATCTTCTTTTTGACCCAGTGCTTCAGCAGGAACCATCTGCTCTTGAGTATCAGGTTGAACTTTGGATGTTGGACGATATTCAAACCAGGGAGCATTGTCCAGAGGGAGAACTTCTTCCTTAAGCAGCTTGCTCAGAATTGGACCTTCAATTTCTTTCAGCAGATTGCTGAAGTTCTGTTGAGCTTGTCTGTAGCTCTGTTCTTGCAACTTATAAGTTTCAGAGCATACCCATCTTCTGAACATTATCCAAAGGTAGTCTGATGCAGCAGGATCAACCAGCTCAAGACTAGCTTGTTTCAGAGAAGTGATCCACTTTTGTACTTCTGTTTCAAATGTCAATAAGCTGGTACCAACATCTGGATGTTTTGGTTTTGAGATAGCTGTTTTGTGGGTTATGGCAGCAAGACGTTCAAAAACTGTTAAGTCAATGACAATCTTGATGTTGTCTTTTGGATTGTTCTTTGGTGAGGGAGTGGGAGAGTCAAGAATTATTATTGGACTTGATGGGGAGTTTGGTGGAGTTGATTCTGGTGAAGAGGGAAGTTGGGGAATATTCACAATGGTACCAAGGGGCATACGAATGGCCTGAGGTTTTGTGATTCCAGGAATGGAAATGGTGTCAGAATCAACAGTTTGGTTTGATTGCTCGTTATGAGGTTCTAGTTCACAGGATTCAGAAGGTTAAGCCTCAGAAGTTTGAACTTCTGGGTGAGATAGTTCAGGTTATGGAGAAGGTGGATGAATTTCTGGTTGAGGAGATGGAGGTAGTGGTATTTCTGGTAGTGGAGAGAGGGGAATTTCTGGTTGTGGTGAAGGGGAATTTCTGGTTGTGCTTCTATGGTGGTTTCAGGGTTTGGATTTTCTGGCATGGGAGCAGAAGTATGTTAGTCTATATCAGATAGAACTTTTGCAAGTTCTTGTTGGGTTGCTTCAATATTTGGATTTTGAGGTTGGGAGCGAGATCTTCTAAGAGTTAAGGATTCAGAGGGGTCAAAATCAATGTCAAAGTCATCAAAAGTTTATGGTGTGGGGTTTTCAGATTGAGTGGGAATTGGTATAGATGTTGATACAAGAATTGAATCTAAAACAGTTACAGAAGAAGGATTACCTCTCTTTTTAGGAGTCTGCTGGGATGATCCTTCTGCTACAGCTTTCCTTTTCTTAGTTTTCTTCAGCACAACTTCTGGAGCCTTCTGCTGCAGATCCTGGATGTTCAAATTTGGTGTTGTACCATCAGCCTTGCAAGCATCCAGATATCTGACTATTATATCTGGTTTAGAATCAATTTCTGAGAACAGAGGAAAGTTATCCAGAGGAACTCTTCTGCTGGAGAATGTTGCAAAAGGAGTGACGTTGGGTTCCTTCTTGATGTTCTCAATGAACTTCATTTTCTTCAGATTCTTTGCATTCAGCTGTTTGCCAACAGTAGCTTCCAAAGAGTTGATTTCCTGAGACTCTGTAAGATGATCAAATAGCTTATTCTCTGTTAGAATATCTGATATAAGTCTTCCTAGGGGTATCCAGTCCCTTTTTGTTTGCTCCTTTTCTCTTGTTTCCTTAACACTGGTCTTGAGATGGTTAAACAGCAGATGAGCCAGATTTACCTTAATCTTCTGAGAGATGAAATAGATCAGAAATTGCTGATCAATATTGATGTAGTCAGGAGAGCTGGTAGGCTTCCTGTGGTTTATGCATCCCAGAATGATCTTGGCCCATATTCTGTGATGGTCTTTTAAATCCCTTATCTTGCTGGAGGGAAGCCCCAGAGTGAAGATTTCTCTAGCAATTAGGGCAACATCAGCATATCTTCCAGCCATGTTAATGCAACGAACATCACCACCACTGTAGCCTATTAATCTTACAATGAGGTCCTCAGTGATAACTATATTCTTCCCCATAATGTATGAAGTAACTTGATGGTTGGAAGATGAAGCATGAATCCAAAATTCCTTTACCATAATTGGGAATGTTGGACCCACCAGACGGTCAAAGTATCTTTCCTAGCCTTGAGCCTTAACCTCTTCAGAGAGATTAAACCCATTCTCTACAAGGCTGTTGAAATCCACGATCAATTCTGACAGAACTTCTAGATTTTTGATTGGTGTGAGAAGCGTTATGTAGGGTTCTTCATATTGTTGAGAGGAATCTATTTTCTGAGAACTTGAAGTAGGAATGCTGGAGGAAGCCATGTTCACACGAAGGTTTTGTGAAAAAATTGAAAGGGTTTTGAGAAAGTATGCTAACTGAAATCAGTAAGATTGAGAGAAAATAAAAGTGAAGGTAAAAGAGTGTAAATGGTGAGAAATGTGTTTAAATAGATTTCTAAAAAAATTTGAAAACATAAACGGCAAGAGAGAGAAATTAAATATAATGATTATTAGCATTTAATGATAGCTGATTTTAGGGGATTCAGAAAGATATTGGAACGGTTACCCATGACATGTGTCTCAATGCATCCAATCAGCGCTTTTGCCTTTTCAGAAACGTGAACGCGTGTTCAGCCTCAGAAAGTAGCTGATGACTGGATGACACTTGTTTGCTTGAGTGAACTGCATATTTCTATCCTTGAAATGAAGCGCTCAGATCTTCATGGATAGATTCTGATACAATCTGTACTTCTAAAGATCTGAAGGAAGATTGATCAATAGTTCACAGAAAAATAAACAAAGTTCTGAAGGTTAAGATATGGAATCAAAACAATTTTATTCTGGGCAGAGCTTCATGCTGAGATGTTTCAGAATGAAGTTGAACCTATCTTCAGAAAGAGGTTTTGTAAAGATATCAGCCCATTGATGGTCTGTGTTAATAAATTTAAAATTTAAAATCCCTATCTGAATATAGTCCCTAATAAAATGATGTTTTATTTCTATATGCTTAGCCCTAGAATGAAAAATAGGATTTTTACTGAGACAAATAGCAGAAGTATTGTCACAGAGGATAGGAATGTTACTCTCAAATATCTGGAAGTCCTCAAGTTGACTTTTCATCCAGAGCATTTGTGTACTGCATCCAGCTGCTGCTATGTATTCAGCTTCTGCTGTTGATAGAGCAATTGTGGATTGTCTTTTACTGGACCATGAGATCAGATTTTCTCCCAGAAACTGGCAGCTTCTAGAAGTGCTTTTACGTTCTACTCTGTCTCCAGCGAAATCAGCATCACAGTATCCTATCAGGCTGTAATCACTTGATTTTCTATAAAACAAACCCAGATTAGTAGTACCTTTCAGATACTTGAAAATTCGCTTAACTGCTGTTAAGTGAGATTCTCTAGGATCTGATTGGAATCTAGCACAAATGCAAACACTGAATAGAATGTCAGGCCTTGAAGCCGTAAGATAGAGAAGAGAACCAATCATACCTCTGTGGACCTTCTGTTCTACCTTTTTACTTACCTCTTCTCTTTCCAGAATGCACGTGGGATGCATTGGAATCTTTGATGGCTTACATTTTGAGAGATCAAATTTCTTCAGAAGTTCTCTGACATATTTGCTCTGATGAATGTAAGTTCCTTCTGGGGTTTGATTAATCTGAATGCCCAGAAAGAATTTTAGTTCCCCCATTAGGCTCATCTCAAATTCTGCCTGCATACATTTAGCAAACTTTCTTCCCAAAGAAGGTTTAGTAGATCCAAATATGATGTCATCAACATAAATCTGACATACTAAAATGTCATTCTTAACTGTCTTACAGAACAAGGTTGTGTCCACTTTCCCTCTGGTGAATTCCTTTTCTAACAGGAAGTTACTTAGTCTTTCATACCAAGCTCTGGGAGCTTATTTCAGACCATAGAGTGACTTCTTTAGTTTGAAAACATATTCTGGATTTTTGGAACTTTCAAAACCAGGGGGTTGGTGCACATATACCTCTTCTTCTATATAGCCATTTAAGAATGCACTCTTAACATCCATTTGATACATAGTGATACCTTTATTAACAACAAATGAAATTAAGAGTCTGATAGATTCTAACCTGGCGACTGGAGCAAAGGTTTCTGTATAGTCTATTCCCTCTTGCTGACTATAACCTTGTGCTACCAGTCGTGCTTTGTTTATGATGACTTCACCTTATTCGTTCAGTTTGTTTCTGAACATCCATTTTGTACCAATGACGTTGAATCCTTTTGGTTTAGGAACTAGATCCCATACATCATTTCTTGTGAATTGATTTAGCTCCTCTTGCATTTCTAGAATCCAGTCATTGTCCAGAAGTGCTTCATCAATTGTTGTTGGTTCAATTAGAGAAACCAGTCCCATGAGGGATTCTTCAGAGTTTCTGAAGCTAGATCTTGTTCTGATTGGATCTTCCTTTCTTCCTAAGATTATTTCTTCTGGGTGATCCATGCTGCTTCTGGATGGTCTTTTCTGGAGTTGATCAACAGAAGGTGCTGGATTGCTTGCAGTGACTCTTTCTGATGTTGAGGGAGTGTCTCTGTTAAGAGCTTCTGATGACTTGTCTTCAGTACATGTGAGTTCAACTTCCATACCTGCAAGGAATTCATTCTGCTTTTACTTTTGAGAGTCAAGCTTATCATAAAAACGAACACTGATTGACTCTTCCACAATCTGTGTTTCTGTATTGTATACTCTGTACCCTCTTGAGCGTTCAGAATATCCTAACATAATACACTTTTGTGCTTTAGAGTCAAACTTGTTCAAATAATTTTTTGTATTCAGGATAAAACATGTACATCCAAATGGGTGAAAATAGGAAATGTTAGGCTTTCTGTTCTTCCACAATTCATATGGAGTCTTTTCCAGAATAGGTCTTATGGAGATTCTATTCTGAATGTAACACGCTGTGTTTATTGCCTCTGCCCAGAAGATCTTAGCAACATTAGTCTCGTTGATCATGGTTCTGGCCATTTCTTGCAATGTTCTGTTCTTTCGTTCTACAACTCCATTTTGCTGGGGAGTTCTAGGACAAAAGAAATCATGCATAATGCCTTTATCATTAAAGAATAACTCAAAATATTTGTTTTCAAACTCTCCACCATGATCACTTCTGACTTTAACGATTCTAAGATCCTTTTCATTCTGAACTTGGTTGCAGAAGGTGACAAACACAGATTGTGACTCGTCCTTGTGTCTTAAGAACTTTACCCATGTCCATTTGCTATAGTCATCTACGATTACTAACCCATACTTCTTGCCACTGACTGAAGTAGTTTTAACTGGTCCAAATAAGTCAATGTGCAGAAGTTCTAATGGCTTGGAGGTGGAAACAACGTTTTTGGATTTGAAAGCTGGTTTTGCAAACTTGCCTTTCTGACATGCTTCACACAGAGCATCTGAATTGAACTTCAGGTTAGGAAGTCCTCTGACCAGATTGAGTTTGTTAATCTGAGATATTCTTCTCATGCTAACATGTCCCAATCTTATGTGCCAGATCCATTGCTCGTTGTTAAGAGACAATAGACATTTTACATTCTAACTTTTTAGTTCAGAAAGTTTTATTTTATAAATGTTGTTTTTCCTCTTTCCATTAAATAGGATAGTCCCATCTTTCTGACTAACAGCTTTGCATGAATTTTGATTGAAGATTATATCATAATCGTTATCACTTAATTGACTTATGGATAACAAATTATGCATTAATCCATCAACTAGTAAAACATTACTTATAGAGGGAAGATTTTCGTTACCTACTGTTCCAGGGCCAATGATCTTTCCTCTCTGATTGCCTCCAAAACCTACGTGGCCTCCAGGCTTAAGTTCCAGGATTTGGAACATATGCCTTCTTCCCGCCATGTGTCGTAAGCAGCCAGAGTCCAGGTACCATGATTGGGGTTTTTGCTTTGCTGCTAAAGATATCTGCCACATGTATTATTTTATCCTTAGGTACCCATATTTTCTTAGGTCCTGATTTGTTAGTTTTACCAAAACTCTGGTTGAATTTTGGTTTGACAGAGTAATCACTACTTGTATATTTTATGTCATGTGTGTGCCCATATATAAAGTATGAATCAAGTGGAATACGTTTTATAACTAAATCCATGGCATTCTTTGGTGTAGGTACCTTACCTTGATATCCTATCCCTTTTCTGCCATTTCTGCTAACTCCATAGATCATTGAAGCCATTTTTCTTCTGTCTATGTTTTTAGCTAGAAACTTATGAAAGCTGTGATCATACTCCTTGATAATCTCATCAGCACTGTTGGGAGTTTCAGGGATTGTTTCCTTCTGAGAGTTTTGCAATTTGTTTTCTAATTTTGAAATTTTATCTTTTAACTCAGAATTCTCCAATTTGAGACTCTCAGTCTTATCAGAGTCAGAAGCAAGATTCCTTTTCAGGTTTCTGAGTTTGACTTTGATCTGCTGATATCTTTCCAGAATTTCATTAAGGCTTTCAGCTAGTTCAGCCTTAGTAAAGTTTATAGTAAAGTCAGGGAATACCTCTTCTGTATCTGATTCAGATTCTGGCTCAGAAGCTTCACTGTCTTCTGTTATGTTTGCCATGAGAGCTATGTTTTCTCTTTCATCATCTGATTCTGAGTCAACTTCAGATGTGTCAGAATCATCCCATGTAGCCATGAGACTTTTCTTCTTTTCCTTGCCAAACTTCTTTTTGGGCTTTTCCTTCTGAAGCTTTGGGCAATCACTTTTGTAGTGTCCTTTCTCGTTACATTCATAGCAGATGATGTCTTTGTTGTTTGGCTTGCTATTTCCTGAAGAACCTTCAGATCTTCTGTGTCTAGAGGAGGATTCTGACCTTCTGTATCTGGAGAAAGATTCATTATGATTTTCTGATCTTCTGGGATTCCTGAACTTCCTTTGCCTTTGCTTCCACAATTGGTTCACCCTTCTGGAGAGGAGAGATAGTTCATCTTCTTCTGATGAGGACCCATCAGAGGTTTCTTCCACAGCCTACAAAACTTTGGAGTCAGATTTCCTGTTAGATTTTAAAGCTAATGACTTACCTTGCTTTTGAGGTTCATCTGCTTCTAGCTCTATCTCGTGACTTCTAAGGGAGCTGACAAGTTCCTCTAGAGATATTTTGTTGAGATCCTTGGCTAGATTAAGCGTTGTGACCATTGTCCTCCATTGTTTTGGAAAGCTTCTGATGATCTTCTTAACGTGATCAGCAGTAGAATACCCTTTGTCAAGAACTTTTAGACCAGCAACAAGAATTTGAAATCTTGAAAACATAGTTTCTATTGATTCACTCTCTTCCATCTTGAATGCCTCATACTTATAAATGAGCGCAAGGGCTTTGGTTCCTTTGACTTGAATGTTGCCTTCATGCGTCATTCTCAGAGAGTCAAACATATTCTTTGCAGTGTCTCTGTTTGATATCTTCTCATATTCTGAATAAGAGATGGCGCCGAGAAGAATTGTGTTGGCCTTGTGATGATTTCTGAACTCACGCTTTTGCTGATCAGACATTGTTTTCCTGTCAATCTTCTGACCACTTCCATCCACTGGGTGCGTGTATCCATTAGTCACCATGTCCCACAGATCAGCATCATGGGCTTGAAAGAAACTCTCAATTATGTCTTTCCAATAGTCAAAGTTCTCTCCATCAAAGGCTGGAGGTTTGCCACTAAATATGTCTCTTTCTTCATTGTTGTCATTGCTGATGTTTTGATTTGGTCCTACCATTGTGTTTTTCTGACGCTGGATCTTGTACTGACACGGTTAAGTGTTATAAGCTCAGAACCAGGCGCTCTGATGCCAATTGAAGATGTGAAAAACACAATAAGGGGGGTTGAATTATAAAACTTAAATCAAATGCTTAGACAACACTGTATTTTTATCCTGGTTCGTTTGATCTCAAACTACTCCAGTCCACCCGTCAAGGTGATTTCGCCTCTCTCCAACGAGGTCTTAATCCACTATATTCAAAGGATTACACAGCTACTTTAACAACTGTTAAAGCCTTCTTGAGTAAAACCACAAACCGATTTATCTCAAGGAAATCTCTTACAGATAATTGAACAAGAGTGTGTTTAACGTTTTCTAATAAAACAATATATCACAACTGTGGTAATACACAATTTAAGCTATGAGTGAATTGAATTTTCTAAAGCGTTTGAGTAAGCGTGGTTTGAAAGCTTAGCAAAATGTATGAGTGCATGCGTGCGTCTTTTCTCACGGAGACTTGTTTATATAGCCAAGGCAAAGATACGTTGTCCATAAAGCCATTTCAATGATAATAATGCACTTTCCTATTTGAGAAGATCTTGTCTTGAAGAGAGCCGTTAGCATTTAATCTGTCTTGAATACTTAGTAACGCTTAAGAGTCTTCTTTGCTTTAACTTATGCTGACGCTTCTGAGTGCTGATGACTTGGTAAATATCTTTGATCAGAGTCAGAGTGTATATGTTTATGCGCAGATTCTGGTCATCAAGCTTCAGCGTATGATCTGGTAGCTTCAGCGTGTAGCACATGTTACTGATCTTCTGATGCTGACATATTACTGATCTTCTGATGCTGATGATGATTCCATCAGAACTTCTGCATAAACAAGACATAATTTTAAGAAGCATATTTGTCTTATATATAAATCTTACAATTTATTTATTCTTTGTATTTTGTTATCATCAAAACTCTAATTAAGGGTTGTAGAATCAAACTATGTTCTAACATCAAGTACTTTGGCAAAACAAAAACAAAACAAAAGATCATAGTCCCTCGATGACGCTATCTGAGTTGCCTAAACAAAATGATCAAGTCCCTTAAGAAAATTGCCAAAAATACCTGACACAATTGCTATCATGGTCTATACGATGACCCGCACCTGTCCCATTTAACATCCTAACACAAGGTTGTTCACCAAATACAATGGTGAAACAACACTGTTAAAAGGGTTAAAAACATAAGAAAAATCTTTGAGTAAAATAGGGTAGACAACTCTTAGTTACTTGATCAAAAAGCTTGCAAAACATCCTTGCCATTTTCAAACACACTTCACAACACAACTTCAAAACAATTTCAAAACAACTTTCAAAACATTGAAATATCTTTTCAAAAAGACACACACCTTTGTATATATTCAAACAAGAATCATTACAAAGGTTGCCTAGACAAGGCATCTTTTTCAAAACATTTTCAAAACCACACACACAAAGCACCATTTCAAACAAATTGAAAAGCAAAGGCAAGTGATCTAAAACAAGTAACTAAGAGCCCATGGATAACCATGGATGAAAAGGGTGCTACCACCTTCCCTTTTCATAATCTACCCCCCGAACCCAAGAAAACATCTCAAAGGTCTTTCCTGTGCTTTTTGACCTTTCCTTTGGATAAAATAAAAAGTCGGTGGCGACTCTTGCTAAACCGAACAAGTGAGAAAACAAACGCAAAATCCAAAGTCAGTTCTCCCACCGTATCACAGTAGGCACTAAAGATTCGCAACTGCGGTGGGTGAAAAAATTATAAAAATATACTTATTTTCTCATCCCCACAATCTAATTTTGTATACAAATTTTATAGCCAAAATACAAAGTTTTTCAAAGAGGTTCATGTGGAGTAACATAGATGTTTAGGGTGTTAATACATTCCCTTTGCATAACCAACCCCTGGACTTAGATTCTCTCCCCATTCTTTTTGGGTTATTTGCTCTTTACCCATTCCTTTCGAAAAAATAAAGCACGGTGGAGATTTTCATTTTAATCTGTGCGAGTTGAGTCAATCCAATGGCTTAGTCTCAACATTTCTACCACTACAGAAAAACGACGACTTCACTGGGGAAAGATAGACCAAATGTTGCTCCATCCCCAAG
Organism: Vicia faba; assembly: GCA_948472305.1. NCBI lineage: Eukaryota > Viridiplantae > Streptophyta > Magnoliopsida > Fabales > Fabaceae > Vicia > Vicia faba. The sequence goes on from OX451737.1 coordinate 1,485,213,952, forward strand.
TGGGTTGAACCTATCTTTGTTTATCTGTGTATGTGCTATTATTTGTTGTATATTATGTGTTGTATATATGTTTGTCTGGATTTTCATGGTTTTCAGGGTGCTTAGTGATTTCTCATAAGTCCTCTACCCGGACTTGGGCAAACTCAAGATAAGACGGGCGGTATAGTCATGTTAACTTTGAGGGAGTAATCCTAAAAAAGTAGGCATGAGACCCCCACTTAGTGGAGGCCTCTTTGACTGTAGTTTCATTTATCGAGTAATTAGGAAGACGTGTTGTTTTTGACCTGGGAGCCTGCTAAAACTGAGGATCGTAGAACCTTTAACCTTTCTTGGCCTTTTAGGTGTAGTGCGAAAACTATGACGGAGTAATCTGGAAATGCTTGTCACGCGATACTACACTCGGACGTGTTTTTCTTGAGAATATTACTAATTACCGAGTCAATCGGGACGTTGGTAATATCCGGAGGAAGGATGAAGACTTTGGGAACATCTTAGAACCTTATTCGGCAGGTGATAAACTATTAGACCATACCTTATGGGTACTACCTTTGACCTCATACTCGTGACGTCAAACCTATGAACCCCCCATGTTTGTAATCTTGTGTGTGATTGTTGCATCATGCATTCATGCACCCATGAGCATCTTTTAAAACATTTTGGTTCAAGGGACTTAAAGTTGACTTTTTGCAAATATCTCAGGTACTTTTGACCATGGATTCTGGAAAAAGAAAGACTCGGAAGTACAATTTCAAGAATCCCAAGATAGATGATTTTATGAGTCTAATTCCCGAGATTGAGAGTTTTACAGATTTTCGGAAGAAGTATGGATCCCTCGTGTCTCTCATGAAGTTTAGGATAATGAGGGTATTCTCTCGACTTTGGTCCAGTTATATGATCCGATGTATCGATGTTTCAATTTCCCTGATTATCAGTTGATGCCTACATTGGAGGAGTATTCTTATCTACTAGGTTTACCTGTTATCGATCGTGTTCATTTCACCGGTTTGGAGGAGGAGCCAAAGTCTCAAGAGTTTGCTGTTATGGTTCAGTTGGGGAAGTCTGATATTGAGGCCCACATGACTACCAAAGGAGGAATTAGAGGATTACCCGCTCATTTTTTATTGGAGAAAGCTCACTATTTTGCTAGGATGAAGAGTATAGTTGCTTTTGAGGCCATCTTTACTGTCCTTGCTTATGGGTTGATCTTATTTCTAAACGTGGACAACTTTGTGGATATTAATGCCATCAGGATATTTTTGATAGGGAATACAATCCTTACATTATTAGGACATGCTTATTACTCTATTCATCTTCGGGATACTTATCATGAAAGGATGATCATTTGTTGCACGCCTTTGTTGTATCAGTGGTTTATTTCTCACTTACCCCGGTCTGATGCTTTCTGGGATGTTAAGAAGGAACCTCGTTGGGATCCAAAGATTATGGCCCTCACCCATTTAGATATTGTTTGGTATCATCAGGCTTACCATGATGTATAGATTATCGATAGTTATGGTAGTTTCCCTAATGTACCTCTTCTTGGTACAAAGGGAGGAATTAACTACAATCTTGTTCTTGCACGACGCCAGCTTGGATATCCGATGAGAGATAAGCCAAATAGTATTCATCTGAGTGGTTTCTTTATCTAAGAGGGATAGGATCATAAGAAAGCTAACGAGGAGATTGCAAAGGCTTGGCGCCATGTTCGCAGGAAGAGTAAATGGCACTTGGGACATAGAGGAGATGTTTCTTTGGAGCCTTATCTTCGGTGGGTACAGACAAGGGCAATTTAGTTAAAGATGTCATATTCCCGTGAAGCACCTATTCCTGATATGTTTGTGAAGAACACTCCTACCCTTTTAGATGACGTGGAAGAGCTTCATCTTGCCCTAGTTAGGATGCAGCAAGAGAAAGAGACTTGGAAGAATAAGTGTCATACTTTAGAGGCGTCTTACCGGGCATACTTAAAAGAGAAGGATGACCTGATCGAGATTCTAGAGAGTCGTGTTGTAAAGATGATGGAGAGGAAAGAGGACTTATTTTCCTCTAGATCTCATTCAAGACTTAGTCATTAACTTCCTGACTGTAGTGATTGGAAAATGGTTTCCGACAGGTATGCAGAAGAGAACAAGCAGTTGAAGGCTCAAATTACAAGACACACGGGACAACGTCAGTGTGTGGAGAGATCTTCATCAACTTTGATTTCTTAGGATTTTAGGTTCTATCTTATCTTGTCTTAGGATTGTTGAAACCTGTACTAAAGTTGTAATCCATTTTGAAGTTATAATAATGAGATTTTCAGTATTTCAAATGCGTTTGTACTTATGTATTTATAAAGCATCTATAATTCTTTGCGTCCCTTGAAATATTAATAATAATAATAAAATAAATCATGAGCATCGCATATCATGCATCATCTGGTACATATTTCTTGCATTTCTGTTTATACCTAGGTGTCTTACTGAATTTCTCTACTTTGTTCAACAAGTTATCTCACCCGTACAATACTCGGGCTAATTCCAGGAAGAAAATGGAGAATCTTGAACAAGAGAATCGCAAGCTTCACGAAGAAGTTACTGCTTTGAAGGCCGGTATGGCCAATCTGACTGATTTGATGGAATCATTGGTGGCTTCTCAGAATTCACCACCACTTGCTCAGCCTCAACAAACAATAATTGCTTCAGAAGGTCCATCAATTGCTGTTTCTATTACCCCAGTCACTCTTCCTCAGAACCGTATGCCTCAGGGTTACCCATGGGGAATGCTAGAAAATTTCATGCAAGAAGGTTATAATCTTGATAGTCAAGCTTCTTCAGTTGTTCAAGCTGTTGCTACTCTCACACCTCCTGTGGTGCATATTACTCCTGCTGCTAGAAATGAGATCCACTATATTTCACCTCCTTCGATGAATGCTATGCCATTTATTAATGATGAAGTTTATCGTCCTGTTCCTCCACCAAGTGAAGGTGTGGGTTTCTATGATCGGTTGGATGACTTTCAAGACCAATTCAATGAGATTCATAAGGAAAAGAAGGCCCTTCTAGGGAAAGAATTGTTTGGAAAAAACTCTAGTGAGCTCTACCTAGTTCCCAATGTAAAGGTTCCAGCCAAGTTTGAAGTACCAGAATTTTAGATGTACAAGGGAAACTCTTGCCCTCGTGACCACCTTGTGATGTATAACAGGAAAATGTCTACCCATACTAATGATCAACGTTTTCTCATTCATTTCTTCCAAGATAGTTTAACCGGTGCTTCTCTGAAGTGGTATATGAGTTTTGACAATAATAGAATCCACACCTTCAATGATCTAGGGGAAGCCTTTATCGAATAGTATAAGTACGACATGTTCATGGTTCCACCTATGGAAGAAGAAGAAATGACCAAGGTCTTCCTAAAAACCAATGGATCATTTTTTTATGAAAGGATGATCGCCAGTGCGCTGAGTGATTTTACCAAAATTGTAAGCATGGGTGTTCGTTTGGAAGACGCTGTTAGAGAAGGGCGCTTGACAAAAGAGGAAGGGAAGAAGAAGTCGTTGTATGGTTTCTCTCGTAAGAAAGAAAGTGAAATGAATGTTGTTATTAGAGAAAAGAATATTAGACCAAATAGAAGGTATCAACGAGACCAACAACAGGTTTCTTTTGTGACTCCAGTCGTCAATGCAGCTCCAACCACAATTTCCATTCAGTAACCATCTCCTCAGGGGAATAAAGGGAAAATTTAGAAGATATAAGTCTTTGACTCAATTCCGATGAGCTATGCAGAGTTACTCCCGACTTTAATTCAGAAGAAGTTAGTTCAGACCAGGCCGCCCTTGCTATACCATCACCTTTACCTTGGTATTATAAGGCATACCAGACATGTGATTTTCATCAGGGAGCACCAAGGCACAATATTGAGAACTGCTATCCTTTTAAATTTTAATTACAAAAGATGGTGAGATCTAGCCTTTTATCCTTTAAAGATGTTGTCTCTATCGTGAAAGATAATTCTTTGCCAAAGCATGGAGGAGAAAATGCTGTAAACATGGTTGCTGGTTGTCCAGGGGACTTTCAGATTTTTGATATCAACATGGTTAGAGGAGATTTGGTAAAGATGCATGCTGACCTCTGCGAGTTTAGTTACTATACGCATGACCATGTTGGTTGTGGTATTTGCAGTACAGATATACAAGGGTGTGATAAGATAAAAGCTGATTTTCAGGAAATGATGGACGATGGCCTCATTCGTATAATCAAGCTAAGGGAAGAATACAAAGAAGATGTGAATATGGTCTTTGGATGTCCTGGAGAATTCCATATTTTTAACGTGAATCATATGAATGATGATTTGGTGCAGTTGCACGCTACCTTCTGTCACATGGATGGTCAAGAAGAACACCATTATGGGTCTTGCCGGATCTGCTGCAGAGATTCTCGTGGTTGTTCCATAGTGAGAAAGGGTGTTCAGTTGTTGTTGGACAATAGTACTATCAAGATTTCAGGCAATAGATATGATTACAATAGGATTAATGTGATTGAAGATTTCTTGGCTGAGACTTTGTCAGATGATGAGTATGCTTCTACAGAAGAGTTCTTTTCCTCAGATTAAGAGTGTTCTCCAACAATGATTGTGTGATGTCTAAGTATTCTAAATAAGGGATGGATGTTATTATGACTTGTTTTGGTGTTCCCGCCCCTATAAAGATTGAGTACCATAGCAAACCAATTGTTGCTCCAGTGGTGATTTTCTTGCTGGGTCATGTTCCTTATGAATCAAACAAAGCAGTGCCATACAAAAACAATGCGACAATCTTGGAGGATGGTGTGGAAGTTCCCATCCAACCTTTTTCTGATGTCAAGAATATTGCTGAAGCCAGCCGCATAACCCGCAGTGGCCATGTTTTCTCACCTGTCATTCAAGAGAATGTTAATGCTGATAAAAAGGTTGTTGAAAGTACTGAACCCAAGAAAACAATGGGGGAATCTAGTGGTACTACTCTGGAAAAATATGTGTACGATACATTGAAGATTATCAAGATGAGCGACTACAGGATTGTAACTCAATTGTTGCAGACTCCATCAAAGATATCTACTCTAGCCTTGCTAATGAACTCTTCTGCCCATGGGGAATCTTTGATAAGATTATCGGATCAAGATTTCATGGAAAGTGATATGCCTTTGGACCAATTCAATAGTGTTGTTGGAAATATTACCTCCTGTAATAACTTGGGTTTCTGTGATGACGAGCTGCCCGATGAAGGAAGGAATCATAACTTGGCTCTCCATATCTCCATGAACTATAAGAATGATTCATTTTCAAATGTGTTGATTGACAATGGATCAAGGAAGTCCCATGCACTCCATATCTCCATGAACTATAAGAATGATTCATAACTTGGCTCTCCATATCTCCACAATTATGTCATATCGAGGAGCACACTTATGAAGTTGAAGTACGAAGGAACTCCCATGCACCGAAGTGGCATAATTGTGAAAGCTTTCGATGGATCAAGGAAGTCTATCATCGGGGAAGTAGATTTGCCTATTCATATATGCCCGCACTTATTTTAGATTACTTTCTAGGTTTTAGATATTGTGCCCGCTTACAGCTGTTTACTGGGACGACCATGGATACACGAGGCAGGGGCCGTTACTTCAACTTTGCACCAAAATTTGAAGTTTATTCGTGAAGGAAAGGTGGTCATCATAAATGGAGAACACATGTTAATATCTCATTTATCCTCTTTCAGTGTTGTGGAACTGGATGAAGTTGTTGTTGGAACTCAGTTCCATGCTTTATCCATTGATAATGTACGGGAAAATGAGAATTCTAGAGCTTCGTTTAAGGATGTTGAGTAGGTAGTGCATAATGGCCCTAGTAAAGTATGAGGGAAGATTGTTGATCTGCCTGTGAATATGAATAAAGCTGGTTTGGGATTCATTGTGAAGAATGGTAAAGGTGATATTCTGAACCTGAATTCTGCTTTGGGCAAATATCAGGATATCTTTCACAGCGGAGGTTATCTTCATCCAACTGTTCTGAGGGTCAATGCTATTGTTGAAGGTGAAGCAGAGCAGGAGATGCTGAACTATGTGATGCATGGAGTTAGAGTCCAGAATTCGATCACTATCGATGTTTCATCTTTCATTCATATTTCAAAGTATTTTTTTTGTTAATCTTTTCAAAAATCTTTCACTCTGTCCAAGGTGAAAGTATTGATATTGTATGGGCATATTTGTTGCTTTGATCTTTAAAATCAATAATAAAAGTTGTCTTTTAAAGAATACTTAGATATTTTTTGCTATGTCATACCAAGACATGTCGGGTTTGGATATTGATATTGTGGAACATCATTTTCCGCTAAAGCCAGAATGCCTGCTAATCAAGCAGAAATTGTGAAGATCTCACCCTGATATGGTAGTGAAAATTAAAGAAGAAGTTTTAAAGCAGATTAATGCGGATTTTCTTGTGACATCGGTGTACCCTCAAAGGATTGCCAATATTGTCCCAGTACCAAAGAAAGACGGAAAAGTTTGCATTTGCATTGATTATAGAGATTTAAACAAAGCTAGTCCAAAAGATGATTTTCCATTGCCACATATTAATATGTTGGTTGATAGTAAAACAAAATTCAAAGTATTCTCATTCATGAACGGATTTTCCAGATATAATCAAATCAAAATGGCTCCTGAGGACATGGAAAAAACAATATTTATCACACCCTGGGGAACATTCTATTATAGAGCGATGCCCTTCGGGTTGAAGAACGTTGGTGCAACGTACCATAGGGCTATGACAACCATATTTCATGATCTGATGCATAGGGAAATTGAGGTATATGTTGATGATATGGTTGCTAAGTCCCAAACTGAAGAAGGGCATATAAAAGATTTGTTTAAATTATTTCAGCGTTTGAGGAAGTATCGTCTCCGATTTAATCCAAATAAATGCACCTTTGGTGTCCGATCAGGAAAATTGTTAGGTTTCATTTTCAGCCAAAAAGGGATTGAAGTTGACCCTGATAAAGTCAAAGCAATTCAAGAAATGCCAGCACCAAGAACTGAAAAGCAAGTTAGAGGCTTCCTTGGACGTTTGAATTACATTTCCAAATTTATTTCCCATATGACTATAACATGTGAGCCGATCTTTAAGTTGTTAAAGAAAGATCAGGGTTGTGTATGGACTAATGATTTCCAAATGGAATTTGAAAGTATTAAAGAGTATCTGCTGGAACCTCCTATCTAGCTCCCTCCTGTTGAAGGGAGACCATTGATTATGTATCTGACTGTGTTAGATAATTCTATGAGTTGTATTTTGGGACAACAAGATGAAATAAGGAGAAAGGAATATGCCTTTTATTATCTCAGCAAGAAGTTTAATGACTGTTAGTCATGATATTCTATTCTAGAAAAGACATGTTGTGCTCTGGCCTGGGCGGAAAAATAGTTGCGGCAATATATGTTGAATCGTACTACTTGGTTGATTTCCAAAATGGATCCAATTAAGTATATTTTTTAAAAGCCTTCTCTTACTGAGAGAATTACATGTTGGAAGATGATGTTGTCTTAATATGACATTGAATACTGTACCCAGAAGGCTTCAAAAACCAGTGTGTTGGATGATTGTCTTGCTCACCAACCGGTTGATAATTATCAGTCTGTTAAATATGATTTCCTTGATGAGGATGTGATGTTTTTGAAAATAAAAGATTATGATGAACCTTTTCCAGGGGAAGTTCCTGATCCTGAATCCTGGTGGGGTATGGTATTTGATGGAGCGGTGAACGTTTATGGGAAAGGAATTGGTGCCATGATTATCACTCCCCATGGATCACATATCCCATTTACTGCAAGGTTGGCATTATATTGCACCAATAACATGGCAGAGTATGAAGCTTGTATCATGGAACTCTAAGAGGTTATTAATCTCAAAATCAAAATTCTAGATGTATATGACGATTCAGCTTTGGTAATAAATCATATTAAAGGAGAATGGGATACTCGTCACCCTGGATTGATTCCTTACAAAGACTATGCTAGAAGATTATTACCCTTCTTTAACAAAGTTGAATTCCATCATATTCCCAGAGATAAAAATGAAATGGCGTATGCTTTAGCCACTTTGGCTTCTATGTATCAAGTGAATACCTGGAACGATGTGCCTTGTATCACAGTGCGACGTTTGGATAAACCAGCTCATATGTTTGCAACAGAGGAAACGTCAGACAAAAAACCTTGGTATTATGATATCAAGCATTTTCTGCATACTCAGGAATACCCGTTTGGTGCATCAAACAAAGATAGAAAGACATTGATAAGGTTGGTAGGTAGCTTTTTCCTCAATGAAGATGTGTTATACAAAAGAAATTATGACATGGTCTTTCTCAGATGTGTGGATAGACACGAAGCAGACATGTTGATGCATGAGATCCATGAAGGTTCCTTTGGCACCCATGCTAATGGACATTCGATGGCAAAGAAGATGCTTAGTGCAGGTTACTATTGACTGAAAATGGAATCTGACTATTACAAATTTGCAAAGAAGTGCCATAAATGCCAGATTTATGCTTACAATATTCATGTGCCTCCGACACTTCTCAATGTTATTTATTCCACATGGCCTTTCTCTATGTGGGGTATTGACATGATTGGAATGATTGAACCTAAGGCGTCAAATGGACATCATTTTATCCTGGTGGAAATATACCACTTCACCAAATGGGTGGAAGCAGCTTCCTATGCTAATGTTACTAAGCAGGTGGTAGTACGTTTTATGAATAACAATCTTATATGTCGGTATGGTGTGCCCAGCAGGATTATCACTGACAATGGCTTGAATTTGAATAACAAGATGATGACAGAACTTTGTGAAGAATTCAAGATTGTCCACTACAATTCATCTCCCTACAGGACAAAGATGAATGGGGTTGTCGAAGATGCTAATAAAAACATCAAGAAGATCATCCATAAAATGGTTGTTAGCTATAAAGATTGGCATGAGATGCTCCCTTTTTCTTTGCATGGACATCGTACATCCGTTCTCACTTCAATAGGGGCAACCCCATTCTCTCTTGTGTATGGTATGGAAGCAGTGCTCCCCGTCGAGGTTTAGATTCCCTCTTTACGCGAGATAACGGAAACCAAGTTTTCAGAAGCTGAATATGTCCAGAACAGGTTTGAATAATTGAATTTGATTGAAGAAAACTGAATGACAGCTTTGTGCCATGGCCAATTATATCAGAAAAGAATGAAGAAATATTTTCATAAGAAGGGCAAGCCTCGTGAATTCAGAGAAGGCGACCTCGTGCTTAGGAAAATCATTTCTTTTAACACTGATTCTAGGGGCAAGTGGACTCCTAATTTTGAAGGCCCGTATGTTGTCAAGAAAGCCTTCTCTGGAGGTACATTGATTCTTGAAACTATGGATGGTGAGGAGTTCCCACATCCTATGAATGCGCTATGTGTCAACTTTTGTATAAAATTCATATCATTTATTGACACTTCCAAACCTTTTATTTTACTTTTGATTAGGTTAAATACTTATTTTAAGTCATTTTGCATGAGTACAAATAATTTTAAATGTTTTAACTTGTGTGTTAGTGTTTCATCAAATTTTGTGCAGATAAGGTGGAAAAAGGGAGATTTTATGTTTTCTAAGTAAATGAAACAATGTTGAGATTCTGCAAAGGATTTTCCAGCGAAAGGATGCGTCACTCAGAGAAAATTGTGAAGAAAAGATGATTCTTTTGGGTTCGATCTGTAATGCTTTACTTCTAGATCACCTGGCGAAAGAAGGATCGCCCGACGAAGCATTCTTGTCTCCTGATGATGAGTGATGATTTCCTGAGGATATATCACGCCTATTTGGTCACGGGTGGTATCCTGCTAGCGTCGCTCGGCGATGCTTTATGGTCGCCTGGCGATGGTGCACAGATGGTCATACCTTAGGGAAACTTTTCACCAACTTTTTTTACTAGGTGGGAAGAAAATATGATTTAGGGGGGAGAAAACCTTTTGTTATAGATGTCATAATAGTACAACATGAAAAACCTTTATTCTTATCTTTTTGGAAGAGAAACAAATACTCTAGCATCTTGAATCAAGGAGACTTGAAGATTAATGTTCATCAACACTCATTGTTTATTCATTGATCAAGGTATCATGACCATGAGTAGCTAAGCACTTTTTGTGTCAAGGTTAGAAGTAGTCAACCTAGAATTTATGTATTTCTTTTACTCATTTTGTATATGAACTTGGTTGAAGATTAATACATGTTGAATATCTTAGTATCATTATTTTTTTAGGGTTTGGTTCATTATTGAGAAGTAAGTTCCAAGCTTGACTTAAGATATTCATCTACTAATAAACAAAGCTCTAGACATAGATTTGTGAGTTAGTATTCACTTGTATCAAGCTTTAAAGATTATCATGTTAATAGTTAGGTTGAGAGATCATTTAATGATTAACATGATAACATTCACAATATTGCTTAGACATGAGAAATATTGAGAGGATACGTGAATGTATCAATCATTCATTAGTTCATATACATGATTAATTGAATATATTTGGAATAGGTTGATGAAAACTAATCTTGGCATCCTTTTTATCAAAACAATCCTTTTCAAACAACAACCTCTCTTTTATCCAAATCACCATATAGTGCATGAAACTTAATCTTTTGTTACTAAAAGAAAATACCAAATCTTTATTTATGATTCAAACACTTAAAGTCACTAAAACTATAGAACAACATTAATATCACACTAATCCCTGAGGAAAATGATAATATAAATACTTGTGTTGAAAATACTAACAACAAAATGGCGTCGTTTCTAGGGATTGGCGTTTGACTTTTGAAAGCATTGCAATAGTTTAGGTGTTTTAGGTTATTTTATATTAATAATATATTTTGTTTTTCACTTGTTTTGTTAGTGTTTACACACTTTAGTTTATGTGAGGAAGTATTTCTGAAGACCAACTCCTATTTGACCCTGAAATTGGAAGGACTTGCAGAAAACTTAATAGCAAGACTAGTCGAAGGAGGAAGCTATAGAAATAAAGAAGAGAAAGAGGAGAGGTGTCCACTTCTACCTTACCTTTTAATCAAGATATATAAGAAGTTATGACGACAAATCCAAGAGGTCCATGTGCAAATAGTCCAAGGTTAAATGCTCAGTTTGCTAGGAATGCAGACCAAAGGCATTCAAAAATGAAAACTGGAATTCTACAACTGTTGTATCATAACCCTTTAACTGGGTTAGATCATGAAGACCCTTACACCCTGTTGTACCCCAAAATTTTCCCTCCCATATTCCTCAAGATTTGTCAAGAATGATCTTCAAATTGTTCAAGATGGCTCAAGAGGTAGACAGTCAGACCACCTCCTAAGACAACTGAAACTAGGGTTTTGGTTCTTTCAAGGAATTTTGGGTTCTCAATGGTTCAATCAAGTCTCATAGGCCTATATACATTCTAAAGCATCTACATGCCAAGTTTCAAGACTCACAGTACCAATTTTCACAGTCAAAAGCTCCATTTGATCCACAGTCAACTGCAAGGGCAAAATGGTTATTTTGCAGTCAAAAGTCAAAATTTTTGGTCAACATATTATTTTGAGTTCACAATCATCATTTGATCAAGTCTTGATCATGATTCCACAAGAATAGCTCAAAAATCATCAAGATGCAAGAAGTTACTATTTTTGGACAGTAGAAAAGTCAACTGTATCTTGACCAGGGCATAACTTTTTCATGGTTTGTCAGAAAAATCCCATCCAATGCTCATTTTGAAGGGGATCCAATTCCATACAATCCATCTTCACACTCCAAGTTCAATAAATGCTCTCACAAGAAGTTACCAATTTTGACATTATAGGTCAAATTCAAAAGTCAACAAAAGTTCACTTTGAGTCAAAGGCCATAACTTGAGATTGGTACATCCAAATGACATGGGACCAAAGGCATTGGTTAGAGGACTTCAAGAGCTTTCAAAAATGTCCAAGGACATGGTCATATGATCAAAATTGAGCAAGTTGTGCATTGGAGAAGTTGGGAAATTTTCATGAACTTGCAAAAGTCAACTTTGCTCAAAACACATTCTTTTTGATAATGGGCCTCAAATCTCTTCTTGAAACTTCATCCATGGCCTATGCACAACCCACCAAGCTTAATTGGATTTATTTTCTTATTTTTATTGATTAATTGTATTTTTAATTATTATTAATTCATTTAATTAATTTAAATTGTAGGAAAATGCAAGATTTGATTTTTCAATCAATTTGTGAAGCAAATATGGTCAAGATATGCTGGAAAATTCGTGCACAAGTCAAAGATACAAAAATCTCCAAACTTGGCAACATTTTCCAATCATCAAAAATCAAAAATATTTGATTTTCAATCAAAGATTTAATCATCATTGCACATGGATTTTTGCCCAGCTCTTGACCTAATTCAATTGCCTTATATATATGCAAGCAAATCCTAACCTAATGGACGTGAAAAAAGCTGCAGAAAGACCCCATACAATTTCAAGAATTTTCAAGAAAAGTGAAAACTGATTTTTGCTACCCAGACCAATTCAAGGCAATTTGTTGATTCAAATACATTGCAAGAGGTTCCAGGAACATTTTGCAATCAAACTCAAGCCTTAAAACTCAAGGAATCGTTGCACACAGAACCACAATTTGCCTTCTTTATTCAAGATCGTATATCGTAATTCATGCATATTTAACATGTTCTTGTGATTGATTTGTGTTGCTAGGGACCATACAAAGCTAATGGCATGGTTTAATTAGACTGTAACGCCCTGAATCAAAAGATGACATGAACGATTTTTTAGGGTTCTTGAGTTTTCAATTGGGGCTTTCTAAACCAGGAAAAATTGAGACTATTAAGATATATGAATGAATCCGTGAGGACAAGACGAACATAACTGACCCCTCGCAAAATATTTATATGTACCATGGTGCTAATCGCTATTTTTCGTGCAAGCACATAGTGGAGGTTAAAAACCCCCGCTATCTGATATTATTTTTGCAGGAACAACGAAGAAGACGAGGACGTGTTAGCATCTCATTGGCGTGTTTGAAAAAGCGCGCGTGATTTTGTTGTTTTACAGCATAATAATTGTTTTTATATATAATATTCATTGTCCATTCTTTTAACAAACGCGCGTTCTAGTTCACTTGGCAAAGGCATTGGAGTGTTATCCCTTGGGACCTGGGTTCGAATCCCAGGTCCCCCAAAATATTGTTGCTTTTATTTTTCAGGCGTTCTTGTGCAGTTTGCCAAAAGAGGTCCACCATATGCCTCAATTATCAACACGCCAAGTGGCTTGCAAAGCAGATCATAAAAGTCAAAAAGGCTTCAACATTGTTGGGCCTTGAGAATTCCAGACACACCTCCTAATTGGGCCAACACCCCCTGGGTTATTTTCTTTTATTTTCTTCTTTTATATTTTTCACTTAATTATTATTAATTATTATTATTAGTTAATTAACCAAATTAATTTTTTTATAATAAATTCAGAAAACTAAAATATAATATTTATTATTATTATTTATTAAAATTAATTTCACCCTTAATTAGTTATTTTGTAAATAAATACTAACATAATTAATTTAGTTTCTAATTAGGTTAATTTTAATATTTTCACAATAAATAAAATTAATGTAGAATTAGGGTTTTTGATGACTTTTAATCATGTTTTCTTTTTTATTTATTTCCTTAAAACATAAAAAACTCAAAAAATATTTCTTTTATTTAATTAATTAATTAGTCTAGGTTTAATTTAATTTAATTCATAAATAACAAAAACTTCCTTCTTTCTCAAAAAAAGGGTCAAAACCCTAAGACTCTCCGATTCAATTTTTCTCGCGCGTGTGACTATTTTTGATTAATTTTTTATCATATAATATGTAATTGCTCCAATGATGTAATAGCTTTAATTAGGACCTTTTATCGCTTTATTTATTTTCCCGCAATTTATTTTTCAAGGGTTTGTTTTTGGCGATGTAAATACCCGACGCCTTGTAATAGCTTAGATTTATTTTCCGCAACTATAAACTGTTAGATGTATGTTAATTAGGCTATGCATGACAAGACTTATCTCTGAAATTAAAATCAACCCGTAGCTCACCATAACATGTGCAAAGATAACTTAACTGAATCCTGACACACTCACACATGCCACTCCTAGGGTACGCCTCACTTGGTTGCCTCGACGTGGTCATTGAGTATAGGGTGTTTTAGAGGTCGCCCTCCTGTCTAAAGATTTAAAGTTGCCTCGAAACGGTTGCCTCGGATAAAACATATCTAAGACATTAGGGTTACCGCTAAGGCGTCCTACTAATGCTTTGGTGACCACATGTCCCTATAATCGAATTGACTCGAAACTCCAACGACGGTGCTACCTACTTCTCAATAGTGGGATAGTACTGTCTAAAGGACATTTACAAAGCTTAATTTCTTTTGAGTAGGTAGAGGTTCTCAGGTACTTGCTCTTTCAAAACAAAACAACTTTTTTCACCTACACTTTTCAAACAAAAGTTTTCAAACAAACACTTCATACACTCTTGAGGACAGATGCAAGAGTTAAATCGAAGTTTTCAAACAAAACTTTTTCAAAACCCACAAACACAAAAAAGAAAATCATTTTGAAAACATATTGAGCAAGTACCTAAGAGCCTGTGGATAACCATGGATAGAAAGGGTGCTAACACCTTCCCTTTCTATAATCTACCTCCCAAACCCGGGAAACATCTCGAAAAGGAATTTTGCTGTGCTTTTGTACTTTCCTTGTTGGATAAAATAAAAGACGGTGGCGACTCTTGCTTACCACGACATTTTGCAAAAACAAACGCAAACGCGAACCAGCATTCCAAAACAGTCAGTTCTATTTCCACCGATCACAGAACTGGCGACTCTGCTGGGGAGTTTTATAAGTGAGGTGTACCTTAGGATTAGATCACTATGTTTTCAATTGTATGCCTTGAATGCTTTAATATTGTGGGCTTGTATCGGAGTTTTATAGATCCTAACCCGGGTCTGGGGATACCCTTTAGAAGTAGCAACAAACTGTGAGGGAACTGTGCGGGGTATACCGACATGGTTGAAGCAGTAGCTACGTTGATGTGGCACTTTGGTGAGTACCGGTAACCCTTGAGTCAAGTCAAGGAGAGTACGGGGCCGCCGCGTGGTGTCGCGAAGCATCAACTGACCTTAGAACCTTACTTGACCATCCTGGCCTTTTTAGGGGTAGTGAGATGACCGACTTTGGTGCAGTCCGAAGTTGGTAGATACTCGATACTACACTCATTGAGGGTTGTTTTCTTGGAATATTTTGGTCGCCAGTTAAGTGGCTAAATCAAAACAATGAACATAGAAAACAATCCAATGATATTGAGCTCCTTAGAACCCGGTTACTATTTGTAGGACAGGTTTTGAGCCAACTAACTTCAAGAGGGTACTTACCTACGAACCCCATGTAAGCCTAAACCTAAGGACTTGTTTGCTTTGTGTGAATATGACTGTCTGTATATACACTTGCTTACTTTTTGCATCCATGTACATAACATCATAAAGCATCATATGCATCTGCTAACCATTTCAAGGGTTCGGATCTTCATCTTTGTTCTTGTTTTCTAGGACATGGAGTCTCTCTGCAGGAAAACAATTCAGGTCAACCTTGTAAGGATCCCTCCTCAACTCAAGGAGCTTACATCCAGGATTCCCGAGAACTCTCTTTTCAGTGAAAGACATGGTAGACTACTCAGCTTGGTCAACACCAACATTGAAGAAGATATGATAAAAGTTCTCTTCCAGTTCTTTGACCCCCTGCACCACTGTTTTACATTCCCTGATTATCAATTGGTGCCTACTTTGGAGGAATTTTCTCAACTTCTGAGAATTCCTATTCTTAGTCAACTACCCTACAACGGTACGGAAAAGGAACCAAAACTTGAAGATGTTGCTCAAGCATTACGTCTGCAACCATCTGACATCAAGGGGCATTGGGAAATCAGAAGTGGTATCAAGGGATTCTTGGCAAAGTTCCTGTTTGAGAAGGTACAAGAATGTTGGAATTCTCTCGACCTACAAGCCTTTGAAGAGATTGTGGCACTCCTTGTCTATGGGTTGGTGTTGTTCCCAAATCCTGATCAACTTATAGATGTGAATGCTGTCAAGATTTTCATGTCCAGGAATCCCATACCTACATTGCTTGGGGACATCCTCCACTCATTTTACACACGAACAATGAGAAAAAGAGGTGTTCTCATGTGTTGTACTCCTCTCCTGGCAAGGTGGTTTATTTCTCACCTTCCACAATCAGTTTTGAAGAACGAGCAGGGTTTAAGGTGGTCACAATGATTGATGACCCTCACACATTCTGATGTACATTGGTGTTCTCGGTCCAGAGAAAATGTCACTATCATTGATCGTTGCGGAGATTTTCCTAATGTTCCTTTACTTGGAATTAGAGGAGGCATTACCTATAACCCTTATCTGGCTTTGAGACAATTTGGATATGCTTGGAGGGATGACCCTCATGACATGTTGATTCCTGACATAGTTTTTGACTTCGACAACGATGCGCAAGGACTTCGACAAAGGTTCATCAGAGCTTGGAGGATGCCTAACAAGGTAGATAGTAAGACACTGGGGCACAAGAATTCCATCCCCCTTGAGCCTTACCTCAAGTGGGTACGAACCCGCTCCCAGAAGCTCATGATGCCATATCCTCACATTCTCCCCTTTATCAAAGAGCCTGTTATGGAAGGAGAGGTTCCATACACCATTCTACATCCTGACATGCCAACATCATGGGAAGAAATGCAAAAGAGCTGGATCCAACTCAAGGAAGAACGAAATGCTTTCGAAGCCAGCTTACATGCCAGTGAGAAGAAGGTCTTGGAGCTCACCCGCTGACTTCACGAGGAAGAGACCCTCAACACTTACATCGCTCCAAAAAGGATGCGCAATGTCTTTTTACATTAAGTATTTTGTAATATTTCGCCCATGAGGCACTGATGTACTAAACAAATTACTTCTTAATATGACGTGTGTTCCTTTTTGTCTGCAACGAATTTGAATTTTCGAACCCTTGAATGCATTGCATAAATAGCATACCATTCATCATATGCATAACAGGTACCCTTTTTACAGGTCACTTATCTTCTTCGCTGTTTATTTCAGCAATCATCATGTCTACTGAACCTTCCACTGAACAAGCTATCAAGGCCCTCCAGGCCCAGAATGCCCAGTTCCAAGAGTTGGTTATGAGCCTAGCCCAGGGTCAACAGGATTTGAAGACTCTGCTTCTGAAGGAAAGGAAGAAGAAGAAGAAGAGGATCGTTTTGTTCAACACTGGACGCAGATTTGGGAATGGATTACAGAATGAGGTTGAGCTGACTACTTCATTTGTAGGCAAAGACAGTCCACAAGAGAGAAGGGTTCCTAGTCCTGTGGTCTCCGACAACGAGACGGATTATGATGAAGAACAGTACCCTCCTGCTGAGGATAAGTATAAACAGCTGGAGGACCGCTTAAGTGCTATGGAGATACAAAATGTGCCCGGGTTGGACTTTGGAGACCTAGGCTTATACTCTGGGGTGGTGATTCCCCATAAGTTCAAGGCACCTGCCTTTGCCAAATACGACGGAAATTCCTGCTCAAAGCTGCACCTCCCGTCGTATGTAAGGAAGATCCAGCCTTACACCGCTGACAAGAATTTGTGGATCCATTTCTTCCAGGATAGTCTTTCAGGGACTCAACTCGAGTGGTTCTATCAGCTGGATGGGGCCAGTATCCGTAACTGGGAGGACTTGGCTACTGCGTTCTATAAGCAGTATCAATATAATTCCGACCTCGCTCCTACGCGTACCCAACTCCAGGGTATGTCACTAGGGACGGGTGAAGGATTTAAAGAGTACGCCCAAAAGTGGAGAGACCTGGATGGAATGGTGCAGCCACCTTTGACTGATCGTGAGCTGGTTGATATGTTTCTGGGGACCCTGTCTGGGCCGTTCTTCAACCATTTGATTGGAAATTCTTCAGCCGGGTTTACAGACCTTATCTTGACTGGTGAGAGAATTGAAGCTGGTATCAAGTCTGGGAAAATACAGAAATGTGCCTCCTCGAGCACTAAAAAGAAGCCCTTCAAGAAGGAATCAAGTGTTGTCTATGGTTCAAGGAGACAAAATAGACCGGAACGCCGCCAAGCTGTCAACGCGATGGTTATTTCAAAACCTGTTGCTGCTCCTCAGCATCATAACCAACAAAGGAGTGAGAGACCCCGAAGGCAGTTCACTCGCCTCAGCATGACCTTGTCCCAGATATTGCCACAGTTACTGACAACCAACCTGGTGACTATAAAAGAAGCTCTGAAGGTTGTAAACACAACATCCCCAAAGTACAATCCTAACGCACGCTGCGCTTATCACTCTGACAGCCCGGGGCATACTACGGATGATTGTTGGGCTCTGAAGAATAAGGTTCAGGACCTGATCGATGCAAAGGAGGTTGAGTTCGAGGCGCCCGAGAGGCCTAATGTTGTAACAGCCCCCATGCCCAAGCATGGAGTAAATGCTATTAGGGATGATGATGACGTAGAGGAATCAGAGTTCGACAGCTGGATCTACCCTACAGCCAATGGTGGACCAAACAACTAGACGACAAAAGACTTTGTCCCTATTACTTTTGTGACTCAGTAATGAACTCCTTTGTTTTGAATTTGTAACAGACAATATTGTGAAACTTTATGGCCCGGTGTCTTACCCGGGGCACCGTGGCTTCATTTGTGAGGGCTTTTGTGTGTCATTTTCATATATCATTAATAAAAGCATTGGACATTTTTTGCATTTCAAATCTTGCGCTCTTTGTCTTTCTTTATTATATATTGCAAAACAACTATTTACACACACTCACATATACAGGTCCCAATCCACTCTGGATCCCACTGGTAACGACTCTGCTACTGCCAGTTATGACTTCGAAAATCCGATCAAATTAGCCGAAGACGAAGGTGAAGATGATTGCGAAGTGCCTGGTGAGCTTGCAAGACTGCTACTCCAGGAAGAGAGGGCCATTCAGCCACATGAAGAGCCAGTGGAAACAGTGAACCTAGGTACTGAGACAGACAGGAAGGAAGTCAAGATTGGTGCCAATCTGGAGTCTAGTGTGAAACAAAAGTTGATTCAGATGCTGCATGACTACGTGGAAATCTTTTCCTGGTCTTATGAAGATATGCCTGGGTTGGATACCGACATTGTGGTTCATCACCTGCCTACCAAGGAAGACTGTCCTCCGGTAAAACAGAAGATCCTCCGTATGCGTCCAGAGGTGTCCGAGAAAATCAAAGCTGAGGTTATGAAACAATTTGACGTTGGTTTTATAGCAGTGACTTTTTACCCTCAGTGGGTTGCCAATGTGCTTCCAGTGCCGAAGAAAGATGGTAAGGTCTGAATGTGTGTTGACTACAGGGATTTGAACAGGGCGAGCCCTAAGGATGACTTCCCTTTGCCTCACATCGACGTTCTGGTTGACAACACCGCTCAGCATAAGGTATTCTCCTTCATGGACGGTTTCTCCGGTTATAATCAGATAAAGATGGCTCCCGAAGACATGGAGAAGACCACTTTTGTTACTCAGTGGGGGACCTTTTGTTACAAGGTCATGCCTTTTGGGTTGAAAAATGCTGGGGCAACATACCAACGTGCCATGGTTGCTTTGTTTCATGACATGATCCATCATGAGATTGAAGTATACGCCGATGATATGATTGCAAGGTCCTAAACTGAGGAAGAACACCTTGACCATCTACAGAAGCTGTTTGACCGGTTGAAGTTGTACAAGCTGAGGTTAAACCCGAACAAGTGCACCTTCGGGGTGAGGTCTGGAAAACTACTAGGTTTCGTCGTTAGCGACAAAGGTATCCAAGTGGACCCTGCCAAAGTGAAAGCCATACAAGAGATTCCAGTTTCCAAGACAGAGAAAGAAGTCAGAGGCTTTCTAGGACGGCTGAACTACATTGCCCGATTCATATCACATCTAACTGCTACCTGTGAACAAATCTTCAAGCTACTGAAGAAAGATCAAGTAGTACGTTGGAACGATGAATGTCAGGCCGCTTTCGAAAGAATCAAAGAGTATCTCCAAGAGCCACCTATTCTTATGCCACCGGTTGAAGGGAGACCTCTAATCTTATACTTGACAGTACTGGACAACTCAATGGGATATGTGCTAGGTCAGCATGACGAGTCTGGCCGAAAAGAGCATGCTATTTATTACCTTAGCAAAAAGTTTACCGACTGTGAGACCCGATACTCACTGCTCGAGAAAACTTGTTGCGCTTTGGTATGGGCCGCTCGTTGGCTGAGACAGTATATGTTGACTCACACTACTCTGTTGATTTCAAAAATGGATCCAATCAAGTATATCTTCGAAAAGCCTGCCTTGTCCGGAAGAATAGCAAGATGGCAGATGATCTTGACTGAATATGACATCCAGTACACAACCTAAAAAGCAATCAAGGGAAGTGTGTTGGCAGACCATTTGGCACATCAGGAAGTGGATGACTACCAATCTATGAACTTTGAAGTTCCAGACGAGAATATCATGGTAGTGACTGATTGTGAAATACCTGGACCGGATGAAGGACCTGAGGAAGGATCTCGATGGTCTATGCACTTTGATGGAGCCTCAAACGCTTTGGGTAACGGTATTGGCACTGTGATCATATCTCCTAAGGGCTCTCATACTCCACTTACCGCCCGACTATGTTTCAACTGCACCAATAACATGGCGGAGTATGAAGCATGCATCATGGGTCTTCGAGCTGCAATAGACCTAAGGATCAAGTTTCTGAGTGTCTTCGGAGATTCCGCTCTCGTGATCAGTCAGATCAAAGGCGAGTGGGATACGAAACACCCAAATCTTATTCCTTACAAGGAGTATGTATTGACGTTGCTTCCCCATTTCGAGGAGATAACCTTTAAACATTTACCAAGAGAAGAGAATCAGTTGGCGGACGCGCTAGCTACGATGGCTTCTATGTTCAAAGTCAAATGGGACAACGAGGCTCCCCGGATCATTATTTGGAAATTGGATGAACCTGCGTATTCCTGTGATCTTGAGACTGAAGAGGTAACAGAAAAGCCTTGGTATCATGAAGTAAAGAGGTACTTGGAAGCTTAAGAATACCTCGAGGGTGCATCTGTTAATGAAAAGAAGTTTCTGAGAAGGTTCGCGGCAAAGTTCTTCCTCAGCAAAGGCATTATGTACAAATGAAACCATGATTCAACCTTACTGCATTGTGTGGATAAAATCGAAGCAGAAAGGATCATGGCGGAGCTGCATGAAGGCACCTTCGAAACGCATTCCAGTGGGCATACCATGGCAAAGAAAATCCTTTGGGCAGGATATTACTGGTCCACAATGGAAGTCGACTGTTATCAGCATTCTCGGACATGTCACAAATGCCAGATATATGCTGATAAGGTGCACGTTCCTCCAGTTCCTTTGAATGTCTTGACAGCACCTTGGCCTTTTGCAATGTGGGGTATTGATATGATCGGCGAAATCAGACCTACGGCATCCAACGGGCATCGCTTCATCCTGGTAGCAATTGATTACTTTATAAAGTGGGTTGAAGCAGCTTCTTTTGCTACCGTAACCAAGAACGTAGTGGCACGGTTCATTCGGCACAACCTGATTTTTCGATACGGTGTACCTGAGAGGATCATTACGGATAATGGTACCAATCTTAACAACAAGATGATCACTGAGCTCTGCGAGCAATTCAAGATACAACACCACAACTCTTCTCCCTACCGGCCGAAGATGAATGGGGCTGTAGAAGCGGCTAATAAGAACATCAAGAAGATTGTGCAGAAGATGACAGTGACCTACAAAGATTGGCACGAGATGTTACCATTTGCTCTTCATGGGTACCGTACCTCAGCACGGGCGTCAACAGGGGCAACACCCTTTTCCTTGGTCTATGGCATGGAGGCAGTCCTGCCCATTGAAGTTCAGATACCCTCTCTCCGAATCATGAAGGATACAGGTTCGAGCGAAGATGACTGGATTCAGACCCGGCTTGATCAATTAAACCTAATCGAGGAAAAGAGACTCATTGCTATTTGTCATGGTCAGACGTACCAAAAGCGGATGATCAAGGCATTTAACAAGAAAGTCAGACGACAAGAGTATCAAGTCGGAGACCTGGTAATCAAGCACATCATTCTACCTCAAAGTGATCCCAGGGGAAAATGGACCCCCACGTACGAAGGGCCATTTGTAGTTAAGAACATCTTCTCAGGAAGAGCGATGATTCTGACCACCATGGATGGTGACGACCTTCCTTACCCCGCCAATGCAGACATAGTAAAAAGATACAACGCATGATTAAAGACCCGCTAGGTCAACTGGCCTAGGTAAAAATAAGGGTTTCCCGGCGAACCAAAAGGGTTCGGGCAAAAATAAGGGATGAAAAATATAAAAAAATCTGTACACCCGGCAAGTCGAAAACCTGAAAAGGCGGCTTGGGCAATAATGGGTATCCCGGTGGACTGAAAACCCGAAAGGGAGGTCCAGGAAAAAGTTAGGGATAAGCGTAATACTATGTCTCATTGGATCACCCTGCATCCAGACTTCGGTATCGACCATCAGGCTCGGACGGCACCAATCAATCAGATTCCTCTTCAACTAAGCAGCAAAGTGATGAGATGCTTGAAGACATAAAGGCGATAGCAGAGTTGGAACCCAATGGGATTTTTCACATAGCTGTTTTGTTTCCTTTTCATAAATTGTATAAACTCTATTTTGTTCGGCGGCGTTCTCTTACTAGGACGTCAGCCTCTTGTATAAAAACGCCCATTTTCAGGCAAATTTCAAAATCAATACAAGCTCATTTTTCAGACAAATTACAAATTGTTTTTTTCTTTATCTGTTTTGTTTTGCAAAGAACGTCCAATGTTCATTTTTGATATATGCATTTGACATTAATTGCTGATCATAAATATTTGCATGCGAAATAAAGAACTAATTACGGGTGACATCGGAAACAGGGGCAATAAGAATTGTCTAAGCGATCTAGTTGCTCCGTATACCAAGGTACCAAGGTAGGTTCAGCTGAAGAACGTGACCAAGATACCCTCATTCCCTGCAAAGAAGGACAGTAATGGTAGTTATCCCCCACTGAGCCTTGCAACAATGAACAAATCAGCAATACTCTCCCCAAGCAGAGTTGATCTACCATCAGCCCTAAAAAGATTGGGTATCCCCAGTAGATCTTAATATTCCCCAACGGAGTATACAGATATTCCTCAGCAAGCATCCCCGGCGTTCTTAATATTCTTCAACAGAGTATAAGAATGTTCCCCGACGGAACACATGATACCCCCAGTGGAGCCATTTCCCGGCGCAGTCTAAAAAAGCTTCCACACCAGAGTTGAATCATCTTCCCTAGTAGATTCTGGAAGCGTGTCCCCTGCAGAGTACAAAGATCTCTCCCCAGCCATATTCAGAAAGTTATCCCCCACCAGAGTCTAACTGGCTTATCCTCAGCAAGTTGCAACTGAAAGATCATCCCCAGCGGAGTTATCGTTAAAATCTCAGCGAAGCATCTCTTCCCACAGAGTAATTCCCCGCAGAGTAATCTCTTCACCAGGTTTATCCCCCAACGGAGTCATCTTCTCCTACCGGTTTATTCTTGCAATCATCTTCATTCATCATCCCTAGCGGAAACGAAGAACTCTACTCTTCAACATCAGCCCAGGATTTAACAAACTCCCCGACATTTTTCAAGGATTTATTTTCCCATACGAAAATACATTCATAAACATTTCATGCATGACAAAGTGCATACGACACGATCTCATTTTGAGAACATCATGACACCATGCATCTCATACATCATGACATTGCATACAACTAACGTTTGGCCCTTTTCAGGAAAAGGTCAATCCAAAGATGATTACCATCAACCTTTTTCAAGTTCCATATCAACACCTGTAACTAGCCAGGAAATATCTGTGAACGACTGATTGTAGATCAATACCTGTAACTAGCCAGGAAAGTTATCTACATGAAGAGACTGAAGATCAATACCTGTAACAAGCCAGGAAGACTATATTTCTTTCTCAAGGTCAGAGATTAATACCTGAAACTAGACAGGACAACTATCTCCTCGACCAACCTTTTTCAAGTTCCAGATCAACACCTATAACTAGCCAGGAAATATCTGTGAACGACTGAGTGTAGATTTATACCTGTAACTAGCCAGAAAAGTTATCTACATGAAGAGACTGAAGATTAATACCTGTAACAAGCCAGGACAACTATCTCCTCAACCAACCTTTTTCAAGTTCCAGATCAACACCTGTAACTAGCCAGGAAATATCTGTGAACGACTGATTGTAGATCTATACCTGTAACTAGCCAGGAAAGTTATCTACATGAAGAGACTGAAGATCAATACCTGTAACAAGCCAGGAAGACTATCTTTCTTTCTCAGGTCAGAGATTAATACCTGAAACCAGCCAGGTCAACTATCTCATCGGCCAACCTTTTTCAAGTTCCAGACCAATACCTGTAACAAGCCAGGAAAAATCTGTGGACGACGAATTGTAGATTAATACCTGAAACCAGACAGGACAACTATCTACTTTACCATCATGAAGCAACCCTACACCGGTTCCTTCTCTTCGAAGATGCAGTTTTACACGGACTCATCATCAGGCAACCCTACACAGGTTCCTTCTCTCAACCTACCAGGTTACGACTCAACAAACAATCTCCAAATGGCATCTATAAGCCCATCCCCGACAAGATTCTGTCACATCTCCAGATGGCATCTATAAGCCCATCCTCCTATCCATCATCTTTCCAAATGGCATCTGTAAGCCCATTCCCGACATCACATTGCTGATACTACACCATGCGAGTGCAAATTTCTGGGCACTTTAGTGTTCAATCATCTTCCACCTTCGGATCACGAAAGGCACACAAGCCAATCTACATCCTCAGGTTTAAGAAGATTGAACAGGGGCAACTGTTGTACCCCAAAATTTTCCCTCCCATATTCCTCAATATTTGTCAAGAATGATCTTCAAATTGTTCAAGATGGCTCAAGAGGTACACAGTCAGACCACCTCCTAAGACAACTGAAGCTAGGGTTTTGGTTCTTTCAAGGAATTTGGGGTTATAAATGGTTCAATCAAGTCTCATAGGCCTATATACATTCTCAAGCATCTACATGCCAAGTTTCAAGACTCACAGTGCCAATTTGCACAGTCAAAAGCTCCATTTGATCCACAGTCAACTGCAAGGGCAAAATGGTCATTTTGCAGTCAAAAGTCAGAATTTTTGGTCAACATCTTATTTTGAGTTCACAATCATCATTTGATCAAGTCTTGATCATGATTCCACAAGAATAGCTCAAAAATCATCAAGATGCAAGAAGTTACTATTTTTGGACAGTAGAAAAGTCAACTGTATCTTGACCAGGGCATAACTTTTTCATGGTTTGTCAGAAAAATCCCATCCAATTCTCATTTTGAAGGGGATTCAATTCCCTACAATCCATATTCACACTCCAAGTTCAAGAAATGCTCTCACAAGAAGTTACCAATTTTGACATTATAGGTCAAATTCAAAAGTCAACAAAAGTGCACTTTGAGTCAAAGGCCATAACTTGAGATTGGTAAATCCAAATGACATGGGACCAAAGGCATTGGTTTGAGGACTTCAAGAGATTACCAAAATGTCCAAGGACATGGTCATATGATCAAAATTGAGCAAGTTGTGCATTGGAGAAGTTGGGAAATTTTCATGAACTTGCAAAAGTCAACTTTGCTCAAAACACATTCTTTTTGCTAATGGGCCTCAAATCTCTTCTTGAAACTTCATCCATGGCCTATGAACGACCCACCAAGCTTAATTGGATTTATTTTCTTATTTTTATTGATTAATTGGATTTTTAATTAATATTAATTCATTTAATTAATTTAAATTGTAGGAAAATGCAAGATTTGATTTTTCAATCAATTTGTGAAGCAAATATGGTCAAGATATGCTGGAAAATTCGTGCACAAGTCAAAGATACAAAAATCTCCAAACTTGGCAACATTTTCCAATCATGAAAAATCAAAAATATTTGATTTTCAATCAAAGATTTAATCATCATTGCACATGGATTTTTGCCCAGCTCTTGACCTAATTCAATTGCCTTATATATATGCAAGCAAATCCTAACCTAATGGACGTGAAAAAAGCTGCAGAAAGACCCCATACAATTTCAAGAATTTTCAAGAAAAGTGAAAACTGATTTTTGCTACCCAGACCAATTCAAGGCGATTTGTTGATTCAAATACATTGCAGGAGGTTCCAGGAACAATTTGCAATCAAACTCAAGCCTTAAAACTCAAGGAATCGTTGCACACAGAACCACGATTTGCCTTCTTTATTCAAGATCGTATTTCGTAATTCATGCATATTTAACATGTTCTTGTGATTGATTTGTGTTGCTAGGGACCATACAAAGCTAATGGCATGGTTTAATTAGACTGTAACGCCCTGAATCAAAAGATGCCATGAACGATTTTTTAGGGTTCTTGAGTTTTCAATTGAGGCTTTCTAAACCAGGAAAAATTGAGACTATTAAGATACATGACTGAATCCGTGAGGACAAGACGAACAAAATTGACCCCTCGCGAAATATTTATATGTACCATGGTGCTAATCGCTATTTTTCGTGCAAGCGCATAGTGGAGGTTAAAAACCCCCTCTATCTGATATTATTTTTGCAGGAACAACAAAGAAGACGAGGACGTGTTAGCATCTCATTGGCGTGTTTGAAAAAGCGCGCGTGATTTTGTTGTTTTACAGCATAATAGTTGTTTTTATATATAATATTCATTGTCCATTCTTTTAACAAACGCGCGTTCTTGTTCAGTTGGCAAAGGCATTGGAGTGTTATCCCTTGGGACCTGGGTTCAAATCCCAGGTCCCCCAAAATATTGTTGCTTTTATTTTTCAGGCGTTCTTGTGCAGTTTGCCAAAAGAGGTCCACCATATGCCTCAATTATCAACACGCCAATTGGCTTGCAAAGCAGATCCAGTGGACATGAATGGGAGATCACCATACTCCCCAGTCAACAGGCGTGTAGATGATCATAAAAGTCAAAGAGGCTTGAAAATTGCTGGGCCTTGAGAATTCCAGACACACCTCCTAATTGGGCCAATACCCCCTGGGTTATTTTCTTTTATTTTCTTCTTTTATATTTTTCACTTAATTATTATTAATTATTATTATTAGTTAATTAACCAAATTAATTTTTTTATAATAAATTCAGAAAAGTAAAATATAATATTTATTATTATTATTTATTAAAATTAATTTCACCCTTAATTAGTTATTTTGTAAATAAATACTAACATAATTAATTTAGTTTCTAATTAGGTTAATTTTAATATTTTCACAATAAATAAAATTAACGTAGAATTAGGGTTTTTGATGACTTTTAATCATGTTTTCTTTTTTATTTAATTCCTTAAAACATAAAAAACTCAAAAAATATTTCTTTTATTTAATTAATTAATTAGTCTAGGTTTAATTTAATTTAATTCATAAATAACAAAAACTTCCTTCTTTCTCAAAAAAAGGGTCAAAACCCTAAGACTCTCCGATTTAATTTTTCTCGCGCGTGTGACTGTTTTTGATTAATTTTTTATCATATAATATGTAATTGCTCCGAGGATGTAATAGCTTTAATTAGGACCTTTTTATCGCTTTATTTATTTTCCCGCAATTTATTTTTCAAGGGTTTGTTTTTGGCGATGTAAATACCCGATGCCTTGTAATAGCTTAGATTTATTTTCCGCAACTATTAACTGTTAGATGTATGTTAATTAGGCTATGCATGACAAGACTTATCTCTGAAATTAAAATCAACCCGTAGCTCACCATAACATGTGCAAAGATAACTTAACTGAATCCTGACACACTCGCACATACCACTCCTAGGGTACGCCTCACTTGGTTGCCTCGACGTGGTCATTGAGTATAAGGTGTTTTAGAGGTCGCCCTCCTGTCTAAAGATCAAAAGTTGCCTCGAAACGGTTGCCTCGGATAAAAAATATCTAAGACATTAGGGTTACCGCTAAGGCGTCCTACTATTGCTTTGGTGACCACATGTCCCTATAATCGAATTGACCCGAAACTCCAACGACGGTGCTACCTACTTCTCAATAGTGGGATAGTACTGTCTAAAGGACATTTACACAGCTTAATTTCTTTTTAGTAGGTAGAGGTTCTCAGGTACTTGCTCTTTCAAAACAAAACAACTTTTTGCACCTACACTTTTCAAACAAAAGTTTTCAAATAAACACTTCATACACTCTTGAGGACAAATACAAGAGTTAAATCGAAGTTTTCAAACAAAACTTTTTCAAAACCCACAAACACAAAAAAGCAAAGCATTTTGGAAACATAGTGAGCAAGTACCTAAGAGCCCGTGGATAAGCACAAATAGAAAGGGTGCTAACACCTTCCCTTTCTATAATCTACCTCCCGAACCCGAGAAACATCTCGAAAAGGAATTTTGCTGTGCTTTTGTCCTTTCCTTGTTGGATAAAATAAAAGACGGTGGCGACTCTTACTTACCGCGACATTTTGCAAAAACAAACGCAAACGCGAACCAGCATTCCAAAACAGGCAGTTCTATTTCCACCGATCACACACCCATCTCAAAAAATTCTATGAAATAGCGGGTGCTATAGGTGCTCCGGAGGAGGATCAAGAACAAATGTTTAAAAGATTATTTCCATATTCGTTGACCGGTAAAGCTAAGGATTGGCATCTTAACCAACCTAATCAACTCATGACGAATTGGAATAGACTTGAAGAAAAATTTCTTGAAAGTTTTTTCCCATAATCACATTTCTTGGAAGCCAAAACGGCTATATCAGCATTCTCTCAAGGTGGAATCGAGTCATTGAATGAAGCTTGGGAAAGGTACAAATATATGTTGAGAAAAAATCCAAGTCATGGTTTTGATGCCATTACTCAAATGCATATTTTTCTAATTGGACTAAAACAACAACCAAAGCTTTTGTTAGATGCTACGGCGGGAGGATCACTTATGGCAAAGACAACAAAAGAGGCGGTTGAAATTATTGAAAGAATAGAAAGGAACGACCATCAAGTCTAACATGATCAAAGTATGTTTCAAAAGAGAGAGGAGGCAAGTGATTCAAGATCAAATGAAGCTCTTTTAGCCCCAAATAAATTATTCTCTCAACAAGTGGATGAATTAACAAAGTAAATGGCAAAGCTCCCTCAACAACTAAAAGAAATGCAAGAAATACCTAGCAATCAAATACAACAATTTGTTTGTTGTGAGTTATGCAAGGGTGATCATCAAACCAGATTTTTTCCTCCAGCTGAAGAAGAAGCTAATTACATGGGACATCAAGATCAAGGATACCAATAAAGGAAACCATATCAAAATAACCAAGGTTATCATCAAAGAAATAACCAAGGTTATCAACAAGGGTGGATACAAGATGCCAACAATCAAAATAGACAAAGTCCTTATCAAAATACAAATCAAAATTCACAACCTCAAGCTAGAAGCTCAAACTTGCAGGACACTCTTGCTCAACTCATGCAAGCATCAATGGCAAATAAAAAGAGTAATGAAGCGACTAAACTCAAGTGGGGAAACTAGCCAAGCAGTTGGCCGATAAAAATGTGGAATCATCATTCTCGGAAAATACTCAATCTAATCCTAAGGAGCATTGCAAGGAAATATTAACAAGGATGGGTAGAGTAGTCGGAAATCGACGTGGTAAAGAAATTGAAATTTAGGAAGTCGTGGAAGAAAAAGATCTTTAAGAAGAGATTGTAGTAGAAAATAATCATGATGAGGAGATAGTTGAAAAGGAGAAGTTGAAAAAAAAGAAGAAGGAGAAAGTTTCTACTTTACCAGTTCAAAATTTACCATATCCTCATGCTCCTTACAAGAAGGATAATGTTAGGCACTATGCTAGATTCATGGATATCTTTAAGAAATTGAAAATAAACATTCCATTCTCCGAAGCTATGGAACAAATGGAAAAGTATGCAAATTTCATGAAAGACATCCTTACAAAAAAGAGAAGATCAACAGATCAAGAAGTTATCATGGTTGATGCAAGTTGTAATGCTATCACTAAGAAAACTCTACCAAAGAAGGAAAGTGATCCGGAAAGGGTTACTTTTCCGGTTACCATTGGTGATATTTATGTCGATAAAGGATTGATCAATTTGGGTTCTAGCATTAATTTTATTCCTTTATCTATTGTGAAAAGATTGGGGAACATCGAGATGAAGTCTACAAAGATAACACTTCAACTAGCCGACAAATTCGTCACCCTTCCTTATGGTGTAGCTCAAGATTTGCTAGAGAAAGTGGATAAATTTTTCTTCCCGGTTAATTTTGTTGTGATTGATATAGAGGAAGATCATGATGCATATTTGATCCTTGGTAGACCATTCATGAAGACCGTAAGAATGATGATCGACATCAATGATGGTTTGATGAAGGTTTGAGTTCAAGATGATGAAGTATGTTTTAATCTCTTTGAATATATGAAACATTTAAACGATAAGGGAGATTGTTTTAAAGTCGATGCTATTGAAGAAGTTATTTGGGACGTTTCTAGTGAAGTTCATCTTTTAAAACCTCTTGAGAGAACATTGAATAATATTATTCAAGTTCTTGAAGTACATGAAGAAAAGGAGTTGGAAGATTGTGTGAAGCAACTTGAAGCGTTGGAACAAGTTCAATCTTGGGAGCAAGAAGTTTAAATTTTGAATAAAAAAGCTAAAGAAGAAGAGTCCAAAATTGAATTAAAGATGTTGTCGCTTCACATAAAGTATTCATTTCTTGATGATGGTGGTAACAAACCGGTAATCATTAGTAATGATTTACCGGAGAAGGAGGAGCATTGTTTAGTTCATGTTTTAAAATAAAATCAAAGTGCAATAGGTTGTGTTTTAGTAGATTTAAAAGGCATAAGCTTGACTTATTGTATGAACAAGATTTTTACGGAAGAGAATTTCAAACCCATAGCTCAACCCCAACGACGCTTGAATCCGACAACCAACAAGAGGTTGTGAGAAAGGAATTTGTGAAACTATTGGATGCCGAGATGATTTATCCTATTTCCGATAGTACTTGGGTGAGTCTGGTGCATGTGGTTCCAAAAAAAGGGTGAATGACTGTGATAAGAAACAAAAAGAATGAATTGATTCCGACAAGAACCATAACGGGATGACGGATGTGTATCGATTGTCGGAGGCTTAATCAAGCAACTAGGAAAGATCACTTTCCTCTTCCTTTTATGGATCGAATGCTAGAAAGGTTATCGGGCCAAGAGTTCAATTATTTTTTGGATGGGTATTCCGGGTATAATCAAATTTCGGTAAATCTGAAAGATCATGGGAAAATGGATTTCACTTGTCCGTTTGGAGTTTTTGCGTATAGGAGGATGCCTTTTGGTTTGTGCAATGCACCGACAACTTTTCAAAGGTTTATGCAAGCCATATTTTCCGATATTTTGAGAATACTATGGAAGTTTTCATGGATGACTTTTCCGTTTTCGGGGCATCTTTTGATCTTAGTTTAAAAATTTTGGATACCGTGTTGAAGAGATGTGTGGAATCCAACTTAGTGCATAATTTGGAGAAATGTAACTTCATGGTTAACGAGGGCATTGTTCTTGGTCACAAAGTTTCATCCAAGGGGCTCGAAGTTGACAAGGCAAAAGTGGAGGTTATCGAGAAATTGCTACCACCATTGAATGTGAAAGGAGTCCAAAGCTTTTTGGGTCATGCGGGCTTTTATCGAATATTTGTCAAAGACTTCTCCAAAATTGCAAGACCATTGAGAAACTTTCTCAACAATGATAAGTCTTTTATTTTCGATGATGCTTGTTTGATAGCTTTTAATAATTTGAAACAAACTTTGACAACAACACCCATAATTGTTGCACCAAATTGGAAAGTGGACTTTGAATTAATGTGTGATTCTAGCGATTATGCCATTGGTGAAGTTCTTGGTCAAATAAAAGGAATTTTTTTCATGTTATACGCTATGCTAGCAAAGTTTTTAATGAAGCACTAATGCAACAACTGAAAAAGAATTGTTAGTGATAGTGTATGCATTAGAAAAATTTAGATCCTACCTCATTGGGTCAAAGGTTGTAGTCTATACCGACCATGCGGTGATAAAATATTTTCTTACCAAGCTCGATTTAAATCAAAGGCTTATTCGATGGATCCTTTTGTTGTAAGAATTTGATGTTGAAATTCGCGATAAGAAAGGATCCAGAAATTTGGTAGCAAATCATTTATCCTGTTTGATCAATATAGAGGTCACAATCAATGAAAAATAAATAGAGGAATAATTTCATGATGAGCAACTAATGATGGTTTAAGAAATACCTTGGTTCGCAAATTCGGAAAATTTCAAAGCTACAAGTGTCATTCCATAACATTTCAATGCTCAACAAAAGAAAATGTTTCTTGGAGATGCAAAGTATTTCGTGTGGGATGAACCTTATTTGTTCAAATTAGGGGTGGATAATTTTTTAAGGAGATGTGTGACCAAGGAACAAGAGAAAACCATCTTGTGGCATTATCATAATTCCCCTTATGGTGGACATTTTAGTGGTGACCGGACAACAACAAAGGTTTTACAGCCTGGGTTTTATTGGACATCAGTGTTTAAATATTCTTTTGAACATGCAAAAAGTTGTGATAGTTTCCAAAGAATGGGAGGAATAAAAAAAAGACATGAAATGCCTCTTCAAAACATGCTTAAGGTGGAGGTGTTTGATTATTGGGGAATATATTTTGTTGGTCCATTTCCTTCCTCATTTTCTAATGAATACATATTGGTAGTTGTGGATTACGTGTCAAAGTGGGTTGAGGCAATATCATCTCCAAAAGCTGATGCCAAAACTATGATTAAATTCTTAAAGAAAAACATGTTCACACTCTTTGGTACTCCGAGAGTTTTGATAAGTGATGGAGGTTCTAATTTTTGTAATTCCCAATTGAAAAGAGTATTGTAGCATTATGGAGTTAAGCACAAGGGTGCTACACTATATCATCCTCAAACTAATGGCCACGCTGAAGTGTCAAACTGGGAAATAAAAAGAATTCTTGAGAAAAGTTTCTTTGTCAAGAAAAGATTGGTATTTAAAGTTGGACGAAGCTCTTTGGGCATATCATACGGCATTCAAAGCTCCGACGGGTCTTACTCCATTTCAAATGGTTTAAGGGAAATCATGCCATCTTCCGGTGGAACTTGAACATAAGTCATTTTGGGCATTGAAGTTTTTGAATTTTGATCAAGATCAAGCTGGCTCGAAGAGGAAAGAGGAGTTGCATGAATTGGATGAGTTGAGATTGTAAGCTTATGAATCTTCTATGATTTACAAAGACAAAGTCAAAAATTATCATGATAATAAAATAAATCTAAAGCATTTTGAAGTTGGTCAATTGGTTTTATTGTTCAATTCTCGGGTTAAGTTTTTTATGGGAAAATTAAAGTCAAAATGGTCGGGGACTTTCGTGGTAAAAGAAGTCAAGCATTATGGAGAAATAATGTTAGAAGATCCCATCTCAAAGGAAGGTTGGACTGTGAATGGCTAGAGGTTGAAAGTATACATTGGAGGAGAGGTAATTCGCGAAACAAATATGGTCTGTCTCGGTGATTTGTGAAATCACCGTAGACCGTCGAGCTCGAAACGACGTTAAAAAAAGCGCTTGTTAGGAGGCAACCTAACATTGTAATTATTTTGTTTTATATGTGTTATTTTCTTCAAATTGATGCAGAACAAACTATTGGAACAAATTCTGCAACAGAGTTTTTTGTTCAGTTTCTGCCTAGCATCGCCGGGCGATAGAAGTTGTCACCTGGAGACGATGATTTTTCA
This sequence comes from Vicia faba, assembly GCA_948472305.1. NCBI lineage: Eukaryota > Viridiplantae > Streptophyta > Magnoliopsida > Fabales > Fabaceae > Vicia > Vicia faba. The sequence goes on from OX451737.1 coordinate 1,485,247,922, forward strand.
GCGCACTTCGGTTGTGCATTTCACTTTACTTTTCTTTGTTGGGTCAAATAGGCCCATGGGTTAACATTGTGTTACAACACAATTCAGACCTAAAATTTTTTCATTTCCTCATTTCTTCCCTATTCCAAAAATTGTTCTCCAATCATTCACCTTGCACCTTCATTCCTCACTCCAAGAATCTAAGGTAAACTTTTCTCTTCTCTTCGTTGTGATTGGCCAGGGGTAGGTTTTACTATTATTGAAAGAAAAAAAACTAGGTTAGGAACTTTAAATTTGATGATTATGATGATGATGCATGTGGTTATAAAGTGTTAACAATTGTGATTCACCATGAAAATGCCTTGAAATTGCTGGAAATTGGTCTTAGAACATGAGAGATTGATGTGAAATTCTGCAGAACTTTTCAAAAATTCACAGGCTGTCACCCGACGACAGGATGTATCACCTGGAATGCAATGAAGAATCAACATATTTGATCTTTCATGTAAATTCTGAAAAATTGTGTTGTTTTGAATTTTGACAAGAAGATGCTCTGTTGTTTTGTGTTGGTTTCATGTCTTGCAGATGGGTCCAAAAAAGGCTTTCTGCTTGAAACCTGTGAGGGAGATCGAAGGCAATAGCTCAAGCCAATCGTGTAGCTTTGATGAACGTTGGTATGTAAGCGCGGATTCTAAAAAGAGATTCAACATGCTATTGGGAAGACAATTTGTTTCTGAGAAGAAGTTTGCTATTGATACCCATGGTCCGTATATGAAGCCCATGTAGATTTTTCTAAGTAAAAAATGGGACGTGCTTATCGATCCAGTTGACAAGATTAGCTATGACTTGGTACGGGAATTTTATGCAAATGCTCTTCCGGCTGAGGGGGGCAGTTTCTTTTCAGAACCATAGTAAGAGGGAAAGCTTTGCAATTTGACAAGAACTCAATTAACAACTTCTTGGGAAACCCTCTCCACTTATGGTTGCATGAAATTGATGATTTGAATAGAGAGTTGGGAAATTTGAGGAATTATTACTCTATCGCCAATGCTATTTTGCTTGAGGGGAGAAGTGTGGAATTAAATGCAGTAGGCATTCCTTTTCAATACAATCGGGAAGATATGACACCCGAAGCTCAAATTGTGCTCCTGCTAATTCTAAACAACATCAAACCAAAACTTCACAGGTCGACCATTCCCATTGATGTTTCTTTACTTGTGAAGTGTATCTTGGAGGACCGGTCGGTACATGTGGTCGGAATTATTTCAAAATAAATGAGGAAATTTGTCGACAGCACAAAGACTAGGGAGGTAAATTCTCGTGTACCTCTTCCTTTCGCTTATCTAATAATAACTTTGTGTTTAGAAAAAATAATTTTGATGCCTGAGGAGGTAAATGAAAAAGTAATGGGAGTTATAGATGATGACTATCTTGGCTGTTATTGCTAGGGAAAATTTTCCTTGAAAAGAAAGAAGAAGAATGTTGTGGGTGAGTCATCTGGTGCTAGAGAAGCAACTAAGGGTCTTGGTTGTACTCATTGGGACCCTAGAATGAAGCAGACTTGTAATTACAGTTGGAACATGTTGGAAGCTCATCGAAGGTCCGGAAGCTTCCTTCATGACTCCATGGTAAATCTTTTTCTGCATCATTAAAACCCTCTGGAGACAGTTGCTTTCCCTACCCAAGCCGAGTATAATGCTTTCTGAAATTGGCCCGAGGACAGGCACCCTTTATTTTTGGAGGGGGAAACTCATGTTGGAGCACATGGTGGTGATTGTAATGATGGTGATGATGGCGGTGAAAATATGGAGTTTTAATGTTTTGGCGACAAAGTGAAGAAGTTTAATTTTCAGCTTTTATGTTTTTTAGTTTTTATGCTAGTGTGTTTAAATTTTAATAATTAAAACAATTGGTTGTGTTTTGAAAACAAAAAATTATGGTTGTAATTTGGGAATTTCCCTTTTTAGTGGGTAGTGGTACCCCTTTTTGTTTAAGAACTTATTTTGATTAAAGTTTGATAGATTATGGTTCTTGGTAGTATTATAGGATGATATTAGATATTGTGTTTCGTTTGTTTTTAAAAAAAGGTTGAAGTTAAGTGCTCAAGGATAAAGTAGATTATTTAGGACTCAATCCATCTCGTGATTTGGGCGGTGATGATACAAATATCAAAGAAATGCACAAATAAGGTATTATTTTACCATTTTGTAGAATGTTAGCATAATCATGAAAATAGTGCTTTAACAAAGAGATAGTTATGCATTGTTATGTAAATATGTGTGCATGTTTAAATCATTAGGACATAACCACAAATGTGAGAGACTTTCCATTGTTCACCAAATTATTAAAGTTTTAGTAATTGTTGTTTTAGCTCGAACGATTCATGTTAAATCTTGTTGATTGAGAAGAAATCTTGGAAACTTAGAAGTGATCAAGGCATTATTTCTGCATTATGAGAGTTACCACCATTTCCAAAAGGGCTTCATCTAACCTTGTGAGTTTGTGAATCTTGGTGAACCCTTTTGAGCTTTAAGTAAAATTTTTGGAATGAGTCTATCATAAAGCTAACAAATTTCTAAGTATACCACTTAGTAGTTGTGTTGATTCTTAAATAAGACCAAGGAAAATTCAATGATGATTCATACTAAAAAACTTTTTTGTTTATAAACACTTTACCAAATTTTGAAATTATCCTTGTTTAAAGAGCATCCATAAAAAAAAGGAGAAAGAAATGTTTAAAGTTGTGGAGGTTGGTTATAAAATAAGAAAGAATTGGTGGCACAATGCATCCTTTAAAAAATGCTCATCATAATAAAAAAAGAAGAATTAATAAAGAAAAAGAAGGAAAAAAAGAGAAGGGTGCATTGTGAGAAAGAGAAATAAAAAGTTGAAATAGAAAGAAGGATGAAGCAAAAATGAATGTTGTGAATATGTGAAATGCTTTTCATGATCTTTACCCATTTTTATTCAATAGCCTTACATATATAATCCCTTTTTCTTAACCCTAGCCCATTTACAACCAAGAAAATTCCTTTTGTGATCTATGTTTCCTTGATATTATTTTTGACTTATTTGATGAATGCATGAATGGTTCTGGATGTTAGCAAAGTTACTATTGAGTATGATTTGTCCCTTGTCTTGGGTACATAAGCCATATTCCGTTGATGCGGAGTAGTTGATTCAAGTATGAACATGTTGTTACTATTTTATGCATAGCTAGATATTTGTGTTTATAACTTATTTCATTATCACACTTTGATTCTGAAGACAAGTGATTTGTGCTGCGAACGCATCTTGTGAGTTCGAACCATCCAAATTGATCTTCCTCTAAATTCATCTTGTTATCTTAGTGTTTGAGACAATCAAAGATTCTAGTTGGGGAGAGTTATTAAGTGTCAACTTTTGTATAAAATTCATATCATTTATTGACACTTTCAAACCCTTTATTTTACTTTTGATTAGGTTAAATACTTATTTTAAGTCATTTTGCATGAGTACAAATAATTTTTAATCTTTTAATTTGTATGTTAGTATTTCAAAAAATTTTGTGCATATAATATGGAAAAGGGAGATTTTATGTTTTCTAAGCAAAGGAAAGAATGTTGACATTCTGCAAAGGATCGCCCAGCGACAGGATGAGTCGCCCGACGAAAATTGTGAAGAAAAGATGATTCTTTTGGGTTCGCTTCTGTAATGCTTCGCTTTTGGATCACCCGACGAAGCATTCTTGTTGCCCAGTGATGAAAGATGCTCTCCTGAGGATATATCACGCCCATTTGGTCACGTGTGGTATTTGGCTAGCATCGCTCGAAGATGCTTTATGGTTGCCCGACGATGGTACGTAGATGGCCATACCTTTTTGGCTACTTTTTTCACCTTTTAGGGAAACTTTTCACCAACTTTTTGTACTAGGAGGGAAGAAAGTCTGATTTAGGGGGGAGAAATCCTTTTGTTCTTGATATCATAATGTCACAACATAAAAACCCTTTGTTCTTATCTTTTTAGAAGAGAAAAAATACTCTGGCATCTTAAATCAAGGAGACTTGAAGATTTATGTTCATCAACACTCATTATTTATTCATTGATCAAGGTATCATGACGATGAGTAGCTAAGAAGTTTTTGTGTCAAGGTTAGAATTAGTCAACCTAGACTTTATGTATTTCTTTTAATCATTTTTTATATTATCTTGGTTGAAGATTAATACATGTTAAATATCTTTGTATCATTGTTTTTTTATGGTTTAGTTCATTATTGATAAGTAAGTTCCAAGTTTGACCTAAGATATTCATCTAATAATAAACAAATATCTAGACATAGATTTGTGAGTTAGTATCACTTGTATCAAGCTTTAAACATTATCATGTTAATAGTTAGGTTGAGAGATCATTAATGGTTAACATGATAACATTCACAATATTGCTTAGACATGAGAAATATTGAGAGGATACATGAATGTATCAATCATTCATTAGTTCATATACACGATTAATTGAATATATTTGGAATACGTTGATGAAAAATAATTTTGGCATCCCTTTTATCAAAACAATCCTTTTCAAACAATAACCCCTCTTTTATCCAAATCACCATATAGTGCATGAAACTTAATCTTTTGTTACTAAAAGCAAATACCAAAACTTTGTTTATGATTCAAACACTTAAAGTAACTAAAACTATAGTACGAAATTAATATCACACCAATATCTGAGGAAAACGATAATACAAATACTTGTGTTAAAAATAGTAACAACAAAATGCTGATGCAGTCAAGAAATACCTCGCCTAAAGAAATAAAAGAACAACTCGCTAAATTGAAAACCCGATAGGGAGGCTTAGGCAAAAAAGAGCGTCTCGGTAGGCTGAAAACCCGAAATGGCGGTGTGATCGGTGGATCTGGAACTGACTGTTTAACGCTGGTTCGCGAAATGTCGCGGAAGCAAGAGTCGCCACCGTCTTTTATTTTCTCCAAATGGAAAGGACAAAAGCACAGAAAAATTCCTTAAAGAGATTGCTCTCGGTTCGGGAGGTAGGTTATAGAAAGGGAAGGTGTTAGCACCCTTTCTATCCATGGTTATCCATGGGCTCTTAGATACTTGCTCAATGTGTTTTCAAAAATGTTTGTTTGCTTTTCAATGTGGGTTTTAAAAAAAAGTTTCTTTAAAAAATTTCAGTTCGACTCGTACGTCAGAGTGTTTGAAAAATTTGCTTTGAAAGCTTTTGAAAATGTGTTGGTGTGAAAAGTCTTTTGTTTGTTTGAAATTAGAGCAAGTATCTAGAGTCGTCTACCTACCCTAAGGAATTCGTCTGTGTAGATGTCCTTTAAAGTAGTGCCATCCCACCATTGAGAGGTAGGTAGCACCACCGTTGGAGGTGTTCGGGTCAATTCGAGTTTTAGGGACATAGTGATCACCAGAGCAATAGGAAGACACCTTAGAAGCTACCCTCATGCCAGGTTCCCGGATCATGAGGACTTACTAAGACGTCCTCTACTCGACGATCACCTTTCGAAAGGCAACAGTGAGGCGTACCCCAGGGGTGGTGTGTGCGATTCGTGTGTCGTTTTCATTTGCATTTGTCTTTTGTCAAGTTCATTGTGATCTACGCTTGATTTTATTTTTAAGGCCATACATTCTTTCATGCTTTTGATTAACAGTTAATATTTGCGGGAAAAATAAATCTACAACTATTACAAATGGCGCGGGTCCACATCGCCAAAATTAAACCGGACCCGATTTGACGGAAAGTAAATAAAGCGAAGGAAATAAAAGTGCGAAAAAGTTTAAGTTGTCCGAGTTACATGGCTTTGGGAGAGATACATAATGAATTAAGCGAAATAAAATAAATACGCGAAATAAAGGAATTAAAAACATGGGCATTGGACCCTTTTGCAAAAATTAAAATTAATAAAGCATTGAAATTAAGAATTAAAAAGAATGTTTTTTTTTGGTATTTTTGGTTATTAAAATTTAATAGAAAAAATAATTAATTAAAATTGAAATGAAGCGTCAAACCCTAATTCTAATGTTTTTTAAGTTTATTGTGAAAATATTAAGTTTTAACCTAATTTGAATCTAAGTTAATTTACATGCATTTTTTAATTTATGAAAATAAATAAAATAAATATTATTATTGTAAAAAAAAGGAAATTAAGAGGAATAATATTAACAATTAAACCTAAATTTTATATTTTTGGATTTTTAGTTATTAAAAGAATCAAAGTTAAAACCTATTTTACTAAATTTATTTACATGTTAATTTATTTATGAAAATAATTAAATTAAATATTTATTATATTTTTCATCTTTTCTGATTTTTTGTGATGTTTTTATATTTTGTAGCAATAATTAATTAATTTAACAAATAAAGAAAATAAAATAATAATTTAAATAAAATATAAGAAAAATAAAAAGAATGGCAAACCAGGGGGGTAGCCCCAATATGGAGGTATACTTTGAATAACCTGGCCCATTAAGATTCAGATTCGCTGACTTTTCCAAGCACCATGTGGCCTGTTGACTGGGGCGTAGGGTGCTCTTTGATTCTTGGCCATTGATCTGATTTCACTAAGCATATGGACGTCTGGATGATGGTGGTATATCATGCACTCCACCACAAACGCTGCATAGGAATAATTAGAGAAAAACAATACTGAATTTGTTCAGACCTGGGACTCGAACCCAGGTCTTGGATGTGAACGCTACCAACGCCTGCCAGCTGAGCTGTTGAACACCTTTGATATATTAATAACAAACAAATAACAAAAAGAAAAAGCAAACGCATTAGTGGTTAAACGCGCGAAATTTAAAACCGGCCTATCGCTGATGGACAACACATCGTCTTCTTCGTGTTATTATTTTTTTTCTGAAACACAAGCATATAGCAACGGTTTTAACGCGTGGTTTTAGGGGTGTTTCCAGAAAATAGCGATTAGCGCTATGTGGTTCATAAATTAATCGCGAGGCTTGGTCCCTGTTCGTCTCAATGCGCTGAATCTAATGATGGCATTGTGATGGCCTAATTTTGCTTGGTCTGAAAACCCCTAATTTAAAACCTGCAAACCCTATAATCTCAAACATGGTGGAATCGAATATAACGTGTAATAATTCAATCAAAGGCATTGGTTAGCTTAGAAACATCACACTGAACAAGAATCCATGAATAAAAATGCAAAAGGATGCGTGAATTATGATATACGATTTCAAAAATTGCTTGATACAGTTTGAGTTCAAACTACCAATTCTTGGAGCTTTGGTTGTTGTTTGTGATTGGCACACGTTCAGAGAACCACAATGAAGCTATTGAAATCAAGATTAAGGCTTGAATCGTCCTCCAACAATGAATTCAGTTTTGTGTTTTATGGAAAAAAAATTCAAGTTTGCAAAGTGTTCTTGGGCGCAGCTTTTTTTTTTGTTCTAGGATTAGGTTTTGAATCATGCTTATGTATTGAAGCTATTAGGTCAAGAAAATTGAATAAAATCCATGGCCATAATGGTTTTCAATATTTGATTTCTTAAGGATCTTTTCCATATCTTTTCATGTGTATTTTGTATCAATTAGGTTTCAATCAAGCCAAATCTTTCCATAATTGGCTAAGCACGAAATATCAAGTCTAAAACATGTATAAAAAGATTCATTTGGTTCATTTAGATATTTTCCACATATTTAATTGATTTAATTGAATTAATATGAATAAAAATTCAAATAAATAAATAAAAATGAGAAAATACTTCCCTTTGGGCCAAGTGGTCGTGCACATGCTTGGAATGATGAATCTTGGAAGAAAAATGGGCCCATTAGCAATTTTGAATCATTTGCATCAATGTTGACTTTTCAAAATTCCTAAAAATTTCCCAACTTCCACAAGGCATAACTTGCTCCATGTTTAAGCTTTTCACATGTTCTTGGACATTTTCGAAATGTCTTTGAGTCCTCTAACCAATGCCTTTGGTCCCATGTCATTTGGATTTACCAATCTCAAGTTATGGCCTTTGACTTAAAGTCCCTTTTTGTTGACTTTTGAAAATGACCTATAATGTTGAAATTGATAACTTTTTGTGAGAGCATTTCTTGGACTTGGAATATGAAGATGAGTTGTAGGAAATATCTTTCTCTTCAAAATGAGCTTTGGATGGAATTTTTCTGATAATCCATGTGAAAGTTATGCCCTGGTCAATTTCAGTTGACTTTTTCAGCTGTCCAAATATAGTAACTTTTGCATCTTGATGATTTTCTGAGTCAAATTTTGAGAATCATGATCAAGCATTGATCAAATGATGTTTGTGGCTTCAAAATGATATGTTGACCAAAAATTTGAACTTTTGACTATCAAATGACCATTTTGCCCCTACAGTTGACTGTAGTGCAATCTAGGGTTTTGACTGTGCAATTTTGAGCTGAATGCCTTGAAACTTGATATGAGGATGCTTGACCATATTTGTAAGCATGTGAGACTTGATTGGGCCTTTGGAAATTTCCTTTTCTTGATCAGAACATAAACCCTAGTTTTGACTGTATGGGAGACTGTTGCACTGTGCAACCCTTGGGGAATTTTGTAGCTTGACTTGGCAATTTCTTGAAGAATATGGGAGGGCAAATTTTGGGGTACAACAGGCGGTCTAGGAAAAAATAAGAGACATAAACAGAATAAATTCTTCCCGCTAGGTTGAAAACCTACAAGGGTAACCTAGGCAAAAGTTAGGGATTTCTTGGCAAGTAACCGCGTCAGACAAGGCTTGATCATTGAAGCAACAATCTTCTCGGATTATCACCATGCTTCAACAGAAGTCCCTGCTCAGGAATTCAAAGTTTTTCGGGAGAATATTGGTCATTGTATTTCAATGTATCTTCTCCAATGTATTACCATTTTCCAAACTTTGTAATCATCTATGGAGTCTCGCCATTCGCAGACTACCATTCTATTAATAAAGTTTAAGCTTGTAACCAATTCTTTGCAACTCTTATTTTATTCTACTTACAGAGACTCCATTTATTATTGATAGTAATTTTCAAAACAAAAGGATTAAATAACAAAATTGTTTTTGAAAATAATTTAAAAAATTACTCTTTACTTTAGATTTTGTGACTCAAGAAAAAAAATGGTGATTCCAAGGATGGACGAACTCTAAAATTTTGGAAGAATGTATTCCCCAGGAAGGATCTCCCAGATCACTTTTCTGGTATGTGTATGATCTACTTGTGTTTCTCGGTGTGGGAGAATCGGGTTCTCAGCCACTGTAAGGAGGTGACGAGGACGAAAGCTTGGTCGAGGTGACCACTATGACTTGCTACCTACACAGAAAAACAAACACTTAAACACCATGTAATTCCCTTGGGATGCCTTTATATCCATGTAATGTCATGTTTCACATCTTAGCTTGTGATTATTATTGCCTTATTATTGTCAATGCAATGCTTAATAAATAATTTAAATCACAATTCGCATACGAAAAACAAAGTAAAAAGGACATAACAAAGACTTTTTGGTGGAAGGGAAAATTTTTATTAATGAATTTGGCCTGTGAATAGGCATTCGTACGTAGAAACAAATCATAAATGAGGATGTTTCAAAGAAAAGGAAAAATACAACAGGTAAAATGGAAATAAGAAAATCTCGAACTTCCATTAAAACTGATGTTTTTATAGTTCCCATATGTTGGATCGTCCTAGTGACGTGCTTCTGAAGGATAATAGTTGAATTGATCCATCCTGTGTAGGAGGGTGTACTGGCTATCTGTGAAGAGTTTTCAAAATGCAGTCTCTCGCTTTTTTGTCCCTAGTTCTTTCCTGGATCGCCCTTTCGGGTTTTCAATCCACCGGGATACCCATTTTTCCTAAGCCTCCCTTTCGAGTTTTCGACTTAGCGGGTTATTCTCTTTTTTTTAGCCCTAACTTTTGCCTAAGCCTCCCTTTCAGGTTTTTGACTTAGCAGGTCTTTTTATGCATAGTATTTTTTTACTAAGTCTGAATTGACTAGAAGTGGAACGTCTACCCCATCCATGTCTGTCAGGATTAGAGCACCTCCCGAGAAAGCTTTCTTCAGGATGTACGACCCCTCATAGTTGGGAGTCCACTTGCCTGTTGGATCATAGTGAATCGGGAGAATCTTCCCTAAGACTAGGTCACCTGTGTGAAACTCTCGAGGTCGAATCCTCTTGTCAAATTCTCTCTTGAGACGCTGTTGATATAACTGACCATGACAAATGGCCGCTAGGCGCTTCTCTTCGATGAGATCGAGTTGGCCGATCTCTGTTTGAATCCATTCAGCTTCAATAAGCTTAGTATCCATCAGAACCCTTAATGAAGGAATTTTAACTTCGACTGGGAGTACCACATCCATACTATAGACTAGCGAAAAAGGAGTTGCCCTAGTAGAAGTATGCACCGAAGTTCCATAGCCGTGTAGAGCAAAAGGAAACATCTCATGCCAATCTTTGTATGTTCTCGCCTTTTTCTGGATAATCTTCTGTATGTTCTTGTTAGCTGCTTCGACTGCCCCATTCATCTTTGGCCGATAGGGTGATAAATTATGGTGCTCAATCTTGAATTCTTCACATATTTCCTTCATCATCATGTTGTTGAGATTCGACACGTTATCAATGATGATCTTGTTAGGAGTCCCATAATGACATATGATTTCTTTCTTGATGAAGCGAGTAAGGACTTGCTTGGTCACATTCTTGTATGAAGCTACTTCCACCCATTTGGTGAAGTAGTAAATAGCGACAAGAATGAACTTGTGTACATTAGAAGCACTTGGATTGATCTGTCCGATCATATCAATGCCCCACATTGCAAAGGGCCATGGTGAAGTCATCACATTCAAAGAAGTGGGAGGAACATGTATTTTGTTTGTGTAAACTTGACATTTTTAGCACATCTTCACATACACACAACAGTCGCTTTTCATCGTCATCAAGAAATAACCTACTCGTAGGATTTTCTTGGCCACGGAATATCCACTAGCATGAGTCCCAAAAAAGCTCTTGTGAATTTCTTGTATGATGGATTCTGCTTCGTGTCAATCCATGCAACTGAGCAGAACCAAATAATAGTTTCTTTTTTATAGAACGTCTCTTGGAAGTAAATACATGGATGCCAACCTTCTAAGAGTCTACTTATCACAAATTGTAGCACCCTCGGGGTATTCTTGCTTCTCAAGATATCTTTTGATGTCGGAATACCATGGTTTTTCGCCTGACACATCTTCAGTTGTGAGACAATGAGCAGGGAAAACGTGTGCAAGCTCCTTGTAACAAAGGATTCTCATATTGGGTGCATGATTCGGATAATTGACTTTGAACGTTACTGCTAAAGTTTCCAGAGCATCTGCAAGTTGATTTACTTCTCTAGGAATATGCTCAAAGGCGATCTCATCAAAAACGGGCAACAACTCTAATATGTAATCCCGGTATAGAACTACATTAGGGTGTCATGTATCCCAATCACGTTGTACTTGATATATTACTAAGGCAGAATCCCCATAAACTTCAAGAATCTTGATCTTCAAATCAATGGCTGCTTCAAGACCCATTACACAAGCTTCGTATTCTGCGACATTGTTCGTACAATCAAAACATAACCTGGCCGTGAAAGGTATGTGAGTATTATGCGGAGAAGTCATAACTTCCCCAATACCATGGCCCATGGCATTTGATGCACCATCAAACGTGAGAGTCCATCACTCCCGTGGTTCGGGTCCTTCTTTATCATCAAGTTTCATAACATCCTCGTCTAGAAAATTGAACTTCATTGACTGATACTCTTCTAATGGCTGGTGGGCGAGATGATCAGCAAGAATGCCACCTTTGATAGCCTTTTGTGTGACGTACTAGATGTCATACTTAGACAAAAGCATTTGCCACCGAGCCAATCTCCCTGTAAGTGTTGGTTTCTCGAAGATGTACTTTATCGAATCCATCTTAGATATCAGAAATGTAGAACGCGTCAACATGTACTGCCTCAAATGTCAAGCTGCCCGCGTAAGAGCACAAAAAATCTTCTCAAGTAATTAATACCTTGATTCACATTAGGTAAACTTTTTGCTCAGGTAATAGAAGGCGTGTTCTTTTCGTCCAATATTATCATGTTATGCGAGCACACAACCCATAAATCCTTCAAGCACAGTCAAATACACAATGAGAGGTCTCTGTGGAATTGGAGGTATGAGTATTGGTGGTTCCTGAAGGTATTGTTTAATCTTTTAGAAGGCCTCTTGACAAATTTCATCCCAATAGAAATTTTGATTCATGAGCAACAATTTAAAGATAGGTTCACAGGTAGAAATAAGATGAGAAATAAACCTGGTTATGTAATTCAACCTTCCAAGGAACCCACATACTTCCTTTTCATTTTTCGGTGCCGACATATCCTGTATTGCTCTTACCTTATCTAGATCTCCTTCAATCCCTCATTGACTTACGGTAAAACCAACAACTTTCCCGATTGAACCTCAGAGGTGCACTTGTTGGGATTAAGCTTTAACCTAAACTTTTATAGACGATCAAACAACTTCTACAAATGGACCATATGTTCTCCCTCAGTTTGCGATTTTGCAATCATGTCATCCAGATACACCTCAATCCCTTTATGAGTCATGTCATGAAAGAGAGTCACCATAGCATGCTGATATGTCGCACCAACATTTTTGAGACCAAAAGGCCTGACCCTATAGCAAAAGGTACCCCAAGGAGTCGTGAAAGTTGTTTTATCCATATCTTCAGGAGCCATCTTGTAGCGGTAGAAATGTTTAAGACTAAGCCATTGGATTGACTAGACTTATACAGATCAAAATAAAAATCGCCACCACGCTTTATTCGTTCCAAAGGAATGGGGAAAGGGAGAGTAACCCAAAAAAAGGGGGAAATATTCAAGGTAAGGGGGTTGGTTATATAAAGGGAAACTATTATCACCATAAACATCTACGGTACTTCGTAGGAACCTCTTTGAAAATTTTGTATATTTTGGATATAAAATGTTGTATGTAAAATAGATGGTGGAGGTGAGAAAATAAACATATTTTTTATGATTTTTGCACCCGCCGCGGTTGCGAACCATTAGTGCCTACGTACCACCTTCCGTGCAATAGGGGATCAGGGTACACGTAGTTCCTCATTAAAAATTTTAAAACACAAGCGTGTTGGTTGATTTTATGAGATAAGACATCATCGTCATTGTTCGTGTGGAAAACATACTTATTACCCACAATCATGAGAAAGGAGAATTTGCATCATCTCAAAGTGGAGGATATGGCTTAGATTTTAAAATCAACAATGCCTCACTCAACACCCAAGTGGAAAATATATCACATTACTGCATATTGTAGAAGTATAGTTGTTTGCATCACTACAAGGATTGACAAGAGTCTAATATTTTGAGAAAAAGATTTTTTAAAGTAAAAGGGCCAAAGTGGAAAAAAATGGTTTGAAATGAGATTGATTGAATTTTAGTCTTCTCACAAAAAGGTCAAGGTATTATTACTTTGATTGAAATTTTTTTATGAAAAACGTTTTGAAAATGCATGGACCTAAGTCCAAGTTTATTTTGAAAGTGGTTCAAATTTAAAAACAAGAAGAGTTTTCAAAAGGAGAGAGAAGATTTTTGAAATTAAAGAAGATGGGAGGAGAAGAAGATACTATCATAAAGCATAAGGTAAACGCTAGGGATAAGAACCATCTAACCAAAAAGAAGCCAAAAAATTACATTATGAGTCAAGATAGAATTCTCATTCTTTGGATTGAAACCAAGAAAGCAAAGATACTAGACCTCTTAAGAGAACCAAACTTCAAATGTATTAAGTCTTCACAAAAATTGGGTAGAGTAACGACTGTATAAGGTGAATTATAGATTACAAACAAAGTATGTAACCACAATAACCTGCACACAAAACAAACAAACAACTCAATGTCTTAAGGTAAACTTCAAGAACTCCAGACAAAATATAAATTAAGGTCACAAGGTCTCCAACATAGGCCAAGGTTTTTAATCCTAAGTCCAAGAAGTCCAATACTCCATAATGCCAAGGATAGTAACCAAATAGTCCAAGTATCATTAAAACTTTTTATGGTTCATGTTGATTATTAGGTATCTTAAAAAAGAAAAGAAAAGCTTAAATGAGCAAAATAAAAATGACAATAATAAAAAGGGGCTCAAGTGAGCAAAGATGAAAAATAGCATGAAATGTAAATGCTAAAGTAAATGGTGCATAAAATAAAAGAGCATAAAATAAAAACACAAAACTAAGTCAATTATTAGAAATTAGTGGTTAGTTGGATGATCATCTTGAAACTTGCATTTGAAACTCATTAGAGGATTGGTAGAACCAAAGCCTCCACACAACAAGTTGAATTTGCTTTTTGTCAAGTATATCATCCATTTGGAATCCTCAAAATTATCATTAATGATCAACGATATTTAAGTGATCCGCGATGACCAAAAGTGAAGTAGATCCATTAGAGGACTGGTAGAACCAAAGCCTCCACACTATAAATCTCAAAGTTATTGGATCAAAGATATCAAATTAACATACTTTGGCTTGCAAACATAGGTTTGGGCCACAAATGATCATTTATTTGAATCAGGACAAAATTTAGTGCTATGTTAAGCAATCGTAAGTGGACTCATATAAAAGCCGCACCTATTTTGAGGCCGGTCAATAGAAATCTATGCACCATTTGTTTTGAGACATGATATAGAGATCATGCTACAATAACACTTAGTGCAATGAGAAAGGGATAAGATGAAGAAGGATGGGAAAAATATACAAACCACATTTGAATTAAAATTTAATCAAACTATTATTAAAATAATTCATCTATTTTTATGGAGATAGACATAACACCATGGATCCAATGATGTTAATAAAGTTCATGATCAAAAATTCAACCCAAGATCAGCCAGAAAATAATCACAAAATAATATTACATTTAATATATACATTAAAATGGGTTTTTAAAATGTTTTAAAATAGAAATAAGAGATAAAAATATCAACTACGTTCAAATTAATCAAGAAATATAAAGTAAGACCATAGAAAAATCAGAATTGAACTCAAATATTTTTTTAAAATTTTTTTGGTAATTTTCTAAAGTCATAAACTATTTTTAAAATTTAAAGTGAGTAAAATAAAACAAAAATGATAAAAAAAAATAGCAAAGTTAGAAATAAAAAATAAATAAGGTCACGAATATTAGTCACAATATCATTGGATCATTTCATATTTTTTTCAGAATTTAAAAATGCATAAAAGTATTTTTAAAACATTTAAATCCATTCAAATAAAGTGAAAATTTATAAAAAAAATCAAAATACAAAATAAAATTTTAAAAAAATAAAAATCAGAAAGAGAAAAATCAAAAATATTTTTCAAATTTTTTCCAGTTTTTTTGGACTTAAAATGAATTTTCTATGATTTTTTGAAGTTTAAAACAGTTAAAATAAAAATCAGAAAATAAAATATCAAACCAAAAAATATGGGCCATCTGATCATTATCAAAACGCGTTAGTAAACATATCAAGTAGACCTGGCGCGCTGTGCATGTTATGTACTTTAGTGAATAAAACACTAGATCACTAATTAAATCAGAAATTCAAAAAAAGAAAATGGCACGCCATCATTGGTTGGAAGATGACACGTTGGTCATCTTCAACCTCCTGCCAACGTGAAACGCAAGTCTCTCAAATTGTAAAATTAGAAGCTCAAACCTATGCCATTCGCTTCATCTCATCAAGACGAAGACAACCACACCTTCGCGAAAAATTTATATAAACTGTAGCTAAAGCAATTTGGAAGGAAAGTTTTGAAATGGAATTTGAAATTTCATGGTCAAAATTTGTTTCAAGTTAAAAGAAAGTGTTGCAACTAGAACCAGGGCAATAAGAGCTTCACAATGATATCAAAATTTGGAAGAATTGATGGAGAAATCTACCTATTGAAGTTAAGTTGCAGAGCTCTGAAACTAGACTTCTATGGATCAATATAGGTCACGATTCTTAAAGGTAATTGTATGGTTAAATTCACGGAAGATCAAGGAAGGTGAATTGATAGAAAAATGGATTGAAAAAGGCTTGAACACTGATTTCGAAGTTGCAGAAAAGTGAGTTATGGAATGAGTTTGGCAGGGTGATTTTGGCTGTTCAAGCTTGAGGAAATGAAAGGGGGATGACCTTATATTTATAGGAGAATGAATGGGATCCTTAAGTGTGTTAAATAATGAAGTTTGGAGGTAAATCATGGGGGTCTGCAGCATGAACAAATTGTGACTTGTTTAGCATCAAAACTCAGCCAAATCGTGTGTTTCATGATGCTAAATGCCTTTGGAAAGTTGCTAAACATGATTAGAAGCAAAAATGAATGGACAACATGTGATTAGAAGCCAAAACAAAGATCTCAAAATCTGACTTGTGATGAAACTTCAGTTTCAAGTTACCAAATTCAAATTAATGGCATTCTCAACTCAAGGGGTCTTAGGGCCTGATTCTTTAAACTTTAGAAAGATGAGGTTACAAGCTTTGCAATGGGAAAAGAGTGGAATTAAATGGATGTTTGAGCTGAAAGTTGCAATGAGTCAAACTTGGGGAAAAGAAGTTGACTTTCCATACTTAGAAATATTTCAAGTTTTTCTTCAAAAGTGACCTATAATGTTTTACATCCAAACATGGCCTTCCTCTTGGAATTTGCTCTTGACCAAAAAATATGGCATGAAATAGACCTCTTGAATGATATTTTGAAACTTGAATCATTCAAAATCTCCAAAAAATGAGAGAGTTATTGATTGTTGAAGTTGTCAAAATTTAATGAAATGACCTATAATCTTTTGTATCCTTAAGGTATCCTCCATCCATTTTCTCACTTTAAACATAAAAGAAGGAATAAATTTCACATCCTAAAGATCATTGTGTAAAAAGAGTGGGCTCAAGGTGATAAAAATTGACCAAGTTATGATCATTTGAAGTCACACATGAGAAGTTGCGGGTTCATCTAGAGGACTTGTAATCTTTCGTCATCATCAAGTTTCTTCCACATGAAAACTCCTTGAAACTTTTGAAGTGAATTGTCAATAACCATTTTAAGAGAAGGATGTTTTTGGAATCACTCAAAAATACCAAAATATGAGCAAGATATACTTCTTTGAAGTTCAAAACCCTAGCTCCTAGATCAAGAAAATGCTTTGGGGAACTTTGACAATTTTGAACCACCTTCTTATACCAACACTTTTTCTTTGTAGATAGAAGTTGTTGAGGATGATAATGAGAACTCATACCCACCAAATCCAATTCTATATCTTGATAATTGAGAGAAATATGCACTTGTGACCAATGGGAACAAGGCCTTGTCCAACCATGACAACTTCTTCAATCAACCCCTTGTACTTTTGAATCAATCTTGATAACTTTGAAATGTGGTGAACCAAAATAAACCTTGCCATGCCATTTCTTCCAAAACAACTTCAATGGTGAGGTTTGAATTTCTCATGCTTTATTGACTAGAGCATGGAAATAAACTCATGAACCCATGCATCAACTTGCTAAGCCACATTGCCTTTACCTACATTATTAACAAGTAAGACAAACCAACATTGCATTTTACTTATTAAAAAGAAAGTCAAAACAAAACACGCATGATCACAAAATAAAAACAAGCCAAGGTGCTTGGTGATTCCTCAGAGAGAAAAGCTAGAGATAGGGAGGAGAACCAAAAGCCTTAATATGATATTGTTGTGATTGAATCAATATGGTATGATGAATGGATCGTAGTGTCAAAAATTGGGGTACAACAGCTTCCCTTATTTAAGTTTCTTCTATCCAGAGATACGCAGGTTAAAAATCTCCGTGTCGACGTGATCGAAGATGCTTAAATATAAAACAAACCCTATTTTTGGCCCTAAGATGCCATGCAATGCTTATGAGTATGAATGCATATGAATAAATTAAAAGGGACGCAAAACACCACTTGGGATGTAGCAAAGGAAATAAGGATCAAAAGAGAATCCCGACCAGGAAAATAACTTACTAGTGAATCAAAAATACTTGACTCTATTGGTTTAACACCCACATAAGAGATAAAGTAGAATTAACTCAGCTAAAGAGGAGATAGAAGATCAAAAATACAATGACTCATAGAATATGGTAAAAGACCAAAGGATACACCAACTTTTACCGAAGGCAAAACTACCAACGTTCACTGAAGGTAGAAATATAAAAGAATAACAACAATGACATTCACTGATGGTGAGCTACCAACGTTCATTGAAGATAGAAAAAAGATAATAATCACCAACTTTCACTGATTGTGAACTACCAAATTTCACTAAAGGTAGTAAGAAAAGAAATATCATAGCACCAACGTTCACTGACGGTGAACTACCAATGTTCACTGACGGTGAACTACCAACGTTCACTGATGGTAGAAAAAAGATAACAATCACCAACTATCACTGATGGTGAACTACCAACTTTCACTGAAGGTAGAGAGAAAAGAAATATCATAACACCAACATTCACTGATGGTGAACTGCCAACATTCACTGAAGGCAGCAAAAAGATAACATTCACCAACGTTTGCTGATGGTGAAATACCAACTTTCACTGAAGGTAGTAAGAAAATAAATATCATAGCACCGACATTCACTGACGGTGAACTACCAACGTTCACTGAGGGTAGCAAAAAGATAACAATCACCAACTTTCACTGATGGTAAACTACCAACATTCACTGAAGGAAGTAAGAGAAAATATCATAGCACCGACGTTCACTGAAGGTGAACTACCAACTTTCACTGAAGGTAGCAAAAAGATAACAAGTTTTCCAAAAATCATGGCGTTTCACCTAGAACGGGTCTCAACTTCTTCTTTAACCAAGGCATTCCTCCTGGAAAGGGTAATATATAAGTTGTCTCAAATGAAGAGACTACCAGTGGCAAAGATTTCACAACGAACTGTCTCTACGATATTGAGAGACTTGCCATCCACTGGAGTAATTTGACAACGAACTGCAAACTATCCACTCATATAGAAGATAGCAAAAAAGTAACGTCGACTTTTACCGGGAAATACAATTTTCTCAAATAAAGAGACCTGCTACTTGTTGTTATGAAGGATTGTAAAAATGACTTCCTGGGGGAAGCAATATGGCTTACTGGGGAATGAATCATGACTTCCTGGGGAATGAATCATGACTTCCTGGAGACATGTCAACATATTCCTACTGAGGAGATAAAAGTCTTCCCGTGAAAAATAAATGCACATTCTCAAACCAATGCTCAAAGCTTGCAGAAATCCAAAGTAATAATATTGTTGTGGAACCTAAGATTCAAACCAGAATTAAACTGGAGTAAAACAATCAAGCAAAATACATACCTTGAGAAATAAACTCAAGAGGGAAACCCAATCTATCAAGACAAAGAGCTGTACAGGAAGGCTAAAGAAAAAAATCTTCCATGAGGGATAACTCAGTAGGGAAATTGAAAGAATATATACTTTCTGCTTAAGGTCAACACTCTATTGGAGAGAGGAAGACACGAATCTGCAAAACAAGGTAATATATCAACAAAGTATTAACGAATATGAATGAGCAATGATTTGCTAAATTTAACCATGCATGATGTATGTATGAATGTATGAGTGTTATCATGTATATGATGACAAAATAGACATATAAGACTGGGAGTAGCCAGGCAAAACCAACTCGGGCACAATCAACACTCGGCTAAATCACATCCAAGATGAACATTTCATAAGAAAATAAGCACCAAACAAGGAAACCGAATCTTGTTCACGACTTAAATTTACTGGGAAGGAACATAATCTAGAAGTAAACAAATCATAGCGACAAAACATTATAGATACAGGGATATAACATCCTTCTTCGGGCTTCACTGGGGAATAGCACTCTGACTTTAACGGGGAAACAAATGTTTTCACGATCCGTACTTCTATTGGGGATTACAATACTGATTTCAAATAAGGCAGATGGGAACCATATCGGTAAAACATCAACTGAGGATTTCGAGCTAACTTCATTGGGGGAACATCATACAAACTTCACTAGAGGAGGTAACACCTCATCATCAAGATGTCAACTGGAGACTTCGTGCTGACTTCATTGGGGAGGACAACACCACATCATCAAAGGGACGTCAAGATACATTCTTCAATATTGAGAGTAAGTATTGCACCAACTTCTCTGGGGGGAAAATATGAAACCTCAAGGGGATAACAACTTGGGGAGTTAAGAAGTCAAACATTATAGCAAGAATTCAATCTTATGGGGATTTTAAATCAAACCCATCACTTGGTGGGTGAAAACCCAAAAAATTGACAAAAGCCTCTACACTTCTTAAAATAAAACATTACCCTTGCCTGATTATTGGGCAATAAAAAAAATTCAAGTACTGCCAAAAGGGAGATGTCTCGTAAATGAGTCAAATCTCAGCATGCACGGGGAGAAAATACTTTTATCAAATAGTGAAGCCTTCACTGGGGAATCTTGGATTGAGCCTTCATATCATGCAAACTTATTCCAACAAAATATGCCCTGGGATAGCCTTCCCGGGGAATCAAGACTTCAACATTATAGAAAGAGGTTAAACTCATGGGGATTTTAAATCAAACCCAGCACTTGGCGGGTGAAAACCCAAATGGTTGACAACTGTCTCATCACTTCTTAGAAAATATATTGTTGTAGTCTAGTTTCCTGGGAAATAAATATCAACAATAATGCCCAAACTTCAGAAAGAGCGACATTTTGCAAAGAGTTCCATCTCAGCACACCAAGGGAACAAGACCTTTCATCATATGAGGGAAGACTTTGCTGGGGAATCTGGGATAGAGGCTTCAGACCATGCAAACCCAAAAATCAAAAAGATGAACCAAGACTTGACTGGGGTCACTGGGATCACAAACCCAATACTGCACCTTACGTCAATTGGTATCGTCTTCAATATACAAAAATCCTGCGCATACCAGCGAAAACGACCTGAGAAAACCTTCTCGGGGGAACGAAAACTTCTCAAAAATATTGGAGTTCATCCATTCCTGGGATCACAACTTTTGTTTTCCTCTTGAATCACAAAATTTAAAGTAAAAGTAAGTTGTAAATTCTTTTTGAAAAATAATTTTCTTATTTAATCTTTTTGATTTGAAAATTATTATAAATAATAAATGGAGTCTTCGTAAGCTGAATAAAAATAAGAAATACAAAGAATTGGGTAAAATCTAAAATTTTATTGATAGAATGGTAGTCTACAAATGGCGAGACTCCACGGATAATTACAAAGTTCGGAAAATAGTGATATATATTGGAAAAGATACATTGAGATACAATGACCACTATTCCCTCTAATAACTTTGAAATTCTGAGCAACAACTTCCGTTGAAGTATGGTGAGGATCCTAGAAGATTGTTTCTTCAACGATCAAGTCTTGTCTGTTGTAGTTACTTTCCAAGAAAGTCCCTAACTTTTTCCTAAGTTGCCCTTGCGGGTTTTCAACTTAGCGGGAAATTTTATTCTGTTTACGTCTCTAATTTTTTCCTAGACCGCCCTTTCGGGTTTTCGGCCTACCGAGACGCTCTTTTTTCCTAAGCCACCCTTTTGGTTTTTCAACTTAGCGAGGTGTTCTTTTATTTCTTTAGGCGAAGTATTTATTGACTGCATCAGCCCATGCGACGTGGGAACTCCTCACCATCCATAGTTTCAAGAATTAATGCACCGCCAGAGAAGGCTTTCTTGACAACATATGGGCCTTCAAAATTGGGAGTCAACTTGCCCCTAGAATCAGCATTAAAAGACATGATCTTCCTGAGCAAGGGGTCTCCTTCTATGAATTCACGAGGTTTAACCTTCTTATCAAAAGATTTCTTCATTCTCTTCTGATATAACCTCCCATGACACAAAGCCGTCATTCTCTTCACTTCGATCAAATTCAATTGGTCAAACCTGTTCTGGACCCATTAAGCCTCTGACAACTTGGTTTCCATTATCATACGCAAAGAGGGAATCTCAACCTCGATTGGGAGCACCGCTTCCATTCCATTCACAAGGGAGAATGGGGTTGCTCTTGTTAAAATGCAGACAGATGTACGATATCCATGTAAAGCAAAAGGGAGCATTTCATGCCAATCTTTATAAATAACAACCATCTTTTGGATGATCTTCTTAATATTCTTATTAGCAGCTTCAACAACCCCATTCATATTCGGCATGTACGGTGATGAATTGTGATGGACAATCTTGAATTATTCACAAAGTTCTGTCATCATCTTGTTGTTCAGATTCGAGCCATTTTCAGTGATATTTCTGCTCGACACACCATACCGACATATGAGATTATTCTTAATGAAGTGCACAACCACCTGCTTAGTAACATTAGCATATGAAGAAGCTTCCACCCATTTGGTGAAGTAATCAATTGCTACCAAGATAAAATGGTGTCCATTCAGAGCTTTGTGTTCTATCATTCCAATCATGCCAATACCTCACATAGAGAAAGGCCACAGGGAAGAAATAACGTTGAGAAGTGTCGGAGGCATATGAATCTTGTCCACATAAATCTGGAATTTATGGCACTTCTTTGCAAATTTGTAACAGTTAGATTCATTTTCCAGCCAATAGTGACCTACCCTTAGCATCTTTTTAGCCATCGAATATCCATTGGCATGAGTTCCGAATGAACCCTCATGAATCTCATGCATCAACATGTCTGCTTCGTGTCTATCCACACATCTGAGTAAGACCATGTCATAATTTCTCTTGTACAACACATTTTCACTGAGGAAGAAGTCGCAATCCAATCTTCTCAATGTCTTTCTATCTTTATTCGATGCGCCAATCGGGTATTCCTGAGTCTGGAGAAAATGCTTGATATCATAATACCAAGGTTTCTCATTTGCTACCTCTTCTATTGTAAACACATGAGCAGGCCTATCCAGTCGTTGAACTATAATTTGAGGTATATCATTCCAAGTATTCACTTGATACATAGAAGCCATAGTTTCCATAGCATCGGCCATTTTATTTTCGTCTCTAGGGATGTGATGGAATTCAACTTTATTAAAGAAGGGTAACAATCTTCTAGCATAATCTTTGTAAGGGATCAAGCCGGGGAGACGAGTATCCCACTCTCCTTTAATCTGATTTATTATCAAAACTGTATCGCCATAAACATCTAGAATTTTAATTCTGAGATCAATAGCTTCCTCGAGACCCATGATGCAAGCCTCATGTTCTTCCATATTATTAGTATAATCAAATGTCAACCTTGCAGTAAAAGGAATGTGTGATCCACGTGGAGTGACAATCACAGCACCAATTCCTTTACCATAAGCATTCACAGCTCCATCAAACATCATGCTCCAGCGAGATTCAGGATCAAGACCTTCCTCAGATAATGGTTCATCACAATCTTTCACTTTCAAAAACATCACATCCTCATTAGGGAAATCATGCTTCACCGACTGATAATCATCAACTGGTTGGTGAGCAAGGTAATCTGCCAACACGCTGCTTTTAATAGCTTTTTGAGTGTGGTATTAGATGTCATATTCAGATAACAGCATCTGCCAGTGGGAAAGTCTCCCAGTAAGAGTATACTTCTCAAAAATGTACTTGATTGGATCCATTTTGGAGATCAACCAAGTACTGTGATTTAACATATATTGCCGCAAACTTTTTTCCGTCCAAGCTAGAGTACAACATTCCTTTTCCAGCATGGAATACCGCGATTCACAATCAGTAAACTTTTTACTGAGATAATAAATGGCATACTCTTTCTTCCCTGTTTCATCTTGTTGTCCCAAAATACAGCCCATGGAATTATCTAACACTGTCAAATACATAATCAATGGTCTTCCTTCAACAGGAGGGAGCAAGATAGGAGGTTCAAGCAGATATTCTTTAATACTTTCAAATGCCCTTTGGCCGTCATCTGTCCACACACAACCTTTATCTTTCTTTAACAACTTAAAGATCGGTTCACACGTTGTAGTCGTGTGGGGAATGAATTTGGAAATATAACTCAAATGCCCGAGGAACCCTCTGACTTGCTTTTCAGGTCTCGGCGCTGGCATTTCTTGAATTTCTTTGACTTTATCAGGGTCAACTTCAATCCCTCTCTGGCTAACAATGAAACCCAACAATTTCCCTGACCAAACACCGAAGGTACATTTATTTGGATTCAAGGGGAGACGATACTTCCTCAAACGCTGAAACAACTTTAACAAATCTTTTACATGCCCTTCTTTAGTCTGGGATTTAGCAATCATGTCATCAACATATACCTCAATTTCCTTGTGCATCATATCATGGAATAGGGTTGTCATATCCCTCTGGTATATTGCACCAACGTTCTTCATCCCGAAGGGAATCACTATGTAACAGAATGTTCCCCAGGGTGTGATAAAATTAGTTTTTTCCATGTCCTCAGGAGCCATCCTTATTTTATTATACCCGAAAAATACGTCCATGAACGAGAAAAGTTTGAATTTTGTTGTGCTCTCCACTAACATATCAATGTGAGCAATGGAAAATCATCTTTTGGACTAGCTTTATTTAGATCTCTGTAATTTACGCACATGCGAACTTGTCCGTCTTTCTTCGGTACTGGGACAATATTGGAAATCCACTAAGGGTACACTGATGTCACAATAAAGCTGACATTAATCTGCTTTAGAACTTCCTCTTTGATCTTCACTTCCATATCTGGGTGAGTGCTTTGCAACTTCTGTTTGATTGGCGGGCACTCTGGCTTCAGCGGCAAACGGTGCTCTACAATATATGTGTCTAGACCAGGCATATCTTGGTAAGACCAAGCAAAAGTATCCACATACTCTTTCAACATCTTAATCAACCTGTTCTTCACATCAGGATGCAACAATGCTCCAATATGGACTTCCTTTGGATCTTCTTATGAACCTAAATTGATTACTTCCAATGGCTCTTTATATGGATGAATGGCATTCTCCTCACGCCCAAGCAACCGTGAGAACTCTTCTGGAATCTCATCATAGTCTTCTTCTTCGGCCCCATACACAGGACATTCAAAGTTTGGAGAGGGTGCAGGGTCATTGTATTCAACGAGTTTTTTAATTAATCTGCACATATGATTTATGATTGCCTTTAGAAACTGACACATATAACAAGTGATCATGAAGATTGAATTTGAGTTATTATTTATTTTGAAAGGTTTTTTCTGATTACCATTTTCCAAGAAAAAGGAAAAAATAAAAACACAATTTGGGAAACAAAGACAACTTTTATTATTGATTTTAAAAATCAAAGCAAACAGATAAGCCCATACAATATTAATACTTTCACCTTGGGAAGAGTGAAAGCTTTTCAAAAAGATTAACAAAAACAAATTACTTCGAAACATTTATGCAAGAGGGAACATCAATGGTGATCCAGCTCAGAACCCTAACTCTGTGCATCACATAATTTGGCATTTCTGGCTCTGCTTCATCTTCCACAATGGCATTAATCCCGTAAATAGTTGGATGAAGATAACCCCCGCTACGAAAGATATCTTGATACTTTCCTGCAGCAGACCTCAGCTTCATGCTCTTACCTTTATCATTCTTCACAGAGAACCCCAAGCCAGCTCTATCCTTGTTTACAAGTGGATCAACAATATTCCCCCATACATCACTATGGCCATTACGCATAACCTGTTGAGCATCCTTAAACGAAGCCATAGAATTCTAATTTCCTCTTATATTATCATAGGATAAAGCTTGGACTGGGTTCCAACAGCAGCTTCATCCGCCTCCACAATGCTGAAAGAGGACAAATGAGATATCAATAATGCATGTTCTCCATTTATAATTACCACTTTTCCTTCACACACAAACTTCAACTTCTGGTGTAAAGTAGAAGTGACAGCCCCTGCCTCATGTATCCACGACTGTCCTAGCAAACAGCTATAAGCGGGTACAATATCCATGACTTGGAAAGTAATCTGAAACAATTGTGGGCCTATATGAATAGGTAAGTCCACTTCACCAATAACAGATTTCCTTATCCATCAAATGCTTTCACAATAATGCCACTTGGGCGCATGGGAGTTCCTTGATATTTCAACTTCATGAGAGTGCTCCTCGGTATAATGTTCAATGCGGATCCATTATCAATCACCACATTGGATAATGAATCATTCTTGCAGTTCATAGAGATGTGGAGGTCCGAATTGTGATTTCTTCCTTCATCGGGCAGTTCATCATCGTAGAAACTCAGGTTATTACATGATGTAATGTTCCCTACCACACTGCTGAATTGATCTACAAGCATATCACTTTCCATGAAAGCTTGGTCAAATACCCTCATCAAAGATTCTCTGTGAGCAAAGGAGTTCATCAATAAAGCCAAGATAGATATTTTTGAAGGAGTCTGCAGTAGCTGATCTACAATTTTGTAGTCGCTCATCTTGATTAAATTCAAAATATCATCCACCTCCTTTTCTAGCGTAGATCCACTAGATTCACCCACTGCCTTCTGGGTTCAACATCTTCAACAATTTTCTTTCCAGCATTAACATCTCTACGAACAACTGGTGCAAATACATTACCACTGCGGGTCACTCTGCTATCCTCAGCAATATATCCAACATTAGGCATTGGCTGGATGGGAACTTCCACACCATCTTCTAAAATTGTAGCATTATATTTGTAGGGTATAACCTTGTCTGACTTGTAGGGGACAGGACCCGACAAACTAATCACCAATGGAGTAATAGCTGGCTTGTTATAATATTCAACTTCAAAAGGGGTAGGTGCACCAAAACAAGGCACAGTGAAATTTACTCCCTCTTCAACACATTCATTCATTATAGAGTCGTCTCTACAAAACAAATCTTCATCTGAGGAGAAGAACTCATCCGCAGAGGCATACTCATCATCTGACTCTTCTTCAGCCAAACAAACCTCAATCTCATTAACCTCATGAAAATCATCCCTTAGGCATGTAACCTGTATAGTTCCATTATCCAACAACAACTGAACACCTTTCCTTATAATTAAACATCCTCGGGAGTCCTGACAGCACATTCGACAAGATACATACTGATGTTCTACTTAACCAGCCATGTGGTAGAAAGTAGCATGCAATTGTATAAGATCTGCATTCATAAATTCCACATTAAATATTATGAACTCTCTAGGACATCCAGAAACCATGTTTACTTCCTCTTTATACTCTTCCCTAGGCTTGATTATGTGGATGAGGCCCTCATCCATCATCTCTTGCAAATCAACCTTTATCTTGTCACAACCCTGTATATTCATACTGCAAATAGAAAAACCGGCATGGTCATGCGTACAGTAGCTAAATTCATAGAGGTCTGCATGCATTTTTATCAAATCTCCTCTAACCAATTTAATATCAAAAATACAGAAGTCGCCTGGACAACCAGCCACCATGTTCACAATATTTACCCCTCCATGATTGGGCAAAGGATTATCTTTCACATTAGGGCCAACATCCGTGAAGGACAAGAAACCAGACTTCACCAATTTCTATACTTCAGTTTTCCAAGGATAGCAGTTCTCAACATTGTGCCCTGGTGCTCCC
This sequence comes from Vicia faba, assembly GCA_948472305.1. Taxonomy (NCBI): domain Eukaryota; kingdom Viridiplantae; phylum Streptophyta; class Magnoliopsida; order Fabales; family Fabaceae; genus Vicia; species Vicia faba. The sequence continues at coordinate 1,485,275,455 of OX451737.1, forward strand.
TGATGAAAAGCACATGTTTGGTCTGGCTTGTAATTCCAAGGCAATGGAGATGGTACAACGGGAGGTGGTCGGGTCTGAACCAACTTCTTTTGAATTAACGTTGGGAGTAATTCTGTATAGCTCATAGGAATAGGTTCATAATTCTCCCTTATCTGATTATACCCTTGATTCCCCTGATGGGATGGTCTCTGATAAGCAACAGTGGTTGGAGCTACACCAACAACTGGAGTTACTGAGGTGACTTGCTGACGACGCTGATAATTTCTTCTAGGAGGATTAACCCTCCTCTCTTGCATAACAACATTTGTATCTCCTTCCTTCTTTTTGGCAAACCCATAGGATGACTTCTTCGTACTTCCAGAACTTTCACTTTCCACCATTTCAGTAAAGTCACTTGGCGCGCTCTCTACCATCCTCTCGTAGTAGAAAGCACCCAGAGTCTTTAGGAAAATCTTAGTCATCTCCTTCTCTTCCATGGGAGGAATCACTTGGGCGGCTACCTCACGCCATATATCTCTTTGAATTATCCCCTATCCTTCTAAACCATGGCCTTGAGTTGATCACGGTCAGGCGCCATGTCTATGTTGTATCTGTATTGTCTGATAAATGCTTCTCCCAAGTTGTTGAAAGTATGGATATTGACGCTCTGGGAAAGAAGTACCCTTGTATTTGTCAAAATCAGGAACCTTGAACTTGGGAAGGATAACTACCCCAGGCACGAGACAAATTGCAACAGTATTGAATCCTGATGTCTTGATACCATCTATTTCTTTGAGACGTTCTTTAAGAGCATGGTACATTTTTGCAGTTTCAACAACTCCAGTGGCAAGATTTACCTAGGGTACATCAAGATCAATGACGTCGTGATGATCATCAATATCATTCCGAGGAGCTCCAGTAGGGGTCTCAACATTTGCATTATCATTAATTCCATTAGCAGAAGTGGAGGGGCAGCAGTAGCAAGCTTGGCAACACTTTGATGTAACTCTTCTTGAACCTTAATGACAGCATGAAGAGTTTCCATAAGTTGATCCATGCGAGTGCCCATGGTGTCCATATCTCGGCGGAGAGCATTCTGATTCTCTTTAAAAAGATCCATAAGTCTTTGTTGGTTGATTCTTGTATGATAAGGATGTGGAGAATTCGTCTTTACTGTTCAATGAAATCTGATGGCAAAGGGACCCCAATAAGTTTTTGGTGTGAATAGTGGATGCATGATAGTATGAATGGATGTTTTATCTTCATTTTCTAGGAAATCCAAAGACTCATATGTCTTTTAAAATTTTGTTTTCATTTTTAAAGAGCTCGACCTACGGGAATTTTTTATGGAATTCCTTAGATATGAGATGTATATACATGATGGTATGATGTCATGGTATGTTGTGGCATGAGATTTCAGCTCCACATATTCTGGATAACCATTGTGTAGTCCTTTTCATAAACTGAAAGTAACATGATCAAAAGTCTAATGTCACAGGCATGGAGTCAAAGTAACCACCCATAAGGTATGTACTAGGGGTTTATCACTTGCCGAACAAGGTTCTAGGGAAACCTCAGAATCTACGCTCTTCCTTTGGATATTACCGACATTCCAATTACTCAGTAATCAATAATATTAATAGGAAAAACTCGTCCGAGTGCAGCATCGCATGACAACTATTTCCGGATTACTCTGTTATAGTCTCCGTACTACACCTAAAAAGGCCAGGATGGGTTGATGGTTCTACGACTCTCATCTTCTCTAGTTCCCAGGTCGAAAGCATAATGTCTTCCCAATTACTCGGTAAACAATGCTACTTTCAAGGGGACCTCGACTGAGTGGGGGATTTTCATGCCTCCTTCTTTGGGATTACTCCCTCAAAGTTAGCATGACTATACCACCCGTCCTAATCCTAGGTGTAACCCAAGTCCGGGTATAGGACTTATCAAATATAATCACCCAACCCAACATCACAGCATATCCAGAATATGTGAGTAACAACAATATAATGCAATATGTACAAAAGTAAACAATAAAGCAAAGAAATAAAGTGGTATAGCCAATAAAGAAAATAAATAAACACCCAAAGAGACAAATAAGCAAAACTAGGATAGACTCGTAAATTTCCCTAGCAGAGTCGCCAGCTGAAGCTATCGGCAAAAAAAACAGAGCCACCACCGAACCTTATTTATCCCGAAGGAAGGGGAAATATCGAGAAAACCACAAGAGGTTGGATAAGATGGTCTTGCAACCAAGAGAAATGGTAAGGGAGTCGATTATGCGAGGGGAAGGTATTAGCACCCCTCATATCAGTTGTACTCAACGGGATCCATTTTATTTGTTTGCTTCTATGTGTGTGTTTATCTATAACTATACTTGCTTAATGGGAAAGAAAAAAAGGTTTTTTATTAATGCATTCGAGAGGGACTCGCCACCCTTTGCCTACATATCCAGTGAAGGAATCAGAACACTGTAGTTCCTCTAGAAAATGTTGGTTTGTGTTTGTTTTTTAATGGGTGATGTTAACGCATGCGTTCTAGTAATAAGCACGGCATGTATCGTGGTAGAACAGAGATAACATGCCCTTTTGGGGATGTTTTTATTGGTTGAGTGTTTTGCAAGTTCTAGAATGAACTCGAGTAATGATTAACTATTTTTGGATTTTTGGATTTGTGAATGACAGGTTTTAATTAAAAAAGAAGAAAATGTTTAAGAGGGAGACTAGAAAAACTCTAATGTTGTCATGCATGGGTTCTAACCTAAGGTCTAATTAGTTCGCATCCTAAAGAAGAGGAAACTATCATCCTAAGGGAGAAAGTTATAAACATAAAGTAAAAGGAGACGGTGTTTGTGAAGAGTGTTCATGTAGGGCGATCATGGCAAAAGTGACGACAAAATGAGTCGTATCATGAAAGGTGTAAATTGAATGCTCAGTGTATTGGGATTGAATCGAGTTATGATTAACCAAGGGGTGTACTTGATTAATCTCATGAGTGTAGGCGCTCCTATCCTCAACTATGAGACTCTTTGTGCACGGAAACACTTGGTATATAGACCAAAGTGGTTGATTCGTGTTATGGTTAACCAAAGGCAAGACATGATTAACCTCGTGAGAATGGCCATACCCAAACTCAACTATGAGACCCTTTAAGAAGATGATTGGTATGTAAATCAAGAGGAGAGAAGTTGCTTAAATGGATAAGATGAAAATCAAAAGCCCATACAAGGTGGCTATGTGCATGCTCCTAGAAAGTGGGACTAGCGTGGCACTAGTATTCTAAACGACCAATTGAAACAATCGATCAAATAGTTGTCGTTGTAGAAAAGCCCAAGACCAAACTATGAAATGTGTGTGAGTGTACATTTGTAAGTGGATACCTACTCATTGATGATGAGCCCAAGAGGAGGCCAAGTGTTCTAATTTGGATAAAATATGAATAATTAGCAATTTAACATACAGAGAAAAATAGCAAAGGAACAAAATTCTAAATTATTACAACCATATGGGGACGGGGGTAAAAGTTTATGAATGGGTATGAGTCGAATCGAAAGTTCAATTAAAAAAAAATCTAGTTAAACAAACAATACAACCAAATCGAAAATTAACAAACAAAATAATTAAACTATATAAAAAAATTAACTATTCTAAAGTGCTAACAATATTTAATAAAAGTTTTTAGTTTAATAAGTCATATAAAAAAGGTAATCCTATTTTTTGTATTTTATATTTTTTATGATATTTTCAAAGAAATTATAAGATCGGAAAAAAAAAACCAAATTCTAGAATTATCTATGATTACTAAATAGAGAAATTCTAATACCAAAAGGAAATAAAAAAAATTCTAAATTTAATATTATTTATCAATACTATTAATAATTTTGGTATTTTATTATTTTGTTTTTTATATTACGAGATATTAAAAACAAAAGGGAATTAAAAACGTAAGTCTAAAAAATTTTTAATTTAAAAACAATCAAAAAAATGAGCCAAACTGGGCTAAGGGTGCAAACCGAATATAGGGACTGTAGTAAGAAACTGGAATGTGGGCTTAAGAAAATTTATGAAAAAAAAACAAGGCCCAAGTTAAATGAAATAAAACAAAATAAAAATGGGGAAAAAGAATTGGCCTCCAACAGACCGGGTCGGGTCACACCCGGGTCCGACCTTATCTAAAACAAAAAAAAACAAATGGTTTACAGAGAACCCTAAACGCCCAAATCTGCCACTGTCACAAATCGTTCTTCTCCATTTTTCTTTCTGAAAACTAAAGTCTTAAACTCCCAGCCTCATCGGTAGCGACCTCGCACAAACCAAACAACCATATTATGGCAAACACAAAACGTATACCCTTATCCCCCATCAAACCATACCCCGATTTTTATTATGTTCATGATGATGACACAAATTACAACGATTGAAACCAGAGGCAAGTAAAGCTAAAGCGAAAACAAGAAAAACAAGTACCTACAGATCTTGACTCGTCCTCTTCGTTTTCCCCGCTTTTTCTTTTTGTGACTGCTCTGGGTTGTTATATTGATTATGTGAAGTTCAACTGAGTTTGAGTGGAAGTTTTGGGTTGAACTTCCAGATTGTTTTTGCGAATCTGAGATCTTCTTATGAGTGAAGATAAGGTCACGGTTTATGGTGAGTGAGTTTGGTTGCTGGTTCTGATATAAACAATGATGAGGTTGGGATTAAGGTTTGTGAGGTAGGTTGAGGTGGTATTGAGTGATGGTCGGAGATTTCAGCAGAGAATCTAGCATACTTTTCTTTGTGATTTTTTTGGGTTCGAGAACATAGGGATTGAAGAGAGGTTGAGGGCAAAGTTCCAATATGGACTTTTTTCTCTGATGTATTGTGAGTATTTTTGTTATGATTGTGGTCTAGAATTTTTCTGGTGTGGATTTACAGTGGGCTTGAAGGTTGTTAGCAAAGTTTATTTTGGGAGGGTGATTTTGAAGGTCATGAAAACAGTTTCATGAACAAGGTTTCCTTCCTTGTTTCTCTCTGGTGTCTATCTGGTTTTTTCTGTGTGTTTTATAACAAATGAGAGGTGGGATGTTGGGCGGAAAATGTTTGAGAAATTTGAACATTTCTAGTATGCTGACTTTCTGCTTTAGGATGCAGGTTATGTTTGGTTAGCCTTTATGTAATGTCACAGGTTTTTTTTGGAGGCCTGTGGCAGCATAATAGGGATGACATCAAGGCTACTTGCGGCAGACCTGGAAGAGCTGGACAATATAGCTTCTAGTCTGCTGGTTTTGCTTAGGTGATGGCCTTCTAATCTCAATATTTTCCTCTTTTTCTATCTATGATGCATAATTGTTGTTCTTCCTTTCTTAATTTATGAAGGGTTTGACAACTTAGGAGAATGATGACACACAAATAGGGTTTTGGATATTTTCTAGCCTTTAGGGTTTTGTGAGTTGTTGCTATTTTATATTTGTTGTTTTGGGCTACTGTTTTGCTGCTGTTTTGCTACTGTTTTGCAACTGTTTTGGTTTTTTTGTTTGCCTACTATTTTGCTTGTTGAGAGCTGCTATTTGGTTGTTTTGTTGTTCTTTGCTATTTTGTATTTGCTGCTTTAGGCTGTTGTTTTGTTATTGTTTGCTTGCCTTTTGATTGCAGTCGCTTGCTATTTTATTGGACAGTTTTTGGACAGTTTATGTGTAGATTTTTTTCTATGAAACAAATTGTTGGCATTATTGCTTGTTGACTTTGTTTTTTGCAGTGAAATTGTTTTGAATTTCACTTCCTTTTGTGAACTAAAGCTCAGACTTTTGTGTTTTGCAATTGGGACATGGCCCATGATTAAGAGAATGTAATTCTGATTTTTATGAGGCCTTTGTAGCTAGTAAGCATGATTGAACTGACCCCTTGAATTTATGATTCCAAACACAAACCCTAATGATGAAATGAAAATTCTCTTTTAACAATTTGTTCTTGTTTGGAATTTTATTCCAACATTGATGGTTTTCTAACTCTTTCCCTCTCTCTTGTTTCATGAGCAATGAGGATTGGATGGAAAAAGCAAGGTTGAAAGATGAAGCGGCCGTGGCTAGCAAGGAAAGAGGACAAGTCACTTGAAGATGGAGCAAAGAAACTTGAAGAACACTTATCTTTTCTTTGTAAACAAGATGTTTGTAACTTGTATCTCAACTTATAACCCTCTTTGTAAATTGCCCAAAAAATTTAATGAATAGGAAAATTGAATGATATTTCTTTTAACTCAAGAATGATGAACTTATTGTATGGAAATTAGACAACTCTTGAATCTTGGTTGAAATTTGAAATTCCCCACTTGAATGGTTTGAATGATACATCTTGACTTTGTAATTTGAACTCCAAGAAATCTCGGATGACCTTTGTAACTTGTATTTCAAGTAAACCATATGTATTGTCTTCCAACCTTAATCTCTGTATCATGTCCAAATCAAACTTGCACTCTCAATGAGAACCCTAACCTTGATGTCCAAACCACAAGTGACTTGTAACTGAAGTAATAAAAAACCATGCCTTGATTATCATACAAGTTTGCAACGTTACCTCTTGTTCCATAACTCAAATACTTGCAATGTTAGTCACAAACCATTGACCATAATTTTGAATTATTTAACAAGCTCAAACATGATGATGCAAATTGATGAAGAACGATCTCGAAGTGTTAAAGATAATCGAAACCCTAATCCAGGACTTTAAAGAATATCCCTATGAATTGACGAAGAAGGAAACCCATGATACCTCAGAATTTCATTTCACAATCCACTGCTCAAGAACCAAATGAATTTGTTTTTACCTGATGAAGAAACTTCAAACCAAAATTAAACATAAGGATAGCACAACCCTAATGCTTTGAACCAAAGTGCCTGATTCAATGAGATGCATGATATGCAAACGACTTAGCAAAAATGATGCAAATGGGATGTAAAGTCTAAGCTAGACAAAAAGTAAAAGGTAGGGTAAATTTGGGGTACGACAGGGGGTGTATAAGTTTTATCTTTATCTTTCACTTCTTGGTTTTTCTGTTTTTCTAGTTCTACTGATTCTTCTGGTTGGTCTATGGGCACATCATTTTTCTTAGAAGCTTCAGATTCATTTGATGCTGGGTTAATAGGTTCGTTGTTAGTGGTTCCAGTTCGTAAGGTAATGGAATTAGCTTTCCCTCGAGGGTTTGGTTGAGGTTGTCCAGGAAGTTTCCCTTCAACTTTAGTTTGGGGGCATGTGTTTGAGCTACTTGTGAGATCTGGGTTTCAAGCATCTTATTATGAGTGATTATCTAGTCAACCTTAGTCCCTAACTGAGTGATCAATTTATTTCCATGAATGTTCAGGTTCAGGAAAACTTTGTTTTGCTGAGTTTGGGCCGAAATGAAACTTTCCATGATTTTCTCAAGGTTTGGTTTTAGGGGCACAACTTGCATAGGTTGGTTTGGTTTTTTAGCTTGAAAACCTTTTGGTCTTTGAGGTGCAGAATTTTGAATAGGGTTATTGTTTTTATAGGAGAAGTTTGGGTGATTCTTCCATCCAAAGTTGTAAGTGTTAGAAAATGGGTTTTCTTGGGCATTGTTGACCTGGTCTGTGCTTAATTCATTTAATAAGTTACACTCTTCCGCTTGATATACTTTGGTTCCAGATTTCACACTATGGGTGGATTGCAGCTGCAGTGGCAGGGTTTGTAGACATGTGTTCGACTTTCGGGGCTAGAGAATCCATTTTGGCTTGCATCATATCCATACAATTTATCTCATGAATTCCTCCTTGAGTCTCCTTTTTCTCTACTGGTCCTCACTCTACTCCCCGTAGGTAATGGTTTTAAGCCATTTCTTCGATACGAGCGTAGGCTTCAGGGTAAGGTTTGTTCATTAGTGCGCCGTCAGCGGCAGCGTCGATGGTCATCTTAGTGTTATAATGGAGCCCGTTATAGAAGGTATGAATGATCAACCATTGCTCTAGGCCATGGTGTGGACAAGCTCTTAGTAGTTCTTTATATATCTCCCAAGCTTGAAAAAGTGATTCTCCTTGATTTTGAGTAAATCTGGTGATCTGATTTCGAAGGACTGCAATCTTACTTGGGGGAAAATATCTAGCAAGGAACACTCTCCTGAGGTCTTCCCAGGTTGTTATTGAGATTGCTGGAAGGGAATCTAACCAAGAGTGTGATTTATCTCTAAGGGAGAAAGGGAATAGTCTTAAATGAATCACCTCATGTGTAGCACCGTTGGTTTTAAAGGTGTCAACTAATTGGATAAAAACTTTTAAATGCTGCTTTGGGTTCTCTGTAGCGGGGCCTGTGAATTGATTTTTTTGTACTAATTGTAGTAAAGAGGGTTTCAGTTGAAAATTATTAGAAGGTATTGGTGTGTTCCCTATACTAGAATTGGGTTCCTCATTAGATGGTTGGGCAAATTCCTTAAGGGGTCTTTGGTTACGATCTTCGGCTATTTCTCTCCTAACCCGCTGGAGTAAGAGACGTGCGCAGGCATAACATTCGGGTTCCGCTCTAGGATCTACTAAACTGTCGGTACTGAGAATTCTTTTCATTTACCAGCTAACAAAGCCTTACTCTAGACGGTGTAACAATAGGGTATAAAATTTGATGAAGTTAGTCCCCGACAATGGCGCCAAAAACTTGATGCGGTATTTTCGTAATTGTACGAATCACGTCAGAGTAATATAAAATATTATCGTTCCCACAGAGACTAAATTTCAATTTATCGATTTCTATTTTTACAATGTTTATCTAAGGCAGATCAAGTCAATGTTCGAGAGTGTACAATAAAACAAAATAGTAAAAAGGTATGTAAATTCAGATAAAAGAGAAAGGATCAAATGTAATTCACATCAATTAGATAATACTCTGATCATTTCTAAATAGAACCACATATGGGGAAATATTTTTTTACTTGAAAAGAATCAATTTAACGGGAAATGTAGCTTTCGCATATTCAGAACTGAGTTTACTCTCTAATTAATGCCTTCTATTGTAACTTACAAAATGTGCATATTTACGTTACAATAGTAAAACTATTTTTAGGAAATTGGACTCTTAACATAGTTAAAAAAGTGATTTTGATTTGGAATGTTTAAATTAAAAAGGATCCCCAACTTTCGCTCAAGGAACTAAATTTTAAACCTATAAACGCGTCCGAAGATAGTTTCAAAATTGTTTTCTAATAGTGTTAAAAATCCTAATTAACTAGACAAGGTGCTTTCGCCCTGTTTGGATAATTAAAACTTACTAAGTTTAACTTTGATGATTGGATGAGTTTCGATCTTACCCAATGAAATTCAGTACTGAAAACTTGTGTTAAAAATCAAAATAGCCCCTAAAGTATTTCTACAAATACAATATAAAGATTATTATCATACCAGTGATCCTTATATTCTAACCTTAAAAGACTTAGCCAGACATGGAAAAAGAAACATACATGCAGAAATTGATCATGTTAAAATAGATTATAAAACTTAAAAGGCGAGTAGAGTATGCAAGGTAATAAACAAGTATACAAGGACAACACAAGAAAGTAAGTAAAGTAATGCAATTGCAACAAAATAAACGAAATAAAGCAAATGCAAAGTAAATAAAGGTAATGCAAAAACTGAATATAACCTGCTCCAAATCGGAGACTTTAAATATGATACAAATGGAAAGTAAACTTTAACTTTTAAAGAAGATGGCGGCAACATTAATGTACAAATGCTCCAACCTAATCACAACTACGGTGCGATAATCCCCCGATGTGACGAATTATCACTTTTACAAATGGTGAGTTTAGGCTTAGTGTTGTAAACTAAGTTGGATCATTCGAAATGAAACTAGAAATGCCTATTTATAGAGAAAAAAATCTTTGGAAATACAAAACAAACCCCCAACTCCTTTTGGGTGGGACAAAAATAACAGAGATGGCGCCCGCCATCCCTGCCATGGCACCCACCATCTGAACTCATGTGGAAGATCGTGGGATCGTGCTAATTTCCTTCTGGTTGCAAGCAGAAACATCATGGCGCTTTCTATGGCGGCCGCCATGCTGAACGCCATGTGCAAATTTTTACTAAAAAAACTTGATTTTTTGATCTTTTAGCTTTGTTTCCTTAAGAAGGGCTCTAGGTAATCAAAGTACCTGAAAATAAGACAAAAACGAAACATAACACAAGAAAATACACTACTACTCTAATACAAATGTGCAATCTGAGTCAAATACATAGTGTGTTTCAATGTTATCAGTTGCGACCCTTTGTTCCTACGTACCACCTTCCGTGCAATAGGGGACTAGGGCACACGTAGTTCACCTGAAAAGGTATTTTGGTTTGTTGTGTGTTTTTTATGAACAATTCTAGTGAAGAACGTCCTTTTTGAAAAGATTTTAAAAGGAAAGCCAAATGGAAAAAAAGTTTGAATTGGTTGGTATTTTTGTAGGTAAGATGATAAATGGAACCCACTGCTAGGAAACTTATCATTCCTTTAATTTATGAAAACAGAGTTTGGGATTTAAATTAGACCAGAGACTTATGAATAAAAGAATAACAAGTTAGGGTATGTATCCTTTCATCCTTCCCATTACTAAAGACTCTTGGAGGTGTGACTCTCATCAATTATTTATTAAGTATTTTGAAGCTTTGAAAGAAAAAGTTTTAGTTTTAACATGGATGCAAAAGTGAAAAGACTAATAAAAAGGGGATCTCAATACTACTTGTTATCATGCTTGGTGAACTAAATTTTGGATGATAGGGATATCTACCTAATGTTATCATGCATGGATTCCTACCCTAAGGTCTATTTAGTCCAATCTTAGAGAAGAATAAACTAAAGATCCTATGGGGAGCATACAAAAGGAGGAGAAAGCAATCACACTTAAATAAGATAATGAAAGTAAGCAAACATCACATAAGGCAATTAGACAAGGTACCAAGCAAATACCTACTTAGATAAGCAAGTAAAGATAGGAGAAGAGATGATAAAATTTCACAAAAAGATGATAACATATCAAGTATCAAAAGAAGAACAATGATGGTAACACACCAAAATAGAAGATGATAAAACATCAACAAAGCAATCATATAGGTAGATACCTAAACCAATAAGAGAGGAGATGATAAAACGTTACACAAAGATAATAACATATAAAGTCTCAAAGAAAAGAGAAAGATGATAAAACATCATTGAACACATGAGTCAATGTGATAGAACACATAAGAGATGAAGATCTCACAAAAAAACATGAAGAAGTGAAGAAGGAAAGTAAGAGAGAAATGATAAGAAATCAAAGAGGCATGGAAAAAATGCACATCAAGGTATAACATAAGTTTTGGTCCTATCATGTTAAAAACCTTAGACTACCCTAAACATATCAACATGGGTCAAGATGAGAGGAAATTACCTAAATAGGAATGTAGAAGTGCAAGTGTTCATTTAGAAGACCAAACTTTGACACGTGTTAAAAGCATCAATCAGAATTAGATACAAGAGGTGGATACAAAGTATAAACATGCTTCAAGATATCACAAATTATCACCAAGAGATTTCATGTTAACAAACATCATCTTAAACAAACAAGTAGGCATAGTAGAAAGAGATGAAGTATAGATAAGTGACAAAATAAGACTTGTATCTGAAGTAAGTGGCAAACCATGGATAGGAAATTATATTGAATCAATAGGACATAAAGAAGATGTGGATACATTCGTAAGGGTCATGCTTCAAGGGTATGGATGTAGAAACCATAAAAGAGAACAATTAGGAAAATACACTAGCTAGTGAAGACTTAGGAGCCAAGTGCCTAACATATCATGTTAAAATTAAGTGAGGTGAAGTGAAAGGGATGGGTGAGTGTACAAGTCATAAGATAACACATGAGAAACTCATCATTATCACATAAACACACTTGAGAAAATTCACATCAAACTCATACAAGAAAAGGATTACAATCAACCCTAAGTGGACATAAGTCCTCATGCATTGCTAACAAGAAAAAAAGTTGAAGGAGATGGAATAAGAGAGAGAGAGAGATAGATAGATAGAAACATTAACATGTTATACACTTTATAAAATCCTCATGTTTAAGAGGAATCACAATTAGTTATTGAAAACATGGTATAAACACCAAGGTACACCAACTAGTATCAAACAAAGTCAAGAAGAGAAGTGGAAACAAGTGTGTGATAAATGTGAATCATGGCATAATGTGTTAAGTAAGAGGAATTTAGAATAAAAAACTAGAGGTTGACACACACCAATGACCCATAAATAACCCTACAGCATCATTACTTAATCACAATCAAAAGTTAGTACAAGAATTGGCCAATACCACACCCTAACATACTTCTAAAGGCAAGTGAAGCACAAGAAAGGGATAGATGAAAAGGGAACATATTTAGAGGGTGTCAGAGCACATAGGTAAGTATAAAATTACCTCAAATATCATGCATTTAACATCATAATAAAAAAGAGAAATTTGCATACATGGCACACAAGGGAAGTGACCAAAGGGGACAAGCAAACATGTTCAATTTAAACAATTAAATATAAAATTATGAAAGCATAATTTAAGTATTTATGGAATGTGTGACTTGTATAATAAGTTAACTCAAGATTAGGTTCAAAAGTAACAAAGTAAAAAGATGAAACTTTATACACAAGGTAAAGTCAAACAATTGATGAATAATATCATTTAAAGATGTATAACACTTGTCTTAAACCAAATAACATTGATAAATATAAAATGAAACAAGGTGATACTTATAGGCCATGGGACAATATCAAGGTCCATCTTAAAGTATCCATCATGAACTTGAAGCCTCAAGCAATGTCATCAATATAACATGCTCAAGTATCATGACAAACTAGCAAAAGATATAGTATCTAATGCACATAAGAATTGTGATCTAAATAGATAAAAGTTAATGGTCTTAGATGTTATGGGAATTATCCAACATCAAGATAAATTAATGAGACATGGAAAAAAAACTCATGTGGAAATTACTAATTAATGATCCTCAAAACACAAGTAAGAAAGCAAATGTAGCTTCTAATGTATCACCATGTTGTTTAGCAAGCAAGTGCTTAACCAAAGGATCATAGAAGCACGAGATAATGATATGATAAGAGATAGAATATTATCAATAATCAAGCATACACATTGGATCCCAAGCCCCTAAGAGCTTCACCAAACCACAAACCTAAGTCTAGGTGCAATTGAAACAAATATGACTCCTTATTTGTCATCATGATGAGTTAACAAGTGAGTGTTAGTCAAAGAATAAAGGGAGAAATAGAATAAAAGGTTATAGGTCAAGAGTTCAAGAACTAGAATAAAAGGTTAAAGGGAGAAATAGAATAAAGGGAGAAATAGAATAAAAGGAAGTAGAATAAAGGGAGAAATATGACTCCTTATTTCTCACTCTTTATAAGCTCATTACTCTCTCATTTCATGGATTTGATCTTCACACATTTACAAGTCAAGAACATCTCTTTAAATTATCTCTATATTGAAAGAAATTGGAAAACCAAATTGAAAATTGGAAATTAGTCCCAAAAGATGTCCATTGAAGCATTCTTGCCAAATGATTTTCAAAAAATAAAACATTCAACAAGAAAAATTATTTTAAGAGTATCCACAAATTATTTTGTAATTTTCATATCATGGGAAGGTGGAGAATTAAAATGAAACTTCTAGCATAAGCAAGAAAATGACCAAAAATAGGAATTCTTCTTTAACAATTTTTAAAATCAAATAAAATATAAACTAAAAATGGTTAAAAATATCATAATCATATCTAGGCATCAAGAAACATGAAAAATATTTTTGTAAATTTTTTAGTTTAATGGATAATTGAAAATAAAATTAAAACATAATTAAACATTTTTTTGATCAAATAATACTTTTAATCATAATAATTATTTAACATATCACGAAATTTTTAAAATAAAAATAAAAATTATATTTACAAAAAAGACTCAAAAAGAGACTCAACAAATTTTTTGCATAATTTTTGGATGAATAAAAGTATTAAAACAAAAATGGAGAAAATAATTGAAATAAAAAGAAAATAAAATAGAAACAAATTTATTACACCTATTATTTAAAAAATGCACTGCAAAAAGCCTTGCTCAGAATATATTCAAAATTGACTCATGGTCATCCCGGCCCTTAAAACAAACTCCAACACGCGTTTCATCAAACAATTTTCTATGCAATGTTTAAATCCTTATATCTCATTCGTTTCTCCATGAAATTAAACGATATAAACATCAAAGTTGAAGATCAAACATCAAAGAACACCATGAGATCAATATATTTTACAAATACATCATGCATCATAGAGAAATATAAGCAAGAACATCAAGATACAAGCAAAATTGCACAAAACTCAGAAACTTCAATAATCAAATTCAGTCAAAATGAAACCAAAAATCAATCTCAAACTTACTGTTTGGCTTAGCTAAGATGCATGAACACGATTTACAAGATCTAAAACCCTAGCATGAGTGATATTTGAAGTTTAGAAATCTTACCTCAAGTGGAAAATAAATCCATAGATCCTGAGCTATAGAACTTCAGAAACCCAGTAGCCTTGCTTCTACAAGTTCCAAGGATGAAGAGGCACGCCTAAAATTGAAGAATGCACAAGATGATTGAAAGAGCTTTTGAAAACTTTAAAAATGGAAAAGAAAATTCCAGATCTGGAATTTTGTGAATGAATAGCTCGTGTCCATGAAATGAGAGAGTAATGAGCTTATAAAGAGTGAGAAATGAGAGGGTAGTCAGGTCTTTATGCTCATGAAACCGTTAGAGGGAAGTCTTGGCAATTCTGATAAAATGAGAAAGATACAATGGTCCCTTGCATTTTGAGTGAGAAATGGTCAGCTTATTGTGTGTTTTGGTTGATGGATGAAGTCATCAAAAAGGAGTAAGAGAGTGAGTGACAAGAAAAGGCACGCGGGAGGAGAAATTTCTCTTTTTGCAAACTTAGCAATTTTGGTAAGAACCCCATATTTCATGTATGGTGTGTGTGAGTGATGCATGGCCAAACAAAGCAATGGAAGAGAGTGTAATGCATGAGAAAGGGGCATGTACAAAGTTTATTGCATCAAATTGTCAATGATATGTTCAAAAACATGAATTGGATCAAGACTGATTGCATGCATAATGGTTTGGTGCAAGGAAACCTTATGATAAAATCTCTCTCACCTATCAATCATTTGCGATGTTCTTGACCATTTTAGAAAGTCGAGACAATAGAGATTAATGTTGATGTTGAGGGTTTGTAGAAATGGAGCTTGTAAACCCTCCAAAGATGAGCACAAAAATCTGGTCATGGTGGTTGGCCAAGACTGGCTAGACATGTCACGCGTGCGTGCTGCCAATATGGGCATCTTGTAACTTCACACCATCAAAACCTAATATAAATATCTCTATCTACAATGCACCAAATGGAACAAACTATAAATCAAAGTTGAAGAGGAAGTTTAAAAATTCAATTTTGAAGTTGATGAGTTTTTGAATTGAGACCATATAGATCTCCAAAATTGGACACGCAAATCTCACATTTTATGCCCATGTCTTGTAATTTTTCTAAGTATCAAACCCTTGTGCTTAACTTCCAAGCCAAATATCTCTTTCTCCTTTCACTTTTTTGACTTGAGCTCACAAGGAAAAATTTAAAGAACTTTTCTTCCTCTTTCCATGGATTTAAAGTTTGCATAAATTAGATAAAAAATGAGAGAGTTATGGTTGTTAAAAGTTTAGCTTATACTTAACTTAGAAAATTTTAAATCACCAAAATAACTTCCTTGATAAGTTACATCCAATTTCACCATTTCTCTTGATTTTCTTACATCAATAATCATGTAACATGAAAATATTGATATTGAATTGAGTGTTGTCCAAAAGTTCACTTGGTCGACTTTGACTTTGGTTGACTTTTCCCAAATTGATTGTTTTAACCCCAATTGATCAATTGAATCTCTTCCAATCAAATTTGATGCTCAATATTTCAATCATAGGTGCTTAGAAACATGTTGAGAAGCATGGAATCAAGTGTAGATCAAAAACTCATAGATAATATGGTTTAAACACAAACCTTAATTTTGACTGTTTGTGTTAGGAGGTGATGATCCAATCTTAAAAACCTAATTCCATGGAACATGATGAAGGATTCCTTGTACATAGATGTTTAATATGATGATGATAGGGTATTACTTCCACAAATTGGCTTATACAAGCACCACACACTTCATCTGGCCAAAACCCTAATTTCAAGAGATGAATAAAAGAAATGTGACTCACTTCAAAACACTTGTAATTTTCAATTTTCAGATGAATCAATGAGACAATTGAGATGTCTTGAGGTATAAGAAACCCTTGTAGCTTGAGTGACCCAAAGAGTGAGGGCATGAGACCCTTTTGGCATTGATTGTCAACAAAACCATCCTTTTATAGATTGTAGAAGAACATGAGAACCAAAGTTCCTTGGTCCTATCAAAATGCATGAATGCGTATGATGAAACATAAGCCATATAAGGTAAAAAGAATAGGTCAAATTTTGGGGTGCAACAGATGCCCCTATTCAATCATCTTAAACTGAATAAGTGAGAAAAAGCGACAGCTTTCAAACGTTCAAGGTGGAAGAGGATTGAATACTAAAAGAGCCCAAAAATTTGCACTCTGGACAAAGCAAAGGCACATAAACACTAGTAATTGTATTTATTATTATTATTATTATTATTATTATTATTGAAATTATGGTAAGAAATAAGCTGGATTGGATTCGATAAAGGAAAGAAGGACTAGTGGATACTAGATTTTACCAAATACTGTCAATAGATACTAGATTTAAAAGGCATTCCAATAGAAATTGGACTTTGAAAGGTATGCCAAAAGAATTTAGACATAACCCATGAAGACTAGTAGAAACTAGACTCCAGAAGGTGATGCGCCAGGACCAAACTGGTTTGCAAACAACCAAAATGACTAAAAACTCAACCCAAGATAGGACTAGTAGAAACTAGACTCTAAAGATAACAATAGGCATTGTATCCGACAGGTAATACTAGACAAATCTGGTATCGGTTAACAAGGGATAGTAGACACCGAACCAAAACCATTTGCATGCTAGCTGAATGCTAGTGGGATCGAGGAAAGGAAACGAGTAGTTACTAGGCCTTTAGGGAGTACTATAAAGAATGCACCAGGTAGAAACTAGTGTGCATACAAGGTAACGAATAGACATCCCACCTAAGAGGAACTAGTAGAAACTAGAATCTGAAAAAGTGCTCAATAAGAAAACAATATACATTGGGTCCTATAGCAAGGTGACTTGAAAGTGCGCGTATTTCATAAACACCTACTGGTCTCAACCGAGGATATATAGTATATATTGAAATTAACCAAGGAGTAAATGAGATATAAAAAATGATTAGAGACTCGTCTCAAGAATACTAGTAGTAGGGACTAGACTAAAGATGAGGAATAAGAGAAAACTAGATTACATGCACAGGTAACGAGTAGACACTCAACCTACGAGGAGCTAGTGGATACTAGGCTTAAAATGAATACCAAGGTAGAACTGGATTCGAAAGGAATATTGATAGATATTGGAAAGGACCTAAGAAAGGGTAGTAGATAATAAACCCGAGAAAATTGTGTTAGGGAAGAACTGGACCATTACCAAAGATAATGAGTAGACACTCGATAACCTGATGGTAACATCAACAGGATACTTGTAGGGGTGAAAACTAGGACACTGAGGATAAAGTCACCTTGCTGGGGGGTTAATCCAAAGTTTTTAGCAACTCTACTGGGGAAAAGGGAAATAAAAATGGCTTATGTTTCGGTGCATGTTCGAATTGTTTTTCTATGCGATGATGCATGATTCTACCCGAGAAACAAAGACTATATAAGAAACCACTAGAGAGAAGCCCTTGAAAAGATGAAACTCTCTGTGGGGAGTAACAAACTGAGTAACCGGTAAATAGGGCTACAGGCTCTTAATTGAGTTGTAAAAATAAATCGCGAACTTTGTTGGATATTATCAGACCAAAACTGTAAATTCTGAGAAGGTACGCTAATGGAGATTGGGTGTTGCTTGGGAGGACACAAATAGATATCAAAATCCACCTATGACTGCTTGGGGAGTAATTTATCAACCTCTCACCAGGGATGATAAAAACTCGTACTACTAGGGATATGGGGACCCATGCAGGAGATAAGAGAACTTAGGAATATAACTCTTGTTGGGTATAACGTAATCTTTAAATAATATCATTCAGCAAAATATGCTACTGTTGGAGATATGAGAATCTTTAATCAACAAATCTTGATATAACAATTCTGATGGGAATTTGAGAATGATCTTCAATAAGAAAAATCCATGTTGGGGATATAGGATCCTGGGGAAGAAAGCCACAATAGTGTACTACTCAGGGGATCTGAAACTTATCAGCCACCAGGATCAAACTCTATTAAGGAAAAGGGAGAATCCTTCAATAAGAACTTTCAATGAAATGGCTCATCTAGGGAATTGAGAGTTCTTGAGTAAGAGATCTCAATAAGGAAACTTCGTTGGGGAAATGATAATTCCTGAATAGGAGATCTCAATAAGGCAACTACGGTTGGGAAACGAGAGATCCTGAGAAAATACCACAAACCAAAATTCCGCCCTAGGATTCAATGGGTATAGGGTGAATGAAATGAACCAAATATTAGATACGAAGCATAAAACTTATGAACTATCTTACCTCGAATCATCAGTTATGAATGGGAATAGATATTTTCAAAGGTACAAGGAAAAAAATTTACTACTGCTATTTTCCTGTATCTTGGCAACCCAATAATGCTAATGATTAAATATGAATGAGAACGAAATGAGATAAGATAGCTTAAATTAAAGGAATTTAAGAAGTTACCGAAATTCAATGAGTTAAGAAATATCATAATATATTAACAAGGAAATGTAATTAGTTAAGCTATACCAACATGTCTTAACAAATGCAAAGCAGTAAGTTAAGTTATACCAATATGTCTTAACAAATGCAATGTAATATTTTGAGAAATATTAAAATATCTCAAACAAATAATGCAAGTTGTTAAGCTATATCTGTGTGTCTTAACAAAATGCAATGAGTTAAGCTATACAAGAATGTCCTAACGGGTTTGAGCAATATCGGAATATCTCAAACAAACAATGCAAGGAGTTAAGCTATATCAGTATGTATTAAAAAATGCAAGAGTTAAACTATATTTCTATGTCTTAACAAAACGCAAGAGTTAAGCTATACAAGGATGTCTTAACAAGTTTGAGCAATATCAGAATATCTCAAACAAACAATGCAAGGAATAAGCTATAACAATATGTCTTAACAAAATCCAAAGAGTTAATGTAAAACCCCGATTTCATTTTAATCATTTTATTTTAATTAATTAGGTGATGTGATGTATTTGTACGCTTTAGCGAATATTTTGGTGTGTTGTTATGCATTTGTTGAGAATTAGATGCCTTAGAAATTATAGGATTTGAGATGTTAGGGATGTATGATCAAAAATGTAGAAACATAAGGGTGTAGAGAGATAATAAGTTTATTAGTATTTTTTGAATTAAAAAATTAGATTTATTATTATAGTATAATAATTAAATAAATTATTCTAGTATTATGAAGAAGGGCATAGTTGGAATAGTGATACTAAGGGTCCAAAGGATGGATATTTAAAAACAAGAGGAATAAAAGAGTATTTTTGTTTGATCGATCGTAGAAACAATAGAAGAAGACGCGAGAAATAGGAAGAGCTAGGAAGATAGGAACCATTATTAAAGCTTGAAGAATCTTCAATCTAAGCTAAGGGTATGATTCCAACTCTCTCTAATAGGTTGTATAATGGTGGGTTGTAATCTACCTTTGGTGTAGCTGGCATTTGAAATTGATTGTTATAATCGATTGATATTGATGTGTTAATTTGAATAGAATTGACATGTATTATGTGGGCTGTAAGTTGAAGAATTTGGTATGATATAGTATATTCACAAAACATATTTTTGAGTGAAAAA
This sequence comes from Vicia faba, assembly GCA_948472305.1. Taxonomy (NCBI): domain Eukaryota; kingdom Viridiplantae; phylum Streptophyta; class Magnoliopsida; order Fabales; family Fabaceae; genus Vicia; species Vicia faba. The sequence continues at coordinate 1,485,295,475 of OX451737.1, forward strand.
TAGATTTCTCGTATGTAGCGGTAGAAATTTTGAGACTAAGCCATTGGATTTCTATCTTGAAGTTTAAAAATGAATTCTTTAGTAAAACAAAATTTGTAAGAACGTGATATCAACTCAGGATGTATAGTAAGCCTTACAAGATTCGGGATATTTTTTTGTAACAATATGCTTTCGAACTAACCCATGCTTCAGTTAAGACTTTTAAGGGTTGTAACGTGACTTGGTTCACGGTTTAAGAAGCAAAGGATAAAGGCTTAAAGTTTATTTGTACCCGACCCGTTCTCCATGATGTTCTTTAATCCTATACTCAGTTAATTATGCATTTAGGTTCCGATAGAGTTTGGAAATATAGAACTAATGTTTTGGTGATGGTTCCGAAATCAGAAGATTATTTGGGAAATCACTCATTTTTCTTGTAACATCTTTCTTTTGTTGAGTATTTATAGCGACCTCTTTTTGACTGTATTATTCCTAACTTTTGCCAGAACCATTTCATTTGAGATTATAGTCAGTGGGCTGCCCCAATTTTTTCTTAAGTCTCCTTCATAGATTTTGACTTAGCAGACTTTTCTTTTGAAAGATAATAACTGCCTGACTCAATGTTTACGGGGAAACATCATCAATTTTTTATTTAGAAGAGTATCTTCGAAACTAGTTGTTGTGTATGAAGGTAAAGCTTGTGAATTCAAAGTTGATTTGACTGAGAAACTACCCTCCCCCGGGTTATGTTAAAGGGTTTTAATTTGTACGAAAAATAAAACTCCTAGTTCTTAGGATCAAAGGAGTTGACTAGGGATTAACTTCCTTATATCTCCATTATTTAGGAATTGAAGCAATGTCTGTACATCGTCAGGAAGGTCTGTTCAAAAGCATATTGTATGTGATTATGGTATTGTTTTCGTCATCCTCCCTTTAAAGGCTTATAGCTTTACTGAGAGTTAAACATCATAAAAAGGAAGTAAGTCGAACAGTTTAAATATAGTGAAATAAATGGATTAATTCAAGACAAACATATGCAATGCATTAATGGGAAAAACCAAAGTTTAACATAAAGATAAGTGCTTGAACAAACAAAATAATTTGCAAATAAAAATTCAAATGATCTTAAAGCTTCTCCTCCTAAACTTGTCATTTCAGATGGTGTGCCTTGTAGTTTCGATATTTGAGGGATGATAGAAAAACTCAATCTGACCGTCTTGTGTGAACTCGAAAACTCCTTCGTTAATTAGGTTCTGAATCTTACGTTTCAAAGCCCAACAACTGTTAGTGTAATGTCCAGGACTGTTGGAGTGATATGCACACCTTGCATTAGGATTATATCTAGGAGCGGACGTATTGGGATTCCGAGGAGGTTCTTTCTATGTAATCAGATCCATCTTCAACATGTGTTGCAATGCTTGAGACAACGACATGTTTATTTTGGAAAATTGTCTTTTGGGCGTATCCTGCTTACACTGATTACCCTGTTGTTGTTAGTGAGGTTGTTTTTAAGCTTTCGATGTAATATCAATCTAGAAAGGCCTTTTTCCATTAAATTAATGATTAGAAATGTCGGTAAAGTAGGTTTCCTGTCTCATCGGAGGCTGGTTAGTGATTGGATCTCCAATTATAGCAGTTCATCCCATACGGTTGTATCCGACCTGATGAAGCTTGTTGATGAGGATTCTAAACTTTTCTTGCCCCCGAGCTAGATTTTGGGTAAGATCCATCTGACCAATCATATGGATTCTCATCTCTTCCATCTCATCTTGCAGTTGTTCCAACTGGTCATCCTTATTGTCTTCAGGATTCTTCTCGGCCATGTTCTCGACGAGGAGTGGTTTCAATCCTTCTTTCCCCTTGGCTATGCTTAGAAACATCTCTTAGAGCTGAGCGTTCTGAGCCTGGAGATCTTTGACTGTCTATTCAAGAGCCATTTTTGCTGAAATAAACAACAAGAAGATGAAAAACCCGTCTTAGAAACCTGTTATGCAATGATATGTATGACATGTAGATGCATATGCAATATTTTCAAGGATATCATGGGATTTAAATTTGAAATATTAGAAATTGAATATGGTTACAGCTTTATCTGAAGAACTTTGAGTTTTCATCTTTTAACCTTTTTCTATAGGAATCAAGCTCACCATATCAAGTGGGTCATAACCTCTAACTCAAGAAAATGTACTTTGATCTTGACGACATCTGGATTGAGAAAAATAAATCCTCTTACGCCTTGCTAGAAATCTGGCTTATGATGATCCTGCAACATAAATCTCTAAGATCCTTGAAATGGTTAGTAAAAATTTTATGTTATGATGATATGATGTTATGATGTCATGTTCATATTAGATAAGTAACAAACACAAACAAGTCACACAGGAGCCTTAGGTTTAAAGGCTTGTATGAAGTCCATAGGTAAATACTCTTCCCCATTGAATTTAAGTTTGCTTAACCTGTCCTAAAATAGTAATCGAGTTCTAAGGATCTCATATCATGAATCTTTCTCGTAGGCTTTATTTTAGCACGGTAACTGACTTGACACAAAAGCATCTCAAAAGTTGAATCTCAATGACCGTAGCTTCGAGTATCAACCAACTTTGGAATGCACCAAAGCCGACTATCTCACTACTTTCTAATGACCAAGATGGGTCAATTAAGGTTCTAAAAATAAGTTAGTGTTAATGACACCACACGAAAGGCTAATGTTATCCTTGATTGAGTCAAGGAACATCAGTACAAACCAAAGTGTCACACTAATTGTAGACATCATGTTAACCATATGGTCTACATCGTACATTCTTTATGATCTATGCTACTTACTTAAGGAATTTCGATATCCATTCAAATGTGCGGATAGCAAGAGTCGCCACCAACTTTTCTTTTATCCAATATTTAGGAAAGGTGAAAAGAACAGGAAATACCTTTGATAGATTTTGAGTTCAGGGGGTAAGTTATGAAAAGGGAAGGTGTTAGCACCCTTTTCATCCGTAGTTATCTACGGGCTCTTAATTTCTTAGCTCACTTTTAAAAAAATTGCTTTGTGTGTGTGTGATCTGTTTCAAAATATTTTGAAAAGCCAATGTAAGGTTAACTTTGTAATGATTATTGTATCAGTCCTCAAGAATGAGTACAAAGTGTTTTTGAAAATATTTGTTTGAATGTGATGTGTAAAAATGTATTTGTTTGTGAAAAAGGTGGTGAGCAAGCAATTAAGAGTTTCTTACCCACTAAAGTCTTTCTTGTTCTTTTCCTTCTCCTTTAGAGATAGTGCTATCCATACCATTAGTTAGTTGGTTGGTAGGGTCATCGTATGCTCATCGAAGAAAACATGTAAGGATACTTTAGAAATTGTATCGAAGGGACTAGATCATTTTGTAGGCAGCTTGAAAGGTCATCGAGGGATTATGATCTTTATTCGAATGGGACTATGATGATTTGATCGAGGGTCTTTTTGCTAATGTATCCCCACTTTCGAGAGACGTGACCAATATCGTAAGGCGACAAGAGAGGTTACCCTAAAGGTGCAAGTGTGTGAAGTGTGTTAATTCAGTTATTTATCTTGAGAATTAGGGTTTTCTATATTTGTTTTTAGTCTTTCCATACAAACCCTAGTTACTAGCAGTTAAAATATTATAGAAAAATTAAAGTGCGGAATATAAACCTAAGCTATTACATGGCTTTGGGAGAGATACATAGGTATAGAAAATGCGAGAAAGTAAATCTACGCTATTACATCATGTGAGCAGATACATAATAGGAAAGAAATGCGAGAAAGTAAATATAAGATATTACATCAATAATGCGAACTACATAATTTTCTATTAGATTAAATAGTAAAAGATAAACGAGAAAAGTGTTAGAAAAATGTTTTTATATTTGTGCCTTTTGTAGAAAATAATTTAAATGATAATAATAATTAAAACCTAATTCTAATTAATTTTAATATTAAGAAAAAAAAGTTAATTAATTAATAAAATAATTAGTAAAATAAAAATATATAAGAAAAATTTTAATTACTAATTAAAAATACCTAACCCTAATTTTTTATAATTTTGACAAAAATATTAGGTTAATTAATGATTAATTAAAAATAAATTAATTAAGAAAATAGAAAATTAAATAGTAACGAAATAAGAAAAATAATATTAAAATATTAAAATGTTTTTGTGTAGAAAATAATTTAAGTGATAATAATTAACTAAAACCTATTTTTTTCTAATTAATTTTTAATATTAAGAAAAAGGTTAATTAATTAATTAATAAAAATACATCAAGAATTTAATTATTAATTAAAACAGTAATCCTAATTTGTTAAAGTGTTAAAAAAAGATTAGGTTAATTATAAAGGAAATTAAGAAAATATGGTGAAAATAAATTAGGGTTAGTAAAAAAGGAAAAAATAATTGCTTGGGGTGTGTGTTAGTTTGGCCTGAAAACACTTGTATCGTGAGATTCAATGAAAATAACTCAAATTGATCTAACAATGGTAGATTCTTATTCCTCCGTCAAAGCTTACAAAAAATGATTCTAAACAAGTCTAATCATCATTATAAATAGGTATATAAGCATATAATTAATCAAAAACGCATGAATTATGAGTTTGAATTTCAAGAATCATGAATTATGAGTTTGAATTTCAAGAATATTACCCAAACGATGATGTTGAAATGTGATGATCTAGCACGCTTCAAGCTTCAAAGATGGATGGGGTGAACTCCTGAGAACTTTAAGAACATGATGGAATGCTTGGAATGGATTGAACGTTGCTGCACACAAGGTTTTTAGTTTACCCTAATTTTGAGAAAATTGAGATTTTTGAGAGTGTGTTCTTGAGGAAATTTTTGTGTCCTTCTTGTTCTGAATACATTGTGTATTTATAGGAAAAAAGATTAGGTCAATAATATTGAATCAAATCTTGTGCAATCATGGTATAATATTTCATGATTTGAATTTCATGATCAAACATTTCATGATCAAATATTGATGAAATTACAAAAGATTTGAATTTCATGATCAAATATATGATTGATGTTTTGCATGAAATATTTATTTTTTAGGCCAATCTCATACCAATCACATTTTTTTCAAGTTGTCACCAGCTTTTTAAACTTATGGTTTGATTCAAAAATAGATCTACATGCCTTATATCATTTATTTGATATTTTATTTGATTTATTTTGCTTTTAATTGAATAAAATCAAAATAAAAAGAAATAAAAACCACAAAACTAAATGAATGAAGTTATGAGTCTATTATGAGGTTACGAACATGTTTGGACCTTAAAAGATAGGCTCATTAGCCCAAAAATTCTAGTTTTCTCAATTTCGACTTCATGCATTTTCTCAAAATTGCCTAAATTGAACCAATCATAACTCACTCAAGTTTTATCATATGAAGGTCATCTTGGACTCTTTGGAAAGCTCAAGATATCCCTTACAACCTTCATGTTGGTCATTTTTTTTATTTGAAGCCTTTATCTTTATGTAAAGCATTTTCACAAAAAGTGTCTTTTTGTTGACTTTTAAAATGACTTGTAATGTTTTGGCTCATATCTCTCAAATGAAGCATTTTTGACCTTGAGCTTAGAGAGGAAAGGATGTAGAGGATTGAATTTACTTCAAAATGGGCCTTGGTTGAGAATTTTATGATGAAGTATGTAAAAGTTATGCTAGTCAAAGTTCAGTTGACTTTTCCTTAAGAAAACCCCAATTTAGTAACTTTTGACTTTTGATGAATCTTGAGTTTTCTAGATGAATCATGATCAACCCTTGATCAAATGATGAATATGAGTTCAAAATCTTGATGTTGACCAAAAATCTTGATGTTTGACTGTAAATTGGTAAAAGTTGACTTTTTGTCCAATACAATTGATTTTTAATCATTTTAGTAGTTGACTGAGCAAACTTGTGCCGTGAGGCTTGAATCTTAGCATGAGGATTCTTTAAATAATATGAAAAACATTGAAATCTATTTTAGGCATTAGAAGTCCTATTTCCCTTGGGAAAACCCAAACCCTAGTTGTAGGTCAATGCTTAGGAGGAGGGTTTGTCAGATCAATATTTGAGTAGTCTTGAGCTATTGAAACCTTAATGAGCATGAGGAGGTATCTTGAATCAATTTGTCTTGAATAATGGGATTGAAAATTTTGGGGTACAACTGATCACGGCTTTGACAGTATGTCGGGTGTAGTAACTGCAAGTGCACAGTCTAATCGCGTATTTTTAAAAGATATCGAACCCACAAGGATTGATGGTCAAACTACTATTATCTAGGATCATTGTCTAAAGATAAGGCTAATTATAAGATTAGGATGTTTCGGTTTAAACGTGAATTAACTAAAATCTAATAATTGATAACGTGACACCGATGTTGTACCCCAAAGTTTGCCCTCTCATTCCTCAAGGAATCTCTCACAAGGATTCTCAAGATTCAAGCTTGCATAAGTACAATTGGATTTTATAGTATCAAGTTAAAAAGGAAATTGTCAAAAAAGGAGGAAAACAGATAAAAATAATCTTTTTGAAAAAATTGGAGAAAAAAAATCTCTTCGATTCAGCTCCTTCGATTGGTCTTTTGGCCTCTTTTGATGCAGGATTTAGTTGCATCCTTCGACTGGGTGTTGGCCTATGGCACGCTGGATTTGATTTACAAGGTAGGAGTTTCCTAAATGCCACCTTTGATTGCATCTCTGGACTCACTTCGTTCACAATGCAATGACTGCCTATATGCTTGCTTCGTTTGGACGTTTGATGCTTGCATGCCTATACAAACTTTCCCTCCATGCTTGCCTTGACTCACAAAGTGATGAATAGTTAAATACAAGCCTTCGTTTAAGCCACAACTTCTATCTTGCGCGCAAGAGGCTGCCACCATGCTAGCATGCTAAAAGGGAAAAGCCTCGTGTAGCCTCCTTCGATTCCAAGGAAAAAAGCCTCCTTTTGGCATCCTTCGATTGCATCCTTGCCTCCTGCGTGCACCCTTCATTTAGGCATATGGCCCCTTGGTTGCAAGATTCGTTTGGGCATTCATACCTCCTACATGTAGGCTTTGACAGGGCATTGGCTATATTTTTATATTATCTTCGACTGGACAACATTTCCCTTTAGTACGCTTCAGTGCCACCATTGACAACCTTCAACATACATGGTTGGTGCCCCCCTTCAAAGGACATATAGTGGTGGACTCGAAGGGCATACGTATGAGTCCCTGTCGAAGGATATACCTTGCTAGTCCATTCGAAGGACACATTTGGCCCTTTTCAAAGAAACACACATAACCCGTTCAAGGGATATGCCTGGGCGTCCCATTCGAAGGATATAATTGATGGCCCATTCCAAGGATTTACAAAACCCACCTTAAGGCATGTTTTGGTGACCCATCCAAGGGTCACACATTTGGTTCTATCGAAGGATGCACAAAAGTGACCCATTCGAAGAACACTTATAGGAGGAAAATCAAATAATATTGTTGGAATAAGAATCTGGTCGAAGGAGGGTCAAAACGAAAGGATGAAATATTCAAAGATGCTTGCTGCCAAGTTCAGGCCTGGCACACTGGCCAAAACTGCTGCACAGCAGTCCTGAAACACTGCCCCCATGCTTGCACCAAAATGGCATACAAATACTACCCCTCGAAAGCTACAAAAGAAGTTTACTCAAATTGTTCAAACTATTTTGTTTTCCCTCCAAAACCTCATCCAAGATTTGATTATAAATAAGAGGCTCCAGAGACTTGTGGGTGGAACGAATCATCAAAAAAACTCAAACACTCTCAAACACTTACACATTCTTAAACACCAACCTATAATCTAAACACTTGTCTCCTTCGAATCTGAAACAACCCCACACCTTGTTACCCTTCGAATCTAGTAGAAAGAACATCACACTTGTTATTCTCCCTCGAATCCGGTAGTAGAAACGTTACCTTCGTTCATTCCCTTCGAATCCAGGGACACTCAAGGCAGCCACTCAAAGTCCAGCTCACACGTCCCAGCATAAAACAAGGTAAGTCACTCTTAACCTTGAACCTTTCGTTTCTATACATGACATGTGAATAAACTTCCTTTTAGTTTCAAACATGTACATAGTATTTGTTCCCTTTCCGTTTCCACCCTTTGAAATTGTTTTCTTTGTTAACCCTTTTAGTTTTTCTTCTTGTTTTATTAAACATGCTTTAAGAACTGACTTGGACATAAGGAAATGCTAGCATGGCCTCAGGCCACGTTAATTTTTAAATTAAAAAAATCAAACGAAAGAAACAAGAGACAGGAGTTTGAAACGAAGCCTTAGGCTTCCTCAATGACTCTGAGCCCAATCGAAGGATGCATCAAAGGACTTAAGGTGAAGAGGGCATTACATGCTAAACGAATGAGGCAGCCAGAAGGATGGCCATACTGACTCCCAGGACCCAGTCGAAAGGCACACCATACTGACTCCCAAGCCCCAGTCGAAACGCATACCACACCAGCTTCCAGGCCCCAATCGAAAGTCACGCCATCACCACTTCCAAGCCAAATCCAAAAGAGCCAGAGAAGCAGAATCGAAGAGTACTTCTGCCTAAATCGAAAGACCCCTTTTTCTTACCTTTATTTTATTTTGTTTTGCCTTTATATTTTCATGTTATTCAATATGGTTGTAATAGTGTAGGATTTATGTTTCTGCATTTTTATTACTTTTGTATAAATGCTAGTAAGATATGGTATGCATGATAAGATAAAATCAACAAGTAGACAATTCCTAATCAAAGACTAAATGCATGCGAAATCAAACACACTATTCACAGATGTACCCTTAGGGTAATCTCACTTGTTGCTTCGGAAAAATAGTCATGTCCCTCGAATATGGGCGTTTTAGCAAAGACCCTCGATAAAAGATTGTAGTCTCTTGATGACCCTTAATGTTGCCTTCGGTAAATGATCTTGTCCCTAAATGACATTGCTAAAATGTCCCATAGCTTACCTTCTATGACTATACAAAACGTCCCACGCCAGTCCCTTCACATCCAATGATGGGGATTCGTACCAAATCAATGGTAAGATAGAAACATCTTAAGGAGGAGGTAAAGAACATAGATCTTTTGAGTAGGTAGGATGCTCCTAGTTGCTCGCTTGCTCACAACAAAAACATTTTATACACCCACACTTTCATTTTGAAACATTTCCAAAAGAAAAAACACTTTGTACGCGTTCTTATAGAGACGGGAACCATTACAAAGACACTTTTAAAAATCACTTTCAAAAACATATTCCACAAACACTTCTTTGAACTATTTTCAAAAACAACACTTTGTACGCGTTCTTATAGAAACGAGAACCATTACAAATAAATTTTCAAAATACATTCAAAACCCATACCACAAACACATTTTCAAACAAAATCAATTGATCTAGCAAGCAACTAACACCCCGTAGATAACTACCGATGGAAATGGTGCTAATACCTTCCCTTTTCATGACCTACCCCCCGAACTCAAGCAATAATCTCGAAAGGTATTTCCTATTCTTCTCAACCTTTCCTTATTGGATAAAAGAAAAGTCGGTGGAAACTCTTGCTATCCACAACAAATGAAATCAAACGCAAAACACCGAAGTCAGTTCTTCCACCGTGTTACAGAACTGGCGACTCTGCTGGGGAATACTAAAAAGCGGGGTTACCTTAGGGGTTACAGAACTGGCGACTCTATTGTTTAACTTGTTTGCTTTACAATATGGTTCCTTGTTTGGGCTTGTTTTGATCCTCTACCCGGATCTGGGGCACCTTTTAGGTAAGCAACAATAGATTGTGGAAACTGTATGGCGTAGACCGACCCGGTTGAAGCAATAGCTATGTTAGTGTGATGCACTTGTTGGTACTAGTATCCCTTGTGTTGAATCGAGGAGAATACGGGGCCGTTGAGCAATGTCAAAAAGCACTAAATGACTTTAGAACCTTAATTGAACAACTTGGCCATTAGGAAGTAGTGAGATAGCCGACTTTGGTGTAAAGCCGAAGATTGGTTGATACTCGATATACACTCATTGAGATCGGACTTTTGGGATATCTCGGCCGCAAGAAAAGATTGATTGTGCTGAGACAATGCCTAAAAGAAAGGTCGGTGATATTGAGATTGCCTAGAACCCGTTTACTTTCTTGGACAGGTTGAGCCAACTAAACTTCAAGATGGTACTTACCTACAAAATACATGCAAGCCTAAACCTAAGAACTTGTCTACTTTGTATGTATATGGCTATTTGTACATAACAACTTGCTTGCTTTGCGTACTTGTACATAACATCATGACATCATACCATAGCATTTTCAATAGCCATTTCAAGGATCTAAAGGGCCTATGATGCAGGGTCACGTTGAACCAGACGCCTATCAAGGGGCAAGAGGATTCATTCTCTAATCAAAAAACATCGTCAAAGACCAAGGCACGGTAACTTGGAAATAAAAACTAGAAATGTGTTTTTGTAAAATATGTATGTAAATTAATTACTGAATCCCTTCGATTTAGGACTTCACATACTGGTATCGGGCCAAACATAATTTTATTGCGTGATAACATAAAATAAAAACATACATTCAATAACATAGGCATGGTAAAAATGAATAAAATATATTTAAAATTGGAACCTGGAATAAAACACTGAAGAATAATAGTGCAGTATGTTATCCTCCACAAGCCAACAGAATTAGCTTCGGAACAAAATATCTTGAAGGAATAAAAATAAGCCTAAACGAAATTCTGCAAGCTAGAAGGAAACTAAAGTGCAATATTCCTCTGATGTGAAGAAATATTTTTTTAATGGTGATGGTTTTCTTTGCTTATGGAATTCTAAACAAAACCTGGAAAAATTCAAAAACTGTAAAACTGGAATTATAAAATAACAACGTTCAGTATGCAGAAAAATAAGAATTTGGAGCAGGTGTGCAAACGTCTCCGAGCTTTTGGAAACTGTCCTGCTTTTATAGATTCAATATGCTGAGAAAAAATAGGGACACTTCCTTGATCTTCGTTCTTCAAGCGTGAAGAAGAATAAAGAAGTCATGCGGTTCATGGAGACATTTTCGTAACTGAAGATATATAACTTGTAACGAGTGTCATGCATTATGGCATGGGGCACGTTTCAATTCAATGTCGGTCGATACAATAAGTGTGATGAGGGGAACACTTTTGGGATTTATGACGGGCGGCATGCGCTTGTGACGGACGGCATGGCTTCTGATACAGAATCGTTTGCATTTTTGCTGCTAAAGTGACATTTCTTCTTCATTTCTCCATTATTTTTCTTCCTTCTCTCATGTTTTCTTTGCAGAAACTAAATACCAGAAATATGTTGCAAATACTACAAATAAAGACATAATGCAAAATAATAAACGAAGAATCAGAAGCTTTATCTATGTAATTCAGGCGGAATATGCTATAACTTTTCATGTTATCAAACTCCCAAAAGCTTGAACCTTTGCTTGTCCTCAAGCAATGTAGTTAATATGAAAATCATAGAGCACAAGTTAAATGCAAATACATGATGCAATTCGAATCGTTAGAGGTTGTGCCAATGTTTTCGCGGGAACATAAACTCAACATAACACAAAAGATACAGTAATAACACTAAACGCCCCCCATTGTGTCGACCAATTCCAGTCATGCCATTATAGCTCAACCTAATTCTTTTTGCTAAGTTTCACCCATTTTCATTCTAGTGCAATCACATTAATCCCTTTATCTTGACACACATGTAGTAGAGTATCTGATTAGTGAATATGATCCTTTTAAGCATGAGGTTCTGGAACATATATGTGGTAACTTCCTTTAATTTACCCAATTTCAAGTTGCGGAGGATCAGACCATAGTTTTCCCTACCAAGTTTGGTATCATACACCTCTGAACCAACCAACAACGGGTTTCTATGTTATATTGTGTAGGTTCCGCATCCGTTGGATTATGTGACCGGGTGAGGGTCGCCTAACTTAATTGGTGCATTCCCTATTTTCTAATAGTAGAGCATGTAACTTTTTAAATGCTTGGGATCATTCACTTATATTCATCGGCTCCTTATGTAGTTTGTGTTTAAGACGGTGATGAATGCTAAATAAACTACCCAAGGTTACATTAAAACTAAAGTTTAAGGTTTTGGTATAAAGGGTACTGAAATCGATCTAGCATAATTTGGGTATTTAGAGTGTTACGGCGATATCCATCATGCTTCTATTTTACTCAAGGTTTCTCATATATCCCAAAAGTGATCAACCTGTATACTCTTCGAATGTGTCAAGTTATGCAAGTAACGAACAAATTTTTTTGTTATGGCTCAAGAAAGCGGGGAAATTAGGTAATAACGGAAAAGTTTGCATAAAAGAACTCAAAAGTACAAAGATGTTTTGATTACAAGAAATACAAACGGGAATAAAAAATCTACTTAGAAAGAGGTAAAGTGTTTCCTAACTAACTAACTCCCGTAAGCTTGAACCAAGAAGTGTCCAAATGCTTATAAACAAAGAGGAAACAAAAAGAGAGGAAAATTCGATCTACTCTTGCTCATTATCACGCCCTCTTCCTTGCCCTCGTGCTCGTCCACGTCTATCCCATCCAACCGGAGGATGAGGAATACCCACATGGTATAAATATTCTTGAAAATCATCCATGTGTATAGTTAAAGCTGGAATTTCCTTGGTCATTCTTGCAACCCGATGCTCATTCCTTTTGTCATATTCTTGCTATTGAGTTTGCATAGCTAGCATGAGTTGCATCATTGCATTTTGATTGTTTTGCATAGCTTGCACCCTCTTATCTTGTTGCATGATGGCATCCATAATGTCATCATTTGAGGCCGATACTCTTTCGCGTCTTATTCTGGTTCTCATGGACGTGCTCGCCACATTTTCAGAAGGAGCTTATTGTTAAGCATCCCCTTGCTCCATTTCTTGCTCCATCTCATCAGCCTGGGAATTGCCTTGGTTGTTTTACACATTATCTCCAGGTGCAGGAGCAGGTAGATCATAAAGCCAATTTTCCATCTTTTTTACATCTGTAAGTGCAATGTTTGGCAAAATGACTCTAGAAACTACTCTATTATGCACCATAAGATTATACCTCCCATCTCCTCTAAACATAATCAAGTGTCCAGCCTGACAGTTGTTGATGTCAATGAATGTGGGTGTCAGTGGAGGTAGATTTTCTAGCTTGTTTTCGATTTGCAGGACAAGTTCTATAGAGGTAACTAACCCTCCGATGTAGAATTGGATAGACCCTCTTGCACAAAAATATTGGATATGGGACAAGAGGAATATGTTGGCATTGATCTTCGACTTAGGAGTGAAGGTACAATGCAAGAGGAACAATTCTTTAGAATTTACTTTGTTATTGTTGATCCTCCCAAAAATAGTGTTGGCGATGACACGGTGAAAATACCGGATTGAGGGATTATGTATAGATGATTCATAAGGTCTCTCCCAACTGGTAGGTTCTTCATCAGAGATAGCTTTCCAAATCCCGAAAGCTGTGGATGACCAGTCTTCTTCTGTATGGATTTGGTAGTATACCTTCCCCTCGCGAGGGAAGCGGAAGAAATCACTCATAGTTGCTTGAGTAATAGAATATTCATCATTGAACATTATGAAAGTTGTTGTTCTCGATAGGTGTAGGTGTCGCGCGCGTAAAATCAGAGCAAAGAGATGAACTCAAATGCGACAGTGATGATATGAAAAAAAATGTAGCGGTAAAGATTTGAGATTAAGCCATCAATTGACTTATCTCAACACAATAAATTCTCCACCACACTTTATTGTTTCCAAAGGGAAATGGGAAAAAAGCGAACAAAACCCAAAAAGATCAGAGATCGAGGTACGGGGGTCGGTTATGCAAAGGGAAGGTATTAGCAACCTAAGCATCTACGGTACTCCGTAGGATCCACTTTGTTTGGTTTATTTTAAAAGGAGTGTCATGTAAAGTTTTACTTGCTAAAGGAAAAGAATTAGTGAGTATTTGCAAACAAAAGAAAATGAAATGTTTTTTTTATTATTTTTGTTGCTCGCCTTGGATCGTAACACTTAGTGCCTACATACTCCCTCATGCAATGGGAAAGTCAGAGCATCGTAGTTCGGCTAGAAAAGACTTATCTGTTGGTTGATTTTGAACAAGGAGACAAGTCGTCATTGTTAGGAGAGAAATCTCGACTAACGCCCACAAGGTGTGAGAAATATGGACCCTACATCAGCAACAGTGAGGGTTTGAGAATGCTTCTGGTACTTAAATGGAAAATTAGACACCTTTATAACAATAGGGATAGGAGAATGTTGCTCGACTATCAATGAATCATGTCTCATCTTGAAAAAAGTTTTGAATGTAAAAGGTGCTCGAGCGCACAAAAGAGTTTGAATGAGTTGAAGTGTATTTGTTAATTTTGAAAGATGTCAAAGTATGATTAAGTGAATTGAATTTTTTTTAAAGAAAAGAAGTTTTAAAAGATAAGGCGCTCGACAAGGTCGAGGTTTATTATGAAAGCGATTCGAGTTTATAAACAAAGAAGATTTTGAAAAAGATGAGAAGATTTTGAAAATTAAAGAAGATGGGAGGAGAGGAAGAGACTATCCTAAAGCATAAGGTAAAATATAAGGAAGAGAACCGTCTAACCAACAAGAAGCTGATACTTGACATTATGAGTCAAGATATCATTCCCATTTTTTGGATTGAAACCAAGCAAGAAAAGATACTAAACCTCTTGAGAAGACCAAACTTTGATTGCATTAAGTCTTCGAAAAAATTGGGCAAAGTAACGGTTGTATACAGATGAATTCCAGATTACAGACAACGTATGTAATCACAATAACCTGAACACAAAATAAACAAACAACCCAATTTCTTGAGGTAAACCTCAAGAACTCCATACAAAATAACAATTAAGGTCACAAGATCTCCAACATAGGCCAGGGTCTCTAATCCTAAGTCCAAGAAGTCCAATACTCCATAATGCCAAGGATAGTAACCAAATAGTCCAAGTATCATTAATATTTTTTATGGTTCACATTGATTATTAAGTCTCTTTAAAAGGAAAATAAAAGCTCAAGTGAGCAAAATAAAAATTACATAAAAGTATATGCTCAAGTGAGCAAAGATGAAAATATCATGAAATGTAAATGCCTAAAGTAAAAGGTACATAAATCATAAAAATAAAAGAATAAAGTAAAGTCAATTGTTAGAAATTAGTGGTTAGTTGGATGATCATCTTGAAACTTGCATTTGGAACTCATTAGAGGATTGGTAGAACCAAAGCCTCCATAAAACAAGTTTCATTTTCTTTTTGTCAACTATATCTTCCATTTTGGAATCCTCAAAAAGTAACATTTAATGATCAATGATGTTTAAGTGATCCGCGTTGACCGAAATTGATGAAGATCCATTAAAGGATTGGTAGAACCAAAGCCTCCACACAGTGAATCTCAAGGTTATTGGATCAAAGAGATAAAATTAACATACTTGGGCTTGCAAACATAGGTTTGGGCCATGAATGATCATTTATTCGAATCAGGACAAAATTTAGCGTTATGTTAAGCAATCTTAAGTGGACTTATGTAGAAGTCGCACCTAATTTGAGGTCGGTCAATAGCAATCTATGTACTTCATGTTTGGATAAATGATATTGAGATCATCATCCATTAACATGTAGCACAATTAAAAAAAGAAAGAGATAAGATGAAGAGGGAGGGGAATGATAAGCTAATTTGGATCAGCACCTCAAAATTCTTTCATCTTTAAATTCAATCACTCATATAGATGGATTAAAGCACTAAACATATCATTAATCCAAAGCACCAAAAATTAATTAAATAATTCACTCTTTGGTATATTTGAATTGATGAAAATTTATCCAACTTCATCTACATCACAAAGTCCATTGAATTTAAAGATAAATTGGACATTTAAAATTGCAATTCAAACCAACAATCAAAAGGAGTGAGTAGAAAAAGAATTTTGGATCAAAGCAACCCTAAAACAAGGCAAAAAATGCATTTCGTTTCTGTGAAAATCAATTGCACTACAGTGTAAATCGATTTGCATAGTGTTTTTTTCAAAATTTTGCGTGAAATGCTTCTGTGCAATCGATTGCACCAGGACAACAATCGATTGCACACTGTTACAGAAGGAAAAACGACATTTCAAAAAGGCAAATCCTTGTTCAAACTTTCCATCAAACACCTTATGATCATGGATCCAATTGAGCACGAAAATTCCATCAAATTATGAGAAAGTAGCACCAATGGAATCACAAAACAATTCTCAATGAATCAACCCAAAGATCAACCAGAGATCACATTGTTAAAGATGGAAAATCCAACTTACCAAAGGTAGATCTAGAGAATTATCAACACAACTTCAAGAATTTGCTTCAATTCAACCACAAGAATCAATTTCTCAAGCTTGGATGTAGAGAATTGATGAAGGAAAAGTGTTTGGATGAAGGTTTAGCTCAAAGATTAGTAAGCTTCAATGCAAATCTTACTAACTTTTTTTGAAAATGGAGCTTTGAGTGAATTTGGTAGATGGAGAGAATTGAGAGATTTTTTAGCAAAGTGATTTTGGCTATCAAAAGCTTGCAATTTGAATAAAATGAGGGCTCTATTTATAGAGTTTAGGATTGGTATTAGTGGTAATTTGGTAATTGATTCTTGGAGCCAAAATTTGAATTAATGATAATTCTCTCAAAAATTAGAGAAAAATTGGAGCCAAAATTTGACAAGCTTGAAATTGCTGATTTTTTTTCAAATTCTCACGCTGTGCAATCGATAGCACTACAGTGCAAATCGATTTGCACAGTGTATTTTTTCAAAAATTGCACAAAATGCACTTTGTGCAATCGATTGCACGATTGGAGCAATCGATTGTACAGTGAACAAAATGAAATTTTTTTAATTCTTTTTCTTTGCAAATAGAGATTTTAGGGAAATAATACCAGAAAACCTTATTTTCCATATGCTTCAACTCGGTACCTACAAAACACAAATATGCAAGGACAAAGACAAATATTTTTTGTATTTTGATTAGAAGTTAGTGAACAACACAAGAGAAAACTTAAAGATAGGATGCAAATGTGATGAATGAAGTTATTTATTAATGATTGTGACCAAATGACAAAATATGATATGAAAGTTCGACTGAAAAAGTTAGGGGTGAAATTTAGGGTACAACAGCAGGCTTTCGTTGCATGGTGGGTTGTAGGAGAACGAAATTAAGAATTCCAAATTTAGTGACTCATACGTAGGAAGATTCTGTGTGCAGAAGAATGCTAAATCAGAGTTCCTAAGTAACCACCGCACACTATCAAGGAGTCCCAATTTACACAAACACTCAGTATCAATATACCGTGTAGGGATTACGGAATGTTGATACAATTTAAGATACTGAGCCCTCTAGTGTTCTCAGGCTTCCCCATTTCGAAATGTAATCCCTGAAAGGTCGGGTTCTGGACTTGAGTTTCTGCGTGCCATAGTTGAATCAAAATTGGAAGATGGTAAGGTGTTTTGACAGAAGAAATGCGTTAGAATTTCGGGGTTTGGAATGGAAGAGGGTTTTGAGAGTGTATAAGTAGAGAAAAATAAGGATGGTAATGTTTGGGAATTTGTGATTTTTGATGATAAAAATAATGGAGGGAGTGAGATAGGAAGTGGTTTAATGGAGTTTAAGTGAGGTTTTAAGAAAATGAGAAGAAGGGAAATCGATAAGAGTTTGTGTTAAAACAGAAGGTTCAGTTTTTTGAATTTGTGCCGAGGGGCACGCTTTTGTGCCGGGCATGACCAATTTATGAAGCGTGATGGTCGTCAAGCTTGTATGGCGAGCGACACAAAGTGTAGAACAGAATAAAAAATTTAATTTTGTCTCCCAGACTTCCCAATAATTAAATGTATATATTTCAATACTTGCAGGTAGTACATATATATATACATATATATATATATATATATATATATATATATATATATATATATATATATATATATATATATATATATATATATATATATATATATATATATATATATATATATATATATATATATATATATATATATATATATATATATATATATATATATATATATATATATATATATATATATATATATATATATATATATATATATATATATATATATATATATATATAAACATAAGATTGGAAATATTAAAGCATAGAAAATATATGTAAACATGATAATAGACAATTTAATGAAAATTAATGTAAATTCCAAAAGTAAGTGAAAGAAAA
This sequence comes from Vicia faba, assembly GCA_948472305.1. Classification (NCBI taxonomy): domain Eukaryota; kingdom Viridiplantae; phylum Streptophyta; class Magnoliopsida; order Fabales; family Fabaceae; genus Vicia; species Vicia faba. The sequence goes on from OX451737.1 coordinate 1,485,313,701, forward strand.
ACAAAACAAAATATAACTGAAAATAAATGATAAAAATGTATTTCATAATTTAAAACAACAAATAATGGAAACTCTAATCTAAATGGTCTTCTCACCACACTTAAACAAAATATTGTCCCTAATTTTTTAAATGTGAAAGGAAGATATGCAGTAAGTCTGAAATAAAATTTGCCACGACGATTATTAGGAAGAGCAGCGGAGTAAACGTGTTGGTAAATATGGTCCAACTGTTTTGCCACCACATTCATGAAAGAATGAAAATCGATCCACAAAATAGTAAGTTCATCTATCAACAAATCAAGCTCGGATTAAAGAGCATTAATAGCAGGAGCTTGGTCAAATATAGGAGGTGGAGTAGCAATCGGAGAAGTAGAGGTGTTTGAGTCAGCTTGATTAGGAGATGGGAAATGGTGATAAAATGGAGGGTTTTCATAATCAGTTTCCTCATCGGATAGGAAGGAATTAAGGTGGTCATAAACTTGGGGTGTCTCAGGAGTAGGTGGTGGTAAAATCTGTGGTTCGGCCCAATCATATAACCAATTGTTCCTGTCATGAACGCTAGTCCTAGGGTTAGGCAGGGTGAAAAGAGGCATTAATTGATTGTTAATGAGCAATTCAAAGGTAGTCGGGCCTAGGTTCCCAATAATTACCCTATTGAAGAAAAAATGGATGTTCATTGGTTGGAATTTACATAGAGGGAAAGTATTTAGCAGTTGTTATCTCAGGCCGATAACATTTGCTATCATGGTCACTAGGCCTCCTATCAGGAAATGTATGAGAAGGAACCGGGGTTGGGTTGCTCCAGGATGAATCCGTGTAAAACTTTATTTGGAAATGTATGAGAAGGAACCGGGGTAGGGTTGCTCAGGATGAGTTCGTGTGAAACTGCATCTGAATATGTGAGAGAAGGAGCCTGGGTAGGGCTGCTTCAAGATGAGTTCGTGTGAAACTGCATCTGGAAATTATGAGAAGTAACTTGGGTAGGGTTGCATCGTCTGGTCGTGTAGATAGTTATCTTGTCTTGCTTCAGGTATTAATCTATAATTAGTCGCTCACAGAGAGTTGTCCTGTCTTGTTTCAGGTATTAATTTGGAACTTGCTTTTTGTTGGTCGTAGAGATAGTTGCCCTGTCTTGTTTCAGGAATTAATCTCTGACCTATTGAGAAATGATTGTGGTATATGCCAAAGAGGACTTTTGTTGATTGACTTTTCCATGCAAGGAAGAGGGTTAGTTGCATGCATATGTATGCATGACTTGATGATGTTCTCAAAATAAATGAGATTATGTTGTATGTGTTTATCATGTGTGTAATATGATGTATAAATGTGAAGTATTTGTTGAAATGTATCTTTGCTTCGGAAAATAAATCTTTGACAAATGATGGGGAGCTTTGGGAAGTTAAATCCCTGAATGATGTTAAGGATGAAGAGTATGCACATCTTCAAACCTTGTTTAGAATATTTCCATTGGGGATTCCTGTTTTGTTGTTTGAGGAGAAGTCCACTGGGGAAGATTGGGTTTGTTGATGACTTCAATGGGGATTAGGAGTTGTAGTCCCTTGATTTGTAATAGTTGGAGAGGCAAACTCAAGCTGGGGAGGAGAGACTCAGCTGGGAAATTTTGTTGTTTGTTGGGGAAATAAACCTTGTTGAAGAGAATATTTGACAAACTGTTGGGAAGGTGCTTTCTTTTGGAAGAAATCCTCGAGGATTCTTTAAATCAACTCAGATGGGGAGAGGTTTTTCGGAGATTGAAACTCTGGCTGGGGATTGTATAGATCCAACTTTATGGGGATATCCATGAATTTGGCCTGGAGGGATTCGTACCCTTATCCGTGAAGATTATTCTGTGGGGATAACCTTATAGAAATGACTCTGTGGGGACTTTACTAAGGATCACCCTATGAACAGGACTTTGTGGGAATTTGTCACTTCCCCTAGTAGTAAGTGTTGTAGTACTTCCAGAAAATGTTTGATTGGTTATACGTAACCCTTTGCTGGAATTCAAATTTAATTCTCCAAGTGATTCAGATGGAGATCTGCCTCTAGTTATGAGAGATTTCTTGGAATCTTGACTTGACTGCCCAAAATGGGTTGGACAGTGACATGTCATGCCACCTTGATTATGAGAGGTTTGTCATTTGGAAGTGTCTTTCCATTTGAAGTGATTCTGTTTCTTGAGAATTTTCGTTCATTGGATATTCGTCATGTGAATTTCTCTGTTGTCAAACAAATAGCTATATGTAAACAGCGGTATTCAAAATAATGAAAAGTTTATATTTTGTCTTGAAGTTTTGAAAATGAATTTTTAGCAGATAAAAGAATTTTGTAAGAAAATGAATTCAACTCAGGATTTATAGTAAAGCCTTATAGGGGTCAGGATACCTTTTGTGACAGTATGCTTTCGAACTAACCCGTGCTTTAATTAAGACTTTTGAAGGGTTGTAGCATGGCTTGGTTCACGGTTTAAAAAACAAAGGATAAGGCTCAAAGTGTATTTGTACCCAACCCGTTCTCCATGATGTTCTACAGTCCTAAACTCAATTAATTGTGCATTTTGAATCCCAATTGAGTCTGGAATTATGTTTTGGTGATGGTTCAGAAACTTGGAAGTTTATTTGAGAAGGCAGTCGTTTTTGCAACATTTTTCATGTTGTCGACGATTTGTAGTGACCTCTTTTTTTATTTATTGTCCCTGATTCTTTCCTGACTATTTTGAGATTACATTCAACGGGATGCCCCAGTTTTTCTTAAGTTTCCTTCCTAGGTTTTGACTTAGTGGGCTTTTCTTTTGAGAGATGATGACTGCCTATTTGATAGGGAACCATCGCCGTCTTTTGATTCAGAAGGACGTTCTTGATGTCATTCATTGTTTATGAAGTGAAAGCTTGTGTTTGTATGCGCATTTGAATTAACTGAGAAACTACCTTGCCCCAGGTTTTGATTAAAGGTTTCAATTTGTGTGAAAAAGAAAACTCCTACTTCTTTGGCCCAAAGGGGTTGACTAGGAATTATCTTCCTTATAACTCAAGTGTTTAGGGTTTGAAACAAACGCTTTTACATCGTCAACAAGGTCTCTCCAAAAGCATACTATATGAGATTATGGTACTGTTTTTGTCATCCTCCTTCTAAAGGCTTACAAATTTTGACGAGAGTTGAATATCATGAAAAACAAGGAATAAAAACACAGTTTAAATATAGTGAATACAAATTGGATTAATTCAAGACAAACATATGCAATGCATTAATAAAAGTAAACAACGTCTGAAATACAGATAAGTTTTTAAACAAACAAAGAAATTACAAATGAAAATTCAAAATGAGTTGGACGCTCAATGATTTGGCATGGGGGCAGTGGCCATGTTGAGAGTTTCAGGAGGGTCAAATTCAATCTCCTTGGCATCAATCATGTCTTGAATGTTGTTCTTCAGAGCTCAACAGCTAATTGTATCGTGCCCTGGACTATCAGAATGGTATGCACACCTTTCATTGGGATGATAACTAGGAGCAGAAGTATTGGGATTCCGGAGAGGGGCCTTTAACATAATCAGTTATGCCTTCAACATGTGTTGTAACGCTTGAGTCAGTGACATGTTGATCTTGGTGAATTGTCTTTTAGGCGCGACCTCCTTACACTGATTCCCCTGTTGATGTTGTTGCACTGATGCAGGGATAGGTATCAGGACTACCCCCACATGTTGGTTGTGGTTACTTTGGTTACGACCCTTTTGGCCGTACACAACATTGGACTCTTTCTTCCCATTGTAAGGCTGCTTCACTGCACTTGAAGATGTACCCCTTTGAATTTTACCGCTCTTGATGGCAGCTTCTACTCTTTCGCCTGTCATTATTAGCTCGATGAACCCAGATGAGGAGCTTCTGATTAGGTGATTGAAGAAAGGTCCTATCAAAGTCCCCATAAAGATATCAATTAGCTCCCTATCAGTTAAGGGTGGTTGCACCTGGCCGGCCAGGTCTCTCTACTTTTGAGCGTATTCTTTGAAGCCCTCATTGGAACCCATGGTCATATTCTGCAACTTCACACGAGTTGGTGCAAGATCAGCGATGTATTGGTACTTCTTCTAGAAAGAAGCAACTAGATCCTCCCAGGTGTAGATGCGAGAACCTTTCAATTGATAGAACCATTCAGGTTGAGTTCCAGCTAGACTCTCTTAGAATAAATGGACCCAGAGCTTCTGATCAGTAGTGTGTGGCTGAATCTTGCGGACATAAGATCTCAGATGCATCTTAAGACAAGAGACCCCATCATACTTGGCAAAACCAAGGATCTTGAATTTCGGTGGGATGACCACTCCGGAAACCAAACGCAATTCTTCAAAATTCAGACCAGGTACTCTCTGAATTTCCATGGCATTGAGACTATCCTATATTTGTTTATATTTTTAATTAGCAGGAGGATATTTTTCTTTAGTGTAACACCCCAATTCTACCCCAAGATAATCATGAAAAATAAATCAGAGTTATAAAATTTCATTCATACAAACGAATCGGGACGTCACAAATTCTTCTAACAAATTCATTGCATTCATCATGGATATATAACACTTTTAATAAAACATCGGATGAAACATCAATATAGAATCTTTAATAAAATAATTCAACAACTACGCAGCGGAATTCTTCAATAACATCTTTAAATAAAAACAACAACTTCGAAACATCTCATATTTAATAATCATTAATTCAAAATTCAGCAACTGAAAATCAACAATCAAAAATCAGCAAGCGCTCATCCCCCCGAGTGTTACATATCAGAGCAATGACACCGACTCGAACTATTGAAGGTATACGGCCTTCACTCGCGATTACCTGCACGTTACCAACATAAGGGCAACATTCAAACAAAAGGGGTGAGATATCTAACAAAATAATAAAGTGCATGATAATTAATATATTAAATTAGATCACCATTATCACAACTTCTCATCTCATAATCAACAATAATTATAGCATATATACTCATTCATCAACATCAAATACACTTCATTATTCAATCATAAAATGCGACTCAAAACTATGCAAATGCACGTGGTACCATTGGAGCAGAACTTGTAATTGCAAGCTTCTCAAGTCATGTTTAAAGCATTGGTTTTGATGAAGACAACATGGATATCAACATTCAAAGGATGTGCAAAAAGCTTATCAATATCATATACAAGTCTTGAAGATTAGAAGAAGAATTATTAAAGAAACAACAAATGTAAAAAGGTATAAATAATTATTAAACTTGAATATAGATGTTCACAAATATGCATTCATAATCATATACATATCCCACATTTTTAATGTTAAGAAAAACTATGTTTGAAATCTTTTTCAAAAGAATTTTTGAAAATAAACTTTCAGGAATCGGTTCCTACCTAACAGGGAACCGGGTTCCAAACTTGTTCAAAAAACACGTCCCTGGAATTTGTACCAGGAACCGGGTTGTACCTATAGGGGAACCGGTTCCTGCGTGTTATTTTTGAAATCTGGGTTATAACGTTCACTAAGAACCGGGTTCTTCCTGGGTCGGAACCGGTTCCCAGCGAACCAGTGCAGATTTTCTTTTGATTTTTGAACATATTTCAAATGGTATTCTTTCATGATTGCATTGCATCTTTTCATATGAAATGGCATGAATGAAGAGTTATTTGTGACATTATAAAATGTGCAAATTTAAAATAACTTTCTTCAATTAACAATTTTCATCATTCAAATTTGCATACAAACTTTCAAGTGTTCATAAATTTTGTGAAACTTGCCATATACATTTTCATTAAGAAATCATTACAAGTTTCATACATTCATTGTGAACATTTATAATCATTGCTTGAGAATTGTTTCTATCTTGAAGAAGAAGATCAATTGAAGATTGATAGTGCTCTCCATCTCTTTCACATTAAGCATTGTATTACAAAAGGAAAGTATTCCCTTACTATCCAGGATTGTTGGAAGTAAGTGTTGTGATTTGAATAGGATTGTTCTTCATTCACATTAATCATTGTATTACAAAAAGAAAGTATTCCCTTACTATCCAGGATTGTTGGAAGTAAGTGTTGTGATTTGAAGAGGATTGTTCTTCATTCACATTAGTGTTTGTTTGACCTTAAAGGTGTTAAGAACCTTTGGTCACCCTATAGGTTAGATAGTAAGCATAGGCTGTACAATCATTCTAAACTATAGTGAAATCTCTTTCGTGTTGGAAAGGGGACTGGAGTACTCTCGGATTGTGAGGGGAACCAGGATATATCACCGTGTTCTTTACTTTTCCGCTTTTATCGCTTTCATCACCATAATCAAGAAAAGATAAGATATAGTCAAAAACCTTCAAACACTTAACCAAAAATTACTACAAGTATTCTCATAAAACCGAATAAATTTTTATATACCTAATTCACCCCCCCCCCCTCTTAGGCACTCTTAGACTTACAATTGGCATCAGAGCAAGTTATAGGTAACTTGTTCCTAAAGATCCAGAATGGCTTCCGCAAATCAAAATCCGGTTTTCAAAGATGGTGGTAGTAACAACAAGCCTCCATTGTTTTGTGGTGAATACTTTGACTTTTGGAAAATTCGCATGAAGGCTCATCTTGAAGCGCAAGGAGAAGAAATATGGAATGCTGTTGAGAATGGTCCATTTACTCCGGTGTGTGTTGTCAATGGTGTTGGGTCATCAAAGCCTAAAGCATCATGGGATGACGATGACAAGAAAAAAGTTCTCTTTGACAAAAAGGCAATTAATATTCTCCAAAGTGCTCTTAGTATGGATTAATTTTTCCGAGTATCGGCATGTACAACGGCAAAGGAAATTTGGGATACTCTTGTAGAAACTCATGAAGGAACCGCCGAAGTCAAAAGGTCTAGATTGAACACTTTGAGTGAAGAATATGAATTATTCAGAATGCTGCCCGGAGAATCCATCCTTGACTTGCAAAAGAGATTCGTTCACTTGACAAACCATTTGAAGGCACTCGGTAAGACTTTAACTAACGATGAATTAAATCTTAAAGTGCTTAGGTCTTTAACTAGGGAATGGCAACCAAAAGTGACGGCAATATCCGAAAAGAAAAGCCTAGCAACTATGACTTTCACAACACTTTTCGGAAAGCTTCAAGAATATGAGGCGGAACTTGGAAGGCTTGAAAAACATGAGAATCATGAGAAGAAATCCAAAGGCATTGCTTTGAAAGTTGATTCAAAAGAAAGTCAAGATAAAGATGCATCGGAGGAAGATGAAAACCTCTTGCTTCTTTTAAAAAGGTTAGGAAAAATATTTTGGTCATAAAAATAATCTTCATAATGCTAACTTTGTCAAAAGAAAGAAATTTTATAAGCATAAAGATAAAGAAGCCTCCACATCAACACAAGATGTCACATGCTATGAATGTGGAAAGCAAGGTCACATAAAGTCGGATTGTCCAAAACTCTCCAAGAAAAATGGATTCAAAGGCAAAAAGGAGTTCAAGAACAAAAAGGCTTATGTTGCATGGGGAGATAATGAGATAAGTTCTTCATCCGATTCAGAAAGCGACGAATGTGCAAACTTAGCCTTAATGGCATCGCATCACTCCGACGATGAAGAAGAGGTTAGTAATGAATTTAATCTTTTTGATGATGATGTTCAAGGTGCTATTGATGAACTCTTGAAAGAATGCAAAAGTTTATACAAAAAGGTGTCAAATCAATAAAAAGAACTTCTAATTTGTCTAGAAAAAATTGACACCATGACTAAAGATTTTGATCTTCAAAAACAGAATTTTATTAAAGAAAAGGAAAACTTTGCATGCTCCAAGTGTGAATCAAATGTCTTTCAAATTGTTCAATTGAAAAGAGTCATTGAACGATATGAAAAAGGACAAATAGGATTGGAAGGATTACTAAGCCAACAACGTTATCCAAATGATAAAAGAGGTCTTGGTTATGTGAATTCTAAGAGACCAAGTAACAACCCCACTGTTTTTGTAAAGGCTAGTAATAGTTCCAATCCCAAGAAAGTATAAAAGAAGCAAGTTGTTCATAATCATCAAAAGAAAAAGGCTAATGTATCGAAAAAGAAAACATTTCCTAAGAAGAAATCTTATCCTTCTAGATATAGAAGTAACTTTGAACCTACTTGTTTTTATTGTGGTATTAAAGGCCATACACCTAATGCTTGCTATGTTAGAAACTTTAGTATGGCAAGTGGGCATTATGTGTGGGTGAAAAAGGGAACTAACTATGAAGGACCCAAGGCAACTTGGGTACCTAACAAGAAATAATTTGTTTTTGTAGGTATGCTTGAAATCCACATCAAATGTTTGGTATCTTGATAGTGGATGTTCAAAGCATATGACAGGAGATGTACACCAATTTTCATATCTAGTACATAAAGCCAAAGGGTATGTCACCTATGGAGACAACACCAAAGGAAAGATACTTGGCATTGGAATAGTTGGCACACCTCCATCCATTCAAATTGAGGATGTTCTCTATGTTGAAGGATTAAAGCACAACCTTCTTAGCATAAGTTAACTTTGCGATAGAGGGTTCAAGATCAAATTCAACAAAGAAGAATGCCTTATTATGGATGAGGCAACCAATGAGGTAAAACTCAAAGGTATAAGATCTAACAATATTTTTATGATTACTTTAGATGATTTGTCTATGAAGGTACAATGTCTTATGGTAAACAACAATGACGCTTGGTTATGGCACAAGAGGATTGCTCACATTCACATGGAGCACTTGAACAAATTGGTTAAGCATGACTTAGTTATTGGTCTACCAAAGATGAAGTTCATCAAAGACAAATTATGTAGTTCATGCCAAAAGGGCAAACAGACTAAATCAACTTTCAAATCTAAGAATGTGGTGTCTACTACAAGGCCACTACAATTGTTACACATGGATCTCTTTGGTCCATCAAGAACAAAAAGCTTCGGAGGTAATGTAAACGCTTTGGTTATTGTTGATGATTTTTCTAGATATTCTTGGACTTTGTTTCTTGTGCAGAAAAGTGATGCCTTTAAAGCTTTTAAGAAGTATGCTAAGAAAATCCAAAATGAAAAATCACTAAAGATTGTATCCATAAGAAGTGATCATGGTGGAGAATTCCAAAATGCACAATTTGAAGAATTTTGTGAAGAACATGGTATCTCTCATAATTTTTCAGCACCTAGAACTCCACAACAAAATGGAGTAGTTGAAAGAAAGAATAGGTTTCTAGTGGAACTTGCAAGAACAATGCTTAGTGATGCAAATCTTCCTAAATATTTTTGGGCGGATGCGGTTAGTACGGCATGTTATGTTGGAAATCGAGTTATCATTAGACCTATAATAAAGAAGACTCCATATGAACTCTTCAAAGCAAGAAAGCCAAATATTGCTCACTTCCACATTTTTGGATGCAAGTGTTTTATTCTTAACAATGACAAAGACAATCTCGGTATGTTTGACGAGAAATCCGACGAAGGTATATTTCTTGGTTATTCTCTTTCTAGTAAAGCATATAGAATTTATAATAAAAGAACTTTAACTATTGAAGAATCTATGCATGTATCTTTTGATGAAACTAACACCTCTAAAGAGGAAGTAGTTGTGTGTGATGATGATGATCCTATAGATTTACCCCCGGAAGAACTTTCAAATGATCAAGTTGTGAAATCATCGGAAAATCAAGAAAACATTGTACAACAAGATTCAAACATCAATGATCTACCAAAAGAATGGAGAACTCATAGAGACCATCCTATTGACAAAATTATTGGTGACATTAGCCAAGGAGTATCAACAAGATTAAATCTAAAAGAAGCTTGCTTAAACATGGCGTTTGGTTCTCAAATTGAACCTACCAAAGTTGATGAAGCCTTAGGAGATGATCAATGGATTATTGCTATGCAAGAAGAATTAAATCAATTCGAGAGAAATCAAGTTTGGGAACTTGTTCCTAGACCAAGTGGTAAACACATCATAGGTACCCGATGGGTGTTTAAGAACAAACTTGATGAGAATGGTCTAATTGTTCGAAACAAAGCAAGGTTGGTTACCCAAGGCTACAATCAAGAGGAAGGAATCGACTTTGAAGAAACATTTGCTCCGGTTGCAAGGTTAGAAGCTATACGTCTTTTACTTGCTTATGCTTGTTCATTAAATTTTCAGCTTTTTCAAATGGACGTCAAAAGCGCATTCTTGAATGGATACAACAATGAAGAAGTCTATGTCAAACAACCTCCGGGATTTGAAGACTTCAAACATCCTACACATGTCTTTAAGTTGAGAAAGGCTCTTTATGGCTTAAAGCAAGCACCAAGAGCATGGTATGATAGACTTAGAAATTTTTTGTGTGAAAAAGGTTTCGAAAAGGGTAAGGTTGATAAAAATTTGTTCATTAAGAAAATCAAAAGTAACACTTTATTGGTTCAATTCTATGTTGATGATATCATTTTTGGATCGACTAACAAAGAAATGTGTGAGGAATTCTCATTGATGATGCAAGGAGAATTCGAGATGTCTATGATGGGAAAGATGAACTACTTTCTTGGACTACAAATCAAGCAACTAAAAGATGGAATCTTCATCAACCAATCTAAGTATTGCAAAGAATTATTGAAAAAGTTTGATATGGACAATTGTAAAGCAATGAATACTCCAATGGGCTCCAGTACATATGTTGATCAAGATGAATCCGGTACTCCAATTGATATTACAAAATACCGAGGTATGATTGGTTCCTTATTATATTTGACGGCAAGCCGTCCTGACATAATGTTTAGTGTTTGTCTTTGTGCTCACTTTCAAGAAAATCCAAAGGAATCACACCTCATGGCAGTTAAAAGAATCATGAAGCATCTCAAAGGAACAACCAATGTCGGCTTATGGTATCCTAAAGGTAGTATTTGCACTTTAATTGGTTATTCTGACGCGGATTATGCAGGTTGTAAAACTGATCGTAAAAGCACAAGTGGTACTTGTCACATTATTTGAAATGCATTAGTATCATGGGCTTGTAAAAAGCAAGCATGTGTTGCTCTTAGCACGGCCGAAGCAGAATACATAGCAGCGGGTAGTTGTTGTGCACAAATTCTTTGGCTCAAGCAACAACTCTGTGATTACGGACTTGATCTCGGATGCATTCCTCTTCGATGCGACAATACAAGTGCTATCAATATTACAAAGAATCCGGTCATGCATTCAAGAACCAAACATATATATATTCAACATCATTTTCTCCGTGATCATGTACTTAAATAAGATGTCGAAGTCACTTTTGTGGATACTCATAACCAACTCGCAGATATCTTCACAAAACCGCTTGCTCGAGAACTATTCTTCAAAATCCGAAGAGAACTTGGTATTTTGGATGAAGGTGATCTCTAAATGTTTCTCATAAGATGCACGTCTTAATTTTTCTTCAAAAAAGTTTATGTTTCAGTACACTCTGCTTCTACTCCTTCTTTTATATGTTTTTATTTGATAAAATATGTGTATATATATTGTTTGTGTTTTTTATAAATGAATTTGTTTCAATCTTTTTCCCCATCCTTTTTGATGTTAACAAAGGGGGAGAAGAATATGCATATGTGTTATTTTGTTTCAAAGAAATTGCAGGCCCAAATAACTATCATAAAACTCACTCCAAAATTCAAAGAATCATGGACTTAGCGGGAGCATACAATTTAGGGGGAGCCTTGCATTTGCTTAACATTGTTGTTACACAAAATAACATAAACATTTCAAGAATTGTTTTCAAGACTTGGTTGTCATCATCAAAAAGGGGGAGAATGTAATTGCAAGCTTCTCAAGTCATGTTTAAAGCATTGGTTTTGATGAAGACAACATGGATATCAACATTCAAAGGATGTGCAAAAAGCTTATCAATATCATATACAAGTCTTGAAGATTAGAAGAAGAATTATTAAAGAAACAATCAAAAGGTATAAATAATTCTTAAACTTGAATATAGATGTTCACAAATATGCATTCATAATCATATACATATCCCACATTTTTAATGTTAAGAAAAACTATGTTTGAAATCTTTTTCAAAAGAATTTTTGAAAATAAACTTTCAGGAACCGGTTCCTACCTAACAGGGAACCGGGTTCCAAACTTGTTCAAAAAACACGTCCCTGGAATTTGTACCAGGAACCGGGTTGTACCTATAGGGGAACCGGTTCCTGCGTGTTATTTTTGAAATCTGGGTTATAACGTTCACTAAGAACCGGGTTCTGCCTAGGTCGGAACCGGTTCCCAGCGAACCAGTGCAGATTTTCTTTTGATTTCTGAACATATTTCAAATGGTATTCTTTCATGATTGCATTGCATCTTTTCATATGAAATGGCATGAATGAAGAGTTATTTGTGACATTATAAAATGTGCATATTTTCAGATTTAAAATAACTTTCTTCAATTAACAATTTTCATCATTCAAATTTGCATACAAACTTTCAAGTGTTCATAAATTTTGTGAAACTTGCCATATACATGTTCATTAAGAAATCATTACAAGTTTCATACATTCATTGTGAACATTTATAATCATTGCTTGAGAATTGTTTCTATCTTGAAGAAGAAGATCAATTGAAGATTGATAGTGCTCTCCATCTCTTTCACATTAATCATTGTATTACAAAAGGAAAGTATTCCCTTACTATCCAGGATTGTTGGAAGTAAGTGTTGTGATTTGAAGAGGATTGTTCTTCATTCACATTAATCATTGTATTACAAAAAGAAAGTATTCCCTTACTATCCAGGATTGTTGGAAGTAAGTGTTGTGATTTGAAGAGGATTGTTCTTCATTCACATTAGTGTTTGTTTGACCTTAAAGGTGTTAAGAACCTTTGGTCACCCTATAGGTTAGATAGTAAGCATAGGTTGTACAATCATTCTAAACTATAGTGAAATCTCTTTCGTGTTGGAAAGGGGACTGGAGTACTCTCGGATTGTGAGGGGAACCAGGATATATCACCGTGTTCTTTAATTTTCCGCTTTTATCGCTTTCATCACCATAATCAAGAAAAGATAAGATATAGTCAAAAACCTTCAAACACTTAACCAAAAATTACTACAAGTATTCTCATAAAACCGAATAAATTTTTATATACCTAATTCACCCCCCCCCTCTTAGGCACTGTTAGACTTACATAACTCCCATCTCAAAAATATGCCAATTAATAGAGGCATCAACAAGGCATAGCCTTCATCTCAAAATTTGCCAATCCAGGCCATCTCAACGAGCATAAGCTCCATCTCAAAAATGCAATGTATGCGACTCATTCATGAATGTAATAAAAATACTCAAATTACCAACATCTCAAATCATCTCAAAACAACAACATCTCAATTAACATAACAACATCTCAATCATCTCAAAATAAAACATCTAAATGATCTCAAAACAGCAACATCTCAATCATCTCGAGACATCTCAATTACAGCATCTCATAAACATCTCGAAATAATTTATTAAACATCACTTATTTATCAAACGACATTGGTTCATCATAATTATCGAACACCGTTTTAGTAACAACATCTCACTAACAACTCGATGATATATTAGTACTATAGTAATCCATACTGTTATTCTGCTACTGTACATCATTATTGTCACTAATCCTACTATCATAATTCTAACAGCGGCCTCTAACATCTCATATTCATCATCCTGTCCAAAATCCAGCATACGGTCAATCGTGGGAAAATAATTCTAAATCCTAAACTAGGTACTAGGATTACACTTCTTAATCATCATCTAAATCATCTAGGATAAAGTTCATCGTGTTAGTAAATCAATGCTTCGAACGGTATCTCAAACAGCATCCTAAAACTCACGTTACAGCAACTAAAAACCGATTCTGTCAAAAATCAGACCTTATGGGTTGACATAAAACCCTATGGATCTAATCATCCTGCTTCTCCTTTACAACATGGGTCGATGCAAAAACCTATGGGTCGACGCGTACTGCTTCATCTGTACATCATGAGTCGACACATCCTTCTTATGGATCGACTCATCCTGGTCTCAAACACAGCATGTATCGACACATCCTCTCTTCGTGCCGACTCATCCTGAGTCTTACAGCCCTCATGTATCGACACATTCAGTTTGGGGTCGACACATTCTGCTACAGTCTGCATAATTTATGTGTTTCCTTCTGTAATTCTACTACGGGAATTATGTTATAGTCCTACAAACCTTAATATAATCATGATAATTCATCACCTAACATTAACCTATAATACTACATCGATTATACGGCATCATAACATCATTATTCATCTAAAATTCATCAAATCTTCATCATACATATCCAATTCAAGAACAAAACAACAATTACCTCTAACCCCACATATCAAACATCATGAACCCAATTGTAAAGTCAGAACCCCACCCTTACCTTGGATTGAAGGTCGCTCTACAATTTCCGAGTTGAATTTTCGTTCTTGTCGTTTTCCACTTTTTCCAGCAGCTTCACGTTCTCTTCCAAATCCTTATTTTCTTCTACTGCTTCTTTCTTCTCTACCTTCTCTCAAATAATAAAATATCCTAATATTTTATTATTCCTTATTTCTTATTGGGTTCAAAATCTACACCCCCTTATTACTTCTACTCTCTCAAAATAGACCCACCTTAAATAATATTATACTTCTAATATTATTTCACCACATAATAATATTATACCTCTAATATTATTATTTTTCCACTTAATAAAATAAATCCAATTTAATAATAACATATCTTCACAAATATTCCAAAAATAATTTAATTAAATAATTAATTAAATTACGGGCGTTACAACTCTCCCCCACTTAGAATATTTTCGTCCTCGAAAATTTACCTCAATCAAACAATTCAGGATAGGAGTCTCGTATCTTACTCTCCAATTCCCAAGTCATGCTTTCTCCTGCAGCTCCTAACCAAACCACTTTAACCAAGGCAATCTTCTTGCCCCTCAGAGTCTTCATTTCACAATCTGTGATTCGTACAGGCAACGTTTCCATCGTAAGATTATCCCGTACTTGCACATCGTCCATATGAATCACATGAGATGGATCTGAAATATACTTTCGAAGTTGCGACACATGAAACAAATCATGCAAATTCGAAAGATTAGGCGGTAAAGCCACTCTATAAGCAACATTCCCCACTCTCTCTAAAATCTGATATCGTCCAATAAAACGAGAAGTGAGCTTCTTAGACTTCAATGCTCGCCCAACACCAGTCACAGGTGTAACTCTAAAAAACACATGATCACCAGCTTGAAATTCTAAATATTTCCTTCGCTTGTCATGATAACTCTTCTGTCTACTTTGTGAAGCTTTCATCTTATCTCGAATCAACTTCACCTTCTCAGTAGTCTCACGAACAAGTTCAGGTCCAAGTACTACACTTTCACCAGATTCATGCCAACCTAACAGAGTTCTACATCTCCGACCATACAACGCTTCAAAAGGTGCCATTCCAATACTAGAATGGTAACTGTTATTATACGTGAACTCTATCAACGGAAGATATGCATCCCATGAACCTCCCTGCTCAAGAACACACGCCCTCAGCAAACCTTCCAACGATTGAATAGTCCGTTCAGTCTGACCATCTTTTTGAGGATGATACGCTGAACTCAACCTCAACTTAGAACCCAACGCTTCTTGCAAACTCTTCCAAAAATCAGAAGTAAATCTTGGGTCTTTATCTGACACAATGCACAAAGGAACACCATGCAGCTTCACAATCACACTAATATAAATCTCAGCCAACTTCGGCACTGGAAAACTGATGTTAATAGGAATAAAATGAGCTGACCTCGTAAGCCTATCAACAATCACCCAAATCGAATCATGTCCTCTTGAAGTACTAGGCAACCCCGTCACAAAGTCCATTGAAATGCTATCCCATTTCCACTCTGGAACTTCCAACGGTTGCATCAATCCTGTAGGCTTCTGATGTTCAACTTTCGACTTCTGACAAGTCAAACATGCATACACAAACCGAGCCAC
Organism: Vicia faba; assembly: GCA_948472305.1. Lineage (NCBI taxonomy): Eukaryota > Viridiplantae > Streptophyta > Magnoliopsida > Fabales > Fabaceae > Vicia > Vicia faba. The sequence goes on from OX451737.1 coordinate 1,485,329,683, forward strand.
ATCACTCTTCATCCCAGGCCACCAAAACAAACCTTTCAAATCTTGATACATCTTTGTAGCTCCTATATGAATACTCAACTTACTTCTATGACTCTCTTCAAGTATCACTTTCTTCATCTCAGCATCATCAGGAATACAAGTCTGGCTACGAAATCTCAACACACCTTGCTCATCTAGCTTAAAATCATTATTCTCAGATTGATCAGTCCCAACCATCAAATCTACCAGTTTCACATCCAATTTATGAGCTTCCTTGATACTGTCTAAAAATTCATTATTAATCTTCAACATACCCAACATAACACTCTGCGGCGTAACCTCGCAAACTAAGCTCATATCTATGAACTGCTCAATCAATTCCAACTCTTTAATAATCATTGTTGACATATGTAATATCTTTCGACTCAACGTATCAGCTACCACATTCGCCTTTCCTGGATGATAATTCAAACCGAAATCATAATCTTTTAGCAATTTCAACCATCTTTGTCGCCTCATATTCAGCTCCTTCTGATCAAATAAATACTTTAAGCTCTTATGGTCACTAAACACTTCAAATCTAGAACCATAAAGATAATGCCTCCAAATCTTCAACAGAAAAACAATAGCAGCAAGCTCTAAATCATGCGTAGGATAGTTCTTCTCATGAGTCCTTAACTGCCTTGACGCATAAGCAACTACCTTACCATTCTGCATAAGCACACCTCCCAAACCCATCTTAGAAGCATCACAATACACCACAAAAGGCTCTCCTGGATTAGGCAACGTCAAAATCGGAGTCGACGTCAACCTCTTCTTAAATTCTGTAAAACTTTCTTCGCACTGAACATCCCAAACAAAAGCTCTACCTTTACAAGTCAACTTAGTCAACGGAAGTGACAACTTAGAAAACCCTTCAATAAACCTTCTATAATAACCAGCTAATCCCAAGAAGCTTCTAATCTCAGTAGCTGACTTTGGAGTTTCCCATTGCAACACAACATCAACCTTCGATGGATCTACAACAATGCCACTACCTGAAATCACATGACCAAGAAAACTAACCTCTTTCAGCCAGAATTCACATTTGGACAGCTTTGCATACAACTTCTTCTCTTTCAAAACTTGCAATACTACTCTTAAATGTTCAGCATGCTCTTCTTCTGACTTAGAGTAAATCAAAATATCATCAATGAACACCACTACAAATCGATCTAAATAAGTATGAAAGATACGATTCATATATTCCATGAATACTCCTGGCGCATTAGTAACATCGAAAGGCATCACTGAATACTCGTAATGTCCATAACGCGTTCTGATAACCGTCTTCTGAATATCTTCATCCTTCACTTTAATCTGATGGTAACCCGACCTCAGATCAATCTTACTAAACACACGAGCATCCACTAATTGGTCCATCAAGTCATCTATTCTTGGAAGCGGATACTTGTTCTTAATCGTCACCTTGTTCAACTGTCTATAATCAACACAAAGCCTCATACTTCCATCTTTCTTCTTCACTAACAACATTGGAGCTCCCCACGGCGATACACTTGGTCTTACAAACCTCTTCTCAAGTAACTCTTCCAATTGCTTCTTCAACTCTGACAACTCAGATGCAGACATCCTGTATGGTGCCATAGACACAGGTCTGGTACCAGGTACAAGATTGCAAATTCAACTTCCTTCTCTGGCGGTACATCAGGAATCTCATCAGAGAAAACTTCAAGAAATTCACACACCACCTGCAATTCCTCAATTATAGCTTGAGTCTCTACAGATAGCAACGCCATCAACGAAAACATATGTGCTTCCTCTTGCATCAACTTTCTCAATTTTCTAGCAGACAACAAACCGCCTTCCTCTTCTTCAGGAGTAGAAAACTTCACCGACTTATCATAACAGTTAATATGAACACAATTATGCTCTAACCAGTTCATACAAAGAATCCCATTCAAACCTATTAATGGCAAACAAATCAAATCAACAACAAAGTCTCTGTCGAAGATCGACAAGGGACACTTAGCACACACAAAAGAAGCAGTCACCGACCCTTTGGCTGGAGTATCGACGGCCATTTCTCCACTCAAAGAAGACAACACAAGACCCAATCTTTCAACATAATCAGAAGCAATAAAACAATGCATAGAATCAATATCAATAATAGTAATTAAAGGAGTACTATTAATGAAACATGTACCTCTAATAAGTCCGTCATCAGCAGCTGTCTGATCCTCAACCAAAGAAAACACTTTACCACTAGACTGAGCCCTCTTCGGTTTCGGACACTGGCTACCAATGTGCCCTTCTTCTTTACAGTTGAAACAAACCACACTCTTGTGTTCACACTCAGATACAACATGTCCGTTCTTGCCACAACGGAAACACCTCTTCACCTCAGTAGTGCAGACATTACTCTTGTGTCCAGGTCTCCCACACTTAAAGCAAATCACGCCAGCAGGAGCATCTCCCCCACTAGTCCTCTGACCATGAGAAACTCTCTGCTTACCCTTACCAGCTGGGGCATCATAAGGTTTACCATGATTCTGTGGGTGCTTACCCCTCCTCTCGCTGATAATCTTATAATGAGCATTATTATCTTCCTCATAAATCCTATAGCTATTAACCAAATCAGCAAAGACACAAATTTTCTGATATCCAACTGCTTTCTTAATCTCCGGGTGTAACCCGTTCTCAAATTTAATACACTTCTAAAACTCAGCATTTTCCTCAGCGTAATGCAGATAAAACTTGGCCAACTCAGCAAACTTCGCAGCATACTCAACAACAGACAAATTTCCTTGCTTCAGCTCAAGGAACTCAATTTCCTTCTTACCACGGACATCTTCAGGAAAATACTTTCTCAAAAACTCCCTACGGAACACAGCCCAAGTGACATTCTCACCTGCAGCTTCTAACTTCTGACAAGTCTCTAGCCACCAGTCATCAGCCTCGACTGCTAGCATATAAGTCCCATAATGAACCTTTTGCACTGGAGTGCAATCCATCACGCGAAAGATTCTCTCTATCTCTTTCAACCACTCCAATGCTCCGTCAGGATCATAGTTTCCCTTGAATGTAGGTGGAATCTCTCTTTAGAAGGTCGCCAAGCTACAAGATCCAGCATTCCCGTCAGCATTCGACTGATTTTCCATCGCATGAGCCATTGCTTCTAGAGCAGCAGCAAGTGCAGCATCATTCCTTCCAGCCATCTCAACTTATCACTACAACATGAACAACTGTTAGAACTCAAAATAACAATACCTGATTGTTAGACAACTACGACTCGTTGACAAGGTCGGACCAACCTTTTTCTCTGATACCAACTTTGTAACACCCCAATTCTACCCCAAGCAAATTATGCAAAATAAATCAGAGTTATATTCATACAAACGAATCGGGACGTCACAAATTCTTCTAACAAATTCATTGCATTCATCATGGATATATAACACTTTTAATAAAACATCGGATGAACCATCAATATAGCATCTTTAATAAAAATAATTCAACAACTACGCAGCGGAATTCTTCAATAACATCTTTAAATAAAAACAACAACTTTGAAACATCTCATATTTAATAATCATTAATTCAAAATTCAGCAACTGAAAATCAACAATAAAAAATCAGCAAGCGTTCATCCCCCCGAGTGTTACATATTAGAGCAATGACACCGACTCGAACTATTGAAGGTATACGGCCTTCACTCGCGATTACCTGCACGTTACCAACATAAGGGCAACATTCAAACAGAAGGGGTGAGATAGTATATTAAATTAGATCACCAATATCACCACTTCTCATCTCATAATCAACAATAATTACAGCATATATACTCATTCATCAACATCAAATACACTTCATTATTCAATCATAAAATGCGACTCAAAACTATGCAAATGCATGTGGTACCATTGGAGCAGAACTCCCATCTCAAAAATCTTCCAATTAATAGAGGCATCAACAAGGCATAGCCTTCATCTCAAAATTTGCCAATCCAGGCCATCTTAACGAGCATAAGCTCCATCTCAAAAATGCAATGTATGCGACTCATTCATGAATGTAATAACAACACTCAAATTACCAACATCTCAAATCATCTCAAAACAACAACATCTCAATTAACATCTCAATTAACATAACAACATCTCAATCATCTCAAAATAACACATCTAAATCATCTCAAAACAGCAACATCTCAATCATCTCAAGACATCTCAATTACAGCATCTCATAAACATCTCGAAATAATTTATTAAACATCACTTATTTATCAAATACATTGGTTCATCATAATTAACGAACACCATTTTAGTAACAACATCTAACTAACAACTCGATGATATATTAGTACTACAGTAATCCATACTGTTATTCTGCTATTGTACATCATAACTGTCACTAATCCTACTGTCATAATTCTAACAGCGGCCTCTAACATCTCATATTCATCATTCTGTCCAAAATCCAGCATACGATCAATCGTGGGAAATTAATTCTAAATCCTAAACTAGGTACTAGGATTACACTTCTTAATCATCATCTAAATCATCTAGGATAAAGTTCATCGCGTTAGTAAATCAACGCTTCGAACGGTATCTCAAACAGCATCCTAAAACTCACGTTACAGCAACTAAAAACCGATTCTGTCAAAAATCAGACCTTATGGTTCGACACAAAACCCTATGGATCGACTCATCCTGCTTCTCCTTTACAACATGGGTCGATGCAAAACACTATGGGTCGACGCATACTGCTTCATCTGTACATCATGAGTCGACACATCCTCCTTATGGATCGACTCATCCTAGTCTCAAACACATCATGTATCGATACATCCTCTCTTCGTGTCGACCCATCCTGAGTCTTACAACCCTCATGTATCGACACATTCAGTTTGGGGTCGACACATTTTGCTACAGTCTGCATAATTTCTGCGTTTCCTTCTGTAATTTCACTACGGGAATTATGTTACAGTCCTACAAACCTTAATATAATCATGATAATTCATCACCTAACATTAACCTATAATACTACATCAATTATACGGCATCATAACATCATTATTCATCTAAAATTCATCAAATATTCATCATACACCATCATACATATCCAATTCAAGAACAAAACAACAATTACCTCTAACCCCACATATCAAAGATTATGAACCATTTTATAAAGTCAGAACCTCACCCTTACCTTGGATTAAAGGTCACTCTACAATTTCCGGGTTGAATCTTCGTTCTTGCCATTTTCCACTTTTTTCAGCAACTTCACGTTCTCTTCCAAATCCTTATTTTCTTCTACTTCTTCTTTCTTCTCAACCTTCTCACAAATAATAAAATAACCTAATATTCTATTATTCCTTATTTCTTATTGGGCTCAAAATCTACACCCCCTTATTACTTCTACTCTCTCAAAATAGCCTTAAATAATATTACACTTCTAATATTATTTTACCACATAATAATATTATACCTCTAATATTATTATTTCTCCACTTAATAAAATAAATCCAATTTAATAATAACATATCTTCACAAATATTCCAAAAATAATTTAATTAAATAATTAATTAAATTACGGGCGTTACATTCAGTGTAGTTAGCCTCTTCTTCGTTAGACCCCAGACTGTGATCCCCATCTTTTGTCTAATTGTCTCCCTCAGTTGATGGACTTGCAAATTCGAGAGCTCGCTTTGCTAGTCCTCTGTACCTCCTTCCCAAAATCAGGACACCCACCAATTTCTTTGTCTTTTTCTTCTTGTCTTTGGTGAAGAGTATTTTCAGATGCTCTTGCCTTTTAGCCAAAGCTAGGAACATCTGTTCGAATTGAGCATTTTATGGTTGGAGATCCTTCACTATTTTTTCCATATCCATCTTACTGAAATAAACAGTAGAAAGATAAGGAAACCTGTGTGGAGAAAACATGTCATCATATGATACATGGTATGTGGATGCATGTTTTCAAGGATCTCGTGGGGTAAACACAAGAAGATGTTAGAAGTTGAACTTTGATCATAACTTTGAGTGAAGAACTTCGTATTATTGAATGTCCTTCCACGATAATTAAGCTCACCATGTCAAGTGGGTCATAGCCCTTGACTCTTGTCACCGTGCTTTGGTTCTTGATGGTGTTTGGTTAGAGGAGAATAAATCCTCTTGCCCCTTGATAGATGCCTGGTTCATCATGACCCTGCATCACAGGCCCTTTGAGATCCTTGAAATGGTTATTGAGAATGCTATGGTATGATGTCATGATGTTTATGTACAAGTATGCAAAGCAAACAAGTCGTTATGTACAAATAATCATATACACACAAAGTAGACAAGTCCTTAGGTTTAGGCTCGCGTGGAGTTTGTAGGTAAGTACCCTCTTGAAGTTTAATTGGTTCAACCTATCCTAGAAAGTAACTGGGTTCTAAGGGATCTCAATATCACTGATCTTTCTTCATCAGGCATTGTTTCAGCGCAAGCCTCTTTATTGACGACCGAAATATCCCTAAAGTCCAATCTCAATGAGCATAGCATCGAGAATCAACCAATCTTTGGTCGGAACCAAAGTCGGCTATCTCACTACTTCCTAATGGCCAAGTTGTTCAATTAAAGGTTCTATGGACCATTAGTGCTTCATGACACCACACTGCGGCCCCGTATTCTCCTTGACTGGCTCAAGGGCTACCGGTACCAACAAATGTGTCACACTAACATAGCCATCGCTTTAACCATGTCGGTATACGTCGCACAACCCCCACGGTTTATTGCTACTTACCTAAATGGGGCCCCAGATCCGGGTGTAGGATATTTAACAATAACCCAAACAAGGACCCATAATGTAAAGCAAGCAAGTCAAACAAGGAAAGCAAGTAAAGGTGATATATCCCTAAGGTAACCCCAATTTTTAGTTATCTCCCCAGCAGATTCTCCAATTCTTTAATATAGTGAAAGAACTGTCTTGGGTGTTTTGGGTTTGATCGCAATTGTTGCGGATAGCAAGAGCCGCCACCGAATTTTCTTTTATCCAATAAAGGAAAGGGTGAAAAGAATAGGAAATACCTTTGATATGTTTTAAATGGAGCCACTGCCCAGTGAATCGAAGCACGCATAAAAGAGGCCACTGCTTTGTGGGTGATAGCATGAAAGGAAGACATTTCCTTGTTCATTGAAGGCAAGCACAGAGGAAGCCATTTCCTTTTGGGTCGAAAGCAAGCACAGAGGAGGCACTTGCCTTGTGGATCAAAGCAGACACGTAAGAGGCCAATGCTAAATCAAAGCTTTGTGTGAAAGTAGCCCTTGTCCAATCAAAGCTTGCATATAGGAGGATACTGCTTTGTGAATCAAAGCAAACCAATGCTCAATCGAAGCTTGCATGCATAAGGCCACTGCTTTGTGAATCAAAACAAACCTGCATGTGGCCATTGCTCAATTTAAGATTGCATGCAGATAACCATTGTTCAATCGAAGCTTGCATGCAGGAGGCCATATGCCCAAATGAAACTTGTGGACCAAAGCTTTCTCGAAGGGGACCAAATGCCCAATCGAAGCTTGTGGACCAAAGCTTGATCGAAAGGTACCAAATACCCAATCAAAGCTTGTGTACCAAAGCTTGACCGAATGGGACCAAATACCCAATCGAAGCTTGTGGACCAAAGCTTGATCTAAGGGGAGCAAATACCCAATCGAAGCTCATGAATCAAAGCAAACTTACTCTTCTTCGATTTGAGGGCCCAATGGAAACTTGCGCAATCTTGACCTAGTAGAAATTTTGTGAGAAAAATCTTGAGAAATGAGAGGGCAAATTTTGGGGTACAACACCGTTTTTTGGAGACTAAGAAGAATTATGAAACTCCTATGGCCTCCTTGAATGATGATAGATCCGTTGTAGAGTCAAGGGCTCCTAATGACGATTGGGGTAAAGTGGTTGAAGTGCGTGAAAAACAAGACAAGTTTGGTCTTGGATATCATCCCTCTTCATTTGTTAAAACTACTTCAACCTTACCCAGACAACAGGTCCCCCCGATTTCAGCAGTGTTTATCAGTGCTGGCACAAATATAGAAGGAGAGGTTCATGCGGTTAAAGATGAGGACGACGATGCAGATATCTCCATGTTCATATAAGATTGCACCTGACCAGGAGCTCAATAATTAGAGTGCTATAGATATTCCTGAATTTGTTTACTATGACATGTAATGCTATGTTTAAAATAAGTCATATGCTCTGCCCAAGGCATATTGACAACTTGTATGAAGGGCCCCATGTGTTTCAATTTCTATTTAACATTGAATAAAATTTCATTTTCGCATACAATTTATGTTCCCTGTCTTTTCTTTTTATTTAAAAAAAAAATGACAATGCTTTTCCTTTCATTCTTTAAATATTTTCCGTCGCATTCACATTCTAAAATAAAGCATGATTCATCAGTCATGCAGGTCTTAGCATCAATGTCCTTAGGAATCTGAGTGACCAAGCCGATGAAGATAGTGGGGAAGATTGGGAAATTCCTGAAGAATTGGAAAGACTCTTGAGACAAGAAGAGAAAGAAATCTTGCCTCATCAAGAAGCTATAGAGATCATTAGCCTCGGTACAGATACAGTGAAAAGAGAAGTCAAGATAGGGGCCATGTTGCAAGATGAAGTAAAGAAGGGGTTGATTGAGCTTCTTCGAGAGTACTCTGACATCTTTGCATGGTCATATGATGACATGCCCAGTTTGAACACTGATATAGTTGTGCAACTTTTTCCACTCAAGCCAAAATATCCTCCAGTAATATAAAAGCCACCAGAACTCGTCAAGATATGTCTCTCAATATCAAAGAAGAGGTTGAAAATAGCTTAATATGGGTTTCTTGTTAGTGTGTGTGTGATGCTGTGGGAGAACTGACTTGAGGTTTTGCGTTTTTCATTCGCAAATGTTTCGGTTTAGCAAGAGTCTCCACCGACTTTTTATTTATCCAAAGGAAAGGTCAAAAAGCACAGGAAAGACCTTTGAGATGTTTTCTTGGGTTCGGGGGGTAGATTATGAAAAGGGATGGTGCTAGCACCCTTTTCATCCATGGTTTTCCATGGGCTCTTAGTTACTTGTTTTAGATCACTTGCTTTTGCTTTTCAATTGTTTGAAATGGTGCTTTTGTGTGTGGTTTTGAAAATATTTTGAAAAGAGGCCTTTGTCTAGGCAACCTTTGTAATAATTCTTGTTTGAATGTATACAAAGGTGTTTGTCTTTTGAAAAATGTTTCACTGTTTGAAAGTTTGTTTTGGGAAATGTTTTGAAATTGTGTTGTGATGTGTTTTTGAAAATAGCAAGGATGTTTGCAAGTTTGATCAAGTAACTAGGAGTTGTCTACCCTACTCAAAGATCTTTCCTACACATTTTTAACCCTTTGACATCGTTGTTTTACCATTGTATTTGGTAAACAACCTTGTGTTTGGATGTTAAACGGGACAGGTGTGGGTCATGGTATGACCATGATAACAATTGTGCCAAGTATCTTAGCAAGTTTTTGTGGGACTAGATCATTTTTGTATAGGCAACCAAGATAGCGTCATCGAGGGACTATGATCTTTTGTTTTGTTTGATTTTGCCAAGATACCTAGCATGCATACCATGGCCATTTTTAAGGGAGCAAGTGGATGAAACCCTAGGGGTGCTTGTGTGCATGGTGTTGTCATTTTTCATGCATTTTTGTCTTGTATTAGTCATGCTACTTGTTTGATTTTGGTTATCATACAAACCCTAATCTTACTATCATGCATATTTGAAAGCGATAAAATGCGTAAAAGTAAATCTAAGACTATTACAACATTATTATGGGGAGGGGGATACAAGTTTGAATAAGGGGATATTGCTCAAAAATAAACCCTAAAACTATTATTACAACCAAATTGAAATATTGCATAAATGAATAAATGGACAATTATTAAATATGCAATTAAATATAAATATGCAAAAATGTTTTTGTATTTATTTTATGTATGTAAAATAAATTATTTAATGTTTCAAAAATAAAAAGAAAAAAAATATTAATGATTATTTTTGAAAAGGGTAGAAAACCCTAGTTTTTGTTTTAAAAGAAAATATATATATTAATTATTTATTTATTTATGTACAAAGAAAATAAATAAAAATATTCACAAAAATATTAAAAAATAAAATATGTGAGAAAATATTATTTTATATGTATAAATAATAAAAATAAAAATATATAATATTTTTGTATTAATTATAAGTTTTTATTTAAGAACATAAATGTATATATTATTTAATAAACTATTCTATGTCCAAAAAATAATAAAAATAATAAAATAAAATATGAAAAATTAAGAGAATATTTTTTGTGATTTTTAATATTTAGAAAAATAAATAAAAGTCAGAAAATGAAAATAGAAATGAAAAATATGAAAAAAAAATAAAAACAATGGGCCAAGGGGGTTTAGGAAGTAAACAGGGGGTGTCAAAAGCAGAAGCAAGCAAGCCCAGCCCATTTCCACTTCATCCCTGTCCTTGTGAAACAGAAAAATGTATGCCCTGTATTCAAACCTGGAACTCCTGCATACGTGCTCAAAAACAAAAACTTGCAACATGAAAGTTATAGCTCTTGATCATATACCATTCTAACCATGTAAAAAACTTGATCTAACTCTAAAAGACCAGAGAGAATTTCATTGGCCCTAAATCTTGACCTAGTTTTTTCAGAAAGTTCAACTATCAAATACTCCTAGTCCAGTTAACATAAATGAATTATATGCATATGTACAACTCAAGGACAATGAGGACTCCATTTTTTCTTCACAAACCTAAGCCTAATGATTCCTAAATAAGGAGATAGAAGTTTGTGAAATACCTGTTTCAGTCAAGCTCGAGTATGGCAATGTAGGGATTGTGAGTGATGCTTGAGATACTTGTGAGCTTGCTTGAAGTTCCTTTGAGCTTTCCCAATGCTTAGTTTGCTTTGAACTTGCCTGAATCTCCCTACAGAACTCAACTTGCAAACTCAGAATTTAAAAATGGTGAAGTGTGAAAATGGAGTTACAGTTGCTTGAGAGTGGTTGGGATAGTTTAGGCAGGTTGTTTAGAAAGTGTTTGAAGTGGTTTGGGACAAAACGCACGAGGCAATGTGAAGATGGAAGTGATTCTGCAGGGTCTTCCCTGTTTTTGCAAGAACTTGTGTTTTGGTGTATTTGGGTGTTTGATAACTTGCTAGCTCGTGTTTCTAACCTTAGGCAATGTGTAAAACGTGTTTGAAATGAATACAACACTTGGTTATATCAGATTACAAAGTTCTGGCCTTTTTGCACAATGACATGTTTTTGAAGTAAAAGGTGATAAGTGACCATGCCAAGGTTGTACAGGCCTGTATTCTAGCTGCACAAAGTTGGTGAACTTTGCCTGATATTAGGGAGCTTTGTTTGCAGAAAAAGGCTTGGTGTATGGCTCAAGATAATCAATTTGACATAAAGCGTGCTTTATGTAAATGGCATTGTTACCTTTTTGCCAAAAATGGATTAATTCAATGTGTAATGCTCTAAAACTCAGAACAAAACCTTAATCCTATGTGTTTGCATTTAACTTATGAGTGTAGAAATTTTTAAGGACCTGTAAACCAAGTACAAGCATGTTTGGACAGAGTTGCAACTTGTATCAATGTGCAAAATGCCTTGGATGAAAGTGATATTTTGCCATTTTCAATCCTTCGATTCTCCCTAACCACAAATGATTTTTGAGAGTTCTTAGACATTTTGGAAAGCTTGTAACATGATCTACAATCCATCTTTGAAATGAATTTTGATATTCCACTTGGAACTATGTGAAAAATTGCCATGAAGATAGGTCAAAATCCTTCCTAAACTAGGGCAAAATTTCACTAAGTTAGAAAGTTTTTGGACCTCTATTCACAAAATCATAACTTGAGATCCAATATTATTTTGGGAAAACTTTGTGAACAAAAGTTGTATATTTTTTGGAGGACTAAAACTTTCATGTTGGAAGTTTTCTTTGAATCCAATTGCATCATGGTGAAAAAGTTGGGGAAAGTTGGGGAAAAATAAGAAATTTTCATAACTTAGAAAATTTCTAAGTTATGAAAATTTTCCATTTTAAACCCTAATTTTCAAAATTAGGTTTCTTGGTGAACAAGTTTCATGTTTTGACATATCTTGATAAAAAATGACCCTTGGCACTTGATTTTGACCAAAAAGTCAAAGTTTGACTTTTTAGTGTACAGTTGATTTTTGATCAGTTGACTGGAAAATTCATCTGTCAATCCAATGCATTTGAGATCTTTTGAACCTTGTGATTAGGTAAAGATGATTCCATTGAGTCCTTTAATCCATGCTTGAACCCAATTTTCCATTGGCTAGGTTAAAAATCAGAAATTGCCCTTCTGCAGTCAAAACCCTAAAAATGACCATTTTGCCCTTTTGAAGATCTGATCAAATTTCTTGAGGAGTTATGATCCAAACTTGATCAAATGGTTCATATGAGTCTATAATGTTGATGTGGATCAAAAAAATATGAGGTTTGACTGTAAATTGGCCACAGTTGACTTTTTCCCCCATACAGCTGATTTTTAGGTCAAATGTCCAATTGACTAGGCAAAAAATTTATTCAAAGCTTGAAACTTGGTATGAGCAATCTTATAGGTCCAACATGAAGTATGAAAGTAACATGGGGCATTGGGAGTCCAAAAATCTCTGTGCAAACTCAAACCCTAATTTCAGGTCATCAGTGCAAGGAGATGTCTTGAGCAGAGCAAACCCTAATCTTGTCTGGAGTCCAAAGAGTCTTGTGAGGGGAAATATTGATAAAATGAGAGGGCTAATTTTGGGGTACAACAGCTGCCCCTGTTCAATCTTCTTGAACCTGAAGAGTTAGATTGGCGAGTTTGTCGTTCGTGACTCGAAGGTAAAAGATTATATGGACACTAGAGTGCCCGTAAATTTGCACTCGTCTGAATGTAGTTGAGGAAATGGGCTTAAAGATGCCATTTGGAGAGGTGACAGAATCTTGTCAGAGATGGGCTTAAAGATGCCATCCAAATAAGTGTAGATCGCATAATAGATTCCTTTGCGAGAGTCCGTATACCTGTTGTTGAGGAGGACTACGTCGGGGAATGCTGCTCTCTCGTGGTAGAAATAAAATTTTAGGAGCTTCAGTCGTCCGTTATTCTACTGGGGAATCATCTCTTGGTTGAAGAGGTGAAAATGAACTGCTATCTGGTCGTGCTCCAGGCTTTACAGTGACTTACTGGGGGGATGAGATTAAACTTGCTATTTGGTCGTTCTCCAGGCTTCACCATTTCTCAATTCTTATCTGGTCATACTCCCGGCTTTAGAAGGAATTAATTTGTTATCTGGTCGCCTCCGGGATTCAACTTAAATTTAAGGCACACTAATATCCGGTCGATTCCAAGCTTCTTAGTAATTAGCCAAGTAAACTGCTATTTGGTCAAAATCCAAGCTTCGCAGTGTCTTGAACTGTTATCTGGTCGTGCTCCAGGGTTCAGTGACTTTTACCATTATCTGGTCGTGTCCAGGATTCACGGTATTTGGAGATATCAAGATACTATCCAGTCGAATCTGGGCTTCATAACTTGAATCACTATCTGATTGAGTCCAGGCTTCATGGTACTTGGAGATATCAAGATACTATCCGGTCAAATCCGGGATTCATAACTTGAATCTAAGGTGTATCACTATCTGGTCGAGTCCAGGCTTCATGGTACTTTATACTGCTATCTGGTCGATTCCAGGCTTCACAGTAATTTGTTGGGGATTCCACTATTTTTCGATTGATCTTCGGGCTTCATAGTATGATGGAGAAAAAATCAAGATATTATCTGGTCGAATCCGGGCTTCATAACTTGAACTGGAACAGGAATCTGAGCATTGATTTGACTGAACCAGAGAGCTTGTGAGAACTTCATTGTATCTTTCCCTGAAAGGTAAAGAGTTAGTCCTATGTAATGTCATGATGTATGCCATGTGTTTTATCGATGTTCAATATATGAATGTAATGTATGTGCATGTAAGCTGATTAGCTGTCTTGCTGAGGAAAATAAATTCTTGATAGCTGGAGATAATAAAATCCTTGACTGCTATCGGGGAAAATAAATCCTTGACCGTTGTTGGAGATTCAAAATCTTTGATTGTTGAGGATGAGAAATCCTTGCTGGCTGATGTTGGGGATAGAAAATCCTTGGTAACTCGCGAGGATTATCAAAAACTTCGACAACTTCTGTGGGTATGTGAGAATCCTTCACAACTTTCCTGGGGATATAGGGATCCTTCAAGTCTGCTTGAGAAACCTGTTTGGGGAATCCAGAGATTTTTGATGACTATGGTTGGGGATTACACCATGGGAATCCTTACTCGGCTGGGGAATGGGGAAAACTCTGACGATCTCTACCGGGGATTAGACAAAAGAAAAACCTTGATCTGCTGGAGAATAAGGAAAACTCTGATGGCTTCTGCAGGGAACTGAGAATGAGAATCTTCATTCTGCTAGGGGAATTTGAATCCTTGGGGACTTCATGATGAGGAGTCAAGAATGAGAATCTTCGATCTGCAGGGGATTAAAAATTCTGACAAATCCATGTTGGGGAGTAATGAAGATTCTGGCAACTTCACTGGGGAACAAAGAATTCGAATCTTCATTATGTTGGGGAGTTAAAACTCTGTAGGGAGTAGCTATACTGTTGGGGAGTAGCTATCCTGCTGGAAAGTAAGTTCAAGACTCTCTGGGAAAAGAGCTTATTCCTGTTTGGAAAAAGTTCAGGAGTTTGGGTTATATGCCAATCTACTGGGGAATTATCCGGAGGTTGGGGATAAAAGAAAAGTTAATTGTTATCTGGTTGATTCTCAGACTTTAACACTACTTGTTGAGGAATTGGGGAAAACTGAATGGTTTCCGCTGGGGATTGACAATCTTGACTTGACTGGGGAAGAAGGTTTCACTTTGCTGGGAGTCTGTAGTTTAAAGCTTTGCTCCGCTGAGGATTTGGAGTTCGGAGGTTTAACTCTGGTGAGAATAAGGATTTGAAATTGTAACTTCGCTGGGGAAGAAGGTTTCACCTTTGCCGGGGATTTATGACCCAAAGTTTTCTTACTCCGCGGGGAATTGGAAGTTTGAAAACTTAACTCTGTTGGTGGATTAAGGATTTGAAATTGTAACTCCGCTGGGGATTGGGAGTTTGTAGATTGACTCTGACGGGTATTTTGAAATTTAATTCCACTGGGGATATGCATTTCAAGGTTTTAGCTCCGCTGGGAATCATATGATGTACTTCAGGGGATTTCTTTTGGAATAGCCTAAAGACGTTTTCCTATACTTTCAACCTCTCAGTAATTGTTCTTTCCCATTTCGTTTATTTGTAAACAGGTGATTATATTCAAATTCATATGCTCATTAAATAAATCATTGGACGTTTTCAAATAAAATACAAGTGTAAAAAAGGAAAAGACAAATAGTTTTCTGCGCTTTGAAGAATCTTTGTATTAACTTTGTGTAAGTATTTTGTACAAAGGAGACAGACATCCTAGTAAGATAATGTTGTCATAAAAATGAGAAAATTTATACAAAGAAAGATGGCTATGTGTAAAAATTCCATGGGGTTCCCATTCTGCTATAGCCTTCGTAACTCTGAGTATCTTCTCCATTCGTTGCTTCGTCCGAAGATGATTGAATTGATCAGAAGCCCGGAGCTTGACTGTGAAGAAATTTTCCTTAAAGTGATCCGACGGGACATAGTCATACGCTTTAATTCCCTAATTTTTGCCTGGACCGCCCTTTCGGGTTTTCAGTCCACCGGGAAACCCTTTTTTGCCCAAGTCGCCCTTTCGGGTTTTCAACTTGCCGGGTGTATAGATTTTTTTATATCCCTAATTTTTGCCTGAACCGCCCTTTCGGGTTTTCGATTCACCGGGATGCCCATTTTTGCCCAAGTCGCCCTTTCGGGTTTTCAACTTGTCGGGTCATTTATGCGTAGTATCTTTTGACTATGTCTGCGTTTGTAAGGTGCGGCAAGTCTTCGCCGTCCATGGTGGTTAAGATCATTGCCCCACCAAAAAAGATGTTTTTGATCACAAATGGTCCTTCGTAGGTAGGAGTTCGTTTGCCCCTGGGATCACTTTGCGGCAAGATGATCCGCTTGATTACAAGATCCCCGACTTGATATGTCTGGCGCCTGACTTTCTTGTTGAATGCCTTGATCATGCGTTTCTGATATGCCTGACCATGGCAAACAACAGTAAGTCGTTTTTCATCAATCAAGTTAACTTGATTAAGCCAGGTCTGAATCCAATCGTCTTCACTCAAACCAGCATCTTTCATGATTCTCAAGGAGGGAATCTGAACCTCGATAGGTAAAACAGCTTACATGCCGTATACCAAAGAATATGGTGTTGCCCTAGTTGAAGTGTGTGTCGTGGTACGGTACCCGTGTAGAGCAAACGGTAGCATTTCATGCCAGTCCTTGTAGGTGACTGTCATCTTTTGTATGATCTTCTTGATATTTTTGTTAGAAGCTTTGACAGCACCGTTCATCTTTGGCCGATAGGGAGTTGAATTGTGATGTTGAATCTGGAACTGCTCGCACAAGGCGGTAATCATAGTGTTGTTCAGGTTCGTACCGTTGTCAATGATAATCCTTTCGGGGATACCATACCGGCAAATGAGGTTCTACTTGATGAAGCGCGAAACCACATTCTTTGTAACGGAGGCGAAGGAAGCTGCTTTGACCCACTTGGTGAAGTAGTCAATGGCCACCAGGATGAAGCGGTGTCCATTGGATGTTGTAGGCTTGATCTCTCCAATCATGTCGATTCCCCACATAGCGAATGGCCAAGGAGCTATTAAGACATTGAGAGGAACTGGAGGTATATGTACCTTGTCTGCATAGATTTTACATTTGTGGCATGTTCGGGAATGTTGATAGCAGTCATCTTCCATGGTAGACCAATAATAGCCTGCCCGTAGAATCTTCTTAGCCATCGTATGTCCGCTAGAGTGAGTGCCAAAGGTACCATTGTGCAGTTCATCCATGATCTGTTCAGCTTCAACCTTGTCCACACAACGGAGCAGAATGCAATCATGATTGCGCTTGTATAGGATACCATCGCTCAAGAAGAACTTGGCAGAGAATCTCCTCAAGAACTTTTTGTCGTTGACTGAAGCTCCTTCAGGGTATTCTTGTGCTTCGAGATACCTTTTGACGTCATGAAACCAAGGTCGGTCCACTACTTCTTCGGTATTAATCTCGTGACAATGTGCAGGTTCGCCCATCCGTTCAATGGTGATTTGGGGAGCCTCATTATCCCAGTTAAGTTTAAACATGGAAGACATTGTAGCTAGAGCATCTGCTAGCTGATTCTCTCTCGAGGGAAGTGCTCGAAGGTAATCTGCTCGAAATGAGGTAACAATGTCAGGACATGTTCTTTGTAAGGGATGAGGCTTGGATGTTTAGTATCCCACTCTCCTTTGATCTGACTGATGACAAAAGCTGAGTCTCCAAATACAATCAAAGATTTGATTCCTAAGTCAATTGTAGCCTTGAGACCAAAGATACAAGCTTCATACTCGGCCATGTTGTTGGTACAGCTGAAGCAAAGTCTAGCAGTGAAAGGTGTATGGCAACCTTCTGGAGAGATAAGTACCACACTGATACTGTTTCCAAGTGCATTAGAAGCACCATCAAAGTACAGGGTCCATCGGGATCCTTGTCCAGGTCCATCGTAGGGTTTGTTCTCTTCAATGATATCCATAGTCATGATATCCTCGTCGGGGAAGTCGAACCTCATAGACTGGTAATATTCGACAGCTTGATGGGCCAGATGATCGGCTAGTACACTCCCCTTTATATCTTTTTGGGTCGTGTATTGTATATCGTATTCCGTTAGGATCATCTGCCATCTAGCGATTCTTCCGGATAGAGCAGGCTTTTCAAAGATGTACTTGATCGGATCCATCTTAGAGATCAACAAAGTGGTATGAGTCAACATATATTTCCTTAGCCAGCGAGCAGCCCATACCAAAGCACAACATGTTTTCTCGAGCAGTGAGTATCGGGTCTCACAATCGGTAAACTTTTTGCTAAGGTAATAAATGGCATGCTCTTTTCGGCCAGACTCGTCATGTTGGCCCAATACGCACCCCATTGAGTTCTCCAAGACAGTCAGATACATGATTAGCAGTCTTCCTTCGACGGAAGGCATCAAGATAGGAGGTTCTAGAAAATACTCCTTGATTCTATCGAAAGCAACTTGACAGTCATCATTCCATTTAACCACCTGATCTTTCTTCAACAGCTTGAAGATTGGTTCACAGGTAGATGTTAGGTGAGAGATGAACCTTGCAATGTAGTTTAGGCGTCCCAAGAAACCTCTGACCTCCTTCTCAGTGCGAGGGGCGGGCATTTCTTGTATAGCTTTGACTTTGGCAGGATCAACCTCGATGCCTTTGTTACTGACAATGAAACCTAAGAGTTTACCGGACCTGACTCCGAAAGTGCACTTGTTAGGGTTCAGTCTGAGCTTGTACTCCTTCAACCTGACAAACAGCGTTTGCAGATGGTCGAGGTGTTCTTCTTATGTCTGTGAACGGGATATCATGTCGTCTACGTAGACCTCTATCTCATGATGTATCATATCATGAAATAAAGCTACCATGGCGCGTTGATAGGTTGCCCCGACATTCTTCAGTCCAAATGGCATCACTTTGTAGCAGAACGTACCCCACTGTGTAACAAAAGTAGTTTTCTCCATGTCTTCAGGTGCCATTTTGATCTGGTTGTACCCTGAAAATCCATCCATGAAAGAAAATACCTTGTGCTGAGTTGTGTTGTCAACCAAGATGTCAATGTGCGGTAGTGGAAAGTCATTTTTAGGGCTAGCCCTGTTTAAGTCTCTGTAATCCACCCACATTCTGACTTTGTCGTCCTTCTTAGGCATGGGCACAATGTTAGCAACCCATTATGGATAGGATGTAACTGCAAGAAAGTCAGCATTGAACTACTTCATCACTTCAACTTTGATCTTTTCAGACATGTCGGGCCTCATACGGCGAACTTTCTGTTTAATTGGTGGACAATCTTCTCTTGTGGGGAGACGGTGAACCACAATATCTGTATCAAGTCCCGGCATGTCTTCGTATGACCAGGCGAAGATCTCAACATATTCATTCAACAGCTGAACTAAGCTCTCTTTGACACTTGGCTCTAGGTTGGCACCCACTCTAACTTCTTTCCTGTCTTCCTCAGTTCCCAAGTTGATTGTATCTAACAACTGCTCATGAGGTAGAATAGCCCTTTCTTCCTGTTGTAGCAGCCTAGCCAATTCTCCAGGAACCTCACAGTCTTCATCACCTTCGTATTCGGCATGGTAGACCAGATCTTCAGAGTCACTGAAGGCCATAGCAGAATTGTTACTGTTGCACCCCAAAATTTTCCCTCTCATGTTTTCCAAAGTCTTCCCCTTGCATGGTTGATCACAAACCCTTGCCTAATGAAAAATAAAATTTTTGAGTGGTGCTTTGAGTACATTTCGATTGGCATTCTGAAAGACCTTTCGATTGGCATTCTGAAGGAGCATTTCGATTGGAACTCTGAAAGATCCTTCGATTGGTATTCTGAAGGAGCATTTCGATTGGCATGGACAAACACTTCGATTGGCATTCTGAAAGATCCTTCGATTGGTATTCTGAATGAGCCTTTCGATTGGAATTCTGGACGAGCACTTCGATTGGAATTATGTCAAGTCCTTCGATTGGCATACCAAGGGATCCTTAGATTAGCATTGTGTCAAGGCAGCTTCGACAGGCATGTGAACCATGTCCTTCGATTAGCATGAACAACACCTTTCGATTGGCCTGTTAATAAAGCCATCTAGAGGGCACTCAAAACATGTCCAGGTACATTGAACATGAGAAAATGGCATGCTTCCCTTGCAAATATAGAAATAATTAAATGCTGATTGTGGATTTAATTCCTGAGTTAAAGGCCAGATTCTTGCCTTTTCTGTTCCTAAAGAGTTGATTCGACCATAGTGTTTCTGTTCAACTCAAGACCATTCGAAGAAGCATTCAGAAGGCCCATTCGAAAGATACATGGGAATTCCATTCGAAGGAAGCAACTCAAGACCATTCAAAGAAGAATTCAGAAGGCTCATTCGAAAGGTACATGAGAAGTCCATTCGAAGGAGGTCATCAAGAGGGCACTGAAATCAAAAGCGTCCAGGTTCATTCAAGAGACATGAATATTTCAAAAAAAGGAAAACATTTAATGTGTCTGATTCTTGTCTCCTGGCTTTAATGGCCTGTTTAATGGTTGTCTCTTGCCATTACTGCACCCTCACACCCCTATAAATACAAGATTCAGCATACATATTCAGGACACGAAAATATACAGAAAAAACACAAAAAAACTCTACAGGAGAACACACGAAAAAACATACAACAGGAGAACAAAAAAACCTGGGAGTTACGCTGCCAAAAGTCATCAACATTTTCAGAAGTGATCCAGGCCAAAGCAACCCTTCAACAAAAGACCACAACGCCCATAAGCCCCAAATTAAAAGTGCCTACATCCAGGAAGTGCCCAGATCGAAGGTGCCTACATCCAGGAAGCGCACAAATTAAAAGTCCAATCTGCTGGTAAGAAAGGGTAAACTATCCAACCTCATATTTGCATAATACATCCATATTGGTTGTTACCTTCGATTTTCTATCCTAGACAGGATCAAGAGGCTTGGGTTGAGCACCCAGGTCATATTCTTCGTTTGCTAACATTTGCTGCAGATTTAGCCCGAAGATACCCAGCAAGCGCAGGATCGAAGGGCCTGGGGTTCAATACCCAGGCCCTGTGTTTTATTTCGCTAACATACTTTTGAAGGCATAACGTCCCAGATCAAAGGAGACACCTTCTCTAGATCGAACCCATTAGCATGTTGGATCGAAGGAGGCATCTCATTCCTGGATCGAAAGCCATGACCTCCATGATTAAAAGACAATCCTCTTCCCTGGATCGAAGGATGTTCATGCCCACTTCCTGGCCCAATCGAAAGAGCCATGACCCTGTCTGGATCGAAGCTTCCATTCCCTCCCTGGGTCGAAACTCCTTTTTCCCTGGATCGAAGGATTCCCCTTGTATTTTATTTTTGTTTTCATTGACATCTTTTTATCTTTTTAATTAACATTAAAATAAGAAAACCACAAAAACATTAGGCTAGTTTTTTTCTATTAAATTAACTTTGTCAATTAACCTTTTAATTATCTTAACATTTTCTCAAAAAACTAAAATTAAGTAGATTTAGATCATTGTCTCAAAATAAAATAAAACAACAAAAAGATTTTATTCTTAGGATTTTTTTTTAGAGTTTATTTTCAGATTCGCGCGCGTTTATTTTATTATAATTGCCTACTGGTTTGTAATAACTTAGCTAAGACCTTTTACACTTTACTGCTCTTATTTCCCAAATTTTTGAGTAGGTAGAGGTTCTTAAGTACTTGCTCCTTTTAAAAACAAAACAAAACTTTTCGCACTTACACTTTTCGAACAAAGTTTTCAAAAACACTTCATTACACTCTTGAGGACAGAAGCAAGAGTTAAATCGAAGTTTCAAACAAAAACTCTTTTCAAAACCCATAAACACAAAGAAAAGAAAACTATTGAAGACGTAATGAGCAAGTACCTAAGAGCCCGTGGATAACCACGGATAGAAAGGGTGCTAACACCTTCCCTTTCTATAATCTACCTCCCGAACCCGAGAAACAATCTCGAAAAGGAATTTTTCGGTGCTTTTGTCCTTTCCTTATTGGATAAAATAAAAGACGGTGGCGACTCTTGCTTACCGCGACACTTTGTGAAAACAAACGCAAAACGCAAACCAGAATTCCAAAACAGTCAGTTCTCATTCCCACCAATCACAGAACTGGCGACTCTGCTGGGGACGTTATAAGTGAGGTGTACCTTAGGATTAGATCACTTGTGTTTTCAATTGTATGCTTTGTATGCTTTAAATTTTGTGGGTTTGTATCGGAGTTCTATAGATCCTAACTGGATCTGGGGATACCCTTTAGGTAAGTAGCAACAAACTGTGAGGGAACTGTGCGGGGTATACCGACATGGTTGAAACAGTAGCTACGTTGATGTGGCACTTTGGTGAGTACCAGTAACCCTTGAGTTAAGTCAAGGAGAGTACGGGGCCGCCGCGTGGTGTTGTGAAGCATCAATTGACCTTAGAACCTTACTTGACCATCTTTGCCTTTTTTAGGGGTAGTGAGATGACCGACTTTGGTGCAGTCCGAAGTTGGTAGATACTCGATACTACACTCATTGAGGGTTGTTTTCTTGGAATATTTTGGTCGCCAGTTAAGTGGCTAAACCAAAACAATGAACATAGAAAATAATCCAATGATATTGAGCTCCTTAGAACCCGGTTACTATTTATAGGACAGGTTTTGAGCCAATTACACTCAAGAGGGTACTTACCTATGAAACTCCGTTCCATCCTAAACTTAAGGCTATATGTGTGACTTGTGTGCCTTCAAACTTGAACTACTTGCACATACTTGTTATCTGACAACATGAGTTCCTTGCAGGTTTTGTTTATAGTCCTTATCCAATAACTCTGGATTTATTGCAGGGCTTACTTACATCACCTCACACTTGTGCTTAAACGCATAGCATACACATCATAACATCATTTCTTTAACCATTTCAAGGATTTCAAGGGTCTGTGATGCAGGTTATGGTAAATCAAATGGCTAGCAAGGGGCAAAAGGGGATTTATTTTCCTCTAGCCAAGATTGTCTAAAAATCCAAGCATGATAACTTGAGTCATAGGCTATGACCCACTCGATATGGTGAGCTTGACTCTTGAAGAAGGACTCTCAGCAACATGAAGTTCCTTCAATCAAGCTACCAGATTCAGATTCTAACAGTTTCTTGTTTACCCCGTGAGATCCTTGAAAACATTGCATACTTATATCATACATATCATTGCATAACAGGTCTCCCAATACAGGTCTCTTATCGTCTTCGCTGTTTATTGCAGCAATCATCATGTCTACTGAACCTTCCACTGAGCAAGCTATCAAGGCCCTCCAGGCCCAAAATGCCCAATTTCAAGAGTTGGTCATGAGCCTAGCTAAGGGTCAGCAGGACTTGAAGACCCTGATTCTGAAAGAGAGGAAGAAGAAGAAGAAGAAAAGGACCATCCTGTTCAACACTGGACGCAGGTTTGGAAACGGGATGCAGAGTGAAGTTGATCTTACCACCCCATCTAAAGGGAAAGACAGTCCACAAGAAAGGAGGGCTCCTAGCCCTGAAGTCTCCGACAACGAGACGGACTATGATGAAGAACAGTATCCTCCTGCTGAGGATAAGTACAAATAACTGGAAGACCGTTTGAACACCATGGAAATATGGAAGGTGCCCGGTCTGGACTTCGGAGATCTAGGTCTATCCTCTGGGGTGGTGATTCCCCATAAATTTAAAGCACCTTCCTTTTCCAAGTACGACGGAGCTTCCTGTCCCAAGCTGCACCTCCGGTCATATGTGAGGAAGATCCAACCTTACACTGCTGATAAGAACATGTGGATCCATTTCTTTCAAGACAGTCTCTCAGGGGCTCAACTTGAATGGTTCTGTCAACTGGAAGGAGCTAACATCCGCAACTGGGAGGACCTTGCTGCTGCTTTTTACAAGCAATACCAATATAATGCCGACCTTGCTCCCACGTGTACTCAGCTTCAGGGTATGTCTATGGGTACAGGCGAAGGCTTTAAGGACTACGCTCAGAAGTGGAGAGATCTTGCTGGAAGAGTCCAACCCCCTCTGTCTGATAGGGAGTTGGTGGACATGTTTCTTGGGACTTTGTCTGGTCTCTATTTCAAACATCTGATCGGAAGCTCTTCAGCCGGGTTCACTGAGCTAATACTGACCGGCAAAAGGGTCGAAGCTGGCATCAAAAGTGGGAAGATTCAAGAAGCTACACCTTCTGATGCTCAGAAAAAGCCCTATAATGGGAAGAAAGAATCCAACGTTGTGTATGGTCAAAAGGGTCGTCATGACCAATACGTAGGAGAAATCTTAATCTCTAATCCTACACCTGCTCAACAAAGACAGGGGCATCAGCGTAAGGAGGTCGCGCCTAAAGGACAATTCACTAAGATCAACATGTCACTGGGTCAAGCGCTACAACGTCTGTTGGAGGCAGAGCTGATTACATTAAAGGCTCCTCTCTGGAACCCAAATGATTCCGCTCCTACCTATCATCCCAATGAAAGGTGTGCATACCACTCTGACAGTCTGGGACATGACACGAACAACTGTTGGGCTCTGAAGAACAAGGTCCAAGACATGATTGATGCCAAGGAGATCAAGTTCGACCCTCCGAAGACTCCAAACATAATCACTGCTCCTATGATGAATCATTGAAAGCTTTTGTTCATTTGAATTTTCAAGTTGTAATCTCTTTGTTATTCAAACAATTATCTATTAACGCCAAACTTTGTTTCATTAATGCATTGCATATGTTTGTCTTGATTTGATCCAATCATTTTAATTACATTTAAACTATGCTTTTTACTCACTTTATGACATTCAACTCTTGCTAAAAGTTACAAGCCTTTAGAGGGACGATAACGAAACAATGCCATAATCTCATACAGTATGCTTTTGGACAGACCTTACTGACGATGTACAGGCATTTCTTTCAAATCCTAAACACTGGAGTTATAAGGAAGATAATCCCTAGTCAACCCCTTCGAGCCAAAGAAGTAGGAGTTTTCTGTTTTAAACAAAAATTGAAACCTTTAATTTAAACCTGGGGCAGGGTAGTCTCTCAGTTAATTCAAAAGATGTGCATTGAAGTCGCAAAACTCTCAGTTCATAATACAATGAACGACATCAAAAGCATTCCTCTGGAATCAAAAGACAGTGGTGGTTCCTTATCCCATAGACAGTCAATCTCTCAAAAGAAAAAAGCCCACTGAGCCAAAACCTATAAAGGAGGCTTAAGAAAGCTGGGGCATCCCGCTGACTGTAATCTCGAAAACAGGAACAGTCAGGCAAAAGTTAGGGATAAAAAATTAAAAGAACGAGGTCGCTACAAATCCTCAACAACATGAAAAATGTTGCAAAAATGACTGCCTTCCAACAAATTCAACTTGTGTGAACCATCACCAAAAACGTTGTTCCAGACTCATTTGGAGTTCAAATGCACAATTAACTGAGTTTAGGATTGAAGAACATCACGAAGAGCGGGTGGGTACAAATATACTTTGAGCCTTTATCCTTTGTTTCTTAAACCGTGAACCAAGCCATGTTACAACCCTTCAAAAGTCCTAACTGAAGCATGGGTTAGTTCAAAAGCATACTGTTACAAAAGGTATCCTGACTCCTGTAAGGCTTTGCCCTAAATCTTGTGTTGAATTTGTCTTAAAAAAAAGGTTTTCTGCTAAAAAACGCATTATTCAAAACTTCAAGACAAGCATAAACTTTGCATTATTTGAATATCACTGTCTGCATTTGGCTATTTGATTGACAGTGGAGAAATTCCCACAACGAATATCCAATGAACGAAAGCCCTCTCAGTGAACAAAATCACTTCAAAAAGGATGACACTTCCATTGACAAATCTCTTTCCAATCAAGGGGCATGGCGTGATCATTGTCCACCACCTGGGGCAGTCCAGTCAAGATTTCAAGAAATCTCTGAAGAAATGCAGAGTAACCAGGGGAAAGTCTCCATCTCCGTCACTTGGGGCATTGAACATCAATCTCAGTGAAGGGTTACGTACAATTAAACATTTTCTGGCAGTGTCACAAACACTTGCTACTAGGGGAAATGACAAATCTCCCCAAAATCCTTCTCATAGGATGACTCCCAGCAAGGGTTTAATCTCTGAAAATCTTTCCCCAGCTGAATCAACCTCAAGAATCCTCGAGGACTTCCCCAACAAAGATGTCACCTCTCTAGCGGACTGACGGCAGGGTTTATTTCCCCAACAGCACCAGGATTCCCCAGCTTGGGTTTGCCTCTCCGACTACTACAAATCAAAGGACCACAACTCCTCTTCCCCAGTAGACTACTCTACAATCCCCAGCAAGTTACTGCGAAATCTGGACACGACCAGATATCAGTTCAACTTCGACTCCCCAGTAGAGCAACGGACGACAAAGACTCCTAAACTCTTTTCCCAAGCATACTCCCCACAGAGTTTTCAATATCCCCCAGCGGAGTTCTCCTCAAACAACAAAGCAGGAATCCCCGGTGGAAACATTTTGAGCAAAGTCCAAGACAAAATTACACTTCAATAACATTCATAACATATGCATACAAAATACATATGACACAAATCTCATTTTATTTTGAGAACATCATTACAAATGCATACATGATGACAACGCATACATCATGACATTGCATACAACTAACTCTTTACCTTTTCAGGAAAGATCCATCAACAGGCAAAGATCATCATTTTCTGAGATTCCTTCTAGAGATAGTTCAAATGCGACCCAGATATGGCTGACATTCTGATACTTATTCCAGACTCCTTCTAGAGATAGTTCAGATGCGACCCAGATATGGCTGACATTCTGATACTTATTCCAGACTCCTTCTAGAGATAGTTCAGATGCGACCCAGATACGGCTGACATTCTGATACTTATTCCAGACTCCTTCTAGAGATAGTTCAGATGCGACCCGAATATGGCTGACATCCTGATACTTATTCCAGATTCCTTCTAGAGATAGTTCAGATGCGACCCAGATATGGTTGACATTCTGATACTTATTCCAGACTCCTTCTAGAGATAGTTCAGACGCGACCCAGATATGGCTGACATTCTGATACTTATTCCAGACTCCTTCTAGAGATAGTTCAGATGCGATCCAGATATGGCTGACATTCTGATACTTATTCCAGAATCCTTCTAGAGATAGTTCAGATGAGACCCAGATATGGCTGACATTCTGATACTTATTCCAGATTCCTTCTTGAGATAGTTCAGATGTGACCCAGTTATGGCTGACATTCTGATACTTATTCTAGATTCCTTCTAGAGATAGTTCAGATGCGCCCCAAATATGGCTGACATTCTGATACTTATTCCAGATTCCTTCTAGAGACAGTTCAGATGCGATCCAGATATGGCTGACATTCTGATACTTATTCCAGATCCCTTCTAGAGACAATTCAGATGGGATCTAGATATGGATGACATTCTTATACTTATTCCAGATTCATTCAAATTACAGTCCAGATACGATCCAGATACGGATGTCATTCTGTCACTCATTCAAATTACAGTCCAGATACGATCTAGATTCAGATGTCATTCTGTCACTCATTCAAATTACAGTCCAAATATGATCCAGATTCAGATGTCATTTTGTCACTCATTCAAATACAGTCCAGATACGATCCAGATTCGGATGTCATTCTGTCACTCATTCAAATTACAGTCCAGATAACATCCAGATTCGGATGTCATTCTGTCACTCATTCAAATTACAGTCCAGATACGATCCAGATTTGGATGTCATTCTGTCACTCATTCAAATACAGTCCAGATACGATCCAGATTCGGATGTCATTCTTTCACTCATTCAAATACAGTCCAGATACGATCCAGACTCGGATGTCATTCTGTCACTCATTCAAATTACAGTCCAGATACGATCCATATTCGGATGTCATTCTTTCACTCATACAAATTACAGTCCAGATACGATCCAGATTCGGATGTCATTCTGTCACTCATCCAAAATACAGTCCAGATACGATCCAGATTCGTATGTCATTCTGTCACTCATTCAAATACATTTCAGATACGCTCCAGATGTAGACGTTGTGACACCCCAAATTAATTCAAGTGTTAAATAATTAGGAATTTAATTATTTAATTAATTAAAGGCTTAATTAATAATATTTTGGATAAAATGGATGAATTAATTATGGAATTAAAAAGGAAGACCGGGGGGTGTATGGTTGAATTAGAGGTGTGTGAAGTAAAAAGCTCTACTAAATAATGACTAATTTATTTCTATTATTTGGCAAATAATAAAAGGAAATAAAGAGAAGAATAAAAAGGAAAAGAAAAAGAAGGTTATTTGGAAAAAACCATTGTACGTGAAATTGGAGAAGAGAAGAGAAGAGAAGAGAGGAAAAAGTCAAACGTCGTGAATTCGAAGGATCATCGCGAGGTAAGGGGTGATTTCAATTATTTAATATGCCTTATAGATTTTGAGATCAATAGAATTGATTAAGCATGTTAGGAATCTCAATTTTGGAATTCTAGGTTTGTGGGATTATCCCTAATTGTGTCAGAGTATAGGAATTGGAACCATTAATGTGATGAATAAGTAATAAGAATGATGGAAACATGATTTATGATGTTGTATTGATGTGTATTGGTTGCATTTTGGTGTCCCAAATGTTATAATTCGTATGGGTATGAATTGGATGGGATTGGAATGAATAATGCTGTCAAAATAGCAGTTTTTGGCTCTGCCGGTCGTGGGAACCGGTTCCCAGTGGGGAGGAACCGGGTTCCACTGTGTGAACGTACAAAAACTTGCAAAATTGGTCGCAGGAACCGGTTCCTGTATAGGTAGGAACCGGGTTCCAGTACATTTTCCACAAACGTAACTTTTTGAAAAATATTAAACTTTGAAAATTCATAACTTTCAAACCGTAAGTCCGATTTGAGTGCCGTTTTTGGCAGTATTTCTTAAATTTAAAATGCTATCTTATAAAATAAGAAAAATATTATTTTATGAAAATTATTTTAAAAAGAGTCGAATTCCCGATTTTTGTAAACTTTGGTATTTTAAGAATGATGTAGAATTGTTTGTAAATTATTCTGATTTGGTGAATGAGAATTGATACTTATGTGTTGTGCCTGCTATCCATTATGATTGAGATGTGATCATGTGATATATTGGTTTTGGCATTATTTGGAATTATGTTGTGATCATATTCCGTTGATTTGATGTTGACTTTCCGATTATGCGGTTTGTCATTATGTGCATATTTGGTGTATATGCAATGGTGTATCCATGATAATTGATTGTATCAGGTCCTTGTGAATGAAGTGCATGTTTATGCTGTTTGATGTGTGTATGATAAATAATGATATCATGTTTCTTTTGGTTTTGGTTCAGTTATGATAAATTGATGTATTTCATAGACTGATTTGATGTTGCATGCTGGTGATGTGCATGCATATGCATTGTTTTGGTGAAGTTAATTCCCATTGTGTGGAATTTGACTTGTATTGCTGTTAACCGATACCCGGGTGATGATGGGTGGTTAGGCTGGATTCGTGTCCTGGTGTTTATGGACGAATCGATGGTTGCTGTATCCGATTGATGATGGATTAGCTGGATTCGTGTCTGGTGTTTATGGACGAATCAATGGTTGCTGTATTCGGTTGATGATGGATCAGTGTTGGGTGACTTGGTCACGTGATTGGTACCACATGCATTGAGTCTGCATTTGTGTTTGCATGGAATTGTAACATGTTAGGATGACTTTCAGTGTTACAATTCTTTGGTTGATTATTGATTGGTGCATAATGACTTGTATGATTGGATCTGCGTGTTGAATCTGAATTTATGCTAAAATGGGTGAAATAATATGCTTGTGATATAATGTTGATTGAGAAGCTTATAATGCATGTTAATTATGAGAAATCTCACCCTTACTTTAATGATTTCAGATTAAAGTTAGCAGCTCAGGAGTTGGTGAGGATGGCTCTAGAGCTATGTTACTTTAAGTCTGCGTGTCAGTGTCGTGCTCTGATAGGTTGTAACACTGGGGGAAACGTTTGAATGATGAGTTTTATTTTATACTCTATTGTTTAATTTATGTTGGGAATACTTATGAAGTGAAGTTATTCCGGTTTTGAGACATTTCCGCTGTGTAGAACATGATATTGATTTGAACATTTATCTTAATAATTCCTTCAATAAAGCACGATAACTGTAGATTTGAGGTCTTTATATTTATCTTGGATTGTGACATCCCTGTTTTCCATGTTACTCTGATTTAATTAATATATTCGCGGGTTATTTAGAAGGGGTGTTACAATAGTGGTATCAGAGCAGGTCGGTCTATCGGCCAGGTTATTTATGTGTTTACTCCCTTTTGGTATGCGACATGTGTGTGAAACACTTTCGGTACTTGATTGTTTCCTTTTCGTTGTCTGCAGAGGTACGTGTGAAATAAGTGGGGGAGAAGTTTCTTCTCTGAAGTTTTGTGCAAGCGGTGGTTCAGTATACCGCCGATTGTAAGATGTAAGTATTGTCGAGCAGTTGATGCTTCAAGCATGGTTATGTTTAAGTAGCTTGAAGGGTAAGATTGAAGATGTTGTTGTGGTTTGGTAACGATGGTTGATGCCACCTCATGATTGCTGACTATCTATTGACAAATTGAGGAACTGATCACCCTTAATCTCTTGTTGATAGTAGTCGGGATCGCGTTGGATGGGATGTACTTATTGTGCCAGCCTTACAGCGTGTGAAATTAGTTGAGTCGGCAAGAAGAGAAGCGTTATGGTTTGCGTAAGAGAGATTTAGATCTCGGCGAGAGCAAGATAAAGGCATGTGACCTATGGGATGTAATTTTTTTTAAGAAGTGTTCCGTGATGAAGTAAGTGGAACGGTGTGAGAGTGCAAGGTGAAGTCTTAATGGGTTTTGTTTCTAGAACTAGTTCGAATTCGAGGATGCCTATAAGAGGTTTGCTTCTAGATTGAGAAAGTTGAAGAGTCAACTTGAGAATTTGTTTGAGAAGAAGTTTATTCATCCGAGTGTTTCGTCGTGGGGTGCTCCGGTGTTGTTGGTTAAGAAGAAAGAAGGTTCAATGAGATTATGTGTTGATTACAGACAGCTGAATAAAGTTACAATCAAGAATCGGTATCCTTTGCCGAGGATCGATGATTTGATGGATCAACTAGTTGGAGCTTGTGTATTTAGTAAGATTGATCTGAGATCTGGATATCATCTGATTCGTGTGAAGTCGGAAGATATTCAGAAAACTGCATTTAGAACGAGGTATGGACATTACGAGTATTCTGTTATGCCGTTTGGAGTTACTAATGCACCTGGTGTTTTCATGGAGTATATGAACAGGATATTTCATCCGTATCTTGGTACGTTTGTGGTGGTGTTCATTGATGATATTCTAATTTATTCGAAGAGCGATGAAGAGCATACAGAACATCTCAGAGTTATGTTGGAATTGTTGAAAGAGAAGAAGCTTTATGCGAAGTTGTCCAAGTGTGAATTCTGGTTAAGTGAAGTATGTTTTCTTGGCCATGTAATTTCCAAGAATGGAATTGTTGTGGATCCTACGAAGGTAGAAGCAGTATCTCAGTGGGAAGCAACGAAGAATGCTTCTGAGATCTGTAGTTTTCTGGGTCTTGCAGGTTATTACAGGAAGTTTATAGAAGGATTTTCCAAATTAGCGTTACTGTTGACTAAGTTGACCAGGAAGGGTCAGATGTTTGTTTGGGATGTTGAATGTGAGAAAGGATTTCAAGAGCTGAAGAGGAGGTTGACAAGTGCTCCGATTTTGATTTTGCCAAATCCGACTAAGTCTTTTGTTGTGTATTGTGACGCATCATTAATGGGATTAGGTGGTGTGTTGATGCAAGATAAGCAGGTGGTGGCTTATGCTTCGAGACAATTGAAAGTACATGAAAGGAATTATCCGACTCATGATTTGGAGTTGGCAGCTGTTGTGTTTGTTTTGAAGTTGTGGAGGCATTATTTATATGGTTCTCGGTTTGAGGTGTTCAGTGATCACAAAAGTCTGAGGTATCTCTTTGATCAGAAAGAGTTGAATATGAGGCAGAGGAGATGGTTAGAATTCTAAAGGATTATGATTTCGGTTTGGATTACCATCCTGGTAAGGCAAACGTTGTTGCGGATGCCTTAAGTAGGAAGTCCTTGCATATGTCGATGTTAATGGTCCGTGAGTTAGATTTGGTTGAGCAGTTCAGAGATTTAAGTTTGTTATGTGAAACTACTCCGAATAGTGTGAAATTGGGTATGTTGAAACTGACTAGTGATATCCTGGAAGAAATTCGGAGTGGACAGAAGTCCGATGTTGGGTTAGTTGATAAATTGACATTGATCAACCAAGGTCAAGGAGGCGAGTTCCGGATTGATGAAAATGGTGTTATGGGATTTGGTAATAGGGTGTGTGTTCCGGATGTTGCAGAGATTAGGAAGAGTATTTTGGAAGAAGGATATCGTAGTGGATTCAGTATCCATCCTGGTGCTACTAAAATGTACCATGATTTGAAGAAGTTGTTTTGGTGGTCGGGAATGAAAAAGGAAATTGTTGAGTTTGTGTATGCTTGTTTGGTTTGTCAGAAGTCGAAGATTGAACATCAGAAACCGTCAGGATTGATGAAACCGTTGTTTGTTCCGGAATGGAAATGGGATGGAATCTCTATGGATTTTGTGTCTTGTTTTCCAAGGACATCGAAGAATTGTGATTCTATCTGGGTTATTGTTGATCGGTTGACGAAATCTGCTCACTTTATTCCGATAAGAATGGATTATTCGATGGAAAGGTTTGCAGAATTGTATGTTGAGAAGATTGTGAGTTTGCACGGTATTCCTTCTAGTATTGTGTCGGATCGAGATCCGAGGTTTACATCTAAATTCTGGACGGGATTGCAAGAACCTTTGGGTACTAAGTTACGTTAGAGTTCCGCTTATCATCCACAGACAGATGGTCAGACGGAGAGAACGATTCTGTCGTTGGAAGATTTGTTAAGAGCTTGTGTGTTGGAGAAAGGTGGAGCTTGGGATAGTTATCTACCATTGATTGAGTTTACCTACAACAATAGTTTTCATTCGAGCATTGGTATGGCTCCGTTTGAGGCATTGTATGGTAGGAGCTGTCGGACACTGTTGTGTTGGTATGAATCTGGAGAGAGTGTTGTGATTGGACCGGAAATTGTCCAACAGACTTCGGAAAAGATTAAGATGATTCAGGAGAAGATGAGGACTTCTCAGAGTCGTCAGAAAAGTTATCACGATAGGAAAGATCTTGAGTTTAGTGAAGGAGAACATGTTTTTATGCGAGTTACTCCGATGACTGGTGTTGGTCGAGCTTTGAAGTCAAAGAAGTTGACTCCATGTTTTATTGGTCAGTTTCAGATTACCAAGAGAGTTGGGAAAGTTGCTTATCAGATTTATTTGCCGCCTTCATTTGCAAATTTGCATGATGTTTTTCATGTATCCCAGTTGAGGAAGTACATTGCTGATCCGTCTCATGAGATTCGGGTAGACGATATACAGGTACGAGAGAATTTGACTGTGGAAGCGGTACCTGCAAGAATTGAGGATCGGAAGTTGAAACAGTTGTGAGGCAAGGAGATCGCATTGGTAAGAGTGGCTTGGGGAGGACCAGCAGATGGAAATGTCACTTGGGAGCTAGAGAGTCAGATGAAGGACTCGTATCCCGAACTGTTCGTCTAAGGTATGTTTTCGAGGACGAAAACTCTTTTAGTTGGGGAGAGTTGTGACACCCCAAATTAATTCAAGTGTTAAATAATTAGGAATTTAATTATTTAATTAATTAAAGGCTTAATTAATAATATTTTGGATTAAATGGATGAATTAATTATGGAATTAAAAAGGAAGACCGGGGGTGTAAGGTTGAATTATAGGTGTGTGAAGTAAAAAGCTCTACTAAATAATGACTAATTTATTTCTATTATTTGGCAAATAATAAAAGGAAATAAATAGAAGAATAAAAAGGAAAAGAAAAAGAAGGTTATTTAAAAAAAACCATTGTACGTGAAATTGGAGAAGAGAAGAGAAGAGAGGAAAAAGTCAAACGCCGTGAATTCGAAGGATCATCACGAGGCAAGGGGTGATTTCAATTATTTAATATGCCTTATAGATTTTGAGATCAATAGAATTGATTAAGCATGTTAGGAATCTCGATTTTGGAATTCTAGGTTTGTGGGATTATCCCTAATTGTGTCAGAGTATAGGAATTGGAACCATTAATGTGATGAATAAGTAATAGGAATGATGGAAACATGATTTATGATGTTGTATTGATGTGTATTGGTTGCATTTTGGTGTCCCAAATGTTATAATTCGTATGGGTATGAATTGGATGGGATTGGAATGAATAATGTTTTCAAAATAGCAGTTTTTGGCTCTGCCGGTCGTGGGAACCGCTTCCCAGTGGGGAGGAACCGGGTTCCACTGTGTGAACGTACAAAAACTTTCAAAATTGGTCGCAGGAACCGGTTCCTGTATAGGTAGGAACCGGGTTCCAGTACATTTTCTAGAAACGTAACTTTTTGAAAAATATTAAACTTTGAAAATTCATAACTTTCAAACCGTAAGTCCGATTTGAGTGCCGTTTTCGGCAGTATTTCTTAAACTTAAATTGATATCTTATAAAATAAGAAAAATATTATTTTATGAAAATTATTTTAAAAAGAGTCGAATTCCCGATTTTTGTAAACTTTGGTATTTTGAGAATGATGTAGAATTGTTTGTAAATTGTTCTGATTTGGTGAATGAGAACTGATACTTATGTGTTGTACCTGCTATCCATTATGATTGAGATGTGATCATGTGATATATTGGTTTTGGCATTATTTGGAATTATGTTGTGATCATATTCCGTTGATTTGATGTTGACTTTCCGTTTATGCGGTTTGTTATTATGTGCATATTTGGTGTATATGCAATGGTGTATCCATGATAATTGATTGTATCAGGTCCTTGTGGATGAAGTGCATGTTTATGCTATTTGATGTGTGTATGATAAATAATAATATCATGTTTCTTTTGGTTTTGGTTCAGTTATGATAAATTGATGTATTTCATAGACTGATTTGATGTTGCATGCTGGTGATGTGCATGCATATGCATTGTTTTGGTGAAGTTAATTCCCATTGTGTGGAATTTGACTTGTATTGCCGTTAATCGATACCCGGGTGATGATGGGTGGTTAGGCTGGATTCGTGTCCTGGTGTTTATGGACGAATCGATGGTTGCTGTATCCGATTGATGATGGATCAGCTGGATTCGTGTCCCGTGTTTATGGACGAATCGATGGTTGCTGTATCTGGTTGATGATGGATCAGTGTTGGGTGACTTGGGCACGTGATTGGTACCACATGCATTGAGTCTGCATTTGTGTTTGCATGGAATTGTAACATGTTAGGATGACTTCCAGTGTTACAATTCTTTGGTTGATTATTGATTGGTGCATAATGACTTGTATCATTGGATCTGCGTGTTGAATCTGAATTTATGCTAAAATGGGTGAAATAATATGCTTGTGATATAATGTTGATTGAGAAGCTTATAATGCATGTTAATTATGAGAAATCTCACCCTTACTTTAATGATTTCAGATTAAAGTTAGCAGCTCAGGAGTTGGTGAGGATGGCTCTAGAGCTATGTTACTTTAAGTCCGCGTGTTAGTGTCGTGCTCTGATAGGTTGTAACACTGGGGGAAACGTTTGAATGATGAGTTTTATTTTATACTCTATTGTTTAATTTATGTTGGGAATACTTATGAAGTGAAGTTATTCCGGTTTTGAGACATTTCCGCTGTGTAGAACATGATATTGATTTGAACATTTATCTTAATAATTCCTTCAGTAAAGCACGATAACCTTAGATTTGAGGTCTTTATATTTATCTTGGATTGTGACATCCCTGTTTTCCATGTTACTCTGATTGAATTAATATATTCGCGGGTTATTTAGAAGGGGTGTTAAAATAGTGGTATCAGAGCAGGTCGGTCTATCGGCCAGGTTATTTATGTGTTTACTCCCTTTTGCTATGCGACATGTGTGTGAAACACTTTCGGTACTTGATTGTTTCCTTTTCGTTGTCTGCAGAGGTACGTGTGAAATAAGTGGGGGAGAAGTTTCTTCTCTGAAGTTTTGTGCAAGGGGTGGTTCAGTATACCACCGATTGTAAGATGTAAGTATTACCGAGCAGTTGATGCTTCAAGCATGGTTATGTTTAAGTAGCTTGAAGGGTAAGATTGAAGATGTTGTTGTGGTTTGGTAACGATGGTTGATGCCACCTCATGATTGCTGACTATCTATTGACAAATTGAGGAACTGATCACCCTTAATCTCTTGTTGATAGTAGTCAGGATCGCATTGGATGGGATGTACTTATTGTGCCAGCCTTACAGCGTGTGAAATTAGTTGAGTCGGCAAGAAGAGAAGCGTTATGGTTTGCGTAATGAGAGATTTAGATCTCGGCGAGAGCAAGATAAAGGCATGTGACCTATGGGATGTAATTTTTTTTATGAAGTGTTCTGTGATGAAGTAAGTGGAACGGTGTGAGAGTGCAAGGTGAAGTCTTAATGGGTTTTGTTACTAGAACTAGTTCGAATTCGAGGATGCCTATAAGAGGTCTGCTTCTAGATTGAGAAAGTTGAGGAGTCAACTTGAGAATTTGTTTGAGAAGAAGTTTATTCGTCGCCGTGGGGTGCTACGGTGTTGTTGGTTAAGAAGAAAGAAGGTTCAATGAGATTATGTGTTGATTACAGACAGCTGAATAAAGTTACAATCAAGAATCGGTATCCTTTGCCGAGGATCGATGATTTGATGGATCAACTAGTTGGAGCTTGTGTATTTAGTAAGATTGATCTGAGATCTGGATATCATCAGATTCGTGTGAAGTCGGAAGATATTCAGAAAACTGCATTTAGAACGAGGTATGGACATTACGAGTATTCTGTTATGCCGTTTGGAGTTACTAATGCACCTGGTGTTTTCATGGAGTATATGAACGGGATATTTCATCCGTATCTTGATAAGTTTGTGGTGGTGTTCATTGATGATATTCTAATTTATTCGGAGAGCGATGAAGAGCATGCAGAACATCTCAGAGTTATGTTGGAATTGTTGAAAGAGAAGAAGCTTTATGCGAAGTTGTCCAAGTGTGAATTCTGGATAAGTGAAGTAAGTTTTCTTGGCCATGTAATTTCCAAGAATGGAATTGCTGTGGATCCTACGAAGGTAGAAGCAGTATCTCAGTGGGAAGCACCGAAGAATGCTTCTGAGATCCGTAGTTTTCTGGGTCTTGCAGGTTATTACAGGAAGTTTATAGAAGGATTTTCCAAATTAGCATTACCGTTGACTAAGTTGACCATGAAGGGTCAGATGTTTGTTTGGGATGTTGAATGTGAAAAAGGATTTCAAGAGCTGAAGAGGAGGTTGACAAGTGCTCCGATCTTGATTTTGCCAAATCCGACTAAGTCTTTTGTTGTGTATTGTGACGCATCATTAATGGGATTAGGTGGTGTGTTGATGCAAGATAAGCAGGTGGTGGCTTATGCTTCGAGACAATTGAAAGTACATGAAAGGAATTATCCGACTCATGATTTGGAGTTGGCAGCTGTTGTGTTTGTTTTGAAGTTGTGGAGGCATTATTTATATGGTTCTCGGTTTGAGGTGTTCAGTGATCACAAAAGTCTGAGGTATCTCTTTGATCAGAAAGAGTTGAATATGAGGCAGAGGAGATGGTTAGAATTCTAAAGGATTATGATTTCGGTTTGGATTACCATCCTGGTAAGGCAAACGTTGTTGCGGATGCCTTGAGTAGGAAGTCCTTGCATATGTCGATGTTAATGGTCTGTGAGTTAGATTTGGTTGAGCAGTTCAGAGATTTAAGTTTGGTATGTGAAACTACTCCGAATAGTGTGAAATTGGGTATGTTGAAACTGACTAGTGGTATCCTGGAAGAAATTCGGAATGGACGGGAGTCCGATGTTGGGTTAGTTGATAAATTGACATTGATCAACCAAGGTCAAGGAGGCGAGTTCCGGATTGATGAGAATGGTGTTATGGGATTTGGTAATAGGGTGTGTGTTCCGGATGTTGCAGAGATTAGGAAGAGTATTTTGGAAGAAGGACATCATAGTGGATTAAGTATCCATCCTGGTGCTACTAAAATGTACCATGATTTGAAGAAGTTGTTTTGGTGGTCGGGAATGAAAAAGGAAATTACTGAGTTTGTGTATGCTTGTTTGGTTTGTCAGAAGTCAAAGATTGAACATCAGAAACCGTCAGGATTGATGGAACCGTTGTTTGTTCCGGAATGGAAATGGGATGGAATCTCTATGGATTTTGTGTCTGGTTTTCCAAGGACATCAAAGAATTGGGATTCTATCTGGGTTATTGTTGATCGGTTGACGAAATCTGCTCACTTTATTCCGATAAGAATGGATTATTCGATGGAAAGGTTGGAAGAATTATATGTTGAGAAGATTGTGAGTTTGCACGGTATTCCTTCTAGTATTGTGTCGGATCGAGATCTGAGGTTTACATCTAAATTCTGGAAGGGATTGCAAGAAGCTTTGGGTACTAAGTTACGTTAGAGTTCCGCTTATCATCCACAGACAGATGGTCAGACGGAGAGAACGATTCAGTCGTTGGAAGATTTGTTAAGAGCTTGTGTGTTGGAGAAAGGTGGAGCTTGGGATAGTTATCTACCATTGATTGAGTTTACCTACAACAATAGTTTTCATTCGAGCATTTGTATGGCTCCGTTTGAGGCATTGTATGGTAGGAGGTGTCGGACACCGTTGTGTTGGTATGAATCTGGAGAGAGTGTTGTGATTGGACCGGAAATTGTCCAACAGACATCAGAAAAGATTAAGATGATTCAGGAGAAGATGAGGACTTCTCAGAGTCGTCAGAAAAGTTATCACGATAAGAGGAGGAAAGATCTTGAGTTTAGCGAAGGAGAACATGTTTTTATGCGAGTTACTCCGATGACTGGTGTTGGTCGAGCTTTGAAGTCAAAGAAGTTGACTCCATGGTTTATTGGTCCGTTTCAGATTACCAAGAGAGTTAGGAAAGTTGCTTATCAGATTTCTTTGCCGCCGTCATTTGCAAATTTGCATGATGTTTTT
Source organism: Vicia faba (assembly GCA_948472305.1). Lineage (NCBI taxonomy): Eukaryota > Viridiplantae > Streptophyta > Magnoliopsida > Fabales > Fabaceae > Vicia > Vicia faba. The sequence continues at coordinate 1,485,368,599 of OX451737.1, forward strand.
CATGTATCCCAGTTGAGGAAGTACATTATTGATCCGTCTCATGAGATTCGGGTAGACGATATACAGGTACGAGAGAATTTGACTGTGGAAGCGGTACCTGCAAGAATTGAGGATCGGAAGTTGAAACAGTTGCGAGGCAAGGAGATCGCGTTGGTAAGAGTGGCTTGGGGAGGACCAGCAGATGGAAATGTCACTTGGGAGCTGGAGAGTCAGATAAAGGACTCGTATCCCGAACTGTTCGTCTAAGGTATGTTTTCGAGGAAGAAAACTCTTTTAGTTGGGGAGAGTTGTGACACCCCAAATTAATTCAAGTGTTAAATAATTAGGAATTTAATTATTTAATTAATTAAAGGCTTAATTAAAAATATTTTGGATTAAATGGATGAATTAATTATGGAATTGAAAAGGAAGACCGGGGGGTGTAAGGTTGAATTAGAGGTGTGTGAAGTAAAAAGCTCTACTAAATAATGACTAATTTATTTCTATTATTTGGCAAATAATAAAAGGAAATAAAGAGAAGAATAAAAAGGAAAAGAAAAAGAATGTTATTTGGAAAAAACCATTGTACGTGAAATTGGAGAAGAGAAGAGAAGAGAGGAAAAATCCAAACGCCGTGAATTCGAAGGATCATCGCGAGGCAAGGGGTGATTTCAATTATTTAATATGCCTTATAGATTTTGAGATCAATAGAATTGATTAAGCATGTTAGGAATCTCGATTTTGGAATTCTAGGTTTGTGGGATTATCCCTAATTGTGTCAGAGTATAGGAATTGGAACCATTAATATGATGAATAAGTAATACGAATGATGGAAACATGATTTATGATGTTGTATTGATGTGTATTGGTTGCATTTTGGTGTCCCAAATGTTATAATTCGTATGGGTATGAATTGGATGGGATTGGAATGAATAATGCTGTCAAAATAGCAGTTTTTGGCTCTGCCGGTCGTGGGAACCGGTTCCTAGTGGGGAGGAATCGGGTTCCACTGTGTGAACGTACAAAAACTAGCAAAATTGGTCGCAGGAACCGGTTCCTGTATAGGTAGGAACCGGGTTCCAGTACATTTTCCAGAAACGTAACTTTTTGAAAAATATTAAACTTTGAAAATTCATAACTTTCAAACCGTAAGTCCGATTTGAGTGCCGTTTTCAGCAGTATTTCTTAAATTAAAAATTCTATCTTATAAAATAAGAAAAATATTATTTTATGAAAATTATTTTAAAAAGAGTCGAATTCCCGATTTTTGTAAACTTTGGTATTTTGAGAATGATGTAGAATTGTTTGTAAATTGTTCTGATTTGGTGAATGAGAACTGATACTTATGTGTTGTACCTGCTATCCATTATGATTGAGATGTGATCATGTGATATATTGGTTTTGGCATTATTTGGAATTATGTTGTGATCATATTACGTTGATTTGATGTTGACTTTCCGATTATGCGGTTTGTTATTATGTGCATATTTGGTGTATATGCAATAGTGTATCCATGATAATTGATTGTATCAGGTCCTTGTGGATGAAGTGCATGTTTATGCTGTTTGATGTGTGTATGATAAATAATGATATCATGTTTCTTTTGGTTTTGGTTCAGTTATGATAAATTGATGTATTTCATAGACTGATTTGATGTTGCATGCTGGTGATGTGCATGCATATGCATTGTTTTGGTGAAGTTAATTCCCATTGTGTGGAATTTGACTTGTATTGCCGTTAACCGATACCCGGGTGATGATGGGTGGTTAGGCTGAATTCGTGTCCTGGTGTTTATGGACGAATCGATGGTTGCTGTATCCGATTGATGATGGATCAGCTGGATTCGTGTCCGGTGTTTATGGACGAATCGATGGTTGCTGTATCCGGTTGATGATGGATCAGTGTTGGGTGACTTGGTCACGTGATTGGTACCACATGCATTGAGTCTGCATTTGTGTTTGCATGGAATTGTAACATGTTAGGATGACTTCCAGTGTTACAATTCTTTGGTTGATTATTGATTGGTGCATAATGACTTGTATGATTGGATCTGCGTGTTGAATCTGAATTTATGCTAAAATGGGTGAAATAATATGCTTGTGATATAATGTTGATTGAGAAGCTTATAATGCATGTTAATTATGAGAAATCTCACCCTTACTTTAATGATTTCAGATTAAAGTTAGCAGCTCAGGAGTTGGTGAGGATGGCTCTAGAGCTATGTTACTTTAAGTCCGCGTGTTAGTGTCGTGCTCTGATAGGTTGTAACACTGGGGGAAACGTTTGAATGATGAGTTTTATTTTATACTCTATTGTTTAATTTATGTTGGGAATACTTATGAAGTGAAGTTATTCCGGTTTTGAGACATTTCCGCTGTGTAGAACATGATATTGATTTGAACATTTATCTTAATAATTCCTTCAGTAAAGCACAATAACTGTAGATTTGAGGTCTTTATATTTATCTTGGATTGTAACATCCATGTTTTCCATGTTACTCTGATTTAATTAATATATTCGCGGGTTATTTAGAAGGGGTGTTACAATAGTGGTATCAGAGCAGGTCGGTCTATCGGCCAGGTTATTTATGTGTTTACTCCCTTTTGGTATGCGACATGTGTGTGAAACACTTTCGGTACTTGATTGTTTCCTTTTCGTTGTCTGCAGAGGTACGTGTGAAATAAGTGGGGGAGAAGTTTCTTCTCTGAAGTTTTGTGCAAGGGGTGGTTCAGTATACCGCCGATTGTAAGATATAAGTATTACCGAGCAGTTGATGCTTCAAGCATGGTTATGTTTAAGTAGCTTGAAGGGTAAGATTGAAGATGTTGTTGTGGTTTGGTAACGATGGTTGATGCCACCTCATGATTGCTGACTATCTATTGACAAATTGAGGAACTGATCACCCTTAATCTCTTGTTGATAGTAGTCAGGATCGCATTGGATGGGATGTACTTATTGTGCCAGCCTTACAGCGTGTGAAATTAGTTGAGTCGGCAAGAAGAGAAGCGTTATGGTTTGCGTAACGAGAGATTTAGATCTGGGCGAGAGCAAGATAAAGGCATGTGACCTATGGGATGTAATTTTTTTTATGAAGTGTTCCGTGATGAAGTAAGTGGAACGGTGTGAGAGTGCAAGGTGAAGTCTTAATGGGTTTTGTTACTAGAACTAGTTCGAATTCGAGGATGCCTATAAGAGGTCTGCTTCTAGATTCAGAAAGTTGAAGAGTCAACTTGAGAATTTGTTTGAGAAGAAGTTTATTCGTCCGAGTGTTTCGCCGTGGGGTGCTCCGGTGTTGTTGGTTAAGAAGAAAGAAGGTTCAATGAGATTATGTGTTGATTACAGACAGCTGAATAAAGTTACAATCAAGAATCGCTATCCTTTGCCGAGGATCGATGATTTGATGGATCAACTAGTTGGAGCTTGTGTATTTAGTAAGATTGATTTGAGATCTGGATATCATCAGATTCGTGTGAAGTCGGAAGATATTCAGAAAACTGCATTTAGAACGAGGTATGGACATTACGAGTATTCTGTTATGCCGTTTGGAGTTACTAATGCACCTGGTGTTTTCATGGAGTATATGAACGGGATATTTCATCCGTATCTTGATAAGTTTGTGGTGGTGTTCATTGATGATATTCTAATTTATTCGAAGAGCGATGAAGAGCATGCAGAACATCTCAGAGTTATGTTGGAATTGTTGAAAGAGAAGAAGCTTTATGCGAAGTTGTCCAAGTGTGAATTCTGGTTAAGTGAAGTAAGTTTTCTTGGCCATGTAATTTCCAAGAATGGAATTGTTGTGGATCCTACGAAGGTAGAAGCAGTATCTCAGTGGGAAGCACCGAAGAATGCTTCTGAGATCCGTAGTTTTCTGGGTCTTGCAGGTTATTACAGGAAGTTTATAGATGGATTTTCCAAATTAGTGTTACCATTGACTAAGTTGACCATGAAGGGTCAGATGTTTGTTTGGGATGTTGAATGTGAGAAAGGATTTCAAGAGCTGAAGAGGAGGTTGACAAGTGCTCCGATCTTGATTTTGCCAAATCCGACTAAGTCTTTTGTTGTGTATTGTGACGCATCATTAATGGTATTAGGTGGTGTGTTGATGCAAGATAAGCAGGTGGTGGCTTATGCTTCGAGACAATTGAAAGTACATGAAAGGAATTATCCGACTCATGATTTGGAGTTGGCAGCTGTTGTGTTTGTTTTGAAGTTGTGGAGGCATTATTTATATGGTTCTCGGTTTGAGGTGTTCAGTGATCACAAAAGTCTGAGGTATCTCTTTGATCAGAAAGAGTTGAATATGAGGAAGAGGAGATGGTTAGAATTCTAAAGGATTATGATTTCGGTTTGGATTACCATCCTGGTAAGGCAAACGTTGTTGCGGATGCCTTGAGTAGGAAGTCCTTGCATATGTCAATGTTAATGGTCCGTGAGTTAGATTTGGTTGAGCAGTTCAGAAATTTAAGTTTGGTATGTGAAACTACTCCGAATAGTGTGAAATTGGGTATGTTGAAACTGACTAGTGGTATCCTGGAAGAAATTCGGAATGGACAGGAGTCCGATGTTGGGTTAGTTGATAAATTGACATTGATCAACCAAGGTCAAGGAGGCGAGTTCCGGATTGATGAGAATGGTGTTATGGGATTTGGTAATAGGGTGTGTGTTCCGGATGTTGCAGAGATTAGGAAGAGTATTTTGGAAGAAGGACATCGTAGTGGATTGAGTATCCATCCTGGTGCTACTAAAATGTACCATGATTTGAAGAAGTTGTTTTGGTGGTCGGGAATGAAAAAGGAAATTGTTGAGTTTGTGTATGCTTGTTTGGTTTGTCAGAAGTCGAAGATTAAACATCAGAAACCGTCAGGATTGATGGAACCGTTGTTTGTTCCAGAATGGAAATTGGATGGAATCTCTATGGATTTTGTGTCTGGTTTTCCAAGGACATCGAAGAATTGTGATTCTATCTGGGTTACTTTTGATCGGTTGACGAAATCTGCTCACTTTATTCCGATAAGAATGGATTATTCGATGGAAAGGTTGGCAGCATTGTATGTTGAGAAGATTGTGAGTTTGCACGGTATTCCTTCTAGTATTGTGTCGGATCGAGATCCGAGGTTTACATCTAAATTCTGGACGGGATTACAAGAAGCTTTGGGTACTAAGTTACGTTAGAGTTCCGCTTATCATCCACAGACAGATGGTCAGACGGAGAGAACGATTCAGTCGTTGGAAGATTTGTTAAGAGCTTGTGTGTTGGAGAAAGGTGGAGCTTGGGATAGTTATCTACCATTGATTGAGTTTACCTACAACAATAGTTTTCATTCGAGCATTGGTATAGCTCCGTTTGAGGCATTGTATGGTAGGAGGTGTCGGACACCGTTGTGTTGGTATGAATCTGGAGAGAGTGTTGTGATTGGACCGGAAATTGTCCAACAGACTTCGGAAAAGATTAAGATGATTCAGGAGAAGATGAGGACTTCTCAGAGTCGTCAGAAAAGTTATCACGATGAGAGGAGGAAAGATCTTGAGTTTAGCGAAGGAGAATATGTTTTTATTCGAGTTACTCCGATGACTGGTGTTGGTCGAGCTTTGAAGTCAAAGAAGTTGACTCCATGTTTTATTGGTCTGTTTCAGATTACCAAGAGAGTTGGGAAAGTTGCTTATTAGATTTCTTTGCCGCCGTCATTTTCAAATTTGCATGATGTTTTTCATGTATCCTAGTTGAGGAAGTACATTAATGAACCGTCTCATGAGATTCGGGTAGACGATATACAGGTACGAGAGAATTTGACTGTGGAAGCGGTACCTGCAAGAATTGAGGATCGGAAGTTGAAACAGTTGCGAGGCAAGGAGATCGCGTTGGTAAGAGTGGCTTGGGGAGTACCAGCAGATGGAAATGTCACTTGGGAGCTGGAGAGTCAGATGAAGGACTCGTATCCCGAACTGTTCGTCTAAGGTATGTTTTCGAGGACGAAAACTCTTTTAGTTGGGGAGAGTTGTGACACCCCAAATTAATTCAAGTGTTAAATAATTAGGAATTTAATTATTTAATTAATTAAAGGCTTTATTAATAATATTTTGGATTAAATGGATGAATTAATTATGGAATTAAAAAGGAAGACCGGGGGGTGTAAGGTTGAATTAGAGGTGTGTGAAGTAAAAAGCTCTACTAAATAATGACTAATTTATTTCTATTATTTGGCAAATAATAAAAGGAAATAAAGAGAAGAATAAAAAGGAAAAGAAAAAGAAGGTTATTTGGAAAAAACCATTGTACGTGAAATTGGAGAAGAGAAGAGAAGAGAGGAAAAAGCCAAACGCCGTGAATTCGAAGGATCATCGCGAGGCAAGGGGTTATTTCAATTATTTAATATGCCTTATAGATTTTGAGATCAATAGAATTGATTAAGCATGTTAGGAATCTCGATTTTGGAATTCTAGGTTTGTGGGATTATCCCTAATTGTGTCAGAGTATAGGAATTGGAACCATTAATGTGATGAATAAGTAATAGGAATGATTGAAACATGATTTATGATGTTGTATTGATGTGTATTGGTTGTATTTTGGTGTCCCAAATGTTATAATTCGTATGGGTATGAATTGGATGGGATTGGAATGAATAATGCTGTCAAAATAGCAGTTTTTGGCTCTGCCGGTCGTGGGAACCGGTTCCCAGTGGGGAGGAACCGGGTTCCACTGTGTGAACGTACAAAAACTTGCAAAATTGGTCGCAGGAACCGGTTCATGTATAGGTAGGAACTGGGTTCCAGTACATTTTCCAGAAACGTAACTTTTTGAAAAATATTAAACTTTGAAAATTCATAACTTTCAAACCGTAAGTCCGATTTGAGTGCCGTTTTCGGCAGTATTTCTTAAATTTAAAATGATATCTTATAAAATAAGAAAGATATTATTTTATGAAAATTATTTTAAAAAGAGTCGAATTCCCGATTTTTGTAAACTTTGGTATTTTGAGAATGATGTAGAATTGTTTGTAAATTGTTCTGATTTGGTGAATAAGAACTGATACTTATGTGTTGTATCTGCTATCCATTATGATTGAGATCATATTACGTTGATTTGATGTTGACTTTCCGATTATGCGGTTTGTTATTCTATGCATATTTGGTGTATATGCAATGGTGTATCCATGATAATTGATTGTATCAGGTCCTTGTGGATGAAGTGCATGTTTATGCTGGTTGATGTGTGTATGATAAATAATGATATCATGTTTCTTTTGGTTTTGGTTCAGTTATGATAAATTGATGTATTTCATAGACTGATTTGATGTTGCATGCTGGTGATGTGCATGCATATGCATTGTTTTGGTGAAGTTAATTCCCATTGTGTGGAATTTGACTTGTATTGCCGTTAACCGATACCCGGGTGATGATGGGTGGTTAGGCTGGATTCGTGTCCTGGTGTTTATGGACGAATCGATGGTTGCTGTATCCGATTGATGATGGATCAGCTGGATTCGTGTCCGGTGTTTATGGACGAATCGATGGTTGCTGTATCCGGTTGATGATGGATCAGTGTTGGGTGACTTGGTCACGTGATTGGTACCACATGCATTGAGTCTGCATTTGTGTTTGCATGGAATTGTAACATGTTAGGATGACTTCCAGTGTTACAATTCTTTGGTTGATTATTGATTGGTGCATAATGACTTGTATGATTGGATCTGCGTGTTGAATCTGAATTTATGCTAAAATGGGTGAAATAATATGCTTGTGATATAATGTTGATTGAGAAGCTTATAATGCATGTTAATTATGAGAAATCTCACCCTTACTTTAATGATTTCAGATTAAAGTTAGCAGCTCAGGAGTTGGTGAGGATGGCTCTAGAGCTATGTTACTTTAAGTCCGCGTGTTAGTGTCGGGCTCTGATAGGTTGTAACACTGGGGGAAACGTTTGAATGATGAGTTTTATTTTATACTCTATTGTTTAATTTATGTTGGGAATACTTATGAAGTGAAGTTATTCCGGTTTTGAGACATTTCCGCTGTGTAGAACATGATATTGATTTGAACATTTATCTTAATAATTCCTTCAGTAAAGCACGATAACTGTAGATTTGAGGTCTTTATATTTATCTTGGATTGTAACATCCCTGTTTTCCATGTTACTCTGATTTAATTAATATATTCGCGGGTTATTTAGAAGGGGTGTTACAATAGTGGTATCAGAGCAGGTCGGTCTATCGGCCAGGTTATTTATGTGTTTACTCCCTTTTGGTATGCGACATGTGTGTGAAACACTTTCGATACTTGATTGTTTCCTTTTCGTTGTCTGCAGAGGTACGTGTGAAATAAGTGGGGGAGAAGTTTCTTCTCTGAAGTTTTGTGCAAGGGGTGGTTCAGTATACCGCCGATTGTAAGATGTAAGTATTATCGAGCAGTTGATGCTTCAAGCATGGTTATGTTTAAGTAGCTTGAAGGGTGAGATTGAAGATGTTGTTGTGGTTTGGTAACGATGGTTGATGCCACCTCATGATTGCTGACTATCTATTGACAAATTGAGGAACTGATCACCCTTAATCTCTTGTTGATAGTAGTCAGGATCGCATTGGATGGGATGTACTTATTGTGCCAGCCTTACAGCGTGTGAAATTAGTTGAGTCGGCAAGAAGAGAAGCGTTATGGTTTGCATAACGAGAGATTTAGATCTCGGCGAGAGCAAGATAAAGGCATGTGACCTATGGGATGTAATTTTTTTTATGAAGTGTTCTGTGATGAAGTAAGTGGAACGGTGTGAGAGTGCAAGGTGAAGTCTTAATGGGTTTTGTTACTAGAACTAGTTCGAATTCAAGGATGCCTATAAGAGGTCTGCTTCTAGATTGAGAAAGTTGAAGATTCAACTTGAGAATTTGTTTGAGAAGAAGTTTATTCGTCCGAGTGTTTCGCCGTGGGGTGCTCCGGTGTTGTTGGTTAAGAAGAAAGAAGGTTCAATGAGATTATGTGTTGATTACAGACAGCTGAATAAAGTTACAATCAAGAATCGGTATCCTTTGCCGAGGATCGATGATTTGATGGATCAACTAGTTGGAGCTTGTGTATTTAGTAAGATTGATCTGAGATCTGGATATCATCAAATTCGTGTGAAGTCGAAAGATATTCAGAAAACTGCATTTAGAACGAGGTATGGACATTACGAGTATTCTGTTATGCCGTTTGGAGTTACTAATGCACCTGGTGTTTTCATGGAGTATATGAACGGGATATTTCATCCGTATCTTGATAAGTTTGTGGTGGTGTTCATTGATAATATTCTAATTTATTCGGAGAGCGATGAAGAGCATGCAGAACATCTCAGAGTTATGTTGGAATTGTTGAAAGGGAAGAAGCTTTATGCGAAGTTGTCCAAGTGTGAATTCTGGATAAGTGAAGTAAGTTTTCTTGGCCATGTAATTTCCAAGAATGGAATTGCTGTGGATCCTACGAAGGTAGAAGCAGTATCTCAGTGGGAAGCACCGAAGAATTCTTCTGAGATCCGTAGTTTTCTGGGTTTTGCAGGTTATTACAGGAAGTTTATAGAAGGATTTTCCAAATTAGCGTTATCGTTGACTAAGTTGACCATGAAGGGTCAGATGTTTGTTTGGGATGTTGAATGTCAGAAAGGATTTCAAGAGCTGAAGAGGAGGTTGACAAGTGCTCCGATCTTGATTTTTCCAAATCCGACTAAGTCTTTTGTTGTGTATTGTGACGCATCATTAATGGGATTAGGTGGTGTGTTGATTAAAGATAAGCAGGTGGTGGCTTATGCTTCGAGACAATTGAAAGTACATGAAAGGAATTATCCGACTCATGATTTGGAGTTGGCAGTTGTTTTGTTTGTTTTAAAGTTGTGGGGGCATTATTTATATGGTTCTCGGTTTGAGGTGTTCAGTGATCACAAAAGTCTGAGGTATCTCTTTGATCAGAAAGAGTTGAATATGAGGCAGAGGAGATGGTTAGAATTCTAAAGGATTATGATTTCGGTTAGGATTACCATCCTGGTAAGGCAAACGTTGTTGTGGATGCCTTGAGTAGGAAGTCCTTGCATATGTCGATATTAATGGTCTGTGAGTTAGATTTGGTTGAGCAGTTCAGAGATTTAAGTTTGGTATGTGAAACTACTCCGAATAGTGTGAAATTGGGTATGTTGAAACTGACTAGTGGTATCCTGGAAGAAATTCGGAATGGACAGAAGTCCGATGTTGGGTTAGTTGATAAATTGACATTGATCAACCAAGGTCAAGGAGGCGAGTTCCAGATTGATGAGAATGGTGTTATGGGATTTGGTAATAGGGTGTGTCTTCCGGATGTTGCAGAGATTAGGAAGAGTATTTTGGAAGAAGGACATCGTACTGGATTGAGTATCCATCCTGGTGCTACTAAAATGTACCATGATTTGAAGAAGTTGTTTTGGTGGTCGGGAATGAAAAAGGAAATTGTTGAGTTTGTGTATGCTTGTTTGCTTTGTCAGAAGTCGAAGATTGAACATCAGAAACCGTCAGGATTGATGGAACCGTTGTTTGTTCCGGAACGGAAATGGGATGGAATCTCTATGGATTTTGTGTCTGGTTTTCCAAGGACATCGAAGAATTGTGATTCTATCTGGGTTATTGTTGATCGGTTGATGAAATCTTCTCACTTTATTCAGATAAGAATGGATTATTCGATGGAAAGGTTGGCAGAATTGTATGTTGAGAAGATTGTGAGTTTGCACGGTATTCCTTCTAGTATTGTGTCGGATCGAGATCCGAGGTTTACATCTAAATTCTGGACGGGATTGCAAGAAGCTTTGGGTACTAAGTTACGTTAGAGTTTCGCTTATCATCCACAGACAGATGGTCAGACGGAGAGAACGATTCAGTCGTTGGAAGATTTGTTAAGAGCTTGTGTGTTGGAGAAAGGTGGAGCTTGGGATAGTTATCTACCATTGATTGAGTTTACCTACAACAATAGTGTTCATTCGAGCATTGGTATGGCTCTGTTTGAGGCATTGTATGGTAGGAGGTGTCGGACACCGTTGTGTTGGTATGAATTTGGAGAGAGTGGTGTGATTGGACCGGAAATTGTCCAACAGACTTCGGAAAAGATTAAGATGATTCAGGAGAAGATGAGGACTTCTCAGAGTCGTCAGAAAATTTATCACGATAAGAGGAGGAAAGATCTTGAGTTTAGCGAAGGAGAATATGTTTTTATGCGAGTTACTCCGATAACTGGTGTTGGTCGAGCTTTGAAGTCAAAGAAGTTGACTCCATGTTTTATTGGTCGGTTTCAGATTACCAAGAGAGTTGGGAAAGTTGCTTATCAGATTTCTTTGCCGCCGTCATTTGCAAATTTGCATGATGTTTTTCATGTATCCTAGTTGAGGAAGTACATTGTTGATCCGTCTCATGAGATTCGGGTAGACGATATACAGGTACGAGAGAATTTGACTGTGGAAGCGGTACCTGCAAGAATTGAGGATCGGAAGTTGAAACAGTTGCGAGGCAAGGAGATCGCGTTGGTAAGAGTGGCTTGGGGAGTACCAGCAGATGGAAATGTCACTTGGGAGCTGGAGAGTCAGATGAAGGACTCGTATCCCGAACTGTTCGTCTAAGGTATGTTTTCGAGGACGAAAACTCTTTTAGTTGGGGAGAGTTGTGACACCCCAAATTAATTCAAGTGTTAAATAATTAGGAATTTAATTATTTAATTAATTAAAGGCTTAATTAATAATATTTTGGATTAAATGGATGAATTAATTATGGAATTAAAAAGGAAGACCGGGGGGTGTAAGGTTGAATTAGAGGTGTCTGTGATCGGTGGATCTGGAACTGACTGTTTAACGCTGGTTCGCGAAATGTCGCGGAAGCAAGAGTCGCCACCGTCTTTTATTTTCTCCAAATGGAAAGGACAAAAGCACAGAAAAATTCCTTAAAGAGATTGCTCTCGGTTCGGGAGGTAGGTTATAGAAAGGGAAGGTGTTAGCACCCTTTCTATCCATGGTTATCCATGGGCTCTTAGATACTTGCTCAATGTGTTTTCAAATTGTTTGTTTGCTTTTCAATGTGGGTTTTAAAAAGATTCTTTGAAAAATTTCAGATCGACTCATACGTCAGAGGGTTTGAAAAGTTTGCTTTGAAAGCTTTTGAAAAGTGTCAGTGTGAAAAGTCTTTTGAGTTTGTTTTGAGATTAGAGCAAGTATCCTTGAGAACCTACCTACCCTAAGGAATTCGTCTGTGTAAATGTCCTTAAAAGTAGTGCCATCCCACCATTGAGAGGTAGGTAGCACCACCGTTGGAGGTGTTCGGGTCAATTCGATATTCGGGACATGGTGATCACCAGAGCAATGGGAAGACACCTTAGAAGCTACCCTCATGCCAGGTTCCCGGATCATGAGGACTTACTAAGACGTCCTCTACTCGACGATCACCTTTCGAAAGGCGACAGTGAGGCGTACCCTAGGGGTGGTGTGTGCGAATTGTGTGTCATGTTTCAGTTATTTGTCTTGTCATGTTTGTCGTGTTCTACGCTTGATTTTAATTTGACATTCATTCTTTCATGCTTGGTTAACAGTTATAAGTTGCGAGGAAATAAAGCTAGACTATTACAAATGGCGCGGGTCCACATCGCCAAAATTAAACCGGACCCGATTTAGCGGAAACATAAATAATGCGAAGAAATAAAGTGCGAAAAGTAAATTACATGGCTTTGGGGCAATTACATAATTATAATAAGCGATAATAAAATAAATGCGCAATTAAATGATTAATGACGGGCGTTGGACCCTTTTTTGCAAATAATTAAAATTAATAAGGATTTAAAAATTAAAATTAAATGAGAATGATATTTTTTGTGTTTTTTAGATTTAATGAAAAAAAGAAATTAATTGAGATTAAATTAAACGGCAAACCCTAATTCTAATATTTTTTATTTATTGTGAAAGAATTAAAATATGACCTAAATTAAACCTAATTCATTTATGTACAATTTAAATAGGAAAATAAATAAATAGATAATAATTATTATTGTGGAAGAAAGGAAATAAAAAAAGAATTAACAATTAAAACCTAAATTCTACATTTTTGGATTTTTTATTAAAAAAAGGAATTAAAAATAAAAACCTAATTACACTACATAATTTATATTCTAATTTATTTATGAAAATGAAATAAGTATTATATTTTTCTGTATTTTCTGATTTTTATAATGTTTTTATATTTTTGTAAAAAATAATTAATTAATGAAAGCAATACAAATAAATAATACAATAATTTAAATAATAAAAGAAAAGAAAAGTGAACCAGAGTGGGGTGTTGCCCCAGATTGAGAGGTGTAGGCCTGGGAATTGTGGCCCAATTGACTTTGCCATATGCTGACTTTTTGGATTGTGTGCAACGCATTGACTGGTGCTCAGCGTACTCCTTTGATCATGGCCCTTGATTTGCTCTCCAGGACACATGGCTGGTGGATTCTTGAGGATGCATAGCATGGATCGTTACTAGCGCTGCATAGAATTTTAGTTTGAAAAATAATATGGCAAATATGCAAGACCTGGGACTTGAACCCAGGTCTTTGGGGTTACAAACATAGCGCGTTACCACTGAACCACATGCATTTCAATTAATATATAATAAACAATAAAGAATATAATAATAACGCGTTAACTGTTTTGGAATTTCGCGCGAATTTCAAACTGTCCAATGGTTGATGGACACGTCTTCGTCTCCTTCCCCACCCTGTAAAACAAAACTCAAGGGGAACGGTTTTTTCAGCGTGGTTTAAAGAGGGATTCAAGAAAATAGCGAATAGAGATATATGAAACATAAATTCATCGCGAGTATGCATTCATCTTCGTCTTGGTGCGTTGAATCCAACCATGGTGTTCAGAAGTCCCAATTTTTCTTCTATACAAAACCCCTAATTCGAGCTCCTGAAAACCCTAACTTTTGGCAATGGCAAATTCGCGTATGTGACTCAAAAACACAATCAAACATATTGGTTAGCACAGAAACATCATGACAAACAATAATCCACAAAGAAAAATGCAAGAGGATGCTTAAATCGTGCTATGCAATTTCAATATTTTCTTGGTTCAGTTTGACTTAGAGATACCGATTCAAGGAGTTTTGGTGGTTGTTTTGGGTTGGTACGCGTTCAGGACACTCCAATGAAGCTATTGAGATCAAAGTTAGGGCTTGAATCGTCCTAGAAGCTGGATTTCAGTGTTTGAGTTTTTTGTGAATTTTTCAATATGCCAAGGCTTGAGTATGCGCAGCTTGCAGTCTTCTAGCCATTAGGTCTTGTTCTAATACTTGTAAGGAAGCAATTAGGTCAACAATTTCAACCAAAATCTCTTGCAATTATGATTTCATATATTTGATTTTGAAAAATCTTTCTTCATATCTTTTCATGTGCAACTTGGTTCAAATCTGATCAAATCTTATCAAAACTTGCCATAATCCATTAAGCACGAAATATTGACATGATAATGTGCATAAAAAGATTTTTTTAGGTTAAGGTTATATTTTTCATGAATTAAAATGATTTAAATGAATATAAATTAATATTAATTCAAATAAATAATTAAAAAATATGAGAATACTTCCCTTTGGGCCTAGTGGTCGTGCATAGGCTTGGCATGAAGAAATTTGGAAGAAAAATGGGCCCATTTGCATTTTTAGGCCTTTTGCATCAATGTTGACTTTTCAAAATTCCTAAAAATTTCCCAACTTCCACAAGGCATAACTTGGTCAATTTTTAAGCTTTTCACATGTTCTTGGACATTTTGGAAAGGTCTTTGAGTCCTTTAACCAATGCCTTTGGTCCCATGTCATTTTGATTTACCAATCTCAAGTTATGGCCTTTGACTTAAAGTCACTTTTTGTTGACTTTTGAAAATGACCTATAATGTTGAAATTGATAACTTTTTGTGAGAGCATTTCTTGGACTTGGAACATGAAGATGAATTGTAGGAAATGTCTTTCTCTTCAAAATGAGCTTTGGATGGAATTTTTCTGATAATCCATGTGAAAGTTATGCCCTGGTCAATTTCAGTTGACTTTTTCAGCTGTCCAAATATAGCAACTTTTGCATCTTTGATGATTTCTGAGCCAAATTTTGAGAATCATGATCAAGCATTGATCAAATGATGTTTGTGGCTTCAAAA
Organism: Vicia faba; assembly: GCA_948472305.1. Taxonomy (NCBI): domain Eukaryota; kingdom Viridiplantae; phylum Streptophyta; class Magnoliopsida; order Fabales; family Fabaceae; genus Vicia; species Vicia faba. Next base: position 1,485,383,729 of record OX451737.1, read on the forward strand.
TGATGTGTTGACCAAAAATTTGAACTTTTGACTGTCAAATGACCATTTTGCCCCTGCAGTTGACTGTAGTGCAATCTAGGGTTTTGACTGTGCAATTTTGAGCTGAATGCCTTGAAACTTGATATGAGGATGCTTGACCATCTTTGTAGGCATATGGGACTTGATTAGGCCTTTGAAAAGTTCATTTGCTTGACCAGAACTCAAACCCTAGTTTTGACTGTCTAGGAGACAGTTGAGCTGCACAACCCTTGGGGAATTTTGTGACCTTGACTTTGACAATTCTTGATGAATATGGGAGGGCAAATTTTGGGGTACAACAGTGTGTGAAGTAAAAAGCTCTACTAAATAATGACTAATTTATTTCTATTATTTGGCAAATGATAAAAGGAAATAAAGAGAAGAATAAAAAGGAAAAGAAAAAGAAGGTTATTTGGAAAAAACCATTGTACGTGAAATTGGAGAAGAGAAGAGAAGAGAGGAAAAAGTCAAACGCCGTGAATTCGAAGGATCATCGCGAGGCAAGGGGTGATTTCAATTATTTAATATGCCTTATAGATTTTGAGATCAATAGAATTGATTAAGCATGTTAGGAATCTCGATTTTGGAATTCTAGGTTTGTGGGATTATCCCTAATTGTGTCAGAGTATAGGAATTGGAACCATTAATGTGATGAATAAGTAATAGGAATGATGGAAACATGATTTATGATGTTGTATTGATGTGTATTGGTTGCATTTTGGTGTCCCAAATGTTATAATTCGTATGGGTATGAATTGGATGGGATTGGAATGAATAATGCTGTCAAAATAGCAGTTTTTGGCTCTGCCGGTCGTGGGAACTGGTTCCCAGTGGGGAGGAACCGGGTTCCACTGTGTGAATGTACAAAAACTTGCAAAATTGGTCGCAGGAACCGGTTCCTGTATAGGTAGGAACCGGGTTCCAGTACATTTTCCAGAAACGTAACTTTTTGAAAAATATTAAACTTTGAAAATTCATAACTTTCAAACCGTAAGTCCGATTTGGGTGCCGTTTTCGGAAGTATTTCTTAAATTTAAAATGATATCTTATAAAATAATAAAAATATTATTTTATGAAAATTATTTTAAAAAGAGTCGAATTCCCGATTTTTGTAAACTTTGGTATTTTGAGAATGATGTAGAATTGTTTGTAAATTGTTCTGATTTGGTGAATGAGAACTGATACTTATGTGTTGTACCTGCTATCCATTATGATTGAGATGTGATCAAGTGATATATTGGTTTTGGCATTATTTGGAATTATGTTGTGATCATATTCCGTTGATTTGATGTTGACTTTCCGATTATGCGGTTTGTTATTATGTGCATATTTGGTGTATATGCAATGGTGTATTCATGATAATTAATTGTATCAGGTCCTTGTGGATGAAGTGCATGTTTATTCTGTTTGATGTGTGTATGATAAATAATGATATCATGTTTCTTTTGGTTTTGGTTCAGTTATGATAAATTGATGTATTTCATAGACTGATTTGATGTTGCATGCTGGTGATGTGCATGCATATGCATTGTTTTGGTGAAGTTAATTCCCATTGTGTGGAATTTGACTTGTATTGTCGTTAACCGATACACGGGTGATGATGGGTGGTTAGGCTGGATTCGTGTCCTGGTGTTTATGGATGAATCGATGGTTGTTGTATCTGATTGATGATGGATCAGCTGGATTCGTGTCCGGTGTTTATGGACGAATTGATGGTTGCTGTATCCGGTTGATGATGGATCAGTGTTGGGTGACTTGGTCACGTGATTAGTACCACATGCATTGAGTCTGCATTTGTGTTTTCATGGAATTGTAACATGTTAGGATGACTTCCAGTGTTACAATTCTTTGGTTGATTATTGATTGGTGCATAATGACTTGTATGATTAGATCTGCGTGTTGAATCTGAATTTATGCTAAAATGGGTGAAATAATATGCTTGTGATATAATGTTGATTGAGAAGTTTATAATGCATGTTAATTATGAGAAATCTCACCCTTACTTTAATGATTTCAGATTAAAGTTAGCAGCTCAGGAGTTGGTGAGGATGGCTCTAGAGCTATGTTACTTTAAGTCTGCGTGTCAGTGTCGTGCTCTGATAGGTTGTAACACTGGGGGAAACGTTTGAATGATGAGTTTTATTTTATACTCTGTTGTTTAATTTATGTTGGGAATACTTATGAAGTGAAGTTATTCCGGTTTTGAGACATTTCCGCTGTGTAGAACATGATATTGATTTGAACATTTATCTTAATAATTCCTTCAGTAAAGCACGATAACTGTAGATTTGAGGTCTTTATATTTATCTTGGATTGTGACATCCCTATTTTCCATGTTACTCTGATTTAATTAATATATTCGCGGGTTATTTAGAAGGGGTGTTACAATAGTGGTATCAGAGCAGGTCAGTCTATCGGCCAGGTTATTTATGTGTTTACTCCCTTTTGGTATGCGACATGTGTGTGAAACACTTTCGGTACTTGATTGTTTCCTTTTCGTTGTCTGCAGAGGTACGTGTGAATTAAGTGGGGGAGAAGTTTCTTCTCTGAAGTTTTGTGCAAGGGGTGGTTCAGTATACCGCCGATTGTAAGATGTAAGTATTTCCGAGCAGTTGATGCTTCAAGCATGGTTATGTTTAAGTAGCTTGAAGGGTGAGATTGAAGATGTTGTTGTGGTTTGGTAACGATGGTTGATGCCACCTCATGATTGCTGACTATCTATTGACAAATTGAGGAACTGATCACCCTTAATCTCTTGTTGATAGTAGTTAGGATCGCATTGGATAGGATGTACTTATTGTGCCAGCCTTACAGCGTGTGAAATTAGTTGAGTTGGCAAGAAGAGAAGCGTTATGGTTTGCGTAACGAGAGATTTAGATCTCGGCGAGAGCAAGATAAAGGCATGTGACCTATGGGATGTAATTTTTTTTATGAAGTGTTCCGTGATGAAGTAAGTGGAACGGTGTGAGAGTGCAAGGTGAAGTCTTAATGGGTTTTGTTACTAGAACTAGTTCGAATTCGAGGATGCCTATAAGAGGTCTGCTTCTAGATTGAGAAAGTTGAAGAGTCAACTTGAGAATTTGTTTGAGAAGAAGTTTATTCGTCCGAGTGTTTCGCCGTGGGGTGCTCCGGTGTTGTTGGTTAAGAAGAAATAAGGTTCAATGAGATTATGTGTTGATTACAGACAGCCGAATAAAGTTACAATCAAGAATCGGTATCCTTTGTCGAGGATCAATGATTTGATGGATCAACTAGTTGGAGCTTGTGTATTTAGTAAGATTGATCTGAGATCTGGATATCATCAGATTCGTGTGAAGTCGGAAGATATTCAGAAAACTGCATTTAGAACGAGGTATGGACATTACGAGTATTCTGTTATGCCGTTTGGAGTTACTAATGCACCTGGTGTTTTCATGGAGTATATGAACAGGATATTTCATCCGTATCTTGATACGTTTGTGGTGGTGTTCATTGATTATATTCTAATTTATTCGAAGAGCGATGAAGAGCATGCAGAACATCTCAGAGTTATGTTGGAATTGTTGAAAGAGAAGAAGCTTTATGCGAAGTTGTCCAAGTGTGAATTCTGGTTAAGTGAAGTAAGTTTTCTTGGCCATGTAATTTCCAAGAATGGAATTGTTGTGGATCCTACGAAGGTAGAAGCAGTATCTCAATGGGAAGCACCGAAGAATGCTTCTGAGATCCGTAGTTTTCTGGGTCTTGCAGGTTATTACAGGAAGTTTATAGAAGGATTTTCCAAATTAGCATTACCGTTGACTAAGTTAACCATGAAGGGTCAGATGTTTGTTTGGGATGTTGAATGTGAGAAAGGATTTTAAGAGCTGAAGAGGAGGTTGACAAGTGCTCCGATCTTGATTTTGCCAAATCCGACTAAGTCTTTTGTTGTGTATTGTGACACATCATTAATGGGATTAGGTGGTGTGTTGATGCAAGAAAATGAGGTGGTGGCTTATGCTTCGAGACAATTGAAAGTACATGAAAGGAATTATCCGACTCATGATTTGGAGTTGGCAGCTGTTGTGTTTGTTTTGAAGTTGTGGAGGCATTATTTATATGGTTCTCGGTTTGAGGTGTTCAGTGATCACAAAAGTCTGAGGTATCTCTTTGATCAGAAAGAGTTGAATATGAGGCAGAGGAGATGGTTAGAATTCTAAAGGATTATGATTTTGGTTTGGATTACCATCCTCGTAAGGCAAACGTTGTTGTGGATGCCTTGAGTAGGAAGTCCTTGCATATGTCGATGTTAATGGTCCGTGAGTTAGATTTGGTTGAGCAGTTCAGAGATTTAAGTTTGGTATGTGAAACTACTCCGAATAGTGTGAAATTGGGTATGTTGAAACTGACTAGTGGTATCCTAGAAGAAATTTGGAATGGACAGAAGTCCGATGTTGGGTTAGTTGATAAATTGACATTGATCAACCAAGGTCAAGGAGGCGAGTTCCGGATTGATGAGAATGGTGTTATGGGATTTGGTAATAGGGTGTGTGTTCCGGATGTTGCAGAGATTAGGAAGAGTATTTTGGAAGAAGGACATCGTAGTGGATTGAGTATCCATCCTGGTGCTACTAAAATGTACCATGATTTGAAGAAGTTGTTTTGGTGGTCGGGAATGAAAAAGGAAATTGCTGAGTTTGTGTATGCTTGTTTGGTTTGTCAGAAGTCGAAGATTGAACATCAGAAACCGTCAGGATTGATGGAACCGTTGTTTGTGGAAATGGCATGGAATCTCTATGGATTTTGTGTCTGGTTTTCCAAGGACATCGAAGAATTGTGATTCTATCTGGGTTATTGTTGATCGGTTGACGAAATCTGCTCACTTTATTCCGATAAGAATGGATTATCCGATGGAAAGGTTGGCAGAATTGTATGTTGAGAAGATTGTGAGTTGGCACGGTATTCCTTCTAGTATTGTGTCGGATCGAGATCCGAGGTTTACATCTAAAATCTAGACGGGATTGCAAGAAGCTTTGGGTACTAAGTTACGTTAGAGTTCCGCTTATCATCCACAGACAGATTGTCAGACGGAGAGAACGATTCAGTCGTTGGAAGATTTGTTAAGAGCTTGTGTGTTGGAGAAAGGTGGAGCTTGGGATAGTTATCTACCATTGATTGAGTTTACCTACAACAATAGTTTTCATTCGAGCATTGGTATGGCTCCGTTTGAGGCATTGTATGGTAGGAGGTGTCGGACACCGTTGTGTTGGTATGAATCTGGAGAGAGTGTTGTGATTGGACCAGAAATTGTCCAACAGACTTCGGAAAAGATTAAGATGATTCAGGAGAAGATGAGGACTTCTCAAAGTCGTCAGAAAAGTTATCACGATAAGAGGAGGAAAGATCTTGAGTTTAGCGAAGGAGAACATGTTTTTATGCGAGTTACTCTGATGACTGGTGTTGGTCGGGCTTTGAAGTCAAAGAAGTTGACTCCATGTTTTATTGGTCCGTTTCAGATTACCAAGAGAGTTGGGAAAGTTGCTTATCAGATTGCTTTGCCGTCTTCATTTGCAAATTTGCATGATGTTTTTCATGTATCCTAGTTGAGGAAGTACATTGCTGATCCGTCTCATAAGATTCGGGTAGACGATATACAGGTACGAGAGAATTTGACTGTGGAAGCGGTACCTACAAGAATTGAGATCGGAAGTTGAAACAGTTGCGAGGCAAGGAGATCGCGTTGGTAAGAGTGGCTTGGGGAGGACCAGCAGATGGAAATGTCACTTGGGAGCTGGAGAGTCAGATGAAGGACTCGTATCCCGACCTTTTCGTCTAAGGTATGTTTTCGAGGACGAAAACTCTTTTAGTTGGGGAGAGTTGTGACACCCCAAATTAATTCAAGTGTTAAATAATTAGGAATTTAATTATTTAATTAATTAAAGGCTTAATTAATAATATTTTGGATTAAATGGATGAATTAATTATGGAATTAAAAAGGAAGACCGGGGGGTGTAAGGTTGAATTAGAGGTGTGTGAAGTAAAAAGCTCTACTAAATAATGACTAATTTATTTCTATTATTTGGCAAATAATAAAAGGAAATAAAGAGAAGAATAAAAAGGAAAAGTAAAAGAAGGTTATTTGGAAAAAAACATTGTACGTGAAATTGGAGAAGAGAAGAGAAGAGAGGAAAAAGCCAAACGCCGTGAATTCAAAGGATCATCGCGAGGCAAGGGGTGATTTCAATTATTTAATATGCCTTATAGATTTTGAGATCAATAGAATTGATTAAGCATGTTAGGAATCTCGATTTTGGAATTCTAGGTTTGTGGGATTATCCCTAATTGTGTCAGAGTATAGGAATTGGAACCATTAATGTGATGAATAAGTAATAGGAATGATGGAAACATGATTTATGATGTTGTATTGATGTGTATTGGTTGCATTTTGGTGTCCCAAATGTTATAATTCGTATGGGTATGAATTGGATGGGATTGGAATGAATAATGCTGTCAAAATAGCAGTTTTTGGCTCTGCCGGTCGTGGGAACCGGTTCCCAGTGGGGAGGAATCGGGTTCCACTGTGTGAACGTACAAAAACTTGCAAAATTGGTCGCAGGAACCGGTTCCTGTATAGGTAGGAACCGGGTTCCAGTACATTTTCCAGAAACGTAACTTTTTGAAAAATATTAAACTTTGAAAATTCATAACTTTCAAACCTTAAGTCCGATTTGAGTGCCGTTTTCGGCAGTATTTCTTAAATTTAAAATGCTATCTTATAAAATAAGAAAAATATTATTTTATTAAAATTATTTTAAAAAGAGTCGAATTCCCGATTTTTGTAAACTTTGGTATTTTGAGAATGATGTAGAATTGTTTGTAAATTGTTCTGATTTGGTGAATGAGAACTGATACTTATGTGTTGTGCCTGCTATCCATTATGATTGAGATGTGATCATGTGATATATTGGTTTTGGCATTATTTGGAATTATGTTGTGATCATATTCCGTTGATTTGATGTTGACTTTCCGATTATGCGGTTTGTTATTATGTGCATATTTGGTGTATATGCAATGGTGTATCCATGATAATTGATTGTATCAGGTCCTTGTGGATGAAGTGCATATTTATGCTATTTGATGTGTGTATGATAAATAATGATATCATGTTTCTTTTGGTTTTCGTTCAGTTATGATAAATTGATGTATTTCATAGACTGATTTGATGTTGCATGCTGGTGATGTGCATGCATATGCATTGTTTTGGTGAAGTTAATTCCCATTGTGTGGAATTTGACTTGTATTTCCGTTAACCGATACCCGGGTGATGATGGGTGGTTAGGCTGGATTCGTTTCCTGGTGTTTATGGACGAATCGGTGGTTGATGTATCTGATTGATAATGGATCAGCTGGATTCGTGTCCGGTGTTTATGGACGAATCGATGGTTGCTGTATCCGGTTGATGATGGATCAGTGTTGGGTGACTTGGTCACGTGATTGGTACCACATGCATTGAGTCTGCATTTGTGTTTGCATGGAATTGTAACATGTTAGGATGACTTCCAGTGTTACAATTCTTTGGTTGATTATTGATTGGTGCATAATGACTTGTATGATTGGATCTGCGTGTTGAATCTGAATTTATGCTAAAATGGGTGAAATAATATGCTTGTGATATAATGTTGATTGAGAAGCTTATAATGCATGTTAATTATGGGAAATCTCACCCTTACTTTAATGATTTCAGATTAAAGTTAGCAGCTCAGGAGTTGGTGAGGATGGCTCTAGAGCTATGTTACTTTAAGTCTGCGTGTCAGTGTCGTGCTCTGATAGGTTGTAACGCTGGGGGAAACGTTTGAATGATGAGTTTTACTTTATACTCTATTGTTTAATTTATGTTGGGAATACTTATGAAGTGAAGTTATTCCGGTTTTGAGACATTTCCGCTGTGTAGAACATGATATTGATTTGAACATTTATCTTAATAATTCCTTCAGTAAAGCACGATAACTGTAGATTTGAGGTCTTTATGTTTATCTTAGATTGTGACATCCCTGTTTTCCATGTTACTCTGATTTAATTAATATATTCGCGGGTTATTTAGAAGGGGTGTTACATATGCAATTCTGACAATCATCTAGACTCAACTCCATTCTCCAACAGCTCCGGGATTTATTTTCCCAGCAGAAACATCACATTTCGCTACGTCATAGTATGGACGAGTACTATAACCCCAACGGTATACTCCTTTGAGCACGAGTCAGTTCCTAGATCTTGATGTTTTCCTCCGTCATAGTATGGACAAGTTCTATAACCTCATCGGTATACTCCCGGTGGGCACGAGACAGTTCCTAGATCTTGATGAAGATGCTTCCCCCCAATTGAATTATGGACAGGTTCTTAAAACTCAGCTGAAGCATTCTCTCAATTGAAGTACAGGCAGATTCCTAAATCTCAACAAGGTTAGACTTCCCCAGTGGAATCTTCTACAATAACAGGTATGCAAGTTCTCGCTAAGGAATCTCTTATGCGATCGACACTCCTGCAGATGGCATCTATAAGCCCATCCTCCTACCAACAATCTCCAAATGGCATCTGTAAGCCCATTCCTGACATCACAATGCTGATACTACACCATGCGAGTGCAAATTTCTGGGCACTCTAGTGTTCAATTATCTTCCACCTTCGGATCACGAAAGGCTCGAAAGCCAATCTATATCCTCAGGTTTAAGAAAATTGAACAGGGGCAACTGTTGCACCCCAAAATTTGCCCTCTCATGTTTTCCAAAGTCTTCCCCTTCAATGGTTGATCACAAACCCTTGCCTAAGGAAAAAGAAAATTTTTAAGTGGTGCTTTGAGTACATTTCGATTGGCATTCTGAAAGACCTTTCGATTGGCATTCTGAAGGAGCATTTCGATTGGCACTCTGAAAGATCCTTCAATTGGTATTCTGAAGGAGCATTTCGATTGGCATGGACAAACACTTCGATTGGCATTCTGAAAGATCCTTCGATTGGTATTCTGAATGAACCTTTCGATTGGCATTCTGGACGAGCACTTCGATTGGTATTATGTCAAGTCCTTCGATTGGCATACCAAGGGATCCTTCGATTAGCATTGTGTCAAGGCAGCTTCGACAGGCATGTGAACCATGTCCTTCGATTAGCATGAACAACACCTTTCGATTGGCCTGTTAACAAAGCCATCTAGAGGGCACTCAAAACATGTCCAGGTACATTGAACATGAGAAAATGGCATGTTTCCCTTGAAAATATAGAAATAATTAAATGCTGATTGTGGATTTAATTCCTGAGTTAAAGGCCAGATTCTTGCCTTTTCTGTTCCTAAAGAGCTGATTCGACCAGAGTGTTTCTGTTCATCTCAAGACCATTCGAAGAAGCATTCAGAAGGCACATTCGAAAGATACATGGGAAGTCCATTCGAAGGAGGTCATCAAGAGTGAACTCAAATCAAAAGCGTCCAGGTTCATTCAAGAGACATGAATATTTCAAAAAAGGAAAACATTTAATGTGTCTGATTCTTGTCTCCTGGCTTTAATGGCATGTTTAATGGCTGTCTCTTACCATTAATGCACCCTCACACCCCTATAAATACAAGATTCGACATACATATTCAGGACACGAAAATATACAGAAAAAACACAAAAAACTATGCAGGAGAACACACGAAAAAACACACAACAGGAGAACAAAAAACCTGGGAGTTACGCTGCCAAAAGTCATCAACATTTTCAGAAGTGATCCAGGCCAAAGCAACCCTTCAACAAAAGATCACAACGCCCATAAGCCCCAAATCAAAAGTGCCTACATCCAGGAAGTGCCCAGATCGAAGGTGCCTACATCCAGGAAGCGCCCAAATCAAAAGTCCAATCTGCTGGTAAGAAAGGGTAAACTATCCAACCTCATATTTGCATAATACATCCATATTGGTTGTTACCTTCGATTTTCTATCCTAGACATGATCAAGAGGCCTGGGTTGAGCACCCAGGTCATATTCTCCGTTTGCTAACATTTGCTGCAGATTTAGCCTGAAGAGCCCAACAAGCGCAGGATCGAAGGGCCTGGAGTTCAATACCCAGGCCCTGTGTTTTATTTCGCTAACATACTTTTGCAGGCATAACATCCCAGATCGAAGGAGACACCTTCTCTGGATCGAACCCATTAGCATGCTGGATTGAAGGAGGCATCTCATTCCTGGATCGAAAGCCATGACCTCCATGATCAAAAGACAATCCTCTTCCCTGGATCGAAGGTTGTTCATGCCCACTTCCTGGCCCAATCGAAAGAGCCATGACCCTGTCTGGATCGAAGCTTACATTCCCTCCCTGGGTCGAAACTCCTTTTTCCCTGGATCGAAGGATTCCCCTTGTATTTTATTTTTGTTTTCATTGACATCTTTTTATCTTTTTAATTAACATTAAAATAAGAAAACCACAAAAACATTAGGCTAGTTTTTTTCTATTAAATTAACTTTGTCAATTAACCTTTTAATTATCTTAACATTTTCTCAAAAAACTAAAATTAAGTATATTTAGATCATTGTCTCAAAATAAAATAAAACAACAAAAAGATTTTATTCTTAGGATTTTTTTTTAGAGTTTATTTTCAGATTCGCGCGCGTTTATTTTATTATAATTGCCTACTGGTTTGTAATAACTTAGCTAAGACCTTTTACACTTTACTTCTCTTATTTCCCCAATTTTTGGACATGTAAATAATCCCCCTCCCCGAAGCCTTGTAATAGCGTAGGATTTACAATTCCCGCACTTTAAATTCCTGTACATATATTAACTCTTTAGATGTATGCTAACTAGGCTATGCATGACAAGATTAAACTCCTAACTTAACATCAACAGTAGCTCACCATGACATGCAAAGATAATATATTTGAAAATTGACACACTTGCACATGCAACTCCTAGGGTACACCTCACTTGGTTGCCTCGAGCATGGTCATTAAGTATAGGATGTTTTAGAGGTCGTCCTTTTGTCCCAAGATCATAAGTTGCCTCGAAATGGTTGCCTCGATAAAAATGATCTAAGACATTAGGATTACCATTAAAGCATCCTAACGTTGCTTTAGTGACCACACGTCCCTTAAACCGAATTGACCCAAAAACTCCAACGATGGTGCTACCTACTCCTCATTAGTGGGATAGTATTGTCTAAAGGACATTTGCACAGTTTAATTCCTTTTTGAGTAGGTAGAGGTTCTTAAGTACTTGCTCCTTTTAAAAATAAAACAAAACTTTTCGCACTTACACTTTTCGAACAAAGATTTCAAAAACACTTCATTACACTCTTGAGGACAGAAGCAAGAGTTAAATCGAAGTTTCAAACAAAAACTCTTTTCAAAACCCACAAACACAAAGAAAAGCAAACTGTTGAAGACGTAGTGAGAAAGTACCTAAGAGCCCGTGGATAACCACGGATAGAAAGGGTGCTAACACTTTCCCTTTCTATAATCTACCTCCCGAACCCGAGAAACAATCTCGAAAAGGAATTTTTCTGTGCTTTTGTCCTTTCCTTGTTGGATAAAATAAAAGACGGTGGCGACTCTTGCTTACCGCGATACTTTGCAAAAACAAATGCAAAACACAAACCAGCATTCTAAAACAGTCAGTTCTCATTCCCACGGCGAAGAGGAATACATGATAACCCATCTTAATTCTTTCCGCTACTGTTGAAGTGACGGCTCCAGTATGATGAATCCAGGGTCTCCCCAACAAGCAAGAATAGGAGGGACGGATGTCCATGACATAGAATATGGAGTTGAAGGTTTCAATTCCCACTTTAATCGGGATGTCCACCTCCCCGTGGACCATCCTTTTAGAACCATCAAAGGCTCTAACAATGATGTTGCTGGGCTTCAAAGTTAGACCTTCACAGTCTAGCCTATCTAATGCCTTCTTTGGTAAGACGTTCAGCGATGAACCAATGTCTACCAGGACGTGTGCTAGAGTAATCCCTCTGTATTCCACCGAGACATGCAAAGCATCATTATGTTTTCTCCCTTTTGATGTTAAATCGGCATCAGAGAACCCTAGATCGTTGTCAGTTGTTAGGCTAGCTACACATTCCTGGAACTGATCCGCGGAGGTTTCCTGTGGCACGTGGGCCGTCTTCAAGAATCTGATCAAAGCTTTGGCGTGAGCCTCTGAGCAAAGTAGCAAAGCCAGCATAGAGATCTTTGAGGGGGTTTGCCCCAGTTTCTCCACAACATTATAATCGCTTTTCTTGATTATTTTCAAAATCTCTTCCATTTCTTTTTAAGAGGTTTCAGGGATGATCAACGGTTGAGCCCTCGTCCTGGAAGGCTCTTCCTGGATCCCTTTCCCTCTATCATTAACAGCAGCATAGGGGACAACCATAGGAGTTACAACTTCTTCAATGACTGGAGTTCTTGCAGATATGTTGACTAGTGTAGGAGTAACCTTAGGAGCAGCTGAGGGTCCAAAGATTGCCTTTAGAGGCGCAATCTCCGGAGAGAAAATTCTTCCACTGCGGGTGATTTTACTCGTTCCAGCAATGTTTCCAATGTCGGAAGTCTCTTCATCAGAACTCTCTTCAGTTGATTCAATTTGTTTAACACCGTGGTAAAAGATATCTCCCCCATAGTTCCACGGTATTGATTTGTTGGACTTGTACGGGATAGGCCCCAGCATAGTTATCTTCAAAGGTGCAATATTTGGATTGGATGTAATCTTAACAGGTCTTTGGAGACCTTGGAAAGATTGGCAGATATGGTAATTATTCAAACATCATTGACAGGAGTCAGAGTAACAGGAGTCTTTTCAAAAAGGATTTCTTGGTTATCCATTAGGCGCTGGATGCCTAACTTCAACAATGGACAGTCGGTTGGTAAGGATGAACAAAGGTAGCAATCTTCTTCACAACCTGGGAAAATCCCAGCCTTCAGCAAATTCAACTTGATTATCGGTAGCGGAGTCATCAAATCATCAACAGCAGCAACAAAAAGATCTTCTTCAACAACATGGGCATGGTGGCCATGCTTTGGCATTGGAGCAGAGATCACATTAGGCTTTTCAGGGGCGTCGAATTCAACTTCTTTAGCATCTATTAAATCCTGGATCTTATTCCTGAGGGCCCAACAATTGTTGGTGTCGTGCCCCAGGCTGTCTGAATGATAAGCACAATTGGCATTTGCATGGTAGAAAGGAGAAGTTGTATTAGGATTTTGCGGGGCCTCTCTCAAACTGGTAAGGTTTAACTTCAGGAGATGGGGGAGAACTTGAGCAGGTGTCATGTTGATCCGGGTGAATTTCCGTGCAGGCCCTTCCACTCTTGCTTGGTTGGTTCTGGGTTGATTGTTTCTAGGCTGATCAGTCGCAAACTTCTGAATCATTACGGCCCCCACCGCTGGCCGGCGCTCAACTCTTCCTTGACTTCTTTGGGAGTAGACAGTTGAGACTTCTTTCTTTGCTGGAAAAGTCTTTTTGATGGCAGCGGAAGCAGATGCATCCTTTTGAATTTTTCCGCTCTTGATTCAGGCTTCAATTCTCTCACCAGTCAGAATTAACTCGGTGAACCCCGCAGATGAACTTCCAATCAGGTGATTGAAAAAGGGGCCTGACAATGTACCCAAGAACATATCTACCAGCTCCCTTTTAGATAGAGGTGGTTGTACTCGTCCCGCCAAGTCTCTCCATTTCTGGGCATACTCTTTGAAGCCTTCATTTGAGACCATGCCCATACTCTGTAATAGAGTACGGGTTGGCGCTAAATCCGCATTATATTGATATTGTCTGTAGAAGGCAGCCGCAAAATCCTCCCAATTATGCACATCAGACCTCTCTAGCTGGTAAAACCAATCTTACTACGTCCCTGAAAGACTGTCTTGGAAGAAATGGACCCACAGATCCTTGTCAGAAGAATGCGGTTGGATTTTTTTGACGTAAGATCGCAGATGCATCTTTGGACAAGACAAACCATCGTACTTAGCAAATATAGGCACCTTAAACTTAGGGGGAATCACAATTCCAGATACCACCCCTAGATCTTCAAAGTCCATCCCAGGCACTCTCTGTACCTCCATAAATGTCAGACGCTCTTCCAGATTCTTGTACTTGTCATCTTCAAGAGGGTATAGCTGCTCAGAATAGTCTTCATCCTCCTCTTCTTCTTCTTCTTCCTCAGACTCAGTTGGCATTGCAGCTCCCTTTCCTTTTCCTACCCCTTCATCAGATGTTGAGGGGAAATCCAGGACCCTTCTAGCTTGACCTTCAAATCTTCTACCCAAAGTAGCCACACCAACTCTTTTCTTTTTCTTTTTCTCCTTTTCCTTTTCTAGCAAGTTTTTGAGATCCTCCTGACCCTTAGCCAAGGTCATGAGTAACTGCTGGAACTGTGAATTCTGCGCTTGTAAGTCTTTAATCGTCTTCTCAATATCCATCTGGCTGAAATAAACAACAGAGAGATAAGGAAACTTGGTGTGATGACCTGTTTATGCATATTGTTGTACCCCAAAATTTGCCCTCCCTTTTTCACAAGAAATCACAGCTTCGGGTTTTCCCTGATTTTTCAGTTTGGCTCAGGGTTTGATCAAGCAGATGTTTCTTTGGCAGTAAATCCAAAATTAGGGTTTGCACACGCATTCTCAAAAGGAATTAAGTCCATAGTTCTTTTCAATCGACTGTTACATTGTTTTGACGCTTGCTCAATATTGTTGTTTGTTTCTCAAAGTCTAAACATATGGGCTAAGAGCTGAGGCTTCTGATTGAAAGTTTGAAGCTTCAGTTTGATCAGTAAAGAAGAAGGTGTATGTACGTTGTTCGTTTAACTGTGCAAAACGTATGATTAATTGGAATGCCGAGCGCATTGCTGGTTAATGCGAAGTTGTGAGACTATAACGTTTATTAATTATTTGTTTTATCGGAGCTAAAATTATTGGGGTTATTTCCAGTTATTTTAATTCAAGAAACTTAAATAATTAAATAGACAGTGAAATAAAGAATTGTCTGACAAAAGGACTTTTATTTATTTTTAATTATTGGTACAAGTGTTATTTGAATACAGTAAATTTATTTACAGTATTTATAATAATGTTTATTATAAATGATTAGAAATAAAATAAAACTATCCTAAGTCTCTTGAAGTCTTCATCTTCTACCGCTGCTTCCTTTGCCCGACTGGTATTTACCTGCAAAGACAGAAAAGGAATCAGTACAGATGAATTAAAAAAAGGGCATTCTCAGACAGATAAATAAAAGTTCATCATTAAAGGTTGTTGGCCGAAATCAGTTTATTTTGGGTTTTCATCATATTTTGCTCGTCCTCTTTGCAAATCGCAAGAAGATTTCTCTTCTTGGTTCACAAAGAGGAAAAGTAAAATTAAATGTTTACAAGCATATGAATCAATTAAGCAAAATTCACAAAGCTGCATAAGTCCAAACAAATTGCATTGTCAAACTGAAAATGCCAAACCAAGTCACAAGTGACAAACTAAGCAAACTAAATCACAAGTTCAAAACTGTCCAAAGAAGCTGTCAAAACTGTCCAAATAAGCTGTCAAAACTGTCCAAAGAAGCTACCAAACTGTCAAGAAGATATCAAAAGATATCAAAAGCTATCAAACTGTCATCAAAGAAAAGAAGAAAGTACAAAATGCAGAGGAAATCTAAAGTTGCAAGCAAGCATTTCTTTTTCATCATTTTCTAGCCACAACCTTTTCAGAAAAAAGTACAGTTAAAGCAATAAAATATACTTTTCTGGAGAGAGAGAAAGAGAGGGAAGCAGGCTTACAGTTTTTTAGGCAGGCTTAGAGATAGATAAATATAACAAAGAGTTTCAGTTTAGAAGAGGGGGAGAACACAAAGAAAAAAAAGAGGCCACAAACTGTAAACACATAACACAGCCTGCTAGTTACCAAACCTCCAAGCTGCCTTCAAGCAAAAACCTACAAAAACTGTTACAGAAGCATGCCAACAAGCCTGTAACCTCCAAGCCTGCTTTCAAGCAAGCAAACCAAGCTTGCCTGCATAAACTACCAGCCTGTATCAGTAACATTCTTCAAGCCATATCAACCTGCATCATAAACACAAGCAAAAACCAGTCTCACCCCAACCTGCATATCAACCTGCCTGCCTCAAGCCTGTTTCAAACTTGTGAACAACAAAAGCACAAGCCTGCATAAAACACAAGCCTTGCAAACCTGCTTGCCTGCATAAAGCCTGTAACCAAACGAGCAAGCCTTACAGCCTGCTTCAAGCCAGCCTAAAAACCTGTCAAGCTGCTCAAGCCTGCTTCAAGCCAAAGTCCAACAAACCTGTCAAAGCCTTACACATACAGAAACCCAAGCCACAATAGCCAAAAGACTTTCTCAGAATAAGGCAACATCATCAACGTCATCAAGCAACAGAACAACAATAAGCAAACAACTCTCAGAAATCATCATCATTGAGAATCAACATCCAAAGAGAGGAAGAACTCAGAAGCAACTATTACAAGCGTTTTCAGAACATTTTCATCACTAAACGAAGGCTAAAGACACAAATACCAGAAACGCTTTTGTCATCGCGTTCCCTCCGCCTTGGCCACTTGAGAAGCGCCGCCGTCCACTCCTCCGTCTCCTCTCCAAAGCTAAACCCAAAGGTATTTTCCCCTCTTCCTTTTTACACCTCATACAAATGTAACACAGAAGATCAAAACGTGTCAAAGATAAAACATGCAAGAGAAAATCTGAAAACCCTAAAAGCGTTGGAATGAAAATTGTTACCTTGCAGTCACCGCCTGAGCAACCATGAGGAGGAGGAGGTGGAGGCATCGCGTCTGGTGGCCTAAGGCATAGAGAGCATCAGTGGCTCTTTTGAGAAAGGATGAAGAGGCGATGAAGAAGATGAGAAGCGGTGCCGTTCGTCAAGCTGAACAAACCCAATTCTGAAACAAATAAACTTGAACCCTAACAAAATCCTTGTCAAACCATTGGGCCTGCCCTTGCACAAAAACCCTAAGCCCATTTAATTTTCTTAACTCTTTTTATACAAATCAACACTTTTTTTTTATTATTACCATCACCTTATTTTCTTTTTTTATATAACCTAATTCCTTTTGGTAAATAAAAATAATATATTAATTTTTCATATTAAGTTTTTATTAACAATATTTTTTTTATTACACTTAAAATATGTAAATATTAGATTTTATTAAGTTAATTAATTTTAAAACTTTTGTTTAATTAATCTTATACAAGTTTCTAAAAAACATTAACTAAAATACATAAATAATAGTTTTCTCTAACTTAAGCAATTTTCTTTTCTTTTCATTAAAACTTTTGTTTATATATAATTAACAAAAATACAAAAATAATAATAATACTTAATAATACATTAGGTTAATATTTTGATCATTTGTAAATAATCATATGCATGTCACAATACTTTTGTTTCTCTTTATTCTTATACTTTGCTATATTTTTACATTGAGAATGTGACGATTCGATTTGGTTGTAAATAATATTTGGACACTACTATCCTGATAAGACTCATCCCCATTTGTAAACATTTGTACCCCCATCCCCGGATACTTATTTGTAATAGCTTAGACTTTAAATTCCCGCAATTTATCGCTTTCTATATACTGTATAGTAATTAGGGTTTGTATGCGAAGATTCAAAATCAACCGCTAGATAACCTAACACAAGATAAATGCATGAAAATCAACATACAATTCACACTTGCACCTCTAGGGTAACCTCGCTTGTTGCCTCGGAAAAATGCAATCATGTCCCTCGAGTACGAGACACTCTAGCAAATGTCCCTTCGATAAACAAAGATCGTAGTCCCTCGATGACCCTCGACGTTGCCTTCGATAAAACAATCTCGTTCCTTACAAAATTGCTAGAGCGTCTCACAAGTTGCCTTCAATGATTGTATACGATGACCCACGCGCCTGTCCCGTTAAACATCCTAACGCAAGGTTGTTCACCAAATACAATGGTGAAACAACACTATTAAAAAGGGTTAAAAACATGAGAAAAACCTTTGCGTAAAATAGGGTAGACAACTCTTAGTTACTTGATCAAAAAACTTGCAAAACATCCTTGCCATTTTTCAAAACACACATCACAACACAACTTCAAAACAAACTTTCAAAAAAATTGAAACATCTTTTCAAAAAGACAAACACCTTTGTAAAACATTCAAAACGAATTGTTACAAAGGTTGCCTAGACAAGGCATCTTTTTTCAAAACAGTTTCAAAAACCACACACACAAAGCACCATTTCAAATAATTGAAAAGCAAAGGCAAGTGATCTAAAACAAGAAACTAAGAGCCCATGGATAACCATGGATGAAAAGGGTTCTAGCACCTTCCCTTTTCATAATCTACCCCCCGAACCCACGAAAACATCTCAAAGGTCTTTCCTGTGCTTTTTGACCTTTCCTTAGTATAAATAAAAATTCGGTGGCGACTCTTGCTAAACCGAACAAATGCGAAAACAAACGCAAACCTCAAGTCAGTTCTCCCACCGTATCACCAGAACTGGCGACTCTGCTGGGGAATGCTTCTAAAAGTGGGGTTACCTTAGGGTTTTAGATCACCTTTACATGCTTACTTTGATTGCTTTGTTTGCTTTACTTTTTTGGGTTCCTTGTTTGGGTTTGCTGTAAATCCTACACCCGGATTTGGGGGCACCTTCTTAGGTAAATAGCAATAAACTGTGAGGGAACTGTGCGGGGTATACCGACATGGTTGAAGCAGTAGCTATGTTAGTGTGACATATTTGTGAGTACCGGTAGCCCTTGAGTAGTCAAGGAGAATACGGGGCCGCTGAGTGATGTCATGAAGCACTAACGAACTCTTAGAACCTTACTTGACCTTCTTGGCCTATTTAGGGGTAGTGAGATGACCGACTTTGGTGCAGTCCGAAGTTGGTAGATACTCGATACTACACTATTGAGGATTGTTTTATTGGAATATTTTGGTTGCCAGTTAAGTGGCTAAACCAAAACAATGAACACAGAAAATAATCCAATGATATTGAGCTCCTTAGAACCCGGTTTCTATTTTAGGACAGGATGAGCCAACTAACTTCAAGAGGGTACTTACCTACAAGCCCCATGCAAGCCTAAACCTAAGGACTTGTTTGCTCTGTGTGAATATGATTACCTGTATATACATTTGCTTACTTTTGCATACATATACATAACATCATAACATCATACCATAGCATTTTCAATAACCATTTCAAGGATCTCGAGGGTCTTTTGATGCAGGGTCACGTTGAACCAGACATCTACCAAAGGGCAAGAGGTTTCTCCTCTAAACAAACGCCATCAAAGATCAAGTGCAACAACTTGAATTAGGGGCTATGACCCACTTGACATGGTGAGCTTGATTCTCGTGGAAAGACATCCACTGATACAAAGTTCTCCAATCAAAGATGTTGATTAAAGTTCAATCTCTAACATTTTTTTGTGTTTACCTCGCGAGATTCTTGAAAACATGCATCCACATATCATGCATTGTATCATAACAGTTTTCCCTTTTCAGGTTTCCTTATTCTCCTACTGTTTATTTCAATAGAGATGGCTCTAGAGAGGACTGTTAAAGATATCCAGGATCAAAATGCCCAACTTCAAGAAATGTTCTTGAACCTGTCCCAGGGGCAAGAAGAAGTGAAAGCTCTCCTCACAAGGGGCATGGTCTTGGGGAATTCAGGCAGTGTCAAGAATGATCAGTTGGAAGAACTACAGTTTGAGCTGACCGCAATGAGGATCCAGATGATGGGACAACTGGTGGGCCAGATGGCTCTCATCTAGGACTTGGCTCAAAGACAAGAGGAGCTCAGGGTTCTCGTCAACAAACTACTTCGGGACAACCAAGTGGGGCAAACAACTAAGGTTGAAGAGCACGTCATCATTCAACCCCCTTTGAGACAAGAAGACAAGGGAAAAGCTCCTCACCTTGCTTCAGGGTCACAAGCCCATCGACAACCTCGTCAGCATCAACGAGGTAATCAGCGTAAGCAAAATACGTCTGGAAGACAGTTCACTGAGACCGACATACCGTCATCTCTAATACTGGAACGCTTGTTGGAGGTCAATCTGACTGCTTTAAGGGATCCTATTCAGAAGCCCAATACCTCTGCTCCTAGCTATCACCCTGATGCATTTTGTGTATACCACTCCTATAGTCCTGGACATGACACCGATGACTGCTGGGCCTTGAAAAACAAAATTCAGAATCTGATTGACAATGGAGTGTTGAAATTCATGCCGGATTGCGAGATGAAAATTTCCCGCTAAGGGTTTCTCCACCTGAAATGACAAAGCTCGAACTGAGAAGACTTTTGTTCCATTTGAATTTTCAAGTTGTAATTGCTTTTGTTATTCAAACAATTATCTGTTGATGTCAAACTCTGTTTCATTAATGCATTGCATATGTTTGTCTTGAATTCATCCATTCGTTTTCACTATTCTTATGCTTTCTTTATAATATTTGACTCTTGATAAAATGCTACAAGCCTTTAGAGGGAGGATGACGAAATAATACCATAATCTCATACAGTATGCTTTTGAACAGACCTTGTTGACGATGTACAGGCATTTCTTTCAAATCCTAAACACTGGAGTTATAAGGAAGATAATCCCTATTCAACCCCTTCGAGCCAAAGAAGTAGGGGTTTTCTGTTTTAAACACAAATTGAAACCTTTGATTTAAACCTGGGGCAGGGTAGTCTCTCAGTTAATCAAAAGAAAAGATGTGCATTAAAGTCGCAAACTCTCAGTTCGTAATACAACGAATAACATCAAAAACATTCCTTTGGAACCAAAAGACAGTGATGGTTCCTTATCTCATAGGCAGTCATTATCTCTCAAAAGAGAAAAGCCCACTAAGCCAAAACCTATAAAGGGGGCTTAAGAAAGCTAGGGCATCCCGTTGACTGTAACCTCGAAAATAGGAACAGTCAGGCAAAAGTTAGGGATAACAAATCAAAAGAACAAGGTCATTACAAATCCTTCATAACATGAAAAATGTTGCAAAAAAGGAGATGATGACTGCCTTCCAAGATCCAACTTGTGTGAACCATCACCAAAGCGTCGTTCCAAACTCGAATAGAGTTCGACGCACACTTAACTGAGTTTAGGATTGAAGAACATCACGAAGAGCGGGTGGGTACAAATATACTTTGAGCCTTTATCCTTTGTTTCTTAAACCGTGAACCAAGCCACGTTACAACCCTTCAAAAGTCCTAATTGAAGCATGGGTTAGTTTGAAAGCATACTGTTAGAAAAGGTATCCTGACTCCTGTAAGGCTTTTCCCTAAATGTTGTGTTGAATTTGTCTTATAAAAAGTTTTCTGCTAAAAAACGCATTTTTCAAAACTTCGAGACAAGCATAAACTTTGCATTATTTGAATATCGTTGTTTGCACATGGTTATTTGTTTGACAATGAAGAAATTCATACAGTGAATGTTCGGAGGAACGAAAACTCTCTCAATGAGTAAAAATCACTTCAAGTGGGATGACACTTCCGTTACAAAAATCTCATATCAACAAAAGGGGATTTTATTTTGTATTGTCCATTTAACCTGGGGTAGTCCAGTCAAGATTTCAACAAATCTTTCAAAGTTCAGTTAACCTGGGGCAGTCCAGTCAAGATTTCGACAAATCCTTCAATTACCGATTAACCTGGGGCAAGTCTCTGTCACCATCACTTGGGGCATTTAAACGTCAATCTCAGCAAAGGGTTACGTGCAGTCCAAGTGTCCTGGCAATATCACAAGCATCTAATACTAGGCGCAGTGATGAAACCTCTCCAAAATATTTCTGAAAAGAAATTCAAGTGTCCTCGAGAAGTTCATCACCTCTCTAACAAAGAAGCAGTCATGGGTTTATTTCCCCAACATTTGTCAAGGATTTATTCTCCAAAGCAAAATTACATTTCAAGTTGAAAGGTCGTTCAAAATTTCCTTCATCATCCTGCTGAGGTTATAGTCGTCCAAGATTCCTTCATCACCTTTTGGAGTAGTAATCGTCAAAGATTCCTTCATCACCTTTTGGAGTAGTAATCGTCAAAGATTCCTTCATCACCTTTTGGAGTAGTAATCGTCAAAGATTCCTTCATCACCTTTTGGAGTAGTAATCGTCAAAGATTCCTTCATCACCTTTTGGAGTAGTAATCGTCAAAGATTCCATCATCACCTTTTGGAGTAGTAATCGTCAAAGATTCCTTCATCACCTTTTGGAGTAGTAATCGTCAAAGATTCCTTCATCACCTTTTGGAGTAGTAATCGTCAAAGATTCCTTCATCACCTTTTGGAGTAGTAATCGTCAAAGATTCCTTCATCACCTTTTGGAGTAGTAATCGTCAAAGATTCCTTCATCACCTTTTGGAGTAGTAATCGTCAAAGATTCCTTCATCACCTTTTGAAGTAGTAATCGTCAAAGATTCCTTCATCACCTTTTGGAGTAGTAATCGTCAAAGATTCCTTCATCACCTTTTGGAGTAGTAATCGTCAAAGATTCCTTCATCACCTTTTGGAGTAGTAATCGTCAAAGATTCCTTCATCACCTTTTGGAGTAGTAATCGTCAAAGATTCCTTCATCACCTTTTGAAGTAGTAATCGTCAAAGGTTCCTTCATCACCTTTTGGAGTAGTAATCGGCAAAGGTTCCTTCATCACCTTTTGGAGTAGCGTCGTCAAAATTTCCTTCGTCACCTATTGAAATTACAGCCACCAACAGAATAACGGACAACTGAGGCTCCTAAAAAACTGTCCTCATCCTTGAAACCTCAGAAGATTGGTATACTCCCAATTTCTGACCCTTAACAGAATGAAGGCTCTCATCGTTGAAACCTCAGAAGATTGGTATACTCCCAATTTTTGACCCTTAACAGAATGAAGACTCTCATCCTTGAAACCTCAGAAGATTGGTATACTCCCAATTTCTGACCCTTAACAGAATGAAGACTCTCATCCTTGAAACCTCAGAGGATCAGTATACACCCAACCTCCTGATATCCCCAACAGAGTGAAGATTCTCATTCTTAAAGTGACATACAACCTAAACCTGAACTTCTTCCAGACAGGAATAAGCTTTTCCTAGAGTCCCGAGTTTTACTCTCTGATAGGATAGCTACCTTTCAACGGTATGGATATTCCTCACAGAATTCAAATTCCCCAAGCAGAATGAAGACTCTCATTCTCAGTTCCTCACAGAGTATTCAGATATTCGCCAGTGAATATCTCCTCAAAATAGGAATCCCCAGTAGATTGGCATACAACCCAAGCTCCTGATTCCCCAACAGTGGTTTCAGGACTTCTCATTTTCAACGATCAAAGGATTTTCAATCCCCAGCGGCAGTCAAGGATTTATTTTCCCCGACAGCAGTCAAAGAATCCATTATCTCCAGCTATCTAGGATTCATCTATCCTCAACAAGACAGCTCATCAGCTTACATGCGCATTCATTACATTCGTATATCATAAACATTGATATAACATATATATTGCATCATACATTTCATGCAACATAATTTTGTGTTTAGCTAACATTTTGTCCTTTTCAGGATAAGAATAAAAGGTTATCATTAACAATTATCCAGTTACAGTTTCAGATACACTCCAGACACGAAAGTCGTTCTGCTACTCATACAGATCTCAAATTCAAATGCAGTTTTACACGGACTCATCGTTAGGCAACCCTACACCGGTTCCTTCTCAATTCCAGACTCAACTTTTGAAAATAGTTTACGGACGCTTCCCAACATGGATGTCAATCTATTTCTTATTCAACTTCAAGACTTCTGAAAACAGTTCACGGGCTCTCCAGATACGGATGTTAACCTATCGCTTGTTCAGATTCAAGACCTATGAAAACAGTTTACGGGTTCTCCAGATACGGATGTTAACCTATCGCTTGTTCAGATCCAAGACTTCTGAAAACAGTTTACGGATTCTCCAAACATGGATGTCAATCTATTGCTTATTCAGACCCCCAGTTCAGAGATATTCCAAACATGGATACCTTTCTGATACTCGTCCACTCGCCTACAACATTCTTGGATGGCATCTTTAAGCCCATCTCCAGTAAGACTTCTGGCACACCTCCCGATGGCATCTTTAAGCCCATCCCCCGACAAGATTCTGTCACATCTCCAGATGGCATCTTTAAGCCCATCCCCGACAAGATTCTGTCACATTTCCAAATGGCATCTTTAAGCCCATTCCCTCTACCATCACATCACTGAGTGCAAATTTCTAGGCACTCTAGTGTTCAATCATCTTTCACCTTCAAGTCACAAATGGCAGATTCGCCAATCTAACTCTTCAGGTGTAAGAAGATTGAACAGGGGCAACTGTTGTACCCCAAAATTTACCCTCCCTTTTTCACAAGAAATCACAGCTTTGGGTTTTCCCTGATTTTTCAGTTTGGCTCAGGGTTTGATCAAGCAGACGTTTCTTTGGCAGTAAATCCAAAATTAGGGCTTACACACCCATTCTCAAAAGAATTGAGTCCACAGTTCTTTTCAATCGACTGTTACATTGTTTTGACGCTTGCTCAAGATTGTTGTTTGTTTCTCA
Organism: Vicia faba; assembly: GCA_948472305.1. Lineage (NCBI taxonomy): Eukaryota > Viridiplantae > Streptophyta > Magnoliopsida > Fabales > Fabaceae > Vicia > Vicia faba. Next base: position 1,485,408,269 of record OX451737.1, read on the forward strand.
AAGTCTAAACATTTGGGCTAAGAGTTGAGGCTTCTGATTGAAAGTTTGAAGCTTTAGTTTGATCAGTAAAGAAGAAGGTGTATGGACGTTGTTCGTTTAACTGTGCAAAACGTACGATTAATTGGAATGCCGAGCACATTGCTGGTTAATGCGAAGTTGTGAGACTATAACGTTTATTAATTTTTTTTTATCTGAGCTAAAATTATTGGGGTTATTTCCAGTTATTTTAATTCAAGAAACTTAAATAATTAAATAGACAGTGAAATAAAGAATTATCTGACAAAAGGACTTTTATTTATTTTTAATTATTGGTACAAGTGTTATTTGAATACAGTAAATTTATTTACAGTATTTATAATAATGTTTATTACAAATGATTAGAAATAAAATAAAACTATCCTAAGTCTCTTGAAGTCTTCATCTTCTACTGCTGCTTCCTTTGCCCGACTGGTATTTACCTGCAAAGACAGAAAAAGGAATCAGTACAGATGAATTAAAAAAAGGGCATTCTCAGACAGATAAATAAAAGTTCATCATTAAAGGTTGTTGGCCGGAATCAGTTTATTTTGGGTTTTCATCATATTTTGCTTGTCCTCTTTGCAAATCACAAGAAGATTTCTCTTCTTGGTTCACAAAGAGGAAAAGTAAAATTAAATGTTTACAAGCATATGAATCAATTAAGCAAAATGCACAAAGATGCATAAGTCCAAACAAATTGCATTGTCAAACTGAAAATGCAAAACCAAGTCACAAGTGACAAACTAAGCTGAATAAGTTTCAAACTAAGCAAACTAAATCACAAGTTCAAAACTGTCCAAAGAAGCTGTCAAAACTGTCCAAAGAAGCTATCAAAACTGTCCAAAGAAGCTACCAAACTGTCAAGAAGATATCAAAAGATATCAAAAGCTATCAAACTGTCATCAAAGAAAAGAAGAAAGTACAGAATGCAGAGGAAAGCTAAAGTTGCAAGCAAGCATTTCTTTTTCATCATTTTCTAGCCACAACCTTTTCAGAAAAAAGTACAGTTAAAGCAATAAAATATGCTTTTCTGGAGAGAGAGAAAGAGAGGGAAGCATGCTTAGAGTTTTTTAGGCAGGCTTAGAGATAGATAAATATAACAAAGAGTTTCAATTCAGAAGAGGGGGAGAACACAAAGAAAAAAAAGAGGCCACAAACTGTAAACACATAACACAGCCTGCTAGTTACCAAACCTCCAAGCTGCCTTCAAGCAAAAACCTACAAAAACTGTTACAGAAGCAAGCCAACAAGCCTGTAACCTCCAAGCCTGCTTTCAAGCAAGCAAACCAAGCTTGCCTGCATAAACTACCAGCCTGTATCAGTAACCTGCTTCAAGCCATATCAACCTGCATAAAAAACACAAGCAAAAATCAGTCTCACCCCAACCTGCATATCAACCTGCTTGCCTCAAGCCTGTTTCAAACTTGTGAACAACAAAAGCACAAGCCTGCATAAAACACAAGCCTTGCAAACCTGCTTGCCTGCATAAATCCTGTAACCAAACGAGCAAGCCTTACAGCATGCTTCAAGCCAGCCTAAAAACCTGTCAAGCTACTCAAGCCTGCTTCAAGCCAAAGTCCAACAAACCTGTCAAAGCCTTACACATACATAAACCCAAGCCACAATAGCCAAAAGACATTCTCAGAATAAGGCAACATCATCAACATCATCAAGCAACAGAACAACAATAAGCAAACAACTCTCAGAAATCATCATCATCATTTAGAATCAACATCCAAAGAGAGGAAGAACTCAGAAGCAACTATTACAAGCGTTTTCAGAACATTTTCATCACTAAACGAAGGCTAAAGACACAAATACCAGAAAAGCTTTTGTCATCGCGTTCCCTCCGCCTTGGCCACCTGAGAAGCGCCGCCGTCCACTCCTCCGTCTCCTCTCCGAAAGCTAAACGCAAAGGTATTGTCCCCTCTTCGTTTTTAAACCTCATACAAATGTAACACAGAAGATCAAAACGTGTCAAAGATAATACATGCAAGAGAAAATCTAAAAACCCTAAAAGCATTGGAATGAAAATCGTTACCTTGCTGTCACCTCCTGAGCAACCATGAGGAGGAGGAGGTGGAGGCATCGCGTCTAGTGGCCTAAGGCATAGAGAGCATCAGTGGCTCTTTTGAGAAAGGATGAAGAGGCGATGAAGAAGATGAGAAGCGGCGCCGTTCGTCAAGCTGAACAAACCCAATTCTGAAACAAACAAACTTGAACCCTAATAAATCCTTGTCAAACCATTGGGCCTGCCCTTGCACAAAAACCCTAAGCCCATTTAATTTTCTTAACTCTTTTTATACAAATCAACACTTTTTTTTTATTATTACCATCACCTTATTTTCTTTTTTTATATAACCTAATTCCTTTTGGTAAATAAAAATAATATATTAATTTTTCATATTAAGTTTTTATTAACAATATTTTTTTTATTACACTTAAAATATGTAAATATTAGATTTTATTAAGTTAATTAATTTTAAAACTTTTGTTTAATTAATCTTATACAAGTTTCTAAAAAACATTAACTAAAATACATAAATAATAGTTTTCTCTAACTTAAGCAATTTTCTTTTCTTTTCATTAAAACTTTTGTTTATATATAATTAACAAAAATACAAAAATAATAATAATACTTAATAATACATTAGGTTAATATTTTGATCATTTGTAAATAATCATATGCATGTCACAATACTTTTGTTTCTCTTTATTCTTATACTTTGCTATATTTTTACATTGAGAATGTGACGATTCGATTTGGTTGTAAATAATATTTGGACACTACTATCCTGATAAGACTCATCCCCATTTGTAAACATTTGTACCCCCATCCCCGGATACTTATTTGTAATAGCTTAGACTTTAAATTCCCGCAATTTATCGCTTTCTATATACTGTATAGTAATTAGGGTTTGTATGCGAAGATTCAAAATCAACCGCTAGATAACCTAACACAAGATAAATGCATGAAAATCAACATACAATTCACACTTGCACCTCTAGGGTAACCTCGCTTGTTGCCTCGGAAAAATGCAATCATGTCCCTCGAGTACGAGACACTCTAGCAAATGTCCCTTCGATAAACAAAGATCGTAGTCACTCGATGACCCTCGACGTTGCCTTCGATAAAACAATCTCGTTCCTTACAAAATTGCTAGAGCGTCTCACAAGTTGCCTTCAATGATTGTATACGATGACCCACGCGCCTGTCCCGTTAAACATCCTAACGCAAGGTTGTTCACCAAACACAATGGTGAAACAACACTGTTAAAAAGGGTTAAAAACATGAGAAAAACCTTTGCGTAAAATAGGGTAGACAACTCTTAGTTACTTGATCAAAAAACTTACAAAACATCCTTGCCATTTTTCAAAACACACATCACAACACAACTTCAAAACAAACTTTCAAAAACATTGAAACATCTTTTCAAAAAGACAAACACCTTTGTAAAACATTCAAAACGAATTGTTACAAATGTTGCCTAGATAAGGCATCTTTTTTCAAAACATTTTAAAAAACCACACACACAAAGCACCATTTAAAACAATTGAAAAGCAAAGGCAAGTGATCTAAAACAAGTAACTAAGAGCCCATGGATAACCATGGATGAAAAGGGTGCTACCACCTTCCCTTTTCATAATCTACCCCCCGAACCCACGAAAACATCTCAAAGGTCTTTCCTGTGCTTTTTGACCTTTCCTTAGGATAAATAAAAAGTCGATGGCGACTCTTGCTAAACCGAACAAATGCGAAAACAAACGCAAACCTCAAGTCAGTTATCCCACCGTATCACCACATATGATGAATGATATATATTCATGTAATGCATTCAAGGATTCAGAAATTCAAATTTGTTGTAAACAAAAAAGAACACACGTCATATTAATAAGATATAATTTGTTAGTACATCAATTCCCCATGGGCAAAATAATACAAAATTCTAATGTAAAAAGACATTGCGCATCCTTTTTGGTGCAATGTAGGTGTTGAGAGTCTGCTCTTCGTGAAGTTGGCGAGTTAGTTCCAAAACCTTCTTCTCACTGGTGTAGAATTGGGCTTCAAAAGTATCGCGTTCTCCCTTAAGCTGTATCCAACTCCTTTGTAAATCTTCAAGTGATGTTGGCATGTCAGGAAGTAGAAGGGTGTATGGAACATCTCCTTCCATAACAGGCTCTTTGATCACAGGCAGAATGTAGGGGTAAGGCATCATAATACTTTGGGCGCGGGTTCGTACCCACTTGAGGTAAGGCTCAAGAGGCATGGAATTCTTGTGTCCCAAGGTCTAACTGTCCTCTTTGTTGGGCATTCTCCAAGCTCGGATAAACCTTTGTCAAAGTCCTTGATCATCGTTATCGAAGTCGAAAACCAAGTCTGGAATCAGCATGTCATGTGGGCCATCCCTTCGGGCATACCCAAACTGTCTCAGAGCCAAGCAAGGGTTATAGGTAATGCCTCCCCTAATGCCAAGTAGAGGGACATTAGGGAATTCCCCACAACGATCAATGATGATAACATTTTCCCTGGATCGAGAACACCAATGAACATCTGAATGTGTAAGAGTCATCAATCGTTGTGACCACCTCAAACCTTGCTCATTCTTCAAGACTGATTGGGGAAGATGAGAAATAAACTATCTTTCCAGTAGAGGAGTACAGAACATGAGAACACCCCTTTTCCTCATTGTTCGAGTGTGAAATGAGTGCAGGATATCCCCAAGCAATGTAGGCACCGGGTTGCGAGCCATGAAAATTTTGACAGCACTGACATCTATAAGTTGGTCAGGGTTTGGGAACAAGACCAACCCATAGATGAGAAGATATACAATCTCCTCAAAAGCTTGTAAGTCCAATGAATTCCAGCAGCTTTGGGCTTTCTCAAACAGAAACTTTGACAAGAAACCCTTGACACCACTTCTAGTTTCCCAATGGCCTATGATATCAGATGGTTGCAAGTGTAGGGCTTGAGCAACATCTTCAGGCTTTGGATCTCTTTTCGTACCATTGTAGGGTAGTTGATGGAGAATAGGAATCCTCATGAGTTGAGAAAATTCCTCCAAAGTAGGCACAAGCTGGTAATCAGGAAATGTGAAGCAGTGGTGTAGGGGGTCAAAGAACTGGAAGAGAACCTTCACCATGTCTTCCTCAGTGTTGGTTTTGACTAAGTTGAGAAGAAGACCATGCCTCTCGGTGAATGGAGAATTCTCAGGAATCCTTGAAGCTATCTCTTTTAGTTGAGGAGGAATTCTTACAGGGTTGACTTGAATTATTTTCCTGCAAAGTGAATCCATTACCTACAAAACAGAAACAAAGATGAAGATCCAAATCCTTGAAATGGTTAGTGGATGCATATGATGCTTCATGATGCCATGATGTTATGCACAAGTATATATGTACAAACAAGTCACACAAGATCCTAGTTCCAGGCTTGCATGGGGTTTCATAGGTAAGTACCCTCTTGAAGTTTAGTTGGCTCAACCTGTTCTATAAATAGTAACCGGGTTCTAAGGAGCTCAATATCACTAGATTATTTTCTGTGTTCATTGTTTCAGTTTAGCCACTTTACTGGCGACCGAAATATTCCAAGAAAACAACCCTTAATGAGTGTAGTATCGAGTATCTACCAACTTCGGACTGTACCAAAGCCGGTCATCTCACTACCTCTAAAAAGGCCAAGTTGGTCGAGTAAAGGTTCTAAAAGTCCATTAGTGCTTCATGACATCACTCAGCGGCCCCGTATTCTCTTTGATTAACTCAAAGGCTACCGGTACCCACAATATGTCGCACTAATATAGATATTTCTTCAACCATGTCGGTATACCCTGCACAGTTTCCACAATGTATTACTATTTACCTATGAATGTTTCCCACATCCGGGTAGAGGATTTCAAACCCAATCAATAGAACCAAATGTAAATCAATCAAGTCAAACAAGATAAGCATGTAAAGGTGATCTAAACCCTAAGGTAACCCCACTTTTAAGGATAAATCCCCAGCAGAGTCGCTAGTTCTGTGATGCGGTGGGAGAACTGACTTGAGGTTTTGCGTTTTTCGTTTGCAAATGTTTCGGTTTAGCAAGAGTTTCCACCGACTTTTTATTTATCCAAAGGAAAGGTCAAAAAGCACAGGAAAGACCTTTGAGATGTTTTCTTGGGTTCGGGGGGTAGATTATGAAAAGGGAAGGTGCTAGCACCCTTTTCATCCATGGTTTTCCATGGGCTCTTAGTTACTTGTTTTAGATCACTTGCTTTTGCTTTTCAATTGTTCGAAATGGTGCTTTTGTGTGTGGTTTTGAAAATATTTTGAAAAGAGGCCTTTGTCTAGGCAACCTTTGTAATAATTCTTGTTTGAATGTATACAAAGGTGTTTGTCTTCTGAAAAATGTTTCAGTGTTTGAAAGTTTGTTTTGGAAAATGTTTTAAAATTGTGTTGTGATGTGTTTTTGAAAATAACAAGGATGTTTGCAAGTTTGATCAAGTAACTAGGAGTTGTCTACCCTACTCAAAGATCTTTCCTACACATTTTTAACCATATGACATCGTTGTTTTACCATTGTATTTGGTAAACAACCTTGTGTTTGGATGTTAAACGGGACAGGCGTGGGTCATCGTATGACCATGATAACAATTGTGCCAAGTATCTTAGCAAGTTTTTGTGGGACTAGATCATTTTTGTATAGGCAACCAAGATAGCATCATCGAGGGACTATGATCTTTTGTTTTGTTTGATTTTGCCAAGATACCTAGCATGCATACCATGGCCATTTTTAAGGCAACAAGGGGATGAAACCCTTAGGGGTGCTTGTATGCATGGTGTTGTCATTTTTCATGCATTTTTGTCTTGTATTAGTCATGCTACTTATTTGATTTTGGTTATCATACAAACCCTAATCTTACTATCATGCATATTTGAAAGCGATAAAATGCGTAAAAGTAAATCTAAGACTATTACAACATTATTATGGAGAGGGGGATACAAGTTTGAATAAGGGGATATTGCTCAAAAATAAATCCTAATCTACTATTACAACCAAATTGAAATATTGCATAAATGAATAAATGGACAATTATTAAATATGCAATTAAATATAAATATGCAAAAATGTTTTTGTATTTATTTTATGTATGTAAAATAAATTATTTAATGTTTCAAAAATAAGAAGAAAAAAAAATACTAATGATTATTTTTGAAAAGGGTAGAAAACCCTAGTTTTTGTTTTAAAAGAAAATATATATATTAATTATTTATTTATTTATGTACAAAGAAAATAAATAAAAATATTCACAAAAATATTAAAAAATAAAATATGTGAGAAAATATTATTTTATATGTATAAATAATAAAAATAAAAATATATAATATTTTTGTATTAATTATAAGTTTTTATTTAAGAAAATAAATGTATATATTATTTAATAAACTATTTCTATGTCCAAAAAATAATAAAAATAATAAAATAAAATGTGAAAAATTAAGAGAATATTTTTTGTGATTTTTAATATTTAGAAAAATAAATAAAAGTCAGAAAATAAAAATAAAAATGGAAAATATGAAAAAAAAAAAAAAACAATGGGCCAAGGGGGTGTAGGAAGTAAACAGGGGGTGTCAAAAGAAGAAGCAAGCAAGCCCAACCCATTTCCACTTCATCCATGTCCTTGTGAAACAGAAAAACGCGCGCCCTGTATTCAAACTTGGAACTCCTGCATACGTGCTCAAAAACAAAAACTTGCAACATGAAAGTTATAGCTCTTGATCACACGATTCTAACCATGTAAAAAACTTGATCTAACTCTCAAAGACCAGAGAGAATTTCATTGGCCCTAAATCTTGACCTAGTTTTTTCAGAAAGTTCAACTATCAAATATTCCTAGCTCAGTTAACATAAATGAATTATATGCATATGTACAGCTCAAGGACAATGAGGACTACATTTTTGCTTCACAAACCTAAGCCTAATGATTCCTAAATAAGGAGATAGAAGTTTGTGAAATACCTGTTTCAGTCAAGCTCGAGTATGGTAATGTAGGGTTTGTGAGTGAGGCCTGAGATACTTGAGATCTTGCTTGAAGTTCCTTTGAGCTTTCCCAATGCTTAGTTTGCTTTGAACTTGCCCGAATCTCCCTACAGAACTCAACCTGCAAACTCAGAATTTAAAAATGGTGAAGTGTGAAAATGGAGTTACAGTTGCTTGAGAGTGGTTAGGATAGTTTAGGTAGGTTGTTTAGAAAGTGTTTGAAGTGGTTTGGGACAAAACGCACGAGGCAATGTGAAGATAGAAGTGATTCTGCAGGGCCTGCCCTGTTTTTGCAAGAACTTGTGTTTTGGTGTATTTGGGTGTTTGAGAACTTGCTAGCTCGTGTTTCTGACCTTAGGCAATGTGTAAAACTTGTTTGAAATGAATACAACACCTGGTTATATCAGATTACAAAGTTCTAGCCTTTTTGCATAATGACTTGTTTTTGAAGTAAAAGGTGATGAGTGACCATGCCAAGGTTGTACAGGCCTGTATTCTAGCTGCACAAAGTTGGTGAACTTTGCCTGATATTAGGGAGCTTTGTTTGCAGCAAAAGGCTTGGTGTATGGCTCAAGATAATCAATTTGACATAAAGCATGCTTTATGTAAATGGCATTGTTACCTTTTTGCCAAAAATGGATTAATTCAATGTGTAATACTCTAAAGCTCAGAACAAAGCCTTAATCCTATGTGTTTGCATTTAATTTATGAGTGTAGAAAGGTTTAAGAACCTGTAAACCAAGTACAAACATGTTTGGACAGAATTGCAACTTGTATCAATGTGCAAAATGCCTTGGATGAAAGTGATATTTTGCCATTTTCAATCCTTCGATTCTCCCTAACCACAAATGATTTTGGAGAGTTCTTGGACTTTTTGGAAAGCTTGTAACATGCTCTACAATCCATATTTGAAATGCATTTTGAGATTACACTTGGAACTATGTGAAAAATTACCATGAAGATAGGTCAAAATCCTGCCTAAACTAGGGCAAAATTTCACTAAGTTAGAAAGTTTTTGGACCTCTATTCACAAAATTATAACTTGAGATCCAAGCATATTTTAGGAAAACTTTGTGAATAAAAGTTGTAGATTTTGTGGAGGAATACAACTTTCATGTTGGAAGTTTTCTTTGAATCCAATTGCATCATGGTGAAAAAGTTGGGAAAAGTTGGGGAAAAATAAGAAATTTTCATAACTTGGAAAATTTCTAAGTTATGAAAATTTTCCATTTTAAACCCTAATTTTCAAAATTAGGTTTCTTGGTGAACAAGTTTCATGTTTTGACATATCTTGATGAAAAATGACCCTTGGCACTTAATTTTGACCAAAAAGTCAAAGTTTGACTTTTTAGTGTATAGTTGATTTTTAATCAGTTGACTGAAAAATTCATCTGTCAATCCAATGCATTTGAGATCTTTTGAACCTTGTGATTAGGTCATGATGATGCAATTGAGTCCTTGAATCCATTTTTGAACCCAATTTGCCATTGGCTAGGTTAAAAATCAGAAATTGCCCTTCTGCAGTCATAACCCTAAAAATGACCATTTTGCCCTTTTGAAGATCTGATCAAATTTCTTGAGGAGTTGTGGTCCAAACTTGATAAAATGGTTCATATGAGTCTATAATGTTGATGTGGATCAAAAAATATGAGGTTTGACTGTAAATTGGCCACAGTTGACTTTTTCCCCCATACAGCTGATTTTTAGGTCAACTGTCCAATTGACTGGGCAAAAATTTTATTCAAAGCTTGAAACTTGGTATGAGAAATCTTATAGGTCCAACATGAAGTATGAAAGTCACATGGGGCATTGGGAGTCCAAAAATCTCTGTGCAAACTCAAACCCTAATTTCAGGTCATCAGTGCAAGGAGATGTCTTGAGCAGAGCAAACCCTAATCCTGTCTGGAGTCCAAAGAGTCTTGTGAGGGGAAATCTTGATAAAATGAGAGGGCAAATTTTGGGGTACAACAGTGTGAATATTCATATTGGATCACCAACATTGTGCATGTTCCTAAGAAAGATGGAAAAGTGTGTATGTGTGTGGATTACGGGGATCTGAATAAAGCAAGTCTGAAAGATGACTTCTTGTTACCTCATATTGATGTACTGGTTAATAACACGGCTCAGTCCTCCGTTTTCTCTTTCATGGATGGCTTTTCGGGGTACAATAAGATAAATATGGCTCTTGAAGACATGACAAAGAAAATGTTCACCACTCCTTGGGGTACTTACTGCTATAAGTTCATGCCTTTTGGTCTCAAAAATGCTGGTGCAACATATCAACATGCTATGGTGACGCTCTTTCATGATATGATTCATAAAGAGATCGAAGTGTACGTTGATGATATGATTCATAAAGAGATCGAAGTGTACGTTGATGATATGATTCCAAAATCACAAACAAAAGAGGAACATCTGGTCCATCTGCAAAATTTATTTGCTCGTATGTAAAAGTTCAGGCTAAGGCTTAATCAGAATAAGTGCACCTTCGGGGTGAAATCTAGTAAACTACTTGTTTCATCGTAAGTCAGCGAGGAATTGAAGTAGATCCCGACGAAGTAAAAGAAATAGAGAATATTCCAGCACTGAAAAATGAAAAATAAGTAAGAGGGTTCCTTGGGAGATTGAACTACATAGCTAGGTTCATCTCTCATCTCACAACTACTTGTGAACCCATCTTTAAATTTATGCACAAAAGTAAAAATGTTCAATGGGATAGCAATTTCCAGGAAGCCTTTGAAAAGATCAAACAGTATCTTCAAGAGCCACCAATCTTTGTTCCTCCAGTACTTGGGAGGATACTTATCATGTACTTGGTAGTGTTGGAAGGATCTATGGGGTGTGTACTTGGACAACACGATGAAACGGGACATAAAGAGCATTCCATTTATTATCTGACTAAAAAGTTTACCGATTGTGAATCCATGTATTCTTTACTTGAAAAAACTTGTTGTGCGCTTGCTTGGGCAGCTCAACGTCTAAGGAAATACATGCTGACATAAACCACGCTTCTGATATCTAAGATGGACCTGATAAATTTTACCTTTGAGAAACCAGCACTCACAGGCAGACTTGCTCGTTGGAAGATACTTTTGTCTGAATATGACATTCAATATGTTATAGAAAAATCCATCAGGGGTAGTGTTCTTGCATATCATCTCGCTCATCAGGCGTTGGAAGAGTATCAGTCAATAAAATTTGATTTTCCTAACGAAGATGTTACGAGACTTGATGATGTTGAAGGGGATGATTCAAAAGAGCAATGGACTCTCACATTCGATGGTGTGCCAAATGTTTTAGGCCATGGAAATTGGGCAATATTAACTTCTCCCTACAATACTCACATACCATTTACGATCAGGAAATGCTTTGATTGTACGAACAATGTGGCAGAATTTGAAGCTTGTGTGATGGGTCTTGAGTCATCCATTGATCTTATCATCAAAATTCTTAAAGTCTTCAGAGACTCCACTTTGGTCATGCACCGAGTACGAGGTGATTGGGAAACCAAACACCCCAATTTGATTTCATACAAGGATTACATACAGTAGTTGGTACCCACTTTTGATGAAATTACTTTTGAGCACATTCCCAGAGATGAAAATCAGTTGGCAGATGCTTTATATAATTTAGAAGCAATGTTCAAAGTGAGTTTTCCGAATCATGTGCCTAATATACATGTTATCCATTACAAGGATCCAGCACATGTCTCCTAAATGTGCTACAATTTGTGTAAGCGTATTCTTAGAAGGTAAGCATCCAAGTTCCTCTTATCAAGATATGTCCCGTACAAGTTATGACTCATTTCTTCTCAGATGCATGGATAGACACGAAGCAGAGTCGATCATAAAAGAAATCCATGAGGGTTTATTCGAGACTCATTCAAGCGTACATTCTATGGGAAAGAAAATCCTATGTAAAGGGTATTTCTAGTTGACAATGGAAAGTGATTGTTGTGCGTATGCAAAGTTGTTCCATAAATTCCAGGTGTATGCAGACAGAATCCACGTTCCTATAACTCCTTTAAATGTTATGACTTCACCATGGTCGTTCGCAATGTTGGGAATTGACATGATTGGAAGGATTGAGCCATGTTCTTCAAATGGACATAGGTTCATTCTCATTGTTATTGACTATTTCACCAAATGGGTGGAAGAAACTTCTTACAAAAATGTAACCAAGAAGGTCGTTACCAACTTCATCAGAAAAGAAATCATATGTCGTGATGGAGTTCCTAATAGAATCATCACTGATAATAGTTCTAATCTAAACAAGAAAATGATGAAGGAGTTGTGTGAAGAGTTCAATATTGAGCACCACAATTCATCTCCTTATCGACCAAAGATAAATGGTGCCGTTGAAGCTGCTAAAAAAACGTATAGAAGATTGTCCAAAAAATGGTGAGAACGTACAAGGATTGATATGAAATGTTGCCTTTTTCTATGCATGGCTACGTGACTTCTGTGCATACTTCAATTGGGGAAACTCCCTTTTCTCTTGTCTACCATACAAAAGAGGTGCTTCCAGTTGAGGTAAAGATTCCTTTGTTAAGGGTTCTGATAGATACAAAGCTTGATGAGGCAGAGTGGGTTAAGACAAGACTTGATCAGCTCAATCTGATTTAAGAGAAATGCTTGGCCTTTATTTTTCATGGTCAAGTGTATCAAAAGGGAATGAAAAGGGTGTTTAACAAGAAAATCCACCCTCGGAAGTTTTACCCTAGTGATGTGGTCATAAGAAAGATTACCGTGCAAAGCCATTCCAATCCAATGGGCAAATGGGATCCCAACTACAAGGGACCATACATTGTGAAGAAAGCCTTTTTAGGAGGTGCTCTAATCATGACAGAAAAGGATGTGGAAGACGTTCCACTTCCATTCAATTTAGACTCAATCAAAAAATACTACGCATAAAGGACCCGCTAATTCGAAAATCTGCAAGGGCGACTTAGGCAAAAATGGGCATCCCGCTGGATTGAAAACCTGAAAGGGAGATCCAGACAAAAATTAGGGATCATGAGCGAGAGGCTGAAGTCTGAATACTCTTCACGATAACCATGTATGTCTTTTGCACCTTGGCAGTGAACAGGTCAATCCAACTGCTATTCTTCAAAAGCAAGGTGTTTACCTCTGGTTTTGGCAAACAATGCTGGTCTCTTAACAAAGAGTTTACTGGAGAGATCGACCAGAGAATCTCAGTATAGTGCTTCAGTTTTCGAGTGTTTTCACAAAGTATGTTCAAAACAATCTGTTTGACTAAGGCGAAACAAATTTAAAAGTAATAAAGTAGGACTTGTAAAATAAAACAAAAGATATTTTAAACTGTAAAAATAGATGACATAACATCAAAATAGTTGAAAATGGGTTCATGCAAACATACATTGCCCTAGCTTGACTCATTTTTCTCTTTCGTTTGGTTACTCTGAGTGACTAGCGTGTAGGAATGTGAAAGTTTGAACCCTTGACACTATGCACTAAGTTCTTTATTTATAAAATACAAAAATAACTACTTTTCAGCAGGTTTCACTTCTTCATAAGACACGTGTCTCTTGTAACTTCCCTCCATGAACCCACGTTCTCCATCCCTGCTATCGAACCTATGTTCTCCATCCATAACACTTTGCTTTGCTAGTTATACACTCTTTGGGATTTTTAACATTCCTGGACCAAATTCATTCCTTATGAGGCCTCTTTTCTTGTCAACTGTATCCACAAGTCCAATTGACTATTTGTGAAATCTCTCCTGGTCGACTGCTTCTGTAGTCGACTTCCTATAATTCAAAATTCTCAAAAAACCTTGTTTGCTTTTGGTTAGATTTTAACCCTTTTGTGAAAATCCTAGCCAATAAATTGTGAAGAAGACCTCCGGGAATTTTAATTCTTTGAAGACAGTGTACTGAAATTAATTATTGGTCTGTCATTGCGCGAACACTTAAAAATTCATAACTTCTGATTGAAATATTGTTTCAGAGCGGTTCTTGAGGCTTTAAAATCATCTTAATGTCTTCTTTATTTCGTATGTTTGGCTCGAAATCTGATTTGATAAGGAAGATCTCCAAACATGCGGATACTTTGAGAAGAAACAGTGGAAATATGGTGAAAATATTGTGCTGAACAGTTATTTTTCAGATGTTCAAAATTCATAACTTTCGCCCAGTTCATTGTTTTTGAGCGATTCTTTGGGAAAAAATACGTCTTGATTCCATCTTCATTTCGTATGTTCGATTCGAGGATCAAATATTTGAGGAAAGTCTCTGAAAGTGTGAATTACCAGAGATTTTGTTGTGCTAAACCGAAATTTTAATTCACTATTTTCCGGTATTGTAAAAATCGTAACTTCTTCAATTTTTACCATATCGAGATGATTCTTTCGAAATAATTTCACAAATGATGTCAGCTACAAGTTTTCTTCAGAATCCGAATTCGAATTTTGATCGAAAGATTTTCGTTCATGGCATTCTTTTAAAAATGAATGGTAAAATTAACTAAGAAAAATTTGCATTAGCTAAATTGGCTTTGCGTCTGTGAATCTACGGAAATTCATAACTTTCTCTTTGTTTATCCGATTGAGCCCCTTCTTTTGGCATCACGTCACAAAGTTCTCAATCTTTTATTTTGTTATTGAGTCCAATTTCCAATTTTGAATTTCAAATTTCTAAACCATACAATTCACCCTCCTCCCCCGCGTTCTTGTGTGTGAAGTCTCAAGTCTAATATAATAGTCTAAATGTTAAATTTTGTAAGCTCCTCATAAATCTCATCAAATTTATTTAGACTTATCTTGATAGCACAAAGAAATAATCTTCAGAATTTAAACACACACAAAAATTTCTATTATGGGTTCAGGTGCATTCAAAACCATTCACAACACTACTTCAGTTGGTGGATCAATGAGGGTTTTCCGGAGGATGGTAAATTAAACGCAGGAAAGGCAAGCACGGTGGAGTTTTAGGTACGACTATATCTATGTTTGGACTCAGTTGTAAACATTCAATGGACAATAGATTCCTTCACCTGTTTAGCGTGTTTTCATTTTCAGGCTGATGATGAAACACATGAAGTACATGCTCAAATGACACTACAGACGTTACCTCTGGTATTATGATGTTTCCTTGACATGTTTGCATTCTGGATGAATCAGTGTCAAAATACTATATTTAATTTTTTTTAACATTTTAAAATTATTTTAAACTTTTTGACTATGTTTTATAATTTTTAATGAAATCTTTTTAGAAGATACTATTTAACAAAATAATTTTTTTTTCAATTCAACAATGGTGGTCTTTAAGTTTTCAATCCTCAAATCGTAGGAACCTACATTGACATTGGGTTATGACAAAGTCATTCCTAAGCTTTTCTTTGTAGGTCACAAAATTTCCTTATGCAATATGTGTTGGTGCAAGATTTGGAGACCAATATTTTTATAATTGAACTTAAAACTTATATCATGTTAATTCTTTATAGTGAATAATTTTATTTTTTATTTTTGTTTTCAAAGTAACAGAGTTTCTAAAATAGTAACTAGCTTAATAGAACATTATGTGAGACTTAAATATGAGACATCGTTGACATCGTTAAATATAAAGATCTCATTCTAAAAGTATATGTAGTTAAACTCTATTGTCAAATAGAATATTATTCGTTAGGAGTAGTATTTGTTTTGAAATGACTCGTCATAATAATACTATTAAGTGGATTATGCAAGTTTCGAAAGTTATTCTCATAATAATAATAATAATGATGTATGTCACGCTTCAACCTGAAACCATCATGGTCCTTACATGATGAGTTGATAACTTTAGTATAATCAAACATCATTTGTAACAAAGACGATTATAATGTCAATCGGTCAATTGAGTACTTAACGAGTCATGTAGAGGGGAATGTGTAACATCCTTTTAAATTCCATGAATTAATTTAAATAATTTAATTTAAAATCACTACACAAGAGTGTCACACGTCCTAAAAACATCATAAATTCAATCCGACTCTGTAACACGGGTTACCGAAAAAGATGATTTAATCATACATTTTCTTACCTTGGATATTATATGACCTCTAAATACATTTGATAGATTACCTAAGATGTTACGTGACATCCAAACACATCTGAACAACATCGCAGCGAAATACGTTTGAAAACATATAATCAAAACACATCATTGGTCTCATAAAATCTTTTTCAACTTCAATCAACATAAATAAAAGAGAGTCATAATATTCTACTCTCAACAACATAACATACAAGTTCAAAAAAAAATCAACAAATGAAAAACAACACATAAACATATCCCAATCTCTACGTTACATTATCAGAGCAAGACCATACTACAATTAAATGATATTAAATGGAAGTCACTTCAAGAGTTATCCTTCCACTTACTTCAGCAATGCTACTTCTGAGAATCTACACGTTACCCACGTGGAAGCAACATTCAAACGTAGGGGTGAGTAATCTTAATCAATTATAAAAAGTATAAGAGAAAAGTAAACTGCAACAGTATAATCTACAATGTAACAGCAACAATACACATATACTCACACCTTCATTCAACATAAATAGCTCACATATAATCACATAACAACTCAGAAGTATCATCACGTCATAATTCATCAACAAAATTCAATGCAATGCCACATAGGATGTTAATGCAACAACACCGACACAATTCATGTGGTACCATGTCAACAAAAGGTTCCTTAGAGAACCGGGTTCACCGTACTCGAACCTCGAATCTACCCTGCTCAGATTCAAGACAAGTCACCAATCCACCCTGCTCGGATTACAACCTGCCTCTTTCATCAATAATAACGACATCATAAATGCATATTAAAATACGTAAATGCAATGACAACAGAATGTTTAAAGTCCCCATCCGACAATAAACAAAACATGCATTAACTCAACAATAAATGTTGTCCCTAATCGGACTATTATTCACCAATCATAACAACATCAATATTATTCTTAACATCATAACATAACAACATCATAATCATCATCAACATCATATAGAATAACATCATAATCATCATCAACATCATACTAAATAACATCATTATCACCATCAAAATCGTACACAATAAAATCATAATTATCATCGACATAATACACAATAACACCATATCAACATCATCAACTATCATGTTCACACAACATCACATACTTATCATAACTTATAATTGTTCAACACAATATCGTCTATATTCAATATTTAGATTATTAACCAATTATAATTAATAATCTAAAACATCATAACATCATCACAATATTAGACTCTCCTAATTCGATATTTACTTGGTTAAATGATTTCGAAGTTATTAATTTATTCTATACTCTTAACTCATTAAAGAGTCCTCAAATCATGTTTCCTACTAGTAACGCATCATATTCAAATCATTATTTAAAATATCAAACGAAGTCAGAATTAAGTAAATGAATATGTTTCGGAAAGCTTAGAGAGTCTATTTTAAGAATATGATTTTTTATCCAAAGACTTAATACACCAATATTTTCAGTTTAATCAAACCACAAGAGCATGTATGATAAAATTATGTATGATAAAATTATGAAAATTTCCAGTAGAAAATATCATTAGACCATCTTTCGAATGCAACTGACCCCATCCCGAACAGACTCATGAGACTCTAGTTACACTTGAAACAAGATGACCAGCGCATGACTGAAATCACCAACATTTAAGGTATAGAAACTAGAAAACCGCTACGGTTGTAGTACTCTTAGACTCAATTTCTCCACTTAGACATAAATATTATCGTGTTAGCTTTCTAACGCAACTAATGGGGCCTCAAACAGACTTATGAAGCTCAGGATATGCCCAAAATAAGTCGATCAATATTATTATACATTTTCATGCGATTTTCTTACGGGAATTTCACTCCTAAACTCATTTTATTCAACTTAGAAATATCCCAGAAATCTCCTAACATGTCCAAATAGCTTATTTTAAAAATCTATTATTACTCGTCAATTACATACTATTATTTCACTCTAAATCTATCAACCAACATCTAAATACACAAAATCCTCATAACTCTAAATAGACTAACTCACTATTATTATTTGTGTCAGACCATCAACAGGAGTAATAACTCTTAGTATCAAGACATACCAACACAACTCTAAAACATATCAGAGTTAACTCGGACAACTCTAAGGTGACAAATTCCTAACACCAAAACAACTTTTTTTTTTTAATTTCTAACACTATAACCCAATTTACCAGTATAACTCATTCCTTACAATTCAATTTTTAACTCATCATGCCCAATTATAATTTCTAGTTCAACAATAGCACAACAACATAAACAATAAAAAAAATCAGATCATGTCATATTAAACATTATCTCAACAATTATCCAATACTCATTCATCATCAATCGACATAATCAACAAAACCTACATCTACCATGCCCTTATACCAACCATAATCAACCACAATTATCCACACTTACCTTGTTACTCCTAGCAATCAACCTCTTGAGGCTCTAATGGATGATTGTCTCCTTGATTTTTCTGTGCCCTAGACTTTTTCATTCGTTCTCTAATTTTCATGCATCAATCGGACTGAAACTATATTCCATATTTTATTTGTTAACTTTAGACCCTTTTTTATAAAGTCGTCTTTATGCCCTCACTTATTCCTATACACTTACTATTACACCCTTAACATCTCTACTCATCCCCATATTCTATTTTATTATTTTAATTATAAAATAAAACTATTATTCTAATTTCCTATATTATTATTATTACTATAACAACTCTAAACAACATAAATTATAATTATTTAATCTAAATAATTCTAAGTCAACACCTACATCCCACTATCAATCCAATAACACATTAATAAAAAATCACATAATATTCACAAAAAATTAGAAAAATACAAATCTAGAATTTTGGAGTGTTACACAATGAGTGTCTTATATGAGATTTTCCTCCTTTGCATATGTAGAAGTAACATATATGAGCCATTTATAGAATATGCATGTAAGAAATCTAATTTACGATTTGGTAGTGCATTTCTATGATGCATTAAAGCTTATTAGAAAAACATAATATACTATAAGTTACATTGTGTATAAGTAATTCTTTAAATATAACCCTTGTATTAAGCGATAACCCCTCGTTCACGTATTCTTAAAATCCTAGCCACACTAAGATTATGAGTTTGTGTTCTCTCTAAGACTTATACTCGTTCACATCTAGAACTATAGGCAAAAGACTCACTCATGCAAAAAAAATTGGGTGAACTTGTTGGTGCAAGGTGATGAAATTGAGGAAGAAGAGAAATAAAATGATGACTGCTAATGATTGAAAAATAATTGAATTATATTAATGAGACCTAGGTACACCTATTTATACACAAAGATAAGAATTTCACATAGGCCCTAAAAGTGGATAAACTTCTAAATATAGCAAATACTAAATTACCCTTTAATATCATCCATTAATTTAGTATCTATCAGAAACTAACAACACCAATTTTATTCCTCAAATGAAGAAATTGGTTTGTTTTGATTGTCTTCGTCAGAACATCTGCCAACTGTTTCTGGATGCTACAGTGCAGAACTTCTAACACTTATTTCTTCACTTGACTTCTCAGAAAGTGATACTTCGTCTCAATATGCTTGCTTCTTCCATGCAACACTAGATTCTTGGAAATATTGATTGCAGAGTTGTTATCAATCAACAGCTTCAAAGGTTTCTCTATCTCAATCTTCAAATCCTCTGGAAGATTCAGAAGTCAAACAGCTTGACATGCAGCTACAACATCTGCAATGTACTCAGCTTCACACGCTGACAGAGCCACAACAGGCTATTTCTTGAAACTCCAAGAAATAGGACCTCCCAGAAACATGAACAAGTAACCAAAAGTACTTCTTCTGTCAACTCTATCTCCACACCAGTCAGAATTAGAATAACTCACTAATTTTGGTTCTGTATTTCTTCAAGAAGGAAATAGCACTCCATATTTCAGAGTTCCCTTGATATACCTCAGATTCTTGACAGCAGCTTTGCAATAAGACCACTTTGGTTTACTCATGAATCCGTTAATCATTCCAACTGCATAACAAATGTCAAGTATGGTATTGCACAAATACCTAAGAGAACCAACCAATTGTTTGAAGGTCGTAGTATCCACATAATCACCATCAGAATCAGAATCCAATTTATGATTGGTTTTTGATGGTGTCACAACAACTTTACAATTCTACAGCTTAAGTCTCTTCAGAAGTTCAAGTTTATACTTCAGATGATGTAGAATAATACCCTTCTTTGAGTACAGAATCTCCATTCCTAGAAAATATACCATATTTCGCAGATTTGTCATCTCAAATTCATTCATCAGAACTTCTTTGAACTTGATTATATCTTCTGGACAACTTCCTGTTAGCAATATTTCATCAACATATAGACACACCAGAATCATATTTTAACCAGAATATTGCACATACACGTCATATTCCATCTCACATTTCTGAAACTTCAGCCTCTTGAAAAACGAATCAATTTTCAGATTCCAAGCTCTGGGCGCTTGTTTCAATCCATACAAGGCTTTATGTAACTTGTATACCATCCCTTCCTGATTCTTTTTCACAAATCCAGAAGGTTGTGACATATATACCTCTTCTTATAATGGACCATTCAGAAATGCAGACTTCACATCCAGATGTATCAAAGGCCAATTTATGTTTGCAGCTAAAGCTATCACCAGTCTGATTGTTTCATGTCTAGCTACAGGAGCAAACATTTCAAAGTAATCTAACCCAGGTTTCTGAAGAAAACCTCTAGCCACTAGTCTCGCTTTGTGTTTGCCAATTGATCCATTTGGCTTCAGCTTCACCATGAAAACCCATCTGACACTGATGGCTTTCTTATTTTTTGGAAGCTTTGTCAACATCCATGTTTTGTTTCTTTCAATAGCCTCAAGTTCTTCCTTCATAGAATTCAACCATACTTTCTTCTTGAGAACTTCTTCAATACCCACTGGTTCAAAATCTACTAACATGGCACATTGAACGACTTCTCCTTCAGAATCTACTCTAGTGTCATGTAACATGTTAAAATCTGCAAACCTACTTGCTATTTGTCTGATTCTCTGTGGCCTCTGAACTTGCTCTGAAGCTTCTCCAAAACTTGGAACAGTGCTAGCTTCTGGACCTTGTCCAGAACTACTTCCTTCAGAATTACCACGTTCAGAGATACTTTTGGAAGTTTGTCCTCCAGACCCTATGTCTTCATAGTTTTCCCTTCCAGAAATATAATCACCATCAGATTATGGATCATCATCAGAATCTGGATCAAAATCTGGATCAGAATCAGATCCACTATCAGAATCTCCATGAGATTCTGACTCATCTTCAGAGTCTTCAGAATCAGATTCATCTTCTAACTCTAACTCGTCTTCAGAACTTTCTGAAGAATCTTCAGAAACTAACTCTGGTGTTGGCGCTACACGAGAATTTGATCGAGACTTGTTCCATTCCCATGTTTCTAACTCTTTCACAATAGCGTCTCTGCCGATTTAAACTTTGTTAGTTTCTGTAGAATAAAGCTTATAGGCACATGTACTGTGGTACCCCACCAGTAACATTACTTTGCTTCTATCATCCAGTTTGTCTTCTAGCTTCTGGAACGTGTTTGTAACATACAGAACCAAACACCCTCAGATGGCTAACACTTTGCTTATCTCCAGTCCACTTTTCTAAAGGAACAATTTCCTCCAGCTTCTTCGTTGGACACCTATTCAGAACATATGCTGATGTGGCAACAACTTCTCCTCATAACATGTGTGGTAGCTTCTTCTCTTTCAGCATACTTATGGACATGTCAAGCAAAGTTTTTTTTCTTCTTTCAGCAAGACCATTGTGCTAAGGAGTATATGGAGCAGTAACCTCATATTTTATTCCATTCTCCTCACCAAACTTCTGGAACTCTATAGATTTATACTTATCTCCACCATTCGTTCTCAGAATCTTCAACTTCTGACCACTCTGCTTCTCAGCCTTCACCTTGAAATTCTGAAACTCAGTAAACACTTCATGCTTGAACTTGATGAGTGTTACCCATGTCATTCTTATGAACTCATCCACAAAAGACACAAAATATTTGTTTCCTCCAAGTGAAGATACTGGAAATGGTCCACACACATCAGAATATACTACTCCCAAAGCATGCTTTACTCTGGGGGCTACTTCTGATGCAAATGGCAATTTGGGTTGCTTGCCTTTCATGCATATCTCACATGACTTCTCAGGCTTAAAAATCTTCTGAGATTCCATGTACAAGCTTCTTAGAACTTAGATTCCCTAAGCTTCTATAGTTCAAGTGCCCCAACCTCTTGTGTCATAGCTTACTGTCACCTTCAGCGCCTTCTACACTAAGACACTATGCTTTAGCTGTTTCTACATTCATCTTGAATGTTCTATTGCTTCCCTGCTCAGACTTCATAATCAACTTCTGATTGGAATCATATAACGTCAAGAGGTTGTCCTTCATAACAACTGAGAAACTTTTCTCAATGAGCTGACCCACACTCATCAGATTGCTTTTAATTCCAGGAACATACCAAACATCTTTGATCAGAATGTTTTTTCCATTCTTCACTCCGACTCTGACATTTCTCATACCTTTTCCATTAAGATACTTATCATCAGCACATCTGATCTTTGTTCTCCTTCTGGAGTCAAAGTCTATCATCCATTGTTTGTTTCCAGTCAAGTGGTTTGAACAACCAGTGTCCATATACCACCAATATTTTGAACACTTTCCATCAGAATCAGAAGTCACAGTATCACAGGTTCATCATCAGAATCTCCTCTGGCTATATTTTCTTCTTCTGTTTTCCTTCCTTTGTTTCTACAATCTCTGGCCAAATGGCCAAACTGTTTACAACAGTAACATTGAACCTTCTTCTTGTCATACCTTTTCTTTCCCTTATGATATTTATTTTCATCATAAGTTGAGGTTTCTTACCTCTGGAATTTATTACCATGTTTATTCTGCTTCTGGTCCTTCTTGACAAAAGAAGCCTTCAGAGCTTGCTCAACTTCCCTCTCAGAAGTTCTTTCAGTCATACACAACTCCTGCGCTTCTAGACTGCTCTGCAACTCTTCTATTCTCATGGTTTCTAGATTTTTAGAATGTTCAATAGAAACAACAATGTAATCAAACTGAGGAGTAAACGACCTCAAAATCTTCTCTATGATTACCTGTTCAGAAAGTGTTTCTCCACAAGCTTTCATCTCATTAGTGATCAGAATCATTCTGGAGATGTACTCATAAACTTTCTCAATTTTCTTCATGTTGAGATTCACATATTGCTTTCGCAGGGACTAGAGCTTCACCTTATTTACTAACGCGTCACCACTATAACATCTGACCAGTATATCCCATGCTTCTTTCGACGTCGTCGAATCAACAATCTTCTCAAACACACTTTCATCCACACACTGATGGATATAGAACAGAGATTTCTGATCCCTCTTCCTCGTAGCTCTTTCTGCATATCTTTGTTCTTCAGTAGCATCTGCTACTGGAACATAACCATTGGTAACAAGATCCAGAACACCTTGAGCATCAAACAACACACGCATCTGTATCATCCATCTGTTCCAATTTTTGCCATCAAAAACTGGAAGTTTAGTGTTCAAACTACTAACTCCACTCATCTTAAACCTTGCACAAATCTCAGATCTCACTCAGTGTTTCCTAAACCCACAAATTCAGTGTGATTCTGTTCAGATTTTGTTCAAGATTCAACAGAAATCAAGAACCAAAATCAAACACACAGCTCACTTTCACTCGTGTTTCCCAGAAATTCAGAAGAAGCCAGAGCTCTGATACCAATTTATTGGTGCAAGGTGATGAAATTGAGGAAGAAAAGGGGAATAAAATGACGGCTGCTAATGATTGAAAAAGAATTGAATTATATTAATGAGACTTATGTACACCTATTTATACACAAAGATAGAAAAGATAAGAATGCCACATAAGCCCTAAAAGATAATAAACTTCTAAATAAAGAAAATACTAAATTACCCTTTAATAGAATTAAGTAAAGAAGTATCATTTGTATTGCTCTCGTGATTAATTTGTTTTGAAGATCGAAGGTTTTTATAATTTTATTTGCTGCATTTAGTTTAACTATCCATGAATTTCATTCACATTAAACATATTAACGCCAAAACCCCATAATGCAAGGGATACATTACACCATTGAGGCTTATCGACCCAGTAGACCTAAATCGACCACCCACTCCGTATCAACTTGTAGCACTAGGGAACGACCACCAAATAGAGTTAAAGGAGATGGAACGACAACAATATGCTACACATTTCCTAATTCAGTAGAGGAAGAAGTTTCTCCAGGAATCTCGCTAGGTCCGCCCATGTTTCTATACTGACAAGGGTTTAAATCTCAACCTCCGACCTCTTCTTCTAGATCATGCACCTTCGTGGTATTATAGAAAATTGACTAGAGTAGGTTGAGTCGGTGCTCTAAAGGAAGAAAATCCCGAATATTTTGTTGAGAGATAACTGTTGTGGGGATAACAAAATAATGTTAGCAATATGATGGAGTAAATAATATAAATAACTAATATAACCAATAAAATAAAAAGGAATAATGCCTCCTAAAAACACATGACTTCACTAAGGTCGAAGTGTCAATAATATGTTTGGTTATCATTGCTTGACTTAACCCCTCATCAACAAAAGGTACTTGATCTTACCTAATCAGACTTAGACCGTCACGACTGGCTCGGGCAGAATTTGAGTGAGATGGGGGGTACCTGCAAGACACTCCGATGCTAAAATGAGTGACAGAATGAGCAGGTAAAAAGTGTATAGATGCGTAAGAGATGAATACCTGAACCTCTTGGAGCAGAGGGTATTTATAGCCCCCAGCGCTAGGCCAAGGTCCCCTCATTGGGCCGACCAGAACTGGCCCAATAAAGAAACTTCCAGGTTCTACGTGTGTAGTGAGGGCCCGCACGAGGTCCCCTTCTTAGTGATGCTGTGCGAAGAATAAGGAGGGATGAAGACGCGGTCTTTCCGGAGTTTAGATGATTCGTTAAACGGTCAAGGAGGACAGAATCTGCCCTACAGGGAGAGTGCTCGAGCAGGACTCGAGCTGGAGTTCCCTTGGTCGGGGACACCATATGTCGCAGGCAATGGCGGGCATGGCTACAGTCTATCGTCGGGCACGTCGGTGGTGATCTGCGGGTGCGCATTCCTCGAAGAGTTTGCTTGGATTGGGCCTTTGTCTGCGCTTTGGGCCAGGGCAGGCCCAATCCAGAACAAGAGCCCCCCAAGTCGTTGCTCCTGGGGCAGGAGTTATGACTTGACTTCAGCTCGCCTTCACCACGGAGATCTGATGCCTGGATCAGGATATTGCTTTCTGATACGTGCTCGCGGAGTTTCTCACGGGCTACGTTCGTAGTGTAATCCTCGTCGACACCTGCTCGGGTGAATTCCTCGTGGGCTGTGTTCATTGGATACACGAGGAAATCCTTGGGAACCGTGACGCCACCATAGCGACAGTAGGGTCATCATTGCCTAGGGGATTAGGTGTCTAGGAGGAGAAGTTCGTGGCTCCCCGGGGCGACGTTTCTTATTCCACAGCATCCCTATAAATAGGACCCTTGGGTCCCATAATTTGTTTTTCTTCTTCGCGCTTCTCCTTCTTCCTCTGCATCCGCCGCTGTTGTTTTTCTACAACATCGCAAGATTACCGCACCTTCCTCCGTTGACTTCTTTCATCGCTGCCGTACATTCGTATTTGCTTCCAAGTAAGTGTCCATTCCTCTTGTTTTTCTTCGTTGTAGGTAGTTTTACCGTTATTTGGATGTTAGAAACCCATATATGGGATTAGTGCCTGGTATATTCATGTCCGTGCCCGGTGAACCCATAGTTTTAGGTACGTGACTCGCAATGCAGCCCGTGACCTTCATAGTTTTAGGTGCACGATCTATGATTCTGCCAGTGATATTGGTAGTTTTAGGCATATGATCTATGATACTGTCCGTCACATTTATGATTTTGGTCGGCGCACCCATGAGCTGGCCGGGATGTTGACCCCTTAGAAAGTGTGTAGGACAACTCTTTATAGCATCTTAGTGTCGGGCAGGCAAAGTCAGGGCCTTGCTCGAGTCATCCATGTTTATCGCCCGAGGTGTTCATGCTATTCCCTTGTTGTTTCCGACGCCTGGTCGAGCTGGGGTGTCCATGTTTGGCTTGTCGCGTGCTACTTCCCGTCACTGTGGCGAGCATGCGGATTTGCTCTCGAATTTCACCGGTTTCCCGTGCTTTGTAGGTAAATGGCCGGCGAACCGGAATCTTCGAGGCAAATGAGGTCGAGGACCAAAGTACCGAAGAGAACGTGACTTTGGTTGATACCGTCGATGACCCCTCGTTGGATTGGGTGGGCGCCGAGCCCCGAGGGATTTCCTCGGTGTATTGTCGGTGTAGTCGGCGCGCATACACTATCGTCGAACACGAAGGTAGTCAGCCAGGTTTCCAGAAGAATTTTATTGTGATGAGGCCGTCCATCGATGCACGAATCTTCTCGGAGTTCACCGAGTATGGGTTTCCAATGTACGAGATTGTGTTTAGGGATCTCGGTCTCACGCTTCCTTTCAGTGATTTCCAAGCCGGGGTGTTCTGCCATCTGAACTTGGCCCCTTCCCAACTTCATCCTAATTCGATCGCCTTCCTTCGGGTGTTCGAGCTAACATGCCGCTTCTTGAAGATCGGGGCGACCATTCCCCTTTTCTTCAGAGATTTTCACCTGCAGCGTCAGTCTCGAGGAGGCAGGCATAGCTAGGTTTCCCTAAAATAGTCGAAGAGGTTGTTCAGGATGTACATGGATTCAGTCCGGGGCTTCAAGGACAAGTGGTATGTTCTGCAGCCAGTCACCCAGACTGCTTTGGATTCTATGTATGAAGAGGAAACCGCGGTAGTCGACGAGAACGGGGAGCCCCTCATGGATGCCGAAGGTCGACCGACAATGGGGCGCGTATCCAAGTTCCCGTTACATTGGTGCTCGGGCCTTTACGACCATGGTACCGGGTACTATCACACGCCCGTGGGAAGCATGTGCGCCGAGGATGAAGAAGCCTATGGTATCCTTTGTGTGATCGGTGGATCTGGAACTGACTGTTTAACGCTGGTTCGCGAAATGTCGCAGAAGCAAGAGTCGCCACCGTCTTTTATTTTCTCCAAATGGAAAGGACAAAAGCACAGAAAAATTCCTTAAAGAGATTGCTCTCGGTTCGGGAGGTAGGTTATAGAAAGGGAAGGTGTTAGCACCCTTTCTATCCATGGTTGTCCATGGGCTCTTAGGTACTTGCTCAATGTGTTTTCAAAATGTTTGCTTGCTTGTCAATGTGGGTTTAAAAAAGTTTCTTTGGAAAATTTCAGTTCGACTCGTACGTCAGAGTGTTTGAAAAGTCTGCTTGGAAAGCTTTTGAAAATATGTTGGTGAAAAGTCTTTGAATTTTTGTTTGAAATTAGAGCAAGTATCCTTGAGAACCTACCTACCCTAAGGAATTCGTCTGTGGAAATGTCCTTTAAAGTAGTGCCATCCCACCATTGAGAGGTAGGTAGCACCACCGTTGGAGGTGTTCGGGTCAATTCGAGTTTGTAGGGACATGGTGATCACCGGAGCAATAGGAAGATACCTTAGAAGCTACCCTCATGCCAGGTTCCCGGATCATGAGGACTTACTAAGACATCCTCTACTCGACGATCACCTTTCGAAAGGCAAGGCAACAGTGAGGCGTACCCTAGGGGTGGTGTGTGCGAATTGTGTGTCGTTTTCATTGATATTTGTCTTGTCATGTTTATTGGTGTTCTACGCTTGATTTTATTTTAAGTCCATACATTCTTTCATGCTTTTGTTAACAGTTAAAAGTTGCGGGAAAAGTAAATCTAAGACTATTACAAATGGCGCGGGTCCACATCGCCAAAATTAAACCGGACCCGATTTGACAAGAAAATAAAGAAATTAAATAAAAGTGCGAAAAGTATAATTGTTACAACGCTTTGGGAGAATTACATAATTATAATAAACGACATAAAATAAATGCGCGAAAATAAATTACGAACATGGGCGTTGGACCCTTTGCGAAATATTATTAATAAGGAATTAAAATTAAGAATTAAAAGAAAGTGTTTTTTAGTATTTTTGTGTTTTTTGAGATTTAATAAAAAAAAGAATTAATTAAAAACCAAAATGAAATGTTAAACCTAGTTCTAATTATTTTTAAGTTTATTATGAAAGTATTAAAATTTAACCTAAATGCAACCCTAATTAGTTTACAAGTTTAATTATGAAAATAAATAAATCACTAATATTATGGCAAAAAAAAAGGAAAATTAAAAGGAATAAAAAGTCATTAACCTAATGCTATATTTTTGGATTTTTTTATGGAAGAAAGAATTAAAGTTGCAACCTAAATTAATACTAAGTTAATTTACATACAATTTATTTATGAAAATAACTAAAATAAAATAAATATTATATTGTTCTCTTTTTCTGATTTTTGTGTATTTTATAATTTGTAAAGAAATAGTAATTAGTTTAAACAAATAAAGAAAATAAAATAAGAATTAAAAATAAAACAAGAAAAATATAGAGAAAGCAAACCAGGGGGTTCAGGCCCTAAAGTGGAGGTGTGGCCCAGCAATCTAGCCCAATTGATTTTGGAATTTGTTGACTTTCCCAGGCCACGTATGGGACCTTTGACTGAGGCTTATGGTACACCTCTGAACATGGCTTTCTGATTGATCCTCTTAGGCACGTGGACGTCTTGATGATTGTGGTGTACCATGCGCTCCACCTTTGAAATTGCACAGGAAGACGTTTGGAAAAATAATATTGAAATTATGCAAGACCTGGGACTTGAGCCCAGGTCATGAGGGTTACCAGTTAACACCTATACCGCTGCACCACTATCACACATTCGTTAATTAAATAAACAACAAATATAATGAAAGCAAACAATGCGTTAGTGACTGAAGCGCGCGAAATTCAAAAACAACGTATCACATGTTGCCACGCTTCATCGTCTCCACCACCCTGAAAAAACAAACAACATAAGCAACGGTTTCTTAAGCGTGGTTTTAGGGGGCTTTTGGAAAAATAGCGATTAAGCCTCAGGGCTCTATAAACTGAGCGCGAACATTCATTCTTCTTCGTCCAAGCTTGCCGATTTGAATGGTCATGGTTTCGTGGGCTAATTTTGCTTGGTTTCAGAAGCCCTAAATTCAAGCTTGGAAAACCCTAAAGATTGATCATGGTGAAATCACATATATGGCATAAAAACGAAATTAATCATGTCAGTTAGCTTTGAAATCAAATGAGGAACAAGAATCAACAATTAAATTGCATAAAAAGTGCCTAGAACATGATATGCGTTTATGAGTTTTTTGCTGTACAGTCGAAGGTCTTGTTACCAATTCCTTGCGTTTGAGTTGGTGTTAGGGGTTGGAATCTGTTCAGGAGACCACAAGGAAGCTTTTGGAAAAGGAATTAAGACTTGAATCCACCTAGAACACTGATTTCAGTTTTGAGTTTTATGGAGAATTTTTCCAAGTTGGCAATGGTGTTTGGGCGCAGCATTTAGTGTGTTGGCATTAGGTTTTGACTCAGCACTTATGAGGGAAGGGAATTAGGTCATTAGCTGGCCTTGATCCATGCCCATGAGAGAATTAGTCTTAGGTCTTTCACCATTAACAAACTTTCCCCTTTTTTAGCAAAACCAAGACTTGGTGTACAACCTAACCCTAGCATGAGTTTGTGAGCTGGCACATGAT
This sequence comes from Vicia faba, assembly GCA_948472305.1. NCBI lineage: Eukaryota > Viridiplantae > Streptophyta > Magnoliopsida > Fabales > Fabaceae > Vicia > Vicia faba. The sequence goes on from OX451737.1 coordinate 1,485,438,150, forward strand.
ATATGGAAGCTATTCCAATTCAAATGACACTATTCCATTGATTTATAAATTTTATTTGAATTTTTAAAGATTTAAAATGAATTAAATTATCAAAAATTAAATAAAATAGAAAAATCAATGTTTGATCTTGAAATTAATCATGGGACACGTGTGTGGCATGACAAGGCTGAATCAAGTGGAAGAAAGTGGGCCCTTTTGTCAAAAATTGAAGTTTCAAGGATAGTTGACTTTTGCCATTTCATAAAAATTTCCCAACTTCTCCAATGCATAACTTGCTCAATTTTTAAGCTTTTATCATGTTCTTGGACATTTTGGAAAGGTCTTTGAGTCCTTTAACCAATGCCTTTGGTCCCATGTCATTTTGATTTTCCAATCTCAAGTTATGGCCTTTGACTTAAAGTCCCTTTTTGTTGACTTTTGAAAATGACCTATAATGTTGAAATTGATAACTTTTTGTGAGAGCATTTCTTGGACTTGAAGTATGAATATGAGTTGTAGGAAATGTCTTTCTCTTCAAAATGAGCTTTGGATGGAATTTTTCTGATAATCCATGTGAAAGTTATGCCCTGGTCAATTTCAGTTGACTTTTTCAGCTGTCCAAATAAGGAAACTTTTGCATCTTGATGATTTTCTGAGCCAAATTTTGAGAATCATGATCAAGCATTGATCAAATGATGTTTGTGGCTTCAAAATGATATGTTGACCAAAAATTTGAACTTTTGACTGTCAAATGACCATTTTGCCCCTACAGTTGACTGTAGTGCAATTTAGGGTTTTGACTGTGCAATCTTAAGCTGAATGCCTTGAAACTTGATATGAGGATGCTTGACCATGTTTGTAAGCATATGAGACTTGATTGAGCCTTTGAACACTTCCTTTTCTTGATCAGAACCCAAACCCTAGTTTTGACTGTATAGGAGACAGTTGGACTGTGCAACCCTTGGGGAATTTTGTGACTTGACTTGGCAATTTCTTGAAGAATATGGGAGGGCAAATTTTGGGGTACAACACTTTGCAAGTATGTTGACAGCTTCTTCCCTGCCCGGTGGATCACGAGGGAAGGGGAAGATATTCTTGACGAGGAAGGGTACCCGACGTTTGAGGCCCGTCCCATCGACACAAAGGTGCTCGTCAAGTGCCAATCTTACGGGCAGGCCGTAGATCTATTAGGTTTCTTGCTTTTGTCTTGTTGTTTTATTCCATTTTCGTTGTTTTTTACTCGCTTGCAACTAACATGAGTTTTCCTCTTCTTTGCAGGCGATATGGCTGAACAAAGAGAGAGGCTTTTAAAACTGACTCAGGACAAGAGAGTAAACAGAAGGATGGTGCCAGCTCCGCAGGCCACGAGAATGGGCCCGCCGACCAGTTCGGGCGATGCTTCTAGCGGGTCCCCGGGCTCCCCTGACGCCGAGCAGCCCACTAAGCTGATTACGAGAAAGAGAAGTCGGGCAGATAATAGGTTGGAGGTTGGCAACGAGTCTGTCGCTGCGAGGGCTTTCGGCTTACCCCCTGTTTCAAAGAGGAAGATTTCTTCGAGGGGTTTCCCCTGACAGTGAGCAACGAGGAGGCCGAGACCATCAGGCGGCTCAACAAAGAAAGCCGGAGAAAACACTTGGCCGCCAGTATGGTCGGGATGGTGAAGATGGCCGAGATGGCCGCTGTCCTTGCTGAGGAAGGGTCAGACTCCTCGGATCGCATCAGGGAGTTAGAGTCGGATAAAGCTGCCCTCGCTGCTGACTCTCATAAGTTGAAGGCTGCCCTCGAGCGATCTGAGGAAATGTTCCGCGAACAAGCCGACCTGCTGGCGGTGGAGAAGGAAAACTCCGGGAAGGTTGCTGAGGAGAGGGATTGTCTTCGACATGATAGGGAACGCTTGGAGGCCGACAATGAACGTTTGTCTAAGGAAGTCGAGGAGCTGAAAGCTACCATGCTTCCTGCTGAAGATGAGTCGGAGGATACAACCCCTTTGCGGAGCCGTTCGGATCTGGTCGCACGCATCTATCTCCTCGAAACAGACTGTGTCGGTGCTTTAGCGGACGGGTTTGAGGTTGCGGTTAGCCAGCTCTCCATATTGAATCCGAGCATGAATACCGAGGGAGTGGGTTTCATGTCTCAGATTATTGACGGTCAGGTCGTGCCTCCTCCTGAGTCTCCTGTGGTGGATGCTGGCAGTCTCGAGAATGTTTAGTCGTGGAGTTTCTGGTCGGGCCTGCGTGCCTGTTTATTGGTATTTGTTTTGGGGCCTGTGTGCCTGTGCTTATTTTTGGGGCTTGTATGCCCGTACATATTTCTTTTGGCCGTTGTGCCATAACCTATAACTCTGAACATCCCGGCCTTTTTGGTCGGTTCATTTTTATTCGTTTTGTGTATGAGATTTTAAATGGATGTTCATTTTAACTTTAAACTTGCTCGTGTCTAAGTTTTATATTATGATGAAATTTGTCTAAGTTATGTCCTCGAGCCACGCTTGTGTTCGGCTGTTACTTTGTGGCGAAATTTTCCTAAGTTATGTCCTCGAGTGGAGACCCTTTCGACCCATTTGGTGGTCCAACGTACTTCGAAATGCGTCGGTCGTGCAGAGTGAAGCCCGCTTGCTCGGGCGTATGACCCAAATCAAGGTCGTATTCCCGTGGCGTGAACTGCCCATCACGAGCTGGGTGTTCTGCCATGTAGGTACTTCGACAGTGGAGCTCGATTGAGGTGTCCCTGTCGGGCACCGTCGTTCGTACTCGTTTGGCTGAACGGCGTTATGTCGTTTGGGCGTAGATTGGGCCCGTACCTTGGCCTATCTACGTGGTCGAGACATTTCTCTCTGTTGACTAGATGTGGATGTTCGACAACGAGAGTCCTTAGTGTTTAAGGGTTTTTAACTATAGTACTGCTTTAATTTAGCAGTGTTCCAGGGTCGTGGTAATGGTTCTCCGTCTAGCTGCTTGAGGTAGTATGCCCCGGTACCTGTGGCGCCGTGGACGCGATAAGGCCCTTCCCAGTTCGCGGCCAATTTCCCTTCGCGGGAGTCTTTCTGGTTTCTTCGTAATATCAGGCTACCGATCTTGAACTCGCGTTTGATGACCTCACCGTTGTGACGCAGGGCCACTCGTTGTTTTAGAGTGGCCTCGCGCAGGGCTGCCCCCGATCGAATTTCCTCGACCAAGTCGAGTTCGTCCCTGAGTGGTTCGTCATTCATTTCTTCGTCGAGGGGCATTTCTGTCCGCCTGGAGGGTTCCCTGATTTCTACGGGGATGACGGCTTCGGTTCCGTATGTTAGTCGAAAGGGGGTTTCGCCCGTCGTTGAATGGGGCGTGGTGCGATAAGCCCATAAAACGCTGTGCAGCTCCTCGACCCACCCTCATTTAGCTTCACCAATCCGGCGTTTGAGTCCTCGCAGGATGACTCTGTTGGCGGCCTCGGCTTGCCCGTTGGTTTGAGGGTGCTCGACCGAGGTGAAATGTTGTTTGGTTCCCAGTTTGGTGACGAAGTTTTGGAATCCGTGGTCGGTGAATTGGGTGCCGTTGTCGGTGACTAGTGCTCTCGGGATCCCGAATCATGCGAGGATGTTTCTTTTGTAGAAACGGAGGATGTTGTGCGAGGTGATCTTCACGAGAGTCTCGGCCTCTATCCATTTCGTGAAGTAATCAACGGCCACAATAAGGAACTTGTTTTGGTAAGTCCCTTACGTGAATGGTCCAAGGATATCCATCCCCCACCATGCAAACGGCCATGGGGACAACAGTATGCTCAACTCGTGAGGAGGGGCGAGATGCATGTCGGCGTGCTTTTGGCACTTGTCACACTTCTTAACGTGTTCTTTGGCGTCCTGCTGCATCGTCGACCAATTGTACCCCGCTCGCAGAGCTTTCCTTGCTAGGGAATTACCGCCTATATGTTGGGCGTTAATCCCTTCGTGTATCTCCCGCAATACCTCGGGGACTGTGGATTCGTCGATGCATTTCAGGAGGGGAATGGAGAACCCCCTACGGTATAGTTTATGCTCGAGCACCACGTAGGAGCATGCTCGTCTTTTCATCGTGGTCGCCTTTGTCTGGTCCGAAGGAAGCTCACCTTTTGTCAGAAAATTATACACTGGTGTCTCTGATGGTGTGCACCTCGACTTGGGTCGAGGTTCTTTCGATGCTTGGGCGCGACAGGGATTCTTGTATGACGGATTTGTTTCCGCCCTTCTTTCTTGTGCTTGCGAGCTTGGACATTATGTCTGCCCTTGTGTTTTGCTCGCGCGGGACATGCGATATTTCTGCTCGGTCGAACTTCTTCATGTGCTCTTTGACTAAGTTTAGGTATTCAACGAGGCTGTCGTTTTTAGCTTGGTAACTCCCTTGGACTTGGGAAGCAACGAGTTGAGAGTCCGTGAAAATTTGTACTTCGCGGGCTCCTAGGTCCTCGGCTAGCCTTAGTCCTGCGAGCAGGGCCTCGTACTCTACTTGGTTGTTCGAAGTTGGGAAGGAGAGGGCTAACGAGTGCTCGATTACTACGCCCTCCTCATTTTCTAGGAGGATCCCTGCGCCGCTTTCGGACGAGCTGGAAGCTCCATCGACGAAGATGGTCCATTTGTGCTTTTTCCCTGCGGGCGGATCGTGAGCGGTCATTTCCGCGACGAAGTCGGCCAGGGCTTGTGCCTTTAGAGATTTCCTGCTCTCGTATTGAATGTCGAACTCAGAGAGTTCCAAGGACCATTTCAACATCCGGCCCGCCATGTCAGGACGACCTAAGAGTTGTTTTACCGGTTGGTCGGTTCGCACTATGACTGTGTGGGACAGAAAATAGTGTCTGAGTCTCCTCGCCGCATTGACGAGGGCTAGAGCTACTTTTTATATTTGTTGGTATCTGCTCTCGGGTCCTTGTAGGGCTTTGCTCGTGAAATAAACGGGTTTCTGTCCGTCGGTGGTCTCGCGAATGAGAGTCGTGCTGATGGCTTCGTTCGAGACGGCCAAGTATAGGAACAAAGGCTCCCCGTCGACTGGTCGAGATAGTACGGGCGGTTGGGATAGACTTTGTTTTAGGTGGCGCAGTGCCCGTTCACATTGCTCGGTCCATTCGAAGGTCGCTTCTTTGCGAAGGAGTTTGAAGAAGGGGAGGGCGTGCTGAGCGGATCTCGCGACGAAGCGGGACAGCAAGGTGAGCATGCCGTTCATGACTTGTATTGATTTCTTCGACGTAGGTGTCGAGAGGTCGGAGAAGGCTCTACATTTGTCGGGATTGGCTTGGATCCCTCGTTCTGTTAGGTAAAACCCAAGGAATTTACCTACTTTGACCCCGAACGTGCACTTCTCGGGATTGAACCTCGTCTTACATTGTCTTGCTTGGGCGAAGACTGCTTTGAGGTGGGCTGCGTGATCGGTGTCTGCTTGGGACTTGACGATCATGTCGTCCATGTAAATATCGAGCATGTCTCCGATTTGTTTGTGGAACACTCTGTTCATCATACGTTGGTAAGTTGCCCCTGCATTCTTTAGTCCATAGGGCATTACGTTGTAGTAATAGTTGCCCGAGCTGGTCATGAAGGCAGTGCAATGCTTGTCGCCCATGGCCATTGGGATTTGGTTATAGCTTGAATAGGCATCCATGAACGATAGAATTTTGTAACCGGGCGAGTTGTCGACCAGCATATCTATGTTCGGTAAAGGAAAAGCATCCTTCGGGCATGCCCGATTGAGATCAGTATAATCAACACACATCCACCATTTCCATTATTCTTTTTGACTAGTACAACATTTGACAGCCAGGTTGAATACCGGGCTTCAGAAATAAAATTTGCCTATAGGAGGTCTTTTACAGCTTTTTCAGCAACCTCCGCTTTCTCTGGAGACTGCCTACACCTACGTTGTACTACTTCTTTAGCGGCTGGGTCTATGGCGAGACGGTGACAAGCGACCTTGAGGTCAAGTCCGGGCATCTCTGCGGCGCTCTAGGCGAATAAGTCGGCATTCTCGCGCAAGCAGGCTTTGATTTGCTTCCTTGCCAGGTCGGGGAGGTTGGTACCAATCTTCACTCCTTTGCTTTGGTCCTCGCCGAGGGGGACGAGCTCGAAGTCCCCGTCCAGAATTGGTCGGAGGGGGATTTTCTCTCCGTTGGGAGGTTCGTCCTGATCGAAACGGGTGTCCAGAGCTATGGAGTCGACCTTTGGGGGATCTCTCTGCTCTTCTGTTTTGACGGGCTCTGGCTTGTCGGGCTCCTGTCGTGTCGTCATCGGTCTCTTGGCGAGCCTTGTCCCAGTGTCGACCGTGTCGCGTCCCTTGGATGCGGCATTGAAACACCTTCGAGCAGTGGCCAGGTCCCCCTGGATGGTAGCAACCCGTGCCCTTTTGGTGTAGAAATTAATCTTCAAGTGGACGGTGGAGGGCACCGCGGTCAGCTCTGCTAGTGTTGGTCTCCCTAGGATGCAGTTGTAGAGGTACGGGCAGTCGATGGCGAGGAAGTGCACCTTGACCTGCCTCGTTGCCGTGCCATCGCCGAAGGTAACCATGAGCTCGGCATATCCCCAAGGTTTAGAGGTCGAGCCGTTGAAGCCCTGTAAGTCTGACCCCACATACAGCGAGAGGTGTGAGTCGTCTAGCTGCAGAGTCCGGAATAATTGACTGTACATCACGTCGACGGAACTTCCTTCGTCGACGAGGATGCGGTGCACGTCATAGTTGGCCATTCTTGCTCTTATCAGCAGAGGAATGACTGCATTGGGGGCTCCTCTGGGGAGTTCTTCAAGGTAGAAGGTGATAGGCTCCGACCTACCTTTCACCCTTTCAAAGGTCACTGTCTGAGGAGGTGCCGAGTCGACCAGTTCATCCAGCTTTCTCTTGGACGAATTGATGGTTAGGTCGTTGAATCCTCCACCATTGATGACCATGGTGGAGGGAAAGTATTCCCACCTGCTATGTGTCGTGAGTGGCTCCTGCAGGTGTTCGGGGATGTAGAAGTCCTCCGGTCTGGTCACGGAGAAGGCGGTATGGACGGGGATCGATTCGTCAGATGGTCGGGCGTCTTCCTCCGGTTCTCTTGTCTCCCGGGCGTCGCGACGAGGCGCGTCGTTTCGCCGGTATTGGGCGAGCCTCCCTCCCTTGATGAGGGTTTCGATGGCGTCCTTGAGGTGGACGCAGTCTTCAGTCAGATGACCGTGGCTCCTATGGTACTGACAGTATTTGCTCTTGTCTACTTCGGGATTGGCAGGAGCAGATCGAGGGCGCTTGACGCTGCCATCTTTGAAATCCGTGCTGGCACACTCCGCCAAGATGCGCTCGCGGGAAGCTGTGAGCAGAGTGTATTCTGTGAAACGCCCCGAGGGTCCTCTCTGCTCTCGGACTTCTCGGGGTCTGTCCTCTTTCCTTTTCTCCCCGGTCCGTCGAGGAGGAGCGGCTTCTTGGCACGGGTTACTGCTGGATCCGCGAGTTCTGGGGTCCCGGGCTCTGTAGGCCGCCTCCCTTTCCTCGTAATCCATATATGCCCGGGCCTTCTCGAGGAGAGCGTCGAATGTTCGGGGTGGTTCGATGCCCACCGCCTTTCTGAATTCTGTGCCGGGGAGGAGCCCCCTCTCCAGCAAGTACCTTTTCATATGGTCCGTGCAGGGGACCTGTATGGATTCGCGATTGAAGCGATTGATAAATTCTCTCAAGGTTTCATCATGTCTCTGGATGATGGCCTCAAGTGCTGCCTCGGACTTCGGGTGTCGCCGAGACGCAATGAACGAACTTATGAATTGATTCTTCAGGTTTCGCCACGAGGTGATTGATCCTGGGGCGAGTCTTTATACCAATCCATTGCTGCCTTTCTGAGGGTCGTGGGAAATAACCGGCATTTGATGGGTCCCCAGATATTATGGTAATGCAGTATAGCCTCGGACCAGTCTATGTGGTCGACTGGGTCCGCGACTCCGTCGTATTCTTTCAGATGTGGAAGCTTCTCCATGCCCGGGGGAATGGGCGCCTCCATGATGGCTTGTGAAAGGGGAACGCGGGGGTCGTCCTCGTCACTTCGCTCTGGGGATAGGGATGGGGACCTGAAATATTGTCGTGCCCGATGGTCCTAGTCGTGCTGGGTATCCCTCGAGCGGGGTGCGCGTTGGTCCATTCTCCCATGCCTGTCTCCAGAGTGTCTTCTTTCTTGCCGTATGGGGCCATGGTTGCGCCCTCCGGCTTCAATGACGGGTTGCCTCTCCAAGGGGGGTCGTCTCCCCGACGGTCGGGGCGACGGGCTTCGGGAGGTGTCTCTGTATTGTCTCTGAGGGGGAGATGGGAGACGTACCTCTGTTACTCGAGGAGGTGGAGTCTGAGGCCTCCTGTGTCTCCTCGCGGGTCTTCTATCGTCTTCTAGCGCCCTCAATCTTTCCCCCTGGGAAAAGATGAGGTAGTTGGTTTGATTGATCGTCGCGAATAGTGCGCGGGTTGTGGCATCTGCTCTGGCGGGGACAGGGACTTCCTAAAATTGGGCAGCTAGATAGTTTGGGGGAGCCGTATTGTCTTCTTTGAGTGGCAGAGGGACCGAAGAAGATGAGGCAGTAGCTCCGTCTTGGTGGATCGAGGGCCCGGGGATGGTGCCCCGGGGAGCGTGCTATGGTCGGGGATGTCGGTGTTGTCGGGAATTCCGTTTTTATCTGTGAGGTTGTTGTTGATGTCGACGACGCGGATGTTCTGGTCGTCCCGAACTTGGTCAGCCATGACGGTTGGAGGTGATTTGAGCTTTGGTCTTCGAGAGTTTGCAAGACGGGGAAGCTAGTTTCCCACAGACGGCGCCACTGATCTTACCTGATCAGACTTGGACCGTCACGACTGGCTCGGGCAGAATTTGAGTGAGATGAAGGGGGGTACCTACAAGACACTCTGATGCTAAAAAGAGTGACAGAATGAGCAGGTAAAAAGTGTATAGATGCGTAAGAGATGAATACCTGACCCTCTTGGAGTAGAGGGTATTTATAGCCCCCAACACTGGGCCAAGGTTCCCTCATTGGGCCGACCAGAACTGGCCTAATAAAGAAACTGCCAGGTTCTACGTGTGTAGTGGGGCCCCGCACGAGGTCCCCTTCCTGGTGATGCTGTGCGAAGAATAAGGAGGGACGAAGACGCGGTCTTTCCGGAGTTTAGATGATTCGATAACGGTCAAGGAGGACAGAATCTGCCATACGGGGAGAGTGCTCGAGCAGGACTCGAGCTGGAGTTCCCCTGGTCGGGGACACCATATGTCGCGGGCAATGGCGGGCATGACTACAGTATGTGGTCGGACACGTCGGCGGTGATCCGCGGGTGCGCATTCCTCGAGGAGTTTGCTTGGATTGAGCCTTTGTCTGCGCTTTGGGTCAGGGCTGGCCCAATCCATAACAGTACTATATATTGGAATAATATAGCAAGTGTGAGTAAATGGAGAAATAGTTCCACAATGAATAAGAATATAAAGATTTAAACATATATAAGTAGGAGAACTCACTCACTTATCACCTTAAAGTTTTAGGTAGATAAGTGATATGTCTATTACAAAGATATTTATTCCTACACTATATATCAATGCTCCTAGTATCACCCTACAACATCATTGGAATAATATAGTAACCATGTCTAAATGTTTTTCTCATACAAACTTAAAAGTAATTCTTATCTAATCAACAAAAACTTTAACCACTATATCAAAAAAAAATTCCATCATCGTTACCTTCAACCTCTCGTTCATTTCATATTCAAGTATTGAATAGTTTAAAAATAAAAAATACCCTTTCTATCCTTTTAAATTATAAATCATTTTGATATTTTCACATATATCAAGAAATTTAATTATAATATGAAAAAATGTATTATAACAAATTTTATAAAATATTTCATTAATAATGTGATAAAAAAGCATTTAAAAATTAAAAAAAAAAGAAGAGAATTTAAAAAATATTAAAGTGTATACTAAAAAACTAACAATAATGGTTTATCTGTATTCTAAAATAATTTTTAATTTAATACATTTTGTTTCTAAAGTCAATAATGAAAAGAGTAAAAATTATAGTGAATTTTGTGGAATCCTACAATCAAACAGCAGTGGTAGATACTAGATAGCATCATGGAAATAAAAGTCCAATAATATAAGGTCTCATTCATGTATGTCCTTTGAAAATCTATTACAGTACGTCCAAGCCTAGAGATTTATTTTCTATAGTTGCCAGATTATGTCCCCTTGGCACCAACTTATTGACATGCGACCACGTCTTTCTTATACAGCCACAAACAAATATCCTGCAGATACATCTAACCTCTTGATTTATGCCTCTCTATTTTGTTGAGTGAATATTTTATTAGAAGTAATGGTTTATTTATAAATATAACCGAAAATATTCTTTGAATGGGTGTAGAGAAGAGGTGTGAAAGATTTATTATAAGGAAAAAAAATGGAAAGATGTATTATGAATCATGTGATAAAATAAAATAGAAAAGAGAAATGGAATTATGACGAGGGATACCGGAGATTGAAGATTATTGAGCAATTGTGCATGTCGGTGTTAAATTATGTACCTTATATATACGTCTGCCGGAGACAACGGAATCAAATGTTCATGCATCAATTTTGCTGCAAATAAGAAACTCTCATTAAATGATAAACTCTTTTTGTTTCTTTCGCATATGTGGGGTCCTTTTTTAAGGGAATTGCTCATTACATTTTTATAACTTTTCTAAGACTATGGTGAAAAGACTATAATAGTTTTAATGTTCGAAAATGTAATTTTGAATATATCTTTTACATGTATAATTGAAGAAAAAATATGAAAAATCTTAATCAAGTTAAAGATTGATTTGGAGATTTATCTCCGTATGTACGAAAGATTAATTTAGAGATGCATCTCTAAATTGTCTCTTAGTTCATTAGTCAGTTAATTTTACAAAAAATGCTTTTCTAAAATATGGTTTGTTAGATCAAAACAGAAATAAACTGAAACAACATTGACAGAATGGAAATCACATAACTTAAATTAATTTCAAAATAAACATTAGATAAATTTAACAGTTATTAAAAATAGGTAATTCGGGATGTTGCAACATTCTTATAATATCGGTTGTTGATCTTTGAATCGTCACGTCCACTTCAATCAGATCCTTTGTTGAGTAACGATAAAAGATAGTCAACATCACCTTCAAATCATCATCTGTCTTCAGTTCAAGCAATGTGAATTGTATCTTCCCTTCGTTGTCTATCGAGGATGAATGGTACTTGATCTTGACAACTCTCTGATTTTATGGATATTGCAGGAGAGTATTCAGTTTTATTTTCAGATCGACGAGAAGTATGTCCTTGTAGATCTGAAATTGAAGTGAGGGTGTTGTGCCATTAAAATACACAAAAGTAAGATGTGGATACGCAAACATTTTAGTTTGTGTAAATAAAATAGATTAAGAGACCCTATTTTTAGAACTTGTAGAGCAATAATAACCTCACATAAATGATCATGTTGGATGAAAGGCTTAAGAGATACATCTCTGGTTTCGTTCTATTCTTTCCAAAAATAAGGATCTCTCTGAAGATGCAACTCCGAATGATCCCCTATTTAATTTTTTAATTAATTAAGGGGTATCCAGAGATGCATCTCCGGATCCATCCAAAAAATTATGCAGAAAAACAGTACCATAGTTATGCAGAGCAGAATGTGAAAGAAAAAACAATTATCCAAAAAATAGCACCCAATTTTATAACAATAAGTGGTATGTTACGTACAAAAAACATGTTACATTATTGTACTACAATTAAAACACATCAAAAGTTGAGTCACTACTTAAATCTATTGGTGGCTCAATTTTCGTCCACTCTGGTGATGTCTTTGGTATATGACATCCCGATTTCAAAATATCCTGAAGAAAATGTTGTTTTTCATAACCAAAAAATACACATGATGCGTTCGGATGGATAATGAGATAACTTAATCTGAAGTGAAAAGAATATTTCTGAGAGATCATGTCGTATTAAATCAATGCACACCATATCATAAGCACTTTCTATAAGATGTCGTATTTTCAAAAACGCGTCCATCTGTCAAACGGAGTCGGACCACTGAGACAAGGAACAAGAGAATTGAGAATTGTATCGTAATTTTCTTTGTTCCGATATAACTTTTTTCCCATATATCTTCTTAAGTTTCTCTTTGATGTTCAACTTTATGATGTCATCAACTTTGATGACTCTCTCTTGGATCACATTCCATTCAGTCATGATAGATATATTTGATTTATCATCCTTCCTCACACCATCATCGTCAAAACGGAGTCGGGTCTAGGGAGTGCAAACTTCGTCCATACGAATTGGTTTCTCATGCTTCAACTTCTTTGAAATTAAACAATCACATGCAAAATTGGAAGTCTTTCTAAGTGTACTACCATAACTTAAGCTATCAGAATCTATTTTATCTGCTTGTTTGGCTTCGTGAACAATAAAATTCAACGCCTCCAGATATACATTGCTAACCAAACGTGAGTAAAGGATGTTTCCTTTGAATCGATGATCTAACACAATAATGCTCCGACCAAAAGATGTGTGCATCTCATTATGTTAGTTTCAGATTAGTTGGTTCACAGCGTCTCAATCTCTATAAAAATCACATTTACTATTTCCCAACCAATTCTTAAGTCTAGCATGCGTAGATTCAACTATCTTAGTTGTTGTATTTCCAAAGTGTCAAACTTGATCGGTCCATGCACAAACAATCTTCTCTTTAACCTGGTCTAGAATCGTTCCATCAACACATTTCAACAAATTTGAATATATCGCACTCACACTCCTAAAATGTAGAATAGATTCAAAATATAATTTTTTCAATGAAGAATTTATTATACCATTCCATGCATTCATTATCTTACCAACAACCACATCGGGTTTGAAAACTTTACCATCTTCACCTTTAACTTTTTAGTTCCAATAACGGGTTTTATTCGACTTCTCACATTTTTGGTTATGTGATACATACAAAGTAAGGCCGGAAAAGTAGGAAAAATAGTTGCAATCGAATTTATCAATGCAATGTCATGAACGGTGATTATGACTTGTGACATGTTATTTCGGTCCTTAAACATAGTCTTGCACATTTCCAAAGCCATGTAATGTTGTTCTCTTTTGTGAATTCCAAAAATGAAAAATTGATTGAATAAGTCATCCCCATAGAAGTGACACCAACAATTTTCAAGAGTGGAAGTATATACTTGTTTGTTTTGTATGTTAAGTAAACAATGAGCACAGAGGGAAAGGTATTAAACAACTTCAAGAAATAGGGATGACTCCAAAATATATCTCGAACGGTGACTTTATTATCACAAACTCTATACCTCGAAACATAGTTGTCATATTCCAAAAGCTTCAACAGTTATTGCATCTCAGATGTTGGTCCTCTTACCGCCTTGTTGTCTCGAGATGCACGTTGTATTTTTTCTTGATATTTGAAACATTTAGAGCTCTTTTCCATTTCAAAGACGTAAGTATGTTTTTTGGCGACACCATGTTTAGTGTCATGTCTGAAATAATTTCCCTCTCCTCGGGAACAAGGCGACATATAATGAGATGACCGGCTAGGATGTTAACCAAGCAATGAATATGCATATAGTATATCACACATTTCCATGTCTCGTCCGCCATACGGTATCCTCTTAATTTAAACTGACGCTCACATTTCCTCATTTCCGCGCCATCTCGTTTCAACTTCCTAATCTTTGGTTGGTACGTGCTACTTCTTCCACATACCATTGCTACAAATGCTTGTCTTCTATTTGAACCATTGTAGGACCTTTCAGTTACAACATAAAATTCCAATTTTACGGCCTCCCTAAGAAACCATTATAGCATATGTTCACGAACAAAAAACACTTCTTTATTTGTAAATTATGCATAAACGTCTACTTCTACAACGGTCAGTCGAGCATCCAATTTAACATTTACCTCTACAAAATAAAACAAAAACATATAAAAGGAGTGTAAAGGTACAAAAATATTATTATTATCAATATTTTTATTGGTTTTTAAATTTTATCAATTTGAAAATATTAAAAATAAAGGGAGTCAAAGATGATCTTTCCTCTTTGGAGAAATTTTATTCTTCTCCTGTTTCCTTATCTCCTTGGAGCTAATATCCCTTTGCATTTTTTCAGAATTTTGTGAGGTCGCTTTCTGTAAGTTTTGAAACTAGCAAAAACCCTAATCTTATATGTATAAAAGCTAGGCTTTGAGAGAGGGTTTGGAGTACCTTTTGGGGAGGGTGATGTGCTTAAAGAGAAAAAACACAACAAATATTAAAGCAACATCATAGTAGAGGAAGAACAAAAAATGCAACAACATATTCATAACACCACCTCCACATTATTCATCACATTCTTCATCAAAATCATAACCACCATTAAAAACATCCTTACATTCATAACTAACACTAAAACCACAACAAAAAATAACACATCAACAACACAAAGGACATCATACACAACACCAACAACAACATCTTCAATCATGAACACACAAGGCAAATAGAAATCTATAAAACAGAAACACCTCTAGAAGTAGGGGTGTCTAACACATGTTAGTGTTCAATTGTATGACACTCGTATGATACGTGTTGGAAAAGTCAAACAAGTGTCGGAAAATTTAAACAAGTGTCCTAAAAAGCTTTTTTTTTGCTTCGACACATTTTGTATCGGTGTCTGATACCTATGACACTTATATAACATGTGTCCCATAATTCAGAAAAAATTTCTTTAAAAATATTGTGTTTTTCTTTTCCTCAACACACTTTAGACATTTTCTAGATAAATCACACACACGATTAAAATGGTTAAATTTGTATTAAAGCAGTATTAACAATGAAGAATTAAAGACATTAACTTTGATTAGAATATTTTTAACTCTTTTGATATTAGATGAATAAATGAAACTCTGACATATATAACGGTGTCATTGTCCTAGGATTTTGATATATCGGTGTCGGAGTCTCCATGTTTGAGTCCTATCACATTGTCCGTGTAAGAGTATATGCTTCATAGATAGAAACAGGAGAAGAAACCATTCAAAAACAAAATTGCTTCCAAAACATGAAACTGAACCACATGCATACATTCCATGAATCAACCTAGTGCAACCTCCTTAAACACCCACAAATCCACAACGAAAACCGCTATGGCTACCATGATCAATTACACGCCACCCCCATCAATCATGCCTCTTCCTTGCTCTTTCTCGAACCATTGCACCTCTTGTTTTTGATTATGCAATTGTCGTGTCTCCCTCCACATCCAATTACAACCGGTTTGGTTTCTTCTTGCTTTTTCGTGATGCTTTGTTTTGTCTTTTTGATGTGTTCATTTTTCATGCTATTGTGTTTTTTCTGCTACTCCTACATTTTTTTGTAGTTTAGAAATGAAGAAGCATGTTTGGCCTTGGAGATTTAAAAATGTCAAATACTTTGGCCCTTTTATTTTTATTTGTTTAGTATTACTTACTATTATTAGCATGACAAAATGATTGTTATATTGGGGTTGTGGAGTCATTTAAAATTGGGAGACAAGAAGAGAATCAATTGGCAGACACATTAGCTACCATGTCGTCTATGTTCAAAGTGAGATGGGATAATGAAGCTCCTCGATTCACTATTGAGAGATTAGACGAACCCACTTATTGCTAAGAAGTTGACACTGATGGAGTAGAGGAAAAGACGTGGTACCGTGAAGTGAAAAGATACCTCGAAGCCCAAGAGTACCCCGAGAGGGCATCTATCAACGATAAGAAATTCCTACGGAGGTTCTCTGTCAAATTCATTCTAAGTAACGAAATTTTGTACAAGCGTAATTGTTGTACCAAAAAATTTTCCCTCTCATTTATCAATAATTTGCTCACAAGATCTCATTTGGCTCAAGACTGCACTAGGGTTGATCAGCTCAAGACACCTCCTCAAGCACTGATGACCAAAATTAGGGTTTGAGATTGCACAAGCATATTTGAACTTCCAATACCCCATATGACTTTAATGGATCATTATGGACCCTCAAGATTACTCATGTCAAGTTTCAAGCTTTGGATCACACTTTTGTCAGTCAATTGAGCAGTTGACCTAAAAATCAGCTGTATTAGGGAAAAAGTCAACTATGGCCAATTTACAGTCAAACTTCATAATCTTTTATCCACATCAACATTTTAAACTCATATGTATCATTTGATTAAGTTTGGACAACAATTCCTCAAGAAATTTGATCCAAATCTTCAAAAGGGCAAAATGGTCAAAATTAGGGTTTTGACTGGGAAAGGGAAATTTCTGATTTTTGACCTAGCAAATGATCAATTGTCTTAAGACATGATCTCAATAGTCCAATTGCATAATTTTTAACTAATAACATAGCTCAAAACATTTCTTAAGTCTAATGGATTGACAGATGAATTTTCAGTCAACTGATCAAAAGTCAATTGTATACTAAAAAGTTAAACTTTGACTTTTTGGTCAAAATCAAATGTCAAAGATCAAAATTCATCAAAGCATATCAAAATATGAAACTTATTCATCAAGAAATAAAAAATTCAAGATTTCATTTTGAAAAGTTAAAATTTCTAAACTTAGAAATTTTTCTGAGTGTTGGAAATTTCTTATTTTTTCACAACTTTGAGCAAAATTTTCACCATGATGCAAGATGATTCAAAAGAAACTTTCAACATGAAAGTTGTATATCTCCATGAAATATACAATATTTCTTTACACAACTACTTCCAAAAGTACTTGGATCTCAAGTTATAATTTTAAGAACACATGGTCATGAAACAAAACACTTAGTGAAATTTTGCCCTAATTTGGTCAGGATTTTGACCTAACTTCATGGCACTTTTTCATATATTTCCAATGGGAATTTTCAAAAGTAATTCAAATAGGGGTTGTATAGCACATTACAAGCTTTCCAAAATTTCCAATAACTCCTTGAAATCATTTTTGAGTAGGGTGAATCGAAGAGATGAAGTTAGGGTTTTCACACTTGAATTACAAGTCATTTTGTGATGAACAAGATTCAAATTTCAAATCTATGCTGCATAATCTCTACATTATAGGCCTCAAACTTGTTAGACACTCCATAATTAATTGCTTGCACAGCTGTTAGAGGTCTCAATTCAAGCATTCAATGCAAGGCCATGATTTATGTCTATTTTGGGAAGAAAGTGCACAATGCCATTTTGATAAAGTAGCTTTTTGCATAAAACCTGTTCTTGAGCCTTGCACTTGTTCTCTTCTGATCATACAAGTCCCATAACTCAAAAGAAGCTTGTCTAGACACTTACAATCACTTAGCCCATGCTTGTACTTCCTCTTGAAACTTGTTTTCCCACTTTTCTTGAAAATCAAGTAACATAGCAATTAGCTTGTAACTTGTACTTCTGACTCTCCAAAGCACTCAAGCTTTTTGCATATACATACACAAGTATTTTTCCACAAATCCCATGCATACTTCAGCCCTAAAAACACCAAAAAGACAGAATCACCAAAAACATCTCAAAACTTTCCATTTCTGAGTTTTGAATCCAATCTCCAAATTTGCTCGTGCATTTCTTGGCCTTTTACTTTCAAAAGCTTCTAAATAACATACACAAACAATTCCAACACCTGCAACACCACTGTAACATTTCCCTCATCATCCACCATTTTCATTAACAACATCTTGCACCTTGACTTCTCCAGAACTCCTCAGACACTTTCAGCTCAAGGTAAGCATCACATTAGCTTCCTGGGAACTTGAGGAAGCTAATCCAATCATTGGAACTCACTAAAATCTACTCAAACTCCAAACACGATACCCTTTTGCAAGGTGAGTTTTCTGACTTTTGAACTCTTCAAACAAGCATCATTAATGGTTTATTTGTGAAGGAAAAATGTAGATATCATTGCCCTAAAGCTAATCATGTCCATAGTCTTCATTTAAGTTGCTTAAGCTTTGAGAATTTAATGATTGAAGTTTATGAAATTTTTAGGGTTCAGATTAGGGCCATTAAAATTCATGTTTGTCTTTGATCTATAATTTTATTGCTTTGCATTTCTGAAATCGTGAGGAAATTTGCCACAAGTTTCCTGTTTACATTTTTCATTTTGGTTGAGAATTGAATAAGATACAGAAGTTCAGGCTGGGCGTGAGGTTGAAGATGAAGTTGGCCTCAGGAACGTGTTTACCATATATATTTATGGTTTGATATTAATAAACAGATGTATAGCCACCCCAGTGGTAGAAGCGCGCGCCTGTGACTATAGGGACCTGGGTTCGAGCCCCAGTGGTACCCTTTTGGATTTTTTTTACATATTTTTTCCCATATTTTTTCACATATTCTGACTTTTTTGGCAGCGCTGGGCCTCATCCCCTTAAGCCTTATGTTTTTCACTTATGACCCCCCTTGCTGGCTATTCACACCCTGGGCCATTTAATTTTTTTTTAATATTTTTATTTATTTATTTTCTTAAATATTTTATCTAATACTAAAAAAATCAGAAAAAATATAAAAACATTAGATTTATATTTTGATATAGTTTATTTATTTTTTACACAAAAAAAAATTATTTTGTTTAATCGTACTTTATTTATTTTACTAATTGGTTTGTAAATTTAATTACAAACTAGGGTTTTTATTATTTTCTTAAAATATATTATTTTAAAACCAAAAAAGACCAAAAATATTTTATAATACTATAAATTATTTTTTAGACAAAAATACCAAAAAAATATTCTTCTTATAAACTTAATTTCTTTTTTTAATCAATTAATGGATTAGGGTTTTATTTAAATTCTTTTCCTAGTAAATTTAGGTTTTTAGTTTTTACTAATTTACTTAATTATTTTTATTTTAGTTAATTAGGTTAAAACAAAACCCCTTTTTCCTAAAAATCCAAATAAAAGTCCATTTTCTTTCCATTTTATATTCTTGTATATTTATTCATTTTTGTACATTATTTATCCAAATTCAATATGGTTGCAATAGATAATTAGGCTTTATTTTCTTGCAATCTCCATTTGTAATTTGTACACCCCCTCCCACAAGTATTGTAATAGCATAGTAATTTTAAATTCCGCAATTTATCGCTTTATATACAAATGCTAGTAATTAGGGTTTGTATGGAAAGACTAAAACCAATCAATTAGAAAACCCTAATCAAAGACAAAACTAAGCATGAAAAACAATACACTTGCACACAAGCACCCCTAGGGTAAATCTATTTGGTTGCCTTATGTAACGCCCGGAAATTCATTAAATTATTTAAATGAATTATTGAGGATTTACATTGTTGGAATTTAGTCGAAGAAGGAATTATCGGAATAATTATTAGGAGCATTATTGGATTATTAGAATGGATAATCGAATAATTAGTCAATTTAGTCAAGAGAAATTAATATTGGATTTAATGTTGATTTTGGTAGAATGTTATTTTATTAGTTGGGTCAAGTGGGGTGTGTGAAATAGCAAGATTAGGAATAGAATTATTAGGCCCATTAAAGTTACTAGTAGACCTATTATTATATTAGGTTATAATATATAGAGGTTAGCAACCAAGCAAAAACAGTTATCACGTAGCAGTAGAAGAAACAAGGTTTTGGAGGCACCAAGTGGGAGGCAAGCAAATTTAGAGAAGTTGCCGTCAAACCAGTTACAGTTTCAACCGGAGAATTCGACCGACCGAAAAACCAAAAGGTAAGGGTGGGGTTCTGATTTTATAACCGGGAATATGATGGTTAGTATGTAGGATCGGGGTTGTGTAATTATCCGTTACCTGTGTTGAATTTTCGTATGGAATAAATTATGTTGTTTGATCAATGAAGTAATAGGGTATAATGATTAGGTGATGAATTATCATGATCAGAAATAAGGTTTTTAGGACTGTAGTATAATTCCCGTAGCAAAATACAGTAGAAACGCAGAAAATTATGCAGGAAATCGCAGGATGTGTCGACCTCAAACTGGATGAGTCGATGCAAGGAGGCTGCTGGACTCAGGATGAGTTGATGCATGGAGGGTTGCGTCGATACATAATGAGTACAAGAATCAGGATGAGTCGACGCAAAGGAAGGATGTGTCGATGCATGAGTGTGTGAGACTCAGGATGAGTCGACCGGTACGATGCCCGTGTCGATACATGCTGGGTTTTGAAGCAGAATGAGTCGATTCATAGGGGGATGTATCGACTCATAGTGTGAAGAAGAAGAAGGATGAGTTGATGCATAGTGTTTTGTGTCGATGCATACTGAATAATTTTGACAGGATCAGTTTTTAAGTTGTTGTAACTTGAGTTGTAGGATGCTGTTTGAGATGCCGTTCGAAGCGTTGATTAGCTAACGCGATGAACTCTATTTTAGATGATTAAAATGATGATTAAGAGGTGTAATTCCAGTAACTAATTTAGGACTTAGGATTAATTCCCGTAGATGACCGTTATGCTGTTTTTAGGACAAAATGATTAATTTTGAGATGTTAGAGGATGCTGTTAGAATTATGACGGTAGGATTAATGACAGAAGTGAAGTAGAACTGCAGAATAATAGTATGGACTACTTTATTATTAATATAAAACTGAGTTATTAGTGAGATGTGATTATTAGAGTTGTGCTTGATAATTATGATGAATAAATGATGTTTAATAAATTATTTTGATGTGATGAGATGTTGTTAATTGAGATGTTTGAGATAATTGAGATGTGATTGAATATGTGAAGTGTTAGGCTTATTTCCAGTGATGCAGGTATGTAGGCGAATGCCTCGTAATGAAGTTTGTGGTGAATGATATATATGTGATGTTGTATGTTACATGAGTCTCATACATTTGCATTTTGTGAAGGCCTGTATTGGCGGATTTGTGAAGTAGGCTTATGCCTTGTACCTCTATTAATTTGAAATTAGTGAAGAGGGCTGAATCCCTATTGGTACCATATGCATATGCGCAGTTGTGTCGCATTCGAATTGCATTTTGAATCGCTAATGATAATTGTGAATGTTTATTGATTGTTGTGTGTTGTTGAGAAGCAGTGAAGTTTATAATGCTCTTGTCTAATATATTAATTATCATAATCTTATTTATATTATTCGATGTCTCACCCCTTTATTTGTTTCGCCGTTGCCTTTATACTTGTAACGTGCAGGTAACGAGGAGTAGAGACTTAGTAGCTTGTTGGTGTCGCCGCTCTGATACGTAGCACTCGGAGGGGGGGGGGGGGGGAATGAACGCTTATTTGATTTTATGATGTTTTAAGTTTATTTCAAGTTGTTGTTTTAAGAAGTTGTTTTCTTTGAATTAAGTTGTTTAAAATATGCTATGTTTCCTTTGAAGTTTTAAAGTTATGAATCCGCTGCATATTTATGGAATCAAGTTGAAATACTTTTGAAGACTAATAAATTGTTATAAGTTCTTTGGATCAATATGTGCTATGTATCTATTATGATAGGTTTTTATGTTGTTGGTTTTTGGATTGAGAATGTAATTCCCCATGTTTGCGGAAATTTTGGCACTCTGATTTTAATATAACCGTGGGGTAGATTTGGGGTGTTACACCTTACAAATGGCCATGTTACGCATGTGAGGTATCTTAGCAAAAACAAGCAAAATACAAGATCATAGTCCCTCGATGACGCTATCTATGTTGCCTTTCAAATGATCTTAGTACCTAAAGAGAATGCTAAGATATATTGCAACATTGCTAATCATGGTTATACGATAACCCACGCCCATCCCGTTTACATCCAAAGATAGGGTTACTTATAAAATCAATAGTAAGATAATAATGTCAAAGGAAAGAGGAAATGAACATGAAAGAATTTTGAGTAGGTAGAATGTTCCTTGTTACTTGCTCCATTTTAAAACAAAAACATCCTTGCTATTTTCAAAAACAAACACCTACACTTTCAAAACATCTTACAAGCTTGGAAACATTTTCAAAAGATCAAACACTTTGTATACATTCTTACGAACAAGAACCATTACAAAGTTTACCTAAACAAATGGATCTTTACAAAATAATTTCAAAAACAACACAAAGCACAAATTCAAACAAAAGCAAGTGATCTAGCAAGTAACTAAGAGCCCATGGAAAACCATGGATGAAAAGGGTTCTAATACCTTCCCTTTTCATAATCTACCTCCCGAACTCAAGAAACAATCTCAAAGGTCTTTCCTGTGCTTTTTCACCTTTCCTTTTGGATAAAAGAAAATTCAGTGGTGACTCTTGCTAACCACAACATTTGCGATAAATTGCAAAACACCCAAGTCAGTTCTTCCACCGTATCACAGAACTGGCGACTCTGCTGGGGGAAATTTTAAAAGTGGGGTTACCTTAGGGTTAGATCACATTTACTTGCTTTCTTTGTTTTACTTGTATGCTTTACATTATTGTTCTTTTTTTGGGTTTGAATCCTCTACCCGGATTTGGGATACCTTATAGGTAAGCAGCAATACGTTGTGGAAACTGTGCGGGGTATACCGATATGGTCTAAGCAATAGCTACGTTAGTGCAACATAGTTATGGGTACAGGTAGCCCTTGAGTTAATCAAGGAGAATACGGGGCGCTGAGTGATGTCATGAAGCACTAATGAACTTTTAGAACCTTTACTTGACTAACTTGGCCATTAGGACGTAGTGAGATGACCGACTTTGGTGCAGTCCGAAGTTGGTAGATACTCGATACTATACTCATTGAGGTTTAGTTTTTTGGGATATTTTGGTCGCCATTAAAGAGGATTGTGCTGAAACAATGACCAAGGAAACAAACCAGTGATATTGAGCTCCTTAGAACCCGATTACTATTGCTAGGACAGGTTTGAGCCAACTAAACTTCAAGAGGGTACTTACCTATAAGACTCCATGCAAGCCTAAACCTAAGGATTTGTTTGCTTTGTTTGTATATACATACTTGTACATAACATCATAAACATCATAACATCATATTCATTCACTAACCATTTCAAGGATTTTGGGATTTATCTTTGTTCTATTTTGTAGGACATGGATTCTATCCGCAGGAAAACCATTCAAGTCAATATTGTAAGGATCCCATCTCAACTTAGAGAGTTAGCATCAAAGATTCTTAGAATTCTCCATTTACCGAGAGACATGGTCGCCTAATAAACTTGGTTATCTCCAACACTAATGAAGACATGAT
The DNA here is from genome assembly GCA_948472305.1 of Vicia faba. Lineage (NCBI taxonomy): Eukaryota > Viridiplantae > Streptophyta > Magnoliopsida > Fabales > Fabaceae > Vicia > Vicia faba. The sequence continues at coordinate 1,485,461,249 of OX451737.1, forward strand.
GAAGGTGCTCTTTCAGTTCTTTGATCCTTTACACCATTGCTTCACATTTCCCGATTATCAACTTGTGCCAACTTTGGAATAATTCTCGCAACTCTTGAGGATTCCCATTCTCAATCAACTACCTTTCAACGATACGGAAAGAGATCCAAATCCATAAGAGATTTCTCAAGCTCTACACTTGCAACCATCTGACGTCACAACCAATTGGGAAACAAGGAGTGGTTCCAAGGGTTTCCTAGCAAAGTTCTTGTTTGAGAAAGCCCAAAGCTGTTGGAACTCTTTGGATCTGCAAGCTTTTGAGGAAATTGTGGCCCTCCTAATCTATGGGATGGTTTTGTTTCTAAATCCTGACCAACTCATAGACGTAAACGCCGTCAAGATCTTCATGTCTCATAACCCGATGCCTACTTTGCTAGGAGACATCCTACAATCTTTTCGCACTCGCACTATGAGGAAAAGAGGTATCCTTATATGTTGTACTCCTATCTTGGCAAGATTGTTTATTTCACATCTTCCCCAATCTATATTGAAGAATGAGAAATGTTCAAGGTGGTCACAAAGGTTGATGACACTCAAACATTCAGCCATTCATTGGTGTTCCTGATCCTTAGAGAATGTTACTATTATAGACCGTTATGGAGAATTCCCCCTTTACTTGGCATTAGAGGAGGTATCACCTACAACCCTTGCTTAGCCTTAAGACAATTTGGTTACGCCCGAAGGGATGGCCCACATGGGATGCTCATTCAAGGTTTGGTATTTGACTACGAGAACAACGATCAAGGTCATCACCAGAGATTTATCCGAGCTTTGAGGATGTTGAACAAGGTAGATAGTAAGACATTGGGGCACAAGAATTCCATCCCTCTTGAGCCTTACCTCAAATGGGTACGAGCTCGTGCTCAGAATCTTATGATGCCTTACCCCCTCCATTCTCCCAGTAATCATTGAGCCTGTTATAGAAGGAGATGTTCCATACACTATCCTGCATCCTGACATGCCCACCTCTCTTGAAGACTTACAAAGAGATTGGATACAACTCAAGGGGGAGCGAGACACTTTCGAGGCCCAGTTCTACGCCAGCGAGAAGAAGAATCTAGAGCTCACCAAACAACTTCATGAGGAGCGGACTCTGAATGCCTACATCGCACCAAAGAGGATGCGTACAACCTTTTTATCTTAGAGTTTTTGTATTGTTTTGCCCAAAGAGGCATTGATGTACTCAAACTTTAATTTATTAATATAATGTGTGTTTCCTTTTTGTCTAAAACAAATTTGAATCTCTAAAAATCCTTGAAATCATCGCATATGCATCTACCATTCATCATAACATAAGCAGGTTTCTTGCAACAAGTCTCCTCATCTTTCTACTGTTTATTTCAGTAAGATGGATCTCGAGCAGACAGTGAAAGACCTCCAGGCGCAAAATGCTCAGTTCCAACAGATGTTCTTAACTCTAGCCAAAGGACAAGAAGAGTTGAAGATCTTGTTGGTTGAAGAGAAGAAAAATAAAACAAAGAAAATAACCGGAGTTCTAAATATGGGAAGAAGGTTTCAAAGACAAACAAGAAGGACCCTAGACTTTGCAATGTCATCTGGTGAGAAAGACAATCAAGATGGGAAAGGCAAGGAAGCAGTTGCCAAGCCAGATTCAGAAGAGAAAGAGGAAGAAGAAGATTATTCTGAAGAACAATATCCTCCGGTCGACGACAAGTATAAGCATCTAGAAGAACGATAAAGTTTAATGGAAATTCAAAAAGTGCATGAACTGGACTTTGAGGAGTTGGGTTTAGTAACTGGGATTGTCATTCCCCCAAAACTCAAGGCACCGATGTTCGCCAAGTACGAAGGATTTTCATGTCACAAAATGCATCTCTGGTCCTATGTGAGGAAAATACAGCCTCATACTGCTGACAAGGATTTATGGGTACACTTCTTTCAAGACAGTCTGTCCAGAACTCAACTTGATTGGTTTTATCAGCTAGAAAGAGCCAATGTTCATAATTGGGAAGATCTAGCCGCTGCCTTTTACAAACAATACCAATAAAATGCAGACCTTTCTCCCACCCGTACTCAACTCCAGAGTATGGCCATGGTTTCAAGTGAAGGCTTCAAAGACTACGCTAAAAAATGGAGGGACTTAGCAGGAAGAGTCCAACCTCCCCTATCAGAAAGAGAGCTAGTAGACATGTTTTTGGGCACCTTGTCCGGTCCATTCTTTAATCACTTAATTGGGAGTTCCTCGGCAGGTTTTACCGAATTGATATTGACCGAAGAAAGAGTGAAAGCCGGGATAAAGAATGGGAAGATTCAAAGAGATGCATCCTCTGCTGCTGTAAGAAAACCATAAAATAAGTTGTTGCTGTATATCCTCAGAGAAATCAAGATAGGACTGAACGCCGTCCAATGGTGGGGGCTGTCGTGATTCCTAAACCCACACCTGCTCAACAAAGAAGCAACCAACCAAGAATAGAAAGACCAATCAGAAAGTTCATCTGAATTAATATGAAACTATCTTAAGTATTGTCGCATTTGTTAAGATCCAATCTAGGGACTTTGAAAGAAGCTCCAAAGAATCCTAACACAACCTCTCCTCATTATCATCCTAATGCCCGCTGTGCATACCATTCTGAGAGTCCCGGCCATGACACTAACAACTGTTGGGCTCTGAAAAACAAGGTACAAGACCTTCTTGAAGCCAAAGAGATTAAATTCAATGCGCCAGAAATTCCCAATGTCATCACTACCCCTATGCCCAAGCACGATCGTGATGTCAATGCCGTTGAGGAAGATATGTTTGTTACTTTGGTTGATGAACTTGTGACCCCACTCCTGACTATCAAAAATAACTTGTTGAATGTCGGTGTATTCCCATGCTGCGATGAAAGTTGTCATTTCTGTTTATCCTTACCAACCAGCTGTCATTTGTTAAAAGCAGGCGTTCAATGCCTAATAGATGACAAGGAGATTTTGTTCGAGAAGACTTCTATTCCAACTGTTTCTTATAATGATGTTCCTATAGTGACCATTTTCGCCAATTCTTCCAGGGTCTCCACCAAAAGACCCGTTAGAATTACATTAGTTCCTAAAGTAGCCCCGTTGATAATTACAATGCTGGACCTATCCCGTATTCGTCAGGCAAAACTGTCTCGTAGAATTATGGAGGTGATGTCTACTATCACGATATCAAGCAAGATTGGTCAGTTGCTGAAGATTCAAGTTCTGAGAAAGTTGACTATGATATCAGTAACATCGCAGTGACTAGCAAGATAATCCAAAGTGGAAGGGTATTCTCTCCAGAAATACTCCTCCAAAAGTTATTTATGGACCTGTAATCATTCTTGTTATTGTTTCTCCTTCAAAGGCTATTCCCGGTCCTGCAATCATCTATGATGATACTCCTGTTGACAAAACTGTTACAGTCCCTGTTATCACCCCTACTGACATTCCCACTGCCGAGTCAACTGAGACTCGAGGCAAAGGTATTTTGGTTAAGCCTGTCCGGATGAAGGCACAATCAGTAGCTATCCCTGAGACCTCTCGAAAAGAGATGGAGGAAATTTTAAAGATTATAAAAAGAAGCGACTATAACATAGTCGAACAACTGGGGAAAACTCCATCAAAAATTTCCATGTTGGCTTTATTGTTATGTTCCGAGGCTCATGCAAAGGCCTTGGTAAAATTCCTTCTTACTGCCCATGTACCCTAAGAAACATCTGTTGATCAGTTCCAAGACTGCGTAGCCAGCTTGACCGCAATAATGGTTTAGGTTTTTCGGATGCTGATTTAACGCCAAGGGGGAGGAAGCATAACGAGGCATTGCATGTCTCAGTCGAATGCATGGGCACGACTTTGGCTCATGTCTTGGTTGATACCGGTTCGTCTCTGAATGTGTTGCCTAAAAATGCTCTTGATAGGCTTGACTATGAAGGATTGACCTTGAAACCTAGCAACATAGTGGTGAGGGCCTTCGACGGCTCAAAAAGGATGGTGCATGGGGAAGTGGACATCCCCATAAAAGTTGGAACCCAAACATTTGATTCAACTTTTTATGTAATGGATATTCGCCCTTCATATTCCTGCTTATTAGGCTGATCGTGGATTCACAATGATGGTGTCGTCACCTCTACGTTGCATCAAATGCTGAAATATCCAACTCAGGGGAAAATCATCACTGCTCATGGAGAAGAATAGTATATGGTCAGTCATCTAAATTCCTTTAGATATGTGGAATTAGATGGTGAATTTATTGAAACTCCATTCCAGCACTTTGAAGAAGTCCTGCAAATTGTGGCAGTAACCAAGGTTGTTTCCCAAGTCCCAAAGATTACAAGGCCTCCGCTCAAGATGTCGTCTTTGAAAGATGCCAAAGCAGTGATCCAAGAACATGGGTGCACTATTTGGGGCCAACTCCCTGATATCCCATACAAATATGACAAATTTGGTTTGGGTTTCACTTCAGGAGCACAGAAAGCAATACGCCGTGCTCGTGCTGGAGGACCACCCATGAAGATCAGCAACCACGAAGTCAACGCCATGGAGGATGATGAAGACAAGGATAACCTGGAGGATTAGATTTTTCCCAACTGTCAATGGAGGGCTTAACAACTGGGAAGCTAGAGATTGTGTCTCCATAACTTTTATCCAACAGTAATTTGTCTTTAAATTTTGTCGGATCTGTAATATTAAACAATTCAGACTCTGAAAAGCCTGTGTCTTACACGAGGCACAATGGTCCGTTTGTAAAGGTTATTATCTCATTTCCATATGACATCAATGAATCATGGACGTTTTTCATACAAACTTTGTGCTCATTGTTTTTTTTTTCTTTTTACATTTTTATTTCTTTCAAAGATAGCTATACTCTTACACACACTCACATTCAAATTGAAGATCTACATCCATTCGGGATCCCATGGGTAACAATTCTACTATGGCCTTTTGTGACTATGAAAATCTAATATACCAAGCCGAAGACGAAGGTGAGGAAGATTGTGAAGTACCAGGGGAACTCGCCAAGTTACTACAACAAGAAGAGAGGACCATACAGCCCTACGAATAACCATTGGACACAATTAACCTAGGTACCGAAGAAGACCAAAGAGAAGTCAAGGTGGGTGCCAATCTGGAACCCAGTGTCAAAGAGCGTCTGATTCAGTTGCTACATGATTATGTTTAGGTCTTTGCCTGGTCGTACAAAGACATGCCAGGACTTGATGCAGATATCGTAGTACATCGTCTACCTACAAAAGAAGACTGGCCTCCGGTAAAACAAAAGTTTTGTCGTATGCGGCCAGACATGTCAGAGAAGATTAAAACTGAAGTCATGAAACAATTCAACGCCGGATTCTTGTCCATCACCTCCTATCAACAATGGGTTTCCAATGTTACTCCCGTGCCTAAAAAGGACGACAAGGTACGAATGTGTGTGGACTACAGAGATTTGAATAGGGCAAGCCCTAAGGATGATTTCCCACTTCCCCACTTTGATATTCTAGTTGACAGTACGACACAACATAAAGTGTTTTCCTTCATGGACGATTTCTCAGGCTACAACCAAATCAAAATGGCGCCTGAGTACATGGAGAAAACAACCTTTGTCACACAATGGGGCATATTCTGCTACAAGGTTATGCCATTCGGGTTGAAGAACGTTGGGGCAACCTATCAGCGTGCCATGGTAGCTCTATTTCACGACATGATACATCACGAAATAGAGGTCTATATGGACGACATGATAGCCAGATCTCAAACAGAAGAAGAGCATCTTGGTCATTTGCAGAAATTATTTGAGAGGCTAAAAAAGTACAAACTGAGGTTAAACCCAAATCAATGCACATTTGCGGTGAGGTCCGGTAAACTCCTAGGCTTTGTTGTCAGCAATAAAGGTATCAAAGTGGATCCCGCAAAGGTGAAAGCGATACAAGAGATGCCTGCTCCTCGTATTGAGAATTAAGTCATAGGATTCTTGGGACGGTTAAACTACATTGCCAGATTCATTTCTCACCTAACAGCTACTTGTGAACCAATCTTCAAATTACTGAAGAAAGATCAAGTAGTCAAATGGAATGATGAGTGTCAAACTGCTTTCGACAAGATCAAAGAGTACCTGCAAGAGCCTCCGGTTTTTATGCAACGAATCGAGGGAAGACCCTTGATCACGTATCTAACTGTTTTGGAAAATTCAATAGGGTGTGTGCTTGGGAAGCATGCCGAGTCTGGCCGAATAGAGTATGCTATTTATTAGCTGAGAAAAAAGTTTACCGATTGTGAAACAAGATATTCACTGCTCGAGAAAACTTGATGCACTCTGGCATGGGCTGCTCGCCGGCTAAGACAGTATATGTTGACCCATACTACCTTATTGATATCCAAGATGGATCCAATAAAATACATCTTTGAGAAACCTGCCCTCTCTGGGAGAATAGCGAGATGACATATGATCCTGATAGAATATGACATACAATATACTACCCAGAAAGCAATAAAGGGCAGTGTACTAGCTGAACACCTTTCTCATCAAGCTGTGGATGACTACCAGTCCATGAAGTTCAAATTCCCAGATGAAGACATCATGATGGTAATCAACTATGAAGAATTCAGACCATATGACGGACCTGAACAAGGATCCCAATGGACCCTGGTTTTTGATGGGGCATCCAATGCACTCGACAATGGTATAGGTGTTGTACACATATCTCCTAAAGGATGTCATACTCCCTTTACCGCAAGACTCTGCTTCAATTGTACAAATAACATGGCAGAATACGAAGCGTGCATTTTTGGTCTCAAAGCTGCCATATATTTGGGGATCAAATCCTTTAATGTATTCGGAGATTCAGCTTTGGCCATCAGCCAGATCAAAGGGGAATGGGACACTAAACACCCTAACCTTATCCCCTACAAAGAACATGTGTTGACATTGATCCCACATTTTTGAGAAGATTACCTTCGAGCATTTCCCGCAAGAAGAAAATCAGCTAGCAGACGCACTAGCCACAATGTCATCCATGTTTAAACTTAAAAGGGATAACGAGGCTCCCCAAATCACCATTGAACGAATGGATGAACCAACTCATTGTCACGAGATTAATACTGAAGAAATAGTGGACTAGCCTTGGTTTCACGAAGTCAAGAGGTATCTCGAGGCTCAAGAACATCCGGAAGGAGCTTCAGTCAATGATAAGAAGTTATTAAGGAGATTCTCTTCTAAATTCTTCCTTAGTAATGGAATTTTCTACAAACGCAACCATGACTCTATTTTGCTCCATTGCATAGACAAGGTTGAGGCAGAAAAGATCATGGATGATCTACATGAGGGAACTTTTGGCACCCATTCCAGTGGGCATACGATGGCAAAGAAGATCCCACAGGAAGGCTATTACTGGTCTACCATGGAAATAGATTTCTATCAACACTCTCGAACCTGCCACAAGTGTTAGATCTATGCTGACAAGGTGCACGTACCTCTGGTTCCTCTGAATGTCTTGACGGCTCCTTGGCCCTTTGCTATGTGGGGCATCGATATGATTGGGGAAATCAAACCAACAACTTCTAATGGACACCGCTTCATCTTAATGGACATTGACTATTTTACAAAGTGGGTTGAGGCATCCTCTTTCGCTTCCGTTACCAAGATTGTTTTAGCCCGGTTCATTAAACAGAATCTCATCTGTCGGTATGGTATCCCGGAGAGGATAATCACAGACAATGGTACAAATCTAAACAACACTATGATCACCGCCCTGTCAAGCAATTCAAGATGCAACATCACAATTCTTCCCCTTACCGGCCAAAGATGAATGGTGATGTCGAAGCCGCAAATAAGAACATCAAAAAGATCATACGAAAAATGACAGTCACGTACAAAGATTGGCATGAGATGCTACCACTCGCTCTCACAGGTATCGTACCACAGCGTGCACATTAACTGGGGAAACACCCTACTCTCTGGTATACGACATGGAGGTTGTCTTGCCTATTAAGGTCCAGATCCCCTCTCTGAGAATTATGAAGGATGCAGGGCTGAATGAAGAAGATTGGATCCAAAATCGTCTCGATCAATTGAACTTGATTGATGAGAAGAGGCTTACTGATGTCTGTCATGGTCAGATGTATCAAAAATAGATGATCAAGGCTTTCAAGAAAAAGGTAAGACGCCAAGTATATCAAGTCAGGGATTTGGTGATCAAATGTATCATACTACCGCAGGGTGATCCCATGGGAAAATGGACTCCTACATAAGAAGAACCATTTGTAATCAAAAGCATATTCTCTGGTGGAGCAATGATATTGACCATTGTGGATTGCGACGACCTGCCGCACCCTGTGAATGCGGACATAGTCAAAAGATACTACGCATAAGGGACCTGCTAGGTTGACACACCTAGTAAACACAAGGGCATCCGGGCGAACCAAAAAGGTTCGGGAAAAAATTAGGGACAAAACAAAAAAAATCTGTACAACCGGTAAGCTGAAAACCTGAAAGGGCGGCTTGGGCAAAAAAGGGTATCCCGGTGGACTGAAAACCCGAAAGGGCGGTCCAGGCAAAAGTTAGGGAATTAAAGAATATGACTATGTCCCATTGGATCACCTTACGGACAACCTGCAAACTTGACAATTCTGATCAATCCAATCAGCTTCGGACAAGACAACAAATAGATAAGATGCTCGGAGACACAAAGGCTATAGCAGAATGGGAACCCCATGGGATTATTTCACATAGCTATCTTTTCTTTGTATCAAATTTTCATTCTTACGACGACATTCTCTTACTAGAATGTTTGTCTCATTGTACAAAAATACTTACTCAAAGTCAATACAAAGATATCCCTTTGAAAGCGCAAAACTATCTGTTTTTCTTTACTCTTGTGTTTTGTTTATGAAAACGTCCAATGATTTATTTTTGAACATATGCATTTGAATGTAACTACCGTTTACAAATCAACAATATAGAAAGACAGTCACTAATGGCTTTAAGAGATAGGGAAATCTCTCTAAGATATTTCCATAAAGTCCCCCGCAGTATGCAGTTTAATCCCCAGCAGAACAAAACTTCCAGTTATCACTCCCCGTTAGAAGTCGCCAAATTTCTCACAATTTCCCAACAAGATTTTACAAGAAGTACACGGCTTTTCCCTTACAACAAATTTTATTTCTCTAAGTGGAAATTCATCAACACTTCAAAACATGAAGACTTGCACTTCGTATCCTCAGCAGCAGTCGGGAATTTATTTTCCCCAATCCAATAAGCAGTGCAGCAGATTAGCTCACATACACACATATCACATCCATATATCATAAACATCGATAACATGAATGCATGTATCGCAATCTCGTTATACAATGCATTTTATACAACATGACTTTGCATATTAGCTAACATCTTACCCTTTTCAGGATAAGGTTAATCAATAGCTACCATTAACAATGTTCGAAGGCTTTTCAGATACGGTTCAGATACGCTCCAGAAATGGATTCCATCATGATACTCATTCAGATTCAGCTTTCAAATAAGGTTCAGATACGCTCCAGGCATGGATGCCATCCTGATACTCATTCAGATTCAGTTTTTCAGATACAGTTCAGATATGCTCCAGATACAAATGCCATCCTGATACTCATTCAAATTCAGGCTCTCAGATACAGTTTAGATATGCTCCAGACACGGATGCCATCCTGATACTCATTCAGATTCAACTCTCAGATACAGTTCAGGTACGCTTCAAACACGGATGCCATCCTAATACTCATTCAGGTTCAGCTCTCAGATACAGTTCAGATACGCTCTAGACACGGATTACATCCTGATACTCATTCAGATTTAACTCTCAGATACAGTTTATATACGCTCCAGACACGGATGCCATCCTGATACTCATTCAAATTCAATTTTCAGATATAGTTCAGATACGCTCTAGACATAGATGCCATTCTGATATTCATTCAGTTTCAGCTTACATATACGGTTCAACAATCATTTCTGGATGGCATATACAATCCCATCTCCAACAACTTTCCCTCATCCCTCTAAATGGAATATTTAATCCCATTCCCTATACCATCAACCTTCACATCATCGAGTGCAAATTTCTGGGCACTCTAATGTCCAGTCATCTTCCACCTTCGAGTCACGAATGGAAAAACTCGCCAATCTAACTCTTCAGGCTTAAGAAGATTGAACAGGGGCAGCTGTTGTATCCCAAAATTTTCCCTCTCATTTATCAAGAATTTGCTCACAAGATCTCCTTTGGCTCAAGGCTGCACTAGGGTTGATTAGCTCAAGACACCTCCTTAAGCACTGATGACCAAAATTAGGGTTTGAGATTACACAAGGATATTTGAACTTACAATACCCCATATGACATTCATGGATCATTATGGACCCTCAATATTACTCATGTCAAGTTTCAAGCTTTGAATCACACTTTTGCTCAGTCAATTGAGTAGTTGACCTAAAAATCATATGTATTGGGGAAAAAGTCAACTATGGCCAATTTACAGTCAAACTTCATAATTTTTTATCCACATCAACATTTTAAACTCATATGTATCATTTCATAAAGTTTGGACCATAATTCCTCAAGAAATTTGATCCAAATCTTCAAAAGGGCAAAATGGTCAAAATTAGGGTTTTTACTGGGAAAGGGAAATTTATGATTTTTGACCTAGCAAATGATCAATTGGATTAAGCCATGATCTCAAGAGTCCAATTGCATCATTTTGACCTAATAACATAGCTCAAAACATTGCTCAAGTCCAATGGATTGACAGATGAATTTTCAGTCAACTGATCAAAAGTCAACTATATACTGAAAAGTCAAACTTTGACTTTTTGGTCAAAATCAAATGTCAAAGATCAGAATTCATCAAAGCATGTCAAAATATGAAACTTATTCATCAAGAAATCAAAAATTCAATATTTCATTTTGAAAAGTTAAAATTTCTAAACTTAGAAATTTTTCTAAGTGTTGGAAATTTCTTTTTTTTTCATAACTTTGAGCAAACTTTTCACCATGATGCAAGATGATTCAAAATAAACTTTCAACATGAAAGTTGTAGATCTCCATGAAATATACAACATTTCTTTACACAACTCCTTCCAAATTTGCTTGGATCTCAAGTTATAATTTTAAGAACACATGGTCATGAAACAAAACACTTAGTGAAATTTTTCCCTAACTTGCTCAGGATTTTGACCTAACTTCATGGAACCTTTTCATATAGTTCCAAGGGGAATTTTCAAAAGTGATTCAAAGAGGGGTTGTAGAGAACATTACAAGCTTTCCAAAATGTCCAAGAAATCCTTGAGATCATTTTTTATTAGGGAGAATCAACGAGATGAAGTTAGGGTTTTCACACTTGAATTACAAGTCATTTTGTGATGAACAAGATTCAAATTTCAAACCTATGATTCATAATATCTACTTTACAGGCCACAAACTTGTTAGGCACTCCATAATTAATTGCTCTCCCAGCTGTTAGAGGTCTCAATTCAAGCATTCAATGCAAAGCCGTGCTTTATATCCATTTTGGGAAGAAAGTGCACAATGCCATTTTGATAAAGTTGCTTTTTGCATAAAACTTGTTCTTGAGCCTTGCACTTGTTCTCTTCTGATCATACAAGTCACAAAACTCAAAATAAACTTGTCTAGACACTTACAATCACTCAGCCCATGCTTGTACTTCCTCTTGAAACTTGTTTTCCCACTTTTCTTGAAAATCAAGTAACGTAGCAATTAGCTTGTAACTTGTACTTCTGACTCTCCAAAGCACTCAAGCTTTTTGCATATATATACACAAGTATTTTGCCACAAATCCCACACATACTTGAGCCCTGAAAACACCAAGAAGACAAAATCACCAAAAACACCTCAAAACTTGCCATTTCTGAGTTTTGAATCCAATCTCCAAATATTGTTCGTGCGTTTCTTGGCCTTTTACTTTCAAAAGCTTCTAAATAACATACACAAACAATTCCAACACCTGCAACACCACTGTAACACCTCCATCATCATCCACCATTTTCAAAAACAGCATCTTGCACCTTGACTTCTCTAGAACTCCTCAGACACTTTCAGCTTAAGCTAAGCATGACATTAGCTTCCTGGGAACTTGAGGAAGCTAATCCAATCATTGGAACTCACTAAAAGCTAATCAAACTCCAAACACGATACCCTTTTGCAAAGTGAGTTTTCTGACTTTTGAACTCTTCAAACAAGCATCATTAATGGTTTATTTGTGAAGGAAAAATGTAGATATCATTGCCCTAAAGCTAACCATGTCCATAGTCTTCATTTATGTTGCTTAAGCTTAGAGAATTTTATGATTGAATTTTCTGAAATTTTTAGGGTTCAGATTAGGGCCATTAAAATTCATGTTTGTCTTTGATCTATAATTTTATTGCTTTGCATTTCTGAAATCGTGAGGAAATTTTCCACAAGTTTCTTGTTTACATTTTTCATTTTGGTTGAGAATTGAATAAGATACAGAGGTTTAGGTTGGACGTGAGGTTGAAGATGAAGTTGGCCTCAAGAACGTGTTTACTATATATATATTTATGGTTTTATATTAATAAACGGATGTATAGTCACCCCAGTGGTAGAAGCGCGCGCCTGTGACTATAGGGACCTTGGTTCGAGCCTCAGTGGTACCCTTTTGGATTTTTTTCATATTTTTTCACATATTCTGACTCTTTTGGCAACGCTGGGCCTCATCCCCTTGGGCCTTATGTTTTTCACTTCTAACCCCCCTTGCTGGCTATTCACACCTTGACCCATTTTATTTTATTTTTTTCATTTTTATTTATTTGTTTTCTTAAATATTTTATCTAATACTAAAAAAAATCAAAAAAATAAATAAAAATATTAGATTTATATTTTGATATAGTTTATTTATTTTTTACACAAAAAAAATATTTTATTTAATCGTACTTTATTTATTTTACTAATTGGTTTGTAAATTTAATTAAAAACTAGGGTTTTAGTTATTTTCTTAAAATATATTATTTTAAAACCAAAAAAGACCAAAAATATTTTATAATACTATAAATTATTTTTAAGACAAAAATACCAAAAAATATTCTTCTTATAAACTTAATTTCTTTTTTTAATCAATTAATAAATTAGGGTTTTATTTAAATTCTTTTCCTAGTAAATTTAGGTTTTTACTTTTTACTAATTTACTTAATTATTTTTCTTTTAGTTAATTAGGTTAAAACAAAACCCCTTTTCCCTAAAAATCCAAATAAAAGTCCATTTTCTTTCAATTTTACATTCTTGTATATTTATTCATTTTTGTACATTATTTATCCAAATTCAATATGGTTGTAATAGATAATTAGGCTTTATTTTCTTGCAATCCCCATTTGTAATTTGTACACCCCCTCCCACAAGTATTGTAATAGCGTAATAATTTTAAATTCTCAATTTATCGCTTTATATACAAATGCTAGTAAATAGGGTTTGTATGGAAAGACTAAAACCAATCAATTAGAAAACCCTAATCAAAGACAAAACCAAGCATGAAAAACAATACACTTGCACACAAGCATCCCTAAGGTAAATCCACTTGGTTGCCTTACAAATGGCCATGTTACGCATGTGAGGTATCTTAGGAAAAACAAGTAAAATACAAGATCATAGTCCCTCGATGACACTATCTATGTTGCCTTTCAAATGATCTTAGTCCCTAAAGAGAATGCTAAGATATCTTGCAAAATTGCTAATTATGGTTATACGATGACCCACGCCCGCCCCGTTTACATCCAAAGATAGGGTTACTTACCAAATCAATAGTAAGATAACAATGTCAAAGGAAAGAGGAAATGAACATGAAAGACTTTTGAGTAGGTAGAATGTTCCTATTTACTTGCTCCATTTCAAAACAAAAACATCCTTGCTATTTTCAAAAACAAACACCTACACTTTCAAAACATCTTACAAGCTTGAAAACATTTTCAAAAGATCAAACACTTTGTATACATTCTTACGAACAATAATCATTACAAAGTTTGCCTAAACAAATGACCTCTTTACAAAATACTTTCAAAACCCACACAAAGCACAAATTCAAACAAAAGCAAGTGATCTAGCAAGTAACTAAGAGCCCATGGAAAACCATGGATGAAAAGGGTTCTAATACCTTCCCTTTTCATAATCTATCTCCCGAACACAAGAAACAATCTCAAAGGTCTTTCTTGTGCTTTTTCATCTTTCCTTTTGGATAAAAGAAAAGTCGGTGGCAACTGTTGCTAACCACAACATTTTCGATAAAACACAAAACACTCAAGTCAATTCTCCCACCGTATCACATTAATCATTATTCGACCCTGCTTTGTTGAGTAGACAAGAAGGAAGTTGAGAAGATTATGGAAGATATGCATGAAGGGGTCTTCAGTACTCATTCCAGCAGGCACACGATGGCTAATAAAATTCTGAGAGCGGGTTATTATTGGTCGACCATGGAAACTGATTTCCATCGCCATTCCAGAACTTGTCACAAATGCCAAATTTATGCTGACAAAGTACATGTGCCTCTGGTTCCTCTGAATATCTTATCTGCTTTGTGGCCATTTGTAATGTGGGGCATTGATATGATTGGAGAGATTAAGCATATTGATTCCAATGGGCATCATTTCATCCCGGTCGCTATTGATTACTTCACAAAGTGGGTTGAAGCAGCCTTGTTTACTTCTGTTACTAAGAATTGTGTGGCCCAGTTCCTTAAGCATAATATTATTTGTCGTATCACATACCTGAAAGGATTATCACGGACAATGGTACCAATCTCAACAACACTATGATCACGGAACTCTGCATGCAGTTTAAGATTAAACACCACAATTCTTCTTTATATCGACCGAAGATGAATGGCACAGTGGAAGCCACCAACAAGAACATTAAGAAGATTTTTCAAAAAATGACAGTGTGTTTACTAGTGATTTCTGACAAACAACCGCTAGTCTTATAAATCTTATGCTTTGGTAACTTATAGGATCGACTAGATTGATCCTATGACATAGTCTTAGTGTTCTTACAGTCTGATTCGAAAGAAAACATTGTACGGATAATAATAAGGTTTTTCTATGGTTACAATGATCTTAAGATGTTTAAAGATTGACTATTAATCTTAAATATGACTTTAAAGGGAATAATCTGGGACTTTGTGAAAATATAAAGACAATGCTTAATAAGAAAAGTTTAATAGAATTGTTAAAAGACTGGTCTGGAAACGAAAAAGGAATAAAAGTGATTAAAGACTTTGTACTGAGAAATTAATTCTGAATAAAACTGGTGGTGTTCTTACTCATACATTATCAACAAACTCGTTTCTCTCACTCTGATACTTTGAGTATAATATGATTTTGTATACAAGTCGAACACCACTTTTTCTAACATCTAAGACTTCTATTTATACTGATTTGACCCTAACGATCCTTCTACGAAATCATGCCACGTTCGAAGATTACATGTTGTGATCGGTGGATCTGGAACTGACTGTTTAACGCTGGTTCACGAAATGTCGCGGAAGCAAGAGTCGCCACCATCTTTTATTTTCTCCAACATGGACAGGACAAAAGCACAGCAAAATTCCTTATGAGATTATCTCTCGGTTCGGGAGGTAGATTTATAGAAAGGGAAGGTGTTAGAACCCTTTCTATCCATGGTTATCCATGGGCTCTTAGATACTTGCTCATTGTGTTTTCAAAAGGGTTTGCTTTTCAAAGTGTTTGTGGGTTTTGAAAAAGTTTCGTTTAAAGATTTCAGATCGACTCTTGTATCAGTCCTCAAGAGTGTTTGAAAAATTGTTTTGAAAGCTTTTTGAAAAGTGTCGGTGTGAAAAGAGTTTGATTTGTTTTTGAATAGAGCAAGTATCTACGAGTCATCCACCTACCCTAAGGAATTAGGCTGTGTAAGTGTCCTTTAGGTAGTGCCATCCCACCATTGATAGGTAGGTAGCACCACCGTTGGAGGTGTTCGGGTCAATTCGTTTGTAGGGACAGTGTGGTCACCAGAGCAACAGTAGGATACCTTAGAAGCTACCCTTATGCCATTGATCCTTTTATTCTGAGGCAACCATTTCGAGGCAACTGGATCATGACATGGATATAAGGACTTACTAAGACGTCCTATACTCGACGACCACGTTTCGAGGGGCAAGGCAACAGTGAGGCGTACCCTAAGAGTGGTGTGTGAATTTGTGTATTGTTTTCAGTTATGTATTTGTCTTTGATCAGGCATTGGTGAGCTACGAGTTATTTTTAATTGTCATGCATTCTTTCATACAAGTTAACAGTTAAAGGGGGTGCGGAAAATAAATTGCGGAAACGTAAATCCTACGCTATTACAAGGCGCGGGTCTATACATCGCCAAAAATTTACAAAGACCCGTTTTAAGTAAACAAGTACGGAAAAAATAAAAAAAAACAGTAAAAGGTCCTATTTACTATTACATATCCGGAGCAATTACATAATAATCAAAAATAAGGAAATAAAACTAAAATGCGCGCGAATAAAATTAAATCGGGATGTTCTAAGGGTTTTGACCCTTTTAAGAAAAGAAAATAATTTTTTGGTCTTTTTGTAATTAAATGAAATTAAAAACTGATTAATGACTAATTAATTATTTTAATTACAAGAAAATATTTTTTGTTTTTTTATATTTTTTTATGAAATAAAATAGAAAAAGAAATAAAGTTCTAGGTTGACCTAAATCTAAATCTATTTTAATTATTAAAATGTTAAAATGGCCTAATTAGAAAACTAGTTCAATTATGGTTTATTTACAAAATAATAAATAATAATAATAAAAGTGTTAATTATATTTTTTTGGTTTTTTATGAAAATGTAAGTTAAATTAATTACTAATAATAAATAAAAATAAAAAGAACAAGAAATTAAATTGACAAATAAAAATGAAAAAAAGAAATAATGAACCAAATGGAGGGTGCTGGGCCAGAAATGGGGGTGGAATGCTGGAATTCAGGCCCATTGAGGCAAGGCCTCGTTGACTTTTCCTGCTTGCATGTGCATCCATTGACTGAAGCATATGGTGAGCCTCTTTTGTGGCCTTTGGATCTGTGATTATGGCCAGTTGGCGCTTGATTGCCTGAAGCTCATGGTGTGCCTGCTTTTGAAAGTCTGCATGTGAACATGTAAAATAAAATAATATCAAGCATTTGGGGGACCTGGGATTCGAACCCAGGTCCCAGCGTTTACCAAGCCACCTTCTTACAAACTGATCTATTGCACGCGTTTGTAAATAACATGGAAACGGAATATTATATGAAATAAAAACATTATATGCTAAAAACAAAAAAAATGCGCGCGTGGATTTGAATCTTCCACTCAGGTCTTGCCACGCCAGCCTTCTTCTTCATTTGTCCCTGTAACATAAATGAGATAGCGGGGGTTTTAAACCCCCCCCCCCCCAAAACACAGGCCTGCAGATAATAGCGATTAGCACATGCTTGACCATAAATTGAGCGCGAGGTCATGGAACGATTCGTTTGGATGTCACGAATTCAATGGTGCCAGTGTGGTAGCCTAATTTTACCATATGTGTAAACGCCTAATTTAAAGTTTCTGCAACCCTAGTGTCCATCAATGGCAGTTTTTGATATGGGATGCTATTGCTAAATTGAATAATACCAAAAGTTTCAGGATGTCCCTATGACTACAAATCCATTCAAAAAAATGTCAAAAACGTATGAATGATTACATAGAATTCAAGAAAGAAATGCAAACCGTTTGGCCTGAGTTCTAAGATTCTGGGCACGTTTGGATTGGTTTTTGATTGCAAAAGCTTCCTTGGGATACCAGGAATGTGTTTGGATTGGAATGGAGGCTTGAGAGGCGCTGCAATTAGGTTTTCAGATTTGCTTTTTTGCTTGAAAATTTGAAAATGCGTTTAGCCGTTTGGGGGATTTTTTGGTCGTGATCCCGTTTGTGATAGCTTGCACATGTATTATGTAATGAGTTTCAATCAAAATTATGGCCAATAACACAATGCATTCATGCTTGGGATTTTCCATAAACTCCATTGAAGCACTTTCCATTTTTGAGCCAAAATTTGAATTCTTGCTTCATTTAGGCCTTTGCACGAAATTGGAATGATCATGATGGTGTATCAAAGCATTTCAATACAAAATATTCCCTTTTATTAATTTTCTTGATTTTTATTTGATTTTAAAAGATTTAAAATGAGTTAAATCCAATAAAATTAAATAAAAATGAAAAAATTAATTTTAAAACTTGAAATAATTTGTGGGACACGTGGGAAGCATGGCCAAGCTGAAACAAGTGGAAAAAGTTGGCCCCTTTTGTCCAAAATGAAATTTCAAGGATAATTGACTTTGGCCATTTCACAAAAATTTCCCAACTTCTCCAATGCATATCTTGCTCAATTTTGAAGTTATGAACATGTTCTTGGAAATTTTGGAAAGGTCTTGAAGTCCTCTAACCAATGTATTTGGTCCCATGTCATTTTGATTTACCAATCTCAAGTTATGGTCTTTGACCTAAAGTCCCTTTTTGTTGACTTTTGAAAATGACCTATAATGTTGAAATTGATAACTTTTTGTGAGAGCATTTCTTGGACTTGGAATGTGAAGATGAGTTGTAGGAAATGTCCTCCCTTTCAAGATGAGCATTGGATGGGATTTTTCTGATGAACCATGAGGAAGTTATGCCTTGGTCAAGTTACAGTTGACTTTTCAGCTGTCCAAGAATAGAAACTTTTGCATCTTGAGACTTTTTGAGCCATTCTTGTGAAATCATGGTCAAGACTTGACCAAATGATGATTTTGGCTTCAAAATAAGATGTTGACCAAAAATTTTGACTTTTGACTGCCAAATGACCATTTTGCCCCTACAGTTGACTGTGGAGCAATTAGGGTTTTTGACTGTGCAACTTGACCTTGTGAGCCTTGAAACTTGACATGTAGGTGCTTGACAATGTATATGAGCATATGGGACTTGATTGAGCCCTTGAAAACCTCAACTTCCTTGCAAGAGCCAAAACCCTAATTTTGACTGGCTTAGGAGGATGCTTGACAATGTAGCCCTTGAGTAGACTTTGAACCCTTTGAGGCAAAACTTGTCAAAACTTGAAGAATATGGGAGGGAAAATTTTGGGGTACAACAGTTGCCCCTGTTCAATCTTCTTAGAGCTGAGGATATAGATTGGCTTGTGTGCCTTTCGTGATCCGAAGGTGGAAGATGATTGAACACTAGAGTGCCCAGAAATTTGCACTCACATAGTAGAGTGTCAGCAGTGTGATAGCGGGAATGGGCTTACATATGCCATTTGGAGAGATGATGGATAGGAGGATGGGCTTATAGATGCCATCTGGGTGTCGATCGCGTAAGAGATTCCTTAGCGAGAACTTGCGTACCTGAGAAAGAAAGATAATTACCTGGCCTGTTACAGGAGTTGATCTTCAAACTCTTCAGACGTGCCCTGGTAGGATACATGAATTGAGTCTGGAATATAGTCGTCAACAGATACACCCTAGCAAGATACAGGAATCGGATCTTCGAACTCTTCAGACGTGCCCTGGCAGGATACAGGAATCGAGTCTGGTAATGTTAGTCGTCAATAGATACACCCTGGCAAGATACAGGAATCGGATCTTCGAACTCTTCAGACGTGCCCTGGCAGGATACAGGAATCGAGTCTGGTAATGTAGTCGTCAACAGATACACCCTGGCAAGATACAGGAATCGGATCTTCGAACTCTTCAGACGTGCCCTGACAGGATACAGGAATCGAGTCTGGTAATGTAGTCGTTAACAGATACACCCTGGAAAGATACAGGAATCGGATCTTCGAACTCTTCAGACGTGCCCTGGCAGGATACAGGAATCGAGTCTGGTAAAGTAGTCGTCAACAGATACACCCTGGCAAGTTACAGGAATCGGATCTTCGAACTCTTCAGACGTGCCTTGGCAGGATACAGGAATCGAGTCTGGTAATGTAGTCATCAACAGATACACCCTGGCAAGATACAGGAATCGGATCTTCTAACTCTTCAGACATGCCCTGGAAGGATACATGAATCGAGTATGGTAATGTAGTCATCAACAGATACACCCTGGCAAGATACAAGAATCGGATCTTCGAACTCTTCAGACGTGCCCTGGCAGGATACAGGAATCGAGTCTGGTAATGTAGTCGTCAACAGATACACCCTGGCAAGATACAGGAATTGGATCTTCGAACTCTTCAGACGTGCCCTGGCAGGATACAGGAATCGAGTCTGGTAATGTAGTCGTCAACAGATACACCCTGGAAAGATACAGGAATCGGATCTTCGAACTCTTCAGACGTGCCCTGGCAGGATACAGGAATCGAGTCTGGTAATGTTGGTCGTCAACAGATACACCCTGGCAAGATACAGGAATCGGATCTTCGAACCCTTCAGACGTGCCCTGGCAAGATACAGGAATCGAGTATGGTAATGTAGTCGTCAACAGATACACCTTGGCAAGATACAGGAATCGGATCTTCGAACCCTTCAGACGTGCCCTGGCAGGATACAGGAATCGAGTCTGGTAATGTTGTCGTCAACAGATACACCCTGGCAAGATACAAGAATCGGATCTTCGAACTCTTCAGACGTGCCCTGGAAGGATACAGGAATCGAGTCTGGTAATGTTGGTCGTCAACAGATACACCCTGGCAAGATACAGGAATCGGATCTTCGAACCCTTCAGACGTGCCCTGGCAGGATACAAGAATCGAGTCTGGTAATGTAGTCGTCAATAGATACACCCTGGCAAGATACAGGAATCGGATCTTCGAACTCTTCAGACGTGCCCTGGCAGGATACAGGAATCGAGTCTGGTAATGTAGTCGTCAACAGATACACCCTGGCAAGATACAGGAATCGGATCTTCGAACTCTTCAGACGTGCCCTGGCAGGATACAGGAATCAAGTCTGGTAATGTAGTCGTCAACAGATACACCCTGGCAAGATACAGGAATCAGATCTTCAAACTCTTCAGACGTACCCTGGCAGGATACAGGAATCGAGTCTGGTAATGTTGGTCGTCAACAGATACACCCTGGCAAGATACAGGAATCGGATCTTCGAACCCTTCAGACGTGCCCTGGCAAGATACAGGAATCGAGTTTGGAATTAGTCGTCAACAGATACACCCTGGCAAGATACATGAATCGGATCTGGAAGCACGACAGTTGATAGCAATTATCTTTGTGTTAACTTTTGTCCTGAAAAGACAAAATGTTAGTTGTATGCGATGTCATGATGTATGACATGCGATGTTCTCAGAATGACTGATATTGTATGTTTATGATGCGTATGTGCATGCTTTAATGTATGAAGATGTGATGTTTATGAATGTATGTTTTTGTCTAGGAAAGTAAATCCTTGACGACTGCCGGGAAGTTAAATCCTGGGCTGATGCTGGATAGTAGAGCTTCTTGTTTCCGCTGGGGATGGTAATTGCAAGAATACCGGTAGGAGAGGATGACTCCGTTGGGGAATAAACTTGGCGAATAGATTACTCTGCGAGGAGATACTCTATGGGGAAAGAGAGATACTTTGCTGAAATGTTAATGATAACTCCGCTGGGGATACCATTTGGAGAATATGATGAACTCCGCTGGGGGATAGGAAGACTTCGTCGGGGACGATCTTTCCCTGGTTATTGGCTGAGGATAACCCAGTTATATCCTGGTGGGGAAATAACCTTCTGAATAAAGTCGGGGGACGCGTTCGTGTTCTGCAGGGGATAAGCTTCCCAGAAACTACTGGGGATAAGCTTCCTGTTGGGGAGATGGATTCCACTTTCCTGGGGAAACTTTTAGGCTGGACTCTCCTGGGGAAAATTTTCAGCTTGGACTGGGGAATGGCTCCACTGGATGCTTGTATACCGCCGGGGAACAATCTTAGATCAAGACTGCCGGGGATGCTTGTTAAGAATGTTTGTATATTGCGCTGGGGAATGTTGAGATCTGCTGGGGATACCCAACTTCCTTAAGGCTGATAGAGTAGGCTAACTCTGCTTGGGGAGAGTATTGTTGACTTGCTGGCTCACTCTCTGGGGAATTAAGGTATCTTGGTTACATTCTTCATCCGAACTTACCTTGGTACCTTGATGGACAGAGCAATTAGATTGCTTAAACAACTCATTATTGCCCCTGTTTCTGCGGGAGAAGGTACCCGTAGAGGTGTTTGATGACTGCCGATTGACAAATCTTCTTCTGGTAGGCAAGTGACGAGATGACGAGACATAGTCGTACGCTTTGATCCCTAATTTTTGCCTGGACCGCCCTTTCGGGTTTTCAGTCCATCGGGATACCCCTTTTTGCCCAAGTCGCCTTTTCAGGTTTTCGACTTGCCGGGTGTACTGATTTTTCATTTTTATCCCTTATTTTTGCCCGAACCCTTTTGGTTCGCCGGGAAGCCCTTATTTTTGCCTAGGTGTGTCAACCTGGCGGGTCTTTGATTATGCGTAGTACTTTTTTCGACTATGTCCGCGCTCTCAGGATGTAGGGAGGTGCCCCCGTTATTAGTGTTGTGTTACCATAACACCAGAAGATCTTCGTTGATCATGCAAGATTCGTCGCTGGAATTCATGTCCAATGCCCCAAGTGACTCAGGTGGAGATTTGCCCCTGGTTATTTGGCCCTTGAGAGATTCTCCGAATCTTGATTTAACTGCCCCAGATGATGGACAATGATCATGCCGTGCCCCTTTGGTTGGAAGTGCTTTTGTTCACTAGATATTCTTCGTGCGAATTTCTTTGCTGTTCGAACAAAAAGTCATATGCAAACAAAGTTATGTTAAAAATGCAAAGCTTATGTCTGTCTTGGATTTTTTGAAAATGCAGTTTTTTTTATCCAGTAAAAACACAAGTGAATTTTTGTTTTGTAAACTGTGATGTCAACTCGTTATTTTACCGCAAGCCTTAAGGAGTCAGGATACCTTTCGTAACAATATGCTTTCGAACTAACCCATGCTTCAGCTAGGACTTTTAAAGGTTGTAGCGTGGCCTGGTTCACGGTTTTAAGAAACAAAGGATAAAGGCTCAAATTTTATTTGTACCCACCCGCTCTTCGTGATGTTCTTCAAACCTAAGCTCAGCTAATCGTGCATTAGACCTTGTTTGATTCTTTGTCCTGATATTCCAATGATGGTTCGGGTATTGACAGTTTATTTTGAATAGGAAGTCATTTCCTTTTGTGTTTAGGGTTTGTAGGACCTCTTTCTCTTTCTTGATTTCGTTATCCCTGTTTTTTTCCTGAACTGTTTCTTTCATGATCACAGTCAGCGGGATGTCCCAGTTTTTGTAAGTCTCCTTCATAGGTTTTTACTTATTGGGCTTTTATTTTTGAAAGATAATGACTGTCTGTCTTTATGATTATTCGGAACCATCGTCGTCTTTAGTTTTGTAAGGACTTCTTTGGTGCCATTCGTTGTGCACTTGGATCAACTGAGAAAACTACCCTGCCCCAGGTTATGATTAAGGGTTTTAATTTCCGAAAAGAAAACTCCTACTTCTTTGGCTCAAAGGGGTTGACGAGGGATTATCTTCCTTATAACTCCAGTGTTTAGGAATTGAAACAATGCCTGTACCTCATCAGCGGGGTCTGTTCAAAAGCATACTGTAGATCGTGGTATCGTTCTCGTCATCCTCCCTCAAGAGGCTTAGAATTATTAATTGAGAGTTGACATCGAAAAAAGAAAGCAGTTTGAATATAGCGAATGCGAATATATTGATTCAAAACAGACATATGCGATGCATTAATGAAACAACAGCATTTGACATGATAATTGTTTGAACAAAACAAAGAAAATTACAACTTGAAAATTCCAATGAACAAAAGTCTTCTCATCTCAGGGCTTGTTACTTCCAATGGTGAATCCTGTAGGGATGATAGCAGACCTCAGCTTGACCTACTTGGGTGAAATCCACTGCTCCTTCATTAATCAGGTCCTGGACCTTGTTCTTCAGAGCTCGGCAGTCGGCAGTGTCATGTCTAGGACTATCAGAGTGGTATGCACATCTTTTATTGGGATAATAGTTAGGAGAAGAGATGTTGGGATTCCGGGGAGGAGCTCTTAGTGTAATCAGATTCAACCTCAGCAGGTGTTGTAGAGCTTGAAACAAAGGCATGTTGAGCTGGGTGAACTGCCTCATGGACCTGCTTGGCTTACTCTGATCAACCTGTTGCTCTGGGCGAGATTGATGCTGGGCTTGTGAAGTGGTAGCAATTTGGAGAGGTCTATTCTTCTCCATACCAGACTCTTGTCCTCTTGGAAGCTGATCAATGACCTGGTCCCTGACTTGGGCTGGTTGCTTCATGTCTTGATGAAGCTGACTGATCATGGTCCTTAACTCTTCTTGTTCCCGAGCTAGGCTTTGGATGAGAGCCATTTGCCCCAGCATCTGGGTTCTCATTGTATCTACCTCAGCTTGCAGACGTTTCAGCCGTTCGTCCTTGTCATCTTCGGGACTTTTCTTGGCCAAATTCCCCATAAGGAGGGTCCTCAACTCTTCCTGCCCCTTGGATAGGCTTAAGAAGATCTCCCTGAACTGAGTCTCTTGAGCGTGCAGACCCTGGTTATCTTGTTTAGAAGCCATTGCTGAAATAAACAGCGAAGATGGTAAGTGACCTGTCAAAGGAGTACCTGTAATGCAATGATATGTATGTATGCATGCAATGTTTTCAAGGATCTCATGGGGTAAACAAGAGAATTATTAGAATTTGAATTTTGTAGCTTGATTAAAGGAACTTCATGTTGTTGAGAGTCCTTCTTCAAGGGTCAAAGGCTCACCATATCCAGTGGGTCATAGCCCCTGACAATCTTGGCTCGGGGAACCTTCTTCAAGTGTCAAAGCTCACCATATCAAGTGGGTCATAGCCTCTGACAACCTTGGCTAGAGGAAAATAAATTCTCTTTGCCCCTTGCTAGACGTTTGATTCATCATGACCTGCATCACAAGCCCTTGAGATCCTTGAAATGGATTAGTCCTTATGCAGGATGTATGCAATGGTATGATGTGTATGCTATGCATGGAGTGATGTAAGTAACCCTGTTATAAGTCCATATTAAAGACTATAAGAAAAACCTTCAAGGAACTCGTATTGTTAGATAACAAGTATATGCAAGTAGTTCAAGTATGAAGGCACACAAGTCATACAAGAGAAACCTTAGAGTTTAGGCCAACATGAAGTTTGGGGTACTACCCTCTTTCAGTTTGTTGGTTAAGACCTGTCCTATCAGAAGTAACCGGGTTCTAGAGGATCCCAATATCACTGACTACCCTCAATCGGTCATAACTCCAGCATCGCAATCTTTTCTTGCGGCCAGAACCATCACGAGAGTTTAGCCTCAATGGGTGTAGCATACTGCTACTGTTCTATTGGCCAAGTTGGGTCATTTAAGGTTCTAAGGTCGGTTGGTGCTTAATGACTCCTCAGAAGACCCATATTCTCCTCGTTGTGACACAAGGGATATCGGTACAGACCAAGGTGCCACACCAACGTAGCCACTGCTTCACCCATGTCGGTCTATGCCGGACAGGTCCCTCACAGCTTATGCTACCTAACAGGGTATCCCCAGATCCGGGTTAGGATCTATGTAACTCCGATGCAGCAAACAAAACATTCAATTGGAAACACAAGTGATCTTAGTCCTAAGGTACACCTCACTTTATAAGATATCCCCAGCAGAGTCGCCAGTTGTGATCGGTGGATCTGGAACTGACTGTTTAACGCTGGTTCGCGAAATGTCACGGAAGCAAGAGTCGCCACCGTCTTTTATTTTCTCCAACATGGACAGGACAAAAGCACAGCAAAATTCCTTATGAGATTATCTCTCGGTTCGGGAGGTAGATTTATAGAAAGGGAAGGTGTTAGCACCCTTTCTATCCATGGTTATCCATGGGCTCTTAGATACTTGCTCATTGTGTTTTAAAAAGTGTTTGCTTTTCAAAGTGTTTGTGGGTTTTGAAAAAGTTTCGTTTAAAGATTTCAGATCGACTCTTGTATCAGTCCTCAAGAGTGTTTGAAAAATTGTTTTGAAAGCTTTTTGAAAAGTGTCAGTGTGAAAAGAGTTTGATTTGTTTTTGAATAGAGCAAGTATCTACGAGTCATCCACCTACCCTAAGGAATTAGGCTGTGTAAGTGTCCTTTAGGTAGTGCCATCCCACCATTGAGAGGTAGGTAGCACCACCGTTGGAGGTGTTCGGGTCAATTCGTTTGTAGGGACAGTGTGGTCACCAGAGCAACAGTAGGATACCTTAGAAGCTACCCTTATGCCATTGATCCTTTTATTCCAAGGCAACCATTTCGAGGCAACTGGATCATGACATGGATATAAGGACTTACTAAGACGTCCTATACTCGACGACCACGTTTCGAGGGGCAAGGCAACAGTGAGGCGTACCCTAAGAGTGGTGTGTGAATTTGTGTATTGTTTTCAGTTATGTATTTGTCTTTGATCAGGCATTGGTGAGCTACGAGTTATTTTTAATTGTCATGCATTCTTTCATACAAGTTAACAGTTAAAGGGGGTGCGGAAAATAAATTGCGGAAACGTAAATCCTACGCTATTACAAGGCGCGGGTCTATACATCGCCAAAAATTTACAAAGACCCGTTTTAAGTAAACAAGTACGGAAAAAATAAAAAAAAACAGTAAAAGGTCCTATTTACTATTACATATCCGGAGCAATTACATAATAATCAAAAATAAGGAAATAAAACTAAAATGCGCGCGAATAAAATTAAATCGGGATGTTCTAAGGGTTTTGACCCTTTTAAGAAAAGAAAATAATTTTTTGGTCTTTTGGTAATTAAATGAAATTAAAAACTGATTAATGACTAATTAATTATTTTAATTACAAGAAAATATTTTTTGTTTTTTTATATTTTTTTATGAAATAAAATAGAAAAAGAAATAAAGTTCTAGGTTGACCTAAATCTAAATCTATTTTAATTATTAAAATGTTAAAATGGCCTAATTAGAAAACTAGTTCAATTATGGTTTATTTACAAAATAATAAATAATAATAATAAAAGTGTTAATTATATTTTTTTGGTTTTTTATGAAAATGTTAGTTAAATTAATTACTAATAATAAATAAAAATAAAAAGAACAAGAAATTAAATTGACAAATAAAAATGAAAAAAAGAAATAATGAACCAAATGGAGGGTGCTGGGTCAGAAATGGGGGTGGAATGCTGGAATTCAGGCCCATTGAGGCAACGCCTCGTTGACTTTTCCTGCTTGCATGTGCATCCATTGACTGAAGCATATGGTGAGCCTCTTTTGTGGCCTTTGGATCTGTGATTATGGCCAGTTGGCGCTTGATTGCCTGAAGCTCATGGTGTGCCTGCTTTTGAAAGTCTGCATGTGAACATGTAAAATAAAATAATATCAAGCATTTGGGGGACCTGGGATTCGAACCCAGGTCCCAGCGTTTACCAAGCCACCTTCTTACCAACTGATCCATTGCACGCGTTTGTAAATAACATGGAAACGGAATATTATATGAAATAAAAACATTATATGCTAAAAACAAAAAAAATGCGTGCGTGGATTTGAATCTTCCACTCAGGTCTTGCCACGCCAGCCTTCTTCTTCATTTGTCCCTGTAACATAAATGAGATAGCGGGGGTTTTAAACCCCCCCAAAACACAAGCCTGCAGATAATAGCGATTAGCACATGTTTGACCATAAATTGAGCGCGAGGTCATGGAACGATTCGTTTGGATGTCACGAATTCAATGGTGCCAGTGTGGTAGCCTAATTTTTCCATATGTGTAAACGCCTAATTTAAAGTTTCTGCAATCCTAGTGTCCATCAATGGCAGTTTTTGATATGGGATGCTATTGCTCAATTGAATAATACCAAAAGTTTCAGGATGTCCCTATGAGTACAAATCCATTCAAAAAAATGTCAAAAAACGCATGAATGATTACATAGAATTCAAGAAAGAAATGCAAACCGTTTGGCCTGAGTTCTAAGATTCTGGGCACGTTTGGATTGGTTTTTGATTGCAAAAGCTTCCTTGGGATACCAGGAATGTGTTTGGATTGGAATGGAGGCTTGAGAGGCGCTACAACTAGGTTTTCAGATTTGCTTTTTTGCTTGAAAATTTGAAAATACGTTTAGCCGTTTGGGAGGTTTTTTGGTCGTGATCCCGTTTGTGATAGCTTGCACATGTATTATGTAATGAGTTTCAATCAAAATTATGGCCAATAACACAATGCATTCATGCTTGGGATTTTCCATAAACTCCATTGAAGCACTTTCCATTTTTGAGCCAAAATTTGAATTCTTGCTTCATTTAGGCCTTTGCACGAAATTGGAATGATCATGATGGTGTATCAAAGCATTTCAATACAAAATATTCCCTTTATTTAATTTTCTTGATTTTTATTTGATTTTAAAAGATTTAAAATGAATTAAATCCAATAAAATTAAATAAAAATGAAAAGATTAATTTTAAAACTTGAAATAATTTGTGGCACACGTGGGAAACATGGCCAAGCTGAAACAAGTGGAAAAAGTGGGCCCCTTTTGTCCAAAATGAAATTTCAAGGATAATTGACTTTGGCCATTTCACAAAAATTTCCCAACTTCTCCAATGCATATCTAGCTCAATTTTGAAGTTATGAACATGTTCTTGGACATTTTGGAAAGGTCTTGAAGTCCTCTAACCAATGTATTTGGTCCCATGTCATTTTGATTTACCAATCTCAAGTTATGGTCTTTGACCTAAAGTCTCTTTTTGTTAACTTTTGAAAATGACCTATAATGTTGAAATTGATAACTTTTTGTGAGAGCATTTCTTGGAATTGGAATGTGAAGATGAGTTGTAGGAAATGTCCTCCCATTTAAGATGAGCATTGGATGGGATTTTTCTGATGAACCATGAGGAAGTTATGCCTTGGTCAAGTTACAATTGACTTTTCAACTGTCCAAAAATAGAAACTTTTGCATCTTGAGACTTTTTGAGCCATTCTTGTGAAATCATGGTCAAGACTTGACCAAATGATGATTTTGGCTTCAAAATAAGATGTTGACCAAAAATTTTGACTTTTGACTGCCAAATGACCATTTTGCCTCTGCAGTTGACTGTGGAGCAATTAGGGTTTTTGACTGTGCAACTTGACCTTGTGAGCCTTGAAACTTGACATGTAGGTGCTTGACAATGTATATGAGCATATGGGACTTGATTGAGCCCTTGAAAACCTCAACTTCCTTGCAAGAGCCAAAACCCTAATTTTGACTGGCTTAGGAGGATGCTTGACAATGTAGCCCTTGAGTAGACTTTGAACCCTTTGAGGCAAAACTTGTCAAAACTTGAAGAATATGGGAGGGAAAATTTTGGGGTACAACACATGTCTTTCGAACTATTAGACTTCCACGTGTCTCTTTGGATAAGATCAAAGCTTTTTCATTCGAAATCTTCTTCTTTTCGAAGTGCCAATTCAAACAACATGACAGTCGAAATATCTTTCTTTGTAATGCTTAGAATAACTTATATTTCCCCAGTTTGAAGACGAACCCTTCGATAATGGTTCAATATAGTAAAACTCTTTACTATCTCTTCATCAATCTAAGATTCCATAAAATCCTTCTTATACTTTCTCTCAAACAACTCTTTCTTCGATCAAAAAGCCTTAAAACTTGTATAATCGAAATTCCCAACTAACAAATTGCCCCCTCAAAAATGTGTATTTTGTAACATAGAGAAATAGTCATTTTTGAATAACAACTTTGAATTTTGATATATTCATAATAACCACTTCTGACTAATAACAACTTTTGATGACAACTTCAGAAATTTTCTGACTTTGGAATGTTTGAATATGAGTCAGAATCAGAAGATGAATATGAAGTTTCTGAAGATGAGTCAAAATTAGAAGTTGACTCTGAAGGTAGATATTTCAGGCAACGCCATTTTGGCAATTAATTGGATCACCATTTTGGCTATACATACTTTTGTTGTTTATTCCTTTGCCATGATTTCTACTTCCTGCAAAAATGGTTTATACTTCTTTAAGTATTTCCCATTTACTTTAAGGATTCTTCGATCCTCAACTAACTCCTCTACTTTATAAGCATTGTTTGAGAATGCCTTTAAGATTTGAAAAGGTCCTTCCCAATGTGGGGACCATTTTCCTAACTCTTTATTCTTTCGATCCATAGGTAAAATGACTTTCCATACTAAGTCATTTAGAATAAACGTCTTGCCTTTGACCCTCTTATTGTATGCTCTTGCTACTCTTTACTTTTGTCTTCTAAATCTTTCTAAAGCATGTAATATTTTTCATCTAAATATACTAATTCACCCATCATCATTTCCCAATAAAGGTTAGAAGGAATTTCCTCTTGTCTTTGAATTCTAACTGATTGTAAGAAGATTTCGATTGGTAATACAATATCAAACCCAAACATGAGTTAGAAAGGTATGGTATTAGTTGCTTCTTTAGGGGAGGTTCGACAAGCCCATGATGCTTGGTCCAAAGTTTTGTGCCATTTTTTTTTGGCTTTTTTACTACACGCTTCTTTACAAACCCAATTATCACTTTGTTGGCTGCTTCGACTTGTCCATTCGCTTGAGCATAATAAGGTGTGGATGTCAATAGTTTGAAACACGTTCCTTGGCGAACTCCTGCATATTTCGACCAGTGAAAATTGATCCTTGGTATGTTATGATACTCTCTGGGATGCTAAATCTATACACTATATGTTTATGAATAAATTCGATAACAATTTCTTGATCCACATTCACTAAAGGCATGGCCTCAGCCCATTTTGTAAAGTAATCTATTCCTACCAAAATGTACCTGTGGTTTTTAGATGAAACAGGTCGAATTTCTCCAATTAGATCTAGCGCCCAACCTCAGAAAGGACAAGGTTTAATAATTGCATGAAGTTCACTTGCTGGCGCATATTGAATACCAGTATGCTTTTGGCATTCTTGACATCCCTTAGAAAATTCTATACAGTCTTTGAGCATAGTAGGCCAATACATTCCATTTCGAAATAGCAACCACTTCATTTTATGGCCTGCTTGATGGGCTCCATATGCTCCACTGTGAACATTAGATAGTGCCAAATATGCCTCACTTTCTTCTAAGCATTTTAGCAAAACTCCTTCA
This sequence comes from Vicia faba, assembly GCA_948472305.1. Taxonomy (NCBI): domain Eukaryota; kingdom Viridiplantae; phylum Streptophyta; class Magnoliopsida; order Fabales; family Fabaceae; genus Vicia; species Vicia faba. The sequence continues at coordinate 1,485,492,399 of OX451737.1, forward strand.
GGGGTTTTGTTGAACAACTCATTCCCCATCAAGATATACGACAAAGCTATGTATTTAATCTTTCTTTCTGTATTTATCGAAGGATCTCTGAGGTGATTAACAATTGGATTTCTCCAATCTGTATCTTCTAAAGTGTTAGTAACCCATACTTCGAATGTGTCTTCATTAGCGTAACGTAACTGGATGTTTTCTAGATCTGTTGGAGACAATCTTGTAGTCATTTCTTTTCCTCTAACTTTGACCAATTTTTTTAGTTTCTCTTTAGTCACTTTATACCCTGATACTGTTTGTGCTAAGTCATTTTCCTCTATATTTTTTATTCTAGGGTCATACTTTATATCTGCATATTCAAATCTTTTGAGCAATATGTTTGCCATAACAAAATACATAATCATCATACCCCAACTTTTAACCTAAGATCCCATCTTCATTTGCATTGTTTTATATATACATCAAGGTCACTAAATATGGTCGATTTTGAACGTTTCACCTTTGAGCATTTTCCCGTGAAAAGATTATCGAGTGTTGTGAGCATTTTATCTTATTAATGACTAACCACTGATCAAGCACGAAGTGTATGTTTCGTTTTTTTGATTTCATGTGCAGGAAACAGTTCTGAAAGAAAAGAATCAGACGTCACGCCTCAATCAAGGTTTCGAGTCTCAGGATAGAAATGTAGTCGATCGTTGATTCTCAAATACTGGTTCATCAAAACAACTTTTAGAGAATCGTGTGTTTATTTCCATGCTCTGTCCAACAGATGGCCTCAAGTGTCTCTGAAATTATTCAGAAGGAACAATCAAGGTTCTATGATCACTGGTTTACGCGTGTTTCACTTTGCCTTGAAATACCAGAAAGATCAAGCTATGCAATTCAACTCCGGCCACTTCGACCAAAAGTCATCTGCAAGTTTTCTCATGACGCTGGGAGAATTTTGTTAAAATGGGATGATTAAATTCAAGACCGTTCTGGAAGAATTTATTCAGAATACTTGGAATTTTCTTTATTTGAATTCAAGTGTTAATTAAATAGAAGCTATCAAGAGATCTCATTTAAGAATAATCATTCATCGCATTAGATATTTATTCAAGATTATTTTGTGTGATTATTTTGGTGGGTTACATCATGGCTATTTGAATTCACATAAAGCATTTATTCAAGAAGATGTTGGAAAAAGAAATTTGATTCAAACTTGTCATTCATCACAAGAATAAATACATGATGGGCACAAGATTAATTCATGTAGTTTATTTAAACTCTAATACAAAATGCAAGATTCAAGTCTTAAGGCTTGCATTTTTTGTTCATTCATCATTCAACAATAAATTCAAGTATCAATCAACTATTTTCCAAATTGAAATGGAAGACTTTGAATTTTATCAAGACATATCAAGATTCAAAGTTGTTTACAATTACAAGGGAATTGAGATTTATATTGAAGAATAAGTACCCATTCATGTTACGATTTATTTGGATCATTATTACAAAGTTACAAAAGAAATTAAAGTTTGTACATGAAAATCAAGCTATTATTTATTGCTCCAATAGCAGCCCCAATGCTTCCCATTTTTCCAAAACTATTTTCCCATTCTTGCTTTTGTGAGTCGAGTTAATTAATAGCTCGATCTCCGATTTACTCCGCTATATTTTTTATCACTACAATAATCAAATTTTCTTTTATACACTTGTACTCCTTTGTCAATTGCTTTATTACTAGCTCACAATCTCCTTTGATTTAGACTCTTGTTGCCCCCAACTCCAACATGGCTTCAAGTCCTGCAATCAAAGCCTCATACTCTGCTTTGTTGTTTGAAAAAAGGGGGTCCTTCGATCGTGTACTTGAGTTTCGTTTGGATTCCATCAGGAGAAATTATTAGAATTCCAACTCCACTTCCTTTTTGGTGGGTAGAGCCATCGAAGAACAATCTCTAAGGCTTTAACTCAACATAATGTTGAGGATTTTCGACCACTGCGTGGTCCACAATGAAATCTGATACTACTTGACCATTCATTGCTTTTAAAGGCATGAAGACTAAAGAATATTCAGTAAGGGCCATGGCCCACTTGCCAATTCGACTGTGTAGTATTGGCTTTGACAATATATGTTTGATAACGTCGAAATGTGAAGACATATATACATCAAAAGGCTTTATATAATATTTGAGTCTTGTACAAGAGAAGTATAAACAAAGACAAAGCTTTTCTATAGCAGTATATCTTGTCTCTGCATCATTCAAAACTCTACTTAGATAGTAAATGGCTCTTTCGATTCCATTTTCGTCTTCTTGTGCTAGCTTACTACCAATAGTAACATCAAAAGCATATATGTATAATCTCATTGGTTTCCTTCTAAAAGGTGGTGACAAGTTGAGAGGATTCATCAGATATTGCTTGATTTTATTGAAAGCTTATTGATGTTCTTCGTTCCATTCAAAATTTTCTTGTTTCAAATGAAGGAGGGAAGAAAAGGCTTGAGTTCGACCACTTAGGTTTAAAATGAACCTTCTCAGGAAATTTATCTTCCCTAAAAGTGATTTTAACTCCTTTTTAGTTGATGGAACATTCGCTTCCATGATAGCCTTCGTCTTGTTCTGATGGATTTCTATTCCCTTCTTGTGAACCACGAAGCCCAAGAAGTCTCCATCCTACACAAATAAGGCACACTTAAGGGGATTCATCTTCAAGCCATGTTTTCTCATCCTTTCGAATGATTGGCGAAGATTATTCAGATTAATTTCATCTGATAGAGACTTTATCACAATTTCATATATATAAACCATCATAAAAGTTTCTATATAATCATGAAATATTGAATTCATTTCCCTTTGATAAGTTTCCCCAACATTTTTAGGCAAAAAGGCATAACTACCCACTCATAGGTACCTATTTCCCCAGGGCAACGAAAAGCTGTTTTGGACACATCTTCCTCAGCAATGAAAATTTGGTTGTATCCAGAGTATCTGTCAAGCATACTAAGGTACTCAAATCCCGCGGTTGAATATATTAGCATTTCTGCCACAGGCATTGGATACTCATCATTAGGAGTTGCTGCATTTAAGTCACAAAAATCTATGCATACTCTTAATGAACCGTTTTTCTTAATAACAGGAACTATATTGGCAATCCATTCGACATACCTTGTAGTCCTGATGAAATTGCAATGAAGAAGTCTTTCTACTTCTTTTTTAATCTTTGAAAGAACATATGGGGCGAACCTTCTGGGTGTCTTCTTGATAGGCTTCTTAACTTCTTTGATTGGCAATCTTAATTCGACCAGATCTCTTTTTAAACCAGGCATTTCGCCATAATCCCAAGTGAAGCAATCTTTATTTCTTTTAGAAATACAATCAACTTCCTTTTCAATTTGGGATCCAATTTGGAATTGATGTACGTGATTCTTCTCACGCTTCCATCCCCAAGATCTATTTCTTCAAGGGGGTCTTGAGCCAACATCGCTACGCTTGACTCTAACGGATTTTTCTCGAAACCTAAGGGCTCCTCATCATATATAGCGTCCAGTCTTTGTTCTAACTATTCACCTGGTACCTCTTCGTCATGAGGTTTTGGAATAAAATTCTCCTCAGGTCCTGCTATATGCAGCGTATCATATGTGGCTTTGATATCCATGTTTGTTATTTCAGCTTCGAGAGCCACTTTTCTTTTGTTTTCGGCCAAGTAAGCCGAAATATTTTCGAATAATAATGATTCATACATAATCGCTGTCTTTATCCTAGCCAGTTGACCGTACATCAGACATTCCTTCAAAGCCTTTCGTTTCTCCCATGATTTCTATGTCCCATTGGAAACCATTTGGGTGGAGAGTTAAGAAATAGAGGGTGGTCTTGCTTGGTGAGTATTCTTCTCCTTCTGGGTAACATGGCCCTATGTTGGCTAGATTTCTATCGAAGTTCCTCATGTCTACCTGATTCACTTCATTCATATAGTAACTTTGGTCCGCTTCTATATTTTCCACTATGCCATCTTCTTTCCAGATGGATAGTCTTTGGTGCATTATCGAAGGAACCACCCCTATTCCATGTATCCATTCTCTGCCGAGCAGCAAGTTATAATTCGCCTTCGCTGGAATTACCATGAACATAGTTGGCCTTGTAATTGAGCTAACTATCAATTCTACCTGTATCACTCCCAATGTATGTCCAATCTTCCCTTCATAATTCGAAAGGACCATGTTATGTGGCTTTACATCCGTATCGAATATTCCAATCTTTTTCAACATGAATTGTGGCATTAAATTGACAGCTGCTCCTCCATCCACCTAAACCTTGTTTATGCCTACTTGTTCAACCCTGGCCCTAATGTATAAAGGCTTCAAATGCCCCTTCATGCCCTGGTCAGGCCTTTCAAAGAAAGCATTTTGTTCTATGACAACTCCATTGTTGAGCACATAGTAGCAAACTGGTTTATGTTTCGCCATTTCCTCCTCATCAAATTCTTCCTGGTCCTCTATTTCAGTTTACTGGTTATATTCCCGAGGTAAAAGTGATACTACATTACAATTAACATTATAGGACGAAACCCCGTCAGATTCAAAATCGTCTGTTGACATATCGTCTTCTTTTGTTAGGTTATTCTGAACTTTCTCACTTGTGACCTACTTTTCTGATGAAAACAACTTTCGACTCACAGGTGGCTTATTTGAGTTCACATTGCTCGAAAGGAACTTGTTACTACTTGACTCCCTTATGTCCTTCGATACTAACTATCTCTCAGCCTTTTTGATCCTCTGGTGCCTCCTCCACTGGGATCTGGACATTGGGTTTTTTCCTTTGTAGTTATCTAACCTGTACGCCTCTCTCTTTTATGTTTGAAACTTCTTTCTGTAGGCCATCGAAGTTCTGCCCCTTGGTCGAAACTTCTCCACTTTCCTCTTCGTGCCCTTGCTTGCGTCCATTTGTCCATTGGTACTTCTGCTGGAAGTTTTAACGTGACTCTCCTGGCTTTGGGGTGTGAACTATCTTGCCTTCCGGGGACTCCCCTCTTGTCGAAGATGTATATGTTGGGGTTGCTACCTTGTTTGTCCCATCCATTGGTAAATGGAACTCTTTCGAACATTTTAGCCATCTCTTTATCATACACTGCCCCACACTTGGGACATAACAAACATTCTGTTTCAGATTTATAACAACGTACCAAAAAACCAAGCAGACTTTCCCCTGGCTTTGGGTACACTTTCATCAAATGGATTTCATGCCCCTAATTTCCCTGAGTTCTAGCATATTGCGCTCTTTCATAAGCCTCTGAAACCCTTCGATTCAGAGCAATATTGCACTTTGGACACATCAGCATCTCTGAATTCCTTCGATGACACCTCCAGAGGTATTCTCGCAGAGTCTCATTGGCCTTAGGGAAGCCAAAAATCATTTGTTCCCTTTCCATCTTAAGGCATCTTTCGACTTCTTCCATTTCTGGTGGACGTTGGTTCAAATCCACCATGTTAACTCTTAGACTAGGACCTTCGGTAATCCTTATCTTCTCAAATTTGACTCTAAGGCCTTCATTAGCCTTAGTTATTCCTCCCTCAGGGCCCTCAGTGGCCTCTGATTCAGCATCACCTATAGAAAAATTTTCTCCAGGAGTGTCAAAAGGGATTATGTTAGTTAGGCCTTCAGTAGCCTGTTTTCCATTCATGTTTGAGCCTTAGACTCTCTTGGCCTCTTCTCCTTCATATTCCACCATATCCACCATATTGATTTCCACATGTTCAACATAATTGGTGTGTGCAACATGGATGGGGTCAGCATCAACCTTCACGTGGTTCTTGACTTTATCATTAAACTTCAAGCGTCCTTCTTTGATAACATTTTGAATAAGATCCCTTAAAAGAAAGCATTGTGAAGTTTTAGGGCCCAGAAAGTTATGATATTTGCAAAAACCTCTTTTCTTCTGTTGTTCTAACGGAGGAATTTTGGCATTAGGAGGCACTATAATTTGACCATCTTTTACAAGCAAATCGAAAATCTAATCACATTTAGTAACATCAAATGTATAAGCTTTCTTGGGGAATTTCTGCCGTGTGACGGTGTAAACATTTTACGAGAGTATGGGGGCGCTTCTTTTAATTCAGCCAAATCTACTTCGAATTCCTTAAGATCATATATGTCATCGAAGGCTTCTGTTTCCTCTTCTTCGATTTCTACATAAGCTACCCTCTCTTTCTTATAATTCTTACTTTCCCTTGCGTTTTCTACTTTCAAACGTTTGGTTTGTCAAACTCTGTCTGCTAATTGGGCCATGTCTCTTAGATACTGAGTATCTAGTTTCTTTCTAATGGAGTAATCTAATCCACCAGCGGCCATCTCGATCAATTCATGTTCAGGCACTACTGTGAAACATCTAGATTTCAAAAAACAGAACCTATTTAAATAGTCATATATAGGTTCAGTAAATTTTCTTTCAATGTTGGCTAATTCCTTCATACTTATTTTAGTTTGCCCAATGTAGAATTGTTCATGGAACAATCTTTCTAAATGAGGCCATGTACCTATAGAATTTGGTGGCAATGTAGTGAACTATGTAAAAGCATTTTTTGTTAATGAACTAGGAAAATATTTTATCCTTAAGTTTTCATTATTTGTCAAGTCCCATGCTTCTATCAGATACCTGGCCACATGTTCGACAATTGATTCGTTAGTATCTCCTGAGAATTTTGTGAATTTGGGGACTTTACAACCCCTTGTTAATTCTGCCTGCAAAATAAATTTTGTTAATTAAGATGTGTAATTTGGCCGTCGAAACCCTGTATTCAGGCTATTTTGGGCCATGATTCTTTCGATCATGGTGGTTGTTGTACCCCAAAATTTTCCCTCCCATTTTTCACTCAAGATGCTACCCTAGGGTTTCTCAGAGACCTAATTTGGTTCAGAAGTTGATCGGACAAATTCTTTTCCTAGGCAGTAAGTGTTAGAATATAGTTTGATTCTACAACCCTCAATTAGAGTTTTGCTGATAACAAAATATAAGATTTATATATAAGACTGTTGTACCCCAAATTTTGACCTAAGATACCATCTCCCATCTGCATCATTACATTACAAGTGTTTTGATCTGTTGATTTTAAAAATTCACAACTTTTTCGAGTCGAGAGCTATTTATTTCTGAACGCTAAATTTATTAATTGATTCATGCTAAAACAATGTTTATTAATTATTTATTATCTTAAATTTAAATAATTGGAATTTGTTTTCAATTGTTATATAATTTAAAGATTTATAGATAATAAAATAAATATTAGAGAAGAGGCATATTAATCGTTCAGACAGTGTTTATTTATTATTCACTATCTTAAATTTAAATAATTGGAATTTATTTTCAGTTATTACATAATTTAAAGATTTATGAATAATATAATAAATATTTGAAAAAGTTCATTAATTGGTCTGTAATGGTTATTTAGTTATTTATCATTCTAAGTTAAATAATTGAAATTCTATTTTTAATTATTACAATTTAGAAAATTATGAATAGTGAATTAAATAATTGAAACTATTAATTGATCAATGATATTTATTTATTTGTTTATTATTCTGAATTTAAGTAATTGAAATTTATTTTCAATTATTATACAATTTAAAGAATTATAAACGATAAAATAAATAATTAGAGAGAAGGAAGGAATTAATTGGCAAATATTGGAATTTTATTCATTTTTATTCTAATTGTACAATTATTGTGTAAATACTGTATTTATTTACAACGAATTTACAATAATAATTTTTTACAAAGTTAAAATGAAATAAAAAACTATTCTAATGTTTTCTAATTCTAAATCTTCTATCCAATGCTTTTTTTGTCTGCTCATTTGATTTTACCTGCAAAAACAATTAAAGGAAAAAATTAGAATTGAACAAATAATTAAAAGCAGAAAATTATTTAGTGTTCATCATTAAAAGCAACGGCTGGAATCAGTTTACCCTTTTTTTCAAATCACGGGATTTCTCCCGGTTCACAAAAAAGGGAGGAATTTTTATTTTCATAAATGAATGCACAATTTTGAAACATGCACAAATTCATTTTATTTTCAAAACTGCATAATTAAAAATTAATTGCATTTTTAAAAGTCCAATGCATATTTCAAAAATATGCACAGCATACAAAAAGTCCATGCATAATTTTAAAACAGCATATGCAAGACAAACAAAATGCAACGTAAACATAACATGCCATGCACATAGAAGAAGCCAAAACAAATAGGCTCCATGCTGTGCCTTTGCAAGTCAAAGAAGTGTGCAATTCAAAACAAATATGCAAGTAATATATTCCATTTTCATCATGTTCCAGCACTGTTGCAATTTCAGAAAAAAACAGTACACATCATTTTATGCATCAATGTACTTGAGAGAGAGAAGAGAGAAAGAAAAATGGTTTTGCAGGTTTTGGTTTAGGCAGAAGGAATTACAAGACAAAGATACAGCAGTAACTCAGTAAAAATAAGAAGCACAAGAGTAGAATACAAACAAACTGGATGAAACAGTATGATGCAGAGGCCAGGAATATTGTAAAATATTCAAATCTCCAACCAACATAAACCTAAGCCTGTAACGTACAAAAAAAAGGAGAGAGCAGTTTGTTATAACATAACATAGAAAAATCACTTCAAAAAATACATTCATCTATCTATCTCCCAGCTTAAAAACTCAGAAAATTGTTGTCAAAGAAAAAACAAAAATTTTCTCCAAGCTCTAAACCAGAACAACCTAAACCGTTCCTACTGTCAAGCCAAAATGTCTTATGGCAAAACCTCAAAATCCAATGCATAAAACATTTTCAAAACCTGCTGCCTTAAGCCATAGAAACCAATAACCATTTCAACCACCATTAAAACTTCAATAACCTGCTTAAGCCATAGAAAACTATCAACCTGATTGAGCCATCAAACCAATACCAAAAAATCATTCAAAACCATCGTACCATATAACCTACTGCACTACCAATAACCTGCTATTTGCATTGCCAAAACATGCCTACTGTCTAAACAAGGAACCATCATCCCTACTATCAAACAGTACCATCCATAACCATGGCAAAAACCTGCTGATAGCCATTTTCAAAAACACCATCAATCATAACCACGAAGCATCAACCATAACCAAAATACCATCAAGGCCTCAAAATATTATCATAGGCTAACAAAAAGTAGTAGCAAGGCGAGAAGAAAAGAAAAAGCATCTACTGTCAAACCGTTCCAACAGAATCATAGCAAAAGAAGAAGAGGAAAGGCAAATAACGAGGCAACAGTGATACGGGCAAGGAGAAGAAGAAGAAAAAGGTGTAACAAGAATACTCAAACCAGGCAACAGAAGCGAAGCTCACGCGCCTTTCCCTCCGCCCTTGGCCTCCGTCGCACGCCCCAACCTCCTCCTCCGTCTCCAAAGGTAACATTGCTCTTTCTCTGTCTTTCAGAATCCCTCAATGATCATGTAAGAGAAACGAAGTTAGAAACACACCAGAATCGAATCCACACATGCAGTAATCAAACCTAACGAAATAAAAGACGAAGTTTGTACCGTAATTTCTATCTTTGTAACGCTGTTGTTGGAGGGAAGAGGAAGTGGAGGGAGCTGGTGGCCATAGACGGGAGGAGATTTCAGAAGCGAACGAAGAAGATAACGTGCGAAGATGAAGAAGACGAACAACCAAGCGGCGCCGCTCTGCACATAACCAAAACCCTAATCCTTTTTTCCAAATTAACAAATCACGTTTAACCTAAAACAATTATAAAAATCTGAATGGGCCTCACCCCATTTTTTCTGCCTAAAGCCTAACGGATTTCCACTAGCACCCCCCATTCCGATCGCTTCTGAGTTGGGCCCTGTCAAAACCATTTAGCCCACTTGCTTGTTATTTACCCCCCCTTTTACCTTTTGGCCATTACCCTTTTCTATTAGCCTTCTTTAGTTTGTTTCCTTTCTTAATTTATCAACTTAGTTAATTAGTGAAAATTTAATCAAATAAGATGATTTAATGAACACATTTTAATAATTGACCAATTTTATTAATTTAAACCCTTAGGACTTAATTTGGTAATCTTAGTATCTTTTTAAAATTAGACTTAAGTTAGTAGCATTAAGTTTTAATTTAATTTAATCATTAAAAAAATTCTTAAAGTAATACTTTTATTTATATTAAAAAAAGACATAAAAATATCAAAACTCTAAAAAACGTAAAAAATAGAAGTTAAGAACTAAAAAACATTCTTTTTAATTAATTCCCTCGCTTTAATGTTAAACAAAAATCCAAAAAATGCATATTTACACCATTTGGTCATTTATTTAACTGTTGTTATTTAATCATTATCTGCATAATATTCTGTCAATTATTTCATCGTACTTGTTTATTCTGTTTACGTTTAAATCCAAAGGAAAAAACGATAAATTTGTTGACTTCATGTCCTCAAATCCAATCGCGCGAACATTCGCATTTCATTAAAAACTTAGGACAATTTTTCTCAAATATTCAATCTTTTCAAGACTTATACCCTTTTAAGCAAAACTTCGACATTAGGTCGTCGCATCGTCAAAAAACCCGTCTGTACCCTATTTCGGCCAAAATGATTTTTTTTTCAAACGATCAATTTTAATAAACAGATATTTCAAAAGGTTCCTATAGAATACTATAGATGCATTGGGTGCTAATACCTTCCCATTGTATAACCAACCCCCGAACCATAGACCTCTTTTCAAAAAACGCCTTGTATTTTTATTACTTTTAAAAAGTATTATTTTACATCGCATATTTAGGGTTTTATTTCGCTCTTTTCCCTTTTCCTTTGGAAACAATAAAGCGCGGTGGCGACTCTTGCTTTTGTGAGGCGAATTAATCAATAATTCGATCTCCGATTTACCCCGCTACATTTTTTATCGCTACAGAATTGGCGACTCTGCTGGGGAAAGATTGACCTCTTGCTGGTCCATCCCTAAGTGGGTTAAGCCTAATTTGTTTTATCTGTTTTATTATTATTTGATTTGCTTGATTATGTGTTTAAATTGGGGTGTTTGGGTTTTTTGCAAAGGACGAATCCTATACCCGGATTAAGTAGCACTTAAGGAATAGGACGGGCGGTATAGTCATGTTAACTTTGAGGGAGTAATCCCGAAGAAGGAGGCATGATATCCCCCACTCAATGGAAGGCCCTCTTGAACTTAATATTTGTTTACCGAGTAATCGGGAAGACATTATTATTTTCGACCTAGGAGCCCGAGAAGTTGAGAACCGTAGAACCCTAACCCATCTTGGCCTTTTTAGGTGTAGCGCGGAGGCTATAACGGAGTAATTCGGAAGTAGTTGTTACGCGATGCTACGCTCGGACGAGTTTCTCTTGAGAATATTGCTAATTATTGAGTAATCAAGACGTTGGTAATATCCGAAGGAGGAATGTAGACTCTGGGAACTCTTAGAACCTTGTCTTACAGGTGCGATTGAACCGTTAGTACATACCTTTGGGTGGGCTTTACCCTCGACTCCATGCTGAAACGTTGAACCTTTGAACCCCATGTTTGCAAGCCTGTGTGTGACTGTTGCATTATCATTCATCCATGCATTCATCAACATCTTTGAAAAAAACTTGTTTTTCAAGGAACTTCGAAATGATTTTTGCAGACATCTCAGGTTATTATGGAATTTGGAAGGAGAAACACTCGAAGCTTTAGTTTTAAGGAGCCCGAGATTGAAGAACTGAAGAGTTTGATTCCGAAGATCGAGAGTCCGACGGATTTTCAGAGGAAGTATGGGTCCATTGTACCTCTCATGAAGCGCAAGATGAAGGAAGGCATCCTCAACACGTTGGTTCAATTCTACGATCCTTTGTACCGATGTTTCACCTTCCCGGATTACCAGTTGATGCCCACTTTAGAGGAGTACTCCTACATACTTGGTTTGCCGATCACCGACTGTGTTCCCTTTTCTGGATTAGAAGAGGAGCCCAAATCTCACGAGATAGCAACCATCACCCACTTGAAGAAGTCAGAGATAGAGGAGAACATGACTACGAAAGGGGGAATCCGGGGTTTGTCTGCGCAGTTTTTGTTGAAGAAAGCTCGTCGTTTTGCTGAGATAAAAGATAGTCTTGCCTTTGAAGACGTGTTTGCTTTACTCGCCTATGGTCTATTCTTGTTCCCTAACGTTGATAAGTTTGTGGATATCAACGCCATCAGAATTTTCCTGATTGGAAATCTGGTCCCTACGCTGCTAGGAGATACCTACTTCTCCATCCATATTCGAAACTCTTATCAAGGAGGGATGATTATTTGTTGTGTACCGTTGTTGTATCAGTGGTATGTTTCGCACCTACCGGGGGCTGATGTTTTCTGGGATCTCGAGAAAGAACCGCGTTGGGCACCAAAGATTATGGCTCTCACTCATTTCGACATTGATTGGTATAATCGAGCTTACCACGACGTGAAGATCATCGATAGCTGTGGTGCTTTTCCTAACGTGCCTCTTCTCGGTACGAGAGGTGGAATCAACTATAACCCTGTTCTCGCGCGCCGTCAGTTTGGGTACCCGACGAGAGATAAACCAAACAACATCCATGTGAGTGGTTTCTTTTTACAGGAAGGACAAGATCATCAGGCAGCTAAGAGGGAGATCGAAGGAGCTTGGCGCCACATCCATAGGAAAGGGAGAGATATGTTAGGACATAGAGGTGCCGTTTCTTTGGAGCCTTACCTACAGTGGGTCCGTGCTAGGGCTTGTGCTCTCAAGATGCCCTATAAACTTGAGAAACCTTTATTCCCCACCATTGCACCATCATCTGTTGTTATCCCTATCGCGAATATAGGAGAATACCAAGGAAATCTGGCTAGGATGAAGTCCGAGAGGGATGCGTGGAAAGAAAAGTACCATATGTCTGAATATGAGAATCGAGTCCTGACTCGACAACTAAAGGAAAATGAGAAGTTGTTGTTTATTCAAGATGGATGGTTCATTGATCACGATGAGAAACTTCGTCAAAAGGATGCTTTACTGAAGAAGTATGCTAGTGAAAGGAAGAGAAAGAAGGAAGGTTCGGTAAGCGTTGCTCTCGTGCCTAATCCGCAGAAAGAAGTCATTGATCGACTGGTAGCTGAGAAGAAAGAGATGGAAGACTTTTATGAAGAGAAGATCAAGAAGCTCCGGTTACAGTTGGTGTTTGGTCCTTCATCTGAGGATTCTGAGTGACCTTTAGCTTTTCGTTTTATTTTACTGATGTCATTTTGTAAAACTATGTAAAAGGGCTTCATGCTCCGAAGTTGTAATTTATTGCTTTATTTTAGACTTCATGTTTTAAAATTGTAATTTATCGCCTTATTATGGATTCCATGTTTCGAAGTTGTAATTTACTGCTTTTATTATTGGGTTGTTATCCCAAAGTTGTAATTTACTGTTTTGATATGCCAAAATTGTAAGTTGAAAGTTATCGCTTTCGGTTATTGGATTGAGTTTTTGTTATTCCAAATTCCTTTACCATTGATGTATGCAAAATTATTAAAGTTCCTTGAAAACTTTTAAAATGAATCATCATTTGCATCGCACATCATGCATCATTCAACATTTCACTTCACATGTTTTCTAGAGTCTTATCCTTGTTCTTTTTCCACTCCCAAGGTTGTCAAGCTGTCTCACCAATACGACACTTGAGCCAATCGTCAGAGGAAAATGGAAGATCTGGAACAGGAAAATCATGAGCTTCATGGGGAAATTGCTACACTTCGTGTCGAGATGGAAAAGTTAACTGCGTTAGTGGAAAGTTTGGTGGCTGTTCAGAATCAACCATCGACTACAGTTGCCGAGATTCAGACTTCAACTCCAGTGGTTTCTGAGATTGTCACCGTTCCTGCATCCGTGACTCAAATCAACTCCCCGCTTCAACATCAGATGCCGAAGGGTTTTCCGTGGGGAATGCCTTACAACTTTGTGCTAGAGGGGTATCAGCCTACCGTACTACCTTTATTTCAACCTGCTTTGTCTCTTCCTCAACCAGAGACAACTGCCATGCCTCCAGTAATTCCGTCTGTGACACCTTTTCCGCAACCGATTATGACAACCGTTGCTCCTGTGGTCCACTCCGTGCCATACTTGAATGAACCTACTTACCCTGCCGAGCCTGCTGAAAGTTTGGGTCTTTTTGATAGAATGGAAGAGTTTCAGGATCAGTTCCAGGAAATGCAGAAAGAGCTTAGAGCGTTAAAGGGGAAGGATTTGTTTGGGAAGAATACGCATGACCTTTGTTTAGTTCCGAATGTCAAGATTCCAGCAAAATTCAAAGTGCCAGACTTTGAGAGATATAAGGGTGATTCATGTCCTAGAAGTCATTTGACAATGTACGTGAGAAAGATGTCTACGTATTCCGATGATCATGACTTGTTGATTCATTATTTTCAAGATAGTTTGACGGGGGCTACTCTGAAGTGGTATATGGGTTTAGACAGTATTCGGATCCGCAACTTCAACGATCTTGGCGAAGCCTTTGTTCATCAGTACAAGTATAACGTTGACATGGCACCGGACAGGGATCAACTCCGGGCGATGTCGCAAAGAGACCGAGAATCTTTTAAGGAGTACGCCCAGAGGTGGCGTGAAATTGCTGCTCAAATCTATCCACCTCTTGAGGAGAAAGAGATGACTAAGATATTTTTGAAGACTTTAGGTTCCTTTTATTATGAAAGAATGATAGCCAGCGCACCCAGTGAATTCACCGAAATGGTAAGCATGGGCATGCGGTTAGAGGAGGGGATTCGTGAAGGGCGTTTGGTTAAAGAAGGAAGTCCGTCTAGCAGTACTAAGAAGTTTGGAAGTGTTTTCCCGAAAAGAAAAGAGCAGGATGTCAGCGCTTTATTCCCAGGTAGACCTAGGAGAGGTTACTCTCACGTTGCGGTAGTCACTCCGGCTGTCCGCCCAGCTTTGATGACCCCAGTTCATCAAACCCCGCCAACTCAACAACGGCCTTTTCAACAGCAGTCTCGACAACAGGCTTATCCATTCAACAATCAGAACCGTTCACCTAGAAAACCGCAGTTCGATGCTATTCCTATGACGTATACTGAATTGTTCCCTGCTCTTATCAGAAAGAATCTCATAACGACAAAGCCTCCTCCTGTCGCACCGAATAGTACTTCTCCGTGGTACAAGGCGGATCAGTTTTGTGAGTATCATCAAGGGTCGCCGGGGCACAACCTTGAGAATTGTTTTGCTTTGAAGGCGGACGTGCAGAGATTGATTAAGAATGGTATCTTATCTTTCAAGGATGTTAATCCAAATGTTAGAGATAATCCTTTGCCTCGACATGGGGCAGCTTCAGTGAATATGGTGGAAGGTTGTCCGGGGAAGTTTCGAGTTTTTCAAGTTGAACACATAAGAGAGTCGTTGATCAGGTTACATCAGAGTTTGAGAAGACTTGCCTTTGTTAGGAACCAGCATGATTATGATGTTTGTGAGTTTTGTTCAAGAGAGGATGATTGTCCTATTGTGAAGGAGGATATTCAGAAGTTGCTAGATCAGAGAGTTATCACTATTACGTATGACAGAAATCCGGAGGATGAAGTGAATGTTATCATACCACAATTCAATTTGCCTGAATCAGTAGAGATTGCTTACGACAGTTAGACTGCACCTGTTGATCCTTTGATTATTTACCCACCTGGTCATGTGCCTTACAACTCGGACCAAGCTGTACCGTATAAGTATAATGCCACAATGATTGAGAATGGGGTAGAAGTCCCTATACCGACAAGACCGTCTTTTGTTAACATTGCTGATGTGAGTAGAGTTACGAGAAGTGGACGTGTCTTTGCAGCAGTACCTTTGAAGAGACCAGAAGTTCAAGTCAGGAGACCCATACCGACGGGGATTCCAGTGAGAAATGTTGAACCCGGGGTTGAGATAGGCCGATCCAGTGAACCTATCCCTCACCCTGAGGATGATGAGATTCTGAAGCTTATTAAGAGAAGTGAATATAAGATTGTGGACCAACTTTTGCAAACACCTTCCAAGATTTCTTTGCTTGCTTTACTGAGAGATTCTGGTGCCCATAGAGAAGCTTTGATAAAGGTCTTGGACCAGGCGTTCGTGGATCATGATGTGACGGTTGACCAATTTGATGGAATTGTGGGGAATATTACTTCGTGTAACAATCTTGGTTTCAGTGATGAAGAGCTCCCTGAGGAAGGGAGGAACCATAATATGGCTTTGCACATCTCAGTAAGTTGCGGAAATGATACCTTATCAAGTGTGTTGGTGGATACAGGTTCGTCGTTGAATGTGATGCCCAAGACTACTTTATCTCGGCTCTCATATCCAAGTGCTCCTATGAGACCTAGTGGAGTAATTGTTAAAGCGTTTGATGGTTCTAGGAAGACAGTCATTGGTGAAGTGGATCTTCCTATAGTAATTGGTCCCCACACTTTTCAAATCACTTTCCAAGTGATGGATATTCGTGCTGCCTACAGTTGCTTATTGGGTCGTCCCTGGATCCATGATGCCGGGGTAGTCACCTCTACGCTCCATCCGAGACTAAAGTTTGTAAGGCATGGGAAGCTAGTGATGGTTGGGGGAGAGCAAGCTATGGTGGTAAGCCATTTATCATCATTCTCTTTTATTGATGCTGACGAGGATGTTGGAACCCATATCCAAGGTCTTTCTGTTGCCAAGAATACAGTGAAGAAGCAAGGGGCATCCATCTCTTCTTTTGAGGATGTGCGGCGAGTGGTGGAAAGTGGTTCGGACGAAGGTTGGGGCCAGGTGTTGACTTTGCCCGAGAACAAGTCTGGGGAAGGTCTTGGTTTTCGTCCTGTGTCTGCGAGAGTCAGGAAGGAGGTGGTTGTTCGTCCGATTCAAGAGGTTTTCCGAAGTGCAGGTTTTATACATCCTGAGGTTGATGCTATCATAGAAGATGATTCCGAGGAAGATTTGCCCGTTTTTGTGACGCCTGGATTGGCTTGCCAAAACTGGATAGCTGTTGATGTTCCTATTGTTATGCACATTTCCGAGTAATGTTTTGTTTGTTTTTCTTTGAAAAAATTCGCTCTGCCCAAGGCGAAAAGTATTTTATGTCGGGCTATGAAAAATAATCCCTTTTGCTCTGCCCAAGGCAAAAGAGAAATGTCTTGGCTCCTTGTTTCAAATATTTCCCTTTAATGAATAAAAATGTTATTTTGTCCACTACTGTTTTATTTTTCACTTTTTCGGGGAAATAGTAATGAAAATTAATTAATAACCTTTTGTTTTATTTGCACAAATCGATTTCTAAAATAAAGCATAATCATATGTGCAGATTAGTCCATGACTTAACCATCGAAAACAATGATCCTATGCCCTCTCCCAACTTTGAATTCCCTGTGTTCAGAGCCGAAGAAGAGGATGACGAAGAGGTTCCTGTTGAGATTTCCCGTCTGCTTGAGCATGATGAGAAGATCATTCAACCATTTGAAGAACCTTTAGAGTTGGTCAACTTGGGTGATGAAGAGGATAGAAAGGAAGTCAAAGTCGGAGCATTGCTTATCCCGAAAGTTAAGGAGAAGATGTTGGAGCTTCTCAAAGAGTATGTTGATGTGTTTGCTTGGTCCTACCAAGATATGCCAGGTTTGGACAATGACATTGTGGAGCATCGTTTACCGTTGAGACCTGAGTGTCCGCCGATCAAGCAGAAGTTGAGAAGGACTCGTCCCGACATTGCTGACAAGATCAAAGAGGAGGTTCAGAAACAGATCAATGCAGGTTTCCTTGTTACGTCGGTCTATCCTCAGTGGTTAGCCAACATAGTGCATGTTGCAAAGAAAGATGGCAAGGTTCGGATGTGTGTAGACTACAGAGATCTGAATAGAGCTAGTCCGAATGACGACTTCCCATTACCTCATATTGACGTATTGGTCGACAGTACCGCCAAGTTCAAAGTCTTCTCTTTCATGGATGGTTTCTCTGGTTACAATAAAATCAAGATGGCGCCGGAAGATATGGAGAAGACCGCTTTCATTACACCTTGGGGAACTTTCTGTTATCGAGTTATGCCGTTTGGTTTGAGGAATGCTGGTGCAACATACCAAAGGGCCATGACTGCTTTGTTCCATGACATGATGCATAAGGAGATCGAAGTGTATGTGGATGATATGATTGCCAAATCGTAGACTGAGGAAGATCATTTGGAACATTTGTTGAAGTTATTCCAGCGTTTGAGAAAGTATAAACTCCGTCTGAATCCCAACAAGTGCACTTTTGGTGTTCGTTCTGGAAGACTTATGGGTTTCATTGTCAGTCAGAAAGGTATTGAAGTAGATCCTGATAAAGTCAAAGCTATTCGAGAAATGCCCGCACCCAAGACGGAAAAACAAGTAAGAGGATTCCTTGGGAGACTGAACTACATTTCTAGGTTTATATCTCATATGACTGCTACCTGTGGGCCGATTTTCAAGCTTCTCCGAAAGAACCAAGGATGTGTGTGGACAGAAGATTGTCAGAGAGCTTTTGACAGCATCAAAGAATATTTGCTTGAACCTCCCATTTTGATTCCTCTGGTGGAAGGAAGACCTTTGATTATGTACTTGACTATATTGGAAGATTCCATGGGATGTGTGCTTGGTCAACAAGATGAGTCTGGAAGAAAGGAACATGTCGTATATTATCTGAGTAAGAAATTCACAGACTGTGAGTCTCGATACTCATTGCTTGAGAAAACCTGTTGTGCTTTAGCTTGGGCTGCTCGCCGTCTGCGCCAGTATATGATTAATCACACCACTTGGTTGATCTCCAAAATGGATCCGATCAAGTATATCTTTGAGAAACCCGCCTTATCTGGAAGAATAGCCCGTTGGCAGATGTTGTTATCTGAATATGACATTGAGTATCACACTCAGAAAGCAATCAAAGGAAGTATTTTAGCCGATCATTTGGCTCACCAACCAATTAACGATTATCAACCCATCAAGTTTGATTTCCCAGATGAAGATGTTATGTACTTGAAAGCTAAAGATTGTGAAGAGCCATTACCCGAAGAAGGACCTGATCCTGAATCCCATTGGGGTTTGATATTTGACGGAGCTGTGAACTCTTATGGAAATGGAATTGGGGCAATCATCGTCACTCCCCGGGGTACTCATATCCCGTTCACGGCGAGACTGAAGTTTGACTGCACGGACAACATGGCGGAATATGAGGCATGTATTATGGGTCTCGAAGAAGCGGTGGATCTAAGGATTAAGATTCTTGATATTTACGGAGATTCGGCATTGGTAATTAATCAAATTAAAGGAGAATGGGAGACTCGTCATCCTGGTTTGATCCCTTACAGAGACTATGCTATAAGATTGTTGACCTTCTTCAACAAGGTGGAATTACATCATATCCCTAGAGATGAGAACCAAATGGCTGATGCTTTAGCTACTTTGTCTTCAATGTTTCAAGTGAATGGTTGGAACGATGTGCCTATAATCCGAGTTATGCGCCTCGATAGACCTGCTCATGTGTTCTCCGTAGAAGAGGTTACCGACGACAAACCGTGGTTCTATGACGTTAAACGTGTTCTCCAAACTCAAGAGTACCCGCCTGGGGCATCCAATAAAGATAGGAAGACATTGAGAAGATTAGCAAGCAGTTTCTTCCTTAATGAAGAAGTTTTGTATAAGAGGAATTATGACATGGTCTTGCTCAGATGTGTAGACCGACGTGAAGAAGACATGCTGATGCAAGAAGTACATGAAGGATCCTTTGGCACACATGCCAATGGACATGCAATGGCTAGAAAGATATTGAGAGCTGGTTACTATTGGATGACAATGGAATCTGATTGTTGCAAGTATGTGAAGAAGTGTCATAAATGCCAGATTTATGCGGACAAGATGCATGTGCCACCGACTCTCCTCAATGTTATATCTTCACCTTGGCCTTTCTCTATGTGGGGCATTGATATGATTGGGATGATTGAACCCAAAGCTTCAAATGGTCATCGTTTCATCTTGGTAGCGATCGATTATTTTACTAAATGGGTGGAAGCAGCATCTTATGCTAATGTAACCAGACAGGTGGTAGTCAGATTTATCAAGAATCAAATCATTTGTCGATACGGTATCCCGAGTAAGATCATCACTGATAATGGTTCGAATTTGAATAACAAGATGATGAGAGAGCTTTGTGAAGAGTTCAAGATCGAACATCATAATTCTTCTCCTTACAGACCGAAGATGAATGGGGTTGTTGAAGCTGCTAACAAGAATATCAAAAAGATTGTCCAGAAGATGGTGGTAACTTATAAAGATTGGCATGAAATGCTTCCGTTTGCTCTGCATGGATACCGTACTTCAGTTCGAACTTTAACAGGCGCAACCCCATTTTCCCTAGTTTATGGTATGGAAGCAGTACTCCCCGTGGAGGTTGAGATTCCGTCTCTGAGAGTGTTGATGGAAACCCAACTTTCTGAGGCTGAATGGTGTCAAAGTAGGTATGATCAGTTGAATTTAATCGAAGAAAAGAGATTGACAGCTTTGTGTCACGGTCAATTGTATCAGCAGAGAATGAAGAAGGCTTTTGATAAGAAGGTTCGACCGCGCGAGTTCAGAGAAGGTGACCTTGTGCTCAAAAAGATATTATCTTTCCAACCTGATTCTAGGGGCAAGTGGGCTCCGAATTATGAAGGACCGTATGTCGTTAAGAAAGTCTTCTCTGGAGGTGCTTTGATTCTCACCAATATGGACGGTGACGAGCTCCCGTGTCCCATGAACGCCGATGCAGTCAAGAAGTATTTCTCTTCGGTAAGCTTTTGGTCAGACCAGTCTTGGCATTTGAGCACATTTTGAAATTCGAAGTTGTTAGGGAGAATAGCGATCATTGTTTTTGTGTAACCTTTTTCTTTCATGTACTATTTCCCACACTTTTGTAAATCGTTGGAGTCGCGTTGTTATCGAACTACCATCTTATTAATGAAATTTGAGCATTTACCTTTTGTGGGCAAAATTTTAATTTTTACGGCAATATTTGAAAAAAAGTATTTAAAATATTCTTATTTTTAAAATGTGTCGTGAATAACGAAAGGAATATTAACAGTCGTTCCGAAGATGGTCAAGCCATGAAATGCAAAACAGTACCGTAATTCATCCTTGCATGATGAACTTGTTTTCTTTCAAAACCGTCATGAAGTGTTGGTTGTGTACACTCTTGGTTCTGGTGGTGCTAAGTTTGGTGACTCCCCAGTTGTTCCAGTTAAGTGTTGTTTTGGCTACCTTTGTTTGGTAGATTTTGAAGTGCGGTACGCTTCGTCTCATGCCAGTGGTCTATTGGTGTTAGAAGTTTGGATTTGGATACTTTTCTCCTCAGAAGATTAGAGCCTTGTAGCGTGTTACGCTCCGACGTTGCGGTGTGGTTCCAGTTCCAGTTATTTTCTGTCTTTTTCAAGATTGACCGGGTATATATCTTTTTGTGACATCTTATCGTCTTCAGGATATTCCTTCTGTTCGTTTTGTCAGCACAACATTCATTTATTCATTCACACTTATATCATGCACGCATGTTCACATTTGTCGTTGATTTTGGGTTGTATACTTTGTTTATTCAAACAGTGTACACGTTCTTTCCAGGTAGGAGGCTAGCTTAGGCAGAAAATGTGC
The DNA here is from genome assembly GCA_948472305.1 of Vicia faba. Lineage (NCBI taxonomy): Eukaryota > Viridiplantae > Streptophyta > Magnoliopsida > Fabales > Fabaceae > Vicia > Vicia faba. The sequence goes on from OX451737.1 coordinate 1,485,513,983, forward strand.
TTCCTTTCTAAATTCCCCAACTGAGCTAATCCTCGTGGATGACTTTTGATTTAGTTTGCCTTGTCCATTTCTGGATAGGATGAATTCCCCAATCGAGTTACTTTCTCATTGGGTGGAATCGTGTTTGACTGTTTTCCCTCTAGTTTATTCCTGGTTGAAGTTGTTGTCTCTGGCATAGGCTATCTCATGATTTTCCCCAGTGAAATTGCGACCTAGACAGATGGTGCATTTATTTTGCACATTTGAGTATGTGATCTCCTCGGGAAGGATTGATTCATGATTCTCTTTGACAAAGATTTATTTCTCTGCCAGTGTCATCGTAAGTTCCTTCTGAGTTATTCTTGGAAAACGACAAGCGGCAGCTCTTCACGAGCAACTTGTGCGTTATTATTATTTTCGGGAAACGACAAGCGGCAGCTCTTCACGAGCAACTTGTGCGTTATTATCTTGTGGAAAACGACAAGCGGCAGCTCTTCACGAGCAACTTGTGCGTTATTATCTTGTGGAACACGACAAGCGGCAGCTCTTCACGAGCAACTTGTGCGTTATTATCTTGTGGAACACGACAAGCGGCAGCTCTTCACGAGCAACTTGTGTGTTATTATTATTTTCGGGAAACGACAAGCGGCAGCTCTTCACGAGCAACTTGTGCATTATTATCTTGTGGAAAACGACAAGCGGCAGCTCTTCACGAGCAACTTGTGCGTTGTTATTATTTTTGGAAAACGACAAGCGGCAGCTCCTCACGAGCAACTTGTACGTCATTTTATCTTGTGGAAAACAACGAGTGGCAACCTCTTTATTTGAGCAGATTGTATGTTATCGGTATTTTCTTTGGACGACAGCAAGTGGCAGCCTCTTTATTTGAGCAGATTGTATGTTATTGGTATTTTCTTTGGACGACAGCAAGTGGCAACCTCTTTATTTGAGCAGCTTGTATGTTATTGGTATTTTCTTTGGACGACAGCAAGTGGCAGTTTCTTTATTTGAACAACTTGCGTATCTACAATATTATTATATCAGCATTAATGAGTATATCTCCGGAAATCTCGCAGAGAAGCTTGTCATGAATCATTACCTTCGGAAGTCGATAATCCATCATCAGCAAGATTGTTTGCTTTTCGTCTATCTTCGACCTTGGGTTGCAAACTCACTGTTTTGGGTCAATAATCTGTTTTATGGCCTATACAAGATGCTTTCTTTGTTAGGTTCAGAGGTCGTATTCCCTCGATTTTATTCGCTGTCAAGAGTCTGTCGTTTGAAGTCGATAGCTTGTTTCCCCAGTAATGTATAATCCATGTCTCTGTGTTTTGTTGGTGTTCGATTCCTCCAACATTGTCTTGTTTCATACAATATCTTTCTCTGTGAATTCAATCACTGCATTCATATCGAACATAAAGACGACATCTTAGGACAAAATTTGCGTAATTATGTATTTAAGTACCTTCAATCTCGTCGAAACGAAGATTTCAATCTTCATATCTCCGGATAGAAGAAACTTAAATAGGGGCAGCTGTTGTACCCCAAATTTTGACCTAAGATACCATCTCCCATCGGCATCATTACATTACAAGTGTTTTGATCTGTTGATTTTAAAAATTCACAACTTTTTCGAGTCGAGAGCTATTTATTTCTGAACGCTAAATTTATTAATTGATTCATGCTAAAACAATGTTTATTAATTATTTATTATCTTAAATTTAAATAATTGGAATTTGTTTTCAATTGTTATATAATTTAAAGATTTATAGATAATAAAATAAATATTAGAGAAGAGGCATATTAATCGTTCAGACAGTGTTTATTTATTATTCACTATCTTAAATTTAAATAATTGGAATTTATTTTCAGTTATTACATAATTTAAAGATTTATGAATAATATGATAAATATTTGAAAAAGTTCATTAATTGGTCAATAATGGTTATTTAATTATTTATCATTCTAAGTTAAATAATTGAAATTCTATTTTTAATTATTACAATTTAGAAAATTATGAATAGTGAATTAAATAATTGAAACTATTAATTGATCAATGATATTTATTTATTTGTTTATTATTCTGAATTTAAGTAATTGAAATTTATTTTCAATTATTATACAATTTAAAGAATTATAAACGATAAAATAAATAATTAGAGAGAAGGAAGGAATTAATTGGCAAATATTGGAATTTTATTCATTGTTATTCTAATTGTATAATTATTGTGTAAATACTGTATTTATTTACAACGAATTTACAATAATAATTTTTTACAAAGTTAAAATGAAATAAAAAAACTATTCTAATGTTTTCTAATTCTAAATCTTATGTCCAATGCTTTTTTTGTCTGCTCATTTGATTTTACCTGCAAAAACAATTAAAGGAAAAAATTAGAATTGAACAAATAATTAAAAGTAGAAAATTATTTAGTGTTCATCATTAAAAGCAACGGCTGGAATCAGTTTACCCTTTTTTGCAAATCACGGGATTTCTCCCGGTTCACAAAAAAGGGAGGAATTTTTATTTTCATAAATGAATGCACAATTTTGAAACATGCACAAATTCATTTTATTTTCAAAACTGCATAATTAAAAATTAATTGCATTTTTAAAAGTCCAATGCATATTTCAAAAATATGCACAGCATATAAAAAGTCCATGCATAATTTCAAAACAGCATATGCAAGACAAACAAAATGCAACGTAAACATAACATGCCATGCACATAGAAGAAGCCAAAACAAATAGGCTCCATGATGTGCCTTTGCAAGTCAAAGAAGTGTGCAATTCAAAACAAATATGCAAGTAATATATTCCATTTTCATCATGTTCCAGCACTGTTACAATTTCAGAAAAAAACAGTACACATCATTTTATGCATCAATGTACTTGAGAGAGAGAAGAGAGAAAGAAAAATGGTTTTGCAGGTTTTGGTTTAGGCAGAAGGAATTACAAGACAAAGCTACAGCAGTAACTCAGTAAAAATAAGAAGCACAAGAGTAGAATACAAACAAACTGGATGAAACAGTATGATGCAGAGGCCAGGAATATTGTAAAATATTCAAATCTCCAACCAACATAAACCTAAGCCTGTAACGTACAAAAAAAGGAGAGAGCAGTTTGTTATAACATAACATAGAAAAATCACTTCAAAAAATACATTCATCTATCTATCTCCCGGCTTAAAAACTCAGAAAATTGTTGTCAACGAAAAAACAAAAATTTTCTCCAAGCTCTAAACCAGAACAACCTAAACCATTCCTACTGTCAAGCCAAAATGTCTTATGGCAAAACCTCAAAATCCAATGCATAAACCATTTTCAAAACCTGCTGCCTTAAGCCATAGAAACCAATAACCATTTCAACCACCATTAAAACTTCAATAACCTGCTTAAGCCATAGAAAACTATAAACCTGATTGAGCCATCAAACCAATACCAAAAAATCATTCAAAACCATCGTACCATATAACCTACTGCACTACCAATAACCTGCTATCTGCATTGCCAAAACATGCCTACTGTCTAAACAAAAATCCACAGCATAGCCTAAACAAGGAACCATCATCCCTACTATCAAACAGTACCATCCATAACCATGGCAAAAACCTGCTGATAGCCATTTTCAAAAACACCATCAATCATAACCACGAAGCATCAACCATAACCAAAATACCATCAAGGCCTCAAAATATTATCATAGGCTAACAAAAAGCAGTAGCAAGGCGAGAAGAAAAGAAAAAGCATCTACTGTCAAACCGTTCCAACAGAATCATAGCAAAAGAAGAAGAGGAAAGGCAAATAACGAGGCAACAGTGATATGGGCAAGGAGAAGAAGAAGAAAAAGGTGTAACAAGAATACTCAAACCAGGCAACAGAAGCGAAGCTCACGCGCCTTTCCCTCCGCACTTGGCCTCCGTCGCACACCCCAACCTCCTCCTCCGTCTCCAAAGGTAACATTGCTCTTTCTCTGTCTTTCAGAATCCCTCAATGATCATGTAAGAGAAACGAAGTTAGAATCACACCAGAATCGAATCAACACATGCAGTAATCAAACCTAACGAAATAAAATACGAAGTTTGTACCGTAATTTCTGTCGCCATAACGCTGTCGTTGGAGTGAAGAGGAAGTGGAGGGAGCTGGTGGCCATAGACGAGAGGAGATTTCAGAAGCGAACGAAGAAGATAATTCGCGAAGATGAATAAGACGAACAACCAAGCGGCGCCGCTCTGCACATAACCAAAACCCTAATCCTTTTTTCCAAATTAACAAATCACGTTTAACCTAAAACAATTATAAAAATCTGAATGGGCCTCACCCCATTTTTTCTGCCTAAAGCCTAACGGATTTCCACTAGCACCCCCCATTCCGGTCGCTTCTGAGTTGGGCCCTGTCAAAACCATTTAGCCCACTTGCTTGTTATTTACCCCCCCTTTTACCTTTTGGCCATTCCCCTTTTCTATTAGCCTTCTTTAGTTTGTTTCCTTTCTTAATTTATCAACTTAGTTAATTAGTGAAAATTTAATCAAATAAGATGATTTAATGAACACATTTTAATAATTGACCAATTTTATTAATTTAAACCCTTAGGACTTAATTTGGTAATCTTAGTATCTATTTAAAATTAGACTTAAGTTAGTAGCATTAAGTTTTAATTTAATTTAATCATTAAAAAAATTCTTAAAGTAATACTTTTATTTATATTAAAAAAAGACATAAAAATATCAAAACTCTAAAAAACATAAAAAATAGAAGTTAAGAACTAAAAAAAATTCTTTTTAATTAATTCCCTCGCTTTAATATTAAACAAAAATCCAAAAAATGCATATTTACACCATTTGGTCATTTATTTAACTGTTGTTATTTAAACATTATCTGCATAATATTCTGTCAATTATTTCATCGTACTTGTTTATTCTGTTTACGTTTAAATCCAAAGGAAAAAACAATAAATTTGTTGACTTCATGTCCTCAAATCCAATCGCGCGAACATTCGCATTTCATTAAAAACTTAGGACAATTTTTCTCAAATATTCAATCTTTTCAAGACTTATACCCTTTTAAGCAAAACTTCGACATTAGGTCGTCGCATCGTCAAAAAACCCGTCAGTACCCTATTTCGGCCAAAACGATTTTTTTTTCAAACGATCAATTTTAATAAACAGATATTTCAAAAGGTTCCTATAGAATACTATAGATGCATTGGGTGCTAATACCTTCCCATTGTATAACCAACCCCCGAACCATAGACCTCTTTTCAAAAAACGCCTTGTATTTTTATTACTTTTAAAAAGTATTATTTTACATCGCATATTTAGGGTTTTATTTCGCTCTTTTCCCTTTTCCTTTGGAAACAATAAAGCGCGATGGTGACTCTTGCTTTTGTGAGGCGAATTAATCAATAATTCGATCTCCGATTTACCCCGCTACATTTTTTATCGCTACAGAAATATATGCTACTTAAAATTATGTTTTGTGTTTACATAAACTCTGATGAAATCAACATCAGAAGATCAGTATCAACATTAGCATCAGAAGATGTGTCAGCATCAGAAGATCAAATAACTTGTGCTACACGCTGATGTTACCAGATCATACGCTGAAGCCTGATGAACAGAATCTGCGCATAAAATACTCTGACTCTGATCAAGATCCTTACCAACTCATCAGCACTCAGAAGCGTCAGAATAAGTTAAAGCCAAGAACACTCTGATTACCATAAGCAGAGAAGACTCTGAAGCGTCAGAGTTACTAAGCATTCAAGACAGATTAATTACCAACGGCTTTATTCCAAGACAAGATCTTCTCAAAAAGGAAAGAAAGTTATTATCATTGAAAGTGATTTATGGACAACAACGTATCTTTTCCTTGGTTATATATACAAGACTGTATGAGAAAAGAAAATGCTAATAATCTTCACGCATATACACGCCTACGTAAACGAACTCACTCATACAATTTGCTAAAGCTTTCAACCACGCCTACTCAAAAGCATTAGCAACCCAGTTTCATTCTAAGCTTAATATTGTGTATTATCACAGTTGTGATATATAGTTTTATTAGAAAACATCAAACACACTTTTGTTCATTTATCTGTAAGAGAATTTCCTTGAGATAAACCGGTTTGTGGTCATACTCAAGAAGGCTTTAACAGTTGTTAAAGCAATTGTGTAATCAGTTGATTATAGTGGATTAAGACCTCATTGGAGAGAGGCGAAATCACCTTGACGGGTGGACTAGAGTAGTTTGAGATCAAACGAACCAGGATAAAAATATAGTGTTGTTTACACATTTGATTTAAGTTTTATAATTCAACCCCCCTTCTTGTGTTTTTCACTTCTTCAATTGACATCAGAGCACCTGGTTCTGAGCTTATAACACTTAACCGTGTCAGTACAAGATCCAGCGTCAGAAAAACACAATGGCAGGACCACATCAAAACATCAACAATGAGAACAATGAAGAAAGAGACAGATTCAGTGGCAAACCTCCAGTCTTTGATAGGGAGAACTTTGATTACTGGAAAGACAGAATTGAAAGCTTCTTTCTGGACCATGATGCTGATCTGTGGGATATGGTGACTGATGGATACACGCACCCAGTGAATGGAAGTGGTCAGAAGATTGACAGGAAAGCAATGTCTGATCAACAAAAGCATGATTTCAAAAATCATCACAAGGCCAGAATAATTCTTCTCAGCGTCATCTCTTACTCTGAATATGAAAAGATATCAAACAAAGACACTGCAAAGAATATGTTTGACTCTCTGAGAATGACGCATGAAGGCAACATTAAAGTCAAAGAAACCAAAGCTCTTGCGCTCATTTAGAAGTACGAGGCATTCAAGATGGAAGAGAGTGAAATAATAGAAACAATGTTCTCAAGATTTCAAATTCTGGTTGCTGGTCTCAAAGTTTTGGACAAAGGGTATTCCACTGCTGATCATGTTAAGAAGATCATCAGAAGCTTGCCAAAACAGTGGAGGCCAATGGTGACAGCGCTGAAGGTAGCTAAGGATCTCAACAAAATATCTCTGGAGGAACTTGTCAGCTCCCTCAGAAGTCACGAGATAGAGCTAGAAGCAGATGAACCTCAAAAGCAAGGTAAGCCATTAGCTTTAAAATCTAACTGAAAATCTGACTCCAAAGTTTTGCAGGCTGTAGAAGAAACCTCTGATGGGTCCTCATCAGAAGAAGATGAACTATCTCTCCTCTCCAGAAGGGTGAACCAATTATGGAAGCAGAGGCAAAGTAAGTTCAGGAATCCCAGAAGATCAGAAAATCAGAATGAATCCTCCTACAGATACAGAAGGTCAGAATCCTCCTCTAGACACAGAAGATCTGAAGGCTCTTCAGGAAGTAGAAAGCCAAACAACAAAGACATCATCTGCTATGAATGTAACGAGCAAGGACACTACAAATGTGATTGCCCAAAGCTTCAGAAGGAAAAGCCCAAAAAGAAGTTTGGCAAGGAAAAGAAGAAAAGTCTCATGGCTACATGGGATGATTCTGACACATCTGAAGCTGACTCAGAATCAGATGATGAAAGAGCAAACATAGCTCTCATGGCAAACATAACAGAAGACAGTGAAGCTTCTGAGTCAGACTCTGAATCAGATACAGAAGAGGTATTCCCTGACTTTGCTATAAACTTTACTAAGGCTAAACTAGCTGAAAGCCTTAATGAAATTCTGGAAATATATCAGCAGATCAGAGTCAAATTCAGAAACCTGAAAAGGAATCTTGCTTCTGACTCTGATAAGACTGAGAGTCTCAAATTGGAGAATTTTGAGTTAAAAGACAAAATTTCAAAACTAGAAAATCTATTGCAAAACTCTCAGAAGGAAACAATCCATGAAACTTCCAGCAGTGCTGATGAGATCATCAAGGAGTATGATCACAGCTTTCAGAAGTTTCTAGCTAAAAACATAGATAGAAGCAAAATGGCTTCAATGATCTATGGAGTTAGCAAAAATGGAAGAAAAGGAATAGGATACCAAGGTAAGGTACCTACACAAAAGAATGCCATGGATTTAGTTATAAAACGCACTTCACTTGATTCACACTTTGTATATGAGCACACACATGACATCAAATATACAAGTAGTAATTATTCTGTCAAACCAAAATTCAACCAGAGTTTTGGTAAAACTAACAAATCAGGACCCAAGAAAATATGGGTACCTAAGGATAAAATAATACATGTGGCAGATATCTTTAGCAGCAAAGCAGAAACACCAATCATGGTACCTGGACTCTGGCTGCTCACGACACATGACGGGAAGAAGGCATATGTTCCAAAGCCTGGAACTTAAGCCTGGAGGCCACGTAGGCTTTGAAGGAAATCAGAGAGGAAAGATCATTGGCTCTGGAACAGTAGGTAATGGAAATCTTCCCTCTATAAGTAATGTTTTATTAGTAGATGTATTAATGCATAACCTGTTATCCATAAGTCAATTAAGTGATAACGGTTATGATATAATATTTAATCAAAATTCATGCAAAGCTGTTAGTCAGAAAGATGGGACTATCCTATTTAATGGAAAGAGGAGAAAAAACATTTACAAAATAAAACTTTCTGAACTGAAAAGTCAGAATGTAAAGTGTCTTCTGTCTGTTAACAACGAGCAATGGATCTGGCACAGAAGATTGGGACATGTTAGTATGAGAAGAATATCTCAGATTAACAAACTCAATCTGGTCAGAGGACTTCCTAACCTGAAGTTTAATTCAGATGCTCTGTGTGAAGCATGTCAGAAAGGCAAGTTTGCAAAACCAGCTTTCAAATCTAAAAACGTTGTTTCCACCTCTAAGCCATTAGAACTTCTGCACATTGACTTATTTGGACCAGTTAAAACTGCTTCAGTCAGTGGCAAGAAGTATGGGTTAGTAATCGTAGATGACTATAGCAGATGGACATGGGTAAAGTTCTTAAGACACAAGGACGAGTCACACTCTGTGTTTGTCACCTTCTGCAACCAAGTTCAGAATCAAAAGGATCTTAGAATCGTGAAAGTCAGAAATGATCATGGTGGAGAGTTTGAAAATAAAAATTTTGAGTCATTCTTTAATGACAAAGGCATTCTGCATGATTTTTCTTGTCCTAGAACTCCCCAACAAAATGGAGTTGTAGAACGAAAGAACAGAACATTGTAAGAAATGGCCAGAACCATGATCAACGAGACTAACGTTGCTAAGATCTTCTGGGCAGAGGCAATAAACACAGCGTGTTACATTCAGAATAGAATCTCCATAAGACCTATTCTGGAAAAGACTCCATATGAATTGTGGAAGAACAGAAAGCCCAACATTTCATATTTTAATCCATTTGGATGTACTTGTTTTATTTTAAATACAAAAAATTATTTGAACAAGTTTGACTCTAAAGCACAAAAGTGTATTATGTTAGGATACTCTGAACGCTCAAGAGGGTACAGAGTATACAATAGAGAAACACATATTGTGGAGGAATCAATCAGTGTTCGTTTTGATGATAAGCTTGACTCTCAAAAGTCAAAGCAGAATGAAGTATTTGCAGGTATGGAAATTGAATTCACAGGTACTGAAGACAAGTCATCAGAAGCTCTTAACAGAGACACTCCCTCAACATCAGAAAGAGGCATTGCAAGCAATCCAGCACCTTCTGTTGATCAACCCCAGAAAAGACCATCCAGAAGCAGCATGGATCACCCAGAAGAAACAATCTTAGGAAGAAAGGAAGATCCAATCAGAACAAGAGCTAGCTTCAGAAACTCTGAAGAATCCGTCATGGGACTGGTTTCTCTAATTGAACCATCAACAATTGATGAAGCACTTCTGGACAATGACTGGATTCTAGTAATGCAAGAGGAGCTAAATCAATTCACAAGAAATGACGTATGGGATCTAGTTCCCAAACCAAAAGGATTCAACGTCATTGGAACAAAATGGGTGTTCAGAAACAAACTGAATGAACAAGGTGAAGTCATCAGAAATAAAGCACGATTGGTAGCACAAGGTTATAGTCAGCAAGAGGGGATAGACTATACAGAAACCTTTGCTCCAGTCGCCAGGTTAGAATCTATCAGACTCTTAATTTCATTTGCTGTTAATAAAGGCATCACTCTGTATCAGATGGATGTTAAGAGTGCATTCTTAAATGGCTATATAGAAGAAGAGGTATATGTGCACCAACCCCCTGGTTTTGAAAGTTCCAAAAATCCAGAATATGTTTTCAAACTAAAGAAGTCACTCTATGGTCTGAAACAAGCTCCCAGAGCTTGGTATGAGAGACTAAGTAACTTCCTGTTAGAAAAGGAATTCACCAGAGGGAAAGTGGACACAACCTTATTCTGTAAGACAGTTAAGAATGACATTTTAGTATGTCAGATTTATGTTGATGACATCATTTTTGGATCTACTAAACCTTCTCTGGGAAGAAAGTTTGCTAAGTGTATGCATGCAGAATTTGAGATGAGCCTAATGGGGGAACTGAAATTCTTTCTGGGCATTCAGATCAATCAAACCCCAGAAGGAACTTACATTCATCAGAGCAAATATGTCAGAGAACTTCTGAAGAAATTTGATCTCTCAGAATGTAAGCCATCAAAGATTCCAATGCATCCCACGTGCATTCTGGAAAGAGAAGAGGTAAGTAAAAAGGTAGAACAAAAGGTCTACAGAGGTATGATCGGTTCTCTTCTCTATCTGACGGCTTCAAGGCCTGACATTTTATTCAATGTTTGCATTTGTGTAAGATTCCAATCAGATCCTAGAGAATCTCACTTAACAACACTTAAGAGAGTTTTCAAGTATCTAAAAGGTACTACTAATCTGGGTTTGTTTTATAGAAAATCAAGTGATTACAGCTTAGTAGGATATTGTGATGCTGATTTTGCTGGAGACAAAGTAGAACGTAAAAGTACTTCTGGAAGCTGCCAGTTTCTGGGAGAAAATCTGATCTCTTGGTCCAGCAAAAGACAATCCACAATTGCTCTATCAACAGCAGAAGCTGAATACATAGCAGCAGCTGGATGCAGCACACAAATGCTATGGATGAAAAGTCAACTAGAGGACTTCCAGATATTTGAGAGTAACATTCCTATCCTCTGTGAGAATACTTCTGCTATTTGTCTTAGTAAAAATCCAATTTTACATTCTAGGGCTAAGCATATAGAAATAAAACATCATTTTACTAGGGACTATATTCAGAAAGGGATTTTAAATTTTAAATTTATTAACACAGACCATCAATGGGCTGATATTTTTACAAAACCACTTTCTGAAGATAGGTTCAACTTCATTCTGAAACATCTCAGCATGAAGCTCTGCCCAGAATAAAATTGTTTTGATTTTATATATTAACCTTCAGAACTTTGTTTATTTTCTGTGAACTACAGATCAATCTTCCTTCAGAATTTTAGAAGTGCAGATTGTATCAGAATCTATCCATGAAGATCTGAGCGCTTCATTTCAAGGATGGAAATGTGCTGTTCACTGAAGCAAACAAGTGTCATCCAGTTATCAGCCATTTTCTGAGGCTGAACACGCGTTCACGTTTCTGAAAAGGCAAAAGCGCTGATTGGATGCATTGAGACACATGTCATGGGTAACCGTTCCAAATATCTTTCTGAATCCCCTAAAATCAGCTATCATTAAATGCTAATAATCATTATTAAATTCTCTCTCTTAACTTTTATGTTTTCAAAACCTTTTTAGAAATCTATTTAAACACACTTCACACCATTTACACGTTTTACCTTCACTTTCGTTTTCTCTGAATATTTCTGATTTCAGTGTTCTTACTTTCTCAAGAAACCCTTTCAATCTTTTCCACAAAAACCTCGTGTGAACATGGCTTCTTCCAGCATTCCTTCTTCAGGTTCCCAGAAAACTGTTTCATCTGAACAATATGAAGTACCCTTCAGAACGCTTCTAACTCCAATCAAAAATCTTGAAGTTCTGTCAGAATTAATCGTGGATTTCAACAGTCTTAAGGAGAATGGGTTTGATCTATCTGAAGAGGTTAAAGCTTAAGGTTGGGAAAAGTATTTTGACAGACTGGTGGGTCCAACATTTCCTATTCTGGTAAAGGAATTTTGGATTCACGCTTCTTCTTCAAATCATCAAGTCACGTCTTACATCATGGGGAAGAAGATTGTTATCACTGAAGACCTCATTGCACACTTGATAGGCTACAATGGTGGTGGTGTTCGTTGCATTGATATGGCATAAAGGTGTGCAGATGCTTCCCTAATTGCAAGGTAAATCTTTACTCTGGGGCTTCCCTCCAGCAAGATAAGGGATTTGAAAGACAAGCACAAAATTTGGGCCAAGATCATTCTGGGCTGCTTCAACCACAGGAAGCCTACCAACTCTCCTGATTACATTAATATTGATCAGCAGTTTCAGATCTATTTCATTTCTCAGAAGGTCAAGATAAATCTGGCTCATCTTCTATTCAACCATCTCAGAACAAGTGTTAAAGAAACAAGAGAAGAGGAGCGAACAAAAAGGTATTGGATACCCTTAGGAAGACTGATATCAGATATTCTTACAGAGAATAGGCGGATTAATCATCTGACAGAGGCTCAAGAAATCAGCACTCTAGAACCTACTGGTGGCAAGCAGTTGAATGCCAAAAATTTGAAGAAAATGAAGTTGATATAGAACATTAAGAAGGAGCCCAGCATCACTCCTTTTGCTGAAATCTCCAGCAGAAGAGTCCCTCTGGACAACTTCCCTCTGTTCTCAGAAATTGACTCTAAACCTGAAATAATTCTGAGATATCTGGATGCTTGTAAAGCTGATGGTACAGCACCAAATCTGAATATTCAAGATCTTCAGTAGAAGGCTCCAGAGGTTGTTCTGAAGAAGACAAAGAAAAGAAAAGCTGTTGCAGAAGGATTATCTTAACAAACTCCCAAGAAGAGAGGTAATCCTGCTTCTGTAACTGTTTTAGATTCAACTGCTGTATCAACATCTATCCCAATTCCAACTCCATCTGAAAACCCAACACCTCAAACTTTCGATGATTTTGACCTTGATTTTGACCCTTTTGAATCATTAACCCTCAGAAGATCTCGCTCCCAACCACAAAATCCAAATACTGAAGCCATACCAGAACAAGAACTTGCACAAGTTCTTTCTGATATAGACCAACACACTTCTGCTCCAGAAACAGAAAATCCAAATCCAAACACAGAAGCAAAACCAGAAATTCCCCTCTCACCAATACCAGAAATTCCACTCTCTCCAGAACCAGAAATCCCATAACCTCTATCTCCTCAACCAGAAATTAATCCACCCTCTCCTCAACTTGAAAAATCTCCACAACCTGAGACTCAAACCTCTGAGGCTCAACCCTCTGAATCCCCTGAACCACAACCTTTGGCCATTCAATTGCCCTTTGGCACCATTGTGAATATTCCTCAACTTCCCTCTTCACCAGAAATAACTCCACCAAATTCCCCATCAAGTCCAATCATAATTCCTGACTCTCCCACTCCCTCACCAAAAGCCAATTCAGATGACCACAGCAAGAATGTTATTGACTTAACAGTCCTTGAACGCCTTGCTGCAATAACCAACAAAACTGCTATCCCTAAACCAAAACATCCAGATGTTGGTTCCAGCATATTGAACTTTGAAACAGAAGTACAGAAGTGGATCACTTCTTTGAAACAAGCTAGTCTGGAACTGGTTGATCCTGCTGCTTCAGACTACCTCTGGACAAAGTTCAGAAGATGGGTATGCTCTGAAACCTTTAAGTTGCAAGAACATAGCTATGGACAAGCTCAACAGAACTTCAGCAATCTGCTGAAGGAAATTGAAGGTCCAGTTCTGAGCAAACTGCTTAAGGAAGAAGTACTCGCGCTGGACAATGCTCCTTGGTCTGAATACCGTCAACCAGAGTCAGAAGAACAGATGATTCCAGCTGAAGACTTGGGTCAAGAAGAAGATATTGAAGAAAGCTCTGAGAAGCACCCTGTTTCTGAAGATCCTCAAGCTTCCTCTCTTGACAGGCAGACTCTTGAAGACTTGAACAGATCTGATATGCTGATGAATGAAAGAATGGATAAGCAGGACACCAAAATCGATGCAATAGCGAACATGTTATCTCAGCAACAGGAAACCAGCACCCAAATCAAGAGCATATTGGAAGCTCTGTTCACACGACTTCCTCCTCCTTCTTAGAATTTCCTTGTTGTTTTATAACTTGTTTATCTGTAATATTTTTCTTACATGTTCTGAACTTATCATTGCTTCTGTTTTTAATATAAACCCCTTTTAGCTCAGTGGTAAGCGCTTGATCCTACAAGGGCTATCTGATCATTTTAACTCTGATTATTTGTGTTTTTGATAACTAACAAAAAGGGGGAGAAAGAATGATATTTTTCAATAACGGATTACTGAGACATAAGTCTCAAACATTCTGATCTATTTAATTCTCTTCTCTTCTGAAAAGCTTACAGGTACAAAACTCTGATGAGTCTGATGAACTCTGATAAAGTAAAGTTCTGATGCTCAAGGTCTCATGGAATTAAAGGGAAGTAATCAACTCAGGGGGAGTTTTTCTCTTCTTATCTCTGATACCTTTTATTCGTTATTTGTTTATCTCTGATACCTTTTATTCTTTATCTTTAATCTCTGATACCTTTTATTCTTTAATTTTAAATTGAAAAAATCTGGTTTTTGTCATCATCAAAAAGGGGGAGATTGTTAGAACATAGTTTGATTCTACAACCCTCAATTAGAGTTTTGCTGATAACAAAATACAAGATTTATATATAAGACATATATGCTACTTAAAATTATGTTTTGTGTTTACAGAAACTCTGATGAAATCAGCATCAGAAGATCAGTATCAACATTAGTATCAGAAGATGTGTCAGCATCAGAAGATCAAATAACATGTGCTACACGCTGAAGCTACCAGATCATACGCTGAAGCCTGATGAACAGAATCTGCACATAAAATACTTTGACTCTGATCAAGATCCTTACCAAGTCATTATCACTCAGAAGCGTCAGAATAAGTTAAAGCCAAGAACACTCTGATTACCATAAGCAGAGAAGACTCTGAAGCATCAGAGTTACTAAGCATTCAAGACAGATTAATTACCAACGACTTTATTCCAAGACAAGATCTTCTCAAAAAGGAAAGAACGTTATTATCATTGAAAGTGATTTATGGACAACAACGTATATTTTCCTTGGTTATATATACAAGACTGTGTGAGAAAAGAAAATGCTAATAATCTTCACGCATATACACGCCTACATAAACAAACTCACTCATACAATTTGCTAAAGCTTTCAACCACGCCTACTCAAAAGCATTAGCAACCCAGTTTCATTCTAAGCTTAATATTGTGTATTATCACAGTTGTGATATATAGTTTTATTAGAAAACATCAAACACACTTTTGTTCATTTATCTGTAAGAGAATTTCCTTGAGATAAACCGGTTTATGGTCATACTCAAGAAGGCTTTAACAGTTGTTAAAGCAGTTGTGTAATCAGTTGATTATAGTGGATTAAGACCTCGTTGGAGAGAGGCGAAACCACCTTGATGGGTGGACTGGAGTATTTTGAGATCAAACGAACCAGGATAAAAATACAGTGTTGTCTGCACATTTGATTTAAGTTTTACAATTCAACCCCCCTTCTTGTGTTTTTCACTTCTTCAGTAAGTCAACAATTAGGGTTTGACGTTTCTCAAAGAAAATCGATTCTTCAAGGTTTCAAATGGTCTTCGTATATCTTCATGTCCCCTCAAGGATGTTCATGCCGAGTTTCGAACCTCACGTCACAAGTTTGCTCAGTCAGTGGTTTAGACGACTGAAAATGACTCCATTAACCCAAAAGCTGACCTTTTTTGCGAGACCAAGTTCAAGCAATTGTAACTTCTTCATTATTCGATATTTTTGAGCGGTTGTTCTTGCGTATGACTCTCCTCGATGTTATCTCCAATTTCTCTTCACAAATCAAGAGCTGATTACGCGTAGAAGATCACAAAAATTCGAATGCGTTAAATGTCACTTCTTGGATTTTTGACCTAATCTTAAACAGTTGTCGCCTGATTTCTAAAGTTTCTGATTTCCTTAATTTACAGTATCTTGAGATGATTATTTATGCACGTGGTCATAATTAATGTCGATCACGAGTTTATCTTCAAAGATCGAAATAAATTTGCGTTTGGAAGACTTTGAAAGTTATCAAATCATCACAAGTCATTTGTTTGATTTTAAAATGTTCTTAATCATCATTGATCTTGAAATTTATAAAGGTTGATGATGGTTCTCAAAGCATAATTTGTTTAGCAATAAAGTTCCATTTTTATCAAGCATTGCGTGTGAGTTTTATTTTGAAAGAAAATTTGGTATGAACAAGAGGAGAAGATTAAGACTATCGTTTAGATGACCATGTCTTTGGGATTAAGTTAACCAAGTTAGAATTGAATTTTTAAAACATTTATTTTGTTTGGAAGTTTGATTGGAATACAAGGCGTGTTGATTATTTGATCATTTGTGACTGCTCAGAATCCAAGTTACCAAATCAGGATGCTTTAATCCCAAACATTCAATTGAGAATTGCAAATAAATTCAAGTCTTGAACAATAAAATTCATTACACCAAATTTATTCAAGGCTTCATATTTATTACAAATGGATTAATTTACAAGTTTTTGTTTTGTTACAAAGAATTACAGGTTTTGTCTACAAAGAGAGAACATTTATTTTGTTTCTTCAAATCTTTGTTTGCTACATCTTCAAGTGATCAATCCAATCGTCGCTTTCCATCCAGTTACTCGCACATGTAACAAAAGAAAGAACATAATTAGCAAACAATCAATAGGTGATAAATTCAAGCAAGAATGATTTGTTAAACAAGAAACTTCTCGTCATAAGGATTTGAATTTGGAATCAGTTTAAAAGGTTTGTTTTTTTATATCACGATCCAATCTTCTCCTATTTTTGCAAAACACAAGGTTTGGGCCTTGGTTCACAAAAAGAAAAAATTGCCCAAGGTTGTCCAACAATAACAAATACCATCAAAGAAAACAGCAAAATAATGTATTGCGAACAGCAGCGCAGCAAGACAGTACAAAAGCAAGGCAACCAAGCAAATAACAAATGTATAAGGCAAAACTGCCCAGCCCGCAGAAACAAAAAAAGGTAGCAGCAACATAGGCTGCTAAAACAATACAAAAGAGAAAAAATGTAGCAGCAATATCATAGCAATGCTAGCTCATGGTATGCACCATGTCATCATCTTCCAAAAAAATGAAAATCCTTTCGAAAGTTAAAGAAAAAAGCAAGTTTGCTTTGTATCTTTGAAAGAGAAAATAGGAAAGAAATCACCTAGCCTGTTACAACCCCTATACAGTCCAAAACCTGCTGCAACTCTGCATAAAGCAAGTCAAAACCTGCCCAAACTTACACTAAAATGGAAAAGATGCCAACTTGCACTCAAATGCCAAAGCAGTATACCATAATGCCATTCAAAAGCTATACATTTCCCCCCATTTTCTCACCATCTCATCGATATAAACAGAAACAAGCTGGGAGGATAGAACGAAAAAAAAGCCAAAGAATAGAAAATCAGCAAAAACCATATAGCCAACAAACTTGATAGCCAAAAAAAAACCAGAAAACCAACAACCAGAAAGGCAATATACAAACCGAACAAAGGCCAACCTCCAACATCCATAAAAAGATTAAGGCGGGATATCATAGAAAACCCCCCATTTTTCTTATCATCATCTTCTTTAAACTAAACCCCTTCAGAAAAAATTTCTATTGAAGAATACAAAAAATATAACAAAGGGCCAAGAAGTACACTCCCCTGTCAAAGGAAAGCCGTGAAGCCACTAGCCATAGAAACGTGTAGTTTTTTTAAGAAACAGATCCGAATGCCCTCACAAGTCGAACATCCCAACCTTACCTGAAACAACAAAATCGCAACAAACTCGACACCAACTATATCACGTCGTAGATTCCAGCAGACATAAGAATCGAAGGAAAGAAGAAGTGAAACACAAGAGTTAAAGAAACAACATCATACCTCAATAAATTCCGGAAGAAACCTCACCGCCATAGGTAACTATTTGTGAATCTTTGCCTTGTTTTCATAAATATTGTTGTTGATGCTTATTTATGTGTTTCAATCGTTGTTGTTCTTTGATTTCGTATACCCTTTAGTTCGTTTTTGCATGTTGTGTTGAGATTTTGAGAGTGAGGGCCATGCGAGTAAGAGAGCAAAAACGTGAAAATAGAATATGATAACAATGCCAGCGGCGCCCAGTAATGTTTAGGGGTACAGGCAAACCCTTTTTTCTTTTCTTTTGCCAAACCAGGTCAGCCCATTGGGCTGCTGGCCCAATCCAATTACCATTTTTTTCTTTTTCTTTCTTTCTTCTTTATGTTTTAATTAAGTCATTATAATAACGATTGAAACAGAATAGCGTAGTGGTTGGAGTATGGATTTCAACTAGAAAAACCACTAAGCCCCTTCGAAAATTATCTCATGCACTCCCATTTTGCTGTTTTATTTGAGTCTATTTAATTTTGTTTTGTTTAATCTTTTTTTTTTTTTTAATTTTTAGGTTTAGATTTTAATTTCAATTAATAATATAGGTTTTTCTTAACCACACCATTTTCTTAATTAACTTAGTTTTGAAAATTAGTTTAGAAAATATTGTGAATAATCAATCTTGTTAGTTAGAATTTTATTCTAGTTTTAATATTGTTTAAATTGATTTCTTCTGATTGTTTTATTTTATTCATAATAAACAAAAATACCAAAACTTCCATACTTTATCAATTAATTTTTTTTCATGGACTATTACAATTTTAATTAATTGTAAAATTCGATTTGGTTGTATTGTTTGCTATTTGAACCTTTTAATCGCATTCGACTCATCCCCATTTGTAAATTTGTACCCCCCATTCCCGAAATTTCTGTAATAGCGTAGAATTTTAATTTCCGCAATTTACTTATTTTCCTTATACTGTATAGTAATTAGGCGTGCATGGCAAGATTTAAAATCAATCGCTAGATAACCTAATTTCAACAAAATAACTTGAATCAAACACACTTTTCACACGCGCACCTCTAGGTTAACGTCGCTCGTTGCCTCGGGAAACACAGTCATGTCCCTCGAATATGGGACGTTTTAGCAACGACCCTTCAATAAAAAAAAGAAAAGATCGTAGTCCCTCGATGACCCTCGACGTTGCCTTTGATAAAACGATCTCGTCCCTTACGAAAATTGCTAAAGCGTCTCATAAGTTGCTTTCGATGACTGTAAAATTGACCCGCGTCTGTCCCTTCACATCCAACAATGGGGCTTCTTACCAAATTAATGGTAAGATAGCAACATTAAAAGGAGGAAGAAAAGAACAATTGAAAACCTTTCGAGTAGGTAGATTCACTCCTAGTTACCCGCTTGCTTACGACAAAAAACATTTTACACCAGCACTTTCATCCCAAAACATTTTCAAAAGACAAAATCTTTTCCATATGTTCTTATAGAGACGAAAACCATTGCAAAACATCTTTTCAAAAGACTTTCCGAAACACAATCCACAATCACATCTTTGAACCACTTTTTGAAACAAAACTTTGTACGTGTTCTTATAGAAACGAGAACCATTACAAAGAGATTTTTCAAAACACTTTCAAAGCCCACACCACAAGCACACTGTCAAATGAAAGTAAGTGATCTAAAACGAGTAACTAAGAGCCCATGGAAAACCATGGATGAAAAGGGTGCTAATACCTTCCCTTTTCATAATCTACCCCCCGAACCCGAGAAATAATCTCGAAAGGTCTTTCCTGTGCTTTTTTACCTTTCCTTTTGGATAAAAGAAAAGTCGGTGGTGACTCTTGCTATCCGCACAAATGCGATCAAAACGCAAAACACCAAGTTAGTTCTCCCACCGTATCACAAAACTGGCGACTCTACTGGGGATAATTTTTCTAAAAAAAAGTGGGGTTACCTTAGGGTTAGATTACCTTTACTCGCTTTCATTATTTGATTTGTGTGCTTTATATTTAGTTCTTCATATTGGGCTTGCTTTGATCCTCCACCCGGATCTGGGACACCTTTTTAGGTAAATAGCAATAGATTGTGGAGACTGTACGGCATAGACCGATATGGTTGAGACAATGGCTATGTTAGTGTGATGCATTTGTGGGTACCGGTATCCCTCGTGATGAATCGAGGAGAATACGGGGCCGCTGAGTGGCGTCATGAATCACTAATTTACCTTAGAACCCTAATTGAACAAACTTGACCATTAGGACGTAGTGAGGTAGCCGGTTTCAGTTTAGAGCTGAAAATTGGTTGATACTCGATACTACACTCATTAAGGCTAGACTTTTGGGATATCTCGGCCGCAAGAAAAGATTGTTGTGCTGAGACAATGCCTAAGAGAAAGGTCAATGATATTGAGATCCTTTAGAACCCGATCATTACTTCTAAGACAGGTTGAGCCAACTAGACTTCAAGAGTGTACTTACCTACAAAACTCATGCAAGCCTAAAACATAAGGTTTTGTTTGTTGTGTGTGTATATGTTTGCTTGTACATAAACATCATAAACATCATCAACATCATATGCATGCTCATTAACCATTTCAAGGATTTAGAAATTTATCTTTGTTTTTTTGTTTTGTAGGACATGAATTATCTCCGAAGAAACACCATCTGAATCAGCTTTGTAAAATCACATCCTCAACTTCAATATCTAGCCTCAAGAGTGCCCGGGGATTCTCCTTTTACCAAGAAATATGGTCGACTCCTTAGTTTGGCTACATCCAACTTCCAAGAAGAAATGATGTGTGTACTATTCCAATTCTTTGATCCCGTACATCATTGTTTCACTTTCCCGGACTATCAGTTGGTACCTACGCTGAAAGAGTTCTCTCTACTCTTAGGGGTGCCCGTGCTTAATCAGATACCATTCATTGGTCTAGAAGGGATTCCAAAACCTGAAGTCATCACCAAAGCTTTACATGTGAAGAGGGCCGACGTCATAGCCAATTGGGAGACAAGAAGTGGGGTTAAAGGCTTTCTAGCTAAGTTTGTATTTGAAAAAGCTCGTTCATTTTGGGATGACATGGATTTCCAAGCTTTCGAAGACGTATTAGCTCTCCTCATTTATGGTTTGGTTTTGTTTCCCAATTCGGACCAATTCATAGACATTAATGCCATCAAAGTCTTTCTCTCTCGCAATCCTATACCTACCTTACTAGGAGACATCTTGCATTTCCTTCATACCCGCACCATGAAGAAAAGAGGTACCCTTTTGTGTTGTATCCCCCTACTCGCTAAGTGGTTCACTTCACACCTGCCTCAATCAGCATTAAAGAATGAGCAAATACTGACTTGGTCTCAAAGATTGATGTCTCTCACCCACTCTGATATCCGTTGGTGCTCGAGATCCTTAGAAGATATTTCTATCATTGACCGTTGTGGGGAGTTCCCTAATGTACCTCTTCTTGGTATTAGGGGAGGTATCACCTACAACCCATGCTTAGCTCTTCGGCAGTTTGGGTATGCCCGAAGAGACAGCCCTCATGAGATGCTCATCCAAGGTCTGGGGTTCGACTACGACAAAGAAGACCAAGGTTACTGCCAAAGGTTTACACGTGCTTGGGGAATGGTGAACAAGGTGGATAGTAGGACTTTGGGACATAAAAACACTATCCCTCTCGAGCCTTACCTTAAGTGGGTACGGTATCGTTCCCAGAGTCTCTTGATGCCTTACCCTTCCATCCTTCCTGTCATCATTGAGCCTGTTATTGAAGGAGACGTCCCATACACCGTTCTTCATCCTGACATGCCTACCTCTCTCGAAGACCTGCAGAAAGCTTGGGTTCAGTTGAAGGAAGAACGAGACACCTTTGAAACCCAGTACTACGCCAGTGAGAAGAAAGTTCTGGAGCTCACCAAACTGCTTCGTGAAGAGAAAAACCTGAATACCTACATTGCTCTAAAGAGGATGCGTTCAGTCTTTTTGTCTTAGGAGTTTTTGCTGTATTTTGTTTCTTTCTTTGTAAGCCCAAGGAGGCATGATGTATTCAAACTTGGTTTTATTTAATATGACGTGTGTTCCTTTTTTGGTTTGAACAAGTTTAAATCTCTAAATTTCCTTGAAATCATTTGCATATTGCATCTACTGTTTATTTGCATATTTGCATATTCATTTGCATACAGGTTTCTCATAACAGGTCGCCTTATCCTTCTACTGTTTATTTCAGTGAGATGGATGTTGAACAGACTGTGAAAGATCTTCAGGCGCATAATGCCTAGTTTCAACAAATGCTCATGGCTCTGACAAAAGGACAAGAGGAGTTGAAGACTATGCTGGCCAAAGAGAAGAAGAAGAAAACGAAGAAACCAACCGGTGTTGTAATCATGGGAAGAAGGTTTAAAGGACAGACCAGGCGAACTTTAGACTTTGCAACATCGTCATGCGAAGGAGATAATCAAACCCAAGAAGTGAAAAACGACCCAGCATCCGAAGGAGAGGAAGAGCCTAATTACTCTGAGGAACAATATCCTCGTGCTGATGATAAATACAAACAACTAGAGGATCGTTTGAATGCTATGGAGATTCAGAGGGTACCCGGTTTGGACTTTGAAGAATTAGGACTCATCTCGGGGGTTGTCATCCCACAAAAATTC
This sequence comes from Vicia faba, assembly GCA_948472305.1. Lineage (NCBI taxonomy): Eukaryota > Viridiplantae > Streptophyta > Magnoliopsida > Fabales > Fabaceae > Vicia > Vicia faba. The sequence continues at coordinate 1,485,536,639 of OX451737.1, forward strand.
AAGGTCCCAACTTTCGCCAAGTATGATGGTGATTTGGCTCCGACTAGGACGCAGTTACAAAGCATGTCTATGGGAACGGGGGAAGGTTTCAAAACCTATGCTCAAAAATGGAGGGATCTCGCAGGCAGGGTCCAGCCCCCTCTATCCGAAAGAGAGTTAGTGGATATGTTCCTAGGCACCTTGTCGGGACCATTTTTCAATCACCTGGTTGGGAGTTCCTCAGCTGGGTTTACTGAATTAATTATGATTGGTAAGCGGGTTGAGGCCGGTATAAAAAGCGGCAAAATTCAAAGAGATGCATCCTCGAGTATGGTGAAGAAGCCCTTTGTTGGAAAGAAGGAGGTCAGTGCTGCATATGATTATAGAAGTCAAAACAAAACCGACCGTCGTCCGGCAGTAGGGGCTGTCATGATTTCTAACCCTGCACCAAAACAACAACAAAATTATCAGCGCAAACCAGAAGCGCCCATGAGACGATTTACCCAGATTAATATGACCATGTCTCAAGTTTTGCCACACCTTCCAAAGACCAATCTGGCAACTTTAAAGGAAGCTCCCAAGAATCCCAATACTGCTTCTCCTCGCTACAACCCGAACGCCCGATGTGCCTATCATTCTGAAATCCCGGGGCACGATACAAATGACTGTTGGGCCTTAAAGAATAAGGTGCAAGACCTTATCGATGCGAAAGAGATTGAATTTGATCCCCCAGAAACGACTAATGTAATAACGGCGCCAATGCCCAGACATGGCCAAGGTATCAACGCCATTGACGATGATCATTTTGTTTCCTCGGTGAATGATTTAGTTACTCCTCTGTTGACCATTAAACAGAATCTATTATGAGCCGGCCTGTTCCCAGGCTGCGATGAAGATTGTCACTTATGCAAGTCTCTATTGAACGACTGTTTGTTACTAAAGATGGGCGTCCAGTGCCTGATGACTATCAAAGAAATCCTATTTGAAAAGCTACCTCTTATCAAAAGTTCTTATCAAGATGTTTCGATAATCACCATTTCTGACAATCCTCCCAGGGTCTCTACCAAAAGACCCGTCAGGATTACATCTGTTCCAAGATCTACACTTTTAATCATCACTATGCCAAGACCAATATCATACTCCTCAGATAAAGCTGTTCCCTGGAGTTATGGGGCTGACGTTTATTACTATGGCGTCAAGCAAGATCAGTTGGTTGTCAAAGACGAATTTGCAAGAGATATTTATCGGTAATATCACTGGGACCAGCAAAATAACAGGAAGTGGAAGAGTCTTCTCACCTGAGATTTCTCCAAAGACCGTTGCTACTCCTGTGATCATTACTACTGCCACTCCTACCGACACCCCCAGTGATACTCCTACTGTTATCCCTGTTACCGACACAAGGGGAAAATAGGCTTTGATTGAGCCTGCCCAAGTAAGAGAACGTCCCGAGGTCATCCTTGAAGCTTCCAGAAAAGAGATAGAAGAAATCCTGAAGATAATTAAGAAAAGTGACTACAACATTGTAGAACAATTGGGGTAGGCCCCCACGAAGATATCATTGTTGTCCTTACTTTTATGTTCTGAAACTCACGCCAAATCCCTGGTAAAGTTTCTTAAGACCGCCCACGTTCCCCAAGAGACCTCCATCGACCAATTTGAAGACTGTGTGGCCAGTCTAACTGCTGATAACAAATTGGGCTTTTCCGACACTTATTTAACCCCTAAGGGAAGGAAGCACAATGATGCCTTACATATTTCCATTGAATGCAGGGGCACCACACTTGCCTACGTTCTGGTGGATACTGGCTCATCATTGAATGTCTTGCCCAAAATTGCTCTCGATCGACTGGATTGCGAGGGGTTAATCTTGAAATCTAGCAACATCATAGTAAGGGCCTTTGATGGCTCCAAGAGGACAATGCACGGTGAAGTTAGTATCCCCATAAAAATTAGGGCTCATACTTTTGACTCAATTTTCTATGTGATGGACATCCGCCCTTCGTACTCTTGTCTGTTGGGTCGACCCTGGATCCATGGTGCTGGTGCCGTCACTTCTACCCTACACCAAATGCTAAAATACCCGATCAAAGGAAAGATTGTCACAGTTCACGGAGAGGAAGAGTACATGGTTAGCCATCTGAACTCTTTCAGGTATGTTGAAATGGATGGTGAATTCATAGAGACTCCCTGTCAGAACTTTGAGGAAGTTCTAGAAATAGTCGCGACAACCAAGTCTACTCCAAAGGTCCCGAAGATTACCAGACCTCCATTGAAGATGGCCTCATTGAAAGATGCTCGAGCAGTAGTTGAAGAGGGAGGATGTACTATCTGGGGTCAGCTTCCGGATATTCCCTACAAGTCCGACAAATTTGGGTTGGGGTTTACTTCAGAGGCCCAAAATGTTGTTCGATGTTCTCGCACTGGGGGACCACCTCTGTGTATCAGCAATCAAGGAGTCAATGCAATAGAAGACAGTGATGGCAGCTGTGACATGGACGATTGGATTTTTCCAACCATCGGCGGAGGGCTCAACATTTGGGAGGCCAAAGATTTCATTCCTATTACTTTTATTCAAGAGTAATTGTCTTTTAATATTTTCATGCTTGTAATATTTAAACAATTCAGACTTTTTAAAACCTTGTGTCTTACCCGAGGCACAGCGGTCCATTTGTGAGGGTTGTCACTTCATTCTCATATGTAATTAATGAATCATGGACGTTTTTGCATCAAATTTTATTTTCTTTGTTTTTTCTTTCTTACATTTTATTTCTTTCAAAGGTAGATATGCTCTTACACACACTCAGTTATTAAAAATGCAGATCCACACCCATTCAGAATCCCATGGGTAATAGTTCTACTATGGCCAATTGTGACTTTGAAAATCTGATCTACCGAGCCGACGACGAAAGTGAGGAAGATTGTGAGGTGCCAGGTTGTTGCAACAGGAAGAAAGGACCATTCAGCCACACGAAGAGCCGGTCGAAACAATTAACTTGGGAACTGAGGAAGACAAGAAGGAGGTCAAGGTGGGTGCCAATTTGGAATCCAGTGTCAAAGAGCGTCTGATTCAGTTATTACATGACTATGTTGAGATCTTTGCCTGGTCGTATGAAGACATGTCGGGACTTGATGCAGACATTGTGGTACATCGTCTGCCTACAAAGGAAGATTGTCCTCCAGTAAAGTAAAAGGTTCGCCACATGAGGCCTGATATGTCAGAAAAGATCAAGGCAGAAGTCATGAAGCAATTCAATGCCGGATTTTTGGCTGTTACCTCTTATCCCCAATGGGTGGCCAATGTTTTTCCTGTACCTAAGAAAGACGGTAAAGTGCGGATGTGTGTGGACTACAGAGACTTAAACAGGGCAAGCCCCAAAGATGATTTCCCACTCCCCCATATCGACATCCTAGTTGACAATACGGTGCAACACAAAGTGTTTTCCTTCATGGACGGTTTATCGGGCTACAACCAAATCAAAATGGCGCCTGAGGATATGGAGAAAACGACCTTTTTTACACAGTGGGGCACTTTCTGCTATAAGGTCATGCCATTTGGACTGAAGAATGCTGGGGCAACTTATCAACGCACCATGGTAGCTTTATTTCATGACATTATACATCATGAGATAGAGGTCTACATAGACGATATGATAGCCAGATCACAAACAGAAGAAGAGCACCTTGATCACTGACATAAACTATTTGAGAGGCTGAAGAAGTACAAGTTGAGATTGAATACAAACAAGTGCATGTTCGGAGTCCGGTCTGGTAAGCTCCTAGGCTTTATTGTCAGCAACAAAGGTATCAAGGTTGATCCTGCCAAGGTTAAAGCAATACAAGAGATTCCTTCTCCTTGTACTGAGAAAGAAGTCATAGGATTCTTGGGACGTCTGAATTACATAGCTAGGTTCATTTCTCACCTGACAGCTACTTGTGAGCCAATCTTTAAGCTCTTGAAGAAAGATCAAGTAATCAAATGGAATGACGAATGCCAAGTTGCTTTTGACAAAATAAAAGAATATCTGCAAGAGCCTCCTGTGTTGTTGCCACCTGTCGAGGGAAGGCCATTGATCTTATATCTAACTGTTTTAGAAAACTCAATAGGGTGTGTACTGGGGCAACATGACGAGTCTGGCCGAAAAGAGCATGCTATTTATTACCTAAGCAAAAATTTTACCGACTGTGAAACAAGATATTCACTGCTCGAGAAAACTTGTTGTGCTCTGGCATGGGCTGCTCGCCGGCTGAGACAGTATATGCTGTCCCACACTACTCTGTTGATATCTAAAGTGGATCTAATAAAGTACATCTTCGAGAAGCCCGCTCTTTCTGGGAGAATAGCGAGATGGCAGATGATCCTGGCGGAATATGACATACAATATACTACCCAGAAAGTTATAAAGGGTAATGTATTAGCTGATCACCTTGCTCACCAAGCTGCGGAAGACTATCAGTCTATGAAGTTCGAATTCCCGGATGAAGACATCATGACGTTAGACAACTGTGAAGAAATCAGGCCATATGACGGACCTGAACAAGGATCCCGATGGACCCTTTTCTTTGATGGAGCATTCAATGCACTTGGCAATGGTATCGGTGTCGTACTCATATCTCCGGAAGGATGTCATACTCCCTTCACTTCCAGACTTTGCTTCAACTGTACAAACAACATGGCAGAATACGAAGCATGCATCTTCGGTCTCAAAGATGCTATAGACTTGGGGATCAAATACTTAGATGTATTTGGAGATTCAACTTTGGTCATCAGTCAGATCAAAGGGGAATGGGACACCAAACACCCCAACCTTATCCCTTACAAAGAACATGTGTTGACATTGTTGCCGCATTTTGAGAAGATTACCTTCGAGCATTTCCCGCGAGAAGAAAATCAGCTAGCAGACGCACTAGCTACAATGTCATCCATGTTTAAACTTAATTGGGATAACGAGGCTCCTCAAATCACCATTGAGTGGATGGATGAACCAGCCTACTGTCACGAGATCAGTACGGAAAAAGTAATGGATCGACCTTGGTTCCATGAAGTTAAAAGGTATCTCGAGTCTCAAGAATATCCAGAAGGAGCTTCAGTGAATGACAAGAAGTTCCTAAGAAGATTCTCGGCTAAGTTCTTCCTTAGTAACGACATTTTGTATAAACGCCGTCATGACTCTGTATTTCTTCGGTGCGTAGACAAGGTTGAGGCGGAAAGGATCATGGTTGAATTACACGAAGGAACTTTTGGTACCCATTCCAGTGGGCATACAATGGCAAAGAAAATCCTACGGGCAGGCTATTATTGGTTTACCATGGAGGCAGATTGCTACCAGCACTCTCGGACTTGCCATAAGTGTCAGATTTATGCGGATAAAGTGCACGTACCTCCGGTTCCTCTGAACGTCTTGACGGCTCCTTGGCCCTTTGCTATGTGGGGAATTGATATGATTGGGGAAATTAAGCCAACGGCTTCAAATGGACACCGCTTCATCTTAGTGGCCATCAACTATTTTATAAAGTGGGTTGAGGAAGCTTCCTTTGCTTCCGTTACTAAGAATGTGGTCGCTCGGTTCATAAAACAGAATCTCATCTGTCGGTACGGTATCCGAGAGAGGATCCTCATTGATGATAGTATGAATCTAAACAACACTATGGTCACCTCCTTGTGCGAGCAATTCAAGATTCAGCATCACACTTCTTCCCCTTACCGGCCAAAGATGAATGGTGTTGTAGAAGCTGCTAACAAAAACATTAAGAAGATCATACAGAAAATGACAGTCACATACAAAGACTGGCATGAGATGCTACCATTCGCTCTCCACGCGTATCGTACCACAGCTCGCACATCAATTGGGGCAACACCTTATTCTCTGGTATACGGCATGGAGGCTGTCTTGCCTATTGAGGTCCAGATGCCCTCTCTAAGAATCATGAAGGATGTTGGTTTGAATGAAGAAGATTGGATCCAAACTCGGTTTGACCAACTAAACTTGATCGATGAGAAGAGGCTTACGGCTATTTGTCATGGTTAGATGTACCAAAAACGCATGATCAAGGCTTTTAATAAAAAGGTTAAACGTCAGGTATATCGGGTCGGTGACTTGGTAATTAAGCGTATCATTTTTCCACAAGGTGATCCCAGGGGAAAATGGACTCCTACATATGAAGGGTCGTTTATAATCAAAAGCATATTCTCTGGTGGAGCAATGATCTTGACCACTATGGATGGCAGCGACCTCCCGCACCCTGTAAATACAGACATAGTTAAAAGATACTACGCATGATCAAAGACCCGCTAGGTTGCTTGGCCTAGGCAAAAATAAGGGCTTCCCGGCGAACCAAAAGGGTTCGGGCAAAAATAAGGGATGAAAATTTAAAAAAAATTTGTACACCCGGCAAGTCGAAAACCCGAAAGGGTGGCTTGGGAAAAAAAGGGTATCCCAGTGGAATGAAAACCTGAGAGGGCGGTCCAGGAAAAAGTTAGGGATTGAAGCGTATGACTATGTCCCGTTGGATCATCTTGTAGACAATCTTTAACGTCGACCAATCAACTCAAATGGCTCTAAATCAATCTAATCGACTTCGCCGAGGCGACAAGTGGACAAGACATTCAGAGACATGAAGACTATAGCAGAATGGGAACCCCATGGGATTATTTCACATAGCTATCTTTTCTTTGTATCAATTTTCATTTTTTACGACGACAGTCTCTCGCTAGAATGCTCGTCTCATTGTACAAAAAATACTTATTCAAGTTAATACAAAGATATCCCTTTTGAAAGTGCAAAACCATCTGTTTTTCTTTGTTTCTATGTCTTGTTTAAAAAAATGTCCAATGATTTATTTTTGCTGGTTCAGATAAATCTCTCAACGGTTTATTCTGATTTGTTTCCAGATTTTCACTAGTTCAAATAAATCTCTCAAAGGTTTATTCTAATTCATTTCCAGATTTTCACTGGTTCAGATAAATATCTCAACGGTTTATTCTGATTCGTTTCCAGATTTTCACTGGTTCAGATAAATATCTTAACGGTTTATTCTGATTCGTTTCCAGATTTTCACTGGTTCAGATAAATCTCTCAACGGTTTATTCTGATTCGTTTCCAGATTTTCACTGGTTCAGATAAATCTCTCAACGGTTTATTCTGATTCTTTTCCATATTTTCACTGGTTCAGATAAATCTCTCAATGGTTTATTCTGATTCGTTTCCAGATTTTCACTAGTTCAGATAAATCTCTCAACGGTTTATTCTGATTCGCTTCCAGATTTTCACTTGTTCAGATAAATCTCTCAACGGTTTATTTTGATTTGTTTCCAGATTTTCACTAGTTTAGATAAATCTCTCAACGGTTTATTCTGATTCGTTTCCAGATTTTCACTGGTTCAGATAAATCTCTCAACGGTTTATTCTGATTTGTTTCCAGATTTTCACTGGTTCAGATAAATCTCTCAACGGTTTATTCTGATTCGTTTCCAAATTTTCACTAGTTCAGATAAATATCTCAACGGTTTATTCTGATTCGTTTCCAGATTTTCACTGGTTCAGATAAATCTCTCAACGGTTTATTCTGATTCGTTTCCAGATTTTCACTGGTTCAGATAAATCTCTCACCGGTTGATTCGTTTCCAGATTTTCACTAGTTCAAATAAATCTCTCAACGGTTTATTTTGATTTGCTTCCAGATTTTCACTAGTTCAGATAAGTCTCTCAACGGTTTATTCTGATTCGCTTCCAGATTTTCACTGGTTCAAATAAATCTCTCAACGGTTTATTCTGTTTCGTTTCCAAATTTTCACTGGTTCAGATAAAGCTCTCAACGATTTATTCTGATTCGTCTTCAGATTATTTCATTGGTTCAGATAAATCTCTCAACGATTTATTCTGATTCGTCTCCAGGTTTTCACTGGTTCAGATAAATCTCTCAACGGTTTATTCTGATTCGTTTCCAGATTTTCACTGGTTTAGATAAATCTCTCAATGGTTTATTCTGATTCATTTCCAGATTTTCACTGGTTCAGATAAATCTCTCAGCGGTTTATTTTGATTCGTTTCCAGATTTTCACTGGTTCAGATAAAGCTCTCAACGGTTTATTCTGATTCGTTTCTAGATTTCCACTGGTTCATATAAAGCTCTCAACGGTTTATTCTGATTCGTTTCCAGATTTTCACTAGTTCAGATAAATCTCTCAACGGTTTATTCTGATTCGTTCTCTGTTGAGATCGAGTTCAAACTTTTCGTCAATAATCGTCTTTGGATGGCATCTATAAGCCCATCTCCGACAATTATCCTTTGCTTCTCCAAATGGCATCTTTAAGCCCATTTCCTTATGCAATCAACCAGTGCATCATCAAGCGTAAATTTCTGGGCACTCTAGTGTTCAATCATCTTCTACTTTCAAGTCGTGAACGACAAACACATCAATCTCGCTTTTCAAGTTTAAGAAGATTGAACAGGGGAAACTGTTGTACCCCAAAATTTTCCCTCCCATTTTTCACTTAAGATGCTACCCTAGGGTTTTTCAGACACCTAATTTGGTTCAAAAGTTGATCGGACAGATTCTCTTCCTAGGCAGTAAGTCAACAATTAGGGTTTGACGTTTCTCAAAGAAAATCGACTCTTCAAGGTTTCAAATGGTCTTCGTATATCTTCATGTCTCCTCAAGGATGTTCATGCCGAGTTTCGAACCTCACGTCACAATTTTGCTCATTCAATGGTTTAGACGACTGAAAATGACTCCATTAACCCAAAAGCTGACCTTTTTTTGCGAGACCAAGTTCAAGCAATTGTAACTTCTTCATTATTCGATATTTTTGAGCGGTTATTCTTGCATATGAGTCTCCTCGATGTTATCTCCAATTTCTCTTCACAAATCAAGAGCTGATTATGCGTAGAAGATCACCAAAATTCGAATGCGTTAAATGTCACTTCTTGGATTTTTGACCTAATCTTAAACAGCTGTCGCCTGATTTCTAAAGTTTCTGATTTCCTCAATTTACAGTATCTTGAGATGATTATTTTTGCACGTGGTCATAATTAATGTCGATCACGAGTTTATCTTCAAAGATCGAAAGAAATTTGCGTTTGGAAGACTTTGAAAGTTATCAAATCATCACAAGTCATTTGTTTGATTTTAAAATGTTCTTAATCATCATTGATCTGGAAATTTGTAAAGTTTGATGATGGTTCTCAAAGCATAATTTATTTAGCAATAAAGTTCCATTTTTATCAAGCATGGCGTGCGAGTTTCATTTTGAATGAAAATTTGGTATGAACAAGAGGCGAAGATTAAGACTATCGTTTAGATGACCATGTCTTTGGGATTAAGTTAACCAAGTTAGAATTGAATTTTTAAAACATTTATTTTGTTTGGAAGTTTGATTGGAATACAAGGCGTGTTGATTATTTGATCATTTGTGACTGCTCAGAATCCAAGTTACCAAATCAGGATGCTTTAATCCCAAACATTCAATTGAGAATTGCAAATAAATTCAAGTCTTGAACAATAAAATTCATTACACCAAATTTATTCAAGGCTTCATATTTATTACAAATGGATTAATTTACAAGTTTTTGTTTTGTTACAAAGAATTACAGGTTTTGTCTACAAAGAGAGAACATTTATTTTGTTTCTTCAAATCTCTGTTTGCTACATCTTCAAGTGATCAATCCAATCGTCGCTTGCCATCCAGTTACTCGGACATGTAACAAAAGAAAGAACAGAATTAACAAACAATCAATAGGTGACAAATTCAAGCAAGAATGATTTGTTAAACAAGAAACTTCTCATCATAAGGATTTGCATTTGGAATCAGTTTAAAAGGTTTGTTTTTTTATATCATGATCCAATCTTCTCCTATTTTTGCAAAACAGAAGGTTTGGGCCTTGGTTCACAAAAAGAAAAAATTTCCCAAGGTTGTCCAACAATAACAAAAACCATCAAAGAAAACAGCAAAATAATGTATTACAAACAGCAGCGCAGAAAGACAGTACAAAAGCAAGGCAACCAAGCAAATAACAAATGTATAAGGCAAAACTGCCCAGCCCGCAGAAACAAAAAAAGGTAGCAGCAGCATAGGCTGCTAAAACAATACAAAAGAGAAAGAATGTAGAAGCAATAGCATAACAATGCTAGCTCATGGTATGCACCCTGTCATCATCTTCCAAAAATATGCAAATCCTTCATAAAGTTAAAGAAAAAAGCAAGGTTGCTTTGTGTCTTTGAAAGAGAAAATAGTAAAGAAATCATCTAGCCTGTTACAGCCCCTATACAGTCCAAAACCTGCTGCAACTCTGCATAAAGTAAGTCAAAACCTTCCCAAACTTACACTAAAATGGCAAAGATGTCAACTTGCACTCAAAAGCCAAAGCAGTATACCATAATGCCATTCAAAAGCTATACATTTACCCCCATTTTCTCACCATCTCATCGATATAAACAGAAGCAAGCTGGGAGGATAGAACGAAAAAAAGAAGCCAAAGAATACAAAAAATATAACAAAGGGCAAAGAAGTACACTCCCCTGTCAAAGGAAAGCCGTGAAGCCACTAGCCATAGAAACGTGTGGTTTTTTTCAGAAACAGATCTGACTGCCCTCACAAGTCGAACATCCCAACCTTACCTAAAACAACAAAATCGCAACAAACTCGACACCAACAATATCGCGTCGTAGATTCCAGCAGACATAAGAATCGAAGGAAAGAAAAAGTGAAACACAAGAGTTAAAGAAACAACATCATACCTTAACAAATTCCGGAAGAATCCTCACCACCGTCGGTAACTATTTGTGAATCTTTGCCTTGTTTTCATAAATATTGTTGTTGATGCTTGTTTATGTGTTTCAATCGTTGTTGTTCTTTGATTTTGTATACCCTTTACTTCGTTTTTGCCTGTTGTGTTGAGATTTTGAGAGTGAGGGCCATGCGAGTAAGAGAGCAAAAATGTGAAAATAGAAGATGATAACAATGCCAGCGACGCCCAATAATGTTTAGGGTTACAGGTAAACCCTTTATGTTTTAATTAATTCATAATAATAACGATTTAAACAGAATAACGTAGTGGTTGGAGTATGGATTTACAAGTGTGGTGTTCCGGGTTCGAGACCCGTGGGAGGATTTTTTTTCTTTTCTGCATTTTTTTCTCAACACATACCTTTCTTCTATTTTTACTAAATTCATTTGGGCTTTCAACTAGACAAACCACTAAGCCCCTTTCGAAAATTATCTCATGCACTCCCATTTTGCTGTTTTATTTGAGTCTATTTAATTTTGTTTTGTTTAATCTTTTTTTTTTTAATTTTTAGGTTTAGATTTTAATTTCAATTAATAATATAGTTTTTTCTTAACCACACCATTTTCTTAATTAACTTAGTTTTGAAAATTAGTTTAGAAAATATTGTGAATAATCAATCTTGTTAGTTAGAATTTTATTCTAGTTTTAATATTGTTTAAATTGATTTCTTCTGATTGTTTTATTTTATTCATAATAAACAAAAATACCAAAACTTCCATACTTTGTCAATTAATTTTTTTTGATAGACTGTTATAATTTTAATTAATTGTTAAATTCGATTTGGTTGTATTGTTTGCTATTTGAACCTTTTAATCGCATTCGACTCATCCCCATTTGTAAATTTGTACCCCCCATTCCCCAAATTTCTGTAATAGCGTAGAATTTTAATTTCGGCAATTTACTGTTTTTCCTTATACTGTATAGTAATTAGGCGTGCATGGCAAGATTTAAAATCAATCGCTAGATAACCTAATTTCAACAAAATAACTTGAATCAAACACACTTTTCACACGCGCACCTCTAGGTTAACGTCGCTCGTTGCCTCGGGAAACACAGTCATGTCCCTCGAATATGGGACGTTTTAGCAACGACCCTTCAATAAAATAAAATAAAAATTGTAGTCCCTCGATGACCCTCGATGTTGCCTTCGATAAAACGATCTCGTCCCTTACGAAAATTGCTAAAGCGTCTCATAAGTTGCTTTCGATGACTGTAAAATTGACTCGTGCTTGTCCCTTCACATACAACGATGGGGCTTCTTACCAAATTAATGGTAAGATAGAAACATTAAAAGGAGGAAGAAAAGAACAATTGAAAACCTTTCGAGTAGGTAGATTCGCTCCTAGTTACTCGCTTGCTTACGACAAAAAACATTTTACACCAACAGTTTCATCCCAAAACATTTTCAAAAGACAAAATCTTTTGCATACGTTCTTATAGAGACGAGAACCATTGCAAAACATCTTTTCAAAACACTTTCTGAAACACAATCCACAAACACATCTTTGAACCACTTTTCGAAACAAAACTTTGTACGCGTTCTTATAGAAACGAGAACCATTACAAAGAGATTTTTCAAAACACTTTCAAAGCCCACACCACAAGCACACTGTCAAATAAAAGCAAGTGATCTAAAACGAGTAACTAAGAGCCCATGGAAAACCATGGATGAAAAGGGTGCTAATACCTTTCCTTTTCATAATCTACCCCCCGAACCCGAGAAATAATCTCGAAAGGTATTTCCTGTGCTTTTTTACCTTTCCTTTTGGATAAAAGAAAAGTCGGTGGCGACTCTTGCTATCCGCACAAATGCGATCAAAACGCAAAACACCAAGTCAGTTCTCCCACCGTATCACAGTGGTTAAATTATTTTCAGCCAATATGTTATCCTGCCTAACTTTATGAATCACTTTTCCTGCATTTTGATCCCTGTTAACCATTACTATTCTTCTAGGTTGCTTTAAAGGGATCTCATTTTGAATTTCTCGTTGTTCTACCCTTGCCCCCATATCCCTTTCACCAGCCTCTTGTCTGGGTGGTCAAACCTGATTGATAGTGGGTTCTTCTCTTGAATTTCCATAAGATTCCGCCTATGTCGAATAGGTGCTTGTGGAGCTCCAAAAAAGTCTTCTATGTGCCCCATCTGCGCTGACATTTGCTGATAGGATTGGGTATTTTCTTGGTTTGTCCTATTAATATTCTGGATCAAAGGAGAGAAAATGGTATTCATTTCACGTGCAAGCACTCCTACCATGTCATGTTTACTAGCGTCCATTTGTTGCCTAAATGCTGACTGAGTGTCAGTTGTGAGTATAGGAAATTGGTTTGACAATCCTTGGTTCTGCGTATTTCGACCCACATGGTTCATGCCAGAACCAGAGTTTTGCACTAGCGAAAAGGTTTTCATGGTAGGATGTGTATGTGTGGTTATATTATTGTGTAATCCTGACATAAGGGAAGTTGGCATCCCGTATTGAGGTTTCTCCCTCCAAATCCTAAAATTTTCAAATCCTGGTGGTCTAGGGGTTGCAAGTTGAGTCTGGTTTTCCGCATATGTCAACACATGGCCAGTTTGAGTGTTTGAAGGGATCTCTGTCGTATTTGCAGAGATAGGCATGGTTGTCGAATTGTTTGTTTGTATGGCCTCTATGGACCCCATGAAACGAACTATTTTTAGCCATGGATCCTGTGGATGTGGACATGGCTTGTGAACTAGGAATTATAGTTGATGCATTCGTCGAACTTGCAATGCTTGTGTCTGATCCGTGTGGAGGATTTCGCTCTCCATCATTGGTAGTATTAACCATCTTTCTGGTTTGTTTTCTTTTTGGTATTAGTTGTTTGTTGTTGGTTATCTTACCACTCCTAAGGTTCATATAATGGGCAAGAATAAGTTTGTAGTAGAATCGACTATAAAGACCCAAATCGAAAGAATATAAACACTGTGACTAAAACACTTCGAGACTCTCCCATCAGGTGTGCCAATTTGTTTACAGGTGATTTCTGACAAACAACCTCTAGTCTTGCAAATATTATGCTTTGGTAACTTACAGGATCGACTAGATTGATCCTAGGACATAGTCTTAGTGTTCTTACAGTATGATTCGAAAGAAAACATTGTACGGATAATAACAAGGTTTTTCTATGGTTACAATGATCTTAAGATGTTTAAAGTTTGACTATGAATCTTAAATATGACTTTAAAGGGAATAATCTGGGAATTTGTGAAAATATAAAGATAATGCTTAATAAGAAAAGTTTAATAGAATTGTTAAAAGACTAGACTGGAAACGAAAAAGGAATAAAAGTGATTAAAGACTTTGTACTCAGAAATTAATTCTAAATAAAACTGGTGGTGTTCTTACACATACATTATTAACAAACTCATTTCTATTGCTCTGGTACTTTGAGTATAATATGATTTTGTATACAATTCGAACACCGCTTTTTCTAACATCTAAGACTTCTATTTATAGTGATTTAACCCTAATGGTCCTTCTACGAAAACACGCCATGTTCAAAGATTGCATGTCTTTCGAACTATTATACTTCCACGTGTCTCTTTGGATAAGATCGAAGCTTTTGAATTTGAAATCTTCTTCTTTTCGAAGCGCCAATTCAAACAACATGACGGTCGAAATATATTTCTTTGTAATGCTTCGAATAACTTATATTTCAACAGTTCGAAAATGAACCCTTCGATAATGGTTCAATATAGTAAAACTCTTTACTAGATCTTCATCAATCTAAGATTCCATAAAAACCTTCTTATACATTCCCTCGAACAACTCTTTCTTCGATCAAAAAGCCTTAAAACTTGTATAATCGAAATTCCCAACTAACACAGTGACATATAAAGATTGGCATGAGATGTTACCGTTTGCTTTTCATGGTTATCGCGCTTCAGCATGTACATCAACTAGGGAAACTCCATTCTTTCTCGTCTATGGTATGGAGGCGATCTTACCTGTCGAAGTCCAGATTCCCTCTCTGAGAATCATGAAAGACACAGGTTTAGACGAAGGAGAGTGGATCCAGACCAGGCTGGACCAGATAAATTTGATTGATGAGAAGAGGCTCGCGGATGTTTGTCATGGTCATATTTATCTGAAGGGCATGATCAAGGCCTTTAATAAGAACATCAAACCCCAAGTGTATTATATTTGCGGTTTGGTAATAAAGCGCATCATCTTACCAAAAGGTGATCCTAGGGGCAAATGGACTCCCACGTACGAAGGGCTGGTTTTAATCAAGAAAATATTTTCTAGAGGGGCTATGATACTTACCACTTTGGACGGTGATGATCTTTCACACTCGGTGAATGCGGACATAGTTAAAAAATACTACGCATAAAAGTGACCCGCTAGGTTGACCGACCTAGGCAAAAATAAGGGCATCCTGGCAAACCAAAAGGGTTGGAGAAAAATTAGGGATATATATAAAAAATTGTACACCCGACAAGTCGAAAACTTGAAAAGGCGGCTTGGGCAAAAAAGGGTATCTCGGTGGACTGAAAACCCGAAAGGGAGGTCCAGGAAAAAGTTAGGGATTAAAGTGTACGACCATGTCCTGTTGGATCACCTGCTTACATCCAACATAATTACCGACGTCATGTTCAAACGGTAAAGATTAATCCAGTCAACTTATTTCGACAACAATGGATGAGATGCTCGAAGACATAGGGGCAATATCATAGTTGAAACTCGATGGGATCATTTCCACATAACTGGTTTTCTTTGTTTCTCTTTGTACACCTTTTTCTTTTCACGACGGTTTCTTCTTACTAGGAATTTTGTCTCTTTGTATAACACTATCTGTTTATAGATAAATCTTCCAAATCAATGCAATCAATTTTAATTTCAGAAAAACTATTTTTTATTTTCTCTGTTTTGTTTGCAAAAACGTCCAATGATTATATTAAACGAACATATGTATTTGAATATGATTACCATTTACAAATATATATGTAACACGATGGGAGGACTGACTTTGTTGTTTTTGTTTTTGATCGCAATTGTGCAGATAGCAAGAATCGCCACCGACTTTTATTTTATCCAAATGGAAAGGCTGAAAAGAACAGGAAATACCTTTAGAGATGTTTTCTTGAGTTCGGGGGGTAGATTATGAAAAGGGAAGGTATTAGCACCCTTTTCATTCGTAGTTATCTACGGGCTCTTAGTTGCTTTCTAGATCACTTTCTTTTGTTTGAATGTGCTCGTGGTGTGGGTTTTGAAAGTATTTTAAAAATGTCTTTGTAATGGTTCTCGTTTCTATAAGAACGCGTACAAAGTGTTGTTTCGAAAATAGTTCAAAAAAGTGTTTGTGAAGTGTGTTTTTCGAAAGTGATTTTGAAAAAGTGTCTTCTTTGTAATGGCTCTCGTTTCTATAAGAACGCGTACAAAGTGTTTGTCTTTTGAAAATGTTTCAAATGAGTGTGTTGGTGCATAAAATGTTTTTATTGTGAGCAAGCGAGCAACTAGGAGCGAATCTACCTACTCAAAAGGTCTTAGATGTTCTTTTCCTCCTCCTTTGAATGTTTCTATCTGTGATCGGTGGAAATAGAACTGACTGTTTTGAAATGCTGGTTCGCGAAATGTCACGGTAAGCAAGAGTCGCCACCGTCTTTTATGTTCTCCAACAAGGAAAGGACAAAAGCACAGTAAAATTCCTTTTCGAGATGTTTCTCGGTTCGGGAGGTAGATTATAAAAAGGGAAGGTATTAGAGCACCCTTTCTATCTGTGGTTATCCACGGGCTCTTAGGTACTTGCTCACTATGTTTTCAAAAATGTTTTGCCTTTTTTGTGTTTGTGGGTTTTGAAAAAGTTTCGTTTTGAAAACTTCTAGGTAACTCTTGTATCAGTCCTCAAGAGTGTATGAAGTGTTTGTTTGAAAACTTTTTGAAAGTGTAGGTGCGAAAAGTTGTTTTTTGTTTTTGAAAGAGCAAGTACCCAGGAGAAATCTACCTACTCTAAGGAATTAAACTGTGTAAGAGTCCTTTAGACAGTGCTATCCCACTATTGAGAAGTAGGTAGCACCGTCGTTGGAGTTACTCGGGTCAATTCGATTACAGGGACATGTGTGGTCACCAAAGCAATAGTAGGACGCCTTAACGGTAACCCTAATGTCCTAGATCCTTTTTCCGAGGCAACCGTTTAGAGGTAACTGGATCTTTAGACAGGAGGGCGACCTCTAAAACACCCTATACTTGATGACCACCTCGAGGCAACCAAGTGAAGCGTACCCTAGGAGTGGCATGTGCATGTGTGTTGTTTCAGTTTAAATTATCTTTGAACATGCATCATTGTGAGCTACGTTTTGATTTTATTTTTTTCAGGTAAGTTTTGCATGCATAATTAACAGTTAATAATTTGCGGGAAATAAATGGCGGAAAGTGAATCTACGCTATTACAAGGCGTCGGGTATTTACATTGCCAAAAACATAACCCTTGAAAAAGTAAATTACGAGAAATAAATAAAGCGATAAAAGTCCTAATTATGCTATTACATTCTCGGAGCAGATACATAAATATGATCAAAATAATGATGCGCGAAAGAAATTAAATCGGGACGTCCTTAGGGTTTTGACCCTTTTTTGAGAAAAGAAAGAAATTTGTCCTTTTCTGCATTTAATTAATATTTAAACCTAATTTACTAATTAATCCATTAATTAAAAGAAAAAAGTATTTTTGTGTTTTTTATGTTTTAATGAAAATAAAAATAAAAGAAATTAAAATTGTCAAAAGAAAAACCCTAATTCTATGTTAATTTTATTTGTGAAAAAAAGTAAAATTTAAACTTAATTAAAACAACTAAACTAATTAATTAGAATTTATTTACAAAAAATAATTAATAGTGAATTTAGTAAATAATAAAAATAAATAATTTTTTAGGTTTCTGAATTTATTGTGAAAAATTAATTTGGTTAATAATAATAAAAATAATTATAGTTATTAATTAGAATAAATAAAAAAGCAAATATAAAAAAGAAAGAAAAAGAACCCAGGGGGGTGTGTTGACCCATTAAGAGGTGAGAAAGGCAATCTGAAGCCCATTAAGCACAAAGCCACGTTTGACTTCTGGAATTGTCTGCACGTTGGTTGACTGGGGAACATCATAGTCAGCACTTCATGGCCATTGGATTGGTGATGGTGACCACATGGCTTGCTGATTATTGAAGGTACATGGTGGAATACGTTGGCAAGCCTGCACATGATTAGGTTATGAAAAATAGAAACAAATATGGGGTGGACCTGGAAATCGAACCCAGGTCCCAATGGTTACCAACCACATCACCTTCCACTACGCCATTACGTTGCATCTGTTAGTATAAT
Source organism: Vicia faba (assembly GCA_948472305.1). Classification (NCBI taxonomy): domain Eukaryota; kingdom Viridiplantae; phylum Streptophyta; class Magnoliopsida; order Fabales; family Fabaceae; genus Vicia; species Vicia faba. Next base: position 1,485,554,738 of record OX451737.1, read on the forward strand.
GACAATTAATTATAATATAGCAAAATTAATTCATATGCTATCAAAACAAAAAAACGCGCGTCTCATTCAAACCAGCCAATCACGTGTAAACACGCAGTCGTCTTCTTCATTAAACCTGCAAAATAACAAATAGATAGCGGGGGTTTTTAACCCCCACTAAACAGGACGGCGAAAAATAACGAATAGGCCCCTGATGCACATAAATGTTTCGCGAGCATGGTGTTTGATTCGTCTGGCCTTGACGAATTCAACCATAGGTCTCTTGAGGTCTAATTTTTTCTGTGCTGGAAATCCCCAATTCGAAGGTTTATGAACCCTAGAATTTGAACATGGCAACTAATGATTCTGTACACCATAATCCAATTAGCTTATGCCATTAGTTTCCTGTGGTCTTTAACAATACAAAACAAGCAAAAAAATCACATCAAATGCTTATGAATTATGAGTTTCGATTATGGAAAAAATCGTCAAACCGTGGGTCTGTGTAGAGCGATTTCTTGAGTTCTGGCGTGTGAATTTGATTGCAAAAGGTTCCTCACACCTCCAGCAATGTATTGAAATCAACAAATGCCTTGGAATCACGTTGGAATATGGAAATCGATTTTGAGTTTTCTTTGATTTTTTTCAATGTTCTTATGGCTTTTCTGCAGCGATTCTCACGTGTCCATGAATAGGGTTTGGTTGTGTGCATATATGGGAATCATTCTAGGTCAAAGTTTGGGCCTTAATCCATGTGTATGGGAGAATTAGGTTTACACTTTCCTCCATTGACAAACTTTCCAATTTTGAATCAAATCTAAGATTTTGTGTACACATAAGCCCTAGCACGAATTGTTTGGTTAGCACATGATATATGAAAGCTGTTCAAATCATAAAGATACTATTCCATTGATTTTTAGATTTTATTTGAATTATTATAGATTTAAAATGAATTAAATCAATAAAAATTAAATAAAATAGAAAAATAAATGTTTGATCTTGAAATTAAGCATGGGACACGTGTGTGGTATGACAAGGCTGAATCAAGTGGAAGAAAGTGGGCCCTTTTGTCAAAAATTGAAGTTTTAAGGGTAGCTGACTTTCGCAAATTCATGAAAATTTCCCAACTTCTCCAATGCATATCTTGCTCAATTTTGATCATATGGACATGTTCTTGGACATTTTGGAAAGGTCCTGAAGTCCTCTAACCAATTCCTTTGGTCCCATGTCATTTGGGTTTACCAATCTCAAGTTATGGTCTTTGACTTAAAGTGCATTTTTGTTGACTTTTTGTGAGAGCATTTCTTGGACTTGGAATATGAAGATGAGTTGTAGGAAATGTCATCCCCTTCAAAATGAGCATTGGATGAGATTTTTATGATGAACCATGAAAAGTTTATGCCTTGGTCAAGATACAGTTGTCTTTTCTACTGTCCAAAAATAGTAACTTTTGCATCTTTGATGATTTTTGAGCCATGCTTGAGGAATCATGATCAAGGCTTGATCAAATGATGATTGTTGGCTCAAAATAAGATGTTGACCAAAATATTTGACTTTTGACTGTAAAATGACCATTTTACCCCTGCAGTTGACTGTAGTTCAAATAGGGCTTTTGACTGTGGAACTTGGCATTGTGAGTCTTGAGACTTGACATGTAGGTGCTTGACAATGTGTATAGGCATATGAGACTTGATTGGACCACTAAAAACCCCAAATTCCTTGAAAGAATCAAAACCCTAATTTCAGCTGGCTTAGGAGGTATTTGAACTGTGCAATCCTTGAGGAATCTTGAACCATTTGAAGATGATCCTTGACAATCCAAGAAGAATATGGGAGGGCAAATTTTGGGGTACAACAGTTGCCCCTGTTCAATCTTCTTAGACCTGAGGATGTAGATTGGCTTGCGTGCCTTTCGTGATCTGAAGGTGGAAGATAATTGAACACTAGAGTGCCCAGAAATTTGCACTCGCATAGTGTGGTATCAGCAGTGTGATGGCAGAAATGGGTTTATAGATGCCATTTGGAGATATGATGGATAGGAGGATGGGCTTATAGATGCCATTTGGAAATGTAATGGATAATTGTGGAGATGGGCTTAAAGATGCCCTCTAGGGGTGTCGATCGCGTAAGAGATTCCTTAGCGAGAACTTGCGTACCTGAGAAAGAAAGATAATTTCCTGGCTTGCTACAGGTATTGATCTTCAAAATCTTCATGCAGATATGCCCTGGCTAGATACAGGTATCGAATCTACAATCAATCGCTCACAGATATGCCCTGGCTAGATACAGGTATCCAATTTGGAACTTAAACTGTTGGTCGAGATAGCTTTCCTGGCTGGATACAGGCGTAGACCACTAACCTGAGAATGAAAGATAATTTCCTGGCCTGTTACAGGGGCTGATCTTCAAACTCTTCATGCAGATATGCCCTGGCTGGATACAGGTATCGAATCTACAATCAATCGGTCACAGATATGCCCTGGCTAGATACAGGTATCGAATCTGGAATTGGTCGTCTACAGATATGCCCTGGCTAGATACATGTATCGAATCTGGAGTTGGTCGTCCACATATATGCCCTAGCTAGATACAGGTATCGAATATGGAATTAGTCGTCCACAGATATGCCCTGGCTAGATACAGGTATCGAATTCGGAACTTCAAAATGTTGGTAGAGATAACTTTCTTGGCTAGATACAGGCGTAGACCCCTAACCTGAGAATGAAAGATAATTTCCTGGCTTGTTACAGGTGTTGATCTTCAAACTCTTCATGCAGATATGCCCTGGCTAGATACAGGTATCGAATCTACAATCAATCGCTCACAGATATGCCCTGGCTAGATACAGGTATCGAATCTGGAACTTCAAACTCTTCATGCAGATATGCCCTGGCTAGATACAGGTATTGAATCTACAATCAATCGCTCACAGATATGCCCTGGATAGATACAGGTATCGAATCTGGAACTTCAAACTCTTCATGAAGATATGCCCTGGCTAGATACAGGTATCGAATCTACAATCAATCGCTCACAGATATGCCCTAGCTAGATACAGGTATCGAATCTGGAACTTCAAAAGGTTGATCGAGATAACTTTCCTGGCTGGATACAGGCGTAGACCTCTAATCAGTTACTTACAGATATGCCCTGGCTAGATACAGGTATCGAATCTACAAACAAACGCTCACAGATATGCCCTAGCTAGATACAGGTATCGAATCTGGAACTTCAACAGGTTGATGGTAATATCTTTTGATTTGACTTTTTCCTGAAAAGGCAAAACATTAGTTGTATGCAATGTCATGATGTATGAGATGCATGATGTCATGATGTTCTCAAGAATAAATGAGATTGTGTTGTATGCATTTTATCATGTATGTAAGCAGGATGTATGAAATGTGAAATGTCTATGAATGTATTTTCGTCTAGGAAAATAAATCCTTGACGAATGCCGGGAAGTTAAATCCTGGGCTGATGTTGAAGAGTAGAGTTCTTCGTTTCAGCTGGGGATGATGATTGCATGAATAAACCGGTAGGAGAAGATGACTCCGTTGGGGAATAAACTTGGTGAAGAGATTACTCTGCGGGGAACTACTCTGTGGGAAGAGATACTTCGCTGAGAATTTGATGATAACTCCGCTGGGGATTCCATTGATAAGTTCTGTTGGGGAATTTGATGAACTCCGCTGGGGATAGGAAGAACTTCGCCGAGGACGGTCTTTCCGTTGCAATTAGCTAAGGATAACCCAGTTATAGGCTCTGGTGGGGAATGACCTTTGAACATGGTCGGGGAGAGATATTTGTACTCTGCAGGGGACCAGTTTCCAGACTCTACTGGGGATAAGCTTCCAGAATCTACTGGGGATAAGATTCCAGAATCTACTGGGGATAAGCTTCCAGAATCTACTGGGGAGATGGTTCAACTCTCCTGGGGAAACTTTTTAGACTGCACTGGGGAAGTGGCTCCACTAGGGTGTCTGGTATTCCGTCGGGGAACAATCTTATATTAAGACTGTCGGGGATGCTTGTTGAGGAATATCTGTATACTCCGCTGGGGAATGTTGAGATTTTCTGGGGATACCCAACTTGATAGTAGACTAACTATGCTCGGGGGAGAGTATTGCTGACTTGCTGGAGATATTGTGCCTTTTCAGGGCTGATGGGAGACCAACTCTGCTTGGGGGAGTATTGCTGAATCTTGTCTTACTCGCGGGGAGTGAAGGTATCTTGGTCATATTCTTCAGCCGAACCTACCTTGGTACCTTGGAGGACAGAGCAGTTTGTACAGTTCAGACAATTTTATTGCCCCAGCTTCTGTGGGAGAAGGTACCTGTGGAGGCCTTGATAACTGCCGATTGACTAATCTGCTTCTGGTAGGCGAGTGACGAGATGACGGGACATAGTCGTACGCTGTGATCCCTAACTTTTGCCTGGACCGCCTATTCGGGTTTTCAGTCCACCGGGATACCCTTTTTTGCCCAAGCCTCCCTTTCAGGTTTTCGACTTGTCGGGTGTACAGATTTTTTCATTTCATCCCTTATTTTTGCCCGAACCCTTTTGGTTCGCCGGGAAGCCCTTATTTTTGCCTAGGTGTGTCAACCTAGCGAATCTTTGTTTGTGCGTAGTATTTTTTCGACTATGTCCATGCTCTCAAAGTACAGGGAGTTGTCACTGTCAGTAGTGTTGTGTTTCCATACTACCAGACGATTTTTGATTGTACCAGATTTGTCGCTGGAATTCATACCCAATGCCCCAAGTGACTCATGCGAAGATTTGCCCCTACTATTTGGCTTTTGAGAGATTCTCTGAATCTTGACTGGACTGCCCCAGATTATGGATAATGATAATGTCGTGCCTCTTGATTGGAAGTGTTTTTCCACTTGAGGTGATCCTTGAGAAGATTTTTGTTCACAAGATATTCATCGTGCGAATTTCCCTACTGTTTGAACAAATAATCATAGGCGAACAATGTTATTTTAAAAATGCAAAACTTACGTCTGTCTTGAAGTTTTTGAAAATGCAGTTTTTAATAAAACAAGTGAATTTTGTAAAATGTGATGTCAACTCAGTATTTTACAGCAAGCCTTAAGGAGTCAGGATACCTTTTGTAACAGTATCCTTTCGAACTAACTCATGCTTCAGCTAGGACTTTTAAGGGTTATGACGTGGTCTGGTTCACGGTTTAAGAAACAAAGGATAAAGGCTCAAATTTTATTTGTACCCACCCGTTCTTCGTGATGTTCTTCGATCCTAAACTCAGTTAATCGTGGATTAGATCTTGTTTGATTCTTTGCTCTGATATTCCGGTGATGGTTCGGATACTGATAGTTTATTTTGGATAGGCAGTCATTTCTTTTTTGTTGAGAGTCTGTAGGTCCTCTTTCTTTTTGATTTCATTATCCCTGTTTTTTGCCTGAACTGTTTCTTTTGTGATTACAGTCAGCGGGATGCCCCAGTTTTTTGTAAGTCTCCTTCATAGGTTTTGACTTATTGGGCTTTTGTTTTTGAAAGACAACGACTGCCTGTCTTTATGATTATTCGGAACCATCACTATCTTTTGTTTTTGGAAGGACTCCTTTGATGTCATTTATTGTGCACTTGGATCAACTGAGAAAACTACCCTGCCCTAGGTTATAATTAAGGGTTTTAATTTTTGTGAAAAGAAAAACTCCAACTTCTTTGGCTCAAAGGGGTTGACTAGGGATTATCTTCCTTATAACTCCACTGTTTAGGATTTGAAACAATGCATGTACCTCATCAGCGGGGTCTATTCAAAAGCATACTGTAAAGATCGTGGTATCGTTTTCGTCATCCTCCCTCAAAAGGCTTAGAATTATTAATCGAGAGTTTGAACATCACAAAAAATGAAAGCAGTTTGAATATAGTGAATACGAATATATTGATTCAGAACAGACATATGCGACGCATTAATGAAATAAAAAAGTTTGCCATGACAATAATTGTTTGAATAAGCAAAGAAGGATACAACTTGAACATTCGAATGAACAAAAGTCTCTTAGTTTGAACTAGTCATTTCAGGTGGAGAACCCTCAACGGAAGATTTTCATTTCGCCATCCGGCATGAACTCCAGTACCCTCCCGTCAATCAGGTCTTGGATCTTGTTCTTCAGAGACCAACAGTCATCAGTGTCATGTCCCGGACTGCCAGAGTGGTATGCACACCTTTCATCAGGGTTATACTTTGTGGAGGCTGTGTTGGGATTCTTAGGAGGGTCCTTTAAAACAACCAGATTTGACCTCCAACAAGCGTTTCAGTATGAAAGATGATGGGATATCAGTCTCAGAGAAATGTCTTCCAAACGTATTTCGCTTACGCCGATTACCCTGCTGATGCTGGCGAGGTTGATGCTGGGCTTGTGACCCTGAAGCAAGCTGAGGAGCTTTCCCTTTGTCTTCTTGTTTCAAAGGGGGTTGAATGATGACTTTCTCTTCAACCTTAGATGTTTGCCCCATTTGGTTGTCCCGAAGAAGTTGGTTGACGAGAACCCTGAGCTCTCCTTGTTTTTGAGATAAGTCTTGGATAAGGGCTATTTGCCCCAGCATCTGGGTTCTCATTGTATCTACCTCAGCTTGCAGACGTTTCAGCTGTTCGTCCTTATCGTCTTCAGGACTGCTCTTGACCAAATTCCCCATGAGGAGTCTTCTCAACTCTTCCTGCCCCTTGGATAGGTTTAGGAAGATTTCCCTGAACTGAGTCTCTTGAGTATGGAGATCCCGGTTGTCTTGTTGGAGAGCCATTGCTGAAATAAACAGCGAGAACATGAGAAACCTGTAAAGGGTGACCTGTTATGCAATGATATGTATGTATGCATGCAATGTTTTCAAGGATTTCGCGGGGTAAACAAGAAAATGGTTAGAATTTGAATCCGGTAGCTTGATTAAAGGAACTTCATATTGTTGGGAGTCCTTCTTCAAGAGTCAAAGCTCACCATATCCAGTGGGTCATAGCCACTGACTCAAGTCGTCATGTTTTGATCTCTGAACAACCTTGGCTAGAGGAAAATAAATCCCCTTTGCCCCTTGCTAGACATTTGGTTCATCATGGCCTGCATCAAAAACCCGTGAGATCCTTGAAATGGGTTAGTCCTTATGCAGGATGTATGCAATGGTATGATGGTATGATGTTATGCTATGCGTGGAGTGATGTAAGTAGACCCTATTATAAGCCCAGATTAAGGACTGTAAACAAAACCTGCCAGGAACTCATGTTGTCAAATAACAAGAATGTGCAAGTAGTTCAAGTTTGAAGGAACACAAGTCACACAAGACAACCCTTAGAGTTCAGGCCATCATGAAGTTCAGGTACTACCCTCTTTCAGTTTCGTTGGTTAAGACCTGTCCTAGAAAATAGTAATCGGGTTCTAGAGGATCTCAATATCACTGACTACCCTCAATCGGTCATAACTCCAGCTTCGCAATCTTTTCTTGCGGCCAGAACCATCGCGAGAGTTTAGCCTCAATGAGTGTAGCATACTACTACTGTTCTATGGCCAAGTTGGGTCAATTTAGGGTTCTAAGGTCGGTTGGTGCTTAATGACTCCTCGGAAGACCCATATTCTCCTCGTTACAACACAAGGGATATCGGTACAGACCAAGGTGTCACACCAACTTAGCCACTGCTTCACCCGTGTCGGTCTATGCCGGACAGGTCCCTCACAGCTTATGCTACCTAAAGGGTATTCCCCATCTCCGGGTTAGGATCTATGAAACTCCGATGCAAAGCCCACAAATATAAAAGCAAACAAAGCAAGCAATTGAAAACAAGAGTGGTCTAATCCTAAGGTACACCTCACTTTTGATATATCCCCAGCAGAGTCGCCAGTTCTAGGATCGGTGGCAATAGAACTGGCTGTTTTAAAATGCTGGTTCGCGAAATGTCGCGGTAAGCAAGAGTCGCCACCGTCTTTTATGTTCTCCAACAAGGAAAGGACAAAAGCACAGCAAAATTCCTTTTCGAGATGTTTCTCGGTTCGGGAGGTAGATTATAGAAAGGGAAGGTATTAGCACCCTTTCTATCTGTGGTTATCCACGGGCTCTTAGGTACTTGCTCACTATGTTTTCAAAAATGTTTTGCCTTTTTTGTGTTTGTGGGTTTTGAAAAATTTTCGTTTTGAAAACTTCTAGGTAACTCTTGTATCAGTCCTCAAGAGTGTATGAAGTGTTTGTTTGAAAACTTTTTGAAAGTGTAGGTGCGAAAAGTTGTTTTTGTTTTTGAAAGAGCAAGTACCCAGGAGAAATCTACCTACTCTAAGGAATTAAGCTGTGTAAGAGTCCTTTAGACAGTCTTATCCCACTATTGAGAAGTAGGTAGCACCGTCGTTGGAGTTACTCGGGTCAATTCGATTACAGGGACATGTGTGGTCACCAAAGCAATAGTAGGACGCCTTAGCGGTAAACCTAATGTCCTAGATCCTTTTTCCGAGGCAACTGTTTCGAGGCAACTGGATCTTTAGACAGGAGGGCGACCTCTAAAACACCCTATACTTGATGACCACCTCGAGGCAACCAAGTGAGGCGTACCCTAGGAGTGGCATGTGCATGTGTGTTGTTTCAGTTTAAATTATCTTTGAACATGCATCATTGTGAGCTACGTTTTGATTTTATTTTTTTCAGGTAAGTCTTGCATGCATAATTAACAGTTAATAATTTGCGGGAAATAAATGGCGGAAAGTGAATCTACGCTATTACAAGGCGTCGGGTATTTACATCGCCAAAAACATAACCCTTAAAAAAGTAAATTAAGAGAAATAAATAAAGCGATAAAAGTCCTAATTATGCTATTACATTCTCGGAGCAGATACATAAATATGATCAAAATAATAATGCGCGAAAGAAATTAAATCGGGACGTCATTAGGGTTTTGACCCTTTTTTGAGAAAAGAAAGAAAATTGTCCTTTTTTGCATTTAATTAATATTTAAACCTAATTTACTAATTAATCCATTAATTAAAAGAAAAAAGTATTTTTGTGTTTTTTATGTTTTAATGAAAATAAAAATAAAAGAAATTAAAATTGTCAAAAGAAAAACCCTAATTCTATGTTAATTTTATTTGTGAAAAAAAGTCAAATTTAAACTTAATTAAAACAACTAAACTAATTAATTAGAATTTATTTACAAAAAATAATTAATAGTGAATTTAGTAAATAATAAAAATAAATAATTTTTTAGGTTTCTGAATTTATTGTGAAAAATTAATTTGGTTAATAATAATAAAAATAATTATAGTTATTAATTAGAATAAATAAAAAAGCAAATATAAAAAAGAAAGAAAAAGAACCCAAGGGGGTGTGTTGACCCATTAGGAGGTGAGAAAGGCAATCTGAAGCCCATTAAGCACAAAGCCACGTTTGACTTCTGGAATTGTCTGCACGTTGGTTGACTGGGGAACATCATAGTCAGCACTTCATGGCCATTGGATTGGTGATGGTGACCACATGGCATGCTGATTATTGAAGGTACATGGTGGAATACGTTGGCAAGCATGCACATGATTAGGTTATGAAAAATAGAAACAAATATGGGGTGGACCTGGGAATCGAACCCAGGTCCCAATGGTTACCAACCACATCACCTTCCACTACGCCATTACGTTGCATCTGTTAGTATAATGACAATTAATTATAATATAGCAAAATTAATTCATATGCTATCAAAACAAAAAAACGCGCGTCTCATTCAAACCAGTCAATCACGTGTAAACACGCAGTCGTCTTCTTCATTAAACCTGCAAAATAACAAATAGATACCGGGGGTTTTTAACCCCCACTAAACAGGACGGCAAAAAATAACGAATAGGCCCCTGATGCACATAAATGTTTCGCGAGCATGGTGTTTGATTCGTCTGGCCTTGACGAATTCAACCATAGGTCTCTTGAGGTCTAATTTTTTCTGTGCTGGAAATCCCCAATTCGAAGGTTTATGAACCCTAGAATTTGAACATGGCAACTCATGATTCTGTACACCATAATCCAATTAGCTTATGCCATTAGTTTCCTGTGGTCTTTAACAATACAAAACAAGCAAAAAATCACATCAAATGCTTATGAATTATGAGTTTCGATTATGGAAAAAATCGTCAAACCGTGGGTCTGTGTAGAGCGATTTCTTGAGTTCTGGCGTGTGAATTTGATTGCAAAAGGTTCCTCACACCTCCAGCAATGTATTGAAATCAACAAATGCCTTGGAATCGCGTTGGAATATGGAAATCAGTTTTGAGTTTTCTTTGATTTTTTTCAATGTTCTTATGGCTTTTCTGCAGCAATTCTCACGTGTCCATGAATAGGGTTTGGTTGTGCGCATATATGGGAATCATTCTAGGTCAAAGTTTGGGCCTTAATCCATGTGTATGGGAGAATTAGGTTTACACTTTCCTCCATTGACAAACTTTCCAATTTTGAATCAAATCTAAGATTTTGTGTACACATAAGCCCTAGCACGAATTGTTTGGTTAGCACATGATATATGAAAGCTGTTCAAATCATAAAGATACTATTCCATTGATTTTTAGATTTTATTTGAATTATTATAGATTTAAAATGAATTAAATCAATAAAAATTAAATAAAATAGAAAAATAAATGTTTGATCTTGAAATTAAGCATGGGACACGTGTGTGGCATGACAAGGCTGAATCAAGTGGAAGAAAGTGGGCCCTTTTGTCAAAAATTGAAGTTTTAAGGGTAGTTGACTTTTGCAAATTCATGAAAATTTCCCAACTTCTCCAATGCATATCTTGCTCAATTTTGATCATATGGACATGTTCTTTGACATTTTGGAAAGGTCTTGAAGTCCTCTAACCAATTCCTTTGGTCCCATGTCATTTGGGTTTACCAATCTCAAGTTATGGTCTTTGACTTAAAGTTCATTTTTGTTGACTTTTGAAATTGACCTATAATGTAGAAATTGATAACTTTTTCTGAGAGCATTTCTTGGACTTGGAATGTGAAGATGAGTTGTAGGAAATGTCATCCCCTTCAAAATGAGCATTGGATGGGATTTTTCTGATGAACCATGAAAAAGTTATGCCTTGGTCAAGATACAATTGACTTTTCTACTGTCCAAAAATAGTAACTTTTGCATCTTTGATGATTTTTGAGCCATGCTTGAGGAATCATGATCAAGGCTTGATCAAATGATGATTGTGGGCTCAAAATAAGATGTTGACCAAACATTTTGACTTTTGACTGTAAAATGACCATTTTACTCCTGCAGTTGACTGTAGTTCAAATAGGGCTTTTGACTGTGGAACTTGGCACTGTGAGTCTTGAGACTTGACATGTAGGTGCTTGACAATGTGTATAGGCATATGAGACTTGATTGGACCACTAAAAACCCCAAATTCCTTGAAAGAATCAAAACCCTAATTTCAGCTGGCTTAGGAGGTATTTGAACTGTGTAATCCTTGAGGAATCTTGAACCATTTGAAGATGATCCTTGACAAACCTTGAAGAATATGGGAGGGCAAATTTTGGGGTACAACAGTTGCCCCTGTTCAATCTTATTAGACCTGAGGATGTAGATTGGCTTGCGTGCCTTTCGTGATCTGAAGGTGGAAGATGATTGAAAACTAGAGTGCCCAGAAATTTACACTCGCATAGTGTGGAATCAGCAGTATGATGGCGGAAATGGGCTTATAGATGCCATTTGGAGATATGATGGATAGGAGGATGGGCTTATAGATGCCATTTGGAAATGTAATGGATAATTGTGGAGATGGGCTTAAAGATGCCCTCCAGGGGTGTCGATCGCGTAAGAGATTCCTTAGCGAGAACTTGCGTACCTGAGAAAGAAAGATAATTTCCTGGCTTGCTACAGGTATTGATCTTCAAACTCTTCATGCAGATATTCCCTGGCTAGATACAAGTATTGAATCTACAATCAATCGCTCACAGATATGCCCTGGCTAGATATAGGTATCGAATCTGGAACTTAAACTGTTGGTCGAGATAGCTTTCCTGGCTGGATACAGGCGTAGACCTCTAACCTGAGAATGAAAGATAATTTCCTGGCCTGTTACAGGGGCTGATCTTCAAACTCTTCATGCAGATATGCCCTGGCTGGATACAGGTATCGAATCTACAATCAATCGCTCACAGATATTCCCTGGCTAGATACAGGTATCGAATCTGGAATTGGTCGTCTACAGATATGCCCTGGCTAGATACAGGTATCGAATCTGGAGTTGGTCGTCCACAGATATGCCCTAGCTAGATACAGGTATCGAATCTGGAATTAGTCGTCCACAGATATGCCCTGGCTAGATACAGGTATCGAATTCAGAACTTCAAAATGTTAGTAGAGATAACTTTCCTCGCTAGATACAGGGGTAGACCCCTAACCTGAGAATGAAAGATAATTTCCTGGCTTGTTACAGGTGTTGATCTTCAAACTCTTCATGCAGATATGCCCTGGCTAGATACAGGTATCGAATCTACAATCAATCGCTCACAGATATGCCCTGGCTAGATACAGGTATCGAATCTGGAACTTCAAACTCTTCATGCAGATATGCCCTGGCTAGATACAGGTATCGAATCTACAATCAATCGCTCACAGATATGCCCTGGCTAGATACAGGTATCGAATCTGGAACTTCAAACTCTTCATACAGATATGCCCTGGCTAGATACAGGTATCGAATCTACAATCAATCGCTCACAGATATGCCCTGGCTAGATACAGGTATCGAATCTGGAACTTCAAAAGGTTGATCGAGATAAATTTCCTGGCTGGATACAGGCGTAGACCTCTAATCAGTTACTTACAGATATGCCCTGGCTAGATACAGGTATCGAATCTACAAACAAATGCTCACAGATATTCCCTGGCTAGATACAGGTATTGAATCTGGAACTTCAACAGGTTGATGGTAATATCTTTTGATTTGACTTTTTCCTGAAAAGGCAAAACATTAGTTGTATGCAATGTCATGATGTATGAGATGCATGATGTTATGATGTTCTCAAGAATAAATGAGATTGTGTTGTATGCATTTTATCATGTATGTAAGCAAGATGTATGAAATGTGAAATGTCTATGAATGTATTTTCGTCTAGGAAAATAAATCCTTGACGAATGCCGGGAAGTTAAATCTGGGGCTGATGTTGAAGAGTAGAGTTCTTCGTTTCCGCTGGGGATGATGATTGCATGAATAAACTGGTAGGAGAAGATGACTCCGTTGGGGAATAAACTTGGTGAAGAGATTACTCTGCGGGGAACTACTCTGTGGGAAGAGATACTTCGCTGAGAATTTGATGATAACTCCGCTGGGGATTCCATTGATAAGTTCTGTTGGGGAATTTGATGAACTCCGCTGGGGATAGGAAGAACTTCGCCGAGGACGGTCTTTCCGTTGCAATTAGCTAAGGATAACCCAGTTATAGGCTCTGGTGGGGAATGACCTCTGAACATGGTCGGGGAGAGATATTTGTACTCTGCAGGGGACCAGTTTCCAGACTCTACTGGGGATAAGCTTCCAGAATCTACTGGGGATAAGCTTCCAGAATCTACTGGGGATAAGCTTCCAGAATCTACTGGGGAGATGGTTCAACTCTCCTGGGGAAACTTTTTAGACTGCACTGGGGAAGTGGCTCCACTAGGGTGTCTGGTATTCCGCCGGGGAACAATCTTATATTAAGACTGTCGGGGATGCTTGTTGAGGAATATCTGTATACTCCGCTGGGGAATGTTGAGATTTTCTGGGGATACCCAACTTGATAGTAGACTAACTCTGCTCGGGGGAGAGTATTGCTGACTTGCTGGAGATACTGTGCCTTTTCAGGGTTGATGGGAGACCAACTCTGCCTGGGGGAGTATTGTTGAATCTTGTCTTACTCGCGGGGAGTGAATGTATCTTGGTCATATTCTTCAGCCGAACCTACCTTGGTACCTTGGAGGACAGAGCAGCTTGTGCAGTTCAGACAATTTTTATTGCCCCAGCTTCTGTGGGAGAAGGTACCTGTGGAGACCTTGATAACTGCCGATTGACTAATCTGCTTCTGGTAGGCGAGTGACGAGATGACGGGACATAGTCGTATGCTGTGATACCTAACTTTTGCCTGGACCGCCCTTTCGGGTTTTCAGTCCACCGGGATACCCTTTTTTGACCAAGCCGCCCTTTCAGGTTTTCGACTTGCCGGGTGTATAGATTTTTTCATTTCATCCCTTATTTTTGCCTGAACCCTTTTGGTTCGCCAGGAAGCCCTTATTTTTGCCTAGGTGTGTCAACCTAGCGGGTCTTTGATTGTGCGTAGTATTTTTTCGACTATGTCCATGCTCTCAGAGTACAGGGAGTTATCACTGTCAGTAGTGTTGTGTTGCCATACTACCAGAAGATGTTTGATCGTACCAGATTTGTCCCTGGAATTCATACCCAATGCCCCAAGTGACTCAGGCGGAGATTTGCCCCTGCTATTTAGCTTTTGTAAGATTCTCTGAATCTTGACTGGACTGCCCCAGATTATGGACAATGATCATGTCGTGCCCCTTGATTGGAAGTGTTTTTCCACTTGAGGTGATCCTTGAGAAGATTTTTGTTCACAAGATATTCATCGTGTGAATTTCCCTACTGTTTGAACAAATAATCATAGGCAAACAATGTTATTTTAAAAATGCAAAACTTACGTCTGTCTTGAAGTTTTTGAAAATGCAGTTTTTAATAAAACAAGTGAATTTTGTAAAATGTGATGTCAACTCAGTATTTTACAGCAAGCCTTAAGGAGTCAGGATACCTTTTGTAACAGTATGCTTTTGAACTAACCCATACTTCAGCTAGGACTTTTAAGGGTTATGACGTGGTCTGGTTCACGATTTAAGAAACAAAGGATAAAGGCTCAAATTTTATTTGTACCCACCCGTTCTTCATGATGTTCTTCGATCCTAAACTCAGATAATTATGCATTAGATCTTGTTTGATTCTTTTCTCTGATATTCCGGTGATGGTTCAGATACTGACAGTTTATTTTGGATAGGCAGTCATTTCTTTTTTGTTGAGAGTCTGTAGGACCTCTTTCTTTTTGATTTCATTATCCCTGTTTTTTTCCTGAACTGTTTCTTTTGTGATTACAATCAGCGGGATGCCCCAGTTTTTTGTAAGTCTCCTTCATAGGTTTTGACTTATTGGGCTTTTGTTTTTGAAAGACAACGACTGCCTGTCTTTATGATTATTCGGAACCATCACTATCTTTTGTTTTTGGAAGGACTCCTTTGATGTCATTTATTGTGCACTTGGATCAACTGAGAAAACTACACTGCCCCAGGTTATAATTAAGGGTTTTAATTTTTGTGAAAAGAAAAACTCCAACTTCTTTGGCTCAAAGAGGTTGACTAGGGATTATCTTCCTTATAACTCCACTGTTTAGGATTTGAAACAATGCCTGTACCTCATCAGCGGGGTCTATTCAAAAGCATATTATAAAGATCGTGGTATCGTTTTCGTCATCCTCCCTCAAAAGGCTTAGAATTATTAATCGAGAGTTTGAACATCACAAAAAATGAAAGTAGTTTGAATATAGTGAATACGAATATATTGATTCAGAACAGACATATGTGACGCATTAATGAAATAAAAAAGTTTGCCATGACAATAATTGTTTGAATAAGCAAAGAAGGATACAACTTGAACATTCGAATGAACAAAAGTCTCTTAGTTTGAACTACTCATTTCAGGTGGAGAACCCTCAACGGAAGATTTTCATTCCGCCATCCGGCATGAACTCCAGTACCCTCCCGTCAATCAGGTCTTGGATCTTGTTCTTCAGAGACCAACAGTCGTCGGTGTCATGTCCCGGACTGCCAGAGTGGTATGCACACCTTTCATCAGGGTTATACTTTGTGGAGGCTGTGTTGGGATTCTTATGAGGGTCCTTTAAAACAACCATATTGACCTCCAACAAGCGTTTCAATATGAACGATGATGGGATATCAGTCTCAGAGAAATGTCTTCCAGACGTATTTCGATTATGCCGATTACCCTGCTGATGCTGGCGAGGTTGATGTTGGGCTTGTGACCCTGAAGCAAGATGAGGAGCTTTCCCTTTGTCTTCTTGTTTCAAAGGGGGTTGAATGATGACTTGCTCTTCAACCTTAGATGTTTGCCCCATTTGGTTGTCCCGAAGCAGTTGGTTGACGAGAACCCTGAGCTCTCCTTATTTTTGAGATAAGTCTTGGATAAGGGCCATTTGCCCCAGCATCTGGGTTCTCATTGTATCTACCTCAGCTTGCAGACGTTTCAGCCGTTCGTCCTTATCGTCTTCAGGACTGCTCTTGACCAAATTCCCCATGAGGAGTCTTCTCAACTCTTCCTGCCCCTTGGATAGGTTTAGGAAGATTTCCCTGAACTGAGTCTCTTGAGTATGGAGATCTCGGTTGTCTTGTTGGAGAGCCATTGCTGAAATAAACAGCAAGAACATGAGAAACCTGTAAAGGGTGACCTGTTATGCAATGATATGTATGTATGCATGCAATGTTTTCAAGGATCTCGCGGGGTAAACAAGAAAATGGTTAGAATTTGAATCCGGTAGCTTGATTGAAGGAACTTCATATTGTTGGGAGTCCTTCTTCAAGAGTCAAAGCTCACCATATCCAGTGGGTCATAGCCCCTGACTCAAGTCATCATGTTTTGATCTCCGAACAACCTTGGCTAGAGGAAAATAAATCCCCTTTGCCCCTTGCTAGACATTTGGTTCATCATGACCTGCATCACAAACCCTTGAGATCCTTGAAATGGGTTAGTCCTTATGCAGGATGTATGCAATGGTATGATGGTATGATGTTATGCTATGCGTGGAGTGATGTAAGTAGACCCTGTTATAAGCCCAGATTAAGGACTATAAACAAAACCTGCCAGGAACTCATGTTGTCAGATAACAAGAATGTGCAAGTAGTTCAAGTTTGAAGGCACACAAGTCACACAAGACAACCATTAGAGTTCAGGCCAGCATGAAGTTCAGGTACTACCCTCTTTCAGTTTCGTTGGTTCAGAACTGTCCTAGAAAATAGTAACCGGGTTCTAGAGGATCTCAATATCACTGACTACCCTCAATCGGTCATAACTCCAGCTTCGTAATCTTTTCTTGCGGCCAGAACCATCGCGAGAGTTTAGCCTCAATGAGTGTAGCATACTGCTACTAATCTATGGCCAAGTTGGGTCAATTTAGGGTTCTAAGGTCGGTTGGTGCTTAATGACTCCTCAGAAGACCCATATTCTCCTCGTTGCAACACAAGGGATATCGGTACAGACCAAGGTGTCACACCAATGTAGCCACTGCTTCACCCGTGTCAGTCTACGCCGGACAGGTCCCTCACAGCTTATGCTACCTAAAGGGTATTCCCTATATCCGGGTTAGGATCTATGAAACTCCGATGCAAAGCCCACAAATATAAAAGCAAACAAAGTAAGCAATTGAAAACAAGAGTGGTCTAATCCTAAGGTACACCTCACTTTTGATATATCCCCAGCAGAGTCGCCAGTTCTGTGATCGGTGGAAATAGAACTGACTGTTTTAAAATGCTGGTTCGCAAAATGTCGCGGTAAGCAAGAGTCGCCACCGTCTTTTATGTTCTCCAACAAGGAAAGGACAAAAGCACAGCAAAATTCCTTTTCGAGATGTTTCTCGGTTCGGGAGGTAGATTATAGAAAGGGAAGGTATTAGCACCCTTTCTATCCGTGGTTATCCACGGGCTCTTAGGTACTTGCTCACTATGTTTTCAAAAATGTTTTGCCTTTTTTGTGTTTGTGGGTTTTGAAAAAGTTTCATTTTGAAAACTTCTAGGTAACTCTTGTATCAGTCCTCAAGAGTGTATGAAGTGTTTGTTTGAAAACTTTTTGAAAGTGTAGGTGCGAAAAGTTGTTTTTTGTTTTTGAAAGAGCAAGTACCCAGGAGAAATCTACCTACTCTAAGGAATTAAGTTGTGTAAGAGTCCTTTAGACAGTGCTATCCCACTATTGAGAAGTAGGTAGCACCGTCGTTGGAGTTACTCGGGTCAATTCGATTACAGGGACATGTGTGGTCACCAAAGCAATAGTAGGACGCCTTAGTGGTAACCCTAATGTCCTAGATCCTTTTTCCGAGGCAACCGTTTCGAGGCAACTGGATCTTTAGACAGGAGGGCGACCTCTAAAACACCCTATACTTGATGACCACCTTGAGGCAACCAAGTGAGGCGTACCCTAGGAGTGGCATGTGCATGTGTGTTGTTTCAGTTTAAATTATCTTTGAACATGCATCATTGTGAGCTACGTTTTGATTTTATTTTTTTCAGGTAAGTCTTGCATGCATAATTAACAGTTAATAATTTGCGGGAAATAAATGGCGGAAAGTGAATCTACGATATTACAAGGCGTCGGGTATTTACATCGCCAAAAACATAACCCTTGAAAAAGTAAATTATGAGAAATAACTAAAGCGATAAAAGTCCTAATTATGCTATTACATTCTCGGAGAAGATACATAAATATGATCAAAATAATAATGCGCGAAAGAAATTAAATCGGGACGTCCTTAGGGTTTTGACCCTTTTTTGAGAAAAGAAAGAAATTTGTCCTTTTTTGCATTTAATTAATATTTAAACCTAATTTACTAATTAATCCATTAATTAAAAGAAAAAAATATTTTTGTGTTTTTTATGTTTTAATGAAAATAAAAATAAAAGAAATTAAAATTGTCAAAAGAAAAACCCTAATTCTATGTTAATTTTATTTGTGAAAAAAAGTAAAATTTAAACTTAATTAAAACAACTAAACTAATTAATTAGAATTTATTTACAAAAAATAATTAATAGTGAATTTAGTAAATAATAAAAATAAATAATTTTTTAGGTTTCTGAATTTATTGTGAAAAATTAATTTGGTTAATAATAATAAAAATAATTATAGTTATTAATTAGAATAAATAAAAAAGCAAATATAAAAAAGAAAGAAAAAGAACCCAGGGGGGTGTGTTGACCCATTAGGAGGTGAGAAAGGCAATCTGAAGCCCATTAAGCACAAAGCCACGTTTAACTTCTGGAATTGTCTGCAAGTTGGTTGACTGAGGAACATCATAGTCAGCACTTCATGGCCATTGGATTGGTGATGGTGACCACATGGCATGCTGATTATTGAAGGTACATGGTGGAATACGTTGGCAAGCCTGCACATGATTAGGTTATGAAAAATAGAAACAAATATGGGGTGGACCTGGGAATCGAACCCAGGTCCCAATGGTTACTAACCACATCACCTTCCATTACGCCATTACGTTGCATCTGTTAGTATAATGACAATTAATTATAATATAGCAAAATTAATTCATATGCTATCAAAACAAAAAAACGCGCGTCTCATTCAAACCAGCCAATCACGTGTAAACACGCAGTCGTCTTCTTCATTAAACCTGCAAAATAACAAATAGATAGCGGGGGTTTTTAACCCCCACTAAACAGGACGGTGAAAAATAACGAATAGGCCCCTGATGTACATAAATGTTTCGCGAGCATGGTATTTGATTCGTCTGGCCTTGACGAATTCAACCATAGGTCTCTTGAGGTCTAATTTTTTCTGTGCTGGAAATCCCCAATTCGAAGGTTTATGAACCCTAGAATTTGAACATGGCAACTCATGATTCTGTACACCATAATCCAATTAGCTTATGCCATTAGTTTCCTGTGGTCTTTAACAATACAAAACAAGCAAAAAATCACATCAAATGCTTATGAATTATGAGTTTCGATTATGGAAAAAATCGTCAAACCGTGGGTCTGTGTAGAGCGATTTCTTGAGTTCTGGCGTGTGAATTTGATTGCAAAAGGTTCCTCACACCTCCAGCAATGTATTGAAATCAACAAATTCCTTGGAATCGCGTTGGAATATGGAAATCGGTTTTGAGTTTTCTTTGATTTTTTTCAATGTTCTTATGGCTTTTCTGCAGCAATTCTCACGTGTCCATGAATAGGGTTTGGTTGTGTGCATATATGGGAATCATTCTAGGTCAAAGTTTGGGCCTTAATCCATGTGTATGGGAGAATTAGGTTTACACTTTCCTCCATTGACAAACTTTCCAATTTTGAATCAAATCTAAGATTTTGTGTACACATAAGCCCTAGCACGAATTGTTTGGTTAGCACATGATATATGAAAGCTGTTCAAATCATAAAGATACTATTCCATTGATTTTTAGATTTTATTTGAATTATTATAGATTTAAAATGAATTAAATCAATAAAAATTAAATAAAATAGAAAAATAAATGTTTTATCTTGAAATTAAACATGGGACACGTGTGTGGCATGACAAGGCTGGATCAAGTGGAAGAAAGTGGGCCCTTTTGTCAAAAATTGAAGTTTTAAGGGTAGTTGACTTTTGCAAATTCATGAAAATTTCCCAACTTCTCCAATGCATATCTTGCTCAATTTTGATCATATGGACATGTTCTTTGACATTTTCTAAAGGTCTTGAATTCCTCTAACCAATGCCTTTGGTCCCATGTCCTTTGGATTTACCAATCTCAAGTTATGGTCTTTGACTTAAAGTGCATTTTTGTTGACTTTTGAAATTGACCTATAATGTACAAATTGATAACGTTTTGTGAGAGCATTTCTTGGACTTGGAATGTGAAGATGAGTTGTATTAAATGTCATCCCCTTCAAAATGAGCATTGGATGGGATTTTTCTGATGAACCATGAAAAAGTTATGCCTTGGTCAAGATACAGTTGACTTTTTTGCTGTCCAAAAATAGTAACTTTTGCATCTTTGATGATTTTTGAGCCATGCTTGAGGAATCATGATCAAGGCTTGATCAAATGATGATTGTGGGCTCAAAATAATATGTTGACCAAATTGTTTGACTTTTGACTGTAAAATGACCATTTTACCCCTGCAGTTGACTGTAGTTCAAATAGGGCTTTTGACTGTGGAACTTGGCACTGTGAGTCTTGAGACTTGACATGTAGGTGCTTGACAATGTGTATAGGCATATGAGACTTGATTGGACCACTAAAAAACCCAAATTCCTTGAAAGAATCAAAACCCTAATTTCAGCTGGCTTAGGAGGTATTTGAACTGTGCAATCCTTGAGGAATCTTGAACCATTTGAAGATGATCCTTGACAAACCTTGAAGAATATGGGAGGGCAAATTTTGGGGTACAACACTATCTTACAATTTATTTTGGTAAGAAGCCCCATCATTGGATGTGAAGGGACGGGCGTGGGACGTTTGTATAGTCATTGAAAGCAACCTATGGGACGTTTTAGGGACTAGATCGTTTACCGAAGGCAACATCAAGGGTCATCGAGGGACTACGATCTTCTATCGAGGGTCTTTTCTAAAACGCCCATGTTTAAGGGACATGAATATTTTTCCGATAGGCAACAAAATGGGATTACCCTAAGGGTGCAAGTGTGTAAGTGTTTGTGATTTACATGCGGTTTAGTCTTGATTAGGGTTATCTATTTGTTGATTTTATGTCTTGCCATACACACCCTAATTACTAGCATTTAGGTTTGGAAGCAATAAATTGCGGAAATGTAATGGTCCTACGCTATTACATCATTTAGGGATGGGGGTACAAATTTACAAATGGGGGTTGCAAGAATTTAAATCTGAATTAACTATTACAACCATATTGAAATGTACAATGCAATAAAAGAAAAAGGACTAGTTTAGAAAAATGGTTTTTTTTTGTATTAATGAGATTAAAAAGTAAATTAATTAATTAACAAAAATAAAATATTTTTATGTCTTTTTTTTATATTAATAAAAGGGTGTTAATGTTGAAAAATGATTAAAAAAAAGGAGAAAAAAAATATTGAGAGATTAAATCAGCATGTTGCTGAAGGCAAAACAAAAGGGATTAGAAGTTCTGAAGCCAGGTGCGTTGTGACTCAGGAAGGAACGTCAGTGGAAATCAGAAGTTCTGGATTGATACACTCTGAGGCCCTGGAAGGAATGTTAGAGAAAAACAACAGATGTTCTAGGTCACTACATGATGAAGTTCTGAATGTTAGAACAGTAAGAAAATCTTAGAAACTCCGCATGTGTTAAAACAGTGAGGAGAACTCAGAAGTTCTGAGTTGTGCTCAAGCAGTGAGTGAAAGTCAAAAGTTCAGTGTGTTTAAATAGTGAGAAAATCATAGAAGTTTCGTGTGTTGAAACAGTGAGGAGAACTCAGAAATTATTAGTTATGCTAAAGCAGTGAGTGAAAGTCAGAAGTTCTGTGTTACATTTCAAATATTTCCTCATATTAATCAGCACATCAGCAATTTAATCAGTTCTTAACAACAGCAAATAAGAAGGATAAAATTACAACAGTTTATAGAAGTTCAAATCCTAATTCTGAGCCTAGCTTTATTCAAGAAGTTCTTATCCATAGTTTTTTCTATTTATGCAATGATATGTACAACATCAATATTATGATATTTACATATTTAATGATGTTCTGAATGAAAAGATTCTAAGTCAGAAAGACTTACCTTGAATCTGGAACATGTGTTTGGGACCTGAGCTGGTGCCTTCAGAGGTTCTGGAGTCAGCAAGGACAATGGAAGAGAAAACGCTATATTCTTTGATTCAAAGGGAAGAATAAAGACTTTGGTTTTGTTTAGCAGTTCAGGGTTCACGCATTTTTTAATGTTTTTCTCTTCTCTCTTTGATAATTCTCTCTCCAAAAGCCATCCCCTTGCAAGTGTGATGGAGCAACTTATTTATAGGTGAGTTTGTTTTGGTTTTGGGGGGAAAACAAATGGGATTTAAACATTTTTAGTATATTGTTCCATTGCATTTTAATCACAGCTTTTGTATGCTAATTTGGTGCAAATATGGGGTTTGAGATAGTGCAGGCGTGGACTAGATCAGCAGCTAGTTGCAAGACTGTGCCACAGCAGGGTAGCTAGTTGTTTAAATGACGTTTTGGAATTTGGTGATGTTCTGATCGCAGAAGACCAAAATGAGACTCGAAGGGTGATGTTCTGACCGAAGCGTTGAACATAGCCTTTATATGTTGAAGAATCATGTTCTGACCAAAGAGCATCGCTTCTACATGTTCTGATTGAAGCATCATGTTCTGAACCGTGTTTGCAAATTCTGACTGCGCTTGCATCGGGGCTGGCCCAGAAGTTCTGAAGTACCATATTGTCTTAACACTTAGAAAAATTTCTAAATGTTTAGAAATTTGGATTTTTTCAAAGTAATTTCTGACTTTTGATTTTTGATGAACCAATTTCATGTCTTGATGAAATATAATAGTTGAAACTTGATTTTTTCTATAAAAGTCAAAGTTTGACTTTTCAGTGTGCTTTTGACCATTTTCCCTTGTGAATGATTTTCTTGGAAAATTGTAATCCAAGACTCGAAACTTGATAGAAGCAAACCCGAGGGTCCAGGATGATCCTTTGAGAAATGAGAGGGTAAATTTTGGGGTACAACAGCTGCCCCTGTTCAATCTTCTTAAACCTGGGGATGTAGATTGGCTTGTCTGCCTTTCGTGATTTGAAGGTGGAAGATGATTGAACACTAGAGTGCACAGAAATTTGCACTCGCATGAAGTGAGTGTCAGTGGATAATATCGAGAATGGGCTTACAGATGCCATTTGGAAGGAGATGAAGAGTCGTTGGAGGTGGGCTTAAAGATGCCATCTAGAAAAGATATCAGTCGCATGAGAGATTCCTTTACGAGAATTCTTGTAATTACCGTTGAGGAGAACTTCACTAGAGAATGTTGGTTTATGTCTTAGGAAATAGAGGCTAGAAGCTTTGGTTGTCCGCTACTCTACTTGGGAATTAAATCTTGATTGAGGAGGTGGAAGTAAACTGCATGTCTAGACAGGGTCCAGGATACACAGTGACTTACTTGAGAAATGTGAAATCGATCGTATCTGGTCGGGTCCAGGTCTTACAGTGTTGTAAACTTTTGTCTGGAGATAAGAGAGAAGGAACCTGGATAGTAGGGTTGCTTCAAAATCAAAGCCTGGATAGTATGGCTATGAGAAAGAACCTGGGTTGTAGTGTTACTTCGAGGTGAAAGCCTGGATAGTAGGGCTTATGGAAAAGAACCTGGATAGTAGGGTTTATGGGAAGGAACCTGAATAGTAGGGTTACTTCGAGATAAAAGCCTGGATAGTAGGGCTTATGGAAAGGAACCTGGATAGTAGGGTTACTTCGAGATGAAAGCCTGGATAATAGGGCTTATGGGAAGGAACCTGGATAGTAGGGTTACTTCAAGATGAAAGCCTGGATAGTAGGGCTTATGGGAAGGAACCTGGATAGTAGGGTTACTTCAAGATGAAAGCCTGGATAGTAGGGCTTATGGGAAGGAACCTAGATAGTAGGGTTACTTCGAGATGAAAGCCTGGATAGTAGGGCTTATGGGAAGGAACCTGGATAGTAGGTTTACTTCGTGGTGAAAGCCTGGATAGTAGGGCTTATGGGAAGGAACCTGAATAGTAGGGTTACTTCGAGATGAAAGCCTGGATAGTAGGGCTTATGGGAAGGAACCTGGATAGTAGGGTTACTTCGTGGTGAAATCTTGGATAGTAGGGCTTATGGGAAGGAACCTGGATAGTAGGGTTACTTCGAGATGAAAGCCTGGATAGTAGGGCTTATGGGAAGGAACCTGGATAGTAGAGTTACTTCGAGATAAAAGCCTGGATAGTAGGGCTTATGGGAAGGAACCTAGATAGTAGGGTTACTTCAAGATGAAAGCCTGGATAGAAGGGATTATGGGAAGGAACCTGGATAGTAGGGTTACTTCGAGATGAAAGCCTGGATAGTAGGGCTTATGGGAAGGAACCTAGATAGTAGGGTTACTTCGAGATGAAAGCCT
Organism: Vicia faba; assembly: GCA_948472305.1. Lineage (NCBI taxonomy): Eukaryota > Viridiplantae > Streptophyta > Magnoliopsida > Fabales > Fabaceae > Vicia > Vicia faba. Next base: position 1,485,579,538 of record OX451737.1, read on the forward strand.
AGATAGTAGGGCTTATGGGAAGGAACCTGGATAGTAGGGTTACTTCGTGGTAAAAGCCTGGATAGTAGGGCTTATGGGAAGTAACCTGGATAGTAGGGTTACTTCAGCTGATCATGTAGGTTAGTTGACCCGCTTGGTTTCAGGAACTAATTTTCCATTAGTTTTCTGCAGATGTGACATGTATAACTTCATGGATTTAATCCTGAATTGTTGGAATTGTTGATGATAACCATCTTTCCTGAAAAGGTACAAGATTAATTATATGTGATGCATGAACTGCGTTGCGTGGTGATGTTCTCAAAATAAATGAGATTATGATGTATGCAATATTTATGTGTATGCCATGATGTATGAATATGAGATGCTCTTGCAGTAATTTTAGTCGCGGAAAATAAATCCCGGACCGCTGTTGGAGAGCATTAGGACGTTGAACCCTTCATTTCCGCTAGGGATGGTGAATCAGAGATGACTATGCTGGGGATTTGTTCCTTGTTTACAGATATTACGTCGGGGAGAGACTCTGCTTGAGAATAACTCTGTTGGAAGGTGAAATTTCGTAGCTGAATTAATAAGCTCTGTTGGGGGGTGAGCTTCTGTGTTTAGAGAAATAAACTCGGCTTGGGAGACAAATTTATGAGCCGCTCGCGACTATAAAATTAGGCTAGGGAACATAGATGTCGGCTCTCTGAAGGAATTTGGCTGGGGATAGTAACTCTTATTTAGGGAAACTGATATCAAAGCTTTGATTACGTCTACTCTGTGGGAAGTGTAGATGTCACCGGGGCGCATGTAGTGGTGACTTCATTTCAAAACTATCTCTTCCCCTTTAGCTGCTGAATAGAGTAACTGTCGGGCTTGGCATGATTTTTTTTTAGTTTTTGCCCCTGTTTCTTAAGTTACGAGCAATTGTATTTCTGTTTCCTATGCAGATATTTGTGAATAACGATTATATTCAAATGCATATGTCAAGAATAAATCATTGGACGTTTTTGCGAAACAAAACAGAAAAAGAAAAACAAATGGTTTTGTAAAAATGACTTATATTAATTTTCAAAATTGGCCTATAACAGGAGTATTTTGTACAAGGAAGCTGACGCTCTAGTAAGAGAACGCCGCCGTGAAAATGAAATCTATAAAATATTATGTACAACAAAAAGAAAATAGCTATGTGCAATAATCCCGTTAAGTTTCAATTCTGTTATTGCCGCTATGTCTTCGAGCGTCTCATCACTTTGCTGCTTATCTGAAGCTAATTAGATTGACTGGTGCCGTTCGAGCTTGACAGTTGATACTGAGGTCTGGTCGCAAGGTGATCCAATGGGACATAATGATACGCTTTATATCCCTAACTTTTTCCCGGACCTCCGTTTCGGGTTTTTAGTCCACCGGGATACCCTTTTTTTCCCAAGCCACCTTTTCAGGTTTTCAACTTGCCGGGTGTACAGATTTTTCGTTTTCATCCCTTATTTTTGCCCGAACCCTTTTGGTTTTCCGGGAAGCCCTTATTTTTTCCTAGGCCAGTCAACCTAGCGGGTCTTTAGTCACACGTAGTATCTTTTCACTATATCCGTATTGACAGGGTGTGGAAGGTTGTCACCATCCATGGTGGTAAGAATCATGGCTCCACCCGAGAAAATGTTTTTAATCACAAATGGCCCTTCGTATGTGGGAGCCCATTTGCCCCTGGGATCACCTTGCGGCAATATGATGCGCTTGATTACTAGATCCCCGACTTGATACTCTTGGCGTCTGACTTTTTTGTTGAAAACCTTGATCGTCCATTTTTGATACATTTGACCATGACAGACAGCAGTAAGTCTCTTCTCACCAATCAGATTTAGTTGATAAAGTTGAGTCTGGATCCAGTCATCTTCGTTCAAACCTGCATCCTTCAAGATCTTTAGAGAAGGGATATGGACCTCAATAGGCAGGACAACCTTCGTGCCATATACCAGAGAGTAGGGTGTTACCCCTGTTGACGTCCATGCTGAGGTACGGTACCCATGAAGAGAAAATGGTAACATCTCATGCCAGTCTTTGTATGTCACCGTCATCTTCTGTATGATCTTTTTGATGTTCTTGTTAGCCGCTTCGACAACGCCATTCATCTTGGGATGGTAGGGAGAAGAGTTATGATGATGTATCCTGAATTGCTTACAGAGTTCGGTGATCATCGTGTGATTGAGATTCGTACCATTGTCAGTGATGATTTCTCCAGCATACCGTAACGACTGATTAGGTTATGCTTGATAAACCGCGCCACAACATTCTTCATAACAGTAGTAAAGGAGGCAGCTTCAACCCACTTCATGAAGTAATCAATGGCCACCAGGATGAAGCGATGCCCATTGGAAGCGGTAGGTCTAATCACTCTGATCATCACTACAAGAAAATTAGGATTTTACGACACAAAAATTGCGACAGTTACTTGATAACCGTCGTAATTCTAATATAGAGACACATTTCAGGACGGTATACACCAATCGTCCTTATATATTTAAAAAATTATTAAATATTGCGACAGTTTTTTATTAAACCGTCCTAAAATCAATGTCGCGACGGTTAACAAACCGCCATAAAATACACATCACGACGGCATAACAACCGTCGCCCCGTACACTACAAAAAAGTGATAATAATATAATATATTTATATATTTATCAAATTAAATTAATATAAAAAAATTAAAAGATTTTCTAACAAAAGAACATAACAGGTCCAAAAGCTTCTCCTTTTTTCTCTTCTCGTCGCTACCCGACATCACCGGCTTCCACCACAACCATGTCTTCTCTTCATTTCAACCTCTATCCACTCCCTCCATCTTCATCTCCACTACTCACCACCACCAACAACATTTCTTCCTTCTCCCCCACTTCCCTCTCCATCTTCTACAACAACCACCACCACCTTCTTCGCTTCAATCTCATCGGGATTTGAAGCCGCAGAATTTGCTTCTCGATCAACAGCAAGGGATTTTGAAGATTGCTGATCTTGGTCTTGGGAGGGCTTTTACCGTCCCTCTTAAGAGTTATACTCATGAGATTGTTACTCTTTGGTATAGAGCTCCTGAAGTTTTGCTTGGATCTACTACCTACTCTACTAGAGTTGATATCTGGTCTGTTGGATGTATCTTTGGTACGTCATTCTCTCGATTTCAATTCTTTTTTCTACTTCTTCTTGTTGTTGCTGCTAATTTACCATAATTAGGGTTTTGGATCTCATAGTAGAATTGTTGCACTACATAGTATAATTTGAACAAATTGTTAGGGTTTTGTGTAAAATTAGGTGGATTCGCGGCAGTGATGTGTAGCGGAACTCAAATGAAAATTTTTGATCTGCTATTGATAATACCTAAGGTGCCTTAAAGTATTTCATGATTTCTGTTGAGTTGGATTGCATCCCAAATATGACTTTAGGAATCAAATTGAATGGAATTGAGTTGGGGATTATTTTCATGAGGGAGAATATCGTGAATCTCTTAAGACGGTTTTTGTGATTTAGATACTTTTCTTTCTCTATTAATGATGGAAATGTAATTGATTGATTGATTGATTGTTTGTTTGTTTATGCAGCTGAAATGGTGAGGAGACATGCTTTGTTTCCGGAGGACACTTTCCTATTTTGCAGGCTTGCAATAGCTCTGCAGTAACATATGTTCCATTGTATGACACGCTTGGTATGTGTTTTCTGCCTTCACAGTTGTTTGTGTCCGATAACAAGTTGTTTGGTTGGATAACTATATGCTCTATTTTAAGCATAAGCTCTTTTCATATAAGTGCTTATAATATAAGCTATTTCTAAAGCAAAATAAATTAAGTCAATCCAAACAAGATAATATGATTTCCTTTATCAATTCAAATATATCCTCTCTAGAAGTTTTGAACACAAACAAGAGTATAGTTGTAAATGCTCTAATTAACTTGTGTTTACGCCTAACAGGTCCTAATGCTGTGGAGTTTATCATAAACCATGCTGAAGTTTCAATCGCATTTGTTCAAGAAAATAAGATTGCATCAGTATGTTCTAGCTTTTTGAGCTCAATGTTTTAACAATTGCAACATGGAATGTCTAACACATTTAACTGTTTCAATGTTAAATCTTCTGAGAAAAAACTAACGTTCGTTTCCACAGATTTTGTCATGTCTTGGTCGGTGTTCTTCAAATCTTAAAAGTAGGTCAAGCATTCCTGTCTTATTTAAGATTAAGTTTTTTTTTACTACATTTAATGCAGACTAACCTGTTTAAATCAATGTTGTAGCTATTGTGAGCTTTGGAAATGTTTCAGCCGCACAAAAGAAGGAAGCTGAGGAATTTGGCGCGTCCTACTTCTCCTGGGAAGAGTTTCTCCAGTTGGTAAGATATTAGTGTTTTAAACTGTGGTTACAGTCACGGTTACTATGAACGTTCATGGTTCGATTCAAGAAGAATCAAACTCTTACAACAGTTTGCTAAAACTGAACTGATAAGCTTGTTTTCAACTGCTTCAGGGAAGTTTAGATTGGGATCTACCACTGAAAAAGAAGACTGACATTTGCACAATAATGTACACAAGTGGAACAACCGGAGAACCGAAAGGTGTCATTATTAAGAATGAGGCATTCATGTCTGAAGTGTTGTCTATTGATCAAATTATCATGTTAACAGACAGAGTGGTAAGATAACCCTTTTTTTAAAACTTTGTCGATTTCATATTGAAGATTTTCTGTTTTATAACTACTTATGGAAAAGTTTGTCCAAACATATATCCAAAATTAATACAATGCATGAAAAACAAGAAGAATATGAAGATCAACAAGAACATGAGGAAGATATTCAAGACCTTCCTTGCACTGCCATGGATTTAGAAGAAAGAGAAGAAGATGGTAGTAGTAATACTAGTAATACAGTTACTGTTGCACTTCACATAGGTTTGCCAAACCCTGGTGCTGCTGAAATGGCTTCTGTACTTTCTTCATCAAATAACTCCTCAGAGATCACTGTCACTGATAAAGAGCACGGTGACGATTCTTCTTCCGGATTCATGATGCTTCATAATAACACCCTTAACAAAGGACAGTATTGGATCCCTACTCCTTCTCAGATTCTCATTGGTCCAACACAGTTTGCTTGCCCTGTTTGCTCCAAAACTTTCAACAGATATAACAACATGCAGGTATCTAACTATCACACCATGCTTCCAAACTTCATACTCAAATCCTTCTCCTGTTTATCTTCTCTTGTTTCTGCTTCTGCTTCTGCTTTCTGTCAATACTTTTCTTTCTTGATTTGAACTGTTAACGGTTCTCTGATGCTTGGATAGAAAGAGGAAAAGGTTGTTTACTAATCTATGGTCTGTACTTCTCTTCAGCTTTCAGTTCTTTCTTTTTGAACAAGTTATGATTACAACTTTGTTTTTCACTTCTGCTTTTTTTTTCTTTCTTCAAAATCAACTATATATTTCCTTTCTTCTTCTCTTTGAAATTATTTTACCCTATTTTTTCTTGGAAAAGTAATTCAATTTATTAATTTTGGTTTAGTTGAATTTTTGCATGGTGTATTTTGTTCAATAATACACACTGAGAAACTGAGATCAGTACTGATTGATTAAACTACTCAATCAATGTTCCTTATGCTTTTTACTACATTGAAGTCTGTGCTACTTCTTTCTGTATTTTAGAAACTGTTTTGAAACAGAAATTTTTTCAGTGTTTCTTCCAGATCTTCATATATATAAATATTTATATATAAATAAATTAATTAATTAATTTCTCTTTTTAGCTTTAAATCTGAATCCCACCATCTTTCCAACCTGATAACCCCATATATATATATATATATATATATATATATATATATATATATATATATATATATATATATATATATATATATATATATATATATATATATATATATATATATATATATATGCTCTTTTATCATATCTTCAAATGAAATCTTTGTTCCTTCCTCTCATAATACATTTATGATATTATGTTATGTGACCGATTTAATATTTAGTGTTTGTCGTTTCGATTCGTTTTGCATTTTTTATGCTATCTCATGGTATGTGAGGGTGCTTCAGCTATTTGGGCAATGGATAGGCTCAGTTCTCGTGAATGTTTTTGCCATAACCTATGTCTATCAAAAGAACAAAAAATCCACATGTCTCTATAAAAATTTAATTTAATTTGCTTGTGTAATTCATCATTTTCTTTTGACATTATTATAGATTAACAATTTATATTCTGATTACAATTTAGTATCAATATATCAACACGAAGAAACTAAGCGGACTATCATAAGGCTGGAGCAGGGTGTTCACTCTTTCACGCAAAAAGCCATGGCTTCACACGGAGCATTGGCAATGTTATATGGCTGCCACTCAAATTACTATATCAAGAAACCTGAGGTATTTGTCAATTAAGCACAACAAATTCTTTATTGATCTACATGTTGTTTGGAAATGTTTTCCAATTTTACTTTTTGAATGTAAGTATAACACTTATGTTACTTTTTATAATAATTTCACTATGGTAAAAAAACTCGCATGCATTACAGATACAAGTTCACATATTTTCTGTTATGTCAAACAACAAAGATCTGTTATGCGATTATTAACATCAATGGTTTTTTAAAAATGCCCCAACTTAACTTAATATTTTCTTTTTTAAATTGGAAGAGTAAATATTTGTGGTGTCTTATTGTATCATACTTTTTCTTATCGTAAACGCATGCGATTGTAGAATTTAAAAAGAAATATACTTGGATCTTTGAGCTTCCTACACTTTGCTGAAAATTCAAATGCTATAACAGGGAAGTTTGTCGCCAAGACGCCTTGATACATATCCAAATTTGATTAGGTTTCTCCTTAGCGGAAAGTGAATTTTATTTTATTGGAGATTTTGTTGTAGTTGATTTTTCTGTACCTTATAACTTTTCATACAATTGGAGTTTGATTGTGAGAGTTATTCTGCCAGCCCATAATTGACAGTTAGTTTTGTAATGCAGGTACAAGAAGAAGCGCAAAATGGACAAGTAGAATTGGAAAAACATGTCATCACAAAGACATTGACTAAGCCATCTGAGGCATATTATGATGCCAAAAACCTGCCACATGTTCTTGTGAGTACAAAAATATGTTTTGTGTGAATCTTGCAGACTGCTAGGTATGCGTAGCTTGGACCAAATGGTAGTCAAGGAAGGATCATGGTCCTAGCATGGAAGTTTAACACAAAATCACTTAACACTAAGGACTTTCATGAATTTTGTAGAATATTGTAACATTTTTTGTAATTCTCTCAAGTTGTAGCAAACCAATGTAAATATTAAAATGAAATTTGGCCTTTGATGATATTTGAATTTTTCTTGTTTATTGGTAAAATTTGCACTTCTTTTTACCTTTGATCACATTTTTTTGATATTATTGATGATTATTTGATATTAAATGTTTTTATTGTAATTAACTTTATTATGTTGAAAAGTGATAGAAAATAAAATAAAAATACTATAAATAAAAAAATATTAAAGTAAATAATAATTTAAATATAATAGTAAAATAATATTATATTTAAAATTATTTTACTAAATAATAATTTAAATAAAAATATTATTTGAAATTTATAAATCAGATTACGACGGTTAAAACCGCCGCAATTTCTAACCTACGGCGGTAGAATAACCGTCGCAAACAACAACAAAAACAAAAAATAAAGTCAAATTCACGACGGTATATAACCGTCGCTATCTGTTGTGCGTGACAGTTTTTGCAACCGTCGCGAAATAGGCTGGGGACGCACGATTCTGCGACGGTACTTCTACCATCGTAGATTGTAAATTGCGACGGTTTTAACCGTCGTAATCAGCCAAAATAACTGTCCCAATCTATCATTTTTCTTGTAGTGCATGTTGATGCCCCACATTGTAAAGGGCCAAGGATTCGTCAATACATTTAAGGGAACCGGAGGCACATGTACCTTATCAGCATAGATCTGGCATTTATGACAAGTTCGGGAGTGCTGATAACAATCTGATTCCATAGTGGACCAACAATATCCTGCCCGTAGGATCTTCTTAGCCATGGTATGTCCACTTGAATGGGTTCCGAAGGTATCTTCGTGTAGATCCGTCATAATCCTCTCTGCTTCGCTCTTGTCTACACACCACAACAAGGTAGAGTCATGGTTGTGCTTGTAAAGTATTCCATTACTGAGGAAGAATTTCGCGGCGAACCTTCTCAGAAACTTTTTGTCGTTGACAGATGCCCCCTCGGGATAATCTTGAGCCTCAAGATACCTTTTTACTTCATGAAACCAAGGTTTATATGCTACCTCTTCAGTATCAATTTCACAGCAGTATGTTGGTTCATCCAACCTCTCAATGGTGATTCAGGAGCTTCATTGTCCCACCTGACCTTGAACATAGAAGACATGGTAGCTAGCACGTCTGCTAACTGATTCTATTCCCGTGGGAAGTGTTCAAAGGTTACCTCCTCAAAGTGTGGTAGCATTGTCAGTACATGTTCCTTATACGAAATGAGATTTGGGTGCTTAGTGTCCCATTCTCCTTTGATCTGACTTATCACCAAGGATGAATCCCCAAAGACGCTCAAGAATTTGATCCTTAGGTCGATAACAGCTTTGAGACCCATGATGCAGGCTTCATACTCCGCCATGTTATTAGTACAGTCGAAGCATAGTTGGGCGGTGAAAGGAGTATGACAACCCTCAGGAGATATGATTACAACGCCAATGCCATTGCCTAGTGCGTTCGAAGCTCCGTCGAAAAGCATAGTCCATCGGGATCCATTTTCAGGTCCTTCATCTGGCCCAAGTTCTTCGTAGTCTGTCACTAGCATAATATTCTCTTACGGGAACTCAAAATTCATGGACTGGTGGTCATCCACGGCCTAATGAGCCAAATGATCAGCCAATACACTTCCTTTAATTGCTTTCTGGGTTGTATATTGGATATCGTATTCGGTTAGGATCATTTTCCATCTTGCTATTCTTCTAGAGAGAGCAGGCTTTTAGAAGATGTATTTGATCAGATCCATCTTAGATATCAACAAAGTAGTGTGGGTCAACATATACTGTCTTATTCGGCGAGCAGCCCATGCCAAAGCGCAACAAGTTTTCTTGAGCAATGAGTATCTTATCTTACAGTCGGTAATCTTTTTGCTAAGGTAGTATATTGCGTGCTCTTTTCGACCAGACTCGTCATGCTGCCCTAGCACACACCCCATTGAATTGTCTAGCACTGTTAAGTACAATATCAAAGGTCTTCCTTCAATCAGAGGAATTAGAATTGGTGGTTTTTGAAGGTATTCCTTGATTCTTTCGAAAGCGGTCTGGCATTCTTCATTCCACTTTACCACTTGATCTTTCTTCAGGAGCTTGAAGATTGGCTCACAAGTAGAAGTCAGATATGAAATGAACCTGGAAATATAATTTAGGCGTCCCAAGAAACCTCAAACCTCCTTCTCAGTACGGGGAGCCGGCATCTCTTGTATGGCCTTCACCTTTGCAGGGTCTACCTGAATACCTTTGTCACAGACGATGAACCCCAGTAGTTTACCAGACCTTACCCCGAAGGTGCACTTGTTCGAATTCAACCTCAACTTATACGTCTTCAACCTGTCAAACAGCTTTTGTAGATAATCAAGGTGTTCTTCCTTGGTTAGGGACCTGGCTATCATGTCATCAACATAAACCTCTATCTCACGGTGGATCATATCGTGGAACAATGCTACCATGGCTCGCTGATAAGTTGCCCCAGCATTTTTCAACCCAAAAGGCATCACCTTGTAACAGAAAGTGCCCTACTTCGTGACAAAGGTTATCTTCTCCATGTCTTCAGGAGCCATCCTAATCTGATTGTACCCGGAGAAACCATCCATGAAGGAAAAGATCTTGTGTTGTGAGGTGTTGTTAACCAGAACATCAATGTGGGGAAGCAGGAAGTCATCCTTGGGGCTTGCCCTGTTCAGGTCTCTATAATCCATACACATCTGTACCTTTCCGTCTTTATTTGGTACCGGAACAACATTAGCAACCCACTGCAGATAGGGGGTGATAGCTAGGAATCCAACGTTGAACTGTTTCATAACCTCTGCTTTGGTCTTCTCTGACATTTTAGGGCGCATACGACGAACTTTTTGCTTAACCGGAGGACAATCTTCTTTAGTCGACAAACGATGTACCACAATATCAGTGTCTATACCAGGTATGTCTTCATATGACCAGGGGAAGATCTCAATATAGTCGTGTAACATCTGTATCAGCCGATGTTTAACTTTATTCTCTAGATTTGCGCTGATCTTGACTTCCTTTTTGTCTACCTCTGTGCCCAAGTTTATCGTCTCAACTGGCTCTTCATGAGGCTGTATAGCCCTTTCTTCCTGCTGTAATAGCCTAGCAAGCTCTCCAGGCACCTCACAATCTTCCTCACCTTCGTCATTGGCTTGGTTGATCGGATTTTCGAAGTTATAATTGCCAATAGCAGAACTGTTATCAATGGGATCCAGAGTGGATATGGATCTGCAGTTCGATATGTGAGTGGGTGTAAGAGCGTAGCTGTATTGATAAAGTGAAAAAAGAAGAAAAGAAAAATAGAGAGCGCAAAATTTGTATGCAATAAATATCCAATGTTTTATTGATGATATATGAAAACAACATATAATAACCCTCACAAATAAACCATTGTGCCTCGGGTAAGACACACGGACATAAAGTTTATATTATTTATTATTAATTCGAAAAACAAGTAAGACAAATTACTGCTGAACAAAAGAAATTGACACAAAATCTCTGGCCGTCCAGTTACTAGGTCCACCATTGGTAGTAGGGTAGATTCAGCTATCAATATCAGAATCCTCATCACTGTCTTCTATAGCATTAACCCCATGATTGTTGATGCGTAGGGGAGGTCCTCCAGCCCGAGCACGTCGAACCGCCCTTTAAGCTCCTGAAGCAAATCCCAAACCAAATTTGTCAGTTTTTTGAGGAAAATCAGGGAGCTGTCCCCAAATGGTACACCCACCCTCTTTAACTACCGCTCTGGCGTCCATGAGAGAAGCCATCTTCAAAGGAGATTTGGTGATCTTCAGCGCACTAGTGATGGTCTCGGTTGATGCCATAATCTGGGGAACCTCTTCAAAGTTTTGAAAAGGGGTCTCTATGAATTCCCCGTCCATCTCCACATACCTGAAAAAGTTCAGGTGGCTTACCATATACTCCTCTTCGCCATGCACAGTGACAATCTTCCCCTTTATTGGATACTTCAACATTTGGTGCAGCGTAGAAGTAACAGCCCTAGCTTTATGGATCCAAGGGCGACCCAACAAACAAGAGTATGATAGCCTGATATCCATCACGTAGAAGGTGGATTCAAAGGTCTGGGAACCCACTTTGACAGGGATGTCCACCTCCCCGTGCACCATTCTTTTTGACCCGTCGAAATCCCTTACCACAATGTTACTGGGCTTTAAGGTCAAGCCTTCACAATCTAGTCTATCAAGAGCCTTCTTAGGTAGAACATTCAGTGACGATCCATTGTCCACTAGCACATGAGCCATAGTAGTACCCCTGCATTCGATTGAGACATGCAGAGCATCATTATGCTTTCTCCCCTTTGGTGTCAAATCGGCATCTGAAAAACCCAACCCATTATCAGCAGTCAAACTGGCCACACAATCCTTGAATTGGTCAGTGGAGGTTTCTTGCGGCACATGCGCAGTCTTTAGAAATGCAATCAAATCCTTTGCATGGCCTTTAGAACACAACAGTAGAGACAACATTGATATCTTCGAAGGATTCTACCCCAGCTGCTCGACCATGTTGTAGTCGCTCTTCTTGATTATTTTTAAAATTTCCTCCATTTCTTGCTTAGAGGATTCCAAAATAACTTTTCTAGGCGCCTTCGTCTGAGCAGGCTTACCTATAGCTTCTTTTCCCCGAGTCCCAGATGACTCATCGGTAGGGGTAACAACTGGAGTAATAATGGGAGTAGTATCAGAAGTACTAGCAGGAACAACATATGGAATAACAACAGGCTTAGCAACAGTCTTTGGGGAGATCTCGGGAGAGAAAACCTTTCCACTTTGGGTATTCTTGCTGGTCCCAACAATGTTACTGATATCGGGATCAGCCTCTTCAATCTTCAAATCCTGTTTGACGCCATGATAGTAAACATCGGCACCATAATTCCAAGGGACAACTTTGTCCGAGGAGTACGGTACAGGACCAAGAAAAGTGATTATCAACGGAGCAATTCTTGAAGCAGGTGTAATCCTAACGGGTCTTTTAGAGGAGACCTTGGAAGGATTGGCGGAAACTATTATGATAGCAACATCTTCATGTAGGACAGTCGGAATCGAAGTTTTTTCAAACAAAATCTCTCTGCTATCTATCAGGCGTTGAACACCTGCTTTCAGCAAATAACAACCAGAAGGCAGAGATAGACACATGTGGCATCCTTCACCACAGACCGAAAATAAAAACCGGCTAGAAACAAATTCTTCTTGACAGTCATGAGAGGAATGGAAACTTCATCAACATAAGTAACAAACAGATCAGTATCAATGGCATTAACACCACGGTTGTGCTTGTGCATGGGAGTAATTATGACATTAGGCTTCTCCGAAGCATCAAACTCAATCTCCTTGGCTTCGATTAGATCCTGTATCATATTTCTCAGAGCCCAACAGTCATTTGGATCGTGGCCTGGGCTCTCAAAATGGTAAGCACACTGAGCGTTTGGATTGTATCGAGGAGATTTTGTGTTAGGATTATTAGGAGCCTCCTTTAAGGTTGCCAAGTTAGATCTTAACATATGGGGTAAAAACTCAGTCAACGTCATATTAATCCGGGTGAACTTCCTTTGCGGTCTTTCTACCCTTTGCTGATTATTTCATTGTTGAGTAGCCACAGACCTAGGTATCATCACAACACCTACCGTTGGATGGAAATCAGCTCTACTCTGACCTCTTGAGTTATAAATGGCACTGAACTCCTTCTTACCCGTGAATGGCTTCCTCATTGTAGTTGACGAGGTGTCTTTATGGATCTTGCCACTTTGGATCCCAGCTTCTACCCTTTCTCCAGTCAATATCAGCTCGGTGAAACCAGCTGAGGAGCTACCAATCAAGTGATTGAAGAATGGACCAGACAGTGTACCAAGAAACATGTCGACCAACTCCGTATCAGACAAAGGGGGTTGGACTCTCCCTGCCTAATCTCTCCATTTCTGCGCATAGTCCTTGAACCATTCTCTTGCACCCATGGACATACTCTGGAGTTGAGTATAGGTAGGAGCAAGGTCAGCGTTGTATTGATACTACTTGTAAAAAGTAGCAGCCAAATCTTCCCAGTTGCGGACATTGGTTCCCTTCAGCTGATAGAACCACTCAAGCTGAGTCCCGGACATACTATCTTGAAAGAAATGGACCCACAAGTTCCTATCAGCAGTGTGAGGCCGGATATTCCTCACATACGAACGAAGATGAAGATTGGGACAGGATATCCCATCATACTTCACAAATACTGGAGCCTTGAACTTCTGCGGGATGACTACCCCTGAAACAAAACCCAGCTCTTCAAAATCCATCCCTGGTATTCTTTGGATCTCCATTTTTCTCAGACGATCCTCTAACTGTTTTTATTTATCCTCAGCAGGAGGATACTGTTCATCATTGTAATCTGTGTCATTATACAAAATTCTCAGTGCTAGGGTCCTCCTCCCTTGTCTCCCCTCCTTGATTCTCCCCTTCTTTGGACGAGGAGGTCAGATCAACCGGTTGCTTCAACGGTCCCTTGAATCTTCTGCCCAGATTTAGGACACCAGCGGTCTTCTTCTTCTTCTTCTCTTTCAGAATAAGGGCCTTCAGATCTTCCTGCCCCTTAGCCAAGGCTACGAACATTTTCTAAAATTGGGCATTTTGTGCCTGGAGGTCCTTGATACTTTGTTCAGAAGACATTATTGTTGAAATAAACAGCGCAGAAGATGAGAAACCTGTTATGAAACCTGTTTATGAAATGTCATGGATGATATGCGTATGCAATGATTTCAAGGACTCTTAAAGGCTCAAATTTGTTTAACCAAAAGAAACACACGTTAATTGTATTAATAAGTTTGAATTGTTAAAAAGGGTGTCTTTTAGGCTTACAACAAAACAAAACTTAAAGCAAAAAAAGAAAATTAGGTCTCCCAGGAGCACATCCTCTTTAGTGCAATGTAGGCGTTTACATTCCTCTCTTCATGAAGTAGCCTAGTGAGTTCCAGGACTCTCTTCTCGTTGGCGTAGAATTTAGTTTCAAACGTATCCCGCTCCTCTTTGAGTTGAACCCAGGATTTTTTTAACTCCTCATAATCAGTTGGCATGTCAGGATGGAGAACAAGATAAGAGTGTCTCCTTCAGCGATTGGTTCCACAATCATTGGTAGGATAGTAGGGTAAAGCATCATAAGGATTTGAGCATGGGCTCACACCCATTTGAAATAAGGCTTAAGAGGGATTGAGTTATTGTGCCCCAATGTCTTGCTATCAACTCTATGTACCATGCCCCAAGCTCACAACAACCTTTTACGGTAACCCTGAGCATCATTCTCGTAGTCGAAGATGATTCCTTGGATAAGAGTGTCATTAGGACCATCCCTTCTCGCATATCCAAACTTTTGCAGCACCAAACAAGGGTTATAAGTGATTCCTCCCCTAATGCCTAAGAGAGGGACATTAGGGAATTCTCCGCATCGATCAATGATGGTAACATTCTCCGAGGATTGAGGACACCAATGAATACCCGAATGTGTAAGAGTTATTAGCCTATGAGACCACCTCGAACCCTGTTCATTCTTCAGGACGGATCGAGGTAGGTGCGAAATAAACCACCTATCCAAAAGAGGAGTGCAACACAGAAGGGTCCCTCTTCTCTTTATAGTGCGAGTATGCAGAGAATGTAGGATATCTCCAAGCAGAATAGGTATCAGATTGTGTGACAAGAAAACCTTAACCTTATTCACGTCTATGAGCTGGTTCGGATTGGGGAACAATACCAACTCATAGATGAGAAGGGATAATACCTCTTCAAAAGCTTTTAAGTCCAGGGTATCCCAAAAATGATGAGCTTTCTCAAACAAGAACTTAGCCAAAAAAAACCTTGACACCTCTCCTTGTTTCCCAATTTCTACTACGTCAAATTGCTGTATGGATAGAGCTTTAGCCATATCTTCAGGTTTAGGGTCTCTTCCCATGACATTGAAAGGTACCTTATTAAGGATAGGCATCCCCAATAACATAGAAAACTCTTTCATAGTAGGCACTAACTGGTAATCCGGAAAACTGAAACAGTGATGTAGAGGGTCAAAGAACTGGAATAGCACTTTTAGCATTTCTTCATCAGGGTTTGAGGTGACCAAGCTGAGAAATCGACCATGTCTTTTAGTGAAGGGAGAGCTTCCGGGAACCCTTGATACCAATTCCTTAAGCTGAGGAGGTACCTTTACCAGACTGACTTGGATAGTGAATTTGCGGGCGAGGGCCATGTCCTACAAAACAAGACAAAAGTAAACCCTAAGAATCCTTGAAATGGTTAGTATGATATGCTATGTTATGATGTCATGATTATGCTCAGATATGGTAGATATAGCAAACACAGGAAAATCACACAAATACCTTAGGTTTAAGGCTTGCATGGATTTTAAGGTATACCCTCTTGAAGTTGGATTGGTCCAACTTGTCCTAAATATAGTAACCGAGTTCTAAGGGCTCTCAATATCACCGATCTTTCCCCCAAATTTCGTTCTGATAGACAATTGACTTTCCACCAAACAAAACTCGAGAGTCAAACCTCAATGAGTGTAGCATCGAGTATCAACTGACTTTGGGTTTACACCAAAGACGGCTATCTCACTACATCCTAAAAGCCAAGTTGGTCAATTAAGGTGCTAAGGTCAGTTGACCCTTTATGATACCATGCAGCGGCCCTGTATTCTCCTTGATTACTCAAGGGCTACCGGTACACACCAAAGTATCGCATCAACGTAGCTACTGTTTCAACCGTGTTGGTATACCTCGCACAACTCCCTCACAGTTTATTGCTACTTACCTATAAGGAATTCCCCCGATCCGGGTTTAGGATCCAAATAACCCAAACAGATACCCTTAAAAATAAATGAGACAAAACAAACCAAAGAAGCAAGTAAGAATGATCTAGACCCTACGGTAACCCCACTTTTATGTATTTTCCCTAGTAGAGTCGCCAGTTCTGTAACACGGTAGGAGAACTGACTTGGTTGTTTTTGCGTTTGATCGCAATTGTGCAGATAGCAAGAGTCGCCATCGACTTTTATTTTATCCAAATGGAAAGGCTGAAAAGAACAGGAAAGGCCTTTAGAGATGTTTTCTTGATTTCGGGGGGTAGATTATGAAAAGGGAAGGTATTAGCACCCTTTTCATCCGTAGTTATCTACGGGCTCTTAGTTGCTTGCTAGATCACTTGCTTTTGTTTGAATGTGTTCGCGGTGTGGGTTTTGAAAGTATTTTTAAAATATCTTTGTAATGGTTCTCGTTTCTATAAGAATTCGTACAGAGTGTTATTTCGAAAATAGTTCAAAGAAGTGTTTGTGAAGTGTGTTTTTCGAAAGTGATTTTGAAAATGTGTCTTCTTTGTAATGGCTCTCGTTTCTATAAGAACGCGTACAAAGTGTTTGTCTTTTGAAAATGTTTCAAATGAGTGTGTTGGTGCATAAAATATTTTTGTTATGAGCAAGCGAGCAACTAGGAGAGAATCTACCTACTCAAAAGGTCTTAGATGTTATTTTCCTCCTCGTTTGGATGTTGCTATCTTACCATTTATTTTGGTAAGAAGCCCCATCATTGGATGTGAAGGGACGGGCATGGGATGTTTGTATAGTCATTGAAAGCAACCTATGGGACGTTTTAGCAATGTCGTTTTAGGGACTAGATCGTTTACCGAAGGCAACATCGAGGGTCATCGAGGGACTACAATCTTTTATCGAGGGTCTTTGCTAAAACTCCCATGTTCGAGGGACATGACTATTTTTCCGATAGGCACCAAAATTGGATTACCCTAAGGGTGCAAGTGTGTAAGTGTGTGCGATTTACATGCATTTTAGTCTTGATTAGGGTTATCTATTTGTTGATTTTATTTCTTTCCATACACACCCTAATTACTAGCATTTATGTTTGAAAGCAATAAATTGCGGAAATGTAAAGGTCCTACGCTATTACATCATTTAGGGATGGGGGTACAAATTTAAAAATGGGGGGTTGTAAGAATTTAAATCCTAATTAACTATTACAACCATATTGAAACGTATAATGCAAGAAAGAAAAAGGACTTGTTTAGAAAAATGGTTTTTTTGTCTTAATGAATTAAGAAAGAAAATAAATTAATTAAAAAAAAGAAAATATTTTTATGTCTTTTTTTATATTAATTAAAAAGGGTGTTAATGTTGAAAAATGATTAAATACAAACAAAAATAATAATGACAGGTTGAATCAGCATGCTACTGAAGGTAAAACAAAAGGGATCAGAAGTTCTGAAGCCAGGCGCGTTGTGACTCAGAAAGGAACATCAGTGGAAATCAGAAGTTCTGGATTGATACACTATGAGGCCCTGCAAGGAACATTAGAGAAAAACAACAGAAGATTTGGGTCGCTACATGTTGAAGTTCTGAATGTTAGAACAATAAGAAAATCTTAGAAACTCTGCATGTGTTAAAACAGTGAGGAGAACTCAGAAGTTCTGAGTTGTGCTCAAGTAGTGAGTGAAAGTCAGAAGTTCAGTGTGTTTAAACAATGAGAAAATCATAGAAGTTCTATATGTTGAAACATTGATGAGAACTCAGAAATTCTGAGTTGTGCTAAAGCAGTGAGTGAAAGTCAGAAGTTCTGTGTTACATTTCAAATCTTTCCTCATATTAATCAGCACATCAGCAATTTAATCAGTTCTTAACAACGGCAAATCAGAAGGATAAAAGCACAACAGTTCATAGAAGTTCTAATCCTAATTCTGAGCCTAGCTTTATTCAAGAAGTTCTGATCCATAGTTTTTTCTATTTATGCAATGATATGTACAACATCAATGTTATGATATTTACATATTTAATGATGTTCTGAATGAAAAGATTCTAAGTCAGAAAGACTTACCTTGAATCTGGAACATGTGTTTGGGACCTGAGCTGGTGCCTTCAGAGGTTCTGGAGTCAGCAAGGACAATGGAAGAGAAAATGCTATATTCTTTGATTCAAAGGGAAGAACAAAGACTTTGGTTTTTTTTAAGAGTTCAGGGTTCACGAATGTTTTACTGTATTTCTCTTCTCTCTTTAATATTTCTCTCTCTCCAAAATCCAGCCCCTTTTAAGTGTGATGGAACAACTTATTTATAGGTGTGTTTGTTGTGGTTTTGGGGGGGAAAACAAATGGGATTTGAACATTTTTAGTATATTGTTCCATTGCTTTTTAATCACAGGTTTTGTATGCTAATTTGGTGTAAATATGGGGTTTGAGAAAGTGCAAGCGTGGACTGGATCAGCAGCTAGTTGCAGGACTGTGCCACAACAGGGAAGCAAGTTATTTAAACGAGGTTTTGGGATTTTGTGATGTTCTGATCGCCGAAGACCAGAATGAGACTCGAAGGGTGATGTTCTGACCGAAGCGTTGAACATAGCCTTCATATGTTGAAGAATCATGTTCTGACCAAAGAGCATCGCTTCTACATGTTCTGATTGAAGCATCATGTTCTGAACCGTGTTTGCAAATTCTGATTGCGCTTGCGTGGGGGCTGGCCCAGAAGTTCTGAAGTACCATATTCTCTTAACACTTAGAAAAAATTTTAAATGTTTAGAAATTTGGATTTTTTCAAAGTAATTTCTGACTTCTGATTTTTGATGAACCAATTTCATGTCTTGATGAAATATAATTGTTGAAACTTGATTTTTGGTCTAAAAGTCAAAGTTTGACTTTTCAGTGTGCTTTTGACCATTTTTCCCTTGTGAATGATTTTCTTGGAAACTTGTAATCCAAGACTCTAAAATTGAGAAGCAAACCCGGGGGTCCAGGATGATCCTCTGAGAAATGAGAGGGAAAATTTTGGGGTACAACAATATGCATAAAAACAGGGTTAGCATTTATCCAAGACTCAAGGAATTGGGATAATGTTTAAGTCATTCATAAATCTCCACAGAGAAATCTCTATGAAACTATCTCTACAGAGCTATCTTCGCAAGATCATCCCCATTAGAGTTTATTTCCTCGACACAGTTTACAGGAACTTAATTCCCCAGCGGAGTTCATTACCCAAACTCTGTATTTCCTTAGCAAAATTATCTTCTCTAGCAGGGTTAATCAAAGTTTCTATCCCCATAAGGGTTGCTACGGTATCTGAAACCTGGACAGATAGCACACCAGAGGAATGTCAACCACTTTTATCCCCAGTCAAGGCACATAAGAATTAAATCCTTCAAAAAAATAATGGTGAACAACCGACTATCCTTAAATGCCTCTATCCTCAAGCTGAAGCTGAAGATCCCCAGCAAAGTATCCTCAAACAGAAAGTCGGAATCCCCAACAAAATTATTCCCAACAAAAGTGGAAGAAACACTTTCTTCATGCCAAACAACAGTCCAAGATTTATTTTCCCCAACTAGATATTGTTACAAGGAGCTACCCATACGCTTCAACAACATATTGCGTCCATACATCATTTCAAAATACATCATAGCATTTGCATACCGAAACACATATAACATTCTCGTTTATCTTGAGAGCATCTTTAATGCATTACATGCATCATGATATTACATAAAGCTAATTTTGTCTTTTCAGGTAATGTTCGCAAACAGACGAATATAATCAGTAATTTTCAAAGAGGTCACTGATTAATTCCTGAAACAGGACAGAGAAACTATCTATATGACCAGGCAGTATGAATTTTTGAAACAGGACAGGTTTACCAACAAAAAGCAGGTTAGAGATTAATTCCTGAAACAGGACGGGGAAACTATCTATACGACCAAGCGGTATGAATTCCCGAAATAGGATGGGTTTACCTATAAAAAGTGGGTAAGAGATTTATTCCTGAAACAAGACGGGGCAGCTATCTATATGATCAAGCGGTATGAATTCCTGAAATAGGACGGGTTTACCAACAAAGAACAAATTGTAGATCAATTCCCAAACAGGACAGGGAAACTATCTGCATGACCAAATAATTTTTCTCAGAGACTGAATTCTGAGAAGTATCTCCCTTCAGAGACTGAATTTTGAAAAGCATCACCTTCAAGGCCTTCATTCTGAAAAGCATTTTTCTTCGGAAATTTTCATTCCATCAGATCATGTCAGGCGTGGACTTATTATGTTACTCCTATCAACATTTACTTTGGATGGAATCTTTAAGCCCACCCCCGACGACCTTCTATCATCTCCTCGAATGGCATCTTTAAGCTAGTTCAAGCAATACTATCAACCAACAACGTTACTTCATGCATTGGTGAGTGCAAATTTCTGGGCAGTTAAGTGTTCAATCCTCTTCCACCTTCAGATCACGAATGGCAGACGTGCCAATCTAACTCTTCATGTTTAGGAAGATTGAACAGGGGCAGTTGTTCTACCCTAAAATTTTCCCTCCCTTTTTCTTCAAGATATCTCCCCATGCTTCTAAGATTTCCAATTGCTCAAGGTTACTCAAGGTTTGATCAGACAAATTCTCATCCTAAGCAGTTGGCCTACAATTAGGGTTTCACATTTCTCAAGGAAATATGAGCTTATAATTTCTCAAGTGAATTTCATGGTTTCTCATATGTCTCAAGGAATGCTCATGCCAAATTTTAAGCCTTGCATCATAAGTTTGCTCAGTCAATTGCTCAAATGACTAAAAATTAACTGTATTGGACAAAAAGTCAATTGTTGTCAACATACAATCAAACTTCAAAAAGTTTGGTGAACATCAATATTTTGAAGTCATGTTCATCATTTGATCAAGGGTTGGTCATGATTCATCAAGAAAACTCAAGATTCCTCAAAAGTCAAAAATGACTAAATTAGTGTTTTCTTTAGGAGAAGTCAACTAAACTTTAACCTAGCATAACTTTCACATGCCTCATAAAATTTTTCTCAAACAAATATCATTTTGAAGGAAATTAAATTCTCTACAATTTTCCTCTCTAACCTCAAGTCCAAAAAATGCTTCATTTGAGAGATATGGGCTAAAACATTATAGGCCATTTTAAAAGTCAACAAAAAGACACTTTTTTCAAAGCAATTTACATCAAGATAAGGTCTTAAAATGAAAATATGACCAACATTGAGACTGAAAAGGACATCTTGAGATTTCCAAAAATTCATAGATCACCTTCATATGATAAAAATTGAGAGAGTTATGATTGGTTTAAGTTGCGCAATTTTATGAAAATACATGAAACCTAAATTGATCAAACTTGAATTTTTGGGCTATTGGGCTTATGTTTCAAGGTCCAAGTGTGTTTTATAAATCATAGTGAACCTCTGAATCCATTCATACACCCCTTTGATTTTTATTCCATTTATATTTGAATTTATTTATTTAAATTCAAAATAAATTAAATAAAATCAAGGCTTTCTTACAAAGGTCCAATTCCACTTGTTTGGCCTAATTCACAACCTATATATACTATTCATTCAGACAAGACAAGGGACACAAAAATATTGCAAGAAAACATATCCCAAAAAACTCCAAAATTATCCAAAAATAGGGCAAACTACAAACCCTACTTGCAGCCTATATCCAAGCAAGCCAGCTATTCCAATGGATTCCAGAATTATTGTAGGGTAAGAATGGATCAGTCTTGATGATCCAAAGGGCTTGAAACATACAGTCATGCATCATCTTTTTCCATTATTGCATGAAATTCATACTTTTGTTTTCTTTGTGCTTTGATCGAAACTAACCTTACTAATATGCTTTTGAGATGTCAATGTGAAAGATTAAGCCATCGCATGGCCCCCATAATGACTGGTCGTGTATAGCCATGTTTACACTGTTTTAGGTTGTTTTCTTCGTATCTCTTTTATAAGGGAGAATTAGTGAAAACCAAGGCCACCATTAGATTTAGGAGGGTAGATTTAGGGGGTAGGGTCCTTTTGCATCACTAATGTTCTGAACTTTTCAAGTTTGAGATAACGCCTAGCTGGAGAAGACGACCAGAGCTAGGGCTCCGACACTTCTCCGGTTATCCTCTTTCAATTTATTTTATATATGTTTTGGTTTGATAAAATAAACTGATGTATGGCCACCCTAGGGGTAGAAGCGCGCACGTTAAGGCATTATTGTACTAGGACGTGGGTTCGATCCCTGCCTTTTGACATTTTTCATGTTTTCTCAATTTTTGCAGGTTTTATTATACTTTGCGTTGTGCCCATCCTACTAACACCAATAGTGTGTTGGCACAGTGGCAAGCTATATGATATAGGAGGAAAAAGGCGTGGGTTCAACACCCATCCCTGGAAATTTTTTACTAACCCTTATTTTCTTGTTTTTTCAATTATTTTCTAATTCTCTTAACTAACTCTAAGTATTTTAATTAACCTAATTTTTTTCTAACACTAATTAAATTAGGTTTAAATGTTTTATAACAATTAAATTTTGTTTTTTTAATAATTTAATTAATTAACTTTTTTTTATTTTAAAATTAATTAGATTTTTAGGTTTTATTTAATTAATTATCATTAAACTATTTTTTCATAAAAGTTCACCAAAACATTTTCTTTTCTATGTTTATCTTATTTTTTTCCTAGATAAAGTTCATAGGGCACATTTAATTGTAATAGGGTAGTTTTATTTTTCGCATTTTCCTTATTATGTAACCGCTCCTAGTATGTAATAGCTTAGGGATTTATATCTCACACTCTTTATCATTATGTAACTTCCCCAAAGCTTTGTAATAGTCTCAGGTTTAGATTTCCGCCTTTACCTTATGCTATTATTATTTTTATGCAACTGCTTAGTAATTAGGGCTTGTATGACAAGATAAAACCAAACGCTAGAAAACATAATTTCAAAGATAAATAATAGAAAACAACACCCTTGCACACTTTCACATCTAGGGTAGCCTCTCTTTGTTGCTCGGAACAAATGATCATGTCCCTCGAAAGTGGGGATGCTTTAGCAAAGACCCTCGAATAAAATATCATAGTCCCTCGATGACCCTTCGATGTTTCCTTTAGAAAAATGATCTAGTCCCTTACGAAACTTCTAAAGCATCCTTACAAGTTGCCTTCGATGACCGTACGACGACCCTATGTTGTCCCTTCACATCCAAAAGATATGACTACCTACCAACTAATGGTATGGATAGCACTATCTCTAAAGGAGACGGAAAAGTATAAGAATGACGTTGAGTGGGTAGGATACTTTTAATTGCTTGCTCACAAATTTTTCTAAACAAAACGCTTTCACACATCACTTTCAAAAATATTTTCTAAGACACTTTGTACGCATTCTTGAGGACTGATACAAGAATCATTACAAAGTTCGCCTTACATTGGCATTTTCAGAATATTTTCATTTAAACACATACACAAAAAGCAAAATTTTAAAGTGAGCTAAGCGATTAAGAGCCCGTAGATAACAACGGATGAAAAGGGTGCTAACACCTTCCCTTTTCATAACCTACCCCCCGAACTCAAAACCTGTCAAGGTCTTTCCTGTTCTTTTTATCCTTTCCTTATTGGATAAAAGAAAAGTCGGTGGCGACTCTAGCTATCCGCAACATTTGCGATAAAATGTAAAATAAGTCAGTTCTCCCACCGTATTACAATGTATTATGTGAATGATGGGTTATGTTGTGAAGTATTGTGTGATGTGTGAATTGTGTAATTACTACTCCTTAGCATGTGATATTCACCGTATATTTATTGAATGAAATTCTATCCCCTTTTTATGTTGTTGTGTTCGTGCTCCTCTGGGAGTACAAATAATCAAGTACCTGAATAGTGCTTGGAGTGAGTGTTACATGATCGAGTCCTAGGAGTCATTGTGATACGTAACACGGGAATTCAGAATCTTTGTTATGTTTTGCTTTATTTCATTTATTATGTATCTTCCATTTTACTTATGTTGGACCACACATTTGTGGAGTTTTATTTATTGTTGAAGTTGTAATGACATGGAACTGAACTAATTTTATTATTCCGCTGTCGAATTGATTATGTTTGAATAAAAGAAGTAATAAAGTGACTTTAAAATTTATGAATATTTGAAGTATGTGACACCCTGCTTATGTACTCTGATATATGTTAATGTCATTTCTATTGTGGGAAAGTGGGATGTTACAATTTGGTATCAGAGCAGGTCGGTCCATCCGGCCAAGTTGTCTAATGTTGTTTGTTCCTTAGTACACGGCAAGTGAGTGAAACACTATCGGTGCTTGCTTGCTTTTCTAACCACTTGTTTGCGGGAGTGGGATTGAAACAAGTGAGGGAGAAGCTTGTGCTTCTATAAGATGGTTCAAGTGTGAACAATCGGTTTAGTATGTCGTGAAGTGCATGGGTGCAGACGTTAGTGTTGCAGTGTTGTTTTTCCAATTTTAAAGGAAGCACGAATTCAAGATTTACTTCTAGTGGTCGGTTCAGAGTTTCCTTGAGTGGGAATGATCAGGTACTTGTGTTGTTCGCATCTCTAGGAATGAAGGGTGATGTTATGACTAATGTTGTACCAGTTATGCATTGGTCCTAATGTTTTTTTGGGATGATTGCGACTTTTCTTTAAAGTGAGATGTTGGATTGACTTAATGTTATCCTTGGAGTGGATTGTCTGAAGTGAAACCAAGTGATTACGAATTACTTTGATGAGTCGATGCATATTCTTATGCCAGATGATATTTGTTAAGCAAAGTAGGATGACTTTCAGAAGGTGAAGCTCAGACGGTTGCAATGTTTCAGCACTGTCGGTTGATTGTGAAGTTGTCAATGTTAAGTTATCATTGTTTGTGATGTCGCTGTTTTGAATGGTGATAGAGTGATGAATTCATGTAAATTTTGTGTTGGAATCACATATGTGAAATGTTGTTGATGTTGTTGGAGGGTTGTGGATCGCGAGTCAGAGACGGGACTCAAAGATATTAGTGGCCTTGTGAAAATAGTTGGAATTTTGATGTTTTGGAAACTGAATTTTGAAGAAAGTAATGCGTCTCTCGAGTTATGAGAAGAATTGGGTTTCAGATATATGTTTAAATGGATTTTGTACACAGAAAATGACAAAAATTCGCTTCTGTTTCGTTGGTACTCGATTACCATATATGGGTACCCGAGTACCCTGCGATGAAAATCAACAGAACTTCAAAAATTCATAACTCGAGTTCTGGACCTCCGATTTGAGCTCCATTTGAAGCACTAGAAAGTTAAAGTGATGAAATTTGTTTTAAAAATGGTTCCATAACTTGGAATTAATTTATTTGTCACGTGATGATGTTGGATGAGAGGAGAAATTTCATGTTGATCTCGTGCTTGGTACCAGACTTGTTCCTATGGCACCATACAAGATGACAGTTCAAAAGTTGGGAGAATTTGAGAAGTTATTAGAAGATGTACGGAGAAATAGATTTGTGAAATTGAATGTATCATTTTGGGAGCTTTGATGTCATTATTTAAGAAAAAGGAAAGTAGTATGAAACTGTATGTGGATTAACGAGAACTGATTAAAATAGTGGTTGAGGTTACATATCCGCTTCAGATGACTGACAACTGGATGAACCAATGGCAGGTGAGTATGTTTAGTATAATTGAATTGGGGTTAGATTATCGTCAATGCGAATGAAGAGTGAGGATAGTTAGAGGATAACTTTTAGAAATCGCTGAAGTTATTTTGAATATTGAGTCAGTTTGTTGAGGTGTGTATTGGGGGCATTTTGGTTTAGTATGAGTCCGAAAAAGGAAATGTTGAATGTTGTGACTAGAATTACGGTGTCGAAAGGGAAGGAAATGTATGTTAGGAAGTCAAGATGTAGATCATGATTTGAAGAGGTGAAATTTCTTGAACATGCTATTTTGAATGAAGATATTTGTGGAATCTATTCAAAGTAAATAGAGGTTTATATTTAGAGGATTTGAAATTGGTTATAAGACTAGAACTATCCCAGAATTAACTTGATATTATCGCAACTTGCTTGACATGAGGTCAAGTGAGATAAGTTGTTCGTGAATGAATTAAGGGAATGAAATGTTTGACATTAGTAAAGATGTGAATGTATTAGATAAGTGCATAGAGATGCAACTTATGCCTAGTAAGCATGATTAGAGTGATGGTAGCGTTGAGATTGTGATTAGAATGAGATCCAAATGCGAGACTAAAGGAAAGAGTAAGGATTCATTGATGTGGTCAAATCTTCTAACTGGATAAAGACTTATTTTGGAATGAGAAGATTTGAATTATACTTGGTGTAGTAGTTTTCTTGTATTAGAATATACTTAGCAATTGTGTTGTGCTGCGTGCGCATAAGGGAGACTATGAAATGGGGTTTTGGTGTTTATGTATCATTGATGAGGTAGAAATGAAGGAAACTAAGAAAAATGTTTGTAAGCCTTGGAGAGATTGTTGGACATTATGCTCAGGTAACCTTGAGAACAAGGTGAAAGACGCTATTATAGTTGGGTAACGATGATTTATGCCACCGTTATGGTTGTCGGCTACCTATTGACAAATTGAGGATCTGGTCACCCTTAATCTCTTATTAATAGTAGATGGGATCGTATTCGATAGGATAGACTTGTCTTGCTAGCTTGATAGTGTGTACAGTGAATTGGCGTTTTATCAAGAGGATAATTGTTCACCATTTTGTGCAAACCTAATACAAAAGTGTCTATGAAAGAGTTGAGACTTATTGAATAGTTTGTAGACATGAGTTGGTATGCGAGCTAACGTTGCCGAGTGGAAGTTTGAGGATGTCAAAGATTGAACATTGATTTTCTGGTGGATACTAAAGAGAGACTGAAGATATATGTGAAACTTATAGATCTAATAGTGTATGGAAATCAAAATGAGGAATGTGAATTTGAGGTAAATGGTTAGAGTGGTGTAGCGGAAGCGTGATTATGGCACACTTCCTTGTGCGCGTATGACTTATTAGGAGTAGAGGGTTAAACATTAGATGCCTGAAGGTATGATGCAAACCCACAAATATTCCAGAATGGAAGTGATAGCTGGAGGGTTTATATGTTTTTGTGTTGCTCACATGTCAATAGAATGTATTGATTTGCATGTTCGATTAGTGAGACATAGCATTGTGGTACTGGTGTGTGTGTGTCACCATTTTTGATATTATGGTAAATTTTATGTGCTTATGACAGTATTGCAATGTAATGAAGTGATAGATTTTGTATCCTAGGATGATGAGGTGAGAAATGAGAGGAACTGGTGCGTTCATAACCCGATAGCAAGAAATTTTGTGGGATCATGGTGGTTGACTAGGTGAGATGTTGGTTAGTGATACTTGAAATGATGTAAAACATGACTTGGAAGTTGGAAGGAAGGATGCAAGAGTCGTATCCAGAGTTGTTAGTATCAAGTGGATTTTTGAGGACGAAAATATTCTAAGTGGGGGGTAACACCCTGATTTAAATAGAATTGTATTTAATTAAATAAATAGAGGATGCGATGAATTCTTATGAATTAGTGGATTTTATAAAGGGATGTGATGTCTTTGATGGGAATTAGATACCTTAAAATTATAGAAGCTTAGGTGTTAAGGGTGTATGACCGAAAGCATAGAACCATGGGGGTGTGGTGATAAGACTAGTACTCATTTTATTACTATTATTATTATTATCATTATTATTATTATAGATACAAGTTATTTATAATATTAGTAATTAAATAATTAAAATAAGGAATGGCAAGATGGGAATATGTATTTAGGGGTCTAAGATGTTTTATTAGAAAATAAAAAGTGATAACACGAGAAAATAGATCGTAGAAGTGAGAAGTAGAAGAGAAGGGGAAGAACCTAGGGCTAAAGGAAAATTCTCTATTGTTGAACCATCAAAGCTACAAATTAAGGTAAGGGGGTGAATGAGTTCTCTAAATTGGTGATATTAAATTGAGAGGGTAGTGAGGGTTCCTTTCCCTCTTTAGGTTTTTCATGAATGAATTAATGAATGTCTTCTTGGTCTGAATTCTGTTGTTTTATATAATTATTGTGTGATATTCTTGAACCCAATGATGTTATTAATGTGTTGCTGTTGTGATTCTGTTGTTTTTGTGTTGTTCATAAAAATCCCAAATCTAAAAAAATTGTAGATCAAGGGATGTGACAAAAATTGAAGAAATAGATGTAGAAATTTGTGTAGAATTATAGAATAATGAAGTACAATGAAATACCTAAGTTAATATGTGTAATAATGGTGTTTTGGACCCTTATTTAGAGGTTGAAAGTGCTCAAAATGGGTGGAAATTATTCTGATGTGAAAACAAAAATCTTTTGGTCGTAGACTGCCGTTACACGTAAGGCGGAAAAAGTTACGCGTAATGCAGTAAGCATTACACATAAGGCAGGAGCATTACACGTAAGGAAGAACATGACTGAAGGCATTACATGTAATACAGACAGCATTACGCGTAAGGCAGAATATGACAGAAGGCATTACACGTAATGCAGGCAGCATTACACATAAGGTAGAACTGGACAGAAGGCATTACACGTAATGCAGGTAGCATTATGCGTAAGGCAGGGCAGGACAGAAAGCATTACACGTAATGTAGGAAAAATTACACGTAAAGCAGGGGAGTCAACAAGGCAATATGCGTAACGCAAGAAGTATACACGTAAGGGCTGGTGAAGGTGCCAAAATTCTTGTTTTCGCGATTTCTTCCTGTTTTCGCGTGTGGAGTGTATTCTCTCAATCCATAATGACTAGTAAGGCTTAGGTGGACATAAGAAGGCTAGTAATAATAATAATTTAAGTTTAAAACATGGGATTTTATATGGAATTTATTTTGTATGATGATGATGATGATGATCTGTATTGATGAATGTTGAAGGCTTATGACTTGTGGTTGCATAATTATGTTCTTGCATATGATGTTGCATGTTGCATAGTTATGAGGGCTTATGCCCTATTGTTGTCTTGTAAATGGCATAGTTATGAGGGCTTATGCCCTGTAGTTGGCCTGTAAATGGTGTTGTGATGAGGGCTTATGCCTTACTATTG
Organism: Vicia faba; assembly: GCA_948472305.1. Classification (NCBI taxonomy): domain Eukaryota; kingdom Viridiplantae; phylum Streptophyta; class Magnoliopsida; order Fabales; family Fabaceae; genus Vicia; species Vicia faba. The sequence goes on from OX451737.1 coordinate 1,485,608,716, forward strand.
CCTAAATTGGCAATTATGATGAGGGCTTATGCCCTGATGGTACCACATGTATTGAGTTGATGTCAGCCTCATTGCATTGCATTATTTTGAGTTGATGATGTATTATGTGAATGATGGGTTATGTTGTGAAGTATTGTGTGATGTGTGAATTATGTGATTACTACTCCTTAACATGTGGTATTCACCGTATATTTTTTGAATGAAATTCTCACCCCCTTTTTGTGTTGTTGTGTCTATGCTCCCCTGGGAGTACCGATAATCAGGTACCTGAGTAATGCTTGGAGTGAGTGTTACTTGATCGAGTCCTAGGAGTTTCTTTGATACGTAACACAAGAATTGTGAATCTTTGTTATGTTTTACTTTATTTCATTTGTTACGTATCTTTCATTTTACTTGTGTTAGACCATACATTTGTGGAGTTTTATTTATTGTTGAAGCTATAATTACATGGAATTGAACTAATTTTATTATCCCGCTGTCGAATTGATTATGTTTGAATAAAACAAGTAATAAAGTGACTTTAAACTTTATGAATATTTGAAGTATTTGACATCCGGCTTATGTAGTTTGATATATGTTAATGTAATTGCTATTGTGGGAAAGTGAGGTGTTGCAAAATGCCTTGATCATTTCCATGCTTTCATACAAAACAACATAAGTACAATATTTAACATAAGTCAAACGATTTAAAACAAAGTTGTTGGTATATGTGCATATGTAAAAAATTGAAAGCTTCCTCGTAAAAAGGCTTGGGTCTAAGGTGATTCAATCATGAACAAGTAGTGCAAAAGAATAAATGACATGTAATTTGTACAAATTAAAAGTTTCCTATTCATACTATGTTCTAGAAAGAGATAAATGTGTACCTTAACAATGTACCAAACTTAAAATCTTTTATCATTACCACACATTTCGCATATTGATGCATTGAAACTTGGACAATCATAACATGTCTCCTTAAGCCAATCAAAACAAGCTTTTGGATAAACACAAAACAAAACAAATTTCTAACATCCTAAAAAAATTCAAATTAAAATAAAATACTAAACACAAAGCTATAAAAACTCAAAAACCGTTAGGTTGCCTCCCAACAAGCATTTTTTTATGTCGTTAACTCGACGCCTTTATTTGTGTGGCAAGTACTTGTGTTTCCTGGTTTTTCTTCCAAGCGCCAACAGAAAACGAGTAACCTAACAAAACACTTCCACAAACATAACGAAAAACAAAAATACATACAATATACACAAGTATAGAAAACAGGTAGAACTATATAATTATAAACATATATACGAGATGTACAAAGTTGAAAAACATGGAAACTATTACAATGTGATTCAATATCTAAACACCAATCCTCGACATCAATGACATTTTGTTGTTACAATAAAGCATCAAGCAAAAGTAAGTATTTTTAGTTTTGTTTTATCATCTCCATAGGGATTAGTGTGAGGGAAAAAATGTTGTTCAATAGTCCCTACTTTTCTAAGCTTGGTTTTGAATGGTGCAAAACGTAAAGTGCAAGAAGTAAATTATAAATACAGTCTTTGAAGAGGAGAGAACTCGTCAAGATTGAATTTAATCTACCCATCAAAGACTTAAACCTATTAATCAGTTGTACACAACCTAAGATACTCGTCAATATCATCACTTATCACCAACAACAGAAGTTATGTCAAACACAAAGTTGAGAGAACAACTGTATTATCTCATCGGTGAGGTCTCACGTAACTAAACAATAAATAAGCATTAAGAGTCGATACAAACTGTGAATATTAGACCTAAGTCTATTTCTAGAGTTTATAACTTAATAGATGTCCATCCTAGTTCCAGATCTGAAGAGTGTCTATAGCAACTCAAATCTAAACATAAAGCAAGAAAATAAGGATAACATCGATAAATATTTGTAAAAGAGATTTTATACAATACAATGATCAACAAATATACATAAAATTAGAGTAAAATTACATACGCACCCCAACAATAGAGATTACAAAGAGAAAAACGAATAATAATCACACATCTCTCGCGGTGTCAGGACGCTAATGAGAGAATCTGACCCTGAATCAACAAGATACAACATCCATTATTGTTATCTAAGCCTCTCGATCAAAAGAATGTTTCTTATAGATTTGGGATAAAAATCCCCAAAATTATCCCTAAAAATGTGTATATAACTAAATATACAAGTTTTTGTCCAGACAAATTTTTCAGGCACCCAAAATATTTCCCAGCAAAATGTCACTTTATTCCCAAAATGCCAGCATAAAAACAGTCAAATTCGCTTGGCGAGCAAAAAATTTCCAGGCTTTTTAAGCGCCCCGAGCTCGCCTGGTGACCAAAAAACACTTAAGTTGCCCTGAGTTCACCTGGCAAAATTGACAGCATTTAAAAAGAATGGTTCTTGTTTTCAACACAACTCGAGAACCGTAACTCTGATTGACGCACAACCAGAAGCCTTGTAAAGCTTATTCGATGATCTATATTACAATTACTAAATATTGAATACCTAAAAAATTAGATAAAAAACAATAAAACTCAATGATATTTGCATGATAATGCAATATGTACACTTTAACGTAAATTGTACCAAATACACATAAAGTTGAGGCTTATTAACGAAAAGCAAACGAATTAAGCCAATGAGTGCTAATTATTCACACTAAAATTCACAACAATTTAGCACTCATCACTATGGAATCCTGGAATTGTTTGGCTGATATTTTTTAGAACAATCAGAGTGCTCGCGCTATCACTCTCGAGCAAGAGTTTTCTAACACATGCATAAAGGATTTTCCTAACGAGCGTGATTGTTTTCACCGTCTTAAGATGCTCTGTTCCTAGTTTAGGAATGGTGTCTCTCCTGTCAGAAACCACTTTCTAATCCTTCAATTGATATATGGTCTTCTAAAAGCTCACCACAGTGTTGCTACCTTGATTCGTCGAAGTAATCATCTTCATGCCTTCTATTAAGCTCATTCCATGCTCACTTTGGAATAAGTTGGTATGGTTAAAATAAATATCACTGGTTCTCAATCTTCCATGTAAGTAGTTTCCTTCTGAGGACAACTCTCAGCATGGCAATCACCGCCCAAGAAACCATGCTCACTCTTATTGTAACTCGGACCGAGGTGGGGGACATGGTAACCATTATGGACCTCAATTGGAAATCCCAACATGGAACGCCATTTAAATATTTCGTCATTGTTTGTTTATTTGGAGTTATGTTAGAGTAATTAAGGGTAGGTAGGCATGGCTAAAGGCATGTGAGAACTTAGTTTTAATTAGATAATTAGAATGAAAATTAGTCTATGGTGTAATAATAATAATAATAACAATAATAATAATAATATTGGTGAATGATGGAATATACGATTATTATTAATGAAAATATTATTAGTTAATATGGTATAAATACCACTAATAATATTGTTATTAGTAATATTATAGTTATTATCAATATTATAATTATTCCATTATTATTATTAGTTAATTAGAATACAACAATCATTAGAAGAATAGTAGGAACATTGGGGAGAAAAACTATTGTCACGTAGAAATAGATAGGAGAAGAGAAGGAAGAACTTGGGCAAGGGAGAATTTCATCACCATTGAAGGATCGGAGCTCCAAACTAAGGTAAGAGGGAAGAATGGGTTCTCTAAATGGTGACTCTAACATGAGAGAATAGTGAGGGTTTCTTTCTCTCTTTATGTTACATGCAAAATTGATGAATGTTCTTCTTTGTTTGGAACTTTTGTTGTCTCTATGTGATTTTGTGTGGAATTCATGATTATAATGATTCCATGAATGTATTATTGTCGATGATTTTGATGTTGTGATGTTGTTCCATGAAATCCCAAATCTGGGAAATTATATATCTAGGAAGATGATGAAAAACTAAGGATTTAGATGTAGGAATTCATTGTAGAATGATGGATTAATGAAATTAGATTGATAATATAAGCTATTATGTGTAGAAATATTATTTTGGACCCAAATTTGGAGGTTGAAAGTGTTCAAAACGAGTGAAAATCAAACTGGTGCAAATGCAAAATCTTTGGAGTACAGACTGGTCTTACGCGTAAGGGGAGGGGGGGGGGGGCTTTACGCTTAAAAGGGGACGTCCCATGGAGCCTTACGTGTATGATACATGCTCTATCCCCAGGCCAACACGGCCATCTATCGTTACGTGTAAGGTACGCATAAGTAGAGAAGGTGTTACGCGTAAGGAGAAGGGCATTATGCGCATGGGCAGTCGTAAGTGCAAAAATTCTCGTTTTCGTGATTTCTATCCCATTTTTTCATGAAATGTAGTTTCTTTTGGTCCGTAATGAATAATATGATTTTAGGTAGACATAGGAAGTTTAGTAATAATGAATATTGGATTAAAATGTGGAACCTTGATTGGATTTGTATGTTGCATGATGATAAAAATGTTGGTGGTTGTGATACGGTGGGAGAACTGACTTGAAGGTTTGCATTTGATCGCAAATGTGTGGTTAGCAAGAGTCGCCAACAAATTTTCTTTTATCCAAAAAAAGGAAAGGCTAAAAAGAACAGGAAAGACCTTTAGAGATGTTTTCTTGAGTTCGGGGGGTAGATTATGAAAAGGGAAGGTATTAGCACCCTTTTCATTCATGGTTTTCCATGGGCTCTTAGTTTCTTTCTAGACCACTTGCTTTTGAATGTGCTTGCGGTGTGGGTTTTAAAAGTATTTTGAAATTGTCTTTGTAATGGTTCTCGTTTCTATAAGAACGCGTACAAAGTGTTTGTTTCGAAAATAGTTCAAAGAGGTGTTTGTGTTTTTTTTAAGTGGTTTTGAAAAGGGTTTTCTTTGTAATGGCTCTCATTTCTATAAGAACGTGTACAAAGTGTTGTCTTTTGGAAATATTTCAAATGAGAGTGTTGGTGTAAAAATGTTTTATGGTGAGCAAGCGAGCAACTATGAGCGAATATACCTACTTAAAAGGTCTTAAGTGTTCTTTTCTTCCTTCTTTAGATATTGTTATCTTACCATTGAGTTTGGTAAGAAGCCCCATCATTGGATGTGAAGGGACGGGTGCGGGACGTTTTTGTATAGTCATAGAAGGCAACCCATGGAACGTTTTAGCAATGTCGTGTTACGGACTAGATCGTTTATCGAAGGAAACATTGAGGGTCATCGAGGGACTACAATCTTTTATCGAGGGTCTTTTGCTAAAATGCCCATGTTCGAGGGGCATGACTAATTTCCGATAGATGACAAGTGAGATTACCCTAAGGGTGCATGTGTTTGAAGTGTGTTTGATTGCATGCATTTAGTCTTGATTAGGGTGATCTATTTGTTGATTTCATGTCTTGCCATACACACCCTAATTACTAGCATTATATTTGAAAAGCGATAAATTGCGGAAATATAAAGTCCTACACTATTACAATATTTAGGGATGGGGATACAAATTTACAAAATGGGGGTTATAAGAATTTAAATCCTATTTAACTATTGCAACCATATTGAAATGTACCATGCAAGAAAGAAAAAGGATTTGTTTTTAAAAATGGTTTTTTGTCTTAATGAATAATAATAATAAAAGAAACAAATTAACTAAAAAAGGGAAATATTCTTTTATGTCTGTTTTTTATATATTAATAAAAGGGATGTTAATGCTAAAAATGATAAAAAGGAAAATAACGAGAGAAAAGAATCAGCATGCTGCTGAAAGCAAAACAAAGGGGATCAGAAGTTCTGATGTTGGGCGCGCATTGGTTCAGAAATAAGCGTCAGAAGTTCTGGATTGATACACTCTGAGATCCTGCAAGACACGTTAGAGGGAAAACACATAAGTTTTGGGTGGCTATGTGCTGATCTTCTGAGTGTTAGAATAATGAGAAAGTCTTAGAAGTTATGTGTATTAAAACAGTGAAGAGAACTCATAGGTTTAGTATGTGCCAAGACAGTGAGTGAATATCAGAAGTTCATTATGCGTTAACAATGAGTGAATATCAGAAGTTCAGTGTGCATTAATAACGAGTGAATATCAGAAGTTCAGTGTGTTTAAACAGTGAGAAAATCATAGAAGTTCTGTATGTTAAAATAGTGAGTGGAAACATCAGAAGTTCAATGTGTTTAACAGTAAGGAAGACTCAGAAGTTCTGTATTATGCTAAAACAGTGAGTGAAAATCAGAGGTTCTATGCCACATTTAAACTTTTTCCTCATATTAATCAGCACATCAGAAATTTATTCAGTTCTTAATAAACAGCAAATCAGAAGGATAACAGCATAACAGTTTATAGAAGTTCTAATCCTAAATCTGAGTCTAGCCCTAATCAAGAAGTTCTAATCCACAGTTTTTCTACTTATGCAATGATATGGACAACATTAATTGTGATGTTTACATATTAATGGTGTTCTGAAAAGAAAATTTGCAAAGTCAGAAAAACTTACCTTGAATCTAAAACGTGTGTTTGGAACTTGAACCGCTGCCCTCAGATGTTCTGGAGTCAGCAAGAGCAACGGAAGAGAAAATGCCAAGTTCTTTTATTCAAAGGGAAGAATAAAGGTTTAGTATTCTGTTTGGGAATTCTGGATTTTTGACAAAGGTTTCACAGTTTTCTTTTCTCTCCTTTCACGATTCTCTCTTTCAAAAAACCAACCCCTTGAACGTGTGATGGAGCCAATTATTTATAAATGGGTTTGCTGTGGTTTTGGGGAAAAAATAAAGGGGATTCAAACCTTTTTGTTATATTGTTCCATTGCTTTTTAATCACAGTTTTTGTATGCTAATTTGGTGCAAACATAGGGTTTGAGAAAAATGCAGGCGTGGACTAGATCAGCAGCAATTTGGAGTGTTGTGGCAGCTGGTTGCAAGATTGTGCTATAGCAGTGTAGCAGGCTGCTCAAAAAAGGTTTTGGGGCTTTGTGATGTTCTGATCGAAGAAGACCAGAGTGAAACTCGAAGGGAGATGCTCTGATCGAAGCATATGCTGAAGAGCCATGTTCTTATTGAAGAATCATGTTCTGAACCATGTTTGTAAATTCTGACTGCACTTGCGTGGAGGCTAGCTCAGAAGTTCTGAAGTGTCATATTCTGTTAACACTTAGAAAATTTTATAAATGTTTAGAAATTTGATTTTTTCAAAGTAATTTCTGACTTCTGATTTTGATGAACCAATTTCATGTCTTGATGAAATGTAATTCTTGAAACTTGATTTTTTGATCTAAAAGTCAAAGTTTGACTTTTCAGTGTGCTTTTGACCATTTTGCCCTTGTGGATGATTTTCTTGAAAAGTTGTAATTCAAGACTTGAAACTTGATAGAAGCAAACCTGAGAGTCCAGGATGATCCATTTTGCCCTTGTGGACCATTTTTCCCTTTTGGGTTACAACAGCTGCCCCTATTCAATCTTCTTAAGCCTGAGGATGTAGATTGGTTTATCTACCTTTCGTGATCTGAAGGTGGAAGATGATTGAACACTAGAGTGCCCAGTAATTTGCACTCGCATAAAGTATTACTGATTGGTGATATCGGGAATGGGATTACAGATGCCATCCAGAAAAGATCGGTTACATAAGAGATTCCTTGGCGAGAATTCATGTACCTGCAGTTAAGGAAGACTTCACCGGGGAATTTTGATTTATGTCCTAGGAAGTAGAGTCTAGGAGCTTCGGTTGTCCATTACCTTGCTAGGGAATTAACTCTTGATTGAGGAAGTGAAAGTAGAATGCATATCTGGTTAGGTTCCAGGATGTACAGCGGCTTATTGGGGAAATGTGAAATCGACTGTATCTGGTCGGGTCTGGGCTTTACAGTGTTGTAAACTATTGTCTGGAGATGAGGGAGAAGGAACCTAGATAGTAGGGTTACTTTGAGATGAAAGCCTTGATAGTAGGGCTATGAGAAGGAACCAGGGTAGTAGGGTTACTTCGAAATGAAAGCCTGGATAGTAGGGCTATGAGAAGGAACCTGGATAGTAGGGTTACTTTGAGATGAAATCCTGGATAGTAGGGCTATGAGAACGAACCTGGGTAGTAGGGTTACTTCGAAATGAAAGCCTGGATAGTAGGACTATGAGAAACATTTCTGAGGCAACGTTTCTGAGGCGACATTTCCGAATGGGACTTGATCTTTGTTTAGACAGGAGCGCAACCACTAAGACACCTTATACTTAATGATCGTTTACCGAAGGCAACCGAAGTGTGAGTATACCCTAGGAGTGTGCATGTGCGAGTGATTTGATTTCAGATATTATCTTTGCATATTAAGGTTTTTCTAGCCATTTTAAATTATCATGCAATCTTGTCATACAATCCAATTAACATACATCTAAACAGTTAATATTTGCAAGAATTAAAATGCGGGAAAGTAAAACCTACGCTATTACAAGGCTTCGGGGTAGGGATTAATTACATAGCCAAAAAAACGTAAAAGACGATAAATAGAGAAAATCCTAATTTAAACTATTACATACCGTGGACAGTTACATTAATATTGCAAAAATAATAAACGCGCGCGATGAATCGAAAACCAGGGATTTAGGGTTTTGACCCCAACTACCTAAATGTAATTTACAAGAAAAGTCTTTTTTTTTTTCGTTTTTGATTATTTGAGAAAATAAATCTTAATTGAATAATACCAAAAACCTAATTACTAATTTAATTTTAATTAACAAAATTAAATTAACCTATTTTTTATATTTTTTTATTTTGAAAAAAGAAATAAAAATTAAATCAAAAGTTAACCCTAATTTTTCTAATTGATTTTAATTATATACAAAAAAGTTAGAATTATCCTAGATTTAATTAAACTAGTATTAAATTAAATTTGATAAAATAAAACCTAATCCTAATTTTTTGTGAAAACTCTTGATTTTATGATTTTATGAAGAAAAAAAAAAGAAATTAATTTTGTTAAAAAACAATTAAGTAAATTAAATTAAATAAAATAAATAACTAGAAAAGAAAAAGAATGGGCTTGGTGTCTTTTTAGCAAAAAGGGGGTGTGGTTTGCAAATCTGAGACCAATAAGCTCCTGGCCTGTTTGACCTTTCACAATCCCATGGGCATGCTTGACTCATGCGTATGGTGGACCTTCAAGGGATGAACCTTGGATCTGGTCAGGAATTCATCATATGGCTGATGTTGAGAGTACACGGAATACGCTTGAGGCTGGGAAGCACTGGATTGACCTGAAACTATTGAGAAAATAATAAAATGCACACGCCTGGGATAGAACCCAGGACGTGTGCATCAAAGACCAACAACTTTACCATCTGCGCTGGCTTATTTAGTTGTAACAATAATGCAATAAATAGAATATAATATAAACAATGTGCCACGCTTCCCAAAATACGCGAAATTCAAACTACTCATTCACAACCTGCCACGCCATTGTCTTCTTCGTCGCCTCCGCCGTTTTAGATAACAAACTTTTACCTACGGACACCAAGCCTAGGTATAGCCCTTGTGCATTTCCAAAATCTCATACGCGCATGATAAATCAAAACCAATGGTACCAATCAACTCGTTGCAACCTCACGAGCATCATGGTACCATTATCACTGGCCAATTTTCCCTGAACAAGAAAACCCTAAAAACGAAGAAAAAACCCTAGCCATGGCACTTTGTTGTACAGTCAATAAAAATACAATTGGATATAGCCATTAGCTTGCAAATTTCTTAAGGATTATGAATGTGTCAATTAATCATGCTAAATGTGCCAGAATCAATGTAATCGAATTCAAGAAAAGAGCCAAACCGTATGAACCTTATATAGTGATTCTGAGTGTGGGGAAGCTTCCTAGCGATTGAAACACGATCCTAGGGAGTCCAGCAATTGATTTGTATGATTAGAATGGCTTGAGATGGCCTGAAACTTGGAAATCAGTTTGCAAATTTTCTTGAATTTTTTTGAAATTTGCTTTCTCCCTTTGCACGCCTCTAGCCTCTTGTTTTTGGTCCGCACTTGTTCCTTATGTATACTAGAGTGTATTAGGGTTGCAACTTTGTATCAAATCTCTCCCAATTATGAATATTGATTCATGATTCAATCCTTGCATCAAATCTTTCCAAATCAAGAAAATTCAATCTTTTTGTGTCCATATGAGCCTTGCAAGATTTTATCTTGTCTCCGGCTGTATAGTGAACCTAATCATGCACAAAATCTCAAGATTTAAGTAGTTTTTGATATTTTCATTATTTTATATTGATTTTATTTGATTTAATTGAAATAAAATCAAAATAAGTAACAAAAATAAAAGAATGACAAGTGGAAGGGATCATGGGTCGTGGGTCACATTACAAACTCAGTGCAAAAATAAAAAGTTGGGCCCATTTGATAAAATATGCAATTTTGGACACATTTGACTTTTGGCAATTTTGCAAAAAGGGTCAACTTTACCAATGCATAACTCTCTCAATTTTGACCCTAGAGATGTGTTCTTGGACTTTTTAGAAAGCTTAAGATGTCCTCTAAGAAACCCTTTTGGTCTCATCTCAATTGAGTCTTCCATGTTCAGGTATGAAGCTTTGATCCAAAAGGTGTTTTTGTTGACTTCTCAAAATGACCTATAATGTCCAAATTTATATCTTCTTGTGAGTGCATATTTTGAACTTGGGAGATGAAGATGAATTGTAGGGAATTAAATCCTCTTCAAAATGAGCTTTGGATGGGTCATTTTTGATAAAGTATGAGAAAGTTATGCTTGGTCAAAGTTAACTTGACTTTTCTTGCAAAACCCTAATTTAGCAACTTTTGGGTTTTGATGAATTGTGAGCAATCCTTGAGTAATCATGATCAACCTTTGATCAAATGATGAATAATACTTCAAAATGAGGATGTTGACCAAAAATCTTGAAGTTTGACTATACGTGGGCCACATTTGACTTTTGCCCTAACACAATTGATTTTCAGGCTTTTGAGCAATTGACTGAGAAAATTTTCTCTACAAGGCTTGAAACTTGAAATGGATGATCTTGTGAACATATTAGGACAACGGTGAGCATTTGGGACCCTTTGGATTCAAACATCTTGATGCAAATTGAAACCCTAATTTGGGGTAGACTGTCTTAGGAGAGGGTTTGTCTGGTCAACCCTTGGACTTCCTTGAGCAATTTGAGGACCTCACTTGACATGTATTGAGAAATATGGGAGGGAAAATTTTGGGGTACAACAGCTGCCCCTGTTAAATCTTCTTAAACCTGAGGATGTAGATTGGCTTGTCTGCCTTTCGTGATCTGAAGGTGGAAGATGATTGAACACTAGAGGGCCCCGAAATTTGCACTCGCATGAGGTGGTACTTGTCTTGCGACATCGGAAATGGGCTTATAGATGCCATTTGGAAGTCAATGACGGAATATGGGCTTAAAGATTCCATCTGAAGAAGTGTCGATCGCATAAGAGATTCCTTTGCGAGAACCCGTATACTTGTTGTCGAGGAGGACTTCGCTGGGGAATGTTGGTCTCTGTCTTGGGAAAAATAGAATTTTAGGAGCTTCAGTTGTCTGTTACTCTACTGGGGAATCATATCTTAGTCGAGGAGGTGAAAATGAACTGCTATCTGGTCGTGCTCCAGGCTTTACAGTGATTTGCTGAGGAAAATAAGACTGATTGTTATCTGGTCGTGCTCCAGGTTTTACAGCGACTTACTGGGGAGATGAGATTAGGATTGCCATCTGGTCGTCTTTCAGGCTTTGCAATTTCTCAATTCTTATCTGGTCGTGCTCCAGGCTTCAAAAGGCATTATGTGGTTATCTGGTCGCATTCGGGATTCATCTTGAATTTAAGGCATACTAATATCCGGTCGATTTCCGGGCTTCATAGTAATTGGCTAAGTAAACTATTATTTGGTCAAATTCCAAGCTTCACAGTACCTTATAATGTTATTTGGTCGTGTCCCAGGTTTCAGTGTCCTTTGCTGTTATCTGGTCGTAATTCAGTCTTCACAGCGTCTTATACCGTTATATGGTCGTGCGCCAGGCTTCACGGTGTCTTATACCTATTATCTGGTCGATTCCAGGCTTCATGGTATCTTGTATTGCTATCTGGTCGATTCCCAGGCTTCACAATAACTTGCTGAGGGTTAAGCTGCTTTCTGGTCGATTTCCAGGCTTCATAGCTTGTACTTAAGATATACCACTATCTGGTAGATTCCAGGCTTCGTAGTATTTTGGAGAAATCAAGATATTATCCGGTCGATTTTCGGGCTTCATAGCTTGAACTGGAATAGAAATCTTAGTATCAATTTGACTGAACCAGCGAAAACTTGCGAGAACTTGATTGCATCTTTCCATGAAAGGTAAAGAGTTAGTCGTATGTAATGTCATAATGTATGAAATGTATTGAGTAATGATGTTCTCAAAATAAATGAGATTGTGTTGTATGATGCATATGCGTATGCCACGATGTATGGATATGCAATGTTCTTATGATATTCACCGGCTGGGGAGAATAAATCCTGGACTACTGTTAGAGAGTATAAGGAGTTGAGTTCTTCGTTCTCACTGGGGATAGTGACCAAAGATGATTAGCTGGAGACTCGCGTCCGTTCTGCTCGAGAATATTCCGTCGGGAGAGACTTTGTTTGAGAATAATCTTGTAGGGGAAGAGATATACTTTGTTGGATGATCTGTTGATTTCGAGAAATAAACTCAGTTGATGGTGAACTTCTATTGCTGGTAATAGATAAACTTTGCTTAAGGAGAAATTTGCCAACTCATTCGCGATTATGAACCTTGGCTGGGTAGAGCTAACACCACTGTCTTCAGATACTTCCTACTCTGCGGGGAGTGTATGTACCTTTAGTCATATTCTCAAGCTGGCTCTATCCATGTACCTGGTGGGTAGAGTAACTGTGAGGTTTGGACATTTCTTGTTTGCCCCTGTTCCTGGAATTATGAGTAATTGTCTTTTGTTTCTTATGTAAGTATTTATGAGCAACAATTATTTTCAAATGCATATATCAAAAAAATGAATCATTGGACGTTCTTGCAAAACAAAACAGAAAAAGAAAAACAGTTTGGAATTTCTTGTGGAAACGAATTGTATTGATTTTTTGAAATTGGCCTGTAACAGGCGCTTTATACAAAGAGGCTGGCGTCCTAGCAATAGAACGCTGCCGTAGGATAGACATTATACAATTTGTGAAAAAGAAAGAAAAACAGCTATATGAAACAATCTCGTTGGGTTCCAACTCTGTTATTGCCTTTATATCTTCGAGCGTCTCATCACTTTGCTACTTGGTCGAAGGTGGATCAGATTGATTGGCACCGCCCGAGCTTGATAGTCGATACCAAAGTATGGTCGCAAGATGATTCAATGAGACATAGTGTTACGCTTCAATCCCTAATTTTTGCCTGAACCGCCCTTTCGGGTTTTCAGTTCACCGGGATACCCTTTTTTGCCCAAGTCACCTTTTCAGGTTTTCGACTTGTCGGGTGTACAGTTTTTTATTTTCATCCCTTACTTTTGCCGGAACCCTTTTGGTTCGCCGGGAAGCCCTTATTTTTTCCTAGTCCAGTTAACCTAGCGGGTCTTTGATTATGCGTAGTATCTTTTCACTATGTCTGCATTGACGGGGTGAGGAAGGTCATCACCATCTATGCTGGTTAGAATCATAGCCCCTCCCAAGAAAATGTTCTTAACCACAAATGGCCCTTCGTATGTGGGGGTCCATTTGCCCATGGGATCACCTTACGGCAGTATGATGCGTTTGATCACCAGATCCCCGACTTGATATTCTTGACGTCTGACTTTCTTTTTAAAAGCCTTGATCATTTGCTTTTGATACGTCTGACCATGACAAATAGCAGTAAGCCTCTTTTCATCGATTAGATTCAGCTGATCAAGCCGAGTTTGGATCCAGTCATCTTCGTTCAAACCCGTATCCTTCATAATCCGGAGAGAATGTATCTGGACTTCGATGGGTAGGACTTCCTCCATGCCATACACCAAGGAGTAGGGTGTTTCCCATGTCGACGTTTGCGCTGAGGTGCGGTACCCATGAAGACGAATGGTAACATCTTGTGCCAGTCTTTGTATGTCACCATCATCTTCTTCATAATCTTCTTAATGTTCTTGTTAGCCGCTTCAACAGCCCCATTCATCTTCAGCGGGTAGGGAGAAGAGTTATGATGCTGAATCTTGAACTGTTTGCAGATTTTGGTGATCATTGTATTGTTGAGATTTGTACCATTGTCCCTAATAATCCTTTCTGGTACACCGTATCGACAAATCAGGTTGTGCCGGATAAACTATGTTATGACATTCTTGGTTACTGTAGAAAAAGAAGCTGCCTCGACCCACTTCGTAAAGTAATCAATAGCTACCAGAATGAAGCAATGCCCGTTGGACGCAGTAGGTCTGATCTCGCCGATCATGTCAATGCCCCACATTGCAAAAGGCCAAGGAGCTGTCAAAACATTCAGAGGAACTAGAGGTACATGCACCTTATCCGCATAGACTTGGCACTTATGACAGGTTCGAGAATGCTGATAACAATCGGCTTCCATAGTAGACCAGTAATATCATGCCCGTAGGATTTTCTTTGCCATGGTATGTCCACTGGAATGAGTTCCGAAGGTACCTTCATGTAGTTCTGCCATAATCCTTTCTGCCTCGCTCTTGTCCATACATCGCAGTAAGGTTGAATCATGTTTACGCTTATAAAGGATCCCATTACCGATGAAGAACTTTGCAGCAAATCTTCTTAGAAACTTATTATCATTAACAGATGCACCCTCGGGGTACTCTTGAGCCTCAAGATACCTCTTTACCTCATAGAACCAGGGTTTATCTGCTACCTCTTCAGTCTCAATATCAAAGCAATGTGCAGGTTTATCCAACCTCTCAATGGTAATTTGGGGAGCTTCATTGTCCCACCTGACTTTGAACATAGAAGACATGGTAGCTAGTGCGTCCGCTAACTGGTTCTCTTCTCTCGGGAAGTGTTGAAAGGTTATCTCCTCAAAATGTGGGAGCAACGCCAATACATACTCTTTGTAAGGAATAAGAATTGGGTGCTTCGTATCCCACTCACCTTTGATCTGACTGATCACTAGAGTAGAATCTCTGAATACACTCAAGAACTTAATCCTCGGGTCAATAGCAGCTCGAAGACCCAGGATACATGCTTCATACTCTGCCATATTGTTGGTACAGTTAAAACATAATCGGGCGGTGAAAGGAGTATGACAGCCCTCAGGAGATATGATCACAGCGCCAATGCCATTACCCAACGCGTTTGAGGCTCCGTCAAAATACATAGACCATCGGGATCCTTCCTCAGGTCCTTCATCCAGTCCAGGTTCTTCACAGTAGGTCACCAACATCATGTTCTCATCCGGGAACTCGAAATTCATGGATTGGTAGTCATCCACGGCTTGATGCGCCAAATGATACGCCAACACACTCCCCTTGATTGATTTTTGGGTGGTGTATTGGATGTCATACTCAGTTAAGATCATCTTCCATCTTGTTATTCTTCCGGACAAGGCAAGATTTTTGAAGATATACTTGATTGGATCCATTTTTGATATCAACAAAGTGGTGTGAGTCAGCATATACTGTCTCAGCCGGCAAGCAGCCCATGCCAAAGTGCAGAAAGTTTTCTAGAGCAATGAGTATCGGGTCTCACCGTCGGTAAACTTTTTGCTAAGGTAGTAAATAGCGTGCTCTTTTCGGCCAGACTCGTCATGCTGTCCCAGAACACACCCCATTGAATTGTCCAGTACTATCAAGTTTAAGATAAAAGGTCTTTCTTCAACTGGAGGCATCATAATTGGTGGCTCTTGGAGGTATTCTTTGATTCTTTCGAAAGCGGTCTGACATTCATCATTCCATTTTACTACTTGATCTTTCTTCAGAAGCTTGAAGATTGGCTCACATGTAGCAGTCAGATGTGAAATGAACAAGGCGATGTAATTCATACGTCCCAAAAAGCCTCTAACTTCCTTTTCTGTGCGGGGAGTCGGCATCTCCTGTATAGCCTTTACCTTGGCAGGGTCCACTTGAATACCCTTATCACTGACGACGAAACCCAGCAGCTTACGAGACCTTACCCCGAAGGTGCACTTGTTCGGGTTCAACCCCAGCTTGTACGCCTTCAACCTGTCGAACAGTTTCTGGAGATGGTCAAGGTGCTCTACCTCAGTCTGGGACCTTGCGATCATGTAATCAACATAAATCTCAATCTCATGGTGAATCATGTCATGGAACAAAGCGACCATGGCGCGCTGATAAGTTGCTCCAGCATTCTTCAACCCGAAAGGCATTACCTTGTAACAGAAGGTTCCCCACTGTGTAACGAAGTTGTCTTCTCCATGTCCTCAGGAGCCATCTTGATCTGGTTATAGCCAGAAAAACCATCCATGAAGGATAAGATCTTATGCTGCACGGTGTTGTCGACCAGAACATCGATGTGAGGAAGTGAGAAGTCATCCTTGGGGCTTGCCCTGTTCAGATCTCTATAGTCTACACACATCTGTACCTTACCATCTTTCTTAGGCACCGAAGCAACGTCGGCAACCCACTGCGGGTAAGAAGTGACAGCTAAAAATCTTGTGTTGAACTGTTTCATGACCTCAGCTTTGATTTTCTCAGACATCTCAGGGCGCATACGGCGAACCTTCTGCTTTACCGAAGGACAGTCTTATTTAGTCGGCAGGCGGTGTACCATAATATCAGTGTCCAAACCAGGCATGTCTTCATAAGACCAGGCGAAGATCTCAACATAGTCGCGTAGCATTTGTATCAACCGTTGCTTGACACTAGGCTCCAGATTTGCTCCTATCTTAACCTCTTTCTTGTCTTCCTCTGTACCTAAGTTTACGGACTCAACTGGCTCTTCATGAGGTTGTATGGCCCTTTCTTCTTGCAGTAACAGTCTTACAAGTTCTCCAGGCACCTCACAATTATCCTCACCTTCATCCTCAGCTTGGTTGATCGGATTTTCAAAGTCATAATTGGCAGTAGCAGAGTTGTTATCAATGGGATCCAGAGTGGTTATGGATCTGCATTATGATATGTGAGTGTGTGTAAGAGAATAGCTGTTTTTGATAAAGTGAGAGACAGAAAAGAAAAACGAAGAGAGAAAGATTTGTAATGCAAGAAAACGTCCAATGTTTTATTGATGATATATGAAAAATGACAAATAATAAGCCCTCACAAGTAAAGCCAAGATGCCTCGGGCAAGGCACCGAACCATAAAGTTTCAAACTGTCATATTACAACTTTCAAAACAAAATTCAATTACTGTGGAATAAAAGAAACAGGTATGAAGTCCTTCGCCGTCCTGTTTCTTAGTCTACCATTGGTTGTAGGGTAGATCCAGCTGTCAATATCTGAATCTTCTTCACCATCTTCAACCGCATTAACTCCCTGATTGCCGATATATAGAGGAGGTCTTCTAATCCGCGTGCGCCTAACAGCCCTTTGAGCCCCTGTAGTAAAGCCCAAACCAAATTTCTCAGTTTTGTGCATGAAATCAGGGAGCTGGCCCCAATTTGTACACCCACCTTCTTCGATTACAGCCCTGGCATCCTTGAGAGAAACCATCTTCATCGGAGGTTTGTCGGTAGCAACTTCAGTTGACGCAAAAGTCTAAGGGACCTCCTCAAAGTTCTGACAAGGGTTTTCGATGAATTCCCCATCCATCTCCACGTAGCGGAAGGAATTGAGATGAATCACCATGTACTCCTCTTCGCCTCGTACCGTGATAATCTTCCCCTTCACCGGATATTTCAGCATTTGATGGAGCATGGAAGTCACTGCCCCAGCCTTATGAATCCAAGGGAGACCCAGCAAGCAGGAATATGATGGTCTGATATCCATAACATAAAAGGTGGATGCAAAAGTCTGAGAGCCAACTTTAACAGGGATGTCTACCTCCCCGTGCACCATCCTTTTTGATTCGTCGAAAGCCCTGACCACAATATTGCTCGGCTTTAGAATCAAACCTTCACAGTCCAGACGGTCTAATGCTTTCTTTGGCAAAACATTCAATGAGGACCTGGTATCCACCAGTACATGGGCCATAGTAGTGCCCATGCACTCGATCGAAACGTGCAGAGCATCATTATGATTTCTTCCTTTAGTGGTCAGATCTGCATCTGAGAATCCCAGCCCATTGTCGGCAGTCAAGCTAGCTACGCAATCTTTGAATTGATCGGCTGAAGTTTCCTGCGGCACATGCGCAGTTTTAAGGAATGTAATTAGAGCCTTTGCATGGGCTTCAGAACACAACAATAAGGAAAACATGGAGATTTTTGACGGGGTCTGCCCCAGCTGCTCGACTATGTTGTAGTCGCTCTTCTTGATGATCTTCAAAATTTCTTCTATCTCTTGTTTCGAGGTTTCTACAATGATCTTATTAGGTGCCTCTGTCCGAGCAGGCTCACCTATGATTTCTTTTCCCCGAGTCTCAGATGGCTCGGCAACAGGGGTGATAACTGGAATAGGAACTGGCATAGTAGTTGATGTAATAGTAGATGGAATGAAAACAGGTTTGTGGGCAGTTGGAGGGGAAATCTCGGGAGAAAAGAGTCTTCCACTTCTGGTGACCTTGCTGGCCCTGACAATATTGCTGACATCAACATCAGCTTCCTCACTTTTAAAGTCTTGTTTAACTCCATGGTAATACACATCAGCACCATAGTTCCAAGGGACAGCCTTATCCGAAGTGTATGGGATAGGACCAGGGACAGTAATTATTAACTAAGAAATTCTTGGGACGGGTGTAATCCTAACAGGTTTTCTCGAGGAAACCTTGGAAGGATTGGCGGAAATGGTTATGATGGCGACATCTTCAATTTGAACCAACGGGGTCAAAGTCTTTTCGAACAGGATTTCTTTGTTATCCATCAGGCGCTGAACAACTGATTTCAGTAAGTGGCAACCAGCAGGAAGAATTGAACACACGTGGAAACCTTCACCACAGCCCAGAAATAAACCGGCCAACAACAAATTCTTCTTAACCGTCATCAAAGGAGTAGAAATTTCTTCCACGGAGGTCACGAATAAATCATTGTCCACATCATTTACTCCGTGACCATGTTTGGGCATGGGAGCAGTTATGACGTTGGGCTTCTCCGGAGCGTCAAACTTAATCTCTTTGGCTTCGATCAAGTATTGCACCTTGTTTTTCAAGGCTCAACAGTTGTTTATATCATGACCTGGACTTTCAGAGTGATAGGCGCAGCGGGAATTCGGGTTATAGTGAGGAGAAGTGGTGTTGGGGTTCTTCAGGGCTTCCCTCAGAGTTACCAGATAGGTCTTCAATAATTGTGGTATAATTTAAGACAAGGTCGTATTGAACCGAGTGAACTGCCTTTGTGGTATTTCCACCCTTTGTTGATTGTTGCATTGTGGAGCAACTGTGGGTCTTGATATCACTACCGCATTTACTGCTTGACGGTGTTCAGGTCTACTTTGGCCCCTCGGGCCGTAGACTGCACTAGCTTCTTTATTACCGGTGAAAGGCTTCTTTACTGCACTTGATGAAGTATCCTTCTATATTTTACCACTTCGGATACCAGCTTCTACTCTCTCTCCAGTCAAGATCAACTCAGTAAACCCAGATGACGAACTCCCAATCAGATGATTGAAAAATGGACCAGATAGCGTCCCTAGAAACATGTCAACCAACTCCCTGTCAGACAGAGGAGGTTGGACTCTTCCAGCCAAGTCTCTCCACTTTTGAGCATAGTCCTTAAAACCTTCACTTGCACCCATAGACATACCCTGAAGCTGAGTATGAGTGGGAGCAAGGTCAGCATTATACTGATACTGCCTGTAAAAAGCAACAGCAAGGTCTTCCCAGTTTCGGACATTGGCTCCTTCCAACTGATAAAACCATTCAAGTTGAGTCCCTGACAGACTATCTTGAAAGAAATGCACCCACAAATTTCTATCAGCAGTGTGGGGTAGGATTTTTCTTACGTAAGAGCGGAGGTGGAGTTTTGGACAGGATACTCCATCGTACTTGGCAAAAACCGGAGCTTTGAACTTATGAGGGATCACCACTCCCGATACCAAACCCAGTTCTCCGAAACCCAAACCCGGGATCTTCTGAATCTCCATAGCACTCAGACGGTCTTCTAGCTGCTTATATCTATCCTCAGCAGGAGGATATTGCTCATCATCGTAATCCGTATCATTATCAGAAACTACTGGACTAGGGTTCTTTGTTCTTTTTTGGTTATCCCCGTCTTTAGATGAGGAGGTCAGATCAGCTGATTGTCTTATCCTTTCTCTGAATCTTCTACCCATGTTCAGAATACCGACCTTCTTTTTCTTCTTCTTCTCTTTCAGAATAAGGGTCTTCAGGTCCTCCTGCCCTTTAGCCAAGATTAAGAACATCTGTTAGAATTGGGCATTCTGTGCCTGAAGATCTTTGATGGCTTGATCAAAATACATTTTTGCTAAAATAAACAACGAAGAAGATGAGAAACCTGTAATGGTACCTGTAATGGTGTGCATGATAATGGGATGCGCATGTAATGATTTCAAAGACTCTGGGAAATTTAAATTTGCAAACCAAAAATAAATAAACATTATTAGATTAACTTGTAAAAAGGTTCAACAATGCCTTTGAGGCGTTACAACGAAATAAATGAAAAACAAATATAAACTAGAAAGAGAAAAATCAAAAGTCCCATGGACGCTTCCTCTTTATGCTGACTTGGTCATTGATCACTCTTTCCTCCTCGAGCTGCCTGGTGAGCTTCAAAATATTCCTTTCTTGCTCATGGTACTTTTCCCGGTAAGTATCTCTTTCCTCTTTCAGCTGAATCCAAGACCTCTGCAAAGCCCCAGGATCAATGGCCATGTAAGGATAAAGAACTGTGTAAGGAATGCCTTCTTCATTAGTGGGCTCCACAATCACTGGCAATACGGCTTCATAAGGCATCCCAAGCTTCTGGGCACGAGCTCGAACCCATTGGAGGTAAGGCTGCATAGGAAGGGAAGTCCTTGGTCCCAGCTCTTGGGGGTCAGATTTCTTCACCATGCCCCAAGATCGTATAAACCTCTGGTGGTGCTCATCTACGTCCTCCTTGTAGTCAAATGCAATATCTTCAAGAAGTAGCTCATGGGGACCATCTCTCCGAGCACGACCAAATTTTCGCAAAGCTAGACAAGGATTGTAGGTTATTCCCCCTCTGATTCCAAGAAACGAGACATTAGGGTATCCCCCACAACGATCAATAACAGCGGTGTCTTCCATAGCTCTGGAACACCAAAGAATGTCTGTATGGGCAAGTGACATTATCCTGTAGGACTAACCCAAACCTTCTTTATTCTTTAACACAAACTTGGGGAGGTGCGAAATAAACCACCTTGACAGCAACGGCATGCAACACATAAGAGTCCCTCTTGTTCGCACAGTACGAGTGTAGAGGGCATGCAAGATATCGCCCAATAAAGTAGGCACAGGATTGCGAGAAAGGAAAATCTTGACCGCATTCACATCCACAAAGGAATCCGGATTCGGGAAGAGAAGAGAACCAGGCCGTAGATAAGGAGAGCCAAGATATCTTCGAAAGCCTGAAAATCCAAATTATCCCAGAACAGCTGAGCCTGATCCATCATAAATTTGGCTAAGAAACCTTCGACCCCGCTTCGTGTTTCCCAATTGGATACTACATCAGCCCGTTTTAGATGTAGAGCTGAGGAAATGTCTTCTGGTCTAGGAGTCTCTTCCATACCTGTGAAGGGTACCTTCTCAAGGATGGATATGCCCAATAAGTGAGATAACTCTTCCAAAGTGGGAACCAGCTGGTAATCTGGAAAGGTGAAGCAATGATGCACAGGATCGAAGAACTGGAAAAGCACACTCATCATCTGCTCATCAAACTTTGAGGTGACCTGGCTCAGAAGCTGACCATGTCTCTTAATGAACATAGAAGTTTCAGAAACTCTTGAGGATAACTCTTTAAGTTGAGCAGGTATTTGCACAAAGTTAACTCAGATGGTATTTCTGCGCACGGAAGCCATAATCTGCAAAACAGAACAAAGATAAATTCCCTTGGTCTTTGAAATGGTTAGTGTAATGAAGTATGAATGACATGTTATGATGCATGATGTCATGATAAAAGACAACAGGTATAACAGATAATAGGCATGGCAAAGGCAAACAAGTCACACAAAAGCCCTTAAGTTTAAGGCTTGCATGAGGTCAAAGATATTACCCTCTTGAAGTTCAGTTGGTTTCAACCTGTCCTAGAAAAAGTAATCGGGTTCTAGAGGTTCCCAATATCATTGACCATCCTCCATCGGTCATGGTTCCAGCTCACGCAATTTTTTCTTGCGGCCGAAATTATCTCGAGAGTATGGTCTCAATGAGTGTAGCATCGAGTATCAACCAGTTCTCAGCTTTACACTGAGGCCGTCTATCTCACTACTTTCTAATGGCCAAGTTTGTCGATTAAGGGTTCTAAGGTCAGTTGATGTTTAACGGCACACGTAGCGGCCCCGTATTCTCCTCGTTTCTCTACAAGGAATACCGGCACCAACCAATGTGCCACATCAACGTAGCTACTGCTTTAACCGTATCGGTCTACGCTATACAGTTCCCTCACAGTTTATTGCTACTTACCTAAAAGGTGTCCCCATATCCGGGTTAGGATCTATAGTAACTCCCAAACAAAACCCTTAAAAGTAAAGCAACCAAAAAAAACAAGAGAAGAAATTATGATGAACTAGATCCTAAGGTATACCCCACTTGTTTTCCCCAGCAGAGTCGCCAGTTCTGTGATACGGTGGCAGAACCGACTGTTTTGAAAATGCTAGTTTGCGTTTTGCGTTTTTATTCGCAAAATGTCGCGGTAAGCAAGAGTCGCCACCGACTTTTATTTTATCCAACTTGAAAGGAAAAAAGCACAGAAAAATTCCTTTTTTCGAGATTTTGAGTACGGGGGTAGATTATAGAAAGAGAAGGTGTTAGCACCCTTTCTATCCATGGTTTTCCATGGGCTCTTAGGTACTTGCTTATCTTTTAAAATTGCTTGTGTGTGTTTGTTTTGAAAAGTTTTGTTTTACTTCGTTTTAACCCTTGTTTCTGTCCTCAAGAGTGTTACGAAGTTGTTTTGAAAACTTTGTTTGAAAAGTATTTGGTGTGAAAAAGTTTATTTGTTTTGAGCAAGTACATACTAGCATATACCTACTCGAAAAAGGATCATTTCTATTCTCATTTCCTTTAGACAGCGCTATCCTACTATTGAGAAATAGGTAGCGCCGTCGTTGGAGTTGTAAGGGTCAATTCAAAAGGGACGTACGATCACTAAAGCAATGTTAGGATGTCTTAGTAATAACCCTAGAGTCTTAAGATCATTATTCGAGGCAACATTTTCGAGGCAACGTTTCCGAGGCGACATTTTCGAATGGGACATGATCTTTGTTTAGACAGAAGGGCAACCACTAAGACACCCTATACTTAATGATCGTTTACCTAAGGCAACCGAAGTGTGAGTATACCCTAGGAGTGCGCATGTGCGAGTGATTTGATTTCAGATATTATCTTTGCACATTAAGGATTTTCTAGCCATTTTAAATTATCATGCAATCTTGTCATACAATCCTATTAACATACATCTAAACAGTTAATATTTGCAAGAATTAAAATGCGGGAAAGTAAAACCTACACTATTACAAGGCTTTGGGGTACGGATTAATTACATAGCCAAAAAAACCGTAAAAGAGGATAAATAAAGAAAATTCTAATTTAAACTATTACATACCGTGGACAGTTACATTAATATTGCAAAAATAATAGACGCGCGCGATGAATCGAAAATGAGAGATTTAGGGTTTTGACCCCAACTACCTAATTGTAATTTACAAGAAAAGTCATTTTTTGTCGTTTTTGATTATTTGAGAAAATAAAGCTTAATTGAATAATACCAAAAACCTAATTACTAAATTAATTTTAATTAATAAAATTAAATTAACCTATTTTTTATATTTTTTTATTTTGAAAAAAGAAATAAAAATTAAATCAAAAGTTAACCCTAATTTTTCTAATTGATTTTAATTATATAAAAAAAAGTTAGAATTATCCTAGATTTAATTAAACTAGTGTTGTACCCCAAAATTTCCCTCCCATATTCCTCAAGACATGTCAAGAATAATCTTCAAGTTGCTCAAGTTGGCTCAAGGGTTGGACAGTCAAAGCACCTCCTAAGGCAGTCAAGTCAAAATTAGGGTTTTGTGTTGCATCAAGGTCCTTACATCCAAATGACCTAAAGTGCTCCCCAATGTCCTAATATGTTCTCAAGTTCATCCATGACAAATTCCAAGCCTTGCAGAGGAAGTTTGGTCAGTCAATTGCTCAAGAGGCCCAAAAATCGACTGAGTTAGGGCAAAAGTCAACTGTGACCTAAATACAGTCAAACCTCAAGATTTTTTGTCAACATTCTCATTTTGAAGGATAATTCATTATTTTATCAAGGGTTTATCATGATTCATCAAGGATTGTTCAAGATTCATCAATATTCAAAAGTTGCTAAATTAGGGTTTTGTAGGAAAAGTCAACTCAACTTTGACCAAGCATAACTTTCTCATACTTTATGAGAAATGACCCATCCAAAGCTCATTTTGAATAGGATGCAATTTCCAACAATCCATATTCATACCACAAGATCAAGAAATGCTCTCACAAAAAGTTAAAAATTTGGATATTATAGGTCATTTTTGAAAGTCAACTAAAACACCTTTTTTTTCCAAAGCTTATAACTTGAGCATGGAAGATCAAAATGATATGAGACCAAAAAGGTTGATTATAGGAAATCTCAAGGTTTCTAAAAAGTCCAAGAACACCTCCAAAAGTTCAAAATTGAGGAAGTTATGCATTGTTGAAGTTGGGCATTTTTCCAAATTTGCCAAAAGTCAACTATCCTCAAAACTCCAATTTTTGACAAAAGGGCCCACTTTTTTCCACTTGATATAGTCTTGTCATGCCACACACGTGTCCCATATTTGATTTCATGGCCATTCATCTATTTTTCTATTTCTATTTAATTTTATTGATTTAATTCATTTTTTATTAATATTAAATCAAATAAAATCAAAAAATTGATGAAATCATATCTTTGTGATTGGTACAACTTTCAATTATCATCATGAATCAAATCAAACTCGTATCATGGCTTTTCATGCATAAAAAATCAGATTTGGCCTATATTTGGAAACTTGATAATGGTGATCATATCAAATCTCAAAACCTTCAATGCATAGGGATTATGGCCCAAGTTTTGACCTAAATACATTCTATTATATGCACACAAGAGAGGCAGACCAAGGATACGCACAAGACACTGCAGAAACGGCCATACCAAGTTTGGAAAAAGCTTGAAAAAGTGTGAGATCGAAAACAACATTAGAGCTCGATTCAAACAAAGAGCTTGACATAGCTCTCTTCCCTGGCATCCAATGAAGCCATACTAATCAAAATCCAGCCTTGAGACCATCTGAAACTCACTATAAGTCATCACGAAACAAGCTATGAACATAGAATCCAAATCTCCAATTCTTGCATCTTTTCTTTAAAGTCTTGGAATATTTGTGTTTATTATTTGATTTAGAACGTTTTGGCATTATCCAATTTGATTTTCATGGCCTATATAACGACGTCCGAATCTAGGGTTTACATGTGTTGTTTTTAGGCGTTTGAGTTACAGGGAAAATTGGATCAAACAATTGGTACAAGGATACTCAGGAAGGAGAGACGAAGTCAGTCATGGCTTTGGATTGCATTTCTATGGCCTAGGGTGAATTCTAGGACACACCTAGGAATTTAGCTGCGGATAAAATCCGCAGGTAAAAACCTGGTTATTTCAACGAAGAAGACGACTACGCGTCCTCTTCCCATTGGCCGGTTTAAACAGCGCGCCAAATTTTTTTATTTTCCAGGCATAATAAATGTTTTTCCATATATTATTTGTTTTGTATTCTTATAACGAATGAGCAGTTTGGTTGGGTGGTTGAGCATGCTGGCATGTGAGCAATGGGACCTGGGTTCGAATCCCAGGTCCCCCAAAACTTTGTTATAATTTTGTTTCAGATATTCCCATGCAAGGAAAAAAAGGTGGACCATCATGTTCCTCATCCCATCAAATGCCAAGTGGTCTTCAGGCCAGATCCAAAGGCCAGAATTGCAGATCCACCATGGACCAGAGTCAACAAGCATGCGCTGGATTTCAAAGGTTAAACAAGGCTGAGCGAGAATGGGCCTGGGAATTGTTGATCATACTCCCTCTTCAGGCCCAATACCCCCTGAGTTTGTGTTTATTTTATTTTATTTTCATTATTTTCCTATTTTTGTTTTATTATTATTATCTTAATTAATTAAGTAACTAATTAACCTTTTTCATAAAAAATCAGAAACAACTAAAATAACATTTTTTCCATTAATTTTATTATTTATTTTTGTAAATAACAATTAATTAATTAATTTAGTTTAAATAGGTTTAACATTAATATCTTTTTTGCAATAAATTAAAATTAATTTAGAATTAGTTTTTTTTAAATATTTTTAACCATTCTTATTTTATTTCCTTAATTAAAATAAAAGCCAAAAATATTTTCATTTAATTAATTAATTTAATTATTAACTTAGACTAATTTTTAATTCAAAGATAACAAAAAAATATGCTTTATTTAATAAGAATGGTCAAAACCCTAAGACACTCCGATTTAGTTTTCTCGCGCACGAATTATTTTTGATCCATATTTCAATATTGTAACTGCTTCGGAAATGTAATAGTTTTTAACTTAGGATTTTTATTTATTTATTTATCGCTTTTATTTACTTTTTGCAATTTAATTTTTAAGGGTTTGTCTTTGGCGATGTAAATACCCGACGCCTTGTAATAGCTTAGATTTATTTTTCGCAATTTACATTCCGCAACTATTAACTGTTAGATGTTTGATAAATAGGCAATGCATGACAAGATAAATCTTTAACCTAAAATCAACAGTATCTCACCATTAACATGTACAGATAAAAATAACGGAAAATAACACACTCGCACATGCCACTCTTAGGGTACACCTCACTTGGTTGCCTCGAACGTGGTCATTGAGTATAGGAAGTTTTAGAGGTCGCCCTCTTGTCCAAAGATCATAGTTGCCTCGAAACGGTTGCCTCGGATAAAATGATCTAAGACATTAGGGTTACCGCTAAGGCGTCCTAACATTGCTTTAGTGACCACACGTCCCTTAATCGAATTGACCCTTAAAACTCCAACGATGGTGCTACCTACTCCTCAATAGTGGGATAGCACTGTCTAAAGGACATTTGTACAGTCTAATTCCTTTTTGAGTAGGTAGATGTTCTTAAGTACTTGCTCCTTTTAAAACAAAAACAAAACTTTTCGCACTTACACCCCTTTCAAAACAAAAACTCTTCTCAAATCCACAAACACAAAGAAAAGCAAAACTTTTGAAAACATAATGAGCAAGTACCTAAGAGCCCGTGGATAACCACGGATAGAAAGGGTGCTAACACCTTCCCTTTCTATAATCTACCTCCCGAACCCGATAAATATCTCAAAAAGGAATTTTTCTGTGCTTTTGTCCTTTCCTTGTTGGATAAAATAAAAGAAGGTGGCGACTCTTGCTTACTGCGACATTTTGCGAAAACAAACGCAAAACGCAAACCAGCATTCCAAAAACAGTCAGTTCTCATTCCCACAGATCACGGAACTGGCGACTCTGCTGGGGACTAATTATAAGTGAGGTGTACCTTAGGATTAGATCATTATGTTTTCAATTGTATGCTTTGTATGCTTTAATTTTGTGGGCTTGTATCGGAGTTCTATAGATCCTAACCCGGATCTGGGGATACCCTTTAGGTAAGTAGTAATAAACTGTGAGGGATCTGTACGGCGTAGACCGATACGGATGAAGTAGTAGCTACGTTGGTGTGGCACCTTGGTCTGTACCAATATCCCTTGTATTGGAACGAGGAGAATATGGGTCTTCTAAGGAGTCATTAAGCACCAACTGACCTTAGAACCTTAAATTGACCAACTTGGCCATAGAACAGTAGCAGTATGCTACACTCATTGAGACTAAACTCTCGCGATGATTCCGGTCGCAAGAAAAGGTTGCTAAACTGGAATTATGACCGATTGAGGGTAGTCAGTGATATTGAGATCCTCTAGAACCCGGTTACTATTTTTAGGACAGGTCTTAAACCAACTGAACTGAAAGAGGGTAGTACCTAAGCTCCATGCCAGCCTGAAATCTAAGGGCTCTTTTGTGTGACTTGTGTGCCTTTACCATGTTTTCCTTTTGTGGATACTTGTGATGTGCCTTTATCATGACATCATGACATCATAACATTGCATACATTTTGCATAAGGACTAACCTATTTCAAAGACAAGAGGGTTTCATCTTTGCTCTGTTTTGTAGGTCATCGTGATGCCTATGCGTAAGAATACTATCCGGATCAACTTTGTCCAAGTCCCTACCTTACTTAAAGAGTTGGTTGTCAGGATTCCTGACACTACTTCCTTCATCAGAAGGCATGGTTCTCTTCTCAGTTTGGTCACCTCAAAGTTGGACGAACAAATGATGAGTGTCCTGGTCCAGTTTTATGATCCGCTGTACCATTGCTTCACTTTTCAAGACTATCAGCTGGTTCCTACCCTAGAAGAGTTCTCTGAGCTGCTCGGTATCTCTGTTTTGGAGCAGACTCCGTTTACTAGTTGGGAAAAGACCCTCAGGCCTGAAGAGATTACTGCAGCCCTTCACTTGACCAAAGAGGAGGTAATGGCTAACTGGGAGACTAGAAGTGGAGCTAAGGGATTTTTGACTAAGTTTTTGGTTGACAAAGCTAATTACTTCTGGGATAGCCTAGACTTTAAGGCTTTCGAGGATATTCTAGCTCTCTTGATTTATGGCTTGGTATTATTCCCGAATCCTGATACTTTTGTTGATATTAATGCCATAAAGATCTTCATCTCTCAGAAACCTATACCCACTCTCTTGGGTGACATCCTTCATCAGCTCCATGCTCGTACTGCCCGAAAGCGGGGAACTTTGATGTGATGTGCTCCTTTATTGTCGAGGTGGTTTATTTCGCACCTCCCTAAGTCTGTACTGAAGAACAAAGAAGGAATAGGCTGGGCTTATAGGGTGATGTCTCTTTCTAATAATGACATTATTTGGACACTCAAAGGTATGGATGAGGTGACTGTCATTGATCGCTGTGTAGAGTATCCTAATGTTCCATTGATCAGAACCCATGGAGGGATTTCTTACAACCCATGTTTAACTCTCCTTCAGTTTGGAAGAGCCAAAAGAGAAGGGCCTCATGAGATGTTGATGCCTCATATCATCTTTGATTTTCAGGGAGATAGCGACGAGCTGCGTCGTAGATTCATAAGGGCTTGGGAAAGAGTTCACCAATCTGACCCACATGAGTTGGGACCAAAGACTTCTCTGCCAATGGAGCCATATCTCAGATGGGTCTGCATCCGTGCCCAGAAGCTAGGTATGCCATATGAAGTTGTCAGGCCTGTTACTCTTGAAGTTGCTAATGAGGAGGGGGTTCTTCCAACTATTCTCCACCTCTATATGCCCACTGATATTGGGGCACTGAAGAGGTCTTGGATGCAGCTGCGGGAAGAACGAGATTCTTATCGGGAGAAGTTCAATGAGCAGGAGCAGAAGATCCAGAAGCTGACTCGGCAACTGGAGAACGAGCGGATCCTGAATGATTATGTTCGCACTAAGAAGAAGAGACCATGGGAGCATTGATGGACCTTTGATGATTTATTTTACATTTTTTATTTACTTTTCAGTATTTCCATTCTTGTAACGCCTAAGGGCAGTTTGTTGAACAAATTAAATTTTGAAGTTTAAATCTAATAAAGTGTGTTTCCTTTCTTGTTTACAAATTTGAATCCCGATTGTCTTTGAAGTCATAAATCATACGTGTTTCATCCCATGCACTTCATAAATAGGTACCCTTTACAGGTTTCTTATCTTCTTCGCTATTTATTTCAGCAATTATCATGTCTGCTGAACCTTCAACTGAGCAAGCTATCAAGGCCCTCCAGGCCCAGAATGCCCAGTTTCAAGAGTTGTTCATGAATCTAGCTAAGGGTCAGCAGGACCTGAAGACTTTGATCCTAAAAGAAAATAAGAAGAAGAAGAAGAAGAAGAAGAAGACCATCCTGTTCAATACTGGACGCAGGTTTGGAAACGGGCTGCAGAATGAAGTTGATCTGACCACGTCATCTGGAGGGAAGGATAGTCCACAAGAAAGGAGGGCTCCTAGCCCTATGGTCTCCGACAACGAGACGTACTATGATGAAGAACAGTATCCTCCTGCTGAGGATAAGTACAAACAGCTGGAAGACCGTTTGAGCGCTATGGAAATTTAGAAGGTGCCCGGTCTGGACTTCGGAGATCTAGGTCTATCCTCTGGGGTGGTGATTCCCCATAAATTCAAGGCACCTGCCTTTGCCAAGTATGACGGAGCTTCATGTCCAAAGCTCCACCTCCGGTCATATGTGAGGAAAATCCAGCCTTACACTATTGATAAGAACTTGTGGATCCATTTCTTTCAAGACAGTCCCTCAGGGACTCAGCTTGAGTGGTTCTATCAGCTGGACGGAGCCAGCATCCACAGCTGGGAGGATTTGGCTACTGCATTTTACAGGCAGTATCAGTATAACTCCGACCTTGCTCCTACGCGTACCCAACTCCAGGGTATGTCAATAGGAACGGGTGAAGGATTCAAAGAGTATGCTCAGAAGTGGAGAGACCTTGCCGGAAGGGTGCAGCCACCCTTGGCTGATCGTGAACTTGTTGATATGTTTTTGGGGACCCTGTCTGGTCCATTTTTTAACCATCTGATTGGAAGCTCTTCAGCTGCGTTTACAGATCTTATTTTGACTGGTGAGAGGATTGAAGCTGGTATTGAGGCTGGAAAGATACAGAAGGGTGCCTCATCTAGCACTGAGAAGAAGTCGTTTAAGAAAGAGTCCAGTGTTGTCTACAGTTCGAGAAGACAGAATAGACCTGAACACCGCCAAGCTGTCAATGCGGTTGTTATTTCAAAACCTGCTGGTGCTCCTCAGCATCACAATCAACAAAAGGACGAGAGACCTCGAAGGCAATTTACTCGTCTCAGCATGACTTTGTCTCAGATTCTGCCACAGTTGCTGAAGACCAATCTGGTGATTCTAAAAGAAGCTCCGAAGAATCCAAGTACCATGTCACCAAAGTACAACCCCAATGCCCGCTGCGCTTTTCACCCTGATAGCCCGGGGCATAATACAGATGATTGTTGGGTTTTGAGGAACAGGGTGCAATACCTAATTGATGCGAAGGAGATTGAGTTTGAGGCGCCCGAGAGGCCAAATATTGTGACTGCTCCCATGCCCAAGCATGGAGTGAATGCTCTAGAAGAGGACTTGTTTGTAGTTTCTGTAGAAGATATTGCTACCCCTCTGATGACTGTCAAGAAGAACCTGTTGCTAGCCGGTTTATTTCCGGGCTGCGGCGAAGGTTGCCATATGTGTTCTGTTTTACCTACTGGTTGCCCATTCCTGAAGTCAGGTATCCAAAACCTGATGGATAATAAAGAGATCATGTTTGAGAATATTGCTGTTCCTTCCATTCCTACTGAAGAAGTTGCCATTATTACCATTTTCGACAATTCTTCCAAGGCTCCCTCGAGGAAGCCTATTAGAATTACATCTGTTCCGAAGATCGCACCTGTAATCATCACTGTTCCGGGGCCCATCCCCTATACCTCTGACAAAGCTGTCCCTTGGAACTATGGGGCTGATGTTTATGTCCTTGGAATTAAGCAAGAGTTGGATGCTGATACCGGTGTCAGCAACATTACTAGACCTACTAAAGTCACCCGCAGCGGTAGACTTTTCTCACCTGATATTGCTCCACCCACTGTCCGAAGACCTGTTGTCGTTACACCTGCAAGTGTACCTACTGCCATTCCTGATCAAGTTCCTATCCTTACCCCTGTCGCCGAGTCATCTGACGCTCGGGGCAAAGGGATCATCACTGATGTGCCTGCCCAAACGGAGGCACCAAAGACAATTACTATTGAAGCTTCCAAACAGGAGACGGAAGAGATTCTGAAGATTATTAAGAAGAGTGATTATAATGTAGTTGAGCAACTGGGGCAAACCCCATCCAAGATTTCCATGTTGTCACTATTGCTGTGCTCAGAGGCCCATGCCAAGGCTCTGATTACCTTCCTGAAGTATGCCCACGTGCCACAAGAGACATCAGTTGATCAGTTTACAAATTGTGTGGCCAATTTAACTGCTGATAATGGTTTGGGTTTCTCCGACGCTGATTTGACTGTTAAGGGAAAGAACCACAACGATGCTCTGCATGTCTCCATTGAATGCAGGGGCACTACTCTTGCACATGTATTGGTTGATACTGGTTCCTCATTGAACGTCTTGCCCAAGAAAGCTCTAGACCGGTTGGATTGCAAAGGGTTGGAGCTGAAGCCAAGTAACATCATTGTCAGGGCCTTTGATGGGTCTAAAAGGATGGTGCACGGTGAAGTTGATATTCCAATTAAAGTTGGTTCTCAAGTCTTCAATTCTACATTCTACGTGATGGACATTCGGCCATCCTATTCTTGTTTGATGGGTCGTCCATGGATCCACAAAGCTGGAGCTGTAACCTCAACGCTCCACCAGAAGTTGAAGTACCCGGTCAAAGGGAAGATTGTGACAGTACAAGGGGAGTAAGAGTACATGGTCAGCCACCTCAACTCGTTCCGATACGTGGAGATGGATGGGGAGTTCATTGAGACCCCATTTCAGCACTTTGAAGAGGTTCCTCAGACACTAGCATCAGCTGAGACTGTGGTTGAAGGTTCTCCTATGAAGATGGCTTCCTTAAAGGATGCCCGGGCTGTTATTGAGAAGGGTGAGTGTGCAAATTGGGGCCGACTTCCTGATTTCACTCAGAATACTAACAAGTTTGGTTTGGGTTTCACTACAGAAGCTCAAAGGGTTGTTCGTAATACAAGGATCGGAAGACCTCCCGTGTTCATCAGCAACTCGGGAGTAAACGCCATTGAAGATGATGTGGAGGAGTCTGAATTCGACAGCTGGATCTATCCTACAGCCAACGATTGACCAAACAACTGGACAGCAAAGGACTTCATCCCTATTACTTTTGTTAACCTGTAATGAACTCTTTGTTTTGAATTTGTAACAGACAATGTTTTGAAACTTTATGGCCCGGTGTCTTACCCGGAGCACCGTGGTTTCATTTGTGAGGGCTTTTGTGTGTCATTTTAATATATCATTAATAAAAGCATTGGACGTTTCTTGCATTTCAAATTTTGCGCTCCTTGTTTTTCTTTATATTTCAAAACAACTATTGTACACACACTCACATATACAGGTATGCATCCACTCTGGATCTCACTGGTAACGACTCTGCTACTGCCAGTTATGACTTCGAAAATCCGATCAACTTAGCCGAAGACGAAGGTGAAGATGATTGCGAAGTGCCTTGTGAACTTGCAAGACTGCTACTCCAGGAAGAGAGGGCCATTCAGCCACATGAAGAGCCAGTGGAAACAGTGGATCTGGGTACTGAGATGGACAAAAAGGAAGTCAAGATCGGTGCAAATCTGGAGCTTAGTATGAAGCAGCGGTTGATTCAGATGCTGCATGACTATGTTGAGATCTTTGCCTGGTCTTACGAAGATATGCCTGGGTTGGATACTGACATTGTGGTTCATCGCCTGCCTACCAAGGAAGACTCTCCTCTGGTAAAATAGAAGGTTCACCGTATGCGCCCAGAGATGTCTGAGAAAATCAAGGCCGAAGTTATGAAACAGTTTGACGCCGGTTTTCTAGCAGTGACTTCTTACCCTTAGTGGGTCGCCAATGTGGTTCCGGTACCGAAGAAGAATGGTAAGGTCCGAATGTGTGTTGACTACAGGGATTTGAATAGGGCAAGCCCTAAGGATGACTTCCCTCTACCTCACATCGACGTTCTGGTTGACAATACTGCTCAGCACAAGGTATTCTCCTTTATGGATGGTTTCTCCGGTTATAATCAGATAAAGATGGCTCCCGAAGACATTGATAAGACGACCTTTGTTATTGAGTGGGGAACCTTTTGCTACAAGGTCATGCCTTTTGGACTGAAGAACGCTGGGGCAACGTATCAGCGTGCCATGGTTGCTTTGTTTCATGACATGATCCATCATGAGATTGAAGTATACGTCGATGATATGATTGCAAGGTCCCAGACTAAGGAAGAACACCTTGACCACCTGCAGAAGCTGTTTGACAGGTTGAAATTGTACAAGCTGAGATTGAACTAGAACAAGTGCACCTTCGGGGTAAGGTCTGGTAAACTACTGGGTTTCGTCGTAAGCGACAAAGGCATTCAAGTGGATCCTTCCAAAGTGAAAGCCATACAAGAGATGCCAGCTCCCAGAACAGAGAAAGAAGTCCGAGGCTTTTCGGGACGTCTGAAATACATTGCCCGATTCATCTCGCACCTAACTGCTACTTATGAGCCGATCTTCAAGCTGCTAAAGAAAGATCAAGCGGTACGTTGGAACGATGAATGTCAGGCTGCTTTCGAAAGGATCAAAGAGTATCTCCAGGAGCCACCTATCCTGATGCCACCAGTTGAAGGGAGACCTCTGATCCTATACTTGACAGTACTTGACAACTCAATGGGGTGTGTGCTGGGGCAACATGACGAGTCTGGCCGAAAAGAGCATACTACTTACTACCTTAGAAAAAGGTTTACCGACTGTGAGACCCGATACTCACTGCTTGAGAAAACTTGCTGCACTTTGGCATGGGATACTCGCCGGCTGAGACAGTATATGCTGACTCACACTACCCTGTTGTGGATCCAATCAAGTATATCTTCGAAAAGCCCGCCTTGTCCGGAAGAATAGCAAGATGGCAGATGATATTGACTGAGTATGACATCCAGTACACAACTCAAAAAGCAATCAAGGGAAGTGTATTGGCAGACCATTTGGCACATCAGGCAGTGGATGATTACCAATCTATGAACTTTGAATTCCCGGACGAGAATATCATGTTGATAACTGATTGTGAGACACCTGGACCGGATGAAGGACCTGAGGAGGGATCCCGATGGTCTATGTACTTTGATGGAGCTTCAAACGCTTTGGGTAATGGTATTGGCGCTGTGATCATATCTCCTAAAGACTCTCATACTCCATTCACCGCCCGACTATGTTTCAACTGCACCAACAACATGGCGGAGTATGAAGCGTGCATCATGGGTCTTCGAGCAGCAATTGACTTAAGGATTAAGTTTCTGAGTGTCTTCGGAGATTTCGCTCTCATGATCATTCAGATCAAAGGCGAGTGGGATACGAAACACCCAAATCTTATTCCTTACAAGGATTATGTATTGATGTTGCTTCCCCATTTAGAGGAGATAACCTTTGAACACTTCCCCAGAGAAGAGAATCAGTTAGCGGACGCGCTGGCTATGATGTCTTCTATGTTCAAAGTCAATTGGGATAACGAAGCTCCCCGATTCATCATTGAAAGATTGGACGAACCTGCACATTGCTATGATCTTGAGACTGAAGAAGTAGCAGAAAAGCCTTGGTTTCATGAGGTGAAGAGGTACCTTGAAGCTCAAGAATACCCCGAGGGTGCATCTGTTAATGACAAAAAGTTTCTGAGGAGGTTCGCGGCAAAGTTCTTCATCAGCAACGACATCCTTTACAAGCGTAACCATGATTCAACCTTACTGAGTTGCATGGATAAGAATGAAGCAGAAAGGATCATGGCAGATCTACATGAAGGTACTTTCGGAACTCATTCCAGTGGACATACCATGGCAAAGAAAATCCTTCGGGCAGGATATTACTGGTCCATAATGGAAGCTTACTGTTATCAGCATTCTCGGACATGTCACAAATGCCAGGTCTATGCTGATAAAGTACACGTACCTCCGGTCCCTCTGAACGTCTTGACAGCACCTTGGCCTTTTGCAATGTGGGGGATTGATATGATTGGTGAGATCAGACCTACGGCATCCAACGGGCATCGTTTCATCCTGGTAGCGATTGATTAGTTTACAAAGTGGGTTGAAGCAGCTTCCTTTGCTACTGTAACCAAGAACGTCATGGCACGGTTTATTTGGCACAACCTGATATGTCGATACGGTGTACCGGAGAGGATCATTACGGACAATGGTACCAATCTTAATAACTAAATGATCACTGAGCTCTGCGAGCAATTCAAAATACAATATCATAACTCTTCTCCCTACCGGCCGAAGATGAATGGGGTTGTTGAAGCAGCAAATAAGAACATTAAGAAGATTGTGCAGAAGATGACAGTGACATACAAAGACTGGCACGAGATGTTACCATTTTCTCTTCATGGGTACCGTACCTCAGAACGGACGTCAACAGGGGCAACACCATATTCCTTGGTTTATGGCATGGAGGCAGTCCTTCCCATTGAAGTTTAGATACCCTCTCTTTAGATCATGAAGGATGCAGGTTTAAGCGAAGGCGACTGGATTCAGACCCGGCTTGATCAACTGAATCTAATCGACGAAAAGAGACTTACTGCTATTTGTCATGGTCAGACGTACCAAAAACGGATGATCAAGGCATTTAATAAGAAAGTTAGGTGACAAGAGTATCAAGTTGGGGACCTGGTAATCAAGCGCATTATCTTACCTCAAGGTGATCCCAGGGGCAAATGGACTCCTACTTACGAAGGGCCATTTGTGGTTAAGAACATCTTCTCAAGAGGAGCTATGATTCTAACCACCATGGATGGTGACGACCTTCCTCGCCCCGTCAATGCAGACATAGTGAAAAGATACTACGCATAAGCAAAGACCCGCTAGGTTGACTGACCTAGGAAAAAATAAGGGCTTCCCGGCGAACCAAAAGGGTTCGGGCAAAAATAAGGGATGAAAATGAAAAATCCGTACACCTGGAAAGTCGAAAACCTGAAAAGGCGGCTTGGGCAAAAAAGGGTAACCCGGTGGACTGAAAACCCGAAAGGGCGGTCCAGGAAAAAGTTAGGGATCAAAGCGTAACACTATGTCTCATTGGATCACCCTGCATCCAGACTTTGGTATCGATTATCAAGCTCAGACAGCACTAATCAATCTGATTCATCTTCAACCAGTAGTAAAGTGATGAGATGCTCGAGGATATAAAGACAATAGCAGAGTTGGAACCCAGTGGGACTATTCACATAGCTGTTTTGTTTTCTTTTCACAAATTGTATAAATTCTATTTGTTCGGCGGCGTCCTCTTACTAGGATGTCAGCCTCTTGTACAAAAATGCCTATTTACAGGCCAAACTTCAAAATCAATACAAATTCATTTTCAGACAAATTTCAAATTGTTTTTCCTTTATCTGTTTTGTTTTGCAAAGAACGTCCAATGTTCATTTTTGATATATGCATTTGACATTAATTGCTGATCATAAATACTTACATGCGAAATGAAAGATGAATTACTGGTAATATCAGAAACAGGGGCAATAAGAAATTGTCCAAACTGTCTAGTTGCTCTGTCCACCAAGGTACCAAGGTAGGTTCAGCTGAAGAATATGACCAAGATACCATCACTCCCCGCAGAGTAAAATAGTAATGTTAGATCTCCCCAGCTGAGACTTACAGCTATGAACGAATCAGCAATGCTCTCCCCAAGCAGAGTTGATCTACCATCAGCCCTAAAAAGGCTTGGTATCCCCATAAGGCCTTAATATTCCCCAGCGGAGTATAAAGATATTCCCCAGCAAGTATAAGAGCATCCCCGACAGTCTTAATATTCCCCAATGGAATATAAGAATGTTTCCCGGAAGAATACAAGTTATCCACAGTGGAGCCATTTCCCCAGCGCAGTTTTAAAAAAAGGCTTCCCCGCCAGAGTTGAATCATCTTACCCAGTAGATTTTGGAAGCTTATCCCCTGCAGAGCACAAATAAGTCTCCTCATCCAAATTCAGAGGTTATCCCCACAAAAGTCTAACTGGGTTATCCTCGGCAAGTTGCTACTGAAAGATCATCTTCCGCAAAGTTCTCCCTTTCACATACAGGAGTTCAATCCTCAACAGATTCAATATCACCAGCAACGGTAATCCATCCCCAGCGGAGTTCATCATTGAAATCCCCAACAGAGCTTATCAACGGAATCCCCAAGCGGAGTTTATCGTTAAAATCTTCAGCAGACTATCTCTCCCCACAGAATAACTCCCCACAGAGTAATCTCTTCATCAGTTTATTCCCCAACGGAGTTCTTTTCTCCTGCAGGATTATTCTCACAATCATCTTCGTTCATCATCCCTAGCGGAAACGAAGAACTCTACTCTATTCTCCAGCAGCTCCGGAATTTATTTTCCCCAGCTAAAATATCACATCTCCATACATCATGATACATGCATATACGCATCATACCATACAATCTCATTTATGTTGAGAACATCATTGCTTGATCTATCTCATGCATTGCATGTGACTGACCTTTTACCTTTCAGGAAAGATGCAGTTAAGTTCTCAGCTTAGTCGAAGACCCGACCAGTTCTTAAATCTCAATTGAATTATCCTCGATTGAATTTCGGATAAGGTTCTCAATCTCGACAATTTTCCTCCATCATAGCGTGGACGAATACTATAACCTCAACGGTATACTCCGTAGAGCACGAGTCAGTTCCTAGATCTTGATGTTTTCCTCCGTCATAGTGTGGACAAGTTCTATAACCTCAACGGTATACTCCGTGGAGCACGAGACAGTTCCTAGATCTTGATGAAGATGTTTCCCTACGTTATAGTGTGGACGAGTTCTATAACCTCAGCGGTATACTACATTGAGCACGAGTCAGTTCCTAGATCTTGATGAAGATGTTTCCCTACGTCATAGTGTGGACGATTACTATAACCTCAACGGTATACTCCGTGGAGCACGAGTCAGTTCCTAGATCTTGATGTTTTCCTCCGTCATAGTGTGGACAAGTTCTATAACCTCAGCGGTATACTACGTTGAGCACGAGACAGTTCCTAGATCTTGATGAAGATGTTTCCCTATGTCATAGTGTGGACGAGTACTATAACCTCGGCGGTATACTTCGTTGAG
Organism: Vicia faba; assembly: GCA_948472305.1. Taxonomy (NCBI): domain Eukaryota; kingdom Viridiplantae; phylum Streptophyta; class Magnoliopsida; order Fabales; family Fabaceae; genus Vicia; species Vicia faba. The sequence continues at coordinate 1,485,647,808 of OX451737.1, forward strand.
CACGAGTCAGTTCCTAGATCTTTATGTTTTCCTCCATCATAATGTGGACAAGTTCTATAACCTCAGTGGTATACTACGTTGAGCACGAGACAGTTCCTAGATCTTAATGAAGATGTTTCCCTACGTCATAGTGTGGACGAGTACTATAACCTCAATGGTACACTCCATTGAGCACGAGTCAGTTCCTAGATCTTTATGTTTTCCTCTGTCATAGTGTGGACAAGTGCTATAACCTCGACGGTATACTAAGTTGAGCACGAGACAGTTCCTAGATCTTGATGAAGATGTTTCCCCCCAATTGAATTATGGACAGGTTCTTAAAACTCAGCTGAAGCATTCTGTCAGTTGAAGTACAAGCAAGTTCCTAAATCTCAACAAAGGTTAGACTTCCCCAGTGGAATCTTTTACAACAACAGGTATGCAAGTTCTCGCTAAGGAATCTCTTATGTGATCGACACTCCTGCAGACGGCATCTGTACGCCCATCCTCCTACCAGCAATCTCTAAATGGCATCTGTAAGCCCATTCCTGACATCACAATGCTGATACTACACCATGCGAGTGCAAATTTCTGGGCACTCTAGTGTTCAATTATCTTCCACCTTCGGATCACGAAAGGCTCGAAAGACAATCTATATCCTCAAGTTTAAGAAAATTGAACAGGGACAACTGTTGTACCCCAAACTTTTCCCTCCCATATTCCTCAAGACATGTCAAGAATAATCTTCAAGTTGCTCAAGTTGGCTTAAGGGTTGGACAGTCAAAGCACCTCCTAAGGCAGTCAAGTCAAAATTAGGGTTTTGTGTTGCATCAAGGTCCTTACATCCAAATTACCTCAAGTGCTCCCCAATGTCCTAATATGTTCACAAGTTCATCCATGACAAATTTCAAGCCTTGCAGAGGAAGTTTGGTCAGTCAATTGCTCAAGAGGCCCAAAAATCGACTGAGCTAGGGCAAAAGTCAACTGTGACCTAAACACATTCAAACCTCAAGATTTTGTCAAAATTCTCATTTTGAATGATAATTCATCATTTGATAAAGGTTTGATCATGATTCATCAAGGATTTTTCAAGATTCATCAAGATTCATCAAGATTCAAAAGTTGCTAAATTAGGGTTTTGTAGGAAAAGTCAACTCAACTTTGACCAAGCATAACTTTGTCATACTTTATGAGAAATGACCCATCCAAAGCTCATTTTTAAGAGAATGAAATTTCCTACAATCCATATTCATACCCCAAGATCAAGAAATGCTCTCACAAAATGTTACAAATTTGGACATTATAGGTCATTTTTGAAAGTCAACCAAAACACCTGTTTTTCCAAATCTTATAACTTGAGCATGGAATATCAAAATGAGATGAGACCAAAAAGGTTGATTATAGGACATCTCAAGGTTTCTAAAAAGTCAAAGAACACCTCCAAAAGTTCATAATTTAGGAAGTTATGCATTGTTGAAGTTGGGCATTTTTCCAAATTTGCAAAAAGTCAACTATCCTCAAAACTCCAATTTTTGACAAAAGGGCCCACTTTTTTCCACTTGATATAGTCTTGTCATGCCACACACGTGTCCCATATTTGATTTCATGGCCATTCATATATTTTTCTATTTCTATTTAATTTTATTGGTTTAATTCATTTTTTATCAATATTAAATCAAATAAAATCTAAAAATTGATGAAATCATATCTTTGTGATTGGTATAACTTTCAATTATCATCATGAATCAAATCAAACTCGTATCATGGCTTTTCATGCATAAAAAATCAGATTTGGCCTATATTTGGAAACTTGATAATGGTGATCATATCAAATCTCAAAACCTTCAATGCATAGGGATTATGGCCAAAGTTTTGACCTAAATACATTCTATTATATGCACACAAGAGAGTCAGACCAAGGATATGCACAAGACACTGCAGAAACGGCCATACCAAGTTTGAAAAAAGCTTGAAAAAGTGTGAGATCGAAAACAACATTAGAGCTCGATTCAAACAAAGAGCTTGACATAGCTCTCTTCCCTGGCATCCAGTGAAGCCATACCAATCAAAATCCAGCCTTGAGACCATCTGAAACTCACTGTAAGTCATCACGAAACAAGCTATGAACATAGAATCCAAATCTCCAATTCTTGCATCTTTTCTTTAAAGTCTTGGCATTTTTGTGTTTATTATTTGATTTAGAACGTTTTGGCATTATCCAATTTGATTTTAATGGCCTGTATAACGACGCCCGAATCTAGGGTTTACATGTGTTGTTTTTAGGCGTTTGAGTTACAGGGAAAATTGGATCAAACAATTGGTACAAGGATACTCAGGAAGGAGAGACGAAGTCAGTCATGGCTTTGGATTGCATTTCTATGGCCTAGGGTGAATTCTAGGACACACCTAGGAATTTAGCTGCGGACAAAATCCGCAGGTAAAAACCTGGTTATTTCAACGAAGAAGACGACTACGCGTCCTCTTCCCATTGGCCGGTTTAAACAGCGCGCCAAATTTTTTTATTTTTCAGGCATAGTAAATGTTTTTCCATATATTATTTGTTTTGTATTCTTATAACGAATGAGCAGTTTGGTTGGGTGGTTGAGCACGTTGGCATGTGAGCAATGGGACCTGGGTTCGAATCCCAGGTCCCCCAAAACTTTGTTATAATTTTGTTTCAGATATTCCCATGCAAGGCAAAAAAGGTGGACCATCATGTTCCTCATCCCATCAAATGCCAAGTGGTATTCAGGCCAGATCCAAAGGCCAGAATTGCAGATCCACCATGGACTAGAGTCAACAAGCACGCGCTGGATTTCAAAGGTCAAACAAGGCTGAGCGAGAATGGGCCTGGGAATTGCTGATCATACTCCCTCTTCAAGCCCAATACCCCCTGAGTTTGTGTTTATTTTATTTTCTTTTCATTATTTTCCTATTTTTGTTTTATTATTATTATCTTAATTAATTAAGTAACTAATTAACCTTTTTCATAAAAAATCAGAAACAACAAAAATAAATTTTTTTCCATTAATTTTATTATTTATTTTTGTAAATAACAATTAATTAATTTATTTAGTTTAAATAGGTTTAACATTAATATCTTTTTTGCAATAAATTAAAATTAATTTAGAATTAGTTTTTTTTAAATATTTTTAACCATTCTTATTTTATTTCCTTAATTAAAATAAAAGCCAAAAATATTTTCATTTAATTAATTAATTCAATTATTAACTTAGACTAATTTTTAATTCAAAGATAACAAAAAAATATGCTTTATTTAATAAGAAGGGTCAAAACCCTAAGACACTCTGATTTAATTTTCTCGCGCACGAATTATTTTTGATCTATATTTCAATATTGTAACTGCTTCGGGAATGTAATAGTTTTTAACTTAGGATTTTTATTTATTTATTTATCGCTTTTATTTACTTTTCGCAATTTAATTTTTAAGGGTTTGTCTTTGGCGATGTAAATACCCGACGCCTTGTAATAGCTTAGATTTATTTTTCGCAATTTACATTCCGCAACTATTAACTGTTAGATGTTTGATAAATAGGCAATGCATGACAAGATAAATCTTTAACCTAAAATCAACAGTAGCTCACCATTAACATGTACAGATAAAAATAACTGAAAATAACACACTCGCACATGCCACTCTTAGGGTACACCTCACTTGGTTGCCTCGAACGTGGTCATTGAGTATAGGAAGTTTTAGAGGTCGCCCTATTGTCCAAAGATCATAGTTGCCTCGAAACGGTTGCCTCGGATAAAATGATCTAAGACATTAGGGTTACCGCTAAGGCGTCCTAACATTGCTTTAGTGACCACACGTCCCTTAATCGAATTGACCCTTAAAACTCCAACGATGGTGCTACCTACTCCTCAATAGTGGGATAGCACTGTCTAAAGGACATTTGCACAGTCTAATTCCTTTTTGAGTAGGTAGATGTTCTTAAGTACTTGCTCCTTTTAAAACAAAAACAAAACTTTTCGCACTTACACCCCTTTCAAAACAAAAACTCTTCTCAAATCCACAAACACAAAGAAAAGCAAAACTTTTGAAAACATAATGAGCAAGTACCTAAGAGCCCGTGGATAACCACGGATAGAAAGGGTGCTAACACCTTCCCTTTCTATAATCTACCTCCTGAACCCGAGAAATATCTCAAAAAGGAATTTTTCTGTGCTTTTGTCCTTTCCTTGTTGGATAAAATAAAAGACGATGGCGACTCTTGCTTACCGCGACATTTTGCGAAAACAAACGTAAAACGCAAACCAGCATTCCAAAAACAGTCAGTTCTCATTCCCACAGATCACAACTAGTATTAAATTAAATTTGATAAAATAAAACCTAATCCTAATTTTTTGTGAAAACTCTTGATTTTATGATTTTATGAAAAAAAAGAAATTAATTTTGTTAAAAAACAATTAAGTAAATTAAATTAAATAAAAGAAATAACTAGAAAAGAAAAAGAATGGGCCTGGTGTTGTTTTAGCAAAAAGGGGGTGTGGTTTGCAAATCTGAGCCCAATAAGCTCCTGGCCTGTTTGACCTTTCATAATCCCATGGGCATGCTTGACTCAGACGTATGGTGGACCTTCAAGGGATGAACCTTGGATCTGGCCAGGAATTCATCATATGGCTGATGTTGAGAGTACACGGAATACGCTTGAGGCTGGGAAGCACTGGATTAACCTAAAACTATTGAGAAAATAATAAAATGCACACGCCTGGGATCAAACCCAGGACGTGTGCATCAAAGACCAACAACTTTACCATTTGTGCTGGCTTTTTTAGTTGTAACAATAATGCAATAAATAGAATATAATATAAACAATGTGCCACGCTTCCTAAAATGTGTGAAATTCAAATTTCCCCTTCACAACCTGCCACGCCATTGTCTTCTTTGTCGCCTCTGTCGTTTTAGATAACAGAGTTTTAACTACAGACACCAAGCATAGGTATAGCCCCTGTGCATTTCCAAAATCTCATACGCGCATGATAAATTAAAATCAATGGTACCAATCAACTCGTTGCAACCTCACGAGCATCATGGTACCATTATCACTGGCCAATTTTCCCTGTACAAGAAAACCCTAAAAACAAAGAAAAAACCCTAGCCATGGAACTTTGTTGTACAGTCAATAAAAATACAATTAGATATAGCCATTAGCTTACAAACATCTTAAGGATTATGAATGTGTCAATTAAACATGCTAAATGTGCCAGAATCAATGTAATCAAATTCAAGAAAAGATCCAAACCGTATGAACCTTATAAAGTGATTCTGAGTGTGGGGAAGCTTGCTAGCGGTTGAAACACGATCATGGGGAGTCCATCAATTGATTGGTATGATTAGAATGGCTCGAGATGGCCTGAAACTTGGAAATTAGTTTGCAACTTTTCTTGAAATTTTTTGAAATTTGCTTTCTCCCTTTGCACGCCTCTAGCCTCTTGTTTTTGGTTTACACTTGTTCCTTATGTATACTAGAGTGTATTAGGGTTGCAACTTTGTATCAAATCTCTCCCAATTATGAATATTGATTCATGATTCAATCCTTGCACCAAATCTTTCCAAATCAAGCAAATTTAATCTTTTTGTGTCCATATGAGCCTTGCACGATTTGATCTTGTCTCCAGTTGTATAGTGAACCTAATCATGCACAAAATCTCAAGATTTAATTAGTTTTTGATATTTTCATTATTTTATATTGATTTTATTTGATTTAATTGAAATAAAATCAAAATAATTACAAAAATAAAAGAATGACAAGTGGAAGGGCTCATGGGTCGTGGGTCACATTACAAACTCAGTGCAAGCATAAAAAGTTGGGCCCATTTGACAAAATATGCAATTTTGGACACATTTGACTTTTGGCAATTTTGCAAAAAAAGGTCAACTTTACCATTGCATAACTCTCTCAATTTTGACCCTATAGATGTGTTCTTGGACTTTTTAGAAAGCTTAAGATGTCCTCTAAGCAACCCTTTTGGTCTCATCTCAATTGAATATTCCATGTTCAGGTATGAAGCTTTGACCCAAAAGGTGTTTTTGTTGACTTCTCAAAATGGCCTATAATGTCCAAATTTATATCTTCTTGTGAGTGCATATTTTGAACTTGGGAGATGAAGATGAATTGTAGGGAATTACATCCTCTTCAAAATGAGCTTTAGATGGGTCATTTTTGATAAAGTATGAGAAAGTTATGCTTGGTCAAAGTTAAGTTGACTTTTCCTACAAAACCCTAATTTAACAACTTTTGGGTTTTGATGAATTGTGAGCAATCCTTGAGGAATCATGATCAACCCTTGATCAAATGATGAATAATAATTCAAAATGAGGATGTTGACCAAAAATCTTGAAGTTTGACTGTATGTGGCCCACAGTTGACTTTTGCCCTAGCACAGTCGATTTTCAGGCTTTTGAGCAATTGACTGAGCAAATTTTCTCTGCAAGGCTTGAAACTTGACATGGATGATCTTGTGAACATATTAGGACAATGGTGAGCATTTGGGACCCTTTGGATTCAAACATCTTGATGCAAACTGAAATCCTAATTTAGGGTAGACTGTCTTAGGAGAGGGTTTGTCTGGTTAACCCTTGGACTTCCTTGAGCAATTTGAGGACCTCACTTGACATGTATTGTGAAATATGGGAGGTAAAATTTTGTGGTACAACAGTAGGGTTACTTCAAAATGAAAGCCTGGATAATAGGGCTGTGAGAAGGAACCAGGATAGTAGGGTTACTTCGAGATGAAAGCCTGGATAGTAGGGCTGTGAGAAGGAACCAGGATAGTAGGGTTACTTAGAAATGAAAGCCTGGATAATAGGGTTGTGAGAAGGAACCTGGATAGTAGGGTTACTTCGAGATGAAAGCCTGGATAGTAGGGCTATGATGATCCGCCTTTTCAGGTTTTCAGCTTGCCGGGTGTACAAATTTTTTCATTTTCATCCCTTATTTTTACCCGAACCCTTTTGGTTTGCTGGGAAGCCCTTATTTTTGCCTAGGCCAGTCGACCTAGCGAGTATTTTATCATGCGTAATATCTTTTCACTATGTCTGCATTGATAGGGTGAGAAAGGTCGTCACCGTCCATGGTGGTAAGAATCATGGCTCCACCAGAGAAAATGTTTTTAATCATAAATAGCCCTTCATATGTGGGAGTCCATTTGCCCCTGGGATCACCTTGCGGCAGTATGATACGCTTGATTACCAGATCCCCGACTTGATATTCTTGGCGCCTGACTTTTTTGTTGAAAGCCTTGATCATCCGCTTTTGATACTCCTGACCATGACAGACAGTAGTAAGTCTATTTTCATCGATCAGATTTAGTTAATCAAGTCGAATCTGGATCCAGTCGTCTTTGTTTAAACCCGCGTCTTTCATAATCCTTAAAGAAGGAATCTGGACCTCGATGGGTAGAACTGCCTCCATGCCATATACCAGAGAGTAGGGTGTTGTCCCTGTCGACGTCCGTGCTGAGGCACGGTACCCATGAAGAGATAATGGTAGCATCTCATGCCAGTCTTTGTATGTCACTATCATCTTCTTTATGATCTTTTTGATGTTCTTGTTAGCCGCTTCAACATCGCCATTCATCTTCGGCCGGTAGGGAGAATAGTTGTGATGTTGTATCTTGAATTATTTACAGAGCTTGATGATCATCGTGTTATTGAGATTCGTACCATTATCGATGATAATTCTCTCTAGCACACCATCCCGATAGATCAGGTTATGCTTGATAAACCATGCCACAACATTCTTGGTAACAATAGAAAAGGAGGCCACCTCAACCCATTTCGTGAAGTAATCGATGGCCACTAGGATGAAGCGATGCCCATTGGAAGCGGTAGGCCTGATTTCTCTGATCATGTCAATGCCCCATATTGCAAAGGGCCACGGAGCTGTCAAGACATTCAAAGGAACCGGAGGTACATGAACCTTATCAGAATAAATTTGGCACTTATGACAAATTTGGGAGTGCTGATAACAATCTGCTTCCATAGTGGACCAATAGTATCCTACCCGTAGGATCTTCTTAGCCATGGTATGTCCACTGGAATGGGTTCCGAAGGTACCTTCATGTAGATTTGTCATGATTCTCTCTGCTTCGCTCTTGTCTACACACCATAGTAAGGTAGAGTCATGGTTGCGCTTGTAGAGGGTTCCATTACTGAGGAAGAATTTCACGGTGAACCTTCTCAGAAACTTCTTATCATTGACAGATGCCCCTTCGGGATACTCTTGAGTCTCGAGATACTTCTTTACTTCATGAAACCAAGGTTTGTCTGCCACATCTTCAGTATCAATCTCACGGCAGTGTGCTGGTTCATCCAACCTTTCAATGGTGATTCGAGGAGCTTCGTTGTCCCACCTGAATTTAAACATAGAAGACATGGTAGCTAGCGCATCCGCTAACTAATTCTCCTCTCGTGGGAAATGTTCAAATTTTACCTCCTTAAAGTGTGGGAGCAATGTCAGTACGTGCTCTTTGTATGGGATGAGATTCTGATGCTTCGTATCCCATTCGCCTTTGATTTGACTTATCACCAAGGATAAATCCCTAAAGACATTTAAGAACTTGATCCTGTGGTCAATAGCGGCTTTGAGACCCATGATGCATGCTTCATACTCCGCCATGTTGTTAGTGCAGTTGAAGCATAATCGGGCAGTGAAAGGAGTATGACAGCCCTCAGGGGATATGATTACAGCGCCGATGCCATTACCAAGTGCGTTAGAAGCTCCATCAAAGACCATAGTCCATCGGGATCCTTCTTCAGGTCCTTCATCTGGTCCAGGTTCTTCGTAGTCAGTCACGAGCATAATGTTCTCGTCCGAAAACTCAAAATTCATGGACTGGTAGTCATCCACGGCCTGATGAGCCAAATGATCAGCCAATACACTCCCTTTGATTTCATTATGGGTTGTATATTGTATATCGTATTCGGTTAAGATCATCTGCCATCTCGCTATTCTTCTGGAGAGTGCGGGTTTCTCGAAGATGTACTTGATTGAATCCATATTATATATCAACAGAGTAGTGTGGGTCAACATATACTGTCTCAATCGGCGAGCAGCCCATGCCAAAGCGCAGCAAGTTTTCTCGAGCAATGAGTATCTTGTCTAACAGTCGGTAAACTTTTTGCTAAGATAGTATATTGCGTTCTCTTTTCGACCAGACTCGTTGTGCTGCCCCAGCACACACACCCCATTGAATTGTCTAGCACTATTAAGTATTATATCAAAAGTCTTCCTTCAACCAGAGGCATCAGAATTGGCGGTTCTTGAAGATATTCTTTGATCCTTTCGAAAGCATTCTGGCATTCTTCATTCCACTTTACCACTTGATCTTTCTTCAGAAGCTTGAAGATGGGCTCATAAGTAGCAGTTAGATGTGAAATGAATCTGGCGATATAATTTAGGCGTCCCAAGAAACCTCTAACTTCCTTCTCTGTACGGGGAGCTGGCATCTCTTGTATGGCCTTTACCTTTGCGGGGTCTACCTGAATACCTTTGTCACTGACGATGAAACCCAGAAGCTTACCAGACCTTACCAGACCTTACCCCGAAGGTGCACTTGTTCGGATTCAACCTCAGCTTGTATATCTTCAACCTGTCGAACAACCTGTGTAGATGATCCAGGTTTTCCTCTTCAGTTTGAGACCTGGCTATCATGTCATCAACATAAACCTCGATCTCATGGTGAATCATATCGTGGAACAAAGCGACCATGGCTCGCTGATAGGTTGCCCCAGCATTCTTCAACCCAAAAGGCATCACCTTGTAACAGAAGATGCCCCACTGTGTGACGAAGGTTGTCTTCTCCATGTCTTCAGGAGCCATCTTGATCTGGTTATAGCCAGAGAAACCATCCATGAAGGAGAAAATTTTGTGTCGTGCGGTGTTGTCAACCAGAACATCAATGTGAGGAAGCGGGAAGTCATCCTTGGGGCTTGCCTTATTCAGATCTCTGTAATCCACACACATTCGTACCTTGCCGTCCTTCTTAGGTACTGGAATGACGTTAGCAACCCACTGCGGATAGGAGGTGACATCTAAGAACCCTACATCGAACTGCTTCATGACCTCTACCTTGATCTTCTCTGACATTTAAGGGTGCATACGGTGGACCTTCTGTTTAACCGAAGAACAATCCTCTTTAGTTGGCAGGCGGTGTACCACGATGTCAGTGTCTAAACCAGGCATGTCTTTATACGACCAGGAAAAAATCTGAATGTAGTCGTGCAACATCTGTATCAACTGTTGTTTGATCTTAACTTCCACATTTGCATCGATCTTGACTTCTTTTCTGTCCATCTCTGTTCCCAAGTTTATTGTCTCAACCGGCTCTTCATGAGGTTGTATAGCCCTCTCTTCCTATTGTAATAGTCTAGCAAGTTCTCCAGGCACCTCACAATCGTTCTCACCTTCGTTCTCGGCTCGGTTGATTAGATTTTCGAAGTCATATCTGGTAATAGCAGGATTGTTATTAATGGGATCCAGAGTGGATATGTATCTGCAGTTTGATACGTGAGTATGTGTAAGGGCATAGCTGTATTGATAAAGTAAAGTCAGAAAAGAAAAAACAGAGAGCGTAAAATATGTATGCAAAGAACGTCCAATGCTTCATTGATGATATATGAAATGACATATAATAACCCTCACAGATAAAAACATTGTTCCTCGAGTAAGATATAAGGCCAAAAAGTTTAAAAATTGTTCATTACAAATTCAGAACACAAGTAAGACAATTACTGCAGAATAAAAGAAACTGGAATAAAATCTCTAGTCGTCCAGTTATTCGGTCCACCGTTGGTAGTCGAGTAGATCCAGCTGTCAATGTCAGGGTCTTCCTCACTGTCTTTAATAGCGTTGACCCCACGATTGCTGATGCGTAGGGGAGGTCCTCCAGCCCGAGCACGTCAAACAGCCCTTTGAGCCCTTGGAGTAAAGCCCAAACCAAATTTGTCAGTTTTCTGAGTAAAATCAGGGAGCCGTCCCCAATTGGTACACCCAACTTCTTCAACCATTGTTCTAGCGTCCTTGAGAAAAGCCATCTTCAGAGGAGGTTTGGTACTGGTGGTAGTCTCGGTCGACGCTAAAATCTGGGGAACTTCTTCAACATTTTGATAAGGAGTCTCTATGAATTCCCCTTCCATTTCTACGTACCTGAAGGAGTTCAGGTGGCTCACCATGTACTCCTTTTTGCCATGCACAGTGACAATCTTCCCCTTCACCGAATATTTCAGCATTTGGTTTAGTGTAGAAGTAACAGCCCCAGCTTCATGGATACAAGGACGACCCAACAAACAAGAGTACAATGGCCTGATGTCCATCACATAGAAAGTGGACTCAAAGGTCTCAGAGCCTACCTTGACGGGGATGTCTACCTCTCCATGCACCATTCTCTTAGACCCATCAAAAGCCCTTACCACAATGTTACTAGGCTTCAAGGTCAAGCCCTCACAATCCAGCCGATCAAGAGCCTTCTTAGGCAGAACATTCAGCAAAGATCCAGTGTCCACCAGCACATGCGCCATAGTGGTGCCCCTGCATTCGATCGAGACGTGCAAACCATCGTTATGCTTCCTCTCTTTTGGTGTCAAGTTGGCATCTGAAAAACCCAGCCCGTTGTCAGCAGTCAAGCTGGCTACACAGTCTTTGAATTGATCAGCCAAAGTATCTTGCAGTACATGCTCAATCTTGAGGAATGCGATCAAAGCTTTCGCATGGGCCTCAGAACACAACAACAGAGACAACATGGAAATCTTCGAGGGGGTCTGCCCCAACTGCTCGACCACATTGTAGTCGCTCTTTTTAATTATTTTTAATATTTCCTCTATCTCTTTCTTAGAGGTTTCTACGACAATCTTTCTAGGTGCCCCCGTCCGAGCAGGCTCGCCTATAGCTTATTTTCCTCAAGTCCCAGATGACTCGACGGCAGGAGTGACAATTGGAGTAAGAACAGGAGTAGTAGTTGAAGCATCGTTAGGAATAGCAGGTGAAATAACAACAGGCTTATTGATAGTCTTCGAGGAAATCACGGGAGAGAAAACCCTTCCACTTCTGGTGATCTTACTGGTCCCGAAAATCTTACTGACATCGGGATCATCCTCTTCATTCTTCAGGTCTTGTTTAACGCCATGATAGTAAATATCGGCGCCATAATGCCAAGGGACAGCTTTGTCCAAGGCGTATGGGACAGGACCAGGACAGGTGATTATTAACGGAGCAACTCTCGGAGCAGGTGTAATCCTAACAGGTCTTATCGAGGAGGCCTTGGAAGTATTTGCGGAAATGGTTATAATAGCAACATCTTCGAACGGAACAGCTGTAATTGAAGTTTTCTCGAACAAAATTTCTCAGTTGTAGGCGTTGGACACCTGTCTTCAGCAAATAGCAACTAGAGGGCAGAGATGAACACATGTGGCAACCTTCACCACAACCTGGAAATACACCGGCCAGCAACAAATTCTTCTTAACAGTCATAAGGGGAGTAGAAACTTCATCAACTGAGGTCACAAACAGATCGGTATCAACGACATTAACTCCACGGTTGTGCTTAGGCATGGGAGAAGTTATGATATTGGGTTTCTCTGAGGCATCAAACTCAATCTCCTCGGCTTCAATCAGATCTTGTATTTTATTTCTTAGAGCCCATCAGTCATTTGTATCGTGACCAGGACTCTCCGAATGGTAGGCACACCGAGCATTTGGATTGTACCGAGGAGAGGAGGTATTAGGATTCTTGGGAGCCTCTTTCAAATTTGCCAAGTTGGATCTCAGCAGATGGGGTAGAACCTCTGTCAATGTCATGTTAATCCGGGTAAACTGCCTTTGTGGTCTTTCTATCCTTTGTTGATTGTTTTATTGTGGAGCAACTGTAGACCTAGGTATTATTACAGCATTTACCGCCAGATGGTGTCCAGCTCTACCATGACCTCTTGGGCTATAGATAGCACTGGCTTCCTTCTTACCAGCGAAAGGCTTCTTTACTAAACTCGAGGAGGTGTCCTGTATTTTACCGCTCCGGATCCCAGCTTCCACCCTCTCTCCAGTTAATATCAGCTCTGTAAAACCAACCGATGAGCTACCAATTAAATGGTTGAAGAATGGACCAGACAGCGTCCCAAGAAACATGTCGACCAACTCCCTATCAGACAAAGGGGGTTGGACTCTCCCAGCCAAATCTCTCCACTTATGCGCATATTCCTTAAAGCCTTCACCTGCACCCATGGACATACTCTGAAGTTGAGTACAGGTAGGGGAAAGGTCGACGTTGTATTGGTACTGCCTATAAAAAGCAGTAGCCAACTCTTCCCAGTTTCGGACATTGGTTCCCTCCAATTGGTAGAACCATTCAAGCTGAGTCCCTGACAGAGTGTCTTGAAAGAAGTGAATCCACAAGTTTCTATCGGCAGTGTGGGGCTGGATCTTCCTTACATAGGAACAGAGATGGAGCTTTGGGCAAGACACCCCATCATACTTTACGAAAGTTGGAGCCTTAAATTTCTGTGGGATGACCACTCCCGACACCAATCCCAGTTCTTCAAAGTCCAACCCAGGTATTCTCTGGACTTCCATGGCGCTCAGCCGATCCTCTAACTGCTTGTACCTATCCTCAGTGGGAGGATACTGCTCATTATTGTAGTCTGTATCATTGTCATAGACTTCAGGACTAGGGTTCTCCTCCCTTGTTTCTCTCTCTTGATCTTCCCCTTCTTTAGATGAGGAGGTCAGATCGACGGGTTGCCTTAGCGGCCCCCCAAATCTTTTGTCCATATTGAGGGCACCGATGAGCTTCTTCTTCTTCTTCTCTTTCAGGATGAGGGCCTTCAGATCCTCCTGCCCTTTTGCCAGAGTTATGAACATCTGTTGAAATTGGGAATTTTGTCCCCGAAGATCTTTGATGCTTTGTTCAGAAGACATTTTTGCTGAAATAAACAACGAAGAAGATGAGAAACATGTAACGGTACATGCTTATGCGATGTTATGAATGATATGCATATGCAATGATTTCAAGGAAATTAGATATTGAAATTTGCTTTAGACAAAAAGGAAACGTACGTTATATTAATAAATCAAATCTTGAGTACATCATGCCTCTCTGGGCTTACAAAGAAATACAAAAACTCTAAGATAAAAAGGTTGTACGCATCCTCTTTGGTGCGATGTAGGAATTTAGAGTCTGCTCCTCATGAAGTTTCTTAGTGAGTTCCAAAACCTTCTTCTTGCTAGTGTAGAATTGGGCCTCAAAAGTGTCTCGCTCCCCCTTAAACTGTATCCAATCCCTTTGTAAGTCATCAAGAGAGGTGGGAATGTCAGGATGCAGGATAGTGTATGGAATATCCTCTTCCACAACAGGCTCTATGATTACCAGGAGAATGGAGGGGTAAGGCATCATAAGACTTTGAGCACGAGCTCGTACCCATTTGAGGTAAGGCTCAAGAGGGATGGAATTCTTGTGCCCCAATGTATTGCTATCTACCTTGTTCAACATCCTCCAGGCTCGGATAAACCTCTGGCGATGACCTTGATTGTCACTCTCGTGGTCAAATACTAACCCTTGAATCATCATCTCATAGGGACCATCTCTTTGGGCATAACCAAATTGTCTTAAAGATAAGCAGGGGTTATAGGTGATACCTCCCCTAATGCCAAGTAAGGGGACATTAGGGAATTCTCCACAACGGTCGACAATGATAACATTCTCTATAGATCGGGAACACCAAAGGATGTCTGAATGTTTGAGCGTCATCAACCTTTGTTACCACCTTGAGCCTTGTTCGTTCTTCAATAAAGATTGGGGAAGATGCGAAATAAACCATCTTTCCAAGAGAGGGGTGCAACACATAAGGATAACTCTTTTCCTCATAGTGCGAGTGTGAAAGGAATGTAGGATGTCTCATAGCAAAGTAGGCATTGGGTTACGAGACATGAATATTTTGACGGCGTTCACATTTATGAGTTGGTCAGGGTTTAGAAACAAAACCATCCCATAGATGAGGAGAGCCACAATTTCCTTAAAAGCTTGCAAATCCAAAGAGTTCCAAAAATTTTGGGCTTTCTCAAATAAGAACTTTGCTAGGAAACCCTTGACACCACTCCTTGTCTCCCAATTAGTTGTGATATCAGATGAGTGCAAGTGTAGAGCTTGAGCAATCTCTTATGGCTTTGGGTCTCTTTCTGTACCGTTGAAAGGTAGCTGATTGAGAATGGGAATTCTCAAGAGTCGGGAGAATTATTCTAAATTAGGCACAAGTTGATAATCGGGAAATGTGAAGCAATGGTGTAAGGAGTCAAAGAACTGAAATAACACCTTCATCATGTCTTCATCAGTGTTGGAGGTGACCAAGTTGAGTAGGCGACCATGTCTCTAGGTGAATGGAGAGTTTTCAGGAATCCTTGAAGCTAGCTCCTTAAGTTGAAGAGGGATCCTTATAAGGTTGATTTGAATAGTTTTCCTGCGAAGAGAATCCATGTCCTACAAAACAGAAGCAAAGATAAATCCCAGAACTCCTTGAAATGGTTAGTAAGTATGAGTATGATATTATGATGTTCATGATGTTATGTACAAGTAAAATATACACAAATAAAGCAAACAAGTCCTTAGGTTTAGGCTTGTATGGAGTCTCATAGGTAAGTACCCTCTTGTAGTTTAGTTGGCTTAAAACCTGTCCTAGTAATAGTAATCGGGTTCTAAGGAGCTCAATATCACTGGTTTGTTTCCGTGGGCATTGTTTCAGCGCAACCCTCTTTAATGACGACCGAAATATCCCAAAAAACCAAACCTCAATAAGTGTAGTATCGAGTATCTACCAACTTTGGACTGCACAAAAGTCGGACATCTCACTACGTCCTACTAGCAAAGTTGGTCAAGTAAAGGTTCTAAAAGTTCATTAGTGCTTCATGACATCACTCAGCAGTCCTGTATTCTCCTTGACTACTCAAGGGCTACCGGTACCCACAAATATGTTGCACTAACATAGATATTCTTAGACCGTGTCGGTATACCCTGCACAGTTTCCACAACGTATTACTACTTACCTATAAGGTATCCCAAATCCGGGTAGAGGATTCAAATCCAAACAAAGAACCATAATGTAAAGCATACAAGTCAAACAATGAAATCAAGTAAATATGATCTAGCCCTAAGGTAACCCCACTTTTAGAATCAACACTCTACACAGAGTTTTCAATATTCCCCAGCAAAGTCGCAAGTTCTGTGATACGGTGGGAGAACTGACTTGAAGGTTTGCATTTGATCGCAAATATGCGGTTAGCAAGAGTCGCCACCGACTTTTCTTTTATCCAAAAAAGGAAAGGCTGAAAAGAACAGGAAAGACCTTTAGAGATGTTTTCTTGAGTTCGCGGGGTAGATTATGAAAAGGGAAGGTATTAAAACCCTTTTCATCCATGGTTTTCCATGGGCTCTTAGTTGCTTGCTATATCACTTGCTTTTGAATGTGCTTGTGGTGTGGGTTTTGAAAGTATTTTGAAAATGTCTTTGTAATGGTTCTCATTTCTATAAGAACGTGTACAAAGTGTTTGTTTCGAAAATATTTCAAAGAGGTGTTTGTGTTTTTTGAAAGTGATTTTGAAAATGGTTTTCTTTGTAATGCCTCTCGTTTCTATAAGAACGCATACAAAGTGTTGTCTTTTGGAAATATTTCAAATGAGAGTGCTGGTGTAAAAATGTTTTGTGGTGATCAAGCGAGCAACTATGAGCGAATCTACCTACTCAAAAGGTCTTAAGTGTTCTTTTTTTCCTCCTTTAGATATTGCTAGCTTACCATTGAGTTTAGTAAGAAGCCCCATCATTGGATGTGAATGGATGGGCGTGGGACGTTTTTTTATAGTCATAGAAGGCAACCCATGGAACATTTTAGCAATGGCGTGTTAGGGACTAGATCGTTTATCGAAGGCAACATCGAGGTTCATCGAGGGACTACGATCTTTTATCGAGGGTCTTTTTCTAAAACGCCCATGTTCGAGGGGAATGACTAATTTCCGATAGGCGACAAGTGAGATTACCCTAAGGGTGCATGTATGTGAAGTGTGTTTGATTGCATGCATTTAGTCTTGATTAGGGTGATCTATTTGTTGATTTCATGTCTTGCCATACACACCCTAATTACTAGCATTATATTTGAAAAGCGATAAATTGCAGAAATATAAAGTCCTACTCTATTACAATATTTAGGGATGGGGATACAAATTTACAAATGGGGGGTTATAAGAATTTAAATCCTATTTAACTATTAAAACTATATTGAAATGTACCATGCAAGAAAGAAAAAGGATTTGTTTTTGAAAATGGTTTTTTGTCTTAATGAATAATAATAAAAAAAGTAATAAGTTAACTAAAAAAGGGAAATATTTTTTATGTTTGTTTTTTATATATTAATAAAAGGGATGTTAATGATAAAAATGATAAAAAGGAAAATAACGAGAGAAAAGAATCAGCATGTTGCTGAAAGCAAAACAAAGGGGATCAGAAGTTCTGATGTTGGGTGCGCAGTGGTTCAGAAAGAAGCATCAAAAGTTCTGGATTGATACACTCTGAGGTCCTGCAAGACACGTTAGAGGGAAAACACATAAGTTCTGGGTGGCTATGTGCTGAACTTCTGAGTGTTAGAATAATGAGAAAGTCTTAGAAGTTCTGTGTATTAAAACAGTGAAGAGAACTTAGAGGTTCAGTATGTGTCAAGACAGTGAGTGAACATCAGAAGTTCAGTGTGCGTTAACAAAGAGTGAATATCATAAGTTCAGTGTGTTTAAACACTGAGAAAATCATAGAAGTTATGTATGTTAAAATAGTGAGTGGAAACATCAGAAGTTCAGTGTGTTTAACAGTAAGGAAGACTCAGAAGTTCTGTATTATGCTAAAACAGTGAGTGAAAATCATAGGTTCTATGCCATATTTCAACTTTTTCCTCATATTAATCAGCACATCATAAATTTATTCAGTTCTTAATAAACAGCAAATCAGAAGGATAACAGCACAACAGTTTATAGAAGTCATAATCCTAAATCTGAGCCTAGCCCTAATCAAGAAGTTCTGATATTTACATATTAATGATGTTCTGAATGAAAAGATGCAAAGTCAGAAAGACTTACCTTGAATCTAAAAAGTGTGTTTGGAACATGAACCGCTGCCTTCAGATGTTCTAGAGTCAACAAGAGCAACGGAAGAGAAAATGCCAAGTTATTTTATTCAAAGGGAAGAATAAAGGTTTAGTATTCTATTTGGGAATTCTGGATTTTTGAAAAAGGTTTCACAGTTTTATTTTCTCTCCTTTGATGATTCTCTCTCTCCAAAAACCAACCCCTTTAACGTGTGAAGGAGACAATTATTTATAGATGGGTTTGCTGTGGTTTTGGGGTGGAAAACAAATGGGATTCAAACCTTTAATTTTTGGTATACTGTTCCATTGCTTTTTAATCACAGTTTTTGTATGCTAATTTGGTACAAATATAGGGTTTAAGAAAAATGCAGGCGTGGACTAGATCAGCAGTAATTTAGAGTGTTGTGGCAGCTGGTTGCAAGACTGTGTTATAGCAGTGCAACAGGATGCTCAAACAAGGTTTTGGGGCTTTGTGATGTTCTGATCGAAGAAGACCAGAGTGAAACTCGAAGGGTGATGCTCTAATCGAAGCATATGCTGAAGAGCCATGTTCTGATTGAAGAATCATGTTCTGAACCATGTTTGCAAATTCTGACTGCACTTGCATGGAGGCTAGCTCTGAAGTTCTGAAGTATCATATTCTCTTAACACTTAGAAAATTTTCTAAATGTTTTGAAATTTGATTTTTTCAAAGTAATTTCTGACTTCTTATTTTGATGAACCAATTTCATGTCTTGATGAAATGTAATTCTTGAAACTTGATTTTTTGATCTAAAAGTCAAAGTTTGACTTTTCAGTGTTCTTTTTACCATTTTGACCTTGTGGATGATTTTCTTGAAAAGTTATAATTCAAGACTTGAAACTTGATAGAAGCAAACCTGAGAGTCCAGGATAATCCTTTGAGAAATGAGAGGCCAAATTTTGGGGTACAACAGTGGTCTTATTGGAAAATGTATTGGGCTTATTCCTTGTGGTTGCATAGTTGTGATGTTGCATGTTGATGATGCATGCATTCATTATTGGATAAAAGAAAAGTCGATGGCGACTCTTTCTTACCGAAACATTTGCAAATACAAATGCAAAAAACCAGTATAACAGTCGATTCTTCCACCGTATCACAATGGGTCTTATACCCAATGTATCAGATATATCAAAACTCAAGAGATTTTTTCCTGCTTACCACTTGACTAGACCCATATCTAGTAAACCTAAGGTTAGTAAGAAATATGCTGAAAACACTAGGGTAGAAGACGAAACATCTCCCTAGGAAAATACTCCCTAAGAGGGTAAAGAACAAAATGAACCTTCCTTTAAGCTAGACTTCGTCACAGAAGTTCTGAGACCTTTTAGGTCAGGTCCATCGAAAGAGGACAAGAAGTACCTTGGATGGTTAACTAGGATAGAGAAAGCGAAATCAAAAACATGGAAAAACCTGGGAATCTTCGACTTGATTCATATGTCAAAGTTTGGCCCTGAATACTGTCAGCTAATGCTAACAGCTTCCTTGTACTTATGGGGTAGTACATATAACACCTTTCACCTACCATGTGGAATGTTAACTCCACCGGTCTTTGATGTTGCTGTAATCACGGGCCTTCGACCCACAGGAGAGACTTTCGACCCTACCTTGGATGCTGATGACTCCATCGACTTCAGTAATGCTTCTCCCACTTACAACAATTACATTGATCACTACTTGGGATCGACAGAAGAAGTTAGTGATCAGGAACATATAGCTTTTCTTGCTTCATGGCTTTCTCAATGTGTCTTCTACTATAAATCTCTGTAAGTCACCAAAAGATTTTTGACCCTCTCCAACCAACTCCATGTTGGTCGAGATGTTTGCTTGAGTGAACTAATTCTTGTTGGACTATATGAGATCCTTGGGGAGGCTTACACAAGATTATAAAACATTGAACCAAAAACAAACATTTTACTTGTTTGTTCATATTGGCTACTTCAGTTGTGGCTCAATGCCACCTTCGAACCTTCACTTTTGAATACAAACCCAATTGATGAATCTGACCCTGAAATCCAGAACAGGACTGTCAAAGGGACTAGACTGCTTCATTTGACCCCGGATGATGGAGGGAAAAACTTGCAAGAGTGCTTCACTAGGAACCTGGTGATGTTTGTGAAGAGGTACAAATTTACCTCTTCAATGGAACCATTTGCTCAAAGAACCCATGGCCCAGAATGGTTCACAAGACCTCTCACTGGCCTTTCGATTAAACAACAAACAGAATCCCTCCAGATTTGGGAAGCTTTCCTGATCCCTAGACTTCTAGTTACCAGAATTATGCCCAAGAAAACTCAGAATATTTTACTTACTTACCAACCCAATTTTGTCGCAAGACAATTTGGACTCTGCCAAATCCTTCCTGAACCATTATACTTCCACAAAAGTGACATCTGTCATAGAGGAATTAATTTCACAACTGTCAAAGCGAAGAAAATTATAAGCAAGTTCATAGGCTTCCTCCACCTAAATCTTGTCCCATTCAAACCTTCGACTTTCTATACTCAAGACTTTGAAAGTTGGTGGCAAGAACATTATGTTTCCAATATGTTTGGTGTCACTGACTTCAATAATCATATAACCAAAGCTTTTTCCTCTGTGTAGGACAAGACGAATAAAGGTACGCATCGACACATCAAGGAGATCCAGGCATTCCAAAAGTACTTTGAAATTGTCTACAAGCCTACTGATCTTGGTCAAACCATTTGAGATGCATCTTTGATTTTAAAGGAAACATTTACAGAAAAACTCCCACGTTTGAGTATACCTTCGTGTGTCAAACTTGAGGATCAATATGACTTGGCTAAGCGTGAAGGAGGATTTCAAAGTCAAGAAACAAGATGCTCTAAAACTCGAAAAACGAGTGGTTGCGACCAAGCACACCTTGTACAGTTTCAAAGAGTTCCTTCACTTGGATTTAAAACATGTCAGAATGGACACTCCAGAAAGTGAAGGTGTGGAAACCAAGGGCAGAAAGTGAAGGTGTGGAAACCAAGGGCTCCTTAGCTACTCCGAATACATTTCTCTCTTCTCGAAATGATTCTAACCATACATTTATTTTGCAGCTGTCGAAAGAAAACACACCAAGATGGTGAAGCCTACCACGTCTATTGGGTCTACGAAAGAAACCCCGCAACCTCAACCTTCGACAACCAATGCCTCTGAGGAAGCTAAAGAAACACTCAAAGTAAACAAGGTAAATTTTGTTACTCTTTTACCTCTTTTATCTTTCGAATTATGTAACTTACTTGTTTACATTTTACTTTGTTGCAGGATAGCGGGAAGCCACCTCTCACTCCCAAGAAAATAAAACATATCAATGATGATTCGACCACTGCTACAGAAAAGGCTGATGTAACATCTTCCAAAGACACTGCAAAGAAGCTTGAGAAGAAAAAGAAGTTGAAGCCTTCTAGTGCATGTTCTCCTTCACATGGAACTTGTACAGTCGAAAACCTTTCCCCCAGACCAAAGAAAAAGAAAGAAAGTTTGGCCTTGAAAGTGGCCCATATCTCGAAGCAAATCGAAAGTGACAATTCGAGCCCTGGGGTAGAGGGAGCAAAGGTAATAATCTTCCACCAAAGGAAGCCTTCTATTTCCTTTAAATATTCTCATTGGTGACTAACACTTCACTTCGCAGGATCAATAACTTCAAGTTACTGAATCTCCAATTCACTACGAAGTACTTCATAGAAGCAGCACTCCATCAATCCATCCTTCCTCAACGAAGGATTCAAATAAGGGTTCAACAACTGACGCTTACATACAAGATCTTCATCAAGAAGTTTCAACTTCACCTCATTCCTCCCAAAAGTCGAAGATAAAGGAGTTTGATGATGATCAGGCGGACACTGTTGTCCAAGAAGAACCTAATAATGCAAGCTTAGAAGAAAATCATTCTGTTGATTCTTCCCCAAAAGCAAATAGAGGGGTTTCTGATGAAGATGAGGATTAGACGAGCAAAGCCAACAAAAATTTTGCTGAGAAGGAAGATCCACCAAAAGATGATATAATAATGCAAGTCAATAATAACAACAAGATCAACCCCAACAAATTCCACATCAAATCGACAATCTTGAAGTGGCAGAGGCTCAAATGTCCATTCATATGGTTACTGAAGATACACTTCCTTCACTCGAAGAAATGGAGCTCCTTAAAAAGACTAAGCCTCTGGAGTACATCAAACTTTTCAAAGCCAAAAAGAGTCTCTTGCACAAAGTATTTGCCCCAGTCCAACCACTACTTGAAGTGGCACTTCGTCTGGTGAAACGAATAAAGCACTTCTCCAAAAGATTAAGGAAAAAGTCTTTGGGGTTGACTAGTTTGAACTTGTGAAAGAGAGTGCTACTGATGGCGTCTCTTTGAGGAAGCTCATTAACAGGATTGATCTTTTTAATTGCCCCCTGTAATAACTGAGTTTTTGATATACACGACCACTCTCATCAACAATCTGGAAGCATATTTTCACAGGTAAAGGGCTGTTGATTCGAAGATCACAGAAAAACAAAACCCTTCAAGAAAAAATTTTCTTCCAGATTGTTGATGAGAGTGGTCGTGTATATCAAAAACTCATTTATTGTAGGGGTAATTAACAAGATCAATCATGTTAATGAGCTTCCTCAAATAGACGCCAGTAGTAGGATTCGCCTTCGCAAGTGCGAACAAGTCGACCCCAAAGACTTTTTCCTTAATCTTTTGGAGAAGTGCTTGGAAGGAATTCCAGGGGGGCCTTATGAAAATTTTGAAATCCACTGCTTTGATAGAGAAAAGGAGCCAGAATGGAATGATTTTTAATATCGATTCATTTGTAAAAAACCGTCTCCTACTTTTGAATTTCCGAAACAAGAACTTTATGTGAGAGTTGAGGCCCCCAAGGGAGAATTAGGAATTTTTATAATAGGAAGACAAACCCTTCAAGAGACTAATTGGTCCAAGGCCTTCGAATTATCAGAGAAAGCTGAAAAAATTGAAGAAACTCTCAAGCTTGCCCAAGAGGAACTTGATAAGAATGCTAAATCCATCATGCTCTGGAAGCAAAAAATCAAAGAGTTGCATAAACAAATTTCTCAAGCAGAGGATCGTCAGAAAGTTCTCGAAGCCATGAATAACAATGAGGCCAATGAAGAGTTGACTCAAAGCGTTCAATTCATTGATGAAGCTATAGGCTTAGAAGATGACTTCACCGCACTTCGTACAACCAAAGCTTTGATTGACTGTAGGCTAGGATTCTTGAAGGTGGAGTATGACAAGATGAAGGATAACTTGCCTTTCTGAAATTCGTATTTGAATGTTTTTCTCCATTATGCATTAGCTTTTTCATAAAGCCCTTTTGTAATTCTTTAACAGAGCCATTTTAGCACCCTTTTAATTTATACCATGTTGGCTTCGTTATTTTACTACTTTAATACTTTGTCGTAATTTTTGAATCTTGAAGAAAAGGTTTATATTTTTTCAAATACTTACCGTTAATTTTCAAGACTCTTCGATCTTCTGCCAGTTCTTCGATTTCGTAGGCATTGTTAGTGAATGGTTGAATGATTCGAAAGGGGCCTTCCCAATATGGGGACCATTTTCCTAATAACTTATTCTTTCGATCCACTGGAAAAATCACCTTCCAAACCAAATCATCATTTGAGAAGACTTTGCCCTTAACTCTCTTATTATATGCTCTGGCTACTCTTTCTTTTTGTCTTCTTAGAACTTCCAAAGCATGTAACCTTTCTTCATCCAAATCCACCAATCCTTTCATCATCATATCCCAATAGAGATATATGGGAATTTAGTTTTTCCTTTGGATTCTGACTGACTGTAAGTAAATCTCCATTGGTAAAACTGCATCATGTCCAAACATTAGACGAAATGGAGTTGTGTTCGTTGCCTCTTTGGGGGATGTTCGACAAGCCCATAAGACTTGATCTAAGGTTTTGTGCCAATTCTTTGGCTTTCTTCCCACATGTCTCTTGATTAGCCCAATGATTACCTTATTAGCCACTTCGACTTTTCCATTTGCTTGTGCATAATAAGGCGTAGATGTTAGTAATTTGAAACCCATATCTTTAGTGAACTCTTACATCTTTCGATAATGGAATCGGAGACTAATTGCCCCTTCATTTCTTTTAAAGGCATGAAAGTTAAAGAGTACTCTGTTAGAGCCAATTCCCATTTACCAATTCGACTATGTAAAATTAGTTTAGACAGCATATGCTTAATAACATCAAAATGTGAGGAAACATAAACATCGACTAGTTTTATATAATATTTCAATTTGGTACATGAGAAGTACAAGAAAAGACATAGTTTTTCTATTGTACTATATCTAGTCTCTACGTCATTCAGTACTCTACTTAAGTAGTAAATGGCTCTTTTGGCGCCATTTTCATCTTCTTGAGCCAGTATGCTTCCTATAGTTTTATCTTACGCGGATATGTATAACCTCATGCACTTGTCTCTTCGAGGAGGCGACAAAATAGGTGGATGCACCAAGTACCATTTGATTTTCTCGAACGCCTCTTGATGTTCTGCGTTCCATGCGAAGTCTCCTTGCTTCAGCCGCAAGAGTGGAGAGAAGGCTTAAGTTCGACCACTTAGGTTCGATATAAATCTTCACAAGAATTTTATCTTTCCCAACAGCGATTGCAAATCTTTCTTCGTCGATGGCGCTTTCGCTTCCATTATTACCTCTATTTTGTTTTGGTTGATTTCTATGCCTTTCTTATGGACCACAAAGCCAAGAAAGTCACCAGTCTGCACAAAGAATGCACATTTAAGGAGATTCATTTTCAAGCCATGTTTTCTCATTTTTTCGAATGACTGGTGAAGGTGATCCAAATGACTAGATCCTGATATAGATTTTACTACTATATCATCAATATAGACCTACATGAAAGTCTCAATGAAATCATGGAATATAGAGTTCATTGCTCTTTGATAAGTTGCCCCAGTATTTTTAAACCAAATGGCATAACCACCCATTCATAGGTGCATATTACCCCAGGGCATCGAAATGTTGTATTTGGCACCTCTTCTTCTACAATAAAAATCCGATAGTATCCTGGATATCCATAAAGTGTACTAAGATATTCGAAGCCAACAACAAAATCTACTAACATTTCAGCCACAGGCATTGGATATTCATCTTTAGGAGTTGCAGAATTTAAATCATGAAAGTCTATGCAAACTCTAAGAGGTCCATTTTTCTTAATTACTGGTACTATATTTGCTATCCATTCAACGTACCTTGTGGTCCGGATGAACTTGCAGCGCAGAAGTCTTTCGACTTCTTCCTTTATCTTCGAGAGAATCTCTGGTGCGAATCTTCTTGGTGTCTGCTTGATGGGCTTCTTTCCATCCTTTATGGGGAGCTTCAATTCGACCAGGTCCCTGTTCAAACCAAGCATTTCATTGTAGTCCCATGCAAAATAATCTTTGTACTCCTTAATCAGTTGGATCACTTATGCTATTACTCCTTGACTAAACTTTGAACTGACATACGTGGGTATTTTTACAGTCTCATCTCCTAGACCACTTCTTCAAGAGGGTATTGTGCTAGCATCTTCGCGTTCGACGCCACTGGATCCTTCTCGAATCCCAAAAGCCCATCATCGTATATAGCGTCCATCCTTTGGTATTTTTCTTCGACGGACTTCTCTTTGTCGGGGGTTTTTGGCTTGAAGAACACCCCAGGTCCTTTTATATGATTATTTTCTTCATTGTCCTCCATAGCCATAATCTTCACTTCGGCTTCCAAAGCCGATTTTAATCTATTTTCAGCCAAATAGGTCGAAATCTTTTCGAAGAAGGAGGACTCATACATGATCATTGTCTTCGCCATCCCATCCTATAGGCCGTATTTCTGAGAGTCCATGTGCATCATCTTCTTGCCCCAGAGTCTCCTTATCCCATCAAAATCCATGCCTTGGATGTAGGGTCCGAAAATACATACCATTGTTGTTTGGCACATATGTGCCATCTGCAACACTGTAAGGCCCTATGTTGGCCAGATTTCGATCAAAATTTCTTAGATCAACTTGATTCAACTCCGCCATATAATATCTTTGGTCAGCTTCGATGTTTTCTACAATTCCATCTTCTCTCCAAATTACCACATGTTGGTGCATTGAGGAGGGAACTGCACTTATTCCATGAATCCACTCACGGCCCAAGAGTAAGTTGTAATTTGTCTTGGCCGCTATGACCATGAACATAGTTGGTCTTGTAGTGGTTCCTACACTGAGATCGACTTGAACTATGCTGAGAGTATGACCAATATTCCCTTCATAGTTAGATTACCATATTATGGGGTTTTATATCAGTATCATACATACTTATCCTCTTCAGCAGGAACTGAGGCATTAGGTTGACAGCAGCACCCCCATCTACCATCACTTTGTTGATCCCCACTTGTTTGATCTTTCCTCTAATAAATAGAGGCTTCAGGTGATTCTTCATACCTTGGTCTGGTCTTTTAAAAAACGCATTATGTTTCTCAACTGCTCTATCATTCATAACATAATAGCACACAAGCTTGTGCTTCTCCATTTCTAATTCATCTACTTCTTCAGAATCTTCTATCTCCGTCACTTGGTCATATTCATGCGGTAGTACAGAAACTACATTGCAGTTGATATTCAAAGAGGACTCCCCATCTGAGTCAAAGTTATCAGTAAGCATGTCCTCATCATTGTTTAGTTCTTCGTTAGTTGGTTCCTCTATGGTCCTTTCGACGGACACCTCCGTCTTTTTAGGGGAAAAATCCTCCTTTGTGCTGGGGACTTCTCTTTGACAGGTGCAGCAAATGAAGTCTGATTCGTACTTGATTCCCCTACTTCATTTCTTGTGAGTTCTCTTTGATACCTCTTGGTCCTTTGGTATCTTCTCCATTGGGACCTTGTCATTGGGTTTTTCTCCTAATAGTTCTTAGACACATAGGCTTGTTGCTTCGTTAACTGGAACTACCTTCGATATGCCCACGCTGATCTTCCACCTTCCTCGAAACTCTTCCATTTCCCTTTGCCTTTTCCTTCCCCCTTTCTTTGACTAAACTTCAACCACTTGTCTGTTGGGATGTTGGCTGGTGGCTTGAAGGTGACTTGTCGATTCACTTTGGGGTGTGGGCTATCTTCCCTTTTCGGAATTCCTTTTGCAATAGTTACATACCTCTCGCTGCTACTCCTTCGATTGTTCCAGCATTGAGCATACGAAATTCTCTCAAATGCTTCAGCTGCCTTTCTATCATAAACAACGCTACACCATAGGCATATTAAGACTTCTGATCCTGTCTTATGACAGTGAACCAGAAAACCCATCAAGATTTCTCCCATTTTTGGGTATGGTAGCAAATCTTTATCACTCCTCCAGTTGTTTCCATCCCTCTGTTGGTACACTTTTCGGTATGTTGCTGCGGCGCCTCGATCATTCATAATGTTGTACCTAGGACACACTAGTCCTTCAGGATTCTTCATATGACAATGAAAAAGATAGTCGACCAGGATTACTTTTTGGTGCCCAGTTTGCATCCTATCATTCTCCATCTTCAAACGTCTTTCGATCTCCTCCATTTCTGGGGACACCTGGTTCAGATCCACCATGTTTACCTCGAACTTGGGACCTTCAGAAATCTCAAACTCTTTGAATCTGACTCTAAGACCCTCAGTAGTCTTGACCTTGCCAGCAACTTTGGTATTGCCATCAGTAGCATTGCCTTCTTCCTGGCCCATGAGACCTTCAGCATTCTCTAGCCCCTGAGTATCTTTAGATACCTTGTCTGCATCGAGTTGCCTCCTTTGATTTAGACAGCATCAACCATTTTGATATCTACAGGCTCTGCAAAGTTTGTCTCAACAATCTGAAAAGGATATGTGTCGACCTTCAACGGGTTCTTGGGCTTCTCTCCTAACTTTAGCCTTCCTTCCTTGATAGCACTTTGTATCAAGTCTCTGAAAAGATAGCATTGTGAGGTTTTATGGCCTAAGAAATTATGATATTTACAAAAGCCCATTTTCTTCTGTTGTTCTAACAGAGGAATCTTAGCACTAGGGGGCACTATCATCTGGCCATCTTTTACTAACAAATCAAATATTTCATCACACTTGGTGATGTCAAGAGTATAGTTTTTCTTTGGGAATTTGTCATTCCTTTCTGGTTTGACGAGATTTTTCCCGTTCGCAAGTGTTAGCACTTTGCAAGGATATGGTGGTCCTTGCTTTAACTCTGCAAGATCTATCTCATGTTCTTAAACCTCTGAAAAATCTTCTTCGGCATCTCTTTCGTCTGAGCATGCTTCGATATAAGCCACTCTTTCTTTCCTGTGGCTTTTGTTAGCCCTTGCTTTTTTAATCTTCAAACGCTCCACCTGTCGAACCCTATCAGCCAGTTGTGCCATATCTCTCAGATACTGGGGATCTAACTTCTTCCTGATAGAGAAGTCCAATCCTCTTGCTTCCATTTCGACCAACTCGTGTTCAGGAACTTGTGTGTAACATATTGCCTTCAACAGACGGTACCTGTTAAGATAATCATCTATAGGCTCACTGAATTTGCGCTTAACATTTTCCAATTTGCTCAGGATGATTTTGGTTTGCCCTACATAAAATTATTCATGAAATAATCTCTCTAAGCGAGTCCAATCATGTATGGAGTTCTCTACAAGAGTAGTAAACCAAGTAAAATCATTTTTGGTTAGTGAACTAGGGAAATACTTAATCCTTAGATTCTCATTGTTTGCTATATATCCTGCTTTTGTAAGATATCTAGCAACATGTTATATGGTTGACTCACTGGTGTCACCAGAAAACTTTGTAAATTTTGGCACTTTCCATCTCCTAGGCAACTCAGTTTGCTGAATGTATTCAGACAAAAGGGATTTGTAATTTGGCCTTCGCATGCCAATATTTACTCCATTTCGTGCCATGATTCTTTCGACTATGGATGCTAGATTATTATTTCTTACCATATCATCTTTCCGACATCCTTGGATAACTTCGTCAGCATCTTGGTTTCGATTCACCATGACTACCCTTCTTCATGGTTCCTTATTGGGAATAGCCTGTTGAAATTTGGCTGGTTCTTCCCTTTGAACTTGTTGTTGAATTTCGAATTCTAGGTGTATCACTGGTTGGGCCTGGTCAATGGTTGGTTCTTCTTGAAACACGATGCCTTGATTCTCCCTTATCCATGTAGGTTGTGGTTGTCGAGTTGGTTCTCTGGGTGCACCAAAGAAATCTGCAAGGCACCCAATTTGTGCTGCCATTTGTTGGTTTGCTTGGGCATTCTGCAAGTTCGTCTGTGTGGTGCTTTAAATTAAAGGGTTAAAAATTGTACTCATTTGTTGGGCGAGTACTCCCATCATTTCATGGTTATTATCATCCATTTGTTGCCTTAAGATTGCCTGCGTACTTGTGGTAATAGGATCCAATTAAGCAACATATCTTGGCTACAAATTATTTCGTGCCATATGGTTTACCCCTGAACCTGATCCTTGTAAGGGAGAAGAGGCAGGTGTTAAAAGACGTGTATATGTCGAAGTGTTATTTTGAATTCCTGCCATGAACGAATTTGTCATGCCATATATTGGATCTGATGTTGGGATTATGAACCCTGGTGCATATGTTCTAGGGACACTGCCTACTGGAGGTCTGGGGGTTACAGGTGGAATTTGACTGGCCACAGACATTATAATAGGGTTTTTTGTGTATTTGATAATATGGCCTAAGCATTTGTATTTGGGGGCACGACTGTAGCATTTGTAGACGAGGGGATAATCGTAGTCCCTTGACTTGTTGCCATGGCTTCGGTTGTATTCGAAGCGCTCGTATTCCCTCCTGTGGGAGGAGGAACTTATTGTGCATTGCTAACATGTGGGTTAGCCATTTTCCTATTATATTTCCTTTTTGGTCTAGGATCTGTGGTATTGGGTAAGTTTCCACTTCTTAATCTCATGCAACAAAACAAGTTAGGAAACACAGATTATCGGGAGAAAAAAACTAAATACTAGACACAAGGTCCCACCGGGTGTGCCAATTTGTTTACCCTGGAATTTGGTAAACAACCGTTGATCCTCTAAATCCTTTAATAGATTCAATTACTCACGAGATCGATCAGATTGATCTCAGGACTATTGTGTTCTATTATTTATAAATCATGTTTTAATGATAATCTCTTTAAACAAAAGGAATCACTTCGCATGTCGAATTGAAATTTCTTTATAAAAGTAATGAAATATAAACTAGTCTATACTGTGAATTGTAAATAAGTAAATAACGTAAAGAAACTTCATTGAATGTAAATGACATTAAATATAAAATATGGTGCATCATACGTACATTCTCGTTAACTCTTTTCTCGAACACTGGTACTTTGAGTATTTTGAGTATTTTGTACAAAGATGTGAACACACTAAATCGAAACATAAAATCTACAATTTATAGAACTTTGTCCCTAACAGTCTCCTAACAAACTAATGCCACGTTTCTGCTGGCATGTCTTCAACAATTCAAGAGATTCCACATGTCCTTCTAGATAAGAATGAATATTCGAATTCAAACCCTTCACTATCCATCTTAAGTGTCAAAACCAATAAAATCTCATAACGGTCGAAGTATAAAATCTTAAACCATGTTTCGAATAATAACTTTATTTCGCAATTCGAATTATAAACTATCCATCAATCTCTTAACGAATTTCGAATTTGAATCTTCAAGGCTTTTAACAAACAAAATAGCCAAACAATCCTCTAAGTATATTCATACCATTGACTCAGCTTAATTTCTCCTTAGTCAAAATTTCCAGCCAACAGCTTCATACCCAGAAGATCTGTAATTGATTTTTCAGTAATGATGATTCTATGCCCTAGCACATGAGAAACAATGTGCAAGTTCTCACAATCAACTTGTTTCTAGAAATTCTTTACCATAAGATCAGATTCTTGCCAAGAAAATGACAGTTTCTAGAGGTACTTTTCCTCTCTAGTCCGTCTCCAGTGTAATCTTCATCACAAAAACCAGAAAGAGTGTACTCTGATGTTTTCTCATACATCGAGCCAAAGTTAGTAGTTCCTTTCAAATACCTCAGAATTCTCTTAATAGTTATAGTGAGATTCCCTAGGATCAGATTAGAATCTAGCACATAGATGAACGCTGAATAAAATATATGTTCTATAAGCAGTCAGATACAAAAGACAGCCTATCATACCACGATACAGCTTATGACATATCTTTCCACTTACTTCATCTTTTTCCAGAATACATGTTGGATGCATCGGAGTCTTCGCTGGTGTGTTGTTCATCATGTTGAACTTCTTTAGAAGTTCTTTGGTATACTTACTCTGATGTATGTAAGTAGCTTCTGATTTTTTATCAATTTGAATTCCCAGAAAGAACTTCAGTTCTCCCATCAAACTCAGTCTGCATCATCTTAGAAAATTCCTTGCAAAGAGAGGGATTAGAAGAACCAAAAATAATATCATCAACATAAATTTGAACTATCAGAATATCATTTTTGAAAGTTGTACAGAAGATTATAGTATCAACCTTCCCTCTGGTAAATTTATTTTCTAAAAGAAAATTACTCAATCTTTCATACCAAGCTCTAGGAGCTTGCTTTAGACCATAAAGAGATTTCTTGAGTTTAAAAACAAAATCTGATTTCTTAGATTTTTCAAATCCATGAGGTTGTTTAATGTACACTTCTTCTGAGATATAACCATTCCAAAAAAGCACTTTTAACATTCATCTGATAAAGGATGCTGTTATGATTTACAGAAAAATAAATCAATAAAAGAATTACTTCTAACTTGGTGACTGGTGCAAAGGTTTCTATATAGTCTACTCCTTCTTGCTTACTGTAACCTTGTGCAATCAGTCGTGCCTTATTTCTGAAAACTTCACCTTTCTCGTTGAGCTTGTTTATGAACACCCATCTTGTTCCAATGACATGGACACCTTTAGGTTTCTGAACTAGATCCCATACATCATTCTTAGAGAATTGTTTCAGTTCTTATTCCATTTCCAGAATCCAGTCTTTGTCTAGAAGAGCTTCATCAATAGATGTTGGCTGAACAAGAGACATTAAACCCTGAAGCGTTTCTTCAGAAGGTTTGAAGGACAATCTGGTTCTGGCAGGAGCATCTTTGTTTCCCATAATTAAATCTTTGAAGTAGAGGATGAGGTTCTACTTTTCCTTTGTTATGGGGGATCAGAAGGATCTTCAAAATTATCAAAAGTAAAATCTTATGATTCTTTAACTTCTTGTACCTTCTCGTTAGGTTCTGAAAATACTATCTTTACATATGTAAGCTTTTCAACTAGCTTTGACTTTTCAAAGTCAAGCTTATCATCGAACCCAACATGAATTGATTCCTCCATCGTGATTATTTGTTATAGATTTTGTAGCCTTTTGAGCGTTCAGAACATCCTAACAACAAACACTTATGTGCTTTGGAATCAAACTTGCCCAGATTCTCTTTAGAGTTCAACATAAAACATACACATCCAAAAGGATGGAAATAAGAAATGTTGGGATTTCTATTCTTCCATAATTCATAAGGATTCTTACCTAAAATAGGTCTTATAGAGATCCTATTTTGAATGTAACATGCTATATTTACTGCTTCTTCCTAGAAGTGCTTAGCCATTTCGGTTTCTTAGATCATGGCGTGAGCCATTTCTTGAAATGTCTTATTATTTCTCTCTACAACCCCATTTTGTTGTGGAGTTCTAGGACAGGAGAAATCATGGGATATGCCATTTGAATCAAAAAGTTTTTCAAAATCTTTGTTTTCAAAATCTTTGTTTTCAAATTCT
This sequence comes from Vicia faba, assembly GCA_948472305.1. Lineage (NCBI taxonomy): Eukaryota > Viridiplantae > Streptophyta > Magnoliopsida > Fabales > Fabaceae > Vicia > Vicia faba. The sequence goes on from OX451737.1 coordinate 1,485,680,737, forward strand.
CCACCATGATCGCTTCTGACTCTGAATATTTTGCAATTTTTTTCATTTTGCACTTGGGAGCAGAAAGAAGCAAACACAGAATGTGACTCATCCTTGTGTCTTAAGAATTTTACCCATGCCAATATTCTATAATCATCAACAATGACTAGTCCATATTTATTTCCATTGACAAAAGCAATTTTCACTAGTCCAAATAAATCAATGTGAAGAAGTTCTAATGGCATAGAGGTAGAAACAACCTTTTTAGCTTTAAAAGAAGTTTTAGAAAACTTGCCTTTCTAACATACTTCACAAAGAGCATCTAAATAATACTTCAGATTAGGCAAGCCTCTGACTAATCCAAGATTATTTAGTTGAGATATCTTTCTCAAGATAACATGGCCCAGACGTCTGTTCCAGACCCACTGCTCTTCTTGAACAGTCATAAGACATTTTACATTATTGTTTTTCAAATATGATAACCTGATTTTTTAAATGTTGTTCTTCCTCTTACCATTAAACAAAACTAGGTCATCCTTCTGACTTACAGCTTTACAAGGCGTTTGATTAAAGATGATGTCATAAACATTGTCACTAAGTTGGCTAATTGACAATAAGTTATGCATCAGACCCTCGACTAAAATAATGTTGTTAATAGAAGGAAGTTTACCATTACCAACAGTTCCAGAGCTAATTGTATTTCCCTTTTGATTGCCTCCGAAACCAACAACACCTTCATACTAAAGTTCCAAATCTTGGAACATATGCCTTTCGCCCATCATGTGTCGCGAGCATCGATTGTCCAGATACCATGATTGGTGTCTCAATGGCTCTATCAAGGATATCTGTAACATATATTATCTCATCCTTAGGTACCCATTTTCTGGTATTTTCTTGTTATCAATTCCTGAGGTTCTGAGACCTATTGAATCTTGTGCAGTAGGATAGTTAAGTGGAATTTGTGCATGATATTTAGGATTACAAGTTTCCTTCTGTGTTTGTGGTTGTGTTTCAATGGAATCAGAACCTTCTTGTTTTGGATGTTTCAGTTCAGTTCCATCAGGCACAAAATGTTCAGAAAGAGGTTTTGGGTTGACACTTAGAGTCTCATCAATTATTTTTTATGGTCCTGAATATCCCAAGCCTCTAGTTACGTTTCTGCTAACGCCATATATAATTGGATCCATATTGCTTCTATTTATGCTTTTAGCCAAGAAATGTTTAAAAGCTCTATAATATCTGATTACTTCATCAGTAAAAGATGTGCTAGAAATAATCTCTTCTTCCAACCTTGAGACTTTACTTTTAACTAAAAAAAATAATTTTTCATTTAAATCATAAAAGTTTTTCTCATTCTTATTAGAGTTCTCAAAAGTAACTACAAAAGTCTTTTTTAGAGTTTTGTGTTTACTTAGAAGAAGTTGATATTTTCTCATCATTTCAGATAAACAAGATTCAAGTTCAATACGAGAGAGAGAAGCATTTTCCCCTGCTTCAAATTTAGAGTCTGACTCATCATCATCTGTCATCTCACACTCTGAGATAACTTCATTTGTGCTTGTATTGTCCATGAGTTCCACTTTAGCATATTCTTCATCATAATCTTCTTCTTCTGATTCTGAATCATCCCATGTTGCCATGAGACCCTTCTTTGGTTTGAAGACCTTCTTGGGCTTCTTGTCTTTTCCGAGCTTTGGGCTTTCAATCTTGTAATGTCCAGGCTCTTTACACTCATAGCACATAACTTATTTTCCAGAAGCTTTCTTCTGACCAGATGTAGATTCAAATATACCATTTGTTTTTCTTGATCCTCTGAACTTGCTATGTCTATGTTTCCATATATGGCTTATCCTTCTAGATATTAGAGAGAGTTCACCTTCATTTGAATCTTCTTCAGATCCTTCTGATACTTCTTCATCTTGAAAAGCCTTTGTCTTTCCAGACTTAGACTTCAGAGCCACAAATTTACCTCTTTTCTGAGGTTCATCTTCTTCAAGCTTGATCTCATGACTTCTTAAAAAACTGATTAGCTCCTGAAGACTAGTATTGTTCAGATCCTTGGATAGCTTCAAGGCAGTTACCATTGGTCTCCATTTCTTAGGAAGACTTTTGATAATTTTCTTGACATAATCTGCAGTTGAATATCCTTTATTCAGAACTTTGAGTCCTGCAACAAGCGTCTGGAACCTTGAAAAAATATTTTCCATAGATTCATCATCTTCCATTTTGAAGGCTTCATATTTATGTATTAAGGCCAGAGCCTTTGTCTCTTTAACTTGAGCGTTGCCTTCATGATTAATATAAAGAGAATCAAAAATGGACTTTGCAGTCTCTCTGTCTGTGATCTTCTCATACTCATTGTAGGAAATAACACTCAGCAAAAATGTTCTCGCTTTGTAGTGGTTTCTATGAATATTTTTCTGAGCATCTGTCATTGCACTTCTAGTAATATTTAGACCTTTATCATCTACTATGTGAGTGTATCCATCAACTACCAAATCCCATAGATCCAAGTCATATTGTAGAAAATAACTTTCAATTTTGTCCTTCCAATAGTCAAACTTTTCTCTATCAAACATAGGAAGTTTAGCACTATAATGGTCTCTATCATTATCCTTATTATCAACAGTGACAACGTTGTTGTTAGCCATTGTTTTTCAAATAATCTGGATCGGTTCTGAACACTGTTAGGTGTTGATAAAAGTTCAAACTTTTTATCACTCAGAACCGGAGCTCTGATGCAAACTGAAGGTGTGAAAAACATAAGAAAAAGAGGGGGAGTTTGAATTGGGTTTTAAATGAAAAACTTTTCTTGAAAATATCCCATTTAGATGAAAAAGATTTTCTTCACTTGTTGATAATAAAGATAAGATGCAAGAAATAAAGAACAAGGTATATTTATACTAGTTCACTTGAAAAATATCAAGCTAGTCGAGTCCACCCGCCAAGTTGATTTCGCCTTTCTCAACAAGGTCTTAATCCAATAATCAAATAGATTATTATAATGTACAAGTTAACTGCAAGTAACTAACGTTACAATCTCTAAGACACACTAATCTTAAACTTCTCAAGGATTCTTACCAACTGATCCCTTAAGGCACAATCAAACAACAATTTAAACAAGGTTTGTTTACAAAAGATATGCTTCTAAACAAGCGGATTAGTAAACAATATTTCAAGAATTTAGACTTAAGAAATAAGAATGCTATGAACAGTATTGCAAGAACGTGAATTAGTAGCCATTCCTTTAGTCTTTAAGCCATTATATAGCCAATAAAATAATATATTTGTTGGAGGGTATTTCTGGAACTTCTAGAAAGTTGGCAGTTTAAACCATAGTGGGGTACAAGATCGTACAACACGCCTGTTCTTCATGGTAGTGGAATGAAATATTTTGTTTGTACCATGTATTATGTATAACGTTATCTTCTTATCTTCTAGACTTCAAAGGATTCACATGAGCATGAGTTAGAAGTAAGTAAACAAAACTTGGGTCATCATAACTTCAAGTCTTTAGAGTCTTCAGAACTTCATCTTCAGAGTCTTTAGCACTTGGTCTTCAGAACCCTTTTTCCAACCTTGGGCCATCAAAACTTCAAGTCTCCAGAGTATTTAAAACTTCATCTTAATAATCTTTAGCACTTGGTCTTGAGAATCCTTTGTATTCAGAAACATAAGTCTTCATCATCTGGACTTCAATTAGAACTTTTGTCTTCATATCTTTAGAATTTGGTTTCTTGGACGTGTATCAGAGTCACAACTTCAGAACCTTCTGAAGCGTTTTTCTATTGTTCATTAGAACTTATGTAACGCAGAAGCGGAACCTTGTCTCTTCTAATGTCTTGGCAACTCCTTTCATCAGAAGCAGAACATGTTTGTTAAATACTCAATATAACAAACATTAGAGTACCAAAATTGTTCATACGAACATACTCTTTGTTATCATTAAAACTCAGAGATAAAATTGCAGAACCAAATCTTGTTCTAACAGTTAGACTACCACACCGGATCTACAGGGAGTGAATAGATCCCCAAATAAAAATTACCTTTCAAAATGATTATTTGAAACTTATTTGAAAAACAATGTTGAACGGAAGGATTTTGGCCTAGATCAATATAGTAGTCTAAATGAACCTAGTTATTGGAAAATCGGATATGCATGAGCCATATGAAATTAACATAATGATAAAATAAATCAACATAATAGTATCTTAATTAAGTGTTTAATATTCAACACAACTATTTCATATTTCCAATGAAATCATATTAAAAAACATAACATGACAATTTATCGAACAATTGGCGTGAAATTAATTTTTTAGAATTTTCTTTGAGATTTGTTGATATGCAAAAGTACTTTACAATCGAATTGAATATAAGCTAATATTTAAACCAATTTAAACTTTAATAATCAAAGAGAAATTATATACTAATCAATCAGTCAAACAACACATTCTACAAATTACATATAAAGAGTAAATGAAAGTAAGAGATAAAACATTGCAATTTTCCTCTGAGTTAAACAAGCTAAACAATTTGTCAAACACTTGGCGTGCAATCAAAGTTTAGGAATTATCCTTTGTGTTGTGTTGATATGAAAAAGCACTCATACTAAAAAGTGATTATAAGCAACTCAACATACAATTCAAAACAAAAACAGTTTCAGAAAATTCCTACACATCGATAAATTACTCAATGCTATTTGACAAAATTATTGTAGAATATTAAAACAAGTAAAAGCGATAAAAGAAAAGAGACACAAGGATTTGTCTACAAAGTTCCCCACTTTTTTCCTCACATGTGGGTACGTCTGCGTCCAATTTCAATGTGGAATTAGGATTCTTTCTTACTTTGCAAAAGTATGAATACAAGAGAAGTGTTTAAGAGAAATATTACAAACCATAACCATTTAATGTAGATTCAATCCCTTATCCTCTTTTTATCTTCAACGAGATCAAGACCAACATAGATAGATGCAACCTATTCGCCGCTTAAGCTACTTCTTTGTAAAGATTTCAAACACTCCAAGGGTCCTTGCAAAGATTTCAAGCACTCCAAGGGATTTCATTCGAGTAAATCTGATTGCACTTTATCAACACAAGATCTTCAATTCTATCTTCCAATACTTGAAACTTCCTTGAATAGAATTCAAACACTCTAAGGTTCCTTGCAAGGATTTTAAACACTCCAAGGTGATTCACCTAGACGATTCTTTCTCGAACGATCTTGCATGAAAATCCCCAAATCAACCAATGATCTTGGAGGATAATACCCGCAATTTTTCGGGATGAAGACCTCTACAAATCTCAACCCAATATCTTTGGCTACACAAGAACCTAATTGGAAGATCTTAATCCTAGTCTAGATGACACCCCAATGAAACATCATCACAATTTAATGCTAGTTTGTGTGCATAGATTGGAGGTTGAAGATGAAGAGTAAATGTAGGCTAATTTTATGGTATCATCAAGTTGGAATGATATGATATATTTATAGTTAGAATCTTTTTAGGTAAAAGAGGGTATTTTCTGAATGAAAAAATAATGAAAAAAGGACCCACAAAATAGTATGTGTCGACCTGAAAAGTTTATGTGTCGACACATGCAAAACAGTGGCTAAAAGCTTTAATAATGCAATACATGTGCTGACACATAAGTTGTATGTGTCGACACATGTGTCTGTGTTGTAAAGCATAAATTCTAAAAGCTTTAATATTGAAGTACATGTGTCGACCCATAAATCATATGTGTCGACACAAACTGAAACATTTAAGAAAATGCATAAATGCAGAATTTATGTGTCGACACATACAAATTTCAGGTCAACACATAAGTATTGATTTTATGTAAAAACTGATTTTTCATGATTGGGACCAATTTTAAAGTTGTTTAAAATGATTCCTAAGACCTATAATGTAAGGGAGTTCCACAAGACATGAGGATAATGTCCACCATACTGAAATGATAGCTTTCCGAGTTTTGACATCATGTAAAACATCTAATACTAAAGTTGCACTCACAACTAGTTTGAACTTAATACCAGTGACAATAGTTCAAAACATCAGTGACCTCTCAATAGAACCAATTGTTGAAAATTTACAAATGGCTGATAAAACAATCAGGAAGCCAGCGGGAATAATTAAAGATGTTATGATTAAAATTGAAAAATTCTCATTTCCTGTAGGTTTCATGGTGTTGGATGTCAGGAAGATCTAAATACATCTCTTATGTTAGGAAGACCTTTCATGAAGATTGCGCAGATGCTAAAGGACATTGACAAATAGCAAATGAAGGTAAGGGTTAAAGTTCACAAGGTATGTTTTCATATGATTGGTATAACCTAGAATTAAAGGTGTCGAACAATGACGTTAACCAAAGAACTTATTGGGAGGAAACCCAACCTTTTAGCGGTAGATTATCTTTGTAGATTATGTTTTTATAAACTATAATAAGTACAACAGGTAATAGTAGAAGTTGTAGGAAACTAGCTAAGTGAGATGTGTGGTGCACTAAGCGAGGTTTGTTGTCATAAACTCGCTTAGCAAGATATTCTTTTCTTAGTGATTTCTTTTACAAAATAAACCTTATCTCTAATAATAGAACAAGCCAAGATTCTCTACAAAGGGTGGAATACAAATGATATCAAAATTGAGCCTACACGCCAAAACATCTATAATATTTTAAATACTTTTAATGATTTGATTAAGCACTTGTTTGAAAATTTTGGATTTTTTTTTTGTGAATTTTTGTCTAAAGTTGTTTGTCCATGGATGGTTCAAATGATTTGAAAAACCAAATGCAGGTGAATCACAAAGCTTACGTTAAAGAAAAAATCATGAATACTGGCATGATAAAAGTTTCATTCTTTTAAATGTTTCATTCGTGATTAATATTGTGATTATCTTTAAATTAATATCATGATCATGAATTATTTGTATATTCAAAGTTTGAATATATTAATTTTTTGGTGAAAACATTTCAATATAAGTCAAGAATCATAAGCCTAAACCAAGAGTAATAAGTACATACCTCATGTTTTACCTAAAGGAATGGGAGTATAAATGCATTATAATTATATTGATTCTGCATCATTATTTCTATTACTTGATATATATGATGTCATGTATATGATTAAGCAATTGTTTTCTTATTGAGTGAAAAATCTACATCACCATAAAACCTACCTTGTGTTGGTGCAATCCTTTGACAATCCCTTTGAGAGTTAACTTGAAAATTTTTGTTTTTGAAAAATTACAATCCTTAGCCTATTTCTAAAGGAAAAATAATGTTCATACCTTGCCTTAAAGATAAGAGACCTTCAAAATTCAAGTTTTTACAAAAATGATAAAGTTTGGGAGAAAGAGATGTTTGAAATATAACAAAAATAAGTAGTAAAAGGTGATTGTGATAAAAAAAAAGAATCTAATTTGAAATAAAAAAAGAAAAAGAAAGAAAATAAAAGTTAAAAATGTCAAATCTTACACACCCAAAAAATAGTCACCAAAAGAAGAAGTTGTAAAGTGGAAAAGAAAAAAGAAAAACATAAATCTTATTCTCTTATATGCTAGTAACATTTGGATCTAAAAAAACCAAGATTTTTGTAGCCCAGCCACATTAAAACCAAAATATAAAGACTTTAATGATCCATGATTGATTATGTATCTTGTGATATTGCTTGGATGAAGTACACAATATTTCTATAGTCGATGCATTGTCTGATAAATAAGGGAAACACTAACCATTTGAGTGGTACATAAAGAGATCGTGATTCTGATGAATAACTGACTGTTGATATGAACATGTTCTAAAATTATTCTTTGGTAAAAAAAAATTTCATCTTAATGCGGTAGTTTATGGATGCTTATAATGTTGATTATGAACTTTCATTTTTAGAAAACCATGACATACTTCAAATATCTTTCAAAACCTTATTGATCAAGTCTTGAGACCTTACATGAACTATGCATATTAAATTTTTATGAAAAATGTGTATTGAATTTGTTTAAAGAGAAACAAAAAGATGAGTTGGGGAGAGTTGATAGGTGTAAAAAATACGTAAAATACATAAGCACTTATTAATATATTTTGCAAGCATTCAATGAACCCCCCCCCCCCCCCCCCCTAAGAACACACTAAAACCAGCAAAAAAGAACCAAAACTTGTGAAGCCAAGAACAAGGCCTCACTAAGCAAGCAAAGACAAAAAAAGAAGACTTCAGAGCCAAGTAACTTCAAAGCTAAGAAAAAAACCTCGCTTAACGCAGTATCAAGCATGCTAAGTAAGGTATGGCAGCCAATGAGTTAAGGGTTAATTTACTTGATGAGAGAAAAAGGGTTTGCTCGCTAAGCGAGCTTGGAGAAGCGCTAAGAGAGGACAAGTGGGAAAGAAAACTTGCAGAATGAGTTGGAATATCATAGGGGAGAAGAAAATATGCTTGCTAAGTGAGCCATGAGCCTCTGTTAAAGAGAATGGAATACCAGAACCTTATAAATAAGGGGTTTAGACAGTTCAATTGAAAATAACTTGGTGTAAGTTAATAGTTTTATTGGTACAGAGTGAAAAAAAAACTCCATTGTATACAAAAAACATAACAGGGAAGGAAAAAAAGGAAGATTAAGGGTGGAAGTGTTGTTCGATGAATCGACAACAGGTGCTTTTCAACGTCTTTCTTCTAGGGCTTAATTGTAAAGCTACAATGAGAAAGCGTACCTAATTTCTCTTTTGTTGGGGTAAGACATAATAGTCCTAATGCTCATGTATTGTAATCATGGTATTCCATGTAATTATTCTTAAGATTTAATATTGATAAATTCTTCTTCATAATGCTTGTTTTAGTTTAACTACCTATAACAAGTTTTCATGATTTGATTTAATATTTGAATGGTACTGGTCATTACTAGATCCAAAATTTTCATCTATTAGATATGCTAAACTCTATATATAGATTTAGGTCTAGTATCCATATGAACCATCAAAGCTTAATGTTATCGTATTAGTTAATAGGCTGGGAGATTGTCTGTTAGGCTATATGATTGACCTCACGTTGTTGACTCAAACATGAGTTACGACGAGAGCGATGTGCAATAATATTAATAGTTTATTAGAATTGCATAATACTTATCACTATTTTACATGGGCACATATTGATGAAATCTAATCCCAATAAGTTTTCTCAATTGTTAAACACCAACATTCAATTTACTTTATGTTATTTTACTTTCCATCTTTTCAACATTTCACAAACAATCAACATTTGGTAAACTATTCTTAAAGTCGTAGAAACTATCGAATGACATTTGAAACATAACCGGTTCATGTAGACACGATAAAAATATACTCAAGTTTGTACTACAACAACCAAGGCCGACCCAACACATATGAAGGCTCAATGCAAATGATAAAATATGGCCTTTAAAAAAATAAAAAATACAAATATCTTGCAAATAAATTCAAGTCAACGACCTTCTACATATTAAACTCACAATAACTACTACATTACGTGCTTAATATTAATTATTTTTCGGAACATAGTTGTATATTATCTATTTAATTATATTTTTACAAAGTACAATATAAAATCGGGGTTCCTAATTATACGAGGCTTTGTGTTGTGGGTCTTCATGCACATGCACAAGGTCGGCCCTGACAACAATCTACAAAGTTAATACTTCAATGGTAAAGCTAGTGAACAAGAGAAAAAATTGTTTGAGTATGCGAATGAGAGAATATCGAAAATGACGTGTTTAGGACTTTATATAATATCAACGGTTAGAATCGTCCTTGTGTAATCTGGCGCCTCACACGGTAGATTGTCTAATTATATTTGACGATGATAAACACTTTGAGTTATCAATGCCTTAGCATGCACTTTCTTCGATTCTTCGATCATGCCTCTAAATAAAAATTCTCCAAATATAAACTCCAATGATAGTTATTCATCATCTTTTTTCTTTCTCATCAAAGAAGTGTTCAATCTTCCGGCCAAGATATTGGTGTTAATAACATTGATCACACCATTGTCTAATTGAAGATAATAGATGATTTTCCTTTTTTAATTAAAAAACATATAAAATTTATTTTACTTTTAAATAAATAAGAGATAATTTTCAAAACAGTTATGTAAAATTAAATAATCAAATAAATTTTATTATTTTTAAAATTTAAAAACTAAAAAAAAATACTTTTATAAAACTAAATTAAACATGTTCTAACGTGTTTGTTTTACACTTTAAAATTTTATTTTCAAAAAGATAACTATAAATACGTAATATTCCTACATTCGTTTCACATTTTTATAAATTGTTACAATTATTCATGTTTTTCAAATACTTAAATGTGAAAATATAACATTTCTATCGAAACTACTCACATTTATTTATAATTTTAAATTAATACAACTTTAACAACTATTCATAAAAATTTTAAATTTTTATCAAATACGACTAATTAGAAATATTATTTCTAAAAATATATTCTTAAAATATCATCCTAAAAAAAATAATGTTAAACTTTAAATAAATCATAAAGAATATTTTTTATCACCATCATAAAAAAAAATATTTTTAAATTTATTACATAATTAAATATTTAATCAATATTTAATTTAAAGAAGAAGAAGATAAATTTTCACCATGAAAAAAAACGAAACTTAAATTACAATGGAGAGAAATGTTGATAACTAATTGTCGACATGCCTAAAATAGTGGGTGAAATTATTTATATTGAAAATAAAAAAAGTATTATATATAAAAATAACCGAAAATGATAGTTTCCTCGTGTGTTCATTAAAAATTTGTTAGGATATCAAAATCTTCATAAATAAAAAGAATATGAATATTATAATGACATTTAAATGTTGGTTAATTTTGTAGGTCCCTATACCAACCAACCAACCAGCTATATTATTTCCTTTCTTGTTCTTCACCTCACTGTCGGTTGCACCAAAGATTCAAGAAAATATAGAAAGAATAACTCTACATTTTTTAGATGATATTTTTGAAAAAATAATTAATAAATATTTATTATTAATATATTTTTTATAACAAAACTCTCTAATTTTTTATATTTTATTTTAAAAAGAGGATAAGAAATAAAGCACAAGAATAAAGTATGTGGTAAACAAGTTGCAGGCCACTACTAGCTTTATGTAATTTTTTAAACAAAGACCAATTTGTGGAAGAAAGTGTCTTGTTTTTTATGCAACACATAGAGCAACCTTAGCTGGCACTGCTTGTAATTTATCATCACAAACAAAGAGTAACCCACTCATATATTTTAATATTTTTAATATTTATAAATTAAAAATTCTTAACAATAATAAACAATATAAATAAAAAAAAGCATATCTCTTTTTTTTTTATTAACCCTAATAGTCCAAAAAATTTCTCTCTCCTTCTCCCTCCATTGCCAACTCCATTTTCCTTTATATATAAACCTTTCTTCATTACATTCCTACTTAATTTCTTAACAACAAAATTAATACATTCTTACCCTTCAAGCTTATACATATCATCAATCACTTTTTTCATGGCTTCTTCATCACCTTCTTTAACAATATCACCAAGGAAGCTACACTATGATTTATATTCTTACTCATACAAACAAGATTCAAACACACCATTAGTGATAAACGTTCTTGCTTCATTAATCGAGAGAACGATGGCAAGAACACAAAGAATTGTGAAAAATTGTTCTAAGGTTTTGTCCAAAGAAATCACCACAAAAATCTTTGATTGTAGAGAGGTTCCTGATTTAACCATTCAATCCTATTTAGAGAGAGTTTTTAGGTACACACGTGCTGGACCTTCGGTGTATGTTGTTGCTTATGTGTATATTGATAGGTTTTGTCAAAGTAATGTTGGGTTTAGAATCAATTCAAGAAATGTTCATAGACTTCTCATCACAACTATTATGGTTGCTTCAAAGTATGTTGAAGATATGTAAGTACTCTTCTTCCTCATTTTTCTTGGTTTCTTAAATTGAAAGAAACTACATTCCTTTCAATTCCAATCATTAACAATATTTCTATTTTGCTGAATTCTAAATTTTTTGTCTCAATCAACTTTTTTTATCTAATAGTTTATGTTTAGAATTTCATGATTTAAAGATGAAAAATAAGATGTCACATATTTGAAAGCGCGTTCATATAATCAAATGAAATTGCAATTACTAATTAATAGAAGATCGATTGTTCAAATTTAAGATTCTACAATATGATGACATGTCACAACTAACTAGACATATATATTGTGATACTAAAGTGGCTTCTTTTTTATTTTTTCAGGAACTTTAGAAACTCGTACTTTGCAAAAGTTGGAGGATTAACAACAAATGAATTGAATGAGTTAGAGCTTGAATTTCTATTCATGATGAATTTTAAATTACATGTTAATGTGAGTGTATTTGAGAGCTATTGTTGCCATTTAGAAAGAGAAGTGAGCATTGGAGGAGGGTACCATATTGAGAAGACCTTGAGATGTGCTGAAGAAATCAAAGAAAAGGGTTACACACAAATTGCACGAGTAATGTTGTAGAATTTTTAGGGTATTTTTTTGTTTGAAAATAAAGAAAGGTTGTTTATGTGTATAGATCAATGTGAACTTAAATGTTTGTTGGGGGGATTATGATTTTAGAACTATAGGTAAAGGACAAGTGAGAGTGATGTACAAAATTGTCTTGTTCCATCAATGGGAAATAGTGAATTTTATGATCAAGAGTTTTGAGATTTTGTTTGTTGGTGTGGAGATTTTTTAAATTTTACTTTTGTCTCTATATGTGCATATTTTCAATCACAAAAGTACAAACAATATAAATTTGAGAACAAGGCAATCTTTGATAGATAAGTCTTATGATTTCCATCAATTAAAATGTTGTTTACCCTTTCAATTATAGGATTAACAAATGAAATATCTATGGATTGATATAATTAAGAAGAAAAAGATATTTAAATGATGTACTTCTTACTTTGCAATTGAGTATTTAAGTTTCTTCCACCAACCACAATGAATTTACATTTTTTCCTAAAACAAACTTCTACAAAAATTTACATTAGACTCTACACCATTATTTTACACAAATAAAATTAATATTATTAATTAATTGTCATCGATACAAGAAAGAATCAAATACAAAATATTGCGGTTAGTCTAAATATTATCCGCTTTAACTAACAATTGAGCAATCAAATTTGTTTGGCACTTGACAAACTTTACTTTGAAATTGGAATATAAAGCTAATAGATTTTTAAAATTTTAAATAATCACACTAAAATTTGAATTACCACCTTAATTTGCATGAATTGCTTGCACCATCATCTGTGAGTCACTCTCAAATTTAGTGTGTTCCATTGTATATGAATGAATGCATACAAAGCATATTTCAAGTCCAATGGTTCAGCCTTTATGACAGAATAAACGCAAAAATTCCATGTTGTTTCTGAACTAACACAAACCTTCGGTTTTCATCTATGAAGCACCACCATTTGTTTGTTGTTCTCCTTTGATTATTAAATTTAACATCGACGTTTTATTTCACCCACCCTTCACGTGTCGGTTTCCATGTTTGTTGCTACTGATTCTGGTGTTCATTCACGATATTATGGTGATCTTTTTTTCCTATAAACCAGTCCTTCCAACTATGAAATGCTTGCGTGCCTAATTGAGTTGCATCACTTTTCTCATTGTTCCATATCCAATTATTACTATTGTTCCAATGCAACCATGACATGATAGAAATTATATTTGCGAGTGCTCATTCATCCTTACTACAAATGTGTGAATCAATGTATTCGCCTCATCGAAAATATGTAGCCATGGTGCGATGACTGGGCTTAAAAATGCCGCATTCCAACACTATAAACTTGTTGTACATCCAAAAACATGTGTCACTCATCTTCTAATCCTCCTTCACACAATTTACATATAGTAAGATACTAATCATAATGTTGACGAAGTCGAAATCATGTTGGGAGATTGTCGCGACATATCTGCCATAGTAAGTGTTTAGCTTTTGGCAGTGCTCTAATCTTCAACAAACTACACCAGTCACCCTATATATTTTGATATCCTCGTTCACTTTGGACACACATTAGAAGCTTGTAACTTGTTTAGACAATATAATCACCATTTGTTCCTCTTTCCAAACCAAACCAAACCAAACAGTAATCACTTACATCTTCCAAAAGGGGCACATCCAAAATTTCCTTAACTGCATCATGAGTGAACATTTGTTTAATTTTATGTTCATCCCATTGTTTGAAATTATTAAGCAAAAGGTTATTAACGTTAATATTGTACACATCTTGGCCTTGTGGTTCATTCACTCATTCCTTTCATTCATTTCTCAATCATAGTTTTAGACATCACCTTAATTTTGCTTCCATCTCCATTCCTCCATCTACACGTAATGGTCAAACACATAATAGGAGATTTCCATAAGCTTCTCCATACATAGCTAGGATTATTTCAAGGTTAGCCTCAAATGAAGAAGAGTGAGGGAAATACCTTGCTTTAAAAATTCTAGCTACCAAGGTGTTCGCATTTGTCATTATATGTCACCCTTTCTTCAACATCATAACCATGTTGAATGCCTTAAATTTACGAAATCCAAGACCACCTTCATTCTTAGAACATGTCAATCTCTCCCATGAAATCCAACTTATACCTTTATTAATATTACCTCCCCCACTAAAATGAGTTTAATATCTTCTCTATATCATTAACGGTAGTATCTAGGATAACATAGACACTCATAACATATGAGGGTATTGCTTGAAGTACTGATTTTATCATTACCCGTGTCCCCATTTTACACAACAAATGGTGTTGTACCCCAAAATTTGCCCTCCCATATTCTTCAAGATTTGCCAAAGATCAATCTCCAGATGATTCAAAATCCCTCAAAGGTTGCACAGTCTAATTGCCCCCTAACACAGTCAAAATTAGGGTTTTGGGTCTGGAAAAGAAATTGAAGTTTCCAAGGGTCCAATCAAGTCCCACGTGCCTATAAACATTATCAAGCATTCATATGTCAAGTTTCAAGACTCACAGCATCAAACTGCACAGTCAAAAACCCTAAATGCTTCACAGTCAACTGCAGGGGCAAAATGGTCATTTGATAGTCAAAAGTCAAAATTTTTGGTCAACATCTTATTTTGAAGCCACAAACATCATTTGATCAATTCTTGATCATGATTCTCAAAGCATGGCTCAAAAAGTCTCAAGATGCAAAAGTTTCTATTTTTGGACAGCTGAAAAGTCAACTGCAAATTGACCAGGGCATAACTTCTTCATGGTTTATCAGAAAAATCCCATCCAAAGGTCATTTTAAAGAGAATGACATTTCCTACAACTCATCTTCACACTTCAAGTCCAAGAAATGCTCTCACAAAAAGTTATCAATTTCAACATTATAGGTCATTTTCAAAAGTCAACAAAAAGGCACTTTAAGTCAAAGACCATAACTTGAGATTCGTAGATCAAAATGACATGAGACCAAAGGCATTGGTTAGAGGACTTCAAGACCTTTCCAAAATGTCCAAGAACATGATAATATCTTCAAAATTGAGCAAGATATGCCTTGTAGAAGTTGGGAAATTTTTGGGAATTTTGAAAAGTCAACTTTGCTTCAAATGCCTCAAAATTGCTAATGGGCCTCAATTTCTTCCATGAATCATTACCCAAAGGCTATGCACGACCCATTAAGCTAAAAGGGAGTTATTTTCTTATTTTTAATTAATTAATTGAATTTTTAATCTTATTAATTCATTTAATTAAATTTAATTATGAGAAAAATACTAAACAATGGTTTTAAATCTTTTTTGTGCAACAAATCCTTCCATTATGAGCTAAATATTTCGTGTACCTTCTCAAGAGACAAAATCTTCCACAATTGGCAAGTTTCCATGGCAAAAAGATTTGAAAAAAGATGTAACAAAATCAAATATTTGAATCATAAATGGATGGACTTTGGGCTGGTTTTTCTTGACCTAATTCACTCAGCTACATATGCATAATTGAAACCTATTCCATTAGACACAAAAAGCTGCGCAGAAAACCAAGAACCAATTGGCAATTTTTCATCAAAAATCTTGAAACTGTTTTCATACCTAGAAGGCGTTTCTAAGCTTCAAAAGCATTTCAATACGTTGCCAAGACATCCAGGAAGCGATTACAATCAAAACCAGCTCTCCATACCTCAAGAACTGGTAGAACGACATCATACTTTTCATGAAATTATCCATTATCGTGTTTTGATTTTTAAGCATTGTTCATGTGTTTTGTTGATTGATTCTCACTCACAATGATGTTCTGAAACTAATAGCACCATTTAATTGAACTAATGATGCCTATATCAAAATATGCCATTAACGCTTGCTAGGGTTTCAGAAGCTTGGATTTAGGGGTTCACGCATATGGTAAAATCAGGCCTTAAAACCTATACCAATGAATTCGTGACGGGAAGACGAATCAAACTCACACCTCGCGCCTTTTTTATAATTGACCATGCTCTAATCGTTATTTTTGTGCATTGCAGTTAGTGGGGGTTTAAAACCCCCGTTATTTGTTTCATAATTGCAGAAAAGATGAGGAAGAAGGTGGACATGGCTCATGATGACTGGCGCGTTTGAATTATGGCGCGTTGTATATCACTAAGTTTTGTTTTGTATTATATTGTTTGCTTGCCAATACCTATACAACGCGCGCGCATGGCTCAACTGGCAATTGATACATCTGGTAAGCGCTGGGACCTGGGTTCGATTCCCAGGTCCCCTATCATATTTCATGATTTTTTCTATAACATGCTTCCATGCAGTGCACTTCCCAGGGATCATCATACATCCTCAAGCGCTAGTTTGCCACGTAATCTGAGTGATCAATCCAATGGCCACAAAAGCAGTCCATGATGCACACTCATTCAACTACGTACACATACGCTGAAAAGTCAAACGGGCTTCTTGCATTCTTGGGCCAGAATTACTCCAATAAAACCTCCAAATTGGGTCAGACACCCCCATTGTTTGTATTCTTTTTTTAATCTCCTTTTCTGTTCTTTTAATTATTTTAATTGTTTTCTTTTAATTCACAAAATATAATTTTCATAATAAAAACCAGACATCAAAATATGTTAATTAATTTACTTATTAAATATTTTTTTGTAAATAAATTTTTAATAATCAATTTAGTTTAATTTAGGGTTTTCAATTTTAATTTTTTCTTAAATAACTAAAATATGTAGAAATTAGGTTTTCTTTAACATTTTTATCCTTTTTCTTAATAAACAATTTTTTCTTCTTATTATTATTATTAATTACTAACTTATTTTGTAAATAAACATGTACATAAATTCTTTAATAAGTTAGGTTAAAACTTTAATCTTTTTTCTTTAATAATTAAAAACAACTTAGAACTAGGGTTTCATTTAACTTCTAATTTTAATTAATTTTCTTTATTTCATAAATACCAAAAAACCCTAAAAAACATTTCTTCTCTTTAATAAAATAAATAATTAACTTTTTATTTCAATTTAAATTTCAAAAGGGTCCAACGCCCTCGAACGTTCTATTTGTATTCTTTCACGCATCTATTTTATTTTATTGTGAATATTATGTAATTGCCCAAGCCTTGTAATAGTAATTAGGAATTTATTTATTTTTCGCATTTTATTAAAAAACGGGTCTTTGTTAATTTGGCGATGTATAGACCCGCGCCTTGTAACATCGTAGGATTTTACTTTCCGCACTTTTAAACTGCTAAACGTTGCATGAAAGAATGAATGGCCTAATTAAAAACAAGCGTAGATCACCATGATACATGTACAAGATAAAACATAAACTGAAAACAACACACAAATTCACACACCACTCTTAGGGTACGCCTCACTGTTGCGTTGCCTTTGAAATGTGGTCGTCGAGTATAGGACGTTTTAGTAAGTCCTTATGTCCATTGATCTAGTTTCCTCGAAACAAGTTGCCTCGAAACAGTTGCCTCGAAACGGTTGCCTTGGAATAAAAAAGATCAATGGCATAAGGGTAGCTTCTAAGGTGTCCTACTGCTGCTCTGGTGACCACATTGTCCCTACAAACGAATTGACCCGAACACCTCCAACGGTGGTGCTACCTACCTCTCAATGGTGGGATGGCACTACCTTAAGGACTTCTACACAGCTTAATTCCTTAGGGTAGGTGGATGACTCCTAGATACCTGCTCTAATTCAAAAACAAACAAAACTCTTTTCACACCGACACTTTTCAAGAAGCTTTCAAAACAATTTTTTCAAACACTCTTGAGGAATGATACAAGAGTCGAACTGAAATCTTTAAATGAAACTTTTCAAACCCACTCACAATTGAAAAGCAAACATTTTGAAAACACAAATGAGCAAGTATCTAAGAGCCCATGGATAACCATGGATAGAAAGGGTGCTAACACTTTCCCTTTCTATAAATCTACCTCCCGAACCGAGAAACTATCTCATAAGGAATTTTGCTGTGCTTTTGTCCTGTCCATGTTGGAGAAAATAAAAGACGGTGGCGACTCTTGCTTCCGCGACATTTCGCGATCCAGCGTTAAACAGTCAGTTCCAGATCCACCGATCACAGAACTGGCGACTCTGCTGGGGACTCTTATAAAGTGAGGTGTACCTTAGGATAGCTCAGACTTATGTTTTCAATTGTTGTGCTTGTTTGCTTTATTATTGTGGGCTGTTTCGGAGTTACATAGATCCTAACTCGGATCTGGGGAAACCCTGTTAGGTAGCATAAGCTGTGAGGGACCTGTCTGGCGTAGACCGACACGGGTGAAGCAGTGGCTACATTGGTGTGGCACCTTGGTCTGTACCGATATCCCTTGTGTCGCAACGAGGAGAATATGGGTCTTCTGAGGAGTCATTAAGCACCAACCGACCTTAGAACCTTAAATGACCCAACTTGGCCAATAGAACAGTAGCAGTATGTGTGATCGGTGGAAATAGAACTGACTGTTTTTTAGCTGGTTTCGCGAAATGTCGCGGTAAGTAAGAGTCGCCACCGTCTTTTATGTTCTCCAATATGGAAAGGACAAAAGCACAGCAAAATTCCTTATTCGAGAATGTTTCTCGGTTCGGGAGGTAGATTTATAGAAAGGGAAGGTGTTAGCACCCTTTCTATCCGTGGTTATCCACGGGCTCTCAGATACTTGCTCTTATGTTTTCAAAAATTTGTTTGCTTTTTAAGTGTGTGTGTAGGTTTGAAAAAAAAAGTTTCTTTGAAAGATTTCTTAATAACTCTTGTATCAGTCCTCAAGAGTGTTTGAAAAATTTGTTTTGAAAACTTTTGAAAGTGTAAGGTGTGAAAAGTATGTTGTTTGTTTTTGAAAAGAGCAAGTATCCATGAGTCATCTACCTACCCTAAGGAATTAAGCTGTGTAAGTGTCCTTTAGGTAGTGCCATCCCACCATTGAGAGGTAGGTAGCACCACCGTTGGAGGTGTTCGGGTCAATTCGATTGTAGGGACAGTGTGGTCACCGAAGCAACAGTTAGGACACCTTAGAAGCTACCCTTATGTCCTTAATCCTTTTTTAATCCGAGGCAACTGTTTCGAGGCAACTGTTTCGAGGCAACTGGATCATGGACATAAGGACCTCTAAAACGTCCTATACTTGACGACCACGTTTCGAAGGCAACAAGTGAGGCGTACCCTAGAAGTGGTGTGTGTATTTGTGTGTTGTATTCAGTTAATGTTTGTCTTGTTAATTAGTGAGCTACGAGTTGTTTTTATTTACATACATTCTTTCATGCAAGTTTAGCAGTTAAGGGGTGCGGAAAGTAAATTGCGGAAACATAAATCCTACGCTATTACAAGGCGCGGGTCTATACATCGCCAAAAATTACAAAGACCTGTTTTTTAGTAAATAAGTATGGAAATTAAATAAAGCGATAAACCTATTTAACTATTACATTCTTGAAGGCAATTACATAATAATCAAATAAAGTAAATACGCGCGAATAAATTAATCGGGAATGTCTAAGGGTGTTGACCCTTTTTTTTAGAAAAGAAATTGATTTTTTTGGTCTTTTTGTAATTAAAGTGAAATTAAAGCTAATTAATGACTAATTAATTAATTTAATTAAAAGAAAATATTTTTTGTTTTTTTATGTTTTTATGAAATAAAAGAAATGAAATAAAATTAAAAGTGAACTTTACCTAATTCTAGATCTATTTTAATTATTTAAGAAAAGGAATTAAAATGGCCTAATTAAACTATTTTTGTTAATGTTTATTTACAAAATAAAATAATAATAATAATGATGATGTAATTCTATTTTTTTTATTTTTATGAAAATATATTAATTAAGTTAATTGTTAATAATAAAAATAATTAAAAGGTTAGCAATTAAAAATAAGAAAAAATGACAAAACAAAATATAAAAAAAGAAGTAAAAACCAAGGGGGGTGTGGGCCAAATAGGAGGTTTATTGAAGCAATCCAAGCCCACTGAAATCTAAGCCACGTTTGACTTTCATGATTGCCTGCAGCACGCTTGACTCCAGAGTATGGTCTGCTACACTTTTTGTCCTTTGGATCTGCGTTGATGACACTTGGAGCGCTGGGATATGAGGTTTATGGTGTTCCTCCTTTGAGAATCTGCACATGAAAGTAATGAAAAAAATGATATGGAAATTATATGGGACCTGGGAAGAACTTACAGCGCGGTATGAGCCTCAGGACTTGGCAAAGGTTGCTTTAGCTTCAGGGTGTGGCAAGGAATAGAACCACGTGCTTATTTTGATCTGAAGATGCTCGCAACTATGTTTTAGAACTCTCACTTTTTGAATAATTTTTGGTTTTGCTCTTGGCCGTTTCTGCACACACCCTCTTTTTTGAATGAGGTTGGGAAGGCTTGTATATATAGTAATGTAAAGTGTATCAATAAGAATAATGGTCATTAAGCTTATGCAATTATGTTCTTGATTTCCTCCATAACCAACATTGAACCATTTGCCATATTTGTGAAAATTTGAATTTTCTTGCTTGGAATAGGCCTTGCACGAATTTGGAAGGTATTTCAAGGTGTATCAAAGCTAATCAACACAAAATATATCCCTCCATTAATTTCTTTGATTTTTATTTGAATTTTAAAGATTTAAAATGAATTAAATCAAATAAAATTAAATAAAAATGGAAAAATTAATTTTAAATCTTGAAATAAATTGTGGGACACATGGGAAGCATGGCCAAGCTGAATCAAGTGGAAAAAGTGGGCCCCTTTTGTCAAAAATGAAATTTCAAGGATAATTGACTTTGGCCATTTCACAAAAATTTCCCAACTTCTCCAATGCATATCTTGCTCAATTTTGAAGCTATGAACATGTTCTTGGACATTTTAGAAAGGTCTTGAAGTCCTCTAACCAATGTCTTTGGTCCCATGTCATTTTGATTTACCAATCTCAAGTTATGGTCTTTGACTTAAAGTGCCTTTTTGTTGACTTTTGAAAATGACCTATAATGTTGAAATTGATAACTTTTTGTGAGAGAATTTCTTGGACTTGGAATGTGAAGATGAGTTGTAGGAAATTTCTTCCCCTTCAAGATGAGCATTGGATGGGATTTTCCTGATGAACCATGAAAAAGTTATGCCTTGGTCAAGTTACAGTTGACTTTTCAACTGTCCAAAAATAGAAACTTTTGACACCTTGATGATTTTTGAGCCATTCTTGTGAAATCATGGTCAAGATTTGACCAAATGATGATTGTGGCTTCAAAATAAGATGTTGACCAAAATTTTTGACTTTTGACTGCCAAATGACCATTTTGCCCCTGCAGTTGACTGTGAAGCAATTAGGGCTTCTGACTGTGCAACTTGATGCTGTGAGTCTTGAAACTTGACATATGAATGCTTGACAATATTTATAGGCATATGGGACTTGATTGAGCCCTTGAAAACTTCAACTTCCTTGCATGAATCAAAACCCTAATTTTGACTGGCTTAGGAGGATGGTTGACTGTGTAGCCATTGAGTAGACTTTGAACCATTTGAAGTGATGCTTGGCAAAACTTTGAAGATTATGGGAGGGAAAATTTTGGGGTACAACAGTTTCCCCTGTTCAATCTTCTTAGACCGGAGGATGTAGATTGGCTTGTGTGCCTTTCGTGATCCGAAGGTGGAAGATGATTGAACACTAGAGTGCCCAGAAATTTGCACTCACATAGTTGAGTATCAGCAGTGCGGTGTAGGGAATGGGCTTATAGATGCCATTTGGAGAGATGGTGGATAGGAGGATGGGCTTATAGATGCCATCTAGAGATGTGACAGAACCTTGTCGGGAATGGGCTTATAGATGCCATTTGGAACTGTGATGGATAGTTGTGGAGATGGGCTTATAGATGCCATCTGGAGTTGTCGATCGCGTAAGAGATTCCTTAGCGAGAACTTGCGTACCTGAAAAAGAAAGATACTTACCTGGCCTGTTACAGGGGTTGATCTTCAAACAGTCGCTCACAGACGTGCCCTGGCTGGTTACAGGAATCGAATCTTCAAACTCTTCAGACGTGCCCTGGCAGGATACAGGAATCGAGTCCGAAAAATAGTCGTCAACAGATACACCCTGTCAGGATACAGGAATCGGATCTGGAACTTCAAAAGGTTTTTGATGAATGAATCAGGGACGATTACTACCTCAACGGGACGATGAGAGAACCTTGGACGATTACTACCTCAATGGGACGATGAGAGAACCTTGGACGATTACTACCTCAACGGGACGATGAGAGAACCTTGGACGATTACTACCTCAACGGGACGATGAGAGAACCTTGGACGATTACTACCGCAACGGGACGATGAGAGAACCTTGGACGATTACTACCTCAACGGGACGATGAGAGAACCTTAGACGATTACTACCTCAAGGGGACGATGAGAGAACCTTGGACGATTACTACCTCAACGAGACGATGAGAGAACCTTTGGGCGATTACTACCTCAACGGGACGATGAGAGAACCTTGGGCGATTACTACCTCAACGGGACGATGAGAGAAACTTTGGGCGATTACTACCTCAACGGGACGATGAGAGAACCTTGGGCGATTACTACCTCAACGGGACGATGAGAGAACCTTTGGGCGATTACTACCTCAACGGGACGATGAGAGAACCTTGGACGATTACTACCTCAACGGGACGATGAGAGAACCTTGGGCGATTACTACCTCAACGGGACGATGAGAGAACCTTGGGCGATTACTACCTCAATGGGATGATGAGAGAACCTTTGGGCGATTTCTACCTCAACGGGACGATGAGAGAACCTTGGACGATTACTACCTCAACGGGACGATGAGAGAACCTTGGACGATTACTACCTCAACGAGACGATGAGAGAACCTTGGGCGATTACTACCTCAACGGGACGATGAGAGAACCTTGGACGATTACTACCTCAACAGGACGATGAGAGAACCTTGGGCGATTACTACCTCAACGGGACGATGAGAGAACCTTTGGGCGATTACTACCTCAATGGGACGATTTGAGAACCTTGGACGATTACTACCTCAACGGGACGATGAGAGAACCTTGGGCGATTACTACCTCAACGGGACGATGAGAGAACCTTGGGCGATTACTACCTCAACGGGACGATGAGAGAACCTTTGGGTGATTACTACCTCAACGGGACGATGAGAGAACCTTGGGCGATTACTACCTCAGTAGAATGATGAAGGAATCTTGGACGTCTTCTACCTCAAACGGTAAAGACTTTTATCTGTTGATCGTTCTTTCCTGAAAAAGTAACGAGTTAGTTGTATGCAATGTCATAATGCATGACATGCATGATGTCATGACGTTCTCAAAAATAGATGAGATTGGGGTGATATGATGCGTGTATGCATGTATCATGATGTATGACAATGTGATGTTTATGAATGTATTTTCGTCTGGGAAAATGAATCCTTTGACGAATGCTGGGAAGTTTGTTGAATCCTGGGATGATGTTGAAGAGAGTTCTTCGTTTCCGCTGGGGATGATGATTGCAAGAATAAACCGGTAGGAGAAGATGACTCCGTTGGGGAATAAACTTGTTGGAGAGATTACTCTGCGGGGAATCTACTCTGTAGGAAGAGATACTTTGCTGAGATGTTGAGGATAACTCCGCTGGGGATACCGTTGATAAGCTTTGTTAGAAGTTTTGATGAACTCCGCTAGGGATAGGAAGAATTTCGCCGAGGACGATCTTTCCGTGGTAACTAGCTGAGGATAACCCAGTTATAAGCTCTGGTGAGGAGTAACCTTCTGAATAAAGCCGGGGAGACGCGTTCGCTCGGAAGGGGATAAGCTTCCAGAATCTACTGGGGATAAGCTTCAAGAATCTACTGGGGAGACGGTTCAACTCTCCTGGGGAGACTTTTGAGACTGTACTGGGGAATGGCTCCACTGGGGTGTCTGGTATTCCGCCGGGGAACAATCTTATATTAAGACTGCCGGGGATGCTTGCTGAGGAATATCTGTATTCTGCTGGGGAATATTGAGATTTTCTGGGGATACCCAACTTCCTTAAGGCTGACAGTAGATTAATGCTGCTTGGGGAGAGTGTTGATGACTTGCTGGAGATACTGTTCCTTTTCAGGGCTGATGGGAGACCAACTCTGCTCGGGGAGAGCATTGCTGAAACCTGTCTTACTATGTGGGGGAGTGGAGGTAACTTGGTCATGTTCTTCAGCTGAACTTACCTTGGTACCTCGGTGGACAGAGCAGCTTGTACCGTTCGGACAATTTCCATTGCCCCAGTTTCTGCGGGAGAAGAAGGTACCTGTAGAGGTGCTTGATGACTGTCGACTTGACAAATCTTCTTCTGGCAGGAAAGTGATGAGATGTCGGGACATAGTCGTACGCTGTGATCCCTAACTTTTGCCTGGACCGCCCTTTCGGGTTTTCAGTCCACCGGGATAACCCTTTTTTGCCCAAGCCGCCTTTTCAGGTTTTCGACTTGTCGGGTGTACAGATTTTTTCATTTCATCCCTTACTTTTGCCCGAACCCTTTTGGTTCGCCGGGAAGCCCTTATTTTTGCCTAGGTGTGTCAACCTAGCGGGTCTTTGATTAGGCGTAGTATTTTTTCGACTATGTCCACGTTCTCAGAGAGCAGGGAGTTGTCACTGTTAGTAGTGTCGTGTCGCCGTACCACTAGAAGATGCCTGATCAGGCAAGATTCGTTGTCGGAATGCCCCAGGTGATCCAGATGGAGATTTGCCCCAAGCTGGTTGGCCTTTTGAGAGATTCTCCGAATCTTGACTGGACTGCCCCAAATGATGGACACTGATCATGCCATGCCCCTTGATTGGAAGTGTTTCTTCCACTGGAGGTGACTCTTTTGTTGAGAAGACTTTTGTTCATAAGATATTCGTCGTGCGAATTTCTCTGCTGTTCAAATAACTAGTCATATGTAAACAATGTTATTTTGAGAATGCAAAAGCTTATGTCTGTCTTGAAATTTTGAAAAATGCATTTTTGTAAACGCAAGTGAGTTTTGTAAAAATATGATGTCAACTCAGTATTTTACAGTAAGCCTTAAGGAGTCAGGATACCTTTCGTAATAGTACGCTTTCGAACTAACCCATGCTTCAGCTAGGACTTTTAAGGGTTATAATGTGGCCTGGTTCACGTTTTAAGAAACAAAGGATAAAGGCTCAAATTTTATTTGTACCCACCCGTTCTTCGTGATGTTCTTCAAACCTAAACTCAGCTAATCGTGCGTTAGACTTTGTTTGAGTCTTTGTCCTGATATTCCCATGATGGTTCGGATGTTGACATTTTATTTTGAATAGGCAGTCATTTCCTTGTTGAGGGTTTGCAGGTCCTCTTTTCTTTTTGATTTCGTTATCCCTGTTTTTTGCCTGAACTGTTTCTTTTGTGATTACAGTCAGCGGGATGCCCCAGTTTTGTAAGTCTCCTTCATAGGTTTTGACTTAATGGGCGTTTATTTTGAGGGATAATGACTGCCTGTCTTTATGATTATTCGGGACCATCATTGTATTTTGTTTTGTAAGGACTTCTTTTGACGTCATTCGTTATGCACTTGGATTAACTGAGAGAACTACCCTGCCCCAGGTTATGATTAAGGGTTTTAATTTTTTAAAAGAAAAACTCCAACTTCTTTGGCTCAAAGGGGTTGACGAGGGATTATCTTCCTTATAACTCCACTGTTTAGGATTTGAAACAATGCCTGTACCTCATCAGCGGGGTCTGTTCAAAAGCATACTGTAAAGATCGTGGTATCGTTTTCGTCATCCTCCCTCAAGAGGCTTAGAATTATTAATCGATCGTTGAACATCACAAAAAATGAAAGCAATTTTGAATATAGCGAATGCGAATATATTGATTCAACAGACATATGCGATGCATTGATAAAGTAATAAAGTTTGCTATGACAATAATTGTTTGAACAATCAAAAGAAAATTACAACTTGAAAATTCTAATGGACAAAAAGTCTTCTCGTCTCAGGACTTGTCACTTCAAATGGTGAATCCTGCAGGGATGGTAGGAGAACTCAACCTGACCCCCTTGGGTGAAATCCACTGCTCCTTCATTAATCAGGTCCTGGACCTTGTTCTTCAGAGCCCAGCAGTCGACAGTGTCATGTACAGGACTATCAGAGTGGTATGCACATCTTTTGTTGGGATGATAGTTAGGAGCAGAGATGTTGGGATTCCGGGGAGGAGCCCTTAGTGTAATCAGATTCAATCTCAACAGGTGTTGTAAAGCTTGAAACAGCGGCACGTTGAGCTGGGTGAATTGCCTCCTGGGCTTGTTTGGCTTACTCTGATCAGCCTGTTGCTCTGGGCGAGGTTGTGGTTGGACCTGTGAAGTGGTAGCAATTTGGAGAGGTCTATTCTTCACCATACCAGACTCTTGTCCTCTTGGAAGCTGATCAATGACCTGGTCCCTGACTTGGACTGGTTGCTTCATGTTGTATCTGTCTTGATGAAGCTGACTGATCATGGTCCTCAACTCTTCTTGCTCCCGAGCTAAGCCTTGGATGAGAGCCATTTGCCCCAGCATCTGGGTTCTCATTGTATCTACCTCAGCTTGCAGACGTTTCATTCGTTCGTCCTTATCATCTTCGGGACTTTTCTTGGCCAAATTCCCCATGAGGAGTGTCCTCAACTCTTCCTGCCCCTTGGATAGGCTTAGGAAGATCTCCCTGAACTGAGTCTCTTGAGCATGAAGACCTTGGTTATCTTGTTGGGAAGCCATTGCTAAAGTAAACAGCGAAGAAGGTAAGTGACCTGTAGCAAGGGTACCTGTAATGCAATGATATGTATGATATGCATGCAATGTTTTCGAGGATCTCGCGGGGTAAACAAGAAAATTGTTAGAAATTGAATTTCGTAGCTTGATTGAAGGAACTTCGTGTTGTTGAGAGTCCTTCTTCAAGAGTCAAGGCTCACCATATTGAGTGGGTCATAGCCCCTGACAACCTTGGCTAGAGGAAAATAAATCCCCTTTGCCCCTTGCTAGACGTTTGGTTCATCATGACCTGCATCACAAACCCTTGAGATCCTTGAAATGGATTAGTCCTTATGTAGGATGTATGCAATGGTATGATGGTATGATGTTATGCTATGCATGGGGTAATGTAGGTAAACCCTGTTATGAGTCCAGATTAAGGACTGTAAACAAAACCTACAAGAAACTCAAGTGTCAGATAACAAGTATGCAAGTAGTCAAGTTTGAAGGCACACAAGTCACACAAAGAGCCCTTAGAGTTTAGGCCAGCATGAAGTTTAGGTACTACCCTCTTTCAGTTTCGTTGGTTAAGACCTGTCCTATCAAAAGTAACCGGGTTCTAGAGGATCCCAATATCACTGACTACCCTCAATCGGTCATAACTCCAGCGTCGCAATCTTTTCTTGCGGCTAGAACCATCGCGAGAGTTTAGCCTCAATGGGTGTAGCATACTGCTACTGTTCTATGGCCAAGTTGGGTCACATTAGGGTTCTAAGGTCGGTTGGTGCTTAATGACTCCTCAGAAGACCCATATTCTCCTCGTTGCAACACAAGGGATATCGGTACAGACCAAGGTGCCACACCAACGTAGCCACTGCTTCACCCATGTCGGTCTACGCCGGACAGGTCCCTCACAGCTTATGCTACCTAAAAGGGTATCCCCAGATCCGGGTTAGGATCTATGAAACTTCGATGCAAAGCCCAAAAATATAAAGCAATCAAAGCAAAGCAATTGAAAACATAAGTATGATCTAATCCTAAGGTACACCTCACTTATTAATGTCCCCAGCAGAGTCGCCAGTTCTGTGATCGGTGGAAATAGAACTGACTGTTTTTTAGCTGGTTTCGTGAAATGTCGCGGTAAGCAAGAGTCGCCACCGTCTTTTATGTTCTCCAACATGGAAAGGACAAAAGCACAACAAAATTCCTTATTCGAGAATGTTTCTCGGTTCGGGAGGTAGATTTATAGAAAGGGAAGGTGTTAGCACCCTTTCTATCCGTGGTTATCCACAGGCTCTTAGATACTTGCTCTTATGTTTTCAAAAATTTGTTTGCTTTTCAAGTGTGTGTGTGGGTTTGAAAAAAAAAGTTTCTTTGAAAGATTTCTTAATAACTCTTGTATCCGTCCTCAAAAGTGTTTGAAAAATTTGTTTTGAAAACTTTTGAAAGTGTAAGGTTTGAAAAGTATGTTGTTTGTTTTTGAAAAGAGCAAGTATCCATGAGTCATCTACCTACCATAAGGAATTAAGCTGTGTAAGTGTCCTTTAGGTAGTGCCATCCCACCATTGAGAGGTAGGTAGCACCACCGTTGGAGGTGTCTCAATTCGATTGTAGAGAAAGTGTGGTCACCGAAGCAACAGTTAGGACACCTTAGAAGCTACCCTTATGTCCTTGATCCTTTTTTAATCCGAGGCAACCGTTTCGAGGCAACTGTTTCGAGGCAACTGTTTCGAGGCAACTGGATCATGGACATAAGGACCGCTAAAACGTCTTATACTTGACGACCACGTTTCGAAGGCAACAAGTGAGGCGTACCCTAGAAGTGGTGTGTGTATTTGTGTGTTGTATTCAGTTAATGTTTGTCTTGTTAATTAGTGAGCTACGAGTTGTTTTTATTTACATACATTCTTTCATGCAAGTTTAGCAGTTAAGGGGTGCGGAAAGTAAATTGCGGAAACATAAATCCTACGCTATTACAAGGCGCGGGTCTATACATCGCCAAAAATTACAAAGACCCGTTTTTTAGTAAATAAGTACGGAAATTAAATAAAGCGATAAACCTATTTAACTATTACATTCTTGAAGGCAATTACATAATAATCAAATAAAGTAAATACGCGCGAATAAATTAATCGGGAATGTCTAAGGGTGTTGACCCTTTTTTTAGAAAAGAAATTGATTTTTTTGGTCTTTTTGTAATTAAAGTGAAATTAAAGCTAATTAATGACTAATTAATTAATTTAATTAAAAGAAAATATTTTTTGTTTTTTTTATGTTTTTATGAAATAAAAGAAATGAAATAAAATTAAAAGTGAACTTTACCTAATTCTAGATCTATTTTAATTATTTAAGAAAAGGAATTAAAATGGCCTAATTAAACTATTTTTGTTAATGTTTATTTACAAAATAAAATAATAATAATAATGATGATGTAATTCTATTTTTTTTATTTTTATGAAAATATGTTAATTAAGTTAATTGTTAATAATAAAAATAATTAAAAGGTTAGCAATTAAAAATAAGAAGAAATGACAAAACAAAATAAAAAAAAAGAAGTAAAAACCAAGGGGGGTGTGGGCCAAATAGGAGGTTTATTGAAGCAATCCAAGCCCACTGAAATCTAAGCCACGTTTGACTTTCATGATTGCCTGCAGCACGCTTGACTCCAGAGTATGGTGTGCTACACTTTTTGTCCTTTGGATCTGCGTTGATGACACTTGGAGCGCTGGGATATGAGGTTTATGGTGTTCCTCCTTTGAGAATCTGCACATGAAAGTAATGAAAAAAATGATATGGAAATTATAGGGGACCTGGGAAGAACTTACAGCGCGGTATGAGCCTCAGGACTTGGCAAAGGTTGCTTTAGCTTCAGGGTGTGGCAAGGAATAGAACCACGTGCTTGTTTTGATCTGAAGATGCTCGCAACTATGTTTTAGAACTCTCACTTTTTGAATAATTTTTGGTTTTGCTCTTGGCCGTTTCTGCACACACCCTCTTTTTTGAATGAGGTTGGGAAGGCTTGTATATATAGTAATGTAAAGTGTATCAATAAGAATAATGGTCATTAAGCTTATGCAATTATGTTCTTGATTTCCTCCATAACCAACATTGAACCATTTGCCATATTTGTGAAAATTTGAATTTTCTTGCTTGGAATAGGCCTTGCACTAATTTGGAAGGTATTTCAAGGTGTATCAAAGCTAATCAACACAAAATATATCCCTCCATTAATTTCTTTGATTTTTATTTGAATTTTAAAGATTTAAAATGAATTAAATCAAACAAAATTAAATAAAAATGGAAAAATTAATTTTAAATCTTGAAATAAATTGTGGGACACGTGGGAAGCATGGCCAAGCTGAATCAAGTGGAAAAAGTGGGCTCCTTTTGTCAAAAATGAAATTTCAAGGATAATTGACTTTGGCCATTTCACAAACATTTCCCAACTTCTCAAATGCATATCTTGCTCAATTTTGAAGCTATGAACATCTTCTTGGACATTTTAGAAAGGTCTTGAAGTCCTCTAACCAATGTATTTGGTCCCATGTCCTTTTGATTTACCAATCTCAAGTTATGGTCTTTGACTTAAAGTGCCTTTTTGTTGACTTTTGAAAATGACCTATAATGTTGAAATTGATAACTTTTTGTGAGAGAATTTCTTGGACTTGGAATGTGAAGATGAGTTGTAGGAAATGTCTTCCCCTTCAAGATGAGCATTGGATGGGATTTTTCTGATGAACCATGAAAAAGTTATGCCTTGGTCAATTTACAGTTGACTTTTCAACTGTCCAAAAATAGAAACTTTTGACACCTTGATGATTTTTGAGCCATTCTTGTGAAATCATGGTCAAGATTTGACCAAATGATGATTGTGGCTTCAAAATAAGATGTTGACCAAAATTTTTGACTTTTGACTGCCAAATGACCATTTTGCCCCTGCAGTTGACTGTGAAGCAATTAGGGCTTTTGACTGTGCAACTTGATGCTGTGAGTCTTGAAACTTGACATATGAATGCTTGATAATGTTTATAGGCATATGGGACTTGATTGAGCCCTTGAAAACTTCAACTTCCTTGCAAGAACCAAAACCCTAATTTTGACTGGCTTAGGAGGATGGTTGACTGTGTAGCCCTTGAGTAGACTTTGAACCATTTGAAGTGCTGCTTGGCAAAACTTTGAAGATTATGGGAGGGAAAATTTTGGGGTACAACAGTATGCTACACCCATTGAGGCTAAACTCTCGTGATGGTTCTGGCTGCAAGAAAAGATTGTGATGCTGGAGTTATGACCGATTGAGGGTAGTCAGTGATATTGGGATCCTCTAGAACCCGGTTACTTCCGATAGGACAGGTCTTAACCACCAACTTCAAGAGGGTAGTACCCCAAACTTCATGCTGGCCTAAACTCTAAGGGCTATCTTGTGTGACTTGTGTGCCTTCCAACTTGACTATTTGCATGCTTGTTATCTGACACTTGAGTTTCTTGCAGGTTTTGTTTACAGTCCTTAATTGGGACTCATAACAGGGTTTACCTACATTACCCCATGCATAGCATAACACCATACCATTGCATACATCCTGCATAAAGACTAACCCATTTCAAGGATCTCAAGGGCTTGTGATGCAGGTCATGATGAACCAACATGTCTAACAAGGGGCAAAGGGGATTTATTTTCCTCTAGCCAAGGTTGTCAGGGGCTATGACCCACTCGATATGGTGAGCCTTGACCCTTGAAGAAGGACTCTCAGCAACACGAAGTTCCTTCAATCAAGCTACAAATTCAAATGCTAACAAATTTCTTGTTTATCCCGC
Organism: Vicia faba; assembly: GCA_948472305.1. Classification (NCBI taxonomy): domain Eukaryota; kingdom Viridiplantae; phylum Streptophyta; class Magnoliopsida; order Fabales; family Fabaceae; genus Vicia; species Vicia faba. The sequence continues at coordinate 1,485,712,731 of OX451737.1, forward strand.
GAGATCCTTGAAAACATTGCATGCATACATACACATCATTGCATAACAGGTACCCTTGGTACAGGTCACTTACCATCTTCGCTGTTTATTTCAGCAATGGCTTCCCAACAAGACAACCAGGATCTTCATGCTCAAGAGACTCAGTTCAGGGAGATCTTTCTAAGCCTATCCAAGGGGCAGGAAGAGTTAAGGACACTCCTCATGGGGACTTTGGCCAGGAACAAGGCTGAAGATGACAAGGACGAACGGTTGAAACGTCTACAAGCTGAGGTAGATACAATGAAAACCCAGATGCTGGGGCAGAGGGCTCTCATCCAAGGTTTAGCTCAGGAGCAAGAAGAGTTGAGGACCACGATCAGTCAACTCCACCAAGACAGATCCAACATGAAGCAACCAGTCCAAGTCAGGGACCAGGTCTTTGATCAGCTTCCGAGAGGACAAGAATCTGGTATGGTGAAGAATAGACCTCTCCAAATTGCTACCACTTCACAAGCCCAAAATCAACCTCGCCCAGAGCAACAGGCTTATCAGAGTAAGCCAAGCAGGTCCAAGAGGCAGTTCACCCGGCTCAACATGCCGTTGTTTCAAGCTCTACAACACCTGCTGAGGTTGAATCTGATTACACTAAGGGCTCCTCCCCGGAACCCCAACATCTCTGCTCCTAACTATCATCCCAATAGGAGGTGTGCATACCACTCTGATAGTCCTGGACATGACACTGCCGACTGCTGGGCTCTGAGGAACAAGGTCCAGGATCTGATTAATGAAGGAGTAGTGGATTTCACTCAAGTGGGTCAGGCTGAATGCTCCTGCCATCCCTACAGGATTCACCATTTTAAATAACAAGTCCTGAAATGAGAAGAATTTTTGTCTATTAGAATTTTCAAGTTGTAATTTTCTTTCGACTGTTCAAACATTTATTCATGTTAAACATTGTTATTTCATTAATGCATCGCATATGTCTGTTTGGAATCAATATATTCGCATTCGCTATATTCAAACTGCTTTCATTTTTTGATGTCAACTCTCGATTAATAATTCTAAGCCTCTTGAGGGAGGATGACGAAAACGATACCACGATCTTTACAGTATGCTTTTGGACAAACCCCGCTGATGAGGTACAGGCATTGTTTCAATCCCTAAACACTGGAGTTATAAGGAAGATAATCCCTCGTCAACCCCTCTGAGCCAAAGAAGTAGGAGTTTTTCTTTTCGAAAATTAAAACCCTTAATCATAACCCGGGGCAGGGTAGTTCTCTCAGTTGATCCAAGTGCATAACGAACGGCACCAAAGGAGTCTTTCCAAACCAAAAGATGGTGATGGTTCCGAATAATCATAAAGACAGGCAGTCATTATCTATCAAAATAAAAAGCCCAATAAGTCAAAACCTATGAAGGAGACTTACAAAACTGGGGCATCCCGCTGACTGTAATCGCAAAAGAAACAGTTCAGGCAAAAAATAGGGATCATAAAATCAAAAAAGAAAGAGGTCCTACAAACCCTCAACAAAAAAGGAAATGACTGCCTAATCAAAATAAATCGTCAGTATCCGAACCATCACTGGTATATCAAAGCAAAGACTCAAACTAGGTCTAACGCACGATCAACTGAGTTTAGGTTTGAAGAACATCATGAAGAGCGGGTGGGTACAAATAAATTTGAGCCTTTATCCTTTGTTTCTTGAACCGTGAACCAGGCCACGTTATAACCCTTAAAAGTCCTAGCTGAAGCATGGGTTAGTTCGAAAGCATACTGTTACGAAAGGTATCCTGACTCCTTAAGGCTTACGGTAAAACAACGAATTGACATCGCATTTTGAAAAGAAAAAAAATTCACTTATTTTTATGAAAAAAATGCATTTTCAAAAACTTCAAGATAGACATAAGCTTTGCATTCTTAAGATAACATTGTTTGCATATGATTATTTGTTTGAACAGCAGAGAACTTTGCGCAACGAATATCCGATGAACGAAGGTCTTCTCAACAAAAGAGTCACCTCCAGTGGAAGAAACACTTCCAATCAAGGGGCATGGCATGATCAGTGTCCATCATCTGGGGCAGTCCAGCCAAGATTCGGAGAATCTCTCAAAAGGCCAACCAGCTTGGGGAAAATCTCCATCTGGATCATCTGGGGCATTCCGACAACGAATCTTGCCTGATCAGACATCTTCTAGTGGTACGGCAACGCAATACTTCTGACAGGGGCACCTCCCTACATCCTGAGAGCATGGACATAGTCGAAAAAATACTACACAAAATCAAAGACCCGCTAGGTTGACACACTTAGGCAAAAATAAGGGCTTCCCGGCGAACCAAAAGGGTTCGGGCAAAATAAGGGATGAAATGAAAAAATCTGTGCACCCGGCAAGTCGAAAACCTGAAAAGGCGGCTTGGGCAAAAAAGGGTATCCCGGTGGACTGAAAACCCGAAAGGGCGGTCCAGGCAAAAATTAGGGATCAAAGCGTACGACTATGTCCTGGCATCTCGTCACCTGTCTACCAGAAGATTTGTCAATTACCCCCACAGGTGCCTTCTCCCACTGAAACTGGGGCAATAATGAGTCGTCCAGGCGATCCAGTTGCTCTGCCAACCAAAGTACCAAGGAAAGGTCAATCAAAAGATGATTACCATCTACCTTTACAGCTTCAGATCAACCCTGGTAACAAACCAGAAAATTCTGTGGACGATTGATCGTGGATTAATATCCGAAACCAAACAGGACAATTATCTACTTGATCATCCTCAGGCAACCCTACACCGGTTCCTTTCCTTTCAGAAGAAGTCTTACACGGGCTCATCAACAGGCAACCCCACACCGGTTCCCTCTCAACCTACACTAATTCCTTCTCAATTTTCAGACGAAGTCTTACACGGACTTATCATCATGGTAACCCTACACCGGTTCCTTTTCTTTCAGAAGAAGTCTTACACGGACTTATCTCATGGTAACCCTACACCGGTTCCTCCCAAAGTTTTACACGAACTTATCCTGCAGTAACCTTACCCCGGTTCCTCCAGAAGTCTTACACGGACTTATCTCAAGATGACCTTACCCCGGTTCATCAAGAAGTTTTACACGAACTTACCCTGCAGTAACCTCACCCCGGTTCCTCCAGAAGTATTACATGGACTTATCTCATGGTAACCCTACACCGGTTCCTCCCAAAGTTTTACACAAACTTATCCTGCAGTAACCTCACCCCGGTTCCTCCAGAAGTCTTACACGGACTTATCTCAAGATAACCTTACCCCGGTTCCTCCAAAAGTTTTACACGGACTCGTCATCAGAAACCCTACCCAGGTTTTACTTCTTCCAGGATGCAGTTTTACACGGGCTCATCGTCAAAGTAACCCCACATAGGTTCCCTTCTCAAACTCTAGACGTAGTTTTACACGGACTCGTCATCAGTAAACCCTACACAGATTTCCTTCTCAACTCTAGACGTAGTTTTACACGGACTCGTCATCAGTAAACCCTACACAGGTTTCCTTCTCAGCTCTAGATACGGTTTTACACGGACTCGTCATCAAAGTAACCCTACACAGGTTCCTTCTCCATTTCAGATGCAGTCTTATACGGACTCATTATCAGTAAACCCCACACAGGTTTCCTCCATCCAAAGATGCAGTTTTACATGAGCTCATCATCAGACAACCTTACACAAACTCCCCAAGCAGAGTTAGCCTACTCAGTCAGCCTCGGTGAAGTCTTCCTATCCCCAGCGGAGTTCATCAGATCTTCTAACAAAGCTCGTCAATGGTATCCCCAACGGAGTTATCATCAAAACCTCAGCGAAGTATCTCTTCCTACAGAGTAGATCCCCCGCAGAGTAATCTCTCCAACAAGTTTATTCCCCAACGGAGTCATCTTCTCCTAACAGGTTTATTCTTGCAATCATCATCCCTAGCGGAAGCAAAGAACTCTCTCTTCAACATCAGCCCAGGAGTTAACTTCCCGGCACCCGTCAAGGATTTATTTTCCTAGACAAAGATACCTTCATGAGCATTACATCTTCATACATTATAGCATGCATACGCATCATACAACACAAATCTCATCTATTTTTTTTAGAACATCTTAAAATCAGGCAATTCATGACATTGCATACAACTAACTCGTTACTTTTTCAGGAGAGAACGATCAACAGATAAAAGTCTTTACCTTTTGAGGTAGATGACGTCCAAGATTCCTTCATCAGTCTGCTGAGGTTGAAGTCACCTAAGGTTCTCTCACCATTCTGCTGAGGCTGAAGTCGCCTAAGATTTTCTCATCATTCTGCTGAGGTTGAAGTCGCCTAAGATTCTCTCATCATTCTGCTGAGGTTGAAGTCACCAAAGATTCTCTCATCATTCTGCTGAGGTTGAAGTCGCCAAAGATTCTCTCATCATTCTGCTGAGGTTGAAGTCGCCTAAGATTCTCTCATCATTCTGCTGAGGTTGAAGTCGCCTAAGATTCTCTCATCATTCTGCTGAGGTTGAAGTCGCCAAAGATTCTCTCATCATTCTGCTGAGGTTGAAGTCGCCTAAGATTCTCTCATCATTCTGCTGAGGTTGAAGTCGCCTAAGATTCTCTCATCATTCTGCTGAGGTTGAAGTCGCCAAAGATTCTCTCATCATTCTGCTGAGGTTGAAGTCGCCAAAGATTCTCTCATCATTCTGCTGAGGTTGAAGTCGCCAAAGATTCTCTCATCATTCTGCTGAGGTTGAAGTCGCCAAAGATTCTCTCATCATTCTGCTGAGGTTGAAGTCGCCAAAGATTCTCTCATCATTCTGCTGAGGTTGAAGTCGCCTAAGATTCTCTCATCATTCTGCTGAGGTTGAAGTCGCCAAAGATTCTCTCATCATTCTGCTGAGGTTGAAGTCGCCAAAGATTCTCTCATCATTCTGCTGAGGTTGAAGTCGCCTAAGATTCTCTCATCATTCTGCTGAGGTTGAAGTCGCCAAAGATTCTCTCATCATTTCGTTGAGGTAGTAATCGCCCAAGGTTCTCTCATCGTCCCGTTGAGGTAGTAATCGCCCAAAGGTTCTCTCATCGTCCCGTTGAGGTAGTAATCGTCCAAGGTTCTCTCATCGTCCCGTTGAGGTAGTAATCGCCCGAAGGTTCTCTCATCGTCCCGTTGAGGTAGTAATCGCCCAAAGGTTCTCTCATCGTCCCGTTGAGGTAGAAATCATTCAAGGTTCTCTCATCGTCCTGTTGAGGTAGTAACCATCCCTGATTCATTTATCACATCATTATCAACAAAAACCCTTTGAAGTTCCAGACTGGATTCCTGTATCTACCAGGGCACGTCTGAAGAGTTTGAGGATCCGATTCCTGTATCTTGCCAGGGTGTATCTGTTGACGACTAACATTACCAGACTCGATTCCTGTATCTTGCCAGGGCATGTCTGAAGAATTCGAAGATTCGATTCCTGTATCCAGCCAGGGCACATCTACATAAAGAGTTTGAAGATAAACTCCTGTAACAAGCCAGGTAATTATCTTTCTTTTTCAGGTACGCAGGTTCTCGCTAAGGAAACTCTTACGCGATCGACACCTAGATGGCATCTATAAGCCCATCCATATACCAACAGTCTCCAAATGGCATCTATAAGCCCATTCCCGACAAAGTTCTGTCACACTTCCAGATGGCATCCATAAGCCCATACTCCTATCCATCAGTTTCCAAATGGCATCTGTAAGCCCATTCCCACCATCATGCTGCTGACACTCTACTATGTGAGTGCAAATTTCTGGGCACTCTAGTGTTCAATCATCTTCCACCATCAGATTACGAAAGGCACGCAAGCCAATCTACATCCTCAGGTCTAAGAAGATTGAACAGGGGAAACTGTTGTACCCCAAAATTTTCTCTCCCATATTCTTCAAGATTTGCCAAAGATCAATCTCCAGATGATTCAAAATCCCTCAAAGGTTGCACAGTCTAATTGCCCCCTAACACAGTCAAAATTAGGGTTTTGGGTCTGGCAAAGAAATTGAAGTTTCCAAGGGTCCAATCAAGTCCCACATGCCTATAAACATTGTCAAGCATTCATATGTCAAGTTTCAAGACTCACAGCATCAAACTGCACAGTCAAAAACCCTAAATGCTTCACAGTCAACTGCAGGGGCAAAATGGTCATTTGACAGTCAAAAGTCAAAAATTTTGGTCAACATCTTATTTTGAAGCCACAAACATCATTTGATCAATTCTTGATCATGATTCTCAAAGCATGGCTCAAAAAGTCTCAAGATGCAAAAGTTTCTATTTTTGGACAGTTGAAAAGTCAACTACAAATTGACCAGGGCATAACTTCTTCATGGTTTATCAGAAAAATCCCATCCAAAGCTCATTTTGAATAGAATGACATTTCCTACAACTCATCTTCACACTTCAAGTCCAATAAATGCTCTCACAAAAAGTTATCAATTGCAACATTATAGGTCATTTTCAAAAGTCAACAAAAAGGCACTTTAAGTCAAAGACCATAACTTGAGATTGGTAAATCAAAATGACATGAGACCAAAGGCATTGGTTAGAGGACTTCAAGACCTTTCCAAAATGTCCAAGAACATGATCATATCTTCAAAATTGAGCAAGATATGCCTTGTAGAAGTTGGGAAATTTTTGGGAATTTTGAAAAGTCAACTTTGCTTCAAATGCCTCAAAATTGCTAATGGGCCTCAATTTCTTCCATGAATCATTACCCAAAGGCTATGCACGACCCATTAAGCTAAAAGGGAGTTATTTTCTTTTTTTTTTTAAATTAATTAATTGAATTTTTAATCTTATTAATTCATTTAATTAAATTTAATTATGAGAAAAATACTAAACAATGGTTTTAAATCTTTTTTGTGCAACAAATCCTTCCATTATGAGCTAAATATTTCGTGTACCTTCTCAAGAGACAAAATCTTCCACAATTGGCAAGTTTCCATGGCAAAAAGATTTGAAAAAAGATGTAACAAAATCAAATATTTGAATCATAAATGGATGGACTTTGGGCTGGTTTTTCTTGACCTAATTCACTCAGCTACATATGCATAATTGAAACCTATTCCATTGGACACAAAAAGCTGCGCAGAAAACCAAGAACCAATTGGCAATTTTTCATCAAAAATCTTGAAACTGTTTTCATACCTAGAAGGCGTTTCTAAGCTTCAAAAGCATTTCAATACGTTGCCAAGACATCCAGGAAGCGATTACAATCAAAACCAGCTCTCCATACCTCAAGAACTGGTAGAACGACATCATACTTTTCATGAAATTATCCATTATCGTGTTTTGATTTTTAAGCATTGTTCATGTGTTTTGTTGATTGATTCTCACTCACAATGATGTTCTGAAACTAATAGCACCATTTAATTGAACTAATGATGCCTATATCAAAATATGCCATTAACGCTTGCTAGGGTTTCAGAAGCTTGGATTTAGGGGTTCACGCATATGGTAAAATCAGGCCTTAAAACCTATACCAATGAATTCGTGACGGGAAGACGAATCAAACTCACACCTCGCGCCTTTTTTATAATTGCCCATGCTCTAATCGTTATTTTTGTGCATTGCAGTTAGTGGGGGTTTAAAACCCCCGTTATTTGTTTCATAATTGCAGAAAAGATGAGGAAGAAGGTGGACATGGCTCATGATGACTGGCGCGTTTGAATTATGGCGCGTTGTATATCACTAAGTTTTGTTTTGTATTATATTGTTTGCTTGCCAATACCTATACAACGCGCGCGCATGGCTCAACTGGCAATTGATACATCTGGTAAGCGCTGGGACCTGGGTTCGATTCCCAGGTCCCCTATCATATTTCATGATTTTTTCTATAACATGCTTCCATGCAGTGCACTTCCCAGGGATCATCATACATCCTCAAGCGCTAGTTTGCCACGTAATCTGAGTGATCAATCCAATGGCCACAAAAGCAGTCCATGATGCACACTCATTCAACTACGTACACATACGCTGAAAAGTCAAACGGGCTTCTTGCATTCTTGGGCCAGAATTACTCCAATAAAACCTCCAAATTGGGTCAGACACCCCCATTGTTTGTATTCTTTTTTTAATCTCCTTTTCTGTTCTTTTAATTATTTTAATTGTTTTCTTTTAATTCACAAAATATAATTTTCATAATAAAAATCAGACATCAAAATATGTTAATTAATTTACTTATTAAATATTTTTTTGTAAATAAATTTTTAATAATCAATTTAGTTTAATTTAGGGTTTTCAATTTTAATTTTTTCTTAAATAACTAAAATATGTAGAAATTAGGTTTTCTTTAACATTTTTATCCTTTTTCTTAATAAACAATTTTTTCTTCTTATTATTATTATTAATTACTAACTTATTTTGTAAATAAACATGTACATAAATTCTTTAATAAGTTAGGTTAAAACTTTAATCTTTTTTCTTTAATAATTAAAAACAACTTAGAACTAGGGTTTCATTTAACTTCTAATTTTAATTAATTTTCTTTATTTCATAAATACCAAAAAACCCTAAAAAACATTTCTTCTCTTTAATAAAATAAATAATTAACTTTTTATTTCAATTTAAATTTCAAAAGGGTCCAACGCCCTCGAACGTTCTATTTCTATTCTTTCACGCATCTATTTTATTTTATTGTGAATATTATGTAATTGCCCAAGCCTTGTAATAGTAATTAGGAATTTATTTATTTTTCGCATTTTATTAAAAAACGGGTCTTTGTTAATTTGGCGATGTATAGACCTGCGCCTTGTAACATCGTAGGATTTTACTTTCCGCACTTTAATTTCCGCACTTTTAAACTGCTAAACGTTGCATGAAAGAATGAATGGCCTAATTAAAAACAAGCGTAGATAACCATGATACATGTACAAGATAAAACATAAATTGAAAACAACACACAAATTCACACACCACTCTTAGGGTACGCCTCACTGTTGCCTTGCCTTCGAAATATGGTCGTCGAGTATAGGACGTTTTAGTAAGTCCTTATGTCCATTGATCTAGTTGCCTCGAAACAAGTTGCCTCGAAACAGTTTCCTCGAAACGGTTGCCTCGGAATAAAAAAGATCAATGGCATAAGGGTAGCTTCTAAGGTGTCCTACTGTTGCTCTGGTGACCACACTGTCCCTACAAACGAATTGACCCGAACACCTCCAACGGTGGTGCTACCTACCTCTCAATGGTGGGATGGCACTACCTTAAGGACTTCTACACAGCTTAATTCCTTAGGGTAGGTGGATGACTCCTAGATACCTGCTCTAATTCAAAAACAAACAAAACTCTTTTCACACCGACACTTTTCAAGAAGCTTTCAAAACAATTTTTTCAAACACTCTTGAGGACTGATACAAGAGTCGAACTGAAATCTTTAAACGAAACTTTTTCAAACCCACTCACAATTGAAAAGCAAACATTTTGAAAACACAAATGAGCAAGTATCTAAGAGCCTATGGATAACCATGGATAGAAAGGGTGCTAACACCTTCCCTTTCTATAAATCTACCTCCCGAACCGAGAAACTATCTCATAAGGAATTTTGCTGTGTTTTTGTCCTGTCCATGTTGGAGAAAATAAAAGACGGTGGCGACTCTTGCTTCCGCGACATTTCGCGATCCAGCGTTAAACAGTCAGTTCCAGATCCACCCATCACAAATGGCCTCTCTAAGAGTTGATTCTCTTCCAAATACAATCTTTAATTAATGTGAATATTTCCTTCTTGCTCCTTCTAACCATTGATGGCACACCCAAATATGTTTTCGTTTCTAACATATGTCGTACACTCATTATTCTTGATAGGTATTCTTGTGTCGGTCTACTAATATTGCGGCTGAAAAACACCTCTGACTTGGTCATGTTAATTTCTTAACCGGACCTTGTTTCATACACTCGAAGTATTTCCATGAGTTGATTTACTTCAGATAAATTTTCCTTGCAAAAAAAAGGAAGAAATCTCCAGTAAAAAGTATATGGGACACTATTGGTGCCCTTATACATACTTTTACTCCATGTATATCTCCTCTAGTTGCTGCTTTGCTAATGAGTGTTAAAAGTCCTTTCGTTGTTGGGATACAAAGGTATGGAGAAAGCGTGTCTCTTTATCTCAATCCCCTTTCTAGTTGAATTAATCCAACTCTATCGATATTAACCAGTATTGAATAATGCACAGAGCTCCTATGCATCATCACCCACTGAATCCACCTTTATGCAAAACCCATTCAGCTTAGAACACCTCTAAAAAAAACCTAATACACTCTACCATAGGCTTTACATATGTCAATCTTGAGTTCCATCTCCACCCTTATTACCTCTTGTCTAACATTTCAGAGCATGAATGATATCGATGGCTATAAATTCATTATTAAGAATAAAGCTTCCTTCCACAAACGTTGACTGTTCTTTTGACACATTTAGATAAACAACCTTTCAGCCTATTTTCTAGAAGTTTCGACACCATCTTATACATCATGTTACATAATGAGATAGGTCTCAAATACTTCATGGTACTAGGATTCTCACATTTAGGAATGAGACATATATTTGTGTCTTCAAGTGAAGAGGTAAAGTAACCTCTCTCCATCCAGTTAGTCACCGCTGCAAAAATATAATCATCACACGTACCTCAAAAGTTTTGATAAAATGCAGAATTAAATTTGTTCAGAACTAGTGACTTATCTGGATACATATGAATCAGTGCCTCAGGCATCTCCTCTTTGGTAATAGGCTCTAGAAATCTCTCATTATCATTAATTGATATACTCGCTATTGTATGAGGGAAAGAAAAGGTTCATAAATTCCTTATTTTGCTTCAAATAATTGGCTAAAATATGCCATTTCCACTTCACATAGGCATGTTTGATCCCTGACTTCAGTTTGGTCTTCATTAATCAGCTTCTCAATCTTTTTTAATTTTCTTTTAGTTGTGGCCGACATATGAAAGAACTTTGTATTAAGATCACCCTCCCTAAGTCAATGCATTTTAGTATGTTGTTTCCATAATGTTTTCTCCTGAATAAGTGCATTGGTATGTATCCTCTCCGTCGCCATGAACCTTTCAACATTTTCAAGTTCATGGCAACTATGTTATCTTTCTATCCTTTTCATTCATTCTTTCACCTCCTATTTAAATTTATATGCTTCCGTCTACTTTGTCTTTTAAGTTCTTCCACACAACAGACTATATGATTGATAATTTTAAGCTTTCTTTCTTGTGCCCACCCTGTATTCACCACCTCTTAAACGTCCTCTTCTTTCAGCCAACTATTTTCAAATTTGAAAAAGTATTTATAATAACATTTTTGAACAGGTTCATAGTGTAGCAGGATTGGAATATGATATGAATATGATGTCAACAACTTTAGAAGTAGTACATTAGAATGATAGCTAACCAATTTGTGTTTGCCATATCTATACCAAGTCTTTCTTCAATAACATGAGAGGTGCCCCTAATTTTGATCCATGTGAATGGATGACCTTCAAGTCTGATGTCGGTTAAATAACAATCTCCAACTACATTTTTAAATCCCACACATAGCCATTTAGTATGTGGGTAGATGCCTTGCTTATTGTCTTGAGTTAGGAGATCGTTAAAATCCCCTATGATGCACCATAGTAAATTAGACATGTTAGAGTTCTCGCATTACGTCCCACACTTGTCTTCTTCTTCCTCTTTCCAGATACCCATATTAACATGTTAACCTCTATTCCCCCCTCTTGTCATCCTCAATCAGAAAATTCACACAATTATGTTGAAAATTCATCACTCTACATTTGATATTATTCTTCCACAACACTGCTAAACCTCCACTTCTACTCTTTACATCAACAAAATGACACTATCACATCAAAACCACTTTAAAAAGTAATAATATCGCATTTATATAGCCTTGAAATTAATATGAAATTTTCCACCAAAAATCTAAGTATCTTCATCATTGAATCCAAATATCCACAATGTAATTAATCAAAAGCCCATTCAAAATTAACTTTATATATAATAAGTTCTTTAGTTTTCTTTTAATTCACCAATAATCTTATTAGAAATAAGATATCATATAGGATTTGAAAACCTTTATCAAACATCATTTGAAACTTCACAATTATAAGATTAATAACTTGGTTAAATCTATTCGCCAACCCTTTAGCTAACAATTTATATATACACCCAACTAGAGAAATTTGTCTAAATTCACTAAGCTTTTGAGAGTAATTCTTCTTCTAGATCGATATACATGGAAACTATAAAACTTAAGAAAAATCACCGAATGACAACCATAAATATTATGTGAAAATTTTTACACCAAATAATCCACCCTCAACGACATGATCCCTAGTACACATATACTCCCCAAAGCAAATATTTAATTATATTTCATAGCACTCTAACACAAAAGTATAAGAGAAAAGAAAAATGTAAAATAAACTTAAAATATTTTTTATTGAGACATTTTGTAATGAATAGCTTAAATCTGTTATATAGGCTTAGGCCCCTTGCATTCCTTTACAAAACTAAGAAATATGAGACTTATTTAACATGTATATTTTCAACCAACAATCTCCACATTTATTGAAAATGATACACTAGCTTCCATTACCTTTAATAATAATTATAGCTCAAAAGAACTATCATAATCCCCCATAAATAGTATAGTCACTTGAAGCTACATCACTTTAATAATTTTCACACTGTATTCACTAGCAACCATGATTAAAAAAACTATCATACTCGACCGATATAAGAGTATACATCCCTGGAAGCTAAACAAATCCAAGAATTTCTACATGTTAAAACCTTGTTCAAAAGTTATGATGAAACTCCCATGTTGAGAGAAAACTCTTCAACAATAATCTCAAAACACATTTTGCATCAACGTCAATCATTGATCATGTACTAATAACTAACCAATACCTTGTGTCATCTTGATTGTATCACCGCATCTTTGATTTGAATTTTTTGTATGTCAAAAATGATTCTTTCATCAATTTTCTCTATCCCAAAATGTATAGTAGAACTTTTTACTACAAATCAACAACACTTTAACAACACCACCTATTCTAGACCAACCATAATGATTCTAGCCGACCACTCTGATGGAATTTTAATCCTTCGTGAATCTTCTTAGCACACAAGGACTCTCCTCTTGATGATCATAAAGGATCTCAACTGAATGCAATACCAACAACTCTCCACAATTTACTCCTAACAAATAATGAGTTTGTTATTCCCTCTCTATTATATATAGAGAAGACACCAAATTCAGGTACTCAGTTTCAAATTCAATTTCAATACAATCTTCTCCTTTACATACTGGTTTGAGCATTGGAGTGGTTACCTACCTTATATGTCATCCACCTCTCCACCAGATCCTTTAATTAACCATTGTCACAACTTCTTAATCCATTTTTGGTTCTAGAACAGAACACCAACCTTCTTTTCTAATGTGAAAAATCAAACAAAGCTGCAACCACATAGCATACTAAGAACCCATATCCTCGGATCAAATCAAAAAACTCAGATACTAGTTGTTAGGAAAAACTTATTCATATAAAAAGAGGAACACCATAACAAGCACAAGAACATAACATGGAAGCTCTAAAACCGAAGAAAAAAAACCATAATCGTTGTCAAATGACAAACTAAAGAATAACACTATGTGAGAATTGTTGCACAATATAATCTACACTAAACCTCCCCCATAGCCCCTAGTACACCCACAATTACCAAAGAAAAATATTTAAATACATCTCACAACACTCTAACACGAGGTGATAGAAAATAAAAATATCAAATATAAGCTTAAAGTATTTTTTATTGGTGCATTTCGTAATGAAGAATTTAAATTCATTGTATAGTCTTGGACTCCAGCTTCCTTTACAAAATTAAGCAATGTGAGACTTATTCAACATGTATATTTTTAATCAACACCAACAATATGGAAGGAAATCATTGAGTGCAAGTGTGAGTGGTTAAATTTCACATTGCCCATGAATAGGTAGAATGTTAGATTTATAAGAGATATGACTATATATCTAATGGCTTAAAGTTTTGGGTGGAGATGTGACGTCTCCTTATCTTGTGGTCCTAAAACATTAGACCCCTATTGGTGCTCTCGACTTCCTCTGACTCATAAAAAAAATAAACATAAGTAAGAACAATACAAAAATAATCATGATTTAAAGGCTAAAAGTATAAATAGAATGTAAATTAAATAATAAATATGAGACAATTTAAAAAAAAAATTAATCTAAATTTCAAACTCATTTATTAACCAATAAAAACATTTTTTAATTATGAATCCGAAATAAAAAGAGGAGAAAGAGAGAAATGACCTTCTCAATGTATGCTATCTAGGGCCATTCATCTTCAGCCTGTTGTGGATAAGCTCCTCAGTAAGCTACCAGCTTGGAAGGCCTCTCTTTTATCTATTGGAGGGAGAACTGTGTTGGTTTAATTCGTGATTCATTATATGATCAACAATACAATTTCCATCTACTTATGGCCCATTTCTCTTCTAAAGGAGATAGAAAAAGCCACAAGGAACTTCATCTAGGGAGGGGACATCAACACTAGAAAGCTTGTTACTATTGCATGGAATAAAATGTGTTAACCTAAAGAGAATGGTAGGTTAGGCCTCATGTCTCTTTTGTGTCTTAATGAAGCTTACAATCTTAAGTTGGCCTGGGATTTGTCAATTCAGAGGAGGAATGGGCTAGGATTCACAGGGCTAGGGCTTTAAAAGGCTATGGCATAATCAACTATAACATTGCTTCAACTATTTGACAAGGTTTAAAGAAGGAGATTTCTTGCATCAAAGATAAGGCTTTATGGTTAGTTGGAAATGAGGCAAACATCAACTTTTGGAGAGACAATTGGTCTGGGGAGCATCTGATTATTTTCTTGGATTTAAGCTCTCAGCTTCATCATTCTACCAGCCTGCATTCTAAAGCATCTGATTTTCTTCAAAACCACTCTCGGACTCTTCCTTCCGCATAGAAAGATTTATTTCCTTTTCTATAACAAAAGGTTGCAGCCACACATCTTCTTTCTTCTGAATGTTAAGAAAGTTAGTTTGGTCTCAAACAACTAATGGTGCCTTAACCACTAAGGTGCTTAAAATTTCAAGCAAAGAAATCAAGCTAATGAATAATGGGTTCTAGTTATTTGGAGTCCTGATATCCCTTCTTTTAAATTCATCCTTGTGTGAAGGCTCATTCATAACAAGCTCCCTACTGATGATCAAATGCAAATGAGAGGTATGATTTTTCCTCCATGTGCTCCATCTGTAATAATTGTAGAGACTATTTCTCATTTATTCTTCCAATGTTTGCTTGCTAAGAAGCTTTGGAATTAGCTCGATTCTTTAATCCGCCAAAACATTCCTCTTCAAACTATGGATGACATGTAAAATCTTTGTAATAAACATAACTCTCAATGTTCCTTCATCATTAAATTTGTTGTTATACACTTGATTAATGGTATTTAGATGGCTAGGAACACTAGTAGGTTCCAGGACAAGATCATTCCTTTTAAATCTATATGTAGTCTCATTTTTGCACATGTCACTTGCTTGTGTTCCAACACTAATCTTAGTTACAAAGGTTGTTTTGATGCCTTTTCTACTATTAAGGCATTTACAGTTACTATTCACCCTCTTAGAGTATTCAACATAAAAAAAGTTATTTGGGTTCCACCTTTGTTAAATTGGATAAAATGTAATGTTGATAGAGCTTGCATTCAAAATCCACCATTTTCTTGTAGTGGTGGTATTTTCAGGGACGGTAAGGACCTTTACATTTTGGCTTATGTTGAACCAATTTGCTCTTATAACTCTATGGTATGTGAGTTTTGTACCACCATTTGTTGTATTGAGATATCCATATAGCGTGGTTGGTCTAAACAATGGCTTGAATCCAATTCAAGTAATGAGGTGAAGGCTTTCTCTTCTGATTATTTTGTCTTAGTTCTTTAGCCATTTAGAGCTAGGTAATTGGCGATTCGCAAAACCATTTTTGATATGTCTTTTATTTATTTCCCACATATTCATAGAAGAAAACGGTTGTGCGGATTTTTTTGCTAACCTAAACCGTCTAGCTTCATCCTTCAGTATATTTAACTCATTACCTTCATATATTAGACATGATTATGTAAAAAATATGCTTGTAATAATTTTTATAAGTTGGTTAATTTTTTAGGAAATTAGCCTAGTCCTCCTCTTTTTGGTATAACAATCTTCTTTTTTTATTAGTTCTCTTGTTTTAGAATTGGCTTAATTTTTGTAAAACAAATAATAGCAGAAATCATGAAATGTATAATAGGATGTATAAACCTGCTAAGAAGAACATGTACAACAAGAAGTCCTATTACAATGTCAGAACTTGTTGTGTTGAACTTTTTCAACAACTGGAACAACATGTCAAAGAAGATGTCTTCGACATCGTGCCTGCTGAGATGGATTAACAAGATTCAGTTTATTCTTAACAGAGGCAGAATATTCGCGAGAATATTATGCATCCTATGTGGCGCATATTTAAAGGTCTAGAAAATTCAATCAGAAATCAAGGAGAATGAAGACTTTCTAAAGAAGGAGATTATTTAGGAAACTAAATATTAAATACCTTTCTTGGGGCAGAAGTTTCTACAGTATGTTACAGCTGACTTGCTGTGATTGAAGGCCCAAAACCAGTTGGTTAACATGTTATAAATGGAAGGGTTTGTAACCTAGAAAACACACGGCTCAAGATGTAGAAGTCTAGGGTTTTGTCAAGGTAAACCTCCCGGGTTGTGGAAAGGTTACCATGTTAACCTCGAAGCTTGTAGGTGTAACGGCCGTTAATTTAATTAATTATTTAATTAAATTAATTATGGATTAATGGTTGAGAATGTTATTGAGATTGTTGTTAGTTGATTATTTGGTTGATTAAGTTGTAGAAATAGTATTGGAATAATACTAGATTTATTGTTGGGCTTAATTATTTGGTTGTATGTAGTAAAGGTGGGCGTGTGAAAGGTAGGCATAATAATAATATTAATAATAAGGAATTAGGTTAATTGAACAAACTTTGTAGTTATGGTACGTGAGAAGTGGTAAGGAGAACAAGGGTTTGGAGGAAACTGTCGTCGGGAGATAAAACATCAATCGGGAAGCCAAATCGGAATTCGACCGGAAATTATAGAGACACCGTCAATCCAAGGTAAGGGTGGGGTTCTGACTCTATAATTGGATATATGATGGATAGTATGTGGGGATTGGTTGTATGAAATTATCGTATGGTTGATTCCATGTAAAATCATCGTTGTATGTTTGGGTTGTGCAAATGTTGTGCGTATAATTGTGTTTTTGTATTCCTGAATGGATGTTGTATGTGTTTGCAAAATTGTTGATAACTAATTGTATGTGTGGGAATTTACCTATCGATGTAATTGTGGTTAAAGTTTCTATGTTACTGTTGCACGATGGTGTTGTAAAGATATTGTTAATCGAAGAAGATTGAAAAATTCTGGTGTAGTATGTGTGTCGGGTGGCACTGGATACATGTTGTTCGGCATGGTTGTTGAGAGATGGGTTCCGATCGGCACCATGATATATATTTTGGTGAAAATAGGCATGCCGACCGACATGTTAAGGAGAAGAAGGTTCCGAGGGGCACCCTATGGTGACGAGGGGCACGCCCTGGAATCTCTATTTCCTTTTAATTGTTTTGTTTGTTTTTCTGTGTCCTCCATGTGTCTATTGCCTTAGTAAGTAATTACAGAATTGTTATATAGAAGAGTTTGAAAACAAGTAATAATGGTAAGGACATTAATAGTAATTATATGACTAGCATCACTATAATAGTAACACGAGTAACAGAGTTTTAGTAACATGATCAGTAAACAATAGCAGAGATTAAGTGAACAATTGTAGAGTAGTATATATGGCAGAGTAATGACATTAATAGAGGATTGGATTATGGGCAGAATGATAAAATAACAGCGATGGTTTTAGTTGCAGAGTCGGTAATAATTAATTTAGCAGTGTTATATTAAGTTGTCAGAAAACTAATACGAAATATTAGTATAAATTATAGATAATGGGATGATTATCCGGTAATTGATTTGCAGGATTTGGTCGATTTGTACGAATAATTATACAAAATAATTATTATGGTTAATTATGAAATTGCAGGTGATGATGAATTTGGTTGAATTGTCTCTATTTATGGGCAATATTATGTTGTAGGCCTATGGCCAATGTTGAATGGTTGGTGACCTATTGATGAATTTCTGTTGAATTGTTGTTAAGTTGTTGTTTAATTATTGTTATTGATTTGTTGTTGTATTGCTGTTGTTGTGTTGTTATGATTGTTGTTGTGAATTTTTGTTGATAATGCGAAGTTGCATAGAATTTTAGATGATGATGAATTACCTCTGATTACTGGTAATAATGGCGATGTGGGCTTACGCCTTACGATGAATGATGATTGTTATGAGTATGTGATGGTGCATTCATTGAGTCACATACATTTGCATACTCTGTGATGGCCTGGATTGGCAAAGTAGCGATGAAGGCTGATGCCTTGTTTGAATGCCTCTAATAATTGGCAATTGGCGATGGAGACTGAAGCCCTATTGGTACCACATGCATGTACATTGTAATTGAGTCGCATTTCATGTTCCATCTTGAGTTGTGGTGAAGATAGATTCGTTGTTTCTTTATGTTGTTGACTTGTTGTGACAAGTATTATTTAAAAGCTGTGAATTTGGTAGTTACATCGTGTTGATGTTCCATTGTGATTAAAGTTGTTTGTAAGTTGTGAAGTGGTGATTTTATATGATCTGATCTAATATATCATTTATCATACGACTTATTATATAGTTTGATATCTCACCCCTTCTGTTTGAATGTTGCCCTCTGTTGGTAACGTGCAGGTAATCAAGAAGGATAGTTGTTACCTCGTTAGTTCAAGTCGGTGTCGTTGCTCTGATATGTAGCACTCGGGGAGATGAACGCTTGATGTTTAGTTGTTGATTATTATTTCATTTGTTGAATTTTTAAGTTTATTACATGAAACAATTTTTGCCATGAAGTTGTTTTAGTTGAATAAAAGATGTTAAGTGAATTGAAGTTGATTATGTAGATTCTGCTGCTTATCAATAAAATTTGTTTGACTTTTAAGAATAAATCAGGTTGTTATCGGTTCATCTGAATTAAGTGTTATGTATCTATTCTATATGCGATTAAATGAAGTTTAATTTTAAATTGAGAATGTAGCATCCTATTTATGTTGAACTCTTATTTTATTATTATCCGCCGGGTAGAAATGGGGTGTTACATTAGTGGTATCAGAGCAGGTCGATCCGTCCGACCAAGTTGTCTAATGTTATTTGTTCCTTAGTGTGCGACAAGTGTGTGAAACACTGTCGGTGCTTGTTTTTTTTCCTAATCTATTTGTATGCAGGAGTTGAGTTGAAGATAAGTGGGGTAGAAGCTTTACTTCTCAGATATATTTTGGTTGTAAGATGTTAGTTCAGTATGCTGTTGGTGGCAACAATGCGGGTATTGTTGAAGTCTTGTTATTTCCCGAATCCAAAGACAGGGATTCAAAATTTTGTTTGTTAATTAAGTTGGAGCGTCTTGAGGAAGGACGATCAGACATTGTTGATGTTTACTTCTCGAAGGATGAGAAGCAATGTAACGGTTGTTAATATACGAGTAGAGTGTAAATCTCTGATGTTTCTAAAGATGATTTCTAAGTAACCAGGATAATTTTTAGAGGATGGAATTTAGAAAGTCACGATGTTTCAACGCTGCTGATGGACGGTGAAGTTGTCAGTTTGAGTAGCCCTTGTGTAAGATGTAAACGGTTGAACAGTGATAGAGTGACAGATTGCTTTAGAACATGTCGTGGAATCCTTGTAAGTGATTGTAAAAGTTGTTGAAGTTGTTGGAATGTTTTAGATTGCGAGTCGGAGTCGGAAATGCGAGGTGATGAGTACGATTTCAAGAAATAAGAATGGAAAGTGTTGGTACTAGTGCAAAGAAATTATGTTACGATGTTACCGTATGATGTGTAATAGTATGTCGCTGCATGACGTCGATGTTTGCATTTTCGGATAACTTTGGAAATTAATATCTTGTGTTCCAATTATCAGATTGGCGTTCCATTTGAACCTATGAGGAGATATAAATGTATTTTATCCTATGAAGTGTTTTCGAATATGGTAGATGCATTCCTACATGGATGTTGCATGTGGAGAAAGTTTTGTAGAACTAAAGAAAAGATTGACGACTGCTCTGGTATTGGTTTTGCCTAACCCGAGTGAGTCATTTGTAGTGTATTATGAATGTGTCTAAGAGGGGACTTAGTGGTGTACCAATGCAGAATGGACAAGTTGTTTCTTGTGCTTCTAGAAGACCCATAGTTCATGAGAGGAATTATCCTACACATGACTTAGAGTTAGCAATGGTGGTGTTCATGTTAAAATATTATAATTTCGGTTTGAATTATCACCAGGTAAAGCTAATGTTCTGGCAGATGCTTTAAGCCAAAGGACTTTGCACCTGTCGGTAATGATGGTTAAAGGGTTATGATTAATTTAACAGTTCAGAGATATGAGCTTAGTTGTGAAGTGACACCGAAGAGTGTTATGTTGGAGATGTTGAAGATTAATAATGATTTTTTGGACAGTATCAAAGAAGCTCAGAAGTTAGATGTGGAATTGGTAGATTTGGTGGTTGGACTCGATCAGTCTGAGGATAATGATTTCAAGTTAGATATGCAGGGTGTGTTGAGATTCTATAATCAAATTTGCATTCCTGATGATGCGGAGATGAAGAGAGTAATTCTTGAGTTAGATAATACTTAACCTTCGTGTGAGGCTAAGTGAGTGTGATGTGGATCGTGTAATATGTTGAGCGGTGGTGTCTCATCGACAAGATTGAATGAGAGGGAAATTGTGGAAGTATATGTAAACCTCTTTGGGAATTATTGAATTATGGTGCTTTATGTGACTTAAGTACGAGATCGAAAGGAACATTATTATAGTTAGTGTTGTACCCCAAAATTTGCCCTCCCATATTTCTCAAGACAGGTCAAGAATAATCTCCAAATGGTTCAAGATTGCTCAAGAGTTTGACAGTCAAATCACCTCCTAAGGCAGTCAATCTCAAATTAGGGTTTTGTGTTGCATCAAGGTCCTTACATCCAAATGACCTCAAGTGCTCCCCAATGTCCTAATATGTTCTCAAGTTCATCCATGTCAAATTTCAAGCCTTGCAGAGGAAGTTTGGTCAGTCAATTGCTCAAGAGGTCCAAAAATCGATTGTGCTAGGGCAAAAGTCAAATGTGACCTATAAATAGTCAAACCTCAAGTTTTTTGTCAACATTCTCATTTTGAAGTATAATTCATCATTTTATCAAGGGTTGATCATGATTCATCAAGGATTGCTCAAAATTCATCAAGATTTAAAAGTTGCTAAATTAGGGTTTTGTAGGAAAAGTCAACTCAACTTTGAACAAGCATAATATTATCATACTTTATGAGAAATGGCCCATACAAATCTCATTTTTAAGGGGATGCAATTTCCTACAATCCATCTTCACACTCCAAGATCAACAAATGCACTCACAAAAAGTTACAAATTTGGACATTATAGGTCATTTTTGAAAGTCAACAAAAACACCTTTTTTTCCAAAGCTTATAACTTGATAATGGAATATCTAAATGAGATGATACCATAAGGTTTGGTTAGATGACATCTCAAGGTTTCTAAAAAGTCCAGGAACACCTCCAAAAGTTCAAAATTGAAGAAGTTATGCATTGTTGAAGTTGGGCATTTTTCCGAAATTGCCAAAAGTTAACTATCCCCAAAACTTCAAATTTTGTCAAATGGGACCACTTTTTTCCACTTGATTTGATCTTGTCACACTACACACGTGTCCTATATTCAATATTGTGTCCATTCATTGATTTTTCTATTTTATTTAATTTTTTTTAATTTAATTCATTTTAAATCAATTTAAATCCAAATAAAATCCAAATATTGATGAAATAGGATCTTTTTGATTGATACAGGTTTCAATTATCATCATGAACACAATCAAACTCATATCAAGCCATAACATGCACAAAATATTGGATTTTTGATCAAATTGGAAAGGTTTTCATGGAGGATCATATCAAATCTTCAATCATCAATTCACAAAGATTCAAAGCCCAAACTTTGACCTAATGCATTGTTGGATACATATACAAACCAAAGACACACGATTTAGAACCAAGAGGATGTAGAATCTGGAAAACAAAACTTGGAAAAAACTCAAAAAAAGCTTGGAACTGAAATCTTGGTTAGAGACGTTTTCAAGACAAAAACTCAACGTAGACTTCTTGCTTGACATCCACTGAAGCAGTAGCAATCAAAAGCAAAGCCAATCACCTCTTTAATCGCACTGTAAGTCCTTTGAAAAACACCCCTGTAGACGAAATCGCATCCTCTGATTCTTGCATTCTTCTGCCAAAACCTTTGATATTTGTGTTTGTCGTTCCATTTAGAAGCGTTTGGCATAATTTGATTGCATTTTTATAGCTTGTGATGCCATACCCGAACCTAGGGTTTTGGAGGTTTGTTTTTGGGCGTTTGCTTTGCAGGAAAAATTGGAACAAATAGTGGGTATAGACGTGCTCAGGAGGAAGGGACGAACCTGTCCATGGTTTTGGTTTGCATTTTTATGGCCTACAGTTCGTTTTAGGATGAAGCCATGGATTTTGCTGCGGATAAAATCCGCAGGTAAATAACTAGGCTTTTCAACGAAGAAGACGATGATGCGTCCTCTTCCCATTGGCCCGTTCATAATTCGCGCGTTTTTATTTTTTAATTCTGGCAGTTGTTTTGTTTTTCCATATAATAATTGCTATGTAATATACTAACAAAAGCAACAAAGTGGCGTGGTGGTTAGTGCACTTGTTCAGTGACTCATGGGACCTAGGTTAGAATCCCAGGTCCCCCAAATGCCTATTATTATTTTGTTACAGGTGATCCAGTGCAAAGCTAAGGGCATGGTCTATCATGCTCCTTCAGATCCCAAGCGCCAGATGGCCTTCAGGCTAAATCTGATGGTCTAGATGGGAGACCCACCATGGTGCCCAGTCAACGTGTCACGTGGGATCCAGAAAAGTCACACAGGCTTGCAGCAAATGGGCCAACGAAATTGCCAATTTCACCCCTTTTTCAGGCCCAACACCCCCCTTGGTTTATTTCTTTTTTCTTTTCATTATATTTATTTATTTGTTTATTGTTATTATTTTTTTGTTATTATCACCAACCAATTAAATTTTTCTCATAAAATCAAAAACACAAAATATATTTTATTTATTAAAATTAAATTCATCACTTTTATTTTTGTAAATAAATTAATTAATTTAGTTTAATTAGGTATAATTTTAATATCTTTCGCAAATAATTAAAATTAACATAGAATATTAGGTTTTTACTAACTTTTAATCTATTTTATTTTATTTCCTTAAATATCCAAAAAAAATCCAAAAAATATTATTTTCATTAATTAATTAATTAAATTATTAATTTAGATTTAATTCCTTTTAATTCAAAAATAAACCAAAAAATGCTTTCTTTTCAAAAAAGGGTCAAAACCCTAAAAAATGCACCGATTTAATTTTCTCGCACGCGATCCATATTTTCATATTATTCTACTTGCTTCCGATATGTAATAGCTTTTAATTAGGATTTTATTTTATCGCTTTATTTATTTTCCGCAATTTAAATTAAAGGGTTGCTTTTGGCGATGTAAATACCCGACGCCTTGTAATAGTTTAGATTTAATTTCCGCAATTTAAATTTCGCAACTATACACTGTTAGATGTTTGATAATAGGGAATGCATGACAAGATCAAATGTATGAACTTAAAATCAACATAGCTCACCCATGACATGTACAAAGATAAAATTAACCGAAATAACACACTCGCACATGCGCACTCTTAGGATACACCTCACTTGGTTGCCTTCGAACGTTGTCATTGAGTATAGGAAGTTTTAGAGGTCGCCCTCTTGTCCAAAGATCATAAGTTGCCTCGAAACGGTTGCCTCGGAAAAGTGATCTAAGACATTAGGGTTACCGCTAAGGCGCCCTAACGTTGCTTTAGTGACCACACGTCCCTTAATCGAATTGATCCTTAAAACTCCAACGACGGTGCTACCTACTTGTCAATAGTGGGATAACATTGTCTAAAGGACATTTGCACAGATTAATTCCCTTTTCGAGTAGGTAGATGGTTCTTAAGTACTTGCTCCTTTTAAAACAAAACAAAACTTTTCGCACTTACACTCCTTTCAAACAAAAACTTCTTTCAAACCCACAGATACAAAGAAAAGAAAATTTTGAAAACACTTTGAGCAAGTACCTAAGAGCCCGTGGATAACCACGGATAGAAAGGGTGCTAACACCTTCCCTTTCTATAATCTACCCCCCGGACCCGAGAAACATCTCGAAAAAGGAATTTTTCTGTGCTTTTTTCCTTTCCTTGTTGGATAAAATAAAAGACGGTGGCGACTCTTGCATACCGCGACATTTTGCGAAAACAAACGCAAAACGCGAACCAGCATTCCAAAAACAGTCAGTTCTCTCCCACCGTATCACAGTTAGTAACGATAGTTTATACTCCATTATGATTGTCGACTATCTATTGACAAATTGAGGAACTGATCACCCTTAATATCTTGTTGATAGTAGACGAGATCATATTGGATGGTATAGACTTGTCTTGCTATCTTAATGGTGTGAAGTGGTTGATGTTATATCGTGGAACAAGTTGGAGTAATGGGTTTTCATGCGAGCTAACATTGCAAAGTGAAAGATTGAGAATATCAAGTGAACAATGGTTTTATGGTGGATGTTGAGGAAAGTCCGAAACTAGATTGAAACTTGCGAGCTAGATAGTTGACAGAAATTTTAATGAAAACGGCGACTTAAGGTGGATTATCAGAGTTGCGCAGCTGAAGCATGATGTGGTGCAATTGTTATGCGCGCACGACTCGTTAGAAGTGAAGGATTAAAACCTCAGTAGCCTATGGGAATGGTGTGTCTTAATGTACATGCTTGATTTAGTGGATTGTTGATGTAGGGATGATGTTCCAAGGTGTTGTGATATCTCAGAGATATTTTTTGATCCTATAAGGAAATTATTGTGGTTGTTAGTTGATGGTGAATTGTGTGTATAATTGTTGAGTTATACAGTTAAGTTGATGTTGTGATGATTTTGTTCCCGTTGCCGTGATGTTATTGTTGGTTACCGTAAGTAAAGGAATAATATTTCATAATATGACAAAGTCGATTATGTTGGCTATGTTGATGTCACTATAAGAGTGATACGGCAATATGAATAAGGTTGATGATATTTTGTTGAAATGATTGATAAGTTGTTAGCAGTTATGTCGCGGAGATGTTGAATTATTAGCACGTGTGGATTTGAATTATATCATAATGAGCATTGTTATGTCGGAAAGTAGTGGTCGAAGTGTTGCCAACCGCGAATTGAAGATCAGAGTTGGATGCGAAATTCACATTAAGAATGGTAGTATTAAGTGGATTTTCGAGGACGAAAATATTCTAAGTGAGGGAGAGTTGTAACGCCCGTTAATTTAATTAATCATTTAATTAAATTAATTATGGATTAATGGTTGGGAATGTTGTTGAGATTGTTGTTAGTTGATTATCTGGTTGATTAAGTTGTAGAAATAGTATTGGAATAATACTAGATTTATTGTTGGGCTTAATCATTTGGTTGTATGTAGTAAAGTGTTGTACCCCAAAATTTTCCCTCCCATATTCTTCAAGAAATTGCCAAGTCATGCTTCAAAAATCCCCAAGGGTTGCACAGTGCAAGGGCATCCTAAACAGTCAAAATTAGGGTTTTGGCTCTGATCAAGAAAATTAAGTTTCCAAGGGTCCAATCAAGTCCCACATGCCTATAAACATGGTCAAGCATCCTCATATCAAGTTTCAAGACTTTCAGCACAAAATTGCACAGTCAAAAACCCTAATTGCACTACAGTCAACTGTAGGGGCAAAATGGTCATTTGGCAGTCAAAATTCCAAATTTTTGGTCAACATCTCATTTTGAAGCCACAAACATCATTTGATCAATGCTTGATCATGATTCTCAAAGCTTGGCTCAAAAATCATCAAGATGCAAAAGTTTCCTTATTTGGACAGCTGAAAAAGTCAACTGTAAATTGACCAGGGCATAACTTCCACATGGATTATCAGAAAAATTCCATCCAAAGATCATTTTGAAGAGAAAGACATTTCCTACAACTCCTCTTCACACTTCAAGTCCAAGAAATGCTCTCACAAAAAGTTATCAATTTCAACATTATAGGTCATTTTCAAAAGTCAACAAAAAGAGACTTTAAGTAAAAGGCCATAACTTGAGATTGGTAAATCAAAATGACATGGGACCAAAGGCATTGGTTAGAGGACTCAATGAACTTTCCAAAATGTCCAAGAACATGAGCAAAGCTTAAAAATTGAGCAAGTTATGCCTTGTGGAAGTTGGGAAATGTTTGGATATTTTGAAAAGTCAACATTGATTCAAATGACCTAAAATTGCCAATGGGCCTATTTTTCTTCCACAATTCATCATCCAAAGCATGCACACGACCATTTGGCCCAAAGGGGAGTTTTTTATTATTTTTATTTATTTATTTGAATTTTTTATTACAATTAATTCATTTAAACTAAATAAAATATGAAAAAATGCTAAACTAATGAAATCAAATATTTTTGTGCAGAAAATACTCTCATTGGACACTCAAGATTCGTGCATGATCATTTTTGGAAGGAATTGGCCATGATTTGTACAAAATAGCATGAAAAAATATTGAAAAAGATCTTGAAAAATCAAATCTTACAAACCATGAATGCAAAGGATTTTGATCAAGTTTTTAACCCTAATCACTCTCCTATACATACATAAGCAAGACCTAATGCCTCAGGACCAAAAAAGCTGCGCCAGAAATCCTTACACAAACTTGAAAATTTTGCTTGAAAACTCAAATCTGAAAACCTATTTGCAGGTCGATTCAAGCCAAGAAACTCATCCTATTGCCTTCCAAGGACATCAAGCAACGTACCTGGATCAAGAACACAGTCCCTAACCCTTTGAATCATTATACAGAAGTCAAGCTTTTCTCACTTTTTTTCATAATCGTATTTCACAATTTAAGCATATTCATTGCATTTTGTTCATGAATTCTTATTAATCAATTGATTCTGAAGCTAACCATGTAGATGAATCGATTTTTTATGCACTATACAAGAAATCACCATGGGCGATGTTTAGGGTTTGCAGAACCTTAAATTGGGTTTTTTTAATTAAGGAAAAATTAGCATTCAAGACTTAGACCACTGAATCGAGCATGATTGAACGATCACAAGGCCACCCTCGCGCTCAATTTATGAGCATCCCTGGGCTAATCGCTATTTTTTTATAGGGTGCCTATGGGAACGTTTGAAAAACTGTTGCCATTCTTTTTTGTTATTTCAGGAAGAACGAAGACGTGAGGAAGACGATGAAGTGGCAAACGTTGGTTGGTCTGTTCAAAATTTCGCGCTAAAACATCATTAATGTTTGGTTTTATTTTATATTAATTGTTTGATATCTAATATACAAAACGCGTTGAGTGGAGCAGTTGGTAGAGTGCATCGCTGGTAATCTCTAGGACCTGGGTTCGAACCCCAGGTCCCTCACCCTTTCCATGTTATTTTTCCCTTAATATTCCTATGCAGTATTTCTCTTGAAGACCATCATGCATCCCTTGATCCAGATTGCCACGCGCCCACAGAGATTGATCCAGTGGCTCTGATCAGAGGAGCACCATAAGCCTGAGTCAATGCACCTACACGTGTCCTGGAAAAGTCCACAAGGCCAAGGATAAATGGGCCTGAATCACTACAAAAAACCTCCCAATTTGGGGGAAGTCCCCCCCTAGGTTTGCAAATTTTTTTTACTTTCTTTATTTTTCATTATTGTTACTTTCTTTTAATTATTGTTTTTAATTAATTTAATATTTTCATAATAATATAAAAAAAACACAAAAAAATAAGAAAAAGACAAAAAATTAAATTTATTTATTTAATTAATATTTTGTAAATAAATTCATTAGTTCACTTAGTTTTAAATTTAGGTTTTTAATCTTGATATTTTTCACTAAAACTCAAAACTTATAGAATTAGGGTTTAATTAATTTTTATCTTTTTCTTTTATTCCATAGTAACTAATTGCTAAAATATTATTTATTTTTATTTTTTTTTATAAATTAAAAATTGCATGTAAAATAATTAGGGTTAATTTTAGGTTAAGCTTTAATATGTTTTCATAATAAAATAAAAATTGTAGAATTAGGTTTAATTGCATAAAAATCATAAAATACCAAAAAATACCAAAAGCAATTTCTTTTCTTTTTTTAATTAATTAATTTCAATCATTTAATTTAATTTTGCAAAAAGGGTCCAACGCCCTCGTTTTTAATTCTTATTTAATTCACATATTTATTTTCTATTCTTTATAATATTTATGTACCTCTCCCAAGGCCATGTAACATTTTAATCTTTCGCATTTTGTTTCTTTATTTTTCTGTCAAATCGGGTTCTGGAAATTTTGGCGATGTGGACCCGCGCCTTTTGTAATAGCTTAGAATTTTTACCTTCTCACAATTTTTAACTGTTAAATCAATGCATGCAAGAATGAATGGACAAAAATAAAAAACAAACGCTAGATCACCTATACCATGACAAGATAAATACAAATGAAAACGACACACAAATCACACACCACCCCTAGGGTACGCCTCACTGTTGCCTTGCCTCGAAAGGTGATCGTC
Organism: Vicia faba; assembly: GCA_948472305.1. NCBI lineage: Eukaryota > Viridiplantae > Streptophyta > Magnoliopsida > Fabales > Fabaceae > Vicia > Vicia faba. The sequence continues at coordinate 1,485,741,587 of OX451737.1, forward strand.
GAGTAGAGGATGTCTTAGTAAGTCCTCATGATCCGGGAACCTGGCATGAGGGTAGCTTCTAAGGTGTCTTCCCATTGCTCTGGTGATCACCATGTCCCGAACCTCGAATTGATCCGAACACCTCCAACGGTGGTGCTACCTACCTCTCAATGGTGGGATGGCACTACCTTAAAGGACATTTACACAGACGAATTCCTTAGGGTAGGTAGGTTCTCGTAGATACTTGCTCTAATTTCAAAACAAATTCAAAAATACTTTTCACACCAACACATTTTCAAAAAGCTTTCGAAAGCAATCTTTCAAACACTCTTGAGGACCGATACAAGAGTCGAACTGAAATTTTCAAAGAAACTTTTTAAAACCCACAGTTGAAAAGCAAACAAACATTTTTGAAAACACAAATGAGCAAGTATCTAAGAGCCCATGGATAACCATGGATAGAAAGGGTGCTAACACCTTCCCTTTCAATAACCTACCTCCCGAACCGAGAGCAATCTCTTTAAGGAATTTTTCTGTGCTTTTGTCCTTTCCATTTGGAGAAAATAAAAGACGGTGGCGACTCTTGCTCCCGCGACATTTTGCGAACCAGCGTTAAACAGTCAGTTCCAGATCCACCGATCACAGAACTGGCGACTCTGCTGGGGACTTAAACTTAAAGTGAGGTGTACCTTAGGGTTAGTTCATAACTGTGTTTTCAATTGTACTTCTTTGCTTGCTTTAAATTGTGGGGTTGCTTGGGAGTTCTATAGATCCTAACCCGGATCTGGGGGATACCTTCTTAGAAAGTAGCAACAAGGCTGTGAGGGAACCGTGCGGGGTATACCGACATGGTTGAAACAGTCTGCTACGTTGATGTGGCACTTTGGTGTGTACCGGTAACCCTTGAGTTCAGTCAAGGAGAGTACGGGGCCTCCGCGTGGTGTCGTGAAGCATCAACAGACCTTAGGAACCTTAATTGAATTATCTTGGCCTCTTTAGGGTAGTGAGATAACTGACTTTGGTGCAGTCCGAGGTTGGTTGATACTCGATACTACACTCAATTGAGGGTTGCTTTCCTTGAATATTTCGGTCGCCAGTTCAGTGGCTAAATCGAAACGATGAACAATGAAAGCAATCCAGTGATACTGGGACCCTTAGAACCCGGTTACTTCTAATAGGACAGGATGAACCCACCAACTTCAAGAGGGTACTACCCAGACCCCATGCTGGCCTTAAACCCTAAGGGCTTGTCTTGTGTGCCTTGTGTGCCTTACATGTTTGTCTTTGTAAATATCTGTGGTGTGTTTAATCATAGCATCATGACATCATCCAGCATCATATGCATTGACTAACCATTTCAGGGGTTCGAATCTTCATCTTTGTTCTTTGTTTTGTAGGACATGGAAACTGTTCGTAGAAAGACAATTCAAGTCAGTCTTGTAAGGATCCCTCCTCAGCTTAAGGATCTTATATCCAGGATTCCCGAGAACTCTTCATTCAGTGAAAGACATGGAAGCCTCATCAGCTTGGTCAACACCAACATTGAGGAAGACATGATCAAGGTCCTGTTCCAATTCTTTGACCCTCGGCATCACTGTTTCACCTTCTTGGATTATCAGTTGGTACCTACATTGGAGGAGTTCTCCCGGCTCCTGAAGATTCCTATCCTTGATCAACTACCCTACAACGGTACATAAAAGGAACCTAAGCTTGAAGAGATTGCTAAAGCCTTGCACCTACAGTCATCTGACCTCAAGGGACATTGGGAAGTTAGAAGTGGTATCAAAGGGTTCTTAGCCAGGTTTTTGTTTGAAAAAACCCATGAATGTTGGAACTCCCTTGACCTGCAAGCTTTTGAAGAAGTGGTGGCCCTCCTTGTCTATGGTTTGGTGTTGTTCCCTAACCCAGATCAGCTTATAGATATCAGTGCTGTCCAGATCTTTAAATCCAGGAATCCTATACCTACGTTGCTGGGGGACATCCTTCACTCATGTTACACTCGAACCATGAGAAAAAGAGGTGTCCTTATGTGTTGCACTCCTCTCCTGGGAAGGTGGTTTATTTCGCACCTTCCACAATCAGTCTTGAAGAATGAGCGGGGTTTGAGATGGTCACAACGGTTGATGACTCTTACACATGCGGATATACATTGGTGCCCTCGGTCCAGAGAAGATGTCACTATCATTGATCGTTGCGGAGAGTACCCTAATGTTCCTTTACTTGGAATCAGAGAAGGTATTACTTACAGCCCATGCCTGGCTTGGAGACAGTTTGGTTATGCTCGGAGGGATGGTCCTCATGACATGTTAATTCCTGACATAGTTTTTGACTTCGACAACGATACTCAAGGACTTCGCCAGAGATTTATCAGAGCCTGGAGGATGCCAAGTAGGATAGATAGTAAGACACTGGGGCACAGGAACTCCATCCCGTTGGAACCTTATCTCAAGTGGGTACGAGCCCGCTCCTAGAAATTAGTAATGCCATATCCCCATATGCTCCCTGTGATCAAAGAGCCAGTCTTGGAAGGAGAAGTGTCCTACACTATTCAGCACCCTGATATGCCCACATCCTGGGAAGAGATGCAGAAGAGCTGGATCCAGCTTAAAGAAGAACGAAATTCTCTTGAGACTAGTCTACATGCCAGTGAAAAGAAGGTCTTGGAGCTCACCCGCCTGTTGCATGAGGAGAGGAATATCAACACTTACATAGCTCCAAAGAGGATGCGTAGTATATTCTGGGATTGATTTGCTTTTGTATTATTTTGCCCATGAGGCTTTGATATACTGAACAATTATTTCCTTAATAATAACGTGTGTTCCTTTTGGTATACAACAAAATTTGAACTTTCGAACCCTTGAATGCATTGTATAAACACATATCATTCATCATGTGCATAACAGGTTTTCTCCTTTTCAGGTTGCTTACCGTTCTTCGCTGTTTATTTCAGCATCATGAACCCTGATTCATCCTCAACTGAGACATCCATCAAAGCTCTTCAGGCGCAGAATGCGCAATTTCAGGAATTAATCAAGGGTTTGGCTCAAGGCCAAGAAGAGCTGAAAGCTCTGCTCCTGAAGAAGGAAAAGAAGAAGAAGAGGAGAACTGTTCTGTTTAGCTCGGGCCGAAGGGTTGGCAACACCTTGCAGAATGAAGAGGCTGGTTCTTCTATTGGCAAGAGTACTCCTCAAGCAGAAAAGGGTCCTAGTCCGGTAGTCTCCAACAACGAGACTGATTTTGATGAAGAGCAATATCCTCCGGCAGAAGACCGTTACAAGCAGCTGGAAGACAGGCTGAACGCTATGGAAATACAACAGGTCCCTGGGCTGGATTTTGGAGATCTGGGTTTGTCTACTGGTGTAATCATTCCTCGGAAATTCAAAGCACCATCTTTCACTAAGTACGACGGGGCGTCTTTCCCCAAGCTACATCTCAGGTCCTATGTTCGGAAGATTCATCCGTACTCAGCGGATAAGAATTTGTGGATCCACTTCTTCCAGGAGAGTCTTTCAGAGACTCATCTCGAATGGTTCTATCAGCTGGATGGGACCAAGGTTCGTAACTGGGAGGAGTTGGCTACTGCTTTCTACAAGCAGTATCAGTATAATGCCGACCTTGCCCCTACACGTACCCAACTCCAGGGTATGTCGTTAGGTTCAAGTGAAGGTTTTAAAGAGTACGCTCAGAAGTGGAGGGATCTGGCTGGCAGAGTGCAGCCTCCGTTGACTGATCGGGAGTTGGTAGACATGTTCTTGGGGACCCTATCTGGGCCATTTTTCAATCATCTTATTGGGAATTCTTCTGCTGGATTCACTAATCTTATTCTGACTGGAGAGAGAATTGAGGCTGGGTTGAAGTCTGGTAAGATTCCAAAGGGTGCATCTACAGGTTCAGAGAAGAAACCCTTCAAAAAATAGGCCAGTGTGGTGTATGGGCCTAGAAGGCAAGACAAACCAGAGCGCCGCCAATCTGTCAATGCATTGGTGATTGCGAAGCCTGCAGCCGCTCCTCGGCAAGCTAACCAACCAAGGGCCGAGAGACCCAGAAGGGAATTCACCCGTTTGAGTATGACCTTGTCGCAAATCTTACCACAGTTGCTCTCAACCAACTTAGTAACCGTCAGAGAGGCTCCGAAGTTTGCAAATACCACATCTCCTAAATACAATCCGAATGCCCGCTGTGCGTACCATTCTGATAGCCCGGGGCATTCCACTGATGACTGTTGGAATAAGGTGCAAGACCTTATCGACGCGAAAGAGATACAGTTTGAAGCGCCTGAGAGGCCGAATGTGGTTACTGCTCCTATGCCTCAGCATGGGATAAATGCTGTTGATAAAGATGTTTACGCTGTTTCTGTGGATGATCTAGCTACTCCTTTGAAGACCGTCAAGAGGAACCTACTGATGGCCGGTTTATTTCCGGGTTGCAGTGAGGGTTGCCTGTTCTGTGCTGTTTCCCTATCTGGTTGTCCCTTGCTGAAGATAGGCCTCCAAAGCCTAATGGATAGCAAGGAGATTCTGTTTAAGAAGTCTGCTGTTCAGTTGGTTCCGGTAGAAGAAGTTTCTGTGGTTACCATCTTCAATAATCCGATCAAGGCTCTCCCGAAAAAGCCTGTTCAAATCATGACTGTTGCACCTGTGGTTATCACTGTTCCGGGGCCTCTTCCCTACGTATCTGATAAAGCTGTCCCCTGGCACTATGGGGCAGATGTGTATGTGAATGGAATTAAACAAGAATTCAACACTGGCGCCAGTATCTGTGATATCACTGGCCCAGCCAAGGTTACCCGCAGTGGCAGGCTCTTCTCGCCTGACATTGCACCGCCCGCTACTCGAAGACCCCTCCTCATAACACCTAAAAGTGTACCTGTTCCTGTTGCTGATCAAGTTGTTTCCCCTGCTGCCGAGTCATCCAATGCTCGGGGCAAAGGAATTGAAGTTGAGCCTGCCCAGATGGAGGCACCTATACCTATAACTACTGAGGCCTCCCAACAAGAGAGGGAGGAAATCTTGAAAATTATAAAGAAGAGTGACTTCAATGTTGTGGAACAGCTGGGGCACACGCCCTCCAAAATCTCCATGCTCTCTTTATTGCTGTGCTCCGAGGCCCATGCTAAGGCCTTGATCTCGTTCCTCAAGACGGCCCATGTGCCACAGGAGACATCTGCAGTCCAGTTCACGGATTGCGTAGCAAATTTGACAGCAAACAATGGCTTGGGTTTCTCAGATGCTGACCTGACTGCGAAAGGAAGAGACCACAATGATGCCCTGCATGTCTCTATCGAATGCAGGGGAACTACTCTGGCACATGTATTGGTGGATACTGGTTCGTCCCTGAATGTTCTACCAAAGAAGGTTTTAGACCGTTTAGATTGTGAAGGCCTGGAACTGAAACCCAACAATATCATCGTCAGAGCCTTTGACGGTTCAAAAAGGATGGTTCATGGAGAGGTTGACATTCCGATTCGTGTGGGCTCTCAAGTGTTTGACTCTACTTTTTATGTGATGGATATCCGTCCATCGTACTCTTGTCTACTGGGTCGACCTTGGATACATAAGGCTGGGGCAGTGACCTCTACCTTGCACCAGAAGCTGAAGTACCATGTCAGAGGGAAGATCGTCACTGTGCAAGGAGAGGAGGAATATATGGTAAGCCACTTGAATTCCTTCAGATACATTGAGATGGACGGGGAGATTATTGAAACCCCCTTTCAGCATTTCGAGGAGGTGCTTCCAATTGCAGCAGCAGCAGAAACAGCAGTAGAAGAGAATGTTCCTTTGAAGATGGCTTCCCTAAAGGATGCCCGGGCTGTGGTTCAAAAAGGTGAATGTGCTAACTGGGGCAGGCTTCCAGACTTTATACAGAAAACTGACAAATTTGGGCTGGGTTTTACTGCAGAGGGTCAGAAAGCTATGCGGAAGGCGAAGACCAGAAGACCTCCTGTGTTCATTACAAATCCAGGAGTGAATGCTGTTGGGGAAGACAACAAAGTGGATGAAGCAGAATTCAATAGCTGGATCTACCCGACAACCGAAGGCGGATTGACCAATTGGATTGCCAAAGACCATACTCTTGTTACCTTTGTGACGCAGTAATAAATTTCTTTGTTTCGTTATTTGTAATAAACAATAAATAAACTCTATGGCCCGGTGTCTTACCCGAGGCACCGTGGTTTCATTTGTGAGGGCATATAAATTGTCATTTCATATATCATGAATGAAAATCTTGGACGTTTTCTCGCATTTCAAATCTTGTGCTCCTTTTCTGTCTTTCTTTCCTTTACATATATTCCAAAACAGCTGTATTTACACACTCACTCACTCATACAGGTTTCAATCCACTCTGGATCTCACTGGTAACGACTCTGCTACTGCCAGTTATGACTTCGAAAATCCGATCAACTTAGCCGAAGACGAAGGTGAAGATGATTGCGAAGTTCCTGGCGAGCTTGCAAGACTGTTACTTCAGGAAGAGAGGGAAATTCAACCCCATGAAGAGCCAGTGGAAACAATAAACTTGGGTACTGAGGCAGACATGAAAGAGGTAAAGATTGGTGCCAACCTAGAGCTCAGCGTGAAGCAACGGTTGACTCAGATGCTACATGATTATATGGAGATCTTTGTCTGGTCCTACGAAGACATGCCCGGGTTGGATACCGATATTGTGGTCCATCATTTGCCTACCAAGGAAGACTGCCCTCCGGTTAAGCAAAAGGTCCGTCGTATGCGTCCAGAGATGTCTGAGAAAATCAAGGCCGAGGTTATGAAGCAGTTTGATGTCGGGTTTCTTGCAGTGACTTCTTACCCTCAGTGGGTTGCTAATGTGGTGCCGGTACCTAAGAAGGACGGTAAGGTCAGAATGTGTGTCGATTACAGGGATCTGAACAGGGTCAGCCCCAAAGATGACTTCCCTCTACCTCACATTGACGTCCTTGTTGACAATACAGCTCAGCACAAGGTGTTCTCTTTCATGGATGGATTTTCGGGATATAATCAGATCAAGATGGCACCTGAAGACATGGAGAAGACTACATTTGTTACTCAGTGGGGCACCTTCTGCTACAAGGTCATGCCTTCTGGACTGAAGAACGCTGGGGCAACTTACCAACGTGCCATGGTTGCCTTATTTCATGACATGATCCATCATGAGATAGAAGTGTATGTTGACGACATGATCGCAAGGTCCCAGACTGAGGAAGAGCATCTAGATCATCTGCAGAAATTGTTTGACCGGTTGAAACTGTACAAGCTGAGGTTGAACCCGAACAAGTGCACCTCCAGGGTAAGATCTGGAAAGTTGCTAGGCTTCGTTGTAAGTGACAAGGGAATTCAAGTGGACCCTGCTAAGGTCAAAGCTATTCAAGAGATGCCAGTTCCCAAGACAGAGAAAGAGGTCAGAGGCTTTTTAGGACGCCTGAATTACATTGCTCGGTTCATCTCACATCTGACTGCTACCTGTGAGCCAATCTTCAAGCTGCTGAAGAAAGATCAGGTAGTACGTTGGAACGATGAATGTCAGGCTGCTTTCGACAGAATCAAAGAGTATCTCCAAGAACCACCCATCCTTATGCCGCCGGTTGAAGGGAGACCTCTGATATTATACCTGACAGTACTCGACAACTCAATGGGGTGTGTGCTGGGGAAGCATGACGAGTCTGGCCGAAAAGAACATGCCATTTATTACCTTAGCAAAAAGTTTACCGACTGTGAGACCCGATACTCACTGCTGGAGAAAACTTGCTGCGCTTTGGTATGGGCTGCTCGCCGGCTGAGACAGTATATGCTGATTCACACTACTTTGTTGATCTCAAAGATGGATCCTATAAAGCACATATTCGAAAAGCCTGCTCTGTCTGGAAGAATTGCAAGATGGCAAATGATCTTGACGGAATACGACATTCAGTACACGACCCAGAAAGCCATCAAGGGAAGTGTATTGGCAGACCACTTGGCACATCAGGCCGTAGATGACTATCAGTCAATGAACTTCGAGTTTCCGGACGAAAGCATCATGATAGTGACTGATTGTGAAGTACCTGGACCGGATGAAGGACCTGAGGAAGGATACCGATGGTCTATGCACTTTGACGGAGCCTCCAACACTTTGGGAAACGGTATCGGCGCCATAATCATATCCCCTCAAGGCACTCATACTCCACTCACTGCCCGGCTACGTTTCAACTGTACCAACAACATGGCAGAGTATGAGGCGTGCATCATGGGTCTTCAAGCTGCGGTCGACCTAAGGATTAAGTTTCTGAGTGTCTTCTGAGATTCCGCTCTTGTGATCAATCAGATCAAAGGAGAGTGGGATACGAAACATCCGAATCTTATCCCTTACAGAGAATGTGTATTGACCTTGATCCCCCACTTCACAGAGATAACCTTTGAACACTTTCCAAGAGAAGAGAATCAGTTGGCGGACGCGTTAGCTACAATGTCTTCTATGTTCAAAGTTAAATGGGACAATGAGGCTCCCCGGATCATCATCTGGAAACTGGACGAACCGGCATACTGTTGTGATCTCGAGACTGAATTGGTAAATGAGAAGCCTTGGTACCATGAGGTGAAGAGATATTTGGAAGCTCAGGAATACCCTGAAGGTGCCTCTATCAATGATAAGAAGTTCCTGAGAAGGTTCGCGGCAAAGTTCTTCCTTAGCAACGGCATCTTGTACAAACGAAACCATGATTCAACCCTATTGCGTTGTGTGGATAAAACTGAAGCAGAAAGAATCATGGAAGAGCTACATGAAGGGACCTTTGGTACACATTCCAGTGGACATACAATGGCAAAGAAGATCCTTCGGGCAGGGTATTATTGGTCCACAATGGAAGCTGACTGCTACCAACATTCTAGGACATGCCATAAGTGCCAGATTTATGCAGACAAGGTGCATGTTCCTCCAGTTCCCCTGAATGTTCTGACTGCGCCTTGGCCGTTTGCAATGTGGGGCATAGACATGATCGGTGAGATTAAACCTACGGCATCTAATGGGCACCGCTTCATCCTAGTGGCGATTCATTATTTTACAAAGTGGGTCGAAGCAGCTTCCTACGCTACGGTAACCAAGACTGTTGTGGCACGGTTCATTCGACATAATCTGATCTGTCGATACGGCGTCCCAGAGAGAATTATTACAGACAACGGTACCAATCTCAATAACAAGATGATTACTGAGCTCTGCGAGCAGTTCAAAATACAGCACCACAATTCTTCTCCTTACAGACCGAAGATGAATGGGGCTGTAGAAGCAGCAAATAAGAACATCAAGAAAATCGTGCAGAAGATGACAGTGACCTATAAAGATTGGCACGAGATGTTACCGTTTGCTCTACATGGGTACCGTACCTCATCCAGGACGTCGACCGGGGCAACTCCCTTCTCTTTGGTTTATGGTATGGAGGCAGTCTTACCGATCGAGGTACAAATACCCTCTCTCCGGATAATGAAGGATGCAAATCTGAACGAGGATGATTGGATTCAGACACGACTTGATCAGCTCAACCTTATTGATGAAAAGAGACTTGCTTCTATCTGTCATGGTCAGACGTATCAGAAACGAATGATCAGGGCATTTAACAAAAAGGTCAGACCACAGGAATATCAAGTTGGGGATCTGGTAATCAAGCGAATCATCCTTCCACAGAGTGATCCAAGGGGAAAATGGACCCCTACGTACGAAGGGCCATTTGTGGTTAAGCATGTGTTCTCAGGAGGAGCCATGATTTTAACCAATATGGATGGTGACGACCTTCCTCACCCCGCCAATGCAGACATAGTAAAAAGATACTACGCATAAAAAGACCCGCTAGACTGACATGCCTAGGCAAAAATTAGGGCTTCCCGTCGAACCAAAAGGGTTCGGGCAAAATGAAGGGATGAAATGAAAAAAATCGGTACACCCGGCAAGTCGAAAACCTGAAAAGGCGGCTTGGGCAAAAATGGGTATCCCGGTGGACTGAAAACCCGAAAGGGCGGTCCAGGGAAAAATTAGGGATAAAAGCGTAATACTATGTCTCATTGGATCACTTTGCATCCAGAATCCGGTATCTACATCAAGTTCAGACGGCATCGATCAGTCAGCTTCATCGTCATTTAGGTCATCAAGTGATGAGACGCTCGGAGTGATAAAGGCAATAGCAGAGTTGAAACCCAGTGGGATCATTCATTTCACACGGCTGTTTTATTTTCTCTTGTACAAAATTTGTATAAACTTTTGCTCGACGGCGTTCTCTTACTAGGACGTCAGCCTCTTGTACACAAAACGCCTATTTTCAGGCCATTCAAAAATCAATACAAATATATTTTTTTTCAGTTAAAAGTACCAATTGTTTTTCTTTTTCTGTTTTGTTTTACGAAGAACGTCCAAGGTTCAATTTGTGATATATGCATTGACAATAATTTGCTAACTCATGAATATTTGCATGCGAAACAAAGGATTAATTACAGGTAACATTGGAAACAGGGGCAATAAAGAGTTGTCTGAGCAATCTAATTGTTCTGTCCTCCAAGGTACCAAGGTAGGTTCAGCTAAAAAACATAACCAGTATATCTCAATTCCCCAGAGAGTGAGCCAACAAGTCAGTGCACTCTTCCCCGAGCAAAGTTACAATCAATCTTAAAGAAGTTGGGTATCCTCCAGCAGGTCCCAACATTCCCCAACAGCATATATACATGTATTCTTAACAAGCATCCCCGGCAGTCTCGGTCTAAAGATTGCTCCCCGGTGGTATATCAAACATTCAAAGGAATCACTTCCCCCGCAGTTCAAAACTTCCCCAGGAGAGTCCAATCCAGTTCCCCAGGAAAGTTGGAATTCATCTCCCCAAGCAACAAGCTTATCCCCAGTAGATTCTGGAAGCTTATCCCTTGCAGAGCACGAATGCGTCGTCCGGCTTTATTCAAAGAGTTATGCCCTTACCAGGATATAACTGGGTTATCCTCAGCCAAAAGCCACGGAAAGGTCGTCGTCAACACAGTTCTTTCTTATCCCCAGCGAAGTCTATTCACACTTTCAATACAACAAGGGTATCCCCAGCAAGTTATCAACAACTCAGCAAAGTATCTCTCTCCCCACAGAGTATTGCTTCCCAGCAAGATCATTAGAGTACTTTCCTCCCCACAGAGTTATTCCATTCGCCAAGTTTATTCCCCAACGGAGTCATCTTCTCCTACCGGTATTCTTGCAATTATCATCCCCAGCGGAAGCAAAATCCATTCTCCAAACATCAGCCCAGGAGTGACTTCCCGGCACCCGTCAAGGATTTACTTTCCTAGACGAAAAAATACATTCATAAACATCTTCATACATTATAGCATGCATATACGCATCATGAACATATAATCTCACGTATTCAGAGATCATCTCGCATGTCATACCACATGACATCGCATACAACTAACGCTTGTCTTTTCAGGACAAAAGTACAAAATTGATTACCATCAATGGTTGCAACTAAAGGTCCGATTCCTGAATCTTGCCAGGGTGTATCTGTTGATGACCAATTACCAGACCCGATTCCTGTATCTTTCCAGGGTGTGTCTGAAGAGTTCGAGGATCCGATACCTGAATCTTGCCAGGGTGTATCCGTTGAAGACTAGCAATACCAGATCCGATTCCTGTATCTTGCCAGGGTGTGTCTGAAGAGTTCGAGGATCCGATACCTGAATCTTGCCAGGGTGTATCCGTTGAAGACTAGCAATACCAGATCCGATTCTTGTATCTTGCCAGGGTGTGTCTGAAGAGTTCGAGGGTCTGATGCCTGAATCTTGCCAGGGTGTATCCGTTGAAGACTAACATTACCAGATCCGATTCCTGTATCTTGCCAGGGTGTGTCTGAAGAGTTCGAGGATCCGATGCCTGAATCTTGCCAGGGTGTATCCGTTGAAGACTAGCATTACCAGATCCGATTCCTGTATCTTGCCAGGGTGTGTCTGAAGAGTTCGAGGATCTGATACCTGAATCTTGCCAGGGTGTATGCGTTGAAGACTAGCATTACCAGATCCGATTCTTGTATCTTGCCAGGGTGTGTCTGAAGAGTTCGAGGATCCGATACCTGAATCTTGCCAGGGTGTATCCGTTGAAGACTAACATTATCAGATCCGATTCCTGTATCTTGCCAGGGTGTGTCTGAAGAGTTCGAGGATCCGATACCTGAATCTTGCCAGGGTGTATCCGTTGAAGACTAACATTACCAGATCCGATTCCTGTATCTTGCCAGGGTGTGTCTGAAGAGTTCGAGGATCCGATACCTGAATCTTGCCAGGGTGTATCCGTTAAAGACTAGCATTACCAGATCCGATTCCTGTATCTTGCCAGGGTGTGTCTGAAGAGTTCGAGGGTCTGATGCCTGAATCTTGCCAGGGTGTATCCGTTGAAGACTAAGATGACCAGATCCGATTCATGTATCTTGCCAGGGTGCATCTGAAGAGTTCGAGGATCCGATACCTGAATCTTGCCAGGGTGTATCCGTTGAAGACTAACATTACCAGACTCGATTCCTGTATCTCGCCAGGGCACGTCTGAAGAGTTTAAAGATTCAGTTCCTGTAACCAGTCAGGACATATCTACGCAAAGCATCTAAAAACCAGATCCTGCAACATGTCAGGTACTCATTTTTCTTTTGCAGGTACGCAAGTTCTCGCTAAGGAATCTCTTACGCGATCAACATCCAGATGGCATCTATAAGCCCATCATCCTATTCATCAACCTCTAAATGGCATCTATAAGCCCATTCCATCACCATCACTGCTACTATGTGAGCGCAAATTTCTGGGCACTCTAGTGTTCAATCATCTTCCACCTTCGGATTACGAAAGGCACGTCGGCCAATCTGCATCCTCAGGTTTAAGAATATTGAACAGGGGCAACTGTTGTACCCCAAAATTTTCCCTCCCATATTCTTCAAGAAATTGCCAAGTCATGCTTCAAAAATCCCCAAGGGTTGCACAGTGCAAGGGCATCCTAAACAGTCAAAATTAGGGTTTTGGCTCTGATCAAGAAAATGAAGTTTCCAAGGGTCCAATCAAGTCCCACATGCCTATAAACATGGTCAAGCATCCTCATATCAAGTTTCAAGACTTTCAGCACAAAATTGCACAGTCAAAAACCCTAATTGCACTACAGTCAACTGTAGGGGCAAAATGGTCATTTGGCAGTCAAAAGTCCAAATTTTTGGTCAACATCTCATTTTGAAGCCACAAACATCATTTGATCAATGCTTGATCATGATTCTCAAAGCTTGGCTCAAAAATCATCAAGATGCAAAAGTTTCCTTATTTGGACAGCTGAAAAAGTCAACTGTAAATTGACCAGGGCATAACTTCCACATGGATTATCAGAAAAATTCCATCCAAAGCTCATTTTGAAGAGAAAGACATTTCCTACAACTCCTCTTCACACTTCAAGTCCAAGAAATGCTCTCACAAAAAGTTATCAATTTCAACATTATAGGTCATTTTCAAAAGTCAACAAAAAGAGACTTTAAGTCAAAGGCCATAACTTGAGATTGGTAAATCAAAATGACATGGGACCAAAGGTATTGGTTATAGGACTCAAAGACCTTTCCAAAATGTCCAAGAACATGAGCAAAGCTTAAAAATTGAGCAAGTTATGCCTTGTGGAAGTTGGGAAATTTTTGGATATTTTGAAAAGTCAACATTGATTCAAATGACCTAAAATTGCCAATGGGCCTATTTTTCTTCCACAATTCATCATCCAAAGCATGCACACGACCATTTGGCCCAAATGGAAGTTTTTTATTATTTTTATTTATTTATTTGAATTTTTTATTACAATTAATTCATTTAAACTAAATAAAATATGAAAAAATGCTAAACTAATGAAATCAAATCTTTTTGTGCAGAAAATACTCTCATTGGACACTCAAGATTCGTGCATGATCATTTTTGGAAGGAATTGGCCATGATTTGTACAAAATAGCATGAAAAAATATTGAAAAAGATCTTGAAAAATCAAATCTTACAAACCATGAATGCAAAGGATTTTGATCAAGTTTTTAACCCTAATCACTCTCCTATACATACATAAGCAAGACCTAATGCCTCAGGACCAAAAAAGCTGCGCCAGAAATCCTTACACAAACTTGAAAATTTTGCTTGAAAACTCAAATCTGAAAACCTATTTGCAGGTCGATTCAAGCCAAGAAACTCATCCTATTGCCTTCCAAGGACATCAAGCAACGTACCTGGATCAAGAACACAGTCCCTAACCCTTTGAATCATTGTACAGAAGTCAAGCTTTTCTCACTTTTTTTCATAATCGTATTTCACAATTTAAGCATATTCATTGCATTTTGTTCATGAATTCTTATTAATCAATTGATTCTGAAGCTAACCATGTAGATGAATCGAGTTTTTATGCACTATACAAGAAATCACCATGGGCGATGTTTAGGGTTTGCAGAACCTTAAATTGGGTTTTTTTAATTAAGGAAAAATTAGCATTCAAGACTTAGACCACTGAATCGAGCATGATTGAACAATCACAAGGCCACCCTCGCGCTCAATTTATGAGCATCCCTGGGCTAATCGCTATTTTTTTATAGGGTGCCTATGGGAACGTTTGAAAAACTGTTGCCATTCTTTTTTGTTATTTCAGGAAGAACGAAGACGTGAGGAAGACGATGAAGTGGCAAACGTTGGTTGGTCTGTTCAAAATTTCGCGCTAAAACATCATTAATGTTTGGTTTTATTTTATATTAATTATTTGATATCTAATATACAAAACGCGTTGAGTGGAGCAGTTGGTAGAGTGCATCGCTGGTAATCTCTAGGACCTGGGTTCGAACCCCAGGTCCCTCACCCTTTCCATGTTATTTTTCCCTTAATATTCCTATGCAGTATTTCTCTTGAAGACCATCATGCATCCCTTATCCAGATTGCCACACGCCCAGAGATTGATCCAGTGGCTCTGATCAGAGGAGCACCATAAGCCTGAGTCAATGCACCTACACGTGTCCTGGAAAAGTCCACAAGGCCAAGGATAAATGGGCCTGAATCACTACAAAAAACCTCCCAATTTGGGGGCAGACCCCCCCTAGGTTTGCAAATTTTTTTTACTTTCTTTATTTTTCATTATTGTTACTTTCTTTTAATTATTGTTTTTAATTAATTTAATATTTTCATAATAATATAAAAAAACACAAAAAAATAAGAAAAAGACAAAAAATTAAATATATTTATTTAATTAATATTTTGTAAATAAATTCATTAGTTCACTTAGTTTTAAATTTAGGTTTTTAATCTTGATATTTTTCACTAAAACTCAAAACTTATAGAATTAGGGTTTAATTAATTTTTATCTTTTTCTTTTATTCCATAGTAACTAATTGCTAAAATATTATTTATTTTTATTTTTTTTTATAAATTAAAAATTGCATGTAAAATAATTAGGGTTAATTTTAGGTTAAGCTTTAATATGTTTTCATAATAAAATAAAAATTGTAGAATTAGGTTTAATTGCATAAAAATCATAAAATACCAAAAAATACCAAAAGCAATTTCTTTTCTTTTTTTAATTAATTAATTTCAATCATTTAATTTAATTTTGCAAAAAGGGTCCAACACCCTCGTTTTTAATTCTTATTTAATTCGCATATTTATTTTCTATTCTTTATAATATTTATGTACCTCTCCCAAGGCCATGTAACATTTTAATCTTTCGCATTTTGTTTCTTTATTTTTCTGTCAAATCGGGTTCTGGAAATTTTGGCGATGTGGATCCGCGCCTTTTGTAATAGCTTAGAATTTTTACCTTCTCGCAATTTTTAACTGTTAAATCAATGCATGCAAGAATGAATGGACAAAAATAAAAAACAAACGCTAGATCACCTATACCATGACAAGATAAATACAAATGAAAACGACACACAAATCACACACCACCCCTAGGGTACGCCTCACTGTTGCCTTGCCTCGAAAGGTGATCGTCGAGTAGAGGATGTCTTAGTAAGTCCTCATGATCCGGGAACCTGGCATGAGGGTAGCTTCTAAGGTGTCTTCCCATTGCTCTGGTGATCACCATGTCCCGAACCTCGAATTGATCCGAACACCTCCAACGGTGGTGCTACCTACCTCTCAATGGTGGGATGGCACTACCTTAAAGGACATTTACACAGACGAATTCCTTAGGGTAGGTAGGTTCTCGTAGATACTTGCTCTAATTTCAAAACAAATTCAAAAATACTTTTCACACCAACACATTTTCAAAAAGCTTTCGAAAGCAATCTTTCAAACACTCTTGAGGACCGATACAAGAGTTGAACTGAAATTTTCAAAGAAACTTTTTAAAACCCACAGTTGAAAAGCAAACAAACATTTTTGAAAACACAAATGAGCAAGTATCTAAGAGCCCATGGATAACCATGGATAGAAAGGGTGCTAACACCTTCCCTTTCTATAACCTACCTCCCGAACCGAGAGCAATCTCTTTAAGGAATTTTTCTGTGCTTTTGTCCTTTCCATTTGGAGAAAATAAAAGACGGTGGCGACTCTTGCTCCCACGACATTTCGCGAACCAGCGTTAAACAGTCAGTTCCAGATCCACCGATCACATAAAGGTAGGGGTGTGAAAGTTAGGCCCAATAATAATATTAATAATAAGGAATTAGGTTAATTGAACAAGCCTTGTAGTTATTGTACGTGAGAAGTGGCAAGAAGAACAAGGGTTTAGAGGAAACTGTCGTCGGGAGAGAAACTGTCAACCGGGAAGCCAAATCAGAATTCAACCAGAAATTATAGAGAGGCCGTCAATCCAAGGTAAGGGTGGGGTTCTGACTCTATAATTGGATATATGATGGATAGTATGTGGGGATTGGTTGTATGAAATTATCTTATGGTTGATTCCATATAAAATCATCGTTGTATGTTTGGGTTGTGCAATTGTTGTGCGTATAATTGTGTTTTTGTATTCCTGAATGGATGTTGTATGTGTTTGCAAAATTGTTGATAACTAATTGTATGTGTGGGAATTTACCTATCGATGTAATTGTGGTTAAAGTTTCTATGTTACTGTTACACGATGGTATTTTAAAGATATTGTTAATAGAAGAATATTGAAAAATTCTGGTGTAGTATGTGTGCGGGTGGCACTGGATACATGTCGTTCGACATGGTTGTTAAGAGATGGGTGTCGATCGACACCATGATATATATTTTGGTAAAGATAGGCATGCCGACCGGCATGTTAAGGAGAAGAAGGTGCCGAGGGTAACCCTATGGTGACGAGGGGCACACCCTGGAATCTCTATTTCCTTTTAATTGTGTTGTCTGTTTTTGTGTCCTCCCTGTGTATGTTGCCTTAGTAAGTAATTGCAGAATTGTTATATAGCAGAGTTTGAAAACAAGTAATAATGGTAGGGACATTAATAGTAATTATACAACTAGCATCACTAGAATAGTAACAGGAGTAGCAGAGTTTCAGTAACCTGATTAGTAAACAATAGCAGAGATTAAGTGAACAATTGTAGAGTAGTATATATAGCAGAGTAATGAAATTAACAGAGGATTTGATTATGGGCAGAATGATGAAATAGAAGCAATGGTTTTAGTTGCAGAGTCGGTAATAATTAATTTAGCAGTGTTGTATTAAGTTGTTAGAAAACTAATACGGAATATTAGTATAAAGTATAGATAATGGGACGATTAGCCGGTAATTGATTTGTAGGATTTGGTCGATTTGTCCGAATAATTATACGGAATAATTGTTGTGGTTAATTATGAAATTGCAGGTGATGATGAATTTGGTTGAATTGTCTCTATTTATGGGCAATATTATGTGGTAGGCCTATGGCCAATGTTGAATGGTTGGTGACCTGTTGTTGAATTGTTGTTGAATTGTTGTTAAGTTGTTGTTTAATTATTGTTATTGATTGTTGTTGTATTGACATTGTTGTGTTGTTATGATTGTTGCTATGAATTTTTGTTGATAATGCGAAGTTGCAGAGAATTTCAGATGATGATGAATTACCTATATTTACTGGTAATAATGGCGATGTGGGCTTATTCCTTGCGATGAATGATGATTGTTGTGAGTATGTGATGGTGCATTCATTGAGTCACATACATTTTCTTACTCTATGATGGCCTGAATTTGCAAAATAGTGATGAAGGTTGATGCCTTGTTTGAATGCTTCTAATAATTGGCAATTGGCGATGGGGGCTGAAGCCCTGTTGGTACCACATGCATGTGCATTGTAATTAGGTCGCATTTGATGTTGCATCTTGAGTTGTGGTGAAGATAGATACGTTGTTGCTTTATGTTGTTGACTTGTTGTGACAAGTATTATTTAAAAGCTGTGAATTTGGTAGTTATATCGTGTTGATGTTTCATTGTGATTAAAGTTTTTTGTAAGTTATGAAGTGGTGATTTTATATGATCTAATCTAATATATCATTTATCATACGACTTATTATATAGTTTGATATTTCACCTCTTCTGTTTGAATGTTTCCCTCTGTTGGTAACGTGCAGGTAATCAAGAAGGATAGTTGTTACCTCGTTAGTTCGAGTTGGTGTCGTTGCTCTGATACGTAGAACTCGGAGAGATGAACGCTTGGTGTTTAGTTGTTTATTATTTTTTCATTTGTTGAATTTTTAAGTTGATTACATGAAACAATTGTTGCCTTGAAGTTGTTTTAGTTGAATAAAAGATGTTAAGTGAATTGAAGTTGAGTGTGTAGATTCTGCTGCTTATCAATAAAAGTTGTTTGAATTTTAAGAATAAATCAGGTTGTTATCAGTTCATCCGAAATAAGTGTTATGTATCTGTTCTATATGCGATTAAATGAAGTTTGATTTTAAGTTGAAAATGTAGCATCCTATTTATGTTGAACTCTGATTTTAGTATTATCCGCCAGATAGAAATGGGGTGTTACAGTAGGTAAGAGGTATATTATTTTTGAAGGAAGCTTTGAAGAAACTCTAGGATGTGTTATGAGCAAAGCTAACAAACAGTGGAGTTTGGCTTGTAGACTTAGCTAGGTTGTGCTAGAAGTGTGTCTTCTAAACTGTTTATCTGTGTGATCAGAATTTTGGTGAAGGGCCGTCGATGCAGTGACTGAGGTGTTGACTGCTAGATATCATTGCGATAATTGGAAGTGGGATGGGGATATTCCATATCTAGGGAGGACCTAGGTAGAAGGGTCATTGGGTAGTGATTAAGTGCGTAGATCGTCAACGGGTGTGCTGGCTGTAGGGTATGCAAATTGATATTGCTGATAGTGGATTTCATTCCTGGCTTGGTAGCCCCCAGATTAGGTGTTGTTGTACACCGAACTAGGTAAACAATTCTGGTGTGTTCTTTATCTTTTCAGTACTGTTTTATCTTGCCTGTGTGTTTGTGTCAGATCAGATGTCTCAACATCCTTATAGGATATTCGAGTCTGTTGTACCAGAATTTCAATTGTATCAGAGCTGGCATCATGTCCTGTTCTGGGTGAGATCCTAGGAAGGTACTTTCTGGTCATGGGCAAGGAAGAAAGTATTTACTGAAAAGAGGTATGAACTTGGAAAATTCATACTATTGTACGGATGATCTCGTGGCAAGAATCATTGGTTATCTGTGACATGTATTGTTCCTGTCTGTTGCCTTCAGGCCTGTAGCTTGGTGGGAAGCTGCTGCACGTAGGGTTGATTTACTTTCAATCCTAAGTTTCCATGCTTCTACTTGGATAGTGGTGTAATTATTGTGTCTAAATATTGTTGAGGAGTTTTTTGTATTCCGATGCATGGTATCTGATATAACCCTAAAAGTATAGGAAGGATACTAGGGTTGTTACCCTCAACAAAATATATGCTGACATTTTCAACCGTATTAAAAGTGTCAAAGATACTTGAGATCTTCCTCAAGTATACTCATAAAGACATTTATCAATAAGGTTGATGAGAATCAATTGATTAATGATGCTTATATACATCTGCATATTGACCTTGAAGACTGTCAAGGATGGTGTGTTCCAAGAAGAAGGAATTGATATTCTATGGGATGTTAGAACATTATTTCAGCAGGTATGTAACTACCAGTTAAATAACATATTCCTTAGGTGCTGAACAAAAATGTTATGAATACTTTTTGTTTGGAACCTACTCCTGATCTGGAAGAGGAGGCATTTGGTTTGTGCAGGTTGATCGGGACACGATCAATAGTTTATTTACTCCATGTGTCAGTTTATTTCTGACAAAGGCTTATGGGAGTATAGAGGTTAAGCTCCATGTTCTTGAGAAGAACCTCATAAAGGAATCTCCACCAGACCCTTTATGAGATGAGCTCGTATCTGGAAGATCCTTCTGATTAAAGGAACCAGATTCATGGAATCTGTGATCGGTGGATCTGGAACTGACTGTTTAACGCTGGTTCGCGAAATTTCGCGGAAGCAAGAGTCGCCACCGTCTTTTATTTTCTCCAACATGGAAAGGACAAAAGCACAGAAAAATTCCTCATGAGATAGTTTCTCGGGTTTGGGAGGTAGATTTATAGAAAGGGAAGGTGTTAGCACCCTTTCTATCCATAGTTATCCATGGGCTCTTAGATACTTGCTCATCTGTGTTTTCAAAAGTGTTTGCTTTTCAATTGTGAGCGGGTTTGAAAAAGTTTCGTTTAAAATTTCAGATCGACTCTTGTATCAGTCCTCAAGAGTGTTTGAAAAATCGTTTTGAAAGCTTTTTTGAAAGTGTCAGTGTGAAAAGAGTTTTGATTTTATTTAGAGCAAGTATCTATGAGTCATCTACCTACCCTAAGGAATTAGGCTATGTAAATGTCCTTAAGATAGTGCCATCCCACCATTGAGAGGTAGGTAGCACCACCGTTGGAGGTGTTCGGGTCAATTCGTTTGTTAGGGACAATGTGGCCACCAGAGCAACAGTAGGACACCTTAGAAGCTACCCTTATGCCATTGATCCTTTTTATTCTGAGGCAACCGTTTCGAGGCAACTTGTTTCGAGGCAACTTGTTTCGAGGCAACTGGATCAATGGACATAAGGACTCACTAAGACGTCCTATACTCGACGACCACGTTTCGAGGGGCAAGGCAACAGTGAGGCGTACCCTAAGAGTGGTGTGTGAATTGTGTGTCATTTTCAATTATGTTTTATCTTGATCATGCATTGGGTGAGCTACGCTTTGATTTTATTTGGACCATTCATTCTTTCATGTGATTAGCAGTTAAAAGGTGCGGAAATTAAAGTGCGGAAAAATAAAGTCTTACGCTATTACAAGGCGCAGGTCTGTACATCGCCAAATTAACAAAGACCTATTTTTTTTAAAAAAAATTCAGAAAGTAAATAAATTTCCTAATTACTATTACAAGGCTTTGGCAATTACATAATATAAAAAATGAAAAATAGAAACAAACGCGCGAAAAGAAATTAGAATCGAAAGTGCGAGGGTGTTGGACCCTTTAAAGAAATTAAATTGAAATTGAAAGTTAATTAATTATTTAATAAGAAAGGAAATTGTTTTTTTTATGTTTTTTGGTATTTTATGAAATAAGGAAAACTAATTAAAGTTAGAAATTAAATGAAACCCTAATTCTAAATTGTTTTTAATTATTAAAAAAATGTTTAAGTTTAACCTAATTTACACTAATTAATTAATGACATGTTTATTTACAAAATAATTAATAGTTAATAATAATAATAAGAAGAGGAAATTATTTTATTAAGAAAAAGAATAAAAATGCTAAAAACCTAATTTCTACATTTTTTTAGTTATTAAGAAAACATTAAAATTGAAAACCTAAAATTAAACTAAATTGATTATTAGAATTTATTTACAAAAATATTAATGACTTAAATGTTAAATAAAACATATTTTTATTTTTATGATTTCTGATTTTTTTTTGTATTATGAAAATTATTTTTTGAATTAAAAGAAACAATAAAGCAATATAAAAGAATAAAAATGAGAATTAAAATAAAAATGAGAATATGCAAACCATGGGGTGTCTGACCCAATTGAGAGGTGTATTTGAGAAATTTGGCCCAAGAAATCTGGCCCTTTTTGACTTTCCAGTGATCACATGCAGAGTGATTGACTAGCGTCCATGGTAATCCTCCCATTTTGACCCTTAGATTGGAGTTCCTGGACACTTGGCAGGCACCAGCGTGGACGTGTATGGTGGACTTTAGATGAGAGATTACACCTGAACACGTTACAATAAAAATTATGGAGAATATGGGGGACCTGGGAATCGAACCCAGGTCCCAATGCCTGTAGGACAACGCACAAGCCAACTGAGCCAACGCGTTAGTTTGTATGTATAATGGAATGGGATTAATATAATAGAAAAAACAATATTATGCTGGAACAAAAATAAAAACGCGCTAAATTTGAATCATCCAACCATATCAAGCCACGCCAGCATCTTCTTCTCCATTTGCCTATAAACAAAAACGAATAGCGGGGGTTTTAAACTCCCACTAAGTGCAGAACCTGAAAATAGCGATTAGCACATATGACAATATAAATTGGGCGCGATGTGTGAGTTCAATTCGTTTGGATGTCCTGAATCCAATGGTATAGGTTTGAATGGCCAATTGTTCCATATATGTAAAGCCCCAAATCTGGAGCTCTGAAACCCTAAAAAGCTTTCATGGTGGATTCTTGTTTAGGCAACCATTCTTCAATTGAACGGTACCATTAGCTTCAGAATGATCATGTTAGTACAAATCAATGATTGAAAATCACAAATAATGCATGGATAATGAAACACGATTATGAATAATTTTATGAAAAGTGAGACTTCAATCTACCAATTCCTTGAGTATGGAGGCGTGGTTTTGATTGGAACAACTTCCTGGTAGTGTCAGGAGTCTATT
Source organism: Vicia faba (assembly GCA_948472305.1). Taxonomy (NCBI): domain Eukaryota; kingdom Viridiplantae; phylum Streptophyta; class Magnoliopsida; order Fabales; family Fabaceae; genus Vicia; species Vicia faba. Next base: position 1,485,764,404 of record OX451737.1, read on the forward strand.
GGAATGGCTTTTTTGCTTTGAAACGAGCTCTAGCTATGAAAACGGTTTCAAGGTTTTTTTGTGAAAAATGCAAGTTTGTTCTTTAGGTTTCTGCGCAGCTCTTGTGTCCAGGGCATTAGGTTTCGATTGTGCATATATGTGTGAATGAATTAGGTTAGAAAAACAAGCCCATGATCCATTGTTTCAATGCTTTTGAATATTTGATTTTGTATATCTTTTTCAATCCTTTTTGCCATGGAAACTTGCCTATTTTGGAAGATTTTGCCTCTTTAGATTGGTACACGAGATATTTAGGTCATGATGGAAGGATTTGCTGCATCAAAAAGATTTAAAATCATTATTTAGTATTTTTCTCATATTTAATTTTAATTAAATGAATTAATAGGATTAAAAATTCATTTAATTAATTAAAAATAAGAAAATAACTCCCTTTTAGCTTAATGGGTCGTGCATAGCTTTTGGGTAATGATTCATGGAAGAAATTGAGGCCCATTAGCAATTTTGAGGCATTTGAAGTAAAGTTGACTTTTCAAAATTCCCAAATATTTCCCAACTTCCACAAGGCATATCTTGCTCAACCTTTAAGCTTTGATCATGTTCTTGGACATTTTGGAAAGGTCTTGAAGTCATCTAACCAATGCCTTTGGCCCCATGTCATTTTGATTTACCAATCTCAAGTTATGGTCTTTGACTTAAAGTGCCTTTTTGTTGACTTTTGAAAATGACCTATAATGTTGAGATTGATAACTTTTTGTGAGAGCATTTCTTGGACTTGAAGTGTGAAGATGAGTTGTAGGAAATGTCATTCTCTTCAAAATGAGCTTTGGATGGAATTTTTCTGATAAACCATGTGGAAGTTATGCCCTGGTCAATTTGCAGTTGACTTTTTTAACTGTCCAAAAATAGAAACTTTTGCATCTGGAGACTTTTTGAGCCATGCTTTGAGAATCATGATCAAGAATTGATCAAATGATGTTTGTGGCTTCAAAATAAGATGTTGACCAAAAATTTTGACTTTTGACTGTCAAATGACCATTTTGCCCCTGCAGTTGACTATGAAGCAATTAGGTTTTTTGACTATGCAATCTGGTGCTGTGAGTCTTGAAACTTGGCATATGGATGCTTGACAATGTATGTAGACATGTGGGACTTGTTTGGACCCTTGGAAACTTCAATTTCTTTGCCAGAACCAAAACCCTAATTTTTGACTGTTATGAGGCATTTGGACTGTGCAACCCTTGAGAGATTTTGAACCTTAATCTTAGCAAACCTTGAAGAATATGGGAGGGAAAATTTTTGGGTACAACAGTTGCCCCTGTTCAATATTCTTAGACCTGAGGATATAGATTGGCCGGCGTGCCTTTCGTAATCCGAAGGTGGAAGATGATTGAACACTAGAGTGCCCAGAAATTTGCACTCACATAGTAGAGTGTCAGCAGTATGATGCGGGGAATGGGCTTATAGATGCCATTTGGAGACTGATGGATAGGAGAGATGGGCTTACAGATGCCATCGGGAAGTTGTCGATCGCGTAAGAGATTCCTTAGCGAGAACTTGCGTACCTGAGAAAGAAAATGATTACCTGGCCTGTTACAGGAGTTTGTCTTCAAACTCTTTGTGTAGATGCACCCTGGCCGGATACAGGAATCGGATCTTTAAACTCTTCAGACACATCCTGGAAAGATACAGGAATCGGGACTGGTAATGTTAGTCGTCAACAAATACACCCTGGCAAGATACAGGAATCGGATCCTCAAACTCTTAAGACACACCATGGCAAGATTCAGGAATCGGGACTGGTAATGTTAGTCGTCAACAGATACACCCTGGCAAGATACAGGAATCGGATCCTCAAACTCTTCAGACACACCCTGGCAAGATTCAGGAATCGGGACTGGTAATGTTAGTCGTCAACAGATACACCCTGGCAAGATACAGGAATCAGATCCTCAAACTCTTCAGACACACCCTGGAAAGATTCAGGAATCGGGACTGGTAATGTTAGTCGTCAACAGATACACCCTGGCAAGATACAGGAATCAGATCCTCAAACTCTTTAGACACACCCTGGCAAGATTCAGGAATCGGGACTGGTAATGTTAGTCGTCAACAGATACACCCTGGCAAGATACAGGAATCGGATCCTCAAACTCTTCAGACACACCCTGGCAAGATTCAGGAATCGGGACTGGTAATGTTAGTCGTCAATAGATACACCCTGGCAAGATACAGGAATCGGATCCTCAAACTCTTCAGACACACCCTGGCAAGATTCAGGAATCGGGACTGGAATCGATCGTCAACAGATACACCCTGGCGAGATACAGGAATCGGATCTTTAGTTGCGACCGTTGATAGTAATTATCTTTGTATTAACCTTTGTCCTGAAAAGACAAAACGTTAGTTGTATGTGATGTCATGATGTATGACATGCGAGATGTGATAAGTGAGATTGTATGTTCATGATGCGTATGTGCATGCTATAATGTATGGAAATGCGATGTTTATGAATGTATGTTTTTTTGTCTGGGAAGATGAATCCTTGACGGGCGCCGGGAAGTCACATCCTGGGCTGATGCTGAAGAATAGTTCTTTGTTGTTTCCGCTGTGGATGATGGTTGCAAGAGTACTGGTAGGAGAAGATAACTCCGTTGGGGAATATACTTGGAGATTACTCTACGGGGAGAAAATTATTCTAGCGACCTTGCTGGGGAACAATACTCTATGGGAAGAGAGGTACTCTGTTGAGATTGTTGATGGTAACTCCGCTGGGGATACCGTTGTTATGTTGGAAGTTTTAATGGACTTCGCTGGGGATAAGAAGACTTTGCCGAGGAAGATCTTTCCGTGGCTTTTGGCTGAGGATAACCCAGTTATACCCTGGTAGGGAAATAACCTTTGAATAAAGCCGGGAGACGCGTTCGTGCTCTGCAGGGGGGAAGCTTCCAGAATCTACTGGGGATAAGCTTCCTGTTGGGGAGATGATTCAGCTTTCCTGGGGAAATCTTCAGACTGGACTCTCCTGGGGAAATTTTTGAACTGTACGGGGGAAGTGGCTCCGCTGAATGTCTGATATACCGCCGGGGAACAATCTTAGATCAAGACTACCGGGGATGCTTGTTAAGAATGTTCGTATATTATGCTGGGGAATGTTGAGATCTGCTGGAGGATACCCAACTTCCTTAAGGCTGACAGGATAACTCTGCTTGGGGAGAGTGCATTGACTTGCTGGCTCACTCTCTGGGGAATTAAGGTATATTGGTTATGTTCTTCAGCTGAACCTACCTTGGTACTTTGGTGGACAGAGCAATTAGATCGCTTAGACAACTCATTATTGCCCATGTTTCTAATGTTACCTGTAATTAATCCTTTGTTTCGTATGCAAATATTTATGAGTTAGCAATTAGTGTCAAATGCATATATCACAAATTGAACCTTGGACGTTCTTCGCAAAACAAAAAAGAAAAAGGAAAAACAAAGGGCAATTTGTCTGAAAAGTATATTTGTATTGATTTTTGAATTTGCCTGTAAATAGGCGTTTATATACAAGAGGCTGACGTCCCAGTAAGAGAACGCCGCCGAACAAAAGAGTTTATACAAATTTGTACAAAGGGAAAACAAAACAGCTATGTGAAAATAATAATCCCATTGGGTTCCAACTCTGCTATCGCCTTTATATCTCTGAGCGTCTCATCACTTTGCTGCTCAGTTGACGATGAAGCTGATTGATCGATGCCGTTTGAACTTGATGTTGATACCGGATTCTAGATGCAAAGTGATCCAATGAGACATAGTATTACGCTTTATCCCTAACTTTTGCCTGGACCGCCCTTTCGGGTTTTCAGTCCACCGGGATACCCATTTTTGCCCAAGCCGCCTTTTCAGGTTTTCGACTTGCCGGGTGTACAGATTTTTTTTATTTCATCCCTCATTTTTCCCGAACCCTTTTGGTTCGCCGGGAAGCCCTAATTTTTGCCTAGGTATGTTAACCTAGCGGGTCTTTTATCATGCGTAGTATCTTTTTACTATGTCTGCATTGGCGGGGTGAGGAAGGTCGTCACCATCCATGGTGGTTAGAATCATGGCTCCTCCTGAGAACACATGTTTAACCACAAATGGCCCTTCGTATGTAGGGGTCCATTTGCCCCTTGGATCACTCTGAGGAAGGATGATGCGTTTGATTACCAGATCCCCAACTTGATACTCTTGTGGTCTGACCTTCTTGTTAAATGCCCTGATCATCCGTTTTTGATACGTCTGACCATGACAAATAGCAGTGAGTCTCTTTTCGTCAATTAGGTTTAATTGATCAAGTCGTGTCTGGATCCAATCATCTTCGCTCAAGTCTGCATCCTTCATTATCCGGAGAGAGGGTATCTGCACTTCGATCGGTAAGACTGCCTCCATTCCATAGACCAAGGAAAAAGGAGTTGCCCCGGTTGACGTCCTTGCTGAGGTACGATACCCGTGAAGAGCGAACGGTAGCATCTCGTGCCAATCTTTATAGGTCACTGTCATCTTCTGCACAATTTTCTTGATATTCTTATTCGCTGCTTCTACAGCCCCATTCATCTTCGGCCGGTAAGGAGAAGAGTTGTGGTGCTGTATTTTGAATTGCTCGCAGAGCTCAGTGATCATCTTTTTATTAAGATTGGTACCGTTGTCTATAATGATTCTTTTCGGGACGCCGTATCGACAGATCAGGTTATGCCGAATGAACCGTGCCACAACATTCTTGGTTACTGTGGCATAGGAGGCTGCTTCAACCCACTTTGTAAAGTAATCAATCGCTACCAGGATGAAGCGATGTCCGTTGGATGCCGTAGGTTTAATCTCGCCGATCATATCTATGCCCCACATTGCAAAGGGCCAAGGTGCAATTAGGACATTCAGAGGAACTGGAGGAACGTGCACCTTATCTGCATAAATCTGGCATTTATGACATGTCCGAGAATGTTGGTAACAGTCAGCTTCCATAGTGGACCAGAAATATCCTGCCCGAAGGATTTTCTTCGCCATGGTATGTCCACTGGAATGCGTTCCGAAGGTACCCCATGTAGCTCTGCCATGATCCTTTCTGCTTCAGTCTTATCCACACAACGCAGTAAGGTCGAATCATGGTTTCGCTTGTACAGGATGCCGTTGCTGAGGAAGAACTTCGCTGCGAACCTTCTCAGAAACTTCTTATCGTTGACAGATGCACCTTCAGGGTATTCCTGAGCTTCCAAGTATCTCTTCACCTCATGGTACCAAGGTTTCTCAGTCACTACCTCAGCCTCAAGATCACAACAGTATGCCGGTTCGTCCAGTTTCCAGATAATGACCCGGGGAGCCTCATTGTCCCATTTGACTTTGAACATGGAAGACATCGTAGCTAACGCGTCCGCCAGCTGATTCTCCTCTCTTGGGAAATGTTCAAAAGTTATCTCTGTGAAATGGGGGATCAATGTCAACACACATTCTCTGTAAGGAATGAGATTCGGATGTTTCGTATCCCACTCGCCTTTGATCTGATTGATCACGAGAGTGGAATCTCCGAAGACACTCAGAAACTTGATCCTTAAGTCGATCGCAGCTTGAAGACCCATGATGCATGCCTCATACTCCTCCATGTTGTTGGTGCAGTTGAAACATAGTCGGGCTGTGAGTGGAGTATGAGTGCCTTGAGGGGATATGATCACAGCGCCGATACTGTTACCCAAAGCATTGGAGGCTCCATCAAAGTGCATCGACCATCGGGATCCTTCCTCAGGTCCTTCATCTGGTCCAGGTACTTCACAATCAGTCACTATCATGATGCTCTCGTCAGGAAATTCAAAGTTCATTGATTGGTAGTCGTCTACTGCCTGATGTGCCAAGTGATCTGCCAATACACTTCCTTTGATAGCCTTCTGAGTCGTGTATTGGATGTCGTATTCTGTCAAGATCATTTGCCATCTTGCTATTCTCCCAGACAGAGCAGGCTTTTCAAATATGTACTTTATTGGATCCATCTTTGAAATCAACAAGGTAGTGTGAGTTAGCATATACTGTCTCAACCGGCGAGCAGCCCATACCAAAGCGCAGCAAGTTTTCTCGAGCAGTGAGTAACGGGTCTCACAGTCGGTAAACTTTTTGCTAAGGTAATAAATGGCATGCTCTTTTCGGCCAGACTCGTCATGCTGCCCCAGCACACACCCCATTGAGTTGTCGAGTACTGTCAGGTATAGTATCAGAGGTCTCCCTTCAACCGGTGGCATAAGAATGGGTGGTTCTTGGAGATACTCTTTGATCTTGTCAAAAGCAGCCTGACATTCATCATTCCAACGTACCACCTGATCTTTCTTCAGCAGCTTGAAGATTGGTTCACAGGTAGCAGTCAGATGCGAGATGAATCGAGCAATGTAATTCAGACGTCCTAGAAAGCCTCTGACCTCTTTCTCTGTCCTAGGAACTGGCATCTCTTGAATGGCTTTAACCTTGGCAGGGTCCACTTGAATACCCTTGTCGCTCACGACGAAGCCCAACAACTTTCCAGATCTTACCCCGAAGGTGCACTTGTTCGGGTTCAACCTCAGCTTGTATAACTTCAAACGGTCAAACAGTTTCTGCAGATGGTCAAGGTGTTCCTCCTCAGTTTGGGACCTTGCAATCATATCATCAACATACACTTCAATCTCATGATGGATCATGTCATGAAATAAAGCAACCATGGCACGTTGGTAGGTTGCCCCGACATTTTTCAACCCGAATGGCATGACCTTGTAGCAGAAGGTGCCCCACTGAGTAACAAAGGTAGTCTTTTCCATGTCTTCAGGAGCCATCTTGATCTGATTATAACCTGAAAAACCATCCATGAAGGAGAACACCTTGTGCTGAGCAGTATTGTCAACTAGAACGTCAATGTGAGGTAGGGGGAAGTCATCCTTGGGGCTTGCCCTGTTCAGATCCCTGTAGTCGACACACATTCTGACCTTACCATCCTTCTTCGGTACCGGCACCACATTAGCAACCCACTGAGGGTAAGAAGTCACTGCAAGAAACCCGACATCAAACTGTTTCATAACCTCAGCTTTGATCTTCTCAGACATCTCTGGACGCATACGGCGGACCTTTTGCTTAACCGGAGGGCAGTCTTCCTTGGTAGGCAAATGATGGACCACAATGTCAGTATCCAACCCAGGCATGTCTTCGTAGGACCAAGCAAAGATCTCCATATAATCATGTAGCATCTGAGTCAACTGTTGTTTTACGCTGAGCTCCAGATTGGCACCAACCTTAACCTCCTTTCTGTCTGCCTCAGTACCCAGATTTATCGTTTCCACTGGCTCTTCATGTGGTTGAATTGCCCTCTCTTCCTGGAGTAACAGTCTTGCAAGCTCACCAGGCACTTCGCAATCATCTTCACCTTCGTCTTCGGCTAAGTTGATCGGATTTTCGAAGTCATAACTGGCAGTAGCAGAGTCGTTACCAGTGAGATCCAGAGTGGATTGAAACCTGTATGGGTGAGTGTGTGTAAATATAGTTGTTTTGCAATATATAAAGAAAGAAAGAAAGAAAGGAAGCACAAGATTTGAAATGCGAAAAAACGTCCAAGGTCTTTATTCATGATATATGGAAATGGCAATTAATAAGCCCTCACAAATGAAGCCACGGTGCCCCGGGTAAGACACCGGGCCATAAAGTTTCAGTTTATTGTTTATTACAAATAACAAAAACAAAGGAATTCATTACTGCGTAACAAAAGTAACAGGTATGTGATCCTTTGCGGTCCAATTGGTCAATCCACCGTCATTCGTCGGGTAGATCCAGCTATCGAACTCTGATTCTTCCACTTCGTCTTCATCCCCAATAGCATTCACTCCTGGATTGGTAATGAGCACAGGAGGTCTTCCGGTCCTAGCTTTGTGCACAACCCTCTGAGCCTCTGCAGTAAAACCCAGTCCAAACTTGTCAGTTTTAGGAGTAAAATCAGGGAGCCTGCCCCAGTTAGCACATTCACCTTTCTCGATTACAGCCCGGGCGTCCTTCAAGGAAGCCATCTTCAAAGGAAAGTCCTCTTCAACCACTGTTTCTGCTGCTGCCAATGTTGGAGGTACCTCTTCAAAATGTTGAAAGGGGGTTTCAATAAACTCCCCGTCCATCTCAATATACCGGGAGGAATTCAGATGACTCACCATATATTCTTCCTCCCCCTGCACAGTGACAATCTTCCCTCTGACAGGGTACTTGAGCTTCTGGTGTAGAGTGGAAGTCACTGTCCCAGCTTTGTGAATCCAAGGTCGACCCAGCAAACAGGAATAAGATGGACGGATATCCATCACATAGAAAGTTGAGTCAAATACTTGAGAATCCACACGAATAGGAATGTCTACTTCTCCATGAACCATCCTCTTAGAACCGTTGAAGGCTCTAACAATGATGTTGCTAGGTTTCAACTCTAGGCCCTCACAATCCAACCGGTCTAAGGCCTTCTTGGGCAATACATTCAGGGAAGAACCGGTGTCCACCAACACATGAGCAAGAGTAGTTCCCCTGCATTCTATGGAGACATGCAGGGCATCATTGTGGTTCTTTCCCTTAGCGGTAAGGTCAGCATCCGAGAAACCCAAACCATTGTCGGCTGTCAAATTGGCTACGCAATCAGTAAACTGGTCTGCAGATGTCTCTTGTGGCACATGGGCCGTCTTCAGAAATGAAATCAAGGCCTTGGCGTGGGCCTCTGAGCATAGCAGCAATGAGAGCATTGAGATCTTGGAGGGGGTATGCCCCAGCTGTTCAACGACATTGAAGTCGCTCTTCTTGATTATCTTGAGAATTTCCTCCATCTCTTGCTGGGAGGCTTCAACATTCACAGACTTTGGTGCCTCCATCCGGGCAGGCTCATCATCAATCCCTTTGCCCCGAGCATTAGATGACTCGGCAGCAGAGGAAGCAACTTCATCAGAAGGGGAAACAGGCGTACTTGCAGGTGTTATAATGAGAGGTCTTCGAATAACTGGTGGCGCAATGTCAGGCGAGAAGAGCCTGCCACTGCGAGTTACTTTAGCTGGACCGATAATATTGCTGATGTTGGTACCGGTGTTAAACTCTTGCTTTATTCCATGTACATATACATCTGCCCCATAGTGCCATGGGACAGCCTTATCAGATTCATAGGGGAGAGGCCCTGAAACAGTAATAATAATGGGTGCAACAGTCATGATTTTAACTGGCTTCCTCGGGGGAGCCTTGATTGGATTGTTGAAAATTGTGACGACAGATACTTCTTCCACAGGAACAAAAGGAACAGCGGTCTTCTTGAACAAAATCTCTTTGCTGTCCATCAGGCTTTGGATGCCTAACTTCAGCAACGGACAACCAGTAGGGGAAACAGCACACAAAAGGCAACCCTTGCTGCAACCCAGAAATAAACCAGTCAGCAGCAAGTTTCTCTTAACAGTCAACAGAGGGGTAGCCACATCATTCACAGAAACTGCATACAAGTCTTCATCAACAGCATTTACTCCATGTTGGAGCATAGGAGCAGTCACAATGTTTGGTCTCTCAGGCGCCTCAAATTGTATTTCCTTTGCATCAATAAGGTCTTGAACCTTATTCCTTAGGGCCCAGCAATCATCAGTGGAATGCCCCGGGCTATCGGAGTGATAAGCGCAGCGGGCATTTGGATTATACTTAGGAGATGCAGTATTCACAACCTTCGGAGCCTCCCTGACGGTCACCAAGTTGGTTGATAGTAGTTGCGGCAAGATTTGTGATAAGGTCATACTCAGCCGAGTGTATTCTCTTCTGGGTCTCTCGCCCCTTGGTTGATTAGCTTGCCGAGGAGCGGAAGCAGGCTTAGCAATTACCACCGCGTTGACAGTTTGGCGGCGCTCTGGTTTGTCTTGCCTCCTAGGCCCGTACACAGCACTGGATTCCTTCTTAAAAGGTTTCTTCTCAGAACTTGAAGATGCACCTTTCTGAATCTTTCCGGACTTCATACCAGCCTCTATCCTTTCCCCAGTCAGAATGAGATCTGTGAACCCTGCAGACGAATTGCCGATGAGGTGATTGAAGAATGGCCCGGAGAGGGTCCCCAAGAACATATCTACCAATTCACGGTCTGTTAACGGAGGCTGCACCCTGCCAGCTAGGTCCCTCCACTTCTGCGCATACTCTTTAAAACCTTCGCCTGATCCTAGCGACATACCCTGGAGTTGGGTACGTGTAAGAGCAAGGTCGGCATTATATTGATACTGCTTGTAAAAAGCAGTAGCCAACTCCTCCCAGTTACGAACCTTGGTTCCATCCAGCTGATAGAACCATTTGAGATGAGTCCCTGAAAGACTCTCCTGGAAGAAGTGGATCCACAAGTTCTTGTCCACTGTATACGGCTGAATCTTCCACACATAAGATCTGAGATGTAATTTAGGGCAGGACGCCCCGTCATACTTGGCGAAAGATGGTGCTTTGAACTTGTGCGGGATGATCACACCAGAAGATAAACCCAAGTCTCCGAAATCCAAACCAGGCACTTGTTGAATTTCCATGGCGTTCATACGGTCTTCCAACTGCTTGTATCTGTCTTCAGCTGGAGGATACTGTTCCTCATTAAAATCAGTCTCGTTGTCAGAGACTACTGGACTTGGAGCCCTTCCCCCCTGGGGACTGTCTTTGCCTACAGAAGAACCAGCTTCCTCATTCTGCAGAGTGTTACCAAACCTCTGGCCCGAGTTGAATAGAACAGTTCTCTTCTTCTTCTTCTTCTTAACCAGCAGAGCCTTCAGCTCCTCTTGACCTTGAGCCAAACCCATGATCAGCTCTTGAAATTGTGCGTTCTGCGCCTGAAGGGCCTTGATAGACAGCTCGGTAGATGATTCGGGGTTCATGATGCTGAAATAAACAGCGAAGAACAGTAAGCAACCTGTAAAGAAGAGTACCTGCTATGCACATGATGAATGGAATGCATATGATTTATGTTTTCAAAGACAATCGGGAATCAACTTTGTAAACAAAAAGGAACACACTTCATTAGATTCAACTTTGAAATTTAAATTGTTCAACAGATTGCCCTTAGGCGTTACATAAAAAATGGAAATACTGAAAAGGGAAGTAAAACTGTAAAAGAACATCCAAAGCTCATCATTGATCCCAGGGTCTCCTCTTCTCAGTATGGATGTAGTCATTCAGAGCCCGCTCATTCTCCAACTGCTTTGTCAGCTTCTGGATCTTCGATTCCTGCTCGTTGAACTTTTCCCGATAAGAATCCCGTTCTTCTCGCAGTTGTGCCCAAGACCTCTTTAATGTCTCATAATCAGTAGGTATCTGAGGAGGGAGAACAGTTGGGGGAACCCCATCTTTGTCAGGATACTCAAGAATGATGGGTCTGACAGCTTCGTACGGCATACCTAACTTCTGAGCACGGATGCGGACCCATTTGTAGTAAGCTTCCATAGGTAGAGAGGTCTTTGGTCCTAACTCTTGTGGGTCAGCTTTGTGAATTCTGTCCCAAGCCTTGATGAATCTACGACGCAGCTCGTCACTATCCACCTGAAACTCAAAACTGATGTGAGGCACCAACATCTCATGAGGCCCTACTCCTCTGGCTCTTCCAAACCGACGGAGCGCTAGACATGGATTATAAGAGATTCCTCCTTGGGTACCAATCAAAGGAACATTGGGGTATTCTCCGCAACGATCAATAACAGCTATCTCATCCAAACCTCTGAGAGTCCAAATGATGTCCTTATCAGTGAGAGACATTAACCTATGAGCCCAACCTCTTCCTTCTTGGTTCTTCAGTACGAACTTAGGGAGGTGCGAAATAAACCACCTCACCAACAAAGGGATACAACACCATAGAGTTCCTCGTCTTCGGGCAGTATGAGCATAAAGTTGTTGCAGGATGTCACCCAAGAGAGTGGACACAGGGTTCCGAGACATGAAGATCCTTATGGCAGTGACATTAATGAAGTTGTCAGGATTAGGAAACAAAACTAGGCCATAGATTAAGAGAGCCAGGATGTCTTCATATGCCCTAAAGTCCAAGTCATTCCAGAAACTGTTAGCTTTACCAATCAGAAACTTGGCCAAGAAACCCTTAACTCCGCTTCTAGTCACCCAGTTGTCCATTACTTCTTGGTGAGTCAAGGGAAGAGCTGCAGCAACCTCCTCAAGCCTAAGAGTCTTTTCCCAACCAGTGTAGGGAGTCTGATCCAAGATAGGGATACCAAGCAAATCATAGAACTCTTCCAGGGTAGAGACCAGCTGGAAGTCTTGAAAGGTGAAGCACTGGTACAGAGGGTCATAGAACTGGGTCAGGACACTCATCAGCTGTTGGTCCCACTTTGCCGTGACTAAACTGAGAAGAGAACCATGCCTCTGGATGAAGGAAATAGTATTTGGAATTCTGCTAACCAACTCTTCAAGCAACTCAGGTGGGTGAACAAAGTTAAACCGGATAGTATTCCTTCGCATAGGCATCATGATATCCTACAAAACAGAGCAAAGGTGAAACCCTCTTGTCTTTGAAATGGTCATCCCTTATGCAGGATGCATGCAATGTTTATGATGGCATGATGTTATGATAAAGCATACCACAAATATTTACAAAGGCAAACATGATAAGGCACACAAGTCACATAAGACAAGCCCTTAGAGTTTAGGCCAGCATGGGGTCTAGGTATTACCCTCTTTCAGTTTGTTTGTTAAGACCTGTCCTATCAGAAGTAATCGGGTTCTAGAGGATCCCAATATCACTGACTACCCTCAATCGGTCATAACTCCAGCATCGCAATCTTTTCTTGCGGCCAGAACCATCACGAGAGTTTAGCCTCAATGGGCGTAGCATACTGCTACTATTCTATTGGCCAAGTTGTGTCATTTAAGGTTCTAAGGTCGGTTGGTGCTTAATGACTCCTCAGAAGACCCATATTCTCCTCGTTGCAACACAAGGGATATCGGTACAGACCAAGGTGCCACACCAATGTAGCCACTGCTTCACCCGTGTCGGTCTACGCCGGACAGGTCCCTCACAGCTTATGCTACCTAAAAGGGTATTCCCCAGATCCGGGTTAGGATCTATGAAACTCCAAGACAAGCCCATAATATAAAAGCAAACAAAGCATTCAATTGAAAACATAAGAGTGGTCTAATCCTAAGGTACACCTCACTTATAAATATCCCCAGCAGAGTCGCCAGTTCTGTGATCGGTGGATCTGGAACTGACTGTTTAACGCTGGTTCGCGAAATGTCGCAGAAGCAAGAGTCGCCACCGTCTTTTATTTTCTCCAACATGGAAAGGACAAAAGCACAGAAAAATTCCTTATGAGATAGTTTCTCGGGTTCGGGAGGTAGATTTATAGAAAGGGAAGGTGTTAGCACCCTTTCTATCCATGGTTATCCATGGGCTCTTAGATACTTGCTCATCTGTGTTTTCAAAAGTGTTTGCTTTTCAATTGTGAGCGGGTTTGAAAAAGTTTCGTTTAAAATTTCAGATCGACTTTTGTATCAGTCCTCAAGAGTGTTTGAAAAATCGTTTTGAAAGCTTTTTTGAAAGTGTCGGTGTGGAAAGAGTTTTGATTTGTTTTTTAGAGCAAGTATCTATGAGTCATCTACCTACCCTAAGGAATTAGGCTGTGTAAATGTCCTTAAGATATTGCCATCCCACCATTGAGAGGTAGGTAGCACCACTGTTGGAGGTGTTCGGGTCAATTCGTTTGTTAGGGACAGTGTGGCCACCAGAGCAACAGTAGGACACCTTAGAAGCTACCCTTATGCCATTGATCCTTTTTATTCCGAGGCAACCGTTTCAAGGCAACTTGTTTCGAGGCAACTTGTTTCGAGGCAACTGGATCAATGGACATAAGGACTCACTAAGACGTCCTATACTCGACGACCACGTTTCGAGGGGCAAGGCAACAGTGAGGCGTACCCTAAGAGTGGTGTGTGAATTGTGTGTCATTTTCAATTATGTTTTATCTTGATCATGCATTGGGTGAGCTACGCTTTGATTTTATTTGGACCATTCATTCTTTCATGTGATTAGCAATTAAAAGGTGCGGAAATTAAAGTGCGGAAAAATAAAGTCCTACGCTATTACAAGGCGCGGGTCTGTACATCGCCAAATTAACAAAGACCCGTTTTTTTATAATAAAATGCGGAAAGTAAATAAATTTCCTAATTACTATTACAAGGCTTTGGCAATTACATAATATAAAAAATGAAAAATAGAAACAAACGCGCGAAAAGAAATTAGAATCGAAAGTGCGAGGGTGTTGGACCCTTTAAAGAAATTAAATTGAAATTGAAAGTTAATTAATTATTTAATAAGAAAGGAAATTGTTTTTTTGTAATGTTTTTTGGTATTTTATGAAATAAGGAAAACTAATTAAAGTTAGAAATTAAATGAAACCCTAATTCTAAATTGTTTTTAATTATTAAAAAAATGTTTAAGTTTAACCTAATTTACACTAATTAATTAATGACATGTTTATTTACAAAATAATTAATAGTTAATAATAATAATAAGAAGAGGAAATTATTTTATTAAGAAAAAGAATAAAAATGCTAAAAACCTAATTTCTACATTTTTTTTAGTTATTAAGAAAACATTAAAATTGAAAACCTAAAATTAAACTAAATTGATTATTAGAATTTATTTACAAAAATATTATTGACTTAAATGTTAAATAAAACATATTTTTATTTTTATGATTTCTGATTTTTTTTTTGTATTATGAAAATTATTTTTTGAATTAAAAGAAACAATAAAGCAATATAAAAGAATAAAAATGAGAATTAAAATAAAAATGAGAATATGCAAACCATGGGGTGTCTGACCCAATTGAGAGGTGTATTTGAGAAATTTGGCCCAAGAAATCTGGCCCTTTTTTACTTTCCAGTGATCACGTGCAGAGTGATTGACTAGCGTCCATGGTAATCCTCCCATTCTGGCCCTTAGATTGGAGTTCCTGGACACTTGGCAGGCACCAGCATGGACGTGTATGGTGAACTTTAGATGAGAGATTACACCTGAACACGTTACAATAAAAATTATGGAGAATATGGGGGACCTGGGAATCGAACCCAGGTCCCAATGCCTGTAGGACAACGCACAAGCCAACTGAGCCAACGCGTTAGTTTGTATGTATAATGGAATGGGATTAATATAATAGAAAAAACAATATTATGGTGGAACAAAATTAAAAACGTGCTAAATTTGAATCATCCAACCATATCAAGCCACGCCAGCATCTTCTTCTCCATTTGCCTGTAAACAAAAATGAATAGCGGGGGTTTTAAACCCCCACTAAGTGCAGAACCTGAAAATAGCGATTAGCACATATGACAATATAAATTGGGCGCGATGTGTGAGTTCAATTCGTTTTGATGTCCTGAATCCAATGGTATGGTTTGAATGGCCAATTGTTCCATATATGTAAAGCCCCAAATCTGGAGCTCTGAAACCCTAAAAAGCTTTCATGGTGGATTCTTGTTTAGGCAACCATTCTTCAATTGAACGGTACCATTAGCTTCAGAATGATCATGTTAGTACAAATCAATGATTGAAAATCACAAATAATGCATGGATAATGAAACACGATTATGAATAATTTTATGAAAAGTGAGACTTCAATCTACCAATTCCTTGAGTATGGAGGCGTGGTTTTGATTGGAACAGCTTCCTGGTAGTGTCAGGAGTCTATTGGAATGGCTTTTTTGCTTTGAAACGAGCTCTAGCAATGAAAACAGTTTCAAGGTTTTTTTGTGAAAAATGCAAGTTTGTTCTTTAGGTTTCTGCGCAGCTCTTGTGTCCAGGGCATTAGGTTTCGATTGTGCATATATGTGTGAATGAATTAGGTTAGAAAAACAAGCCCATGATCCATTGTTTCAATGCTTTTGAATATTTGATTTTGTATATCTTTTTCAATCCTTTTTGCCATGGAAACTTGCCTATTTTGGAAGATTTTTCCTCTTGAGATTGGTACACGAGATATTTAGGTCATGATGGAAGGATTTGCTGCATCAAAAAGATTTAAAATCATTATTTAGTATTTTTCTCATATTTAATTTTAATTAAATGAATTAATAGGATTAAAAATTCATTTAATTAATTAAAAATAAGAAAATAACTCCCTTTTAGCTTAATGGGTCGTGCATATCTTTTGGGTAATGATTCATGGAAGAAATTGAGGCCCATTAGCAATTTTGAGGCATTTGAAGTAAAGTTGACTTTTCAAAATTCCCAAAACTTTCCCAACTTCCACAAGGCATATCGTGCTCAAATTTTAAGATTTGATCATGTTCTTGGACATTTTGGAAAGGTCTTGAAGTCCTCTAACCAATGCCTTTGGTCCCATGTCATTTTGATTTACCAATATCAAGTTATGGTCTTTGACTTAAAGTGCCTTTTTGTTGACTTTTGAAAATGACCTATAATGTTGAGATTGATAACTTTTTGTGAGAAAATTTCTTGGACTTGAAGTGTGAAGATGAGTTGTAGGAAATGTCATTCTCTTCAAAATGAGCTTTGGATGGAATTTTTCTGATAAACCATGTGGAAGTTATGCCCTGGTCAATTTGCAGTTGACTTTTTTAGCTGTCCAAAAATAGAAACTTTTGCATCTGGAGACTTTTTGAGCCATGCTTTGAGAATCATGATCAAGAATTTATCAAATGATGTTTGTGGCTTCAAAATAAGATGTTGACCAAATTTTTTGACTTTTGACTGTCAAATGACCATTTTGCCCCTGTAGTTGACTGTGAAGCAATTAGGTTTTTTGACTGTGCAATCTGGTGCTGTGAGTCTTGAAACTTGGCATATGGATGCTTGACAATGTATGTAGACATGTGGGACTTGTTTGGACCCTTGGAAACTTCAATTTCTTTGCCAGAACCAAAACCCTAATTTTTGACTGTTAGGAGGCATTTGGACTGTGCAACCCTTGAGAGATTTTGAACCTTAATCTTAGCAAACCTTGAAGAATATGGGAGGGCAAATTTTGGGGTACAACAGAATCCTATTTGTGGCCATAGAATAGATTATGTTTGAAGAGGAGTACTGTGATCCAACCATAATGTTTGATGCTCTTGAGTATTATTTTGATTGCCCTTGAGGAAGAGAATTTGTGATTCTCTTTGTGTACCCTCAGAAGTTGTTGAAGAATATCCCCTTGTCAAGAGTTGATATGATGTCAGACAAAATGTCGTGACATCTTTGAAGATGTTAAAATTTGAAGGGCATTGCTTTTGAAGAATTAGGGGAAACATACTTCTTTGAAAAGTCGGTATAGATACCTAATAGAGGAAATCTCCTCTGTAGGTACAGACAATGGCATCCATCATCTCAAAGTCAGACAGAAGGTCTGAAGAAAAGCTTATTGAGATGCGGTTCGTGCAATCTCCTGCATATGTTGGTAGTCTGATCCTGAAGATTGATCAGTTATTGTTGGTATGTTTCCTTGTGTTTCCCCGACAAGAGTTGAGTATGAGTTACTATGGATGTTTCCCCTAGAACCATAGTAACAATGGATGATGTTGTAGCAGATGTTGGAACAACATTTTAGTTTCTTCAGTAATAAAAATGACCTTTGCTCAAGAATACACTCAAATTGAAGGAGTTATTTTTTATGAAACCTTTGCCCATGTGGCCAAACTTGAATTAATCAGACTACTCTTAGGAGTTGCTTGCATTCTGAGATTTAAGTTATTTCAAATGGATTAAAAGAGTGCCTTCTTAAATGGCTATCTGCATGAGGAGGTTTATGTGGAACAACCTAAGGGATTTGTTTATCCAAGCTTTCCTAACCAGGTGTATAAACTAAAGAAAGCTCTCTATGATTTAAAGCAGGCTCCAAGAGCTTAGTATGAGAGATTGACATAATTTCTTGGTGAGAATGGATATAGGAAAGGCAACATAGACAAAACTCTTTTTTTCAAGGAATAAGAAGGGAAGATCATGATTGCACAGATTTATGTGGGATGTCAAATGAGATGGTTCAACATTTTGTCAAGCAAATGCAGTCAAAATTTGAGATGAGCCTTGTTGGTGAGTTAAACAAATGGAAGATTCCATATTCTTATCTCAGAGCAAATGCGTGAAGAATATAGTAAAGAAATTTGGGATGGAAAATTCCAGTCACAAGAGAACACCTGCTCCCACACATCTGAAGTTGTCTAAAGATGAAAAAGGGGTATATGCTAGATATCAAGCTGATCCCAAAGTTAGCCATGCCAACCATGTGAAGATAATACTAAAGTATGTGAATGGGACAAGTGACTATGGTATGTTGTATTCATGTGGATCTAGCTCTGCATTAAGTGGATATTGTGATGCTGATTGGGAAGGAAGTGATGATGATATAAAAAGTACATCAGGAGGATGTTTCTTTCTAGGGAATCATCTCATACCATGGTTCAATAAGAAGCAAAATTGTGTGTTCTCCAAAGTTGAGTTTAAGTTCAAGCCACTGACCTAATCTGGAATTTTTTGGCTGCCATGATTGGATGTCATGTCAAAGATTCAGAAAATATTACAGGTGTGAAGAAGAAGGATGTTAGATTAAAGTCCTACCTAGTGTAAGAAGGAAATCCTATCTGACTAACTGATAAGTACTTTGACGGGAGACTGAGTATTTAATAGGATTATGCATGAAAGTTAACTACAAATACCTTAATGGGAGCTGAGTGTTTGTCTGATGATTGAGTGCAAATCTGATTTCTGAACATGTCTTTCAGAAAATTTTTGAGAGCTTATGTCTCTTAAATTATGTTTTGATTTATGGTAGATACTGAAGATGAGATCTATTGGGATGCTATTGTGTAGATTGGGATGTTTGTAAAGGGAATGTATGGAAATAAGTCCCTTGGATGGTGATTCCAAAACCAAAGCTGATAGGTTCTGTAGTAAAGTTTTTAATGTCCCAAATGATGTTGTAACATCATTGTTGATGATAGTCTGTGGGAGAGACGTGGGACTGTGAATCTTAAATATTCTACCACCTCATTCAGAAGTGACAGTTCTATCCTTGGTTTAGAATAAGAAGATTCTGAGTTTATTTAGAGAAGTATGCTCAAGTAATGCATAACTTCTATCTTGGTTTGAAGACTTTACTAGTGTCAGCAAATACTAGTAATGTGAAGAAGGAGGATTTAATCAGCACATTTGTTAAGGGGTATTCCTTCTGCTGGAGAGTCTGAATCTTAGTAAATCTTTTAAGCACACTAAGAAATGGTTTGAAGTTGGTTTTAGACTATGGTTGCATGAAATCTTAGCCATCCAAAGAGTCATGACAATATGTGTGGAGGTGCAAGGGAATGAATCAGAGTTGTCCTTGTTATGTGACTAGTTTAGAGTACTTGGAGTTCTGTCTTCCATAATGAAGTTTTTGGTTGTCCATGACAGGAGGAGTCAATGGACTAATTGGTTTGTTTGGAGCTTATGATGTTCAAGCGTATAAAGTTATTGCCTTTCTATGAGGATGATATTGGATAACATGCTGAGACATGTTGCTACAAGATGTAGTTGTTTATGTACTTATGAGTCTTTGAAGACTCTAGCCAGATGTTGCTAGAGTATACCATCCTTCTCCAAGAGGATGTGCTGGTTTTGCGAGAATTTATTTTTCTCTACACTAGTGAATGGGATAAAGAAGACTATCCTGCTGGTTGTTAGGAGATGTCACACTTATTTGACAAGTAACTGATAATCAGGTTTGCAAATCCATTACTGCAAACCAGGTGAATGCATGACCTATGAAGAATAAGCTCCATGTTAGTAAGTTAAGTGTGAAATATGCTATCCTACATAGAATTGGAGCTGTTAACTGGGTCCCTACCAATCATACCTCAACCATTACAGTGGGTTTAGGAAAATTCATTTATGCAGTTGGAAATAAGAAGATGTTTGATTATGGTGCTTACATTTTTCAACAGACTGTAAAGCATGTAGGAACTTGTGTAATCAAGATGCCTAGTGCCTTTCCCTCTCTTATTTGTGGCATTATTCTACATCAACTCCCTGAGATTATTTGTGGTACTGATGTGGTATGCAAAAGGGAGTCTACTCTGTCTCTTCACTTCAAGCTGTTTTCAGGAAAACATGTCCCAGACATTGTCTTGACATCTGCATCCTCTGAAAACAATACCTCAAGCAAGGATGATATGATTTGTGAGTTAATAGATGCATGCAAAGAACTTGATGAGGCAATCAGAGTTAGCTCAGTGAGGAAGCTAAAATCTGAAAAGATGATCAAGGATCTGAAGAGGGATAACAACCTTGGTGAAAAAGTGGGTACTGAAGGAGGAGATTCTGATAATGAAGGAAAGTCCTCAAGAGTTGAACTTCTCCTCAACATGTGCTTTAACCAAAGAAAATAAAGTTAAACTGTGGCATCAAAAACTAGAACACTTGCATCTGAAAGGAATGAAAAGAATCATATCTATAGAAGCCGTGAGAGGGATTCCTAAGCTCAAGATAGAAGAAGGGAGAATATGTGGTGAATGCCAGATTGGAAAGCAAACTAAGATGTCACATCAGAAGATCCAACATCTCACCACATCAAAAGTTTTGAAACTTCTTCACATGGACTTGATGGGACCTATACAGGTTGAAAGTCTTGGTGGAAAGAAGTATGCATATGTTGTTGTAGATGACTTCTCTAGGTACACATGAATAAGTTTTATCAGAGAAAAATCAGAAACGTTTGAAGTCTTTAAAGATATCTATCAAAAACTTCAAAGAGAAAAGGATAGTCATGTCATCAGAATCAGAAGTGATCATGGAAAGGAATTTGAGAATAATAAATTTGCTGATTTTTGTTCTTCTGAAGGAATCAATCATGAATTTTACTCTCCCATTACTCCTCAGCAAAATGGGATTATGGAACGCAAAAACAGAACTCTTCAAGAATCTACCAAATCTATGATTCATGCTAAGAAGTTACCCTACCACTTTTGGGCTGAAGCTATGAATATTGTGTGCTATATCCATAACAGAGTCACTATAAGAAAAGGCACCTCAGCCACCTTGTATGAAATATGAAGGGAAGAAAACCTTCTTTCAAATACTTTCATGTTTTTGGAAGTAAATGTTACATCTTAGTTGATCGTGAACAGAGAAGGAAGATGAATCCCAAGAATGATGAGGGAATATTCCTGGGTTACTCTACAAATAGCAGAGGGGAAGCTTAATGGATTGAGGGGAAGCTTAATGTCCCAGAAGATGTTCTAACATCTTCTTTTTGGAGATGATTTTTTCTGTCATTTTATGTTGTGTGACACTAATTCTAAGTGAAAGGAATGCACTTGGAGAATTCAGATGAAGAGATTATGGTCATGCCTCTGACCATATGAAGAAGTCTAGGAAGTATCCTTGACTAAATTGTTGAAGGTTTGTTTGCTTGAAGTTAGAGACAATGTCTGATACGATGTCTGAACATTGTTCAATGACATGTTTCTGTGAAGTCCAACTAAAGAATATTCTAGACTGTGCATCCAGCCTTGTGTAAGAAGGAAGTCTAGAAAGTGTTGTTGACCACGAATGTGCATATATTGGGACTGGTTCTTTCAGCAGAAATTGTCCAGACATTTTAAAGGTGTTCAAAGTCAGGTTGGACAGTGCATATTGATTCGTGCAGCAGTTTTTCCATCCTCAATTATTGTTTATTTGACCAAGAATTAAAGATTGTTAATTTCTAAGAAACTACTCTGCTATTTATAGAGGCTTCTCATATCCTCTAAATACCAAGTGAGTGTTGTTCTCATCACCATAATGGGTTTTGTTCAGGTCTAGCTAAGTTGTGCTTGGGTCTGGTTCTGTGAAGGTATCCTTTGTCAAGTTTTAGCCAAAAAGGGGGAGAAAGGTTTTTCTTAGATAGGAGACAGTGTCCAAACATGTCGAATTAAATGTTCTATCATGTATTTGTTTGGATCTGTCCTTTGTGACCTGTGATCTTATTAAGAGTTCTCTTATTCAACCATTGGTGTTCTATGTTTAGAAGATGTTCATGGATTGAGGGGGAGTACAAGTTGTCTTCCGATATCTTATTCCACCATTAGTCTTCTATGTTTATAAGATGTTCCTGGATTGAGGGGGAGTACAATTTGTCTTCTTTAACGCCCGTAATTTAATTAATTATTTAATTAAATTATTTTGGAATATTTTTGAGGTTGTGTTATAATTAAATTGGATTTATTTTATTAAGTGGAGAAATAATAATATATTGGAGGTATTATATTATTGGGTGGTGAAATAATATTAGAAGTTAATATTATTAAGGTGGGCTTAATTTTGAGATAGTAGATGTAATAAGGGGGTGTAGGTTTCGAGCCCAATAAGAATAATATAATAATATTAGGGTTATATTATTATTTGTGAGAAGGAATAGAAGAAAGAGCAGTAGAAGGAAAAATAAGGATTATGAAGAGAACGTGAAGCTGCTGGAAAAAGTGGAAAACGGCAAGAACAAAGATTCAACCCGAAAATTGTAGAGCGACCTTCGATCCAAGGTAAGGGTGGGGTTCTGGCTTTATAATTGGGTTCATGATGTTTGATATATGGGGTTAGAGGTAATTGCTGTTTGTTCTTGAATTGGATGTATTATGAATGATGTATGATGAAGATTTGATGAATTCTTGATGAATAATGATGCCATGTTATTGTTTAATCGATGTAATATTAGAGGTTAATGATAGGTGATGATTTATCATGATGATAATGAAGTTTTTAAGGTTGTAGTATGATTCCCGTAGCAAAATACAGAAGAAAATGCAGAAAATTATGCAGACTGTCGAAGGATGTGTCGACCCCAAGCTGGATGTGTCGATACATGAAGGATGTTCGACTCAGGATGAGTTGATGCATACAGGGCTTGCATCGATACATGTTAGTTGTTCAACTCAGGATGAGTCGATACAAGGAGGGCTTGTTTCGATGCATGTTAGTTAAAAGACTCGGGATGAGTCGACACGAAGAGAGGATGCGTCGATACATGAAGGGTGTTCGACTCAGGATGAGTCGATACAAGGAGTGCATGTGTCGATACATGCTGAATTTGAAGCCAGAATGAGTCAATCCAAAGGAGGATGTGTCGACTCATAGTGTATAAATGAAGCAGGATGAGTCGATCCATAGTGTTTTGTGTCGATACATAAGGTCTGATCTTCGACAGAATTGGCTTTTAGTTGCTGTAACTTGAGTTGTAGGATGCTGTTTGATATGTCGTTCGAAGCGTTGATTAGCTAACGTGATGAATATCATTCTAGAAGATTTAAATGATGATGAAGAGTTGTAATCCTAGTAACCAATCTAAGATTTAGAATTAATTCCCGTAGATGACCGTTGTGCTGATATTTGGACAGATTGAAGAATATGAGATGTTTAGAGGTTACTGTTAGGATTATGGCAGTAGGATTAGTGATAATAATGATGTACAGTAGCAGAATAACAGTAGGGATTACTGTATTATTGATATACAGCTGAGTTATTAATGAGATGTGGTTATTAAAGTTGTATTTGATAGTTATGATGAACAAATGACCTTTGATAAATAAGTGATGTTTAATAAATTATTTTGAGATGTTTATGAGATGGTGTAATTGATATGTTTTGAGATGATTGAGATGTTGTTGTTTTGAGATGATTAAGATGTTTATGAGATGTTGTTATTTTGAGATGATTGTGATGTTGTTGTTCTGAGATGTTTATGAAATGTTGTGTTTTGAGATGATTGAGATGTTGATATTACATTCATGAAGAGTCGCATACATTGCATTTTTTTGAGATGGAGCTTATGCTCGTTGAGATGGCCTGGATTGGCAAATTTTGAGATGAAGGCTATGCCTTGTTGATGCCTCTATTAATTGGCAGATTAGAATTTTGAGATGGGAGTTCTGCTCCAATGGTACCACATGCATTTGCATAGTATTGAGTCGCATTATATGATTTCATAAAGAAATGTATTTTGATGTTGATGAATGTATTATTATTGTTGAGATTGTCGTTGATTATGAGATGAGAAGTGGTGATGTTGTTGATCTAATTTAATATATTAATTATCATGCGCTTTATCATATTGTTAGATATCTCACCCCTTCTGTTTGAATGTTGCCCCTATGTTGGTAACGTGCAGGTAATCGCGAGTGAATGCTGTATACCTTCAATTAGTTCGAGTCGGTGTCATTGCTCTGATATGTAACACTCGGGGGGATGAACGCTTGCTGATTTTTGATTGCTGATTTTTAGTTGTTGAACTTTAAATTGTTTATTTACTAAATATGAGATGTTTCGAAGTTGCTTTTTTATTTAAAGATGTTATTGAAGAATTCCGTTGTGTAGTTGTTGAATTATTTTATTAAAGATGCTATATTGATGGTTCATCTGATGTTTTATTAAAAGTGTTATATATCCATGATGAATGCAATGAATTTGTTAGAAGAATTTGTGACGTCCCGATTCATTTGTATGATTGAAATTTTATAACTCTGATTTATCTCGCATAATTTGCTTGGGGTAGAATTGGGGTGTTACAAAGTTGGTATCAGAGCAAAAGGTTGGTCCGACCTTGTCGTCGAGTCGTAGTTGTCTAACAATCGAGTATTGTTATTTTGATGTTCTAATCGTTGTTTATGTTGTAGTAAGAAGTTGAGATGGCTGGAAGGAATGATGCTGCTCTTGCTGCTGCTTTAGAAGCAATGGCTCATGCGATGGAAAATCAGCCGAATGCTGACGGGAATGCTGGATCTCGTAGCTTAACGACTTTCCAGAGAGAGAATCCACCTACGTTCAAGGGAAAGTATGACCCTGACGGAGCTTTGGAATGGTTGAAAGAGATAGAGAGGATCTTTCGCATAATGGACTGCACTCCAGTGCAGAAGGTTTGTTATGGGACTCATATGCTAACAGTTGAGGCTGATGATTGGTGGCTAGAGACTTGCCAGAAGTTAGAAGCTGCAGGTGAGAATTTCACTTGGGCTGTGTTCCGTAGGGAGTTTTTGAGAAAGTATTTTCCTGAAGATGTCCGTGGTAAGAAGGAAATTGAGTTCCTTGAGCTGAAGCAAGGAAGTATATCTGTGGTTGAGTATACTGCCAAGTTTGCTGAGTTGGCCAAGTTTTATCCGCATTACGCTGAGGAAAATGCTGAGTTTTCGAAGTGTATTAAGTTTGAGAACGGGTTGCGCTCGGAGATTAAGAAAGCAGTTGGATATCAGAAAATCCGTGTCTTTGCTGATTTGGTTGATAGCTGCAGGATTTATGAGGAGGACAATAATGCACATTACAAGATTATCAGTGAGAAGAGGGGTAAGTACCCACAGAGTTGCGGTAAACCTTATGATGCCCCAACTGGTAAGGGTAAGCAGAGAGTTGTTCATGGTCAGAGGACTAGTGGGGAGATGCTCATGCTGGTGTGATTTGTTTTAAGTGTGGGAAACCTGGACACAAGAGTAATGTGTGCACTACTGAAGTGAAGGGATGTTACTGTTGTGGTAAGAACGGACATGTGGTATCTGAGTGTGAGCACAAGAATGTGGTTTGTTTCAACTGTAAAGAAGAAGGGCACATTGGTAGCCAGTGTTCGAAATCGAAGAAGGCTCAGTCTAGTGGTAAAGTGTTTGCTTTGGTGGAGGATCAGACCGCTTCTGAGGACAGACTTATTAGAGGTACATGTTTCATTAATAGTACTCCTTTAATTACTATTATTGATACTGGTGCTACGCATTGTTTTATTGATGCTGATTTTGTTGAGAGATTGGGTCTTGTGTTGTCTTCTTTGAATAGAGAAATGGTCGTCGATACTCCAGCCAAGGGGTCGGTGACTACTTCTTTTTTGTGTGCTGAGTGTCCCTTGTTGATCTTCGATAGAGACTTTGTTATGGATTTGGTTTGTTTGCCGTTAAGAGGTTTGGATGTGATTCTTGGTATGAACTGGTTAGAGCATAATTGTGTTCATATTAACTGTTATGACAAGTCAGTGAAGTTTTCTACTCCTGAAGAAGAGGAAGATGGTCTGTTGTCTGCTAGATAGTTGAGAAAGTTGATGCAAGAGGAATCACATATGTTCTCGTTGATGGCGTCGCTATCTGTAGAGACTCAAGCTGTAATTGAGGAATTGCCAGTGGTATGTGAATTTCCTGAAGTTTTCCCTGATGAGATTCCTGATGTACCGCCAGAGAGGGAAGTTGAATTTGTAATTGATCTTGTACCTGGTACCAGACCTGTGTCTATGGAACCATACAGGATGTCTGCGTCTGAGTTGTCTGAGTTGAAGAAGAAATTGGAAGAGTTACTTGAGAAGAGGTTTGTAAGACCAAGTGTATCGCCATGGGGAGCTCCAGTGTTGTTAGTAAAGAAGAAAGATGGAAGTATGAGGCTTTGTGTTGATTATAGACATTTGAATAAGGTGACGATTAAGAACAAGTATCCGCTTCC
Organism: Vicia faba; assembly: GCA_948472305.1. Taxonomy (NCBI): domain Eukaryota; kingdom Viridiplantae; phylum Streptophyta; class Magnoliopsida; order Fabales; family Fabaceae; genus Vicia; species Vicia faba. The sequence goes on from OX451737.1 coordinate 1,485,790,793, forward strand.
AAGAATAGATGACTTGATGGACCAATTGGTGGATGCCCGTGTGTTTAGTAAGATTGATTTGAGGTCAGGTTACCATCAGATTAAAGTGAAGGATGAAGATATTCAGAAGACGGCTTTTAGAACGCGTTATGGACATTACGAGTATTCGGTGATGCCTTTCGGTATTACTAATGCGCCGGGAGTATTCATGGAATATATGAATCGTATTTTCATACTTATTTGGATCGGTTTGTAGTGGTGTTCATTGATGATATTTTGATTTACTCTAAGTCAGAAGAAGAGCATGCTGAACATTTAAGAGTAGTACTGCAAGTTTTGAAAGAGAAGAAGTTGTATACAAATCTGTCCAAGTGTGAATTTTGGTTGAAAGAGGTTAGTTTTCTTGGTCATGTGATTTCAGGTAGAGGCATTGATGTAGACCCATCGAAGGTTGATGATGTGTTGCAATGGGAAACTCCAAAGTCAGCTACTGAGATTAGAAGCTTTTTGGGATTAGATGGTTATTATAGGAGGTTTATCGAAGGGTTTTCTAAGTTGTAACTTCCATTGACTAAGTTGACTTGTAAAGGTAGAGCTTTTGTTTGGGATGTTCATTGCGAAGAAAGTTTTACGGAATTGAAGAAGAGGTTGACGTCAGCTCCGATTTTGACGTTGCCTAATCCAGGAGAGCCTTTTGTGGTTTATTGTGATGCTTCTAAGATGGGTTTAGGAGGTGTGCTTATGCAGAATGGTAAGGTAGTTGCTTATGCGTCGAGGCAGTTGAGGACTCATGAGAAGAACTACCCTACGCATGATTTAGAGCTTGCTGCAGTTGTTTTTGCATTGAAGATTTGGAGGCATTATCTTTTGGTTCTAGATTTGAAGTGTTTAGTGACCATAAGAGTTTGAAGTATTTGTTTGATCAGAAGGAGTTGAATATGAGGAAGCGAAGATGGTTAGAATTGTTGAAGGATTATGATTTCAGTTTGAATTATCATCCAGGAAAAGTGAATGTGGTAGCTGATGCGTTGAGTCGAAAGACTTTACATATGTCAGCAATGATGATTAAAGAGTTGGAATTGATTGAGCAGTTCATAGATATGAGCTTAGTTTGTGAGGTTACTCCGCAAAGTGTTATGTTAGGTATGTTGAAGATTAATAATGAATTTCTAGACAGTATCAGAGAAGCTCAGAAGTTGGATGTGAAACTGGTAGACTTGATGGTTGGGATTGATCAATCTGAGAATAGTTATTTTAAGCTAGATGCGCAGGGTGTGTTGAGATTTCGTAATCGGATTTGTATTCCTAATGATGCTGAGATGAAGAAAGTGATACTTGAAGAGAGTCATAGAAGTAAGTTGAGTATTCATCCAGGAGCTACAAAGATGTATCATGATTTGAAAGGTTTGTTTTGGTGGCCTGGGATGAAGAGTGATGTGGCTCGATTTGTGTATGCATGTTTGACTTGTCAGAAGTCGAAAGTTGAACATCAGAAGCCTGCAGGGTTGATGCAACCATTGGAAGTTCCAGAATGGAAATGGGATAACATTTAATTGGACTTTGTGGCGGGGTTGCCTAGTACTTTAAGAGGACATGATTCGATTTGGGTGATTGTTGATAGGCTTACAAAGTCAGCCCATTTTATTCCAATTAACATCAGTTTTCCAGTACCGAAGTTGGCTGAGATTTATACTAGTGTGATTGTGAAGCTGCATGGTGTTCCTTTGTGCATTTTATGAGATAGAGATCCAAGATTTACTTCTGATTTTTGGAAGAGTTTGCAAGAAGCGTTGGGTTCTAAGTTGAGGTTGAGTTCAGCGTATCATCCTCAGACAGATGGTCAGACTGAACGGACGATTCAATCATTGGAAGACTTATTGAGGGCATATGTTCTTGAGCAGGGAGGTTCGTGGGATACTTATCTTCCATTGATAGAGTTCACGTATAATAACAATTACCATTCTAGTATTGGGATGGCACCTTTTGAAGCGTTGTATGGTCGAAGATGTAGAACTCCGTTATGTTGGCATGAATCTGGTGAAAGTGTAGTACTTGGACCTGAACTTGTTCGTGAGACTACCGAGAAGGTGAAGTTGATTCGAGAAAAGATGAAAGCTTCACAAAGTAGACAAAAGAGTTATCATGACAAGCGAAGGAAAGATTTAGAATTTCAAGCTGTTGATCATGTGTTTTTGAGAGTTACACCTGTGACTGGTGTTGGGCGAGCATTGAAGTCTAAGAAGCTCACTTCTCGTTTTATTGAACCGTATAAGATTTCATAGAGAGTGGGGAATCTTGCTTATAGAGTGGATTTACCGCCTAATCTTTCGAATTTGCATGATGTGTTTCATGTGTCGCAACTTCGGAAGTACATTTCAGATCCATCTCATGTGATTCATATGGACGATGTGCAAGTACGGGATAATCTTACGGTGGAGACAATACCTGTACGAATCGCGGATCGTGAAATGAAGACTCTGAGGGGCAAAGAGATTGCCTTGGTTAAAGTGGTTTGGTTAGGAGCTGTAGGAGAAAGCATGACTTGGGAATTGGAGAGCAAGATGCGAGACTCCTATCCTGAATTGTTTGATTGAGGTAAATTTTCGAGGACGAAAATATTCTAAGTGGGGGAGAGTTGTAACGCCTGTAATTTAATTAATATTTGATTAAATTATTTTGGAATATTTTTGAGGTTGTGTTATAACTAAATTGGATTTTTTTTATTAAGTGGAGAAATAATAATATATTGGAGGTATTATATTATTGGATGGTGAAATAATATTAGAAGTTAATATTATTAAGGTGGGCTTAATTTTGAGATAGCAGATGTAATAAGGGGGTGTAGGTTTGGAGCCCAATAAGAATAATATAATAATATTAGGGTTATATTATTATTTGTGAGAAGGAATAGAAGAAAGAGCAGTAGAAGGAAAAATAAGGATTAGGAAGAGAACGTGAAGCTGCTGGAAAAAGTGGAAAACGGCAAGAACAAAGATTTAACCCAAAAATTGTAGAGCGACCTTCGATCCAAGGTAAGGGTGGGGTTCTGGCTTTATAATTGGGTTCATGATGTTTGATATATGGGGTTAGAGGTAATTGTTGTTTGTTCTTGAATTGGATGTATTATGAATGATGTATGATGAAGATTTGATGAATTCTTGATGAATAATAATGCCATGTTATTGTTTAATCGATGTAATATTAAAGGTTAATGATAGGTGATGATTTATCATGATGATAATGAAGTTTTTAGGGCTGTAGTATGATTCCCGTAGCAAAATACAGAAGAAAACGCAGAAAATTATGCAGACTATCGAAGGATGTGTCGACCCCTAGCTGGATATGTCGATACATGAAGGATGTTCGACTCAGGATGAGTCGATGCATGCAGGGCTTGCATCGATACATGTTAGTTGTTCAACTCAGGATGAGTCGATACAAGGAGGGCTTGTGTCGATGCATGTTAGTTACAAGACTTAGGATGAGCCGACACGAAGAGAGGATGCGTCGATACATGAAGGGTGTTCAACTCAGGATGAGTCGATACAAGGAGTGCATGTGTCGATACATGCTGAATTTGAAGCCATAATGAGTCGATCCAAAGGAGGATGTTTCGACTCATAGTGTATAAATGAAGCAGGATGAGTCGATCCATAGTGTTTTGTGTCGATACATAAGGTCTGATCTTCGACAGAATTGGCTTTTAGTTGCTGTAACTTGAGTTGTAGGATGCTGTTTGATATGTCATTCGAAGCGTTGATTAGCTAACGCGATGAATATCATTCTAGATGATTTAAATGATGAAGAAGAGGTGTAATCCTAGTAACCAATCTAAGATTTAGAATTAATTCCCGTAGATGACCGTTGTGCTGATTTTTGGACAGATTGAAGAATATGAGATGTTTAGAGGTTACTGTTAGGATTATGGCAGTAGGATTAGTGACAATAATGATTTACAGTAGCAGAATAACAGTAGGGATTACTGTATTATTGATATACAGCTGAGTTATTAATAAGATGTGGTTATTAAAGTTGTGTTTGATAGTTATGATGAACAAATGACATTTGATAAATAAGTGATGTTTAATAAATTATTTTGAGATGTTTATGAGATGATGTAATTGAGATGTTTTGAGATGATTGAGATGTTGTTGTTTTGAGATGATTGAGATGTTTTGAGATGTTTATGAGATGTTGTTATTTTGAGATGATTGAGATGTTGTTGTTCTGAGATGTTTATGAGATGTTGTGTTTTGAGATGATTGAGATGTTGATATTACATTCATGAAGAGTCGCATATATTGCATTTTTTTGAGATGGAGCTTATGCTCGTTGAGATGGCCTGGATTGGTAAATTTTGAGATGAAGGCTATGCCTTGTTGATGCCTCTATTAATTGGCAGATTAGATTTTTGAGATGGGAGTTCTGCTCCAATGGTACCGCATGCATTTGCATAGTATTGAGTCACATTATATGATTTCATAAAGAAATGTATTTTGATGTTGATGAATGTATTATTATTGTTGATATTGTCGTTGATTATGAGATGAGAAGTGGTGATGTTGTTGATCTAATTTAATATATTAATTATCATGCGCTTTATTATATTGTTAGATATCTCACCCCTTTTGTTTGAATGTTGCCCCTATGTTGGTAACGTGCAGGTAATCGCGAGTGAAGGCTGTATACCTTCAATTAGTTCGAGTCGGTGTCATTGCTCTGATATGTAACACTCGGGGGGATGAACACTTGCTGATTTTTGATTGCTGATTTTTAGTTGTTGAACTTTAAATTGTTTATTTACTAAATATGAGATGTTTCGAAGTTGCTGTTTTATTTAAAGATGTTATTGAAGAATTCCGTTGCGTAGTTGTTGAATTATTTTATTAAAGATGCTATATTGATGGTTCATCCGATGTTTTATTAAAAGTGTTATATATCCATGATGAATGCAATGAATTTGTTAGAAGAATTTGTGACGTCCCGATTCATTTGTATGATTGAAATTTTATAACTCTGATTTATCTCGTATAATTTGCTTGGGGTAGAATTGGGGTGTTACATCTTCTGCTCTCTTCTTTCTCGTGTGCATCAACCAAACTTCAGAACTTTCCTTCCTTTTATCCTGAAGTTGTTGTTCGTTGGTGCTGATGCAATTGAGTTCTTCAAAGTGCTGCAAAGAAGATGTCGAACAAGATGTTGAGACATTATTTTCAACTGAAGATCTATTGCTGTGTGCAGTAGGTTCTGAACACTATTGCCGAGGGTTATATTTTTGTATTGCTGAAATCTCCTAGATGTCAATTGTCTTTAGATTATTTGTTTTAGCCAAAATTTATCAAAGGGGAAGATTGTTAGTTCTCTTGTTTTAGGATTGACTTGATTTTTATAAAACAAATAATATCAGCAATCATGAAATATAGAATAAGATGTATAAACCTGCTAAGAAGAACAAGTACAACAAGAAGTCCTATTACAATGTCAGAACATGTTGTGTTAAACTTTTTCAACAACTGAAACAACATGTCGAAGAAGATGTCTTCGACATCGTGCCTGCTGAGCTGAATTAATGAGATTCCGTTTATTCTTAACAGAGGAAGAATATTCAGGAGAATATTATGCATCCTATGTGACGCATATTTAAAGGTCTAGAAAATTCAACAGAAATCAAGGAGAATGAAGACTTACTAAATAAGGAGATTATATAGGAAACTAAAGATTGACGACCTTTCTTGGGGCAGAAGTTTCTGCAGTATGTTACAGCTGACTTGCTGTGAATGAAGGCCCAAAACCAGTTGGATAACAAGTTATAAATAGAAGGGTTTGTAACCTAGAAAATACACGGCTCAAGATGTAGAAGTCTAGGGTTTTGTCAAGGTAAACCTCTCGGGTTGTGGGAAGGTTACCATGTTCACCTCGAAGCTTGTAGGTAAGAGGTGTATTGTTCTTGGAGGAAGCTTTAAAGCAACTCCAGGATGTGTTAGGAGCAAAGCTAACAAACAGTGGAGTTTGGCTTGTAGACTTAGCTAGGTTGTCTTAGAAGTGTGTCTTCCAAACAGTCTATCTGTGTGATCAGAATCTTGGTGAAAAACCGTCGATGCAGTGACTGAGGTGTTGACTGCTAGATATCATTGCGATGATTGGAAGTGGAATGGAGATATTCCATATCTAGGAAGGACCTAGGTAGAAGGGTCATTGAGTAGTGATTAAGTGCATAGACCGTCACGGGTGTGTTGGCTGTAGGGTCTGCAAATTGATACTACTGATAGTAGACTTCATTCTTGACTTGGTAGCTCCCAGATTAGGTGTTGTTATACACCAAACTGGGTAAACAATTCTAATGTGCTCTTTATCTTTTCAGTACTGTTTTATCTTGTCTGTGTATTTGTGTTAGATCAAATATCTCGATATTTTTATAGGACATCTGAGTCTACTGTACCAGAATTTTAATTTTTAGAATATATTACTTTATTCAAAAAATAAATACTCATACAGTTTAAAAACAACATGGTATACTTAGGAAGTCACACTCTTTAGACCATTACTGTACTCAAATGAATTTCCTTAAACAATAAGCAAGTTAAAAGAATAGCAATCATTATGTGTGGTTTATGGAACATTGCACATCATTTGATTCTTCAAAAAGCACAATAGTAGTTAAAAGGCTCTCTCCATCATGAAAGGACACATTCATATACCTTAATTAGTAATATAGCAACATTTTCAATTCACCGGTGGTTCTTAAAAGTTCAAAAGAGGTAAGAAATACCAAGTCAAAAAGACCAAATTATTTACCTTCATTTGCCTTTTAAAAAAATATAATGTAATCACATTAAAAAAAAGAATAACAAGATATTTAAAAAAAAAAAAAATAACAAGAAATTATTTTAGAGTTTAAAATTGATGGTAATAATAATATTATAAATTTGAAGTTTAATTACAATTTTGTTTAATCTATTTTATTGTATTTACATAATTAGTTCATTATTACAATTTTTTATCTTTAAATTTCTATAAAAACTTTTCAATTTTAAATATAAAAAAGTGAGTGAAAATTAAAACTATTTAAATTCAAAATAAAAAAGTTAATTTTTTGAATGAAGTAAAATAAGTGAATCAAAATTATAATTAAATCCAAATTTTATAGTCATTATAAAAGTTCAAAAATTTTACTACATTGTTTTTTAGAAAAAGGTCATGTAGTATAAAGTTTGATAGAAGATAATAAAAATTAATTCTTTTAATATATTAAAAAAATAATTTTTTTATTTAAAGGAAAAGTTACCTTTTTACAAATTATTTTATCTATGAATAATCTCAACTTTATGCATTAAACCTAATGGATGAATCATATGTTCAATCAAAATATAGTACTTTTTTTTTCTTATAAATTATATGAAATGACTTGAGACTTAATAATGTGTTTTTTTGTTTGTTTTATATTTAAATTCAGTTCAGATAGATATTAACAATTTTTGTATTTGATAAATTTATATTAAATTTTACTCTAATTTTAATGGAATTTTTGTTAATGAAGGGTGACATTGATTCTCTTATTCTTGTCATATGTTTGATACTAATATTTTTTTTTAAATAATCTAATTTTCCTTAGAATTATAGCAACATATCATGACATATACTCTATTTGATGATACCATTTCTATCATCATCACCACGATGTGTATATTTCACAAAATCATATCTTTAAAATATTTAAACAAAAACAAATAACACATTTGCGTGTGAATGGCTAGTTGCTTGGAAATCATGGTCCAACATCACCTAAAAATAGGTGTTTGTCTTTAGTTACAATCATTACATTAATTTTCTATCCAAAAATTAAAGGATTAGCTTCTGTTGAAGTTGACCATCTTCTGCTACTATGTCTCTTTTATTCATTAATTAAAATCAACAATATCATATTTTTTATAGTTCTACTTTTGTGGATTATGATGCTTTACCAACTGAAGACAGCTTCAATTGGTGCTTGGAAGAATGACAGAGCATCTTCATTTTAAATTCAATTAAAGTGTTTTTGAAAAGAAAAATAAAAGATAAAGGAGATTGACAGAAATAAAATAATTAATTAATTAATTAATTAGGCTTTGAATAGATGCTCTAAACTACTTGCCATGGGCATCTTATATCATTATTAAAAAAAATATTCTTCCGAATAAACAAATTTTATGTGATCTTTTAAGTATAATGTTAATTAATGCCTTTATCTTTTTAATCTTTTGACAAGATATTTATCTACTTACAATAAATATGATTGGGTATTCTAACAAAGATTTAAGTTATGATTTGACCCATATTAATTATGAGAAACTATTCTCTTTGTTAGATACAACCGCATTTGATTTTAAATTATTATAAGATTGAAGACTTATTTTGTCCCTACAAAAAACTATAAAATTTAAACTAATCACTCACAAAAAAAGGTTTTTTATCTTGACTAAAATTATATATTTTAAATTAATCATTCATAAAAAAAAGCAATCGATTTAATTATTTATAAAATTTAACCTAATCATATTAATTTTTTTAATATTTTTTCAAATAATTATTTATTTATTTTTTTAAATCAATTTTTTTCTTACTTTTAAATAATGAATAGACTATCACATTAGATTTTATTTTTTATTCTTCAATTTTTAAATATTAAATAAATTTTATTTTTAATTTCAATTTTATTTTTCAACAATTCAGATATTAAAATATCATAAGAAACCTAAATCGGTTCTTATAAAGAATTGAACCCAAGATCTTAAAGCCACATTCCATGCTTTTACTATTAGGTTAATGTAGATTTGTAATATATAATTCTCATGATTTATAGTGATATTAAACTTAAGATCTTTTAACTTACATTTTTATCTACAAAGTTCAATAATATATTTATATACGATGATTTTTCATGTTTTATAAGTAAGTTGTCATTTAAAAAGCAAAAATATTATTAGTTTTAAGTGCAAAAGTATGAGAGAGATATCAAAATTGTTTAAATTTAAAATAAAGAGACCAAAACTGTTTAAATTTAAAATAGGAAGACCAGTTTCGTGAGTCAAATAAAATTGGAAGATTAAAACTGTAATTATACCTATTTAAAATAAATAAATATTTATTTGTGTGTTATAAATTAATAAGTTAACATTCATAATTAAAAATATTAACAACAATTGATATAGTTGTAAAGTGATTACCATTGAACTTGAAAGAACCTGAGTTTGTGATCTCATGGATATAAATTTTGTATTTTTTGTTTTAAATTCAGAAATATTTAATATCACTATAAATCATAAAAATTATTTGTCACTAATGTACATTGGACTAGTACTAAAGGCATAGGATGTGCCTTAAAGGTCTTGAGTTTGATTTTTTAGAACCAATTTTGGCTATTTTTTTACATTTTCAAATCTAAATTGTTTAAAAATAAAATTGAAATTAAAAATAAAAATCAATTTAGTAATTAAAAAATGAAAAATAAAAAATAAAATTTTACATGACGGTCCAACAAGTAGGAAAAAAACTGGTTAAAAAAATATTAATAGAGTGATTAATATGGCCTAGCAAAATATTGTAAGTGATTAAATCGAGTATTTTTTTTTGTGTGGAGGATTCTGTAATTATTGGGAAGGACTGTGTCATACCCTAAATTTATTCTACTGGTGTTAATGACCAATTTATATTATCTAATAATTTCTTCTATCATTTTTGATTACTATGTTTTAAAATTATAATATTAATTCATATTGTATTGGTATATTTTTAAAAAAATTGTTTAGAGTACTGGGGATCAATTTTAAGGGGAGGAGGTTTATTTTATCAGATTGGACTTGTTATTTTGATTGCCAAATGTTTATAGAGGCCCATGGTAAATTCATTTAACATAGTTTAGTTGACCGAAGTCAACGTTGTTGTCTGAAGTATTTTGTTTTTCTATTATTATTTAAATATACATATGTATTTTTCTTATTATGTTTATTATTTAAGTTTTTGTTTATGTTGACCGTGTCAACGAGGGTTGAAATCTTAATTCAACCAAGAGGCTGCGCTCAATTTGGAATTCTTCAACCTTAAGTAAAACGCAGAAAGCCCAGAAGTTAATTTTGCAGCGAATCAAATATTTGAATGAAAAATAGTTTTATTGATTGAATCGAATTTGTATACAAAAATGTCCCAATACATTCAGATTACACAAATCCTAATTCTATTCTACAACAAAATCTCAAATCAAATCCTAATCTAACTAAAATCAAATCTTTGATTTACAATCAGAATCAATCAACTCTAATTTCTAACTAGTAACAGTAAATCACTAAAAATTTCCTAATTCTAACCTATAACCGCTAATTCCTAAAAAACGATATATAAAGACCTAAACTATTGAATTAAACACACGAAAAAACCCCTGGAGAATTCTTGATTGCTACTGCTAAACCCTAACAAATTACCAAAGCTCTTCGTCGTTTGGAGACTTAGGTTTCACAACTGAAACCCTAAGTTCTTCAGAGCTTAGCCTTAAGCCTTAGTACCCGTGAATACATAAAAGAAAGAAGAGGAGATTAGAAGAAGGAGAGAAAGAAGACAAAGAGGAATTAAAAAATTACAACCAGTTTCACTGCAAGGCGAGGTAACCCTAAATACTTAGCTTTTAAGATAATTGGATGTTGTAGTTGGTTTTTGGCTATGTTTAATTATTGATTTTGGTTTGAAATTGGGGATTATGGTTTCTGATTTGGGGCTTAGGGTTAGGTTTGGGGTTAATTCTAGGGTTAGGGTTCTTAGATCCCAGGGTTAGGGTTCTTCATTATTGCATTTCTGGGTTTTGGGTTAGGTTCTTCACGAACCCTTAGGATTCTTAAGATTCATACATGAACTCTAGGGTTCTATTTACCATGAAATTTGGTAAACAACCGCTGGTGTTCCAAATCAAAGAAAAGACTGGTGACTTGTAGGATCGACCAGATTGACCTTAAGGACATGTGCTTAGTTCGATTTTTTATCTTTCTCGTTATCAATCTCTTCGATAGAGATTGTTATATCGAAGGTAGTAACGTAACTCTTTAAAGAAAAGACTGGTATGTAAAAGGATTTTGATTTAAACTTAAAATGAATGTATAAAACTTCAATTGAAAATTAATGACAATAAACATAAAACTGGTGCATCATATATACATTCTCATAACTCGTTTCTCGAACACTAGTATTTTGAGTAATTTAGAGTAATTTGTATAAAGATGTAAACACACAAAATCCTAATGCTAAGATCCTAATTTACACTAAATTTGGGTTAGAAATGACTTAGGTTGTGAGTGATACGTGGTGACATTGATGAGTATTGTTAGGTTGAATGTAACTGGTCGATAGATTTAAGTCTGTGATGAGTAGATTATATGCAGGCTTGATAAGTTCTTCCTTAGTTTTTTTCTTTTGTTTACATTTATTTTCTATTGATAACATTTTCTTTACAAACCCATTTATCCCCAAACTCATTAACGAGAGATTTGTCGAACGACAATTCAATAACCAATCTCTGTGGATACGATAAAATCCTGGATAAATATTTCTAAAACTTTTGTTCCTTGCTGCTACACTGCTCCAACAAAATGGCGCCGTTGCCGGGGATTGGTTCTATTGTTTTCGCATTGCGATAATTCTTTTGTTTTTGAGTTTTTTAATTAATGTATATGTTGTATAAAAAAATTGTTCATTAACTTGTATATGATATTTGTGCATATATGTGTTTTCACGTATTGTTGTGAATTGTCTCGTTTTCGTAACATTTGTTGTATGATTATTAGGACACTTTCTTTTTGTTTGCGCGGTGATACAATACCATGGCATGTTGAGAGGAGGTTACTAGCTCGCACAATAAAGGCGTCGAGCTTACGACGTAAAACAAGCATGTTTGTTTGTATTTGTTTATGTGTGTGGTGATTTGTGCTTTAACAAGTTGAAACAAAGAAATGTTCTGAATTTCAAATCTTCACTTTTCAACTTGTTAATTTATTTTCATCCGGTTTTCTTATCATTATTTGTATTTGTTTTGTTATGTCAATTTGTGTTTTCCGAAAGCTTGTCGTGTTTAGCTTGAAGAGTTTTGTTCGTTGTATATATTGTAAATTTTGTACATTGAAATTTTGTAGGAGTATTATTTTTCTAATTCTTTTATTGTTGTTTGCACTCAAGTTTTGGTCCGGTAACTTGTAGAATATTGAGGTGATTTGTCAAGTTTGATCGTTTCAACTTGCGAATGCGTGGTAATGATTTTGTTAAAGTTTTGTACACATTCGAGGTACGTGTTTATCGCTTTCTATACTTTAGCATATTCATGATACTTAGACTTTTTACAATTTTATGTCATTCATTCTTTTGTATACTTGTTCATTTGTGAATCACTTTAGTTCATACCCTTTTTGTGAGGTATCTTTCCATTGTTCACATATGCTGGAGACCACAATTATTATTTTAACTAGATTTTATTATGCCTAATATTTTGTTTGTGTTGATTGTATGAAAGCTTGAACATGATCAAGGCAATTTTTTTGTTTCATTTTGAGCATAACTACCTTGGCCAAATAAGTTAATTAACCTTGTGAGTGTGTGATTATTAGTAACCCCTTTGAGCTTTTTGTCGATATCCATGTTGTATTTGCTAAATTCTTATCTATGAGTGTTTAGTTTCCCTTTTTGCATGAATGTTGATTCATTGTTTTCTTGAATCCTCAACCATTATTTTGGTTTGAATTTTTACCTTGCCTTAGAAAGTAGGGAGTATTCACATGATGATACGGTTGAATTCAAGTTGGGGAGAAAAATGTTTGTGTATTTATTGATTGATTGCTATGAGGTTGAATAGAAAAAGAAAAGAAAAGAAAGAAAAAAAATGTGAAAAAGAAAGGAAAAAAATAGAAAAGCTTTGAAAAAGAAAATAAAAAATGATTATAGAATAATATTGTGTTAATAAGTGATGTGTGTCGGTGTGAAACTTATGATGAAGAAGAAGTTTGATTAAAATTCTATTGTTTGAAAGTTTGTGGAAGTAATTACTCCCTTAGGTTTAGACAAGTTTTTGTTTTGATTAGCTTTAGGACTTATCACTAGTTTGTTAACCAAGCCACATTACAACCTTTAAAAGCCCTTGAGATTCTTGCTTTTATATTTTCAATGTCAATTTTTGGATGAATGCATAATTTAGTCTATTGTTTGCAAGATTGTTCGATGAGTGAAAATACCTCATTTTTGTGTGTTTTTCATCCACCGATGAATGTGTTTGCTAGGTGTGATTCATTTGTGAACTAGTATTGTTTTAGAATGTTTGGCATAATTTTTGTATTTATAATTTGTTTCATGTTTATGTTATAGTTGTAGTTTAGTGGTAAGTGTTTACTTTGTGTGTACTGTTTTTCATTTGAACAACTGCATTTGTTTTCCGTTTTCACAACCTATTGTTTCGTGATTCTTTGATTTATCATTCTTTGTTCTTTATGTTATTTGACTTTGTTTAAGGACAAACAATAGTTCAAGTTGGGGAGAGTTTGATAAGTGCAAGTTGTCGCTATTTTTGTCTATACTTTTTGTTGCACTTATCGACTTTTTATTGTTAATATCGTTGAATAAACCCGACTTTTGTATAAATACATTTAGTTTGTGTTTATTTGTGTTTTTGTGTATATAGGGTACCATTTGATGTTTTTCCATTGATTTTGTAGGTATTGATGCGCATTTGGAGCATGAGCAATAAAGTGTCAAAGACACGGCTTCAAACGCACGATTTTGAGCAACTTGTCAACGAATAAGGCTCAAAATCAAAGAATAAAAAATCATCAATTTGGTTTATATTTTTCGGGTATGGTTTTGGGTATTTTTGATCCCAACTCCATCAACCTTCATTTTTGGATAGGATTAGCTTAGAAAACAACATTGAAGCTTGCATACGGATGATCCGGGGTGGATTTCTCATCAATCAACGCTCATAAATCAGGAGATTTGTGGTTCAAATCTCTTCCTCTTTGTGTATTATTTTATGTGTTGAGTTTGTAAATGTATTTACTCTGAACTTATGTATATTTTTTTCCCATGGAGTTATATTAAACTTGCTTTATAAATCTTTGTCGATTATTATCTTAGATTTTTGCTATGTGCTAGGCATTTGAGTTGTTATAGACATATACTGCTTAGATTCTTATCTAGGATGATTATCTATTAGTTTATGAACTCTAGAGATAGATTTAGAGCTGACATCTTCTTGGGTATCAGAGCTTAATGCCTCTGTGTGGTTGTGTTGTGCTGAGAGATTGTTAGTGCGATTACATAGTTATCTTCTGTGTTGTTGAGGAGGTAGAGAGATCATTACCTTGGTGTTACAGTCAGTCTCTCAATTTGGGTTAGAAATGACTTAGGTTGTGAGTGATACGTGGTGACATTGATGAGTATTGTAGGTTGAATGTAACTGGTCGATAGATTTAAGTCTATGATGAGTAGATTATATGCAGGCTTGATAAGTTCTTCCTTAGTTTTTTTCTTTTGTTTACATTTATTTTCTGTTGATAACATTTTCTTTACAAACCCATTTATCCCCAAACTCATTAACGAGAGATTTGTCGAACGACAATTCAATAACCAATCTTTGTGGATACGATAAATTCTCGGATAAATATTTCCAAAACTTTTGTTGCTTGCCGCTACACTGCTCCAACACTGTTGGATCCTTCTCGAATCCCAAAGGCTCTTCATCGTATATTGCATCTAGCCTATGGTCTTTTTCTTCTAATGGTATCTACTCGTCAAGGGGTTTTGGTTTGAAATCCACCCCAGGCCCCTTCGCATGTATCGCTTCATCTTTGTCTTCGACAACCGTGTGCTTTACTTCGGCCTATAAGGCCATCTTTAATTTATTTTCGGCTAAATAATCCGAAATCTTTTTGAAGAATTGGGACTCAAACATTGTCAATGTCTTCGTCAGCACAGCCAGTTGGCCGTATTCTTGGAACTCCTTCTACATCATCTTCTTCTCCCAAAATTTCTCTATCCCATTGGAATCCATGAGGTTGGGTGTAGAGTAAGGAAGTAAAGAGCGTTATTGTTAGGTGAATATGTGTCATCAGCAGGATTGCATGGCCAATGTTGGCCTAATTCCTATCGAAGTTCCTTCTATTCACATGGTTAACTTCTACCGTGTAATAGCTTTGATATGCTTCAATGTTCTCGACAATCCCATCTTCTCTCAATATTGATATTTATTGATGCATTGAAGAAGGCAGCGCCCCTATACCATGGATCCATTCACGTCCTAACAACAAGTTATAATTTATCTTTACTGCAATTACCATGAACATGGCGGGGTCTTGTAATCGAAACCATAGTGAGATCCATTTTCACCACTCTAAAAGTGTGGCCTATCTTACCTTCATAGTTTGAAAGTACCATGTTGTGAAGCCTGATATTAGTTTCGAACATGCTGATTCTCTTCAACATGAATTGAGGCATTAGATTAACCGAAGCTCCACCATCTACCAAGATTTTATTGATTCCCACACATTCTACCTTTCTCGTAATGAACAAGGGCTTGAGGTGATTCTTCATTCCATGATCAGGCCGCTCAAAGAATGCATTTTGTTCTTCAACAAATCCATTATTCAGGATATAATAACATGCTGGATTTTACTTTGCCATCTCAATCTCGTCAGCTTTTTCTGAGTCTTCGACCTAATTTATTTGATGATACTCATGGGGAAGCATTGAGACCATATTGCAATTGATGTTGAGGGAAGACTCTTCGTCTAATTCAAAGTCATCAGTCAACATGTCTTCGTCATTCACTGGGTCTTTTTGATATTTTTCGCCAGTTTCTTCTTTCTTTGGGGAAAAGAGTTTTCTCCCCACATGTTTCTTCTCTTTGACCATGATGGTTGAGGGGAGTTAGTTACTACTGGATTCTCCCACTTCTTTTTCCTCCAATTATTGTCGCACCTTTTTATCCTTTGGTGTCTTCTCCATTGGGACTTGGACATGGGAGTTTTCCCTTTATAATTTTCTGACTTGTATGCTTGTTGCTTCGACACTTGGAATTGCTTTCAATATGTTATGGATGACCTTCCTCCTTCTTCGAAACTCCTCCATTTTTCCTCTCTGCTCCCTTACCTTCGTTTAGGTTTATCCATCTGTCAATTGGGATGTTTGTAGGTGGCTTGAAGGTAGATCTTCGATTCCCCTTGGGATAAGGGCTATCAGTCCTCCTGGGAATTCCCCTTTTGTCGAACATGAAATCACTCCTAGGACCCCTATGGTTGTCCCAAGAACGAGCATATTAGATTCTCTCAAAGGTTTCTGATGCCTTTCGATCATAAACCGCACTGCACCTTGGGCACATCAGGCACTTTGATTTTGTTTTGTGGCAGTGGACAAGGAAACCTAGCAAACTTTCTCCAGCCTTTGAGTAGACAACCTCTATTTGGTCATATTTCCTCCAATCTCCCCCAGTTCGAGCATATCTAGTTTTTTCATAAGTTTTCGCTGCCTTTTGATCATAGGTTATGTTTCATTTGTGACACATTAGCCCCTTAGAATTCTTTTTGTGGAAGCGAACCAGGTAATCTAGCATACTTTCTCCAGCCTTTAGGTAACTATTCCTTATCTGACCATATTCCATTATAAGGCGCCTTTCGAATTCTTCCATCTTAGGAGCAGGATGGTTCAGGTCCACCATGTTAACTTCAAGGCTAGGATCTTCAGTAATCCTTACCTTTTAAAACTTGACTCTAAGTCCTTTAGTGGCCTTTGTCATTTAAGGACTTGTGGTAATGTCATAAGCAATCTTGCTTTCGATATATTAGTTAATCACATCTCCAATAGTCTTTTGCACTTCGATACCTGCAACAAAATCCTCAATAATATTTTTCAAGGTATTGGGAAGGCCTTCAGTAGCCTCCTTTGTTTTGATGTTTGAAACAAAATCTTTAGTGATCTTATCTTCAGGGTGTTGGTTAATGTCGAAAACAACAACTTCCACCATAAGGATATCCGCAAGTTCGACATAACTAGTTTCCGCTACATGGAGAGGGTCGGCATCAACCTTCATTTGGCCTTTATTATTTTCGCCAAACTTCAATCTCCCTTCCTTGATAGCATTTTCAATCAAATCCCTGAAAAGAAAACATTGTGGGGTTTTATGTTCCAAAAAGTTATGATATTTACAAAAAACTCTTTTCTTTCACTTGTCTAACAAATGGATTTTGGCACCAGGTGGCACTACCATCTGGCCATCCTTTACCAAATGAAATAATCGGCGGAAAATCATCAAAGATAATATCCAATAGAGTCACCATCTAACGTCTTTTATCCCACAGGATGGGAAAGGTAAACATCGAGAAAACCTGAAGTGATGAAATCACGGTCTTGCGACCATAGAGATCGGGTAAGGAAGTAGGTTACGCGAGGAGAAGGTATTAGCACCCCATACATTTGTAGTACTCTAAAGGATCCACTTATGTTTATTCTGATCTAAGAGTGTGAAAAGCCTATGTCTAAAGCCTAATAGCTGGTAAGGTATAAGAGGGGGAATGCATGCAAAAGGAAAGATAAAATAATGTATGGAAATAAAATTTGTGCTCGTTCGGGCCCTACCCCAATGCCTACATATCCCTTTTAAGTAATCAGAGCAGCATTAGTTTGACTTCAGATATTTTTGTTTGTTTGTATTTTTTAATGAACAATATTAATTTCTCCTTCTGTCGCAACTCGACCTTTTGAGACTTACGCGTCAGCACAGAACTGAGTTAACATGTTCTCTTAAAAAGAGTTTGAAAGAAAAGCCCGAAGGCAAAAAGAGTTTGCGTTGGTTGGTGTTTTTGCTATGGATAACAGCTAGTTGATCTGAAGAGAGAGATATTAGCCACTTCTTCACTTATTCATGAAATAAGTCTTTGAGACTTGAACCACACCAAGACCTAGAATGGAAGAATAATAAGATCGAGAAGAAATCCGCTTATCATTTCCCATGCTCAACAAAGGTATGATTCTCATCAGTAATTTTTAGGTTTTTTTTTAAGTTTTCCATAAAAAGAAGTTTTTATTTAAACGCAAAATGCAAAAGGGGAAAAGAAAAGTCTAAGAGGAGACTAACCTAAATCTATCCCTAATATTATTATACAATGATTGATCATATAGGTTTGAGTTTTAAAGGGAAATCTCTACTCTATGTTAGCATACATGGATATAAGCCTAATGTCTATTCAATTAACATTTGGAGTAGAGTGAATTGAAAACTTAAGTGGAGTATACAAGAAGTGGGTCTAATAGAGGAGGTAAAAGGGTTAACAGATCAAGATCGACCAACTATATCAATGAAAATAAAGGATGAAGATCTTAAACACACTAAGAGAGGTGGATAAGAAGTAACCAAGATTGGCTAGGAGAGAAAGGTGTTATGAGAGAATGAAGAAAGATAGAATCAAACCTTAAACTTATAAACACAAGCAAGTGGTCAAGGGAAAGCCCTAATATGTTCCCTGATCAAGATTAGTTTAAAAAAGAAGAGGAAATATTTATAAAAATTGAGCCAATTAAAACCTAACTTTCTAAAGACTTGTAAAAGTCAGAAACATGATTAACATTCCTTGGATTTAATTAACGGGTTAGAAATGATTAGGAATTACTAAGACTAGTTAATAAAAGGGTCAAACTAGAGAGTTTTAGTATAATATTTGTGAAAAAATGGAAAATCAAAAGTTAAAATTCAACAAAAATGATTTTTGTGATTTTTAAGTATCCAAGGAAATTAAATATATTTTCTTTGATTTTTTCAAGTAGGGGAAGTTAGGTTTTAAAATATTTCTTCTAGCTTAAGCAAAAAGAAAGTCCAAAAATTATCATTAATTTCTAAAATTTGAAAAAATAGGAAAATTAAAATGTAAATTCAATTAAAGATTATAGAAAATTGGTTTAATACCTAAGGGTTAGAAAGTATATTTTTGTGGAATTTTATAAATAGAGAAAGATATCAAACAATAATTATTTTCACAATGTAACAAAAAAGTAAAAAAAATTCTATTATAAAAAAAATTATTTTTATGAATTAGACTCAAATTGAAACTTAGTTTATTTTTTGTGGATTTTTTATATTAGTAAAACTTGGAAAATAAAATTCTAGAACTTAAAAGATGATAAAAACCCTAATTGAACTCATTGATTTATTTAATTTTCTAAAAATGATTAAAAAAGAAATAAAATTCATAATGTGAAAATAGACTAAAAATAGAGTCTAATGTATTTTTCGGTAATTTTTGGACCAGAGAAAATATTAAAACAAAAATAAGAAAACAATTTTAAAAAACATAAAAAATTCAAAAAATGCCAAGGCTTATTACTCTTGTTAAAGCCAAAACGCGTTGTAAAAGAAAATCAGAACATGTTCAATTGAAGCGCGCCACATCATCGTCCCTACCACTGAACCATGCCCTAACACATGTTAATCAGTTTTTTATGCTGGATTCACATCATGATATCTCCTTCAATTCTTGATGAAAATGCACGAATTTGTAACCAAATTAAAGACCTCATGAAGTAGATTAATGTAGGATCAAGAATTTTCAAAAATGATTCATGATGCATGGAGAAAATCGCACACGGAAGTCATTGAAATCAAGATATTTCGAACTTGTAAAAATAGAATTTATCAAGCCAAATTCAGATCCCCATATCTCATTCATTTCTTAACCAAATCACTTGATCCAAACATCAAAATTCATTATGAACATGCAAGGAACAATGTGATGAACATAAATTTCACAAATAATGCAAGATTAAATAGAGATCTGAGCATGAAAGCACTGTTTCAATCAAAGTTCCAAGCAACTTGCAGAGCAAGATTTTCAACATCAATTCACAACAGATATACCTCAAATCTAAGATCTGGCCAGCTAATCCATGATGCACATGATCTTCAACAAGAATGCAAACTAGATTGCGAGTTTGAGTATAATGATGCTTACCTAAATTTATGAAAAATAAATTCACAAGTTGCCTCTGAAATTAGTGAGAAACCTGATGTTTCTTAGCCTTCACACTTCAATGATGTCTAATTATGCAAGAACTGAAGCTTTGAGCAAAGCACTCGAGAGAAAATTTGCACAACAAGATTTTATTTTTGAGAGAGAGGATCGAGCTTTGAGGAGAATTTTTCAGAAATTTGTTGTGAATATCAATCAAGCCTCTTGGAAAAGAGAGTGGATATGAGTTTATATAGAGGGATGAAGTGTGTTGAAGAAGTTTTGCAAGGGTATGGAAGTCTTTTGAACTTTGGGGCCGTTGGAGACATTGTTGAAGCTTGCTGTGTTTTGTGTTGTCTTTAAATGAACTTGCGGTCGTTTTGGAAAGAAATGAATGAAGTAGGAATGATGACCTGGATTATATAGGCACATGGGATAACAAACTGATCGCAGGCCAATCATATTGATTAACTCACTTTCTTCTCCAATTTTCTCCTAATTTGCTTTGTGCAATTTCCTTACTTAAGAGGCCTTTTAAAAGCTCTTTCAATGTAGATCACTACAGAGATTTGAATTATTGAAATTGATTCCTGGAAGTGAGAGATATCTTAGTGAGAAGTTTGGAAAAAGAAGCCTGACAGGTCATGGCGCGCGCGCGTGCATGGACATGCATGGCTTGCCAGAAATGAAACTTTGAGGTCTTCACTTTGATTGACTATATCTTCATCAATGATGGCTCAATCGATGTGATTCAAAAACTAAATGAAACTCATACAACAATCCTCAACATGCTTCTTTCCTATTTTTCAATTGACACGTGTGTGGTCGGTGGGAGTAGAACTGACTGTTTTTGGAATGCTGGTTCGCGTTTGCGTTTCGCAAAATGTCGCGGTAAGCAAGATTCGCCACCGTCTTTTATTTTCTCCAACAAGGAAAGGACAAAAGCACAGCAAAATTCCTTTTCGAGATGTTTCTCGGATTTGGGAGGTAGATTATAGAAAGGGAAGGTGTTAGCACCCTTTCTATCCGTGGTTATCCACGTGCTCTTAGGTACTTGTTCACTATGTTTTCAAAAGGTTTTTGCTTTTCTTGTGTTTGTGGGTTTTGAAAAAAGTTTCGTTTGAAAACTTCGATTTAACTCTTGTATCTGTCCTCAAGAGTGTATGAAGTGTTGTTTGAAAACTTTGTTTGAAAAAAAAGTGTAAGTGCAAAAAGTTGTTTTGTTTTGAAAGAGCAAGTACCTGAGAACCTCTACCTACTCAAAAGAAATTAAGCTGTGTAAATGTCCTTTAGACAGTGCTATCCCACTATTGAGAAGTAGGAAGCACCGTCGTTGGAGTTTTCGGGTCAATTCGATTATGAGACATGTGGTCACTAAAGCAACGTTAGGACACCTTAGCGGTAACCCTAATATCCTAGATCATTTTTTCGAGGCAACTATGATCTTTGGACAAGAGGACGACCTCTAAAACTTCCTATACTCAATGACCACGTTCGAGGCAACCAAGTGAGGTGTACCCTAAGAGTGGCATGTGCGAGTGTATTGTTTTTCCAGTTAATTTTATCTTTGTACATGTCATGGGTTATCTATGTTGATTTTAAGTTCATACATTGGATCTTGTCATGCATTCCCTATTATCAAACATCTAACAGTTAATATTGTGCGGAAATTAAATTGCGGGAAATTAAATCTAAACTATTAAAAGGCGTCGGGTATTTACATCG
Source organism: Vicia faba (assembly GCA_948472305.1). Lineage (NCBI taxonomy): Eukaryota > Viridiplantae > Streptophyta > Magnoliopsida > Fabales > Fabaceae > Vicia > Vicia faba. Next base: position 1,485,812,488 of record OX451737.1, read on the forward strand.
CCAAAAACAAACCCATTAATTTAAATTGCGGAAAGTAAAAATAAAGCGATAAATAATTAAAGTCCTAATTAAGAGCTATTACATTCCGGGAAACAGATACAATAATATGATAAAATGGATCGCGTGCGGGAAATTAAATCGGATCCGAGTTTTTTGGGTTTTGACCCTTTTTTATTAAAGAAAGGATTTTTGTTTATTTTTGAATTAAATGGAATTAAATTAAATGAACAATTAAATTAAATTAAATAATGAAAATATTTTTGGATTTTTGAGTTTTTAGAGAAATAAAATAAATTGAATTGATGCTAATAAAAACCTAATATTCTAAATTGATTTTAAATATTGCAAAAAAATATTAAAAGTTAAATCTAATTAAAGCTAAATTGATTAAATTAATTTATTTACAAAAATAAAAGGGATGAAGTTAATTTTAATAAATAAAATATTTTTTTGTGTTTTTGATTTTATTAGGAAAAATGTTAATTGGTTAGTGATTAATAAAAAGAATAACGATTAATTAATTAAAGGAAAATAATAAAAATAGAGAGAGAGTTTAGGAGTATACAGGCCTGATTGGAGGGGTGAAACAGTTGTTGGCGTCATGTGTAAACTGTTTTGTTTTGGCCATTTGTGTTTTGACTTTTGGCCATTTGTGTTTTGGCTTTTAGCCATTTGTGTTCTGGCCTCAACGTTCCTTAACCTTCTCAGGATGTCTGCCTCGCCATGTATTAGTGTCATGTGTAAGCTGTTCTGTTTTGGCCATTTGTGTTTTGGCTTTTGGCCATTTGTGTTTTGGCCTCAACGTTCCTTAATGAACCTGCATGGGATCCTGTCTAAATCTGCAGTGTTGAATCTCATGAACACATTAAATAAATTACTATATATCATAAAATACAAATAAAGCCAATATATGAAGAAATTTAATGTTTAGATCAATATGGCATGTATGAATGATTATACCCTTTTGATCATGGAGATCAAATCAACTTTATCCTTACTGGAAAAGTAGTGACATGAATGCTTTTATGCCCTTTTGATCATGGAGATCAAGCCAGCCTTACCCTTACTGAAGAAGTAGTGAGATGTTGGTTTGTAACTGGGATGACTTGTTTGTAGTGAGATGTTGGTTTGTAACCGGGATGACTTGTTTGTAGTGAGATGTTGGTTTGTAACCGGGATGACTTGTTTGTAGTGAGTGAGGGATTTGTAATAAGGATTTCAAGGTTTTAGGGTTCTTGAAAGAATTTGATATTCTGACAGCGTTGTGGCAATGGTTTTTTTCTCTCTCCTTTGTTTGTGTGAAAAGAATGAGATTATATAATGGAAATTATAGCAAAGAAAATGGGCTTTGAATGTGCAATTAGGCCTCCAATGTTCACTTGAGTTCGTCACTTTCAAGGCTAAATGGCAGGGACTTAAATGCAATTTTTGAAGTTGAAATGTGAAAACAAAATATAGCCGACATCGAGAACTAACTCCTATCCGAAAATCGGCTCAATCGGATAAACAGTGAATTAGTTATGAATTTTTGAAGTTTCAGCTCAGACAAACTTATTTTAGGCTCCAGTGTCGACTCTGACACGTTCTTCAATAAAAAACTGGTATTGATCGGAGCATAATCCGGTCTCAACATTTGAAGCAAAGTTGTAGATCTATGAGTCAGTGACCTTGTGTAAAAATATGAGTCCAATCCGATAAAAATTGACCGAGTTATGAATTTTCGAAGTTTCGACCCAGATGAAATAATATTCAGCATTCAGGATTTTCGGCGTGTCACACACTCTGAGCAAAAAACGAAGGCCTTTTGAATACCGTTTGAACTCAATACCTTCTGTGAAAATATAGTCAACTCAATTTGTAAAATTTTGGCGCCAGAACCAGCTCGATAAGATGAAAATCGACCAAGTTATGATTTTCTGAACATGACGCAAATAAACTTTTGTCACAAATTTTCTGTACGAAAATACTTGATAAATCCACATTTTTGAAGACCTTCTGATCGAAATTGGCTTCCATCCGTGAGAGATGAAAACATAGATGACGTCAAGATGGAATTTTTGCCACCGGAACGGGTTCAAAACGAGTCAAGATCTTCAAGTTATAAATTTTTTAGCGCGTAAAAACTGCACTTTCAGCACACTTTTTCACCATATTTCTTCAAGAAAACTCACACATTCAGATACCTTCTTTAAAGAATTGACTCTTGAGCCAAACCTGAATTTGAGAATACGTTATCAGAGATATCTTGGTGAAAGAACACCTGAATATGACGCGCCGGGTTGAACTTGTGAATTTTTCTTGAAATGTTTTGAGAAATATGGGAGGGCAAATTTTGGGGTACAACAGTTGCCCCTGTTCAATTTTCTTAAACCTGAGGATGTAGATTGGCTTGCGTGCCTTTCGTGATCCGAAGGTGGAAGATGATTGAACACTGAAGTGCCCAGATATTTGCACTCGCATGATGTAGTATCAGCATTGTGATATCAGGAATGGGCTTACAGATGCCATTTGGAGATTGTTGGTAGGAGGATGGGCTTATAGATGCCATCTGGAGGTACTTTGTTGAATTGTAATTTTGTAAGTTGAAAGAAGGAACCTGTGTAGGGTTGCCTGATGATGAGTCTGTGTAAAACTGCATTTTTGAAGGAAGGAAACCTGTGTAGGGTTGACTGATGATGAGTCCGTGTGAAACTGCATCTTGGAAGGAAGGAACCTGTGTAGGGTTAACTGATGATGAGTCCGTGTGAAACTGCATCTTGGAAGGAAGGAACCTGTGTAGGGTTGCTTTGCAAGGAGTTTGGGTAAAACTACGTCGAGAAATTGTAAGGAGGAACCTGGGTAAGGTTACTTCGGGATAAGTTTGTGTAAAACCCCTGGAGGAACCTGGGTAAAGTTACTTTGTGATAAGTTTGTGTGAAACTTCTGGAGGAACCTGAGTAAGGTTACTTTGATGATGAGTTCGTGTAAAACTTCTGGAGGAGAAGGAACCGGTGTAGGGTTGCCTGATGATGAGTCCGTATGAAACTTCATCTGAAAGAGAAGGAACCGGTGTAGGGTTGCCTGATGATGAGTCCGTGTGAAACTTCATCTGAAAGAGAGAAGGAACCAGTGTAGGGTTGCTTCTTGATGGTCAAGTAGATAATTGTCCTGTCTGGTTTTAAGTATTAACCTACAATCAGTCGCCCACAGATATTTTTCCTGGCTTGCTACAGGTATTAAACTGGGACTTGAAAAGGTTGGTCAAGGAGGTAGCTGTCCTGGATGGTTTCAGGTATTAATCTCTGACCTGAGAAAGAAAGTCTTCCTGGCTCGTTACATATGTTAATCTTCAATCTCTTCGTGTAGATAATTTTCCTGGCTTGTTACAGGTGTTAATCTTCAATCAGTCGTCCACAGATATTTTTCCTGGCTTGTTACAGGTATTAATCTGGAACTTGAAAAGGTTGGTCGAGGAGATAGCTGTCCTGGCTGGTTTCAGGTATCAATCTCTGACCTGAGAAAGAAAGGTCTTCCTGGCTTGTTACAGGTATTAAACTGGGACTTGAAAAGGTTGGTCGAGGAGATAGCTGTCCTGGCTGGTTTCAGGTATTAATCTCTGACCTGAGAAAGAAAGGTCTTCCTGGCTTGTTACAGATATTAATCTTCAATCTCTTCATGTAGATAACTTTCCTGGCTTGTTACAGGTATTGATCTACAATCAGTCGTCCACAGATATTTTCCTGGCTTGTTACAGGTATTAATCTGGAACTTGAAAAGGTTGGCCGATCAGATAGTTGTCTTGGCTGGTTTCAGGTATTAATCTCTGACCTGAGAAATGAAGATCTTCCTGGCTTGTTACAGGTGTTAATCTTCAATCTCTTTGTGTAGATGGCTTTCCTGGCTTGTTACAGGTATTAACCTACAATCAGTCGTCCACAGAATTTTCCTGGCTTGTTACAAGTATTAAACTGGGACTTGAAAAGGTTAATGGTAGCCATCTTTTGATTGAATTTTTCCTGAAAAGGTAAAATGTTAGCTGTATGCAATGTCATGATGTATGAAATGCATGATGTCATGATGTTCTCCAGAATGAATGAGATCGTGTCGTATGCACTTTATCATGTGAAATGTTTATGAATGTATTTTCATCTGGGAAAATAAATCCTTGACAAATGCCGGGGAGTTTGTTAAATCCTAGGCTGATGTTGAAGAGTATGGTTGAATTCTTTGTTTCCACTGGGGATGATGCACGAAGATGGTTGCAAGAATAAACCGGTAGGAGAAGATGACTCTGTTGGGGAATAAACCTGGTGAAGAGATTACTCTGCGGGAAATTACTCTGTGGGGAAGAGATGCTTTGCTGAGATTTTAACGATAACTCTGCTGGGGATTCCGTTGATAAGCTCTGTTGGGGATTTTGATGATGAACTCCGCTGGGGGATAGAAAGAACTTCGCTAGGGATGATCTTTCAGTTGCAACTTGCTGAGGATAACCCAGTTAGACTCTGGTGGGGATAACCTTCTGAATTTGGCTGGGGAGATGCATTTGTACTCTACAGGGGACAAGCTTCCAGAATCTACTGGGGAAGATGATTCAACTCAGGCGGGGAAGCTTTTTTTTTTAGACTGCGCTGGGGAAATGGCTCCACTGGGTGTATCTTGTATTCTGCCGGGGAACATTCTTATATTTCGTTGAGGAATATTAAGACTACCGGGGATGCTCTTTACGCTTGCTGGGGAATATCTTTATACTCCGCTGGGGAATATTAAGACCTTTTGGGAATATCGAGCCTTTTCGAGACTGACGGTAGACTAACTCTGCTTGGGGGAGAGTATTAGTGATTCGTCCATGGTTGGAGGTCTCAGTGGGGAGAGCTTCCATTATTGTCTTACTCTGCGGGGAGTGAAGGTATCTTGGTCATACTCTTCAACTGAATCTACCTTGTACCTGGAGGACAGAGCAGCTTGTACAGTTCGGACAATTCTTATTGCCCCAGTTTCTGCGGGAGAAGAAGGCCTATGAGGTGCTTGATAACTGCCGATTTGACAAATATTCTTCTGGTAGGCAAGTGACAAGATGACGGGACATAGTCGTACGCTTTGATCCCTAATTTTTGCCCGGACCGCCCTTTCGGGTTTTCAGTCCATCGGGATACCCCTTTTTGCCCAAGCCGCCTTTTCAGGTTTTTGACTTGCCGGATGTACAGATTTTTTCATTTTTTATCCCTTATTTTTGCCCGAACCCTTTTGGTTCGCCGGGAAGCCCTTATTTTTGCCTAGGCCAGTCAACCTAGCGGGTCTTTGATTATGCGTAGTACTTTTTGACTATGTCCACGTTCTCAGAGTGCAGGGAGTTGTCACTGTCAGTAGTGTTGTGTCGCCATACTACCAGAAGATGTTTGATCATGCAAGATTCGTTGCTGGAATTTATGTCCAATGCCCCAAGTGATTCAGACGGAGATTTGCCCCTGGCTATTTGGCGTCTTGAGAGATTCCTTGAATCTTGACTTGACTGCCCCAGATGATGGAAAATGGTTATGTCCGCCCCTTGGTTGGAAGTGTTTTTTCCACTTGAGGTGACTCTTTTTATTGAGAAGGTTTTTTGTTCAGTAGATATTCGTCGTGCGAATTTCTCAGCTGTTTGAACAAATAGCCATATGCAAACAATGTTATTTTAAGAATGCAAAGCTTATGTCTGTCTTGAAGTTTTTTGAAAATGCAGTTTTCAATAAAACAAGCGATTTTTTTTGTAAAATGTGATGTCAACTCAGGATTTTACAGCAAGCCCTACAGGAGTCAGGATACCTTTTGTAACAGTATGCTTTCGAACTAACCCATGCTTCAGCTAGGACTTTTAAGGGTTATAACGTGACCTGGTTCACGTTTTAAGAAACAAAGGATAAAAGCTCAGATTTTATTTGTACCCACCCGTTCTTCGTGATGTTCTTTGATCCTAAACTCAGCTAATCGTGCATTAGATCTTGTTTGAGTCTTTGCTCTGACATACCAGTGATGGTTCGGATACTGACAATTTATTTTGAACAGGCAGTCATTTTGTTGAGAGTTTGTAGGATCTCTTCCCTTTTGGTTTTTATTATCCCTGTTTTTTTTGTATGAACTGTTTCTTTTGTGATTATAGTCAGCGGGATGCCCCAGTTTTGTAAGTCTCCTTCATAGGTTTTGACTTATTGGGCTTTTGTTTTTGGAAGATAACGACTGCCTGTCCTGACGATTATAGGGAACCATCACTGTCTTTTGTTTTGGAAGGACTCCTTTGATGCCATTCATTGTGCACCTGGATCAACTGAGAAAACTACCCTGCCCCAGGTTATAATTAAGGGTTTTAATTTTTACGAAAAGAAAAACTCCAACTTCTTTGGCTCAAAGGGGTTGACGAGGAACTATCTTCCTTATAACTCCACTGTTTAGGATTTGAAACAATGCCTGTACCTCATCAGCGGGGTATGTTCAAAAGCATACTGTAAAGATCGTGGTATCGTTTTCGTCATCCTCCCTCAAAAGGTTTAGAATTTTTTATCGAGAGTTTGAACATCACAAAAAAATGAAGCAATTTTAAGCATAGTGAAAACAATTAATTCAGAACAGACAGGTGTAATGCATTAATTAAATAAAAGAGTTTGACATGATAATTGTTTGAATAAGCAAAGAAAAATACAACTTCAGAATTCAAATGAACAAAAGTGCTTTCAATCCTAGCCATGTTTTGGCAAGGGAGCAGTGATCACATTGGGAGTCTCAAGAGGCTCGAATTCGATCTCCTTAGCGTCACATATTCTGAACCTTGTATTTCAGCGCCCAATAATCGTTAGTATCATGCCCCGGGCTACCAGAATGATAAGCACACCTTGCATCTGGGTTGTAATTAGGAGAAGAAGTCTTAGGGTTCAGAGGAGGGTTTACCACCGTGATCAGATTCATCTTCAACATGTGCTGCAATGCTTGTGACAATGGCATGTTGATGTTGGTGAACTGTCTTTTAGGCTCGTCCGGCCTTCGTTGATTTCCCTTTTGCTGTTGTCGGTGTGACGCAGAACCAGAGATCAAGACTGCCCCTACGCGTTGGTCACGACGACTCTTTTGACTGTACACAACATTGGACTCTTTCTTCCCATTGTAAGGCTTCTTATGAGCATCAGAAGGTGTAGCTTCTTGAATCTTCCCACTTTTGATGCCAACTTCAATTCTCTCCCCAATCAAGATAAGGTCTGTAAACCCGGCTGAAGAGTTTCCAATCAAATGGTTAAAGAACGGACCAGACAGGGTCCCCAGAAACATATCAACAAGTTCACGATCAGTTAAAGGTGGTTGCACCCTTCCGGCAAGGTCTCTCCACTTTTGAGCATACTCTTTAAATTCTTCACCCGTCCCTATTGACATACCCTGGAGTTGGGTACGCGTATGAGCGAGGTCGGAGTTATATTGATACTGCTTATAGAACGCAGTAGCCAAATCTTCCCAGTTACGGATACTGGCTCCATCCAGCTGATAGAACCACTCAAGCTGAGTCCCTGAAAGACTATCCTGAAAGAAATGGATCCACAAATTCTTATCAGCTGTGTAGGGCTGGATCTTCCTTACATACGACCGGAGGTGCAGCTTTGGGCAGGAAGCTCCGTCATATTTAGCAAAGGCAGGTGCCTTAAACTTATGGGGAATCGCCACCCCAGAGGATAGACCTAGGTCTCCAAAGTCCAGCCCGGGCACATTCTATATCTCCATAGCGCTCAAGCGGTCCTCCAACTATTTGTACCTATCCTCAGCAGGAGGGTACTGTTCTTCATCATAATCCGTCTCGTTGTCAGAGACCATAGGGCTAGGATCCCTCCTTTCTTGTGGGCTATCCTTCCCTCCAGATGAGGTGGTTAGATCAACTTCATTTTGCAGCCCATTTTCAAACCTGCGTCCGGTGTTGAACAGGACAGTCCTCTTCTTTTTCTTCTTCCTCTCTTTCAGAATCAAGGTCTTTAGGTCCTGCTGACCCTTAGCTAGGCTCATGACCAACTCTTGAAACTGGGCATTCTGGGCCTGAAGGGCCTTGATAGCTTGCTCAATGGAAGGTTCGGTAGACATGATGATTGCTGAAATAAACAACAAAGAAGATAAGAGACCTGTAATGGTACCTGTAATGCAATGATATGTATGATATATGTATGCAATGTTTTCAAGGATCTCGTGGGGTAAACAAAGAAACTTGTTAGAATTTGAATTTCGCAACTTGATTGAAGGAACTTCATGTTGCTGAGAGTCCTTCTTCAAGAGTCAGGCTCACCATATCGAGTGGGTCATAGCCCCTGACTCAAGTTATCGTGCTTGGATTTCTAGACAACCTTGGCTAGAGGAAAATAAATCCCCTTTTCCCCTTGTTTGACGTCTGGTTCATCATGACCTGCATCACAAACCCTTGAGATCCTTGAAATGGTTAAGGAAATGCTATGGTATGATGTTATGATGTGTATGCTATGCGTTTAAGCAAAAATGTGAGGTGATGTAAGTAAGCCCTGCAATAAATCCAAAATATTGGATAAGGACTGTAAACAAAACCTACAAGGAACTCATGTTGTCAGATAACAAGAATGTGCAAGTAGTTCCAGTTTGAAGGCACACAAGTCACACAAACAGCCTTAAGTTTAGGCTGGCATGGAGTTTAGGCATTACCCTCTTTTAGTTCATTTGGTTTAAACCTGTCTTAAAAATAGTAACCGGGTTCTAGAGGATCTCAATATCACCGACTACCCTCAATCGGTCATAATTCCAGTTTAGTAACCTTTTCTTGCAGCCGGAATCATCACGAGAGTTTAGTCTCAATGAGTGTAGCATACTGCTACTGTTCTATGGCCAAGTTGGTCAATTTAAGGTTCTAAGGTCAGTTGGTGCTTAATGTCTCCTCAGAAGACCCATATTCTCCTCGTTCCAACACAAGGGATATCGGTAAAGACCAAGGTGTCACACCAACGTAGCTACTGCTTCATCTGTGTCGGTCTATGCCGGACAGATCCCTCACAGTTTATTGCTACTTACCTAAAAAAGGGTACCCTCAGATCCAGGTTATGATCTATAGAACTCCGATACAAGCCCACATAATTAAAGCATACAAAGCATACAATTGAAAACACAAGTGATCTAATCCTAAGGTACACCTCACTTATTGAATCCCCAGCAGAGTCGCCAGTTCTGTGGTCGGTGGGAATAGAACTGACTGTTTTTGGAATGCTGGTTCGCGTTTGCGTTTCACAAAATGTCGCGGTAAGCAAGAGTCGCCACCGTCTTTTATTTTCTCCAACAAGGAAAGGACAAAAGCACAACAAAATTCCTTTTCGAGATGTTTCTCGGATTCGGGAGGTAGATTATAGAAAGGGAAGGTGTTAGCACCCTTTCTATCCGTGGTTATCCACGGGCTCTTAGGTACTTGCTCACTATGTTTTCAAAAGGTTTTTGCTTTTCTTGTGTTTGTGGGTTTTGAAAAAAGTTTCGTTTGAAAACTTCGATTTAACTCTTGTATCTGTCCTCAAGAGTGTATGAAGTGTTGTTTGAAAAAAAAGTGTAAGTGCAAAAAGTTGTTTTGTTTTGAAAGAGCAAGTACCTGAGAACCTCTACCTACTCAAAAGAAATTAAGCTGTGTAAATGTCCTTTAGACAGTGCTATCCCACTATTGAGAAGTAGGAAGCACCGTCGTTGGAGTTTTCGAGTCAATTCGATTATGAGACATGTGGTCACTAAAGCAACGTTAGGATGCCTTAGCGGTAACCCTAATATCCTAGATCATTTTTCCGAGGCAACCGTTTCGAGGCAACTATGATCTTTGGACAAGAGGGAGACCTCTAAAACTTCCTATACTCAATGACCACGTTCGAGGCAACCAAGTGAGGTGTACCCTAAGAGTGACATGTGCGAGTGTATTGTTTTTCAGTTAATTTTATATTTGTACATGTCATGGGTTATCTATGTTGATTTTAAGTTCATACATTGGATCTTGTCATGCATTCCCTATTATCAAACATCTAACGGTTAATATTGTGCGGAAATTAAATTGCGGGAAATTAAATCTAAACTATTACAAGGCGTCGGGTATTTACATCGCCAAAAACAAACCCTTTAATTTAAATTGCGGAAAGTAAAAATAAAGCGATAAATAATTAAAGTCCTAATTAAGAGCTATTACATTCCGGGAAACAGATACAATAATATGATAAAATGGATCGCGTGCGGGAAATTAAATTTGATGCGAGTTTTTTGGGTTTTGACCCTTTTTTATTAAAGAAAGGATTTTTGTTTATTTTTGAATTAAATGGAATTAAATTAAATGAACAATTAAATTAAATTAAATAATGACAATATTTTTGGATTTTTGAGTTTTTAGAGAAATAAAATAAATTGAATTGATGCTAATAAAAACCTAATATTCTAAATTGATTTTAAATATTGCAAAAAAATATTAAAAGTTAAATCTAATTAAAGCTAAATTGATTAAATTAATTTATTTACAAAAATAAAAGTGATGAAGTTAATTTTAATAAATAAAATATTTTTTTGTGTTTTTGATTTTATTAGGAAAAATGTTAATTGGTTAGTGATTAATAAAAAGAATAACGATTAATTAATTAAAGGAAAATAATAAAAATATAGAGAGAGAGTTTAGGAGTATACGAGCCTGATTGGATGGGTGAAACAGCTGTTGGCGTCATGTGTAAACTGTTTTGTTTTGGCCATTTGTGTTTTGACTTTTGGCCATTTATGTTTTGGCTTTTAGCCATTTGTGTTCTTGCCTCAACGTTTCTTAACCTTCTCAGGATGTCTGCCTCGCTATGTATTGGTGTCATGTGTAAGCTGTTCTGTTTTAGCCATTTGTGTTTTGGCCTCAACGTTCCTTAATGAACCTGCATGAGATCCTGTCTAAATCTGCAGTGTTGAATCTCATGAACACATTAAATAAATTACTATATATATCATAAAATACAAATAAAGCCAATATATGAAGAAATTTAATATTTAGGTCAATATGGCATGTATGAATGATTATACCCTTTTGATCATGGAGATCAAATCAACCTTAACCTTACTGGAAAAGTAGTGACATGAATGCTTTTATGCCCTTTTGATCATGGAGATCAAGCCAGCCTTACCCTTACTGAAGAAGTAGTGAGATGTTGGTTTGTAACCGAGATGACTTGTTTGTAGTGAGATGTTGGTTTGTAACAGGGATGACTTGTTTGTAGTGAGAGAGGGATTTGTAATAAGGATTTCAAGGTTTTAGGATTCTTAAAAGAATTTGATATTCTGACAGCGTTGTGGCAAGGGTTTTTTTCTCTCTCCTTTGTTTGTGTGAAAAGAATGAGATTATATAATGGAAATTATAGCAAAGAAAATGGGCTTTGAATGTGCAATTGGGCCTCCAATGTTCACTTGAGTTTGTCACTTTCCAGGCTAAATCGCAGGGACTTAAGTGCAATTTTTGAAGTTGAAATGTGAAAACAAAATGTAGCCGACATTGAGAAATAACTCCTGTCCGAAAATCGGCTCAATCGGATAAACGGTGAATTAGTTATGAATTTTTGAAGTTTCAGCTCAGACAAACTTATTTTAGGCTCCAGTGTCGATTCTGACACGTTCTTCAATAAAACACTGGTATTGATCGGAGCATAATCCGGTCTCGACTTTTGAAGAAAAGTTGTAGATCTATGAGTTAGTGACCTTGTGTAAAAATATGAGTCCAATCCGATAAAAATTGACCGAGTTATGAATTTTTGAAGTTTCGGCCCAGATGAAATAATATTCAGCATTCAGGATTTTCGGCGTGTCACGCACTCTGAGCAAAAAACGAAGGCCTTTTGAGTACCGTTTGAACTCAATACCTTCTGTGAAAATGTAGCCAACTCAATTTGGAAAATATTGGCGCCAGAACCAGCTCGATACGATGAAAATAGACCAAGTTATGATTTTCTGAACATGACGCAAATAAACTTTTGTCACAAATTTTCTGTATGAAAATACTTGACAAATCCACATTTTTGAAGACCTTCTGATCGAAATTGGCTTCCAGCCGTGAGAGATGAAAACATAGATGACGTCAAGACGGAATTTTTACCACCGGAACAGGTTCAAAACTAGTCAAGATCTTCAAGTTATGAATTTTTTAACGCGTAAAAACTGCACTTTCAGCACACTTTTTCACCATATTTCTTCAAGAAAACTCACACATTCAGATACCTTCTTTAAAGAATTGACTCTTGAGCCGATCCTGAATTTGAGAATACGTTATCAGAGATATCTTGGTGAAAGAACACCTGAATATGACGCGCCGGGTTGGACTTGTGAATTTTTCTTGAAATGTTTTGAGAAATATGGGAGGGCAAATTTTGGGGTACAACAACGCGATTCAAAAGAAATTCACTCATGAAAATGACACACCAACTGTTTATAGAAATGCTTAGCCTAGTATGCATGTGACTTGTTACTTTTGACAACCTTGTGCCTTATCTTTCTAAGCTCTATTGTAGGGTTTTTCTCAAGCTTTCCAAGCATATAAGATTTGCCTCCATTGGATAAAAAATGAGAGAATTATGAATGTCCACAATTCAGTACTGTAGGGCTTAAGGACTTAGAATTTTTCTAAATGTCCAAATAACTTCTTGAACAAGTTATATCCATTTTGATCTTTTATCTTGATTTTATGACACCAATGACCCTGAAATATGAAAATAGAACAATTGAATTGATGGTTGACCAAAAGTACACTTTGTCAACTTTGACTTTGGTTGACTTTTGGCAAAAATGAGTATTTTGACCCTTTTGATCAATTGAATTTCTTTTTCTCAAAATTGACACCCAATCTCTCAATCATACGTGCTTATCAACATATAGAGAGGCATGGGATTAAGTCTTGCCCAAAAAGTCATAGATTTTCTGATTAAAATCAAAACCCTAATTTTATCCCTCTGTGTTAGGAGATAATAACCAATCTTCAAAGACCCTCATTCTTCTGGAAAAATTGAGAGATTCTTTGAACCAAGATGCCTTATATGATGATGAGAAGGTAATGCCTTACATACTTGATTCTTACAAGCCTCAAACTCTTCAACTGATTAAACCCTAATCTTGAGAGATGAATAGTGGAAATGTGATTCTTTTCCAAACTTTGCAAACTTCCAGCTTCTCATGATCCTATGGGACAAATGAGATGTCTTGCAATATATGAGACCTCTTAAAGACTGAAGACATGAGATCCTCCTTTGCACTGATTTGACCAATTAAACATCTTATATGGCTTGTAGAAAAACTTGGGAACCAAGATACCCTAACCCTTACCATGAGAATGTATGAATATGTATGATGAAGCATAATCCATGTAACTAAATTGAAGAGGGAAAATTTTAGGGTGCAACAGCTGCCCCTATTAAATCTTCTTTAACCAGAGGGAGAGATTGGCGACAACCTTTCGAACAATCATGGTAAAAGAGGATTGGATACTCAACAGAACCATAAAATTTGCACTCTGAAGCCAGTTAGGCGAAGGTGGACCTAAGATGGAAAGGCACCGGGCGAAGGTGGACCTAAGAGGGAAAAACACCAGGCGAAGGTTATCTTACCAAATAAAAGAGAACGTCGGGCGAATATGAAACTTAACCAATGAAAAAGGGACACCGGGCGAAGGTCGACCTAAGATGGAAAGACACCGAGCGAAGGTGATCTTACCAAAGAAAAGAGAACGTCGGGCGAAGAGGAACCTTAACCAACGAAAAAGGAACATTGTGCGAAGGTGGACCTAAGACGGAACGACACCGGCGAAGGTGATCTTACCAAAGAAAAGAGGACGTCAGGCGAAGACGAACCTTAACTAATGAAAAAGGGACACCGGGAAAAGGTGGACCTAAGATGGAAAGACACCAGACAAAGGTGATCTTACCAAAGAAAAGTGGACGTTAGGCGAAGACGAACCTTAACCAACGAAAAAGGGACACCGGGCGAAGGTGAACTTACTGGAGAAAAGAGAACGCCAGGCTAAGACAAACCTTAACAAATGAGAAGAAGAATAACCGAAGGTAGACTTTTGACGGAAAAAATGCCGACCAAAGGCATATTTTCTGGGAATACTTCGTGACATATTCCATTGGGGAAACTGGGTGAAAATTTGGACCAAAGTAAATTTAAAGAGAACACCGAATCAAAGGCGAACTTTACAGGAGAAAGAGACCAGTCGAGGGATACTCTGATAAGGATACCAACGGAAGATGGATTTTAAGCGGAGAGAACTTACCGGGGATTCACATTTGCATTGATCCCAAATAGAACCCCGACTCTTATTTAACTTTGACGGCAAAATCAAACACGGGTAACATAAACAAGGGCTTGTAAGGGAAAGAAAAAACCACAAAATTACTGGGGAGATGGAAGATACTAATGACCCGGCTGGTGGTAAATCAAACAGACTATGCTAGGGAAACAAAATAGGATCACCCTAAGCTTGATGCGGAGATAATTCATCTTTGAGCGTGTAACAATACGGTTACCAAAGGTGAACATCATTGTCTTATACTCATGCATGTTTGAATTTTTATAGCGTAATGCTCCATATAATGGAAATGCTACACGCTTTGGTAGATGGAATGAAATGATGCATGTTTTAGCGATGCATGAGGAACATCCCGTAACAATTGATTGTTGAACTCTCAGACGAAGATCTTCGCATATCTGATCTTGAATTTTAGTAGGGAATTACAATAAAGACTCAATCAATCTCTGAAGATTTCTATCACTGGGCGAATAACTTCCTAGGGAGAAAACTGCAAACATAAATCGCAGCTCTAACAAAATCTTGAAAATTCTCAATTCCCTGGGGAACAAATCCAATCCCCTCCAAATGAGGAAAACTTCAATGCGAATAGAAGTTTTTACTGGGAATCATAAAAATTCTTGAATGAAAATAAATCTATTCAAACCACCATGGGGATAACAAATATAGGTAATAAACTCCACTTGGGAAGAAGAGAGAACCTCAGAACCACAACTTGAAATCTAGAACTCCACCGGGGAATTCTCCAGCAATACTCTCTTACTGGAGACAAGAGACCCTTGAACAATAAACGTTAATGTATATTTATTTAGAAAAAACTGGGGACTTGACCCATTGGGGAGTAAACAGGCTTGATGATCAATCATCTCTTCAAGACACCTGATAGGGCAATATTTCCTAAGGAAAGACAAACTTCACAGGGAGTCAAGCATCAACCTTACCGGGGATAATACCATAAGCATATAAATCTTTACTTGAGAAGAAACAAGCATCTTGGGGCAGAAGTTTCACCAGGGATATCTCAACAATATCTCTTATCACCAGGAATGAAAGAGTTATGACTGACACTCCCATGTACACCATAGTAGGGAGAGAATGTTTGCTCCACTGGGGAATAAATGCAAATTAATCCAGAATATCCCTGAAATTTGGCTTCGACTAGGGATAAAAACTAACTCTTCCATTGAGCAACAGAGAAGCTTCGGATGGTAGAGTCAACCACACCAACCATACTGGAGATAGCTATCTTTTCAAAATCTATATTATCAAAGACTTGCACTGGGGCAAAGAGTACAAACTTCACTAAAGAGTAGCATGCATACTTCACGAGAAAGACAAGGGCTGATCTCAACAGGGAAGCCACAACATGTCGAATCCAAGAGGAGGATATCAATGATATTTTTATAAAACCAGAATGAACAAACTGCAATGAAGAGAAAAAAGCATACTCAAACGAGGGTACGATATCATTGGGGACACATGATTCTGTCCTGAGTAGAAACGAGCATTCACTAGGGATATTGGATCCCATTCTGCACAAAGTGTTGACTGCAATAACATGCCCCGATATGGGATGGCTACCTTAGCCGTCATATCAGGCACCTGAAAATCTAAGCAATTTCATTTACCTGTATCACGTGCTATAAATATTTTAATGTTTTTAAATGCAAAGTTTATAAAAAATGATGAACGTCTTTCGCAATCAAAATAGTAAACATAAAAAACAAATTGGCATAATTTGAAGAAACACTTTTATTGATTGATTGGCCTGTAAATAGGCACTTACATCAAGAAGAAATTCTTGAAAAGAGGAAATTGCATACAAAGTATATAGAGGAGAAAACAAAGATGGAAATATGAGTGCGGATTTATCGAGGATAACTCTGATACAACTCCTATAACCTTAAAGCTCTTCAGTATCTCGCTTTCTGAATAACTGATTAGACTGATGCTTCCCGAGTGAACCTAATGACAAGGTAATTTATATTTACAAATGCAACACAGACTGTAGCATTCGCTTTTTAATCTCTAACTTTTGCCTGGATTGCCCTTTTGGGGTTTTCAATCCACCGAGATACCCTTTTTTGGCCTAAATTGCCTTTGATAGGTTCAAATTAGTGTTTGGACAATTTTTTCACTCTTTCTTTTGCCCCTAACTTTTTCCTGAACCTATGCCCCCCTAGGTTCGCCGGGGTGCCTTTTTTTGCTTAAGCCAGTCAACTCAATAATCATTTTTATTAGAAGTACTTTTTCACTACATTTGCGTTGACGGGGTGAGGGAAATCCTCTCCATCCATAGTTGTGAGCATCATAGACCCTCCTGAAAACACTTTCTTTACAACATACGGGCCTTCATAGTTAGGAGCCCATTTACCCATAGAATTTGTATTTTTGGGAGGCAATATCCTCTTCAGCACGATATCGCCAGCTTGAAAATTTCGCAGACGTACCTTCTTATCGAAAGCTTTCTTCATCCTTCCCTGGTATAACTGTCTGTGGCAAATAGCTGTCAATCTCTTCTCGTCAGTGAGATTCAACTGATCAAATCTATTATGAACCTGTGATACGGTGGGAAGAACTGACTGTTTTTTGGAATACTGGTTAGCGTTTTGCGTTTGTATTCGCAAAATGTCGCGGTAAGCAAGAGTCGCCACTGACTTTTATTTTATCCAACAAGGAAAGGAAAAAAGCACAGAAAAATTCCTTTTTCGAGATATTTCTCAAGTTCGGGGGGTAGATTATAGAAAGGGAAGGTATTAGCACCCTTTCTATCCGTAGTTATCTACGGGCTCTTAAGTACTTGCTCAATTGTTTTCAAAATTTGCTTTCTTTGTGCTTGTGGGTTTGAAAAAGTTTTTGTTTTGAAAACTTCGATTTAACTCTTGCTTCTGTCCTCAAGAGTGTATGAAGTGTTTTTGAAAACTTTGTTCGAAAAGTGTAAGTGTGAAAAGTTTGTTTTGTTTTGAAAAGAGCAAGTATCTAAGAACCATCTACCTACTCGAAAAAGGAATCATTCTATGCTAATGTCCTTTAGACAATGCTATCCTACTATTGATGAGTAGGTAGCACCGTCGTTGGAGTTTGAGGGTCAATTCGAATGCGGGACTTACGATCACTAAAGTAATGTTAGGACGCCTTAGAGGTAACCCTAATGTCTTAGATCATTTGTTTGAGGCAATCATATCCGAGGCAACTATTTCGAGGCGACTATGATCTTTAGACGAGAGTGCGACCTCTAAAACAACATATACTTAATGACCATGTACGAAGGCAACCAAGTGAGGTGTACCCTAAGAGTGCGCATGTGCGAGTGTGTCGTTTTCAGTTATTTTTTATCTTTGTACATGTTAAGGGTGATCTAAGTTGATTTTAGGTTAAAACATCCAGTCTTGTCATGCCATCCTATTATCAAACATCTAACAGTTATATTTTGCAGAAATAAAATGCGGAATTTAAATTACAAGGCGTCGGGTATTTACATCGCCAAAGACAAACCCTTGAAAAATGAATAAAGCGATAAAAAATAAATAAAAGTCCTATTAAACTATTACAATCCAGAGGCAAGTACATTAATATGATAAAAATAAATAAATCGCGTGCGGGAAATTAAATTGAGCGCAAATTAGGGTTTTGACCCTTTTGATTAAAGAAAAGATTTTTTGTTATTTTTATTTTAAGAAAGAGATTAACCTAAATTAATTACTAAATTAACAAATAAATTAATTAATAAAACTAAATTATTTTTGGTTTTTTTGTTATTTTAAGAAAGAAAATAAAATTGATTGAATTAGTAAAAACCTAATTAAATCTAATTTAATTTTAATTATTTACAAAAATATGTTAAAGTTATTCTAATAAAAACCTAAGTTAATTTAATTAGTGTTTATTAATAAAATTAAAATTAAAATTTGATTTGATAAAGAAAATATTTTTGTGGTTTTTATTTTATAAAGAAAGAATTTTTTGATTGGTTAGAATTTAAACAAAAATAATAAAACAATTAAAATAAACAAAATAAATAAAATAGAAAGGGAGAGAGGTTTGGGCCTAAAATGGGGGCATGAATAGCAAAGCTGAGGCCCAAAACACGCTGGCCTTGTTTGAATTTTTTTGATTTGGTGTGCATGCGCTGACTTGGACCATGGTAGACCTTCAGATCTTGGCCACCAGATTTGGCCTTTGGCCATCTGGACATTGGATAGATGATAGTGCACGGTGGGTTGCAGGTTCAAACGTGCATTGGAATACCTGAAAGGGAAAATATAGAGAAAGTGGGGGACCTGGGATTCGAACCCAGGTCCTGAACGTAATTGGAACGCTTGCCTTGCCACTACGCTGTTTTGCTTTGTTTTTTAGTAATATACAAAATAATAATAATAAAACAAAACAAGCTAACGTGCCAGCAAAACAAAAATGCGCGAAAATTATTTGAACCGGCCAATCGGAGGAGGACACGATCTCGTCCCTGTCCTCAGACCTGTAACAATGTTACATGCGGATTTGAAAATGCAGCTAAATGCGCAGGCTTGTTCCAAAATTCATTCCGGGCCAGAAAAATGAGTTCTAAAGACATGGTTGTACTCGTCCTTCCCTCCCGGTCATAACCATGTCCCTCTTGTAGTCTAATTTCACCTGAAAATAAAAACCCCAAAAATGCCTCCAAGAACCCTAACTATGGCGCTTTACATTACAGGTTATATAAACAAAATTGAATAATGCAAAAAGCTTAGAAATATTGTGAGGATTACAAATATGCAAGCAATTTGTACAAATGATGCAATAATGGAGAATTAAGATTTCAAGAACAGAGCGGGTTATCATGCTACTTACAGCGCCTTAGGAAGCTAGAAAATGTATGATTCTGACTAGTTTCGCTTCTGAGAGTTGCCAGGAAGCGATTGTGATGCTTGCCAACCCCTGAAAATGTCTCTAGCTATGAATTTGATTCCACACATTTTGGTGAATTTTCCAACTTTTGTATTGCCTCTTTCTGCAACTTCCAACCCTTGTTTCGATTCCCTTTGCTTCCTTATGTATCATGCTTTGCATTAGGGTAGAAATTATGGACTGAATCTCTCTAAATCAATGCATTGGGACTTGATTTGATCTCCTCTTTACAACTTGCCAAATTTGCCCAAATCTCAATCTTTTTGCACATGAATTGCTTGATTCGATTTTGATGATGTTAATGATGATGATCAAATCCTGAAATAGCCTAAAGATCTCATGTAATCAAAGCTTTGGATTTTATATGATTTGATTTGATTTAAAATGAATAAATTAAATAAAAAATCAAATAAAATAATAAAAATGAAATATGAGCTCATGGATGAAGCTAGGACACGTGGGCAATGATGCAAGCTCAAATCAAGTGGAAAAGAATGGGCCCATTTGACAAAATTTGAAGTTTTAGGGATAGTTGACTTTTGGAAATTTTGCAAAAATTTCCAACTTCTTAAATTTTGAACTTTTGGAGGTGTTCTTGGACTTTTTAGAAAGATTTAGATGTCCTCTAACCAACCCTTTTGGTCTCATCTCATTTTGATATTCCATGCTCAAGTTATAAGCTTTGGAAAAAAAGGTGTTTTTGTTGACTTTCAAAAATGACCTATAATGACCAAATTTATAACTTCTTATGAGTGCATTTTTTGATCTTTGGGTATGAAGATGGATTGTAGGAAATTTCATCCCATTAAAAATGAGCTTTGGATGGGTTATTTCTCATAAAGTATGAGAAAATTATGCTTGGTCAAAGTTGAGTTGACTTTTCCAGCAAAACCCTAATTTAGCAACTTTTGAGTCTTGATGAATTTTGAGCAATCCTTGATGAATCATGATAAAACCTTTATCAAATGATGAAATATCCTTAAAAATGATAATGTTGACAAAAAATCTTGAAGTTTGACTATATTTGGGTCACAGTTGACTTTTGCCCTAACATCGTCGATTTTTGGACCCTTTGAGCAATTGACTGAGCAAACTTCCTCTGCAAGGCTTGAAATTTGACATGGATAACCTTGATAACATGTTAGGACATTGGGGAGCACTTGAGGCCATTTGGATTCAAGGATCTTGATGCAACACAAAACCCTAATTTGGGGTTGACTGCCTTAGGAGATGACTTGTCTGACACACTCTTGAGCAACCTTGAGCGACTTGAAGGTTTTTCTTGCAATGTCTTAGGAAATATGAGAGGGAAAATTTTGGGGTACACTAGCTGCCCCTGTTCAATCTTCTTAAACCTGGGGATGTAGATTGGCTTTCGTGCCTTTCGTGATCCGAAGGTGGAAGATGATTGAACACTAGAGTGCCCAGAAATTTGCACTCGCATGAAGTGGTATCAGCCTTGTGATGTCAGGAATGGCTTACAAATGCCATTTGGAGATTGCTGTCGGGAGGATGGGCTTAAAGATGCCATCTGTACGAGTGTCGATCGCATAAGAGATTCCTTAGCGAGAACTTGCATACCTGTTGTTGTGGAAGATTTCGCTGCGGAAGCCTGATCTTTGTTGAGATGTAGGAACTTGCTTGTACTTCAACTGAGAGAACATCTCTTCTGAGTTTTAAGAACTTGTCCGTAATTCAACTGGGGGAACTCTGTCGAGATTTAGAACCTTATCTTATCTGTAATTCAACCGAGACTAATTCAGTTGAGATTTAAGAACCGATCAGTACTTCGACTAAGGGAAACATCTTCATCGAGATCTAGGAACTGTCTGTACTTCAACGGAGGATAATTCTGTTAAGATTTAAGAACTCGTCCACACTTCTACGGAGGGACATTGTCGAGATTTAGAACCTTATATGTAACTCAATTGAGACTAATTCAGTTGAGATTTAAGAACCGGTCAATACTTCGACTGAGGGAAACATCTTCATCGAGATCTAGGAATTGTCTGTACTTCAACGGAGGATAATTCTGTTGAGATTTAAGAACTCGTCTACACTTCGACGGAGGAATATTGCCGAGATTTAGAACCTTATCTGTAATTCAACCGAGACTAATTCAGTTGAGATTTAAGAACCCGTCAGTACTTCGACTGAGGCAAACATCTTCATCGAGATCTAGGACTGCGTGTATTTCAATGGAGTATAATTCTGTTGAGATTTAAGAACTCGTCCACACTTCGACGGAGGAAATTGTCAAGATTTAGAACCTTATCTGTAATTCAACCGAGACTAATTCAGTTGAGATTTAAGAACCGGTCAGTACTTCGACTGAGGGAAACATCTTCATCAAGATCTAGGACTATCTGTACTTCAACAGAGGATAATTCTGTTGAGATTTAAGAACTCGTCCACACTTCAACGGAGGAAAATTGTCGAGATTTAGAACCTTATCTGTAACTCAACCGAGACTAATTCAGTTGAGATTTAAGAACCGGTCAGTACTTCGACTGAGGGAAACATCTTCATCGAGATCTAGGAACTGTCTGTACTTCAACGGAGTATAATTCTGTTGAGATTTAAGAACTTGTCCACACTTCGACAGAGGAACATTACCGAGATTTAGAACCTTATCTGTAATTCAACCGAGACTAATTCAGTTGAGATTTAAGAACCGATCAGTACTTCGACTGAGGGAAACATCTTCATCGAGATCTAGGACTGCCTGTACTTCAACGGAGTATAATTCTGTTGAGATTTAAGAACTCGTCCACACTTTGACGGAGGAAATTGTCGAGATTTAGAACCTTATCTGTAATTCAACCGAGACTAATTCAGTTGAGATTTAAGAACCGGTCAATACTTCGACAGAGGGAAACATCTTCATCGAGATCTAGGACTGTCTATACTTCAATGGAGGATAATTCTCTTGAGATTTAAGAACTCTTCCACACTTCGACGGAGTAAAATTGTCGAGATTTAGAACCTTATCTGTAATTCAACCGAGACTAATTCAGTTGAGATTTAAGAACCGATCAGTACTTCGACTGAGGGAAACATCTTCATCGAGATCTAGGAACTGTCTATACTTCAGCGGAGTATAATTCTGTTGAGATTTAAGAACTTGCCCACACTTCCACGGAGGAACATTACCGAGATTTAGAACCTTATCTGTAATTCAATCGAGACTAATTCAGTTGAGATTTAAGAACCGGTCAGTACTTCGACTGAGGGAAACATCTTCATCGAGATCTAGTAAATGTATGTACTTCAACGGAGAATAATTTTGTTGAGATTTAAGAACTCGTCCACACTGCGACGGAGGAAAATTGTCGAGATTTAGAACCTTATCTGTAATTCAACCGAGACTAATTCAGTTGAGATTTGAGAACCGGTCAGTACTTCGACTGAGGGAAACATCTTCATCGAGATCTAGGAACTGTCTGTACTTCAATGGAGAATAATTCTGTTGAGATTTAAGAACTCGTCCACACTGCGACGGAGGAAAATTTTCGAGATTTAGAACCTTATCTGTAATTCAACCGAGACTAATTCAGTTGAGATTTAAGAACCGGTTAGTAGTTCGACATAGCTAAGAACTTAACTGCATCTTTCCTGAAAGGTAAAGGTCAGTCTTATGCAATGCATGATATATATCAAGAAATGATGTTCTCAAAATAAATGAGATTGTGTTGTATGATGCGTATTTGCATGTATCATGATGTATGGAAATGTAATGTTTTTAGATGGGAAAATAAATCCCGGATAGTTGCTGGAGAATAGAGTTGGATTCTTCATTTCCGCTGGAGATGGCGAACGAAGATGATTGCGAGAATAAACCTGCAGGAGAGGATAACTCCATTGAGGAATAAACTGATGAGGAGATTACTCTGTGGGGAAGAGATGCTCTGCTGAGGATTCCACCGATAAATTCCGCTGGGGACGAATTACCGTTGCTGGTGATACTGAATCCTATTAGGGATTGACTTCTTGTTTGTGAAAGGAAAGAACTCCGATGGGGATGACCTTTCAGCTGCGACTTCGCTGGGAATAACCTTTTAGACTCTAATGGGGATAATCCTTTGAGTTTGCTGGGGACAATCTTCCAAAGTTTACTGGGGATGATTCTCCAAACTCCACCGGGGAAGCTTTTTTCAGACTGCGCTGGGAAAATTTCAGACTCCACTGGGGACATCTTGTATTCTACGTGGGAACATTCTTATACTCCGCTGGGAAATATTAAGACTGCCGGGTATATTAAGCCTTTTCGATGCTGATGGTAGATAAACTCTGCTTGGGGAGAATATTACCGATTCATTCACAGTTGCAAGTCTATGTTGGGGAGAGCTATCATTATTGTCTTACTCTGCAGGGAGTGAAAGTACCATAACCATATTCTTCAGCTGAATTTACCTTGTATCTGGTGGACAAAGCAACTGTACAGTTTGGACAATTCTTATTTTCCCCTGTTTATGATATTACCAATAATCGTCTTTTATTTCGCATGTAAATATTTATGAGCGACAGTTAATGTTAAATGCATATATAAAAAATGAACACTGGACGTTCTTTGCAAAACAAAACAGAAAAAGGAAAAAAAGTTTGAAATTTCTTTGAAAATGAACTGTATTGATTTTGAAGTTTGGCCTATAAATAAACATTTTTGTACAAGAGGCTGACGTCCTAGTAAGGGAACGCCGCCGAACAATAGAATTTACACAATTCGTGAAAAACTAAACAAAACAGCTATGTGAATAATCCCACTGGGTTCCAACTCTGCTATTGCCTTTATATCCTCGAGCATCTCATCACTTTGCTACTTAGTTGAAGGTAGATCAAATTGATTAGTGCCGTCCGAGCTTGATAGTCGATACTGAAGTATGGTTGCAAGGTGATCCAATGAGACATAGTGTTACGCTTTGATCCCTAACTTTTGCCTGGACCGCCCTTTCGGGTTTTCAGTCCACCGGGATACCCTTTTTTGCCCAAGCCGCCTTTTCAGGTTTTCGACTTGCCGGGTGTACAGATTTTTTCATTTTTATCCCTTATTTTTTCCCGAACCCTTTTGGTTCACAGGGAAGCCCTTATTTTTTCCTAGGCCAGTCAACCTAGCGGGTCGTTGATTATGCGTAGTATTTTTTCACTATGTCTGCATTGACGGGGTGAGGAAGGTCGTCATCATCCATGGTGGTTAGAATCATAGCTCCTCCTGAGAAAATGTTCTTAACCATAAATGGCCCTTCGTAAGTAGGGGTCCATTTTCCCCTGGGATCACCTTGAGGTAAGATAATGCGCTTGATCACTAGATCCCCAACTTGATACTCTTGTCGTCTAACTTTCTTGTTAAGTGCCTTGATCATCCGTTTTTGATACGTCTGACCATGACAAATAGCAGTAAGTATCTTTTCGTCGATTAAGTTCAGTTGATCAAGCCGGGTCTGGATCCAGTCATCTTCGCTCAAACCTGCATCCTTCATAATCCGAAGAGAGGGTATCTGAACTTCGATGGGCAAGACTGCCTCCATACCATAAACCAAGGAATAGGGTGTTGCCCCTGTTGACGTCCGTGCCGAGGTACGGTACCCATGAAGAGAAAATGGTAACATCTCGTGCCAGTCTTTGTATGTCACCGTCATCTTCTGCACAATCTTCTTAATGTTCTTATTAGCTGCTTCTACAGCTCCATTCATCTTCAGCCGGTAGGGAGAAGAGTTGTGATGCTGTATCTTGAACTGCTTGCAGAGCTCGGTGATCATTTTATTGTTGAGATTTGTACTATTGTCCGTAATGATCCTCTCTGGTACACCGTATCGACAAATCAGATTGTGTTGAATGAACCGTGCCACGACGTTCTTGGTCACTGTGTCAAATGAAGCTGCCTCAACCCACTTCGTGAAGTAATCAATAGCTACTAGGATGAAATGATGCTCGTTGGATGCCGTAGGTCTGATCTCGCCGATCATGTCAATGCCCCACATTGCAAAAGGCCACAGAGCTGTCAACATGTTTGCACCTTTGATATCAATAGGGTAGTGTGAGCCAGCGTGTACTGTCTTAGCCGGCGAACAGCCCATGCCAAAGCGTAGCAAATTCTCTCGAGCAGTGAGTATTGGATCTCACAGTCGATAAACTTTTTGCTAAGGTAATAAATAGCATGCTCTTTTCGGCCAGACTCGTCATGCTGCCCCAGCACACACCCCATTGCATTATCGAATGTGGGATTAAGGGTCTCCCTTCAACTGGAGGCATCAGAATTGGTGGCCTTTGCAAGTTGTATGGTCCTTTCTTCCTGCAGTAACAGTCTAGCAAGTTCACCAGGCACTTTGCAATCATCTTCACCTTCGTCTTCGGCTAAGTTGATCGGACTTTCGAAGTCATAACCGACAGTAGCAGAGTTGTTATCAGTGGGATCCAGAGTGGATGTGGATCATGATATGTGAGTGTGTGTAAAATAGCTGTTTTGCAATATATAATAAAAGAAAGACAAGGAGCACAAAATTTGAAATTCAAGAAACGTCTGATGCTTTTATTAATGATATATGTATATGACACACATAAAGCCCTCACAAATGAAACCACGGTGCCCCGGGTAAGACACCGGGCCATAATATTCAAAACATTGTCTGTTACAAATACAAAACAAAAGTCTCATTACTGGATAATGAAATAAATTGGGATGAAGTCCTTTGCTGTCCAGTTGCTTAGTCCACCATCAGTAGTAGGATAGATCCAACTGTCGAACTCAGATTCTTCAACGTCGTCTTCAATGGCATTCACTTCTGAATTGCTGATAAATAGGGGAGGTCTTCTGATTCGTGCACTCCGAACATCCCTTTGAGCTTCTGCAGTGAAACCCAAACCAAACTTATTGGTCTTATGTGCAAAATCAGGGAGTTGGCCCCAATTTTCACACCCACCTTTCTCAACAACAGCCCGGGCATCCTTAAAGGAAGCCATCTTCATAGGAGGATCTTCAGTAACAGATTCAGCTGATGCCAGTGTCTGGGGAACCTCTTCAAAATGTTGAAATGGGGTTTCAATGAACTCCCCATCCATCTCTACATATCGGAAAGAGTTGAGGTGGCTTACCATGTACTCTTCCTCTCCTCTTACCGTCACAATTTTCCCTTTGACTGGGTACTTCAGCATCTGGTGGAGCGTAGAAGTCACTGCCCAAACTTTGTGGATCCATGGGAGACCCAGCAAACAAGAATAGGATGGCCAAATGTCCATCACATAAAATGTAGACGCAAAGATCTGAGAACCAACCTTCAGTGGAATATCCACTTCTCCATGTACCATTCTCTTCGACCCATCAAAGGCCCTAACAACAATGTTACTTGGCTTCAACGCTAAACCTTCACAGTCCAACTGGTCTATAACTTTCTTAGGCAAAACGTTCAATGAGGAACCAGTATCCACCAATACATGGGCTAGGGTGGTGCCCTTGCATTCAATGGAGTCATGCAGGGCATCATTGTGATTTCTCCCCTTAGCAGGCAGGTCGGCGTCAGAGAAACCCAACCCATTATCAGTAGTCAGACTAGCCACACAATCTTTAAACTGATCGGCCGATGTTTCTTGCGGTACGTGCATAGTCTTTAGGAAAGCAATCAGAGCCTTGGCATGGGCTTCTGAGCAAAGAAACAAAGATAACATGGAGATTTTGGATGGGGTTTTCCCCAGATGCTCGACTATATTAGTCGCTCCTTTTGATGATCTTTAAAATTTCCTCCATCTCTTGTCTAGAGGCTTCAACTGTAATGGTCTTTGGCGCCTCTGTCCAGGCAGGCTCATCAGTGGTCCCTTTGCCCCGAGTGTCAGTTGACTCGGCAACAAGGGTAAGAATGGGAACTTGAACAGGAATAGTAGCAGGTACACTGGCAGGTGTAATAACAATAGGTTTCCGAACAACTGGTGGAGATATCTCAGGGGAGAAAAGCCTTCCGCTGCGGGTGACTTTACTAGATCCCACAATATTGCTGACGTCAGTATCATCCTCTTCAGCACTCAAGTCTTGCTTAACTCCGTGATAATATACGTCAGCCCCGTAATGCCAAGGGATAACTTTATTGAATGTATAGGGGATAGGCCCAGGAATAGTGATGATCAATGGTGTGATTCTTGGAACAAATGTAATTCTAATAGGCTTTCTCAAGGAAGCCTTGGAAGAATTGTCGAAAATGGTGATGATAGCAACTTCGTCAGTAGGAACCAACGGAACAAGAGTCTTTTCAAACAAAATTTCTTTATTATCCATCAGGCGTTGGACACCTGACTTCAAAAGATGGCAACTGGTAGGTAGGACAAAACACATACGACAACCTTCATCACAACCCGGAAATAAACCGGCTAACAAAAGGTTCTTCTTCACAATCATCAATGGAGTAACAATGTCTTTCACAGAAACCACAAATGATTCTTCATCTATAGCATTCACCCCATGCTTGGGCACAGGAGCAGTCACAACATTAGGTCTTTCAGGTGCTTCAAACTCAATCTCCTTAGCATCAATCATGTCCTGTACTTTGTTCTTCAAGACCCAACAGTTATCCGTATCATGCCCCGGGCTATTAGAGTGAAAAGCACAGCAGGCATTCGGATCGTACATTGATGATGTTGTATTTGGATTCTTCGGGGCTTCCCTCGGAATCACCAAGTTGGTCTTTAATAACTGCGGCAGAATTTGGGATAAATTCATGTTGAGCTGAGTGAATTGTCTTCGCGGCCTTTCGGCCCTTGGCTGATTGTTGCGCTGAGGAGCACCAGCAGGTCTTGTTATAACCACCGCATTAACAACTTGGCGGTGTTCAGGTCTATTCTGACTTTTTGAACTATAAACAACACTGGACTCCTTCTTAAAAGGCTTCTTCTCGGTGCCTGATGAAGCACCCTTCTGTATTTTACTGGATTTGATACCGGACGATGAACTTCCAATCAGATGATTGAAATACGGACCAGACAAGGTCCCCAAAAACATATCCACTAGCTCCCTGTCAGCCAAGGGAGGTTTCACTCTTCCATCAAGGTCCCTCCACTTCTGAGCGTAGTCTTTGAAACCTTCACCTGCACCCGTAGACATACCCTGGAGTTGGGTACGCGTGGGAGCGAGGTCGGCATTGTATTGGTACTGCTTGTAGAAAGCAACAACCAAATCTTCCCAATTACGGATACTAGCTCCTTCCAGCTGGTAAAACCATTCAAGCTGAGTCGCTGAGAGACTGTCTTGAAAGAAGTGGATCCAGAGGTTCTTGTCAGTGGTGTATGGCTGAATCTTCCTAACATACGAACAGAGGTGCAGTTTTGGGCAAGAAACCCCATTGTATTTAGCAAAGGCTGGTGCTTTGAACTTGTGGGGAATCACCACCCCAGATGACAAATCCAAGTCTCCAAAGTCCAGACCAGGCACTTTCTGAACTTCGATCGCGCTCAACCGGTCTTCCAGTTGCTTATATCTATCCTCAGCTAGAGGATACTGGTATTCGTTAAAGTCGGTCTCGTTGTCTGAAACTATAGGGCTAGGATCCCTCCTTTCTTCCTGATTATCTCCCCCTCCAAATGAGTGGGTCAAATCAACCTCTTCTCGCAAATCATTTCCGAATCTGCAACCCATATTAAATAGGATTGTCTTCTTCTTCTTCTTCTTCTTCTTCTTCTTCTTCTTCTTCTCTTTCAAGATAAAGGTCTTCAGATCTTGCTGACCCTTAGCCAGGTTCATGAACAATTCCTGGAACTGGGTATTTTGAGCTTGTAGAGCCTTGATTGCTTGTTCAGTTGATGGTTCAGAAGACATGATGCTGAAATAAACAGCGAAGAAGATGAGAAAACCTGTAAGGGTACCTGTTATGAGGTGCATAGGAATGAAATGCGTATGATATGATTTCAAAGACGTCGAGAGATTCAAATTCGTAAACCAAAATGAAACACACTTTTATTAGATAAACTTTGAATTCAATTGTCCAACAAATTCCCTTAAGGCGTTACAAGAAAGAAAAATTGAAAAGTAAATCAAAACTAGAAATAATAAAAAAGACAATCAGTGGTCCCATGGTCGTTTCTTGTCGGTGCGGACATAGTCATTGAGGATCCGCTTGTTCTCCAGTTTCCTTGTCAACTTCTGAATCTTCTACTCTTGCTCGTGATAATTTTCTCTATAAGTATCCCGCTCTTCTCTCAGCTGCATCCACGACCTCTTTAATTCCCCTATGTCAGTAGGCATGTATGGATGGAGGATGGTAGGAGGAACCCCTTCTTCATCAGCAACCTCAACAATTATAGGCAAGACGACTTCATACAGCATTCCCAGATTTTGGGCACGGATTCGAACCCATCGGAGATATGGCTCCATCAGAAGAGAAGTCTTTGCACCCAGCTCGTGTGGATCAGACCTGTGTACCCTATCCCAAGATCTTATGAATCTGCGGCGTTGCTCTTCACTATCTCCTTGGAAATCAAAGACAATACTAGGCATTAGGAACTCATGAGGTCCTTCCCTTCTAGCTCGTCCAAACTGACGTAAGGCAAAGCACGGATTGTAAGTGATTCCTCCATTGGTTCCTATAAGTGGGACATTGGGTTATTCCCCACAGCGATCAACAATAGCCACGTCTTCCATACCCTTAATAGTCCAAATGATGTCATTATGAGAGAGAGACATAATCCTATAGGCCCAACCCATGCCTTCCTTGTTCTTCAGAACTGATTTAGGGAGGTGAGAAATAAACCACCTCGCCAACAATGGAGCACAGCACATAAGGGTTCCCCGCCTCTGAGCAGTACGGGCA
Organism: Vicia faba; assembly: GCA_948472305.1. NCBI lineage: Eukaryota > Viridiplantae > Streptophyta > Magnoliopsida > Fabales > Fabaceae > Vicia > Vicia faba. The sequence goes on from OX451737.1 coordinate 1,485,842,446, forward strand.
TAAAGAGAATGAAGAATGTCACCCAAGAGGGTGGGCACAAGATTACCGGATATGAAGATGTTTACCGCATTCACGTCAACAAAGGAATTGGAGTTAGGAAACAACATCAAACCATATATAAGAAGAGCCAGAATGTCTTCAAATGCCTAGAAGTCTAGACTGTCCCAAAACTGATTAACCTTACCAACCAAGAATTTAGTCAAGAAGCCATTTGCTCCACTACGAGTTTCCTAGTTTGACATTACCTCAGCCTTTGTTAGATGAAGGGCTGAAGCAATCTCTTCCAGCCTAAGGACTTTCTCCCAACCTGTGAACAGGGTCTGCTCCAGAATGGAGATACCAAGCAGATCAGAGAACTCTTCCATGGTAGGGACCAACTGGTAGTCTGGAAAAGTAAAGCAATGGTACAGTGGATCAAAGAACTAGACTAAGACACTCATAATCTGTTCATCCATCTTGGAGGTGACCAAACCAAGAAGGTGCCTATGTCTTCTGATGAAGGAAGTAGTATCTGGCATCTTTGCAACTAATTCTTTAAGAAGAGTAGGAACCTGGACAAAGTTAATCCGAATGGTGTTTCTATGCATGGGTGCCATGACCTACAAAATAGAACAAAGATGAATCCCTCCTGTCTTTGAAATAGGTTAGTCCAATGCAAGATGCATTGAATGTCATGATGTTATGATGTCATGATAGTAAACACACCACAAGTATCCACAAATAGCAAACATGGTAAAGGAACACAAGTCACACAGATAGCCCTTAGATTTCAGTTTGGCAAGGAGCTTAGGTATTACCCTCTTTCCGTTAAGTTGGTTCAAACCTGTCCTAAAAATAGTAATCGGGTTCTAGAGGATCTCAATATCACTGACTTCCCTCGATCGGTCATAATTCCAGTTTAGCAACCTTTTCTTGCGGCCAGAATCATCACGAGAGTTTAGTCTCAATGAGTGTAGCATACTGCTACTGTTCTATGGCCAAGTTGGTCAATTAAACGTGCTAAGGTCAGTTGGTGCTTAACGACCCCTTAGCAGACCCATATTCTCCTCGTTGCGCCACAAGGGATATCGATATATACTAAAGTGCCACACCAACATAGCTACTGCTTCAACCATATCGGTCTACGCCGTACAGTTCCCTCACAGTTTATTGCTACTTACTTAAAGGGTATCCCCCAGATCCGGGTTAGGATCTATAATAACTCCGATTCAAACCCACAAAGATAAAGCATACAAATCAAGCAATTGAAAACAATATGAACTAATCCTAAGGTACACCCCACTTATTAATTCCCCAGTAGAGTCGCCAGTTCTGTGATACAGTGGGAAGAACTGACTGTTTTTTGGAATGCTGGTTAGCGTTTTGCATTTGTATTTGCAAAATGTCGCGGTAAGCAAGAGTCGTCACCGACTTTTATTTTATCCAACAAGGAAAGGAAAAAAGCACAGAAAAATTCCTTTTTCGAGATATTTCTCGGGTTCGGGGGGTAGATTATAGAAAGGGAAGGTATTAGCACCCTTTCTATCCGTAGTTATCTACGGGATCTTAAGTACTTGCTCAATTGTTTTCAAAATTTGCTTTCTTTGTGCTTGTGGGTTTGAAAAAGTTTTTGTTTTGAAAACTCTAATTTAACTCTTGCTTTTGTCCTCAAGAGTGTATGAAGTGTTTTTGAAAACTTTGTTCGAAAAGTGTAAGTGTGAAAAGTTTGTTTTATTTTGAAAAGAGCAAGTATCTAAGAACCATCTACCTACTCGAAAAAGGAATCGTTCTATGCTAATGTCCTTTAGACAATGCTATCCTACTATTGATGAGTAGGTAGCACCGCCGTTGGAGTTTGAGGGTCAATTCGAATGCGGGACTTACGGTCACTAAAGCAATGTTAGGACGCCTTAGAGGTAACCCTAATGTCTTAGATCATTTGTTTGAGGCAATCATATATGAGGCAACTGTTTCGAGGCGACTATGATATTTAGACGAGAGGGCGACCTCTAAAACAACCTATACTTAATGACCTTGTACGAATGCAACCAAGTGAGGTGTACCCTAAGAGTGCGCATGTGCGAGTGTATCGTTTTCAGTTATTTTTTTATCTTTGTACATGTTAAGGGTGATCTAAGTTGATTTTAGGTTAAAACATTCAGTCTTGTCATGTCATCCTATTATCAAACATCTAACAGTTATATTTTGCGGAATTTAAATTACAAGGCGTCGGGTATTTACATCGCCAAAGACAAACCCTTGAAAAATAAATAAAGCGATAAAAAATAAATAAAAGTTCTATTAAACTATTACAATCCAGAGGCAAGTACATTAATATGATAAAAATAAATAAATTGCGTGCGAGAAATTAAATCGAGCACAAATTAAGGTTTTGACGCATTTGATTAAAGAAAAGATTTTTTGTTATTTTTATTTTAAGAAAGAGATTAACCTAAATTAATTACTAAATTAACAAATAAATTAATTAATAAAACTAAATTATTTTTGGTTTTTTTGTTATTTTAAGAAAGAAAATAAAATTGATTGAATTAGTAAAAACCTAATTAAATCTAATTTAATTTTAATTATTTACAAAAATATGTTAAAGTTATTCTAATTAAAACCTAAGTTAATTTAATTAGTGTTTATTAATAAAATTAAAATTAAAATTTGATTTGATAAAGAAAATATTTTTGTGGTTTTTATTTTATAAAGAAAGAATTTTTTGATTGGTTAGAATTTAAACAAAAATAATAAAACAATTAAAATAAAAAAAATAAAAAAAATAGAAAGGGAGAGAGGTTTGGGCCTAAAATGGGGGCATAAATAGCAATGCTGAGGCCCAAAACACGCTGGCCTTGTTTGACTTTTTTTTGATTTGGTGTGCATGCGCTAACTTGGGCCATGGTAGACCTTCAGATCTTGGCCACCAGATTTGGCCTTTGGCCATCTGGCTATTGGATAGATGATAGTGCACGGTGGGCTGCAGGTTCAAACGTGCATTGGAATACCTGAAAGGGAAAAATATAGAGAAAGTGGGGGACCTGGGATTCGAACCCAGGTCCTGAACGTGATTGGAACGCTTGCCTTGCCACTACGCTGTTTTGCTTCGTTTGTTAGTAATATACAAAATAATAATAATAAAACAAAACAAGTTAACGTGCCAGCAAAACAAAAATGCGCGAAAATTATTTGAACCGACCAATCGGAGGAGGACACGATCTCGTCCCTGTCCTCAGACCTGTAACAATGTTACCTGCGGATTTGAATCCACAGCTAAATGCGCAGGCTTGTTCCAAAATTCATTCCAGGCCACAAAAATGAGTTCTAAAGACATGGTTGTATTCGTCCTTCCCTCCCGGTCACAACCATGTCCCTCTTGTAGTCTAATTTCACTTGAAAAGAAAAACCCCAAAAATGCCTCCAAGAACCCTAACTATGGCGCTTTACATTACATGTTAGATAAACAAAATTGAATAATGCAAAAAGCTTAGAAATATTGTGAGGATTACAAATATGCAAGCAATTTGTACAAATGATGCAATAATGGAGAATTAAGATTTCAAGAACAGAGCGGGTTATCGTGCTACTTACAGCGCCTTAGGAATCTGGAAAATGTGTGATTCTGATTGGTTTCGCTTCTGAGAGTTGCCAGGAAGCGATTGTGATGCTTGCCAACCCCTGAAATTGTCTCTAGCTATGAATTCGATTCCACACTTTTTGGTGAATTTTCCAACTTTTGTATTGCCTCTTTCTGCAGCTTCCAACCCTTGTTTCGATTCCCTTTGCTTCCTTATGTATCATGCTTTGCATTAGGGTAGAAATTATGGACTGAATCTCTCTAAATCAATGCATTGGAACTTGATTTGATCTCCTTTTTACAACTTGCCAAATTTGCCTAAATCTCAATCTTTTTGCACATGAATTGCTTGATTCGATTTTGATGATGTTAATGATGATGATCAAATCCTGAAATAGCCTAAAGATCTCATGTAATCAAAGCTTTGGATTTTATATGATTTAATTTGATTTAAAATGAATAAATAAAAATGAAATATGAGCTCATGGCTGAATCTAGGACACATGGGCAATGATGCAAGCTCAAATCAAGTGGAAAAGAATGGGCCCATTTGACAAAATTTGAAGTTTTGGGGATAGTTGACTTTTGGCAATTTTGCAAAAATGTCCAACTTCAACAATGCATAACTTCTTCAATTTTTAACTTTTGGAAGTGTTCTTAGACTTTTTAGAAATATTGAGATGTCCTCTAACCAACCCTTTTGGTCTCATCTCATTTTGATATTCCATGCTCAAGTTATAAGCTTTTGGCAAAAAAGGTGTTTTTGTTGACTTTCAAAAATGACCTATAATGTCCAAATTTTTAACTTCTTGTGAGTGCATTTTTTGATCTTGGGGTATGAATATGGATTTTAGGAAATTGAATCCTCTTCAAAATGAGATTTTTATGGGTCATTTCTCATAAAGTATGAGAAAGTTATGTTTGGTCAAAGTTGAGTTGACTTTTCCTGCAAAACCCTAATTTAGCAACTTTTGAGTCTTGATGAATTTTGAGCAATCCTTGATGAGTCATGATCAACCCTTGATTAAATGATGAAATATCCTTCAAAATGAGAATGTTGACAAAAAATCTTGAAGTTTGACTGTATTTGGGTCACAGTTGACTTTTGCCCTAACACAGTCGATTTTTGGACCCTTTGAGCAATTGACTGAGCAAACTTCCTCTGCAAGGCTTGAAATTTGACAAGGATGACATTGATAACATGTTAGGACATTGGGGAGAACTTGAGGCCATTTGGATTCAAGGATATTGATGTAACACAAAACCCTAATTTGGGGTTGACTGCCTTAGGAGATGACTTGTCTAACCCACTCTTGAGCAACCTTGAGCCACTTGAAGGTTTTTCTTGCAATGTCTTGTGAAATATGAGAGGGAAAATTTTGGGGTACAACAGAACCCATTAAACTACCTAATTATGCATCTGTCATTATCCTTAAAGAAGGAATCTCCACTTCCACATGCAAGACTGCTTCCATGCCATAAACAAGCGAGAAGGGGGTTGCCCTAGTTGAGGTGCGTGCAGTGGTACGATAACCATGCAAAGCAAATGGCAACATCTCGTGCCAATCCTTATAGGTGACAAACATTTTCTGCATAATCTTCTTGATATTCTTATTAGCTGCCTCAACTACGCTATTCATCTTAGGTCGGTAAGGAGAAGAGTTGTGGTGCTTTATCTTAAAGCTCTCACACAACTCTTTCATTATCTTATTGTTGAGATTCGACCCATTGTCGATAATAATATTCTCTGGAATCCTGTATCAACAAATGATATTATGCTTGATGAAATGAGCAACCACCTATTTAGTGACATTGGCATACGATGCCACTTCGACCCATTTTGTGAAATAGTTGATGGCCACAAGAATGAAGCAATGTCCGTTGGAAGAAGTCAATTCAATGCGACCAATCATATCAATTCCCCATATTGCGAAGTGCCGAGGTGAAGTTAAGACATTAAGAGGATTGGGCGGAACTTGCGTCTTATCAACATAGACCTGACACTTGAAAAGACCCTAGAATGATTGTTGTAATCGTTTTCCATTGTTGACCAATAATAACCTACTCTTAATATTTTTTTGGCCATAGTATGCCCGCTGGAATACATTCCAAAGGAGCCTTCATGAACTTCTTCTATGATCCTATTTGCTTTGTGTCTATCCATGCATCTAAGCAAAGGGGAATCATAGTTTCTCTTGTACAAAACATCCCCATTGAGGAAAAACATAGCCTCATATTTTCGCAGAGTATTCTTATCAGTGGAAGAAGCACCCTCTGGATATTCTTTCGTCTTAAGATATCTCTTGATATCGTAAAACCATGGTTTCTCATCAACGACACCATCTTCTATTTCATAACAAAACGCCGGCTCATCCAATCTCAAGATGGTGATAGAGGGGGATTCATTCAACCATCTAACCTTAAACATGGATGACAGAGTAGCCAAGGCATATTCCAAGTTATTCTCTTATCTTGGAATATGATTGAAATTAATCTCATCAAAATAAGGGGTCACCTTTAACACATGCTCAAAATATGGAATCAAATTTGGGTGACGAGTCTCTCAATCCCCATTAATTTTATTGATCACAAGAGAAGAATCCCCATATACTTCCAAGATTTTGATTCGTAAATCAATAACATCTTCTAACCCAAATATACAAGCTTCATACTCAGCCATATTATTTTTACAATCAAAGCAAACTTTAGCGGTGAAAAGAGTATGGAAACCTTCAGGAGAAGTAATCACAATATCGACACCATTTCCCAATGCATTGGAGGCACCATCGAACACCATCGTCAATCGCGATCCTGGTTCGGGTCCTTCTTCTGGGCCTGGGATGTTACAATCCCATATGCACATGATGTCTTCAGCAGGGAATTCAAATTTCATCGGCTGATAGTCATCTTCTATGGGCTGATAAGCAAGATGATCAACCAATATACAACCTTTGATAGCCTTTTGGGTAGTATATTGGATGTCATACTCAGTTAAAATCATCTGCCAACGGGCTATTCTTCCCGTGAGAGCTGGCTTTTCAAAGATGTACTTGATCAAATCCATTTTGAGATCAACAAAGTGGTATGAGTCAACATATACTGTCTTAGTCGGTGAGCAACCCATGCCAAAGCGCAACAAGTTTTCTCGAGCAATGAGTATCTTATTTCACAGTCGGTAAACTTTTTGCTAAGGTAGTATGTTGCATGCTCTTTTCGACCAGACTCGTCATGTTTCCCTAATACAAACCCCATTGAATTCTCTAACATTGGCAAACACGTTATCAGGGGCCTACCTTCCACCGAAGGCGAAAGAGATGGAGGTTCTAGCAAATATTCTTTAATTATATCGAATGCCACTTGGCAATTGTTATTTCACCAGTCCGTCTCATCTTTTTCAATAATTTGAAAATTGGTTCACAAGTGGCCATAAGGTGAGAAATGATTGTAGCGAAAAAAACCATTCATGAAAGAAAACACTTTAGCTCGAGCAGTATTCTCAACCAAAATATCAATATGTGATAAAGGGAAATCATCTTTAGGGCTTTCTCTGTTCAAGTCTCTATAATCCACACACATTCTAACTTTACCATCTTTCTTCGGTACCAGTACGATATTCACGATGAGTAAGAAGTTACTTTCAAAAAACCGGCATCAATCTATTTTTGAACCTCCTCTTTGATCTTCTTAGACATCTCAGGATGAGTTCTGTGAAGCTTTTGTTTAACAGGAGGACATTCTTCTCTAAGAGGTAGTTTGTGTACAACAATATCTATATCTAGTCCAGGAATATCCTCATAAGACCAGGCGAAGATATCCACATACTCAGAGTATTTCAATCAATCTTCTTTTGAAATTCTCTTCTAAAGTGGCCCCAATCTTGACTTCTCTTCGGACCTCTTTGATACCCAAGTTGATCAACTCTGTAGTCTCTTGTAGTGGCTGGATGACCTTTTCTTCTTGCCGCAACAATCTAGCCAACTCTTTAGGAAGTTCACAATCTTCCTCAGCTTCTTCTTCAGCTTGATATATCGGATTTTCAAAGTCGTAAAGAGCCATAGAAGAATCATTCTCGACATTTTCCTGGATTAACGGGGGACATAAGCTGCATGATTATTTTTATTTTTATTTTTATTTTTAGTTTTAGATTAAAAAAGAAAAATGAAAGCTCACATTTTGCCAAAAAAAAGAAGGACAAGGAGTGAAATATTTGAATGCAAAAGACATTCTTTATTGATGATAAATTTGCAATGAAAACATTGTGGCCTTACAACATGTTCACTACGTCTTAGGAAGGACGTAGGGATTATTGCATGATAACAAATAAAATAAAAATTACTCTTCATAACGGGTGACTTCAATGACATCCTCAACAAACTAGTTTGCAAGCTTTTTACCGGCACGATAGGACGAACCCACTTATCTATCTCGCAATCACTCTCACCATCTTCACTCATAGCATGAGCTTCTTCATGGATAACCCCACCACTGACAAACTGAATTGGCGAGTGAATAACTTGAACCTTCGGAGGAGTAGCAGTTGACACGCTTCGACCAATCACGAAGCCTAAACCTTTCTTATATGTCTGAGTAGGGAGATCTAACACTCTTCCCCAGCCTTCTGGATGACCTGATTGAAAAATCATTTGTGCCTAACGATAAGATGACATAGAGACCTCAGACTTCTTATCCTCCTGTTGGGGAGCGCTGACAACCTGCACAGTCTCAAAAGCTTGACACTGAGTCTCATGGATTTCTACCTCCACCTTAACATAGAGAAAGGTACTCAAATGACTAATAATGTAATCCTCTTCATCAGAAACAGTGCCCACCTTCCCATTCAACATGAACTTCAACTTTTGGTGCAGAGTGGAGGTGACAACGCCAGCCCCATGGATCCATGGATGACCCAACAAACAGCAATAGGAAGGATTAATGCCCATGACAAACAAAGTGACTTCAAACTCCTGAGGACCTATCTTTACTGGAAAGTTGACCTCCTCGAACACTGTCCTCTTTGACCCATCAAAATCCTTAATAATCAAATCCCTTGGCCTTAACAAAAGCCCATTATAATCAATCTTCAAGAGAGAGTACTTGGGCAATACATTGAGAGAGGAACCCGTATCAACCAACACACGAGATAAGGTGGTTTTTGCAATTTCCATGGAAATGTGCAGTACTTTATTGTGCTTCCTCCCGTTATGAGGTAAATCAAAGTCTGTAAAACCCAGCCAATACTCGCAGAAATACTATTCACAATCCCTTCAAATTGATTTACTGATATCTCTTGAGGGACGAAAGAGGTCCATAACAGCTTCATCAGTGCATTTTTATGGGATTCCGAATCCATGAGTAAAGCAATAATTGATATCTTTGAGGGTGTCTGACTCAATTGGTCAATGATCTTGTAGTCACTTTTCTTGATGTACCTCATCAACTCGGCTACATCCTTAGCCATTTCAGCATCCAAAAATGGAATAGGGGTATTTTTCCCCGATTTATCACCATTGACCACAATCTGCTTGCCCCTAGATTTAGTTGTGGCACCTACATTGCTTTCAGGCTATTCTGGTGGAGAGAAAATCGGACCGCTGCGGGTAATCCTACTTTCTCCAATGATGTCATGAATCTCAGGTTCCTATTTTTAGAAGTCACCCTTTTTGGATTTCTGAGTAACAAGCTTATTCCCTTGTTGATAACATTCACCAGCATAATACCAAGGAATTACTTTGTCGCTGTCATACAATATTGGTCGGAGCATGTTTATAGTTATAGGTGGCTTTCTGGCAGATACCTGAATTGTAATAGGTACTTGGGTGGTTTTTGCCTTGACAGGAACTGTTATCACATCAACCTCATCCTTACCCACTTTATTCTCAATAACTACGCGATCAAATTGCATAACTCCCTGGGTAATCAAAACCTGGACTGCTTTCTTCAACAATGAACAATCCTCTTATTATTTCAAGCAAACTGCACAGTCAATCCCACAAACCAAGAATACACCTTTACTCGACAACTGCTCTTTCACAAATGAGAGAGGTGTAGTCAATTGATTAACATCTATAATCAAATTTAAATCTTCATCTTCTAGGATGGCGCCAACAATGGCACCTCAATGAGGTGGCAAAGGCTGGTTTGTAATATTGGGTGCCGGTCCAAAGTTAATGTCCTGAGAGTCCAATATGTCTTGGACATTGTGTTTGAAAGCATATCAATTCTCAATAGTATTCCCATGCCCTCCAGAGTGGAAATCACACCGGGCATTGGCGTCAAAGTTGTATGGTAATCTTTCTGGATCAACCTTCCAAGGGCGTAACTCGATTAGCTTTAACTCGATCAACTGAGGTAACAACTCGACATAAGACATCAGAAGTGCGTCAAGCTTCCTGGGAGGATGCCTTTGGCCTTGTTGATTTCCTTTCTTAGGCCCATAAGCTTGCCTCTGAGGTGAAGCAGTTGGTATCGTTACAACAACAATCTGATGATCTAAACCCTGATATCTGCCTTTCCCTTTTCAAGAATATACTGTGCTACATTCACCCTCTTTTTTCTTTTGGTGGCCACCAAAATACTTCTTAGTATTATCAACATTATTTCAAGCAACAACATCTTGGACCTTTCCTAGCTTAATTCCGATTTCAATTTGCTCTCCATGTGTTATCATCTCGGCAAAAGTACCTGATGTACTACAAGTTGTGTAGTACTGGCCTTATAATGTACTACTAAACATTTCCACCATCTCCCACTCTAACATGGGCGGTTGAACCATCGTATCCATCTCTCGCCACCTCTAGGCATACTCTTTAAAAGACTCATCCAACTTCTAGGACAAATTCTACAATTGGGTTCTCGTGGGAGCCATATCAGCGTTATACTGATAGTGCATAACAAAAGTCCCAACCAATTCTCTCCATGTACGGATGTGACTGCTTTTCAACTGCATGTACCACCTATTAATATGTCTTAAAAGAAGTGCATCAATAACTTCTCATCATCAGAATACGCAGACATCTTCCGGTAGAAAGACTTAACATGGGTCTTTGGATAGGAAGTACCTTTGTATTTCACGAAATCAGGCACTTTGAACTTTGGGAGAATTTTCACCCTAGGTACTAAGCCTAAATAAAACATGTCAAAGCCCACTGTACCTTAACTTTCAAAACTATGCATCCGCTCTTCAAGCATATGCAATTTCTTGTCATATTTTATTGGTTCATCAACATTAGACATCCAGTCCTCCCAGTTATCTTCTTCCACTGCCCTAGCAGGAATACGAACAGGCCTCAGCGGTATAATGGTTTGTTCAACACTCTGACGAATATGAGTAGGTGGAGGAGGATTCCCCACAACTTGAACCACATGGATACCTTGGTTATTTGCAGGACCGTCGAGATTTGTAGGCTGACCATTCTGAATATTTAGACCGACATTCAAATTCATATTCCCATTCCGAGTACCTCCTGGATTCCCAATCACATTCTGAGTACCCAAGGTATCATTAGGATTGTTGATGACGACCCCTAGTAGATTTGTATTCAAAGTTTCACCAACATTATTCAATGCTTCACCAGGCCTCATAATCATGGCCCTCATTTCCTCTTGCCGACGAGCCATGTTTTGAATGATCTCCATTAATTGGTCAACCCGAGTATCCATTATGGTACCCATGGTAACAACATCTGCCTGAATTTGTTCCATTTGCTTTCTGGAAGTACTCCTAGTGTTGTAGTGGTACGAGTTTGTAGTAGCAATTTCTGAAAAGAAAATCCAAGTGGAAGATGAGAAACCCGTGGGAACCATCTATCATGATATGATATGCATGAATGAATGACCATGCATGAAATGTTTTATCATTTCCATGGTATCCAAAGTTTTTTCAACCCCTAAGAATATTAAACAAACATGATAAGGAAGATAATCAGCAATCGACAGGAGATATAATCAACAAAAAATGGCTTCATTAAAAATGATCCATATGATCAAAAGTGAATCTGTACAAGAATGATCCAAAATACATAATGAAATATAAATGATCCCATCCAACAAGACTGGTGATGATCAAGTGACATCAAAGAAGAAATAAAAGCGATAATCAATGCGATGGATCGCTGATCTCTGTGTAGTATAATGGTCCTCCCTGTCGGAAGTAATCTTCACTACACTTTTTGGTTTCTGCGAATAACTTCCTTGTTTTTTCACGATCTCTTCCCCGTGCGAAACTATTGATTACCACATCTTTCCGAAATAGTTGTCCCTCCAAATACACACATTGCTCTAAGAAGCATTCACACTCCTTGCATTTTGGCATAGGTATGGGTACGAGGGCATCTTCCATTTCTTTTATTTTTTATCAGAGTCTAGCATTTTATTTCATTACCTCAGTCATCTGATCTGCTTTTGCTTCTAGCTCTAACGTAGCACCTTTGAATTAGTTTCCTAACTCTTTGGCTTTTGGCTTATTTCTATTGTTGTCCGTTTAGAATTTCATGGTCTCTTGATGATTCTTCTTTGCGCCAGCAAGGGCCATCTGATACTCTTATGTAGACACAAAAAAGTCTTCTGTCCCATGCCTTCTTTTGTTCTTCCTACTTTCCGAACTACCTTCACCTTCATATTCTTTTAGTTGACGAACTAATTCTCTCTTATTTTCTGTCAAGAAGTATATTCCATTTCTCTGTCTTCAAGATTTTGACGAAGATCCCTATTTTCCAACTGTACTTGATAAAAGCGTTCTTTAGGTATATCGTGCCGTAGCTTAGTGGGTTAAGGGTACAATGATATCTCCTTTTCAAAAGGCAACATAAGAATTTCAACTCTTTCTTTCACCCAGTCCACATAAGGATCAAAAGCTAACACCTCTTTTAACCCGAAGAACTCTTTTCCTTTTCTACCAATGTGAGAACAAGCAACCTCTATTTTTTTCAACAATGCAATGCTTTCTCCTTTCTTGCAGTACACAGGTTCAACTTCTTTAGCTGTGGGTGGATGCCTCATAGCATAACCTAACTGGCAAAGAGCGAGTACTGGATTGTGATTGATGAACCATTTTGTTCCTATGAATGGAACATTAGAGAAACCCTCATAGTTAGACATTACCTCAGTACTATACACCTTGAGTTTGTACCACTGAATATCAAAAGAGGTGAGTGTCATCACTTTGGATGCCCAAGAACGAGGGTCTTCCTTGAATGGTCTCTTTGTAGGTAATTGTGCCATGAACCATTTGTAAAGCATCGACACACAATATACCATTACTCCCTTCTTCCCATACTTAGAGTGAATGGTATGGAAAGTGTCAGCTAATAAGGTAGGTATTGGATTTTTATTCATGAAGACGCACAAAGTAGCCAAGTCCACTATCTCCTTAATCTCGCGGAAGAGAAAAACCCCATAAATGGTAGCGGCCAACAATGCATAATAAGCATCCCAATGTCCCTTGTTCGCTATCTCTTTAACCTTTCCTGCCATAAAATCTACTGAAAGACCACAAGTGACTTTATTACGTCTCCACTTTCCTTTTACATCACTAAGGCTCAAATAAAGAACCTTAGTAATAACCTCGTAGTCAGGTTCAACAGGGACCTTGATGAAAGGAATGTGATTAGTAACTATGATGTGGAGAAGATGAGAATAACCCTCAAGAGTGGATGCCAACTGATAATCCTGAAATGTGAAACAATGCAACTCTAGATCATAAAACTGTAGTAAAGTCTGAGCATCCTTATCATCAACCTGAGCATCCAACAAAGATAGGAGATTCCCATATCTTTCACCAAAAACACCCATATGTTGATAATTCACGAGATCTCTGATTTCTTCAAGAAAGGGCCAAGCACTTGGACGAAACTGGTAGCTGAAGTTATCCTTCTTGGTCCTCATGACGATATGAGTGTTGTTTGCCATTCTTAGAGGAAAAGAAAACTCTGAAAAATCCAGGAAATAACAATGCATATGTAAGTTAATCTTTTGTACAACTTATATACATTTTATTTAAAAGTAAATATGCTATGATGATAGGACCAGGGTTTCCACTATACTTGACACTGTTGTTCTACTGTATAGAGTCGTAGGTTCAAAGGTTCTAGACATTTCACCAATAGTCGTCAACTAATGTACCAACAGAAAGAGAGTCACCAACATAATCAAAGTCACTAACTGATCCAAAGTCACCTTCAGAACCAGAGTTACCAATATGATCATAGTCACCAACTGTACCTGTAAGAAATCAACCCTCCCACTCACAGGTGAAGACTAGGTCAGGGTAAGGCAAGGGTAACTCAGAAATCACGGGTCTTCCTGAAAGTAAAATCATCGCAGCACATACACGGATGATGAAAATACCTTCACTTGAACCTTATCCGGGTGTGGAATATGACATGACTGCACTAATCGGACCACGTCCTATAGCCGACATGCCCCCACTCTATTCCTAGTTTCCTAGTACACTCTGGCCTAGGTACTGGACCTTATACCTCAAGAAGTATCATCCCATCCCCATAAAGAAACAACATCAGAAATATATCCAGAGTATAGGAGACAATAAAATGCAACGCATGAAAGCATATTATCAATGCATATAAACAAATAAAGCTGGAAAGAAATAAACACATAAACACCCAAGAAAATAAGACAAACACAAGCTAGGACAGTCTTGCTAAGGATGGACCAGCAATAGGTCAATCTGTCCCCAGTGAAGTCTCCATCTTAAACAACCGACAGAAAATCATCAAAGATAATATTCAATGAAGTTACCATCGAACGTCTTTTATGCCACAATACGGGAAAGGTAAACATCAGGAAAACCCGAAGGGATGAAATCACGGTCTTGCAAACATAGAGATCGGGTAAGGAAGTCGGTTACGTGAGGGGAAAGTATTAACACTCCATACGCCTGTAGTACTCTACAGGATCCACTTATGTTTGTTCTGATCTAAGGGTGTGAAAAGTCTATGTATAAAGCTTAACAGCTGGAAAGGTATAAGAGGGGGGAATGCATGCAAAAGGAAAGAGAAAATAATGTAGAGAAATAAAAGTTGTGCTCGTTCGGGCCCTACCCCAATGCCTACGTATCCCTTTTAAGGAATCAGAGCGGCCGTAGTTCGGCTTCAAATGTTTTTATTAGTTTGTATTTTATAATGAACAATATTAATTTTTCCTTCTACTGCAACTCGACCTTTGGAGACACACGTGTCAGCATAGAAGTGAATTAACATGTTCTCTTGAAAAGAGTTTGAAAGAAAAGCTCGAAGGAAAAAAGAGTTTTCGTTGGTTGGTGTTTTTGCTGTGGATAACAACCAGTTGATCTCAAGAGAGAGATATTAGCCAGTTCTCCACTTATTCATGAAATAAGTCTTTGAGACTTGAACCACACAAAAGCCTAGAATGGAAGAATAATAAGATTGAGAAGAAACCTGCTTATCATTTCCCTTGCTCAACAAAGGTATGATTCTTATCAATAATTTTTAGGTGTTTTGAAGTTTTCCATAAAAATAAGTTTTTATTTTAATGCAAAATACAAAAGGGGAAAAAAAAGTCTAAGGGGGGACTAACCTAAATCTATCCCTAATGTTATCATACAATGACTGATCCTATAGTTTTGAGTTTTGAAGGGAAATCTCTACCCTATGTTAGCATACATGGATATAAGCCTAAGGTCTATTCAATTCACATTTGGAGTAGAGTGAATTGAAAACTTAAGGGGAGCATACATGAAGTGGGTCTAATAGAGGAGGGAAAAGGGATAGCAGATCAAGATCAATCAACTATTTCAATCAAAACAAAGGATGAAGATCTTAAATAAACCAAGAGAGGTGGATAAGAAGTAACCAAGATTGGCTGGGATAGAAAGGTGTTATGAGAGAATGAAGAAAGATAGAATCAAACCCTAAACATCTAAACACATGCAAATGGTCAAGGTAAAGCCCTAATATGTTCCCTAATCAAAATTAGTTTAAAAAAGAAGAGGAAAAATTTATAAAAATTGAGCCAATTAAAACCTAACTTTCTAAAGACTTGTAAAAGTCCGAAACATGATTAATATTCCTTGGATTTAATTAAGGAGTTAGAAATGATTAGGAATTACTAAGACTAGTTAATAAAAGGGTCAAACTAGAGAGTTTTAGTATAATATTTGTGAAAAAATGCAAATCAAAAGTTAAAATTCAACAAAAATGATTTTTTGTGTTTTTTAAGTATCCAAGGAAATTAAACATATTTTCTTTGATTTTTTCAAGTAGAGGAAGTTAGGTTTTAAAATATTTTCTAGCTTAAGCAAAAAGAAAGTCCAAAAACTATCATTAATTTCGAAAATTTGGAAAAATAGGAAAATTAAAATGTAAATTCAATTAAGAATTATAGAAAATTTGTTTAATACCTAAGGATTAGCAAGTATATTTTTGTGGAATTTTACCAATAGAGAAAGATATCAAACAAAAGTTATCTGCACAATGTAACAAAAAAAGTAAAAAAAAGATATAACTATTGGTTGATTTTATTTACTTGTCACAAAATTTTATAAAATAAAAAAAATATTTTTATGAAGTAGATTCAAATTGAAACTTAGTTTATTTTTTGTAGATTTTTTATATTAGTAAAACTTGGAAAATAAAATTCTAGAACTTAAAAGATGATAAAAACCCTAATTGAACTCATTGATTTATTTATTGTTCTAAAAATGATTAAAAAAAAAGAAATAAAATTCATAATTATGAAAATAGACTAAAAATAGAGTCTAATGTATTTTTTTGGTAATTTTTGGACAAGAGAAAATATTAAAACAAAAATAAGAAAACAACTAAAAAAAACATTAAAATTTTAAAAAGTGCAAAGGCTTATTACACCTGATAAAGCCAAAACACGCTGTAAAAGAAAATCAGAACATGTTCAATTGAAGCGCGCAACATCATCGTCCTTACCAGTGAACCATGCCGTAACAAATGTTAATTAGTTTTTTATGCTAGACTCAGATCATGATATCTCCGTCAATTCTTAATGAAAACACACGAATTTGTAACCAAATTAAAGACCTCAGGAAATAGATTAATGTAGGCTCAAGAATTTTCAAAAATGATTCATGATGCATGGAGATAACCGCGCGCGAAAGTCACTGAAATCAACATATTTTGAACTTGTAAAAACATAATTTATCAAGCCAAATTCAGATCCACATATCTCATTCATTTCTTAACCAAATCAATTGATCCAAACATCAAAATTCATTATGAAAATGCAAGGAACAACATGATGAACATAAATTTCACAAATAATGCAAGATTAAACAGAGATCTGAGAATGAAAGCACGTTTCAATCAATGTTCCAAGCAACTTGTAGAGAACGATTTTCAACATCAATTCACAACAGATATACCTCAGATCTAAGATCTGGCCAGCTAATCCATGATGCACATAATCTTCAACAAGAACGCAAACTGGATCACGAGTTTGAGTTTAATGGTCCTTACCTCAATTTGTGAAAAATAAATTCACAAGGTGCCTTTGAACTTAGTGATAAACTTGATGATTCTTCTCCTTCACACTTCAATGATGTGTAACTGTGCAAGAATTGAAGCTTTGAGAAAAGCGCTCGAGAGAGAATTTGCACAAGAAGATTCTGTTTTTTGAGAGAGAGGATTGAGCTTTGAGGAGAGTTTTTAAGAGATTTGTTGTGAATATCAATCAAGCCTCCTGGAAATGAGAATGGATATGAGTTTATATACAGGGATGAAGTGTGTTGAAGAAGTTTTGCAAGGTTATGGAAGTATTTTGTAGTTTGGAGCCATTGGAGACAATGCTGAAGCTTGTTGTGTTTTGTGTTGTCTTTAAATGAACTTGAAGTCGTTTTGGAAAGAAATGAATGAAGTAGGAATGATGACCTGGATTATATAGGCACATGGGATAACAAACTGATCGCAGGCCAAACATATTGATCAACTAACTTTCTTCTCCAATTTCTCCTAACTTGCTCGTGCAATTTCCTTGCTTAAGAGGCTTTTCGAAAGCTCTTTCAATGTAGATCACTACATAGATTTGAATTATTGAAATTAATGCCTGGAAGTGAGAGATATATTAGTGAGAAGTTTGCAAAAAATAAGCCTGGTAGGTCAGGCGTGCGCGTATGCATGGATATGCATGGCTTGCCAGAAAGGAAACTTTGAGGTCTTCACTTTGGTTGACTTTATCTTCCTCAATAATGGCTCAATCGATGTGATTCAAAAAGCTAAATGAAACTCATACAACAATCTTCAACATGCTTCTTTCCAATTTTTCAATTGACACGTGAATCAAAAGAAATTCACTCATGAAAATGACACACCAACTGTTTGGAGAAATGCTTAGCCTAGTATGCGCGTGACTTGTTACTTTTGACAATCTCGTGCCTTATCTTTCTAAGCTCTATATCTCACAAATGCTTCATTTTTGGGACTTAAACACACATTGACAATCATGTAAGGTTTTTCTCAAGGTTTCCAAGCATATAAGATTTGCCTCCATTAGATAAAAAATTAGAGAATTATGAATGTCCACAATTCAGTACTATAGGGCTTAAGGACATATAATTTTTCTAAATATCCAAATAACTTCTTGAACAAGTTATCTCCATTTTGATCTTTTATCTTGATTTTGTGACACCAATGATCCTGAAATTTGAAAATATAACACTTGAATTGATGGTTGACCAAAAGTCCACTTGGTCAACTTTGACTTTGGTTGACTTTTGGTCAAAATTACTATTTTCCCCTTTTGATCAATTTAACTTCTTTTGCTCAAAATTGACACCCAATCTCTCAATCATAGGTGCTTATCAACATATAGAGATGCATGGAGTTAAGTCTTGCCCAAAAAGTCAGAGATTTCCTAATTAAAATGAAAACCCTAATTTTAGCCCTCTGTGTTAAGAGATGGTGACTAGTCTTCAAAGACCCTCATTCTTCTGGACAAATTGAGAGATTATTTGAACCAAGATGACTTATATGACGATGAGAAGTTAATGCCGTACATACTTGATTCTTACAAGCTTCGAACTCTTCAACTGATCAAACCCTAATCTTGAGAGATGAACAGTGGATATGTGATTATTTTCCAAACTTTGCAATCTTCCAGCTTCTAAAGATCCTATGGGACAAATGAGATGTCTTGCAATACATGATACCTCTTAAATATTGAAGACATGAGATCCTCCTTTGCACTGATTTGACCAATCAAACATCTTTTATGGCTTGTAGAAAAACTTGGGAACCAAGATACCCTAACCCTTACCATGAGAATGTATGAATATGTATGATGAAGCATGAGCCATGTAAATAAAATGAAGAGGGAAAATTTTGGGGTGCAACACCAACAAATTAAATATTTCGTCACATTTTGTTACGTCAAAAGTGTATATTTTCCTAGGGAACTTTTCATTCTTTTCTGGTTCTGTAGGGTTCTTCTCGTTCGAAGGGATTAAAACTTTGCAAGGATATGGTGGGAGTTGCTTTAATTCAGCCAGGTCCACTTTACATTCTTCGAAGTCTAAAAAATCGCTGCAGGATTCTTGTTTGTCTGCACCAGTTTTCTATGGCTTTTGTTCGCTCTAGCATTTTGGAATTTTAAGTGCTCAACTTTTCGAGCCCTGTATGCTAATTGGGCCATATATCTTAAGTAGTAAGGATCCAACTTCTTCATAATAGAGAAATCTAATCCTCTTGCAGCCATCTCAACTAACCCGTGTTCAGGCACCTGGGTAAAGCATATTCCTTTAACAGGCGGAATCTGTTGAGGTAATCATCAATTGGATTGCTAAACTTGTGCATGACATTGGCCAATTCACTTAGGCTTATCTTCGTTGACCTACATAAAATTGTTCATGAAACAACCTTTTTAAACGAGTCCAATCTTGGATAGAATTCACTGCAAGAGTTGTGAACCATGTGAAAGCATTTTTGGTTAGTGAACTAGGAAAATATTTTATCCTTAAGTTTTCGTTATTCACTATATCCTTAGTCTCGATAAGGTACCTGGCCATATGTTTGATAGTTGATTCGCTGGTGTCACTAGAGATTTTGTGAAATTTGGGACTTTCCAACCCTTGGGAAATTCAGTTTGCAAAATATATTCAGATAAATGAGAAGTGTAATTTGGCCTACAAAGGCCAATATTTACACTATTTCGTACCATAATTCTTTCAACCATGGCTGTCAGATTATTGTCTGCTGCCATGTTTTCTTGTCGAACTTGATATATGACTTCATCACCATTTTTATTTCTATTTAACATAACAACCCTAGGTTCTGGTTGCCTTAGAATTTGTGTTTCCTGTCTAAAAGGTTCAACTCTATGTATTTCGACATTCGCAACTCTAGGCATTTCAACTACCCCTCCATGATTTACCATATTTGCATGGGGTGCACTTCATTGATTCTGTTGAACTTGGTTAATTTCTGGGTCTTCTTCAAAGACTACCCCTTGATTTTCCCTAACCCACTCCCTCCATGGATGTGGTGGGGGTTGAGGCACACTAAAGAATTCAGCGATGTGCGTCATTTGTGCAACCATTTATTGGTTAGCTTAAGTGGTGTTTTGAATCAAAGGGCTAAACATTGTACACATTATTTGTGCAAGCATTTGGACCATTTCATGGTTACTCTCGTCCATCTGCTGTCCAATCACCGTTGTAGATTGATTTCTTAAATTTGGCATTTGGGAAGAAACTCCTTCTACCCGTGGTTGGACATTTTGACCCCTATTATTAACAACAAATCCATAACCTTGTAGTGACGAAGTAACGTTCGTCACATGATCTGAGTATGTTGAAGTGGAATTATGTAAACCCATCAAAAATGAAGATGGCATATCATAAAACTGCTCACGACCATTTGGAGGAATGGAAAAACCAGGTGGCCCCTATGGCCTATGGAAAGTATTTCCCCTAGAAGGGGGTCCCTTGTGGACCCTATGGTCCTATATAAGTCAAAATAGGGCCAGTATAAGCATTCGACTGCATTGGCATCAAACTTGTTGAAGATGGAATAACCTCGATTCTTTGGTCGAAGGCATGGCTTCGGCTGTACTAAAAAAATTGTGCCCCCTTTCGAAGGGTGAACTTGTTTTGTATTGTTACTGGGTGGATTAACCATTCTCCTATTGTGCTTACTTTTTGGTATAGGTTCGTTAGTGTTGGCTAATATTCCACTCCTCAATCTCATGCAACAATATTAACAAACAAGTTATCAAAATAATTGATAAAAGTGAGAGAAATTCTAACAAGAACTAGACACTGGTCCCACCTGGTGTGCCAACTTATTTACTGTGAAATTTGGTAAACAACCATTGGTCTTCCAAATCAAAGAAAAGATTGGTGACTTATAGGATCGACCATATTGATCCTAAGGACATGTGTTTAGTTCGATTTTTTTATCTTTCTAGTTATCAATCTCTTCTATAGATATTGTTATTTTGAAGTTAGTAACGTAACACTTTAAAGAAAAGACTGATATGTAAAAGGATTTTGATTTAAACTTAAAAGGAATGTATAAAACTTCAATTGAAAATGAATGACAATAAACATAAAACTGGTGCATCATATGTACATTCTCACCACTCGTTTCTCGAACACTGGTACTTTGAGTAATTTAGAGTAATTTGTACAAAGATGTGAACACACTGAATCCTAAGGCTAAGATCCTAATTTATACTAATTCGACCATAACAGTCTTCTTGTAAGATATTTCCATGTTCGACATCTGCACGTGCTTTCAAACCTTATGCTTCCACGCGTCCTTTTCAGAAAAGGATTCACATTTGAATTTTAAATCTTTCTTTATTTCGAAGTGCCAAATATGCCCAACGTGTCATAACTATATGATTTTCAAAAATCAAATCTCCAAACCTTTATACATTGATTTATTTCAACAAGTTTGGACAATCCATAATCTTTAATTAGTCGAGCCTTATAAAGAAAATATCTTTATTTTTTCAATTCAACTACTATCAAAATTACAGCTAAATAATTGCCCCCCAATAAATGTGTATTTCGATATACTTGGAGAAATATACATTTTTTACAAGATATCTATATTTAGATGGACAAAAATATTTCATGATGAACATTTATGGCTATGACGTCAGAAACAATCATGATTCCCTTTTTCCAAAACGTCTAATCAAGACGTGCGTGATACAGTTTCATCGTTTCTACGAAAGTAGGTTCCCAATGTGGCCTTTCAACATGTAACCTTCTTCATTAACTTATTAAAAAACACCACGTGTCCCACTAACTTCAAAAATTGACAATATAAATTGAACTAATTCCAGCTATAAATATCTTCTTCTTCCTCAAAAAACACTTTTTCATCTTCTTGACTTCTGATTTTTCCAGAAAACTTGTGTAATCTTCAGTTCTCTTTCTCAAAAGCTTTAATCACTCAACAAAATTGAACTCTTAACAATGGAACCAACCAAGAAAAGTAGAAAATCCAGTAGGATTATGAAGAATATGGAAGCGAAGAACACCAATGATGTTGCATTTCAACCAATTCATCATATCACCAAATTGCTTCTTGTTGGAAATTAAGAACTTGTTCCAACACCTGATGTTTCTGCAGAACACCAAGCTATTTATGCTTCCCATGTAATTATCCATTTCACCCTTTCCGAGAAAACCCTAGGGTATATGGGTCCTATGTTATCCTCTAAATGCTTAGAATAAGTTAAGGAAATTTTCCTAGTTTATCATGATACTAAACCCATCATTAATAAAATATCTTTATTTTTCTTTGATCAATCAAACATTATAAAGAAATATCCTTATTTTTCCAATCCAGTTATCATCGAAATTTCAGTTAACAGGTTCATAGGATTCTGGGTTGATGCTCACGCGTTTTCTGGGTTCTTTATGAAGATTCATATGAATCTGGGTTTGGGGATGAATTTGGGTGGTGGTGGTGTTTGAATCTGGTGGTGCCCTGGAGCAGCCGCCAGGGGAAGCGATTTCTGGCCGGTGGTGCCCAGGGCGGAGGCGATATCTAGTGGTGGAAATCTAGAGAGAATCCAGAATTTCTCTCTCTAAACTTCCAACATTTCTTTGTGTCATCCTGTGAGAAGAGAGAGAATGAGATTTAAAAAAATGAGCCCTAAGCTCAGGAATTCACTTTTATAATGATTCCTCCATTCCTTGATACGTGACGCATGGCGTCACGTTGGCCACACGATAAGATAACTGGACCGATCATCTACGCTCTTTGACACCATAATCCTTTAGTCAACACTGCATCCTGGGCTTTCATTTGGATTGCTATTGATCAAGGTCCCAGGATTAACTCCTGGTGACCATAAGATCTGGATCAGACGATCTAATGAGCTTTTGTACACCATAACATCCCGCGCCTTCTCACAAACTGCTCAATGGATCAACAATTTATTTGGGCTGAGCTCAATCCTATTAAACCTTTATTTTTACTACCTAAGTTAAAACGACACCCCCGGGTTATTGGACTGAATCAAGCATTGGGCCAAAGCTTTTGCTATTTCAACACCCCAGTTTACTTAGTGAACTAAAAAGTGCACCCCTTTGTCCTTAGTTGAATAATTCATTTAATTATTTTATTTAATTAATTTTAATTAATTTATTTATCTGTTCTACTTATTTAATTAATAATTTGCTTCTCATATCATTTTATCATATTGTGGATTAAAGTAATTTTTGCATTTATCATATAAAATATTTTTGGTAAATAAATATTAGATTATTATTAAAAGTATTTTATAATTTAAATTACAAGAAAATAATTATTTATTGACTATTTTCTAAAAATACTAACCCTTTTTTCATAAGTTCATCAAATGTTGTTTTGTCATTCAAACTTACTTTTTTTTCTTCAAATTGCATCATGCATTCTAAGACAGCTTATCAATAAAATTTAACACTTTTTTTCTATGAACATAATTCAAATTTCAACTTTATTTTCAAAAAAGGATTGTGAAGATATTTTCTATTAACTGCGAATTGCGTCTACGACTACGCTACTTTTAAACCCAAACAAGGTTCAAGGATAATTTCAGCCATTTCCACAATCCATATAAATAACTAACCAAACACATACGTTGGACTCTAATTCTTCGCAAGGAGATACGTAGGCACACTGTTGTACCCCAAAATTTTCTCTCCCATTTTCTTCAAGGTATTCTTCTAAGATTCTCAAATACTCAAGGATTCTCAAGAGTTGATCAGACAAACCTCCTCCTAAGAAAGTGTGTTCAACTAGGGTTTGGTGATTCTCAAATAAGATTAGGTTGAAAAGGCCTCAAGTTACTTTCATGGTTCATCATAAGTCCTCAATAATGCTTATGTCAAGTTTCAAGAATTGCATCACAAGTTTTCTCAGTGAATGACTCAGATGATTGAAGATCAACTAAATTGGGTAAAAAGTCAACTGTGGTCAATATACAGTCAAACTTCAAGATTTTTTATCAACATCAATATTTTGAGGTAATATTCATCATTTGATCAAGGAGTGATCATGATTCCTCAATAAAAGCCCTCAAATCAATAAAGGTAAAAAATTGCCAAAATTAGGGTTTTGACTAAAGATGACTGATCATTGACTGTTGACCTAATGGCGTGAAGCATAATCTTAAAGACTCAAATATAACATATTGACCTAATTACATGGCTCAAGATGTAAGTACGAAGTGCGCCTAAGAGGGGGGGGGGGGTGAATTAGGTACTTTAAAAAATTCTGGTTTTAGTGATGATGAATATTATTTTTCTGGATTATAGTGAGTTTATGAAAGAGTAAAGTGCAGAAAAGTAAAGAGACACAAGCGATATATACTGGTTCCCCTCACAGTCCGAGAGTACTCCAGTCCCCTTTCAACGTGAAAAAGATTTCCTTATTGTGGCAAACTTAAACAAGAACTACCCAAAACGAAGAACAATCCTCTTGGATTTTCACTATGTCAACAATGAGAACAATCCTATCAAAGTGACTTCACTTGTATCCAACAATCCTGGAAAAACAAGATTTATAAAACCACTTAAACTTATTTCCAACAATCCTGAAAAAATAAGCAAGTATATAACAATATTTGATTTGAGTGAGTTTGAGTAACAATGATCACTTTGAGTGATTTAATAAATTAATTGATCTTATCTTCCAATGATAATAGTATACAATGACACAAGATATATAATGCTCAAATTTTTCTGTTTAACAATATATGAAAGTGTTCAGAAAACTTGTGTATGAAAGTGTATAACAGCTTGAGTTTATTTTTTGAAAATTCAGAAAATATAATTGGAATTTGTGTTGAAATGATTTTGAAAATGAGTATTTATATGTTCATAACACCTTTTTGAAACATCATAAAGTTCTGGAGATGAATCATGAACAATTTCCAAGATTGAGTGAAAGGTTTCCATGAAATGGTGTTATGAACAGGCATGTGCAAAGCTGTTGTTTTTCAAAATTGTGCAGCATGCAATCGATTGCACCCTTTGTGTAAATCAATTGCACGGGGTTTCAATAACTAGAATTTCAAATATTTTGAGTGTGCAATCGATTTCACAAGAGTGTAAATTGATTGGATGTGAAGTCAATAGCAAAAATTGATTGAGTGCAATCGATTGCATAAACATGAAAATCGATTACACTTAGAAACAATAGCAAAAGATTTGAAAAATTGAAGCATGCAATCGATTGCACTAATATGCAAATCGATTTCACTCAAGTAAAAAATGATTTTTAGCTTAGAAAAAACTTGAGTAAAGATTTGGACAATATAAAATATTTCTTTTGACCATTGAGCATCTATGTCTTAAGTTCAAAGTAAGTATTATCATTATACATTGAAATTTGCTAAGTGCTTGAACTAAAGACTTTATCCATAGATGCTTTTAGCTTGATCAATAATCTTTGACTTCTTTGTTACTCATGGTTTGTCTTCATCAAAACAAAAGTGCATTTGAGAAGCTTGATTTTACATTCTCCCCCTTTTTGATGATGACAAACGATCTTGCTTGATGCATTGTAATTTGTGGAAAAAGCTTCTCCCCCTAAGATGCATAACTCCCCCTTTATATGATAAGGTTGGAATCCTTTGAATTTGTTCACCTTGGTTGAAGAGCACCTTAAAAATTTAAGACAAGGAAATATACAAGCATAAAGTACCACATCCTTCTCCCCCTTTGACATTATCAAAAAGAAGGGAAAGATGCAAAAAAATGGACAATAATAAAGCAATATTAAAGAGAAAACTTAATTAATCATGCATCAGAAATAGTCATAGACATAGTAACATAACGATTACAAAGAAATTTAACAAAAAACAAAACGTAGCATAACTGAACAAGGACATAACAGAAAACAATAGACATAATAAAGTTGTACAAAACTTTATGGTGGATTCATGTCCCAGTTGTTATAGAACCAAGATCCTTGATTTGGAAATTGTTTTTGTAGAGGAGGTTCTGTGTAATGTTGTGGAGGTGCAGCTGGATTATTTGGGTCATATGGTGGAATGTGAAGATAAGAGTAAAGGTAAGAAAATTATTGATTCACATCTGTGCGGAAGTCATTAATCCGGGTTGTTGTAGAATCGTTGATAGCATTCCATTAGTTTTTGATGTTGGTATTCATGGAAGAAAATTATTGAGACATGAAATCCATAAGATCTTGATTTCTTGGACCAGAGGGAGCAATAGGTGGAGGAGGTACAACTTCACCACCTTCAACTTCTTGATCGTTCCCTTCATCACCGACCACATCTTCACCAATGTAAGTTATATTTTTTGTTTCCGAATTATAATGAACACCCAATATTGAGTCAACATTCTTGATTGAAATCTTATGCAAATTTTGATCCATATTAACTTTCTCAAACCCAGCAAAATCAACTCTAAATTCTTCCATAATTAATGTAACAAAGTAAGCATATGGTAGAAATTTCGATTTTGCATCAACTCTCAGCATATGAACCATTATGAGCCTTGCCCAATTAACACTTATTCCTTTCTTTCTTGCATAGATCAACTACATTTCCAGGTTAGTCACGGTGCAGTGGTTTCCATCTCGTGGAAACATAATATAGACCATAAAATAATTAAATAGTCGATCGTCTATATAAAAGTTACCTGCACTCCATGAGTCTCTAGAGGGATTCACTCCTCCTAGACCACGAATCCTTTTGGCACGGAATTCAGCTTCGCTTGATCTCCCAATGCTGTAATAAATCTCCTTTTTCCTGTAGTCATCCCATGCCTCGTTTTCAGGGTCGTACAAAGAACTTCTAGTGTAGGGAATATGTAGAATCTCACCAACAATCTCAGGGGTTAGAGAGATTCGAGTACCCAACACATATGTCACCATCTTGCCTTTATGAGGAGTTAAATTGCTGAAAAATACTCTTAGCAGATCCGGATAATATGGACCAAATGATGAAATTAATGGTTCTAGTCCATAAGCAGTTAAATCATTTTTAAAAGAGAAACATTCTGGGGAAAGCATGATAGCATACCATATTTAGGATGGGACACTATCTTTCTTTGAAAATCCTTTGTGAATCTTGCTTCTTGTTCTTCGGTGAGAGATGAAATTAATGGATTCTCAGAGGATGAACCAACCTTTTTCTTCCCTTTCTCTGAAGCTGACAACTTTTGTTTTTGCCTTGAAGCCATGGGTAAGGTGTATTTAGGGTTTTGAAGGTTTTAGGTTTTTGAGAGAAGGATGTTTGATGAGCTGAAGTTTGGATATGATTTGGGTAGTATTATATGTAATGAAGTTTAATTGGCTTTTCAATAATAGAGATGAGCTTGGGAATATGAGAGAGAGAGGAATTCTGACCAACAAATATTTCTGTCATAAAAGCACGTTACAGTGGGTGCAATCGATTTGCATACAGATGCAATCAATTTGCACATAAAACAGAAGCAAAATAAAACTGAAACGCACAGAGTGCAATCGATTTGCACTTATGGTGCAATCGATTTGCACTGAAATAGAAAGGTCAAAATTAAAAACACTTAGTGAGCAATCGATTTACACTATTGTGAAATCGATTTGCATAAAACCAAAAATGACCAAAAACATATTTTTCTTAAACTTAAACACCACTTAACATATATATTCACATATAGCAAGGTTAAAACAAATATATATAATCATAACAAGGATAGAAAGCACCTTATATGTCGTGTTCATTAAGAATGCTAAGCTCCCATCGAATCTTGTAAAATGGTTCTCTTGCCAAAGGTTTAGTGCAGATATCGGCAATTTGATTACGAGTATCTACAAATGTCACCTCGACATCTCCTTGAAGTACATGATCACGAAGGAAATGATGTTTTATGTCTATGTGTTTGGTTCTTGAATGCATGACCGGTTTATTTGTAATGTTTATTGCACTTGTATTGTCACACCATAGAGGAATGCATCCTAGATCGAGTCCGAAGTCACGAAGTTGTTGTTTGAGCCATAAAATTTGAGCGCAACTACTACCCACTGAAATATATTATGCTTTGGCCGTGCTAAGAGCAACGCATGCTTGTTTCTTGCAGGCCCATGATACTAATGCATTTACAAGGATGTGACAAGTACAACTTGTGCTTTTTCTATCAGTTTTACAACCTGCATAATCTGCATCAAAATAACCAACTAAGTTGCAAACACTACATTCAGGATACCATAATCTGACATTTTTTGTCCCTTTGAGATACTTCATGATCCTTTTCACCTCCATGAGATGAGATTCTTTTGGATTTGATTGAAAGCAAGCACATAGACAAACACTAAACATTATATCAGGACGGATTACCGTCAAATATAATAAGGAGACAATCATACCTCGATACTTTGTAATGTCGATGGAAACACCTGATTCATCTTGATCAATATATGTACCGGAACCCGTTGGTGTAGACATTGCCTTACAGTTATCCATGTCAAATATTTTCAAGAGTTCCTTGCAATACTTGGATTGGTTGATGAAGATGCCATCTTTTAATTGTTTGATTTGAAGTCCAAGAAAATAATTCATTTTACCCATCATGGACATCTCAAATTCTCCTTGCATCATTGTTTAAAATTCTTCACACATTTCTTGGTTTGAAGATTCGAAAATGATATCGTCAACATAGACTTGATCTAGCAAAGTGTCATCTTTGATTTTGTTGATAAACAAAGTCTTGTAAACTTTACCCTTTTCAAAACCTTTTTCTCATAAGAAGTTGCTTAACCGATCATACCATGCCTTTGGTGCTTGTTTTAACGCATAGAGATCTTTTCTCAATTTAAATACATGAGATGGATTCTTGAAATCTTCGAACCCCGGGGGTTGCTTAACATAGACTTATTCATTGATGTATCCATTCAAGAATGCGCTTTTGACATCCATTTGGAAAAACTGAAAATTTAAAGAGCAAGCATAGGAAAGTAAGTGAAGAATAGCTTCTAACCTTGCAACCAGAGCGAAAGTTTCTTCAAAATCTATTCCTTCTTCTTGATTGTAGCCTTGTGCTACCAACCTTTCTTTGTTCCGAACAATTATTCCATTTTCGTCAAGTTTGTTTTTAAAAACCCATCTTGTTCCAATAATGTGTTTGTTGCTTAGCCTAGGGACAAGTTCCCAAACTTGATTCCTTTCAAATTGATTTAATTCTTCTTGCATAGAGATAATCCATTGGTCATCGCCTAAGGCTTCATCAACTTTGGAAGTTTCAATTTGAGAGACAAACGCCATGTTTAGGCAAGCATCTTTGAGATTTAGTCTTGTTGTCACACCTTGACTTATATCACCAATTACTTTATCGATAGGATGATCTTTACGAGTTCTCAATTCTTTTGGTAGATCATTGAGATTTGATTCTTGTTGGGATGATTCTTCGTGTTGAATTGGTTGATCTTTGGAAGTACTTTTCTGAGGTCCTTCTAGTATTTCATCATCATCATCATTACAAACAATATTATCCTCCTTGGAGGGGTTAGTTTTATCAAAAGATACATGCATTGATTCTTCAATTGTTAAAGTTCTTTTGTTATAGATTCTATATGCCTTACTAGAAAGAGAGTAGCCAAGAAAAATACCTTCATAGGATTTTTCATCAAACTTACCAAGGTTATATTTGTCGTTGTTTAAGACAAAGCATTTGCATTCGAAAATGTGAAAGAAAGCAATGTTTGGTTTCCTCCCTTTGAAGAGTTCATATGGAGTTTTCTTCAAGATCGGTCTTATGTTAACTCTATTGCTAACAAAACATGCCGTGCTCACCGCATCCACCCAACAATATTTTGGAAGATTTGAATCGCCAAGCGTCGTTGTTGCAAGTTCTACAAGAGACCTATTCTTTCTTTCCACCACTCCATTTTGTTGAGGAGTCCTTGGTGCCGAGAAGTTATGAGATATTCCATGTTCTCCACAAAATTCTTCAAATAGAGCATTTTGAAATTCTTCGCCATGATCACTTCTTATGGAGGCAATTGCTAGAGACTTCTCATTCTGAATTTGTTTATCATACTTCTTGAACGCCTTGAATGCATCACTTTTCTGCACTAAAAAGAATGTCCAAGTATATCTAGAGAAATCATCAACAATAACCAAGGCATATACATTACCTCTGAAACTTCTTGTTCTTGATGGACCAAATAAGTCCATATGCAACAATTGTAGTGGCCTTGTAGTAGACACCACATTCTTAGATTTGAAAGTTGATTTTGTTTGTTTACCTTTTTGACATGCATCACAAAGTCTATCTTTGACAAAATTTCTCTTAAGCAACCCAATGATAAGATCATGCTTGATTAATTTATTCAAGTGTTCCATGTGAATATGAGCAATTCTTTTATGCCAAAGACATGAATCATCATTGTTTTCCATGAGACATTTTACCTTTAAAGATGGATCATTAAGGGAAATCATAAATATATTATTAATTCTTTTACCTTTAAGTATAACCTCATGTGTGACTTCGTCTTCTATCAAACATTCATCTTTGGTGAACTTGACCTTGAAGCCTTTGTCACAAAGTTGGATAATACTAAGAAGATTGTGCTTTAGTCCTTCAACATAAAGAACATCTTCAATGGATGTGAATGGTGGAGCACCAACTTTGTCTTTGCCAAGAATTCTTCCGTTATTGTTGTCTCCATAAGTGACAAAATCCTTGACCTTTAGCACTAGATTTGAAAATTGGTTTATGTTTCCAGTCATATTCTTGGAACAACCACTATCAAGATACCATAGATTGCATGTGGTCTTCAAGCATACCTAAAAAACAAATTAGGTTTTGTTAGGTACCCAAGTTGCTTTGGGTCCTTCATAATTAGTACCTTTCTTTACCCACACATAATGCCCACTTGCCACACTAAAGTTTCTAACATAACAAGCATTAGGTGTGTGGCCTTTAATACAACAATAAAAACAAGTAGGTTCAAAGCTACTTCTATATCTAGAAGGATAAGATTTCCTCTTACGAAATTTTTCTTTTTAGGATAATGATTAACCACTTTAGGTTTGTTCACTTTCTCTTTGGATGATTGATCACTAGCCTTAACAAATATAGTTTTATTAGAACTTGGTTTTGAAAACTTTGAATATCCAAGTCCACTTTTATCATTGGAAAATCTTTGTTGGCTAAGAACACCTTCCAATCCAATTTGACCTTTATCATATCTCTCAATAACTCTTTTTAATTGGACAATTTTGAAAGAGAGTGATTCATAATTTTTGCATACAAAATTCTGTTTTTGTTCATTACTTAATTTTTGTTTTTCTTCTTTGAAATCTCTTTCCATAGATTCACACTTTTCTTATAAAGATGAAATTTGTTTCTTTTGAGATGAAATAGTTTTATACAGAATTTTGCATTCATTTAATAGTTCATCTATAACACCTTGTGGATCACTATCAAAAAGAGAAAATTCATGACTAACCTCATTGTATTCATCATCAGAATGGTGTGAGGCCATCAATGCTAGATTTGCACTTTCATCACTATCAGAATCAGATGAGGAACTTATTTCATTATCCTCCCATGCAACATAGGCCTTTTTGTTCTTGAATCCCTTTTTGCTTTTGTAGCCACCTTTCTTGGAGAGTTTGAGACAATCCGACTTGATATGACCTTGCTTACCACATTCATAACATGTGACTTCTTATGTTGATGTGGAAGCTTCCTTTTTATTGAATTGTTTCTTTCCTTTTGAATGAGAAAAGGATTTATCATTTCTACCAAAGAACTTAGCAAGCCTTTTAACTAGAAGCATGAAATTTTCATCTTCTTCCGGATTGTCTTCCTTTTCAACTTCCTTGGAATCTATCTTTAAAGCAATATTCTTGGATTTCTTATCTTGATTTTCATATTTTTCAAGTCTTTTGAGTTCTATTTCATATTCTTGAAGTTTCCCAAACAACGTTGCGGAAGTCATTGAGGAGAGACTTTTCTTTTCTGAAATTGTCGTTACCTTTAGTTGTCATTCCCTAGTCAAGGACCTAAGTACTTTCAGATTTAGTTCATCATTTGTCAAAGTCTTACCAAGAGCACTTAGATGATTTGTCAAGTGCACAAATATCTTTTTTAGGTCAAAAATGGTTTCTCCGGGATGCATTTAAAATAATTCGTATTCTTGACTCAGGGTATTTAGTCTTGATCTTTGAACTTCAACAGTTCCTTCATGAGTTTGTACCAAGTTATCCCATATTTATTTCGCTGTTTTGCATGCCGAGACACGAAAGAATTCATCCATGCTAATTGCACCTTGAAGAAGATTTATTGCCTTTTTATCATAGAGAATCTTCTTCTTATCATCTTCGTCCCATGCAGCCTTAGGCTTTGATGAGCCAGCACCATTAATTACCGTTATAGGGATAAAAGGACCATTCTCGACGGCATCCCATATTTCTTCTCCTTGTGCTTCTAGATGTGCCTTCATGCGTATTTTCCAGAAGTCAAAATATTCACCACAAAATAGAGGAAGCTTGTTGTTACTACCACCATCTCTGAAAACAGGATTTTGATTTGCGAAAGCCATTCTGGATCTTTTAGGAACATGTTAGCTATAACCTGCTATGATGCCAATTGTAAGTACGAAGTGCGCCTAAGAGGGGGGGGGGGGTGAATTATGTACTTTAAAAAATTATGGTTTTAGTGATGATGGATATTATTTTTCTGGATTATGGTGAGTTTATGAAAGAGTAAAGTGCAGAAAAATAAAGAGACACAAGCGATATATCTTGGTTCCCCTCACAGTCCGAGAGTATTCCAGTCCCCTTTCAACATGAAAGAGATTTCCTTATTGTGGTAAACTTAAACAAGAACTACCCAAAACCAAGAACAATCCTCTTGGACCAAGAACAATCATCTTGTATTTTCACTATGTCAACAATGAGAACAATCCTCTCAAAGTGACTTCACTTGTATCCAACAATCCTTGAAAAACAAGATTTATAAAACCACTTAAACTTATTTCCAACAATCCTGAAAAAATAAGCAAGTATATAACAAAATTTGATTTGAGTAGCAATGATCACTTTGAGTGATTTAATCAATGAATTGATCTTCTCTTCCAATGATAATAGTATACAATGATTCAATATATATATAATGGCAAAGTTTTCAGTTTAACAATATGTGAAAGTGTGCGGAAAACTTGTGTATGAAAGTGTATAACAGCTTGAGTTTGTTTTTTGAAAATTCAGAAAATATAATTGGAAGAGGTGTTGAAATGATTTTGAAAATGAGTACTTATATGTTCATAGCACCTTTTTGAAACAGCATAAAATTCTTGGAGATGAATCATGAACAATCTCCAAAATTGAGTGAAAGGTTTCCATGAAATGGTGTTACGAACAGGCATGTGCAAAGCTGCTGTTTTTCAAAATCGTGCAACATGCAATCGATTGCACCCTTTGTGTAAATCGATTGCACGGGGTTTCAACAGCTAGAATTTCAAATATTTTGAGTGTGCAATCTATTTCACAAGAGTGTAAATCAATTGCATGTGAAGTCAGTAGCAAAAATTGATTGAGTGCAATCGATTGCATAAACATGCAAATCGATTACACTTAGAAACAATAGCAAAAGATTTGAAAAATTGAAGCATGCAATCGATTGCACTAAAGTAAAAAATGATTTTTAGCTTAGAAAAAACTTGAGTAAAAATTTGGACAATATAAAATATTTCTTTTGACCATTGAGCATCTATGTCTTAAGTTCAAAGTAAGTATTATCATTATACCTTGAAATTTGCTAAGTGCTTGAACTGAAGACTTTATCCATAGATGCTTTTAGCTTGATCAATAATCTTTGCCTTCTTTGTCACTCATGGTTTGTCCTTATCAAAACAAAAGTGCATTTGAGAAGCTTGATTTTACACCAGACATTTCCAAAGATGCAAAGACTGATAGTTGAAAATTTGAATCAACTGATGAAAAGTTAACAATCACTCAAAAGTCAAACTTTGACTTTTTGGTCAATATTGGAATTCAAAAGTAAAGAATCATCAATATATTCAAAACTATCAAACTGGATCGTCAAGAAATCAAAAATTCAACAAAAGTCAAATTTGGGAAATTTTCTAACACTTAGAAAAATTCGAAGTGTAGTTCTTAATTAAAACCATAAATTCACAAGCAAGTTTCCTCAAGATGCAAGCTGATTCAAGGAAAACTTTCAACATCAAAGTTGTAGGGATTGATGAATTCTACAACTTTGTTAATGTGGGATGATCCTTAAAAAGTGCTTAATTTAAGAGAAAGAAGCATGTAGTTATGATGTTTTTCTTTCCAACACTTAGAAATTTTTTTAAAAGTTTTGATCATACTTTTGTCCCAACTTCATGGCCATTTTTCATCAAGTTCCAATTTGATTTATCCAAAACTCAAAACATGAAAGTTGTAAACAATGTTTCAAGCTTTCCAAAATGTCAAAGAACACAATTTTATCATGCTTGAGTTAGGAGATTCGAAGAGAAGAAGTTGGGCATCCATTCTTGAATTATAGGTCATATTTGTGAAGAACTCAAGAACAAATCTTCACGCCATTCCTTGTAATCTCACTTTACATGCCTTTAAAATCCAAAATCTACCCATAATCAGAAGATTGCACGAA
Source organism: Vicia faba (assembly GCA_948472305.1). Classification (NCBI taxonomy): domain Eukaryota; kingdom Viridiplantae; phylum Streptophyta; class Magnoliopsida; order Fabales; family Fabaceae; genus Vicia; species Vicia faba. Next base: position 1,485,877,083 of record OX451737.1, read on the forward strand.
AGTTTGAGCTATTATCCAAGTATTCAAGCCATTGTCCAAGTGCTTATTCCATTTTTGGCACAAAGCTAACATTGCCATTTTGATAAAGTAGCTTTAATCACAAAGTCAACTTCTTGAGCCTCTAACTAGTTTGTTATGATCACACTCAACCTGAATACTCAGAAGTAACATGTCTAAAGCTCCTAGCCACTTCAGATCTCTCTTCTACTATGCATTGGAACACAAATTTTCACATAACTTGGTTGTTTCATCCACCATTTCCATTTTGTCACCTCTACAACTTGACTTGTCCAGAAGATTTAAGTCACTCTCAATCCAAGATAGGCATTGCAAAAGATTCATGGGAGTTCAGTGAAGCTATCCAGATCATCCTAACATCTCCACAAGTGCTCTAACTTCAAACTCGAATCTCACTTTTGAGGTAAGTTTTCTAAACTTTGAAATCTCTGTACAAGCATCATTTGCATTTATTTTCTAAAGCTAAAATGTAGATATCAATGCCCCAAAGCTAACCATGCCCTTAGTTTTCATTTATGTTGACCGTGTGACAAGAATTTTGGATTTGAAATTTCTGAAATATTAGGGTTCAGTTTAGTACCAACAGAAATTCACTTTAATATTTGAGTTTTAGTTTAAGTTAATGGCATGGTTGAATTCATGGTGAAATTTGGAACAACTTTGATGTTTACATTTTTCAAAATGGTTGAGAAATGAAAGTTTTACAAAATCAAAGGATGGAAGTTGTTGTTCTGGCGTGAGGAAGAACAAGAAGTCCATAAATTTGAATTTCTAAAATGAATTTATAATACATTTATTGGTGGTTGTTTTATAACTGGATGAAACAGCCACCCCAGTGGCAAGCGTGTGTGTGTGTAAGGTGTTAGTGTGCCAGGGCAGGGGTTCGATCCCTGCCGCTGGAATTTTATTTTTCAACATTTCCTTTGTTAATCAGGTGTAAGCAAGGCAAACACGCGCATGGTACATCCTCACATCAACACCATAAGATCATCATGTGGCCAGATCCCACACACTAATCAACACGCCCATGGTACACCTTCATAAAACCAACCCCACTGGATCTAAACAGGCGCTGGATTTCCTTGTTGTTGGGCCTAGGATTTTTGGTTTTCCAACCCAATGTTTCTTTTACAGTGTCATGACCTCTCTATTTTTTTATGGTTTCAGCTTCAAACAAAAAAAACTTGTTGTTGGGCCAAGGAGATTTTTACTTCTTTCTCACCCACAATTTGCTCACACTACTTCCCCATTTCAATTTTCTTCATTTTATTTTAATTAAATTTTATTTTTTTAATTAATTTTATTTTAATCAACAAAAATCATAAAAATGATGAAAAAAATTAGATTTAGATTTTTAATCAATTAATTTAATTTTTGACAAATAAAATTTAATTTAATCACTTTGATTTTAATTAATTAACACTAGGGTTTATACTATAAAATTTCTTTTCTAAATAAAACAACAAAAATATTTTCTAAATATTTAATTTTCTTTAGGTTTTACTTAATTAAATTAATTTTCATACATAGAATTAATTAATTTAATTATACTTTGTTTTATTTTAAACAATGAAATTGTAAATAAAATTAGAATTAGGTCTAACCTTTTACTTCATCATTTCAAATATTTTCTAAAAAAAGAAACAAATAAACATTTTCTTAAATACTTAGAGTTTTTTAGGGTTTTTACATCTTTCCCCTTTCTATCTCCGCGCATTTATTTATTTTTCACATTAAAACAATTATGTAACTATCAAAGGTTTGTAATAGATAATTAGGGTTTATTTCTTTCCTTCCCCATTCATAAATTTGTTCCCCCATCCCCGAAGCATTGTAATAGCGTAGGACATTTAATTTTTGCAATTTACCGTTTCCTTATTACTGTTAGTAATTAGGGTTTTGTATGGCAAGATTAAAATCAATCATTAGAAAGAATAATCTCAAAGACAAATACTTGAAATCAAAATACTTCGCACAAACGCACCTCTAGGGTTACCCTCACTTGTTTCCTCGGATAAAACAATCATGTCACTCGAACGCGAAATGCTTTAGAGAAGACCCTCGATTAAAAGATCATAGTCCCTCGATGACCCTTTGATTTTTCCTTCGGTAAGCGATCTTAGTCCCTTACGATAATTGCTAAAGCGTATTACAAGTTGCCTTTTATGACTGTACGATGACCCACGCTCGTCTCTCACATCGAATGATAGAGTTTCCTATTAACTAATGGTAGGATAACAGAATCTAAAGGAGGAGTAAAAGAACAAAGACCATTTAGTAGGTAGATCGCTCATAATCGCTTTCTCACAAACTAAAACAATTTCCACACTTCACACTTTCAAAACAACTACTTTCAAAACGCTTTATAAACACTCTTGATGACTGATACAAGGGTTATCATAAAGTAAATTGCCTTACATTGGCATTTTCAAAATATCTTTCCAAAACAAACACTTTCATTTAATAAATATTGAAATTCTCGTATCAGACATGTGACATCAAAGGAGATGTCACGATACAAATATCTGAGGATAATATAAAATGCAACAATATTAAAAGTAGAAAAAAATAAGGGATTGTTAACCCAATTCAATGTACAAGAACACCTACTCTGGGGGATACCAAGCCAGGGACAAGTCCACTAAATAGTATCAATCCATAGACCCTTAGTAAACAATCCATTTACGATCTAATCACTTAATCACTACCCATGCTATATTTCTACCTAAGACACACCTAGGTATGAGGTCTTCCTCAAATTCCTTCAATCACTAATAGTGAAGAACAACAGAAATATTATGTTTTAAATACTTCAATCATTCAATACTTAAAAGCTTATGAATGATCCACAATTAACAACTCAAATTAAAACTCAAGTATTAAACCAATACTTAAAGTGTATTACAATTAAAAAGACTTACACTTCTAAAATAGAAAGAATGTATTCTTCCTTCAAGGTTTCAGTCAAATGAATAAGGATGCAAGTCCTTATAAAGGTGCAATGATGGGCTTGGGCTGAAAAATAAATATTCCAATCCCTTGAATATTTCCATGAAAATAGGACAATATTTAATCCATAAGGATAATGCAAATAGAATAATATTCCTCAATATTTTTCGCAAACTATGAGTCACAAATCCTGAATAATGGCGCATATAAAAACAAGAAACAAAATATTGGAAACAAATATTAAGTCCCGTTCAGATCAGGAGGTAGATGTCAAGACATTTACTTTGACATCATTCAAAACCAGTTTGCTTCAAATGTCAAGACATTTAGCAAAATATTTTCAAGTTAGTGTTTTACCAAAATTGCTGCCAACAAACACTTACAAACTCCCCCTTAGGCAAATTTTGGCTAAAACATTATTTGAGCACAATATCAGAGCAGAAGCACAAGAAAAAACAAAACTCAGTTATTTAGTAGAGGAAGATGTTAAAACATCTTCAGAGACATGAGGCTCTCCCTAAAAAATTTATCTCCCCCTCAGTCAGTGGTCAGTCAGTCAGAGGCCAGTCAGTTTCTTTCCACCTTTTTAAGACATAATATGCTAAATAAAACATGCATTCAAGAGAATAAAAGTCATATAATATGTCAAATAAGTACAAACCATAAAATCCAAGAGTCAAGCACATATAAGTGCTAAAAAGGAACAAAGGGGAAAAAGCAAATAAATAACAAATGGTCTAACTGTCTTCAGGAACAGTAGACTTGGCAGAGTCAGAACTTCCTTCATCATCCGAATTTCCTCCTCAGTGCTCACTCTATCATCAAAACTGTTGTCCTTCTGCAACTCTTTGATCAACTTTTCAAAAATTAGCTTTCTTGCTGAGCTAATTGTGATCACATCATCAAGTTCTTTGCAGGCTTCCCTTAATTCAGTAATCATGACATCCTTGGTTGAGGTATTGTTTTCAGAAGATGCAGATGTCAAAACAACGTCTGGGACATGTTTTCCTGAAAACAGCTTGAAGTGAAGGGTCAAATCATACTCCCTCTTGTAGACTTCCACTCAGATATTAAGGATGTTGATTAAGAATAATTCCAAAAATACTAGATGGAAAGGCAATAGGAATTTTGATAGCATATGTTCCTGCATGCTTAATAGTATGATAAAAAAATGTAAGCACCATAATCAAACAATTTATTATTTCCAACAACATAGATAAACTTTCCTAAGACAATTGTAATGGTTAAGGTATGATTGGTAGGAACCAAGTTAGCAGCTTAAATTCTATGCAAGATAGCACATTTCACACTTAGCTTGCTATTAAGAAGTTTATTCTTCATGGGCCACTCAGTCACTTGGTTTGCAGTGATAGCTTCGCAAACTTGATTATCAGTTACTTCTAGCTCATAATAATAATCTTCAGATCTATCCAGATATCTATTGATGACAGTAGGAGAAAATTCTACACATCTACCTCTAAAAAACACCTTCCTATACTCCTTACTTTTATGATCATCACAATCAATGGAAATATTAACAATAAATTCCTTAACAAGAGTCTCAATACATTTTGCAAACCTGGTGACAGTATTCATTAAGCCAGCAAAAGAAATATGCTCCATAATCTCTTTACATTCCAGTGCACCAACTCCCAACTCTCTTTCAAGGGAAATTCTTCTTTGAAATATATATTTCCACTTTTCAGCATTTTCAACCGAATGAAAGGAGATTTTGTCAAGAGGAGCATCAGGCACCCTAACAGGAAGCTTCTTGCTTGAATATTTCTTCACAGGAGAGATGTCCTGGACACCTTCCTCGACATCATAATTAGAGTCATCTTCTTCTACTAATTCAACTTTCTTGTGACTTCTGGATCTCTTCACAGGTGAGATGTTCTAGACAACATCATCATCTGTGGAGCTATCAGGTATAACTTTTCTTTTGTCAGAGGGAGGAATCACTTTACTCCAGGGCTTTGGGGGACCATACATAGTCTTCTTCTTGATGCTCTTGGCAGGTGGTGTGACATCCACAATCTTTCTTTTTCTAGTCTTGAGCCTTTTTGCAATTCCAGGCACCACATTAGAAATAAGCTCATTGTTAGAAAGATCATCAACATTAACCATATTCTCAGCTTTTTGATTCTATGTAGCTTTGGAGCCAGCAATATCTTTCTTAGAAGAAGATTCCTTCTCAGCATCTTATTCAACATCAACTTCCACTTATTCTAGAGAAGAGGTAGCAAGCTTGCCGAGTTTGCTTTCAGCAGCATGTTTCTTGAAGGTGGATGATTCAACAACATTTTTAGGATCATTTCCTTTGTCAGCCGAAGCAGGCATCCGAGCAAGAGGAGTTAGAATTGTTGCTAGAGGAGTAACGTCAAGTACTCTGTCAAGGGAGATCTCCTCAGGATGGTTGACAAATTTTTAGGGAGATGATGCATGATGTTGAGACATCTTTGAAAAGTTTTGAACAATGAGATGGAGAATAGCAAGGGTTCTTTTTTTGTAAAGGAGAATGAAGAGGTCGTGAAAGTATAAAGAGTTAATGTCGAAGCGTGTGAGAGAGTATTTGAGAAAGTCTTGAAATGATTTCTTATGAAATTTGATTTGTTGGAAACATAAATAATATAATATTACTTTAATGATATTCCCACATGCCCTTAATTGATACAAACCCTCATATATTTAGATCCCTAGTTTACTCTTAAGTTCTCAAACTGGTTTTCATCCAAACCTTAGTCAAAATGTCAGCCAGTTGTAATTCAGTAGCTACATGTTGTAAGGCAACAATCGTTTCTTCCACAAGTTCTCTTATGAAGTGATGTCGGATATCAATGTGTTTGGTCCTGCTGTGTTGAATATGATTTTTTGATATATTTATGACACTTAGATTGTCACAAAATAATTTCATGACATCTTGTTTTACATTATATTCTATTAACATTTGTTTCATCCAAACTAACTGAGAACAACTACTTCCAACAACAATATACTCAGCCTCAACAGAGGACAGAGAGACACAATTTTGCTTCTTACTGAACCAAGATATGAGATTATTTCCCAGAAATAAACATCCTCCTGATGTACTTTTTCTATCATCGGCACTTCCTGCCCAATCAACATCACAATAACCAATTAAGGCACATCTAGATCCATGAGAATATAGCATACCATAGTCACTTTTCCCATTCACATATTTAAGAATTCTCTTCACATGGTTGGCATGGCTAACTTTAGGATCATCTTGATATCTAGCACACACCCCTACAGCAAAGGCAATGTGAGATCTGCTAGCTGTAAGGTATCGAAGACTGCCTATCATACTTCTGTAAAGACTTTGATCCATACTTACTCCTTTTTCATCCTTAGACAACTTCAGATGTGTGGGAGCAGGTGTTCTTTTGTGACTGGAATTTTCCATCCCAAATTTCTTTACTATATTCTTCGCATACTTACTCTGAGATAAGAAAACGGAATCTTCCATTTGATTAACTTGCAGACCAAGAAAGTAGGTTAATTCACCAATAAGGCTCATCTCAAATTCTGACTGCATTTTCCTGACAAAATGTTGAACCATCTCATTTGAAATCCCACCAAACATAATATCATCAACATAAATCTATGGAGTCATGATCTTCCCTTCTTCTTCCTTGACAAAAAGAGTTTTATCTATGTGTTTATTGTGTAAAATGGTAAACAACTGCTGGTTCTCCCAGAGTCCTAAACTGAGGGTAACTTGCGAGATCGACCAGTTGATCTCAAGACACGTGCTAAGAGCTTTACTATCACACCTATTTCGTCGAAATATTATTCAAGGGAGATGGTTTTATTTTGACTGGGGGAACATGTGTAATAGTTTTCCACACTATGATTTGATCGACTGACTAGTGATTTGTGACCGACAGAAGATATTCATACGAAAGCAAGACTTACTAAACTAACTGACTGGTGACTCGTGACCAATAAATAGTGTTGAATTATTTATGTGAAATAGAAGATAACGTATAGATCTTGCTCGATAGTAAATAGAAATCAGATAAAGTACTCAAAAGATATAATTGAAAGATAAAGGATTTGCATTGAAATAAAAATGGTGATTCATGTACATCAAGCACTTTTCACTCTTGATTTCCTAACGCTTGGAATGACAAAGTTTGACAAGTGATTTGAGAGTACAAGTGAACACACCACAAAATATACTAAATCCGCTTATTTATAGTGTTTACAATGTAATTACCTAGATAAAATCTACGGATAATATTAACCTCTTGAGGTAAATTCTTCATTAGATGTTTCCACCTATTTGGCGCTCAAACACATCATGGATTACTGGTAACTGCTCATGATTTTGAAGTACCACCTATTTGGAGCTTAAACACATCGTGGATTGTTGGTAACCTCCCATGATTCTTCTAAACCTCTTGAATGTAAACGGCTTCTGCCTTGATTCGCCTCTTTCTCTCTGGCAAAGAATAACCATACATCCTCTAAGTCCAAGAAACCCTTTTTTGTTGACTAAAACTATTTTCGACCAAGTCCTTGTATTTCACCCTTTGGTCGACTAAACCAATTTTGACCTCTTGACATATGTTCTTTTATTTCTTTCTAGTCGACGTAGTTCAGTTTCGACAGTTTCAGTGTGACTTCTTTTAAGCATTAACTCTAACTTAATAAAACCAGCTTTTCAAAAACTGGCTCCCATTTCCTAGAAAACCCTTAGTTTGGAGGATGACTCTTAGCTTATGAGAATATATTCATTTACTACAGGTACTTGAATACCTTAAGATTTTCCAAGGTAACAAAATGCCCCCCAAAGATTCCATTTTCAAATTTCGACTAATATGAGATAATGGCATCTTTGAAGCGTCAGTTTTACCATTCGACCAAATCGTTTCCATTTCTCTAAAAGTCAATATTATTGTTCTGTATTTTCTGTGACGTCATGTAATCATGGTAGCGTATCACGCTTTTCAGTTTCGAGACGTGGGCCATTAATTTTTGCCATCATTGCACTTTTAGTGGGAAACATGGCCCATTAACTCACGTTGATCTTGCAACACGCGTCCGATAAACTGACGTGGTTTGAACTTGGGAAATCACAATATTTTTCCCATTATTTCCTCCTTCCTCGGGGTCTATAAATACCCTTATTTCTCATTTTTATATTTTTCTTCACTTCTTCAACCCTTGCTTTTAGAAAAAACACAGAAACTACACACTTCATCGTTGTTCTTCACCTTCATCCTCCTTCAAACCTTTTACAATGGCGAATGTTAAAAATCAAACTTCCTCTCCAGCAATCTCTCTTCAACTGCGCCTTGTCAATGACAAAGCTTATTGTCGGAACCTCCATTTGCTGAGGAGAAAGTCAAAAACTGGCAATCTCAGGTACTTATCCTTTTCTCTCTTGAAGAGAAACCCCTAGCCTTTTTAGGGCCACTTCCTGCTGATGCACCCTCCGAAATCTATGTAGATGATAAGGAGGCATTTTTACCTACTAGTACTACTACCAGACCCATCATTTCTTCTCCAAACCCTATATCACTTAAATATATTGACAGGAACTTTAGAACCGCTCCACCTCTGCATTGCCCTAAATTTCGTGCTTGGATGGAACATTTAGAAACAGCCAAAGGAGACCAATGGAAAAGGACGGATATTTATACCCTGCTAGAACATTCTCGATGTGGTCAACCTTATTCTAGTGGCATGCTCCTAGCTGCCATATCTTTCTGGGAGGGATCGACCAACACCTTTCATACTAAATATGGTATGATCACTCCTACCCTGTTCGAAGTTGTTGCCATCACAGGGCTAAAACCATCTGGCACAATTTTTAACTATAGAGATGCTAAACTTGTGCAACTAAGGTTCGATGTGGGTGAAGTTGGAAAAGAAACATATAATAATTTCATCGACCATCATGCTCAAACCTCTGGTCCTGTAACTGATGAAGAGCATGTGGCGTTTCTAACCTGATGGCTGTCTCACTTTGTTTTTTGTTCCAGGTCGATGCAGGTAGCCAAACAATTTTCTCATCAGGCTACCCAATTTCATATGGGTGGTAATGTTGGTTTAGGCCAGCTGATTTTGGCCTCTCTTTATGCAGCTTTGACTGATGCTGCTAACCAAATAAAGCGTTTTGACCCTAATAATCCAAAGAAAAAGAACGTCTTAGTCCATGGTCCTTTTTGGCTCTTGCAGCTATGGTTGAATGCCACCTTCTCTGAGGAGATTAATCCCTTTATAAATAGAAAGGTAACATGCCCTCCATCTCAAAGCCATATCGTTTGGAAACGCCTTCTCCCTCTGACTCCTATCGACAAGGGCTCCCCAAATTCTGAAGTCTTCAGACTACTGTTTAATATTATGTTGACAAGAGTCAATTTCACACCCTCTATGGCCCCATTTCATGATAGACAAGATGGCCCAAAGTGGTTTCCTAAGGCTTTTCCACCTGCAAGAGAAGAGGACAAGAAAAATTCCTTAATCCTTTGGAGGCGTAACTTAACTCCCCAATTCCTGTCTACTGTGATTATCGGTGTGAACCTGGGTTTAGTCGCTTATCATCCTAACTTGGTGGCTCGATAATTTGGACTCTGTCAACATGTTCCTAAGTCTTTGTTCAATTCTCACGAGCTACTGGTAGACATCATAACTGACCAACCCTTCGAAATGATCAAGGATGATATAGGGAATATATGGGCACGAAGACCCACACTCTCTCTCACTCATTTCCAACCGTCTTTCTACTGCACCAAATAATTTAAAACTTGGTGGCAGTCATATTTTGTTACATTCATTGGTGATTATAATGCCAAGTTGGCTGAACTAACTACAACTTTCTCAAATTTGCAGGCAAAAGCGACCAAGTGTAAGATTACTCATATTAAACAAATTCGAGATTTCTAGAATTACTTCTGAATTGTGTATCGACCTAATAATCTTCGTCGGGCCATCTATGAGGCTACTGTCGAATTAAAGGAGAAGGTAACCGATATGATCTCGACACTAAAAATCCCTAATTATGCGAAATACAAATATCTTTACGCTCTTCATTTTGGAAACATCAAATTTCCTCCTTTGCCATCCAGCCCTTTGGCCTTGGCCTTTGGCCCACCTATTCCTGATTGGTGGTATTACTCTATACCAGATATGAAAAATTCCTATAAGACAAAGGCCGACAGAGTGGTACCAACAAAGTTTTACCTACCTAACTATTTAGGGCATCTTCATTATGATCTCCGATATGTTAGAGTACTTTCGACTACACAAATCAGTAACGATTTCTGGAAAGCTTACCCCCCTTCTTATTTTAATTTGGTTGCTTATCTGATTGTTTTACACTTGTCTTACAACTACACCAATAGATCAGGCGGGTGTTGTTCCTTTCGGCAAACAAAAACCTTCGACGCATCAGGTTTAAACTTCAACCTTCTGCCAGTTATCATTCTTGATTTGGCATATCTGACTTAGCTTAATTTTTGTAGATCATTCCTGGCCACACACCCTCCGACGATGAACCTATTTCTTCTTCACTCAAGAAGGCTTATTCGGTGGGTGTATTTATATACTTCTTGTTTCTATGTCATTTATGCCCTAAACTTGTATTAATATTTCCCTTGTTTTCCAGAGTAAAAAACGCTCAATGGATTTGGCTGCTCCCTCTAACAAATCCAAAAGCCATAAGAGGAAAAAAGATTCCTCTACTGAAGGCGAGGTGGCGAAAAAGAAGAAGAAGACAAAGGTACCTGTATCCTAGGGTGCTGAAGCAAAGGTTGGCGTGAAACGTGTTGATGAAATAGAGGAGCCAGCTGATGTCGAAGTTCCTCTTGTTACAAGAAGGAGACGTAACGTGGTCTTGGTCGAAAATTATGAAGCCACCTTTTAGATTTAGGCGCTGACACCATTGTGGTCGACACAACCCTGGTTACTCTGACTCGTGCTCCTAGGGTTGATGAAGTTCAAAACCCAATGAGAGACACTACTGATGTTTCAGCTACGGATGAGTCTGTCGATCTTAATTTGTCAACACAGGTACTAGCTGGTTGTTTTCTAGTTTCTTTTGTTTTTTGTTTGTGGATTTTGTTTTGGATAATACCTTTTCTTTCTTTATTTAGGTTAATATATTCGGTCAACAACAACGTGTACCTGACTATACCCCTTTGTCAGAAGCTTCTTCCCCTCACCATCATGAGAATCTTAACATTGCTGATGGTGAGTTTGTCGACCTGACTATTTCTGCTACTCTTAGAGACTTTGACTCAGTCACTAGTCCTACCAAACATAAGGGTTAAGTTCGACTAGTTCTGATTCTAGCCTTTCAAATTCCCTACAGGATTTAGAAGCAAATAAAAATGTCACCACCTCCTGAATTCTACCCCCTTCTTGAAAGCACGCAAGGCGCGCCTCTCGTTTCTTCTAGGAGAGCAAAGGTCGGCTCACCCACTAAACTAAAACACATGGGAGTCAATCCTTCTACTCTAGAAGCAATTGCTAGGTTACGTCGCTTTGTGAGTTCTCACACTCTTTCTTCTGACTCCAGCCCACCTCAAGCACATAATGACAAGATGAGTCCTGAAGCAGTTAAAGCCAAAAATCTGATGACTAAAATTTGGACTCATGCTTTGCATCCTAATCTGCGTCATCTGCTCCATTCTGATCCAACTCTTGGCCCAGAACTCTCATACACTCTTACTCAAATGAAAGAGCTCAATATGTCTGAATCAGCCAGGTTGATGATAACAGAACTTTATAAATTTTTCATTCCTCTACGCCAAAATGTTGAAAGTATTCGGGCAAATGAGGAAGCGGTTGAGTCGAAGAAAGCTTTCGTGAAAGAGAATTTGGATATGGTGGTGCAAGTTACTGAAGAAATTAATGATTTATTAGCAATGATTGAAAAGAATAAACAGGAACTGGTTCCCAAACGAAATAGAGCTACTGAAATACGTGACCATATTTCTGCTCTCAACAAGGAATTAGAATTGATTTCCAAGAAAGAGGAAGAGATTAATAATGTGATTAATCCAACCCAAGCAAAAGCTGAGCAAATGGCTGTGGACTTCGTGGCTGTAAGTGACGCGATATCTTCTGTCGAAACAGAGCTTGAAACACTTAAGACTCAGGCAGAAGGTTTTGAATATCTGGCCACAAACCTCCATGGTGAACTGCGGTCATTCCAAGCCATATTTAAGCATTTTTAATCATTGTACCAACTATCTTGTAATTTATTTATGGCTTTAAGCCAAATTTTTAACGGATCCTTTCTTTCTTTGTTTTATATGTATCTTCCATGTTTTCTGCGTGTTTTGAATTTGCTGGTCTCTACAAAATTTTACCAGCTTGTTAGTTCGATGAATACTTATTCTGTCGAGATTTTGATTTCTTGAAGAATGGGCTTATACTTTTTAAAGTAATTTCCATTTACCCTTAAGATCCGTCAATCTGGGGCTAACTCCTCAAGCTCATAGGTATTATTTGAAAAAACTTGTATCACCTTAAAAGGTCCTTCCCAATTTGAGGACCATTTCCCTAAGACTCTATCATTTTTGTCCATATGTAATATCACTTTCCATACTAGATCATCGATAGCAATTTATCCTTTACTTTTTTATTATAAGCTCTGACAACTCTTTCTTTCTCTCTTATTAACGAATCAAAGGCCAACATCCTTTGTTCATCTATGTCGACAAGCTCGTCTGCCATCATATTCTAGTAATCCTCAGATGGTATTTCATGCTGTCTTTGGATTCTTATCGATTGAACATGTATCTCCACTGGTAACATTGCATCATGCCCATACGCAAGTCTAAACGGAGTAGTTCCTGTTGCTTCCTTAGGGGAAGTTCTACACGCCCATAAGGCTTGATCCAGTGTTATATGCCAATTCCTTGGCTTCTTTCCTACGTGCTTCTTAATTAGGATAATTATCCCTTTAATGGCAGCTCCGACTTGGCCATTTGCTTGAGCATAGTAAGGAGTAGAAGTTAACAGTTTAATTCTGACTTCTTGCGTAAATTCTTTCATTTTTCGTCCAGTAAACACTGATCCTTGGTCGGTCGTAATTGTTTCTGGAATTCTAAACCGACAAATGATGCGATTTTGTATAAAATTAATAAGAGCTTCTTGGTCGACATTAGTTAAAGCTACTACCTCGACCCATTTTGTAAAGTAATCAATATCGACTAAAATATATCTTTGTTGTTTTGATGATGCTGGTTTTATTTCTCCAATCACATCTAAAGCCCATCCTCTGAATGTCCAGGGTTTTATAACTGCATGTTATTCACTTACGGGGACATGTTGTATGCCCCCATGCATTTGGCATTCCCGTCAACCTTTAGCAAATTCGATGCAATCTTTTAACATTGAAGGCCAATAGACGCTAGAACGCACCAAAAGCCATTTCATTTTGTGTCCTACTTGATGTGCACCATATACCCCACTATGCACACTTGACACTGCCACGTATGCCTCACTTTCTCCAAGGCATTTTAACAAAACTCCTTCAGCAGTTTTCTTAAAGAATTCGTTCTCTATCAAAACGTAACTGAGAGCGCGATACTTGATCTTACGATCTGTCGACCTCGTGGGGATGCGCAGATAGTCAGCCAATGGCTTTCAGCAGTCATTCTCCTGTCCATTGTTAATGGTTAAAATTTGAAAATTTTCGGCATCTATAGCCCCTAACTTTACAATCGACAAATATGAAAGGGATAACAAAGTTGCTCGAACTTTCTCTCTTACTTGGGTAAGTTCTTCATTTGGATCTCTCTTGTATCCTAAGGCTTCTTGTGCTAGGTCATTATCCTTTTTGTTCTCTCTTCGAGGTATGTGTCGAATACTTACTTGCTCAAATTGTTTTAACAATCTGATGGTAATAAAAAAATACACGATTAAATTTTCTTCAACACATTTGTACTCCTTTGATACTTGTTTAATCACTAATTCAGAGTCTCCCATAATTTCGACGTTCCTTTCCCACAAATATAGAAGTAGTTCAAGTCATGTTATTAAAGACTCGTATTCTACTTCATTATTTGTGCATATACCGTCGATTTTATACTTGAACTATGCTGGAATTCCACAGGGAGAAATTATAGTTCCTCCTATTCCAACTTCATTCTTATGGATAAAACCATCAAAGTATAATTTCCATGGCACTAAATCTACATAATTTTGAGGTATACCAACCATTGAATGGTCGACCAAAAAATATGCAACTACTTGTCCTTTCATTGCGTTTAAGGGCATGTAAGTCAGAGAATACTTTGTTAATGCTAAAGCCCATTTACCAATTCGACTATGTAAAATTGGTTTGGATAACATGTGCTTAATAATATCGAAATGAGAAGATACATACACATCAACAAGCTTTATATATTGCTTTAGTTTAATACAAGAGAAATACAAGCAAAGGCATAGTTTTTCTATATCACTATACCTAGTCTCAGGATTATTTAGCATTCGACTAAGATAATACACAGGTCTCTCAACACCTTTTTCGTCCTGTTGGACTAAGATACTACCTATAGTCGGATCTGAGGCTGCAATATATAACCTCATAGACCTATGTCTAATAGGAGGTGCCAATATTAGAGGCTTTACTAAGTAGTCTTTGATTTTATCGAAAGCCTCTTGATGCTCCTCTTGCCAAACGAAATCTTCATTTTTTAGTCGAAGTAGTGGTGAAAATACTTTGGTTTTTCCACTTAAGTTGGATATGAACCTCCTTAGGAAATTTATCTTGCCCAACAAATACTGAAGTTCCTTTTTTGTCGACGGTGGTTTGATGTCCATGATGGCTTTGGTCTTACTTTAATTTACTTCCATGCCTTTTTTATGCACCACAAAGCCAAGAAATTCACCTGCCTACACACAAAAAACACATTTTAATGGATTCATTTTTAATCCATGTTTTCTCATCCTTTTAAAATACTTTCGAAGGTGTTGTAGATGAGTTGGTTTACTGTTCAACTTTATTACAATATCATCAATGTAAAATTGCATGCAATCTTCAATAAAATCACGGAACATAGAATTAATTACCTTTTGATATGTCGCTCTGGAATTTTTTAAACCGAATGGCATGACAACCAATTCATAGGTCCCCAGTGCCCCAGGGCAGCGAAACACCGTCTTCGACACATCTTCGTCTGCAATAAGAATTTGGTTATAACTAGAATAACCATCAAGCATACTTAGATATTCAAAACCAGCAGCCGAGTCGATCAACATTTCTGCCACAGGCATATCATACTCATCTTTTAGGGTGGCAGCATTTAAATCTCTAAAATCTATGCATACCCTTAATTTTCCATTTTTCTTAATTACTAGAACTATGTTTGCCAACCAGTCGACATACCTTGCAGTTCTTATGAATCTACTTTTGAGGAGTCTTTCTACCTCCTCTTTGATTTTTGTCATTATGGCTAGAGCGAAACGTCTGGGAGTCTGCTTTACTGGTTTCTTTCCATCTTTTATTAGTAATTTTAGTTCTACCAAGTCCCTGTTTAAACCTAGCATTTCATTATAGTCCCAAGCAAAATAATCTTTAAATTCTTTTAATAAAGATATTACCTCATATTTCAACTTTGGGTCGATGTTGGCGCTGATATAAGTTGGTCTTTTACCCCCCTTTTCTCCAAGATCTATTTCTTCTAAAGGGTCTTGTGTCTGCATCTTTTCTGATGCCATTGGATCCTTTTCGAAGCCTAAGGGTTCTTATTCGTATATGCAGTCCAGACACTGCTTATCGACATTTCCTTCGACCGTCTCTATTATATCTAGTGGCTTTGGCTCAATAGCCAAAGTACCTCCTTCATCTAGAACTTGTGTTTTATTGGCTTCGACAACCATATTTTCTTTAGCTTCTAGTGCCGAATTTATTTTACTTTCGGCAATATATGTCAAAATCCTGTTTAGAGCATCTAGCTCAGACATGATCATTGATGTCTCCCCAGCCTGTCGGTCGGTTGGTATAGTATGGATCCTCAAGAGGTTCCATATCCCATATAAAACCATGGGTTTCATGTAACTTCAATAAAACAAATGCTTCATCAAGGTTGGCATATACATCTTCAGTAGGTTGACATGGGGAAATATTAGCTAATTTCATATCGAACTGCTTCTTTCCGACATTGTTCACGTCTGCCATAAAATACCCTTGATCATCTTCAATATTCTCGACTATGCCATCTTCCCTCCAAATCACTAAACGCTGGTGCATAAAGGATGGCACAGCCCCTACTCCGTGTAGCCATTCTCTCCCTACTAAGAGGTTGTAATTCGGATTACCTTGAATCACCATGAAAATAGTCGGCCTAGTAGCTGAGCCGACAGTAATGTCCACTTGGATCACACCCATGGTGTTTCTGGTTCTTCCTTCATAGTTTGATAAGACCACGTTATGAGATCTAACATCGGTGTCATATTTACAAAGTTTCCGCAATAGGTGGTGTGGCATAATGTTCACCATAGCACCACAGTCTACCAACACCTTGTTGATAGCTACCCCTTCGACCTTAGCCCTTATTAAAAGAGGCTTCAAATGGACCTCATGGCCATATCTGGTCTTTCAAAGAAAGCATCTTGGTTCTCAATGGAACCATTGTTCATGACAAAGTAACACGTTAGCTTGTGTAAAGCCATCTCCTCAGCATCTATGTCTGCTGAATCTTATACTTTTGTCAAGCAATCATATTTTGCTGGCAGAATTGATAATACATTAACTAAGATATTCAAACTCTCTTCAGAGTCAGAATCAAAATCGTCAGTGGCTTCTTCAGAACAATTGGCAGCTGGTCGATTCACGAATTCTTTGATTCATTCTTTTGCAGAGGAGTCGACTTTCACCTTGTACTTCCTCTAATTGCAACCTTTATTTGCAGCAATCTGGCCATCAACTGCTTGCCTCTTAGCCTGCTTTCGACACTGGAAGCGTCTCTATTGGGTTTGTCATGGGATTCTTCCCATGTAGTTTTCAGAAATGTGGCTTTTCTTCTCTGACTTGAACTCATGTCGGTAGTCAATAGCCGACTTCCCTTTCTTTTGTGCCACATCAATTGGTGTTCCCTTTCTCCCTTGGGGTTTAATCCGGGTACTGTTAGGAGCTTTTGCTGAGGGAATATAACTCCTAGGTTTAGCATGAGAGTTTCCCGTAGCTCTCCTTGGGTCCCTTGGTGTAGGAAACCTTTGATTGTATGTGTGATACGGTGGGAGAACTGACTTGAGGTTTTGCGTTTGTATTCGCAAATGTTTCGGTTGAGCAAGAGTCGCCACCGACTTTTTATTTTATCCTAAGGAAAGGTTAAAAAGCACAGAAAAAACCTTTGAAATGTTTTCTTGGGTTCGGGGAGTAGATTATAGAAAGGGAAGGTATTAGCATCCTTTCTATCCATGGTTATCCATGGGCTCTTAGTTACTTGCTTAGATCAACTTGCCTTAATTTTCAATTGTTTGAAATGGTGCTTTGTGTGTGGATTTTGAAAATGTTTTGAAAAGAGGCCAATGTGGTGGCAACCTTTGTAATGATCCATGTTGGGATGTATACAAAGGTGTATTTTTTTGAAAAGGTTTTCAATGTTTTTGAAAGTTGTTTTGAAAGTGTAGTGATGTGTGGTTTGAAAAATAGGCAAGTGTTTTTGTTTTGTAAGGGGGCAAGTAACCAAGAGCTATCTACCCTATATTTCTCAAAGATCTTTACTATGTTTTAACAATTTTGTTCCACCATTGTATTTGGTGGACAATCTTGTGTTAGGATGTGAAAGGGACGGGCATGGGTCATCGTTTAGACCATAATTGCAATGGTGCCAAGTATCTTTGGGAAATTTTCTTTAAGGGACTTGATCATTTTTAGGCAACTTTCGAAAGCGTCATCGAGGGACTATGATCATTTGAATTGTGTTTGTTTTGCACAAAGAGACCTAACATGCAATATGGCCCATTATTGAAGGCAACAAGTGGAATACCCTAGGGGTGCAAGTGTGATTAGTGTTGTCCATTTTCATGCTTGTTTATCTTGAAGTTAAGTCAAACTATTTTTGGGTTAATTGATTTGCATACAAACCCTAATTCTAACATGGCATATTTAAAAAGCTTTTAAAATGCGAAAAATAAAAGGTCCTAAGTTATTACAACACAATATATGGGATGAGGGGTACAAATGTTCAAATGGGGGTATTTTGACAAGAATTAAATCCTAAGCTATTACATCAAATTGGAATTTTGCAAGGTATTTAATTACACAATATTCAAATAAAATAAATATGCAAAAATGCAAAAAAAAAAAAGGTTTTCATATGTATGTGAAAAAAATGTTTATCATATATCAAATAAATAAAAATAAAAATTATTGTATTTTTGGTATTTTTATGGATCTGGGGTAAAACCCTAATTTTAATAAATAAAAAAATATTTATTATATAATATATGTAATATTTATTAATTATGTACAAAAAATAAATGAAAAGAAAATATATGAAAAAAGTAATTTTTAAGTTAAATATTAGTAAAAAAATAAAATGTATTATTTTATTGTGTTTTTAACATAAATGTATTAATAAATACCTAAATATTTATATTATTCACTAAATACTAAATATATGTATAAAAATAATAATATTTAATATTTACAAAAATGTATTTTTTTTATAAAAGTTTTTTCAAAGATAAAATAAAACAAAAGTCAGAAAATAAAAAGTATTTATATTATTTTGGTATTTTAAATAGAAGAGTATTTATATGTTATTTATATGTACAAATGTTAATTTAAACCAATAAATTCCTAATAAATACAAAAATGGTTTGAAAAATATTTTTTATATTTTTAATATTATGAGAAAAAATAAATAAGTCAAAAATAACAAGCAAAAGTCAAAAAATGTTTCAAATAAGCACAATGGGCCAAGGGGGTTCAAAAGTGAAAATACGGTGCAAATAAGAAGTCAACTCAGGCCCAACCCAAGAAGACTGTCTTCAACCTCAGAACCTGTTTGAACAACAACAACACGCGTTTTCCTATCTCCAGATTCCTTGATCATTTGCCAAATCTTGCAACATGAAACCTGTAGAGCTTGAAGCCACGATTCTAGACATATAAAGAAGTCAATCTAACTCTCAGAAATGAGAGAGAATTTCTTCTCCCCCAATTCCTGACCTAGTTTTTGTTCAATGTTCATACCTCAAATTCTCATAGCACATGCAAAATAAATGGAAAGTAAAGATATGTATAGCTTCAGGGACATGAGCATGACACTTTTTATTCACAAACTTAGAGCTAATTCTTCCTATATTGAGAGATAGAAATCCAAAGATTTACCTGTTCAGTTGGAAACGTGTGCAACAATGGAGATGTTTACAAGGCAAGGTAATGATTTGTATAGCTTGCTTGATGTCCAAGGATGCTATTCAAATGCTTGGTGTGCTTTGAAACCAAGTGAATCGTGTTATGACACTCCAACTGCAAAACAGAAAATATGAAAATGGTGATGTGGGTTAGGGGTGTTACAGGTCGTGTTTAGGGTTTGGAACAGTTTCAAGGGATGGTGTGGGATGTGTTTGAAGTGTTTTTGGCCAAGGTGCACGATGAAAATGAGCTATCCAAGTCCAAGTGCAGAATACCCTGTTTTTGTGCAGTTTAATGGTGATTCTGTATTTGATGATGTTTGGAACTTGGTTGGCTTGTGTTTCAGGTCAGGGTTAGTGTTTAGAATGTGTACATGTGTTTGCTGAGATGAGAGTTGGGAGTTGTTATGTCAAGTTTCTTCTTACTTAAGCAACAAAATGCCAAGTTGTTTTCTAGACTGATGGAGGCCCCTCTAATGTGCTGCTAAGCTTGCCCTTGATCAGTGGGATTTGCTCAAAAACTTGTGCCAAAGAGATTTGCTGTGTACCTCTTGATTTGCAAGTTGACATAAAGTTTTCACTTTTCAAAAATGGACATAATGTTTTTTCTACTTATGGCTTAATTTTGCATACAATGCTTGAACACACAAAATAAGGCCTTGGAACAATGAGTTAGCATTAAATTTATGAGTGCAAATGGGATATAGGACCTGTAATCAAGGAATGCAAGCTGAGTTCAAAATTGCCTAAGTGTATGAACATGAAAATTGGCCATAAACAAAGTGACTTTTTCCCAACTTGCCAAATTCGATTCTCCCTGACCATGAGGTTGTTTGATGAGTTCTTGGACATTTTGGAAATCTTGGAATGTGTACTACAATCCATCTTTGTAATGCAAATTGAAATTCCAAGTGGAAGTATGTGAAAATTGGTCTTGAAGTTAGGCAAAAATCTTGCCTAAAATAGGTCAAAATTTCTCTAAGTTAAGAATGGTTTGGTACCCTTGTTCCAAAAATTTTAACTTGAGCTACAAGCTTCTTTTGAGGAAACTTTGTGAATCAAAGTTGTAGATTTTGCAATGGACTACAACTTTCATGTTTTGACTTTTCCTTGAATCCAAATGCATCTTGATGAGAAAGTGGGACAAAGTTAGGAAAAAATTAGGGTTTTTCATAACTTAGAAAAATTCTAAGTTATGAAAAATCTTCATTTCAAACCCTAATTTGTGATTTTGATTTCTTGATGAACAAGTTTCATGATTTGGCATGTTTTGATGAAAAATGAATCTTGACACTTGATTTTGACCAAAAAGTCAAAGTTTGACTTTTCAGTATACAGTCAAAAATTGATCAATTGACTAGAAAATTCAACTGTCAATCTTGTGTATTTGGGATCTTTTGAACTTGTTGGGTATGTCAATACAATTCCATGGGGTCCTTGAGTCCATATGTGAGCTTGTTTTGCCATTGGCTAGGTCAAACAGTCAAAAATTGCCTTTGTGCAGTCAAAACCCTAAAAATGACCATTTTGCCCTTTTGGTGATCTGATCAAATTTCTTGTGGGATTGTGATCCAAACTTGATAAAATGGTCCATATGAGTTCATAATGTTGATGTGGGTCAATTTTCATGAGGTTTGACTGTCAATTGGCCACAGTTGACTTTTTCCCAATACAGCTGATTTCTAGGTCAACTGTCCAATTGACTGGGCAAAGGTTGGAATCAAGGCTTGAAACTTGGTATGGATATACTTGGGAGTCCAACATGAAGCATGAAAGTCATCTTAGGAATTTTAGGTCAAAATATCTTTGTGCAAACACAAACCCTAATTTGGGTCAACAGTGCCAGGAGAAGTCTTGCAGAGGAAACCCTAATTGGATCTTGAGCTCCAAGGGCCTTGTGATGAGAAAATATTGAGAAAATGGGAGGGCAAATTTTTGGGTACAACAGTATGGCTTTCCTTTGTTCTTTTATAATTGTAGCTTCTGGAAATTGTCAGCAACTATTTTGTTAGTCAAAGCGCCACATCTAGGACAAAAGCAAGCTTGTGAACCTTTATTCTTACAACGGTAAAGGAATTCTAGCAAGTCTTCCTCAGGCCTTGGGTACACGTCTGCTAGGATGACATCATGACTTTCTCCAGTGCCCTCTTCGACCATATTATCATCAGGGAATTAAGTAATCTCTACCATGTTGATGTCAACTGGGTCGACAAACAAAGCTTTCTCTTTCCTAAGAGGATCAGTATCAATCTTCATCTTTCTTGCAGCAAATTTCAGCCTACCCTCTTGCAGCGAATTTTGCATGAGATCCATGAAAAGGTAACATTGAGAGGTTGTATGACCAAGATAATTATGAAATTTACAAAAACCTCTTTTCTTTCGTTGTTCTAATGGTGTTAATTTAGCACCTGGGGTACTAAAATTTGACCATCCTTAACCAGTAAGTCAAAAATTTCTTCACACTTAGTAACATCAAACGTATAAGTTTTTGCTGGAAATTTTTGATTATTTTCGACCGTATTCTTTCCTTTAGCAGGACCTTTTTTTCGACCTGGCATCATTTCAGCCAAGTCGACCTCTACCTGTGGTGGTGAGGTATAGTCAGCCTCACAAATTGTATATGTGTCATCATAATCTATGAAGGCTATTTTTTATTTTCTAGTCTTAGCCTTAGTATGTCTGACCTTTTCTAGTCGCATACGCTCTAGATGTCGAACTCTATCAGCTAACTATGACATACTTTTCACGAAGGTTGGATCTATTTTCTTCCTAATGGAATAATCTAACCATCCAGCAGCCATTTGAACAAGCTCATGTTCTGGCACTTTAGTAAAACATCTTGCTTTTAATGACCTAAATATGTTTAGATAATCATCAATGGTTTCAACAAACCTTCTTTTAATGTTTGATAATTCGACCAAACTAATTTTCGAATGGCCCTCATAAAACTTCTCATGGAAAAGTTTCTCCAACTTCGTCCATAAGTCAATCGAATTTGGGGGTAAAGAGGTAAACCACGTGAAATCTGCCCTAGTAAGGGAAGAGGGAAAGTTCTTTACCCTTTAGATTTCATTATTCGACATATCCCCACATTCAGTTAAATATCTAGAAATATGTTCCACTGTCGACTCTCCAGATTCTCCCCCAAATTTTGTATACTTAGGGATTTTCCACCCTCTAGGGTTTTCAGTCTGTAAAATATATTCAGAAAAAGGGGAGGAATATGTTGGCCTCTGAAGTGCGGTATTCATACCATTTCTAGCCATAATTCTTTCAAAAATGGTGGTTAAATTATTTTCTACGGCTAAATCCTCTTGTCGAATTTGATTAACAATTTGATCAACCTCTTGATATCTATGTACTAATACCCTAGGTGGATCGACAATCAAATTCCTTGGAGGCACTAGAATTTGCCCCTGATGGACAGTTTCATCATGTATTTCCCCCATGTCTATTTGATCAGGGGCATCAAGTCGAACAAGTGGTGCCTGTCGAATAGGCGCTGGAGGAGCACCTAAAAATTACACAAACATGTTAATTGGGCAATTACCTGTCGATTTGTTTCAGTGGACTTCTTATTAGTCTCAGGCGACTCTTGTACTATAGGATTAAATACATTACCCATCTGGTTAGTTAACATATTAACCAACTCGTGGTTTCTATCATCCATTTGTTGCCTTAATACTGCTACTGAAGTATTAGTAAGAGGCGGTACTATAGGTTGAGAAGGCGCTACCCTAGTTTGGTTGCCTCTATTATTTCCTCCTAGCGCAGATCCTTGTAAAGGAGAGTTCAAATTTTGAACATTATCTAACACCACTATTGTATTCGATGTTGACTAGTATCCCGACATCATGGAATACAACATTCTATAAGCCGGATCTACATTACCAAAATGAGGCACATTAGGTATGGTAGTCGTAGTCATTACTGGTCTTGGGCTTCCCGGTGGAGCCTGAGACATTTGTACGGAAACTGCAGTAGTCGACCCTACTGGAGTAAAAGGTGCTACTTGAGAAACTACTTGATCGGTAGTGATTAAAGTTCGTAATGGTATTTCGTCTACGCTTGGATTATCAGGAATTGTCATTCTTAATATTTGCTTCCTAGATAATGGTTTATTATACTCCTTGGTTAACTTCCCTTTTCTAAGTTGCATCAACTTATAAATAATTAATACAAATTCTTAGCACTTAGTTCCACTGGGCGTGCCAATTTGTTTATTGTGGAAAATGGTAAACAACGTTGGTCCTCCAAGAGTCCTAAACTGAGGGTAACTTGCGAGATCAACCAGTTGATCACAAGACACGTGCTAAGAGCTTTACTATCACACATATTCCGTCGAAATATTATTTAAGGGAGATGGTTTTATTTTGAATGGGAGAACATGTGTAATGGTTTTCCACACTATGATTTGATCGGCTGACTGGTGACTCGTGACCAACAGAAGATATTCATACGAAAGTGAGATTTACTAAACTAACTGACTGGTGACTCATGACCAATAGATAGTGTTGAATTGTTTATGTGAAATAGAAGATAACGTATAGATTTTGCTCGATAATAAATAGAAAGTAGATAAAGTACTCAAAAGATATAATTGAAAGATAAAGGATTTGCATTGAAATAAAAATGGGGATTCACGTACACCAAGCACTCTTCACTCTGGATTTCCTAACGCTCAAAATGAAAGAGTTCGACAAGTGATTTGAGAGTACAAGTGAACACACCATAAACTATACTAAATCCCTTATTTATAGTGTTTACAATGTAACTACCTAGATAAAATCTACGGCTAATATTAACATCTTGAGGTAACTGCTTCATTAGATGTTGCCACCTATTTGGCGCTCAAACACATCGTGGATTGCTGGCAACTGCTCATGATTTTGAAGTTCCACCTATTTGGCGCTTAAACACACCGTGGATTGCTGGTAACCGCCCATGATTACTCTAAACCTCTTGAACGTAAACCACTTTTGCCTTGCTTCGCCACTTTCTCTCTGGCAAAGAATAACCATACTTCCTCTAAGTCCAAGAAACCCTTTTTTGTTGACTAAAACCATTTTCGACTAAATCCTTGTCTTTCACCCTTTGGTCGACTAAACCAATTTTGACCTCTTGACATATGTTCTTTTATTTCTTTCTAGTTGACGTAGTTCAGTTTCGACAGTTTCAGTGTGACTCCTTTTAAGAATTAACTCTAACTTAATAAAACCAGCTTTTCAAACACTGGCTCCCGTTTCCCATGAAAATCCTTACTTTGGAGGATGACTCTTAGCTTATGAGAATATCTTCATTTACTATATGTACTTGAATACCTTAAGATTTTCCAAGGTAACAAAATGCCCCCCCAGAGATTCCATTTTCAAATTTCGACTAATATGAGATAATGGCATCTTTGAAGCGTCGGTTTCACCATTCGACCAAATTGTTTCCATTTCTTTAAAAGTGAATATTATTGTTCTGTCTTTTCCGTAACGTCATATAATCATGGTAGAGTATCACACTTTTTAGTTTCGAGACGTGTGACGTTAATTTTTTCCATCATTGCACTTTTATAGCTTCAGCGTAAAAGTGGCAGGGTAACTTCTTAGCATGAATCGTAGCTCTGGCAGATTCTTGATGGGTTCTTTTTTTGCGTTCCATAATCCCATTTTACTGAGGAGTAATAGGAGAGGAAAATTCACGAATGATTCCTTCAGAAGAGAAAAAATCAGCAAATTTATTATTCTCAAATTCCTTTCCATGATCAGTTTTGATTCTGATGACATGACTATCTTTTTCCCTTTGATGTTTTTGACAGAGAAATTTTAAAACTTCAAAAGTTTCTTATTTTTCTATGATAAAACTTATCCATGTGTACCTAGAGAAGTCATCTATAACAACATATTCATACTTCTTTCCACCAAGACTTTCAACCTGCATAGGTCCCATCAAGTCCATGTGAAGATGTTCCAAAACTTTTGATGTAGTGAGATGTTGGATCTTCTGATGTGACATCTCAGTTAGCTTTCCAATATGGAATTCACCACATACTCTCCCTTCTTCTATCTTGAGCTTAGGAATCCGTCTCACGGATTTAATAGATATGATTCTTTTCATTCCTTTCAGATGCAAGTGTCCCAGTTTTTGATGCCACATTTTAACTTCATTTTCTTTGGCTAAAGCACATTTTAAAGAGAGGATCAAATCTTGGGGAACCCATAAATAACAATTTTCTTTACATCTGATTCCTTTCATAATAACTCCATTCTTGTCATTACAAATGAGACATTCTTCCTTGGTGAAGTTAACTTTGAATCCTTGATCACATAGATGCCTTATACTTATTAGGTTAGTTGTTAACCCTTTAACAAGTAACACATTGTCAAGTTTTGGGACTCCTGAACATTCTAGATTTCCAACTCCTTTGATTTCACCTTTGGCTCCATCACCAAAAGTCACATAACTGGTATAATGAGATTTGATATCTACCAATAGATTCTTGACACCTGTCATGTGTCTAGAACAGCCACTGTCAAAGTACTAGTCATCTTTGGTTAATACTCTGAGAGAGGTATGAGCTATGAAGCTAGCAACATTAGACTTGGGAACCCATTGTTTCTTCTTTTTTTCTATTTTGAGAGATTTGGTCAGTCTTGGGAACAGGAGTAGTTTTAGGATACCCATACAACTTGAAACAGAAGGGTCTTGTGTGACCAAACCTTACACAATGATGACACCTCCAGGGCTGAGATATCTTTCTGGTGTGAGTAAATGTTTTCTTACTATGATGTTTCCCATGAAGTATTTTTTTGCCATGATGTTTTCCATGACGTTCAGACATTTGATTCGACATCTTTGGTTTAGACTTGGCATGAGTGAAAGTTGATGAAGGTTCTTCTGAAACAGGTTCCTTTTTCTCATTAAACCATATACCACTCTTGTCTCCTGTCACTCTCCCCACTTGAAGAATTTCATCTAATGTGTTAGACCCATTATTTAGAATCTTGAGAGATTTGACCACTATATCAAGATTTGAAT
Organism: Vicia faba; assembly: GCA_948472305.1. Classification (NCBI taxonomy): domain Eukaryota; kingdom Viridiplantae; phylum Streptophyta; class Magnoliopsida; order Fabales; family Fabaceae; genus Vicia; species Vicia faba. The sequence continues at coordinate 1,485,903,426 of OX451737.1, forward strand.
TCAGAGAAGTCACTTCACTTTCCATATTAGAAATAGTTTTCAAATGCTCTTTCCTTTCTGCCTTCAGCTGGGTTATGAGTGCTTTCTGTTTCTCCCCTTCTAGGCAAACTTCTTCACTTCTGAGACATAATCCTTGTACGAGGCAGCTAGCTCATCAAAGGTTAGGTCACCATCACTAGAATCTTCATCAGACACATATTTTCCTGTCAATGCTTCAACATAATTTGCAGATTCCTCTTTAAGATCACTCTCAGAATCCTCTTCATACCAAGTAACAGATAGATTCTTCTTCGGTTTATTAAGATATGTAGGACATTCAGCTTTAATGTGACCAAAACCTTCACATCCATGACAATGTATTCCCTTCCCTTGAGTGGGTTTTCTTTCAGTCCTTTTTCTTCCAAACTTATTTGACTTAAGGATGTCAAATGAGATGTTCTTGACATTTGATCTTGGATTCCTATCCATCCCTTTTATCACTTTGTTAAACTATCTTCCAAGCATAAATAAGGCATTAGATATTACTTCATCTGTATCCAGATCACAGTCCTCCTCTTCATCTTCAGTATTGGTTACAAAAGCTATGTTTTTGTTCTTCTTTTCAGATCTTTCATTGATGATTAATTCAAATGTCTGAAGTGATCCAACAAGTTCATCCACTTTCATCTTGTCAATATCTTGTGCTTCTTCTATGGTAGTCACTTTCATATCAAATATCTTGGGAAGAGACCTAAGCATCTTTCTCACCCATTTGTCTTCTGGAATTTTTTCTCCTAAAGCACTGGCAGCATTAGCAATCTCAAGGATGTTCATATGGAAGTCATCAATGCTTTCATCATCCTTCATTCTCAGATTTTCAAATTTGGTGGTGAGCAACTAAAGTATTTACATCTTCACTTTGGATATGCCTTCATGGGTAGATTGAAGAATCCCCCAGGAATCCTTAGCTATTTCACATGTGTTCACTAATCTAAAAATGTTCTTGTCAATTCCATTGAATATAACATTCAAGGCTTTAGAATTTCAAAGAGCAGTTTCATCCTCTTCTTTAGATCAATCTTCTTTTGGCTTTAACTCAGAAGCAGGTTCTCAATTTTCTCCCAATTTGACAGGGTGTTTCCATCCTTTTAAGACAACTTTCCAAGCCCTGCTGTCCAGAGACTTTAGAAAGGCCACCATACGTGGTTACCAATAGTCATAATTGCTTCCATCCAGAATGGGTGGTCTTCTCACAAATCCTCCTTCCTTGTCCGTAGTACTAGAAAGTATTTTCCATAGATCTCACCCAGATATAGAGTAGGATGCCTTCTCTGATACCAATTGAAATTCTGGTATCAGATAATGATCCCCGTGACGTACTTATCCAGGGTATTATGTTCGAATACAAAAATAATCCTCAAGGTTACCTTCAAAGGTTTATACGCGCTTGGGGCATGGTAAACAAAGTTAATAGCAAATATTTAGGACAAAAGAATTCTATCCCTTTGGAGCCCTATCTCAAATGGGTACGATCTCGCGCTCAAAACCTTATGATGCCATATCCAGCTGTTTTACCGGTGATCTTACAACCTGTTATCGAAGGAGACGTTTCTCGCATCATCCTCCATCCAGACATGCCTACTGACCTCGAAGAATTGCAGAAGTCTTGGATTCAATTCAAGGAAGAATGAGACACCTTTGAAGCTCAATTCAATGCAAGCGAGAAGAAAGTGTTGGAGCTTACAAAGAAACTTCATGAAGAACAAAACCTTAATGCATACATCGACACAAAGAGGAAGCGTCCATGAGAGACTTGAGTCTTAAGTTTTAGGAGTTTATATTTTTGTCTCTTTGAGACCTTTTTGCTTTTCATTTGTAAGCCTAAGAGGCATTTGTAATTTTGGAACTTACTAATGAAGTATTTGTTTTTGTTTCCTCTCGTTTAGCAAATATAAATCTCCTAAGGTCCTTGAAAACATGGCATCCACATATCATGCATAATTTCATAAACAGGTTTTCCAACAAAGGATTCCTCATCTATTTACTGTTTATTTCAGTATAAGATGGCTCTCGAACAAATTATCAAGGATTCGTATACTCAACATGCACAATTTCAAGAGACTCTTCTGAATCTGGCCAAAGGGAAACAAGAGATGATTGCGCCCCTCCCCACGAAAAAAGAAGACTAAGAAGAGGGTTGTTATCCTCAACATGGGAAGAAGATTCAAAAGTACTGCTCAACCAGTTCAAGATGTTTCCTCTTAGGAAGATGGCAACTAAGAGGAGGATGATAGAAGTTTCAGGGGTGAAGGTAAAAACAATCAGGGTTCTGAAGATGAAGACTACTCTGACAAATAATATCCTCCACAAGATGACAAATACAAGCAGTTAGAAGACCGACTCAAAGCTGTGGAAATCCAGAAAGTGTCTAGATTAGATTTTTCAGAGCTAGGTCTAATCCCGGGGGTGGTCATCCCTAAAAAATTCAAGGTCCCTATATTTGCTAAATATTATATGGTCTCATATCCCAAACTTCATCTGAGGTCGTATGTTTAAAAAATCCAACCCCATACTACTGAACGAAAATTATGGGTCTATTTCTTCCAAGAAAGTTTGGCTGGCACTCAACTGGAACGGTTCTATCAGTTGGAGGGAACCAACATTCACACATGGGAAGACTTGGATGCTACTTTCTACAAACAGTATCAATCTAATGTTGACCTTGCACCGACTCGTGTACATTTGCAAAACATGTCCATGGGCTTGAATGAAGGGTTCAAGGAGTATGCCCAAAAATGGAGGGACCTGGATGGAAGGGTGCAACCTCCTTTGACTGACCGGGAATTAGTGGATATGTTCATGGGCACTCTGATGGTTCCATTCTTTAATCTATTGATTAGAAGTTCTTCATCAGGGTTTACTGAGTTGATTTTGACTGGCGAAAGAGTTGAAAGTGGTATCAAGAGCGGGAAGATTCCAATGGCTACATCTTCTAATGTTGTGAAGAAGCCATTCATTGGTAATAAAGAAACCAATGTTGTCTATGGATATAAAAATAGTAGTAAAAATGACTGTCATCAGTCTGTGGGGGCGGTGTTAATCTCTAAGCCGGTGCCTGTTTAACAACAACAACAAGGCAACCAACGTAGGTCAGACGCTCCGAGGAGGCAGTTCACCAGGATTAATATGCCATTGGCTCAAGCATTAGAACATTTGATAAAGGCTAACCTCATAACACTCTGGGATCCTCCTCTTAATCCCAACATATCCTCTCCGAAGTACAATCCAAATGCAAGATGTGCCCATCATTCGAACAGTCCTGGGAACGACACCAACAAATGCTAGGCCATGAAAAACAAAATTCAAGACATGATTGATAACAAGGAAATTGAGTTCGACCCTCCTGAGACTCCGAACATGATTACTGCTCTTATGCCGAAGCATGACATATGAATAAGTGCTATTGAAGATGTTTTGTATGTTACCTCCGCAAGTGATGTTGTTACTCCTCTCTAAACAGTCAAGAAGAATTTTCTTCAATCCGGTTTATTTCTGGGTTGTGTTAAAGAATGTTATTGCTGTACAGTTCAACCCAATGGCTGCGAGTTACTGAAGGAAGGCATTCAACGCTTGATGGATGAACATGTAATTTTGATTGATAAAGTTCCGTATGTTGAGAATTTGTGAAGAGATTTGTTTGTCATATCTGTTACTCCTTTCATAGTCACTTACAAGGGTCCTATAAGGATTACCGCCAATCCAAAACCTGCTCCCTTTATCATTACAAAACCTGGGCCCATCCCATATTCCTCGGAGAAGGCCGTTCCATGGAATTATGGGTCTGACGTCTATTACCATGGTGTTAAACAAGAGTTGTACGATAAAGATGATGAAGAGGCTGACAATATTGCGCGGACTGGCAAAATTACTAGAAGTGGAAGGATTTTCTCACTAGAAATATCTCCACCTGTTCAAGTCACAATTACTAAGACAACTTCCAAAGCTCGAGGTAAAGAGCCAATGATAGAGCCTTCCAGGACGGAAGCACAAAAAGAAGTTACAGTCAAGGACACCTCTGGACAAGAAATGGAAGAGGTTTTGAAGATTACTCGTGGAATCGATTAAAACATTGTTGAAAAACTAGGGCAGACCCCATCCAAGATCTCTATGTTATCTCTTCTACTGTGTTCCAAAGCTCACGCACAAGCTTCAATGAAATTTTTGAATATTGCTCATGTACCACAGGAGATTTCTGCCGATCAATTTGGAAGCTATGTTGCTAGCTTAACAATTGACAATTGATTAGATTTTTATCATGATGAGCTGACTCCGTAGGGGGGAAAGAATAATAAGGCCCTGTATGTCTCCATTGAATGCAGGGGCACTACGTTGGCTCATGTGTTAGTTGATACATTCTCTTCTTTGAATGTTCTTCCAAAAGGAACTCTTGACAAACTAGATTGTGAAGGGGTTGTGCTGAAACCTAGAGACATCATAGTTTAGGATTTTGATGGGTCTAAAAGAATGGTACATGGAGAAGTGGACCTCCCGATCAAAGTAGGTTCACAAATCTTTGAATCCACCTTCAACATGATGAACATTTGGCCAGCTTATTCTTGTCTGTTAGGACGCCCCTAGATCCATGGGGTAGGCACTGTTACCTCCACCTTGCACCAGAAATTGAAGTATCTTGTGAAAGGAAAGATTGTTACTGCCTGCGGAGAGGAGGAGTACATGGTCAGCCACCTGAATTCATTCTGGTATGTAGAAATGGACGGTGAATTCATTGAGATTCCCTGCCCATCTTTTGAAGTAATCTCCCCTGCTGCTGTTGAAGATGTTTCTACCATTCCGAAGACTACCAGGGTTCCGCACAAGATGGCTTCCTTAAAAGATGCCAAAACAACTATCGAAGAAGGTAGTTGTACTGTTTAAGGTCAGCTTCCTGATATCCCCTACAAAACTGATAATTTTGGTTTGAGCTTTACTGCAGAAGGTCAGAGGGATGTTCCTCACGCTCGTGCTTGAAGACCTCCATTATGTGTCAACAATAGTGGAGTCAATGCTATAAAGCATGTTGACAGTGATTGTGACTTTGACAATTGGATATTCCCTACCATTAGCAACAGACTCGACAATTGGAAAGTAGAAGACATTTTCCCTATCTCCTTCAGCCAGGAGTAATGGCTATTTCTGTTTTTATTGCTTTAAGAAGTTTGGTTATGTAATTTCTTTTAAAAACAATGACTTTAAACCTTGTGTCTTGCCCGGGGCACATTGGTTCATTTGTTAAGGGTTGTCATTTCATATGTCATATTTTCATTTAATGAAAACATTGGACGTTTTGCATTCAAATTTTGCGCTCTCGGTCTTCCTTTAACTTTATTGCATTTTCGAATAGCTATGTGTTCTTAGACACACCCACACATTGCATTGAAGATCCCCATCCACTCTGGATCTCGTTGATAACGATTCTGCTATTGCCGCTTATGACTTTGAAAATCCAATCTACCAAGCCGAGGAAGAAGGTGAGGAAGATTGTGAAATACCCAGAGAACTTGCCAAACTCTTAATACAAGAAGAATAGGCTATCCAACCACAAGAAGAGCTAGTCAAAGTGGTAAACTTGGGTTTTGAGACAGATAAGAAAGAAGTCAAGATAGGCGCCAACTTAGAGGACATTGTCAAGAACAGGTTGATTCAGATGTTACACGATTATGTTGAGGTATTTGCTTAGTCATACGAAGAGATGCCAGGGCTCGATACAAATATCGTGGCTCATCTTCTGCCAATGAAAGAGGGTTGTTCTCTGATTAAGCAGAAGGTTCGTCGCACGCGTCCAGAGATGTCAGAGAAGATCAAGGTCGGTGTTATGAAACAATTAAATGCAGGGTTCTTAGCAGTGACTTCATATCCTCAATGGGTTTCTGATGTTGTTTCGGTACCCAAGAAAGATGGCAAGGTACATATGTGTGTAGATTACAGGGATCTGAACAGGGCAAGCCCCAAAGATGACTTCCCACTTCCATATATTGATGTCTTGGTCGACAACACCGCTCAACACAAGGTATTCTCCTTCATGGATGGTTTCTCGGGTTATAATCAGATTAAGATGGAACCTGAATACATGGAGAAAACTACTTTTATCAAACAGTGGGACACTTTCTGTTACAAGGTCATGCCTTTTGGGTTGAAGAACACTAGGAAAACTTATCAACGTGCCATGGTAGCTTTATTTCATGACATGATTCATCATGAGATAGAAGTTTTCTATCGACGATATGATAGCCAGATCACAGACTGAAGAAGAACATATTGATCATCTGCATAAGTTATTTGAAAGGCTGAAGAGATACGAGCTTAGGCTGAATCCAAACAAATGCATCTTTGGGGTAAGATCTGGAAAAATCATGGGTTTCATAGTTAGTGGTAAAGGTATTGAAGTTGATCCTGCAAATGTTAAAGCTATTCAATAAATACTGGCTCCCCGTACTACTAAGGAGCTCAAAGGTTTCTTAGGTCGACTAAATTACATTGCCAGATTCAACTCTCATTTGACTGCTACCTGTGAGCCAATCTTCAAGTTTCTGAATAAAGATCACGTAGTAAAATGGAACAATGACTGTGAAATAGCCTTTGATAAAATCAAGGAGTACTTACAAGAACCTTCGATTATCATGCCACCAATTGAAGAAAGACCATTAATCATGTACCTATTGTGTTAGAGAATTCAATGGGGTGTGTGATAGGGAAACATGACGAGTCTGGTCGAAAAGAGCATGCAATATACTACCTTAGCAAAAAGTTTACCGACTGTGAAACAAGATATTCACTGCTCGAGAAAACTTGTTGCGCTTTGGCATGGGATGCTCGCCGACTAAGAGAGTATATGTTGACCAATACCACTTTATTGATTTCTAAAATGGACCCCATCAAGTACATATTCGAGAATCCAGCTCTCTCTGGAAGAATAGCTCGATGGAAAATGTCTTGACATAATACGACATTCAGTACACCACTCAAAAAGAAATAGAAGGAAGTGTAATAGCAGATCATTTGGCACATCAATCTATAAACGATTACCAATCTATGAACTTCAAATTCCAGGATGAGAACATTATGCTAGTTACAAAATGTGAAGAACCTGGACCGTATGAAGGACCTGAGTCAGGATCCTGATGGACTATCATTTTTGATGGGGCTTCTAATGCACTTGGCAATGGAATTTGTGCTGTAATTATCTCTCCTCAAGGATGCCATACACCATTCACTTCCAGAATTTGCTTTGACTGCACATACAACATGGATAAATATGAAGCATTCATCCTGGAGATTAAAGCTGCTATTAACCTGAGAATTAGATTCCTGAGAGTATATGGGGATTCAGCCTTGGTGATCAGTCAAGTCAAGGGAGAATGGGATATGAAGCATCTAAATCTTATCCCTTACCGAGAACATGTGCTAACCTTGATTTTGTACTTCGAAGAGATTACTTTTAAGTATATCCCAAGAGAAGCAAATCAATTGGTAGACGCATTATCTACCATGTCATCCGTGTTCAAGCTCAGATGGGAAAACGAGGCTCCCAGAATTACCATTGAAAGATTCGATGAACCGACACACTGCTATGAAATTGAAATTGATGGAGTAGAAGAAAAACCTTGGTTTCATGAGGTGAGAAGGTACCTTGAAGCTCAAGAATACCCTGAAGGGGCATCAATCAATGACAAAAAGTTCCTACGGAGGTTCTCGACAAAGTTCTTCTTGAGCAATGGAATTTTGTACGAGCGTAATCATGATTCAACTATACTTCATTGTCTGGACAAGAAAGAAGCGGAGAAAATTATGGAGGATATGCATGAAGGTGTCTTTTGTACTCACTCCAGTGGACATACTATGGCTAAAAAGATTTTGAGAGCTAGTTACTATTGGTCGACAATGTAAACTGATTGTCACTTCCACTCGAGAACTTGTCATAAGTGCCAGATTTATGCTGATAAAGTTCATATGCCTCCAATACCTTTTAACGTCATGACTACTCCTTGGCCATTCGCAATGTGGGGCATTGATATGATCGGAGAAATAAAACCTACTGCCTCTAATGGACATCGCTTCATCCTCTTCGCCATTGACTACTTCATAAAATGGGTTGAAATAACCTCGTTCACTCTGTTACCAAGAATGTGGTAGCTCGATTCATTAATGATAACCTCATCTGCCGGTATGACATCCCTGAGAGAATCATCATAGACAATGGTACTAATATCAATAGCACTATGATAATTGAACTTTTCACGCAGTTCAAGATCAAGCACCACAATTCTTCTCCATATCAACCAAAGATGAATGGCGCAGTGGAAGCCCTCAACAAGAACATAAATAAGATTGGGAAAAAGATGGTTGTGACCTACAAATACTGGCATGAGATGTTACTATTTTCTCTTCATGGCTACCGCACTTCAGCGCGAACATCAACTAGGGCAACCCCATTCTCTCTGGTCTATAGTATGTAAGATATCTTACCTGTCGAAGTTAGGATCCCTTCTCTGAGAATTATGAAGGATGCATACTTAGACAAAGACGAGTGGATTCATACTAGGTTGGATCAGTCGAATTAGATTGATGAAATAAAGCTTGCGACTTTCTATCATGGTTAGATGTATCAGAAACATATGATCAGGCATTCAATAAGAAAATCAAGCATCGGATATATCAAACTGGTGACTTGGTAATAAAGTGCATCCTTCTACCACAAGGTGATCCCAAGGGAAAATAGACTCCCACCTAATAAGGGCCATTTGTTGTCAAGAAAGTATTTTCGGACGGTTCTATGATACTGACCACCATGGACAGTGAAGATTTCCCACACCCTGTGAATGAGGATATAGTCAAAAGATACTACGCATAAAAACGACCCGCTAGGTTGACTGGCCTAGGAAAAAATAAGGGTATCCCAGCGAACCAAAATGGTTTGGGCAAAAATTAGGGATATATATATATATATATATATATATATATATATATATATATATATATATATATATATATATATATATATATATATATATATATATATACAAAAATTGTACACCCGACAAGTTGAAAACCTGAAAAAGCGGCTTGGGAAAGAAAAGGTATCCCGGTGGAGTGAAAACCCAAAAGAGTGGTCCAAGAAAAAGTTAGATATTAAAAGCGTACGACTATGTCCCATTGGATCACTTACTACAAGCTTTATTACCAAAATTAAAGGATCAGTTCAGTCAATTTCTTCTGGCAACAAAGAATGAGATGTTCGAAGATATAGGGGCAATAGTGGAGTTGGAACCTGACAAGATCATTTCCACATAGCTATATGTTTTGTTTTCACTTTGTACTCTTTTCATTTCATTACAATTTCCTCTTACTAGGATTTATACCTCATTGTACAAAATCGCCTGTTTATAGGCAAATCATCAATGCAAGTACACCTTAAAATTCAAACTTTTTGTCTTTTTGTCTTTTTCTATTTTGTTTGCAAAAATGTCCAATGACTAAAATTGAATGAATATATGCATATGAACATGATTAACTGTTAACAAATATATGCATAAAAACAAGAATAAGCATTTACTCAAGACTCTAGGAGTTGGGGTGACGTTCAAGCCTTCTTCAAATTCCCACAGAGCTACTTCCATGAGATTATCCCCACAGGGTAATCTTCACAAAATTATCTTCAACAAAGATACATTCCCCACAATTTCCCCAGTAGATCTCTCCCATGGATAAAATAATATGATCTTTTTCCTAGAAATATCACCAACCTACAGAGTTTTCAATCAATATAGTTCATGGAAATTCTCTTCCCTAGCTAAGTTTATTCCTCTAAAAAAATTTGAAATTTTTTTCTCTCTAGTAGAGTTTGTTTCCTCATTAGAGCATTTCCCCGTCAACAAAGTTTATTTCCCCAACAAGGTTTATTTCCCCAATAGATTATAGTCTCCCCAGTGAAATCACCACTATCCCTAGAGAGTTGCTACGAAACCTAGAACCGAACTAGATATCAGTCAACTTCATCCTCCCCAGACTAGTCGGAAGGTTACCCATATCTTTTATCCCTAGTCAGGGTATATAAGAATTATCCTCCCCAGATGAGTCGGAAGGTTTTCCATCTCTTCTATCCCCAGTCAGGGTATGTAAGAATTAAACCCCTAATGCATTGATGAACGACTAATGTTTCTGAATCCTTCTCCCCAAATAGAAGTCAACATTCCTCAGTGGAGTTTCCTTAAACAGCAAGCAGGAACCCCCAGCGGAAACACTCTAGACAAGATTGAAGATTTCACATGTTCTTCATCCCCAATATCAGTCAGGGGTTCATTTTCCCCAACAAGATGTCATACAAAACTACTGATACACTTCCAACAACATTTCACAATCACACATCATTCATCAATATCATAACATATGCATACGAAACACATATAACACAATCTCATTTATTTTGAGAACATCATTACGCAATGAACTCCATACATCATGACATTGCATACAAATAACTCTTTATCCTTTTAGGTAAAGTTCAAAAACAGACGAATATCATTAACAAATTGGTCCAAGATTAATTCCCGAAACAAGACAGGGCAACTATCTATGTGACCAGGTCAAAGATTAATTCTCGAAACAAGAAGCGGAAACTATCTCTATGGCCAACAAAAAGCAGGTTCCAGATTAATTCCCGAAACAAGACGGGTAAACTATCTATACAACCGAGCAAAGATTAACTCCTGAAACAGGACGGGGAAACTATCTTTCTTTATTTATGTTCAGACGAAGATCAATTCCCGAAACAGGAAAGGGCGACTATCTTTATCACCAAGTAGTATGAACTCCCAAAACAGGATGGGTTTATCAACAAAAAACAAATTGTACAGGACGGGGCGACTATCTACATGGAGAACACTTCCTTCAAACATCTTCTGGCTCAGATTAAATCGACCAAAGATTTATTCTGATACTTCTTCCAGTAGAATTTTTTTGGCTCTGATTCAATCGACCATAAATTTATTCTGATAATTCTCCCAGTTAAAGACAAACGCATACATCTTCTGGCTCAGATTTAATCGACCAAAGATTTATTGTGATACTTCTTCTAGTAGACTTTTTCTAGCTCAGAATGAATCGACCACATACTTATTATGATACTTCTCCCAGTTAAAGATAAACGCAAACATCCCTTGGCTCATATTAAATCGAGCAATTATTTATTCTGATACTTCTTCCAGTAGACTTTTTCTAGCTCTGATTCAATCGACCATAGATTTATTTCGATACTTCTCTGAGTTAAAGACAAACTCAGACATCTCCTGGCTCAGATTAAATCGACCAAAGATTTATTTTGATACTTCTTCGAGTAGACTTTTTCTAGCTCAGATTCAATCGAGCATAGATTTATTCTGATACTTCTCCCAGTTAAAGACATACACAGACATCTTCTAGATCAGATTAAATCGAGCATAGATTTATTCTGATACTTCTTCTAGTCGAAACCGAGCATAAACTTAGTCTAATCTCTATCCGCGGTTACTTTGGTTGGCATCTATAAGACCATCTCCAACAATTCTCCATCATCTCTCCAAATGACTTCTTTAAGCTTATTCCCAGTATAATCAACAAACAGTGTTACTACATGCACAAGCGAGTGAAAATTTCTGGGCACTTTTATGTTCAATCATCTTCCACCTTCAAGTGACGAATCACAGACATGCAAATCTAACTCTTCAGAATTAAGAAGATTGAACAGGGGCAGCTGTTGTACCTCAAAATTTTCCCTTCCATTTTCTTCAAGGCATTCTTCTAAGTATCTCAAATACTCAAGGATTCTAAAGAGTTGATCAGACAAACATCCTCCTAAGCAAGTGTCTTCAACTAGGGTTTGGTGCTTCTCAAAGAAGATTGGTTTTCAAAGGCCTCAAATGGATTTAATGGTTCATTATAAGTCCTAAATAATGCTTATGTCACGTTTCAAGCCTTGCATCACAAGTTTGCTCAGTCAATGACTCAGATGATTGAAAATCAATTGTATTGGGTAAAAAGTCAACTGTGGTCAACATACAGTCAAACTTCAAGATGTTTTGTCAACGTCAATATTTTAAGGTGATATTCATCATTTGACAAGGGTTGGTCATGATTCCTCAAGGAAAGCCCTCAAATCATCAAAGCTCAAAAATTGCCAAAATTATGGGTTTGACTGAAGATGAGTGATCATTGACTGATGACCTAATGCATGACCTAATGGCTTGAAGCATGATCTAAAGGACTCAAATACAACATCTTGACCTAATTACATGGCTCAAGACATTTCCAAATATGCAAGTCATTGATAGTTGAAAATTTGAATCAAGTGATGAAAAGTCAACAGTCACTCAAAAGTCAAGAATCATCAAGATATTCAAAACTATCAAAGTTGATCTTCAAGAAACCAAAAAGTCAACAAAAGTTAAATTTGGAAAATTTTCTAACACTTCGAAAAATTCTAACTGTTTTTGTTCTTAATAAAAACCCTAACTTCATAAGCAAGTTTCCTCAAGATGCAAGCTGATTCAAGGAAAACTTTCAACATGAAAGTTGTAGGGATTGATGAACTATACAACTTTGTTAATGTGGGATAATCCTCCAAAAGTGCTTAATTTAAGAGATATAAGCTCGTGAAGTTATGATGTTTTTTTTATCCAACACTTAGAAATTTTTTTACAAGTTTTGATCAAATTTTTGTCCCAACTTCATGGCCATTTTTCACCAAGTTCCCATTTGATTTAGCCAAAACTCACAACATGAAAGTTGTTTACAATGTTTCAAGCTTTCCAAAATCTCAAAGAACACAATTTTACCATGCTTGAGTTAGGAAATTCGAAGAGATGAAGTTGGGCATCCATTCTTGAATTATAGGTCATATTTGTGAAGAACTCAAGAACAAATCTTCATGCCATGCCTTGTAATCTCACTTTACAGGCCTTTAAACTCCTAAATCTACCCATAATCAGCAGATTGCACGAAATTTTGAGCTATTATCCAAGTATTCAAGCCATTGTCCAAGTGCTTATTCCATTTTTGGCACAAAGCTAACATTGCCATTTTGATAAAGTAGCTTTAATCACAAAGTCAACTTCTTGATCCTCTAACTTATTTGTTCTGATCACACTCAACATGAATACTCAAAAGCAACATGTATAAAGCTCCTAGCCACTTGAGACCCCTCTTGTACTATGCATTGGAACACAAATTTTCACATAACTTGGTTGTTTTATCTCAACCAAACCAGAACTCTATAGCTTGTAAGCCAAGTCCCCTAACCCTCTAAAACTCTTCCTATAAATAGAGGGCATAGTACACAAGCCATGACATGAATGGACAACCTCAAAAATCCTCCCAAGATCAGAAGCTACATATAAAAGTCCATTTGTTGCAACTTCTGACCTTGAACACCAAACACTCAATCCACTTGTGCGTTTTCACTCTAAATCATTTACAAAGCTTTTATAACTCATATTGAACACAACCAAATACCTGTTACACTTTTGTAACATGACCTTCATAATCCACCATTTCCATTTTGTCACCTCTTCAAATTGACTTGTCCAGAAGATTTAAGACACTCTCAATCCAAGATAGGCATTGCGAAAGCTTCCTGGGAGTTCAGTGAAGCTATCCAGATCATCCTAATGTCTCCAGAACTGCTCTAACTTCAAACTCGATTCTCACTTTTGAGGTAAGTTTTCTAAACTTTGAAATCTCTGTACTAGCATCATTTGCATTTATTTTTCTAAAGAAAAAATGTAGATATCAATGCCCCGAAGCTAACGATGTCCTTAGTTTTCATTTATGTTGACCGTGTGATGAAAATTTTGGATTTGAAATTTCGGAAATATTAGGGTTCAGTTTGGTACCAACATAAATTCACTTTAATCTTGAGTTTTAGTTTAAGTTAATGGCATGGTTAAATTCGTGGTGAAATTTGGAACAACTTTGAAGTTTACATTTTTCAAAATAGTTGAGAAATGTAAGTTTTGCAAAATCAAAGGATGAAAGTTGTTGTTCTGGCTCGAGGAAGAAGAATAAGTCCACAAATTTGAATTTCTAAAACGAGTTTATAATATATTTATTGGAGGCTGTTTTATAACCGGATGAAATAGCCACCCAGTGGCAAGCGTGTTTGTGTGTGTAAGGTGTTAGTATGCCAGGGCAGGGGTTCGATCCCTGCCTCTGGCATTTTATTGTTGAACATTTCCTTTGTTAATCAGGTGTAATCAAGGCAAACACGCGCGTGTTACATCCTCACATCCACACCATTAAATCATCATGTGGCCAGATCCCACGCATTAATCAACACGCCCATGGTACACCTTCATAAAACTAACCCCATTGGATCCAAACAGGCGCTGGATTTCTTCGTTGTTGGGCCTGGAATTTTTGGTTTCTAACCCCCCATTTTTCTTTTACAGTGTCAGACCCACTCTATTTTTTTAATAGTTTCAGCTTCAAACAAAAAAAAACTTGTTGTTGGGCCAGGAGATTTTTACTTCTTTCTCATCCACAAGTCGCTCACACTACTGGCCCATTTTAATTTTCTTTATTTTATTTTAATTAATATTTCTTCTTTTAATTAATTTTATTTTAATCAACAAAAATTATAAAAATGATGAAAAAAATTAGATTTAGGTTTTTAATCCATTAATTTAATTTTTGAAAAATAAAATATAATTTAATCACTTTGATTTTAATTAATTAGCATTAGGGTTTATAGTATAAAATTTATTTTTAAAATAAAACACCAAAAATATTTTCTAAATATTTAATTTTCTTTAGGTTTTTACTTAATTAAATTAATTTTCATACATAGAATTAGTTAATTTAATTACACTTTATTTTATTTTAAATAATAAAAGTATAAATAAAATTAGAATTAGGTCTAACATTTTACTTCATCATTTCAAATAATTTCTAATCAAAGAAACAAATAAACATTTTCTTAAATACTTAGAGTTTTTTAGGGTTTTTACATCTTTCCCCTTTCTATCTACGTGCATTTATTTATTTTTCGCATTAAAACAATTGTGTAACTGTCAAAGATTTGTAATAGATAATTAGGCTTTATTTCTTTCCTTCCCCATTCATAAATTTGTTCCCCCATTCCCGAAGCATTGTAATAGCGTAGAACATTTAATTTCTGTAATTTACCGCTTTCCTTATTAATGTTAGTAATTAGGGTTTTGTATGGCAAGATAAAATCAATCATTAGAAAGCATAACCTCAAAGACAAATACTTGAAATCAAAACACTTCGCATACACGCACCTCTAGGGTCACCCTCACTTGTTGTCTCGGATAAAACAGTCATGTCCCTCGAACGTGGAATGCTTTAGCAAAGACACTCAGTTAAAAGATTGTAGTCCCTCGATGACCCTTCGATGTTGCCTTCGGTAAATGATCTTAGACCCTTATGACAATTTCTTAAGCGTCTTACAAGGTTCCTTTTATGATTTTACGATGACCCACGTCTGTCTCTCACATCCAATGATAGGGTTTCCTATTAACCAATGGTAGTATAACACTATCGAAAGGAGGAGTAAAAGAACAAAGAACATTGAGTAGGTATATCGCTCGTAATCGCTTGCTCACAAACTAAAATAATTTCCAGACTTCACACTTTCAAAACAACTACTTTCAAAATGCTTTATAAACACTATTGAGGACTGATACAAGGGTTATTATAAAGCAAACAGCCTTATATTGGCATTTCCAAAACATCTTTCCAAAACAAACACTTTCATTCAATAAATATTTTCAAAAACAAACATTTTGTATACATTATCAACAATAACAGAATCATTACAAAATTGCCGCACTTAGGTGTTTTCAAAATAATTTGAAATATACAAAAACACGAAGCATTATTTTCAAAGTGAGCTAGAAATCAAGAGCCCGTAGATAACTACGGATGAAAAGGGTGCTAACACCTTCGCTTTTCATAACCTACCCCCCGAACTCAAGAAAATTCTCAAAAGGTATTTCCTGTTATTTTCTACCTTCCTTTATTGGATAAAAGAAAAGTCGGTGGTGACTCTTGCTATCCGCAACATTTGTGATAAAACGCAAAACTTTAAGTCAGTTCTCCCACCGTATTACACACGCAGTTAAGACCAAGGCGAGTTCACAACTAAAAAACTAAAACTCTTTGCCCAATATATAGAAACATTAACTTCCAAATACCCAACTTACCCTTAAACTTAAAAGTCGAGCCCGTTGAGAACAAGGGAGATGAAGGGTTCCTAACACCTTCCTTTCGTCTAATTAACTTATGAATTTAGAATATCTGTATGAATTAGGGTTATCCGTTATTTCTCCATCCTTAGGATAAAAATTAATTGTAGCAACTCTCTACTTTTTGCCGATTATGACATCTGGTGACTCTACCGGGGACACAACCCTAGGGTTTAGAATGCACCTTTCCTTTTAGGTATAGGGTTTATTGGGTTCTTTTTTTCTATTATTGGCATGGTTTGGTTCTATATATGTTTATTTATTTGTTTCCTTATTTATTCATATTTTTATTGTCATCATATTATTTTGCTATTGGTGGGATTTAAATTTGTATATATCAAATTTTAGAAGAAGGATCGTCTATTGGTAGAGGGGGTTTAACATCCCTGTGGGTTTTTGTGACAACTTCGCCTAGAGTCGGTTAGGTTCCAATGAGTATATTTTAGAGGGCTAAACTCTCTAGGAGGTAGAACTTCGGGATTTGGCCAATGACTCTTTGTATAACCCTAAAACAAAATCTCATGGTGAGACCTTGTACGACCTAAGAGACAAAAGTCTCGGTCTACAAAGAGGCTCCGCTTAAGCGAGGCCCTTGTGCATTTCCCTCTAGTGTTATCCATGATACCCTTAAGGAGGCCACCCTTTGGAGAGGGTAGAATATTCGTAGAATGAAGCTAGGACTTACCTACTAAGGATATCTTTCACAATCTCACTACCATGTTACATCCCTATGCATACATACATAATCACATTTCAAAATATTCTTTATTTTTTTTGCATTTGTCTTGTCTTATTCACATGATTTTTAAGAAAAAATAATCAAAGGTTATTTGGTGAGTATCTTAAAAATGAATACCAACAAGAAATAAATTGTCTGTGTTAGTGCTCTTGTGTCTGATATGAAGAAGATGAAGATAATTAGAGGGAAACTGCCTGTAAGAGCTATTAATCTGTTTGTTCGATGTATGGAGATATCATTAAGCTAACAAAGGTGACTGCACAAGAGGAAGTTGTTACTTCCCTAGCTCAGTTCTATGACCCTTTGCTCCTATGTTTCACTTTCCACAACATTCAGTTGGCACCTACTTTGGAGGAATTTGATAGGATTTTGGGAATCTCCAGAATCAAGGATTTAATTTACATAGGGATTGGGAAAACCATCAAGGTCTGAGACTTGGATAAGTAGTTAGGGATACCTTTCACTGACTTGCTACTCAATTTCAAAAAAGATGGTGAAGTTAAAGGTATTAAAAGAAAATACTTGGAGTCCAAAGCTCTTTCTTTTACTGATAAGAAAGAATGGGAAGCTTGTGTGGATTACTTAGCATTGCTTATTTTTGGATTGGTTTTACTTTCGAACACTGGATTATATTGATGTTGCAGCCATTAGTGTATTTTGAGCCGTAAAAGTTTTGAATGTGGATCCTACTCCTACTTTACTTGCTGATGTTTATTACTCCCTTTACACATGTTATGAAAAAGGAAGGGGTGTCCTAAATTGTTGCATTCCTCAGTTTTTTTCTTGGCTTATTACTCATCTTTACAAGGAGGACTATATGGTTAAAGATCTAACTAGGAATTAGTGGTCCCAAAAGTTGAGGGCTCTCAATGTTGATTCGATTTTATGGTATGCTAGGAAATTAAACATAGGAGAAATTGTCTTTAATTTTGGTGAATTTTCAAATGTTCCCCTGATTGGAACAAGAGGATGTATCAATTATAACCCCACTTTGGCTTTACGTCAACTTGGGTACCCTTTAGAAGATAAACATTCCGATGAGAAGATTCAACTGTGTATTATTTAAGATATAGGTAAGAACAAGCAAGAGTTACTTGCAAAAAATATCAAAGCTTGGAGTAAAGTCCACAAGAAAGGTGCTAAATTTGGGAGAAAAAATGTTATAGAAAGGGAACCTTATACTCGATAGGTTTTGGAGAGGGTTTAAATCATTAAGCTGCCATTTGATATTGATCATACGTACACACCAAATGTGTTAGTTCCTCTTCTGATGTCAGTGGAAGAAATATAAAATCTAAAATATGACCTCGAGCAAGCTAAAAGAGAAAAGGAGAATCTAGAGCATGAAGTTTATGACTTTGCTTGTCAAAAGAATTAGATGAAACAAGAGCTCTAACTAAAAGATCAACAAATTCAAAGAGACCGTGAAGTATCTAAAAAGGAGAGTCTTAAGCAAAAGTGTTCGACTGAAGGGTTATTGAGCGCTACTTTCAACTTGGATTCCCACAACCAACGTTTGGATGATGCTGCTAGAGAATTTGGAAGACTAGAAAGGTGGTATTAAAAAGCACTACAAGATAAAAAGGAGATGGAAGAAAATTTGAGAGCTAAAATCCAAGGGATAGCAGAAGGTTCTCTAGAACAAGAAGATAAAATCTAGTTTCTCACCACAAGACTCCAGGATAGCCAAGAATCATATGTAGGGGAACACCTCAAGTGGATGCGGGAAGAAAGACTTCTCGCCTAAAAGACAGAAGAATATGAACAAATCTGTCAAGAACTAGAAGTTCTTTAAAAAGACTTCCTCATTCAAAGGGAACTCTATAAAGAGATGAGGGCTGAAAATATGTATTGGGAAGGACAATATGTGAAGATTGCTTAAGCAGGAGAAAATAAGAAGGTTATAATCCCACCACTATACAAGGAGTATATGAGGTACAAAGACAAGCATGAAAAGCTTGCCTTTTTGGAAAATTATCTCATTAGAGACATCCCTAGAAGTTTGAAATATGCAGAAGCCTTGATGGTCCCTCTTCTGAAGGATATTGAAGACTTCCTCAAGCTTTGTAGGGGAATGGTATTAGTTTTAGGGCAGAGATGCACAAGCGTACCTAGAAGATTTTAGTTTCCTTTTTTTATTTCTTTTAGTGTTTGACATTTGATTCAGTATTTCACTTTAAGTATTTTCCCTTTTAGTATTTGGAGTGTATTTCCCTTTTTTAAGGATGGTTATTATTCAATAAAAGTATTTTTGTTTCAGTATGTAAGTTGTGTATTTATTTTGGATACTCATCAATAAAAAGCAAAACCTAAATAAAATATTCATGTAAAAATAATAGTAACAAATGGAAATTCAACGTGAATAAGACATGAATTAAAATCTTAGCCTATTCATTCATCCAAGCACAAGCGTCACATTTCAAATTTTATACAAAAAACTCATTATTTTCAAATCATCTCCAATTAAATCATTGGTAAACGAGCACCACCTTTCCAACCTCTATATAAAACCAGAGCTCATCAAAAGAAAGTAATGGAACAAATCGAGTAGAATCAAGCCATCTTCCAAGAAGATTTGGGGCAAGTGAAGGGAAGCATCAATACAATGAAAGGAGACATGAGTTAGGTTTTTCTAGCCCTGAAGAACATCATAGAAAGACGAGATCAAATTCCTAAGGTAGCCTTTGAAGAAGTGGCCCAAACCATGGTGTATGAGTGGTCACTAACTAAGACAAGAACTAGAATCAGGACTTTTAAAGTCAACTATGGCTTAGCAAGAGATTAAACAAGATGATATTGAAGGCTTTGTCCCACCTCCTCCGAAGGCAGGGGCATCTCTTACTCTGCAGATTCCAGTTAACAATCCACACAACACATATAACTACATAGACCTGCAGTATGGAGACCTCGACTTGGAAGGCCTAAATCAAGTGCCTCAAAAACCAACCCATTCCAATGCTGCTATAAATCCCTTGAGGAGAGATTAAAGGACGTGGAGGGCTACAATGCTTTTGATGTCGATGCTCTTAAAATGGGTCTAGTCGTGGATGTAGTGATCCCTCCAAAATTCAAAGTACCTGACTTTGGAAGATATAAGGGACTCACGTGCCCAAGGAACCATTTACGCATGTACTGTAGAAAAATCCATGCTTATTCTCACGATCAGAAGTTGATGATCCATTGCTTTTAAGACAATTTGAGTGGGGAATCTACAGATTGGTATATGCAGTTGGAGCGAGTCCATATACAAACATGGGAAGATCTTGATAACACTTTCTTAAAGAAATAAAAGTATAACTTAGACATGGCTCCTAATTTCATGCAACTCTAGAACTTATCTCAAAAGAAAGATGAATCCTTCAAATAATATGCGCAACGATAGAGAGAAATGGCAGTCCATGTACAACCACTACTCATGGAAAAATAATTGGTGGACATGTTCATGGGTACTTTTCAAGGTTTATACTATGATAAAATGGTAGGAAGCGTCTTCTCAGGATTCTCAGACTTGGTGACGATTGGTGAAAGAATTGAAGCGGGTGTAAAAAGAAGCAAAATACAAGGGGCATCATCCAGTGCTCTTTATAGTTAAAAGAAACATGTTCCTAAATTCTTGAATAATAAGGACGGAAAAATGAATATTGTCGCATTGCACCCGAAAGCACATCAACCATTGGTAATCCCACGAGAACAACAACAAACATGTTTGAAAGGCCTTCGGGAAGATTTGATCCTCTCCCTATGCAACACCGTCAACTACTACAACATTTACTCAAGGCGTCTTTGGTGGAGCTGAAGCCACTAGCTCCCATAATTGGGGCACTCCCACCAAAATGTGATGTGAATGCAAGGTGAGAATATCATGCCAACTTTCTATGTCACACAATAGAGAAATGTTGGGCTTTTAGACATAAGGTGCAAGATTTGTTGGGTGCCTAAGAAATCACTTTTGACAAGCCTAATATCAAGACAAACCCCATGCCTCTTTATGGCGGACTAGTTGTAAAGTAATTTAGGTAGCCACTTACCATGGGGCAGTTAAACGAGTAAAAACTCTGATAGATGTTTTGAAGGAACATTTTTTTGAATATGGTTTCCTTTTGGAACATAATGACGCTTTTGAAAAGACTTTACAACAATTGGTGGATCAAGGGGTAGTCCAATTCGGGCGATACCCTGAAGAAGAATATGTAGTCGCGATTGAGGTGAATACAAAGAGGCCATTGGTGATTCCTTGCCAAGGGCCGAGTTATGTAATGAAAACTCTTGTAATTTCTTGTGGAGAACCAAGCACGACAAAAATACCAATAAAAATACCACACCAAGGTCAAACTCTAAGGATATCGCTACTTCCAAAGACTACGATGGTGATTAGGGGATCATCCCTAACTCCTTATAAAAGTGATAAAGTTGTACCATGGAACTACTATAATACTTTGTATGGAAATGGTTTAAAACAAGAATGTGAACCATCAACAAGCCAAGGATCTGCAATTAAAAATATAGCAGGAACAAGGGGGCATGACCCGTAGCAGTCAAATGTATGGTCCTAAACAACAAAAGAAAGATAATATTATGGTTTAAGATAAAGGAAAAGCAGTGGTGGAAACAAATCAAGAGCAAGAACCTACGAGTAAGAATTTTACCGATCAAGAGGCTGGAGAATTCTTGAAAATAATCAAGAAAAGTGACTATAAGGTGGTGGATATACTACACCAAACCTCAACCGAGATTTAAATACTCCTGTTGCTCATTAATTTAGAAGCGCAACAAGTCTCTCTAATGAAAATTGAGTTTTGTTATTGTTACAAAGGAGATTACAGTAAATCAATTTGATAGAGTCGTAGCGAATCTAACATCAGGATCACGCTTAGGATTCAATGATAGTGAGTTTCCTCCATAAGGTAGAGCGCACAACAAGGCGTTTCATATTTCCATCCAGATAGGGAAAACTAACTTATCTAGAGTACTCACTGATATGGTCTCCGCCCTCAATGTACTACCAAAAGCCAGTTTGATGAGGCTAATAATAGACTTCGTTGTCATGAGTCCAAGTTATACGATAATTTAAGCTTTTGATGGTTCTCAAAGCACATTGTTTGGAGAAGTGGATCTTCCTGTCAAGATCGGCCCTCAAATGTTCAACATTACCTTTCAGTTGATGGATATGGAACCAACATATACATGCCTTCTCGGGTGACCTTGGATTCATGCAGTAGGGGTTGTTACCTCAACCTTGCATCAAAAATTTAAGTTCCTTGTTGAAGGAAAGTTGGTTGTGATGAACGGAGAAGAAGACATCTTTTTAAGCCACTTGGAGTCCTACATATATGTAGAAGTTGAAATGTTTAAGACTAAGCCATTGGATTGACTAGACTTATACAGATCAAAATAAAAATCACCACCGCGCTTTATTGTTTCCAAAGGAATGGGAAAAGAGCGAGTAACCCAAAAAGAGGGGGAAAGATTCAAGGTAAGGGGGTTGGTTATGCAAAGGGAAGGTATTAGCACCCTAAATATCTACGGTACTCTGTAGGAACCTCTTTGTAAAATCTGTATATTTTGACTATAAAATGTTGTATAAAAATAGATGGTGGAGGGAAGAAAAGAAATATATCTTTATGATTTTTGCACCCGCCGCGGTTGCGAACCTTTAGTGCCTACGTACCACCTTTCGTGCAATAGGGGATCAGGGTACACGTAGTTCACCTTTTAAAAATTTTAAAACACAAGTGTGTTGATTAATTTTATGAGATAAGACATCATAGTCATTGTCCATGTCGAAAATGTACTTACTACCCACAATCATGAAAAAGGAGAATTTGCATCATCTCAAAGTGGAGGATATGACTTGGATTTTAAAATCAACAATGCCTCACTCAACACCCAAGTGGAAAATATCTCTCTTCACTATATATTGTAGAAGTATAGTGGTTTGCATTACTACAAGGATTAACAAGAGTCCAATCTTTTGAGAGAAATTTTAAAGTAAAAAGCCAAAGTGGCAAAATGGTTTGAAATGAGGTTGATTGACTTTTAGTCTTCTCACAAAAAATGTCAAGGTATTATTAAGTTGATTAGAGTTTATTTATGAAAATGTTTTGAAAATGCATGGACATGAGTCCAAGTTTATTATGAAAGTGGTTCAAGTTTAAGAACAAGAAGAATTTTCAAAAGGAGGAAGAAGATTTTTGAAATTAAAGAAGAGGGGAGGATAAGAAGAGACTATCCTAAAGCATAAGGTAAAAGCTAGGGATAGGAACCATCTTACCAACAAGAAGCCAATACTTGACATTATGAGTCAAAATAAAATTCTCATTCTTTGGATTGAAACCAAGCAAGCAAAAATACTAGACCTCTTGAGAGAACCAAACATCAAGTGTATTAAGTCTTCACAAAAATTGGGCAGAGTAACGACTGTATACGGGTGAATTCCAGATTACAGACAAAGAATGTAATCACAATAGCCTGCACAAAAAAAAACAAACAACCCAATGATTTAAGGTAAACCTTAAGAACTCCAGACAAAATATCAATTAAGGTCACAAGGTCTCCAACATAGGCCAAGCTTTATAATCCTAAGTCCAAGAAGTCCAATGCTCCATAATGCCAAGGATAGTAACCAAATAGTCCAAGTATCATTAAAGGGTTTTATGGTTCGTGTTGATTATTAGGTGTCTTAGAAGAGAAAAGAAAAGCTCAAGTGAGCAAAATAAAAATGTCATGAAATATAATGCTTAAAGTAAATGGTACATAAAGCATAAAAAATAAAAGCATAAAGTAAAAACAATTTAATAATTAGTGGTTAGTTGGATGACCATCTTGAAACTTGCATTTGGAACTCATTAGAGGATTGCTAGAACCAAAGCCTCCATACAACAAGTTGAATTTTCTTTCTGTCAAGTATATCATCCATTTGGAATCCTTAAAAGTACCATTTAATGATCAACGATGTTTAAGTGATCCGCGTTGACCAAAAGTGTTATAGATCCATTAGAGGATTGGTAGAACCAAAGCCTCCACACAATGAATGTCAAGGTTATTGGATCAAAGAGATCAAATTAACATACTAGGGCTTGCAAACATAGGTTTGGGCCAGGAATAATCATTTATTCAAATCGGGACAAAATTTAGCGTTATGTTAAGCAATCGTAAGTGGACTTATGTAGAAGTCGCACCTATTTTGAGGCCGGTCAATATCAATCTATGCACCATTTTTTTAGGATAAAGTATAGAGATCATGCTCCAATAGCATTAGTGCAATAAGAAAGGGATAAGTTGAAGAAGGGTGGAAAAGAATATAGAAACCACATTTGAATTAAAATTTAATCAAACTATTATTAAAATCATTCATCCATTTTTGTGGAGTTAGACTCAACACCATGGATCCAATGATGTTAATAAAGTTCATGATCAAAAATTCAACCCAAGATCAGCCAGAAAATATATAAAAAATAAATTGTTTTTTAAAATAAAAGAATTAGGGTTTAAAAATGATTAAAAAATAAAAATAATAGAGAAAAAAGGAAACTATGTTCTAATTAATCAAGAAATATTAAGTAAGACCATAGAAAAATCAGAAATGAACTCAAATATTTTTATAAAATTTTTGGTAATTTTTAAAGTCAGAAACTATTTTTAAAATTTAAAGAAATGGGCAAAATAAACCAAAAAATGATAAAAACTAACAAAGTGAGAAATAAAAAATAAATGAGGTCACCAATATTTGTCACAATATCATTGGATCATTACATAATTTTTTCAGAATTTAAAAATGTATAAAATATTTTTAAACATTTAAAACAATTCAAATAAAGTGAAAATTTGTAAAAAATATCAAAACACAAAATAAAATTGTGAAAAAATAAAAATCAGAAAGAGAAAAATCAAAAATATTTTTCATAATTTTTTCAGATTTTTTGGACTAAAAATGAATTTTCTATGATTTTTTGAAATTTAAAACAATTAAATATAAAAATCAGAAAAGAAAAATAAAGTAAAAAATATGTGGACCATTAGATGAGAGTCAAAACGCGTTAGCAATCAAATCCAAGGGATCTGGCGTGCTATGGATATCATGGTCATTAGTGAATAAAGCACTTAATCATTAATTAAATCATATTTTAGAAAAAAAATAGATGGCGTGCCTTCATTAGTTGGAAGATGACACGTTGGTCATCTTCAACCTCCAGCCAACGTGAATTGCAGGTCTCTCAAACTGTAAAATCAGAAGCTCAGACCTATGCCATTCGCTTCGTCTCTTCAAGACGAAGACAACCACACATTCGCGACAAATTTATATAAATTGTAGCTCAAGCAATTTGGAAGGAAAGTTTTGAAAAGGATTTGAAATTTCATGGTCAAAATGTGTTTCCAGATAAAAGTAAGTGTTGCAACTAGAACCAGGTCAATAAGAGCATCACAATGATATCAAAGTTTTGAAGAATTGATGGAGAAACCTACCTATTGAAGTTGAGTTACAGAGCTCTGAAACTGGACTTCTATGGAGCAATATAGGGAACGATTCTTGAAGGTAATTGTATGGTTAGCTTTAGGGAATATCAAGGAAGGTAAATTGATAGAAAAATTGGATTGAAAAAGGCTTGAACACTGATTTCGAAGTTACAGAAATTTTGGTTATAGAACAAGTTTGGCAGAGTGATTCTGGCTATCCAAGCTTGAGGAAATAAATGGGGGATGACCCTCTATTTATAGGAGAATGAATGGGATCCTCAAGCGTGTGAAATGATGAAGTTTGGAGGGAAATCATGGGGGGTCTGCAGCATGAACAAAGTGTGACTTGTTTATCATCAAAACTCATACAAATCATGCGTTTCAAGATACTAAACCCCTTTGCAAAGTTGATAAACATGATTAGAAGTAAAAACGCGTGGAAAACTTGTGATTAGAAGCCAAAACAAAGATTTCAAAATATGACTTGTGATGAAACTTCAGTTTCAAGCTACCAATTTCAAAACAATGGCATTCTCAGCTCAAGGGGTCTTAGGATATGATTCTTGATGCTTTAGAAAGATAAGGTTACAAGCTTTACAATGGAAACAGAATGGAATCAAATTGATGCTTGAGCTGAAAGTTGCATTGAGTCAAAGTTGGAGAAAAAGGGTTGACTTGCCATACTTAGAAATATTTCAAAATTTTCTTCAAAAGTGACCTATAATGTTTTGCATCCAAACATGGCCTTCCACTTGGAATTTTATATTGACCAAAATAGATGGCATGAAATAGACCTATTAAATGACATTTTGAAACTTGAACCATTCAAAATCTCCAAAAATTGAGACAGTTATGAATTGTTGAAGTTGGAAAAAAAATCATGAAATGACCCATAATCTTTTGCATCCTTATGGAATCTTCTATCCATTTTCTAACTTTGCACATAAAAGTAGGAATAAAGTTCACATCCTCAAGATCATTTTTGAAAAATAGTGCGCTCAAGGTGATAAAAATTGACCAAGTTATGATCATTTGAAGCTACACTTGAGAAATTGCGGGTTCATCTAGAGGACTTGTAATATTTCTTCATCATCAAGTTTCTTCCACATGAAAACTTCTTGAAACTTTTGAAGTTATTTGTTAATAACCATTTGAAGAGAAGGATTTTTTTGGAATCACTCAAAAATACCAAAAGATTAGCAAGATATACTTCTTTGAAGTTCAAAACCCTAGCTCCTAGTCCAAGAATATGCTTTGAGGAACTTTGACAATTTTGACCAACCTTCTTGTACCAACACTCTTGATTTGTAAATAGAATTTATTGAGGATGATAATGAGAACTCATGGCCATCAAAACCACTTCCATATCTGGAGAATTTAGAGAAATATGCACTTGTGGCCAATGGGAACAAGGCCTTGTCAAACCATGACAACTTCTTCAATCAACCCCTTGTACTTTTGAATCAATCTTGATAACTTTGAAATGTGATTAACCAAAATAAACCTTGCCATGCCATTTCTTCCAAAACAAATTCAATGGTGAGGTTTGAAGTTCTCAAGTTTTATTGACTAGGGCATGGAAATAAATTCATGAACCCATGGATAAACTTGCTAAGCCACACTGCCTTTTCCTACATTATTAACAAGTAAGACAAGTCAACATTGTATTTTATTATGAAGGACAAAACATTCATGATCCCAAAATAAAACAATTCAAGGTGCTTTGTGATTCCTCAAAGAGAAAAGCTAAAGATATGGAGGAGAACCAAAAGCCCTAATGTGATCTTGTTGTTATTGAATCAACATGGTATGATGAAGGAATATTAGGGGGAAAATTGGTGTAAAACAATATATATCAATGTGGAAGAAGACTGTGTAGCAACACCATTCCAAGTCCTAGAAGTTGCTTCAATGGTAACCCTACCGGTGGTGAAAATCAAGAAACCGTGAACTACCACGACTTTGTGGAGAGATTTATTACAACAAGATTTGGTTCTGCAATATTATCTGAGTTTTGATGATGAAAAAATGAGTATGTTTGTATGGATAATTTTGATACTCTAATGTTTGTTATTTTGAGTATTTAACAAATAGGTTCTGCTTCTGATGGATGGCGTGGCCAAGACACTATAAGATAATTAATTTCTCTTCCACGCTACACAAATTCTGATGAACAATAGCAAGACATTCTAGAAGCTTCTGAAGTGTTGGCTCTGATGTTTGTCTCAAGAAACAAGTCAGAAGATCTGAAGACAAAAGTTCTACTTACATCCAGATGCTGAAGACTCGTGCTTCTAAAGACAACATGCTCTAAAGAAAGAAGTCAAAAGATATGAAGACATATGTTCTACTTACATCCAGATGCTGAAGACTCTTGCTTCTAAAGAAAATGTGCTCTAAAGAAACAAGTTAGAAGATCTGAAGACAAAAGTTCTACTTATGTCCAGATGCTGAAGACTCATGCTTCTGAAGACAATGGACTCTAAAGAAATAGTCAGAAGATCTGAAGACAAAAAGTGCTACTTAAGTCCAGATTCTAAAGACTCAGGTTTCTAAAGACCCAAGGTTTTAATAAAAGGGTTCTAACGACCAAGTGCTGAAGACTCTGAAGACAGAAGTTCTAAAGACTCTGAAGACTTGAAGTTTTAAAGATCCAAAGTTCTAGAAAAGGTTCTCACGACCAAGTGCTAAAGATTCTAAAGACACAGTTCTGAAAGACTCTGAAGACTTGAAGTTCTGATGAACTTATGTCATGTTCTCGCTTCTAAACTCATGCTCGCAGAAGCTTCTAAAGTGAAGAAGGAAAGAAAATAACAGTAACGTGGTACAAATAGTACATGGTACAATCAACATTTAATTCCACTACCATGAAAGGACAGATGCGTTGCACGATCTTGTCCCCCCATTATTGGTCAAGCCGCCAATGATTCTGGAAATACCAAGAGGACCCCTCAACAAATATATTATTTTATTGGCTATATAAAGGCTTGAAGACTAAGAGAGAAAGCAGCCAATAAATGAAATATCTACACACAAAAAACTGTTCATAGTTTTCATACTTTTATTCTATTGTTTTTAAAATAGTTTACATATTTTGATTGTATAGAAGCAATATTATTGTAAACAAAATTTGTGTTCAAAAAGTTGTTTGATTTTCCTTAAGGGATCAGTTAGGTTTGTATCCTTGAGAAGTATAGGCCTAGTGTGCCTGAGATTTAATTTTCCTTAAGGGATCAATTAGGTCTGTATCCTTAAGAAGTATAGGACTTGGTCACCTTGGAGGTTGTTAGTCACTTGTGGGTAGCTTCTTCATTTTAATAATCAGTTGGATTATTAGATTAAGTCCTCGTTTGAGAGAGGCGAAATCAGCTTGGCTGGCGGGTGGACTAGACTAGCTTGATAGTTTTCAAGTGAACTAGTATAAACATACCTTGTTCTTTACTTCGTAATCTCAATTATTGTTATTATCAAGAGTGGAGAAAAAGTATTTTTAATTAAAAGGGAAATATTTTTAAAAGAAAAGTTTTTTGGTTTAAAACCCAATTCAAACCCCCCTTTCTTGTGTTTTTTCATACCTTAAATTGGTATCAGAGCCTAGTTCTTAGGAGATAAAAAGTTTGCATTTTTATCAACACTTAACAATGTTTAGTACCGATCCAGTGTGTGTGAAAATCCAATGGCTAGACCTACTTCCATTATTGATAATAGGGATAATGATAAAGATCACTATAGTTCAAAACCTCATATGTTTGATGTGGAGAAATTTGACCATTGGATGGATATAATCGAAAGTTGCTTTCTGGCATATGACTTGGATCTATGGGATTTGGTAGTTGTTGGATACACTTACCCAGTAGATTACAAAGTTCAGAAGATTACAAGAAGTGAAATGATAGAAGCACAAAATAAAGTTTACAAGAATCATTACAAAGCAAGAACTATTATGCTAAGTGCTATTTCATACAATGAATATGAGAAGATCATGGACAGAGAGACTGCAAAGTCTATCTTTGATTTTCTTCAGATGACGCATGAAGGCAATGAACAAGTAAAGCAAACAAAGGCTCTGTCCTTAATTAAAATATACGAAGCCTTCAAGATGGAAGGTGACAAATCTATGGAAACAATGTTATCAAGATTTCAGACTCTTGTGGCAGGACTTAAGGTTCTGAATAAAGGTTACTCTACTGCAGATCATGTTAAAAAGATTGTCAGAAGTCTTCCTGTCAAATGGAGACCAATGGTAACTGCTTTAAAATTGGAAAAGGATCTGAAAAACATGAGTCTTGAGGAACTTATTAGTTCTTTAAGAAGTCATGAAACAAAGCTTGATTAAGATGAACCTCAAAAGAGGATAAAATTAATTGCTCTAAAGTCCACGTCTAGAAAGACCAAGGCTTATCAAGACAAGGAAGAATTAAAAGAATCTGAAAAAGATTCAGATAACAAAGAACTTTCATTGATATCCAAAAGAATAAATCAAATCTGGAAGCATAGACAAAGCAAATTTAGAAATCAATGAAGGACATATGAAAGAGATGAATCTGCTTCTGGTCAGAAGAATGCTTCTAGAAAAAAAGTTACCTGTTATGAGTGCAAGGAGCTTGGAAATTAGAAAAATGATTGCCCAAAGCTCAAGAAAGACAAGAAGCCTAAAAAGGCATACAAAGTAAGATGGGTCTCATGGAAACATGGAATGATTCCGAATCAAAAGATGAAGATTTTGAAGAAGAACGTGCAAACGAGGCACTCATGGCCAGAACTTGCACAACTGAAGAAACATCAGAAGATGAACTGACACTTGATAATGGGTCAGAATCAGATGACGAGAAATAAGTACTTTCTTCCTTATCTCGTTATGAACTTGAAATTGGTTTATCTGAATTAATGAAAAGGTATCAATCTCTTCTAAGCAACCGCAAAATCTTGAAAAAGAGTTTTGTAGCTACTTCTAAGAACACTATTATAGATGAGCAAAAATATTTCTGACTTAAATGAAAAATATTTTTTTATAAAAATCAAACATTGCTCTGAAAAGTAAAGTGTCTAGATTAGAAGAAGATATTTTTCTAATACATTTGTTACTGACGAAGTAATCAGATATGATAGAGATTTTCAACACTTCCTTGCTAAAAGCATAGATAGAAGAAAAATGGATTCAATGATCTATAGTGTTAGTAGAAATGGAAGAAAAGTCTTGGGATATTCAAGACCATCAAAGAAAATTTATGAGACTCTAAATGTCAAACCAAAACATACCTCTGAACATTTCGTGCTTGCTGGCACAAATTTGAAATGTCCAGAATAAGAAGGTTCTGATACTATTGTAGCACAAACACAAACACAGAAAGAAACTTCTAAACCAAAGTATCATGCACAAATTTCACATGATTATCATGTTGTGCAAAAGTCCAAAGGTGTTAGAACCTTTGGAACTTATAACAAGAGAGGACCCCGAATGTGGGTATCTAAGGATTAAATAATCTATGTTGCACATATGCTTGATGGAGCCAATGAAACACCAGTCATGTTACCTGGACAGTGGATGCTCGCGACACATGAGGGGCGAAAGGCATATGTTCCAAGATTTGGAACTTAAGTCTTGAGGCATTGTCAGTTTCAGAGGTAACTAGAAGGGAAAGATCACCGGATTTGGAACTATTGTTAATGGTAAACTCCCTTCTATTAACAATATTCTTTTAATTGAGAGTATGATGCATAACCTATTGTCAATCAGTCAACTTAGTGACAATGGTTATGACGTCATTTTTTATCAAACGTCTTGTAAAGCAGTTAGTCAGAAGGATGGCTTAGTTCTGTTCAATTGAAAAAAGAACAATATTTACAAAATACGATTATCAGATTTGAAAAATCAAAATGTCAAATGTCTTCTGATTGTTCAAGAAGAAAAATGGGTATGGAATCAACATTTTGGTCATGTTAGCTTGAGAAAAATTACTCAACTAAATA
This sequence comes from Vicia faba, assembly GCA_948472305.1. Classification (NCBI taxonomy): domain Eukaryota; kingdom Viridiplantae; phylum Streptophyta; class Magnoliopsida; order Fabales; family Fabaceae; genus Vicia; species Vicia faba. The sequence continues at coordinate 1,485,934,863 of OX451737.1, forward strand.
CACTTGGATTAGTCAGTGGCTTACCCAATCTGAAGTATACTTCAGATGCTCTTTGTGAAGCTTGTCAGAAAGGCAAATTTTCAAAAACCTCTTTCAAAGCTAAACAGATTTTTTCTACTTCTAGGCTATTAGAACTTCTTCACATTGACTTTTTTTTACTAATGAAAATTTCTTTTGTCAATGGCAAGAAATATGGACTTGTCATCAATGATGATTATAGAAGATTGACATGGGTAAAATTTTTGAAAACACAAGGATGAGCCATACTCTATATTTGCTTCTTTATGTTCCAAAATACAAAATGAAAAGGATTGAAAATAGTCAGAGTTAGAAGCGATCATGGTGGAGAATTTGAAAACAAAGATTTTGAAAAACTTTAGAACTCCACAAGAAAATGGGGTTGTAGAAAGGAAAAATATAACACTGCAAGAAATGGCTCGCACCATGTTCTATGTAACGCATATGGCAAAGCACTTCTGGGCAAAAGCAATGAATAAAACATGTTATATTCAAAATAAAATCTCCATAAGACCTATTTTGGGTAAGACTCCTTATGAATTGTGAAATAATAGAAAGCCCAACATTTCTTATTTCCATCCATTTGTCTATATATGTTATATGTTGAACACTAAAGAAAGTTTGGGTAAGTTTGATTCCAAGGCGCAGAAGTGTCTGCTGTTAGGATACTCTGAATGCTCTAAAGGCTTCAGAATCTATAACACGAAATCACGATTTATGGAGGAATCAATCCATTTAAGATTCGATGATAAGCTTGACAATGAAAAGTCAAAGTTGGGTGAAAAGCTTGCAGATGTAACTATAACATTCGATGAGCCAAAGGAGAAGATTTAAGAAGATAAAGAATCAGAAGCTCCTTCTTCTGATGTTATTAATAGTCTTTCTGATCAACCTCAACCAAGGAAGAATATAATCACATCCTCCCATCCTGAAGATCTCATTCTTGAAATTAAAGATGCTCTAGTCAGAACAAGATCAACTCTCAAACCTTCTGATGAAGTGCTTCTGGGTTTAGTTTCTTCAATAGAACCTACATCCATTGAGGAAGCCCTTCTAGATAAAGATTGGATTATGGCTATGGAAGAAGAACTCAAACAATTCTCAAAGAATGATGTTTGGGATCTTGTTAAGAAACCCAAAGGTGTCCACATCATTAGAACCAGATGGGTGTTCAGAAACAAACTCAATGAGAAAGGAGAAGTTGTCAGAAACAAAGCATGACTAGTTACACAAGGTTATAGTCAACAAGAAGAGATAGACTATACAGAAACCTTTGAACCAATCGCCTAGCTAGAAGCTATTCATTTGTTAGTTTCTTTTTCTATAAATAATGACATCATCCTTTATCAGATGGATGTTAAGAGTGCATTTCTGAATGGTTATATTTTAGATGAAGTGTACGTCAAACAACCTCATGGCTTTTAAAACTCTGAGAAATCAGACTTTCTTTTTAAACTAAAGAAATCTCTTTATGGCGTGAAACAAGCTCCCAGAGCTTGGTATGACAGATTGAGTAATTTTATTTTTGAAAATAAGTTTACCAGAGGAAAGGTTGACAATACACTCTTCTGAAAAACCTTCAAAAATGATATTCTAATTGTTCAAATTTATGTTGATGATATTACTTTTGGTTCTACTAATCCATCCCTCGGCGAGGAATTCTCTAAGCTAATGCATGCTGAGTTTGAAATGTGCATGATGGGATAACTGAAGTTCTTTCTGGGAATTGACATTCATCAAAAACCAAAGGCTACTTACATTCATCAAAGTAAGTACACCAAAGAACTTCTGAAGAAATTCAACATGACAGACAGTACTATAGTAAAGACTCCAATGCATCCAATATGTATTTTGGAGAAACAAGAGGTAAGTGGAAAGGTATGTAAAAAGCTTTATCGTGGTATGATAGCTCTCTTCTGTATCTGGCTGCATCTAGAACTGGTATTTTATTCAGTGTTCATATTTGTGCTAGATTCCAATTTGATCATAGGGAATCTCATTTAAGTACTGTTAAGAGAATTCTAAGGTATCAAAAAGGACCCATTTATCCAAATCTTGTAAAGAATTTTTGGAAAAATACTTCTGGCAGTCTCAATGGTACCATAAATATGTTCAAAATTATATGGTTGGAATGTTTGCCTTCACTACTGAACGCATTGCTGAAATAATAAATTGTCCTCGTATGGGTATCACGACTGCTCATCTCTCTCTCGATAACATCACTGATTCTAAAATAATTTCCATCTTTGAAGCATCTTCTGAGTTCGACTCTACTAACCCTGAGAATCTTAAGCCTATTTCCAAATACTGGTTTTGCTTTATCCTGACAAATCTTTGTCCTTGTGACACTAACAAAAATCTCTTAACCATTGATGATAAGATTCTAATTTTCTGTTTGATCAAATGTATTCCAATTAACCTTCCTCAAGTCATCTTCAATCATCTTAAAAGGTCTATCACTTCTTATATAAATTTGAATAAGACCTTTATTCCTTATGGAAGAATCCTTCCAGAAGTGTTCGTTCAAGGTGAGATTGTGAGAATCATTAAAAGGATTCATGATGGTCCTAGTGATGCTTTGCAACAAGAGGAGTGTGATAATTTTGATGATCAGTGGTTCTAATAAGTTTTAATTATGTCACTGTTTATTCTGTTGCGTAACTTGTTTTAATTCTATCATCAATGAAAACTCTTTTTGTTTACCACTTGTTGCTACATCTCTTGGTTTTTATATTTTTCATGCATAGTTACCTTTTTGATCATGTCAAAAAGGGGGAGAAATATAATGATTTTAATAAATCTTAAAATAAATTCAAAACTCGTCATAATAATAAAATGTGCATTTACTGCTGACGTTTGTTTGTTTGATGATAAAACGAGGAACTCAGAACAAGTTCACTAGGCATTCTAAGACAGGTCAAAATGAAAGATATTTGTTAAAGTTCTGAAGAACTGATTGTTCATATAATCAAAGATGTACACTTTGTGAATATATGTTCAATAATTAGATATACCCAATACTATTCTGAAGTTGAGAACTCTCTGATGTTGCACCCCAAAATCTGCCCTCTTCATTTTATTCTTATGACTCATGTTTCATCATACATAACTCATACATTATCATGATAGGATCAAGGTATCTAGGTTCCTAAGATATTCTACAAGCCATTGGAAGATTGATTGTATTGACAGTTAGGACATGAAATGTCTTATACCCTCAAACTTTGAGTTTCACAAGCTACAAGAGTTTCTCATACCCCAAGACATCTCAGTTGTCTCTTTTAATCATCAGAAGTTTAAAATTTCAAGTGTTGACTCTTGAATCACATTTTCTCCTATTCATCTCTCAAATTAGGGTTTTAACCAGTTGAAGAGTTTGATACTTGTAAGAGTCAAATTTGTGAAGTATTACCTTTTCATCATCATGTGAAGCATCTTTGTCCAAGGAATATCTCAATTTGTCCAGAGGAGTTAAGGTTTTGAAGGTTGATCACCATCTCCTCGCATAAAGGGCTAAAATTAGGGTTTTGATTTTAATCAGGAGTTCTCTAAATTTTTGGCCCAAACTTGATTCCATGCTTCTCCACATGTTTATGAGTATCTATGAGTGGAATATTTAACATTATTTTTTATTAAAAGAGGTTCAATTGATTAAAAGGCGCAAAATAGTCATTTTGACCAAAAATCAACCAGAGTCAAAGTTGACCAAGTGGACTTTTGGTCAACTATCAATTAAATTATCCTATTTTCATATTTCATGATCAATGGTTTTATAAAATCAAGAGAAGATGTCATATTGGAGATAACTTGTTCAAGAAGTTACTTGGATACTTAGAAAAATTCCTAAGTCCTTAAGTCCCTATAATATTAAATTGTGGACATCTTTAACTTTCTCATTTTTTATCCAATGGAGGCAAACCCTACATGCTTGGAAAGCTTGATAGAAAACCTACAAGATTGTCAATGTGTGTTCAAGTCCCAAAAATGAAGTATCTGTGAGTTATTGAACTTAGGAGTTTAGGATATTGAAATGGAAATTTACAAGTCATGTTGCACGCTCCTGCAGTCATTTCCATAAACACATGGCGTGCCCCTATTCACGGTGCTCTATCTCTTAATACAAGTGATAATTGAAATAGGAATTCAAAAATAAGTTGTAATTGGGTATGTAAGTTACCACTTGATCTTTGAATCACTTAATTTGGATCACAATTGAATGAGATACTAGGGTTTGAATATTGGCTTATGAAGTTGCCTTGTCATGCATATTTGCTTGTGACCCGCGCGCACGCGAAGCATGCCAAACAAAAATCTTTCTCAAATTCATTCCACTTTTCCATCAACTTGTAAGCATCATTTTGGATATCAACTAACTACAACTTTGATCCCCAATATCTAAACTTTCCAAAGGCTCCAACTTCAGAAAAAACACACGAGTGAAATGGTATATTCATGAACTTTTGCCTAGGTTGTCACAGTGTTCACCTTCTGGCCAGAGTTCAGTGTTGTTTGTTGTAAACCATTTTACTTGTCACCTCATCTCTTCACACTTTCCTTACCATGTCATAAACTAACCTAAACAACTGTAAGCTCAAACAAAAAAAGTCATAAAATGCAGCAACTCCCAAAGCTGTCTCCGACAGCTCCAAATTGCAAAAGACTGTCTTACCCTCAACAAAAAATTCTTCAACACACTTCCTTGCTCTATTTAAACTCCCATTCATTATCATTTCAGGAGCAGCTTGATCAAAATTCACACAAAACCTCTGAAACTTCTCTTCGAAGCTCAACTTCTCTCTCAAAACAAAATTTCCTTCTTCAAATTTTCTCTCAAGATTCTTTGCTTAAGGCTCCAATTGATGCATAGTCACACATCATTGAAGTGAAAGATAGAGGTTCATCGGATTTCTTTCAATTTTAGAGACATAGAGTGAATTCATTTTTCACTCACTTAAGGTAAGTTGATTCTTAAGCTTTGATCTGAATTTTCACTTATGATTAAGATGTAGATCTCGTATGATAGCATAGTTGGCCAAATCTTAGATCTGATGAGTGTTCACATACAATTTGAAGTTTGAATCCCGACTCTGCAACTTATGTTCAAACTATTTGTTGCAGTGACTTCAAGTCTAGTTTTCATTTTTCTCTAGCAACATTTGAAAAATCTAATAGCATATTCGTGCTCCTTGCACTTTCCTAACGTACTTTGATGTTTGGAACATTAGATTTGGTGAAGAAACAAGAAAGATTTATGGATATGAAAATAGCATGATGGATATTGTTTTACACGTTCAAAATTTGTTTTTTTCAGTGATTTTCTCCTTAGCTTTTCTCCCTGATTCATACACCATTTTGAAAAATCTTTGATCCTACATTAATCTATCCTATGAGATATTTAATTTAATCAAAATTTTGTTTGTTTTCATCAAGAAATGAATGAGAAATCACGATCTGAATCCATCATGCGAAATTGAGCAAACACGTTAGGGCATGGTGAAAAGACAGGGGTGATTACGTGGCATGTTTCAATTGAATATGATGTGAATTTCTTTTACAGCGCGTTTGAACTTTAATAGGTGTAATAGACTTTGACATGTTTGAATTTTAAATACATTTTATTTGTTTCTTTAATTTTGTTGGCTTAATTACAACTTTGGTCCCCCTATTTAGCTTTTTTCTTGATTTTGATCCCCTCATTTTAGAAACCATCATTTTAGTCCTTTTTTAAAATTTTCTTTTGAATTTTCCTCGCCTCATTTTAAAAACCATTATTTTGGTCCCTTTTTTAAGTTTTAAGTTGCAATTTTAGTCCCCTTTTTAAGTTTTATTTTGAATTTTGGTCCCTTTTTATCATCATCAGAATTAGAAAGGTGACTAAAATTGAAACTTAAAACTTAAAAAAGGGATCAAAATCATGGTTTTTAAAATGAGGGGAAGAAAATTCAAAAGAAAACTTTAAAAATGGATTAAAATGGTGGTTTTTAAAATGGAGGGATCAAAATCAAGAAAAAAGTTAAATAGAGGGACTAAAGTTGCAATTAAGCCAATTTTGTTTTAATATTTTTTTCTCACTCAAACAAAATTATAAAAAATATATTAGGCTTCTTTTTCAGTCTATTTTCATATTATTAATTTTATTTATCTATTATTATCATTTTTAGAAAAGTAAATAATTCAACTAGTTCAATTAGGGTTTTCATCATCATTTAAGTTGTAGAATTTTATTTTCCAACTTTCATTAACATAAAAAAACATCCTAATCTTCATTTTGAATCTACTTCCTAAAATTAATTTTTGATTGATTTTATAAAATTATGTGACAGGAAAATAGAATCAATCATTAGTTATATTATTTTCTTTACCTTTTTTTGTTATATTATGCAAATAATTTTTGTTTGATATTTTCTTATAGTGATAATATTACATGAAAATACATTTTCAGTCTCTTAGGTATTAAACTATTTTTATAAGATTTTTAATTGAATTTACAATTCAATATTTTTTCTAAATTTGAGAAACTTATATTAGTTTTTGGTCTTTCTTCTTGCTTAAGCCTAAAGAAACTTTTAAAACCTAACTTCCTCTACATATAAAAATAAAAGGAAATATATTTGAATTTCTGGGATGATTTAAGATCATAAAAAATCATTTTTGTTGAATTTTAACTTTTGATCTTACATTTTTTCAAAATATTTTTCTAAAATACTCTAGTTTGACACTTTTGTCAACTAGTATTGTTAATTCCCAATCATTTCCATCTCCTTAAAGTTAATCCAAGAAATTTAAATCATGCTTCTGACTTTTATAATTCTTTATGAAGTTAGGATTTAATTGACTTAATTTTACAAGCTTTTCCTCTATTTTAACCTAATTTGTATTTAGGAGCGTACATAAGGCCTTACCTTGACCAAAGTTCGTGCATTTAAAAATTTGTGTGCATAGTTTAAGTTTAATTTTTTTCGCATGGTATATTTTATGTACTTGGTATTATTAAATTCCATTTGCTTTTTTTCTCTCACAATCCTAACATCTTTCTTTCCCATCAAATCTTGATTACTTCTTATCCACCTCTCTTGGTGTGTTTAATATTTCAAATCTTTTCTTTAATTGATCAATAAATGTTGAGTTTTCTTGATGCTTGGTTATCCCTACTCCATTCTTTCTTGGACCTACCTCTTGTATGTTCCCCATAGGATCTTCAAATCAATCTTTTCTAAGTTTGAGTTGAATAGACCTTAGGCTTGTATCGATGCATGCTAACATTAGGTAGAGGTGCCCCTCTTTTATCCTCAACTATAAGATCAATAATGCATAACAACTCTAAGGTTATTTTTCTAGGCTCCCCTTAGACTTTTCTTTCTTCTTTTACCTTTTCATTAAAATAAAAACATCTTTTTTCTTTAAAACTTCAAAACACTTAAAAATTACTGATGATAATCATACCTTTGTTGTTGTTCAAGTCTCAAATACTCCTTTCATGGATATGTGAGAAGTGACTAATATCTCTCTCTTAAGACAATTAGCTATTATCCACAACAAAATACCAAACAACACAAACTCTTTTTCTCCTTCGGGCCCTTTCTTTCAAAACTTTCAAAAGAACATGTTAATTTACTTCTGGGCCGACGCGTAAGTCTCCAAAGGTTGAGTTGTGGGAGGAGGCGAAATTAACACTGTTCATCAAAAATACAAAAAAATAGAAACTTTTGAGCGGAACTACGGTGATATGATTCCTTGAAAGGGATACGTAGGCATCTTATCACGGGGCTCATCTGAGCGACCTTTGTAATATTTTCTTCTTTTCCCTGTGTTTTCTCTTTTGCATGCATTTCCCCTTTGCATTTTTCTTTTTAGATCTTAATCTTTAGACATAGATTTTATGCACCCTTAGATTAGAATAAACATAAGTGGGTCCTGTGGAGTACCATAAACGTGTGGGGTGCTAATACCATTCCCTCACGTAACCAACTTCCTTACCCGATCTCTATGGCCGCAAGATCGTGATTTCACCCCTTCAGGTTTACTTGATGTTGAAATTTTCATTTTTGAGAGATAAAAGGAATTTGATGGCGACTTTATTTAGTTTTATTAGTTGATGGTTCAGCCGATTGTTTCAGCTGGCGACTTCACTTGGGATATTGTTCACCAATTGCCGGTCCATCCTTGTGCAAGTTAGTCCTAGCTTGTGTTTGTTTTCTTTTCTATTGGGTGTTTACGTGTTTATTGCTTTCTAGCTCTATTTTTTTATATGTTTTGATTATATGTTTTCATGCATTGAATTTTATTACTTCCCATACTTTGGATACTACTGTTGTGTTGTTTCTTTGTGGGGTTGGGATGTTACTTCTTGAGGTAAAAAGGCCCAGTAACCATGCCAGAGTTGTGAACTCATAAGAAACCTAGGAATAGAGTGGGGAAATGAAGTCTATAGGACGTGGTCCTATTAGTGTAGTCATGTCATATACCATGCTCATATGAGGTTCAATTGAAGGTATTTTTATCATACATGTATGTGTTGCGATGATTTTACTTTCAGGAGGAATTGTAATTTTTAAATTACCCTTTCCTTACCCAGACCTAGTCTTCACCCGTGAGTGGGAGGGATGATTTCTTACAGGTACAATTGGTGCCTTTGGTTATGTTGGTGACTCTAATTCTGAAGGTGACTGTGGTTTTGATGGTAACTATTATTGGTGATTGTCCGAATCTTTGGACCTATGACTCTACACAACAATACAACAATATCTAGTCCATTGGAAACCCTAGTCCTATCATGTTGCATCATAGCATATTTAATTTTCAAATAAATGATGTACAAAAATGATTAACCTACATATGCATTATCATTTCCAGGATTTTCTGGAGTTTTCTTTTCCTCCAAGAATGGCAGACAACACTGATATCGTCATAAAGACAAAAAGGGATAACTTCAGCTACCAATTCCGTCCAAGTGTTTGGCCTTTTCTTGAAGAGCTTAGATATCTCATGAATTGTCAACAAATGGGTGTTTTTTGTGAAAGATATGGGAATCTCCTATCTTTTTTGGATGTCGGGGTTGATGATAAGGCTGTCCAGACTTTGCTGCAGCTTTATGATCTGGAGTTGCATTTTTTCACATTTCAGGAATATCCGTTGCCGTCCACTCTTGAGGAGTATTCTCATCTTCTCCACATAAAGTTACTACTCATATTCCATTCATCCAGGTCCCTGTTGAGCCTGACTGTGAAGCTATTGGTAAGGTTCTTTATTTGAGCCTCAGTGATGTGAAAGGAAAGTGGAGACATAATAAAGTCACTTGTGGTCTTCTAGTAGATTTCTTGGCAGGAAAGGTTAAAGAAATGGAGAGCAAGGGACTTTGGGATGCTTATTATGCATTATTAGCTGCTACCATTTATGGGGTTATCCTATTCCCAGAGATCAAAGAAATAATGGACTTAGCTGCTTTATGTGTTTTCATGAACAAAAATTTGATACCCACCTTATTAGCCGATACTTACCATGCCATTCACTCTAGGAGCGGGAAGAAGGGAGTTGTGGTATTTTGTGTGCCAATGCTTTACAAATGGTTCATGTCACAATTGCCTACAAAGGGACTATTCAAGGAAAATCTTCATTATTGGGCTTCCAAAGTGATGACACTCACCTCATTTGATATTCAGTGGTATAACCTCAAGGTTGATAGTGTTAAAGTGATCTCTAACTGTGCAGGTTTCTCTAATGTCCAACTTATAGGAACAAAAGGGGTTATCAATTACAATCCAGTCTTCGCTCTTTGCCAGTTAGGATATGCTTTGAAGCGTCCACCCACAACTAAAGAGGTTGAAGCTGTATATTACAAAAAGGGGGAGGATCATGAATTGTTGAAAAAAATAAGAAATTTCTTAGGCCCACATTGGTGGGAAAGGAAGAGAGTTCTTTGGATTAAAGGAGGTGTTAGCTTTTGATCCTTATGTGAATTGGGTGAAAGAAAGGGTTAAAAATCTTATGTTACCTTTTGAAAGGGAGTTATCCTTATATCCTCAACCCCTTGAACTACAACACAATATACTTAAAGTATGCTTTTATCAAGTGTAGTTGGAAAATAAGGATCTTCGTCAAAACCTTGAAGATAAAAAAATTGAAATATACCTCTTGACAAAAAAGAAGACAGAATTAGCCCACCAACTAAAAGAATATTAAGTACAATTTAGTTCTAGAGGTAGGAAGACCAAAAGAAGACCTGGGGTAGAATACTTTACTATATCTACAGAAGAGTATCAGAACGCCCTTACTGATGCATAGAAGAATCGTCAAGAGACCTTGAAGTTCCAAACGACCAACTATAAAAACAAGGCAAAAACCAAAGAGTTTGGAAAGAAGCTCAAATATGCTAAGTTGGAACTAGAAGGAAAGGAAGATCAGATGACCGAGGTGATGAAAGAAAAGTCCAGACTACAAGACAAGATAAAAGAGATGGAAGATGCGCTTGTGCCCATACCTTTTCCAGAGTGCAAAGAGTGTGATCGCTTCCTGGAGCAATGTGTGTATTTGGAAGGACAATTATTTTGCAAATATGTGATGATTGATAGCTTTGCAGGTGGATGAGATCATGAAAAGACAAAGAAATTATTTATAGAAACCAAAGAGTGGAGTGAAGGGTACTTCCAGTAAGGAGGACCATTGTAATACCCAGAGATCAGATATCCACCTCATTGATTGTTGTTTTTCTTTGATGACGTTTGATCACCACCAGCCTTGTTGGATGGGATCGTTTATAATTTGGTATGTACTTTGGTTCATTCTTGTACGAATTCGCTTTTGATCCCGAGGGTCATTTTATTATTAATGAAGTCAATTTTTCGTTTTTAAAGCTCTTGTCGGTCTCTGATTGTCTCACTTATCATGTTTGTTTAATATTCATGGGGGTTGACAAAACTTTTGGATATCCTGGAAATGATAAAATATTTCATGCACGGTCATTCATTCATGCATATCATATTATGACAGGTGGTTCCCGCAGGTTTTCTTATCTTTGATTTGGGTTTTATTTTCAAAAATTGTTACTACAATCTCATACCGTTAAAATACTCGGAGTACTTCCAAAAGACAAACGGAACCAACTCAGGCAGATGTTGTTGCTATGGGTGTCAAGATTGACAATCTCGTGGATCAGCTGATGGAGATTATCCAGAACATGGCACGTCAATAGGAAGAGACGGGGGCCTTGATAGTAAAGCTTGCAGAGACTGTGAATAATGAGAATGAGACCTTGATTGTTAATCCTCGGAGGGTTGTTGTTAACAGTCCATTCGGTAATCCAGGTGGGCAGAATGTGAATGGAAATCAAGGTCCTCAGAACTCGAATGGTGTTCAGGATGAGAATGGAAACCTAGGTGGCGCTTAAAATGTGGATCTGAATGCACATGCTGGTCTAAATCTTCAGAATGGTCAAGCTATGAATCATGGTAACCTTGCTGTTAATCAAGGCATGCCCGTGGTCAAAGTTATGGGAGATTATCCGCCTCCACCCACTCCTATACGGCAGCACAATGAGCAACAATTTGTTTAACCAAGTCCTATGTATATCCCCACTCGTCAACCTGGGGAGGATAACAACGGTGAATGGATGTCTCATGCTAATGAGCCAACCAAAGCTGACAAAAAGTTGTGTATGCTCGAGGAGTGTATACGGGCATTTGAGAATCAAGATGCAATGAGCCTTGACATGTCTGATTTAGGATTGGTCCCAGGAGTGATGGTCCCTCAAAAATTCGAAGTGCCGGACTTTGTTAAATACAAGGGTTCCTCTTGTCCTAGGACGCATGTCAAATCTTACTGTAGGAGGATGTCTGCGTATTCTGATGATGAAAAGCTTCTTATGAACTTTTTCCAAGACAATTTAACTGGTGGACCACTTTAGTGGTATATGCAATTGGATGGTACTTGTATCCGTACATGGAGAGAGCTGGCTGAAGCTTTCGTCCAACACTACCAATATAATACTGATATGGCACCCACAGAGACTCAACTACAAAATTTATCTCAAAAACAGAATGAATCTTTTAAAGAGTACGCTCAGAGGTGGCGTGAGATGGCTGCTGGGGTTCAACCACCTATGATGGAGCGTGAGATGGTCGATATGTTCACTAGCACTTTACAGGGGCAGTATTACATGAGTTGTAGTACTTCTGATTCATTCACTAAAATGGTGACATATGGGGAAAGAATTGAAGTTAGAATCAAGCTTAGAAATATTCAGGATGTCTTTGGAATTAACGTTGACAACGCCAAAAAGCCTTTTAGGGTTTTCCATAAGAAGAAAGAGACTGAAGCCAGTGTACTCTATACAAGGAAGGGTAAAGGGGAGACCTATCAGGGATCAGATCCCCAAGTTTCCGTTATTACAATTCCAGTTGCTGCACCTTAGTGGCAAGCGTATGTGCCTAGACAGGGTAACCAGGAGAAGCCAAGACCATCCCCTAGGAAGTTCGATGCGCTTCCCATGTCATATGCTGAGTTGTTACCTCAATTGCTTTAGCTGAAGTTGGTTGAGTTGCATCCATGAAGGACTGACCCTGAAATATTACCGTCTTATTTTGATCTAAATGCCAGGTGTGATTTCCATTGTAGTGGACAGAGCCATACCATTAACAATTGTTATGCTTTTAAGCATAAATTGCAGAATTTGTTGGATTTCCAGGCCATTAACTTTTGCCCAATGCCCAGTATTAATAATCAACCTTTTCCTCCTCATGGCGGAGCCGATGTCAACTCAATCATTAAAGATGAAAATCTGAATTTGGTCATTGATGTCGATCAACTGACTATACCCCTCTCATTCGTGAAAGAACAGTTATCGCATAAAGGTGTGTTTTTGGGTTGTGGGATTGATTGTGAAGATTGTTTGGTACAACCAGAGGGTTGCCAATGCTTGAGGAATACAGTCCAGGATCTGATTACCAAGAGAGTTCTACAGTTTTATTGCATAGTTACTAATACTAAATTTGGTGAGGATGAGGTTGATGTGATAACTATTCCTGTCAAGGCAAAGACCATTAAAGTACCTATTACAATTCCAGGTCCTTTTAGGAAGTCACCTATAACTATCACTGTGCCTGGGCCAATACTCTATGTCAGCGACAAAGTAGTACCCCACCATTATGGTTGTGATTGTTATCGACAAGGGCGGAAACTTGCTACTCAAAATTTGGAAAAGGGCGAGTTTGAAGAGGATAAGTATGAGATTCATGACATCGTTGGTGAAATTAGGATTACCCTCAGCAGTCGGATTTTCTCTCTTCCAGAAAAACCCGAAAGTAATACAGATGCCACAACTAAGGCTAAAGGCAAGCAGATTATGGGTAGTGGCGAAAAACCGGGGCAAAATACTCCTACTCTGGATGCCGAGATGGCTAAAGATGTGACTGAATTGATGAGGTACATAAACAAAAGTGACTACAAGATCGTTGACCAGCTGAGCCAAACGCCTACTAAGATTTCTATTCTTGCTTCGCTCAGGGGTTCGGAGGCCCCAAGAGATGCATTAATGAAACTGTTGGGAACTTCTTTTGTTCCTCAAGAGATTTTAGTGAATCAATTTGAAGGGATTTTGAATAGTATTTCTGCGAGTAATGGGCTCAGATTTACAGATTTTGATTTACCCCCTGAGGGGAGGAAGAACAACAAAGCGTTCGACATCTCCATGGAGATTGCGAAAACCACACTATCCCGTGTGCTGGTTGATACTAGATCCTCTCTCAATGTGTTACATAAATATGCTCTTGTGAAACTTAATTATGAGAGAGTCGTGTTAAGGCCTAGTGATTTTATTGTCAAGGACTTTGATGGGTCTAAAAGGACTGTGTTCTGGGAGGTTGACTTGCCTCTTAAGATATGTCCCTAGATTTTTGATGCAACGTTCTTCATTATGGACATTAACCCCTCTTATCGTTGCCTGCTTGGACGATCGTGGATTCATGGGGCCGGTGCTGTCACTTCCACCTTGCATCAAAAGTTGAAGTTTTTGTTGAATGGAAAGGTGGTCACCATTTATGGAAAGGAAGACTATATTGTCAGTCATTTGAGTACCTTTCGATATGTTGAAGTGGAAGGAGAAATACATGAGACTCCATGTCAAGCTTTTGAAATTATGCAAGTTGTCAGAACTCCTGGCCAAGACGTTGATAAAACAGAGATCTCCATGTCATCTTACCGTTAAGAAAAAGAAGTTGTTCAATCTAGTCATCCTAAAGGCTCGGGCAGAGTGTTGCATCTACCCACACAGACAAACAAGAAAGGTTTAGGTTTTATGGCTGGTCGAGGCGCGACAACTACTACTCCTCTTAGGGTTCAAGGTGTTCCTCCACCGATTCAGTTTGTCAGCCGTGGTGTTATACATGAAGGAACTCATATTCTGGGCGAGGAAGGTGATAGTGATTGTGAAATGGATAAATGGGTTCGTCCTAATGTTTCGGGTAAGAGATTGCTAATTGGTTTGCCAAGGACGTCATTGAAGTCACCCGTTACGAAGAGTAATTTTCTTTTATTTTTTCATCATGCAATAATTCATACATTTTACCCAAGACGTAGTGAACATGCTGTAGGGCCACAATATTTTACATTTCAAATTTATCATTAATAAAGGACGTCTTTTTGCATTCAAATATTTTTCTCCATGTCTTTCTTTTTTTAATTGTGGCAATATGATCTTTTTTTTACTTTAAATCTAAAACTAAAATAAAAAAATAAAAAATCATGCATATTTTATCCATCATTAATCCTGGATCTGTCAGAAATGATTTAGTGATGGCTCATTATGACTTTAAAAATCCGATTTATCAAGCTGATGAAGAAACTAAAGAGGATTATGAACTTCCTGAAGAGCTATCTAGATTGTTGAGGAAAGAGGAAAAGGTCATTCAGCCGCACTAAGAGATTGTTGAAGTGATTAACTTAGGAACTAAAGAGGTCCGAAGGGAAGTCAAGATTGGGGCTTCTTTAGAAGACAATATCAAGCGAATATTGGTTGGGATGCTCCGTGAGTATATGGATATCTTTGCTTGGTCTTATGAAGATATGCCTGGGCTGGATATATATATTGTTATGCATAAACTGCCTCTTAGAGAATAGTGTCCTCTTGTTAAACAAAAGCTTCAAAGAACTCATCTTGAGATGTCTAAGAAAATATAAGAGGAGGTTCAGAAACAGTTTGATGCGGGTTTTTTGAAAGTGACTTCTTACCCACCATGGATCGCGAATATTGTGCCAGTGCCTAAGAAGGATGGTAAAGTGATAATGTGTGTGGATTATAGGGACTTTAACAGAGCAAGCCCTAGAAGACATAGAGAAGACTACTTTCATGGTTTGATAATTGCTCACGCTAAGGTGTTTTCCTTCATGGATGGTTTTTCTGGCTACAATCAGATCAAGATGGCACTAGAAGACATGGAGAAGACTACTTTCATTACACCATGGGGAACATTTTGCAACAAAGTGATGCCCTTTAGATTGAAGAACGCAGGGGAAACATATCAATGTGCGATGGATGCTCTCTTCTATGATATGATGCATAAGGAGAATGAAGTATATTTCGATGATATGATTTCCAAGTCCTAGACAGAAGAGGAGCATCTTGTCCACTTATTGAGACTGTTTGAAAGGTTAAGGAAGTTCAGACTACGACTGAATCTGAACAAATGCACATTCAGGGTGAGATTAGGGAAATTGTTGGGTTTCATTGTAAGTGAAAAAATAATTGAGGTTGATCCTAGCAAGATAAAATCTATACAAGAAATTCTTGTTCCAAAAATAGAAAAAGAGGGTGGTTTTCTCGAGAGGTTAAACTACATTATTAGATTTATCTCTCACCTTACAGCCACTTGTGAGCCATTATTCAATTTGTAGAAAAAAGACCATACAATCAAGTTGAATGACAGTTTTCAAGCATCATTTGACATAATAAAATAATATTTGCTGGAACCTCCAATTCTCTCACCTCCGGTGGAGGGCTGGCCTTTGATAATGTATTGAACAATATTAGAAAATTCCATGGGCTGCGTACTCGATCAACACGATGAGACGGGTAGAAACGAGCATGTCATCTACTACCTGAGTAAGAAATTCAATGATTGTGAATCAATATATTCATTGTTTGAAAAGACCTGTCGTGCACTTGAGTGGGCAGCAAAGTGTCTCAGACAATATATGTTGATTCATACTACTCTCTTGATATCCAAGATAGATCCAATCTAGTACGTCTTTGAAAAGCCAGCTCTCATCTGAAGAGTAACCCGTTGGTAGATGATTTTGACGGAATATGATATCCAGTATACTACCCAAAAATCCATTAAGGGTAGTATATTGGCCATTCATCTTGCTCACCAACCTGTGGAAGATGACTATCGGCCAATGAAGTTTGAGTTTCCAGATGAAAATGTCATGTACATATGGGATTGTAATATTTCCGGTCCAGAGGAAGGACCATAACAAAGATCATGATGGATGATGGTGTTCGATGCTGCTTCCAATGTGTTAGGTAATGATATCAGTGTTGTGATCACTTCCCCTGAAGGTTTCCATACTCCTCTCACTGCTAGAATTTTCTTTGACTGTACCAACAATATGACCGAGTATGAAGCTTGCATCTTCGGGTTAGAAGCTGCTATTGATTTGAAAATCAAGATTTTGGAAGTATATGGGGATTCTGCTCTTGTGATTAGTCAAATCAACGGAGATTGGGAGACTCATCACCCAAATTTGATTTCGTATCGTGATCACATGATGAAGCTGACCCCATATTTTGATGAGATTACTTTTAATCATATTCCAAGGGAAGAGAACATATTGTCAGACACCTTGGCTAGTCTTTCATCCATGTTTAATGTTAGATGGGAAAATGAAGCCCCCTCCATCACCATTTTGAGGTTGGATGAGCCAGCATTCTGTTATGAAGTAGAAGAACATGTTACCAATGAGAAACTTTGGTTTTACGATATCAAAAGGTATCTTGAAATGAAATAATATCTAAAGGATTCTTTTGTCACTGATAAGAAGACGTTGCGGAAGTATGCAACCAAGTTTTTTCTCAAAAGAGATGTTTTGTACAAGAGGAACTATGATTCTATTTTGCTCAGATGTGTGGATAGATACAAAGAAAATAAGATCATAGAAGAGATTCACGAAGGCTCCTTTGGGACACATTCCAGTGGGTATACTATGGCCAAGAAAATATTTAGAGCAAGTTACTATTGGTCAATAATGGAAAACGATTGTTATAATCACTCTAGAATCTGTTACAAATGTTAGATCCATGTCGAAGAAATGCATGTGCCACCCAAACCTCTGAATGTATTAACTTATCCTTGGCCCTTTGCAATGTGGGGTATTGACATGATTGGCCAGATTGAACCAATTGCTTCTAACAGACACTAGCTACATTTTGGTGGCCATTTATTATTTCACTAAGTGGGTCGAAGCAGCATCGTGTGCCAACGTCACCAAGCAGGTGGTTTCTCGTTTCATCAAGCATAATATCATTTGTCTATACGGGGATCCCAAGAAGATTATTATTGACAACAGATCAAATCTCAATAACAAGATGATGAAAGAGTTGTGCGAAATTTTCAAGATAAAGCATCACAATTCTTCTCCTTACTGTCCTAATATAAATGGCGCGGGTCGAGGCAGCCAATAAGAATATTAAAAAGATTATGTAGAAAATGGTCGTCACCTATAAGGATTGGCATGAGGTATTACCATTTTCTTTACATGGTTATTGTACTTCAGTGTAAACTTTGACCTGGGCGACCCCATTTTCTCTGGTATATAGCATGGATGTAGTCCTGCTCGCGGAAGTGGAAATTCCTTCTTTAAGGATAATGATAGATGTACAGTTGAATGAGGCCGAGTGGGTTCAGAATAGATTTTATCAGTTGAAACTCATTAATGAGAAGAGATTGACGGCTATTTCCCATGGGCAGTTATATTAGAGGAGGATGAAGAAAGCTTTCGAAAAGAAGGACCGTCCGTCGAATTTTCAAGCTGGTGACCTTGTGTTGAAAAGGATCTTACCTCCCAACAATACAGACGCTAGGGGTAAATGGGCTCCTAATTATGAAGGACCATATATTGTAAAGAAAGTTTTTTCAGGAGGATATATGATGCTTACAAATATTGATGGAGAGGATTTCCCTCATCCTGTCAATGCAGACATAATGAAAAAGTACTTTGTATAAACATACCCGCTAAGTTGACTGACTATTGAAGGATAAAAGATCAGTCCAATGAGTTTGTTCAAAGCAAGATACTAAGTAGCTTTGAGGTCATAAAAGTCATAGTAGAGTCGGGACCCGATAAATCTGCACTCACATTAACACCTCTGTTTTCTTGTCTGTATGCTTTGTATGTAATTACCTCCTTTTAGGAATTGTATCATGATGTAAATGCCTATTTACAGGCCAGTAAATTAATGAAATTCTTATCTTTCAAATTCGAGCCAATTTATTTTCTTTTTTTTTTGCTGTTTTGTTTGCGAAAAGACGTCCAACATTTTTGATAAACTTTGCATTTAAAACATTAAAGCTTTACATCGCATGATGTATATAACTGAATTTGCCTAAAGTATGAGATGATGGCTAAGGCAACCATCCTATACCCGGGGCATGTTTGTAGTTGTTTAGTTATTGGCTTGCATTTTTGGTAAAACCCAAGTGTATGTGTGAATGTCATGACTGATGTCATAACATTCTAGTTTAGTTTGTACTGATTCATTAGGTACCTTTGCAGAAAAATATTGTCATTCAGGTACTGATGTTTATAAGTGTGTATCTGAGCATTTTGCAAAATGATCACATTTTCCTAAATCAGTAGACAGGTTTTTTCAGATGTCATAACAGATGTTAAGACATCCTGTTCTGAACTAACAGGTTTGCAGTTTGGTTAATTCTGAGTTTTTTCAGGAAAATGACTCAGTCTTTCCAGAACAGCATCCTGCGTTTTCTTTGGGTTAACCTAGCTCAACCCTAACCTGGTTGATAAAGTCCTGTGACCTAGTCTTAAGGTCAAATGGAATTAACCCTAGCTTTTTGTGGAAACCCTAACTGAAGATGCAGCTGCTATATATTCAACAGAGCTGCTGTTTTGCAAGTAATCCCTTTTTGGTCAGAAGATCATTTGTAAACTGTATAGGTTTAATTATTGTACTTCAAGCAATTATCATTGTGATAAGTGACTTGGAATAGGTTTTTAATTGTAAGGGTTGTGTAGCACTCAAAGCTTTGAAGCAAGAGTGTTTGAATGTTTCTTGATAAAAGCTGTGAAGCAGAGTCAAGTTAGGTGTGTGTATCACTCAAAGCTGTGAAGCAAGAGTGGTTGTGTTGCTTGATTAAAAAGCTGTGAAGCTTAATCAAGTGTATGTTTTTGAAGAGTGTCTTCATCAATTCATTAGTCAAATTGTTTTATGTATCACTGCTGTGATTGAGGGGGAGTGAGTAGGAACTCAGGTTTAAGTTGTACTTAGATTGAAATTGCATTGGGTAGGTCTTAAGTGAAGGAGATAAACTGGTTGGTTTATTCCTGAATTAATATCTCTTATAGTGGATTTCCTCCCTGGCTTGGTAGCCCCCAGAGTAGGTGTTGTTGCACACTAAACTGGGTAAACAATTGACTGTGTTCTTTACTGTTTTTGTATTTACTGTCTTATAGAAAGTCAGATACAGTGTCATAACATTAAACGTGACATTGAGTATCTGCAGCCAGAATTTCAATTAGCATCAGAGCAGGCACCCTGCCTGTATTACTGGGTGAGATATAGGGATATCACTTTCTGGCACTATGGACAAAGAAGGAGTTTTTCGAAATAGACCACCCATTCTGGATGGAACTAATTATGACTACTTGAAACCTCGTATGATTGCCTTCTTAAAATCTCTGGACAAAAAGGCTTGGAGAGCTGCTGACAAAGGATGGATCCATCCCACCATAACTGAGAAAGATGGGACAATCAGTCTGAAACCTGAGGAAGATTGGAGTAAAGAAGAAGATGAGTTAGCCCTGGGAAATTCCAAAGCTTTAAATGCCTTGTTCAATGGAATTGATAGAAACATTTTCAGACTAGTTCATCAATATGAACTGGCCAAGGAAGTTTGGGACACTCTCAAAACTACTCATGAGGGCACTTCCAAAGTAAAAATGTCAAGGCTTCAGATGTTGACTACCAAGTTTGAGAATCTAAAAATGATGGAAGATGAAACCATTCATGAGTTTCACATGAACATCTTGGAGATTGCCAACACCTCAGGAGCACTGGGAGAAAAGATGTCAGAAGAAAAACTGGTAAGGAAGATTCTCAGATCCTTGCCTAAAAGATTTGCAATGAAGGTAACTGCCATAGTGGAAGCCCAGGACATCAGCAAGTTGAAAGTGGATGAACTTATTGGGTCTCTTCAGACTTTTGAGATGGGGATCACTGATAATGGTGACAAGAAGAACAAGAGCATAGCACTTGTGTCCAACACTGATGTTGAAGAAAATATTTCAGAAGCTATAGCCATGCTTGGAAGACAGTTCAACAAACTCATCAAAAGAATAGATCCAAAGTCAAGGTCTAATGTTCATAACATTCCCTCTGACATTGACAGTTCCAGCAGAAGACCAAGGTCAGAAGAGAAGGGAAATCAAGGCAGAGGAATTCAATGCCATGGTTGTGAAGGATATGGGCATATTCGAGCTGAATGTCCTACCTTTCTTAAGAAACAAAAGAAAGGAATGACTGTTACTTGGTCTGACTGTGATTCAGAAAGTAATTCTGAAGAAGAATCTGCCAAACTAGTTACTGCTTTAACTGGTGTTTGTACCTCTGAAAGTGACATCAGTGATGAAGAGGTGACTTTTGAAGAACTGGCTGATACTTACAAGAAATTGTGTATCAGAAGTACTGAAGTCTGTGTGCAGAATGAGAAACAATCAAAACTCATCATAAAGATGGAGGCTGAAAAAAGGGCAAACCTTGAAACTATAAGTCATCTAGAAGGAGAAGTTCAATTGCTGAAATCACAACTGAATCAAATGACCAAATCTGTCAAGATGCTGACAAATGGAACAGACAAATTGGAAGAGATCCTTCAGATTGGACAAAATGTGGGAAATAAATCTGGACTAGGATTTATGGAAGCAAAGAAATCTGGTACTGATAAGCAAATGTCAAAACAAATGTCTCAACACAACTCTCATCATCAGGAACAGAGACATATGAAGAAAAGGTACCAAAGATGGAGATGTCATCATTGTGGGAGATATGGCCACATAAAGCCCTTCTGCTTCAGATTGCATGGATACCCTAATCAGAACTCAGGTGTCAAACCTAAGTCTAAAAAGGTACCACATGCTCCTAAATGGAAGAAAAACGCTACTGCCCTGATAGCCCATACTTCCCTGAGGGTCTCTGCAAAGGAAGACTGGTACTTTGACAGTGGATGTTCCAGACACATGACTGGAATCAAGAACCTCCTCAATAAT
Organism: Vicia faba; assembly: GCA_948472305.1. Lineage (NCBI taxonomy): Eukaryota > Viridiplantae > Streptophyta > Magnoliopsida > Fabales > Fabaceae > Vicia > Vicia faba. Next base: position 1,485,956,373 of record OX451737.1, read on the forward strand.
GTTAAGCCTCACACCACCAGTTTTGTGACCTTTGGAGATGGTGCTAAAGGTGAAATCAAAGGAGTTGGTGATTTGGACTGCCCTGGAGTTCCAAGTCTGAATGAAGTACTGCTGGTAAAAGGGCTGACTGCTAATCTCATTAGTATCAGTCAATTGTGTGATCTAGGATTCAAGGTTAATTTCTCAAAATCTAAATGTCTTGTAATCAATGACAAACAAGAAATAGTAATGAAAGGAGTCAGATCTAAAGACAATTGTTACTTGTGGGAGCCTGAGAACACTAATTTCTCATCTGTGTGTTCCATTGCAAAAGAAGAAAAAGAGGTGAAACTGTGGCACCAAAAACTTGGCCATCTTCATCTAAGAGGTATGAAGAGGATTATCTCCTTGGAGGCAGTCAGAGGGATTCCAAGACTGCAAATTGATGAAGAAAGAGTTTGTGGTGAATGTCAGGTTGGTAAGCAGACTAGGATGTCACATCCAAAGTCAAGACATCTGACCACCTCTAAGGTTCTAGAACTTCTTCATATGGATCTGATGGGACCAATGCAAGTAGAGAGTCTTGGTGGAAAAAGATATGCCTATGTGGTTGTGGATGATTTTTCCAGATTCACCTGGATTAATTTCATTAGGGAAAAATCTGATGTATTTGAAGTTTTTAAAGAATTGTGCAAAAGAATTCAAAGAGAAAAGGAAAGGTGTATTGTCAGAATCAGAAGTGATCATGGCAAGGAATTTGAAAACAGCAAGTTTGATGATTTCTATTCTTCAGAAGGAATTAGTCATGAATTTTCTTCTCCTATAACACCCCAGCAAAATGGAGTTGTGGAAAGAAAAAATAGGACCATACAGGAATCTGCCAGAGCAATGTTACATGCCAAAAGACTTCCTATGTATTTTTGGGCTGAAGCTATGAATACAGCCTGCTATGTTCATAACAGGGTCACCTTGAGAAAGGGAACCTCATCCACCATATATGAACTCTGGAAAGGGAGAAAACCAACTGTGAAGTACTTTCATGTGTTTGGCAGCAAATGCTATATTCTGGCTGATCGTGAACAAAGAAGAAAACTGGACCCTAAAAGTGATGAAGGCATATTTCTAGGATACTCCTCAAACAGCAGAGCTTATAGAGTATTCAATTCCAGAACCAAAGCCATGATGGAATCAATAAATGTTATAATTGATGATTATCATGAAGACATAGATGTTCCTTGTACTGTTGAGACATTCTTTGAGACTTCAATCCAACAGAATGATCTACCCAACTCCACCACAACAGAATCTGAATCAAAGGAAGCTAGCAAGATCCCTTCCATCAGAATTCATAAGGATCATCCAAAAGAGCTCATCATAGGAGATCCCAACAATGGAGTCATTACAAGACCTAGATAAATCATCTCAAACTCTTGTTTTGTGTCCAAAATGGAACCAAGAAATGTCAAGGAAGCTTTAACTGATGAATATTGGATTGGTGCAATGCAAGATGAACTGAACCAATTCAAGCAACATGAAGTTTGGGAACTGGTTCCTAGACCTGAAGGAACTAACATCATTGGGACAAAATGGATTTTCAAGAACAACTCAGATGCTGAAGGAGTTGTCACCAGAAATAAGGCAAGACTTGTTGCTCAAGGATACACCAAGGTTGAAGGGGTTGATTTTGATGAAACCTTTGCACCTGTAGCCAGACTGGAATCAATCAGACTCCTATTGGCAATTGCTTGTCTTCTGAAGTTCAAGTTATTTCAGATGGATGTGAAAAGTGCCTTTCTAAATGGGTACTTAAATGAGGAAGCTTATGTGGAACAACCTAAAGGCTTTGTGGATCCAACCCACCCTGATCATGTCTACAAATTGAGAAAAGCTCTATATGGCCTGAAACAAGCTCCTAGAGCATGGTATGACAGGTTAACAAAGTTTCTCTCAGACAAAGGCTACAGAAAAGGAGGCTTGGACAAAACTCTCTTTGTCAAAGCTGAAGGAGGGAAGTTGATGGTTGCCCAAATATATGTTGATGACATAGTGTTTGGAGGAATGTCAGAACATATGGTTAAACACTTTGCTGACCAGATGCAGGCTGAATTCGAAATGAGTCTCATGGGAGAACTAACTTATTTTCTTGGACTGCAAGTCTCACAGATGGAGGACTCAATTTTCTTATCTCAAAGCAAGTATGCTAAGAACATTGTAAAGAAGTTTGGTATGGAGAATGCAAGTCACAAAAGGACTCCTGCTCCTACTCATCTAAAGCTTTCCAAAGATTCAAGTGGGGTTAAGGTGGATCAAAGTCTGTACAGAAGCATGATAGGAAGCTTGTTGTACTTAACTGCCAGCAGACCTGATATTGCCTTTGCAGTTGGAGTTTGTGCAAGATACCAAGCTGATCCCAAAATCAGTCATATCAATCAAGTGAAGAGAATTTTTAAGTATGTGAGTGGAACTTACAACTATGGGTTGACGTATTCTCATGGCTGTGAACCAGCTCTGACTGGCTACTGTGATGCTGATTGGGATGGTAGTGCTGATGATAGAAAAAACACCTCTGGAGGATGTTTCTTCTTGGGAAATAATCTGGTTTCCTGGTTCAACAAGAAACAGAATTGTGTGTCTCTTTCTACTGCTGAAGCTGAATACATTGCAGCTGGTAGTAGCCGCTCTCAAATGATCTGGATGAAACAGATGCTTACTGAGTATAATGTCACACAAGATGTTATGACATTGTACTGTGACAATCCGAGCACAATCAACATTTCCAAGAATCCCATTCAGCATAGTAGGACCAAACATATTGACATACGACATCACTTTATTAGAGACCTTGTAGAAGAGAAGACAATCAAATTGGAACATGTTGCCACTGAGCTACAGCTGGCTGACATTTTTACCAAGGCTCTTGATGCAAATCAATTTGAAAACTTGAGGGGTAAGTTGGGTATTTGCCAACATGAGGAATTGTAGCAATTAATTTTGCTTAAAACAAGGATTAAAGGAGTTATGCTTGTTCTGATTGGGTTAAAATTATATTTTTCCCATTTCCTTCAATTCTTTTAAGAAGTTGAATAAACACTCCTTTTCTTCCTTCCCCTCTCGTCTCCTCATCAAAACCCAGTCTCTCAATCAGAATTTTCTCTTCAGTTGCTGTTGGTCCTCTAAGACTGTCAAAATGTCTCAAACACCATCATCATCCAATACGACTATTTCAACCTCTTCCTCTGATCAAGATTCTAGGACAATCTGTTCTTGTCTGGACTCTGAAGTCCTGGAGATCTCTTCTCGTAGAAAAGTGGGAACTAACCCCACCAAGGTCAAAGAGTTGAGAACAAGACATGCAGGAAAGTCCCAAGCTTCTGCCTCTGGTAATCCATCTCATCCTTCTTCTTCAGTTCCCCCTGAAATTGCAAATAGGGAAGGGTCAGCCTATGTTAGTCAAGCAATAGCTAAAATTGTTTCAAGAATTCTGAACGAGAACCACTCAGTCCCTGGCATTTCTGTTCCTTTGAATCAAGAAAGTTCAAATGCTGAAACAAATCCAGATGTCTCTAAGGATGTTGAGACATCAGACAAAGAGAAGAATGCTGACATTGCTCACAAGAAAAGGAAGAAGCCAGAATCCTCTGAGTCTGATGACAGTGCTTAAAGGTGGTTGCTGTTTGGTGGTGTTGCTGGTTGGTGCTGGTACCTGGTGGAGTTTGGAAGTGTGTTCAGTTTTTTTTCTCTGCTGATGCTCTTATTACTTTTTCTGGATAACTGTATAATTTTTATGAACATGTATCTTTGGCCCATTTGTGGCTAAAGAGGGGGAGAATATTTTGGTACTTGCTTAATTAGAAATTCTATTTTTCTGCAGTCATTTCTTTCTGCTGCTCTCTATCTCTGATTACTTAGGGTCTTTAGCCAAAAATCTGCCAAATGGGGAGTTTGTAGTTGTTTAGTTATTGGCTTGCATTTTTGGTAAAACCCAAGTGTATGTGTGAATGTCATGACTGATGTCATAACATTCTAGTTTAGTTTGTACTGATTCATTAGGTACCTTTGCAGAAAAATATTGTCATTCAGGTACTGATGTTTATAAGTGTGTATCTGAGCATTTTTCAAAATGATCACATTTTCCTAAATCAGTAGACAGGTTTTTTCAGATGTCATAACAGATGTTAAGACATCCTGTTCTGAACTAACAGGTTTGCAGTTTGGTTAATTCTGAGTTTTTTCAGGAAAATGACTCAGTCTTTCCAGAACAGCATCCTGCGTTTTCTTTGGGTTAACCTAGCTCAACCCTAACCTGGTTGATAAAGTCCTGTGACCTAGTCTTAAGGTCAAATGGAATTAACCCTAGCTTTTTGTGGAAACCCTAACTGAAGATGCAGCTGCTATATATTCAACAGAGCTGCTGTTTTGCAAGTAATCCCTTTTTGGTCAGAAGATCATTTGTAAACTGTATAGGTTTAATTATTGTACTTCAAGCAATTATCATTGTGATAAGTGACTTGGAATAGGTTTTTAATTGTAAGGGTTGTGTAGCACTCAAAGCTTTGAAGCAAGAGTGTTTGAATGTTTCTTGATAAAAGCTGTGAAGCAGAGTCAAGTTAGGTGTGTGTATCACTCAAAGCTGTGAAGCAAGAGTGGTTGTGTTGCTTGATTAAAAAGTTGTGAAGCTTAATCAAGTGTATGTTTTTGAAGAGTGTCTTCATCAATTCATTAGTCAAATTGTTTTATGTATCACTGCTGTGATTGAGGGGGAGTGAGTAGGAACTCAGGTTTAAGTTGTACTTAGATTGAAATTGCATTGGGTAGGTCTTAAGTGAAGGAGATAAACTGGTTGGTTTATTCCTGAATTAACATCTCTTATAGTGGATTTCCTCCCTGGCTTGGTAGCCCCCAGAGTAGGTGTTGTTGCACACTGAACTGGGTAAACAATTGACTGTGTTCTTTACTGTTTTTGTATTTACTGTCTTATAGAAAGTCAGATACGGTGTCATAACATTAAACGTGACATTGAGTATCTGCAGCCAGAATTTCAATGTTGTTGTGATTTCCAAATTTGCAAATTTTGTTGGTCTTTTGAAATGAGAAAAGTACCAGTAAATGGGCAAAAAAGGGGGCCTGGGTGCAACCAGCTTGAATTTCCTATTTCAATAAGAATCATGTGTTCAGGTCCTAAGAGCATTATGAAATTCTGGTACAACAAACTAAGATGTCCTACAAGGATGTCGAAACATCTAATCTAACATAAACACACAAGCAAGATAAAACAGTACTGAAAAGATAAAGAAAAAACAAGAATTGTTTACCCAATTCATTGTACAACAACACCTACTCTGGGGGCTACCAAGCCAAAAATGAAGCCCACTATCAACAGTATTAATTTGTAGACCCTACAGTCAACACACCTGTTGGCGATCTACAAACTTAATCACTACCCAATGACCCTTCTACCTAGGTCCTCCCTAGATATGGAATATCCCTATCCCACTTCCAATCATCGCAATGATGTCTAACAGTCAACACCTCAGTCACCGCATAGACGGCCCTTCACAAAGATTCTGATCACACATATAGACAGTTTAGAAGACACTTCCATGACAACCTAGATAAGTCTCCCAGGAAAACTCCACTGTTTGTTTGCTCTGATCCTAACTAAGAATATATCCTGGAGTTACTTCAAAACTTCCTCCAAGAACAATACACCTCTTACCTATAGGCTTTAAGGTGAACTTGGTAACCTTCCCACAACCCAGGAGGTTTAACTTGACAAAACCCTAGACTTCTACATATTGAGCCGTGTCTTTTCTAGGTTACAAACCTTCTATTAATAATCTGTTACCCAACTAATTTTGGGCCTTCAATCACAGCAAATTAGCTGTAACAAACTGCAGAAACTTCTGCCCCAAGAAAGGTCTTCAATCTTTACTTTCCTAAATCTCCTTATTTAGAAAGTTTTCATTCTTCTTGATTTCATATTGAATTTTCTGGACCTTTAAATATATGCCACCTAGGATACATAATATTCTCCTGAATATTCTGCCAATGTTGAGAACAAATTGAATCTCATTAATCCAGCTCAACAGGCGCGATGTCAAGACATCTTCTTCGACACGTTCTTCCAGTTGTTGATAAAGTTCAACACAACATGTTCTGACATTGTAGTAGGATTTCTTGTGGTACCTATTCTTCTTATCCTATTCTTCATTTCTGCTATTATTTGTTTTACAAAAAAATAAGCCAATCCTAAAACAAGAGAAATAATAATCTCCCCCTTTGGAAAATTTTGGTTAAAACAAATAATCTAAACACAATTGCAATCTAGGAGATTACATTAATTCAGAAGTTACTACATACAACAATAGATCTTCAGTTGAAAATAATGTCTCAACATCTTGTTAGACATCTTCTTTGCAGCACTCAATTGCATCACCACCAACGAACATGAGTTTTAGGATAAAAGGAAGGAAAATCCTGAAGTTTGGTTGATGCACACGAGGAAGAAGATAGCATAAGACAACTTGTACTCCCCCTTAATGCAGGAACATCTTCTAAACATAGAAGACCAATGGTGGAATAAGGGATCTCTCAATAACTCCTTAAGACCAAATCAACCACCGCCCCTGATAACTCAGAGCATAATTCACAATTGTGTTCATAACTCAAATCACAGGTCATAAAAATATGTCACATAAATAAGATCGAACATCTTATTTTGACCTATGAGAACATTAATAATAACCACCACTTATGGAATCAACATCATCTGAGCTGATTCACCCTTCTCCCCCTTTTTAGCCAAAACTTGGAAAAGGAGACCTTCACAATACCAGACCCAAGCACAACTTACCCAAAATAGAATAAAATCCATAAGAATTATGGACTCAAGGAGCTCACGGGGTTACAGAGATACGGAGAACTCTCTATAAATAATTGGGATTTTCACTTTAAAAGTAACGATCCTAGGTTGTAGCACCAATCTTGGTCTAAAGAAACTATATTTGAGGAGGAAACTTCACATGCATAGTCAGACAAATTTTTCTCCTCCTGTTTACAGCCACATGTTTGAACATATAGGCTACTCCACCGTATGTTGACCGTGCAGGAACATGTCCTGACACTTAGTCAGACATTGTCTTCTTATTTCAGTAATGAACACATCTTCTTCCACCAATTAGGGATGCTCACCAGATTATCCAGCTGTTCATACTAGATTCTAAGTGTTATTCTTTCACTTAGATTTAGTGACATACATTAAGATATCAAAATATCACATTTGTGACACTTCTTCATAATATAGACCCTCAAGGATTCTTTTTGAAATCTATAGAGAAAAATAAATTCTCCTTGACTTCCTATGAAACTTCTAAGAGACATGTGAACTTCTAATCTTCACCAAGCTTCTCATATTTAGAAACAACCATGTCTTGTTAAGTTTATTCATAACTTCATAATGTCACAACATGTTGTTTAGACATCATTTCGTCATAGAGCCTTTAAAAAAGTGATCAATATTATGGCTTAAAAATACTTGTATCATTGTAGCAACAATTTATAGATATCCGCATGACTCTCTTTGTTATGAGTAACTAATGCTCCGACTGAAGATGAAGACTTGTGAACTAGGTGAGAAACTTCAGCACTTCCCGCGTATGCTGAACCTTGACTCCCTCAGTAGAGTCCAACTAGAGTCAGATATTCTCACTCCTTGATAATACTTCCATAAACCCCGACTTCATCACAACACAAGGACACATTTGATCATTGTCTTATCATAACCACACTCTGCATCATGACCTTTTCTGGAGTGACTTGCACCAAAAAAATTATCCCTTAAGTATCTATTAGCAACCTTCTTCCTTTATATCCACTAGTAGTTACTAATACATGTGGAGTCTTCAACAAAATAGTCATGCATTCATCAAGAATGCTACTGTAGACAGGATTATACTCTCCATATTCTAATCCACATAGTCAGAAATTCCACTTCCCATAATAATGCTTAAGCATCCAACTTCACATGAACAATCCCAAGCATTAAACAAGACAACCATCAACAATCATGATGTTAAGACATCATGTGGTACATCAAGTCCATAATATAAAACCTAATCAAACAGGTTCTTAATCATTTAAAGGACTCATTGTGCATAGAAATCCTTTAAGAAGCTCCCATTAGAATACACAGTCAGTGCACATGTTCCTGCATGTTTTACAGTCTAGTTTGTAGTAATGGCTTTGCACACCTGATTATCAGTCACATACAACTCGAAATAATCATCTCTAGAACTACCCATATAACTATTGATGACAGCAAGGGAAAATTCAACATGAACGCCTTCCTATATTCTAAGCCAACAAAAGAAATTAGCTCCATAATCTCTTTGCACTCCAGTGCACCTGCTCCCGATTCTCTTTCAAGGGAAATTCTTCTTTTAGACACATATTTCCACTTTTCAGCATTGCCAATAGAATGGAAGGAAATGTTGTCAAGAGGAGAATCAGGCACCAAGAAAGCTTCTTGCTTGCAGACTACTTTGAAGGAGAGATGTGCTAGACATCATCATCTACATCATAACCAGAGTCAACATATTCTAACAACCAACAAGATAGTCTTATTTATCTCGTTCACTACTGCAGAGAAAAATAAATTCTCGCAGAACCAGTACATCCTCTTGGAGAAAGATGGTATACTCTAGAAATTTCTGGCTAGAGTTTTCAAAGACTCATAAGGGTATAAATAACTACATTTCGTAGCAACATGTCTCAACATGTTATCCAACATCATCCTCTTAGGAGGGAAATAACTTTATACGCTTGAACATCACAAGCTCCAAACAAACCGATTAGTCCACTAACTCCTCCTGTCATGGACAATAAAAAAATTCATTATGGAGAAAACAAAACACTAAGCACCCACTAGTTCACTGGGAATAACTCCAAGTACAAGGACACCTGATTCATTCCCTTGCACTATGTTGCACCCCAAAATTTACCCTCTTTATTTAGGCTTATGTTTCATCATAAACATCATATTGCATTGCATTCATATATTGTGATGGGATCAAAGTATTTTAGTTATCAAATCTTCCTCAAGCTTTAGAAGATTGATTGTATTGACAAGTTTCTCAAGGAGAACCTTATTATCTAAACCTATGGATATTTCAAGCCCAAAGGTTTCACATATCTCAAGATATCATATCCACCTTGTGATCGGTGGATCTGGAACTGACTGTTTAACGCTGGTTCGCGAAATGTCGCGGAAGCAAGAGTCGCCACCGTCTTTTATTTTCTCCAAATGGAAAGGACAAAAGCACAGAAAAATTCCTTATAGAGATTGCTCTCGGTTCGGGAGGTAGGTTATAGAAAGGGAAGGTGTTAGCACCCTTTCTATCCATGGTTATCCATGGGCTCTTAGATACTTGCTCATATGTTTTCAAAATTGTGTGCTTGCTTTTCAATGTGGGTTTAAAAAGTTCCTTTTGAAAAATTTCAGATCGACTCGTACGTCAGAGTGTTTGAAAAGTTTGTTTTGAAAGCTTTTGAAAATGTGTCAGTGTGAAAAGTCTTTTTGAGTTTGTTTTGAGATTTGAGCAAGTATCCTTGAGAACCTACCTACCCTAAGGAATTCGTCTGTGTAAGAGTCCTTTAAAGTAGTGCCATCCCACCATTGAGAGGTAGGTAGCACCACCGTTGGAGGTGTTCGGGTCAATTCGATTTTTAGGGACGTGGTGATCACCGGAGCAATGGGAAGACACCTTAGAAGCTACCCTCATGCCAGGTTCCCGGATCATGAGGACTTACTAAGACGTCCTCTACTCGACGATCACCTTTCGAAAGGCAACAGTGAGGCGTACCCTAGGGGTGGTGTGTGCGAATGGTGTGTCATGTTTCAGTTTATTTGTCTTGTCATGTTTGAAGTGTTCTACGCTTGATTTTAATTTGTCCATTCATTCTTGCATGCATATTTAACAGTTATAAAATTTGCAAAAAATAAATCTAAGGCTATTACAAATGGCGCGGGTCCACATCGCCAAAATTAAACCGGACCCGATTTAGCGGAAAATAAATAAAGCGAATAAATAAAAGTGCGAGAAATTTAAATTACATGGCTTTGGGATATTTACAAAATTATATAAACGATAAAAAAATAAATGCGAGAAATAAAGAAATTAACAAAATTAAGGCGTTGGACCCTTTGGTAAACAATTAAAATTAATAATGAATTACAAATTAAATGATTAAATGTTTTTTTTTTGGTATTTTGTGTTTTTTTAGATTTAATAGGAAAAAGAAGTCAATTAGATTAAACGGCAAACCCTAATTCTAATATTTTTTAATTATTAAGAAAGAATTAAAATATGACCTAAATTAAACCTAATTCATTTATGTACAATTTAAATAGGAAAATAAATAAATAAATAATAATTATTATTGTGGAAAAAAGGGACGTAAAAAAAATTAACAATTAAAACCTAAATTCTACATTTTTGGATTTTTATTAAAAAAAGGAATTAAAATTAAAACCTAATTACACTACATAATTTACATTCTAATTTATTTATGAAAATAATTATAATAAAATAAATATTATATTTTTTTGTATTTTCTGATTTTTAGTGTTTTTATATTTTGTAAGAAAAATAAATAATTAAAACAAATAAAGTAAATAAAATGGCAAAAATAAAATAAGAAGAAAAATAGAAAACAAATGCAAACCAGGGTGGGGTGTGGCCCCAAATCAGGAGGTATAGGTCCAAAGATCAGGCCCAATAAGCTTCAGTCTTCGTTGACTTTTTGAATCCCATGCAACACGTTTGACCAGGGTTTATGTGTTCATCCATCCTAGACCCTTGATTTGTAAGCAGCTAGACGCGTGTTCATTGGATTTGGAGCGTGCATGGTGGGCTCTAATGAGGAATCTGCATGGGAATTAATGTAGAAAAATAATATGGAATTATTCAGACCTGGGGTTTGAACCCAGGTCTTGAAGGTTACAAGCACAACACCTAGCCACTGAACCACGCGCGTTTCAATTAACATATAATAAACAATAAAGAATATAATAATAACGCGTTAGCTGCTTTGGAATTTCGCGCGAAATTCAAACTATCCAATGGTTGATGGACACGATGCCTTCGTCTTCCTCACCCTGTAAAACAAAACTCAATGGGAACGGTTTTTGAAGCGTGGTTTTAGAGGGTATTCAAGAAAATAGCGAATAGCCCATATCCAAACATAAATTGGGCGCGATGGTATGGATCTTTTCGTCTCTAAGCCCTGAGTTCAACCATGGTATCCAGAAGTCCTAATTTTTCTTCTACACAAAATCCCCAATTCAAGCAACCTGTAACCCTAAAAAACGCATATGGTGGATTCTTATACACAACGAAAAAATGCAATTAAGCGTAATGGTTAGTTCGTAAACTTCATCAGGAACATGAATATGTAAACAAAATTGCAAAAAGACGCATGATTTATGATATGCGGTTTCAAAAATTTCAAGGTTCAGTCAAGGTTCTTGATACCAATTCAAGGCGTTTTGCGTGTTGTTAATGATTGGAATACGTCCAGGAAGTGTCAAGGAATCTATTGAAACGAGAATGGAACCTTGAATCGCCCTAGAACCTTGAAATCAGATTTGAGTTTTTCAACCAATTTTTCAAGTTTGTTTGTTGATTTCCTGCGCAGCTTTCAGTCTTGTAGCATTAGGGTTCTCATCTAGTACTTGTATGGAATGGTTTAGGTTAAAAACTTTGCACAAAATCTCAAGCATTCATGGATTTCAATATTTGATTTGTTAAGAATCTTTTCCAATCTTTTTCTCATGTTTCTTGTACCAAATCTGATCAATTAGCATCAAATCCTTCCCTATTAGTATGTGCACGAGTTATAGAGTCCAAAGCATGCATAAAAAGATTTGTTTAGGTTAAGATTATATTTTTCATGAATTAAAATGATTTAAATGAATATAAATTAATATTAATTCAAATAAATAATTAAAAAATATGAAAATACTTCCCTTTGGGCCTAGTGGTCGTGCATAGGCTTGGCATGAAGAAACTTGGAAGAAAAATGGGCCCATTTGCATTTTTAGGCCTTTTGCATCAATGTTGACTTTCAAAAATTTCCAAAAATTTCCCAACTTCCACAAGGCATAACTTGGTCAATTTTTAAGCTTTTCACATGTTCTTGGACATTTTGGAAAGGTCTTTGAGTCCTTTAACCAATGCCTTTGGTCCCATGTCATTTTGATTTACCAATCTCAAGTTATGGCCTTTGACTTAAAGTCACTTTTTGTTGACTTTTGAAAATGACCTATAATGTTGAAATTGATAACTTTTTGTGAGAGCATTTCTTGGACTTGGAACATGAAGATGAATTGTAGGAAATGTCTTTCTCTTCAAAATGAGCTTTGGATGGAATTTTTCTGATAATCCATGTGAAAGTTATGCCCTGGTCAATTTCAGTTGACTTTTTCAGCTGTCCAAATATAGCAACTTTTGCATCTTTGATGATTTCTGAGCCAAATTTTGAGAATCATGATCAAGCATTGATCAAATGATGTTTGTGGCTTCAAAATGATATGTTGACCAAAAATTTGAACTTTTGACTGTCAAATGACCATTTTGCCCCTACAGTTGACTGTAGTGCAATCTAGGGTTTTGACTGTGCAATTTTGAGCTGAATGCCTTGAAACTTGATATGAGGATACTTGACCATCTTTGTAGGCATGTGAGACTTGATTGGACCTTTGGAAAGTTCATTTGCTTGACCAGAACTCAAACCCTAGTTTTGACTGTATAGGAGACAGTTGAGCTGCACAATCCTTGGGGAATTTTTGTGACCTTGACTTGGCAATTTTTGATGAATATGGGAGGGCAAATTTTGGGGTACAACAGTTGCCCCTGTTCAATCTTCTTAGACCTGAGGATGCAGATTGGCTGACGTGCCTTTCGTAATCTGAGGGTAGAAGATGATTGGACACTAGAGTGCCCAGAAATTTGCGCTCACATAGTGATGGTGATGGGGGAATGGGCTTATAGATGCCATTTAGAGATTGCTAGATAGGATGATGGGCTTATAGATGCCATCTGGATGTTGATTGCGTAGGAGATTCCTTAGCGAGAACCTGCATACCTACAAAACAGAAAAATGAGTACCTGACACGTTGCAGGAGCTGATTTTAGATGCTTGATATAGATATGTCCTGACTGGTTACAGGAGCTGAGTCTGGAGCTTCAAACGCTGATGAATGAACCAGGGATGGTTACTGCCTTAGCATGAATGGTAAGAGAATCCTGAATGATTTCAACCTCAACAACGCTCGTTGAGAAAATCTTGGTGAGAGTTACCATCTTCGTAGTGTCAGGAAGAGAACCAAAGGACATTATAATCTCAAAGGGAGTCACCTCACTCACCGTTGGAGAGGGAACTATAGGAAATTATAATCTGAAAGGAAATATCACCTCACACGCCGTTGGAGAGGGGACCATAAGAGAATATCACCTCACGCTCATGCCGGAGAGGAAAACATCTGAAGAAGGAATTACCGCCTCACACGCCGTTGGAGAGGGGACCATAAGAGAATATCACCTCACGCTCATGCCGGAGAGGGAAACATCTGAAGAAGGAATTACCACCTCACACGCCGTTGGAGAGGGGACCATAAGAGAATATCACCTCACGCTCATGCCGGAGAGGGGAACATCTGAAGAAGGAATTACCACCTCACACGCCGTTGGAGAGGGGACCATAAGAGAATATCACCTCACGCTCATGCCGGAGAGGGGAACATCTGAAGAAGGAATTACCACCTCACACGCTGTTGGAGAGGGGACCATAAGAGAATATCACCTCACGCTCATGCCGGAGAGGGAAACATCTTGAAAAAGGAATTACCACCTCACACGCCGTTGGAGAGGGGACCATAAGAGAATATCACCTCACGCTCATGCCGGAGAGGGGAACATCTGAAGAAGGAATTACCACCTCACACGCCGTTGAAGAGGGGACCATAAGAGAATATCACCTCACGCTCATGCCGGAGAGGGAAACATCTTGAAAAAGGAATTACCACCTCACACGCCGTTGGAGAGGGGACCATAAGAGAATATCACCTCACGCTCATGCCGGAGAGGAAAACATCTGAAGAAGGAATTACCGCCTCACACGCCGTTGGAGAGGGGAACATCTGAAGAAGGAATTACCACCTCACACGCCGTTGGAGAGGGGACCATAAGAGAACTTCTACTGAGTCTTTATCAGAAAAATCTGTTTGGAGTCGATTTAACTGGACTAGAGAAATCCTTGAAATATGCTTGAGAATTTCAACTGCATCTTTCCTGAAAGGTAAAGGTCAGTTATATGCAATGCATGATATGGATCAAGCAATGATGTTCTCAACATAAATGAGATTCGTATGATATGATGCAGTGCGTTATGCATGTTATGATGATGTATGTAAAGCTTTATGTATGTTTTCGTCTAGGAAAATAAATCTTCGACGGGTGCCGGGAAGTCATCTCCTGGGCTGATGTTGAGGAAGAGATTTTGCTTCCGCCGTGGATGATCGTTGCAAGAATACCGGTAGGAGAAGGTAACTCCGTTGAGGAATACACTTGGCAAATGAAATAATTCTGCGGGAGAAAAGATACTCTAGCGATCATACTGGGGAGTGCTACTCTGTGGGGATAGCGATGCTTTGCTGAGTTGATGAAGATAACTCCGCTGGGGATACCGTTGACGAGTTATGCTGGGGATATCTTTGTTGTGCCGGAAGTGTTGATAGACTTCGCTGGAGTAAGAGGACTTCGTCGAGGACGCTCTTTCTGTGGCCTCCGGCTGAGGATAACCCAGTTATATCCTGTTAAGGAAATAACTCTTTAAATCTAGCCGGACGACGTGTTCGTGCTCTGCGAGGGGATAAGCTTACTGCTTGGGGATATGAATTCCAACTTTCCTGGGGAAACTGGATTGGACTCTTCTGGGGAAGTTTTGATATGCTGGGGAGTGATTCCTTTGAATGTTGGTATACCGTCGGGGAACAATCTTTAGACCAAGACTACCGGAGATGCTTGTTAAGAATATATGTATTGCTGCTGGGGGATGTTGGGATCTACTGGAGGATACCCAATTTCCTTGAGATTTGATAACTCTGCCTGGAGAAGAATGCACTGTTTTGCTGAATCACTCTCTGGGGAATTAATATGTACTGGTTATATTCTTTAGTTGAACCTACCTTGGTACCTTGGAGAACAGAACAATTAGATTGCTTTTAGACAACTCCTTATTGCCCCTGTTTCTATGGGGGGGCACCTGTGGGATGCTGATAGTCGTTGATGGGCCAACCTTCTTCTGGTAGGCAGGTGACGAGATGCCGGGACATAGTCGTACGCTTTTGATCCCTAACTTTTGCCTGGACCGCCCTTTCGGGTTTTCAGTCCACCGGGATACCCATTTTTGCCCAAGCCGCCTTTTCAGGTTTTCGACTTGCCGGGTGTACAGATTTTTTTTTCATTTCATCCCTTCATTTTGCCCGAACCCTTTTGGTTCGCCGGGAAGCCCTTATTTTTGCCTAGGTGTGTCAACCTAGCGGGTCTTTGATTATGCGTAGTATTTTTTCGACTATGTCCGTTCTCAGAAAGTAGGGAGTTGCCCCTGTTAGAAGTGTTTTGTCATGCCACCAGAAGGTATTTGATCAGGCAAGATTCGTTGTTGGAATGCCCCAAGTGACTCAGGCGGAGATTTGCCCCAGACTATTTGTCCTTTGAGAGATTCTCCGAATCTTGATTGGATTGCCCCAGATAATGGACCATGGTCATGTCGTGCCCCTTGATTGGAGATACTCTTGTTCATTAGACTTTCGTCATGCGAATTTCTATGCTTGTTCAAACAAAAAGTCATATGCAAACAAAGTTATGTTAAAAATGCAAAGCTTATGTCTGTCTTGAAGATTTTGAAAATGCAGTTTTTTTCATAAAACAATTGAATGTTTGTAAAACGTGATGTCAACTCCGTATTTACCGTAGGCCTTAAGGAGTCGGGATACCTTTTGTAACAGTATGCTTTCGAACTAACCCATGCTTCAGCTAGGACTTTTGAGGGTTATAACGTGGCCTGGTTCACGGTTTAAGAAACAAAGGATAAAGGCTCAAATTATTTGTACCCACCCGCTCTTCGTGATGTCCTCCAAACCTATGCTCAGTTGATCGTGCGTTAGACCTTGTTTGAGTCTTTGCTCTGATTTTCGGTGATGATTCGGATGTTGACAATTTATTTTGGATAGGCAGTCATTCCTTTTTTGTTGAGGGTTTGTAAGACCTCTTTCTGGTCTGATTTTTGTTATCCCTTTCTTTTTTGCCTGAACTGTTTCCCTTTTTTGGAATTACAGTCAGCGGGATGCCCCAGTTTCATAAGTCTCCTTGGTAGGTTTAGACTTCTTGGGCTTTTCATTTATGATTTTTTCATGACTGCCTGTCCTTATGATTGTTCGGAACCATCACTATCTTTCTTCGTTTTGTAAGGACTTCTTTGGTGCCATTCGTTATGCACGTGGGTCAACTGAGAGACTACCCTGCCCCAGGTTATGATTAAGGGTTTTGATTTTCGAAGATAAAAAACTTCTACTTCTTTGGCTCAGATGGGTTGACGAGGGATTATCATCCTTATAACTCCAGTGTTTAGGGATTGAAACAATGCCTGTACCTCATCAGCGGGGTCTGTTCAAAAGCATACTGTAGAGATAGCGGTATCGTTTTCGTCATCCTCCCTCAAGAGGTTTAGAATTAGCGAGAGTTGACATCAGAAAAAAATATGAAAACAATTTGCATATAGTGAATGCGAATATATTGATTCAAAATAGACATAAGCGATGCATTAATGGATAACAATGTTTGACATGAGTAAATGTTTGAACAATCAAAGAAAAATACAACTTGAACATTTGGATGAACAAAAGACATTCTCGATGATTTGGTGTAGGATCAGTGTTCAAACTCGACCTCCTTGGCGTCAATCAAATCCTGGATCTTATTCTTCAAGGTCCAACAGTCGTCGGTGTCATGTCCAGGACTGTCAGAATGGTAGGCACATCTCACACCCGGGTTGTACTTGGGAGAGGAAGTGTCAGGATTTTGAGGAGGATCCTTTAGTGTGATCATTTTCGCCTTCAGCAATTGCTGTAATTCCTGGGACAAAGACATGTTGATGTCAGTATACTTCCTATCCTGAGGCTTTATCCTACGCCTATTGCTCTTTCTTGGTTGAACGGGCGTGGGATCAGAAATCTGGATTGCCCCTGCATCATGACGACCCTTTTTACCATGTATAGCATTGGACTCTTTCTTTCCACTGTGGGGCTTTTTCTGAGTATCAGCAGGTGCGGTTTCTTGAATCTTCCCCGACTTGATACCAGCTTCGATCCTCTCCCCAGTCAAGACAAGATCTGTAAACCCAACAGCAGAATTCCCAATTAGGTGGTTGAAGAATGGACCAGACAGGGTCCCCAAGAACATGTCGACGAGCTCGCGGTCAGTCAGAGGTGGTTGTACCCTTCCAGCAAGGTCCCTCCATTTTTTAGCATACTCTTTGAAGCCTTCGCCTGTACCCATAGACATCCCCTGAAGCTGAGTACGCGTGGGAGCGAGGTCGGCATTATACTGGTAGTGTTTGTAAAATGCAGTGGCTAAGTCTTCCCAGGTACGGATGTTGGCTCCATTCAGTTGATAGAACCACTCGAGCTGAGTTCCTGAAAGACTCTCTTGGAAGAAATGGATCCATAAGTTTTTGTCAGCTGTATAGGGCTGGATCCTCCTTGTATAAGCCCTGAGATGCAACTTAGGACAGGATGCCCCATCGTATTTAGCAAAGGCGGGTACCTTGAATTTGCGCGGGATCACTACCCCAGAAGACAGACCTAGATCCTCGAAGTCCAGGCCAGGCACCTTTTGTATCTCCATAGCACTGAGCCGGTCTTCCAACTGTTTGTACCTGTCCTCAGCCGGAGGGTACTGTTCATCGTTGAAATCTGTCTCATTGTCGGAGACCGCTGGGCTGGGAATCCTTTCTTCTTGATGACTACTTTTCCCCACAGATGGAGTTGTCCTCTCAGCTTGGTCCTGCAGGGTGTTCCCAGATCTGCGTCTAGGGCTGAACAAGACAGTCCTCCTCTTCTTCTTTTCCTTCTTCAAGAGCAAATCCTTCAGATCTTGTTGCCCCTGGGTCAAATTCATGATCAGCCCTTGGAACTGGGCGTTCTGAGCCTGGAGGGCCTTGATAGTGTGCTCGGTTGAAGATTCATGATTCATGATGCTGAAATAAACAGCGAAGAAGGTAAGTAACCTGCAGAGAAGGGGTACCTGTTATGCAATGATATGTATGTATGCATGCAATGATTTCAAGGACCTCGCGGGGTAAACAGAGAAACTTGTTAGAGTTGAAAACTGGTAACTTGATTGAAGGTACTTCATGTTGTTGAGAGTCCTTCTTCAAGGGTCAAAGGCTCACCATATCAAGTGGGTCATAGCCCCTGACAACCTTGGCTAGAGGAAAATAAATCCTCTCTACCCCTTGCTGGGATAGTTGATTCACCATGACCTGCATCACAAGCCCTTGAGATCCTTGAAATGGGTTAGGATGTATGCAATGGTATGATGTCATGCTATGCATGGGGTGATGTACGTAACCCTGTTACGAGTCCCAATTAAGGACTGCAAACCAAAACCTGCAAGAAACTTAGGATACCCTGTTATGAGTCCTAATTAAGGACTATAAACAAAACCTGCAAGAAACTCGGTAAACCCTGTTAGGAGTCCTAATTAAGGACTGCAAACCAAAACCTGTAAGAAGCTTAGGTACCCTGTTATGAGTCCCTATTAAGTACTATAAACAAAACCTGCAAGTAGTTCATGTGTCAGATAACAAGCATGCAAGTAGTCAAGTACGAAGGCACGCAAGTCACACAAGAGAAACCCTTAGAGTTTAGGCCAGCATGAAGTTTGGGGTACTACCCTCTTGAAGTTGGTGGGTTCAACCTGTCCTAATCAAAGTAACCGGGTTCTAAGGTTCCCAATATCACGGGATTGCTTTCATTGTTCATCGTTTCGATTTAGCCACTGAACTGGCGACCGAAATATTCCAGGAAAGCAACCCTCAATTGAGCGTAGTATCGAGTATCAACCAACCTCGGACTGCACCAAAGTCAGTTATCTCACTACCCTAAAGAGGCCAAGACAGTTCAATTAAGGTTCCTAAGGTCTGTTGATGCTTCACGACACCACGCGGAGGCCCCGTACTCTCCTTGACTGAACTCAAGGGTTACCGGTACACACCAAAGTGCCACATCAACGTAGCAGACTGTTTCAACCATGTCGGTATACCCCGCACAGTTCCCTCACAGCCTTGTTGCTACTTTCTAAGAAGGCATTTCCCAGATCCGGGTTAGGATCTATAGAACTCCCAAGCAACCCACAATTTAAAGCACACAAGGAAAACAATTGAAAACATAGTTATGAACTAGCCCTAAGGTACACCCCACTTTAAGTATTATCCCCAGCAGAGTCGCCAGTTCTGTGATCGGTGGATCTGGAACTGACTGTTTAATGCTGGTTCGCGAAATGTCGCGGAAGCAAGAGTCGCCACCGTCTTTTATTTTCTCCAAATGGAAAGGACAAAAGCACAGAAAAATTCCTTATAGAGATTGCTCTCGGTTCGGGAGGTAGGTTATAGAAAGGGAAGGTGTTAGCACCCTTTCTATCCATGGTTATCCATGGGCTCTTAGATACTTGCTCATATGTTTTCAAAATTGTGTGCTTGCTTTTCAATGTGGGTTTAAAAAGTTCCTTTTGAAAAATTTCAGATCGACTCGTACGTCAGAGTGTTTGAAAAGTTTGTTTTGAAAGCTTTTGAAAATGTGTCAGTGTGAAAAGTCTTTTTGAGTTTGTTTTGAGATTTGAGCAAGTATCCTTGAGAACCTACCTACCCTAAGGAATTCGTCTGTGTAAGAGTCCTTTAAAGTAGTGCCATCCCACCATTGAGAGGTAGGTAGCACCACCGTTGGAGGTGTTCGGGTCAATTCGATTTTTAGGGACGTGGTGATCACCGGAGCAATGGGAAGACACCTTAGAAGCTACCCTCATGCCAGGTTCCCGGATCATGAGGACTTACTAAGACGTCCTCTACTCGACGATCACCTTTCGAAAGGCAACAGTGAGGCGTACCCTAGGGGTGGTGTGTGCGAATGGTGTGTCATGTTTCAGTTTATTTGTCTTGTCATGTTTGAAGTGTTCTACGCTTGATTTTAATTTGTCCATTCATTCTTGCATGCATATTTAACAGTTATAAAATTTGCAAAAAATAAATCTAAGGCTATTACAAATGGCGCGGGTCCACATCGCCAAAATTAAACCGGACCCGATTTAGCGGAAAATAAATAAAGCGAATAAATAAAAGTGCGAGAAATTTAAATTACATGGCTTTGGGATATTTACAAAATTATATAAACGATAAAAAAATAAATGCGAGAAATAAAGAAATTAACAAAATTAAGGCGTTGGACCCTTTGGTAAACAATTAAAATTAATAATGAATTACAAATTAAATGATTAAATGTTTTTTTTTGGTATTTTGTGTTTTTTTAGATTTAATAGGAAAAAGAAGTCAATTAGATTAAACGGCAAACCCTAATTCTAATATTTTTTAATTATTAAGAAAGAATTAAAATATGACCTAAATTAAACCTAATTCATTTATGTACAATTTAAATAGGAAAATAAATAAATAAATAATAATTATTATTGTGGAAAAAAGGGACGTAAAAAAAATTAACAATTAAAACCTAAATTCTACATTTTTGGATTTTTATTAAAAAAAGGAATTAAAATTAAAACCTAATTACACTACATAATTTACATTCTAATTTATTTATGAAAATAATTATAATAAAATAAATATTATATTTTTTTGTATTTTCTGATTTTTAGTGTTTTTATATTTTGTAAGAAAAATAAATAATTAAAACAAATAAAGTAAATAAAATGGCAAAAATAAAATAAGAAGAAAAATAGAAAACAAATGCAAACCAGGGTGGGGTGTGGCCCCAAATCAGGAGGTATAGGTCCAAAGATCAGGCCCAATAAGCTTCAGTCTTCGTTGGCTTTTTGAATCCCATGCAACGCGTTTGACCAGGGTTTATGTGTTCATCCATCCTAGACCCTTGATTTGTAAGCAGCTAGACGCGTGTTCATTGGATTTGGAGCGTGCATGGTGGGCTCTAATGAGGAATCTGCATGGGAATTAATGTAGAAAAATAATATGGAATTATTCAGACCTGGGGTTTGAACCCAGGTCTTGAAGGTTACAAGCACAACACCTAGCCACTGAACCACGCGCGTTTCAATTAACATATAATAAACAATAAAGAATATAATAATAACGCGTTAGCTGCTTTGGAATTTCGCGCGAAATTCAAACTATCCAATGGTTGATGGACACGATGCCTTCGTCTTCCTCACCCTGTAAAACAAAACTCAATGGGAACGGTTTTTGAAGCGTGGTTTTAGAGGGTATTCAAGAAAATAGCGAATAGCCCATATCCAAACATAAATTGGGCGCGATGGTATGGATCTTTTCGTCTCTAAGCCCTGAGTTCAACCATGGTATCCAGAAGTCCTAATTTTTCTTCTACACAAAATCCCCAATTCAAGCAACCTGTAACCCTAAAAAACGCATATGGTGGATTCTTATACACAACGAAAAAATGCAATTAAGCGTAATGGTTAGTTCGTAAACTTCATCAGGAACATGAATATGTAAACAAAATTGCAAAAAGACGCATGATTTATGATATGCGGTTTCAAAAATTTCAAGGTTCAGTCAAGGTTCTTGATACCAATTCAAGGCGTTTTGCGTGTTGTTAATGATTGGAATACGTCCAGGAAGTGTCAAGGAATCTATTGAAACGAGAATGGAACCTTGAATCGCCCTAGAACCTTGAAATCAGATTTGAGTTTTTCAACCAATTTTTCAAGTTTGTTTGTTGATTTCCTGCGCAGCTTTCAGTCTTGTAGCATTAGGGTTCTCATCTAGTACTTGTATGGAATGGTTTAGGTTAAAAACTTTGCACAAAATCTCAAGCATTCATGGATTTCAATATTTGATTTGTTAAGAATCTTTTCCAATCTTTTTCTCATGTTTCTTGTACCAAATCTGATCAATTAGCATCAAATCCTTCCCTATTAGTATGTGCACGAGTTATAGAGTCCAAAGCATGCATAAAAAGATTTGTTTAGGTTAAGATTATATTTTTCATGAATTAAAATGATTTAAATGAATATAAATTAATATTAATTCAAATAAATAATTAAAAAATATGAAAATACTTCCCTTTGGGCCTAGTGGTCGTGCATAGGCTTGGCATGAAGAAACTTGGAAGAAAAATGGGCCCATTTGCATTTTTAGGCCTTTTGCATCAATGTTGACTTTCAAAAATTTCCAAAAATTTCCCAACTTCCACAAGGCATAACTTGGTCAATTTTTAAGCTTTTCACATGTTCTTGGACATTTTGGAAAGGTCTTTGAGTCCTTTAACCAATGCCTTTGGTCCCATGTCATTTTGATTTACCAATCTCAAGTTATGGCCTTTGACTTAAAGTCACTGTTTGTTGACTTTTGAAAATGACCTATAATGTTGAAATTGATAACTTTTTGTGAGAGCATTTCTTGGACTTGGAACATGAAGATGAATTGTAGGAAATGTCTTTCTCTTCAAAATGAGCTTTGGATGGAATTTTTCTGATAATCCATGTGAAAGTTATGCCCTGGTCAATTTCAGTTGACTTTTTCAACTGTCCAAATATAGCAACTTTTGCATCTTTGATGATTTCTGAGCCAAATTTTGAGAATCATGATCAAGCATTGATCAAATGATGTTTGTGGCTTCAAAATGATATGTTGACCAAAAATTTGAACTTTTGACTGTCAAATGACCATTTTGCCCCTACAGTTGACTGTAGTGCAATCTAGGGTTTTGACTGTGCAATTTTGAGCTGAATGCCTTGAAACTTGATATGAGGATACTTGACCATCTTTGTAGGCATGTGAGACTTGATTGGACCTTTGGAAAGTTCATTTGCTTGACCAGAACTCAAACCCTAGTTTTGACTGTATAGGAGACAGTTGAGCTGCACAATCCTTGGGGAATTTTTGTGACCTTGACTTGGCAATTTTTGATGAATATGGGAGGGCAAATTTTGGGGTACAACACACCTCATTGGATCCCCAAAAGATTGAGTATTGTGTTGTTTATAAGGAGAATCACATCATTTTGATTCATTAGTCAAAATTAGGCTTTTGCCCAAATTGGAGTAATTGGGGTCTGGATGAGCCAAGTATTGAAGCATCATTCTCTTATCATCATTGGAATCAAATTATTTCAAGAAGCCTCTCTTGATGCTCAGAGGAATTAGGGGTTTGAAGCTTGATCAGCTATCTCCTAATGCAGAGTGCAAAACTAGGGTTTTGGATTTAATCAGGATTCTATGACTTTCTCACCCAAATTTTTTTCCATGTTTCACCATATGTTTTTAAGCATCTTTGATTAAAAGATTGAGGTTCAATTTGGATTTAAAGTGGCTCAATTGATCAGAAGGGGCAAAATGGTCATTTTGACTAAAGTCAACAAAAATCAGGAGTTGACCAAGTGGACTTTTGGTAAACTCTCAATATGAACATCCTATTATCATATTCCATGCCTAAATTCACCTTAGAATCTTTAGAAAGGTTGAATTTGAGTTTAACTTTTTCAAGAAGTTACTTGAAAATTGAAAAAAATTTCCAAGTATCAAGATGACTTCTCTTGGGCAAGTCACGTGCGTAATTTCATGAAACACTTGGCATGGAATTTCAGGGAATAAAATTTCTTGTGACTTAAGCCTCAATTTAAAAAATCAAAAATAACTTTTTGTTTTCTTCCATAAGAGCTTATCATTGAACTTTGAATCATCCAATTTCGCCAAAATTTGAGTGAGTTATAACACCTCAAAGTCGTTGCTTCAAGGCTGACTGCATGCACACCATGCATGCCCATGCGAACCCGCATACCAGGCGAGCTAAATACCACATTTGCCTCAACATGTGAATATTTATTTAATTGATTAATGGTTTGAATTTTGATTTTATTTTTGACTTTTCTTTAAATCTAAAAATGTGGAAAAATATGTCTTCTGATCCTTAGGGTTTCCTTGTGATTTGTATGATCTTGGTTTGAATTTTTTGAATTTTGATATTATCTTATTAATATTTAAGATTAAAATTCAAACAATTAGGGTTTTGTGGCTTATATTGCAACTTTTAATTTCAAGACCAACTTGCCCTGAGTTTCAATTGAATTTAGCTTTTGTTTGAAGTTCATACATGGTCTGAGGATCTTAAAAATATTTTTCTTGAATTCTTTAATAAGGTTTGGTATTTTTCATTGATTTAGTTTGAAAGCTTGTCTAGTTTGGTAGTTTTTCCAACTAGTTTTGGTCTTTGAGCCTCATTTGATCCTCTCCTCTACTACCCATGGACTTCTAACTTGTTTTCTGACCTCTACATATCTCAAAGATGTTATGGAAAATTTGGTTTGAATTATTGAAATCCATTTCTATTTTTTTTTTGTATTTTTGAAGTGAAAGTTACTAATTGATGTTACATTCTTTTTTGCAATTTTTTTGATGGCCAGTGAACTTGTGTGAGGCCTATAATTTGGCACTTAATGATCATATTGCTTCTGTTTTCTCAGACCAATTCAAGTCAAACTTCTTGACTTCTCATAATTGGTTGATGAGCACTTTTGATCCAAACCTCCTAAGTGATGTTCTTTTATGAAGTTTGCTTTGAGTTTTGAATTTTTGTCTTGAGTTTGAGGTCATCAAATTACCAATGATAACATGTTGGGGAATTATACATCAAGTATAGTCTCATAAAGACTTTAGATCAATTGACCTCTAATGTTTGAACCATTTCATCCTATTGTGAATTTGATGTTCAATCCTTTCTTTTCTTTTGAATCTTTGTGGTACATTGAATGCACTTGTGCAATATGTTTTAGAATCAACATTATAAACTCTTGATCATATCCTCATATAATGTTAGAAGCTTGACTTCAAGTCTTTGAATGGTTTAAGTCTTCTAACTTTGTCTTTGTTTAAATTCCTTTCATTACTAACTTGTGATCCAAGCTTTGTGATACATTTTGTGGCATCCCTCTTTTATTATGCTTGTGAACCATAATAGAATGAATGAGTATGGATATATAGTGTTTGATACTGAGTTCTAAGGTATTTTGTTTGTATTCTTCTCTTTCTCCTTTGATCCTTGATTGATATTTACATGTCAATTCAACACGGTGACAAGAAAGGGGAAACAACTCTTTAGTTTTGACCTAGTTGTTGTTTGAATTTGCTTGAAGGCTCTTGCATTCACTGCTTTGATGTTTTCCATCATGTTTTTCCGTTTTCATGTTATATCATCATCCTCCCTTATTGATTCATCATTTCTCTTTGAAATCACTAATTTGTCTGTTAAATGTGCGAGGTACTCTGAGAAATGTTTTCCATTTAGACTTGATGCTGTAGCGTTCCACTTTATTTGTGGAACACAATTTCTTGTGCTTGCACCATTATTGTGATTTGTATATTTGTTATTCTTTTGCAAGATATATATGTGATTGTAACTGCTATACATCACCTGTGGGATATGTTCATATTTGAAGCCTCAGTGCATATATTTGATGGTGTGATTTCTGACTTGATTTATTTACTGATGCTAGCTTGCTTGAAGTTCTATGGGTTTCTTTTTCTTGCTCAGTTTCTAAGGATAGTTATCCGTTTGGTATTGCACTATTTCCTTTTTACTATTTCCTCTCTTTATTGCTTTCCATTGCATGATGGGACCTCTGTTGCTGATATATGTCAGGAATCCCTGTGGTTTATTTAAAGACCTGTTTAATGCAATTCTATCGGTGTGCTAATTGTGATTGTTTAAAATCCTACCCTCGGAGTAGGTATTATGCACGTGTGTTTATATTTGTGCCTGCACTATTACAGGTGAAAAGTCCTCAAAAAAGCGGAAAGGGTTCGTAATCGACCCCGGCACATTCCAGTCCATGTCATTCTTATGCTCACTTTCTACAAGTAGATGCTCTGAACATTTGCCCAAGATCCGAATGAATTTAAGTCCTTTAAAGGCAAGTGAAAAGGGTTTTCGCAATCGGATCCACATGCTTACTTTAGCTCATGTTTGCCTACACTGATTCTTAGTGTACGTATGCACTATGTCTTTCCCCCCAGATCTTTCTTGCCCTGATAATTGATATCACAATTAAGGACCCTTTTATATTCTTATAATTATATAGCTTGTGGACTCGAGTGATACGCTCCCCTTGGTTGTGGCTTGACCCTTTTATTATCTGAATTGTGATGTTTCAACTTCTTTGCCATGTTACTTTGCAATCTTTTAGCCGATGTTTCACCATAGGATATGTTTATTGCATATGTTTCGCCATCACGTATGTTTGTTATCCTACTTTGATTCTCAATATCATTGTTAGGTGTGATGTTTTATCATCTGGATTGTTGCTGTCTCGTCATCTTTGACATTCTATCTTGCTATCTTGTCGCCGATGTTTCTCCATCACTTATTTTTTTCGCTGATGTTTCGCCATCACATATGTTTGTTATCGATGTTTCGCCATCGCGTATGTTTGTCAACCTACTTTGATTTTTGATATCATTTTTAGGTGTAATGTTTCATCGTCTTGTATGATATCTTGTTATCATGCTGACGTTTTATCATCTTATCTGAGTTTGTGTTACCATGTGATGTCTTGTCATCCTTTTTGTTGTTTTACCATCATTGTTGATGTTTTGTTATTTTTATCGATGTATTGCCATCTTGATTGTTGCTTTTGTCTCTTTAACTAAAAAACACAAACCAACCAAAATACATGAGCCGAACTACGGCTGCTCTAATTCCTTAAAAAGGATACGTAGGCAGAGGATTTTGTGGGGCCTAATAGAGCATATATTTGTAAATATTCCTTTCTTTTCCCCACACTTTCTTTTCCTTTTTCTTTGCATGCATTCCCTTTTCAGCTTTAAGCCTTAGATATAGATTTTACACACCCTTAGATTAGAACAAAGAAGAGTGGATACCGTAGAGTATTATGGGCGTGCGAGGTGATAATACCTTCCCCTCGCGTAACAGACTCCCTTACCTGATCTCTCGGTCTTTTGATCGTGATTTCACTCTTCTCAGGTTTTCTCGATGTTTACCTTTCCCTTCTTGCGGGATAAAAGACGTTCGGAGGCGACTTCATTGATTTTTATATCAGATGATGGTTCGGCCGGTTGTTTCACACCTCTAGACATACTGTCATGACTCTTTGGATGGCTAAGATGTCATGAAACCATAGTATGAAACCAACTTCCAACCATTTCTTAGTGTGCTTACAAGCTTTACTAAGATTCAGACTCTCCAACGGAAGGAGTGCCCCTTAACCAATGTGTTGACTAAATCCTCCTTCTTCATATTACTAGTATTTGCTGACACTAGTAAAGTCTTTAAACCAAGATAGTAGTTATACATTACTTCTCCTTTAATCATAATCTCCTTATTCAACACCATAGACATAACTGCCACTAATAAGTGTGGAGTTTGAATATTGATATTCATAGTTCGAAGTATCTTTAATAGACTATCATCAAAAATGATGTTCCAACATCATTTGAGACATCAACAACATTTCCACAGAGCTTATCTGCTTTGGTTCTAGATTCATCATCCAAGGGACTTATTTCCATCCAGGACCTTTAACAAACTCCGCATTCTCACAAGAGGATCTCACAAGGTCTCATCTTCAGATTAACCACACAACAGAAATATTCTCTCACTATATTCTATAGTAAGCTTCTCACACTAGGTAAAAATGACAGCTTTCTTCTTAACACATGTGATACTTGTTGAATCTTCGACAATACATCCAATAATGGAAGCCAAAACATTCCAGGTCAGGTCAGTGACATGACCTTAAGCTCAATCCTTAGAGAAAACATAATATACTAGCTTATCCTGACAAGAACCACATAGACTCACTAGGGGCATAGACAGCTACACCTAGTAGCCACAGGTCACAACATGTTGCCTGTAATCTTCACAAGCTTGAATTACACGCAAGCTCCATAACTTCTACAACAATAACCATAGATAAGTCCTAAGCTACCCCTATCATGGACAAACAAGGCTTCTGTTGAGGATGAACACTTGGACACCAGAAGATAAACAAGAGACTTCATGCACTCACTGAAACATATCTACACTCTTATGAAAATAACTCGTCCTGAATCTGATATACCAACTCTAAGTTTTCAGACTTTTATAAGGTCATGTCTGATACATTTCCCTACATAACCACACACATATCCATACCTCTTTGGATAGCCAAGATATCATGAACACATACTTGGACATCATACAAACACAAGCCCTCAAATAGCTTGTTTTAAGCATACTTGCAAAAGAGAAAAACCACCTTCTTCATATTCCTTTGGTCTAACAATCACTAGCAATTGTTGGTACTAGTGAAGTCTTCAACATAGTAGTTATGCAGTCACCAAGCATACTACTAAAGACAGGATCAGGATCTACATTTTCTAATCCACAAATTTCGAACTCCTTCTTTTGACAACCTTGTTGATCCTCAATCTTCCATAATCATAATCCCAAACCTTCCTTTATAAACTGAGGTTACAACATCATTTAGGATATCAACCTTTATTCATAGATCCCAATAGTTCAGTTCTTGATTTATCAACCAAAGAGATTATTAAGCTTGATAGTCTTTTTAGGAGAAGATCACAAAATATTACATCTTCAGCGATTCATTCAGGTTGATACAACCACCTGATCACCATAGAGAGAAATAGACTCTCAACAATATATGAATCATCAGTTCAGATAGTATATTTGCATCCATACCTCAAATAAGTACTCAGCTTCCGACATGGTATTTGTCATCATAGGAAAAAAAAAACATCCCCACACACACAATTGAAGATGATACTCCTTTTCAACAGATGTTAGAGCACTTGAAATGACATCCTTCTTCTTCATCATTCAACATAAGAGGATCCTTTCAACATTCCAGACTGGGTCAGAGACTGGTCTTCAGCTCCATCATGATCAAACATTCCAACTTTGAACTCCACTAGTGAACAACAATACTCACCTCATGATCTACACAACAACTTCCTTTTTAGAGGAAGCACATACCTAGAGATGATGTCTCGACATTAGATACGAAATCATCCATTCTTACTATGGCTCTGGGGATAACCTCCATAGTAACTTATAATCAACTCTTGTGGGGGTTAACACAAGGAAACAAACCAACAACAGCTGATCAATCTTCATGATAAGACTACCAATATATGCAGGGGATTGCACGAGCCACATCTTAATAAGCTTTTCTTTAGACCTCATGTCTGACTTTGAGATGATGGATGCCATTTTTTGTGCCTACAGAGGAAATTCCCTCTATTAGGTCTCTAGAATAAACTCTGCTAGGCATGACACTAAAAAGTACAAACTTTTCAAAAGCATTTGTTTCCCTTGATTCTTCAAAAATGATTCCCTACAGATTTTAACATCTTCAAAGATATCACGACATTCTGTCTGACATCTTATCAACCCTTGACAAGGGGATCTTTTTCAACAACTTCTGAAGGTACACAAAGAGAATCACAAATTCTATTCCTCAAGGGCAATTAAAATAATATTCAGGAGCATCAAATACTTTGGTTGGATCACAATACTCCTCTTCAAACATAATATGTTTTATGGCCACAAATAGGATTCCATGAATCCGGTACCTTTGATTAGAAGGATCTCCCAGATATGAGCTCATCTCATATACATAAAGGATCTGGTGGAGATTCCTTTATGGGTACTTCTCAAGAACATGGAGCTCAACCTCTATACTCCCATAAGCCTTGGTCGGAAATAAACTGACACATGTAGTAGATAAACTGTTGACTGTGTCCTAATCAACCTACATAAACCAGATGCCTCCTCTTCCAGATCAGGAGTAGGTTCCAAACAAAAAGTATTCATAACATTTTTGTTCAGCACCCAAATCATTTATTCTTCAACTAGTAGTTGCATACCAGCTGAAATAATGTTCTAACATCCCATAGAACATCAGTTCCTTCTTCTTGGAACACACCATTCTTGACAATCTTCAAGGTCAATATGAATATGTATATGATCATAATTGATTAATTGATTATCATTAACCTTATTGATAAATGTCTTTATGAGTGGATTTGAAGAGAATCTCAAGTATCTTTGACACTTTTAATACGGTTGAAAATGTCAGCATATATTTTGTTGAGGGTAACAACCCTAGTATCCTTCCCATACTTTCAGCGTTATATCAGAAAACTTGCAGTGGAATATAACGAACTCCTTAACAATATTTAGACACAATGCTTACACCACTATCCAAGTACAAGCATGGCAACCTAGGATTGAAAAAATAAACCCTACATACATTAGCTTCCCACAAGCTGCAGGCCTTACGACAACAACCATGAACAATACCTGTCACATATAACCAATGTTCCTTGCCAAGAGATCATCCATACAATAGTATGAATTGTCCAAGTTCATACCTATTTTCAAGAAATACTTTCTTCATTGCCCATAACCAGAAAGTACCTTCCCAGGATCTCACCCAGAGAAGAACAGGATGCCAACTCTGATACTAATTGAAACTCAGGTACAACAGACTCAAATGTCCTACAAGGATGTCGAAACATCTGATCTAACATAAACACACAGGAAATATAAGACAATACTAAAAAGATAAAGAACACACCAAAATTGTTTACCCAGTTTGCTATATAACAACACATACTCTGGGAGCTACCAAGCCAGGAATGAAGTCCACTATCAGCAGTATCATTTTGTAGACCCTACAATCAACACACCTATTGACGATCTACACACTTAATCACTACCCAATGACCCTTCTACCAAGGTCCTCCCTAGATATGGAATATCCTCATCCCACTTCAAATCATCACAATGATATCTAGCAGTCAACAACTCAGTCACTGCATAGACGACCTGTAATACGGTGAGAGAACTGACTAATGTGTTTTTCGTTTGATCGTAATTGTTGCAGATAGCAAGAGCCACCACCGACTTTTCTTTTATCCAACAAGGAAAGGGTTAAAAGAACAGGAAAGACCTTTAGAGATGTTTTCTTGAGTTCGGGGGTAGGTTATGAAAAGGGAAGGTGTTAACACCCTTTTCATCTGTAGTTATCTACGGGCTCTTAGTTGCTTGCTAGATCACTTACTTTGTTTGAAAATGTGCTTGTGGTGTGGGTTTGAAAATATTTTGAAAACGTCTTTGTAATGATTCTCGTCTCTATAAGAATGCGTACAAAGTGTTGGTTTTGAAAATAGTTCAAAGAGGTGTTTGTTGTGGAAGATGTTTTTGAAAGTGACTTTGAAAAGTAACTTTGTAATGATTCTCGTCTCTATAAGAATGCGTACAAAGTGTTTTAACTTTTGAAAATGTTTCAATTGAAAGTGTTGGTGTGAAAATGGTTTTTTAGTTTGTGATAAAGCAAGAAACTAAGAGCTTCCTACCTACTCGAAAGGTCTATGTTCTTTTCCTCCTCCTTTAAATGTTGCTATCTTACCATTGTTTGATAATGAGCCCCATCGTTGGATGTGAAGGGATGGGCGTGGGTCATTTGTATAGTCATAGAAGGCAATCTAAGAGACGTTTTAGCAATTTCATAAGAGACTAGATCGTTTACCGACGGCAACATCGAGGGACATTGAGGGACTACGATCTTTTATCGAGGGTCTTTGCTATAACACCCATATTCGAGGGACATGACTATTTTTCGAGGCAACAAGTGAGATTACCTAGAGGTGCATGTGTGAAAAGTGTATTTGATTGCATGCATTTTGTCTTTGTGATTAGGTTTTTCTAATGGTTGATTTTATCTTATCATACACACCCTATCTTACTAGCAATTATACGAAAAAGAGGTAAACTTGGGAAATTAACATCCTAAGCTATTACATCATTAAGGGGATGGTGATACAATTTGAAAATGAGGATGAAATAAGTGTCTAATTATTACAACCATATCGAATAAGTGGATAATAATGAAGAATATATATATATATATATATATATATATATATATATATATATATATATATATATATATATATATATATATATATATAATGCAAAAATAGTGTAAAAAGAAGGGAAAACTGCATTTTCAACTATTATGTGTCGACACATGCTGTTATGCATCGACACATACCTTTTACTTGCCCCTGCCAAACCAAATCAACTAGGTATGAGTCGACGCAAAATGTGATGTGTCGACTCATTTCCTGCTTGTGTCGATATATACGTGTTTTGTGTCAACTCGTGCACCTTCCATCCTTTTGTTTTGGGACCTGGATAACAGTATGACTCGATGCATAAGGCCATGTGTCGACTCATACCCTGTTTTGTCACTAGAATGAGTCGACCCATGTGGGTATGTGTCGACTCATGCTGCAATTTTTTGCCTCTATCACCATTCTTTTGGATGTATTAGTCAGTTTTAAACATATAAATGATAAAAATGAACAGCAAGTAAATGATTAACTTCAAGAGTAGTGATTGCCACATCCTATCTTCAGAAAAAAAATAAAAAATGATGTATGGAAATTGCACTTTAGGTTTTGAGTCTGAATACCCTTCAAGACGTTGTGTGAGCCTTAATGAAACTCCAGAAAGATGCTAAACCTCCCTTTGTGTTGAAGGTTGCTGAACCAACTCCAAATAGTAAAGTTTGTGTAATATTGTATTTTGTTTAGAAGATGAGAATAAGGCACTATAGAAACTGTTCTTGTGCTTGAACAATATCTATGTGATGTGAAGTGTTTAGAAGGTTTATGGGAGAGTTTTCAAGGTTGTACAACAATGGGTGGAGGATTTTTCTATTTTGTGGGTGAAAGCAGAGTTGAAGATGAGCAGAGTTTTATGAAAATGAGCTCAGTTTTATGAATCAACTCAGTTTTATGAATGAGCAGAGTTTAACAAAAGTTATGTTTTTCTCTTCTCCCTTTTCCTCTCCAAAAAATCATCCCCTCATGTCTTGTGAAACAGTCCCTTTTGTAGAACCTTTACTGAGGTTTAGGAGGGAAACAAAATAAGATATTTTGAATTGTTTTTGCATATTGCTTTGATACTTTTCACAAAATTTTCTTTTGCCATTTTGGTGCAATTTTGTGGCTGTTATGTTGCAGGTTGGTGCAGACTGCATAAAGCAGTTTTGGACTGGTTTTTTGGACATATTTTGGACTGTATAGGACAACATATGTAGGTTTTTGTGACAAGTTTATGGTGCAGCATAGCACAAGGTTTTTTTGTAGGACAGCAATGGAGCAGTGTTTTGGAGTATTGTGGCAATGCATAGAAGTAGCATATCATACTTTGTTCAGCAATAACTTCGATAACATTGTTTGCAGCATGAAACATGTTTGGTTTGTGGAGCAATTTATGCAAATTGTATCAAATACAAAGCATTGTGGCAAGGTTTTGAGTCAAAGTAAAAAGTAAAAACAATACAAAGTTTAGGATTTGTAAACTTGCAAACATTCCATTTTGCAATAACTTGAACTATTTTAACATCTTGAAGTATTTTCAATTGTAGTGACAAGATATCACGAAGCAATGAACTTAACTTAGAAAAATTTCCAAGTCTTGAAAAAGTTGGATTTTTGACTTTCTTGACTTTTGATGATCAAATTTCATATTTTGGATGTCTTGGTGAAATATGAATTTTGGGACTCGACTTTGGTCAAAAAGTAAAAGTTTGACTTTTTAGTGTACAATTGACCTTTCCCACCAGTTGGCCAAATTTTTTCTATCAATCCTCTCATCTCAGGAGATGAATTGAAATATGAAATTAAGTCAAAATGACGCGCTCGGATCCTTGAGATCATGCTTCCCACCAATAAGCCATGTTTAGGTCAAAAATTAAAGTTCGATCATTTTCAGTCAAAACCCTAATTTTGCCCATTTTGCCCTTTTGGTTATTTGAATGACTTTCTTGGAAAATTGTGATCCAAGACTCGAAACTTGACAAAAATAATCCTTATGGTCCATAATGATCCATGAAAGTCATTTGAAACATTATGAATCCAACTTCCTTTGTACAAACTCAAACCCTAATTTGAGGTATCAGTGTTGAGGAAATTGTTTGACCTAGTCGATACTTGCGCAAACTTGAGACGTTGAATATCTTTATAGGAAATATCTTGAGAAATGAGAGGGAAAATTTTGGGGTACAATAGCTTCCTCTGTTCAATCTTCTTAAACCTGAAGAGTTAGATTGGCGAATCCGCCATTCTTGACTTGAAGATAGAAGATGATTGAACACTAGAGTGCCCAGAAATTTGCACTCGATGATGTGGTGGTTAATTGTGTAGGGAATGGGCTTAAAGATGCCATTTGGAGAGATGATGGAGAGTTTTCAGAGATGATATTATAGATGCCATCCTAAGGTAATTGTCGATATAAATTAGACTAAGTCTAAGCTTGATTTCAACTGGAAAATTATTCAGAATAAATCTTTGGTCGATTTAAACTGAACCAGACTAAGTGTCTATTGGAAAAGTATCAGAATAAATCTTTGGTCGATTTAAACTGAACTAGAATAAGTGTCCACTGGAAAAGTATCAGAATAAATCTTTGGTCAATTTAAACTGAACCAACAGATGTTTGTTTCGTCTTTAATTGGAAAAGAATCAAAGTAAATCATTGGTCAATTTGAACTGAACCAGAATAAGTGTCTACTGGAAAAGTATCAGAATAAATATTTGGTCGATTTAAACTAAACTAGAAGAGGCCGATATTGTCTTTAACCAAAAAATAATCAGAATAAATCTTTAGTCGATTTAAACTGAACCCGAAAAGTGTCTATTGGAAAAGTATCAGAATAAATCTTTGGTCGATTTAAACTGAACCAATAGATGTCTGTGTCATCTTTAAGTGGAAATGAATCACAATAAATCTTTGGTCGATTTAAAATAAACCAGAATAAGTGTCTACTGGAAAAGTATCATAATAAATCTTTGGTTGATTTAAACTGAACCAGAAGAGGTCGGTGTCGTCTTTAACCGGAAAAGAATCAGAATAAATATTTGGTCGATTTAATTTAAACCAGAAAAGTGTCTACTGGAAAATTATCAAATTAAATCTTTGGTCGATTTAAACTGAACCAGCAGATGTCTGTGTCGTCTTTAACTGGAAAAGAATCAAAATAAATCTTT
This sequence comes from Vicia faba, assembly GCA_948472305.1. NCBI lineage: Eukaryota > Viridiplantae > Streptophyta > Magnoliopsida > Fabales > Fabaceae > Vicia > Vicia faba. Next base: position 1,485,991,754 of record OX451737.1, read on the forward strand.
GATCGATTTAAACTGAACTAGAATAAGTGTCTACTGGAAAAGTATCATAATAAATCTTTGGTCGATTTAAACTGAACCAGCAGATGTCTGTGTCGTCTTTAACTAGAAAAGAATCAGAATAAAACTTTTTTCGATTTAAACTGAACCAGAAAAGTGTCTACTGGAAAAGTATCAAAATAAATCTTTGGTCGATTTAAACTTAACCAACAGATGTCTATGTCATCTTTAACTAGAAAAAAATCAGAATAACTCTTTGGTCGATTTAAACTGAACTAGAATAAGTGTCTACTGGAAAAGTATCAGAATAAATCTTTGGTTGATTTAAATTGAACTAGCAGATGTCTAAATTAAGTGTTTTTCGTGTAGATAGTCACCCCGTCGTGTTTCTGGAATTGATCTACAATCAATTTGTTCATAGATAGTTGTCTTATCTTGTTTCAGGTATTAATCTAGAACTTTCTTTTGTTGGTCGTAAAGATAGTTTCCCTGTATGGTTTCAAGAATTAATATATGACCTATTTGAGAAAGAAAGATAGTTTCCCCTGATTGTTTCGGTAGTTAAACTTCAATATGCTCATGTAGACAGTTGTCCTGTCTTGTTTCAGATATTAATCTACAATCAGTCGCTCACAGATAGTTGTGCTGTCTTGTTTCAGGTATTAATCTGGAACTTGATTTTGTTGGTCATAGAGATAGTTACCCTGGCTTGTTTCAGGAATTAATCTCTGACCTATTTGAAAGAAAGATAGTTTCCCCGACTTGTTTCGGGAGTTAATCTTCAATCAGTTCATGTAGATAGTTTTCGTGTATTATTTCAGGTATTAATCTGAAACCTGTTTTTGTTGGTCGTAGAGATAGTTGTCCTGTCTGGTTTCAGGAATTAATCTCTGACCTATTGAGAAATGTTTGTGGTATTTGCCAAAGAGGAATTTTGTTGATTTACTTCTCCCTACAAGGAAGAGGGTTAGTTTCATGCAGATGTATGCATGGCTTGATGATGTTCTCAAAATAAATGAGATTATGTTGTATGCATTTATCATGTATGTAATATGATGTATGAATGTGAAATATTTGTTGAAATGTATCATTTCTTCGGAAAATAAATCCTTGACAAGTGTTGGGGAGCTTTGGGAAGTTAAATCCCATAATGCTGTTGAGGATGAAGAGTATGCACATATTCAAACCTTGTTTAGAATGTTTCCATTGGGGATTCCTGTTGAGGAAAAATCCACTAGGGAAGATTGGCTATGGCTTGAGAGCTCTTTGTGGAGAGTGTTTATTTCTGCTTGAGGGATGGAGTTCATGAGTTTTAGTTGTCCATTACTCTAATGGGGAGTTATCTCTTGATTGGCGAGAATGGAAGTTAACAACTTGTTGGGGATAAAGAAGTTAACTATTATCTGGTTGTCTTCTAGGATTTGCAGCAACAAACTGGGGATTGTAGAAAGGTTTACTAGGGTAGAGGGGTTGTTGATGACTTCACTGGGGATTATGAGTTGTGGTTCCTTAATTTGTGAAAGTCTGAGAGGAAAACTCAAGTTGGGGAATCTGTAGTTTGTCGGGGAAATAAACCTTGTTGAAGAGAATATTTGACAAATTGTTGGGGAGGTGTTTTCTTTTGGCAGAACTCTTTGAGAATTCTTCTTGAGACCAAATCAACTGGGGAGAGGTTTTCCGGAGATTGAAACCCTGACTGGAGATTGTGTTGATCCAACTTTGTAGGGATAATTCTTCAGGGATATCCATGAATTTTTCCTTGTGGGGCTTGTACCCTTATCCATGAAGATTATGTTGTGGGGATAACCTTATAGAGATGACTTTGTAGGGAATTGAATGGGGATCACCCTATTAAAAGGACTTTGTGGGAGATTTGTCAATGCCCCTAGTAGTAAGTTTTGTAGCACCGTCGGAAAATGTTTGCTTGGCCGTACGTAAACCTTTGTTGGAATTCATGTTCAATACCCCAAGTGATTTAGATACAGACATGCCCCTGGTTATTCAGCACTTCTTAAGAGATTTCTTGGAATCTCGCCTTGACTGCCTCAGATGAGTTGGACAACAACATGTCATGCCCCCTTGATTATAGGAGGTTTGTCATTGGAAATGTCTTCCCATTTGAAGTGATTTTATTTCTTGAGAGAATTTTCGTTCATTGGATGTTCGTCATGCGAATTTCTCTGTTGTCCAACAAATAGCTATATACAAACAGAGGTATTCAAAATAATGCACAGTTTATGATTGTCTTGATGTTTTGAAAATGCATTTTAGAGGATAAAAGAATTTTGTAAGAATATGAATTCAATTCAGGAATTATAGTAAAGGCTTACAGGAGTCAGGATACCTTTGGTAACAGTATATTTTCGAACTAACCCATGCTTCAATTAGGACTTTTGAAGGGTTGTAGGGTGGCCTGGTTCACGGTTTAAGAAACAAAGGATAAGGCTCAAAGTGTATTTGTACCCAACCCGTTCTTCATGATATTCTCCAATCTTAAACTCAGTTAATTGTGTGTTTTGAATTCCAATTAAATCTAGAATGACGTTTTGGTGATGGTTCGAAAATTTGGAAGTTTAGTTGTGAAGGAAGTCATTTTTGCAACATTTTTCATGTTGTCGAGGATTTGTAGTGACCTCTTTTTGATTTATTATCCCTAATTCCTGTCTGACTATTTTGAGATTATAGTCAGCGGGATGCCCCAGTTTTTCTTAAGTCTCCTTCGTAGGTTTTGACTTAGTGGGCTTTTCTTTTGAGAGATAATGACTGCCTATTTTACGGGGAAACATCATTGTATTTTGATTCAGAAGGATGTTTTTGTTGTGAAGTGACAACTTATGACTGGACACGCTTTTTAATTAACTGAGAAACTACCATGCCCCAGGTTTTGATTAAAGGTTTTAATTTGTATGGAAAAGAAAACTCCTACATCTTAGGCTCAAAGGGGTTGACTAGGGATTATCTTCCTTATAACTCCATTGTTTGGGATTTGAAAGAACGCTTGTACATTGTCAATAGGGTCTGTCCAAAAGCATAATGTATGAGATTGTGGTATTAGTTTTGACATCCTCCCTCTAAAGACTTGTAACTTTTAAAACAAGAGTTGAATATCATAAAGGGAGTAAAAAGTAAAGTTTAAATATAGTGAAGAAAAATGGATTAATTCAACACAAATATATGCAATGCATTAATGAAAGTAACCAAAGTATAACATACAAATAAGTGTTTAAACAAACAAAGAAATTATAATTGAAAATTCAAAATGAACTGGATGCTTAATAATTTGGCATGGGAGTAGTGGCCTTGTTGAGAGTTTCAGGAGGGTCGAATTCAATCTCCTTGGCATCAATCATGTCTTGAATTTTGTTCTTCAGAACCCAACAGCTATTCGTGTCGTGTCCAGGACAATCGAAATGGTATGCACACCTTTCGTTGGGATGATAACTAGGAGCAGAAGTATTGGGATTCCGAAAAGGAGCCTTTAATGTAATCAACTCTTCCTTTAACATGTGTTGTAACGCTTGATCCAGTGACATGTTGATCTTGGTGAATTGTATTTTAGGCGCGACCTCCTTACGCTGATTCCCCTGTTGACGTTGTTGCACCGATAAAAGATTAGAGATCAGGATTTCCCTTACGTGTTGGTCGTGGTTACTCTGGTTACGACCCTTTTGACCATAGGCAGCATCAGACTCTTTCTTCCCATTGAAAGGTTGCTTCCCTGCACTTGAAGATGCACCTATTTGGATTTTACCGCTCTTGATGCCAGCTTCTACTCTTTTTCCAGTCAGTATTAGCTCGGTGAACCCAACTGAAGAGTTTCTGATTAGATGGTTAAAAAATGGGCATGTCAAAGTTCCCATAAAGATATCAATCAACTCCTTGTCTGTTAAGGGTGGCTGCACTCGGCCAGCTAGGTCTCTCCATTTTTAGGCGTATTCCTTGAAGCCTTCGTTGGAACCCATGGTCATATTCTGCAACTGCACACGAGTTGGTGCAAGATCAACATTGTATTGGTACTGCTTGTAGAAAGCAACAACTAGATCCTACCAGGTGTGGATGCGGGAACCCTCCAATTGATAGAACCATTCAAGTTGAGTCCCAGCTAGAATCTCTTAGAAAAAATGGACCCAGAGTTTCTGGTCAATGGTGTATGGCTGAGTCTTACTCACATAGGATCTCGAATGAAGCTTCGGAAAGGAGACCCCATCACACTTGGCAAAAGCAAGAATCTTGAATTTCGATGGGATGACCATTATAGAAACCAAACCCAAATCTTCAAAATCCAGACCGGGTACCCTCTGAATTTACATGGCGTTGAGACGATCCTCCAACTGTTTTTATTTGTCATTACCAGGAGGATATTGTTCTTCAGCGTAGTCAGCCTCTTCTTCGTTAGACCCCATACGGTGGTCCCCTTCTTTTGTCAGATTATCCCACTCCGTTGACAGAGTTGAGAATTCTAGAGCTCGCTTTGCTGGTCCTCTGAATCTTCTTCCTAAGTTCAGGACACCCACTGATTTCTTTGTCTTTTTCTTCTTGTATTTGAGAAGGAGAGTCTTCAGGTCCTTTTGTCCTTTAACCAAAGCCAGGAACATCTATTGGAATTGAGAATTATGTGCTTGAAGATCCTTCACTATTTTTTCCATATCCATATTACTGAAATAAATAGTAGAAAGATAAGGAAACCTGTGTGGGAAAGACCTGTCATGATATGATGCATGGTATGTGGATGCATGTTTTCAAGGATCTCGCGGGGTAAACACAAGAAGATGTTAGAAGTTGAACTTTGATCACAGTGTTGATTGGAGAACTTTGTATCGTTGGATGTTCTTCCACGAGAATCAAGCTCACCATGTCAAGTGGGTCATAGCCCTTGACTCGAGTTATCATGGCTTGATTTTTTACAGCATTTGTTTAGAGGAGAATAAATCATCTTTCCCCTTGATAGACGTCTGGTTCATCATATCCCTGCATCATAGGCCCTTGAGATCCTTGAAATGGTTATTGAAAAATGCTATGGTATGATGTTATGATGTTATGTACAAGTATGCAAAGAAAACAAGTCATTATGTACAAATAATCATATACATATAAAGCAAACAAGTCCTTAGGTTTAGGCTTGTATGGGGGTTTGTAGGTAAGTACCCTCTTGAAGTTTAGTTAGCTCAACCTGTCTTAGAAAGTAATCGGGTTCTAGGGGTCTCAATATCACTGATCTTTCTTTTAGGCATTGTTCTATCTCAAGCACCAAAGTATTGTGGCCAGAATATCCCAGAAGTCCAATCTCAATGAGTGTAGCATCGAGTATCAACCAATCTTTGGTCGGAACCAAAGCCGACTATGTCACTACTTCTTAATGGTTTAGGATGAGTCAGTTAAAGGTTCTAAAGCTCAGTTAGCGCTTAATGACACTATAAGGAAGCCTAATGTTATCCTTGACTGACTAAAGGAACATTAGTACTAGCCAGAGTATCACAATAACGTAGCTATCACTTTGTCCATATCGGTCTATATTGTACAACCTTTATGATTTATTGCTACTTACCTAAAAAGGTGCCCCAGATCCGGGTGTAGGATCTTTAATAATAACCTAAAAAAGGACCCATAACGTAAAGCAATTAAGTCAAATAAGGAAAGCGAGTAAAGGTATTCTAGCCCTAAGGTAACCCCACTTTTAGTACACTCCCCAGCATAGTCGCCAGTTCTGTAATGCGGTGGGAGAACTGACTTGGGTACTTTTGCGTTTGATCATAATTGTTGCGGATAGCAAGAGTCGCCACTGATTTCTTTTATCCAATAAGGAAAGGGTGAAAAGAACAGGAAAGACCTTTAGAGATGTTTTCTTGAGTTCGTGGGGAAGGTTATGAAAAGGGAAGGTGTTAGCACCCTTCTCATCCGTAGTTATCTACGAGATCTTAGTCACTTGCTAGATCACTTGCTTGTTTGGAAATGTGCTTGTGGTGTGGGTTTGAAAATATTTTAAAAATGTCTTTGTAATGATTCTCGTCTCTATAAGAATGCGTATAAAGTGTTGGTTTTGAAAATAGTTCAAAGAGGTGTTTGTTGTGGAAGATGTTTTTGAAAGTGATTTTGTAAAGTGTCTTTGTAATAATTCTCGTCTCTATAAGAATACGCACAAAGTGTTTTAACTTTTGAAAATGTTTCAATTAAAAGTGTTGGTGTGAATATGGTTTTTTGGTTTGTGAGCAAGCAAGCAACTACGAGCGTCCTACCTACTCGAAAGGTCTATGTTCTTTTCCTCCTCCTTTAGATGTTGCTATCTTATCATTGATTGATAAGGAGCCCCATTATTGGATGTGAAGGGACGAACGTGGGTCATTTGTATAGTCATAGAAGGCAACCTATGAGACATTTTAGCAATTTCGTAAGAGACTAGATCGTTTACCGAAGGCAACATCGATGGACATTGAGGGACTACGACCTTTTATTGAGGGTTTTTGCTAAAACGCCCATATTCGAGGGACATGACTATTTTCCGAGGCAACAAGTGAGATTACCTAGAGGTGCATGTGTGAAAAGTTTATTTGATTGCATGCGTTTTGTCTTTGAGATTAGGTTTTGCTAACAATTGATTTTATCTTATCATACACACCCTATCTTACTAGCAATTATATGAAAAAGCGGTAAACTTGCAGAAATTAAAATCCTAAGCTATTACATCATTAAGGGGATGGGGATACAATTTGAAAACGGGGATGAAATAAGTGTCTAATTATTACAACCATATCGAATAACTGGACAGTAATGAAGAATATATATACAATGAAAAAATAGTGTAAAAAGAAGGAAAAACTGCATTTTGAACTATTATGTGTCGACACATGATGTTATGCCTCGACACATAACTTTTACTTGCCCTGCCAAACCAAATAAACTCAGTATGAGTTGACTCATAATGGGATGTGTCGACTCATTTCTTGCTTGTGTCGACACATACGCGTTTTGTGTCGACTCATGCACCTTCCATCCTTTTGTTTTGGGAACTGGATAGCAGTATGAGTCGATGCATAAGGTCATGTGTCGACTCATACCCTGTTTTGTCACTAGAATAAGTCGACCCATGTGGGTATGTGCCGACTCATGCTGCAATATTTTGCCTATATCACCATTCGTTTGCATGTATCAGTCAGTTTTCAACCTATAAATGATAAAAATGAACAACAAGTAAATGATTAACTTCAGGAGTAGTGAATACTACATCCTATCTTCAGAAATAAATAAAAAAGGATGTACGGAAAATGCAAGGTTAAGATGACTTACCTTGAAACTTCACTTTAGGTTTTGAGTCTAAATACCCTTCAGGATGTTTTGTGGACCTTAATGAAACTCCAGAAAGCTTCTAAACCTCCCTTTGTGTTGAAGGTTGCTAAACCAACTCCAAACAGTCAAGTTTGCGTAATATTGTCTTTTGTTTAGAAGTTTAGAATAAGGGAACTACAGAAACCATCCTTATGCTTGAAGAATATCTATGTGATGTGAAGTGTTTAGAAGGTTTATGGGAGAGTTTGGAAGGTTGTATAACAAAGGGTTGAGGATTTTTCTGTTTTGTTGGTGAAAGCAGAGTTGAAGATGAGCAGAGTTTTATGAAAATGAGTTGAGTTTTATTAATCAACTCAGTTTTATGAATGAGCAGGGTTTAATAAAAGTTCTGTTTTTCTCTTCTCTCTTTTCCTCTCCAAAAAATCATCCCCTCATGTCTTGTGAAACAGTCCATTTTCTAGATCCTTGACTGAGGTTTAGGAGGGAAACAAAATAAGTTATTTTGAACTGTTTTTGCCTACTTCTTTGATACTTTTTTCACACAATTTTCTTTTGCCATTTTGGTGCAATTTTGTGGCTGTTATGATGCAGATTGGAGCAGACTGCATAGAGAAGTTTTGGACTGCTTTTTTGGACAGAATTTGGACTGTATATGACAACATATGCAGGTTTTTGTGATAGATTTATGGTGCAGCATAACACAAGTTTTTTTTTGTAAAACAACAATGGAGCAGGGTTTTGGAGTGGTGTGGCAATGCATAGAAGTAGCATATCATACTTTGTTCAGCAATAACTCGGACAACATTGTTTGCAGCATGAAACAAGTTTTGTTTGTGAAGCAATTTATGCAAATTGTATCAAAGAAAAAGCATTGTGGCAAGGTTTTGAGTCAAAGTAAAAAGTAAAAACAATACAAAGTTTAGGATTCGTAAACTTGCAAACATTCCATTTTGTAATAACTTGAATTATTTGTAACATCTTTAACTTTTTTGAATTGTAGTGACAAGATGTCATGAAGCAATGAACTTAACTTAGAAAAATTTCCAAGTCTTGCAAAAATTGGATTTTTGACTTTCTTGATTTTTTATGATCAAATTTCATATTATGGATGTCTTGATGAAATATGATTTTTGGGACACAACTTTGGTAAAAAAGTCAAAGTTTTACTTTTTAGTGTACAATTGACTTTTCCCACCAGTTGGGCCCATTTTGGCTATCAATCCACTGATCTCATGAGATGAATTGAAATATTCAATTAGGTCAAAATGGCGTGCTCTGATCCTTGAGATCATCCTTCCAACCAATAAGCCAGGTATTAGGTCAAAAATTAAAGTTCAGTTATTTTCAGTCAAAACCCTAATTTTGCCCTTTTGGTAATTTGAATGACTTTCTTGTAAAATTGTGAACCAAGACTTGAAACTTGACAAAAATAATCCTAAGGGTCCATAATGATCCATGAAAGTCATTTGAAACATTATGAATCCAACTACCTTTGTACAAACTCAAACCCTAGTTTGAGGTATCTGTGTTGAGGAAATTGTTTGACCTAGTCGATACTTGCGCAAACTTAAGGCGTTGAAGATATTTGTAGGAAATATCTTGAGAAATGAGAGGGAAAATTTTGGGGTACAACACGGCCCTTCACAAAGATTCTGATCACACAAATAGACAGTTTGGAAGACACACTTCCATGACAACCTATCTAAGTATCCAAGGCAAATTCCACTATTTGTTAACTCTGCTCCTAACTAAGAACACATCCTGGAGTTTCTTCAAAGCTTCTTCCAAGAATAATACACCTCTTACCTACAGGCTTTAAGGTGAACTTGGTAACCTTCCTATAACCCAAGAGGTTTAACTTGACAAAACCCTATACTTCTACATCTTGAGCCGTGTCTTTTCTAGGTTACAAACCCTTTTATTTATAATTTGTTACCCAACTGGTTTAGGGCCTTCAATCACAGCAAATCAACTGTACCAAACTGAAAAAACTTCTTCCCCAAGAATCTCCTTATTTAAAAATTCTTCATTCTCCTTGATTTCATATTGAATTTTTTTGACCTTTAAATATGCGCCACATAGGATACATAATATTCTCCTGAATATTTTGCCAATGTTGAGAACAAACTCAATCTCATTAATCTAGCTCAGCAGGCGCGATGTTAAGACATCTTCTTCGACATGTTGTTCTAGTTGTTGAAAAAAGTTCAACACAACATGTTTTGACATTGTAATAAGACTTCTTGTTGTACCTATTCTTCTTATCCTATTCTTCATTGCTGCTATTATTTATTTTACAAAAAATTAAGCCAATCCTAAAATAAGAGAACTAACACTTTCTTAATAGACATGGTAAAATTTTATGATTCTGAATTCATGGACGTCTGTCGAAAGTATATCAAAGTAGAAGATGTTAGGTATTTCTTCTTTGTGATAGGAGATACTTTGAGATCCAGTTTATGCAAGTTCGCTTGATAGAGTATTCATAACATCTTTTGAAAGAATATCCTTTGTGATTATCATACCACATGCACTTGGCCATTCAACTAAAGGTTGAGAACCATTCAAAAATGAAATGAAATATTTGCTTTGTGCTAAGGGCATCAATTTCGTACTAGCCGGTCAGGTTCGAAGTCTCCTCGGACTCAGTGATGGTCAAGATTACAAAACTTATCTTTCGAAACAAAAAATCCGTATGGAGGCTAGTCTCCTCCACATGGAAATTTCATATTACTTTTGCATTCTCATTTGTAATCTTTCTTGTTTGGTTCGAAACTTTATTATGTGCAAAACTTGCTTATCTTTGATTGTTAATCATAACGCATTGGATATTGTTGTACCCCAATTTTTTCCCCTAAGATCCCTTCACCATACCATATTGATTCGATCACAACAAGATCACATTAGGGATTTTTGTTTTCCCCTCTATATTTAGCTTTGCTCTTTGAGGAATCACAAAGCACCTTGACTTGTTTTCTTTTGTGATCCTTAGTGTTTTGTTTTGACTTTTCTTTATAATTAATAAAATGCAATGTTGGTTTGTCTTACTTGTTAATAATGTAGGTAAAGGCAATGAGGTTTAGCAAGTTGCTTCATGGGTTCATGAGTTTATTTCTATGCCCTAGTCATTTGCTTGAGAAGTTGAAACCTCACCACTGAAGTTGTTTTGGACGGGATGGCATGGCAAGGTTATTTTGGTTCACTACATTTCCAAGTTATCAAGATTGATTCAAAAGTACAAGGGGTTGATTGAAGAAGTTGTCATGGTTGGACAAGGCCTTGTTCCCATTGGTCACAAGTTCATATTTCTCTAAATTATTAAGATATGGAAGTGGTTTTGGTGGCTATTAATTATCATTATCATCCTCAACAACTTCTATTTACAAAGCAAGAGTGTTGGTACAAGAAGGTGGTTCAAAATTGCCAAGGTTCTTCAAAGCATTTTCTTGATCTAGGAACTAGGGTTTTGAACTTCAAAGAGGTATATCTTGCTCATCTTTTGGTATTTTTTAGTGATTCCAAAGACATCCTTCTCTTCAAAGGGTTATTCAAAAATCACTTCAAAAGTTTCAAGGAGTTTTCATGTGGAAGAAACTTGATGATGAAGAAAGATTACAAGTCCTCCAGATGAACCCCCAATTTCTCATGTGTGACTTCAAATGATCATAACTTGGTCAATTTTTATCACCTTTGGCCTCTTTTTCCATAATTATCTTGAGGATGTTAAGTTTATCCCTTATTTAATAAGAAAAGTGAGAAAATTTATGGAAGATGCCCTATGGATACAAAGGATTATAGGTTATTTCATGATTTTTTTTGCCAATTTCAACAATTCATAAGTCCCACAATTTTTGGAGATTTTGAATGGTTCAAGTTTAAAAGTGTCTTTTAAGAGGTCTATTTCATGCCATATTTTTTGGTCAAGAGCAAATTCCAAGTGAAAGGCCATGCTTGGATGCATAACATTATAGGTCACTTTTGAAGAAAAATTTAAAATATTTCTAAGTATGGAAATTCAACCATTTTTCTCCAACTTTGACTCAATGCAACTTTCAGCTCAAACATCCATTTGACTCCATTCTTTTCCCATTAAAAAGCTTGTAACCTCATCTTTCTAAATCATTAAGAATCATTCCCTAAGACCCCTTGAGTTGAGAATGCCATTGATTTGAACTTGGTAACTTGGAACTGATGTTTCTTCAAAAGTAAGACTTTGAAATCATTGATTTAGCTTCTAAACACTTTGTTTCTGCGCGTTTTTTCCTCTAAACATGTTTAGTGAACTTCCAGAAGTGATTAGCACAAAAAAACGCGTGTTTTGGATGAGTTTTGATCATATTAGAAGTCACACTTTTCTTGTTTGCAGCTTCACACGATTTCCCTCCAAACTTCATCATTTCACACGCTTGGACATTCCATTTGATTCCCTATAAATATAGGGTCATCCCTAATTCATTTTCTTAAGCTTGGATAGCCAGAATCACCCTTCCAAACTTGTTCCATAACTCAAATTTCTACAACTTCGAAATTTATGTTCAAGTCTTTTTCAATCCAATTTTTCAATCAATTTACCTCCCTTGATCTTCCCTAAAGCTAACCATATAATTACCTTCAAGAATCGTGCCTTATATTGCTCCATAGAAGTCCAGTTTCAGAGCTCTGCAACTCAACTTCAATAGGTAGATTTCTTCATCAATTCTTCAAAACTTTGATATCATTGTGATGCTCTAATTGCCCTGGTTTTAGTCGCAACAATTACTTTTATCTGCAAACATGTTTTGACCATGAAATTTAAAATCCCTTTTCAAAACATTCCTTCCAAATTACTTTAGCTACAATTTATATAAATTTATCGCGAATGTGTGGTTGTCTTCGGCTTGAAGAGACGAAGCGAATGGCATGGGTCTCATGCTCTAATTTTACAGATTGAGCAACCTGGTTTTGGGACTGGCTGGAGGTTGAAGATCCCCAACGTGTCATCCTTCAACCAATGAAACATCGCCATTTGTATTTTTTGAATTTCTGATTTACATTTGATTCAGTGCTTTATTCACTAATGACCATGATATGCACAGCGTGCCAGATCCTTACGATTTGATTACTAACGCGTTTTGACTCTCATCCAATGATCCACATATTTGTGACTTTATTTTTCTTTTCTGATTTTTATATTTAATTGTTTTAAATTTCAAAAAATCATAGAAAATTCATTTTTAGTCCAAAAAATCTGAAAAAATTATGAAAAATATTTTTGATTTTTCTCTTTCTAATTTTTATTTTTTCACAATTTTATTTTGTGTTTTGATATTTTTTTATAATTTTTCACTTTATTTGAATTGTTTTAAATGTTTTAAAATACTTTTATGCATTTTTAAATTCTGGAAAAAAAAATGGAATGATTCAATGATATTGTGACAAATATTGGTGACCTCATTTATTTTTTATTTCTGACTTTGGTATTTTTTATCATTTTTGGTTCATTTTACTCATTTTTTTTAATTTTAAAAATAGTTTATGACTTTTAAAAATTACCAAAAATTTTATAAAAATATTTTAGTTCATTTCTGATTTTTCTGTGGTCTTACTTTTTAAAACCTTTTTAATGTATATATTAAATGTAATATTATTTTGTGATTATTTTCTGGATAATCTTGGGTTGAATTTTTTATTATGAACTTTGTTAACATCATTGGATCCATGGTGTTGAGTTTAACTCCATAAAAATGGATGAAGATTTTAATAATAGTTTGATTAAAATTCAATTCAAATGTGGTTTGTATATTCTTCCCCACTCCTCTTCATCTTATCCCTTTCTTATTGTACTAAGTGTTATTGGAGCATGATCTCTATATCATGTCTCAAAACAAATGGTGCATAGATTTCTATTGACCGGCCTCAAAATAGGTGTGACTTCTACATAAGTCCACTTACGATTGCTTAACATAGCGCTAAATTTCCCCCCGATTCGAATAAATGATTATTCGTGGCCCAAACCTATGTTTGCAAGCCCAAGTATGTTAATTTGATCTCTTTGATCCAATAACTTTGAGATTCATTGTGTGGAGGCTTTGGTTCTTACCAATCCTCTAATGGATCTACAACACTTTTGGTCAACGCGGATCACTTAAACATCGTTGATCATTAAATGGTACTTTTGAGGATTCCAAATGGATGATATACTTCACAAAAAGCAAATGCAACTTGTTGTGTGGAGGCTTTTGTTCTACCAATCCTCTAATGAGTTCCAAATGCAACTTTCAAGATGTTCATCCAACTAACCACTAATTATTAAAATGTTTTTACTTTATGCGCTTTTATTTTTTAAGCTTTATCTACCATTTACTTTAAGCATTACATTTCATGTCATTTTTATTTTGCTCACTTAAGCCTTTTATTTTCTCTTCTAAGACACCTAAAAATCAACATGAATCATAAAACACCCTTTAATGATACTTGGACTATTTGTATACTATCCTTGGCATTATGGAGCATTGGACTTCTTGGACTTAGGATTAGAAACCTTAGCCTTTGTTGGAGACCTTGCAATCTTAATTGATATTTTGTCTAGAGTTCTTGAGGTTTACCTCAAGACATTGGTTGTTTGTTTGTTTTGTATGCAGGTTATTGTGATTACATACTTTATTTGTAATCTGGAATTCACCTGTATACAGTCGTTACTCTGCCCAATTTTTGTGAAGACTTAATACACTTGAAGTTTGGTTCTCTCAAGAGGTTTAGTATCTTTGCTTGCTTGGTTTAATCCAAAGAAAGGGAATTCTATCTTGGCTCATAATGTCAAGTATTGGCTTCTTGTTGGTTAGATGGTTCTTATCCCTAGCTTTTACCTCATGCTTTAGGTTAGTCTCTTCTTCTCCTCTCATCTTCTTTAATTTCAAAAAATCTTCTCTCTCCTTTTGAAAACTCTTCTTGTTTCTTTTAAACTTGAACCACTTTCATAATAAACTTGGACTTAGGTCCATGCATTTTTTAAAATGTTTTCATAAATAAACTTCAATCAACTTAATAATAGCTTGACATTTTTTGTGATAAGACTAAAAGTCAATCAATCTCATTTCAAACCATTTTGCCACTTTGGCTTTTTATTTTAAAAACTTATTCAAAAGATTAGATTCTTTTCAATCTTTGTAGTGATGTAAACAACTATACTTCTACAATATGTAGTTAAGAGAGATATTTTCCACTTGGGTGTTGAGTGAGGCATTGTTGATTTTAAAATCCAAGCCATATCCTCCACTTTGAGATGATGCAAATTATCCTTTCTCATGATTGTGGGTAGTAAGTATGTTTTTCCACACGGACAATGACGATGATGTCTTATCTTATAAAATCAATTAACATACTTATGTTTTAAAATACTTTAAAAGAGGAACTACGTGTACCCTGAACCCCTATGGCACGAAAGGTGGTACGTAGGCACTAAAGGTTCGCAACCGCGGCGGGTGCAAAAACCATAAAAATGTATTTCTTTTCTCACCTCCACCATCCATTTTTATACAACATTTTATAGCCTAAATATACAGATTTTACAAAGAGGTTCCTGCGGAGTACTGTAGATGTTTAGAGTGCTAATGCCTTCCCTTTGCATAACTAACCCCCTTACCTTGATTCTTTCCCCCTCTTTTTGGGTTACTCGCTCTTTTCCCATTCCTTTGGAAACAATAAAGCGTTGTGGCGATTTTTTATTTTGATTTGTATAAATCTAGCCAATCCAATGGTTTAGTCTTAAACATTTCTACCGCTACAAAACAAATGGCGACTTCACTGGGGAAAGATTGACCTCTTGCTGGTCCATCCCTAAGTGGGTTGAGCCCATCATTGTTTATATCTGTATATGTGCTATTGTTATTTATGTGTTATATGTTTTATATATGTTTGTCTAGATTTTCCTGGTTTTCAGGGGCTTGGTGATATCTTATGAGTCTTCTACCCGGACTTTGGGAAAACTTAAGATAGGACGGGCAGTATAGTCATGTTAACTTTGAGGGAGTAATCCCAAAAAAGGAGACATGAGATCCCCCACTCAATGGAGGCCCCTTTGACTCTAGTGTTGTTTACCAAGTAATCAGGAAAACATACTGCTTTCGACCTGGGAGCCTGCTGAAGCTGAGGACCGTAGAGTACCTAACCCATCTTGGCCTTTTAGATGTAGTGCGGAAGCTATGAAGGAGTAATACAAAAATATTTGTCACGCGATACTACGCTCGGACGAGTTTTTCTTGAGAACATTACTAATTACCGAGTTAATCAGGAAGTTGGTAATATCCAAAGGAAGGATGTAGACTCTGGGCACCTCTAGAACCTTGTTTGGCAGGTGATAACTTTTATACCAACACCTTTTGGGTAGTACCTTCGACCTCATACTCGTGAAGTTGAACCTAAGAAACCTATATGTGTGATCTTGTGTGTGATTGTTGCATCACGCATCCATGCACTCATGAACATCTTTTGAAGAAATTTTATTTCGAGGGACTTAAAAGTTAACCATTTGTGAATATCTCAGGTACTCTTTGACCATGGATTCTTGAAAAAGAAAGACTGGAAAATACAATTTCAAGGATCCCAAGATAGATGAGTTGATCAGTCTAATTCCCGAGATTTAGTGCTCTGCAGATTTTTATAAGAAGTATGGGTCCATCATTCCTCTTATGAAGCTTATGATGAAGGAGGGTATTCTCTCGACCTTGGCCCAGTTATATGATCTGATGTATCATTGCTTTACTTTCCCCGACTATCAGTTGATGCCTACACTAGTGGAGTATTCTTATCTGCTGGATTTACCTGTTACCAATCGTGTTCCTTTTACTGGTTTGGAGGGTGAGTCAAAACCACATGAGATTGCTGCTTTGATCCATCTGGGGAAGTCTGAGGCGGAAGCCCATATGACTACTAAAGGAGGGATTAGAGGATTACCATCCCAGTTCTTATTGGATAAAGCTCGTTACTTTGCCAAGATGAAGAGTACAGTCGCTTTTGAGGCCATCTTTTCTCTACTTGCTTACGGGTTGTTTTTATTTCCTAATGTGGATAAGTTTGTTGACGTTAATGCTATCAGGATCTTCATGATCGGAAATCCATTTCCTACATTGTTGGGTGATGCTTATTACTCTATTCATCTTCGGAGTTCTTATAATGAGGGATGATTATCTGTTGCAAGCCTTTGTTTTACCGGTGGTTTATCTCTCATATGCCTCAGTCTGATGCTTTCTGGAATGTCAGGAAGGAACCTCGTTGGGCTTCTAAGATCATGGCACTTACTCACTCAGATATTGATTGGTATCATCGGGCTTACCAGGATATAAAGATTATTGACAGTTGTGGTAGTTTCCCCAATGTACCTCTTCTTGGTACAAAGGGAGGAATTAACTATAACCATGTTCTTGCACGACGATAGCTCGGTTATCCGATGAGGGATAAACCAAATAGTATTCATTTGAGCAGTTTCTTCTTGAAGGAGGGAGAAGATCATAAGGAAGCTAGGGTGCAGATTGCGAAGGTCTGGCGTCACATTCATAAGAAGAGTAGGAAAGACTTGGGACCTAGGGGGGTTGTTTCCTTGGAGCCATATCTTCAGTGGGTCCAAGCAAGAGCTATTCAATTGAAGATGTCGTATTCCCGGGAAACACCTATGCCTGATTTGTTTGTAAAAACCACTCCTCCCTTATTGGATGATATAGAAGAGCTACAACTTTCTTTGGTCAGGATGCAGCAGAAAAAGGATGCTTGGAAGAATAAGTGCCAAACTTTAGAGATTTCCTATAGAGCAGACTTGAAGGAGAAAGACGACTTGATTGAGATCCTTGAGAGTCGAGTGGTAGAGACTATATAGAGGCAAGGAGATTTATTTTCTCCTAAGCCTCATTCAGATGCTAGTTGTTCACTTCCTAATTCAAGAGATTGGAAGGAGGTTGCCACCAGGTATGCGGATGAAAACAAGAGGTTGAAGGCTCAAATTACCAGGCTTACAGGAAAGCGCCACGTATAGAGTTATCTCCGGCAACTTTATTTCTCAGGGTTTTAGACTTTATTTTCATCTTGTACTTGGGATTGTTGAGACTTGTAACCTATTTTGAAGTTATTATAATAATTTTTTTTCAGTATTTCAAATGTGTTATTACTTTGATATTTGCAATGTGTCTATAAATCTTTAAGTCCCTTGAAATATTAATGATAACAATAAATCATGTGCACCATATATCATGCATCATATTACACATATTTTTTGCATTTGTTATGCATATATAGGTGTCTTACCAAGCTTCTTTACTTCGTTCAGCAAGCTGACTCACCACTATAACACTCAGGCTAATTTTAGAAGGAAGATGGACAACTTAGAACAAGAGAATCGTGAGCTGCGCGAGAAGGTTTCTGCTTTGAAGGCCGGCATGGCTAATCTTACTGCTCTAATGGAATCTCTGATGGCTGCTCAGAATCAGCCACCGAGTGTTCAACCTCAATCGACAAGGGCCACTGCTGAAGTTCCGATTGTTCCTGTGTCTGCCACCCTAGTTGTTGGTCCTCAAGAAGCTTTAGTTGTTCAGACTACTGTTACTCCTGCACCTCCTATGGTGCATGCTGCTCCTGTTGCACCTTTTTCGGTGAATTTGGTTCCATTTATTAATGATGATGTGTGTCGTCCTTTTCCTCCACCAAGTGAAGACATGAGTCTTTATGACAGAATGGTAGATTTTCAAGAGCAGTTTGATAAGATGCAGAGGGAGATGAAGGCCCTCAGGGGAAAAGAGTTATTCGGGAAGAATGTGAATGAATTATGCTTGGTCCCGAATGTTCAGATACCTGTAAAGTTTAAAGTATTGGAGATCGAGAAGTACAAGGGCAACACTTTCCCTCGTGTTCATCCGGTGATGTATGTAAGAAGAATGTATACCCATACTGATGATCAGCGTCTGCTGATTCAATTTTTTCATGATAGTTTGATCGGTGCGGCGCTGAAGTGGTATATGAGCTTGGACATTGTCAACATCCATACTTTCAATGACTTGGGAGAAGCATTTATCAGACAATACAAATACAATGTGGACATGGCGCCTGACCGTGATCAATTCAGGGCCATGGTTCAGAAAGACAGGGAATCATTCAAAGAATATATACAGAGATGGCATGAGGTAGTCGCCCAAGTGATTCCTCCCATGGAAGAGAAGGAGATGACTAAGATTTTCTTGAAAACTCTGGGGCTTTCTACTATGAAAGGATGGTAGCAATTGCGCCAAGTCACTTTACTAAAATGGTAGGCATGGGTATCCGTTTAGAAGAGGTTGTAAGAGAGGGTCGTTTAATGAAGAGTGAAGGATCTGGAGGTGAAAAGAATCCATCTTATGGGTTTACCAAGAATAAGAAAGGGGATACAAATGTTGTTATGAAAGAGAGGAGGGTTAATCCTCCTAGAATAAATTATCAGCGTCATCAGCAAGTCGCCTCAGTTACTCCATTTGTTGGTGTAGCTCCAACCACCGTAGCTTATCAGAGACCATCCCAGCAGGGGAATCAAGGGTATAATCAAAGAAGGGAGAAATATGACCCTATCCCTATGAGTTAAACAGAGTTACTACCAGCATTAATTCAGAAGAAGTTGGTTCATACCCGACCACCTCCCGCTGTATCATCACCATTACCTTGGTATTACAAAGCTGACCAAAGCTGACCATTACCTTTGAAGACTGAGGTGTAGAAGTTGGTGAAGTCTGGTATTCTATCTTTCAAGGATGTGGGCCCTAATGTGAAAGACAATCCTCTACCCAAGCATGGAAGAGCGAATGCTGTGAACGTGGTGGCCGGTTGTCCAGACGACTTCCGGATTTTTGATATTCATCTGGTTAGAGGAGATTGGGTGAAAATGCTTGCAGACCTATATGAATTTAGCTACTATACACATGACCATTCTGGTTGTGCTATTTGCAGTACCGACATACAGGGTTGCGATAAGATAAAGGGTGATTTGTAGGATATGATGGATGAAGGCCTCATCCATATAATCTGGCCTAGGGCAGAGTATGAAGAGGAGGTGAACATGGTTTCTGGATGTCCTGGAGAGTTCAGAATTTTTGATGTGGAGCACATGAATGAGGATCTTGTACAATTGCATGCTACTTTCTGCCACATGGCTAGTCAGATGGAACATCAGTATGGGTCTTGCCGAATTTGCTGCCTGGACTACCGAGGATGTTCAATCATGAGGAAAGGTGTTCAGTTGTTGTTGTATAATTGAACTATCAAGGTTACAGGTTGTTGTATCCCAAAATTTTCCCTCTCATTTATCTAAAATTTTCTCACAAGATCTCCTTTGGTTCAAGACTGCACAAGGATTGATCAGCTCAAGACACCTCCTTAAGCACTAATGACTGAAATTAGGGTTTGAAATTGAACAAGGATATTTGAACTTTTAATGCCTCATATGACTTTCATGGATCATTATGGACCCCCAATATTTCTCATGTCAAGTTTCAAGTCTTGGATCACATTTTTGCTCAGTCAATTGACCAGTTGACCTAAAAATCATCTATATTGGGGAAAAAGTCAATTATGGCCAATTTACAGTCAAACTTCATAATTTTTATCCATATAAACATTATAAACTCATATGTATCATTTGATCAAGTTTGGACCACAATTCTTCAAGAAATTTGATCAGATCATCAAAAGGGCAAAATGGTCAAAATAAGGGTTTTGATTGAGAAAGGGCAATTTTTGATTTTTGACCTAGAAAATGGTTAATTGGTTTGAGGCATGATCTCAAGAGTTCAATTGCATCATTTTGACCTAATGGCATGACTCAAAACATTGCTCAAGATCAATTGGATTGATAGCTGATTTTCAGTCAACTAATCAAAAGTCAACTATATACTGAAAAAGTCAAACTTTTACTTTTTGGTCAAAATCAAGTGTCAAAGATTAGAATTCATCAAAACATGTAAAAATATGAAACTTGTTCATCAAGAAATCAAAAAGTCAAGATTTAATCTTGAAAAGTAAAAGTTTTCAAACTTAGAAATTTTTCTAAGTGTTGAAAACTTCATATTTTTTCACAACTTTAAGCCAATTTTTCACCATGATGCAAGATGATTCAAAAGAAGCTTTCAACATGAAAGTTGTAGATCTCCATGATATCTAAAAATTTTCTTTACACAACTTCTCCTAGAAATTCTTGGATCTCAAGTTATTAATCCATGAAGTCATGATCATGAAACTAAACACTTAGTGAAAAATTTTCCCTAGTTTAGGCAGGATTTAGACCTAACTTCATGGAAATTTTTCATATAGTTCCAAGGGGAATTTTCAAAATTTATTCAAAGAGGTGTTGTAGAGCATATTACAAGCTTTCCAAAATGTCCAAGAATTCCAAAATACTTTCAAAAACCACACAAAGCACATTTTCAAACAAAAACAAGTGATCTAGCAAGTAACTAAGAGCCCATGGAAAACCATGGATGAAAAGGGTACTAATACCTTCCCTTTTCATAATCTACCCCCTGAACTCAAGAAAACATCTCAAAGGTCTTTCCTGTTCTTTTAAACCTTTCCTTTTGGATAAAAGAAAAGTCGGTGGCGACTCTTGCTAAACCGCAACATTTGCGATCAAACGCAAAATGACCAAGTCAGTTCTCCCACTGTGTTACACAGGTCAAATGGGTGATTACCATGAAGTTGATATGATTGAGGTTTGTTTGGCTGAAGAAGAGTCAGATAAGGAGTATGCCTCTGCAGATGAGTATTTCTCCTCAGATGAGGATTTGTTTTCCAGAGATGACTCTGTGATGACTGGTTGTGTTGAAGAAGGGGTAAACGTCATTGTGCCTTGTTTTGGTGCACCCGCCCATTTTGAAGTTGAATATCATAGCATGCCAGCTATTACTCCGTTGGTGATTAGTTTGCCGGGTCCTGTCCCTTACAAATATAACGCTACAACCTTAGAGGATCGTGTGGAAGTTCCCATCCAGCCAATGCCTAATGTTGCCAATATTGTTGAGACTAGCAGAGTGACCCGCAGCGATCGTGTATTTGCACCAGTTGTTCGTGGAGATGTTAGCGTTGGAAAGAAAATTGTTGAGAATGTTGAACCCAAGAAGGTTATGTGTGAATCGAGTAGAGCTACGTTAGAGAAAGAAGTGGATGATATTTTAAAGATAATCAAGATGAACGACTACATAATTGTAGATCAGCTACTGTAGACTCCTTCAAAAGTATCTATCTTGGCTTTATTGGTAAACTCCTCTTCTCACAGAGAATCTCTGATGAGGGTATTGGACCAAGCTTATGGAAAGTGACAATCCTATAGACCAATTCAGCAGTGTAGTAGGGAACATTACATGATGTAATAACCTGAGTTTCTGCGACAATGAATTGCCAGATGAAGGACGGAATCACAACCTGGCCCTCCACATCTCTATGAACTGCAAGAATGATTCACTATCCAATGTGCTGATTGATAATGGATCTGATTTGAACGTTATACTGAGGAGCATGCTTATGAAATTTAAATATCAAGGAACTCCCATGTGCCCAAGTGGAATTATTGTGAAAGCATTTGATGGATCAAAGAAATCTGTTATTGGTGAAGTGGACTTGCCTATTCATATAGGCCCACATTGGTTTCAGATTACTTTCCAGGTCATGGATATTTACCCGCTTATAGTTGCTTGTTGGGACGGTTGTTGATACATGAGGCAGGGGCTGTCACTTCGACTTTACACCAGAAGCTGAAGTTTGTACGTGAAGGAAAAGTGGTAATTATAAATGGAGAACATGCACTATTGATATCTCATTTGTCCTCTTTCAGCATTATGGAAGCGGACGAAGCTACTGTCGGAACCCAGTTCCAAGCATTATCCATTGATTATATAAGGGGAAATGAGAATTCCATGGTTTCAATTAAGGATGCACAACAGGTTGTGTGTGAGGGTCATAGTGAGGTATGGGGACAAATTGTGGATCCACCTGTAAACAAGAATAGAGCTTGCTTGGGGTTCTCTTTGAAGAATGACAAATGTAAGAGCATGAAGCCAATCTCTACTGCAGAAAGTATCAAGACATCTTCCGTAGAGGGGGTTATCTTCATCCAACTATTTCCGGGATTAATGCCATTGTGGAAGATGAAGCAAAGCCATAAATGCCGAATTATGTGAAGCACGGAGTTAGGGTTCAGAACTAGATCACCATTGATGTTCCCTCTTGCATACATGTTTCAAAGTAATTTGTTTTGTTAATCTTTTTGAAAAGCTTTCACTCTTCCCAAGGTGAAAGTATTAATATTGTATGGGCTTATCTGTTTGCTATGACTTCAAAAATCAATAATAAAAGTTGTCTTCGTTCCCCAAATTATGTCTCTATTTTCTACTTTTTCTTGGGAAATGGTAATCAGAAAAAACCTTTCAAAATAAATAATAACTGAAATTCAATATGCATGATCACTTGTTATATGTGTCAGTTTCTATAAACAATCATAAATCATATGTGCAGATTCATTAAAAAACCCGTTGAATACAATGACCCTGCACCCTCTCCCAACTTTGAATGTCCTGTGTATGGGGCCAAAGAAGAAGACTATGATGAGATTCCGGAAGAGGTCTCACGGTTGCTTGAGCACGAGGAAAATTCCATTCATCCATATAAAGAGCCATTGGAAGTAAACAATTTAGGTTCAGAAGAAGATCCGAAAGAAGTCCTGATTGGAGAATTGCTACATCCTGATGTGAAGAGCAGGTTGATTGAGTTGTTGAAAGAGTATGTGGATATTTTTGCTTGGTCTTATCAAGATATTCTTGGTCTAGATACATATATTGTAGAGTACCGTTTGTCGTTGAAGCCAGAGTGTCCACCAATCAAATAGAAGTTGTGAATAACTCACCCAGATATGGAAGTGTAGATCAAAGAGGAAGTTCTAAAGAAGATTAATGTCAGTTTTCTTGTGACATCAGTGTACCCTCAATGGATTGCCAATATTGTCCCAGTACCGAAGAAAGACGGAAAAGTTCGCATGTGCGTAGATTACAAAGATATAAATAAAGTTAGTCCAAAAGATGATTTTTCATTGCCACACATTGACATGTTAGTGGATAGCACATCAAATTTCAAAGTATTCTCCTTCATGGACGAATTTTCTGGGTATAATCAAATAAGAATTTCTCTAGAGGACATGGAAAAAACAATGTTTATCACACCCTGGGGAATATTCTTTTACAGAGTGATGCCCTTCGGGTTAAAGAATGCTGGTGTAACGTACCAGAGGGCTATGACAATCCTATTCCATGATCTAATGCACAAGGAAATCGAGGTATATGTTGATGATATGATTGCTAAATCCCATACTGAAGAAGGTCATGTAGAAGATTTGTTGAAGTTGTTTCAACGTTTAAGGAAGTATCATCACTGCTTGAATCAAAATAAATGTACCTTCGGTGTTTGATCAGGGACATTGTTGGGTTTCATTGTTAGCCAGAAAGGAATTGAAGTTGACGCTGACAAAGTCAAAGCAATTCAAGAGATGCCAGCGCCAAGAACTGAAAAGCAAGTCAGAGGGTTCCTCGGGCGTTTGAATTATATTTCCAGATTCATTTCTCACATGACTGTAACATGTGAACCGATCTTTAAGTTATCAAAGAAAGATCAAGGATGTGTGTGGACAGATGACAACCAAAGGGAATTTGAAAGTATTTAAGAATATCAGCTTGAACCTCCTATCTTGCTCCCTCCTGTTGAAGGAAGACCGTTGATTATGTATCTGACAGTGTTAGATAATTCCATGGGTTGTATTCTAGGACAACAAGATGAAACGGGGAAGAAAGTGTATGCCATTTATTATCTCAGTAAAAAGTTTACTGATTGTGAGTCGCGGTATTCCTTGCTGGAAAAAACATGTTGTGCTCTGGCCTGGGCAGCAAAACGTTTGCGACAGTATATATTGAATCACACTACTTGGTTGATCTCCAAAATGGATCCAATCAAGTACATTTTTGAAAAGCATGCTCTTACTGGGAGAATTTCCCGCTGGCAAATGCGATTATCTGAATATGACATTGAATACCGCACTCAAAAAGCTATTAAAAGTAGCATGTTGGCAGATTATCTTTCTCACCAACCAGTTGATGATCATCAGTCTGTGAAGTATGATTTTCCCGATAAGGATGTGATTTTTGTGAAAGTGAAAGATTATGATGAACCGTTGCCTGAGGAAGGTCCTGATCCTGAATCTCGTTGGAGTTTGATATTTGATGGAGCTATGAATGCTTATGGTAAAGGAATTGGTCATGTGATTGTCACTCCACATGGATCACACATTCCTTTTACTGCAAGGTTGACATTTGATTGTACTAAAAATATGGAATAATATGAGGCTTGCATCATGGGTCTCAAAGAAGCTATTGGTCTCAGAATTAAGATTCTAGATGTGTATGGCGACTCGGCTTTGGTAATAAATCCGACTAAAGGAGAATGGGATACTCGTCACCCCGGCTTGATCCCTTAAAAATATTATGCTAGAATATTGTTACACTTCTTTAATAAAGTTGAATTCCATCACATCCCCATAGGCAAAAATCAAATGGTAGATGCTCTGGCAACTCTGGCTTCTATGTATCAAGTGAATACTTGGAATGATATACCTCAAATTATGGTTCAGCGACTGGATAGGCCCCCTCATGTGTTTACAACTGAAGAGGTAGAAGATGAGAAACCTTGGTATTATGATATCAAGCATTTTCTCCAAACTAAGGAATACCCGATTGGTGCATCGAATAAAGATAGAAAGACATTGAGAAGATTGGCCGACAACTTCTTCCTTAGTGAAAATGTGTTGTACAAAAAAAATTATGACATGGTCTTGCTCATATGCATAGATAGACACGAAGCAGGCATGTTGATGTATGAGGTTCATAAAGGATCATTTGGCACACATGCCCAATGGGCATTCGATGGCTACAAAGATGTTAAGGGCAGGTTACTATTGGCTGAAAATGGAATATGACTGTTACAAATTTGCAAAGAAGTGTTATAAATGCAAGATTTATGCAGACAAGGTTCATGTGCCATCGACACTTCTCAATGTGATCTCTTCCCCATGGCCTTTCTCTATGTGGGGTATTGACATGATTGGGATGATAGAACCCAAAGCTTCGAATGGACATCGTTTCATCTTGGTAGCAATTGATTACTTCACCAAATGGGTGGAAGCTCCTTCATATGCTAATGTTACCAAGCATGTGGTTGTGTTCTTCATTAAGAATAATCTTATATGTCGGTATGGTGTGTCGAGCAGAATTATCACTGACAATGGCTCGAATTTGAACAACAAGATCATGACAGAACTTTGTGAGGAATTCAAGATTGTGCATCACAATTCATCTTCGTACAGGCCAAAGACGAATGGGGTTGTTGAGGCTGCTAATAAGAATATCAAGAAGATTATCCAGAAGATGGTTGTTACTTATAAGGATTGGCATGAAATGCTCCCTTTTGCTTTGCATGGCTATCAGACATTTATCCTCACTTCAACAGGAGAAACCTCGTTCTCCCTTGTGTATGGAATAGAAGCGGCACTCCCAATTGAGGTTGAGATTTCCTATTTGCGTGTGATGATGGAAACCAAGTTTTCAGAGGCTGAATGTGTCCAGAACAGGTTTGACCAATTGAATTTGATTGAAGAAAAGAGAATGACGCCTTTGTGTCATGGGCAGTTATATCATAAGAGAATGAAGAAAGCTTTTGATAAGAAGGTCAAACCTCGTGAATTCAGAGAAGGTGACCTCGTGCTCAGGAAGATCATGTCTTTTAACGCTAATTCTAGGGGCAAGTGGACTCCCAATTTTGAAGGCACATATGTTGTCAAGAAAGCCTTCTCTGGCGGTGCATTAATTCTTGAAACTATGGATGGCGAGGAATTCCCACGTCCCATGAATGCTGATGCAGTCAAGAACTACTTCGCCTAAATAAATAAAAGAACAGCTGGCTAAGTTGAAAACCCAAAAGGGCGGCTTAGGCAAAAAAGAGCGACTCGGTAGGCCGAAAACCCGAAAGTGCAATCTAGGAAAAAATTAGAGATATAAACAGAATAAAATTTCCCGCTAAGTTGAAAACCCGCAAGGGAAAATTATGCAAAAATTAGGGGCGTTCTTGGCAAGTAACTACATCAGACAAGACTTGATCGTTGAAGCAACAATCTTCTTAAATCCTTACCATACTTCAACAGAAGCTGCTGCCCAGGAATTCAAAAGTTGTTAGAGGGGATAGTGGTCATTGTATCTCAATGTATCTTTTCCATTACATATTACCATTTTCCAAACTTTGTAATCATCTATGGAGTCTCGCCATTCGTAGACTACCATTCTATTAATGAAATTTGAGCTTTTACCCAATTCTTTGTTTTACTTATTTTATTTAGCTTGCAAAGACTCCATTTATTATTGATAATAATTTTCAAAGCGAGATGATTAAATAACCAAATTGATCTTCAAAAAGAATTGACAATTTTCTTTTACTTTGGAATTTGTGATTCAAGAGAAAAAAACAAAACTGGTGATCCCAGGAATGGACAAACTCCAGTTGTTTTGAGAAGTTTTATTTCCCGGGGAAGATTTTCTCAGGATGCTTTCGCTTTATTGGGTTTGTGACTCCATTGTCCCCAGTCAAGTCTTGGTTCATTTTTTCTTATTTTCTGAGTTTGCATGATATGAAGACTTAATCCATGATTTCTCTAGTGAAGGTTTCACTTGTTTGATAGAAGTTCTTTCTTCCCAGAGAAGTTGGTACAATAATTACTCTCGAAGAACACATGTCTCCAGTTTCTCCAATGAAGAACGTATATTGGTTTTCCCTTTGAGAATGTGGTGTTGACCTCCCTAATGAAGTCAACAAAAAATCCCCAGTTAATGTCTCGATGATGGGGCATTATATGCTTTAGCGAAGTTTGTATGTTTTTCCACCTTCAAAATGGGCCTGAATTCCCCAGTGAATGTTTTGATGATTTGGTGTCCATCTTCCTTACTTGAAATTGATTTTGCAATCCCCATTAGAAGTGTTACATTTGAAAACATTTGCTTCCCCGTTGAAGTATGAGTGCTATTCCCTAGTGAAGCCTAGAGAAGGATGTTATATCTCTGTATTTGTACTATTTTGTCGCTATGTTTTGTTTACTTTCAGATTACGTTTCTCCCCAGTGAAGTTAAGCCGTGCAGTATGATTTTGTTTCCTCAATTGGCACTTACTTTTTCTTTTGGAATGTTCATCTTGGATGTGATTTAGCCGAGTATTGATTGTGCCTGAGTTGGTTTTTTCTAGTTACTCCCAGTGTTATATGTTTTTTTTGTCAGCATATGCACGATAGCACTCATACATTCATTCATACATCAGGCATAGTCAAAATTTGGCAAATCATTGCTCATTCACATTCGTTACTATTTTGTGGACGTATTACCCTATTTTGTAGAATCATGTTGTCCTCTCTCTAATAGAGTGCCAGTCATAAGCAGAAAGTGTATGTTCTTTCAATATCCCCATTGAATTATCTCTCGTGGAAGATTTTTGCTTTAGCCTTCCTGCACATCTCCTCAACTGGATGATTTGGGTTTCCCTCTTGAGTTCATTTCTCAGAGAATGTATTTTGGTAGACTATTTTACTCCAGTTTATTTCTGGATCAAATCTTTGTTCCCCAACAATATTATTACTTTGGATGTCTGGAAGCTTCGAGTTTTGGTTTGAGAATGTGCATTTATTTTGCACAAGAAGACTTTTATCTCCTCAACAGGAATATGTTGGCATTTCCCCAGGAAGCCATTTTGTTTTCCCCAGGAAGTCATGACATTTTCCCCAGGAAGCCATTTTATTTTCCCAAGGAAGTCATCTTACAATTCTCCACAACAGCAAGTAGTAGGTCTCTTTATTTGAGACAACTTATATTACCCTTTCCAGGCAGAGTGCCTTGGTTAAAGAAGAAGTTGCGACCCGTTCTGGGTGAAACTCCAAAATTTTGAAAAAAAAACTTGTTATCTTTTTGCTACCTTCAGTGAACGTTGGTAGTTCATCATCAGTGAACGGAGGTGCTATGATATTCTCTTTCTACCTTCAGTGAAAGTTGGTAGGTCACATTCAGTGAAAGTTGGTGCTTGTTATCTTTTTTTCTACCTTTAGTAAATGTTGGTAGTTCATCGTTAGTGAATGACGATGCTATGATATATTCACTTTCTACCTTCAGTGAAAGTTGGTAGGTCACCTTCAGTGAAAGTTGGTGCTTGTTATCTTTTTTCTACCTTCAGTGAATGTTGGTAGTTCATCATCAGTGAATGGAGGTGCTATTATATTCTCTTTCTACCTTTAGTGAAAGTTGGTAGGTCACCTTCAGTGAAAGTTGGTGCTTGTTATCTTTTTTGTCACCTTCAGTGAACGTTGGTAGCTCACCGTCAGTAAACATCTGTGTTATTATTTCTTTCCTCTTTCAACCTTCAGTGAACGTTGGTAGTTTCGCCTTCAGTAGAAGTTGGTGTATCCTTTGACTTTTTTTTATCATCCTCTATAAGTCGGGTCTTTTGATCCACCAGTGATTTATTTTCCTGGTCGGGTTTCTTTCTTGTTTCTTTATTTTGTTCCATCCCCAACGGTGTTTTGTGTCTCTTTGAAGTTGTCCATGTGCATTCATATTCATAAACACTGCATGGAATCTTAGGGCCATAAATAGGGTTTCTTTTATATTTACGTATCTTCGATCGCATCGACACGAAGATTTTTAACCTTCGTATCTCTGGATAGAAGAAACTTAAATAAGGGCAGCTATTGTATCCCAATTTTTGCCCTTAAGATCCCTTCACCATACCATAATCATTCAATCACAACAAGATCAAATTAGGGCTTTTGGTTCTCCCCTCTATATTTATCTTTTCTCTTTGAGGAATCACCAAGCACCTTGACTTTTTTTCTTTTGAGATCACGAATGTTTTGTTTTTACTTTTCTTTCTAATTAATAAAATGCAATGTTGGTTTGTCATACTTGTTAATAATGTAGCTAAAGGCAATGAGGTTTAGCAAGTTGCTTTATAGGTTCATGAGTTTATTTCCATGCCCTTGTCATTTACTTGAGAAGTACAAACCTCCCCATTGAAGTTGTTTTGGAAGGTATGGCATGGCAACATTATTTTGGTTCACTACATTTCCAAGTTATCAAGATTGATTCAAAAGTATAAGGGGTTGATTGAAGAAGCTGTCATGGTTGGAAAAGGCCTTGTTCCCATTGGTCACAAGTGCATATTTCTCTAAATTATTAAGATATGGAAGTGGTTTTGGTGGCTATGAATACTCATTATCATCCTCAACAACTTCTATTTACAAAGAAAGAGTGTTGGTATAAGAAGGTGGTTCAAAATTGCCAAGGTTCCTCAAAGCATTTTCTTAATCTAAGAGCTAGGGTTTTTAACTTGAAAGAGGTATATCTTGCTCATCTTTTGGTATTTTTGAGTGATTCCAAATAAATCCTTATCTTAAAATGGTTATTAACAAATCACTTCAAAAGTTTCAATGAGTTTTCATGTGGAAGAAACTTGATGATGAGGAAAGATTACAAGTCCTCCAGATGAACCCCTAATTTCTTATGTGTGACATCAAATGATCATAACTTGGTCAATTTTTATCACCTCGGGCC
Organism: Vicia faba; assembly: GCA_948472305.1. Lineage (NCBI taxonomy): Eukaryota > Viridiplantae > Streptophyta > Magnoliopsida > Fabales > Fabaceae > Vicia > Vicia faba. The sequence goes on from OX451737.1 coordinate 1,486,021,687, forward strand.
CACTCTTTTTCCATAATGATCTTGAGGATGTGAACTTTATCCCTTCTTTTATATACAAATTGATAAAATCGATGGAAGATACCCTAAGGATACAAAATATTGTAGGTCATTTCATGATTTTTTGCCAACTTCAACAATTCATAACTCCCTCAATTTTTGGAGATTTTGAATGGTTAAAGTTTCAAAGGGTCACTTAAGAGGTCTATTTCATGCCATCTTTTTTTGTGAAGAGAAAATTCCAAGTGGAAGGCCATGTTTTGATGCAAAACATTATAGGTCACTTTTGAAGAAAAAATTGAAATATTTCTAAGTATGGAAAGTCAACCCTTTTTCTCCAACTTTGACTCAATGCAACTTTCAGCTCAAACATCCATTTGACTCCATTATTTTCCCATTGCAAAGCTTGTAACCTCATCTTTCAAAAGCATCAAGAATCATGCCCTAAGACCCCTTGAGCTGAGAATGTCATTGATTTAAACTTGGTAACTTGGAACTGAAGTTTCTTCAAAAGTCAGAATTTGAAATCATTGATTTAGCTTCTAAACACTTTGTTTCTGCGCGTTTTTGCCTCTATAAATGTTTAGTGAACTTCCAGAAGTGATTAGCACAATAAAACGCGCATTTTGGATGAGTTTTGATCAAATTAGAAGTCACACTTTTCTTGTTTGTAACTTCACAGTATTTCGCTCCAAACTTCATCATTTGACACGGTTGGACATTCCATTTGATTCCCTATAAATAGAGGGTCATCCCTCATTCATTTTCTTAAGCTTGGATAGCCAGAATCACCCTGCCAAACTTGTTCCATAACTCAAATTTATGCAACTTCAAAATCTATGTTCAAGCCTTTTTCGATCTAATTTTTCAATCAATTTACCTCCCTTGATCTTCCCTGAAGCTAACCATATAATTACCTTCAAGATTCGTGCCCTATATTGCTCCATAGAAGTCCAGTTTCAGAGCTCTGCAACCCAACTGCAATAGGTAGATTTCTTCATCAATTCTTCAAAACTTTGATATCATTGTGATGCTCTCAATGCCCTGGTTCTAGTCGCAACACTTACTTTTATCTGGAAACATGTTTTGACCATGAAATTTCAAATACCTTTTTAAAACGAAGGTATGGTTGTCTTCGTCTTGAAGAGACGAAACGAATGTCATAGGTCTCGTGCTCTAATTTACAGATTGAGCAACCTGGTTTTGGGACTGGCTAGAGGTTTAAGATGACTAATGTGTCATCCTTCAACCAATGAAACAACGCCATTTGTATTTTTTGAATTTCTGATTTACATTTGATTCAGTGCTTTATTCACTAATGACCATAATATGCACAGCGCGCCAGATCCCTTGGATTTGATTACTAACGCGTTTTGACTCTCATGCAATGGTCCATATATTTTTGATTTATTTTTCTTTTCTAATTTTTATAATTAATTGTTTTAAATTTCAAAAAATCATAGAAAATTCATTTTTAGTCCAAAAAATCTGAAAAAATTATGAAAAATATTTTTGATTTTTCTCTTTCTGATTTTTATATTTTCACATTTTTATTTATTTTTTTGATATTTTTTATAAATTTTCACTTTATTTGAATTGTTTTAAATGTTTTAAAATACTTTTATGCATTTTTAAATTCTGAAAAAAATATGGAATGATCCAATGTTATTGTGACAAATATTTGTGACCTCATTTATTTTTTATTTCTGACTTTGGTATTTTTTCATTTTTGGTTCATTTTACTCATTTCTTTTAATTTTAAAAATAGTTTATGACTTTTAAAAATTACCAAAATTTTTATAAAAATATTTTAGTTCATTTCTGATTTTTCTGTGGTCTTATTTTTTAGTTTTTGATTAATTTAAATATAGTTGACATTTTTCTCTTTTATTTCTATTTTAAAACCTTTTTATTATGAAATTTGTTAACATCATTGGATTCATGGTGTTGAGTTTAACTCTATAAAAATGGATGAATAATTTTAATAATAGTTTGATTAAAATTTAATTCAAATATGGTTTGTATATTCTTCCCCACCCCTCTTCATATTATCTCTTTTTTATTGCACTAAGTGTTATTGGAGTATGATCTCTATATCATGTCTCAAAATAAATGGTGCATAGATTGCTATTGATCGACCTCAAAATAGGAGCGACTTTTACATAAGTCCAGTTACGATTGCTTAACATAATGCTAAATTTTGTCCCGATTCGAATAAATGATTATTCGTGGCCCAAACTATGTTTTCAAGCCCAAGTATGTTAATTTGATCCCTTTGATCCAACAACCTTGACATTCATTGTGTGGAGGCTTTGGTTCTATCAATCCTCTAATGGATCTACAACACTTTTGGTCAACGTGGATCACTTAAACATTGTTGATCATTAAATGGTACTTTTGAGGATTCCAAATGGATGATATACTTGACAAAAAGCAAATGAAACTTTTTGTGTGGAGGCTTTGGTTATACTAATCCTCTAATGAGTTCCAAATTCAAGGTTCAAGATGGTCATCCAACTAACCACTAATTATTAAATTGTTTTTACTTTATGCCCTTTTATTTTTTATGCTTTATGTACCATTTACTTTAAGCATTACATTTCATGTCATTTTTATTTTGCTCACTTGAGCCTTTTATTTTCTCTTCTAAGACACCTAATAATAAACATGAATCGTAAAAAACCCTTTAATGATACTTGGATTATTTGGATACTATCATTGCCATTATGGAGAATTGGACTTCTTGGACTTAGGATTAGAAACTTTGGCCTTTGTTGGAGACCTTGTGAACTTAATTGATATTTAGTCTAGGGTTCTTGAAGTTTACCTCAAGACATTGGTTGTTTGTTTGTTTTGTATGTATGTTATTGTGATTGCATACTTTGTTTGTAATCTGGAATTCACCCGTATACAACCGTTACTCTGCCCAATTTTTGTGAAGACTTAATACAATTGATGTTTGGTTCTCTCAAGAGGTTTAGTATCTTTGCTTGCTTGGTTTCAATCCAAAGAATGGGAATTCTATCTTGGCTCATAATTTCAAATATTGGCTTCTTGTTGGTTAGATGGTTCTTATCCCTAACTTTTACCTTATGCTTTAGGATAGTCTCTTCTTCTCCTCCCATCTTCTTTAATTTCAAAAAATATTCTCTCTCCTTTTGAAAACTCTTCTTGTTTCTTTTAAACTTGAACAACTTTCATAATAAACTTGGACTTAGGTCTATGTATTTTTCAAAACCTTTTCATAAATAAACATCAATCAACTTAATAATACCTTGACATTTTTTGTGAGAAGACTAAAAGTCAATCAATCTCATTTCAAACCATTTTGCCACTTTGGCTTTTTATTTTAAAACCTTCTTCAAAATATTAGATTCTTGTCAATCTTTGTAGTGATGTAAACAAATATACTTCTACAATATGTAGTGAAGAGAGATATTTTCCACTTGGGTGTTGAGTGAGGCATTATTGATTTTAAAATCTAAGCCATATCCTCCACTTTGAGATGATGCAAATTCTCCTTTCTCATTATTGTGGGTAGTAAGTATGTTTTTCCACACGGACAATGACGATGATGTCTTATCTTATAAAATCAATTAACATACTTATGTTTTAAAATACTTTAAAAGAGGAACTACGTGTAACCTGATCCCCTATTGCACGAAAGGTGGTATGTAGGAACTAAAGGTTCGCAACTGCGGAGGGTGCAAAAACCATACAAATTTATTTCTTTTCTCACCTCCATCATCTATTTTTATACAACATTTTATAGCCAAAATATACATATTTTACAAAGAGGTTCATGCGGAGTACCGTAGATATTTAAGGTGCTAATACCTTCTCTTTTCATAACCAACCCCCTTACCTTGAATCTTTCACCCTCTTTTTGGGTTACTCGCTTTTTTCCCATTCCTTTGGAAAAAATAAAGCGCGGTGGCGATCTTTTATTTTGATATGTATAAGTCTAGCCGATCCAATGGTTTAGTCTTAAACATTTCTACCGCTACAGATATGTTTGTCTTGAATTAATCCATTCGCAAATTCTGTTAATTTTTTTCTTTGTTTTTGAAACTCATATCTTGTTTAAAATCCCTGGAGGCAAAATGATAAGAAATATATCAAAAATCTTAAACGATATGCTTTTGAGTAAAACCATGCTGATGATGTACATGCATTATTTCAAATTCTCAAACACTGGAGATATAAGGGAGTGAAACCCTCGTTAGCCCTGTTGATCCTTGAAGTAAGAGTTTCTCTCTTGTTCAAAAAAAACCCTTACATTTAACCCAGGGCAGGGTAGATTTCAGTTAATCCGATCGAGCGTTCAAAACTCATCAAGAGTGTGTATCCAAGGATACAACAATGGTTATCTAGAAAAGGTTGAGGGAATCTTAAACCACAATGGATAACCTTAACTTACAAACATTACGCTTCAAAAAGGGATGATACCACAATGGTTATCTCTCTCACATTAGGAGGGTCAAAAGAAAGTCGCTTAGGAAAAAATCAGGGCATCCTGCTGGACTTCAGACTCAAACTCTAAAGGAAACTTGTCCAGGTAAAATTTAGGGAAAGTTAAAAGCGCGAAAGGCAGAAAAGGATTGTCCAATTAAAATCCTATGTAAGAAACCAAGTCGTGTGATCAGACACCAAGAACGAAAGAGGTGAGTGATTATCATGTCAAAAATCCTTGTTTGACACCTCAACCATAATAAACTCTTTTGAAAGATGAGTGCTCGCATCGAGTTAACTGAACTTAGAGCTGGAGAACATCATGGAGAATGGGTGGGAACCATATTTTTGAGCCTTAAATCCTTTTTTCTAAAACTGTGAATCAGGCCACGTTACAACCCTGAAAAGTCCTAACTAAAGCATGGGTTAATTCGAAAGCACATTATAACGAAAGTACGATAATCTGACTCCTAGGAGGTTTTATAACTTTTGAGTTGGTTCACACCATCTTTTTAATTTCTTTCGCACAAATTTTTTTATGTTTAATCTTTTCATAAAAGTTTTCATACATCAAGACAAACATAAGCTTTGCATTAGAGTTATCATTCTAAGAAGAAATATTATTTCCATATGAAAAGGTGCTTAAACATCATGTGAGCTTTCCTAATGAGCATCAAATGAAAATTTGACAATCCCAAGGGACAATTTTCTTCAGGAATGTGTTGAAAGGAAACACACTAGAAAATGAATCAACAAGGGTCTGTGTACGATCAACATGAGGATTTATGTAGATTGGGATCCAATTTCCCCAGTGAATGCGTACTTCTTCTCAAAATATAAAAATTCATCCCCAGTAAAGGTGTATTCTCGCCCAGACAGAATTCTTTATCTCTAATGGAAGCATAGTCGTGCGTAATCCCCTTGAAATAAATACCTTACATCTTCGTGGATGGTACTTATCTCCCAAGTGAGATTTTCATTCGTCGTCCCCATGAAGTTCGTATATTTTCCCCCTAGGGAAGTTTTACCCTGTCAGGTTTTCTTGAAGAAATGTTTGATCAGTATCCTTGTTATGCCCCAGTGGACCAAGTTTCCTACTTTTTATGGAGCGGTGTGCATAGATGAATTCCGTTTAGGACTCTTTCATCCCTAGTGATGGAAGATTTTGTTGAGATATCCCCAGTGGAATTTCTGTCCAAGGATATTTGTTTCTTCCCCAAGTAAATATTTTTTACCACGGGTGATGTTATCCCTAGTGTGGTATGAGTATAATTATTTTTAGGAATTTTTATACTCCCCAGTAGAATTTATCTTCGTCAAAAAATCCTATGCCAGAAAGTTTCCATCCCCAATAAATCTCTCCTCTTTCTAACAGTAGATAAAGAGTTTGTTCCTCAGGAAGTTGGGAGTTTGATTAAAATTCAAGATTTTCTTTGAATTTCAATTTATTTTTGCAAGTATGGTTCTCCAGGAAGTTACTTCCTCAGTGATATCGATATTTAGAGGTTGGTGGTTCCAAATCTTGGTTTCCTATTGAGGTTCAGATTTCCTTCCCCATATACAAGATCAGATGTGCAAGAATGATCGCTCGGAAGTTTATTGTCTTCTCAGTAGTCGAATATTGACGTGCTTATTCTAGTGTATTGCTAAACATGCATCATTAGATTGCATCTACCAAAAATTCAAACATGCATAAATATAAGCCCATTATGTTTACTTAAAGTAACAAGATTTTTATGCGTATATATTTGAATTATCTTCATAGCAAGCTTAGGGTGATCCTATTTTGTTTCCCCAACAGAGTCTGTTTTGATTTACCATTAGTCAGGTTTTGGTATTTTCCATTTTCCTAATGAGTCGTGGTTCTCTTTCCCTTACAAATCCTTGGTTATTTTACCCGTGTTTGCTTTCTTGCCAAAATACGAGTAAGTCTCAGTGTATAAATTTTTCTTTATTTATCCAGTATTTGAGTATCCATACATGGGGTGTGGTAATTCAAATGATTACAACTCTTGAAGAATTAATACCCCGCCATTGGCCCGAGGGATATTGCATTTCCAGTTAAATTTGCAAACCACTTTAAAACCCTTTCATCAGTTCTCTTTTCTATGGGTGTCTAACTCTTAGCAGACACACATATCTAATCCCTAGTAGGTTCACCTTCGCCAGGCGTTTCTTTCTATGAACTTGTAAGTTAACCTTCTCCTGGTGTCTTTCTGTCTTAGGCCACCTTCCCTCGGTGCCCCTTTTTTGTTGGTTAAGGTTCGCCTTCACCCGATGTTTCTTTCTCCAAACTGGTAAGTTTACCTTCGCTTGATGTCTTTCCGTCTTAGGTCCACCTTCGCTCGATGCCCCTTTTTTTTGTTTAAGGTTTTCCTTTTATCGATGTTTCTTTCTCTGAACTGATAAGTTCACCTTCGCCTGATGTCTTTCCTTCTTAGGTCCACCTATGCCTTGTGCCCTTTTTTTGTTGGTTAAGGTTTGCCTTCATCCGATGTTTCTTTCTTTGAACTGGTAAGTACACCGTTGCCCGATGTCTTTCCGTCTTATATCCACCTTTGTCCAGTGCCCCTTTTTTTGTTGATTAAGGTTCGCCTTCGCCCGATGTTTCTTTCTCTGAACTGGTAAGTTCACCTTCTCCAGGTGTCTTTCCGTCTTAGGTCCACCTTCGCCCAGTGCCCTTTTTTTGTTGGTTAAGGTTTTCCTTGCTCGACGTTTCTTTCTCCGAACTAGTAAGTTCACCTTCACCCGGTGTCTTTGCGTCTTAGGTCCACCTTCGCCCGGTACCCTTTTTTTTGTTATTTAAGGTTCACTTTCGCCCAAAGTTTCTTTCTCTAAATAGTTAATTTCACCTTAGCCCGGTGTCTTTCTGTCTTAGGTCCACCTTCGCCCGCTGCCCTTTTTGTGTTGGTTAAGGTTCGCCTTCGCCTGGTGTTCTTTCTCCGAATTGGTAAGTTTACCTTTACCCGACGTCTTTCCGTCTTAGGTCTACCTTCGCCCGATGCTTTTTTTTTTGTTGGTTAAGCTTTTCCTTCACCCAGATTTCTTTCTCCAAACTAGTAAGTTCACCTTCGCTTGATGTCTTTCCGTCTTAGGTTCACCTTCGCCCGAAATTCTCTCTCCTCCGGTAAGTTTGCCTTCAATCATAAGTATACCTTTGTTTATAACTTTCTTATGGTTTGTTCCTGTTACATGTCTTATCCTCAAGATATGTATTCTTGATATCTTTTAGTTAGACCTTTTTTCCTGTCTATTCTTGTTACATGTCCTTTCCTCCGGACATGCATTCTTGATATCTATGTTATAATCCTTTATTTGAGTTTCTCCTTGATATGTGTTCTTTACCAACTTCGAACGCTTGATTCTGGAAACCCAACTCCTTTTGTGTGTCCCACCCTAACCGGGTAACATTTATCCTGGGTAACCGCTAGTCTTTTGAAGAAGGCAATAGAAAATGAAAAAAAAACAATTGAAATTGCATGATAGCCTACTAGGATAGTGCAAATTTTATGGTTCCATTAAGTATTCAATCCTCTTTTACCGTGATTGTTCGAAAAGCTACCTCCAATCTCACACTCTGGTTAAAGATGATTGAATAGGGGAAACTGTTTCACCCCAAAATTTTCCCTCTTCATTTTATTCTTATAACTCATGTTTCATCATACATAACTCATACATTATCATGATAAGATCAAGGTATCTAGGTTCCTAAGATGTTCTACAAGCCATTGGAAGATTGATTGCATTGATAGTCAGGACAAGAAATGCCTTATACTCTTAATCTTTGAGTTTCACAAGCTACAAGAGTTTCTCATACCCCAAGATATCTCAATTGTCTCTTTGAATCATCAAAATTTTAAAATTGCAAGTGTTGACTCTTGAATCACATTTTCTCCTATTCCTCTCTCAAATTAGGGTTTTGAATAGTTGAATATTTTGAGGCTTATAAGAGTAAAATTTGTGAAGTATTACCTTTTCATCATCATGTGAGGCATCTTTGTTCAAGGAATCTCTCAATTTTCCATAGGAGTGAAGGTTTTGAAGGTTCATCACCATCTCCTAGCATAAAGGGCTAAAATTAGGGTTTTGATTTTAATCTGGAGTTCTCTAACTTTTTTGCCCAAACTTGATTCCATGCTTCTCCACATGTTTATGAGTATCTATGAGTGGAATATTGAACATCATTTTTTTTATTAAAAGAGGTTCAATTGATTAAAAAGGGAAAAATGTTCATTTTGACCAAAAGTCAACCAGAGTCAACTTTGACCAAGTGGACTTTTGGTCAACTATCAATTAACGTATCCTATTTTCATATTTCATGATCATCGGTTTTATAAAATCAAGAGAAGAGGTCAAATTAGAGATAACTTGTTCGAGAAGTTACTTTGATACTTAGAAAAATTCCTAAGTCCTTAAGTCCCTATAGTACTGAATTGTGGACATCTATAACTTTCTCATTTTTTATCCAATGGAGGAAAACCCTACATGCTTGGAAAGCTTGAGTTAAAACCTACAAGATTGTCAATGTGTGTTCAAGTCCCAAAAATGAAGTATTTGTGAGTTATTGAACTTAGGAGTTTAGGGCATTGAGATGGAAAGTTACATGTCATGTTGCACACTCTTGCAGTCATTTCCACACACACATGACGTGCCCCTATTCACGATGCTCTATCTCTTAATACAAGTGATAATTGAAATTGGAATTCAAAAAGAAGTTGTAATTGGGTATGTAAGCTACAACTTTATCTTTGAATCACTTAATTTGGATTACAATTGAATGAGATACTAGGGTTTGAATATTGGCTTATGAAGTTTCCTTGTCATGCATATCTGCTTGTGACCTACGCGTGCGCGAAGCATGCCAAACCAAAATCATTCTCAAATTCATGCCACTTTTCCATAAAATTGCAAGCATCATTTTAGATTTATACCAACTACAACTTTTATCCCCAATATCTCAGGTTTCCAAAGGCCCTAACTTTAGAAAAAATGCACGAGTGAAATGGTATATTCATGAACTTTTGTCTAGGTTGTCACTGTGTTCACCTTCTGGCCAGAGCTCAATGTTGTTTGCTACAAATCCTTTTTCTTGCCACCTCATCTCTCCACAATTTACTTACTATGTCATAAACTAACCAAAACAACTGTAAGCTCAAACAAAAATGACATAAAACACAGTAACTCCCAAAGCATTCTCCAACGGATCCAAATTGCAAAAGACTGTCTTACCCTCAGCAAAAACATCTTAAACACACTTCCTTTCTCTATTTAAACTCCCATTCATTCTCATTTCAGGAGGAGCTTGATCAAAATTCACACAAAACCTATGAAACTTCTCTTTGAAGCTCAACTTCTCTCTCAAAACATAATTTCCTTCTTCAAATTTATTCTCTAGATTCTTTGCTCAAGGCTCCAATTGCTGCATAGTCACACATCATTGAAGTGAAAGAGAGAGGTCCATTGGATTTCTTTCAATTTCAGAGGCATGGAGTGAATTTATTTTTCACTCACTTAAGGTAACTTGATTCTTAAGCTTCAATCTGAATTTTCACTTATGATTAAGATGTAGATCTCGTATGATAGCATAGCTAGGAAGATCTTAGATCCGATGAGTGATTCAATTTGAAGTTTGAAGTTTGAATTCGTACTCTACAACTTATGTTCAAACTTTTTTTCACAGTGACTTCATGTCTAGTTTTCATTTTGCTCTGGAAACATTTGAAAAATCTAATAGCATATTCGTGTTCCTTGCACTTTCCTAATGAACTTTGATGTTTGGATCATTATATTTGGTTAAGAAATAAGAAAGATTTCTGGATCTAAAAATATCATGATGGATACCGGTTTACACGTTCATAATTTGTTGTTTTCAGTGATTTTCGCCTTAGCTTTTCTCCCTGATTCATACACCATTTTGAAAAATCTTCGATCCTACGTTAATCTATCCTACAAGATCTTTAATTTGATCAAAATTTTGTTTATTTTCATCAAGAAATGAATGAGAAATCGTGATCTGAATCTAGCATATCAAACTGAGCAAACACGTTAGGGCATGGTTAAAAGACATGGATGATTATGCGGCACGTTTCAATTGAACATGATGTGATTTTCTTTTACAGTGCGTTTGAAATTTAATAGGTGTAATAGACTTTGGCATGTTTGAATTTTAAATACATTTTTATTTGTTTCTTTAATTTTTTTTAATTTTTTTTCTCACTAAAAAAATTTAAAAAAAATATATTAGGCTTCTTTTTTAATCTATTTTCATATTATGAATTTTTTTAATCATTTTTAGAAAATTAATTAATTCAACTAGTTCAATTAGGGTTTTCATCACCATTTAAGTTCTAGAATTTTATTTTATAACATTCATTAACCTAAATAATCACAAAAAAATATCCTAAGCTTCATTTTGAATCTACTTCACAAAAATAATTTTTGTTTGATTTTATAAAATTGCGAGACAGGAAAATAGAATTAGTCATTAGTTATATCATTTTCTTTACCTTTTTTTATTATATTATGCAAGTAATTTTTGTTTGATATTTTCTTATAGTGATAAAATTCCATTAAAAATACATTTGGTGACTCTTAGGTATTAAACTAATTTTGTAAGATTTTTAATTGAAACTAATATTTGTTTTTGGTCTTTCTTCTTGCTTAAGCCTAACTTCCTCTACTTATAAAAATCAAAGGAAATATATTTGAATTTCTTGGATAATTTAAGATCATAAAAAATCATTTTTGTTGAATTTTAACTTTTGATCTTACATTTTTCACAAATATTTTGCTAAAACTCTCTAGTTTGACACTTTTCTCAACTAGTCTTGTTAATTCCCAATCATTTACATCTCTTCAAAGTTAATCCAAGACATTTAAATCATGCTTCTGACATTTATAATTCTTTAGGAAAATAGGATTTAATTGAATTAATTTTAAAAGATTTTCCTCTATTTTTAACCTAATTTTGATTTAGGAGCGTGCATAGGGCCTTGCCTTGACCAAAGTGCGTGCATTTAAAAATTTGTGAGCATAGTTTGGGTTTAATTTTATTGGCATAGTATATAGTACTGACTTGGTATTATTAAATTCCATTTCCCTTTTTTCTCTCAAAATCCTAACATATTTCTTTCGCATCAAACTTTGATTACTTCTTATCCACCTCTCTTGGTGTGTTTAAGATTTCCATTCTTTGCTTTAATTGATCAATAAATGTTGAATATTCTTCATGCTTGGTCATCCCTTCTCGCTTCTTTCTTGGATCCACCTCTTGTATGTTTCTCATAGGATCTTCAAATCACTCTTTTCTAAGTTTTAGTTGAATAGACCTTAGGCTTGTATCCATGTTTGCTAACATTAGGTAGATGTGCCCCTCTTTTATCCTCAACTATAGGATCAATAATGCATGAAAACTCTAGGGTTATTTTGCTAGGCTCCCCTTAAAATTTTATTTCTTCTTTTTCATTTGCATTAAAACAAAAACTTCCTTTTCTTTCAAACTTCAAAACACTTAAAAATTACTGATAAGAATGATACCTTTGTTGAGTATGCGAGATGATAAGTGGGTTTCTTCTCGATCTTATTGTTCTTCTATTATAACCATTGGTGTGGTTCAAGTATCAAAGAATCCTTTCTTGGATAAGTGGAGAAGTGACTAATATTTATCTCTTGAGATCAACTAGCTATTATGTGCAGCAAGAACTACCAACCAACACAGACTCTTTCGCCTTCGGGCCCTTTCTTTCAAAACATTCAAAAGAACATGTTAACTACAATTTTGTGCTAACGCATAAGTCTCCAATGGTCGAGTTGCGACAGAAGGAAAAATTAATATTGTTCAATAAAAATATAAAACAAATATAAACTTTTGAGCCAAACTATGACGCTCCGATTCCTTAAAAGGGACACGTAGGCATCTGGTCACGGGGCTCAGTTGAGCGGCCTTTCTAATATTTCCATATTTTCCCCGTGTTTTCTGTTTTGCATGCATTTCCCACTTTCATTTTTCTTTTTAGCTCTTAAGCTTTAGACATAGATTTTACACACCCTTAGATTAAAAAGAACATAAGTGGATCCTGTGGAGTACCACATACGTGTGGGGTACTAATACCTTCCCCACGCGTAATCGACTTCCTTACCCGATCTCTATGGTCGCAAGACCGTGATTTCTTCCCTTTGGGTTTACTCAATGTTTACCTTTTTCCATTTGGAGGGATAAAAGACATTCGAAGCCAACTTCATTGAGTTTTATTAGTTGATTGTTTAGCCGGTTGTTTCATCTGAAAGTTAAAGTTATCTTGATATTGGTTTCATGATATTCACAAGAGAACATAAGAATAAAAAGCAGAAGCAGATGCCTTCCAGAAGAACCGAGTGAATCAAAAGATGAATATTGTCAGTAAAAGCTCTGATGAACTCAAGATTTCAATTGATTTCATTTTTATTGGAATCTAGAGTCAAGACTCTCAAGATCTCAATATCTGATCTATTGGAACTAGAGGGAGTTATACTCAAATGGTTCAGAGTCAGGATATTCGATCTCCATCAAGTCTTTGAATCAGGAGGAGTTTCATAAAAAGGATAAGTATTCCTTACCTTTTTATTTTCACATTTTTCTAATTATATGAAAAAAATTGTGTAATCAAAATACATAGCTTTTTTCATCATCAAAAGGGGGATATTTTTAGAATAAGATTTGGTTCTGCAATATTATCTCTGAGTTTTGAGGATAACAAATGAGTATGTTTGTATGAAAAATTTTGATACTCTAATGTTTGTTATTTTTTAGTATTTAACTAACAGGTTTTGCTTCTGATGGATGGCGTGGCCTAGACATTAAAAGAGAACTAATTCTGCTTCTACGCTACACAATTTTTGATGAATAGTAGCAAGACACTCTAGAAGCTTCGAACTGTAGGCTTTGATGTTTGTCTAAAGAAACAAGTTAGAAGATCTAAATAGAGAAGTTCTACTTAACTCCATATGCTGAAGACTCATGATTCTAAAGACAACATTCTCTAAAGAAACAAGTCAGAAGATCTAAAGACAGAAATTTTACTTACGTTTAGATTCGGAAGACTCATGCTTTTAAAGATAACATGCTCTAAAGAAACAAGTAAGAAGATCTGAAGACTAAAGTTATACTTACATCCATATGCTGAAGACTCATGCTTCTAAAGACAATGGGCTCTAAAGAAACAATCAGAAGATCTAAAGATAATAAGTTCTACTTAAGTCCAGATGCTAAAGACTCGGGTTTATAAAGACCCAAGGTTCTAAAAAAAGATTCTAAAGACCAAGTGCTGAAGACTCAGAAGGTAGAAGTTCTAAAGACTTTGAAGACTTGAAGTTCTAAAGATCCAAGTTTCTTGAAAAGGTTCTCACGACGAAGTGTTGAAGATTTTGAAGACACAGTTCTGATGACTCTGAAGACTTGAAGTTTTGATGACCTTGTGTTATGTTCTCTCTTATAAACTTATGCTTGCAAAAGTCACTGAAGTGCATAAGGAAAGAAGATAACGTTAATATGGTACAAATAATACATGGTACAATCAACATTTCATTCCACAACCATGAAAGAACGAATGCGTTGGACGATCTTGTCCCCCCGTTACTGCTCAAGTCGTCAATGATTCTGGAAATCCCAAGAGTACCCCTCAACAGATATATTATTTTATTGGCTATATAAAGGCTTGAAGCCTAAGAGAGAAAGCAGCCAATCAATGAAATATATACGCACAAAGCGCTTTCATAGATTTCTTATTTTTAATCTATTTTTATTAAAATAGTTTACATATTTAGCTTGTGAAGAAGAAATGTTATTATAAACAAAACTTGTATTCAAACAGTTGTTTGATTTTCCTTAAGGGACTAGTTAGGTATGTATCCTTGTGAAGCCTAGGACTAGTGTGTCTTAGAGATTTGATTATCCTTAAGGGACCCGTTAGGTCTGTATCATTAATAAGTATAGGACTTGGTTGTCTTGGAGGTTGTTAGTCACTTGAGGGTATCTTGTGCATTCTAATAATCAGTTGGATTATTGGATTAAGTCCTCGATTGAGAGAGTCAAAATCACCTTGGTGGGAGGACTAGACTAGCTTGATAGTTTTCAAGTGAACTAGTATAAACATGCATTGTTCTATAATTCCTATTCTTAATTATTGTTATTATCAAGAGTGGAGAAAAATTATTTTTAAAAGAGAAGTTTTTTGGTTTAAAACCCAATTCAAACCCCTCTTTCTTGTGTTTTTCACACCTTTAAGATTTACAAACTGTTGTGGAGGATTGTACACCAAAAGGTTGGGGAAAGCTTTTGGAGTTACCTGAGAAGAAAGATCGTTTTGATTTGGGCTACAAACCATCAAAGGCTATTCAAAAAGGCAAAGGGTGATTTCCTCCCATCCAGGAAACCTTCATCAACAAAGGAGTAGAGCATGGTCAGCAAGTAGAAATGATCTCCAGTAAGAGCAACACAAAAGGAGCATCCAATTTCCTCCGTGAATATGCTCCAGGCTAAGAGCTCAAGAATTGGATAGTTGTAGATATATCAAAGATCTTTTTTTCCAAAGTAATTTTTCTGTTTTAAAAAAAAAACGTATGTCACACCCGAGGCATAAGGGTAGCTTGTAAGGGGCCTCATTTGTTTTTCAAATAGTATTTTCAATTAACAAAAGTTATGTTTTGCATTCAATTAATATTCATGTATTTCTCTTGCATTTCTCTTTTATTTTTCAAATGGAAATACTTTCTTTATATACATTTTCCAATACACATTCTAAAAAGCACCAAAACATGATAAAATATGCAGATTTACACCTAAACTCACTGATAACGATACTGCTACTATCTGATATGATTTTGATGCACCAATTAACCAAGCTGAAGAGGAAGATGAGGAATATCTTGAACTCTATAGAGATCATCAATCTTGGCATAGAAAAAGATCCAAAGGAGATCAAGCTAGGTGCAATCTTGGAGGAAAGCGTCAAATAAAGGTTGGTCAAGCTTTTGCACGAATACATGGATATATTTTCCTGGTCCTACAGAGATATGTCAGGATTGGATACAAATATTTTGGTGCATAGAATACCTCTCAAAGATGGTTGTTCTCCAGTTAGACAAAAACTCAGAAGAACACGTTCAGACATGTCTGACAAGATTTGAGAAGAGGGCCTTAAACAATTTGATGCAGAGTTCTTAGCTGTGGTAGATTATCCACCTTGGATAACTAACATCATAACGGTGCCCAAGAAAGATGGAAATGTATGCATGTGTGTAGATTATCAGGATCTAAACAAAGTAAGTCCTAAAGACGATTTCCCTTTACCTCAAATATATGTTTTGGTAGAAAAATATAGCTTAAGGTTCGGTATTTTCTTTTCTCGATTGTTTCTCAAGATACAATCAAATAAAGACGGCACCTGAGGATATGGAAAAGACTACTTTCATGACTCCTTGGGGCACCTTCTGTTACAAAGTAATGCCCTTCGGCCTAAATAATGTAGAGTCAAGTTATCAACGAGCAATGGTCACGTTATTTCATGACACGATCCACAAAGAAGTTGAGGTATATGTGGATGATATGATTACCAAATCTCATGGAGGAGGATCACATCATTTACCTGTAGAAACTATTTGAACGTCTATGAAAATTCAGAACGAGGTTGAATCCAAACAAATGTACATTTGGTGTCAGGTCATGCAAAATATTGGGTTTTATTGTGACTCAGCGAGGTAATGAGGTGGATCCCAACAAGGTGAAGGCCATACAAGAAGTGCCAGCTCCAAGAACAGAAAAAGAGGTTCGGGGTTTCTTAGGTCGATTGAACTAAATCTCAAGGTTCATATCGCACCTAACTGCTACGTGCAAAACTATATTCAAATTACTTCGAAAAGATCAATCAGTGGAGTGGAATAAAGATTGTATTAAAACCTTCGAAACAATAAAGCAATATTTACAAGAGACACTAATCCTGATGGCGCAAGTTCCTGGAAGACCACTTATCATGTACTTAACAGTGCTTGAAGTATATATTGGATGTGTATTCGGTAAACACAATGAAACAAGTATAAAAGATCATTCAATCTACTACCTAAGCAAGAAGTTTACTAACTGCAAACTCGGCACTCACTCCTCGAGAAAACTTGTTGTGCTTTGGCTTGGGCTACTAAACTACTAAGACAATATATGTTAACTCACACTACATGGTTAATAGCAAGAATGGATCCTTTGAAGTATGTTTTTGAAAATACATCTCTTACATGAAGAATTGCTTGATGGAAGATGTTATTATTTTAGTATGACATCTGATATGTTACTTAAAAGACTATCAAAGGTAGTGTACTAGTTGATCACCTAGCTCACCAACCATTGCCAGAATATCAACCAATGAAGTTTCACTTTCCAGATGAAGATATCATGGTTATAGGTGACTATGAAATACCAGGACCTGTCGAAGGACCTAAACTAGGGGAATGATGGACACTTAAGTTTGATGGCGCTTCTAATGCACTAGGACATGGTATTTGGGAAGTGTTGACATCTTCGAATAACTTTCCTAAACCTTATACTTCAAGATTATGTTTTGATTGTACCAATAATATTGCTGAATACGAAGCTTGTATCTTTGGTCTAGAAGTTGTTAATGATATAAGGATTAAACACCTTGAAGTATATGGAGACTCAACATTAGTCATATACCAATTCAACGGTGAATGGGACACTCGACATCCAAAATTAATTCCATAGAGGGATTATGTCTTGAAACTAGCTACGAAGTTCAAAGAGATTATTTCACTCACATTTCGCGAGAAGAAAATCAAATGGAAGATGCATTGGCAACTCTATCGGCCATGTTCAAAGTAACTTTTCCAAATCATGAACCGTGTATCACGATCAAACATTTTGAGGAACCTCCACATTGTCTCACCATTAAAGAAGGACCAAATAACAAACCTTGGTTTATGACATCAAGATGTATTTGGAGAAACAAGAAGATCCAGAAAGCGCCTCAATAATTGACAAGCGAACTCTAAGAAAGCTAGTTGTGAAGTTTTTCTTAAATGGGGATGTGATATACAAAAGAAACTACGATGTGGTATTAATTAGGTGCATGGAGAAACATGAAGCAGATATGCTTATGAGAGAGATCCATGAAGGAACCTTCGGGACTCATACAAACAGACATGCCATGGCTAGAAAAATCTTAAGAGCAGGTTATTATTGGTTGATGATAGAAGTTGACTGCTGCCATTATACAAAGACATGCCACAAATTCCAAATCTACGTTGACAAGGTGTACGTACCACCAACTCCTCTAAATTCCATAATTTATTTTGGCCATTCTCGATGTAGGGAATTTATATGATAAGGATGATCAAACCAAAGGATTCTAATGGACACCGATTCATACTACTCGCCATTGATTACTTCACCAAGTGGGTAGAAGTTTTGTCCTATGCAAATGTTACGAGACAAGTTGTTACTCAGTTCATGAAGCAGAACCTCATATGCAGACATGGGGTTCCTAGAAGAATTATCACAGACCATAGGTCCAACTTGAACAACAAAATGATGAAGGAATTATGCGATGATTTCAAGATTGAACATCATAACTTATCAGCTTACCCATCCAAGATGAATGGGGCCGTTGAAGCTACTGCTTAAGTGGTAAAGCGGCAAGAAAAAGTAAGTATTTTTATAAGAGTGATATATAGGTTATATCGTATGGTCTCCACAAGGATCAGTGAGAGGGAAAAACTATCGTTCAACAGTTTCAGTTATTCTAAGTTTGGAAAAGGGGTTTTCATAAAAAGTGCAGGAAAAGTAAATAAAGTAAATAAATAAAGCGATAAACAATCATATGCAGCCTAAGAGAATTCATTCTGGAATCGCATTTCACTTTATTCGTCAAATACTTACACTTGTCGATCAATTGCACGCAACCTAAATCACTCATCAATACCATCACATATCACTCACACTAAGGCTATCTCTAACGCAAAGTGAGACATCACCCGTATTACTCTCAGAGGCGATTTCGCGTGCAACTCAGATAACCCGGATGCATTTCATAACCGATACCTACATGAATATTAAGC
The DNA here is from genome assembly GCA_948472305.1 of Vicia faba. Lineage (NCBI taxonomy): Eukaryota > Viridiplantae > Streptophyta > Magnoliopsida > Fabales > Fabaceae > Vicia > Vicia faba. The sequence goes on from OX451737.1 coordinate 1,486,040,236, forward strand.
CTAAATCTATGTCTAGACTGTAGGTCCTAATAAATATGAATTCATTAAAAATATTCGGTAAGCATATGTCTATGAAAAACTAAAACTATGCAATAAAGCAAAAATTAAGAAAAAACACCAGTGTTAATTTGTAAAAGAGATTTCATACAATCCCATTATCAACAAATCTACATACATAAAGAGTAAAAATCTACATGCAAAACTTACCATTGGAATGATAGGGAAGAAGGAGATAAATAGGAAACTTCTCGTGGTGTAAACACGATCTTAGACAAACGATAACTAATCTACAAGATGCACCACCAAATGATGTTGGGTAAACCTATAAACTACAGAAAATTAGATTAGAGCTCCTCAAATAGTGAAAGAGATGATAAAAAACCTAAAAAATATGTTCTAAGTTATTTATACAAAATCTGAAAATTGCAGACCGCGCTTAGCGCCAAATTCCGCGCTAAGTCCTCCCTTACTTATTCATCAAACCGCCTTAGAGCGTGCTAAGCGCTCTCAGACCGCGCTTAGCATGCTCGCCTTTGCCAAAAATTTTCTCTTCAACTCCCAGGGCGTGCTAAACACACATAGACCATGCTTATCCCCGTCTGCGACACTTTTTTCTTTATTTCTTCCAAAAATTTCTATCAAGAGCCGTGCCTTTGACACCTTATTCTTCGATGCTCCAAGTACGCGAAAATACCTACAAAATGACATTAAAACTATAAAACGATACGTAAATGAATCATAAATACAATTATAAACTAAGTATACATATTTACATAAAAGTTTGGTTATTCAACCAAAATTAAAAACAAAGAGTCGATAAGTGCAACAAAAAGTATAAAAAATAACTATAATTTTTTACTTATCAAACTCTTCCCAAGTTGAACTTGTGTACCCTAAACAAGAAACAAACAATTCAAAGAACAAAAATGATCAAGCAAAGAATCACGAATCGATAAGTTTTGAAAACGGAAAACAAATGCAATGATTCAAATGAAAAACAATAAAAACAATGGAAACACTTACCACTAAACTACAATTATAACATAAACACGAAACAAATGCTAAATACAAAAATCATACCAAACATTCTAAAACAACACTAGTTTACAAATGAATCACACCTAGCAAAAAAAATTATCGGTAGATGACAAACACACAAGAATAAGGTATTTTCACTCATCCAACAACCTTGCAAACAAAAGATTAAATTATACACTCATCCAAAAATCATATTGAAGGCATAAAAGCAAGAATCAAAAGGGCTTTTCAAGGTTGTAGCGTGGCCGAGTATACAAACAAGGGATCATTAAAACAAAAACTTGTCTAAACCTAAGGGAGTAATAAATTCACCAAAGACTCAAGAAACACAATTTCAATCAAACTTCTTCCCAATCCCAAATTGTTACACGAAGAACGTTACTTATTTGCACAATTATTCAAACTCTTTTTGTTTTTGTTTTTCAAAGTTTTTTCATTTTTTTGTTTCTTTTTCTTTTCTTTTCTTTTTCACATTTTTCTTTTATTTTAAATTCTTTTTGTTTTCTCATTTTTTTCTTTTATTATTCTTGCTCATCTTCATAACAATCAACCACAAGTGCACAATCACTTTTCTCCCCAACTTGAATTCAACTGACATTATCATGTGAATACTCCCTACTTTTTATGTCAAGGTAAAAATTCATACAAAAACATAAAGTTGAGGGTTGAAGAAAAAATAAATTATCAAAATCCATACAAAAAGTGAAATCAATAGTTATAGACAAGCACTAAATTCGAAGAATATGGACAATGACAAAAGGCTCAAACGGTTTACGAATGATCATACACTCACAAGGACAATTGGACATTTGGTTAGGTAGTTGTGCTCAAAATGAAACAAGAATTTCTTGATCCTTTTCATGCTTTCATATAATCAGCATAAACAAAAGATTAAGCATAATAAAATCCAGTTAGAACAAGAACTGTGGCCTCTAGCATATATGAACAATGGAAAGCTACCTCACAAAAAGGGTAGGAACTAAAGTTATTCAAAAATGAACAAGTAGACAAACGAATGAATGGCATAAAAATTGTAAAAAGTCAAAGTATCATGAATATGCTAAAGTATGGAAATCGATAAACACATACCTTGAACGTGTATAAAACTTTCACAAAATCAATACCACGCATTTGCAAGTCGAAACGATCAAACTTTACAAATTACCTCAATATCCTCAAGCTATTCACAACAAGCTCAAAGACAAATACAAAAGTGAACACAATTAATATACACATACTAAAAGACCAATTGAAATTGTCTAAACAAATTTAAAAGTGAAGATATGAAATTTAAGAACTAGTCTGAGTTAAATTTGTTTAGACAATTGCATTTAACTACCTAAACTACAACTAAAATACATTGGTGGAGTGGGAAAAAAGAAGGAAGAAAAGTGACACAAATAGAAGTCATTGGTTGAAAACAGCAGAGTGCTCTAAGCGCGCTCAAGAAAATGCAGAAAAACCAACAAAGTTGCTGTATTTTCACCAAGCCTCCACTACACCAACAAACCTACACAATCAAAAACAAATATATATATATATATATATATATATATATATATATATATATATATATATATATATATATATATATATATATATATATATATATATATATATATATATATATATATATATATATATATATATATATATATATATATATATATATATATATATATATATATATAATACAAAACCGTTAGGGTGCCTCCCAACATGTGCTTGCTTTACGTTGTAAGCTCGACCGCTGTTATTTAGACACAAACACGTTGCTTTAAATGAGCCAAACGGTTCACTCCTTCCTTCGCTCTCATCTCTTCAAGCTCTAATTGGAACTACACACCTAACCACACTTTTGGAAAATATGATACAAAACAAGTATACAATATACAAATGACAAAATCAAGTAAATGTACAAAATAGACAAGTATGAAGAAAATGTACAAATAACAAATATAGACATATTTATGAAACTTAGAAAGAAAAACTATCGCGATGTAGTTAATATCAACACCAATCCCCGACAACGGCGCCATTTTGCTAAAGCAGTAAAACGGCAAGAAAAAGTAAGTATTTTTATAAGGGTGATATATAGGTTATATTGAATCGTCTGCACATGGATTAGTGAGACAGAAAAACTACCGTTCAATAATTTTAATCCTTCTAAGTTGGAAAAGGGGTTTGCGGAAAAAGTGCAAGAAAAGTAATTAAGCAAATAAAGGAAGCGATAAACAATCATTTGCAGCCTAAGAGAATTCATTTTGGAACCGCATTTCACCCTACCCGTCAAATACTTAAACTTGCGGATCAATTGCACGCAACCTAAATCACACGTCAATACCATCACGTATCACTCACACTAAGGCTATCTCTAACGTAAAGTGAGACATCACACGTATTGCTCTGAGAGGCGATTTCGCGCGCAACTCAAACAACCCTGATGTATTTCATAACCGCTACCCACATTAATATTAAGCCTAAATTTATTTCTAGAATATAAGACCTAATAGAGATTCATTCAATAAAAAGATTCAGTAAGCATATGTCTATGACAAACTAAAACTACGCAATAAAGAAAAAATCAAGAACACGCACCGGTATTAATTTGTAAAAGAGATTTCATACAATCCCATGATCAACAAATTTACATACATAAAGAGTAAAGATATACATACAAAACCCACCATTGGAATGATACATAGGGAAGAAGTAGATGAATAGGAAACTTCTCGTGGTGTCAACACGATCTGAGACAACCCATAACTAATCGATAAGATGAACCATCCAATGATGTTAGGTAAACCTCTAAACTATATAAAATTAGATCAGAGCTCCTCCAAGCGGGAAAGAGATGATAAAAATCCAAAAAAATATGTTCTAAGCTATTTATACAAAATATAAAAAATCACCGACCGTGCTAAGCGCGCCCTCACTTATTCATCAAAGCGCCTTATAGAGTGCTAAGTAGGCTCAGACCTCGCTTAGCGTGTTCGCCTTTGTTAAAATTTTGCTTAACTCCCAAAGCATGCTAAGCGCGCACAGACTATGCTTAGCCCTGTCTGAAACACTTATTTTCTTTATTTCTTCCAAAAATGCATATCTGGAGACGTGCCTTCGACACCTTCACTACAAAAAATAAAAATTGTAATGTCAGAAGAGAAATACATTTTTATCTTAGTATCAAAATAGGGGTATATAAGGTTGTCATGAAAAGTAAATACTAATCACCTTGTTGTTTAAAACGCCGTGGGGTATTTTAATAGCGCATGGGTTTGATCCACGACATATGCATTTTTATTATTTTCAATAATAGCGCCCCATGTATCTCAGTTTTTTAATAAAACTGAGTGGTAAATTAGTAGTATATATATTTTTAATTTAAACCGTTTACATTGTTTACACAGAAAATTAATAAAGTAACTTGTTTACAAAATACAATATTTAGCAAGAATATTAAACTGGTTACATTGTTTACACATAATATCAAAATGAAAATCAAATTTGTCCACGAAGATCATATGTTGGATCTTCAAATATTTGATATCCATGGGAAGATCAATTGGTGGAAACAATATGTGTTTGATTGCTTTTCCTTGCGTTTGTTTTTTATATAAACAAAAAAAGGGTTAGATAAATAAATAACTTTATGTTCAAATAAATATTTAAGAACACAAACCTTAAACCCAAATAATTTTTTACTCTTGCAATCCATCTTAGAGTACTCTTCATGACCAAGACTCTTTCAAATATTAAAGTGGAAGATAGTTTCAAGCGCTTCATGATGTTGTATTATGAATTTTTGATATTCAAATTGCTTTTATAATGGAAGTTATTTAGGTTTTACGCGGATCACTAATGGAAGTGTCTTGAGCATTGATAGTGATGAAAATGGACGACTAGGATTTGATTAAAGACTGCGACAAATAACCTCAAAATTAACGCTAAAATATCCCCTCAGTTTTTAGAATATCCAAGGTGAAAGATTATTATTAAAATTAATTTTTAATTTACATAATTTACAAAGAATTTTAAAACACAATATTACAATTGTTATACTCCAATTTTTTCCCCTAAAATCCCTTTATCGTACCATGTTGATTCCATCACAACAAGATCACATTAGGATTCTTGGTTCCCCTCCCTATATTTAGCTTTTCTCTTTGAGGAATCACCAAGCACCTTGACTTGTGTTCTTTTATTATCATGAATATTTTTGTCTTGATTTCTTCTCTTAATTAATAAAATGCAATGTTGGTTTGTCTTTCTTGTTACTCATGTAGGTAAAAGCAATAAGATTCATCAAGTTGCTCCATGGGTTCATGAGTTTATTTCCATGCCCTAGTCAATAAAGCTTGAGAAGTTCAAACCTCACCATTGGATTTGTTTTGGAGGAAATGGCATGGCAAGGTTATTTTGGTTCCCCATATTTCAAGAATATCAAATTTTGTTCAAAAGCACAAGGGATTGATTGGAGAAGTTGTCATGCTTGGACAAGGCTTTATTCTCATTGGTCATAAATGCATATTTCTCTCAATTCTCAAGATATGGAAGTGGTTGTGGTTGATGTGAGTTTTCATTATCATCCTCAACAACTTATATTTACAAAGAATTTGTGTTGGTACAAGAAGTTTGTTCAAAATTGTCAAAGTTCCTCAAGGCATTTTTTTTTATCTAGGAGCTAGGGTTTTGAACTTCAAAGAAGTATATATTGCTCATATTTTGGTATTTTGGAGTGATTACAAAGACATCCTTCTCTTTATAGGGTTACCAACAAATCACTTCAAAAGTTTCAAGGAGTTTTCATGTGGAAGAAGCTTGATGATGAAGAAAGATTACAAGTCCTCCAGATGAACCCCCATTTTCTATGTGTGACTTCAAATGATCATAACTTTGTGAATTTTTATCACCTTGAGCCCATTATTTTTCTAAAATGATCTTGAGGATGTGAAATTTATGCCTTATTTTATGTTCAAAGTGAGAAAATGGATGCGAGATGCCCTAAGGATACAAAATATTATAGGTCATTTCATGATATTTTTCCAACTTCAACAATTCATAACTCTCTCAATTTTTGGAGATTTTGAATGGTTCAAGTTTCAAAATGTCATTCAAGAGGTCTATTTCATGCCATATTTTTTGGTCAAGAGCAAATTCCAAGAGGAAGGCCATGTTTGGATGCAAAACATTATAGGTCACTTTTGAAGAAAAATTTGAAATATTTCTAAGTATGGAAAGTCAACCCTTTTTCTCCAACTTTGACTCAATGTAACATTCAGCTCAAGCATCCATTTGATCCCATTCTTTTTCCATTCCAAAGCTTGTAAACTCACCTTTTCAAAGCATCAAGAATCATTCCCTAAGACCCCTTGAGTTGAGAATGCCATGATTTGGAAGTTGGTAACTTGGAGCTGAAGTTTTATCACAAGTCAGATTTTGAAATCTTTGTTTTGGCTTCTAATCACAAGTTTTCCACACGTTTTTGCCTCTAAACATGTTTAATGAAGTTCCATAATTGATTAGCATAAAAAAACGTTCATTTTGGATGAGTTTTGATCAAATTAGAAGTCACACTTTTCTTGTTTGCAACTTCACACGATTTCCCTCCAAACTTCATCATTTCACACGCTTGGACATTCCATTTGATTCCTTATAAATAGATGGTCATCCCCCATTCATTTCCTCAAGCTTGGATAGCCAGAATCACCCTACCAAACTTGTTCCATAACTCAAAATTCAGCAACTTCTAAATCTATTCTCAAGCCTTTTTCAATCCAATTTTTCCATCAATTCACCTTCCTTGATCTTCTCTGAAGATAACCATATAATTACATTCAAGAATCGTGCCCTATATTGCTCCATAGAAGTCCAGTTTCATAGCTCTACAACTCAACTTCAATAGGAAGATTCCTTTATCAATTCTTTAAAACTTTGATATCATTATGATGCTCGCATTGCCCTGGTTCTAGTCGTAACACTTGGTTTTTACTGGAAACACGATTTGACCATGAAATTTCAAATCCCTTTTCAAAACTTTCCTTCTAAATTTCTTGAGCTACGGTTTATATAAATTTATCGCGAGGGTGTGGTTGTCTTCGTCTTGAAGAGACGAAACGAATGGCATAAGTCCCGTGCTCTAATTCTACAGATTGAGCAACCTGGTTTTGGGACTGGCTGGAGGCTGAAGATGACCAACGTGTTATCCTTCAACCAATGAAGCAACGCCATTTGGATTTTTTGAATTTCTGATTTACATTTGATTCAGTGTTTTATTCACTAATGACCATGATATACACATCGCGCCAGATCCCTTGGATTTGATTATCAACACGTTTTGACTCTCATCCAATGGTCCACATATTTTTGACTTTTATTTTCTTTTCTGATTTTTATATTTAATTGTTTTAAACTTCAAAAAATCATAGAAAAATCATTTGAAGTCCAAAAAATCTGAAAAAATTATGAAAAATATTTTTGATTATACACTTTCTGATTTTTTTATTTTTTCACAATTCAATTGTGTTTTGGTATTTTTTTATAAATTTTCACTTTATTTGAATTGTTTTAAATGTTTAAAAATACTTTTATGCATTTTTAAATTCTAAAAAAATTATGGAATGATCCAATGATATTGTGACAAATATTGGTGACCTTATTTAATTTTTGTTTCTGAATTTGTAATTTTTTATCATTTTTGGTTCATTTTACTCATTTTTTTTATATTTTAAAAATAGTTTCAAACTTTCAAAAATTACCAAAAAAATTTATAAAATCATTTGAGTCCTTTTCTGATTTTTCTATGGTCTTACTTTTTATTTTTTGATTAATTTGAACATAGTTGATATTTTTCTCTTTTATTTCTATTTTAAAACTTTTTTTAAAACTTTTTTTGTATATATTAAATGTAATATTATTTTGTGACTATTTTCTGGCTGATTATGTGTTAAATTTTTAATCATGAACTTTATTTACATCATTGAATCCATGGTGTTGAGTCTAACTCTATAAAAATGGATGAATGATTTTAATAATAGTTTGATTAAATTTAATTCAAAAGTGGTTTGTATATTCTCTCCCACCCCTCTTCATCTCATCCCTTTCTTATTGCACTAAGTGTTATTGGAGCATGATCTCCATATCATTACTCAAAACAAATGGTGCATAGATTGTTATTGACCGACCTCAAAATAGGTGCGACTTCTATATAAGTCCACTTACGATTGCTTAACATAGCGCTAAATCTTGTCCCGATTCGAATAAATGATCATTCGTGGCCCAAACTTATGTTTGCAAGCCCAAGTATGTTAATTTGATCTCTTTTATCCAATTAACTTGAGATTCATTGTGTGCAGGATTTGGTTCTACCAATCCTCTAATGGATCTACTACACCTTTGATCAACACGGATCACTTAAATATCGTTGATTATTAAATGGTACTTATAAGGATTCCAAATGGATGATATACTTGACAAAAAGTAAATGCAACTTGTTGTGTGGAGGCTTTAGTTCTACCAATCCTCTAATGAGTTCCAAATGCAAGTTTCAAGATGATCATCCAACTAACCACTAATCACTAATAATTGACTTTATCTTGTATTTTTATTATATGCCCCTTTTATTTTTATGCACTATTTACTTTTAGCATTTACATTTCATGCCATTTTCATCATTACTCATTTGAGCATTTACTTTCTTGTCACATTTATTTTGCTCACTTGAGATTTTCTTTTCTTTTCTTAAGATACTTAATAATCAATATGAACCATAAAATCCTTAACGATACTTAGACTATTTGGTTACTATCCTTGGAATTATGGAGCATTGGCCTTCATGGACTTAGGATTAGAAACCTTGGCCTATGATTGGAGACCTTGTGACGTTATATGATTATTTTGTCTAGAGCTCTTGAGGTTTACCTTAAGACATTGGATTGTTGGATTGTTTTGTGTGTAGGTTATTGTGATTACACTCTTTGTTTGTAATCTGGAATTCATCCGTATACAGCTGTTACTCTGCTCAATTTTTGTGAAGACTTAATACACTTGAAGTTTGGTTCTCTCAAGAGGTCTAGTATCTTTGCTTGTTTGGTTTCAATCCAAAAAATGAGAATTCTATCTTGGCTCATAATGTCAAGTATTTGCTTCTTGTTGGTTAGATGGTTCCTATCCCTAGCTTTTACCTTGTGCTTTAGGATAGTTTCTTCTTGTCCTCCCATCTTATTTAATTTCAAAAATCTTATTCCACCTTGTGAAAACTCCTCTTGTTTTGAAACTTGAACCACTTTCATAATAAACTTGGACTTAGGTCCATGCATTCCCAAAAAAACAATTTCATGAATAAACCTCAATCAACTTAATAATATTTTGACATCATTTTTTTATGAGAAAGACTAAAAGTCAATCAACCTCATTTAAAATCATTTTTGCCACTTTGGCTTTCTTATTTTAAAAACCTTTCTTAAAAGATTAGACTCTTGTCAATCCTTATAGTGATGCAAACAATTATACTTCTACAATATGTAGTGCAGATAGATATTTTCCACTTGGGTGTTTAGTGAGGAATTTTTGATTTTAAAATCCAATCCATATCCTCCACTTTGAGATGATGCAAATTCTCCTTTCTCATGTTTGTTGGTAGTAGGTATTTTTTTCCACACGGACAAATGACGATGAAGTTTTATCTCATAAAAATTAACCATATACTTACACTTAAAAAATTTTAAAGAGGAACTACGTGTACCCTGATCCCCTATTGCACGGAAAGGTGGTAGGTAGGCACTAAAGGTTCGTAACTGTGGCGAGTGCAAAAAACCATAAAAACATATTTCTTTTCTCAACTCCACCATCCATTTTTTACACAACATTTCGTAGCCAAAATATACAGATTTTACAAAGAGGTTCCTGCGGAGTATCGTAGATGTTTATGGTGCTAATACCTTCCCTTTACATAACCAACCCCCTTACCTTGAATCTTTCCCCCTATTTTTGGGTTATTCGCTCTTTTCCCATTCCTATGGAAACAATAAAGCGCGGTGGCGATTTTATTTTGATTTGTACAAATCTAATCAATCCCATGGCTTAGTATTAAACATTTCTACCGCTACAGAAAAATGGCGACTTCACTGGGGAAAGATTGACCTCTTGCTGGTCCATCCCTAAGTGGGTTCAGCCTATCTTTGTTTATATCTTTATATATACTATTTTTGTTTATGTGTTATATGCTGTATATATGTTTGCCTGGATTTTCCTGGTGTTCAGGGTGCTTGGTGATTACTCATAAGTCCTATACCCAGTTTTGGGCAAACTTTAAGATAAGATGGGTGGTATAGTCATGTTAATTTTTAGGGAGTAATCCCAAAAAAGGAGACATGAGATCCCCCACTCAGTGGAGGCCCCTTTGACTGTAGTGTCATTTACCGAGAAATCGAGAAGAAGTACTGCTTTCGACCTGGCATTTTAGGTGTAGTGAGGAAGCTATGACGGAGTAATCCAAAAATAGTTGTCACGCGATGCTACGCTCGGACGTGTTTTTCTTGAGAATGTTACTAACTACCGAGTTAACCAGGAAGTTGGTAATATTCGAAGGAAGGATGTAGACTTTGTGAACCTCTAGAACCTTGTTCAGAAGGTGATAACTTTTAGACCATACCTTATGGGTAGTACCTTCGACCTCATGCTTGTGACGTTGAACCTATGAACCCTATATGTGTGATCTTGTGTGTGATTGCTGCATCATGCATCCATGCACTCATAAGCATCTTTTGAAGAGATCTTATTTTAAGGGATTTAAAAGTTGACCATTTGTGAATATCTCAGGTACTTTTTAACCATTGACTCTGGGAAAATAAAGACCGGGAAATACAATTTCAAAGATCCCAAGATAGACGAGTTGATCAGTCTAATTCCCAAGATCGAATATTTTGCAGTCTTTCGGAAGAAGTATGGATCCATCATTCCTCTCATGAAGTTGAAGATGAAGGAGGTTATTCTCTTGACCTTTGTCCAGTTCTATAATCTGATATGTCATTACTTTACTTTTCCCGACTATCAGTTGATGCCTACACTAGAAGAGTATTCTTATCTGTTGGATTTACCCGTTACCGATCGTGTTCCTTTTACTGGTTTGGAGGGTGAGCCAAAACCACATGAGATTGCTGCTTTGATTCATCTGGGGAAGTATGAGGTGGAAGCCCATATGACTACTAAAGGAGGGATTAGAGGATTACCAGCTCAGTTCATATTAGAGAAAGCTCGCTACTTTTCCAGGATGAAGAGTACAATCACTTTTGAGGCCATCTTTGCTCTACTTGCTTACGGGTTGTTCTTATTTCCTAATATGGACAAGTTTGTTGACATTAATGCTATCAGGATCTTCATGATCAGAAACCAAGTTCCTATATTATTGGGTGATGCTTATTACTCTATTCATCTTCGGAATTCTTAACATTGAGGGATGATTATCTATTGCACGCCTATGTTGTACCGGAGGTTTATCTCTCATATGCCTCAGTCTGATGCTTTTTGGGATGTTAAGAAGGAACCCCGTTGGGCTCCTAAGATCATGGAACTTACTCACTCGGATATTGATTGGTATCATCGAGCTTACCAGGATATAGAGATTACTGACAGTTATGGTAGCTTCCCCAATGTACCTCTTCTTGGTACAAAGGGAGGAATTAGCTATAAACCTGTTCTTGCACGACGACAACTCCGTTATTCGATGAGGGATAAACCAAATAGTATTCATTTGAGTAGTTTCTTTCTGAAGGAGGGAGAAGACCTTAGGGAAGCTAGGGTGCAGATTACGAAGGCCTGGTGTCACATTCATAAGAAGAGTAGGAAGGATTTTGGACCTAGGGGTGATGTTTCTTTGGAGCCATATCTTTAGTGGGTCCAAACGAGAGCTATTCAGTTGAAGATGTCGTATTCCCGGGAAACACCTATGCTTGATTTGTCTGTGAATACCACTCCTCCCTTGTTCAATGATCTAGAAGAGCTACAACTTGCTTTAGTCAGGATGCAACAGGAAAAGGGTTCTTGGAAGAACAAGTGCCAAACCCTAGAGATTTCCTATAGAGAATATTTGAAGGAGAAAGACGACTTGATTAAGATTCTTGAGAGACGGGCTATAGAGGCCATGGAGAGGCAAGGGGATTTATTTTCTCCTAAGCCTCAGTCAGATGCCATTTTCTCACTCCCTGATTTAGGTGATTGGAAGAAGGTTGCCACCAGATATGTGGAAGAAAACCAAAGGTTGAAGGCTCAGATTTCTAGGATCACAGGGAAGCGCTAGCGTATAGAGTGATATCCATCAGCTTCTCTTTTCAGGGTTTTAGACTTTATTTTCATCTTGTACTTGGGATCATTAAAACTTGTAATCCATTTTGAAGTTGTTATAATAAAATTTTCAGTATTTTTAAATGCGTTATTACTTTGATATTTGCAATATGTCTATAAATTTTAAATCTCTTGAAATATTAAATAACAAAAAAAATTCATGTGCATTGCACAACATGCATCATATTGCACATATTTCTTGCATTTGTTATGCATATCCAGGTGTCTTACCAAGCTTCTTTACTTTGTTCAGCAAGTTGACTCATCACTACAACACTCGGGTTAATTTCAGAAAGAAGATGGACAACTTAGAACAAGAGAATCACAAGCTGCGCGAGGAGGTTTCTTCTTTAAATGCCGGCATGGAAAATCTTACTGCTCTGATGGAATATCTAGTGGCTGCTCAGAATCAGCCACCGAGTGTTCAACCTCAACCAACAAGGTTTACTACTGAAGCTCTGACTGTTCCCATATCTTCCACTCCAGCTGTTATTCAGAATCGCATGCCTCAAGGTTACCCTTGGAGAATGCCAGAGAATTTTGCACCTAAAAGTTTCAATCTTGGTCGTCAAGATACTCCAGTTGTTCAGACTATTTTTACTCCTGTACCTCCTGTGGTGCATGTTCCTGTTGCACCGCCTTCGGTGAATATGGTTCCATTTGTTAATGATGATGTGTGTCGTCCTTTCCCTCCACCAAGTGAAGACCTGGGTCTTTATGACAGAATGGATGATTTTCAAGAGCAGTTTGACAAGATGCAGAGAGAGATGAAAGCCCACAGGGGGAAATAGTTATTCGGGCAGAATGTTAATGAATTGTGCTTGGTCCTGAATATTAAGATACCTGCTAAGTTTAAGGTCTCGGATTTTGAGAAATACAAGGGTAACACTTGCCCTCGTGCTCATCTGCTGATGTATGTAAGGAGAATGTCTACCCATATTGATAATCAGCGTCTACTGATTCACTTTTTTCAGGATAGTTTGACCGGTACTGCGCTGAAGTGGTATATGAGTTTGGACAGTGTTAACATCTATACTTTCAATGATTTTGGAGTAGTGTTCATCAAACAATACAAGTACAACGTAGACATGGCGCCTGACCATGATCAACTCAGGGCCATGGTTCAGAAAGATAGGGAATCGTTCAAATAATATGCACAAAGATGGCGTGAGGTAGCCGCCTAAGTGATTCCCCCTATTGAAGAGAAGGAGATAGCCAAAATTTTCTTGAAATCTCTGGGTGCTTTCTGCTATGAGAGGATTGTAGCAAGTGCGCCAAGTGACTTCACTGAAATGGTAGGAATGGGTATCCGCTTAGAAGAGGCTGTAAGAGAGGGTCGTTTAACGAGAAGTGAAGGATCTGGAGGTGTGAAGAAGACATCTTAGGGGTTTACCAAGAAGAAGGAAGGGGATGAAAATGTTGTTATGCAAGAGAGGAGGGTTAATACTCCTATAAGGAATTATCAGCGTTATTAGCAAGTCGCCTCAGTTACTCCAGTTGTGGGTGCAACTCCAACTATCGTTGCTTATCAGAGACCGCCCCGGCATGGTAATCAAGGGTATAATCAGAGAAGGAAGAGTTATGACCCCATTCCTATGAGCTATACAGAGTTACTACCGAAATTGATTCAGAAGAAGTTGGTTCAGACCCGACCACCTCCCGCTGTACAATCACCATTTCCTTGGTATTACAAGGCAGACCAAACATGTGCTTTTCATCAGGGAGCACCAGGGCATAATGTTGAGAATTGTTATCCGTTGAAGACTGAGGTGCAAAAATTGGTGAAGTCTGGTATTCTATCTTTCAAGGATGTGGGCCCTAATGTGAAAGACAATCCTCTACCCAGGCATGGAGGAGTAAATGCTCTGAATATGGTGGCCGGTTGTCCAGGCGAGTTCCAGATTTTTTATAGTAATTTGGTTATAGGAGATTTGGTGAAAATGTATGCAGACCTTTATGAATTTAGCTACTATACGCATGACCATTCTGGTTGTGCTATTTGGAATACAGACATACAGGTTTGCGATAAGATAAAGGCTGATTTACTATAGATGATAGATGAGGGCCTCATCCACATAATCAGGCCTAAAACAGAGTATGAAGAGGAGGTGAATATGGTTTCTGGATGTCCTGGAGAATTTAGAATTTTTGATGTAGAGTATATGAATGAGGACCTTGTGCAATTGCATGCTACATTCTGCCATATGGCTGGTCAGGTATAACACAGGTATGGGTCTTGCTGAATTTGCTGCCGGGACTCCCGAGGATGTTCAATCGTGAAGAAAGGTGTTCAGTTTTTGTTGGACAATGGAACTATCAAGGTTACAGGTCAAAGGGATGATTACCATGAAGTTGATTTGATTGAGGTTTGCTTGACTGAAGAAGAGTCGGATGAAGAGTATGCCTCTGCAAATGAGTATTTCTCCTCAAATGAGGATTTATTTTCCAGAAATGACTCAATAATGATTGATTGTGTTGAAGAAGGGGTAAACGTCATTGTACCTTGTTTTGGGTCACCCGCCTATCTTGAAGTTGAATATTATAGCAAGCCAACTTTTACGCCATTGGTGATTAGTTTGCCGGGTCCTATCCCCTACAAGTCAGATAAGGCTATGCCTTACAAATACAACGCTACAATCTTAGAGGATGGAGTGGAAGTTCCCATCCAACCAATGCCTGATGTTGGAAATATTTTTGAAAATAGCAGGGTGACCCGCAGCGGTCGTGTGTTTGCACCAGTTGTTCGAAGAGATGTTAGTGCTGTAAAGAAAATTGTTGAGAATGTTGAACCCAAGAAGGCTACGGGTGATACTAGTGGGGCTACGTTAGAGAAAGAAGTGGATGATATTTTTAAGATAATCAAGATGAGCGACTATAGAATTGTAGATCAGCTACTGCAGACTCCTTCAAAAATATCTATCTAGGCTTTATTGATGAACTCCTTTACTCACAGAGAATCCTTGATGAGGGTTTTGGACCATGCGTTTGTGGAGAGTGATATGCCAATAGACCAATTCAGTAGCGTAATAGGGAATATTACGTCATGTAATAACTTGAGTTTCTACGACGATGAAATACCAGATGAAGGAAGGAATCACAACCTGGCCCTCCACATCTCTATGAATTTCAAGAATGATTCACTATCCAATGTGCTTATTGATAATGGATCCTCTTTGAAAATTATACTGAGGAGCACTCTTATGAAGTTGAAATATCAAGGAGCTCCTATGCGCCCGAGTGGCATCATTGTGAAAGCGTTTGATGGATCAAGGAAATCTGTTATTGGTGAAGTGGACTTGCCTATTCATATAGGACCACATTTGTTTCAGATAACTTTCTAGGTCATGGACATTGTTCCCGCTTATAGATGTTTGTTGGGACGGCCATAGACTCATGAGGCAGGGGCTGTCACTTCAACTTTACACCAAAAACTGAAATTTGTACGTGAAGGGAAAGTAGTAATCATAAATGGGGAACATACATTATTGATATCTCAATTGTCCTCTTTCAGCATTGTGGAGACGAATGAAGCTGCTGTTGGAACCCAGTTCCAAGCCTTATCCATTGACAACATAAGAGGAAATGTGAATTCCATAGCTTCGCTTAAGAATGCGCAACAAGTTGTACGAAAGGGTCATAGCGAGGTATGGGGACAGATTGTGGATCCACCTGTAAACAACAACAGAGTTGGCTTGGGGTTCTCTTTGAAGAATGACAAAGGTAAGAGCATGAAGTTGAAGTCTGCTGCAGGAAAGTATCAAGAAGTCTTCTATAGCGGGGTTTATCTTCATCCAACTGTTTCTGGGATTAATGCCATTGTGGAAGATGGAGCAGAGTAGGAAAGGCCAAATTACGTGACGCACGGAGTTAGGGTTCAGAATTGGGTCACCATTGATGTTCCCTCTTGCATACATGTTTCAAAGTAATTTGTTTTGTTAATCTTTTTGAAAATCTTTCACTTTGCCCAAGGTGGAAGTATTAATGTTGTAAGGCTTATCTGTTGGTGTGACTTTTAAAATCAATAATAAAAATTGTCTTTATTTCCCAAATTGTGTCTTTATTTTCTTCTTTTTCTCGGAAAATGGTAATCATAAAAAACCCTTCAAAATAAATAATAACTGAAATTCAATCTGCATGATCACTTGTTATATGTGACAGTTTCTAAAAGCAATCATAAATCATATGTGCAAATTAATTAGAAAACCAGTTGAATACAATGACCCTGCACCCTCTCCCAACTTTGAATGTCCTGTGTATGGGGCCGAAGAAGAAGATTATGATTATATTCCAGAAGAGGTCTCACGGTTGCTTGAGCACGAGGAAAATACCATTCATCCGTATAAAGAGCCATTGGAAGTGATAAATTTGGGTTCAAAATGAGATCCGGAAGAAGTCAAGATTGGAGCATCGTTACATCCTGATGTGAAGAGCAGGTTGATTGAGATGTTGAAAGAGTATGTGTATATTTTTTCTTGGTCTTACCAAGATATGCCTGGTCTAGATACATATATTGTAGAGCACCATTTGCCGCTGAAGCCATAGTGCCCGCCAATCAAACAAAAGTTGAGAAGAACTCACCCAAATATGGCAGTAAAGATCAAAGAGGAGGTTCTAAAGCAGATTAATGCTGATTTTCTTGGGACTTCAGTGTATCCTCAATGAATTGACAATATTGTCCCAGTACCGAAAAAAGACGAAAAAGTCCTTATGTGCGTAGATTACAGAGATCTAAATAAAGCTAGTCCAAAAGATGATTTTCCATTGCCACACATTAATATGTTAGTGGATAGCACAACAAAATTCAAATTTTTCTCGTTCATGGGTGGATTTTCCAGTTATAATCAAATAAGAATGGCTCAGAAGGACATGGAAAAAACAACATTTATCACACCCTGGGGAACATTCTGTTACAGAGTGATGCCCTTCGAGTTGAAGAACGCTGGTGCAATGTACCAGAGGGCTATGACAACCTTATTCCATGATCTGATGCACAAGGAAATCGAGGTATATGTCGATGATATTTGCTAAATCCCAGACTGAAGAAGGGCATGAAGAAAATTTGTTGAAGTTATATCAGCGTTTGAGGAAGTATTGTCTCTGCTTGAATCTAAATAAATGCACCTTTGGTGTTCGATTAGGAAAATTTTTGGGTTTCATTGTTAGCCATAAAGGAATTGAAGTTGACCCTGATAGAGTCAAAGCAATTCAAGAGATGCCAGCGCCAAGAACTGAAAAGTAAGTCAGAGGGTTCCTCGGGCGTTTGAATTATATTTCCATATTCATTTCCCACACGACTGTAACATGTGAACCGATCTTTAATTTGTTAAAGAAAGATCAAGGTTGTGTGTGAACAGATGACTGCCAAAGGGCATTTGAATGTATTAAAGAATATCTTCTTGAACCTCCTATCTTGCTCCCTCCTGTTGAAGGAAGATCGTTGTTTATGTATTTGACAGTGTTAGATAATTCCATGGGTTGTATTCTGCGACAACAGGATGAAACATGGAAGAAAGAGTTTTCCATTTATTATCTCAGTAAAAAGTTTACTGATTGTGAGTCGCGGTATTCCATGCTAGAAAAGACATGTTGTGCTTTGGCCTGAGCGCCAAAGCGTTTACGGTAGTATATGTTGAATCACACCACTTGGTTGATCTCCAAAATGGATCCAATCAAGTACATTTTTGAAAAACCTTCTCTTACTGGGAGAATTTCCCGCTGGAAAATGTTGTTATCTGAATATGACATTGAATACCGCACTTAAAAAGCTATTAAAAGCAGCGTGTTCGAAGATTATCTTTCTTACCAACCGGTTGAGGATTATCAGTCTGTGGAGTATGATTTCCCCGATGAGGATGTGATGTTCCTGAAAGTTAAAGATTGTGATAAACCATTGCTCGAGGAAGGTCTTGATCCTAAGTCTCATTGGAGTTTGATATTTGATGGAGCTTTGAATGCTTATAGTAAAGGAATCGGTGTTGTTATTGTCACTCCACATGGATCACACATTCCTTTTACTGCAAGGTTGACCTTTGATTGTACTAATAATATGGCAGAATATGAGGCTTGCATCATGGGTCTCGATGAAGCAATTGATCTCATAATTAAGATTCTTGATGTGTATGGTGATTCGGCTTGGTAATGAATCAGATTAAAGGAGAGTGGGATACTCGTCACCCTAGCTTGATCCCCTACAAAGATTATGCTAGAAGGTTGTTACCCTTCTTTAATAAAGTTGAATTCCATCATATTCCAAGAGATGAAAATAAAATGGAGGATGCTCTGGAAACTCTGGCTTCTATGTATCAAGTAAATACTTGGAATGATATACCTCGAATTATGGTTCAGCGACGGGATAGGCCCACTCATGTGTTTACCACAGAAGAGGTAGCAGATGAAAAACCTTGGTATTATGACATCAAGCATTTTCTTCAGACTCAGGAATACCTTATTTGTGCATTGAAGAAGGATAGAAAGACATTGAGAAGATTGGATGGCAATTTCTTCCTCAGTGAAAATGTGTTGAATAAAAGAAATTATGACATGGTCATGCTCAGATGTGTGGATAGACACGAAGTAGGCATGTTGATGCATGAGGTTCATGAAGGTTCATTTGGCACTCATGCCAATGGACATTCGATGGCTAAAAAGATTCTAAGGGCAGGTTATTATTGGCTGACAATGGAATTTGATTATTACAAATTTGCAAAGAAGTGTCATAAATTCCAGATTTATGGAGATAAGGTCCATGTGCCTCCGACACTTATCAATTTAATTTCCTCCCCGTGGCCTTTCTCCATGTGGGGTATTGACATGATTGGGATGATAGAACCCAAAGATTCGAATGGACACCGTTTTATCTTTGTAGCAATTGATTACTTCACCAAGTGGGTGGAGGCTGCTTCATATGCCAATGTTACTAAGCAGGTGGTTGTGCGCTTCATTAAGAATAATCTTATATGTTGGTATGGTGTGCCGAGCAGAATTATCATTGACAATGGCTCGAATATGAACAATAAAATGATGACAAAATTGTATGTAGAATTCAAGATTGTCCATCATAATTCCTCTCTGTACAGGCCAAAGATGAATGGGGCTGTTGAAGCTGCTAATAAGAATATCAAGAAGATTATTCATAAAATGGTCGTTATTTATAAGGATTTGCATGAAATGCTCCATTTTGCTTTGCATGGATATCGAACACCTGTCTGCACTTCAACAGGAGCAACCCCATTATCCCTGGTGTATGGAATGGAAGTTGTACTACCAATCGAGGTTGAGATTACCTCTTTGCATGTGATAATGGAAACCAAGTTGATAGAGGATGAATGGGTCCAAAATCAGTTTGACCAATTGAATCTGATTGAAGAGAAGAGCATGATAGCTTTGTGTCATGGACAGCTATATGAGATAAGAATGAAGAAAGCTTTCGATAAAAAGGTCAAACCTCGTGATTTCAGAGAAGGCGATCTCGTGCTCAAGAAGATCATGTCTTTCAACACTAATTCTAGGGGAAAGTGGATTCCCAATTTTGAAGGCCCATATGTTGTCAAGAAAGCCTTCTTTGGCGGTGCATTAATTCTTGAAACTATGGATGGCGAGGAGTTCCCACGTCCCATGAATGCTGATGCAGTCAAGAAATACTTTTCCTAAAGAAATAAAATAACACCTCGCTAAGTTAAAAACCTGAAATGGCGGCTTAGGCAAAAAAGAGCGTCTCGGTAGGCCGAAAACCCGAAAGGGAGGTCTCGGAAAAAGTTAGGGACATAAACAGAATAAATTTCCCGCTAAGTTAAAAACCCGCAAGGGCAGCTTAGGAAAAAGTTAGAGACATAAACAAATATACTATTCTATCACTATGTTTTGTTTACTTCCGGATTACGTTTCTCCCCAGTAATGCTAAAGCAGGCAGTAGGTTTTGTTTCCTCAGTTGGAATTTACTTTTGGAATGATTATCTTGGATGTGATTTAGCCGAGTGTTGTTTTTGCCCGAGGTGGTTTTACCTGGTTACTCCCAGTGTTGTATATCTGTTTTGTTAGCTTACACACGATAACACTCCTACATTCATACATACATCATGCATAGCTAAAATTTGAAAACCATTAATTAATATTTTTGTTGACATATCACTCTGTTTTGCAGAGTTACATTGTCCTCTCTTCAATAGAGTGTTGGCCTTAAGCAGAAAGCGTATATTCTTTCAATTTCCTCACTGAGTTATCCCTCGTGGGAGATTTTTGCTTTAGCCTTCTTGTATAGCTCCTTGTTTGGATGGATTTGGTTTTCCCTCTTGAGTTTATTTCTAAAAGGATGTATTTTGGTTGACTATTTCATTCCAGTTTATTTCTGGTTTGATTTTTGGTTCCACAACAATATTATTTACTTTGGATTTCTGAAAGCTTCGAGTTTTGGTTTGTGCATTTATTTTGCACGAGAAGACTTTATCTCCTCAACAGGAATATCGTGGCATTTATCTAGGAAGTCATATTTCATTCCCCAGGAAGCCATATTGTTCTCCCCAGAAAGTCATTTCCTTTTACAATCCTCCATGACAATAAGTAGCAGGTCTCTTTATTTGAGCAACTTGTTCTTCCCTGTAAAAGTCGACGTAACTTTTTTTTTGCTATCTCCTTTGTGAGTGGATAGTTTACAGTCTGTCGTAAATTTATGCCAGTGGATGGCAAGACTTTCAAATTCACAAAGACAGTTCATTGTGAAATCTTTGCAAGGTGATAGTCTCTTTATTTAAGGCAGTTTATATATTATTCTTTCCAGGCAGAGTGCCTCGGTTAAAGAAGAAGTTGAGACCCTTTCTAGGTGAATTGCCAGAATTTTGGGGAAACTTATTATCGTTTTGCTATCCTCAGTGAAAGTTGGTAGTTCATCGTCAGTGAACGGCGGTACTATGATATTTTTTCTCTCTACCTTCAGTGAAAGTTGGTAGGGCATCGACAGTGAATGTCGATGATTGTTATCTTTTTGCTACCCTCAATGAACGTTGGTAGTTCATCGTCAGTGAACGACGGTTCTATGATATATTCTCTTTCTACCTTCAGTGAAAGTTGGTAGGTCATCGGCAGTGAACATCGATGATTGTTATCTTTTTGCTACCCTCAGTGAATGTTGGTAGTTCATCGTCAGTGAACGGCGGTGCTACGATATTTTTTCTCTCTACCTTTAGTGAAAGTTGGTAGGGCATCGACAGTGAACGTCGGTGATTGTTATCTTTTTTCTACCCTCAGTGAACATTGGTAGTTCATCGTCAGTGAACGGTGGTGCTATAATATATTCTCTTTCTACCTTCAGTGAAAGTTGGTAGGTCATCGGCAATGAACGTCAATGATTGTTATCTTTTTGCTACCCTTAGTGAATGTTGGTAGTTCATCGTCAGTGAACGGCGGTGCTATGATATATTCTCTTTCTACCTTAAGTGAAAGTTGGTAGGTCATCGGAAGTGAACGTCGATGATTGTTATCTTTTTTATACCCTCAGTGAACGTTGGTAGTTCATCGTCAGTGAACTGCAATGCTATGATATTTTTTCTCTCTACCTTCAGTGAAAGTTGGTAGGTTATCGGCAGTGAACATCGATGATTTTTATCTTTTTTCTACCCTCAAGTAATGTTGGCAGTTCATCATCAGTGAACGGTGATGCTATGATATATTTTTTTCTACCTTCAGTGAAAGTTGGTAGATCACCATCAGTGAAAGTTGGTGTTTGTTATCTTTTTGCTACCCTCAGTGAATGTTGGTAGTTCCTCGTCAGTGAATAGAGGTGCTCTGATATATTTTCTCTCTACCTTCAGTGAAAGTTGGTAAGTCATCGACAATGAACATCGATGATTCTTTCTCTCTGCCTTCAGTAAACGTTGTTAGCTTTGCCTTCAATGGAAGTTGGTGTATCCTTTGACCATTTTACCATCCTCTTTGATTCAGGTCTTTTTGATCCACTAGTAATTTATTTTCCTGGTTGGGTTACTCTGTTGTTTCTTTATTTTTTTTACATCCCCAATTGTGTTTTGCGTCTCTTTGGTCTTGTTCATATGCATTCATGCTCATAAGCATTGCATTGCATTTTAGAGCCAAAAATAGGGTTTGTTTTATATTTAAGTATCTTCGATCGCGTCGACACAAAGATTTTTAACCTTCGTATCTCCGAATAGAAGAAACTTAAACAAGGGAAGCTGTTGTACCCATAATTTTCCCCTAAGATCCCTTCATCATACCATGTTGATTCCATCACAACAAGATCACATTAGGATTCTTGGTTCCCCTCCCTATATTTAGATTTTCTCTTTGAGGAATCACCAAGCACCTTGACTTGTGTTCTTTTATGATCATGAATATTTTTGTCTTGATTTCTTCTCTTAATTAATAAAATGCAATGTTGGTTTGTCTTTCTTGTTACTCATGTAGGTAAAAGCAATAAGATTCATTAAGTTGCTCCATGGGTTCATGAGTTTATTTCCATGCCCTAGTCAATAAAGCTTGATAAGTTCAAACCTCACCATTGGATTTGTTTTGGATGAAATGGAATGGCAAGGTTATTCTGGTTCCCCACATTTCAAGAATATCAAATTTTGTTCAAAAGCACAAGGGATTGATTGGAGAAGTTGTCATGCTTGGACAAGGCTTTGATCCAATTGCTCACAAATGCATATTTCTCTCAATTCTCAAGATATGCAAGTGGTTGTGGTTGTTATGAGTTTTCATTATCATCCTCAATAACTTATATTTACAAAGAATTTGTGTTGGTACAAGAAGTTTGTTCAAAATTGTCAAAGTTCCTCAAGGCATTTTTTTTAATCTAGGAGCTAGGGTTTTGAACTTCAAATAAGTATATCTTGCTCATATTTTGGTATTTTGGAGTGATTCCAAATACATATTTCTCTTCAAAGGGTTATCAACAAATCACTTCAAATGTTTCAAGAAGTTTTCATGTGGAAGAAGCTTGATGATGAAGAAATATTACAAGTCCTCTAGATGAACCCCCCATTTTCCTATGTGTGACTTCAAATGATCATAACTTGGTCAATTTTTATTACCTTGAGTCCATTAACTTTCCACAATGATCTTGAGGATGTGAACTTTATACCTTCTTTTATGTGCAAAGTGAGAAGATGGATGGAAGATGCCCTAAGGATACAAAAGATTATAGGTCATTTCATGATTTTTTGCCAACTTCAACAATTCATAACTCTCTCAATTTTTGGATAATTTGAATTGTTCAAGTTTCAAAATGTCATTCAAGAGGTCTATTTCATGCCTTTTTTTTTTGGTCAAGAGAAAATTCCAAGAGGAAAGCCATGTTTGGATGCAAAACATTATAGGTCACTTTTGAAGAAAATTTTGAAATATTTCTAAGTATGGAAAGTCAATCCTTTTTCTCCAACTTCGACTCAATGCAACTTTCAGCTGAAGCATCCATTTGATCCCATTCTTTTTCCATTGCAAAGATTGTAGCCTCACCTTTCCAAAGCATCATGAATCATGCCCTAAGACACCTTGAGCCGAGAATTGATTAGGACAACAAAATGCGCGTTTTAGATGAGTTTTGATCAAATTAGAAGTCACACTTTTCTTGTTTGCAACTTCACATGATATCCCCCCAAACTTCATCATTTCACACGCTTGGACATTCCATTTGATTCCTTATAAATAGAGGGTCATCCCCCATTCATTTTCTCAAGCTTGGATAGCCAGAATCACCCTGCCAAACTTGTTCCATAACTCAAAGTTCAACAACTTCGAAATCTATTCTCAAACCTTTTTCAATCCAATTTTTCCATCAATTCACCTTTCTTGGTCTTCCCTGACTAACCATATAATTACATTTAAGAATCGTGCCCTATATTGCTCCATCGAAGTCCAGTTTCAGAGCTCTGCAACTCAACTTCAATAGGTAGATTCCTTCATCAGTTCTTCAAAACTTTGATATCATTGTGATGCTCTCATTGCCTTGGTTCTAGTTGCAACACTTTCTTTTTATTGGAAATACGTTTTGACCATGAAATTTAAAATCCCTTTTCAAAACATCTCTTCCAAATTACTTAAGCTACGGTTTATATAAATTTATCGCGAGGGTGTGGTTGTCTTCGTCTTGAAGAGACGAAACAATGACATGGGTCTCGTGCTCTAATTTTACATATTGAGCAACCTGATTTTGAGACTGGCTGGAGGTTGAAGATGACCAATGTTTCATCCTTCAACCAATGAAGCACCGCCATTTGGATTTTTTGAATTTCTGATTTACAATTGATTCAGTGCTTTATTCACTAATGACCATGATATGCATAGTGCGCCAGATCCCTTGGATTTGATTACTAACGCGTTTTGACTCTCATCCAATGGTCCACATATTTTTGACTTTAATTTTCTTTTCTGATTTTTATATTTAATTGTTTTAAACTTCAAAAAATCATAGAAAATTCATTTTAAGTCCAAAAAATCAGAAAAAATTATGAAAAATATTTTTGATTATTCAATTTTTTATTTTTAGTTTTTCACAATTTAATTTTGTGTTTTGGTATTTTTTATAATTTTTCACTTGATTTGAATTGTTTTAAATGATTAAAAATACTTTTATGCATTTTTAAATTCTGAAAAAAATTTGGAATGATCCAATGATATTGTGACAAATATTAGTGACCTTATTTTATTTTTGTTTTTGACTTTGTTATTTTTTATCATTTTTGGTTTATTTTACTTATTTTTTTTAATTTTAAAAATAGTTTTTGACTTTAAAAAATTACCAAAAAAATTTATAAAATCATTTGAGTCCTTTTCTGATTTTTCTATAGTCTTACTTTTTATTTCTTGATTAATTTGAACATAGTTGATATTTTTCCCTTTTATTTCTATTTTAAAACATTTTTTAAAACCTTTTTTGTATATATTAAATGTAATATTATTTTGTTACTATTTTCTGGCTCATCTTAGGTTAAATTTTTGATCACGAACTTTATTAACATCATTGGATCCATGGTGTTGAGTCTAACTTCACAAAAATGGATGAATTATTTTAATAATAGTTTGATTAAATTTAATTCAAAAGTGGTTTGTATATTCTCTCCCACCCCACTTCATCTCATCCCTTTCTTATTGCACTAAGTGTTATTGGAGCATGATCTCTATATCATGTCTCAAAACAAATGGCGTATAGATTGCTATTGATCGGCCTCAAAATAAGTGCGACTTCTATATAAGTCCACTTACGATTGCTTAACATAGGGCAAAATCTTGTCCCAATTCAAATAAATGATCATTCGTGGCCCAAACTTATGTTTGCAAGCCCAAGTATTTTAATTTGATCTCTTTGATCCAATAACCTTGAGATTCATTGTGTGGAGGCTTTGGTTCTACCAATCCTCTAATGGATCTACAACACCTTTGGTCAACGCGGATCACTTAAACATCATTGATCATTAAACGGTACTTATGAGGATTCCAAATGGATGTTCTACTTGACATAAAGCAAATGC
This sequence comes from Vicia faba, assembly GCA_948472305.1. Lineage (NCBI taxonomy): Eukaryota > Viridiplantae > Streptophyta > Magnoliopsida > Fabales > Fabaceae > Vicia > Vicia faba. The sequence goes on from OX451737.1 coordinate 1,486,066,089, forward strand.
AACTTGTTGTGTGGAGGCTTTGGTTCTACCAATCCTCTAATGAGTTCCAAATACAAGTTTCAAGATGATCATCCAACTAACCACTAATCACTAATAATTGACTTTATCCTGTATTTTTATTATATGCCCCTTTTATTTTTATGCACTATTTACTTTTAGCATTTACATTTCATGCCATTTTCATCTTTGCTCATTTGAGCATTTACTTTCTTTTCATTTTTATTTTTCTCACTTGAGATTTTCTATTCTTTTCTTAAGATACTTAATAATCAATATGAACCATAAAATCCTTAATGATACTTGGACTATTTGGTTACTATCCTTGGCATTATGGAGCATTGGACCTCTTGGACTTAGGATTAGAAACCCTGGCCTATGATTGGAGACCTAGTGACCTTATCTGATTATTTTGTTTGGAGCTCTTGATGTTTACCTCAAGACATTGGGTTGTTTGTTTATTTTGTGTGCAGGTTATTGTGATTACACTCTTTGTTTGTAATCTGGAATTCACCCGTATACAGCCGTTACTCTGCTCAATAAAGACTTAATACACTTGAATTTTGGTTCTCTCAAGAGGTCTAATATATTTGCTTGTTTGGTTTCAATCCAAAGAATGGGAATTCTATCTTGGCTCATAATGTTAAGTATTGGCTTCTTGTTGGTTAGATGGTTCCTATCCCTAGCTTTTACCTTATGTTTTAGGATAGTCTCTTCTTCTCCTCCCATCTTCTTTAATTTCAAAAATATTCTTCCCCCTTTTGAAAACTCCTCTTGTTTTGAAACTTGAACCACTTTCTTAATAAACTTGGACTTAGTTCCATGCATTCCCAAAAAAACAATTTCATGAATAAACCTCAATCAACCTAATAATATTTTGACATCATTTTTTTATGAGAAAGACTAAAAGTCAATCAACCTCATTTCAAATCATTTTTGCCACTTTGGCTTTCTTATTTCAAATCACTTCTATAATATGTAGTGAAGAGGGATATTTTCCACTTGGGTGTTTAGTGAGGCATTGTTGATTTTAAAATCCAATCCATATCCTCCACTTTGAGATGATGCAAATTATCCTTTCTCATGTTTGTGGGTAGTAGGTATGTTTTCCACACGGACAAATGAAGATGAATTTTTATCTCATGAAAATTACCTTGAATCTTTCCCCCTCTTTTTGGGTTATTCGCTCTTTTTCCATTCTTTTGGAAACAATAAACCGCGGAGGAGATTTTATTTTGATTTGTACAAGTCTAGTCAATCCCATGGCTTAGTCTTAAATATTTCTACTGCTACAACAACAAATCCAGATTCTTGGAGATAAACAAATCTTTGCTATAAGGAGTTATTGGAAATAAATTGTTTACAACAGATCTTTGGTGGAATCCTCTGAGATTTCATAGTGTTTAAAAACCTCAGAGATTCTATTTTCTTTAGAGATTTGTTTTTAAGAGTTTCTAGATCAAAATTTTTCATGGCAGTAGACAGTGGTAAATATTTCCTCTATCTGTCGTGGCTACATATTAGTTAGAATTATGGTTAAATCTATTTTACAAATTCCAGATTTCACCTTGGTTATTTTTCAAAACCGACGTGACATTTGTTTTATATATATATATATATATATATATATATATATATATATATATATATATATATATATATATATATATATATATATATATATATATATATATATATATATATATATATATATATATATCATCTAAAGGTTGAGATCCCTTCTTTATGTAAGTTGAAGCAATAATATTTAAATAAATTATTACAATAGATGCAGTGACATCATAGTCGTTGTTATTCTTGGTGAACAACAAATCTTTGTTGTAATCCAAATTTAAATGCATCCATCATATAATAAGTTATTTGTTCCAAACATTGGAAAATATTTTTTTTTGCACCTGCAATCCATCATAGGAAGTTTATTCCAAAAATACAACAACAACACTGGAAAATATTTTTTCTGCACCATTATGTGAGATAGATTGCAAGGGCAGAAAATGTGTTTTGTTCTAGATAGAAGAAGATTAAGATTTTTTCTGTCTTGAAATCCATCCTAAAGAATGATGCATTCGAGTTTGGGGTGGCTTCATATAAGTAAGGATTATAGTAACATTTAACGAGTGCTTTTATAGTAAAATCTGATTATTTATCCCTCGGTTATATCGAAAATTGAAGGGTTAGATCATTTAGTTTACACTTATAAACAAATCAAAACATAAACTGCAATAGCTCGAATTTGAAGTGTATCTTGTATTGTCTTTCCCCTCGGTTATTTTAAAACTCGAGGGAAGTTGTGGTTTTTTATTTCTATAAATAATAAAAGATGGTGTGCCTTGACATTTTACCTCGATTTTTCTTTGGAAGAGGTGAAAGCTTCGTCATGAAAAACGTTATTTGTTGTAGTGCTTATTCCACGATGCTCCAAATACGCGAAAATTCATACAAAAAGACATTAAAATTATCAAATGATACATAATTGAATCATAAATACAATTATACAGTAAGTATACATATTTACACCAATGTCGGGTTATTCAACCGAAATTAACAACAAAGTCGATAAGTGGAACAAAAAGTATATACAAAAATAGCTACAATTTGCACTTATCAGCTGCCAATAAGAATATCATGAAAATCATTCAGAAAATGGTAAAGACATATAAATATTGGCACAAAATGATTCCCTTTTCTCTAAATGGTTACCGTACCTCACTACGTACTTCGACAGGTGCAACTCCTCTTTCTCTCGTATATGGCATGGAGGTTTTACTCCCTATTTAGGTAGAGATTCCATCACTACAAGTCCTCATGGAAACCAAACTTGAAGAATCATAATGGGTTCAAACGCTACTTGATTAGATCAATCTTATTGAAGAGAAACACTTAACATCTTTGTGCCACGGTCAGTTGTATCAAAAGCGGATGAAGAAAACATTCGATAAAAACATTCGTCCTCAAGTGTTCAAAGAAGGAGATTTGGTTCTTAAAAAGATTTTGATACATCTACTAGATTCACGTGGTAAATGGACATCCAACTACGAAGGTCCATATATGGTTAAAACAACATTCTCAGACAGAGGTCTTATCCTCACAACAATGGATGGGGACGAATTACCGCATCTGACAAACTCCGACGCAGTCAAAAAATACTATGTATAAAAGGCCCGCTAGGTCGGAACTCTAAACGGGTGACCTAGGAAAAAAGGGGTGTCCAAGTGGATTGAAAACCCTACAGGGCGATCCATGCAAAATTTAGGGACATATAAACAAAATCATTATCCTGGTTGATTGAAATCCCGAAAGGGTGATCCAGAAAAAATTTAAAGATCTTATTCAAAAAATGAACAAATAGATTGCGATTCGAGAATTCATTACCACGACTACAAAGGAGAAGGATTAATCTAAATCATCTGACTCAGAAGTAAAGGAGATTGGAGTTATCAAAGGACATTGGAGAAATATCAGTATCGATTGTCATTTTCATTGCTGTTTTCAAATTTTGTTAAGCTTTCTTTAATTACCTCTTTTAAGGAATTTCATCTTATACTTCTGCCTATTCAAAGGAACTTTCATTTATAAAACAATCTATTTTTCAAATTCTATTCTCAATTGTGTTTTTCTTTTTTCGACTTGTTTGCAAAATGCTACTATTTATTATAAACACTATGTCGAAATTATTTTGGGGATTTGACATTAAATAAAAGCATTGGATAAAACATCCAAAAGTATTTTGATTAGAAAACCATCAAAAGATAATCCACGTCTACGTCCACGACTACGCCTGCGATACAATTACCATTATCAAATTTACATTGTTCACCTTAATATATCAAATTGGTGATGCCTCGACAAAACAACAAACAATGTTGGAAAGTTGGGGACTTAGAAAACTCAGTGGTTTAAAAGGAGGAAATGATCCTGTTGTACCTTAAAATTTGCCCTCCCATATTTCTCAATACATTCCAAGTAAGGTCTTCAAATTTCTCAAGGAAGTCCAAGGGTTGACCAGACAAACTCCCTCCTAAGGCAATCTACCTCAAATTAGGGTTTCAGTTTGCATCAAAATGTGTGAATCCAATGGATCCCAAATGCTCACCATTGTCCTAATATGTTCTCAAGATCATCCATGTAGAGTTTCAAGCCTTGTAGAGGAAGTTTGCTCAGTCAATTGCTCAAAAGCCTGAAAATTGATTGTGCTAGGGCAAAAGTCAACTGTGTCCTACATATAGTCAAACCTCAAGATTTTGGTCAACATTCTCATTTTGAAGCATTATTCATCATTTGATCAATGGTTGATCATGATTCATCAATGATTGCTCACAATTCATCAAAATCCAAAAGTTGCTAAATTAGGGTTTTGCAGGAAAAGTCAACTCAACTTTGACCAAGCATAACTTTCTCATACTTTAAAAAATTCAAGAAAACATCTCTAGGGTCAAAATTGAAGGAGTTATGCATTGGTGAAGTTGACCCTTTTTGCAAAATTGCCAAAAGTCAAATGTGCCCAAAATTGCAATTTTTGTAAAATGGGCCCAACTTTTTTATACTTGCATTGAGTTTGTAACATGATCCACGAGCCATGGTCCTTCCCACTTTTCATTATATTATATTTGCCATTTATTTTGATTTTTATTTCAATTAAATCAAATAAAATCAAAATTAAATCATGAAAATATCAAAACTAATCAAAGATTGAGATTTTGTGCATGTTTAGGCCTCTTATGTAGCTGGAAAGAGAATCAAATCGTGCAAGCTTCATTTGGACACAAAAATATTGGATTTGGCTTGATTTGGCAATATTTACATAAGGATCAAATCTTGAATCAATGATCTTAATTGAGGAAGATTTGAAACAAGTTTGTAACCCTAATTGATTCTAGAGTACATATAGAACGTTTGCAAATAAAAAGAAAGAGGATTGGAGGCGTAAAAAGAGAAGAACAAATCTCAAAACTTCAAAGAAAAGTTGCAATCTGATTTCCTAGTTATAGGCTTCCTAAAGCCATTCCAGGCACGCCCCTCGTTTGCTGGACATCCAAGGACCCTATTCCAATAATTAACAAGCCTCCTAGTGCCCAGAATTGCACTGTAAGCATCTCACGACATCCATGCTTTCTTGAAATAGAATATCCCAATTATGGCACGTTTAGCATAATTTATTTGCATATTCTGAATCCTTGAATCATTTTCAAGCTAATGGTAATACTTAATTTCATTTTCGTTAACCATACAACAAGTTGCCATGTTTAGGGTTTTAGTTTCGTTTTTAGCGATTTTGCTTGCAGGAACAATTATCCATGGATAGTGGTACCATGATGCTCGTGAGGTTGCAACGAGTTGATTGGTACCACTGGTATTGATTTATGATGCTTGCATAAGATTTTGGAGAAACACAGGCTTATACCTACGCCCAGATGACTGTAGGTAAAATTCAAAACTTTTACCAACGGATGGAGGAAGAAGAAGGGTGGCGTGGCACTCCCTGATTTGCATGTTCAAAATTCACGCGTTTTATAATATATTATTTTGTTTTTCCAATATAATGATTATTTGTCATTAACCATACAAATGAACAAGCCAGCTATGGCCAGCATGCGTTGGGAAAAGCCAAAGGGCCTGGGTTCGATCCCCAGGTCCCCATATTATTCAATATTATTTTGCTTTGTCTGATTAAGTGTGCAGGCTTCTCATATGACAACCATACACCATCAGCCTTCAACCACCAGATCTCCAGCATGCCAGATCCAACGCCTCTCACGTGGAGGTCCACAATACACCCTAGTCAAGCAAGCGCATGAGATCATGGAAAGGCAACGAGGCCAGAAGTTATTGGGCCAAGAATTTCCAACGACACCCCCCTGTTGCTGAAAGCTACCAGGCCCATTTTCTTTATTTTGTTATATTTCTTATATTTATTTATTTTGTTAAAATTATTTTCTAACACAAATTAATTCTTTTTTTTACAAAAAATCATAAAAATCAATTTTCAGAAATTTAGATTTAGGTATTATTTTCATCAAATTTAATTTAATAATTAGTTAAATTTAATTTTAGGGTAATTCTAATCTTTTTGTAAATAATTTAAAATCAATTAGAAAATTAGGTTTTGTTCTTGATTTAATTTTTAGTTCTTTTATCAATAAAGCAAATTACAAAAATAGGTCAAACTAATTATTTTTCTTAATTAAAATTAATTAGTGATTAGCTTTATTTATTCAATTACACTCTATTTTTCTCAAAATAATCAAAAACAACAAAAAATTGATCTTTCTTTTAATTAGGTTTAGACGGGGTCAAAACCCTAATTTCTCTCACTCTTAATTAATCGCGCGCATTTATTATTTTTTTACAATATTAATGTAACTACTCACAGTATGTAATAGTTTAATTAGGATTTTATTTATTTATCGTTTTTACGGGTTTTTGGCTATGTAATTAATCCCCTCCCCGAAGTCTTGTAATAGCGTAGTTTTATTTCTCGCATTTTAATTTTCGCAAATATTAACTGCTAGATGTATGATAATAGGATTGCATGACAAGACTGTATGTTAATTTATAATGGCTAGAAAACCCTAAATGTGCAAAGATAATAACTGAAATCAAATCACTCGCACATGCGCACTCCTAGGGTATACTCTCACTTTGGTTACCTTCGGTAAACGGTCATTAAAGTATGGGGTGTTTTAGTGGTTACCCTCTTGTCTAACCAAGATCAAAAGTCCCATTCGAAAATGTTACCTAGGAAATGTTGCCTCGAAAAGGTCGCCCCGGAAATGTTGCCTCGAATATGATCTTAAGACATTAGGGTTATTACTAAGACGTCCTAACATTGCTTTAGTGATCGTACATCCCTTACGAATTGACCCTTACAACTCCAACGACGGTGCTACCTACCTCTCAATAGTAGGATAACATTGTCTAAAGGAAACAAAAACAGAAACAATCGTTTTTTCGAGTAGGTAGATGCTAGTAGGTACTTGCTCAAAAACAAACTTTTTCACACTTACACTTTTCCAAACAAATTTTTCAAAAACACTTCGTAACACTCTTGAGGACTGATACAAGGGTTAAAATGAAGTAAAACAAAAACTTTTCACAACACACAAATACGGAAGCAATTTTTAAAATGATGAGCAAGTACCTAAGAGCCTGTGGAAAACCACGGATAGAAAGGGTGCTAATACCTTCCCTTTCTATAATCTACCCCCCATACTCAAAATCTCAAAAAAAGGAATTTTTCTGTGCTTTTGTTATTTCCAGTTGGATAAAATAAAAGTCGGTGGCGACTCTTGCTTACCGCGACATTTTGCAAACACAAACGCAAAACACAAACCAGCATTTTCCAAAACAGTCCAGTTCTGCCACCGTATCACAGAACTGGCGACTCTGCTGGGGATGATAAGTGGGGTATACCTTAGGATCAGTTCATCTTATTTGCTTCTCTTGTTTGTTTTGGTTGCTTTACTATTAAAGGGTTTTTGTATTGGGAGTTACTATAGATCCTAACCCGGATCTGGGGAACACCTTTTAGGTAAGTAGCAATAAACTGTGAGGGAACTGTACGGCGTAGACCGATACGGTTGAAGCAGTAGCTACGTTGTTGTGGCACATTGGTTGGTACCGGTATCCCTTGTGGTGAAACGAGGAGAATACGGGGCCGCTATGTGTTTTGTTAAGCATCAACTAACCTTAGAACCCTTAATAGACCAACTTGGCCATTAGGAAGTAGTAAGATAGCCGGTCTCGGTGTAAAGCTGGGAACTGGTTGATACTCGATGCTACACTCATTGAGACCATACTCTCGAGATAGTTCCGGCCGCAAGAAAAGATTGTGTGAGCTGAAACCATGACCGATGGAGGATGGTCAGTGATATTGAGAACCTCTAGAACCCGGTTACTTTTGTTAGGATAGGTTAAAACCAACTGAACTTCAAGAGGGTAGTACCTAGACCTCCATGCAAGCCTTAAACTTAAGGGCTATTGTGTGACTTGTTTTCCTTTACCATGTCTGTTATCTGCTATACCTGTTGTTTGTTTTACCATGACATCATGCATCATAACATGGCATGCATACTTCATTATACTAACCATTTCAAAGACCGAGGGGATTTATCTTTGTTCTATTTTGCAGGTTATGGCTTCCATGCGTAGAAACACCATCCGAGTTAAATTTATGCAAATACCTTCTCAACTCAAAGAGCTAGCCTCAAACGTTTCTGAGACTTCTTCATTCATTAAGAGGCATGGTCAGCTTCTTAGCTTGGTTACCTCAAAGTTTGATGAGCAGATGATGAGTGTGCTTTTCTAGTTCTTCGATCCTGTGCATGATTGTTTCACTTTCCCAGATTATCAGATGGTTCCTACTTTGGAAGATTTTTCTCACTTATTGGGCATATCCATCCTTGAGGAGATGCCCTTCACATGTTTGGAAGAGACTCATAGGCCAGAAGACATTGCTTCAGCTCTACATTTGAAACGGGCTGATGTAGTATCTAATTAGGAAACGCGAAGCAGGGTTGAAGGTTTATACGAGCCTGGGTCATGGTGAACAGATCTTACCCTCAAGAGCTAGGACCAAGGACTTCACTCCATATGCAGCCTTACCTTCAGTAGGTCTGAGCTCGAGCCCGGAAGTTTGGGATGCCCTATGAAGCTGTATTGCCAGTGATTGTGGAGCCTACCAACAAAGAGGGTGTTCCTTACATAGTCCTTTATCCCTACATGCCCATTGATCTTGGGGCATTGAAGAGATCCTGGATTCAGCTGAAAGAGGAGAGAGATACCTACAGGGAAAAGTATCATGAGCAAGAAAGGAAGATCTTGAAGCTCTCCAGGAAACTCGAGAATGAAAGAACGATCAATGACTACATCAGCACGAAGGGGAAGCGTCCATGGGATTTCTGATTTTTGCTTTTTCTAGTTTAGATTTGTTTTCCATTTAATTTTTTGTAACGCCTCAAAGGCATTGTTGAACATTTTTACAAGTTAATCTAATAAAGTTTTGTTTTATTTTTGTTTTGCAAATTTGAATCTCCCAAAGTCTTTGAAATCATTACATACGCATCCCATTATCATGCACACCATTACAGGTACCATTACAGGTTTCTCATCTTCTTCGCTATTTATTTCAACAGTTATGTCTTTTGATCAAGCTATCAAAGATCTTCAGGCACAAAATGCCCAATTCCAAGAGATGTTCTTGAGCCTGGCTAAAGGGTAAGAGGATTTGAAAGCTCTCATTCTGAAAGAGAAAGAGAAGAAGAAGAAGAAGAATAAGAAGAAGAAGAAGAAGGTCGTTCTTCTAAGTATGGGAAAAAGGTTTGGGGATAGGTTGAAACAACAAGCTGATATGTCCTTTTCTGCAGTTTCTGATAATGATACGGATTATGATGAAGAGCAATATCCTCCTGTTGAGGATAGGTACAAACAACTAGAAGACCGTCTGAGTGCTATGGAGATTCAGAGGATCCCTGGTCTGGATTTCGAAGAGCTGGGATTGGTATCGGGAGTGGTGATCCCTCATAAGTTCAAAGCTATGGTTTTTGCTAAGTACGATGGAGTATCGTGTCCAAAACTCCATCTCCGCTCGTACGTCAGAAAAATCCAACCCCACACTGCTGATAGGAATTTGTGGGTACATTGCGTTCAAGATAGTCTGTTAGGGACTCAACTTGAATGGTTTTATCAGTTGGAAGGAGCTAATGTCCGAAACTTGTAAGACCTTGCTGCTGCTTTTTACAAGCAGTATCAGTATAACACCGACCTTGCTCCCACTCGTACTCAGCTTCAGGGTATGTATATGGGTGCAAGTGAAGGTTTTAAGGACTATGCTCAAAAGTGGAGAGATTTGGCTGGAATAGTCCAACCCCCTTTATCTAATAGGGAGTTGGTTGACATGTTTCTAGGGATGCTTTCTGGTCCATTTTTTAATCATCTAATCGGTAGTTCATCGTCTGGGTTTACTGAGTTGATTTTGACTGGGGAGAGAGTAGAAGCTGGTATTTGAAGTGGTAAGATACAGAAGGATACTTCATCAAGTGCAGTAAAGAAGCCTTTCACCAGTAAGAAAGAAGCTAGTGCAGTATACGGCTCGAGGAGCCAAAGCAGATCTGAACACCTTCAAGCGGTAAATGTGGTAGTGATATCAAGACCCACCGTTGCTCCACAATGCAACAATCAAAAAAGGGTGGAAAGACCACAGAGACAGTACACTCGGATCAATATGAACTTGTCTCAAATTCTACCACAATTATTGAAGACCAACCTGGTAATTCTAAGGGAAGCCCCGAAGAATCCCAACATCATATCTCCGCTATATAACATGAATGCCCGCTGCGCCTATCACTCTGATGGCCCAGGCCATGATACAAACAACTGTTGGGCCTTGAAAAACAAAGTGTAAGATTTGATCAAAGACAAATAGATTGAGTTTGACTCTCCGGAGAAGCCCAACGTCATAACTTCTCCCATGCCCAAAAATGGTCATGGAGTAAATGCTGTGGACGATGATTTATTTGTGACCTCCGTGGAAGAAATTTCTACTCCTTTGATGACAGTTAAGAAGAATCTATTGTTGGTCGGTTTATTTCCGGGTTGTGGAGAAGGTTGCCACATGTGTTCAATTCTGCCTGCTGGTTGCCACTTATTGAAATCGGGTGTTCAGTGCCTGATGGATAACAAAGAGATCTTGTTCGAAAAGACTATGATTATGTTGGTTCCAATTCAAGATGTTGCCATCATAACCATTTCCGCCAATCCTTTCAAGGTTTCCTCGAGAAAACCTGTTAGGATTACATTCATTCCAAGAATTGCTCCGTTAATAATTACTGTCCTTGGTCATATTCAATACACTTCGGATAAAGTTGTCCCTTGGCACTATGGTGCCGATGTGTATTACCATGGAGTTAAACAAGACTTAAAGAGTGAAGAAGTTGACGCTGATGTCAGCAATATCGTCGGGGCTAGAAAGGTCACCAGAAGCGGAAGACTCTTTTCTCCCGTGAATTCCCCTCCGACTGTCCACAAACTTGTTGTCATTCCATCTGCTAGTACATCAGCTACCATCCCAATGCCTATTCCAGTTATCACCCCTGTCGACGAGCCATCTGGGACTCGAGGCAAAGAAGTCATAGGTGAGCCTTCCCGGACGGAGGCACCTAAGAAGATCATTGTAGAAACCTCTAAGCAGGAAATAGAGGAAATTCTGAAGATTATCAAGAAGAGCGACTACAACATAGTCAAACAGCTGGGGCAGGCCCCGTCGAAAATCTCCATGTTGTCCTTATTATTGTGCTCTGAAGCCAATGCAAAGGCTTTAATTGCTTTCCTCAAAACTGCGCATGTGCCGCAGGAAACTTCTGCCGATCAATTCAAAGACTGTGTAGCTAGTTTGACTGCCGACAATGGGCTAGGTTTCTCAGACGCAGATCTGTCTGCTAAAGGAAGAAATCACAATGATGCTTTGCACGTCTCGATTTAGTGCAGGGGCACTACTATGGCCCATGTACTGGTGGATAATGGGTCCTCATTGAATGTTTTACCAAAGAAAGCATTAGACCGTCTAGACTGTGAAGGTTTGATTCTGAAGCCGAGCAATATTATGGTCAGGGCTTTCGACGGGTCAAAAAGGATGGTGCACGGGGAGGTGGATTTCCCTTTTAAAGTTGTCTCTCACGCTTTCGCATCTACTTTCTATGTGATGGATATCTGACCATCATATTCTTGCTTGCTGGGTCGCCCTTGGATTCATAAGGTTGGGGCAGTGACTTCTACACTCCATCAGATGTTGAAATATTCGGTAAAGGGGAAGATCGTCACGGTACAAGATGAAGAGGAGTACATGGTGAGTCATCTCAAATCTTTCCTTTATGTGAAGATGGATGGGGAGTTCATCGAAACCCCGTGTCAGAATTTTGAAGTGGTTCCTCAGACCATGGCGTCAACCAAAGTTGCTACTGACAAACCTCCGATGAAGATGGCTTCCCTCAAGGATGCCAGGGATGTAATTGAAAAAAGTGGGTGTGGAAATTGGGGTCAGCTCCCTGATTTCACGCACAAAACTGACAAATTTGGTTTGGGTTTCACTACAGAGGCTTAAAGGGCCGTTAGGCGCGCGCGGATTGGAAGACCTCCTCTGCATATCAGTAATCCAGGAGTTAATGCGGTGGAAGATGGTGAAGAAGATTCAGACATTGACAGCTGGATATACCCTACAACCAATGGAGGATTGAACAACTGGACGGAAGAAGACTTCATATCTGTTTCCTTTATTTCACAGTAATTGACTTTTGTTTTGAAGTTTATAATAAACAGTTTGAAACTTTATGGCCCGGTGCCTTGCCCGAGGCATTTTGGCTTTGCTTGTGAGGGCTTATTATCTATCATTTTCATATATCATCAATAAAACATTGGACGTTTCTTGCATTACAAATTTTGCACTCTTTGTTTTTCTTTTCTGTCTCTCACTTTATCAAAACAGCTATTGTCTTACACACACTCACGTATCATAACACAGATCCATATCCACTCTGGATCCCATTGATAACAACTCTGCTACTGCCAGTTATGACTTCGAAAATCCGATCAACCAAGTCGAGGACGAAGGTGAGGATGATTGTGAGGTGCCCGGAGAACTTGCTAGACTATTACTATAGGAAGAAAGGGCTATACAGCCCCATGAAGGGCCAGTTGAATCAGTGAATTTGGGTACAGAGAAAGACAAGAAAGAGGTCAAGATAGGTGCGAATCTGGAGCCTAGTGTCAAGCAACGGTTGATACAGATGCTACGCGATTATGTCGAGATATTCGCCTGGTCTTATGAAGACATGCCTGGGTTGGACACCGATATTGTGGTACACCGCCACCAACTAAGGAAGACTGCCCTCCGGTAAAGCAGAAGGTTCTCCGTATGCGCCCTGAGATATCTGAGAAAATCAAAGCTGAGGTCATGAAACAGTTCGACACCGGATTTCTAGCTGTTACTTCTTATCCGTAGTGGATTGCTAACGTTGTTCCCGTTCCTAAGAAGGATGGTAAGGTACGAATGTGTGTGGATTATAGAGATCTGAATAGGGCGAGCCCCAAAGATGATTTCCCACTTCCTCACATCGATGTTCTGGTCGACAACACCGCGCAACATAAGATCTTCTCCTTTAAGGATGGTTTTTCTGGTTACAATCAGATCAAGATGGCTCCCGAGGACATGGAGAAGACAACCTTCGTTACACAGTGGGGCACCTTTTGCTACAAGGTCATGCCTTTCGGGATGAAGAATGTTGGGGCCACTTATCAGCGTGCCATGGTCGCTTTGTTCCACGACATGATTCACCATGAGATTAAGGTTTATGTTGATGACATGATTGCAAGATCCCAGACTGAGGAAGAGCACCTTGACCATCTCCAGAAACTGTTCGAAAGGTTGAAGACGTACAAGCTAAGGTTGAACCCGAACAAATGCACCTTCGGGGTAATATCTAGTAAGCTGCTAGGTTTCATCGTCAGTGATAAGGGTATTCAGGTGGATCCTGCAAAGGTGAAGGCTATACAGGAGATGTCAGTTCCCCGCACAGAAAAGGAAGTTAGAGGCTTTCTGGGACGTCTGAACTACGTCGCTCGATTCATTTCACATCTGACTGCTACTTGTGAGCCAATCTTCAAGCTGCTGAAGAAAGATCAAATGGTAAAATGGAATGATGAATGTCAGACCTCTTTCGAAAGGATCAAGGAATACCTCCAAGAGCCACCAATTATGATGCCTCCAGTTGAAGGAAGACCTTTGATCTTATACATGACAGTGCTGGATAATTCAATGGGGTGCGTGCTGGGGCAGCATGACGAGTCTGGCCGAAAAGAGCATGCTATTTACTACCTTAGCAAAAAGTTTACCAACTGCGAGACCCGATACTCGTTACTCGAGAAAACTTGATGCGCTCTGGCTGAGACAGTATATGCTGACTCACACTACCCTATTGATATCAAAGATGGATCCAATCAAGTATATCTTCGAAAAGCCTGCCTTGTCTGGAAGAATAGCAAGATGGCAGATGATCTTAACTGAGTAGGACATCCAACGCACAACCCAAAAAGCAATCAAGGGGAGTGTATTGGCGGATCATTTGGCGCATCAGGCAGTGGATGACTACCAATCCATGAATTTCGAGTTCCCGGATGAGAACATCATGTTGGTGACCGACTGTGAAGAACCTTGACCGAATGAAGGACCTGAGGAGGGATCCCGATGGTCTATGTATTTTTATGAAGCCTCAAACGCGTTGGGTAATTGCTTTGGCAATGTGATCATATCCGCTGAAGGTTGTCATACTCCGTTCACCGCCCGATTATGTTTTAACTGCACCAACAACATGGCGGAGTATGAAGCATGTAGCCTGGGTCTTCGAGGTGCTATCAACCTGAGGATTAAGTTCTTGAGTGTATTCGAAGATTCTGCTCTAGTGATCAGTCAGATCAAGGGCGAGTGGGATACAAAGCACCCAAATCTTATTCCTTACAAATAGTATGTGTGATCGGTGGAAATAGAACTGATTATTTTTTAGCTGGTTTCGCGAAATGTCGTGGTAAGCAAGAGTCGCCACTGTCTTTTATGTTCTCCAACATGGAAAGGACAAAAGCACAACAAAATTCATTATTCGAGATGTTTCTCGGTTCGGGAGGTAGATTTATAGAAAGGGAAGGTGTTAGCACCCTTTCTATCCGTGGTTATCCACGGGCTCTTAGGTACTTGCTCTTATGTTTTCAAAAGATTTGTTTGCTTTTCAAATGTGTGTGTGGGTTTTGAAAGAGTTTCGTTTGAAAAATTTCTAAGTAACTCTTGTATCTGTCCTCAAGAGTGTATGAAAAATTTGTTTGAAAACCTTTAGAAAGTGTGAGTGTGAAAAGTATTTTGTTTTTTTGAAAAGAGCAAGTACCCATGAGAATATACCTACTCTAAGGAATTAGGCTGTGTAAGAGTCCTTTAGATTGTGCTATCCCACCATTGAGAAGTAGGTAGCACCATTGTTGGAGGTATTCGGGTCAATTCGATTAAGGGACAATGTGATCACCGAAGCAACAGTAGGACACCTTAGAAGTAACCCTAATGTCCTAGATCCTTTTTGTCTGAGGCAACCGTTTCGAGGCAACTGGATCTTTTAGACATAAGGGCGACCTCTAAAACGACCTATACTCAATGACCACGTTCGAGGTTTGGATCTGAGCGTGTAGCCACCTGGCGCCTGATTTGTAAGGCATATGGTACACCTTCTTTGGCAAGCCTCACAAGAATACCTGAAGAAAAAAGGCAATAAGATTTTTTGGGGGGACCTGGGATTCGAACCCAGGTCCCAAGGCTCATTGGGCGTTTGGCCAACCACTCCACCATGCTGCATCAACTGTTAATGGAATAATAAACAAATAGTATATACACAAATTGATCCATACGCTGTAGTCACAAAAACGCGCGCCACCTTTTTTGAATGGACCAATAATAAATCACCAGCTCATCGTCTTCTCCGTTTTCCTGTAAAAAAGCCAAAGAGATAGCGGGGGTTTTTAACCCCCACAAAACAACACGACGAAAAATAGCGAACAGGCCTATGGTTAATATAAATTGGGCGCGATAGTATCAATGTCTTCGTCTCATTCAGACGGTTTCAACCATATGCATCATGAGGCTTAATTTTTCTTATATGGGAAAGCCCCAATTTGGAAATTGAAGAACCCTAACATTTGTCAATGGTGATTTCTGATTCTATGTGTTTCAATGCAATTGACTTATGCCAAAAGATTCCTGTGGATTCAAGCAACACAAAAATAACAAAAAATCATATGAATTATGCATATATTTTAAGTTTCGATTCTTAAAAAATTTAACAAACCGTGATTATGTTTGGTGTGATTTCTCAAGCTTTGGCACGCGAATTTGATTGCAATAGATTCCTTACACCTCCAGCAATGTATTGGAAACAATGAAAGGCTTTGAATCGTGTTGGAATGTTGAGAACAATTTTGACTTTTTGCTTGATTTTTTTGAATATGGTTTGGCCGTTTGTGCAGTGTTCAGATCGTGTCCTAGGTCTGGAATGCTTGCATATGTATATGTGAGTGAGATTAAGTCAGCAGTTAGGCTTGGTATCCATGGAATTGAAGTTTGGAGATTCTTGTTTATCACCATTAAAGACCTTCCATATTTGGTTCAAAATCAAGATTTTGTGCACAAAAAGCCTTAGCACGAAATTGTGAGCTGGCATATCATACATAAAAGCTATTCAAACCAAAAATATGCCATTCAATTAATTTTTTAGATTTATTTGAATTATTATGGATTTAAAATGAATTAAATCCATAAAAATTAAATAAAAATGAAAAAATAAATGTTTCGTCTTGAAATTAATCATGGGACACGTGGGTGGCATGACAAGGCTGAATCAAGTGGAAGAAAGTGGGCCCTTTTGTCAAGAATTGATGTTTTAAGGATAGTTGACTTTTGCCATTTCACAAAAATTTCCCAACTTCTCCAATGCATATCTTGCTCAATTTTGATCCTATGAACATGTTCTTGGACATTTTGGAAAGGTCTTGAAGTCCTCTAACCAATGCCTTTGGTCCCATGTCATTTTGATTTACCAATCTCAAGTTATGGTCTTTGACTTAAAATGCCTTTTTGTTGTCTTTTGAAAATGACCTATAATGTTGAAATTGATAACTTTTTGTGAGAGAATTTCTTGGACTTGGAATGTGAATATGAGTTGTAGGAAATGTCCCCCCCTTCAAAATGAGCATTGGATGGGATTTTTATGATGAACCATGAAAAAGTTATGCCTTGGTCAAGTTACAGTTGACTTTTCAGCTGTCCAAAAATGGAAACTTTTGCATCTTGATGATTTTTGAGCCATGCTTGTGGAATCATGATCAAGACTTGATCAAATGATGATTGTGGCTTAAAAATAAGATGTTGACCAAAATTTTTGACTTTTGACTGTAAAATGACCATTTTGCCCCTGTAGTTGACTGTGAACCAAATAGGGCTTTTGACTGTGCAACTTGATGCTGTGAGACTTGCAACTTGGCATGTAGATGCTTGACAATGTATATAGGAATATGGGACTTGATTGAGCCCTTGAAAACCTCAACTTCCTTGCAAGAACCAAAACCCTAATTTTGACTGGCTTAGGAGGATGTTTGACTGTGCAACCCCTTGAGTAGACTTGAGCAAATTGAGATGATGCTTGTCAAAACTTTGAAGAATATGGGAGGGCAAATTTTGGGGTACAACAGTATGTATTGACATTGCTCCCACACTTCGAGGAGATAACATTTGAACACTTCCCAAGAGAGGAGAATCAGTTAGAGGATGCGCTAGCTACCATGTATTCTATGTTCAAAGTCAGGTGGGACAATGAAGCTCCCCAGATTACCATCGAGAGGTTGGACAAACCCGCACATTGCTGTGACATTGAGACTGAAGAGGTAGCAGATAAACCCTAGTTTCATGAGGTACAGAGGTATCTTGAGGCTCAAGAATACCCCGCGGGTGCATCTGTTAATGATAAGAAGTTTTTGAGAAGGTTTGCCGCAAAGTTCTTCATCAGCAATGGGGTTCGTTATAAGCGTAACCATGATTCAACCTTACTGCGATGTATGGACAAAATCGAGGAAGAGAGGATCATGGCAGAGTTACAAGAAGGTACCTTTGGAACTCATTCTAGTGGACATACCATGGCAAAGAAGATCCTACAGGCAGGATATTACTGGTCTACTATAGAAGCTGATTGTTATCAACACTCTCGGACCTGTCATAAGTGTCAAGTCTATGCTGATAAGGTGCATATACCTCCGGTTCCTCTGAATGTTTTGATAGCTCCTTGGCCTTTCGCAATCTGGGGCATCGATATGATCAGCGAGATCAGGCCTACTGCGTCCAACGGGCATCATTTCATTCTGGTAGAAATTGATTACTTTAAGAAGTGGGTCGAGGCAGCTTCCTTTGCTACAGTAACCAAGAACGTCGTGGCGCGGTTCATCCGACACAACTTGATCTGTCGATATGGTGTACCAGAGAGAATTATTACAGACAATGCTACGAATCTAAACAACACGATGATTACCGAGCTCTTCAAACAGTTTAAGATTCAACATCACAATTCTTCTCCCTACCGGTCGAATATGAATGGGGCTATTGAAGCAGCAAATAAGAACATCAAGAAGATTGTGCAGAAGATGACGGTGACCTACAAGGATTGGCACGAGATGTTACCATTCACTCTTCATGGATATCGCACCTCAGCACGGACATCAATAGGGGCCACACCTTATTCTCTAGTGTATGGCATGGAGGTGGTCCTACCCATCGAAGTCCAGATACCCTCTGTTGTACCCCAAAATTTGCCCTCCCATATTCTTCAAGAATTGCAAAGAGCATGCTTCAAAATCTCCCAAGGGTTGCACAGTCCAATGGCCTCCTAATAGTAAAAAATTAGGGTTTTGGTTCTGACAAAGAAATTGAAGTTTCCAAGGGTCCAAACAAGTCCCACATGCCTATAAACATTGTCAAGTATCCTCATGCTAAGTTTCAAGACTTACAGCACAAAATTGCACAGTCAAATGCCCTAATTGCTACTGTAGGGGTAAAATGGTCATTTGACAGTCAAAAGTTCAAATTTTTGGTCAACATCTTATTTTGAAGCCACAAACATCATTGGATCAATTCTTGATCATGATTCTCAAGGCATGGCTCAAAAAGTCTCAAGATGCAAAAGTTTCCATATTTGGATAGTTGAAAAAGTCAACTGTAACTTGACCAAGGCATAAATTCCACATGGTTTATCAGAAAAATTCCATCCAAAGCTCATTTTGAAGAGAATGACATTTCCTACAACTCCTCTTCACACTTCAAGTCCAAGAAATGCTCTCACAAAAAGTTATCAATTTCAACATTATAGGTCATTTTCAAAAGTCAACAAAAAGGGACTTTAAGTCAAAGGCCATAACTTGAGATTGGTAAATCAAAATGACATGTGACCAAAAGCGTTGGTTAGAGGACTTCAATACCTTTCCAAAATGTCCAAGAACATGATCAAAGCTTAAATATTGAGCAAGATATGCCTTGTGGAAGTTGGGAAATTTTTGGGAATTTTGAAAAGTCAACTTTGCTTCAAATGCTTCAAAATTGCTAATGGGCCACATTTTCTTCCAAGAATCATCATCCAAAGGTTATGCACGACCATTTGGCCCAAAGGGGAATTATTTCATCATTTTTTATTATTTATTTGAATTTTTAATCACTATTAATTCATTTAATGAAATAAAATATGACAAAAATAGAAAACCATGTTTTTTAAATCCCTTTTTGCAGCATATTCTCTCCAATAAAACCTCAAGATTCGTGCACACCCAATTTGGAAAGGTTTGGCCATGATTGGTACCAAAAGCACATGGAAAAGATTTGAAAAGATTTAATTAAAAATCAAATATTTGATTCAGCAAAACATTGATTTTTTGGCTTGAATTCTTACCCTAATCCATTGGCATACTTAAGCTGATCACAACCCTAATGCTAACAACCTTCAAGCCGCGCCTCAGACCTCATACATACTTTGCAATTTTTTGTGAAAAAATCAAAAACTGAAAACTGCATTAGAGGGCAATTCAAAGCAAAATAAGGATTCCAATAGCTTGCCAAGGCATCAAGGAAGCTTTCTGCATTCTTTTCCAGTCCCCACGCATCAAGAAGTGGTAGAACAAAGTCCAATTTTCTCAAACTTTTATCATATTCGTGCTTTGATTTCTATGCTATATTCATACATTTTAATGATCGTTTTGTACTAATATGCACTCCCTGAAACTAATGGTGTATTTTAATTGAGTTTTCATGCCCTGTATATGAATCCACCATTGGAGCTTGCTAGGTTTTCAAATCTGTAAAATTAGGGCTTTGCGCTTGGGGAAAAATTGGCCAACAAGACCTGGACCACTGAACTCACGACCTTCATACGAATTCATTACACATATCGCGCTCAATTTTTGAGCGACGGTGGCCTAATCGCTATTTTCCAGTTTCAGGATTAGTGGGGGTTTAAAACCCCCGCTATTTGCTTTATTTGCAGGTACAACGTGAGGAAGACGCTGAGTTGTCTCAATGTGATAGGGTCATTCAAATGTTCGCGCTGAATTTTTGTTTCATACCAATAGTACTTGTTCTCTTTCATATGCATCAGGTTCCACTAATATTACAAAGAGCGCGCTTGGCACAGTTGGTTGATGCGTTGTCCCTCAAGCACTGGGACCTGGGTTCGATTCCCAGGTCCCCCATATTTCTCAATGAATTTTGTTTTAATGTGATTACATGCAGTACGTACCCCCAGGGCCTACCATGCAGCTTCAAGTTTGTGCTTGCCACACGTCCCACAACGTCCATCCAGTGGCCAGGATCCAAAGTCTATGGAATGCTTCAGTCAACGCATACGCACATGATCATTGAGAAGTCAGAAAGGGCCAAGCTTCTTGGGCCTAATTGCTCATAACATAACCTCCAGATTGGGGCAGAACCCCCCTAGTGTTTGTATTTCTTTCTCTTTTCTTTTTTCTATTTTAATTATTTTCTTTTAATTCATCAAAATAAATTTTATAAAAATACCAAAAATGAAAAAAAAAACCAGAAACTATAAAAATAAAAATATGTTTTAATGTTTAACTCACTAACATTTTTGTAAATAAATTTTATTAATTAATTTAGTTTTAATTCTAGGTTTAATTTTAATGTTTTTTTATATAAACTAAAAATGTAGAATTAGGGTTTTAAATACTTTTATCCTTTTTTTCTTTTCTTTTACCATTATTAATAATTAATAATTTATTTTGTAAATAAATTTGCCATTAAATAATTAGGTTAAAACTAGGTTAAATTTTAACATTTTTTTAATAAATTTAAAATAGTTTAGAATTAGGGTTTTTATTTCATTTAATTTTCTTACTAAATTCCATAAATACGAAAAAACTCAAAAATAATTTCCTTTTCTCATTTAACTTAATTAATTTGTTAATTGTAACTTAATTTCCTTAAAAGGGTCCAACGCCCTCGCATTCCCGACTTTACTTCTTCTCGCATTTTACTTTTATTTCTTTTTGTGAATATAATGTATTTATCCCAAAGCCTTGTAAATAGATTAATTAGACATTTATTTTCCGCGTTTTATTTTATTTCAAATCGGGTCTTGGATTAATTTGGCGATGTAGACCCGCGCCTTTGTAATAGGGTAGGACTTTTTAATTCCGCATCTTTTAAATTGTTAATAACTTGCATGGAAGAATGAATGCCAAAATAAAAGCAACGCGTAGATCACCAATGCATGAACAAGATAAACATAAATGAACATGACACACAAATCACACACCACCCTAGGGTACGCCTCACTGTTGCCTTGCCCCTCGAAAGGTGGTCGTCGAGTAGAGGATGTTTTAGTAAGTCCTCATGTCCATGAACATGGCATGAGGGTAGCTTCTAAGGTGTCTTCCTATTGCTCCGGTGATCACCATGTCCCGAACCCTCGAATTGACCTGAACACCTCCAACGGTGGTGCTACTTACCTCTCAATGGTGGGATGGCACTACTTTAAGGACATTTACACAGACGAATTCCTTAGGGTAGGTAGACGACTCGTAGATACTTGCTCTAATTTCAAGACAAATCAAAAAAATACTTTTCACACCGACACGTTTCAAAAAGCTTTCAAAAGCAATGTTTTCAAACACTCTTGAGGACTGATACAAGAGTCGAACTTAAATTTCCAAAGAAACTTTTTAAACTAACTCACAGTTGTAAAGAAAACAAACAATTTTGAAAACACAAATGAGCAAGTATCTAAGAGCCCATGGATAACCATGGATAGAAAGGGTGCTAACACCTTCCCTTTCTATAAATCTACCTCCCGAACCGAGAGCAATCTCTATAAGGAATTTTTCTGTGCTTTTGTCCTTTCCATTTGGAGAAAATAAAAGACGGTGGCGACTCTTGCTTCCGCGACATTTCACGAAACCAGCGTTAAACAGTCAGTTCCAGATCCACCGATCACAGAACTGGCGACTCTGCTGGGGAATCCTTTAAAGTGAGGTGTACCTTAGGATAGTTCATAACTGTGTTTTCAATTGTATTGACTTGTTTGCTTTAAAATTGTGGGTTGCATGGGAGTTACATAGATCCTAACCCGGATCTGGGGATACCCTGTTTAGGTAGCATAAGCTGTGAGGGACCTGTCCGGCGTAGACCGACACGGGTGAAGCAGTGGCTACGTTGGTGTGGCACCTTGGTCTGTACCGATATCCCTTGTGTTGCAACGAGGAGAATATGGGTCTTCTGAGGAGTCATTAAGCACCAACAGACCTTAAAACCTTAAATGACACAACTTGGCCATTAGAACAGTAGCAGTATGCTACGCCCATTGAGGCTAAACTCTCGTGATGGTTCTGGCCGCAAGAAAAGATTGCGATGCTGGAGTTATGACCGATTGAGGGTAGTCAATGATATTGGGATCCTCTAAGAACCCGGTTACTTTTGATAGGACAGGTATGAACCAACAAACTGAAAGAGGGTAATACCGAGACCTCATGCTGGCCTAAACTTTAAGGGCTTGTCTTGTGTGACTTGTGTGCCTTTACATGTGTGCCTTTGTAACTATTTGTGGTGTGCTTTATCATAACATCATAACATCATGAGCATTGCATGCATCCTGCATAAGGACTGACCATTTCAAGGACAAGAGGGTTTCACCTTTGCTCTGTTTTGTAGGACATCATGATGCTTGTGCGAAGGAATACTATCCGGTTCAACTTTGTTCACCCACCTGAGTTGCTTGAAGAGTTGGTTAGCAGAATTCCAAATACCACTTCCTTCATCCAGAGGCATGGTTCTCTTCTCAGTTTAGTCACTGCAAAGCGGGATCAACAGTTGATGAGTGTCCTGACCCAGTTCTATGACCCTCTGTACCAGTGCTTCACCTTTCAAGACTTCCAGCTGGTCCCTACCCTGGAAGAGTTCTCTGATTTGCTTGGCATCCCTATCTTGGATCAGACTCCCTACACTGGTTGGGAAAAGACCCTCAGGCTTGAGGAGGTTGCTGCAGCTCTCCCCTTGACCCACCAAGAAGTAATGGACAACTGGGTGACTAGAAGCGGAGTTAAGGGTTTCTTGGCCAAGTTTCTGATTGGTAAAGCTAACAGTTTCTGGAATGACCTGGACTTTAGGGCATATGAAGACATCCTAGCTCTCTTAATCTATGGGCTAGTCTTGTTTCCTAATCCTGACAACTTCATCAATGTCACTGCCATAAGGATCTTTATGTCTCAGAACCCTGTGCCCACTCTCTTGGGTGACATCCTGCAACAACTTTATGCTCGTACTGCCCGAAGACGAGGAACCCTATGGTGTTGTATCCCTTTGTTGGTGAGGTGGTTTATTTCGCACCTCCCTAAGTTCGTACTGAAGAACCAAGAAGGAAGAGGTTGGGCTCATAGGTTAATGTCTCTCACTGATAAAGACATCATTTGGACTTTCAGAGGTTTGGATGAGGTAGCTGTTATTGATCGTTGCGGAGAATACCCTAATGTTCCTTTGATTGGTACTCAAGGAGGGATCTCCTACAATCCATGTCTAGCGCTCCGTCAGTTTGGAAGAGCCAGAAGAGCAGGGCCTCATGAGATGTTGGTGCCTCACATCAGTTTTGAGTTTCAGGTGGATAGCGACGAGCTACGTCGCAGGTTCATCAAGGCTTGGGACAAAGTTCATAAAGCTAACCCACAAGAATTGGGGCCAAAGACTTCTTTACCTATGGAAACCTACTACAAATGGGTTCGCGTCCGTGCTCAGAAGTTAGGTATGCTGTACGAAGCTATCAGACCCGTCATTCTTGAGTATCATGACAAATATGGGGCTCCTCCAACTGTCCTCCCTCCTCAGATACCTACGGATTATGAGACATTAAAGAGGTCTTGGTCGCAACTGCGAGAAGAGCGGGATTCTTACCGGGAAAAGTTCAACGAGCAGGAATTGAAGATCCAGAAGCTAACAAAGCAGCTGGAGAATGAGCGAGCTCTGAATGATTACATCCGTACTGAGAAGAGGAGACCATGGGATCAATAAGGATCTATGGATGTTCTTTTACAGTTTTATTTCCCTTTTCAGTATTTCCCTTTTATGTAACGCCTAAGGGCAATTTGTTGAACAATTTAAATTTCAAAGTTGAATCTAATGAAGTGTGTTCCTTTTGTTTACAAAGTTGATTCCCGATTGTCTTTGAAAACATAAATCATACGCATTCCATTCATCATGTGCATAGCAGGTATTCTTCTTTTCAGGTTGCTTACTGTTCTTCGCTGTTTATTTCAGCATCATGAACCCTGACTCATCATCAACCGAGATGTCTATCAAGGCTCTTCAGGCGCAGAACGCGCAATTTCAAGAACTGATCATGGGTTTGGCTCAAGGCCAAGAAGAGCTGAAGGCTTTACTCCTGAAGAAGGAGAAGAAGAAGAAGAAGATAACTGTTCTTTTCAACTCGGGCCGAAGGTTTGGCAACACTCTGCAGAATGAAGAGGCTGGTTCTTCTATAGGCAAGAGCAGTCCCCAAGGGGGAAAAGGTCCTAGTCCGGTAGTCTCTGACAACGAGACTGACTTTAATGAGGAACAATATCCTCCTGCTGAAGACCGGTATAAGCAGTTGGAGGACAGACTGAATGCAATGGAGATCCAACAAGTGCCTGGGCTGGATTTCGAAGACTTGGGCTTATCTACTGGTGTGATCATTCCTCACAAGTTTAAGGCACCATCTTTCACCAAGTATGACGGGGCGTCTTGTCCCAAGTTACACCTCACATCTTATGTGCGGAAGATTCAACCGTACACTGTGGATAAGAACTTGTGGATCCACTTCTTCCAGGAGAGTCTTTCAGGGACTCATCTCGAATGGTTCTATCAGCTGGATGGGACCAAAGTTCGTAACTGGGAGGAGTTGGCTACTGCTTTTTATAAGCAGTATCAATATAATGCCGACCTTGCCCCTACACGTACCCAACTCCAGGGTATGTCGCTAGGGTCAAGCGAAGGTTTCAAAGAGTATGCACAGAAGTGGAGGGATCTGGCTGGCAGGGTGCAGCCTCCGTTAACAGATCGTGAGCTGGTGGATATGTTCTTGGGGACCCTATCTGGGCCATTTTTCAATCATCTTATCGGTAACTCATCTGCAGGGTTCACTGATCTTATTCTGACTGGAGAGAGAATAGAGGCTGGAATGAAGTCCGGCAAAATTCAGAAGGGTGCATCGTCAAATTCAGAGAAGAAGCCCTTTAAGAAGGAGGCCAGTGCTGTATATGGGTCTAGAAGACAAGAGAAACCTGAGCGCCGCCAGTCTGTCAACGCGGTGATGATTGCCAAGCCTGCTGCCGCTCCTCGGCAAACCAATCCACAAAGGGCTGAAAAACCCAGAAGAGAGTTTACCTGGCTAAGTATGACTCTATCACAAATCTTGCCGCAGTTACTATCCACCAATTTGGTGACTGTTAGAGAGGCCCCGAAGGTTGTGAATACGGCTTCTCCCAAGTACAATCCAAATGCCCGCTGTGCTTATCACTCCGATAGCCCGGGGCATTCCATTGATGACTGCTGGGCCTTAAGGAATGAGGTGCAAGACCTTATTGACGCGAAAGAGATACAATTTGAAGCGCCTGAGAGGCCAAATGTGGTGACTGCTCCTATGCCCCAGCATGGAGTGAATGCCGTTGATGAAGATGTGTATGCCGTTTCTGTGAATGATGTAGCTACTCCTCTGATGACTGTTAAGAGGAACCTACTATTGGCCGGTTTATTTCCGGGTTATAGTGAAGGTTGCCTTTTCTGTGCTGTTTCCCTTTCTGGTTGTCCTTTGCTGAAGTTGGGCATCCAAAGCCTGATGGACAGCAAAGAGATTCTGTTCAAGAAGACTGCTGTTCAGTTTGTTCCGGTGGAAGAAGTTTCTGTTGTTACAATCTTTAATAATCCGATCAAGGCTCTCCCAAGGAAGCCGGTTAAAATCATGACTGTCGCACCCGTTGTTATTACTGTTCCGGGGCCTCTCCCCTATGAATCTGATAAGGTTGTCCCCTGGCACTATGGGGCAGACATGTATGTACATGGAATCAAGCAAGAGTTCAACACTGGCACCAGCATCAGCAATATCACTGGTCCAACAAAAGTTACCCGCAGTGGCAGGCTCTTCTCGCCTGACATTGCACCACCAACTATTCAAAGACCCCTCACTATAACACATGCAAGTGTACCTGTTCCCAGTTCTGATCAAGTTGTTTCCCCTGCTGCCGAGTCATCTAATGCTCGGGGCAAAGGGATTGAAGATGAGCCTGCCCGGATGGAGGCACCAAAATCTGTGAATGCTGAGGCCTCCCAACAAGAGATGGAGGAAATTCTGAAAATAATCAAGAAGAGTGACTTTAATGTTGTCGAGCAGCTGTGGCATACACCCTCCAAAATCTCTATGCTCTCCTTACTACTGTGCTCAGAGGCCCATGTTAAGGCCTTGATTTCATTTCTCAAGACGGCCCATGTGCCACAGGAGACATCTGCAGTCCAGTTTACTGATTGTATAGCCAATCTAACAACAGACAATGGTTTGGGTTTCTCGGATGCTGACCTTACTGCTAAGGGAAAGGACCACAATGACGCCCTGCATGTCTCTATTGAATGCAGGGGCACTACTCTTGCGCACGTGTTGGTGGACACTGGTTCTTCCCTAAATGTGCTACCCAAAAAGGCCTTAGACCGTTTGGAGTGTGAGGGCCTGGAGCTAAAACCTAGCAACATCATCGTCAGAGCCTTTGACGGTTCTAAGAAGATGGTTCATGGAGAGGTAGACATTCCTATTCGTGTGGGTTCTCAAGTATTCGACTCTACTTTCTATGTGATGGATATTCGTCCATCGTATTCTTGTCTACTGGGTCGACCTTGGATCCACAAAGCTGAGGTAGTGACCTCTACCCTGCACCAGAAGCTCAAGTATCCCGTCAGAGGGAAGATTGTCACTGTGCAGGGAGAGGAGGAGTATATGGTGAGCCATTTGAATTCCTTCAGGTATATTGAGATGGACGGGGAGTTTATTGAAACCCCCTTTCAGCATTTCGAAGAGGTACGTCCAACATTGGCAGCAGCGGAAACAGTGGTCGAAGAGGATGTTCCTTTGAAGATGGCTTCCTTGAAGGATGCCCGGGCTGTGATCAAGAAAGGTGAATGTGCTAACTGGGGCAGGCTCCCTGATTTTACACAAAAAATTGACAAGTTTGGACTGGGTTTTACTGCAGAGGGTCAGAAGGCTGTGCGCAAGGCAAAGACCAGAAGACCTCCTGTGCTCATTACCAATCCAGGAGTGAATGCTGTTGGGGACGAAGATGAAGTGGGAGAGTCAGAGTTCAATAGCTGGATCTACCCGACGACTGATGGCGGATTGACCAATTGGATTGCTAAAGATCATACTCCTGTTACTTTTGTTACGCAGTAATAAACTCCTTTGTTTTGTTATCTATAATAAACAATTAAAACTCTATGGCCCGGTGTCTTACCCGGGGCACCGTGGCTTCATTTGTGAGGGTATATTAATTGTCATTTCATATATCATGAATAAAGACCTTGGACGTTTTCTCGCATTTTAAATCTTATGCTCCTTTTCTTTCTTTCCTTTCTTTATATATTGCAAAACAGTTGTATTTACACACACTCACTCATACAGGTTTCAATCCACTCTGGATCTCACTGGTAACGACTCTGCTACTGCTAGTTATGACTTCGAAAATCCGATCAACTTAGCCGAAGACGAAGGTGAAGATGATTGCGAAGTGCCTGGCGAGCTTGCAAGACTGTTACTTCAGGAAGAGAGGGCAATTCAACCACACGAAGAGCCAGTGGAAACAATAAATCTGGGTACTGAGGCAGACTGAAAGGAGGTAAAGATTGGTGCCAACCTAGAGCTCAGTGTGAAGCAACGGTTGACTCAGATGCTACATGATTATGTGGAGATATTTGCCTGGTCCTACGAAGACATTCCCGGGTTGGATACCGACATTGTGGTCCATCATTTGCCTACCAAGAAAGACTGCCCTCCGGTTAAGCAAAAGGTCCGTCGTATGCGTCCAGAGATGTCTGAGAAGATCAAAGCCGAGGTTATGAAACATTTTGACGCCGGGTTCCTTGCAGTGACTTCTTACCCTCAGTGGGTTGCTAATGTGGTGCCGGTACCAAAGAAAGATGGAAAGGTCAGAATGTGTGTCGATTACAGGGATCTGAACAGGGCCAGCCCCAAAGATGACTTCCCTCTACCTCACATTGATGTCCTTGTTGACAATACGGCTCAGCACAAGGTGTTCTTTTTCATGGATGGTTTTTCAGGTTATAATCAGATCAAGATGGCTCCGGAAGACATGGAAAAGACTACCTTTGTTACTCAGTGGGGCACCTTCTGCTACAAGGTCATGCCTTTTGGACTGAAGAACGCTGGGGCAACCTACCAACGTGCCATGGTTGCTTTATTTCATGACATGATCCATCATGAGATAGAAGTGTATGTTGACGACATGATCGCAAGGTCCCAGACTGAGGAAGAACACCTAGATCATCTGCAGAAATTGTTTGACCGACTGAAGTTGTACAAGCTGAGGTTGAACCCGAACAAGTGCACCTTCGGGGTTAGATCTGGAAAGTTGCTAGGCTTCGTCATAAGTGACAAGGGTATTCAAGTGGACCCTGCCAAGGTTAAAGCCATTCAAGAGATTCCAGTTCCTGAGACAGAGAAAGAGGTCAGAGGCTTTCTAGGACGCCTGAATTACATTGCTCGGTTCATCTCACACCTAACTGCTACCTGTGAGCCAATCTTCAAGCTGCTGAAGAAAGATCAGGTAGTACGTTGGAATGATGAATGTCAGGCCGCTTTTGACAGAATCAAAGAGTATCTCCAAGAACCACCCATCCTTATGCCACCGGTTGAGGGGAGACCTCTGATACTATAGTACTTGACAACTCAATGGGGTGTGTACTGGGGCAGCATGACGAGTCTGGCCGAAAAGAGCATGCCATTTATTACCTTAGCAAAAAGGTTACCGACTGTGAGACCCGATACTCACTGCTTGAGAAAACTTGCTGCGCTTTGGTATGGGCTGCTCGCCGGCTGAGGCAGTATATGCTGACTCATACCACCTTGTTGATCTCAAAGATGGATCCTATAAAGTACATATTTGAAAAGCCTGCTCTGTCTGGGAGAATAACAAGATGGCAGATGATCTTGACGGAATACGACATCCAGTACACGACTTAGAAAGCCATCAAAGGAAGTGTATTGGCAGACCACTTGGCACACCAGGCAGTAGACGACTATCAGTCAATGAACTTCGAGTTTCCCGACGAGAGCATCATGATAGTGACTGATTGTGAAGTACCTGGACCGGATGAAGGACCTGAGGAAGGATCTCGATGGTCTATGCACTTTGACGGATCCTCCAACGCTTTGGGTAACGGCATCAGCGCTGTGACCATATCCCCTCAAGGCACTCATACTCCACTCACTGCCCGGCTATGTTTCAACTGCACCAACAACATGGCGGAGTATGAGGCATGCATCATGGGTCTCCAAGCTGCGATCGACCTAAGGATCAAGCTTCTGAGTGTCTTCGGAGATTCCGCTCTCGTGATCAATCAGATCAAAGGCGAGTGGGATACGAAACATCCGAATCTTATTCCTTACAGAGAATGTGTGTTGACATTGATCCCCCACTTCACAGAGATAACCTTTGAACACTTTCCGAGAGAGGAGAATCAGTTGGCGGACGCGTTAGCTACGATGTCTTCCATGTTCAAGGTCAAATGGGACAATGAGGCTCCCCAGGTCACTATCTGGAAACTGGATGAACCGGCATACTGTTGTGATCTCGAGACTGAATTGGTGACTGAGAAGCCTTGGTACCATGAGGTGAAGAGATATTTGGAAGCTCAGGAATACCCTGAAGGTGCGTCTGTCAACGATAAGAAGTTTCTGAGAAGGTTCGCAGCAAAGTTCTTCCTTAGCAACGACATCATGTACAAGAGAAACCATGATTCGACCTTACTATGTTGTGTGGATAAAACTGAAGCAGAAAGGATCATGGAAGAGCTACACGAAGGGACATTCGGAACACATTCCAGTGGACACACTATGGCGAAGAAAATCCTTCGGGCAGGGTATTTCTGGTCCATAATGGAAGCCGATTGTTACCAACACTCTCGGACATGCCATAAATGCCAGATATATGCAGACAAGGTGCATGTTCCTCCAGTTCCTCTAAATGTTCTGACTGCGCCTTGGCCGTTTGCAATGTGGGGCATAGACATGATCGGTGAGATTAAACCAACGGCATCCAATGGGCATCGCTTCATCCTGGTGGCAATTGATTACTTTACAAAGTGGGTTGAAGCAGCTTCCTACGCTACGGTAACCAAGAATGTGGTGGCACGGTTCATTCGACATAATCTGATCTGTCGATACGGTGTCCCGGAAAGAATCATTACAGATAACGGTACCAATCTCAATAACAAGATGATCACTGAGCTCTGCGAGCAGTTTAAGATACAGCACCACAACTCTTCTCCTTATCGACCGAAGATGAATGGGGCTGTAGAAGCAGCAAATAAAAATATCAAGAAAATCGTGCAGAAGATGACAGTGACTTATAAAGATTGGCACGAGATGTTACCGTTTGCTCTACATGTGTACCGTACCTCAGCCAGGACGTCAACCGGGGCAACTCCTTTCTCCTTGGTCTACGGTATGGAGGCAGTCTTACTGATCGAAGTGCAGATACCCTCTCTCTGGATAATGAAGGATGCAGATCTGAGCGAAGATGATTGGATCCAGACACGACTTGATCAGCTAAACCTTATCGACGAAAAGAGACGTGCTGCTATTTGTCATGGTCAGACGTACCAAAAACGAATGATCAGGGCATTTAACAAAAAGGTCAGACCACAAGAATATCAAGTTGGGGATCTGGTAATCAAACGCATCATCCTTCCTCAGAGTGATCCAAGGGGAAAATGGACCCCTACGTACGAAGGGCCATTTGTGGTTAAACATGTGTTCTCAGGAGGAGCCATGATTCTAACCAACATGGATGGTGACGACCTTCCTCACCCCGCCAATGCAGACATAGTAAAAAGATACTACGCATAAAAAAGACCCGCTAGGTTGACATACCTAGGCAAAAATTAGGGCTTCCCGGCGAACCAAAAGGGTTCGGGCAAAATGAAGGGATGAAATGAAAAAAATCTGTACACCCGGCAAGTCGAAAACCTGAAAAGGCGGCTTGAGCAAAAATGGGTATCCCGATGGACTGAAAACCCGAAAGGGAAGTCCAGGAAAAAGTTAGGGATAAAGCGTAATACTATGTCTCATTGGATCACTTTGCATCCAGAATCCGGTATCAGCATCAAATTCAGACGGCATTGATCAATCAGCTTCATCCTCGACTAGGTCATCAAGTGATGAGACGCTCGGAGATATAAAGGCGATAGCAGAGTTGGAACCCAGTGCGATCATTCATTTCACATAACTGTTTTATTTTCTTTTGTACAAATTTGTATAAACTCTTTTGTTTGGCGGCGTTCTCTTACTAGGACGTCAGCCTCTTGTACATAAACGCCTATTTACAGGCAAACTCAAAATCAATACAAATTCACTTTTCAGCTACAAACTGCCTTTTGTTTTTTCCTTTTTCTGTTTTGTTTTGCGAAGAACGTCCAAGGTTCAATTTGTGATATATGCATTGACAATAATTTTCTAACTCATGAATATTTGCATACGAAACAAAGGATTAATTACAGGTAACATTAGAAACAGGGGCAATAAAGAGTTATCTAAGCGATCTAATTGTTCCGTCCACCAAGGTACCAAGGTGAGTTCGGCTGAAGAACATAACCAGCATATCTTAATTCCCCAGAGAGTGAACCAGCAAGTCAATACACTCTCCCCAAGCAAAGTTACAGTCAACCTTAAGGAAGTTGGGTATCCTCCGGCAGATCTCAACGTTCCCCAGCAATATACATGTATTTCTTAACAAGCATCCCCGGCAGTCTTGGTCTAAAGATTGTTCCCCGGCGGTATATCAAACATTCAATGGAGTTACTTCCCCAATATAGTTCAAATTTTCCCCAGGAGAGTCCAATCTAGTTTCCCCAAGAAAGTTGAGATCCATCTCCCCAAGCAGTAAGCTTATCCCTAGTAGATTCTGGAAGCTTATCCCCGTAGAGCACGAACGCGTCTCCCGACTTTTTCAAAGAGTTATTTCCCTACCAGGATATAACTGGGTTATCCTCAGCCAAAAGCCACGGAAAGATCGTCCCCGATGAAGTCTTCTTATCCCCAGCGAAGTCTATTAACACGTCCAACATAACAACGGCATCCCCGACGGAGTTACCATCGATATCTCAGCAAAGTACCTCTCCCCACAAAGTATTGCTCACCAGCAAGATCACTAGAGTATTTTTCTCCCCGCAGAGTAATCCATTCGCCAAGTTTATTCCCCAACGGAGTTATCTTCTCCTACCGATATTCTTGCAACTATCATCCCCAGCGCAAGCAAAGATCTATTCTTCAACATCAGCCCAGGAGTGACTTCCCGGTACCCGTCAAGGATTTATTTTCCTAAGACGAAAATATACGTTCATAAACATCGCATTTCCATACATTATAGCATGCATATATGCATCATGAACGTACAAATCTCATTCATGTTGAGAACATCATCACTTGATTCATATCATGCCTTGCATATGACTGACCTTTACCTTTCAGGAAAGATCCAGTTAAGTTCCCAGCTATATTTCAAGACTTTAGTCTGGTTCAGTTAAATCGACCCTAAGATTTTCCTGATTCTTATCCAGTCAAAGGCCTTCTCTGGTTCAGTCAGATCGACCCTACGATCTCCCTGATTCTTATCCAGTTGAAGATATTTCAAGACCTTGTCCGGTTCAGTTAAATCGACCCTAAGATTTTCCTGATTCTTATCCAGTCAAAGGCCTTCTCTGGTTCAGTCAGATCGACCCTAAGATCTCCCCGATTCTTATCCAGTTGAAGATTTCAAGACCGTGTCCGGTTCAGTTAAATCGACCCTAAGATTTTCCTGTTTCTCATCCAGTCAAAGGCCTTCTCTGGTTCAGTTAGATCGACCCTAAGATCTCCCTGTTTCTTATCCAGTTGAAGATATTCCAAGACCTTGTCCGGTTCAGTTAAATCGACTCTAAGATTTTTCTGTTTCTTATCCAGTCAAAGGCCTTCTCTGGTTCAGTCAGATCGACCCTAAGATCTCCCTGATTCTTACCCAGTTGAAGTTATTCCAAGACCTTGCTTGGTTCAGTTAAGTCGACCCTAAGATTTTTCTTGATTCTTATCCAATCAAAGGCCTTCTCTAGTCCAGTTAAATCGATCCCTAAAGGTTTTCCTGATGAAGACTCAGTAGAAGACATCCAAGATTCTCTCAGCGTTACTGTTGAGGTTGAAGTCGCCTATGATTCTCCCAGCGTTACTGTTGAGGTTGAAGTCGCCCAAGATTCTCTCGGCGTTACTGTTGAGGTTGAAGTCGCCTATGATTCTCCCAGCGTTACTGTTGAGGTTGAAGTCGCCAAAGATTCTCTCAGCGTTACTGTTGAGGTAGTAATCGCCCCAAGATTCTCTCAGCGTTCCTGTTGAGGTAGTAATCGTCCAAGGTTCTCTCAGCGTTCCTGTTGAGGTAGTAATCGTCCAAGGTTCTCTCATTGTCCCGTTGAGGTAGTAACCATCCCTGGTTCATTCATCACCTTTTTGAAGCTCCAGATTCAATTCCTGTAACCAGTCAGGGCACATCTACACAAAGAGTTTGAAGACCAGCTCCTGTAACAGGCCAGGTAATCATTTTCTTTTTCAGGTACGCAAGCTCTCGCTAAGGAATCTCTTACGCGATCGACACCCAGATGGCATCTATAAGCCCATCCATATATACATCATCTCTTAGCATGGCATCTATAAGCCCATCATCCTATCCATCAATCTCCAAATGGCATCTATAAGCCCATTCCCACCATCACACTACTATGTGAGCGCAAATTTCTGGGCACTCTAGTGTTCAATCATCTTCCACCTTCGGATTACGAAAGGCACGTCAGCCAATCTGCATCCTCAGGTCTAAGAAGATTGAACAGGGGCAACTGTTGTACCCCAAAATTTTCCCTCCCATATTCTTCAAGAATTGCAAAGAGCATGCTTCAAAATCTCCCAAGGGTTGCACAGTCCAATGGCCTCCTAACAGTCAAAAATTAGGGTTTTGGTTCTGACAAAGAAATTGAAGTTTCCAAGGGTCCAAACAAGTCCCACATGCCTATAAACATTGTCAAGTATCCTCATGCTAAGTTTCAAGACTTACAGCACAAAATTGCACAGTCAAATGCCCTAATTGCTACTGTAGGGGTAAAATGGTCATTTGACAGTCAAAAGTTCAAATTTTTGGTCAACATCTTATTTTGAAGCCACAAACATCATTGGATCAATTCTTGATCATGATTCTCAAGGCATGGCTCAAAAAGTCTCAAGATGCAAAAGTTTCCATATTTGGATAGTTGAAAAAGTCAACTGTAACTTGACCAAGGCATAAATTCCACATGGTTTATCAGAAAAATTCCATCCAAAGCTCATTTTGAAGATAATGACATTTCCTACAACTCCTCTTCACACTTCAAGTCCAAGAAATGCTCTCACAAAAAGTTATCAATTTCAACATTATAGGTCATTTTCAAAAGTCAACAAAAAGGGACTTTAAGTCAAAGGCCATAACTTGAGATTGGTAAATCAAAATGACATGTGACCAAAAGCGTTGGTTAGAGGACTTCAATACCTTTCCAAAATGTCCAAGAACATGATCAAAGCTTAAATATTGAGCAAGATATGCCTTGTGGAAGTTGGGAAATTTTTGGGAATTTTGAAAAGTCAACTTTGCTTCAAATGCTTCAAAATTGCTAATGGGCCACATTTTCTTCCAAGAATCATCATCCAAAGGTTATGCACGACCATTTGGCCCAAAGGGGAATTATTTCATCATTTTTTATTATTTATTTGAATTTTTAATCACTATTAATTCATTTAATGAAATAAAATATGACAAAAATAGAAAACCATGTTTTTTAAATCCCTTTTTGCAGCATATTCTCTCCAATAAAACCTCAAGATTCGTGCACACCCAATTTGGAAAGGTTTGGCCATGATTGGTACCAAAAGCACATGGAAAAGATTTGAAAAGATTTCACTAAAAATCAAATATTTGATTCAGCAAAACATTGATTTTTTGGCTTGAATTCTTACCCTAATCCATTGGCATACTTAAGCTGATCACAACCCTAATGCTAACAACCTTCAAGCCTCACCTCAGACCTCATACATACTTTGCAATTTTTTGTGAAAAAATCAAAAACTGAAAACTGCATTAGAGGGAAATTCAAAGCAAAATAAGGATTCCAATAGCTTGCCAAGGCATCAAGGAAGCTTTCTGCATTCTTTTCCAGTCCCTACGCATCAAGAAGTGGTAGAACAAAGTCCAATTTTCTCAAACTTTTCTCATATTCGTGCTTTGATTTCTATGCCATATTCATACATTTTAATGATCGTTTTGTACTAATATGCACTCCCTGAAACTAATGGTGTATTTTAATTGAGTTTTCATGCCCTGTATATGAATCCACCATTGGAGCTCGCTAGGTTTTCAAATCTGTAAAATTAGGGCTTTGCGCTTGGGGAAAAATTGGCCAACAAGACCTGGACCACTGAACTCACGACCTTCATACGAATTCATTACACATATCGCGCTCAATTTATGAGCGACGGTGGCCTAATCGCTATTTTCCAGTTTCAGGATTAGTGGGGGTTTAAAACCCCCGCTATTTTCTTTATTTGCAGGTACAACGTGAGGAAGACGCTGAGTTGTCTCAATGTGATAGGGTCATTCAAATGTTCGCGCTGAATTTTTGTTTCATACCAATAGTACTTGTTCTCTTTCATATGCATCAGGTTCCACTAATATTACAAAGAGCGCGCTTGGCACAGTTGGTTGATGCGTTGTCCCTCAATCACTGGGACCTGGGTTCGATTCCCAGGTCCCCCATATTTCTCAATGAATTTTGTTATAATGTGATTCCATGCAGTACGTACCCCCAGGGCCTACCATACAGCTTCAAGTTTGTGCTTGCCACACGTCCCACAACGTCCATCCAGTGGCCAGGATCCAAAGTCTATGGAATGCTTCAGTCAACGCATACGCACATGATCATTGAGAAGTCAGAAAGGGCCAAGCTTCTTGGGCCTAATTGTTCATAACATAACCTTCAGATTGGGGCAGAACCCCCCTAGTGTTTGTATTTCTTTCTCTTTTCTTCTTTCTATTTTAATTATTTTCTTTTAATTCATCAAAATAAATTTTATAAAAATACCAAAAATGAAAAAAAAAACCAGAAACTATAAAAATAAAAATATGTTTTAATGTTTAATTCACTAACATTTTTGTAAATAAATTTTATTAATTAATTTAGTTTTAATTCTAGGTTTAATTTTAATGTTTTTTTATATAAACTAAAAATGTAGAATTAGGGTTTTAAATACTTTTATCCTTTTTTTCTTTTCTTTTACCATTATTAATAATTAATTATTTATTTTGTAAATAAATTTGCCATTAAATAATTAGGTTAAAACTAGGTTAAATTTAAACATTTTTTTAATAAATTAAAAATAGTTTAGAATTAGGGTTTTTATTTCATTTAATTTTATTACTAAATTCCATAAATACGAAAAAACTCAAAAATAATTTCCTTTTCTCATTTAACTTAATTAATTTGTTAATTGTAACTTAATTTCCTTAAAAGGGTCCAACGCCCTCGCATTCCCGACTTTACTTCTTCTCGCATTTTACTTTTATTTCTTTTTGTGAATATAATGTATTTATCCCAAAGCCTTGTAAATAGATTAATTAGACATTTATTTTCCGTGTTTTATTTTATTTCAAATCGGGTCTTGGATTAATTTGGTGATGTAGACCCGCGCCTTTGTAATAGCGTAGGACTTTTTAATTCCGCATC
This sequence comes from Vicia faba, assembly GCA_948472305.1. NCBI lineage: Eukaryota > Viridiplantae > Streptophyta > Magnoliopsida > Fabales > Fabaceae > Vicia > Vicia faba. Next base: position 1,486,103,242 of record OX451737.1, read on the forward strand.
TTTTAAACTGTTAATAACTTGCATGAAAGAATGAATGCCAAAATAAAAGCAACGCGTAGATCACCAATGCATGAACAAGATAAACATAAATGAACATGACACACAAATCACACACCACCCCTAGGGTACGCCTCATTGTTGCCTTGCCCCTCGAAAGGTGGTCGTCGAGTAGAGGACGTTTTAGTAAGTCCTCATGTCCATGAACATGGCACGAGGGTAGCTTCTAAGGTGTCTTCCTATTGCTCCGGTGATCACCATGTTCCGAACCCTCGAATTGACCCGAACACCTCCAACGGTGGTGTTACCTACCTCTCAATGGTGGGATGGCACTACTTTAAGGACATTTACACAGACGAATTCCTTAGGGTAGGTAGACGACTCGTAGATACTTGCTCTAATTTCAAAACAAATCAAAAAAATACTTTTCACACCGACACCTTTCAAAAAGCTTTCAAAAGCAATTTTTTCAAACACTCTTGAGGACTGATACAAGAGTCGAACTGAAATTTCCAAAGAAACTTTTTAAACCCACTCACAGTTGAAAAGCAAACAAACAATTTTGAAAACACAAATGAGCAAGTATCTAAGAGCCCATGGATAACCATGGATAGAAAGGGTGCTAACACCTTCCCTTTCTATAAATCTACCTCCCGAACCGAGAGCAATCTCTATAAGGAATTTTTCTGTGCTTTTGTCCTTTCCATTTGGAGAAAATAAAAGACGATGGCGACTCTTGCTTCCGCGACATTTCGCGAAACCAGCGTTAAACAGTCAGTTCCAGATCCACCAATCACACCCTCTCTTCGGATTATGAAGGATGCAAGTTTGAGTGAAGACGATTGGGTCCAGACCCGGCTTGATCAGCTGAACTTAATCGATGAAAATAGACTTACTGCTATTTGTCCTGGTCAGGCGTATCAAAAGCAAATGATCAAGGCTTTTAACAAGAAATTCAGACAACAAGAGTATCAAGTCAGGGATCTGGTGATCAAACGCATCATATTACCGCAAGGTGATCCCAGGGGCAAGTGGACCCCTACGTACGAAGGGCTATTTGTGGTTAAGAACATTTTCTCAAGAGGAGCTATGATTCTAATCTCCATGGATGGTGACGACCTTCCTCACCCTGTCAATGCAGACATAGTGAAAAAATACTGCGCATAATCAAAGACCCGGTAGGTCGAATGGCCTAGGAAAAAATAAGGGCTTCCCGGCGAACCAAAAGGGTTCGGGACAAAGTAAGGGATGAAAATGAAGAAAAAAACTATACACCCGGCAAGTCGAAAACCTGAAAAGGCGGCTTGGGCAAAAAAGGTATCCCGATGGACTGAAAACTCGAAGGGGCGGTCCAGGCAAAAATTAGGGATCAAAGCGTAACACTATGTCTCATTGGATCATCTTGCAACCAGACTTTGGTAACGACTATCAAGCTCGGACGGCGCCAATCAATCTGATCTACCTTCAACCAAGTAGAAAAGTGATGAGACGCTCGAAGATATAAATGAAATAGCAGAGTTGGAACCCAATGGGATTGTTTCACATAGCTGTTTTTCTTTCTTTTACACAAATTGTATAAACTCTATTATTTCAGCAGTGTTCTCTTACTAGGACGTCAGCCTCTTGTACAAAACACCTATTATAGGCCAACTTCAAAATCGATACAATTCAATTTCACAAAGTAATTTCAAAATCGTTATTCTTTTTCTACAAGAACGTCCAATGGTTCATTTTGATATATGCATTTGACAATAATTGCTGCTCATAAATATTTACATACGAAACAAAAGACAATTACTCGTAATTCCAAGAACAGGGGAAAACAAGAAGTGTCCAAACCTTACAGTTTCTCTACCCACCAGGTACAGGGACAGAGCCAGCTTGAGAATATGACTAAAGGTACATACACTCCCCGCAGAGTGAGAAGTACCCAAAGGCAATGGTGTTAACTCTCCCCAAGCAGAGTTTATCTATCACCAGCAATAGAGGTTCACCACTAGTGGAGTTTATTTCTTCCACATGCAGAAACTCAATGCCCGGCAGGGTTCATTATCACCCGCAATGGTAATTCATCCCCAATTGAGGTTATTTCTCCAAGTCAGCAGATCTCCTAGCAGAGTATCTTTTCCCCACAAAGTCATTCTCTCGCCAATTTATTCTCAAATCATCTTCGGTCGTTACCCCTAGTGAGAACGAAGAACTCAACTCCTTGTATTCTCCAACAGCAGTCCGGGATTTTATTCTCCCCAGTTAGAGAACATTACAAGGACATTGCATATTCATACATCTTGACATGCACATATGCATCATACAACACAATATCATTTATTTTGAGAAAATCATTATTCAATACATTTCATACATCATGACATTACATACGACTAACTCTTTACCTTTCATGGAAAGATACAATCAAATTGTCACAAGTTTTCTCTGATTCAGTCAAATCAATGCTAAGATTTCTGTTTCAGTTCAAGCTATGAAGCCCGGACTCGACCGAATAATATCTTGATTTCTCCAAAATACTACGAAGCCTGGAATCGACCAGATAGTGGTATATCCCAAATTCAAACTATGAAGCCCGGAAATTGACCTGAAAATAGTTGAATCCCCAGCAAGTTACTGTGAAGCTTGGAAATCGACCAGATAGCAGTACAAGACACCATGAAGCCTGGATACGACCAGATAGTGGTGTATCATAAACACAAGCCGTGAAGCCCGGAAATCGACCGGAAAATAGCTTAACAAGGTATTGTGAAGCCTGGAAATCGACCAGATAACAATACAAGATACCATGAAGCCTAGACTCGACCAGATAATGGTATAAGACACCGTGAAGCCTGGATTACGACCAGATAGCAGAAAAGGATACTGAAGCCTGGGATACGACCAGATAACAGTATAAGGTACTGCGAAGCTCGGAATTCGACCAAATAGCAGTTTACCCGGCCAATTACTATGAAGCCTAGAGATCGACCAGATATTAGTAAGCCTTAAATTCAAGATAAAGCCCGGATACGACCGGATAACAACTTAATTCCTTCTGAAGCCTGGAGCACGACCAGATAAGAAGTGAGAAATTGTGAAGTCTGGATTTCGACCAGATAGCAAGTTCAACCTTATCTCCCCAGTAAATCAATGTGAAGCCTGGAGCACGACCAGATAGTAGTTGATATTATTTTCCTCAGCAAATCACTGTGATGCCTGGAGCACGACCATAGCAGTTCATTTGCACCTCTTCGACCAAGAGGTGGTTCCCCAGTAGAATAACGGACGACTGAAGCTCCTAAAATTCTAATTCTACCAAGACAGAGACCAACATTCCCCAGCGTAGTCCTCCTCAACAACGGGTATACGGGCTCTCGTAAAGGAATCTCTTATGCGATCGACACTTCCTCTGATGGCATCTTTAAGCCCATCTTCCGACATCAACCTCCAAATGTCATCTATAAGCCCATTCCCGACATTGCAAAACAAGTACCACTTCATGCGAGTACAAATTTCTGGGCACAATAGTGTTCAATCATCTTCCACCTTCGGATCACGAAAGGTAGACAAGCCAATCTATATCCTCAAGTGTGAGAAGATTGAACAGGGGAAGCTGTTGTACCCCAAAATTTTCTCTCCCATATTTCTCAATACATTCCAAGTAAGGTCTTCAAATTGCTCAAGGAAGTCCAAGGGTTGACCAGACAAACTCCCTCTTAAGGCAATCTACCTCAAATTAGGGTTTCAGTTTGCATCAAGATGTGTGAATCCAAAGGATCCAAAATACTCACCATTATCCTAATATGTTCTCAAGATCATCCATGTCAAGTTTCAAGCCTTGCAGAGGAAGTTTGCTCAGTCAATTGCTCAAAAGCCTAAAAATCGACTGTGCTAGGGCAAAAGTCAATTGTGTCCTACATACAGTCAAACCTCAAGATTTTTGGTCAACATTATCATTTTTAAGCAGTATTCATCATTTGATCAAGGGTTGATCATGATTCATCAAGGATTTCTCACAATTCATTAAAACCCAAAAGTTGCTAAATTTGGGTTTTGCAGGAAAAGTCAACTCAACTTTGACCAAGCATAACTTTCTCATACTTTATCAAAAATGACCCATCCAGAGCTTATTTTGAAGAGGATGTAATTCCCTACAATCCATCTTCAGCTCCCAAGTTCAAAATATGCACTCACAAGAAGATATAAATTTGGACATTATAGGTCATTTTGGAAAGTCAACAAAAACACCTTTTTTTGTCAAAGCTTCATACATGAACATGGAAGACTCAATTGAGATGAGACCAAAAGGGTTGCTTAGAGGACATATTAAGATTTCTAAAAAAATCAAAGAACACATCTCTAGGGTCAAAATTGAAGGAGTTATGCATTGGTGAAGTTGACCCTTTTTGGAAAATTGCCAAAAGTCAAATGTGCCCAAAATTGCAATTTTTGTCAAATGGGCCCAACTTTTTATACTTGCATTGAGTTTGTAACATGATCCACGAGCCATGATCCTTCCCACTTGTCATTATATTATTTTTTTCGTTTATTTTTATTTTTATTTCAATTAAATCAAATAAAATCAAAATAAAATCATGAAAATATCAAAACTAATCAAAGCTTGAGATTTTGTGCATGTTTAGGCCTCTTATGTAGCTAGAAAGAGAATCAAATCGTGTAAGCTTCATTTGGACACAAAAATATTGGATTTGGCTTGATTTGGAAATATTTACATAAGGATCAAATCTTGAATCAATGATCTTAATTGAGGAAGATTTGAAACAAGTTTGTAACCCTAATTGATTCTAGAGTACATATAGAACGTTTGCAGATCAAAAGAAGAGGATTGGAGGCGTAAAAATAGAAGAACAAATCTCAAAATTTCAAAGAAAAGTTGCAATCTGATTTCCTATTTCCAGGCTTCCTCAAGCCATTCCAGACATTCCACTCGTTTGCTGGACATCCAAGGACCCTATTCCAATCATTAACAAGCCTCCTAGCACCCAGAATTGCACTATAAGCATCTCGCAACATCCATGCTTTCTTGAAATCAAATATCCCAATTCTGGCACTTTTAGCATAATTTATTTGCATATTCTGAATCCTTGAATCATTTGCAAGCTAATGGTAATACTTAATTGAATTTTCGTTAACCATACAGCAAGTTGCCATGTTTAGGGTTTTAGTTCATTTTTAGGGATTTTGCTTGCATGAACAATTAGCCATGGATAGTCATACCATGATGCTCGTAAGGTTGCAACGAGTTGATTGGTACCACTGGTATTGATTTATGATGCTTGCATAAGATTTTGGAGAAACACAGGCTTATACCTACGCCCAGATGACTGTAGGTAAAAATCAGAACTTTTACCAATGGAGGGAGGATGAAGAAGGGTGGCGTGGCACTTCCTGATTTGCCTGTTCAAAATTTGTGCATTTTATAATATATTATTTTGTTTTTCTAATATAATTATTGTTTGTTATTAACCATACAAATGAACAAGCCTGCTTAAATGGCCAGCATGCGTTGGGAAAAGCCAAAGGGCCTGGGTTCGATCCCCAGGTCCCCATATTATTCAATATTATTTTGCTTTGTGTGATTAAGTGTGCAGGCTTCTCATATGACCACCATACGCCATCATCCTTCAACCACCAGATCTCCATCATGCTAGATCCAACTCCTCTCACGTGGAGGTCCACAATACACCCTAGTCAAGCAAGCGCATGAGATCATGGAAAGGCCAAGAGGCCAGAAGTTATTGGGCCAAGAATTTCCAATGACACCCCCCTCTTGCTGAAAGCTACCAGGGCCATTTTCTTTATTTTCTTATATTTCTTTTATTTATTTATTTTGTTTAAATTATTTTCTAACACAAATTAATTCTTTTTTTACAAAAAAATCATAAAAATCAATTTTCACAAATTTAGATTTAGGTATTATTTTCATCAAATTTAATTTAATAATTAGTTAAATTTAATTTTAGGGTAATTCAAATCTTTTTGTAAATAAATTAAAATCAATTAGAAAATTAGGTTTTGTTCTTGATTTAATTTTTAGTTCTTTTATCAATAAAGCAAAATACAAAAATAGTTCAAACTAATTATTTTTCTTAATTTAAATTAATTAGTGATTAGCTTTATTTATTCAATTACACTCTATTTTTCTCAAAATCATCAAAAACAACAAAAAGTTGATCTTTCTTTTAATTAGGTTTAGACGTGGTCAAAACCCTAATTTCTCTCGCTCTTAATTAATCGCGCGCATTTATTATTTTTTTTACAATATTAATGTAACTGCTCATAGTATGTAATAGTTTAATTAGGATTTTATTATTTATCGTTTTTACGGGTTTTTGGCTATGTAATTAATCTCCTCCCCGAAGCCTTGTAATAGCGTAGTTTTATTTCCCGCATTTTAATTTTTGCTAGTATTAACTGCTAGATGTATGATAATAGGATTGCATGACAAGATTGTATGTTAATTTAAAATGGCTAGAAAACCCTAAATATGCAAAGATAATAATTGAAATCAAATCACTCGCACATGCGTACTCCTAGGGTATACTCTCACTTCGGTTGCCTTCGGTAAACGGTCATTAAAGTATGGGGTGTTTTAGTGGTTACTCTCTTGTCTAACAAAGATCAAAAGTCCCATTCAGAAATGTTGCCTCAGAAATGTTTCCTCGAAAAGGTCGCCTCGGAAATGTTGCCTCGAATATGATCTTAAGACATTAGGGTTATTACTAAGACGTCCTAACATTACTTTAGTGATCGTACGTCCCTTACAAATTGACCCTTACAACTCCAATGATGGTGCTACCTACCTCTAAATAGTACGATAGCATCGTCTAAAGGAAACAAGAACAGAAACAATCCTTTTTTCGAGTAGGTAGATGCTAGTAGGTACTTGCTCAAAAACAAACTTTTCACACTTACACATTTCCAAACAAAGTTTTCAAAAACACTTCGTAACACTCTTGAGTACTGATACAAGCGTTAAAACGAAGTAAAACAAAAACTTTTCAAAACACACAAAAACGCAAGTAATTTTTAAAATGATGAGCAAGTACCTAAGAGCCCGTGGAAAACCACGGATAGAAAGGGTGCTAATACCTTCCCTTTATATAATCTACCCCCCGTACTCAAAATCTAAAAAAAAGGATTTTTTCTGTGCTTTTGTCCTTTCCAGTTGGATAAAATAAAAGTCTGTGGCGACTCTTTCTTATCGCGACATTTTGCGAATACAAACGCAGTAAACCAGCATTTTTCAAAACAGTCCGGTTCAGCCACTATATCACAGATCCAAATAAACATTTATGAAACACTTGGTGCATGTACATACGAGACAATTGGTGCATATACATATAAAACACTTGGGTATCATGTCAATAACATCATCATTCGGTATCATATCAATTTAGGGCATTGTTCATACACATTGTGCATTGCATTTTCAAAATTTCTTAGGCCAAGAATACTGCGACATATCTTGAGGCCTATTACAAGCTAACTTATCTGCGTAAATTAAAACCTTAGCATTATTCAAGGAATACCTCGGTTGAGAACAGACACAAACGATAGATAAGGTTTGTACTAAGTGATATATCTGCGATTTATAGCTTTGGTTTATTCATCTAAGATTCAATTATCAAAACACTTTTTCAAATATCAAACTCACATTATTTATCCCCTAGGCAGTGATAAATATGAAAATTTGTGATATAGCTTAATATGTTAGTCTTGAAGCTTTAGTAAGTTATCGTTTTTTCAAAACACATGTTATCTACCCCTTAGTTTGCGGTAGGTATGTGAAAATATATGATATGATTCATTGTATCAGTCTCCCAGCAATAGTGAATTATCAAGCTTATGATGTTTATTCTCTAGGTCGTGTTAGTCTCAAAGCAGCAATAGAGTTATATATTTTTCTCTGCAATATAGTCCATTGTGTTAGTCTCCAAGTGTAGTGGTAGAAATGTTGAGACTAGGCCATTGGATTGACTTAACTCGCACAAATCAAATAAAAAATAGCCATTGCGCTTTATTGTTACCAAAGGAAATGGGAAAAGAGCGAATAACCCAAAAAAAGAGGGGAAGAGAATCTAGGTATGGGTGTTGGTTATACAAAGGGAAGGTATTAGCACCCTAAACATCTACGATACTCCAGAGGAACCTCTTTGAAAATTTATGTATCTTTGTTATAAGTGTTGTATATAAAAATAGATTGTGGAGGGAGAAGAGAAGTTTTTTTTTTGCACCCGTCCTGTTGTGAACCTTTTGTGTCTATGTACCACCTTCCGTGCAATGGGGGATCATGGTACTCGTAGTTCACCTTTTAGAAAAATTTAAAACACAAGTGTGTTGGTTAATTTTAAGAGACGAAACATCATTGTCATCTTCGAGTGGAAAACATACTTACTACCCACGATTATGAGAAAGGAGAATTTGCATCATTTTAAAATGGAGGATATAGCATGGATTTTAAAATCAACAAAGCCTCACTCGACATCCAAGTGGAAAATATCTCACTTCACTATATATCATAGAATTATAGTAGCTCGCATCACTACAAGGATTGACAAGAGTCTAATCTTTTGAGAAAATTTTAAAGTAAAAAGCCAAAGTGGCAAAAATGGTTTGAATGAGATTGATTGAATTTTAGTCTTCTCACAAAAAATTTCATTGTAAGATTAAGTTGGTTAAAGTTTGATTAGAAAATATTTTTGAAAATGCATGGACCTAAGTCTAAGTTTATTGTGAAAGCAATTCAAGTTGGTAAACAAGAAGAGTTTTGAAAAGGGGAAAGAATATTTTTGAAGTTAAAGAAGACGGGAGGAGATGAATGGACTATCCTAAAGTATATGAAAGCTAGGGAAAAGAACCGTCTAACCAACAAGAAGTCAACACTTGACACAATGAGTCAATGTAGAATTCTCATCCTTTGGATTGAAACCAAGCAAGTAAAGATAGTAAACCTCTTAAGAATACCAAGCTTCAGATTCATTAAGTCTTCTTAAAAATTGGGCAGGGTAACGGTTGTATATAGAGGAATTCCCAACCATAGATAAAGTATATAATCATAATAAACTGCACACAAATAAAATCGACCCAATGTCTTGGGATAAATCCCCCAAGAACTCCAGACAAAATAACAAACAATGTCACAAGGTCACAAGGGTATCAAGGCTTCTAATCTTAAGTCCAATAAGTCCGCAACTCCATTATGCCAAGGATAGTAACCAAATAGTCCAAGTAACCTTAAATCTTTTTTATTGTTCAAGATGATTATTAAGTATCTTCAAAAAGAAAATTAAAGCTCAAGTGAGAAAAGTAAAAATGAAATAAAGATAAATGCTCAAGTGAGAAAAGATGAAAATAGGATGAAATATAAATGTTAAGATAAATGGTGAAAAAAAGTAAAATCATAAAGTAAAAGTCAATTGCTAGTGAGTCAGAAATTAGAGGTTAGTTAATGACCATCTTGAAGCTAGCATTTGAAGACTCATTAGAAGATTGATAAAATCAAAGCTTCTCAACAACAAGTTTCATTTTCTTTTTTTTTCAAGTATATCATTCATTTTAAATTCTCGAGGTAACAACATATGATCAACGATGTTTAAATAATTTATTTAGACCAACGTTTATGATGATTCATTGGAGGATTGATAAGACCAAAGCCTCCTAACAATGAACCTCAAGGTTATTGGATCTGTAAGTGTTTGTTGGCTGCAATTTTGGTTAAACAATTGTTGTTAATGTTTTGCTAAATGTCTTGACATTTATAACAAACTGTTTTGTATGATGTCAAAGCAGATGTCTTGAAATCTTCCTCCTGAACTGAACTTAGCCATCATCAGATTATGTTTTCTATTTCCTGATTTCCCGCGCACCATAATTCGGGATTTGTGACTCACAGGCTGCGAAAAATATGAAGGAATATTTTTCAAATTGTATGGATTTTATCTTTTCCTGTTTTTATGGAAATATTCAAAATAATTGAATATTTTATTTTAAGCCCAAGCCCACAACTGCGCATATATAAGGACTTGCTTCCTTACTCAAACGACTGCAACATTTGAAGAAGAATACTTTCTTTATGTTTTAGAAGTCTAAGTCTTTTAATTGTAAAACACTCTAGTATTGATTTAATACTTGTGATGTTATTTGGGTTATTAATTATGTCTCATTCATGAGCTTTTAAGAATTGAATGATTTAAGTTTTTAAACTTATTATTTATGTTTTTTCTTCACTGTAAGTGATTGAAGGGATTTGAGGAGGGCCTCATGCCTAGGTGAGTCTTAGGTAGAAGTATATCACGGGTTGTGATTAAGTGATTAGATCGTAAACTGGTTGTTTAGTAAGGGTCTATGAATTGATACTATTTAGTGGATGTGTCCCTGGCTTGGTAGCCCCCAGAGTAGGTGTTGTTATACACTGAACTGGGTGAACAATCTATTGTGTTTTTACTGCTCTTGTTACTACTTTTCTTTACTTGTAAATAGATATTTGTGTCGTGACATCTCATTCGATATCACATATCTGATATAAGAATTTCCATTGGTATTAGAGCATGCATCATGCTCTTTATCTGGGTGAGACCCAAGGGAGATACTTTCTGGTACTATGGACAAGGAAGGAGGATTTGTGAACAGACCACCCATTATGGATTGAAGTTATTATGACTACTAGAAACCTTGTATGGTTGCCTTTTTAAAGTCTTTGGATAACAGGGCATGGATAGCTATTTTAAAAGGATGGAAACACCCTGTCAAATTGGGAGAAAATGGAGAACCTACTTCTGAGTTAAAACCAGAAGAAGATTGGTCAAAAGAAGAAGATGAAATTGCTCTTGGAAATTGTTGTACCCCAAATTTTCCCTCTTTTCATACACGCGTATTATTGGTTTTACGGTTATGAAATAAAAGTATATTTATCAAGCTTCTTCAGGTTACAAGTGACGTTTATTTCGTCAATAGATATTCTCAGAGTATTTTCCGTGCTGAAGATCGGTTCGCTGTTTTGCAACGATTCGGGGTTCAAAGATTCACAAGTCCAACCCGGCGCGTCATATTCAGGTGTTCTTTCGCCAAGATATCTCTGATAACGTACTCTCAAATTCAGGTTCGGCTCAAGAGTTAATTCTTTAAAGAAGGTATCCGAATGTGTGAGTTTTCTCGAAGAAATATGGTGAAAAGTGTGCTGAAAGTGCAGTTTTTATGCGCTAAAAAATTTATAACTTGAAGATCGTGGCTCGTTTTGAACCCGTTCCAGTGGCCAAAATTCCGTATTGACGTCATCTATGTTTTCATCTCCCACGGTTGGAAGCCAATTTCGATCAGAAGGTCTTCAAAAATACGGATTTATCAAGTATTTTCGTACAAAAAATTTGTGACAGAAATTTATTTGCGTCATGTTCAGAAAATCATAACTTGGTCGATTTTCATCGTATCGAGCTGGTTCCGGCGCCCAAATTTCACAAATTGAGTTGGCTATGTTCTCACAAGAGGTATTGAGTTCTAACGGTATTCAAAAGGCCTTCGTTTTTTGCTCAGAGTGCGTGTGACGCGCCGAAAATCCTGAATACTGAATATTATTTCATCTGGGCCGAAACTTCGAAAATTCATAACTCGGTCAATTTTTATCGGATTGGGCCCATCTTTTTACACAAGGTCAATGACTCAGAGATCTACAACTTTGCTTCAAAAGTCGAGACCGAATTATGCTCCGATCAATACTGGTTTTTTATTGAAGAGCATGTCAGAGTCGACACTGGAGCCCAAAATAAGTTTGTCTGAGCTGAAATTTCAAAAATTCATAACTAATTCACCGTTTATCCGATTGGGCCCATTTTCGGACAGGAGTTAGTTCTAGATGTCGGCTACATTTTGTTTTCACATTTCAACTTCAAAAATTACACTTAAGCCCCTGCGATTTATCCTGGAACGTGACGAACTCAAGTGAACATTGGAGGTCCAATTGCACATTTAAAGCCCATTTTTTCTCTCTAATTTTTATTATATAATCCCATTCTTTTCACACAAACAAGGGAGGAGGAAAAAAAAAGCTTTTGCCACAACGCTGTAAAAATATCAAATTCTTTCAAGAACCCTAAAACCTTGAAATCCTTATTACAAATCCCCATCTCACTACAAATAAGTCATCCATGTTACAAACCAACATCTCACTACTTCTCTAGTAAGGGTAAGGCTGACTTGATCTCCATGATCAAAAGGGCATAAAAGCATTCATATCACTACTTCTCCAGTAAGGGTAGGGCTGATTTGTTCTTCATGATCAAAAGGGTATAATCATTCATACATGCCATATAAGTTTTAACATTAATTTTTTTCATATATTGGCTTTATTTGTATTTCATGATATATATAGTAATTTATTTAATGTGTTCATGAGATTCAACACTGCAGATTTAGACAGGATCCCATACAGGTTCATTACAGAACGTTGAGGCCAAAACACAAATAGCCAAAACAGAACAACTTACACATGATACCAATATGCGGCGAGGCAGACATCCTGAGAAGGTTAAGAAACGTTGAGGCCAAAAAACAAATGGCCAAAACAGAACAGCTTACACATGATACCAATACGTGGCAAGGCAGACATCCTAAGAAGGTTAAGGAACGTTGAGGCCAAAACACAAATGGCCAAAATAGAACAGCTTACACATGATACCAATACGTGGCGAGGCAGACATCCTGAGAAGGTTAAGGAACGTTGAGGCCAAAACACAAATGGTCAAAACAGAACAGCTTACACATGATACCAATACGTGGCGAGGCAGACATCCTGAGAAGGTTAAGGAACGTTGAGGCCAAAACACAAATGGCCAAAACAGAACAGCTTACACATGACACTAATATATGGCGAGGCAGACATCCTGAGAAGGTTAAGGGTGTGGGTTCAACAACCACCTCCTGAGAAGGTTAAGGAACATTGAGGCCAAAACACAAATGGCCAAAACAGAACAGCTTACACATGACACCAATATATGGCGAGGCAGACATCCTAAGAAGGTTAAGGGCGTGGGTTCAACAACAACCCCTATTGGTTTTGATTTTTTTGCTTTCTATTTATCCATTTACCTATTTTTGTTCTTTCTGTTTAAAATCTTTTTTCATAAAACTTAACATTTTTCACAAACCTTTGATTTTTAATAATAAACTCGAATAATTAATTTTAGGTTTTAATTTAATTTTAGGTAACTTTAATTGTTTTGTAAATAAATTAAAATTAATTAGAATAATTAGGATTTTGTTTCTAACTTAATTCTATTTTCTTTTTTTCTTAAAATAACAAAAATCAAAAATATGTCATTTAATTATTTTCATTAATTAATTTAATAACTAATTAATTTAGCATTTATTTTTTAAAAACCTAATTTCTTTTCTTTAAAAAAATTTTAAAAACAACAAAAAGCAATTTTTCTTTTAATTAGGATAGAAGGGTCAAAACCCTAGTGTCGCGTTCGATCTAATTTTCTCGCGCGTTTATTATTATTTTGCCCCATTATTGTATCTGCTCCCGATTTGTAATAATTTAATTAGGACATTTTTATTTTTACCGCTTTTAAATTTCAAAGGGTTTGTTTTTGGCTATGTAAATACCCGAAGCCTTGTAATAACTTAGTTTAAAATTCCGCACTTTAATTTCTACAAATATTTAACTGTTAGATGTTTGATAATAGGGTTTGCATGATAAGAATGTATGATTAATTTTAAAACAGTTAGATCACCCTAAATGTGCAAAGATAAATAAACTGAAATTGAATCATTCGCACATGCGCACTCCTAGGGTACACTCCCACTTGGTTGCCTTCGGTAAACGGTCATTGAGTATAGGGTGTTTTAGTGGTCGTCCTTTTGTCCAAAGATCAAGTTGCCTCGGATATTGTTGCCTCGGATAAATGATCTAAGACATTAGGGTAATTACTAAGACGTCCTAACATTGCTTTAGTGACCGTGCATCCCTTTCGAATTGACCCTCAACACTCCAACGACGGTGCTACCTACTCACTAATAGTGGGATAGAGTTGTCTAAAGGAAACAAATACAGAACGATTCTTTTTTTGAGTAGGTAGATTAGCTCTTAAGTACTTGATCATTCCAAACAAATTTTTCACACTTACACTCTTTTACAAACAAAGTTTTCAAAAACACTTCATTACACTCTTGAAGACAGAAGCAAGAGTTAAATCGAAGTTAAAACAAAAACTTTTCAAAGCCCACAAACACAAAGAAAACAATTTTGAAAATGATGAGCAAGTACCTAAGAGCCCGTAGAAAACTACGGATAGAAAGGGTGTTAATACCTTCCCTTTCTATAATCTACCCCTCGTACTCAAATATCTGAAAAAAGGAATTTTTCTGTGCTTTTTTTCCTTTCCTTGTTGGATAAAATAAAAGTCGGTGGCGACTCTTGCTTACCGCGACATTTTGCAAACCCAAACGCAAAACGCAAACCAGCATTCCAAAAACAGTCAGTTCTTCCCACCGTATAACAGAAATTCTAAAGTCTTTAATGCTATATTCAATGGAATTGACATGAACATTTTTAGATTAGTGAACACATGTGAAGTAGCTAAGGATGCATGGGGAATTCTTCAATCTACTCATGAAGGCACATCCAAAGTTAAGATGTCAAGACTTTAGTTGCTCACCACAAAATTTTGGAATTTGAGAATGAAGGATGATGAAAGTACTAATGACTTCCATATTAACATTCTTTAAATTGATAATTCATCCAATGCATTAGGAGAGAAAATACGTGAAGACAAATTGGTGAGAAAGATGCTTAGGTCTCTTCCCAAGAGATTTGATTTGAAAGTGACTGTTATAGAAGAAGCTCAAGAAATTGACAAAAATGAAAGTGGATGAACTTGTTGGATCCCTCCAGACATTTGAATTAAGCATCAATGAAAGATCTGAAAAGAAGAACAAAAGCATAGCCTTTGTATCAAATACTGAAGATGAAGAGGAAGACAATGATCTGGATATAGATGGAGGAATATCAAATGCCTTAGCTATGCTTGGAAGACAGTTTAACAAAGTAATAAAAAGAATGGATAGGAACCAAAGATCAAATGTCAAGAACATCTCATTTGACATCCATAAGTCAAATGAGTTTTGAAGAAAAAGGGCTGAAGAAAAATCCACTCAAGGGAAGGGAGTACAATTTCATGAATGTGAAGACTTTGGTCACATTAGAGCTGAATGTCCTACATATCTTAAGAAACAAAAGAGGAATTTGTCAGTTACTTGGTCTGAAGAGGATTCAGAGAGTGATCTTGAAGAATCTTGCAAGTATGTTAAAGCATTGACAGGGAAATATGTATATCATGAAGAGTCTAGTGATGGGAAACTAACCTTTGATGAGTTAGATGCTTCATACAAAGAATTATGTCTCAGAAGTGTAGAAGTGTGCATTGAAGGGGAGAAACAGAAAGTCCTCATAACCCAGTTGAAGGCAGAAAGGGAAGAACATTTAAAAACTATTTCTAAACTGGAAAGTGAAGTGACCTCCCTGACTTCAAACCTTTATAGAATGGTCAAATCTCTCAAAATGTTGAATAATGGATCTGACACTTTAGATGAAATTCTTCAAGTAGGAAGATTAAAAGGAGACAAGAGTGGACTAGGGTTTAATGAGAAAAAGGAACCAAATTCTAAAGAACCATCAGTAGATTTCGCTCATGTCAAGCCTAAACCAAGGATGTCGAATCAAATGTCTAAACATCATGGCAAGAGAGGACATCATGGCAAGAAAAAGTCTAATCACACCAAGGAGAATCCCCAGCCCTTGAGATGTCATCACTGTGGAAGGCTTGGTCATATAAGGCCCTTCTGTTTAAAGTTGTATGGGTATCTTAAGACTACTCCTCCTCCCAAGATTGGTAAGATTCCAAAAAATAGAAAATGGAAGAAATAGTGGATTCCCAAGACTAATGTTGCTAGTTTCATAGCTCACACCTCCCTTAGAGTATCAACCAAAGATGACTGGTATTTTGACAGTGGCTGTTCTAGACACATGACAGGTGTCAAGAATCTGTTGGTGGATATCAAATCTCATTCCACTAGTTATGTGACTTTTGGTGATGGAGTAAAAGGTGAAATTAAAGGTGTTGGCAAGCTTGATTATTCAGGAGTCCCTAAGCTTGATGATGTGTTACTTATTAAAGGGTAACAACTAACCTGATAAGTATAAGCCAATTGTGTGATCAAGGATTCAATGTTAACTTCACCAAGGAAGAATGTCTTATGTGTAATGAAAAGAATGAAGTTATCATGAAGGGAATCAGATCTAAAGACAAATGTTATATATGGGTTCCTCAAAAGTTGAACTTCTCCTCAACATGTGTTTTAGCCAAAGAGAATGAAGTTAAACTATGGCATCAAAACTTGGGGCACTTGCATCTAAAAGGCATGAAAAGAATTATATCTGAGGAAGCAGTGGAGGGATTCCTAAGCTCAAGATAGAAGAAGGAAGGGTATGTGGTGACTGCCAGATTTGAAAGCAAACTAAGATGTCACATCAGAAGATCCAACATCTCACTACATCAAAAGTTTTGGAACTTCTTCACATGGACTTGATGGGACCTATACAGGTTGAAAGTCTTGGTGGTAAGAAGTATGCATATGTTGTTGTAGATGATTTTTCTAGATACACATGGATAAACTTTATTAGAGAAAAATCAGAAACTTTTGAAGTGTTTAAAGACCTCTATCAAAAACTTCAAAGGGAAAAGGAAAGTCATGTCATAAGAATGAGAAGTGATCATGGAAAGGAATTTGAGAACAATAAATTTGCTTATTTTTACTCCTCAGAAGGAATCAGCCATAAATTCTTTTCTCCCATTACTCCTCAACAAAATGGGATTGCGGAACGCAAGAACATAACCCTTCAAGAATCTACCAGAGCCATGATTATTGCTAAGAAGTTACCATACCATTTTTGGGATGAAGCTATGAATATTGCATGCTATATCCATAACAAAGTCACTCTAAGGAAAGGCACTTCAGCCACCTTATATGAAATATGGAAGGTAATAAAACCAATTGTTAAATACTTTCATATTTTTAGAAGTAAATGTTACATCTTAGCTAATCGTGAACAAAGGAGGAAGATGGATCCCAAGAGTGATGAAGGAATATTCCTGGGTTACTCTACAAATAGAAGTGCTTACAGAGTTTTTAACTCTAGAACCAAAGTTATGATGGAGTCAATAAATGTTATTATTGATGATAGAGGATGTAGTGCTGAAGAAGATGTCTCAGAAGATGTTGGAACATCTTTGTCTGATATTCCAACAGAATCAAATGACAGAAGTATTGGTTTTAATCCACCTCAAGAAGATCCTGAGCCTAGTCATCTCAATAAAGTACCTTCAATTAGAACCCATAGAGATCACCCTAAGGAGCTTATCATAGGAGATCTAAATAAAGGAGTTACTACCAGATCAAGATATGGGATATCAACCTCTTGCTTTGTGTCAAAAATTGAGCCTAAGAATGTCAAAGAGGCCCTAACTGATGATTTATGGATTAATGCTATGCAGGAAGAGCTAGAACCATTCAGTAGAAATGAAGTTTGGGATCATGTTCCAAGACCTAGAGGGACAAATGTGATTGGCAAAAAATTGGTGTACAATAATAAATCTGATGAAACAAGGGTGGTCACTAGAAACAAGGAAAGGTTAGTTGCACAAGGGTATACTAAAATTGAAGGAGTTAACTTTGATGAAACCTTTGCCCATGTGGCCAGAATTGAATCAATCAGAGTTCTCTTGGGAGTTGCGTGCATACTGAAATTTAAATTGTTTTAAATGGATGTAAAGGGCCTTCCTAAATGGCTATCTGAATGAAGAAGTTTATGTGGAACAACCAAAGGGATTTGTTGATCAATGTTTTCCTAAATATGTCTACAAACTGAAGAAAGCTCTGTATGGATTAAAGCAAGCTCCAAGAGCTTTGTATGAGAGACTGACATAATTCTTGTTGAGAACGGATACAAGAAAGGAGGAATAGGTAAAAATATTTTTATCAAGGAAGAAGAAGGGAAGATCATGATTGCATAGATTTATGTTGATGATATTGTGTTTGGTGGGATTTCAAATGAGATGGTTCAACATTTTGTCAAGCAAATGCAGTCAGAATTTGAGATGAGTCTTGTTGGTGAATTAACCTATTTTCTTGGTCTACAAGTTAAACAAATGGATGATTCCATATTTTTTTCGGAGAGAAAGTATGCCAAGAATATAGTAAAGAAATTTGGGATCGAAAAGGCTATCCACAAAAGAACTTCTGCTTCCACACATCTGAAGTTGTCTAAAGATGAAAAAAGAGTAAGTGCGGATCAAAGTCTCTACAAAAGTATGATAGGAAATCTTCTATATCTCACAACTAGAAAACCTGACATTGCCTTTTTTGTAGGAGTATGTGCAAGATATCAATATGATCCCAAAGTTAGCCATGTCAACCATGTGAATAGGATTCTTAAATATGTGAATGGGACAAGTGACTATGGTATGCTATAATCTCATGGATCTAATTTTGTCTTAACTGGTTTTTGTGATGCTTATTTGGCAGGAAGTGTTGATGATAGAAAAAGTACATCAGGAGGATGCTTCTTTCTGGGAAATAATCTCATATCTTGTTTCAGTAAGAAGTAAACTTGTGTGTATTTGTCCACTGCAAAGGCTGAGTATATTGCTGCAGGAAGCTGTTGTTCTCAATTGGTTTGGATGAAACAAATGTTAACAGAATACAATGTCAAACAAGATGTCATGCAATTATTATTTGACAATTTAAGTTCCATTAACATATCAAAGAATCTCATTCAACACAGCAGGACAAAACATATTGATATTCGTCATCACTTCATAAGAGAGCTTGTTGAAGAAAAGATTGTTGTCTTAGAACATGTAGCCACTGAATTGCAATTGGCTGACATTTTCACTAAGGCTTTGGATGCTAATCAATTTTAGAAATTAAGAGGAAAATTAGGGATTTGCCTATATGAGGGTTTGTAGAAATTAAAGGCATGTAGGAATATCATTAAAGTGATATTATATTACTTATGTTTCCAACAAATCATATTTAGAAAACAATCATTTCAGGACTGCCTCAAATTGGTTTCCACACGCTACAAAATCATATCTCTCTACCTTCACGAACTCTTCATTCTTCTCTACAGGAAAAAAACCTAGTCATTCTCCATCTCCTTGCTCAAAAATCATCAAAGATGTCTCAACATCATACATCGTCTTTCTCAAAATCTATCAACCTCCCTAAAAATCTCTCCCTTGACAGAGTACTTTATGTTACTCCTCTATCCACTATCCCCCCATTTGAGAAAAAGGTCAAGAAACCTAGATCATCACCTGCTAAGAAATCCAAAGATGATAAAGGTAATTATTCTACTGCTATTGATAATAGGACAGAAGAAGAAATTGTTAATGTTGATAGAAGCATCAGAAGGATA
This sequence comes from Vicia faba, assembly GCA_948472305.1. NCBI lineage: Eukaryota > Viridiplantae > Streptophyta > Magnoliopsida > Fabales > Fabaceae > Vicia > Vicia faba. The sequence continues at coordinate 1,486,122,725 of OX451737.1, forward strand.
GTAGACAGAGTATTAAATGAAGGCTTTGTTGTGCCTGGGATTTCCACTCCCCTTGTTTGCATGCATCCTCCGGTTGACGAAGGAAATAACCCTAAAAGTGTTGCTGCTGAATCATCCACCTTCAAGAAACATGTTGCTGAAAGCAAACTTGAGAAGCTTGCTACCTCTGCTCTAAAGGAAGTGGAAGAAGAAAATGTTGAACAAGATGCTAAGGGGAACTCTCCGTCTAAAGAATATGTTGCAGCCTCCAAGGATACAGAAGGTCAAAATTTTGAGAATATAGTTAATGTAGATGAGTTATCTGACAATAAGCTCATTAATAATGTGGTGCCTGGTATTGCAAGAAGGTTCAAATCCAAGAAAGTTAAGGATGCAAGTGTCACACCCCCTACCAAGACAATTAATAATAAAAACATGTTTGTACCCCCAAAAGAAGGAAGTAAAGTGGTCCCTCCCTCTAGCAAAATAAAAGCTAGACTTGATAGCTCCACTGATGACGATGATGATGTTGTAAAAAGATCTAAAAGTAAAAAGAAAGTTGTGGTTGTTTAAGAAACTGACTCAGACTATAATGTCGAGCAAGATGTCCAAGACATATCTCCTATCAAAAAGTGTTCAAGCAAGAAGATTTTGGTTAGGGTTCATGATGCTCCCCTTGACAACATTTCCTTCCATTCTGTTGAGAATGCTGAAAAGTGGAAGTATGTGTTTCAAAGAAGAATTACCCAGGAAAGAGAATTGGGAGCTAGTGCTTTGGGATGCAAAGAAATCATGACTATCCAATCATGGATTAATCAATTCATCATCATATCAATCTTTAATTTGTCTTGGCATGCTTTGAATTGCACAGAAAGTCAAGTGTTTCAGTCGATTTGAGACAGTGTAGACATAAATTAAGTATTTTACGGTTCGAGTTCAGAAATTTATAACTTGAGATCGGAAAATGGTTTGGGAATGATTCTTCAATCTTTAGGAAGGTTTTTAGATATTCTTCATTTCATCTGTTCAAATCGAAGCCTAATTTTGTGAGGAATATTTTCAAAAGCGCCAAATACCTGAAATCACATTATACAGTGGATTTTCTGGTTCGCTGATTTTTTGATGCTTAAGAATCCGTAACTTTTGACCAGAAGATTATATTTGAGTGGTTCTAGGATAATTTTAACCATCTTTTTATTTCCTTAAATTTTTGTGTTCGGCTTGGAAGCTTATTCATTGAGCAAGATCCCTAGATTTGCGGATACTCTAAATATATACATTGAAAATATAGTGAAAATAGTATGATGAACCGCTGTTTATCGGATATTTAAAAATTCATAAATTTCACCTAGTTAGACATTTTTGAATAGTTCTTTGGGCATACAATCTTTCTTGATTTTATCTTCAATCCGTATGTTTAGGTCAGAAGTTAATTCTTTGATGAAGATCTCTGAAAGTGCGAATTACCAGAGAAAATTCTGCCCCAAAATTGTTTTCTACCATACGGTTTCTCGATATTGAAAATTTTGTAACGTTCTCAATTCTTATCAGTTCAGGATAATTCTCAAAATGTTGGATTACAAATTATGTTAGCTACAACTTTTCTTCAGGTCCCGAGTTCATATTGCACTTCGAAGGCTTCGGTTTGTGACTCGCTTCCTAAAATGCACATGAAAATAAGCTGAAATTTTCAATGCAGCAAAATAAGTGCATTGTTTCTTTCCATTAGAAAAATCATAACTCTCTCGATTTTTATTTTATCAGAAGGACTATTTCAGCACAACGTCACAAATTTTGTCGCCGACGATTTTGTTTCAAGTTGTGCATAAGGATTATGCACTGAAAGTCACGAGCTTGTGGTTTATTCGCGAATAGTACACAAATAAGCTAGAAAAGTTTGCTCTGTGAATTTTAACACCGACTTCTCGCTGTTCAGAGCATCATAACTTACTCGATTTTTATCGTAATGGGACAATTCTTTCAGCACCACGTCACAAATTTCATCGCCAACGATTTTGTTTCAAGTTTCGCGTTAGGATTATGCATCGAATGTCATGCGTTTATGGTTCAATCTCGACCGATACATGAAATAAGCCGAAAAATCCAAATTACACAAGCCAAACAAGACTTGCAGTCCCTTTTATATATTTTCAAAGTTCAAATTCAACACAACTTTTCACTCATTATTTCAAAACTCACAAAAATTTTCCCAATTATCTCTCAATTTCTCTCTCCTCTAAAAGAAGAAAAACTCAAAGAACTCTCATCTTCCTCCTCAATCTCAAGCGTCAGAACTTCTCTCATCCTCCCTCATCCACTGCACGTTCCGTTGCACTCCGTATCAGCGAATTAATTTGATCGCCTGAACCCCCTCCTCGCGTGAATCGCTTGCACAGACGCACCTCCCTCTGTCTTCTCTCTCCATTTCGCCAGCTTTTTCGGCCGCAAACAACTCCCTCTACCGGTCATCTCCGTGAGCTAGCTCTCTCCGTCCGATAGCTTCATCTTCTCCGATTCGATTTTTCGATCTCCTCTTCGCTTCAATTCGGTAATTGATTTCTTGATTTTGCTTGAGTTTAATTCTTGAATTAATGTTTGATTCTTGCAATAAGTGATTGTTGATATAAGCATGAATTGAATTCTTGATTTGATTTTGGATCTTGAATTATTGATGTTGAGGATGTTGAAGTATGGAATCAGATAATTGATTTTTGATTTATTTTGGATCTTGAAAATCTGATTATGTTGATGAGTTTGTCATGTCGAATTGTAATACAATTCAATCAATTGTTGAGTTTTGTGTGGAATTAATGTGAAATTCATGTGTTGATGCAATTTTATGTCGAATTAAATGATAATTTAATTTTTTTGATGTTAAAATTCTTTGATCCGATTAATTGCATCAACACTTGAATAATTGTGTTTAAGGCTTGGAATCATTGCTTGCATGTGGATTTAATTGTTACAAAGTGTTTGTAATTTCTAAGCAGCATTACATGAATCGGTGAATATTTTTGTGTATCCGATTGTGAGTTTTAAACTTGTTCTTGTCGGTTCTGGTACATGTATGCATTGCTTCCCGGATATTGCAAATGTATTGTAAATCACATTTCAAATATTGTTTGATGCTTACTTGAACATGATTATGCGTCTAAGGACCGTTGATGTTGAGTTATATCATTTTTTACGCTATTTTTCGAGAAATGTTGTGAATGGTGCAATGCTGCCCGATTTTGATAAGTTCAGCTTAAGGTATGATTTAATTGATTGTTAATGCTCAAGGGAGTTTGTTTTGGTACTTGAATGACATCTATGTAAAGTTTTGATGGTTTCAGACCGATATTTTGTGCGAAGTCATGTGTTGGTGCAATGATGCCCGGTGTGGTAAGTTGGTGGAGATGTGAACTTGCATTGGCTTTTGGTTGGGATTAACATTGTGTTTGTGCGGGTTTTGATCGACATTTTGTGAGTTTCAGGAAATAACAGCAATGTTGCCCAATTTTTTATGTTGGTGTTCTAATGCTTGTTTGGATTTCTTTTATTCATAATTTAATCTTTATTTAATTTGTGATACGGATACTTGATTCCGATTATGCCTCCTTGTTATTACTAACGTGTTTGTTGACTTATGCAAGGCATTTCAAGAGAGCTTTCAATCACTTAATTAGTGTTTTGATTATTCGATTCAAATTCATTTTATTCCACTTCTTTATTGATTAGAGATTGCTTCTGACGCATTTGATTGTGATTCTCATTCTATGAGAAATATAATTTGCTTGTGTTTTTGTCTGGATGTGTATTTTTTTGCAGATCTACTATTTGTTATGCGAAAGTGTCTGATGCACATTTCACGTGTGATTTATTTTCACATTATCGATAATTTGGCACATATTCGGAGCACCCGATCTCTGACTGTTTTGTTTGTTGATGCTAGCTTGCATGAAGTTTTTCGGGTTCCTCTGCTTTGTTTGCTTGTTACGAACTCTTGTTTGTTTGGTATTATTCTGATTTTGGTTTATTTTCCGCATTGTCTTTTCTTTTCCCCCTTGCCATTAGAAGAAGGAATAGAGATGCATGACTGGGAGTCCCTACTTTAGGTGGGAAAATCTAATTAAATTCCTCAAAGGAGGCGATGTTTTCTTTGTAAATACCTCAAAATAAGGCAATGTTTGTGTTTACTTGTGTTCAAAAGACCTCGACAAAGGAAAATCCTACTCCCCTCCCATTTTCCTTTTATTTTGTGCTTGCTATCGAGTCAATAAGTGTAATAGAGGGCCCACAATCGGCCCCCACACATTCAAGTCCACGTCGTTCTTAGCTCACATTATACGTTGGCACTTTGAATCATGCCCATTCTTGTCTATTTAGTCAAATAAAGTGGAAAAGGGTTCGTAACCAACTCACACACTTTGTCATTTGTTTCGATGATGTTAACTCACATTTATTTAAATGTTGATGCTCTAAGTTCTTACTCGGTTTTGGTACTCGGGAAAATCAAGTGGAAAGAGTTCCTTACTCCCACTTTGAGAGCCATTGGACTCTTTATTTGTTGTTAGCTCGCACTTGATTTTGCTTTGCTTTTGGTTTGACATTATTTGATTGCACTCCTGCTTGTGCTTTTCTTTAAGCCTTTGCTTGTTCCCTTAGGATTCACTAGTTTCGTTTTTTATGCAAGGTAGACATTATGATATCAAACCATCCATGCTAACTTAGGTAGAGTTTTCCTTTTGTTATCCAAACCTTAGGACCACCATTGCATGACAACCTTAGGATTGTTAGTCTCCCTTAGAATTTTCATTCCTCTTTTGCATAATTAAAACAAAAACTTCTTTATTTGAGAAAACCCAAAACACTTAACAAAGGAAGATGAAAATCGTATGCAGTAGAGTCTTATGGGATAGAGAGGATCAGTTTAGACTGAATCTTGCTCTATTTTAACTTTCGGAATTTGTTACGGTTCAAATCACAAACTCTTTTGGAAACAAAAAAATACCAACCAATGCAAACCTTTTTTTCTTTGGACTTTTTCCATTTAAAACCTTTTCAATAAGGATGTGTTGTTTAAATTTTTAACAACTTGGAAATGCTAAGTGTGCAAGGGGGCGAGCATGAGTCTCCATATAAGCTACAACACCAAGCACAAATTGCAATTCTAACTGTAAGGATGCGAATGCGGCATTATCCATAAAAAACATGCAACCAACCAAAACTTTTGAGGTGAACAACAAGTGCCTTGATCCCCATTGCATGGACGGTGGTATGTAGGCACAAAGGTTATCAACCAAGGTAGACACGACTAATAAAACCTTTCCTTTTTGTATATAATAATTTGCATTCATGCGCTCCCTTTACAGCCCAGCTTTAGATAGAACACACCCTTTGATTAGAACAACAAGAGCGGATCCCGTGGAGTACCACGAACGTGAGGAGTGCTAATACCTTCCCATTGCATACTCCCTTACCCATATCTCTCAGTCAGAAGACCTTGATTTCACCCTTCTCATGTTTACTCGATGTTAAGCATTCCTTTCCCGTGGGATAAAAACATTCGATGGCGACTTTAATGATTTCCTCTCGATGATTTTCATCTGGTTGTTTAAGCTGGCGACTCTACTAGGGACAAATTGACCAATTTATGGTCCATATCGGAGTGACTCATAGGTTTTGTTGTTTTTATTTAATTGGGTGCTTATCTTTATCGCTTTATAGCTTGTTTATTTGTACATGTTTATCCGGGCATATGTATGCATTGCGTTTTATTGCTTTCCATATATTGGTGTTGTACTGGATTTTATGTTTCCTTGTTGGGTGGGTGTTACTATTAAGGTAAAAGGCCTAATACCAAGTTCAAAGTGGTAAACTCTTAGAAACACATAGGAATAAAGAGGAACATGACAGCTAGTGGATGTAGATCTTTCTTGCGCGGTCATGTTGTCTATGCTGAGATGAGGTTTAAATGAGGTATTATCGTCCTAACGTTGGTGTTAAGATGATAGTATTTTCAAGCGAACCCATGATTTTGAGTTACAATTAACCTTACCCGGACCTAGTTTTTACTTGTGAGTGGGCCGGGATGAATCTTACAGGTACAGTTGGTGACTCTATGGTTCTTATGGTTCTGTTTGGTTTTTTGTTGGTGATTATGGTTCTTTGATTATGTTTCGAACTTTTTATTCTGGTATTCTTGGCATGTTTAGAAACAACACAACATATACCCAGTGTTATGGACACCTTGATTCCATGTTATTGCACTTACATCATGGCATATTTATTCTTACAAAAAAAAAAGAAATGTAAAAAAATATGTATAAATAATAGCTAACTTGCATATACATATCATTTCCAAGTTAATCCTAGATCGTCATTTTCATCAGGAATGGATAACAACACAAATATAGGCAAAGAAGTTCTTAGGAAGTCATTTTGTTACTAGTTTCATGGCTTTGCTCTAGCTCCAATGAGGGGAGTTGGGGTTCTTGTGAACGATCTGAATGAGAAGATTTTTAGAGATAGTTATGGGAATCTATTGTCATTATTGAATGATGAGTATGAGAAGTGGACTATGGTATCACTCTTGCAGTTATATGACCCGCGATTGTGCTGTTTCACTTTCCAAGACTATCAGCTAGCACCAACACTTGAAGAATATGCTTCTCTCTTTGATATTGAGATCACGAGTCATACGCCTTTCGTATGTGTGCCTGAAATCCATGATTATGTAGCTATCGCTAAGGCTCTTTATTTGAACCTTAGTGATGTGTAGGGAAATTTGATAAATAAGAGCAACACGTCCGGTTTTCATTTGAAGTTTCTGATAACCAAAGCTAAATAGTTTGCAAAGAACAAAGATTGGGTTTCGTTCAACGCACTATTGGCCGCCATGATCTATGGTATTGTCATTTTTCCCAATAAGGAGATTTTTGTATACTTCTCAGCGATATGTGTTTTCATGAATGGGAACCCGGTGCTGACAATTCTTGCCAACACTTATTATGCTATTCATTCCCGACACGACAAGAAGGAAAGTATCGTCTGATGCATTCCTCTAATGTATAAGTGGTTTATGTTGCACATGCCCATAATTGAACCATTTGTAGACTCCACAAATTCACTTCTTTGGTCTCGAAGGACCATGGATCTTACTTCTTATGACATCATTTGGCACAACATAAGAGGTATAAGAGAAATTATTGCAAGATGTGGAAAATTTCCCAATATTCCACTTATAGAGACGAAAGGTTCTATCAATTATAAACCTATCTTGGCACGACGTCAGCTAGGATATATTATGATTGATAAACCTACCGATCATGAAGTGAAGGAGACCATTTATTTCGGAAAAGGTGAGAAACATATCATGTTAGAAAGGATAAGAATCGCCTGGGTTCATGTTCACCAGAAAGGAACAACTTTCTTTGGTCATAGAGGATGCTTAGCTATCGATCCATATGTGCAGTGGGTCCAAAACCAAGCTAAAGTGACATTGTTGCCTTTCAAAAGGGAAGCACCTTTATATCTGTAGCCTACCTTTGATCTGACAGCTGATAGTTAGATAGCACCAGATGCAGCTGCCAACCAATCACTTTCTCACTAATCATCTAGTCAACAGCTTGTTCTGGATGTATCAAAGTTTGTGCCAATGGAGTACTACAAGTAGGCTAAAGCTGACAGTCTCAATTTAGAGTTTGAAAAATAGGAGCAGAATATGTAACTTTCTTTTGCTGTGCAGGAGAAGAAGAAGATGCTCCATGAATTAAAAATAAAAGACAAAATGTTAGAAGCGCATGGTTTTATTGAAAGATTGAAGAGGACAAGAGTAGAAAGTTCCCGCACTACTCAAACAAATGGTGTAGGAAAAGTTCAGGACAATCTTGTGGAGTCAGCAGAAGTTTGAAATCCTTCGGCAGTCCAAAGACAAGGTGCAAGTAAATCACCGAGAAAAAGTCAAAGCTTTGAAGAAACAACTCCAAGAGGAGGAAGACAATACTAAAGAGGTATGTAAACAGCGAAAGTATTTTGAGACGCAAATCCAAAGCCAACAGGTGCAGATTGATAAGTTAACTAATCAAGTTGAAGAGCTCAAGATTCAGCTCAAAGAGAAAGATGATCAGAAGCTAGCAGCAGAAGCACAGTTGAAGGGGAGAGGCGTCCAGTTGGCTCAAGTGGTCTAAGAGTTAGCAAAGCTCAAATCACATCTTGGAGTTTGACATCAATTCCCAGCTTTGTTGATCTTTTGGTCCTTTATTGTGATCGCCGCCAGATTTGTTGGACGGGATCCTTTTGATTTTATCTGTATGAACTCGTTTTTAGAAAGCCTTTGTATGGATGATTATTTTATGATATGAGCGGTATCTTTCTTTAATGATGATTTGTTTATATCTTGTTTCCTTTTGTTCTTGATGAAAAAATCTAGGATTTTCCTTGAAATGGTAAAACATTGCATGCATAATCATACGTTCATTCATATCATATCATAGTAGGTGGTTCCAACAGGTTTTTTTTATTTCTGATATGGTTCTTTTCAGAGATTATTACTTCAAACTCTCAACGATACAACACTAGAGGTAACTCAAGAAGACATATGGAACATACTCAAACCAAAGTTACTTCTATGGGTGTCAAGATGGACACTCAGGTTGACCAGTTAATGGAGATCATCCATAATATAGCTCGTCATTAGGAAGAGTTGAGAGCCTTAATTGTGAGGCCTACTGCAACTACAGATAACGGGAATGGATCCATGAATCCTCCTTTGGGAGATGCTGGAAATCTTGTGGGGATTACTATCAATAATCTTGTTGGTAATCTAGGCGGTCAAAATCTGAATGGTAATGTTGGTGGTAATTTTTTAGAATGGTCCTGCTATTAACCTTGGTAATCATGCTGGTAATAGTCTAGGTATCCTTGTGATTCAAATTATTGGAATTCAGCCTCCACCCACTCCTCCTCGTCAGAACAACGAACAACCTTTTGTTTAGCCAAGGCATGGTCACAAACCTGTTCAGCAGCTTGAAGAGGATAACTATGAGGACTAGATTGTTAAAGCTGAAGAACCTACCAAAGCTGATAAGAAGCTACGTATTCTCGAGGAACGTTTGTGGGCTTTTGAGAATCAAGGTTCCGTGGGGCTTGATATGATTGATTTTGGACTAGTCCAGGAAGTGAAGATTCCTCCAAAATTTAAAGTGACAGACTTCATGAAGTAAAAAGGCATCTCTTGTCCAAGGAAACATGTTAATTATTACTATAAGAGGATGTCATCATACTCTAATGATGAAAATCTACTCATGCACTTCTTCCAGGACAATTTTAATGGTGGGCCATTAGAATGGTACATGCAACTTGACAGCAACTGTATCCGTACCTGGAGAGAGCTAGATGAAGCTTTTATCCGGTATTATCGATACAACTCTGACATGCCACCTACAAGGACTCAGTTGTAGAATTTGTCGCAGAAGCATAATGAGTCATTTAAGGAATATGCACAAAAGTGGCGTGAAATGGAGGCCAGGGTTCAGCCGCCAATGGTGGAAAGAGAAATGGTAGACATGTTTACCAGCACCCTGTAGGGGAACTACTATACTACGTGTATTACTTCTGATACTTTTGATGAATTGGTAACCTACGGGGAAATGATTGAAGTTGGAATTAAGATTGGAAAGATTCAGAAGGATGTTCCTGGAGCTAATGCTGGTAATGCAAAGAAATCTTTGGGTGGCTACCAGAAGAAGAAAGAAGGTGAATCTAATGCGCTATATGTGTGAAGGGGTAAAGGAAAGTATTATCAGGAGTCTGATGATCAGGTTGCCTCTATGATGATACCAACTACAGCACCTCAGCGACAAGCATACACGCCTAGACAGGGAAATTAATGGAAGCCAAGACAACCACCAAGAAAGTTCGATGCACTTCCTATGTCTTATGTTTAACTACTACCTTAATTACTCGAGTTGAAGTTGGTTGAGAAGCGTACACTGCATATTTATCCTGAAAAGTTACCACCAAACGTTAATACTAATGCCCGGTGTGAGTTCCATTCTGGCGCGCAAGGGAATACCATTGAAAATTTCTTTTCTTTTAAGCACGAGGTGCATGACTTACTGGATTCACAAGCTATCAACTTTGGGCCAGTTCCAGCACCAAACATTCTTCAGCAACCCTTGTCACCTCATAGGGGCGCCACTTTCAATGCCATTGTTGAAGTTGAAAGTCTGAATCTGGTTATTGATGTAAACCAGTTGATTACACCTCTATTGTTTGTGAAATAACAGTTATCGAAGAAAGGCACGTTCCTGGGTTGTGGTATTGACTGTGAAGATTGTTTAACCCTGCCAGAAGGTTGTAAGTGTCTGAAAGATGAAATTCAGAGGTTGATCACTAAAGGAACTCTTCAGTTTGACTGTGTGGTTGTTGAGTCTAAGGTTTTGGAGAATGAAGTGGACTTGATTATTATTCCCTTCAAGTCCAAGACAATTCATGTGTCTGTCACAATTTCGATCACAGCCAAGCAGTCGCCACTGACCATCACTCTACCTGGTTCGGTGTCGTATGTCAGTGAAAAGGAAGTTCCTTGGAACTATGGCAATGTATTTTATTATCAAGGGAAAAAGCTTGTTATTGCGAAGCCTGAGGAAAGTAAACATGAGAAAAACAAGCCTGAAGTTCATGATATTATTGGCGAAAGTAGGATTACCCGAAGTGGTCATATTTTCTCTTCGCTTGACGCCATGGCCAAGTTTAAAGGCAAGCAGATTATGGTTAATGGTGCAGAATACTCTGGTCCCAACTTTGGAAGCTGATTTAGCCAAAGATGTGGCAAAGTTGATGAGATTTATAAATAAGTGATTACAAGATAGACGACCAGTTGTTCCAGACACATGTGAAGATTACAATTCTTGCTTTGCTCCAAGATTCTGAATCTCATAGAAATTCAGCCATGAAGCTATTGGGGACTTCTTTTGTTCCTCAACAAATTTCAGTGAACCAATTTAAAGGAACAGTGGCTAGCATCTCTACAAGTAATGGGCTAGGTTTCACAGATTACGATTTACCTCCTAAGGGGAGGAAGCGTAACAAGGAATTGCATATCTCAATGGAGATTGAAAAGACTACCTTGTCTCGTGTGTTGGTTGACACGGGGTCATCCCTCAATGTTCTGCCAAAGTCTGCTCTCATGAAGTTGGACTATGAAGGGGTTGTGCTAAGGCCCAACGATTTGGTGGTTAAGGCGTTTGACATATCAAAAAGAATTATTTTTGGTGAAGTTGATTTTCCTATAAAGATAGGTCCTCAGATCCATGGGGCCGGCATTGTGACTTCTACCTTGCATCAAAAATTGAAATTCTTGGTTAATGGGAAAGTGGTCACCATTTGTGGTGAAGAACACTATATTGTCATCCAATTGAGTAGCTTCTGGTATGTTGAAATTGAGGGTGAGGTACATGAGACTTCGTGCCAAGCACTTAAAATTGTGTAAATTATCAAAACTCCTCCGGAGGTCACCATGGAATCTTACCGACAATCTCAGGTAGTTGTAGAAGCTGGACACCCTGAAGGATGGGGCAGAGTGTTGGATCTCCCTACGCAGAAAGACAAGAAAAGTTTGGGCTTGATGGCTGGACGAAGCGTACTTACTACCATTTTGAGGATTCAAGGTATTCCCTCTCCGATAAAATTCTTCAGTGGTGTTATTATCCATGAGGAAGCTCATGCTATGAGCGATGAAGGCGATAGTGATTGTGAAATGGACAAATGGATTCGTCATACTGTTCTGGAACAAGATCCTTCCAATTGGTTTATCGAGGATGTAATCATTGTTACCCATTATGAAGAGTAATTTTCTTTTGTTTTATCATGCAATAATTCATACGTTTTTCCCAAGACGTAGTGATCATGTTTTAGGGTGACAATATTTTTATTTTCAAAATTATCATCAATAAAGGACGTCTTTTTACATTCAAATATTCCGCTCGTTGTCTTCCTCTTTAAAAAAACTGGCAATGTGTTTTCATTTTTCTTTTTTTAATCTCAAACTAAAATAAAAATAAAATCATCAATCATGCAGAAATAGTCCTTAATTAATCCATGATTTCGTCGATAACAATTCTGTTATGGCTCACTATGACTTTGATAATCCAATCTATCAAGTTGAAGAAGAGGCTGAGGAAGATTGTGAACTTTCTAAAGAGTTGGCCAGATTATTGAGGCAAGAGGAAAGGGCTATTCAGCCACACCAAGAGACTCTAGAAGTGATCAACTTGGGTAAAGACGAGGTCAAGAAAGAAGTAAAGATTGGGTCCGCTTTTGAAGAAAGTGTGAAACAAAGATTGATTGAAATGCCCCGAGAGTATGTTTATATATTTTATTGGTCCTATGAAGACATACCTGGGTTGGATACAAATATTATTATGCACAATCTGCCTCTCAAAGAAGGTTATCCTCCAGTCAAACAAAAGTTTCGAAGAACTCATCTTGAGATGTCTAAGAAGATTAAAGAGGAGGTTCAGAAACAATTTGATGCGGGTTTCTTGAAAGTTATCTCTTATCTGCCATGGGTTGCAAACATTTTGCTTGTGCCGAAGAAAGATGAAAAAGTCATAATGTGTGTTGATTATAGGGAATTGAATAGAGCAAGCCCTAAAGACGATTTTCCGCTTCCTCATATTGACATTCTGGTTGATAATGCTACTCATTCAAAAGTGTTTTCCCTCATGGATGGTTTTTCTGGCTATAATCAGATCAAGATGGCACTTGAAGACATGGAGAAGAATACTTTATTATAACTTGGGGAACATTTTGTTACAAAGTGATTCCCTTTGGTTTGAAGAATGCAGAGGCAAGGTATCAGCGTGCAATGGTCACTCTCTTTCATGACATGATGCATAAAGATATTGAAGTATATGTTTACGATATGATTGTCAAATCCCAGAAAGAAGAGAAATATCTTGTCCACTTACTGAAATTGTTTGAAAGGTTAAGGAAATTCAGGTTGAGGTTGAACCCTAACAAGTGCACCTTTTGGGTGAGATCAAGGAAGTTATTGGGCTTCATAGTAAGAAAAAAAGGAATTGAGGTTGATCTTGCTAAAATAAAAGCGATACAAGAAATTCTTGACCCGAGAACAGAAAAAGAGGTTTGTGGGGAGGTTTCTTGGGGAGGTTGAACTACATTGCTAGATTCATCTCTCATCTTACAGTCACGTGTGAACCAATATTCAAATTGATGAAAAAAGATCAAACGACCATATGGAATGACAATTTCCAAATGACATTTGATAAAATAAAAGAGTATTTGCAGGAACCTCCAATTCTTTCTCCTTCAGTGGAAGGAAGGCCCTTGATAACGTATCTGACTATGTTGGAAAATTATATGGGTTTTGTTCAAGGTCAACATGAAGAGACTGGTAGGAAAGAGCATGCCATTTACTACCTGAGCAAGAAAATTACTGATTACGAGTTGATGTACTCGTTTCTAGAAAAGACTTATTGTGCACTCACGTGGGCAGCAAAGCGTCTCAGATAATATATGCTGACTCACACTACTCTCTTGATATCTAAGATGAATCTGATCAAGTGCATTTTTGAAAAGCCAACTCTCATAGGAAGAGTAGCCCATTGGAAGATGATTTTAACCGAATATGATATCCATTATACTACCAAAAAAATCCATCAAGGGTAAAGTATTGGCTAATTATCTTGCTCACAAGCCTATGGAAGATGACTATCAACTGACGGAGTTTGAGTTTCTAGATGAGGATATTATGTACATACGTAATTTTAATATTCACGGCCCTGAGGAAGGACCCGAACCAGGATCACGATTTACGATGGTGTTCGATGGTGCCTTCAATACATTGGGTAATGGTGTCGGTGTTGTTATTACCTCTCCAGAAGGTTTCCATACTCCTTTCACTTCCAGAATATGCTTTGATTGTACCAATAATATGGTTGAGTCTGGAGCTTGTATTTTAGGATTAGAAGCTGCTATTGATTTGAGAATAAACATCTTAGAAGCCTATGGGGATTCTGCTCTAGTAATCAGTTAGATTAATGGAGATTGGGAGACTCGTCACCCTAATTTGATTTTGTATCAAGAGCATGTTATGAAGTTAATCTCGTACTTCGATGAAATCACTTTCAAGCCCAAGGGAGGAGAATGATTTAGTAGATGCCTTGGCTACCCTATCATCTTTGTTTAAAGTCAGATGGGTAAATGATGCCCCCTCTATCACTATCTTAAGGTTGGATGAGTCGTCGTTCTGTTATGAGATATAAGAAGAAGTTGATGAGAAACTTTGGTTTTATGATATCAAAAGATATCTTGAAATGAAATAATATCCAGAGGATGTTTCTATCACTGATTAGAAGAATTTGCGGAAGTACTCAACTAAGTTTTTCCTCAATGGTGGGGTTTTGTATAAGAGGAATTATGACTTTGTTTTTCTCAGATGCGTGGATAGACACAGAGAAAACAAGATCATAGAAGAAATCCATGAAGGTTCCTTCGGGACGCACTCCAGTGGGAACACCATGGCCAAGTAAATCTTGAGAGAAGATTATTATTGGTTTACCATGGAAAACGATTGTTACAGTCATTCTAGAATATGTTGTAAGTTTCAGATTTATGCCGATAAAATGCACGTGCCGCCCAATCCATTGAATGTGTTGACTTCTTCTTGGCCCTTTGCAATGTGGGGAATCGATATGATTGGAAGGATTGAACCAACAACTTCCAATGGACATTGTTTTATCCTGTTTCCATTGATTACTTCACTAAAAGGGTCGAAGTTGCATCGTATGCCAATGTCACCAAGCAAGTGGTTACTCGCTTCATCAAGCAGAATATCGTTTGTCGTTTTGGGGTTCCCGAAAATATCATTACCGATAATGGATCAAATCACAATAATAAGATGATGAAAGAGTTATGTGACATTTTTAAGATAAAGTATCACAATTCTTCTCAATATCGTTCAAAGATGAATGGTGTTGTTGAGGCAGCAAACAAGAATATTAAAAAGATTATACAAAAATGGTTGTCACTTACAAGGATTGGCATGAGATGTTGTTGTTCCCATTGCATGGTTATCATACTTCGGTGTGTAGTTCAACCAGGGAAACTCCATTCTCTTTGGTATATGGTGTGGAAGCAGTCCTGCCCGTGGAGGTGGAGATTCCTTCTTTAAGGGTTATGACAGATGTACAACTTGATGAAGCTGACTGGGTTTAGAATAGACTTGATCATTTGAATCTCCCTGACGATAAGAGATTGAAAGCTATTTGTCATGGGAAGTTATACCAGAAGAGGATGAAGAAATCTTTTGATAAGAAGGTGCGTCCTAGGAATTTCTAAGCTGGTGACCTTGTGATGAAAACGATCTTGCCTCCCAACAATATAGATGATAGGGGAAAATGGGCTCCGAATTACAAAGGACCATATGTTGTAAAGAAAGTATTCTTAAGGGGATCCATGATGCTTACAACTATGGATGGAGAGGATTTTCCTCACCCCGTTAATGCAGACATAGTTAAAAAATATTTCGCATAAATAGTCTCGTTGAGTTGATGGCTTAGGCAAAAAAATGATATCCCGATGAACCATAAAAATGAATAAAAGTATCGGGCAAAAATTAGGGAAAAAGAATGAAAAAGAAATTTGAGTAGACCCGCTAATTCGAAAACCTGAAAATGCGACTTTTGCAAAAATGGGTATGTCGGTGGATTCAAAACCCGAAAGGGTGATCCGGGAAAAGGTTAGGGATTTAAAGCAAATGATTACGGCCTGGGTTTCATCTATAACACTATTATCCATAACATCTGGGTAGCTTGGAAGGATAAGGAATCGGTCCAATCAGTTGTTTCAGAAATTAAGATATTAAGGATATTTGATGTTATAAGAGTCGTAGTAGAGTCGGTACCCGATGAGTCCGCCTTCACATTGCCATCTTTGTATTCTCTTTTGTATACTTTTTATGCAATTACCTCTTTTTAGGAATTTCTTCTTGATGTAAATGCCTATTTACATACCAATCAAAAAATTCTTTTTATCCAAATTGTGCCTCTTGGTTTTTACTTTTGTTGTTTTGTTTGCAAAATACTTCAAACATTTTTGCTAAACATTGCATTTAAAAATATTAAAGTTTTACAGCACATAATATAAATATATGAAATTTCTTGAAGTTTTGGGTGTCTGGGATGACGGCTAAGGTTTTCCTTCCATACCTAGAACATGTTGTTGTATTTATATTATTGCAGGTACTGTTGTCCATTTATGGTGTGATAATAAGGTAGGGTCAGTTCGTTACCAACACAAGGGTCTTAAAGGTTTAATTTTGCTGCATGCAGAGTACCTTATTCCTAGTGAAAAAGTATGACTTCTTAAACAAAGTCGTAATCCCCATTATATTCTGCACTCTTGCTAAGAGATTGATTAAGAGTTTGTCCCTTTCAAAGGACTTATCTCTAGAGAAATGCATTATAGCAAGATTCTGAATAATCCTTCTCCCCAGCACAGTCGACTCCTTTCAAGGATTCTTGGAAGAATCATTTTATTTAACGATTGGATATTCTTGATGTATCCCTATGAAGTTGGCATTTACTTCCCCAGTGAGGTTGGAACTCATTTTCCCCATGAAGTTTACATCGCCCTCCCTAGTGCGGCCTACTACTGTCAAGGTTTCTTGAAGAGATTTATGTTTACCTGTGGGAGATTCTTATATGTATCCCCATGGAGGTGGTTGTTATTCCTGGTGGAGTAATCTCTTTTCCTAGTAAAATCATGTTTTGACATAAATTTTGCAAAGGATGGTTTTTCCAGTGTAGCTTATAGCGGCGAAATGGCTATTAAGAGCTTTTGTATTCCTTAGTGGAAGATATGGCGTTCTCCCTAGTTGGAGCCAAGTTTTGACGATTTTATTGATCAACTCTCCTCTTATCCCAGCAGAGCAAGTTTTCTTTTTCCCAGTAAGGCCTGGTGCTGATGAAAATCGTACAAAATCTTATTTTCCCAGTGTGGTGTATACATGGGAGTGCTGGTCATAATTCATTTTATCCCCGGTGGTAGAATATTGTTGAGATATTCCCCGGTCGAGTTTTAGAACCTCGAGTTTCTAGTTCAAAGGTTCTCTCCTCTTCCCCAAGTGAATATTTATATCCCAGCGGTAAAATCCTCAATGTGGTCTGATAATTGGTTTTCTTTTGATTCAAGAATGATCATTATCCCTAGTAGAAGTTATCTTCATCAAGAAACTCTACGCGAGAAATCTTCCATTCCCAACAAAAGTTCTCCTTATCTTGATAGGAGATAAGGGATCTATTCTCCAGGAAGATGAGAGTTTAGTCAAAGTTCAAGATTTTCTCTAGACTGCAATTTATTTTTGCAATATTCCTCTCAGGAGGTTACTTCCCCAGTGATACTTCTCCTTGGAAGTTAATGTTTCAGATTTGAAAAACTCCCAATGAAGTTCAGATTTATTATTCTCATTAAAAGATAAGATACGCAAGGATAATTGTTCAAAAGTTCCTTGTCTTCCTGGAAGTCGATTATTGTTGTGTTTTTCCCATGAAACACTAAGCATGCATCACTGCATTGCATCTACCAAAACGCGTAGCATTTCTATTGTATGGAGCATTACACTATAAAATTCAAATATGCATTAAAGTATAAAGTGATTATGCTATTCACCTGACATAACCAGATATTATGTTCCTGAAGCTGAATAATCCTCATGATTTTATTCCCCAGGATTTTTCTCCAACTGACGTGTTCCCAGATATTCACTTCCTGTTAAGTGTCTTATCTTATGGGATTCTTGGTCAATTTCCCTAATGGAGTCTGTTTTAGTTTGCCACCAGTCGGGTCTTTGGTATTTCCCTTTTCCCTAGTGAATTGTAAATTTCCCGCGCCCATGCAAATCCTCGGTTATTCTAACCGTGTTCGCTTTTCTGTTAGAGTGAGAGTAAGAGTTGGTGTATAACCTCTCTTGTTTCTCAAGTATTTGAGTATCCATATTTGGTGTGTGGTAATTCATATAATTTTCACTTTTGAAGAATTACATATTGCATTTCTCCTGAGGGATACTGTAGTTCTTGCACATTTGCAACCTCTTCAAATTCCAACATGTTTTGGAAATCCTTGTCTCGAGTCTTTTCAGTTTGTCTCCTTTTCATTTGCAAGTTCTCCTTCAATCGGTGTTCTATTCAGGTTCTGTATATTTGTGAATTCCCAGTAAGTTCGCCTTTGATCGTTATTCTTCCTCAAGAGTCTATCTTCGGTTTATCTCCATGTCATTATAGGTACGCCTTTGTTCAGTATTCTTTCTCCCGGAGTCTATCTTTAGTTAGCATTCCGTGTTAGAGCCTTCTTTGATAGAGTCATTTCTTTTTGTCTCTTTCGCATATGTCCTTTCCTCCATACATGTATTTGTGATATCTTTGTTAAGAGTCCTTTTCTCTGGTCTCTTTCTTATATCTGCTACCAACTCCGGACATATATATTCGAAATCTTTGATGGAGTCCTTTCTTTTGGTCTCTTTCGTATATATCCTTTCCTCCGGACATATATTTGTGATTACTTTGTTATGAGTCCTTTCTTCCGGTCTGTTTCTTATGTTCACTACCAACTCCGAACATATATATTTGATATCTTCGATGGGGTCCTTTCTTCCAGTCACTTTTGTATATGCCCTTTCCTCCAGAAATATATTTGTGATATCTTTGTTAAGATTCATTTCTTCTAGTCTCTTTCTTATATATGTCTTATACCAACTCCAAACATGTATTTGTGATATCTTTGATAGAGTCCTTCCTTCTGGTCTCTTTCATATATGTCCTTTCTTCCAGACTTGTATTTGTGATAACTTAGATAGAGTCTTTTCTTCCAGTCTCTTTCGTCTATGTCCTTTCTTATGGACATGTATTTGTGATATCTTTTCTAAGAGTCCTTTCTTTCGGATATATGTCTACTACCAACTCTAGGCATGTATTGTTGATATCTTTGATAGAGTTCTTTCCTTCAGTCTCTTCCTTGTTATATGTCTGATACCGATCCCGAACATGTGTATTTGATATCTTCGATAGAGTTCTTTCCTCCTATCTCTCTCTTGTTATTTGTCTGCTACTGACTCCAAACATATATTTTTGATATCTTTGATAGAGCTCTCTTAGGTCAGTCTCTTTCTCGTATGTGTCTTCTACTGACTCCAGACATGTATCTTTGATTCTTTGTTAGAGTCCTCTTCTGGTCTCTTTCTTATATCTGCTACCAACTCTGGACATGTATATTTGATATCTCCAATGGAGTCCTTTCTACCGGTCTCATTCGTATATGTCTTTTCCTCCAGACATATATTTGTGATATCTTCGATAAAGTCCTTTCTTCTAGTCTCTTTCTATATGTCCTTTCTTCTAGACATGTATTTGTGATACCTTTGTTAAGAGTCCTTTCCTCTGGTGTCTTTCTTATATCCGATGTCAACTCCAGATATGTATATTTGATATCTTCGTTAGAGTCATTTCTTCATGTCTCTTTCTTATGTCTCCTACCAACTCCGGACATATATTCTTAATATCTTTTTTATAGCATACTTTGATCACTCTCTTTCTTATATGTGTTCTCTACCAACTCCGGAAATATATTCTTGATATCTTTGTTAGAGCCTACTTCGGCCAGTCTCTTTCTTATATGTGTTCAGGACCGACTCCGAACATACATTCTTGATATTTTTGTTAGATTTATCTTCCAGTCTCTTTCTCGTACGTGTCCAATATCCATATCGGACATGTATATCTAATCTCTCTTTTGTGTGTCTAATCTTGACCAGACATACACTTCCTGATAAATTCGTATCTTTTTCTGGACATTGAAAAATTCGTATCTTTCTCAATTTTTATTGTTTCAGGACAATTCTCAAAGCTTGGGATCGCAAACTTTGTGAGCTACAACTTTGCTTCAGGTCTCGAGTTCGGATTGCACTTCGAAGGCTTCGGTTTATGGATTGCTTCCTAAAGTGCGCATGAAAATAAGGTGAAAATTTTAATGCAGCAAAATAAGTCAAATGTTTATCGTCATTCGAAAAAGCACAACTCTCTCTATTTTTATCGTATAGGGATGACTCTTTCCACATAGCGTCACAAATTTCATTGTCAGCGATTTTGTTTCAGGTTGCGCGTCAGGATTATTCACCGAAAGTCATGAGCTTATGGTTTGTTCGTGAACAGTACCCAAACTAAGCTGGAAAAATATGCACTTTGAATTTAACACCAAGTTCTCGCCATTCAGAGCATCATAACTTACTCTATTTTTATCGTAACGGGACGATTCTTTCGGCACCGCGTCACAAATTTTATCTCCAGCGATTTTATTTCAAGTTTCACGTTAGGATTATGTATCGAATGTTATGAGTTTATGGTTTGATCCTAAACAGTACATGAAATAATCCGAAAAATGAAAATTTCACAAGCCAAACAAGACTTGGAGTCACTTATATATCTTTTCAAAATTCTAATTCAACACAACTTTTCACTCATTATTTCAAAACTCTCGTAAATTCTCCCAATTCTCTCTCAAATTATCTCACCTCTCAAAGAATAAAAACTCGAAGAACTCCCATCTTCCTCCCCACTCTCAACTTCTAGAATTTCTCTCTTCCTCCCCCAACAACCGCACGCGCCACCGCATTCCCTGCCGATGAACTGCCCTGACCATCGGAACCCCCTCCTCGAGCCGATCGCCCGTGCGGACGTCCCTACCTCAGTCGTGTCTCTCTGCTCCGCCAACTTTTTCTGGCGGTGAACAACTCCCTCCGCCAGTAATCTTCGTGAGCTATCTATCTTTGTCTGTTAGCTTTATCTTCTCTAATTCTATTATCTGATATCCTTTTTTCTTCAATTCGGTAATTGATTTCTTGATTTTTCTTGATTTTTCTTGAGTTTAATTCTTGAATTAATGTTTGATTCTTACAATAAGTGATTGTTGATATAAGCATAAATTGAAGTCTTGATTTGATTTTGGATCTTGAATAATTTATGTTGAGGATGTTGAAGTGTGGAATTAGATAAATTATCTTTGAATTGTTATGGATCTTGAGAATCCAATTATGTTGATGATTTTTTCATTTCAAATTGTAATCCGATTCAATCGATTGTTGAGTTTTGTGTGGAATTAATGTGAAATTCATGTTTTGATGCAATTTTATGTCGAATTAAATGATGATTTAGTTTTTTCGATGTTAAAATGCTTTGATCCGATTAATTGCATCAACACTTGAATAATTGTGTTTAAGGCTCCGAATCATTGCTTGCATGTGGATTCAATTGTTACAAAGTGTTTATAATTTTTAAGCGGTATTACATGAATCGATGAAGATTTTTGTGTATCTGATTGTGAGTTTTAAACTCGTTATTGTCCAATTCTGATACATGTATTCATTTCTGCCCGGATATTAAAAATGTCTTGTAAATCGTATTTCAAATATTATTTGATGCTTACTTGAGCATGATTGTGCGTTTATGGACCGTTGATGTTGAGTTATATCTTTTTCGACGTGATTTTTCGAGTAATGTTGTGATATGGCACAATGCTTCCCGGTTTTGATAAGTTGAGCTTAAGGCGTGATTTAAGTGATGGTTAATGCTCAAGGGATTTTGTTTTTGGACTTGGAAGAAATCTATGTCAAATTTTGATGGTTTCGGACCAATATTTTATGTGATGTCACGTCTTGGTGCAATACTTCCCGGTGTGGTAAGTTGGTGCAGACGAGTGATTTAACTGTTTCTTGGTGGATAAATGAACTTTCCTTGGCTTTTGTTTTGGATTTCCATTGCGTTTATGTGGTTTTTGAAAAATAACACAATCCCCCGATACTCAGCATGATCCTCTTCACTCTTTGAATAGATCAAAATTTCTTTAATGAACACAACAACAAACTGATCCAAATATTGATGAAAAACTCTATTCATGTATTCCATAAACACGCCAGGTGCATTGGTCACACCGAACGACATCAAAAAATATTCATAGTAACCATACCTTGTCCTAAAAGCAGCCTTGCGAATATCTTCAGCCTTAACTCGAATCTAATGATAACCAAACCTCAAATCAATCTTACTAAACACACTTGCACCAACTAATTGATCCATTAAATCATCAATTCTTGGAGGTGAATACTTATTCTTAATAGTCACCTTATTCAGTTGTCTATAATCCACACACAACCTTATAGAACCTTCCTTCTTCTTAACTAACAAAACAGGTACACCCCACGGTGACACACTCGGATGGATAAACCTCTTCTCAAGAAAATTCTCATGTTGGCTCTTCAACTCTTTCAACTCAGATGCGGATATCAGATACAGATCCATTGATACCGGACTAGTTCCAGGAACCAAGTCGATCATAAACTCCACTTCACACTTTGTTGTTCTTGGTTTTGATTTTCTCTCTATTTTGCTTGATTGGGGTTTTTCCCATTGATGAACTCTTTGATGCATTCTTTTATGTTATTGGTGATATTTGATGATGAATATTGAATGGAATGGATAAGAATTGTTGGTGAATACTTAGTGTTATTTAAAAATACAGTTTTGGTTGAATTGTTAGGAATTGGGGTTTAGAAACATCGATTTTCGTAACCTGCAAAGTTGCATATTTTTGAACTCTACAGCAGGTGTAACCGGGTACGGCATAAAGGGTAACCGATTACCTTGTACAATTTTAGGCAAACTGAGCAAAAATATGAATGTGTACCTGGGTACAACATATGTGAGAATTGGTTACCCAAGTGGACAGTAGCGTTGTAATTCTGAATCAGAGGGGTGTAACCGGTTACCCACTATGCAGTAAGCAGTTACCATTGAAATATTAGATTTTTCAAAATTTGTAAATTACATAACTTTTGACCCGAGTGTCTGTTTTACGTGCCATTTGGATCAGTGCGAAGATAAATTGATTTACTAATCTATAAAAATAAATTGGAACACAATAGCTAATTATTTGACCAACATTAATGCCTATCTGTGTATATTCCTGAGTAATGTGACATGAATTAAGATGTGATTGAGTAAGATGATGTTGTATGAATAATTCGATTGTTTTGCACGATGTATTGCACGATAATTATGATGAAGATGATCTCTATTGGTGATCAGTGCATTTTGATGCACATTCTTCCATGATTGTACTTATGCATTTCCATGATTTGTTTAGCTTATTTTTGTATTCTATAGTGTTTTTCTATTTTATTTTATTTCTACTCTTATTTGATTTTCGCACTTTATTTTCAGCATTAGCAGTCTTCACGAATAAATTCATAACTTGAGCTACGGGAGTCGGAATGAGGCATGCTACTAGTTGTTGGAAATCTAAGAGAAAGAGCTACGGTTTTTGTTCAGAAGTCGAGAGCTGAATCGGAATGTAGCAGGATCGTAAAATTCGTTGAAGTTACAACATTTTATATTTAAGTTTTGGGTCATTTGTTTTTGGCCTGGGTTATGTTTTCGACCTAGTTGGATTATGAACCGAATCCTTGTCCTTGCTATACCTAGAAGTCGCTAGAGTAATTTATTTTTTACCTTTTCATTATTCAGAAAAAAAAACTTTGACTTGTACACTTGAATGAAGAACTAATCATCCAGAGTTGATCTACTGTAATCGCGTTCGGATGCTTTGAGGTTTTTAATTTATCAATTCACTTTTGTTTCTCTTTCAATTATATTTTATGAAATTGTATTTGCTTAATTTATTATTTCATAGAATGTATTGATTAAATTCGTATGATTATATTCCTAATTTTTAATCGTTGTTTACGTTGCATAGTCGTTAAATCATGTTCTATATCGTGTTTGCTTAATTCACGATTATATTAATCTGTTTTCTTAATTCGGAATGGGAATTCAATCTATTTTATATCTATTGCGCTTGTCAGTTGGTATTGAGATCGAATAGAGGTCGAAGGCGCTTAGGGAATTGATAAGGTAAAAACCAATGATTAGCAGGAACCTGAATACAGTAGATTGACTTATTTTTATAATCACTTATTTTAATCACGTATTTGCCCAGCTCTTTAAAAATTGATCCTGAATTAAATCCTCCATAATCACTTATGTTGGTTAATAAAAATACAAGAATCCTCGTGATACGATACTCGAGTCACTGTCGCTAAACTATATTTTTTTTAAAGTAACTCATTTTTAATTCGTCCGCGACAGCGGATCAAAATTGGCGTCGTTGTCGGGGATTCTTGTTGTTATTAACTGATATTAGAGTCATAGGTATAGTATTCTTGTTAGTGTTTTTCTTGTTTTTTTTGTTGTGTTCGTTGATTTTCAGGGTTGAAATTTCGGCTGCAGTACAGTTTTTCAGCCTACCAGGTAAGTTTGAAACCTACTGTTTTTATTTGCTCCGAATTTTTTCCAAAAGTTCAGAAAAAACCGACGAACAATACTCTTTTAGAATAAAATTCTAAAATATTTTGTCCCTCAAAATTGCAAATTCCTCTTTTTTCTATTTTTAAATAATATTTTACTTTTTTGATAGTGTTGAAAAAATCCAAAAAAATTCTCAAAATTTTTATTTTGATTCATTAGATTAAATTTGGTGTTTTTGTATTTTTTTGAATTTATTTTAATCGTTTTCCTTGTTTCTATTTGTTTCTGCTTGTTTGGGACATAGTTGGTATTTATGTGTTTATTGATAACATGGCTGAACAAAGAACTTTGAGGCAGTTGGTTGCCCCTGATATGAACTATAATAGTTTATGTATTGACTATCCTACCGCTGATGTACCTTCTGAATTGAAATCTAATTTAATATACTTGTTGCCAAAGTTTAATGGTCTTGCAGGTGAGGATCCACATAAGCATCTGAAGGAATTTCAGGTTGTGTGCTCTACACCCTCCAAACCTTCACTAGAGGACATTGTCAAACAATTGACTATAAATAATCTCCAGTTTCAACAACAAGTAGATTCTACTCTCCAGACTTTACAAACACAGATTGAACAACTTGCCTCTTTGATGAATATCATGCAATAAGCTCAAGGATATAACCAACAACCCTTGGAAGAGAATTATGTTTTTCCAATAGAGTTGCTTTCTGAAACTATTGATGATACTTGTATTGATTTGTTTTCAGCTGATTTTCCATTGTTGTATAGTTTTGATGATGTTTACTCTTGTGATGTTTGTACTGACACTAAAATTTGCTATGTTTGTGATGAAATTGAGGTTGCCTTGCAAGTTGATATTCTTACTGAAGATGATGTTGCAAATGAAGTTATTCATATAGATGAAGCTCTCAACACCCCGGCTATCTGGAGCAAACCATCCATCGAACAACCACATTCCCAAGAGCTAAAACCACTTCCTGACAATCTAAAATATTCTTATTTAGAGATGAATAAAAAGATACAAGTTATAATTTCTTATAACCTTAACTTTGATCAAGAAAATAAGCTTTTGCAGGTTTTAAAGAAGCATATGAAGACGATTGGGTGGACTTTGGCCGACATTCCTGATATTAGCCCATCCATGATTTTGCATAGGGTCTCAATTGAAGTGGAAGATGAAACAAAAGTAGTGAGGCAGTCGCTTAATCTTTTGATCTTTGGTGTTGTGGAAAAGAAGATCACGTGCCCATTCGACACTTTTACTTATCAAAGATTATTCTTTGATCCTGGAATAAAAGGCAAAGGCACTAATAAAAATTCCAAGTTCAATGGACATTACCCAAAGCTACTACATGGGATCCCCACTTTGGAAGAAGAGAATATAGAAGATCTCTCTTTGGAAAAGGCTGCTTATGTGATCACTTATCCTCCTTGACTATTCGGGTGTGTTCTTTCCTTTCTCTCACTCTTATTTAATAGTTATGTCCTTTCATTGAGGATAATGCATGTTTAAAGTGTGGGGGAGGGAATCATTTATTTTCTTTTTTTCTTTGCTTTTGTTTGTTCTTTTGTTTTGTTTTTAGTTATTAAAAAATGCATCTTTTTGAAAGTTTTGGGTTATAGATTAATCTGAGGTTAGTTGTGGAGACTTGAGAAAAATTCACAAGATCGGTATCGTCTTAACACTGTAAGTCTCGTGCATATGAAAGTTAATTTGAATTTTTATTATGATGTAGCCTTGAATTCTCATCTTTTAACAGCTCTTGAGTAGTTTATTTCAGCAGTCAGCACCATCTCACACGCGCTCTACGCAGAAAAGCCGGTGAAAATAAGTGAGTGATCCAAGTTTTACTTGAAAACGAAAAAGAAAGAAAAAGGAATGCGCCTTCTAAGTTTGGTGACCCTCACCCGGTCACTTAACCCAACGGTTGTAGAGCCTACAAAAAAAAGTTGATAATAAGACTCGTTGTTAGTTAGTTCAACGGTTTCTGGGGCTGAACTTGGTAGGGCAGATTACGGTCCGATCCCCCGCAACTATAATTGAGTAAGCAAAGGGTTATGCCACGTAAGTACCAGAACCCCGTGCAAAAGGATCAGAGTCACTAACCGGTTGCCTTTCTATGAGTGTGTAGAGATAACAGGCTTAATGTGATTGCGCCTGAATGAAAAAGAGCAAAAAGGAGGATGAGTAAGTTAGGCTATGGCATAATAATATGATTCGAATTGGTCTGTATATTCAAGAGACAAGATTAGTGTTCCTACGATATTCTTAGTGTGCAAGATTAGTACCTATTGAAGTAATCTTAATCGAAGAAGAGTTTGTAGCCTAGAATGAGTAGCTGATGATGCCGTTGTGTTTCTTTTGATTTTATTTTGCTCGGAGTGCAAAAGTTCAAGTGTTGGGGAATTTGATCAGTGCATTTTGATGCACATTCTTCCATGATTGTACTTATGCATTTCCATGGTTTGTTTAGCTTATTTTTGTATTTTATAGTGTTTTTCTATTTTAGTTTATTTCTACTCTTATTTGATTTTCGCACTTTATTTTCAGCATTAGCAGTCTGCACGAATAAATTCATAACTTGAGCTACGGGAGTCGGAATGAGGCATGCTACCAGTTGTTGGAAATATAAGGGAAAGAGCTACGGTTTTCGTTCAGAAGTCGAGAGCTGAATCGGAATGTAGCAGGACCGTAAAATTCGTTGAAGTTACAACATTTTATATTTAAGTTTTGGGTCATTTGTTTTGGGTCTAGGTTATGTTTGCGACCCAGTTGGTTTATGAACCAAATCCTTTTCCTTGCTATACCTAGAAGCCGCTAGAGTAATTTAGTTTTTACCTTTTCATTATTCAGAGAAAAAAAACTTTGACTTGTACGCTTGAATGAAGAACTAATAATCCAGAGTTGATCTACTGTAATCGCGTTCTGATGCTTTGAGGTTTTTAATTTATCAATTCACTTCCGTTTCTCTTTCAATTCTATTTTATGAAATTGTATTTGCTTAATCTATTATTTCATGGAATGTCTTGATTAAATTCGTATGATTGTATTCTTAATCTTTAATCGTTGTTTACGTCGCTTAGTCGTTAAATCACGTTCTATATCGTGTTTGCTTAATTCACGATTATATTAATCCGTTTGCTTAATTCGGAATTGGAATTCAATCTATTTTATATCTATTGCGCTTGTCGATTGGTATTGAAATCGAATAGAGGTCGAAGCCGCTTAAGGAATTGATAAGGTAAAAACCAATGATTAGCAAGAACCTGAAAACAGTAGATCGACTTATTTTTATAATCACTTATTTTAATCAGTTATTTGCCCAGCTCTTTAAAAATTGATCCTGAATTAAATCCTCCGTAATCACTTATGTTGGTTAATAACAATACAAGAATCATCGCGATACGATACTCGAGTCACTGTCGCTAAACTACATTTATTTTAAAGTAACTCATTTTTGATCCGTCCGCGACAGCGGATCAATTGGCGTGGCGTTGATGGGTAAAAATAATCAATGTGAGTTGCGTTGTTTCATGTCAGTGTCACATGCATTCATGAATGATGGCCTGTATTGGCGAACGATGGCCTGTATTGGCGGATGATGGCATGTATTTGTGAATGAAGGTATGCATTGGCGTGACAATGTTGTTGCCCTAAGTTGGCATTATTAAGATGAGGGTTTTTCCCTATTGGTACCACATGTGTTGTGTTAGTGTCGGTCTCATTGCATTACATTATGATTGTTGACTTGATGTTTTGATGCCAAAAGAATATGATCCACATTATGATGAGTTTTATGTGTTGTGTGTATATTCATTTGTATGTTGATGTAATTTTGTGGTATGATGAATGAAATAGAGGTGTGAGGTAAAGAAGAATTTTATGGGTACTCAAATTACTATCTATTCATTATTATGCTCGCTTTTATATTGTTATGATATCTCACCCATTATGTTTGAATGTTGTCTCTACGTGGGTAACGCGCAAATGATCTGAAGTAGCTCGAGGTCGAGGTTAGCTAAGAAGTGCCTTGTTTTACGTAGACCGAGTCGGTGTCAGCTTTGATACGTAACACTTGGGAATTTCACGTTTATTTTATTATGATGGGAGTAAACTATTGTAGAACTCCGTTTTGTTGAATTTTAATTGATGTTTTACTTTAAGTTTTGAATTATGACAACTATTACTTATGTTGAGAATGACTTCTAATGATGTTTTTCCGCTGTGAATAAATACAATGAAGTTCAAACATGATGAATAAATGACTATGTGTTGCAAATCTCTTTATATGAGCATGTACGATGTATGAAGATATGGCATCCTATTCTTAATGTTTTATTTTTATGAATTAAATTACTCTGATATATGGTTAAATTACCTACAGAGAAATAAAATGTTACAAGGGACTCCGATGCAGCTATGTTACATGGTTCTTGCATGCATTAGAGACCTAAAATGGTGCTTGAATAGGATTAACAAGGTTCAGAGAATTACCAAATAGAGAACATGTCCGTTGCATTTTGGAAAGCCTGAAAGTGCAAGAAAACTCTATTACTCGCCTTTATGAACACCATTAATGATGATTGAAAGTTGAGAATACTTTAAAGAATCTTGAAATCCTTTACCCACGCAAACCTGATGGAAGAAGGTGATGAAATCACAGGAACCTTGAGAGATGTTACAGGTGAATCTCGATGCATGAAATTGAATTTATGCCATGTTGTGGTGATGATGAAGAAGAGGTTTCAGAAAATGGTTGAGGAAAAAGAGAGCTAAAATGGGGAGAGGTTGAGAGAATGAGAGAAAGAAAGTAGAACTGAGCAAGATGAGACACAATTATTGTTGTAACTGTTTTCTAGTTGATTGTAACCATTTCTCCAAAATAAAGAGAATGAGTTTTTATAGTGAGGCTATGACGCGTGTGCTTTTTCTTCCATCTTGAGTTTAATGCTTAAGTCGAGTTGAATTAATGAGAAAAAGAATGGAGAGTAGCATGGTGTTGTGTTGGTTTTTCATCAGGTGAGAGAAAGAGTATGGCAGCATACGGTGTGCACAAACTTAGCTAGCAAATTTAATTGGAGCATATTCTATTTTGAGTTAATCTCCACCACTATGCATGTATAAGTTAGAATCGAATCAGACTTCTGTATGAAATTTTGTATATTGCTCTTATAAAATAAAATACACTCTTGGTATTTTATAGACCCAAACAACTTTTACAATTCTAAACAATATAAATGCTACTAATAAACTATCATAACTTATAAAACTTTTGCCCTTCCTACTACCATACTTAATGTAAAACTTTATTACTAACACATTTAATGTTTATTCAACAAAACTCCTCTGTAAACTTAAATTTTTCTTCCATCCGGCATTCCTATCATCTTCTTGCCTCTGTCGAAGACCTCTTTTGATAGTGGTTTTGTAAAGATATCCGCTGCTTGGTTTCTGCTTTCTACATGCCTTAATTCGACGCTTCCCTCCTTCACATGTTCACGAATGAAGTGAAATCGAACATCAATGTGTTTGCTTCCTTCATGATTCACTGGATTCTTTGCTAATTCGATAGCTGATTTATTATCCACTTGTATTATTGTTGGATCTTCCTGTTTTAGCTCCATCTTGCTTAACAACCTTCTGAGCCATACTGCATGACATACGCACCAGGATGCTGCCACATATTCTGCTTCACACGTCGAAAGTGTCACTATAGGTTGCTTCTTCAATAGCCAAGTAAAAGCTGTGTTTCCCATGAAAAACACATATCCAGAGGTGCTCTTTCGATCGTCTATGTCTCCACACCAGTCACTGTCAGAATAACCAACTAACTTGTAGTCTTCTGTCTTTGAATAAAACATTCCAAGTGATATTGTTCCTTGGATGTATCTTAGAATTTGTTTCAGCGCCTTCCAATGTGTGTGTAATGGCTCCTCCATGAATCGACTCACTATGCCAACACTTAGTGAAATGTCTGGCCTTGTGCATGTGAGATATCGAAGGCTACCTACCAAGCTTCAATATTTGCTTCCTTCGACCCGTTCTCCTCCATCAAACTTTGACAGTTTTGTACCTGGTTCCATTGGCGTCGAAGTTGGATTGCAATTCTTCATTTTATATTTTTCTAAGATTTCCTTTGCATATTTTTCTTGTGAGATGAAAATTCCAGCGTCTTCTTGTCGAACCTCCAGACTAAGAAAGAATCTCATCAGCCCTAAGTCTGTCATTTTGAATTCGCTTGTCATGGTGCTTTTGAAGTCTTCGATCATCTGAACATCACTGCCTAGAAAGATAAGATCATCAACATAGAGTGCAACAAGTAATAAATCACTTCCATTTTTCTTCACATAGAGGGCGGGTTCATAAGGACATTGCTCGAACCCATTCTCTTTGAAATATGTGTCAATACGTGTGTTCCATGCCCTAGGTGCTTGCTTCAGCCCATACAGTGATTTCTTCAGTTTCAACACCTTCTTCTCTTCTCCAGTTCTCATATATCCAAGTGGTTGTTCGACATAGATTTCTTCTTCGAGCACACCATTCAAAAATGTTGTCTTGACATCCATTTGAAATATTGGCCATTTGAATTGAGCAGCTTGAGAAATGAGTAATCGAATTGTCTCCATTCTTGCAACAGACGCAAACACTTCGTCATAGTCAATTCCTGCTTTCTGTTTGTATTCCTTCGCAACTAGCCGTGCTTTGAATCTTTCGATTTCTCCTTGAGCATTCATCTTTTTCTTGAATACCCACTTTACACCAATGGGTTGACTACCTTTTGGCAATTCGACTAGCTCCTAAGTATTGTTGCGTTCGATTGCTCTAATTTCTTCGTCCATGGCACTTTTCCACTTTTTATCTCGTAACGCTTCTTCGACACTGATATTTTCAGCATCTTCCAGAAGACACACAAGATGCACCTCACTTGTTGAATCATACAAGTCTTGCAAACTTCTCATTTTTGGTTGTAGAGGTTCATCTTCATCTCCGGTTTCTTCATGTTCTGTTGGAATACTCGTTGGTACAACTATAGTTGTTTCTTCGACTGTGTCAACAACCTATGTCGAATTGTTCCAGTCCCACTTGCTTGCTTCGTTCATTCAAACGTCTCTACTCACGATCACTTTCTTGCTTATGGGATTGAAGAGATTGTACCCTTTTGTCTTCTCATCATATCCAATGAATATGTACTTCTGACTTTTGTCTTCAAGCTTTGTTCTTCGTTGATCTGGTACATGTGCATAAGCTATACTACCAAATACCTTGAGATGAGAAATTGTTGGCTTCTGTCCACTCCATGCTTCTTGTGGTGTTTTGTCTTCTAACTTCGAATGTGGACATCTATTCTGAATATAAACAACACATTGTACTGCTTCTGCCCAGAATTCTTTCGACATGTTCTTGCTTTTGAGCATTGATCGAACCATGTCAAAAATAGTTCGATTCTTCCTTTCAGCCACACCATTTTGCTGAGGTGAATATGGTGCAGTTAGGAATCTCCTTATGCCCTGTTCTTCACAGTACTTCTCAAAAGCCATTGAAGTATACTCTCCTCCTCTGTCATATCGAATTGCTTTGATGTGTCTGTCTGTTGCCTTCTCCACCATTACTTTGAACTTTTTGAACACTTCTAATGCTTCAGATTTTTCTTTCAGGAAGTAGACCCAGGTTTTTCTTGAGAAGTCATCAATAAAATAAATGAAGTACCTTTTTCCACTGAAGGATTCTGGAGTGATTGGTCCACATATGTCAGTATGTATCAATTCGAGAATATGTTTAGCTTGATACTCTGCCTTCCTTTGAAATGAGGTTCTTGTTTGTTTGATGAGCACACATTCTTCACAGAATTTTCCTTCGAAATCCATGTCTTGTAGTCCATGCACCATGTTCCTTTTTGCCAACCTTCTCAAACCAGCATGATGTAGATGACCAAAGCGCATGTGCCATAGTGACGCTTTGTCTTGCACTTCGATTTGCATACATTTCTCTCGAATGTTCCTCAGGTTCAGTTTGTACATTCGATTTCTTTCCATTTCGACACTGGCAATCAGATGTCCTGCTCTGTCCTTCAAATGCAGTGTTCGATCTTTCATAAGTATTGAAGCACCTTTTTCTGTAAGTTGTCCCATACTTAATATGTTGGTCTTGAGATCTGGTACATAGTAAACATCTTCGATTGATCCAATCAAGCCATCCTTCTGCAAGTAACTGATTGTGCCCTTTCCTTCGACCTTCACTTTCGATGCATCTCCAAAAGACACATTACCATCTTCAATTGTCTTCATATCTTTAAACAGGTGTTTGTAACCACACATGTGATTACTTGCTCCTGAGTCAAGATACCAAACACTGTCATTGGTGTTGATTTCGTTTTGAGCCATCAGGAGAAAGCCTTCATTCGATTCAGCTTCCAAGGCTAGGTTGGTTGTTTCTTCAATCTTCTTTTCGATTCGACAGTCTTTTGCAAGATGTCCCACTTTGTCATAGTTGTAACATTTGTAGGAGTTGCAATCCTTCACGTAATGACCATACTTCCCACACTTGTAGCATTCGAAGTTGGAATGATTCGAACGACCACCTCTTTGACCACGTCCTCTGCCACGCCAATTTTGTTGGCTCGAATGTCCTCTTTCAAAGTTGCTACCTCTACCACTTCGACCACTGTCACGACCTCCACGTCCACGTCCTCTTCCTCGAAATTTGTGAGAAAAGAGTACCTTTTTCGTCTTTGTTCGATTCCTTGGTTTGGTTTGCTTCTTCGTATGCTTCTTCTTTCTTTTTCATCTTTCGTTGTTCATGTGCTTCGAGAGAACCAGTGAGCTCTTCGACCGAGAGCGTCGAAAGGTCCTTCGACTCTTCTATTGCACACACAATATTTTCAAACTTGTCTGTTAAAGATATCAAGATCTTTTCAACAACTCTTGCATCAGGTATTGTCTCTCTGTTTCTGGTGAGTTGATTCACCACCTTTTGCACACGTGTGATGTAGTCAGATACAATTTCTGTATCCTTCATCTGTATCCTCTCCAATTCGCCACGAAGAGTTTGGAGTCGAACTTGCTTCACTCGATCTGCTCCTTTGAACACTTTTTCTAACGTGTCCCACGCTTGTTTCGACGTAGTCGAACCAGCAATTTTCTCGAAGCCTGATTCATCTACAGCCCTGAACAACATGTATAATTCCGTTTTATCCTTCGATCGCGTCTCTTTCAACGTCTTTGTTTGAGCTGCCGTAAATCCCCCAACTTCTATTGGTTCTTCAAACCCATCATGGGTCACCTCCCACGCATCTAGAGATCCAAGAAGAGCTTTCATTTGGATACTCCACTTTTCATAATTTGCCTTTGTTAGCCGTGGTAACGGCATTTGATTCATCATGTTTTCCATGAGCTCTGATACCAAATTGTTAGAATCGAATCAGACTTCTGTATGAAATTTTATATATTGCTCTTATAAAATAAAATACACTCTTGGTCTTTTATAGACCCAAATAACTTTTACAATTCTAAACAATATAAATGCTACTAATAAACTATCATAACTTATAAAACTTTTGCCCTTCCTACTACCATACTTAATGTAAAACTTTATTACTAACACATTTAATGTTTATTCAACAGTATACTCCACTTTGCTTGGCTAAATTGAGTAGCGTGTTGATATATACGTGTATACATGAGGTAATAGCGATGCTGCAAGGAATTTCCAAGTAATCGTTCCAAAATGACAATGTTGGAATTCTATCAAGACAACTTAATATGGATGACTTCTCATGATTATATCTTAGAGTAGGTTGACTCAATTGACGAGGTTTTACTATTAAATGAAAGTTTGAATGACGATGAACAACTTTCTTGTTGAAAAAAACTTGAAAATTGGCTTATAACATGTGAGATTGGCCCTTGAAAATGCTTCCATGAAACTAAGTTTATACTTAACAAAAATTCTAAGTCATTTGTCATTTTTTCAACTTGAAACCCTTGACTTGTCACGCCTATGTCTTGGTATATAATAAACTAACTAAAGAGTCTTTTATGTTAATGAAAAGGTAGCATGTGTTGAAACTGATTTTTAAATCAGAGTCATCACCCTTAATTTTTATCCTAAAGGAAGGGAGTATAAAGGAATAATCCTAAAAGTCAGAGATTTTAGATTTGGACTCGGTTCTTGACGAGGGGAAGGTGTTAGACACCCCTTATCTATCTTGTTCACAAGAATATTTGATTTAAAAGCGCGATCTTAGAAAATAGGGTTTTTAATTATTATTGGGGGAAAAGGGTTTGAATTTTATTTAGCGGGACTCGCCACAATTTTGATCGTAGGCCTACGTATCCTCTTAGGAGAAATCAAAGTCCTATTTCGTAGTTTGCGGTGTTTGGTTTGTATTTTTTTTATGGATTGCATAGAATTGCTTTCGAATTAACCTTGAACTTTGTCTGGGTTGTAAACTGAATGATCGTAGATGCAGTTCGTAGTTTGATTCGAAGGCGATGTTATTTAATCCTTTTTGAAAATGTTTTGACTTTGATTATTATGTCAGTAAAAAAATGATTTCAGATTGGTAAGTTGTTTTAAGAGACATAGCGGGGGAGTCTAATATAGTCTCCTCATCACGTGGCCAGATATTGGCCACGTGTCACTCGCGGACGTAGTAATTTGGTGAATTGCGTGAGTTTTAAATATTTTGATGTAAAATATTAAATTAACTTATATTGCGAAATATTTTTTAAGTGCATGATTAAAAGAACAATATAATGCCATAATAAAAATATATTTTTCTTATTAGTTGAAAATAATTAACTTAATTTTCAATAGCAAATAAATATAATATAAATATAAAAATATAAAGAATAATAATTATAATAATATAATAAAAGAAAATTAAATTAAAATACAGGGTTGCAAAATTAACTGACATAGTAAAAATGTGGGGTGTGAATAGCATGGGTCTGAATTCAGATATTGAATTCAGGCCCAAAAGACAGGGGGTACTGTTATCAAAAGAATGTGTGAGTTTAGTAAAAACCAAGAATTCAAGTTCAATGAGTCTTCCTAAAATCCAAATTATATAATAGAACCATTCTTCTAATTTAATAATAAAACTATAAAAATAAAATAATAATAAAAGTGGTTATAGAAAAAAAAATGGAGCAGTCCTCTTGTTTATCTCCTATATATATATATTATATTTTTAGTTTTTTATTAATTAAATCAATGGTCAATCATTACATGACACATGCCCTTTCCAATCAAAAAATAAAAACAAATTGAAGTGATAATATTTAAACGTGTAATAGCCACACACATAATACACTTTTCCTTTCTCATTCTATGTTTGTATTTCTAAACTAATACAAGATACAATTTGCATCCCCAAGAAGAAAAGTCTCTCGATATCAAGACCAAAAAAATCATTAAAAAAACAATTCAAACAAAATTAAAGTTGAAGTGGGAAAAAGAACGTGTACCCAAAGCAGTCTGATGGTGGCTCATCGGTGAAGGGTGGTTGTCTAAGATCTCAACGGCGGACCTTCTTTCTATTGTTGTCATGAGAAAGAAAGAGAAAAACAAAACCTTGTTATTATTGTGTAGTTATTTATTCAAACTGTGTGGGATTGTCATGTTGTGTATGTACAGTGTTAGGAATTATTTGTGAAAGCGTGGCTTTCTTTTTTTAAAAAGGTTTTTAATAAGAGAAAAAAAGTATTAAAAATTGTGAATATGTACCGTAAGTGAAGTGGATGAATTGATTCGGAGTATAGCAGTATTGAAAAAATATGTACAGGAACTTTCACTATAAACACTAATAGAGATCTCTACTTGTTATAAATAATGTTTTGGTTTTATTTTGAAATTGTAAAAAAAATTACAAATTAGTAGGATATTACTAAACAACGATGTTATCTAGTACGAAGTAATTTACCGGCGAAACATGAGAATGTAAGAAAAAAAGAAATTAGTAATAATCAATACTATAAACGGTTAAATGAGGAAAAATAGAATAGTTAATGATCAGAAATGTCAAATATGAAGTATGAACAAATAAATCAAAATGATAATTTTTCACAAAAAATATAGTGAATAAAATCGAAGAACCATCCTAGAATCATCATTTGGTTTACAAAACCAAATTAAAAATACGAAAACTATAAAATTGAAATAATAAAGTTGGTGGCCTCATATGAAATCATTGGCCAAATTATTTAAAAAAATAAATTTTAGAAAGAAAGTTTTGAACAAAAGTGTAAGAGTGATATAGTAAAAATGCAGTAAAAAATTTGTGTGTTGTAGATCTTGAGAAATTGTGGATATTGTGGATGATCTAGAAGTGTGAAAAATATGCATATTTATAGATGAAAAAAACCATTCAAATTGGAAATAAGAAAAAATTGACCAATAAAAAACAAAGTACGACACAAATTGACATCAAATCGCCAATAAGAAACACTTATTTAAAAGGAAAGAAAATTAGTGACAAAAAAATAGAAGAAAAAAAATAAAATGATAAAAGTGTGGCACAAGAGATTCGAACCCACGACCTTATATTTGTATGATTCATCCTTTATCAATTGTGCTATATTACTCATTTGTAAATAAACTCAATTGAAAGTATACGAAAGGTGTGGGGATATTTATTTATTCAATAATACAAATGATCTGAAATAAATCATTATATTTTTAAATAGGTTTGGAAGCGAATATTTTATAAAAATCAAATAATATTATAAAATCAATGTTTAACATATTTTTTACTGTAGAAATAAAGGGCGGGCAAATTTGGGGTATGACAGTTGCCCCTATTTAATCATCTTTCGATTGAATAGTGCGAGAATACGCACGTCTCACATGTTCTGATCGGAAGTTTATTAAATATTGGAAAACCTCAAAATTTACCTGAAAGATTATAAGGACACGTTGTACAACATTCCCATGAGTGTGAAGAATAGGAATACATGATGTATCATCTTACTAGTGTTTGAATCAAAGTTGATTAAGACTCGACGACATGGATAACTCGTCGGTATCTTATAAGATTTTGCTCATTTACCGTAACCTATGAGGTCAATTAAGTTTGAAAAGTTGACTTATTAACGCTAGGAGACTAAATAGTAAGCTTGTGACGTAGATTTTATATATTCATCGCAACCTAGGGGACGAATAAAACAAAGTTTGGTAACACACTGCTGCATGGAGATTGATGCAATGGATCATGCAAACTTCGTTATGTTTACTACAACCTAGGGAGTAAACAGCACGAGATGAACATGTGCATATATCACAACCTAGGGGATGAAAATCAACATGGATGGGCTTATGTTATCCATCGCAACCTAGGGGGTGGATAATATAACCTTGAAGATTCACATATCTATCGCAACCTAGGGGACAAATAATCAAAAACTTGAAACCAAACATTTGGAACTTGGAAGGACGATGTTGGTTGTGTCGTTTCGACCAAGATTCGATAACCAAACAAAATATACCAGATTCGAAGCGATGGAACCCAAAATTCACTGATGAGATTAGTTGTGTCATCTCAACCATAACCACCAATGTGTAAAAAAATAAACCCCAAAACTCATAATGATGCTGGTTGTGTCGTCTCAACCATTATCAACATGAAGAAAATGAACCCCAAACTCATGATGGTATTGGTTGTGTCGTCTCAACCATTATCAACGTGAAGAAAATGAACCCCAAATTTATGATGATATTGGTCGTGTCGTCTCAACCATTATTAACATGAAGAAAATAAACCCCAAATTTATGATGATATTGGTCGTGTCGTCTCAACCATTATCAACATGAAGAAAATGAACCCCAAATTCATGATGATATCGGTCGTGTCGTCTCAATCATTATCAACATGAAGAAAATGAACCCCAAATTCATGATGATATTGGTTGTGTCGTCTCAACCAATATCAACATGAAGAAAATAAACCCCAAATTCATGATGATATTGGTCGTGTCGTCTCAACCATTACAAACATGAAGAAAATAAACCCCAAATTCATGATGATATTGGTCGTGTTGTCTCAACCATTATCAACATGAAGAAAATAAACCTCAAATTCATGATGATATTGGTCGTGTGGTCTCAAGCATTATCAACATGAAGAAAATGAACCCCAAATTCATGATGATATTGGTCGCGTCGTTTCAACCCTTATCAACGTGAAGAAAATGAACCCCAAATTGCTTTTAAAGTTTGAACTATGTAGTTTGCACGGATAAGCCTGCTAAAAATGAACCCCAAAAGAATATGCAATCTTAACCAGAGTAGCTTTGCAAGATGCCATGTATGCATAATGCGCTAAACTGATGTGTTATCCAAGTGTGATGTATGCCCCAATGTTTATATGTGTATATACGAAAATTATTATGTGCTTACGCCCAAATGTTTGGAAAATGTTTTTAATGATTCTCCTTTCTCGTAATCACCAACTCCATAATGTTGTTGGTTGCCAATTGTTGTATCTCCAAGTTGATTCGAATTTGGTGAAAAGATGTCGGCGAGGTCTTTAGGTATGTATCATAGGCGCAGGCGTAGGTATGGACGTGGACGTAAATGTTGGCATAGTCGTGGATGTAGGAATATGCTTAGAAATAAGTGTGTACATAGGCGTGGACGTGGAAATAGGCATGGTCATGGACGTGAACATGGACATTGGCGTATTCGTGGACATAGGCATGTTCGTAGAAATAGGCGTGGATGTAGGCTAGGACGTGGAAATAGGCATGGTCATGGATGTAGGGATGGACTTGGAAATAGGTTTACATTTTCCTTTGTTGTTCTTCTAACCAGAATAAACTTTGATGCTTTATCAAATTCTCTTTGGTGTTTCTGTATGTTAGATGCACCAAATGTTGTAAATGATCTTGAGATTTTGATATGGTTACGCGTCTGTCAGGCTTGATCTGTGGCTTTTTAACGAAAAATATGTTGCCGAGATTTCCAAGGAATCTACTTCCGAGATTATGTCGAGAACTATCTTCTGCTGAGGTCTTCTGAATAATCAACTGCCGTGATCAACCAGGAGAACCTACTGCCAAGATTCAATTTGAATTACCTACTACCGAGGTCTTCCGGATGATCAACCGCCATGATCAACCAGGGGAATCTACTACCGAGATTCAATTGGAAACTACCTTCTGCCGAGGTCTTCTGGGTAATCAATTGTCGTGATCAACCAGGAGAATCTACTACTGAGATTCAATTGAGAGACTACCTCCTGATGAGGTCGTCTGGAAAATCAATTGTCGTGATCAACCAGGAGAATCTACTACTGAGATTCTGCGTAGAATTGTTAGCTTGATTGACAATGATGATTGTCTTCACATAAAACCAGGTTTTAGGCTATGCATACAAATTTGTTGATGCATGAAATGAGATGATTGATTTATGTAATGTAATGAATGATTGATGTGATAACTGATTGATGCATGATTGATTGATGCATGATTGATCGATGCATGATTGATTGATGTATGTGACGAGTGACTTGGATATGTGTGAATGGATGTTAGATTTTTAAATGCGAATGCGTAGTTGGGCTTTTTGAGGTATGCTCGACCCATGCTGTCGAATTTCGTCAAATGGATGAGATGATAAGTATGGCTGGGTTTTTTGATCGAGGAAACCCTAATGCATGATTTATGCAGCCTTATGCTTTATGATTATGATTTGAATGTTTTTTTTAATGGTGCCCCTGTGATGGGTCGTGGATGATTAAAGCGTAGAGGTTTGGTTATGAAACAAGGTTTCTTGTCACATGATGATTGAGTGTTGTGCTTGCATGATTCCCTGATACTTGTTTCGAACTCGAAGATTGCTGATGTAGAAGAGAGGTCCCCTAGAGAATTGTGAATGTATGAAGAGATCTTGCTTTTGTATGGATTGTTTTTCCCTAATTTTTTTGGTAGGATCTTGGAGGTAATGAGCTTGGAAATAGTTTGATCATAATGTGAATGACCCCACTATTTTGCATTATGTCCTTGATTAAAAGACTCTTGAAAAATGCTTGGCTTTGATGAACCATTTTAAATCAACTCCTTTTGCTCGAGCCTTGTGGTAGTTTGCCCCAACATTCGTATTTTGAAAGACATGCTCCTCAATCTCTAGGATCTGGAGGAAGTACCCTAAAAAAGAACTCAGACTTTACCACGAACTTGACATAGATTTCCCCAATTATTCGAAGTTGAAAAGTTTATACTTGAAGTTTATTGAAGAATTTGGACCCTACATGCAGTAGGATGAACTTCGTACGCATTGCCCCAACATTTGAATCTTGGAGAGTTGCCCTAGTTTCCAGGCCTTGAGAGATTTATTAAAACGAGGAAACTGATTCATATCCTGTCGTGGCGTGAATTCCTCTTAGAAAGGTATGCCCCTTGTTGAACAGTGCTTTGAAATTTGATCCAAGTTGATTGAACCTCAGAATGATCACCCCTTGTCAATAGTATACGATATACCCTACGATCGTTAGTATTTGCCCATGTTTATAGGAGTCCTCTTAGATGCCTTACCCCTAGTTATAAGCTTCTTGGAAGGATGGCTTTTGATCAAACCAAATTCGATATTTCTTTGACGCTAAGTATTGATTCGTAGATAAAATTGTACATTTTGAAAAAGTAATTCCATTTGATGCACATGCAAGCTTTGAAATCGAAATTGATTATTTGAAAAGAAATGGAAGATTAGAGAATGAATATTCGAAGAAGCGAATTAGTTAGAAATGATTTTAACAAGCATAAGAGTCAGTTTAACACAAATCTTATTGAATATGCTTTCATAGTGAACCTAGTCTCAATTAGGACTTTTAAAGGTTGTAACATGGTCATGGTTCGTGGTTTAAGAAACAAAAGATATAAGGCTCAAAATTTATTTAGCCCACCCCATTCTACTTGATGTTCTCCAATCCTAAGTTCAATTAATCCAACGGATGCGCTTAATGCCCAATAGAAGTTTTGTAGTCGCGCAGATGATGAGAAGCGTAGGAAAAGATCCAAGTGCCGATGAAAAGCATTGATAAGATATTAGCATTGATAAGATCTAAACATTGATAAGATTCAAGCGTTGATGAGAAGCCTTGATGATTCTTTAGGTGGCAGTCACAAGATTGTTTTCCAATTTATTATTTCTAATCCCTTATTTTTGCATGAACCGATTTTTTGAATTTTTTTTTGAATTTGATTCATCAGGATGCCCTAACTTTTGCTCAGGTCCAGTTTTTTGTTTGCTTTGACTTAGTGGGCTTTCACCTTTTCTTTTTTTTTTTGAATTTATTTTTTTTCGCTTTTGGATTTGAAATTTTGTGACTACCATGCTGATTATTGTAAGTTTCGTCT
The DNA here is from genome assembly GCA_948472305.1 of Vicia faba. NCBI lineage: Eukaryota > Viridiplantae > Streptophyta > Magnoliopsida > Fabales > Fabaceae > Vicia > Vicia faba. The sequence goes on from OX451737.1 coordinate 1,486,164,435, forward strand.
TCATTGTTTCTTCGATCTTGATTGATGTGTTGAGGAAGAAAGATGTCATGGACTTTTTTTATTGATTCCTCAATATTGGATGATGAATGCGGGAAAGATGATGTGCTCGAATCTTTGCTTAGATCGTTCTCTCAATGATGTATCGAGGAAAGAGATATGCTTGAACCTTTGCTTAGATTGTTTCGATTCTCCTGGGTTTTGAATGCATCATTGAATTAATTGAAATCTACCATGCCCTGGTTAAGATTAATGGTTTTTTTAAGAATAGAAAGAACTCCGACTTCTGGATCGAGGGGGTTAACTACATATTAACTCCTTATATCTCCACTGTTTAAGAATTTAAATAATGCCTTACATCGTCATCTAAGCCTTACTATTAAAAGCATACATCAGTAAAATTTGATTATTTTGTATTTCATCATTCTCCATCGAAGTTTGTTAATTTAAAAATGGAAAAGAAAGAGTGAAAATGGAAAGTTGTTGATTTTTTGTGTGGAAGGAATCGGTTTCAAAAACATGCATGCTTATTTTATTAGAATTACTTGACCAAAAAGTACAAATTTCATGACAAATAACACTCAGCGGGAAAGAAATTACAATTAGAAATGATAAAAACCTAATGATCTAGAGATAAGCCTTCTTATTGATCCAGTGACTTTAGGAGATGCTTCGTAGTTCTTAGACTTGTCAGATCATGGGGATGACCCTTGAATTTTCTTGGGCATACTTATTTCATTGATAAGACAGTTGCTCTTGATGTAGAGGAATCACCAATGGTAGTGGCACTTGAGGCGCTGTGTAGGCCTGCAGTTGTCATGGTGAAGGGATGCCTTCTCTCTCCAATAAGACTTGTAGCACCAAGCTCCATTGAGTCTCTAGTATATAATCTCCTTCTTCCATAGTTTCAAACTTTCTTAAATTCGTTGGCGAGTATCAAGAAATCGACTAGCAAATGGATGATAGTTGGATAAGGGTGAAGGTGGAAATGCATGAAATGAAAATGTATGAATGTATAAAAATGCATGGGTATGCAAAAACATTTTTCGCTTTTAGGTATGCAAAAACTTTTCGTGGATATGTAATGCGACATAGATGTAGTATGATGGTAGATGTAGGGGTACCCTATACAAGTTTGATGATGATATCCTACTCTGACTCAGAAATTGAGATAGGCAGGGACTCCATACAAATGAAGATGACAATTAATGATATCCTACATTGTCTTAGAGATGGAGACAAAAATTATTTAAGGATTATTACAAATGAAAGACGACGAGGAGTCACTACAGGATAAGGATGATGATATAGACAGAAGCCCTACAGGATAAAGATAGTAGTGGATGAAGGGATAACCCTTGCGAGTTTGCAGATTGTAGTGAGATTTACGAAAGGTATCCTTAGAAGGAAGGCTCATAATTTTGGCCTACAGATATTCTACCCTCCCCATAAGGTGGTTTACTTAAGGGTATCATGAATAACACTAGAGGGAAAGGCGTATAGGCCTCCCTTAAGCGGAGTCTCTTTATAGACCGAAACTTTTGTCTCTAGGTCATGAAAGGTCTCATCATGAGTTTTTAATTTAATGGTCGTACAAAGAGTCATATGTGTCATTCCAAAGTCCTACTTCCCAAGAGGAAGTCTCTCGAGAGGAATTCCTTTTGAGGAATTCTACCGACTCTAGGCGAAGTCGTCATATACACTCATAGGGTTGATGTAACCCCTTGGCTAATAGACGAACCTTCTTTCTAAGGGTTTTAAGAATAATAATTTTTGCAAAATTTAAATCCCACCACAAAGGAGTAAATATAATGAATAATAAAATAAAATAAGCAAGAAAATAATTAAATAAGAAATAATAAAACCCAAAAGAAATAAGAAAAACCCTAAAAACCCTAAAATCGAAAGATAAGGCTTATAAACCTAGGGTTGAGTCCCCAGCTGTTGCAACTGGTTTTTAAATCAGATTTGTCACCCTTACTTTTTATCCTAAAGGAAGGGAGTATAAAGGAATAACCCTAAAAGTCAGAGAGTCTAGATTTGGACTCGGTTCTAGACGAGGGGAAGGTGTTAGGCACCCCTTATCTATCTTGTTCATAAGGATACTGGGTTTAGAAGTGTGATCTTAGGAAATAGGGTTTTTAATTATTATTGGGGAAAAAGGGTCTGCATTTTATTTAGCGGGACTCGCCACGATTTTGATCGTATGCCTATGTATCCTCCTAGGAGGAATCAGAGTCTCATTTTGTAGTTCGCGGTGTTTAGTTTATGTTTTTTTATGGATTGCACATAATTGTTTTCGAATTAACCTTGAAGTTTGTCAGGGTTGTAAACTGAGTGATCGTAGACGCGGTTCGTAGTTTGATTGGAAGGCGAAGCAATTTAATCCTTTTTGAAAATGTTTTTGAATTTGATTGTTATGTCAGTAAAAAAATGATTTGAGATTGGTTAGTTGTTTTAAGACGTAGAGCGGGGGAGTCTGATATAGTCTCCTCATCACGTGGCCAGATATTGGCCACGTGTCGCTCGCGGACGTAGTAATTCGGTGAATTACGCGGGTTTTCATATAAAATATTAAATTAACTTATATTGCGAAAAATATTTGTAAGTGCATGATTAAAAGAACAATATAATGCCATAATAAAAATATTTTTTTTTATGAGTTGACAATAATTAACTTAATTTTCAATAGCAAATAAATATAATATAAATATAAAAATATAAAGAATAATAATTATAATAATATAATAAAAGAAAATTAAATTAAAACGCGGGGTTGCAAAATTAATTGACATAGTAAAAAGGTAGGGTGTGAATAGCATGGACCTGAATTCAGATATTGAATTCAGACCCAGAAGGCAGGGGATACTGTTATTAAAAGGATGTGTGAGTTTAGTAAAAACTTAGAATTCAAGTTCAATGTGTATTCCTAAAATCTAAATTATTTAATAGAACCATTCTTCTAATTTAATAATAAAACTATAAAATTAAAATAATAAAAAAAGTGGTTATAGTATAAAAAATGGAGTGGTCCCCTTGTTTATCTCATATATATTATATTATTATTTTATTATTTTTTTTATTAATTAAATCAATGGCCAATCATTACATGACACATGTCCTTTCCAATCAAAAAAATAAAAATAAATTGAATTGATAATATTGAAACGAGTAATAGCCACACACATAATACACTTTTCCTTTCTTATTCTCTGTTTGTATTTTCAAACCAATACAAGATACAAGCCACATCCCCAAGAAGAAAAGTCTCTCGATACCAAAACAAAAAAAATCATTAAAAAAACAATTCAAATAAAATTAAAGTTGAAGTGGGAAAAAGAATGTGTACCCGCAACAGTCTGATGGTGGCTCATCGGTGAAGGGTGGTTTCTAAGATCTCAACGGCGGACCTTATTTCTGTTGTTGTCATGAGAAAGAAAGAGAGAAAAAAACCTTGTTATTGTTGTGTAGTTATTTATTCAAAGTGTGTGGGATTGTCATGTTGTGTATATATAGTGTTAGGAATTGTTTGTGAAAGCGTGACTTTGTTTTTTTAAAAAGGTTTTTAATAAAAGAAAAAAATTATTAGAAATTATGAATATGTATAGTGAATGAAGTGAATGAATTGATTTGAAGTATAGAAGTATTGAAGAAATATGTACAGGAACTTTCACTATAAACACTAACAGAGATCTCTACTTGTTATAAATAATGTTTTGTTTTAGTTTTGAAATTGTAAAAAAGAGTATTAAAAATTAGTAGGATATTACTGAACAGCGATGTTATCTAGTACGAAGTAATTTACCGGCGAAACATGAGAATGTAAGAAAAAAAAGCAATTAGTAATAAAAAATACTATAAACAGTTAGATGAGGAAAAATAGAATATTTAATGATCGGAAATATCAAATATGATGTATGAACAAATAAATCAAAATGATAATTTTTCACAAAGAGTGTAGTGAATAAAATAGAAGAATCATCCGAGAATCATCATTTGGTTTACAAAACCAAATTAAAAATAAGAAAGCGATAAAATTGAAATAACAAAGTGGGTGACCTCATATGAAATCATTGGCCAAATTGTTTTAAAAAATAAATTTTAGAAAGAAAGTTTTGAACAAAAATATAAGAGTTATAGAGTGAAAATGCAGTAAGAAAAATGTGTGTGTTGGGGATCGTGAGAAATTGTGGATGAATTGTGGATATTGTGGATGATCTAGAAGTGTGAAAAACATGTCTTATTTATAGATGAAAGAAAACCATCCAAATTGGAAATAAGACAAAATTTACCAATCAAAAATAAAGTGTGACACAAATTAACATTAAATGGCCAATGAGAAACACCTATTTAAAAGGAAAGAAAATTAGTGACAAAAAAATAGAAAGAAAAAAAAGAAAATGTTAAAAGTGCGGCACAAGAGATTCAAACCCACGATCCTATATTTGTAAGCTTCATCAGTTACCAATTGTGATATGTTACTCATCTATAAATAAACTCAATTGAGAGTATATGAAAGGTGTGGGAATATTTATTTATTCAAAAATACAAATGATCTGAAATAAATCATTATATTTTTAAACACGTTTGGAAGCGAATATTTTATAAAAATCAAATAATATTATAAAATCAATGTTTAAAATATTTTTGACTGTAGAAATAAAGGACGGACAAATTTGGAGTGTGACAGCATGAAGATTAACAACATTGGTGTTGAAGTTTCTCTTGAAAAATGCTTGAATCACCATGTAATTTGGCCTTGAACTCTTACCCTCAAAATAGGATCTAAACACTTAAAAAGTCTATAAGTGTCTAAACATTAGTGAATTTGAAATGCCAACTTCTACAACTTATATGTTTGAATCCAAGACCCCTTTTGAAGTCATTCCTTTTGCAAATATGTCGTATAAAGTGAGACCTTTCGATCAAGCTCTTAATTGAAAAATTTGATTACCAAATGAGGAAGATGTAAGTATGACAAGTCAATTAAATGAACACTCATTTTTTATACATAGAAAATTTTCCAAATCTCCAAGATTACTTCTTCTACAAGTAAACTTGATTTTCACGGTTTCATTTGATCAAATTCGCTCAATGGCCATGTTCACTAATTAAATTACCCTTAAACCCCAATATTGACCAAAATGCTCTTTTGGTCAACCTTTGACTTTTTGTCATTTTGTTGACTTTTTGAATTAAATGACTTGTAATTTGTTTATAATGACTTGAGGATCTTCCAATGACCCTCTTTCCTTGCTAATAACCTCAATTAAATGCTCTTGATGAATAAGGAGACTTGATGATATGGAGAATGTACCAAACCCTAGCCAAAGTGAATTCAACTAGAATAAAACCCCTAACCTGATGCACATGATCCTTGATGAATACTCTAAGAATTTTTGTGAACCTTTGAGATTTGAGAAAGATTGAGCAGTGAAGATGATGAAAATCTCATTACCTGATAACCTTGAATCAAGAGAGAACCCTAATTCCAATGGTCCCTGATCCAAAATGCCAAGTCTATTAGTTAATGATGTATGATGTGTTAGATGACCTAAATGGAGAAGTATGTAAAGGAATGCAAAGCCTAGGAACATATAGAACATGTTGAATAATCTAATTTTCACCAAGAGTTGTTGTTCCTTCTTGGACAACATTAACATGTGCCCAATCAGGCATTACAATAGGAGAAGAAAAAATATCTGAGAGATCCATAAGCAAGCGTTTATCTCCGGTCATATGATATGATGTCCCATATGCAACATCCAAGGAGAAAAAGACTTACCTGTCAATTTTTCATTGGAGGAAGGTTTATTGTTTAAATATTTGACCATATTCAAGATGGTGTTAAAGAAGGACCAACAACACTTCTATTTTGGGTTGTCAAAACGGTGAGGCAGAAGAAGATGGTGTTGCAGATTGAGTAGCATTAGCAACACCAAGAATACATTTTCCAACACCAATTTTCCTTTTCTGACGCTCTTTCCATTTCTACATCCATTATTCCACTATTCGGGATAGCTAATAATTTTTAAGTAAGAAGCGACTTCATGGTCTGACCTCCAATAATGGGGGCAGACAATCTTATCAAAACATCCTTTAGATCCATCATGATTAGAAGAACTACCACTGACAAGAAAGGAGACAACCTCGTTTCGTGCCTCACCCCTTTCGTCATGGTTTTCTAGCACTCTTCTTATACCACCAGAGAATACACTCGGTTTAAGGAAGGAAGTGGATCTTGAGAAATAATGTTAGAAAGAAGTATTCTATACATATCATCATCCAAGCCCATCAAAATTTGGTGAACTGGCTCATCCTCACGTTCCTTGCTCAAGTTTTCTGCCAATTTACAAACACATTTTCCACATATACAAACTCTCTTCGTCATATATATGGACAACTCATCCCAAATTTTCTTCAGATTCCCGTAGTAAGCAACAACACTCTGTCCATTTTGATCTAAACGTGCTAGTCTAGATCGTAGTTGAAGAATACGTTGTTCGTAACTGATGGAGAATCTCTGATATAGATCGTCGCACAACTCCTTTACTATATCATAATAGGTAATGGTGGAACAAATAGATGAGTTGATTGATGGAATAATCCAAGCTACAGGCATGGAATTGACACTCCACCAATCTTTGATCTCGCTTACATCTACAGTTGGTTATGTCATTGTCTCGTCGAAGAAAATGAGTATGCTCTTTGAACGAAATGCATTACGCATACGGGTTTCCCGTTCTTGATAATTGTTACCAGATAAATATTCATGCCAAGATGATTAGAAGGATGCAAATAATACGACGATGTCGTATTTTGAAGAATCAACTTCTTCCATTTGTAACCGTCACTCATATGCTTCTGTGTACTTTCTCCATCATAATTGTATTTAGCCATGGTATTTTTTAGACCGACAGAAAATTAAAGGAAGAGAAGAAAAAAATCAGAGTATCAATTTAGGTTTACTAAACCCGCTATTGATACCATAAACAGATAATGTGAGGCTATTATCTGACTTTATCATTCATTGACAAAGGATTATATACAACAGATATACAACAGATTTCCCAAACTACGTGTCTAAAGATTAGGGAATATTGATGATGAAATTATGTATGAGATATGCTAATAAAATACAAGACATATGCTAGGACCTAACTAATTAAATGCTAACATACAGTTACTAATTATTACTAATTAAATGCTAAAATACAGCTGCTAATTACTAACACAATAGATTCTTTAATAAATGGTTCATTTCAGGAAAAATTAACTTTTAACCGTTCGGTACGATTTAAAATTTCAAAATAGTATACCAAATCAATAATTTTAGTTCAGTTCTTCTGAGTAAAATAAAACAATTTAGTTTAATTTTAATATATGTTACTATAATTTGATTCAATTCAGTTCAATTTTTTCACTATACTATACCATGACAACCCTAACCTAATCAAAGGGATATCTCAAACTATTGGGATTACTCAAAACCTATAATTTAAATCAAAATTATTGTTGGGATATTTTTCTTCATGTGATTTTAATTGTAGGAAACATAAGCTACAACTGACAGAATCTAAATCTCTTAGGCTATGTTTTGGTGTTTGGAAGGAAAGGGAGTAGAGGATTTTGAAAAATATGAAGGATCGAGTGAAAAGAATATAAATTTTTTGCTTATGAGGGTTTGATTTTCTTCATAACACCAAAAAACCCTTAATTTGGAGAACTCAAAATTTGTATTAAAAGAAGATTTTTGAGGGCTTTAATCAATTTGAATATAATTTTTGTTGTTATAGTATTTCAAAAACTAAAATACATTAATAATAAATATTATTTTATCATTTTAAATAAAATCTTTTTTTTTAAATGTTAAAAAAAATATTTTTTAAAAAAATATTTTTGAAAGCCCTCCATTCTTCCCCCTTTCAAACTCCCAAAAATAACCTTAAGGAATCATTTATCTAAACTTCAAAAACATAATGTATAGTTAAGAATCACTATGATAAGTAGTAGTTAATATTATCAATTTGTTCCTTAACATATTGCAAATTAAAATACTCTAGATTAAGTTTTGTAATTATTTCTACTAGAAATTAACAAGTGATCGATAAACTTGACCAGGTTGCCAATTACTTGGAATCACATTCTCAATTACAATGGCCTTCATACTTCCATTTTCACTCTGTGTGAGTCTAATAGAAAATGGAGTTGTCAACTGTGAACCTAAGTTCAAAGCCCATCTTGCACCCCATGACCTTTGCATTAAATGATTCATTAAATGTTACTGATTTTTTTATTGCAACATATTGTACTAACAAATAATTATTCTAAACATAATTTTATAAGAAAAATTATTAATTTATTCTTATTTGACTTGTTTAAAAAATATTATAAAAAATAGTTATTTATATAGAAAAGCAAGAGTTGTGTGAACCTCATAACAAGCACCACATTCTACTCCTCTAAGAAAAAGAGATGGGCCTCCAGCTGATATCATTTTTGAAAGTGGAGGTTTCTCTACACTATCAGTATATCCACAAGCACCACCTACAAAAAAAATAAAAATAAATTTTAAACTTATATTTTATATTTTAATCTAATTAAAATATTACTAATATGTTATAAGAGTATGTACAAATAAATCTTTATATTTATAATATAAATATGAACATCTTCTAAAACAAGAAAAAAATGAACAGCTACTCAATCAAAAATAAACTACTATAAGAGAAAAGAGACAACTAGGAAAAATGTCCATGATGTGATTTGTTAAAAAAATCAAAATAGAGATTGATGATTTTTTTCATGTAATTTGTTACTATGTACATATATAGTAATTGTAGTTAAAGAAAATATTTTTATATACTGTAATGTTTTTAATTTTTCGATTTTTCTAATAAATGTTATATCAAACATTTCTCATATTTCTCATTCTTTTAATGTGCATAATCACATAGATTTATTTTTATTTTGTTGAAAGGGATCACTAATTTTTTTGAATTAGTATTTCATTCTTAAATATTTCATTAAATAATGGATATTCTATACATTTGAAAATTAAAAAATACTTATTAACTTTCATTTTAATATTGTTCATGGATTCATGTTGAATTGGAGCTGTCTCTCCTCTATGTTGTTCTCTCTAATTCTTTTTTATTTATTAGGTTGAAATAATTTCTTTACCTAACACAAAAAGTTAAGTAAAATTATATTTAAAATAACTTAAAAAATATATTATTTAATAAATAATTAAATAGAATAAAATTAAACACTACAATGTAATTTGTAGAAATTATATTACTCAACTTTTTATGATAAATAGAGAAGTTGTCTCAACCTAATAAATAAAAAACAATTAGAGAAAATAACAAAGATGAGAGACATATCTAGTTTAACATGAGTCCATGACAAATACTAAAATGATTTTTTTTTCTTCCACAATAAATAAACTATTTTATTTTTTAGAAAAGTTTTAAAATATATTTTTAACTAAAATATTTAGGACCTGCTATGAAACTCTCTCTCTTAAAGTCTTTCTTAGATATTTAAATTTTTATATTAAAATTGAATTATCTCTCAAATGAATGATTTTAAAAGTAGAAATAAAATTTTCTTTTCTTTTTTTAGTTATAAAAAGAGTCTAAGTCTAAAAGAAAAGAAAAACTATATTACAACACTTCTAGAGTAAAGATTTCTAGAAGCGTCTCAAATCACAAACTGATTAATACATGAAATAAAGTTTTTTTTTTTAATGATGAGTCATTTTATCTGTTCTGGACTGAGCCTGCTTTGACCCAAAAGACAGATAAAGGTCCAAATCCAGACAGCTTCTCGAGGAATGCTCACAAACGGACCATCACCGAACGTGCTCGACCACGGACTACAGATGCTACGCCCGCTATTGCCCGCGACAAGCAGTGTCCCCGAGCAAAGGGACTCCAGCTCGAATCCAGCTCGAGCACCCTCCCCGTAGGGCAGATTTTGTCCACCCTAACCGCCGTAGAATCCTCCAAGCTCCAGAAAGACCGCGTCTTCGTCCCTCTTTATTCTTCGCACAGCATCACCAGGAAGGGGACCACGTGCGGGGCTCCACTACACACGTAGAACCTGACAGTTCCCTTATTGGGCCAGTTTTGGTCGGCACAATAAGGGGACCTTGGCCCAGCACTGGGGGCTATAAATACCCTCTGTTCAAAGAGGGTTAGGTATTCATCTCTCACACACCTATAAACTTTTTGCCTGCTCATTCCGTCTCTTATTTTAGCATCGGAGTGTCTTGCAGGTACCCCCCATCTCTCATTCAAGCCAGCTCGAGCCAGCCGTGACGGTCCAAGTCTGATCAGGTAAGATCAGTGGCGCCGTCTGTGGGAAACTAGCTTCCCCGTCTTACAAACTCTCGAAGACCAAAGCTAAAAATCACCTCCTACCGTCATGGCTGACCAAGTTCAGGATGACCAGAATGTCCGCGTCGTCGACGCCAACAACAACGTCGCAGATAAGAACGGGATCCCCGACAACACCGGCAACCCCGGCCATAGCACATTCCCCGGGGGCGCCATCCCTGGCCCCTCGGGCCACCGCGACAGAGCCACTGCCTCATCTTCTTCGGTCCCTCCTCCACTTGAAGAAGACAATACGGCTCCCCCGAACTATCTAGTTGCCCAATTCCAGGAAGTCCTTGTCCCCGCTGGGGCAGATGCCACGACCAGAGCGTTGTTTGTGGCAATCAATCAAACCAACTACCTCATCTTTGCCCAGGGGGAAAGATTAAGGGCACTAGAGGACGACATAAGACCCCCAAGGAGGCACAAGAGGCCTCAGACCCCACCTCCTCGAGTAATAGAGGTACGTCTCCCATCTCCCTCGCGGAGGCAATACAGGGACACCTCCCGAAGCCCGTCACCCCGACCATCGGGGAGACGACCCCCTTTGGAGAGGCAACCCATTATGATCAGTGGAAATAGAACTGACTGTTTTTTAAGCTGGTTTCGCGAAATGTCGCGATAAGCAAGAGTCGCCACCGCCTTTTATGTTCTCCAACATGGAAAGGACAAAAGCACAGCAAAATTCCTTCTTTGAGAATGTTTCTCGGTTCGGGAGGTAGATTTATAGAAAGGGAAGGTGTTAGCACCCTTTCTATCCGTGGTTACCCATGGGCTCGTAGGTACTTGCTCTTATGTTTTCAAAATTTTGTTTGCTTTTCAAGTGTGTGTGGGTTTTGAAAAAGTTCGTTTGAAAAACTTCTAAGTAACTCTTGTATCAGTCCTCAAGAGTGTATGAAGTGTTTTGTGTGAAAACTTTTTGAAAGTGTGGGGTGCGAAAAGTTGTTTTGTTTGTTTTGAGAGAGCAAGTACCTATGAGAAATCTACCTACTCTAAGGAATTAGGCTGTGTAAGAGTCCTTTAGATAGTTCTATCCCACTATTGAGAAGTAGGAAGCACCGTCGTTGGAAGTATTCGGGTCAATTCGATTATAAGGGACACGTGTGATCACCGAAGCAATGGTAGGACATCTTAGTGGTAACCCTAATGTCCTAGATCCCTTTTTTATCCGAGGCAACCGTTTCGAGGCAACTGGATCTTTTAGACAGAAGGGAGACCTCTAAGACACCCTATACTTGATGACCACGTTCGAAGCAACCAATGAGGCGTACCCTAGGGGTGGCATGTGCATGTGTGTTGTTTTTCAGTTAATGTTTGTCTTGTACATGTTATTTGTGAGCTACGGATTGGTTTTATTATTCATACATTCTTGCAGGCATAATTAACAGTTAGGAGTGCGGAAAATAAATTGCAGAAATGTAAATCTAGCTATTACAAGGCACGGGTCTATACATCGCCAAAAAACAAAAACCCGTTTGGAAAATAAAGTGCGAGAATTTAAAAGAAAGCGATAAACTTCTAATTAATTATTACATAGTTGGAGCAGTTACATAAATATGATAAAAGGAATTAAAGCGCGAAAAGAAATTAAATCGGAACGTCCTTAGGGTTTTGACCCTTTTGAGAAATAAAGAAAATTTTGTCCTTTTTTGCAATTAATGAAATTTAAACCTAATTACTAATTAATTAATTAAAAAAATGTTTTTGTATTTTTATGTTTTTAATGAAAATAAAATAAAAGGAATTAAAATTAAAAGAAGAAAAAATCTAGTTCTAAATTTATTTTAGTTATTAAGAAAAAGATTAAAGTTGCCTATTTAAACTAACTAATTAATTATAATTTATTTACAAAAAATAATATGAAATTAATAATAATATTAGTTTTTTTGATTTTTAATTTTTATTGTGAAAAATTAATCATGTTAGTTTAATGATAAGAATAATAATTAGAAAAATAGTTAAACAAAATAAAAGAGAAAAATAGAAAACAAAAGAAAAAAAAAGAATGGACCAGGGGGTATTGGGCCCTGAGGGAGGTGCATCTGGAAATTGCTGGCCCATTAACCAGCCTTGTTGACTTTTGGAGATTACTGCACATTGCTTTGACTTGGAGCATGGTGCTCCTCACCTTTGTAGCCTTTAGATATGTACACAAGGCCACATGGCGCCTGGGATCTGGACATGTATGGTGGGGACGCGCTTAGTAGCCTGCATGTGAACATATGATGGGAAAAGAGAAATAATTATTTGGGGGACCTGGGAATCGAACCCAGGTCCCAAGGTATGATTCTTGTACGCCTTAGCCAGTTGAGCTGTGTGACTTAATTGAAATAATAATAATACACAAATAATATATTGGTAAATCAAACAGTCCCCTGGAAAAAAAATAAAACGCGCTTATTTTGAATCCAGCCAATCACGTGTGTACACCTATTGTCTTCTTCCTTGTTTCCCTGCAAAAGACAAACAATTAGCGGGGGTTTTTAACCCCCACGAAGCAAAACTACCAATAATAGCGAATAGGAATCCAGGCTACATAAATATGGCGCGAGGTGTCTATTGTGTTCGTCACGTTCATACGATTTCAACCATGGGCATGGGAGGTTCCAATTTTACTTATGCTGTAAAGCCCCAATCTGAGAGCTCTGAAACCCTAGAATTCAACAATGGTGTTTTGCAATTCTGGGCGCCATAATGCAATTCAATCATACTAATAGCTCCGTATGAGTCCTATAAACACAACACAATCAATAAAAAATGTTAAAAATGCATGAATCGATGATTATGATTTTGAAAAAAAGTGATGAACCGTATGACTGTATAGAACGATTCTTTGAGTGTTAAGGCTTGTTTGTGATTGAAATAGGTTCCTGAGTGTCTCAGCAACGCGTTTGAATCAAGAAAAGCCTTTTTTTTGTGCTGGAAGGTTGATTTCAGTTTTCAACTTTTGCTTGATTTTTTTGAATGTGGTTTGGCTGCTTGTGCAATGTTCAGGTCGTGAATGAGGCTTGGCTTGCTTGCATATGTACATGTGAATGAAATTAGGTCACATTATGAGCTTGGGATCCATTGCATTGATGTTTTTGGATTTTGCTTTAACACCATTAAAGGACTTTCCAAGTTTGAGGCAAAACCATGATTTTGTGCTCAAAATGGCTTGGCACGAATTTGGTAACTTGCTCATGACACATAAAATCCATTCAAATCAAAATATGCTATCCATTTAATTTTTTTTGATTTTATTTGAATTTTATGGATTTAAAATGAATTAAATCAATAAAAATTAAATAAAATAGAAAAATTAATGTTTAATCTTGAAATTAATCATGGGACACGTGTATGGCATGACAAGGCTGAATCAAGTGGAAGAAAGTGGGCCCTTTTGTCAAAAATTGAAGTTTCAAGGATAGTTGACTTTTGCCATTTCACAAAAATTTCCCAACTTCTCCAATGCATATCTTGCTCAAATTTGATCATATGAACATGTTCTAGGACATTTTGGAAAGGTCTTGAAGTACTATAACCAATGCCTTGGGTCCCATGTCATTTGAATTTACCAATCTCAAGTTATGGTCTTTGACTTAAAGTGCATTTTTGTTGACTTTTGAAAATGACCTATAATGTTGAAATTGATAACTTTTTGTGAGAGCATTTCTTGGACTTGGAATGTGAAGATGAGTTGTAGGAAATGTCATCCTCTTCAAAATGAGCATTGGATGGGATTTTTATGATGAACCATGAAAAAGTTATGCCTTGGTCAAATTACAGTTGACTTTTCAGCTGTCCAAAAATGGAAACTTTTGCATCTTGATGATTTTTGAGCCATTCTTGTGGAATCATGATCAAGACTTGATCAAATGATGATTGTGGCTTCAAAATAAGATGTTGACCAAATTTTTTGACTTTTGACTGCCAAATGACCATTTTACCCCTGCAGTTGATTGTGAAGCAATTAGGGCTTTTGACTGTGCAACTTGACCTTGTGAGTCTTGAAACTTGACATGTAGATGCTTGACAATGTGTATAGGCATATGGGACTTGATTGAGCCCTTGAAAACCTCAACTTCCTTGCAAGAACCAAAACCCTAATTTTGACTGGCTTAGGAGGATGGTTTGACTGTGCAACCCTTGAGTAGACTTGAGCAAGATGATGCTTGTCAAAACTTTGAAGAATATGGGAGGGAAAATTTTGGGGTACAACAGTTGCCCCTGTTCAATCTTCTTAGACCTGAGGATGTAGATTGGCTTGTGTGCCTTTCGTGATCCGAAGGTGGAAGAAGATTGAACACTAGAGTGCCCCAAAATTTGCACTCACATAGTAGAGTATCAGCAGTGTGATGGCGGGAATGGGCTTACAGATGCCATTTGGAAAGATGATGGATAGGAGGATGGGCTTATAGATGCCATTTGGAGATATGATGGGTAGGAGGATGGGCTTATAGATGCCATTTGGAGATATGATGGGTAGGAGGATGGGCTTATAGATGCCATCCGGGGTGTCGATCGCGTAAGAGATTCCTTAGCGAGAACTTGCGTACTTGAGAAAGGAAGATGGTTTCCTGGCCTGTTACAGGTGTTGATCTTCAAACTCTTCATGTAGATATGCCCTGGCTAGATACAGGTATCGAATCTACAATCAATTGCTCACAGATATGCCCTGGCTAGATACAGGTATCAAATCTTGAACTTCAAAAGGTTGCTTACAAACGTGCCCTGGCTAGATACAGGAATCGAATCTCTAAGCTCTTCATGCAGACATGCCCTGGCTAGATACAGGTGTCGAATCTACAATCAGTTACTCACAGATATGCCCTGGCTAGATACAGGAATCGAATCTGGAATTAGTCGTCTACAGATATGCCCTGGCTGGATACAGGAATCGAATCTCTAAACTCTTCATGCAGACATGCCCTGGCTAGATACAAGTATCGAATCTACAATCAATTATTCACAGATATGCCCTGGATGGATACAGGAATCGAATCCGGAATTGGTCGTCTACAGATATGCCCTGGCTGGATACAGGAATCGAATCTCTAAACTCTTCATGCAGACATGCCCTGGCTGGATACAGGTATCGAATCTACAATCAGTTACTCACAGATATGCCCTGGCTGGATACAGGAATCGAATCTCTAAACTCTTCATGCAGACATGCCCTGGCTGGATACAGGTATCAAATCCATAATCAGTTACTCACAGATATGCCCTGGATGGATACATGAATCGAATATGGAATTAGTCGTCTACAGATATGCCCTGGCTGGATACAGGAATCGAATCTCTAAACTCTTCATGCAGACATGCCCTGGCTGGATACAGGTATCGAATCTACAATCAGTTACTCACAGATATACCCTGGCTGGATACAGGAATCGAATCTGGAATTGGTCGTCTATAGATATGCCCTGGCTGGATACAGGAATCGAATATCTAAACTTTTCATGCAGACATGCCCTGGCTGGATACAGGTATCGAATCCATAATCAGTTACTCACAGATATGCCCTGGCTGGATACAAGAATCGAATATGGAATTAGTCGTCTACAGATATGCCCTGGCTGGATACAGGAATCGAATCTCTAAACTCTTCATGCAGATATGCTCTGGCTGGATACAGGAATCGAATCCACAATCAATCGCTCACAGATATGCCCTGGCTAGATACAGGAATCGAATCCGGGATTGCAATAGTTGATAGTAATCATCTTTGGGATGGACCTTTTTCCTGAAAAGGTAAAACATCAGTTGTATGCAATGTCATGATGTATGAAATGCATGATGTCATGATGTTCTCAAGAATAAGATGAGATCGTGTCGTATGCACTCTATCATGTATGTAAGCAGGACGTATGAAATGTGAAATGTCTATGAATGTATTTTCGTATAGGAAAATAAATCCTTGACGAGTGCCGGGAGCTTGTTGAATCCTGGGCTGGTATTTGAAGAGTAGAGTTCTTTGTTTCCGCTGGGGATGATGAGTGCAAGAATACACCGCTAGGAGAAGATGACTTCGTTGGTGAATAAACTTGGCGAAGAGATTACTCTGCGGGGAGTTACTCTGTGGGAAGAGACACTTCACTGAGGTTTTATTGATAACTCCGCTGGGGATTCCGTTGATATGCTTTGTTGGGGAATTGATGCACTCCGCTGGGGATAGGAAGAACTTCGTCGAGGACGATCTTTCCGTGGTAATTACCTGAGGATAACCCAGTTATAAGCTCTGGTGGGAAATAACCTTTGAATAAAGTCGGGGAGATACGTCCGTACTCTGCAGGGGACACGCTTCCAGAATCTACTAGGGATAAGCTTCCAGAATCTATTGGGGAGATTGATTCAACTTTCCTGGAGAAACTTTTGAACTGTACTGGGGAAGTGGCTCCACTGGGGTGTCTTGTATTCCGCCGGGGAACAATCTTACATTAAGACTGCCGGGGATGCTTGTTTAGGAACATCTGCATACTCCGCTGGGGAATGTTGAGATCTTCTGGGGATGCCCAACTTCCTTAAGGCTGACAGTAGACTAACTCTGCTTGGGGAGAGTATCGCTGACTTGCTAGGGATATTGTGCCTTTTCGGGGCTGATGGGAGACCAACTCTGCTGGGGGAGAGTATTGCTGATTTTGTCTTACTCGGTGGGGAGTGAATGTATCTTGGTCGTTCTTCAGCCGAACCTACCTTGGTACCTTGGTGGACAGAGCAACTAGATCGCTTAGACAACTCATTATTGCCCCTGTTTCTGATGTCACCTGTAATTAGTCCTTTGTTTCGTATGCAATTATTTATGATTATCAATTAGTGTCAAATGCATATATCAAAATTGAACATTGGACGTTCTTTGCAAAACAAAACAGAAAAAGGAAAACAATTGGCGATTTGTCTGAAAAAGTGAATTTGTATTGATTTTGAAATTTGCCTGTAAATAGGCGTTTATGTACAGGAGGCTGGCGTCCTAGTAAGAGAACGCCGCCGAATAGAGTTTATACAATTTGCACAAAGAAAACAAAACAGCTATGTGAAAATATAATCCCACTGGGTTCCAACTCTGCTATCGCCTTTATGTCTTCAAGCGTCTCATCACTTGGCTGCTTAGTTGAAGATGAAGTTGATTGATCGATGCCGTCTGAACCTGATAGTTGATACCGAATTCTGGATGCAAGGTGATCCAATGAGACATAGTATTACGCTTTATCCCTAACTTTTGCCTGGACCTCCCTTTCGGGTTTTCAGTCCACCGGGATACCCATTTTTGCCCAAGCCGCCTTTTCAGGTTTTCGAATTTCCGGGTGTACAGATTTTTTTCATTTCATCCCTTATTTTTGCCCGAACCCTTTTGGTTCGCCGGGAAGCCCTTATTTTTTCCTAGGTGTGTCAACCTAGCGGGTCTTTTGATCATGCGTAGTATCTTTTTACTATGTCTGCATTGGCGGGGTGAGGAAGGTCGTCACCATCCATGGTGGTTAGAATCATAGCTCCTCCTGAGAAGATATGTTTAACCACAAATGGCCCTTCGTACGTGGGGGTCCATTTGCCCCTGGGATCACTTTTAGGAAGGATGATGCGCTTGATTACCAGGTCTCCGACTTGATACTCTTGTCGTCTGACTTTCTTGTTAAATGCCCTAATCATCCGTTTGTGATACGTTTGACCATGACAAATAGCAGTGAGTCTCTTTTCGTCGATTAGGTTTAATTGATCAAGCCGAGTCTGGATCCAGTCATCTTCGCTCAAATCTGCATCCTTCATTATCCGGAGAGAGGGTATTTGGACTTCAATAGGCAAGACTGCCTCCATGCCATAGACCAATGAAAAGGGTGTTGCCCCGGTTGACGTCCTTGCTGAGGTGCGGTACCCATGAAGAGCAAACGGTAACATTTCGTGCCAATCTTTGTAGGTCACTGTCATCTTCTGTACAATCTTCTTGATATTCTTATTTGCTGCTTCTACAACCCCATTCATCTTCGGCCGGTAGGGAGAAGAGTTGTGGTGCTGTATCTTGAATTGCTCGTAGAGCTCAGTGATCATCTTGTTATTAAGATTGGTACTATTGTCCGTAATGATCCATTCCGGGACGCCGTATCGACAGATCAGGTTATGCTGAATGAACCGTGCCACGACGTTCTTGGTTACTGTAGCGTAGGAAGCTGCTTCAACCCACTTTGTGAAGTAATCAATTGCTACCAAGATGAAGCGATGCCCGTTGGATGTTGTAGGTCTGATCTCGCCGATCATATCAATGCCCCACATTGCAAAAGGCCAAGGTGCTGTCAAGATGTTCAGAGGAACTGGAGGAACATGCACCTTATCAACATAGATCTGGCACTTGTGACACGTCCGAGAATGTTGGTAACAGTCAGCTTCCATTGTGGACCAGAAATATCCTGCCCGAAGGATTTTCTTTGCCATGGTATGTCCACTGGAATGTGTTCCGAAGGTACCTTCATGTAGCTCTGCCATGATCCTTTCTGCTTCAGTCTTATCCACACAACGCAGTAAGGTTGAATCATGGTTTCGCTTGTAAAGAATGCCGTTGCTGAGGAAGAACTTCACCGCGAACCTTCTCAGAAATTTCTTGTCATTGACAGATGCGCCCTCGGGGTATTCTTGAGCTTCCAAGTACCTCTTCACTTCATGATACCAAGGTTTTTCAGTTACCTCTTCAGCCTCAAGATCACAGCAATGTGCAGGTTCATCCAATTTCCAGATGATGATCCCGGGAGCCTCGTTGTCCCATTTGAATTTGAACATAGAAGACATCGTAGCTAGCGCGTCCGCTAACTGATTCTCCTCTCTTGGGAAGTGTTCAAAAGTTATCTCCATGAAATGGGGGATCAACGTCAACACATACTCTTTGTAAGGAATAAGATTTGGGTGTTTCGTATCCCACTCGCCTTTGATCTGATTGATCACGAGAGCGGAATCTCCGAGGACACTCAGAAACTTGATCCTTAAGTCAATTGCAGCTTGAAGACCCATGATACATGCTTCATACTCTGCCATGTTGTTGGTGCAGTTGAAACATAGCCGGGCAGTAAGTGGAGTATGAGTGCCTTTTGGGGATATGATCACAGTGCCAATACCGTTACCCAAAGCGTTTGAGGCTCCATCAAAGTGCATAGACCATCGGGATCCTTCTTCAGGTCCTTCATCCGGTCCAGGTACTTCACAATCAGTCACCACCATGATATTCTCGTCTGGAAATTCAAAGTTCATCGACTGGTAGTCATCCACTGCCTGGTGTGCCAAATGGTCTGCCAATACACTTCCCTTGATTGCTTTTTGAGTCGTGTACTGGATGTCATATTCCGTCAGGATCATTTGCCATCTCGCTATTCTTCCGGACAAGGCATGCTTTTCGAATATGTACTTGATTGGATCCATTTTTGAAATCAACAGAGTAGTGTGAGTCAACATATACTGTCTCAACCGGCGAGCAGCCCATACCAAAGCGCAGCAAGTTTTCTTGAGCAGTGAGTATCGGGTCTCACAGTCAGTAAACTTTTTGCTAAGGTAATAAATGGCGTGCTCTTTTCGGCCAGACTCGTCATGCTGCCCCAGCACACACCCCATTGAGCTGTCAAGTACTGTCAAGTATAATATTAGAGGTCTCCCTTCAACCGGTGGCATAAGAATGGGTGGCTCTTGGAGATACTCTTTTATTCTGTCGAAAGCGGCCTAAAATTCATTGTTCCAACGTACTACTTGATCTTTCTTCAGTAGCTTGAAGATTGGTTCACAGGTAGCAGTTAGATGCGAGATGAATCGGGCAATATAGTTCAGCCGTCCTAGAAAGCCTCTGACTTCTTTCTCTGTCTTGGGAGCTGGCATCTCTTGTATGGCTTTCACCTTGGTAGGGTCCACTTGAATACCTTTGTCACTTACGACGAAGCCTAGCAATTTTCCAGACCTCACCCCAAAGGTGCACTTGTTTGGGTTCAACCTCAGCTTGTACAACTTCAGACGGTCAAACAACTTCTGTAGATGGTCAAGGTGTTCCTCTTCAGTTTGAGACCTTGCAATCATATCGTCGACATATACTTCTATCTCGTGATGGATCATGTCATGAAACAAAGCAACCATGGCATGTTGGTAGGTTGCCCCAACATTTTTCAACCCAAATGGCATGACCTTGTAGCAAAAGGTGCCCCACTGAGTAACAAAAGTGGTCTTCTCCATGTCTTCAGGAGCCATCTTGATTTGATTATATCCGGATAAACCGTCCATGAAGGAGAAAACCTTGTGCTGAGCAGTATTGTCAACCAGAACGTCGATGTGAGGCAGAGGGAAATCATCCTTAGGGCTCGCCCTATTCAAATCCCTGTAATCAACACACATTCGGACCTTACCATCTTTCTTTGGCACTGGAACCACGTTGGCAACCCACTGAGGGTAAGAAGTCACTGCTAGAAACCTGACATCAAATTGTTTCATAACCTCAGCCTTGATTTTCTCGAACATTTCTGGACGCATACGACGGACCTTCTGTTTAACCGGAGGGCAGTCTTCCTTGGTAGGCAGGTGATGAACCACAATGTCAGTATCCAACCCAGGAATGTCTTCGTAGGACCAGGCAAAGATTTCCACATAGTCATGCAGCATCTGAATCAAACGTTGTTTCACACTGAGCTCTAGATTGGCACCAATCTTGACTTCCTTTTTGTCTGTCTCAGTACCCAGATTTACCGTTTCCACTGGCTCTTCATGTGGCTGAATGGCCCTCCCTTCATGGAGTAGCAGTCTTACAAGCTCACCAGGCACTTCACAAACATCTTCACCTTCGTCTTCGGCTAAGTTGATCGGATTTTCGAAGTCATAACTGGCAGTAGCAGAGTCGTTACCAGTGAGATCCAGAGTGGATTGGAACCTGTATGAGTGAGTGTGTGTAAATATAGCTGTTTTGGAATATAAAAAGAAAGAAAAGGAGCGCAAGATTTGAAATGCGAAAAACGTCCAATGCCTTTATTCATGATATATGAACATGACAAATAATAAGCCCTCACAAATGAAGCCACAATGCCCCGGGTAAGACACCGAGCCATAAAGTTTCAAATTATTGTTCGTTACAAATTCAAAAACAAAGGAGTTCATTACTGAGTGACAAAAGTAACAGGTATGGAGTCTTTGGCAGTCCAGTTGCTTGGTCCATCTTCGGTCGTTGGGTAGATCCAGCTGTTGAATTCGGATTCTTCCACTTCATCATCCATCCTGATAGCATTTACTCCATGGTTGGGCATGGGAGCTGTCACCACATTAGGCCTCTCGGGTGCCTCGAACTGAACCTCTTTAGCATCAATAAGGTCTTGAACCTTATTCCTCAGAGCCCAACAATCATCTGTGTTATGCCCCGGGCTGTCAGAGTGATAAGCGCAGCGGGCGTTGGGGTTGTACTTTGGAGAGGTTGTGTTCACTACTTTCGGAGCTTCCTTGACAGTTACCATATTTGTTGACAGCAGTTGCGGCAATATCTGTGACAGGGTCATGCTGAGCCGAGTGTACTGCCTTTTGGGCCTCTCAACCCTCGGTTGGTTGTATTGCTGAGGAGCAGCAGCAGGCTTAGAAATTACCACTGTGTTGACGGCTTAGCGGCGTTCCGGTTTGTTCTGTCTTCTGGGACCATACACAGCACTAGCTACCTTCTTGAAGGGCTTCTTTTCAGTACTCGAGGAGGCACCTTTCTGTATCTTCCCCGATTTGATACCAGCTTCGATCCTCTCACCAGTCAGGATCAGGTCTGTAAACCCAGCAGAGGAATTACCAATCAGGTGGTTGAAGAATGGACCAGATAGGGTCCCCAAGAACATATCCACGAGTTCATGGTCAGTCAACGGCGGCTGCACCCTGCCAGCCAGGTCTCTCTACTTCTGCGCGTACTCCTTAAAACCTTCTCCCGTCCCTAGCGACATACCCTGGAGTTGGGTACGTGTAGGAGCGAGGTCGGCATTGTACTGATACTGCTTATAAAATGCAGTAGCCAAGTCCTCCCAGTTTCGAATACTGGCTTCATCCAGCTGATAGAACCACTCGAGTTGAGCCCCTGAAAGGCTATCCTGGAAGAAATGGATCCATAGATTCTTGTCTGCAGTGTAAGGCTGGATCTTCCTTACGTAAGAACGGAGGTGCAGCTTAGGACAGGAAGCCCCGTCGTACTTCACAAAGGCAGGTACCTTGAACTTGTGTGGGATCACCACCCCAGAAGATAACCCTAAGTCTCCAAAATCCAACCCAGGCACACGTTGAATCTCCATAGCATTTAACCGGTCCTCCAGTTGTTTGTACCTGTCTTCGGCGGGAGGATACTGTTCATCATTGAAATTTGTCTCGTTGTCGGAGACCGCAGGACTAGGAACCTCTCTCCCCTGGTGATTGCCTTCCCCAACAGATGGAGTAGTCAGCTCAGCTTCATTCTGGAGTGTATTCCCGAGTCTGCGTCCAGTGTTGAACAACACAATCCTCTTCTTCTTCTTCTTCTTCTTCAGGAGCAAAGCCTTCAACTCCTGTTGTCCTTGGGCTAAGCTCATGACCAGCTCTTGAAACTGGGCGTTCTGGGCCTGGAGGGCATTGATAGCTTGCTCGGTAGTAGGTTCAGGATTCATGATGACTGAGTGCTGAAATAAACAGCGAAGAAGATTAAGCAACCTGTAGAAAAAAGGGTACCTGTTATGCACATGATGCATGATATGCTATTTATGCAATGCATTCAAGGGTTCGAAAATTCAAATTCGTTGTAGACAAAAGGGAACACACGTTATATTAAGAAATAATTTGTTCGGTACATCAGGGCCTCATGGGCAAAACATTACAAAATAATTAATCCCAATAGACACTGCATATCCTCTTTGGAGCTATGTAAGTGTTGAAAGTCTTTTCCTCGTGTAGTAGGCGAGTGAGCTCCAAGACCTTCTTCTCACTGGCATGTAGACTGGTTTCAAGAGAATTCCATTCTTCCTTGAGTTGGATCCATCTCTTCTGTATTTCTTCCCAAGATGTTGGCATGTCTGGGTGTAGAATGGTATATGGAACCTCTCCTTCCATAACTGGCTCTTTGATCACAGGGAGAACATGAGGATATGGCATCACCAGCTTCTGGGAGCGGGCTCGTACCCACTTGAGATAAGGCTCCAGGGGGATGGAGTTCTTGTGCCCCAGTGTCTTGCTATCTACCCTGTTGGGCATCCTCCAAGCTCTGATAAACCTCTGGCGAAGTCCTTGTGCATCGTTGTCGAAGTCAAAGACTATGTCAGGAATCAACATGTCATGAGGGTCATCCCTCAAAGCATATCCAAACTGTCTCAAAGCCAGACATGGGTTGTAAGTAATGCCCCCCCTAATTCCAAGTAAAGGAACATTAGGAAACTCTCCGCAACGATCAATGATAGTGACATTTTCTCTGGACCGAGAACACCAATGTATATCAGCATGTGTAAGAGTCATCAATCGTTGTGACCATCTCAAACCCTGCTCGTTCTTCAAAACTAATTGTGGAAGGTGCGAAATAAACCACCTTGCCAGGAGAGGAGTGCAGCACATGAGAACACCTCTTTTTCTCATGGTTCGAGTGTAACATGAGTGAAGGATGTCCCCAAGCAACGTAGGTATAGGATTCCTGGACATGAAGATCTTGACAACATTGATATCTATAAGCTGATCTGGATTCGGGAACAACACCAACCCATAGACAAGGAGTGCCACAACTTCTTCAAAAGCTTGTAGGTCAAGGGAATTCCAACATTCTTGGGCCTTCTCAAACAGGAATTTTGCTAAGAATCCTTTGATACCACTTCTAACTTCCCAATGTCCCTTGATGTCAGATGGTTGTAGGCGTAATGCTTTAGCAACCTCTTCAAGTTTTGGTTCCCTTTCCGTACCGTTGTAGGGTAGTTGACTAAGAATAGGAATCCCCAGAAGCTGAGAAAATTCCTCCAAAGTAGGCACCAATTGATAATCCGGGAAAGTAAAATAGTGGTGCAGGGGGTCAAAGAACTGGAACAACACTTTCACCATATCCTCTTCAATGTTGGTATTGACCAAGCTGATGAGTCTACCATGTCTCTCACTGAAAGAAGAGTTCTCAGGAATCCTGGATGTAAGTTCCTTAAGATGAGGAGGGACCCTTACAAGGTTGATCTGAATTGTCTTTCTGCGGATAGTTTCCATGTCCTACAAAACAAGAACAAAGATGAAGATTCGAACCCTTGAAGTGGTTAGTGAATGCATATGATGCTGTATGATGTTATGATGTTATGGTAAAAACACACCACAAGTATTCACAAAAAGCAAACATGATAAGGCACACAAGTCACACCACAACCCTTAGAGTTTAGGCCAGCATGAAGTTTGGGGTACTACCCTCTTGAAGTTGGTGGGCTCAAAAACCTGTCCTATCAAAAGTAACCGGGTTCTAAGGAGCTCAATATCATTGGGTTGTTTTCTGTGTTCATTGTTTTGATTTAGCCACTGAACTGGCGATCAAAATATCCCAAGAAAACAACCCTCAATGAGTGTAGTATCGAGTATCTACCAACTTCGGACTGCACCAAAGTCGGTCATCTCACTACCCCTAAAGAGGCCGGGATGGTCAAGTAAGGTTCCTAAAGTCAGTTGATGCTTCACGATACCACGCGGCGGCCCCGTACTCTCCTTGACTTGACTCAAGGGTTACCGGTACTCACCAAAGTGCCACATCAACGTAGCAAACTGCTTCAACCATGTCGGTATACCCCGCACAATTCCCTCACAGTTTATTGCTACTTTTTAAAAGGCATCCCCCAGATCCGAGTTAGGATCTATGAAACTCCAAGGCAAACCCACAATATTAAAGCAAACAAAACAAGCAATTGAAAACATAAGAGTGGTCTAATCCTAAGGTACACCTCACTTATATTGTCCCCAGCAGAGTCGCCAGTTCTGTGATCGGTGGAAATAGAACTGACTGTTTTTTAAGCTGGTTTCGCAAAATGTCGCGGTAAGCAAGAGTCGCCATCGTCTTTTATGTTCTCCAACATGGAAAGGACAAAAGCACAACAAAATTCCTTCTTTGAGAATGTTTCTCGGTTCGGGAGGTAGATTTATAGAAAGGGAAGGTGTTAGCACCCTTTCTATCCGTGGTTATCCATGGGCTCTTAGGTACATGCTCTTATGTTTTCAAAATTTTGTTTGCTTTTCAAGTGTGTGTGGGTTTTGAAAAAGTTCGTTTGAAAAACTTCTAAGCAACTCTTGTATCAGTCCTCAAGAGTGTATGAAGTGTTTTGTTTGAAAACTTTTTGAAAGTGTGGGGTGCGAAAAGTTGTTTTGTTTGTTTTGAGAGAGCAAGTACCTATGAGAAATCTACCTACTCTAAGGAATTAGGTTGTGTAAGAGTCCTTTAGATAGTTCTATCCCACTATTGAGAAGTAGGAAGCACCATCGTTGGAAGTATTCGGGTCAATTCGATTATAAGGGACATGTGTGGTCACCGAAGCAATGGTAGGACATCTTAGTGGTAACCCTAATGTCCTAGATCCCTTTTTTATCCGAGGCAACCGTTTTGAGGCAACTGGATCTTTTAGACAGAAGGGAGACCTCTAAGACACCCTATACTTGATGACCACGTTCGAAGCAACCAGTGAGGCGTACCCTAGGGGTGGCATGTGCATGTGTGTTGTTTTTCAGTTAATGTTTGTCTTGTACATGTTATTTGTGAGCTACGGATTGGTTTTATTATTCATACATTCTTGCAGGCATAATTAACAGTTAGGAGTGCGGAAAATAAATTGCAGAAATGTAAATCTAGCTATTACAAGGCGCGGGTCTATACATCGCCAAAAAACAAAAACCCGTTTGGAAAATAAAGTGCGAGAATTTAAAAGAAAACGATAAACTTCTAATTAATTATTACATACTTGGAGCAGTTCCATAAATATGATAAAAGGAATTACAGCGCGAAAATAAATTAAATCGGAACGTCCTTAGGGTTTTGACCCTTTTGAGAAATAAAGAAATTTTTGTCCTTTTTTGCAATTAATGAAATTTAAACCTAATTACTAATTAATTAATTAAAAAAATGTTTTTGTATTTTTATGTTTTTAATGAAAATAAAACAAAAGGAATTAAAATTAAAAGAAGAAAAAATCTAGTTCTAAATTTATTTTAGTTATTAAGAAAAAGATTAAAGTTGCCTATTTAAACTAACTAATTAAATATAATTTATTTACAAAAAATAATATGAAATTAATAATAATATTAGTTTTTTTTATTTTTAATTTTTATTGTGAAAAATTAATCATGTTAGTTTAATGATAAGAATAATAATTAGAAAAATAGTTAAACAAAATAAAAGAGAAAAATAGAAAACAAAAGAAAAAAAAAGAATGGACCAGGGGGTATTGGGCCCTAAGGGAGGTGCATCTGGAAATTGCTGGCCCATTAACCAGCCTTGTTGACTTTTGGAGATTACTGCACATTGCTTTGACTTGGAGCATGGTGCTCCTCACCTTTGTAGCCTTTAGATCTGTACACAAGGCCACATGGCGCCTGGGATCTGGACATGTATGGTGGGGACGCGCTTAGTAGCTTGCATGTGAATATATGATGGAAAAAGAGAAATAATTATTTGGGGGACCTGGGAATCGAACCCAGGTCCTAAGGGATGATTCCTGTACGCCTTAGCCAGTTGAGCTGTGTGACTTAAGTGAAATAATAATAATACACAAATAATATAATGGTAAATCAAACAGTCCCCTGGAAAATAAAAATAAAACGCGCTTATTTTGAATCCAGCCAATCACGTGTGTACACCTATTGTCTTCTTCCTTGTTTCCCTGCAAAAGACAAACAATTAGCGGGGGTTTTTAACCCCCACGAAGAAAAACTACCAATAATAGCGAATAGGAATCCAGGCTACATAAATATGGCGCGAGGTGTCTATTGTGTTCGTCACGTTCATACGATTTCAACCATGGGCATGGGAGGTTCCAATTTTACTTATGCTGTAAAGCCCCAATCTGAGAGCTCTGAAACCCTAGAATTTAACAATGGTGTTTTGCAATTCTGGGCGCCATAATGCAATTCAATCATACTAATAGCTTCGTATGAGTCCTATAAACACAACACAATCAATAAAAAATGTTAAAAATGCATGAATCGATGATTATGATTTTGAAAAAAAGTGATGAACCGTATGACTGTATAGAACGATTCTTTGAGTGTTAAGGCTTGTTTGTGATTGCAATAGGTTCCTGAGTGTCTCAGCAACGCGTTTGAATCAAGAAAAGGCTTTTTTTTGTGCTGGAAGGTTGATTTCAGTTTTCAACTTTTGCTTGATTTTTTTGAATGTGGTTTGGCGGCTTGTGCAATGTTCAGGTCGTGAATGAGGCTTGGCTTGCTTGCATATGTACATGTGAATGAAATTAGGTCACATTATGAGCTTGGGATCCATTGCATTGATGTTTTTGGATTTTGCTTTAACACCATTAAAGGACTTTCTAAGTTTGAGGCAAAACCATGATTTTATGCTCAAAATGGCTTGGCACGAATTTGGTAACTTGCTCATGACACATAAAAGCCATTCAAATCAAAAGATGCTATCCATTTAATTTTTTTTGATTTTATTTGAATTTTATGGATTTAAAATGAATTAAATCAATAAAAATTAAATAAAATAGAAAAATTAATGTTTAATCTTGAAATTAATCATGGGACACGTGTATGGCATGACAAGGCTGAATCAAGTGGAAGAAAGTGGGCCCTTTTGTCAAAAATTGAAGTTTCAAGGATAGTTGACTTTTTCCATTTCACAAAAATTTCCCAACTTCTCCAATGCATATCTTGCTCAAATTTGATCATATGAACATGTCCTTAGACATTTTGGAAAGGTATTGAAGTCCTCTAATCAATGCCTTTGGTCCCATGTCATTTGAATTTACCAATCTCAAGTTATGGTCTTTGACTTAAAGTGCATTTTTGTTGACTTTTGAAAATGACCTATAATGTTGAAATTGATAACTTTTTGTGATAGCATTTCTTGGACTTGGAATGTGAAGATGAGTTGTAGGAAATGTCATCCTCTTAAAAAGGAGCATTGGATGGGATTTTTATGATGAACCATGAAAAAGTTATGCCTTGGTCAAGTTACAGTTGACTTTTCAACTGTCCAAAAATGGAAACTTTTGCATCTTGATGATTTTTGAGCCATTCTTGTGGAATCATGATCAAGACTTGATCAAATGATGATTGTGGCTTCAAAATAAGATGTTGACCAAAATTTTTGACTTTTGACTGCCAAATGACCATTTTACCCCTGCAGTTGATTGTGAAGCAATTAAGGCTTTTGACTGTGCAACTTGACCTTGTGAGTCTTGAAACTTGACATGTAGATGCTTGACAATGTGTATAGGCATATGGGACTTGATTGAGCCCTTAAAAACCTCAACTTCCTTGCAAGAACCAAAACCCTAATTTTGACTGGCTTAAGAGGATGGTTTGACTGTGCAACCCTTGAGTAGACTTGAGCAAGATGATGCTTGTCAAAACTTTGAAGAATATGGGAGGGAAAATTTTAGGGTACAACACCCATCATTGAAGCCGGAGGGCAAAACCATGGCCCCTTACGGCAAGAAAGAAGACACCCTGGAGACAGGCACGAAAGGGCGGACCAACGAGCATCCTGCTCGAGGGGAATTCAGCACGACCAGGACCGTCGAGCCCGAAAATATCTCAGGTCCCCGTCCCTATCCCCAGAGCGAAGTGACGAGGACGACCCCCACGGTCCCCTTTCACAAGCCATCATGGAGGCGTCCATTCCCCCGGGCATGGAGAAGCCTCCGCATCTGAAAGAATACGACGGAGTCGCGGACCCGGTTGACCACATAGATGGGTTTGAGGCTATGCTGCATTACCATAACGTCGGGGGACCCATCAAATGCCGGTTGTTTCCCACGACCCTCAGAAAGGAAGCAATGGACTGGTATAAAGGTCTCGCCCCGAGATCAATCACCTCGTGGCGAAACTTGAAGAATCAATTCATAAGTTCGTTCACCGCGTCTCGGCGACATCCAAAGACCGAGGCAGCACTCGAGGCCATCGTCCAGAGGCAGGATGAGACTTTGAGAGAATTCATCAACCGCTTCAATCGCGAAGCCATACAGGTCCCCTGCGCGGACCACATGAAAAGGTACTTGCTGGAGAGGGGGCTCCTCCCCGGCACATAGTTCAGAAAGGCGGTGGGCATCGAACCGCCCCAATCGTTCGATGCTCTCCTTGAGAAGGCCCAAGCATATATGGATTACGAGGAAAGGGAAGCGGACAACAAAGCCCGGGACCCCAGAACTCGCGGATCCAGCAGCAACCCGCGCCAATAGGCTGCTCCTCCTCGACGAACAGGGGAGAAAAGAAAAGAGGACAGACCCCGAGAAGTCCGAGAACAGAGAGGACCCTCAGGGCGTTTCACAGAATACACTCCGCTCACGACTTCCCGCAAACGCATCTTGGCGGAGTGCGCCAGCACGGATTTCAAAGATGGCAGCGTCAAGCGCCCTCGACCTACTCCTGCCAAGCCCGGGGTGGACAAGAGCAAATATTGTCAGTACCATAGGAGCGACGGTCATCTGACGGAGGACTGCGTCCACCTCAAGGACGCCATCGAGACCCTCATAAAAGGGGGGAGACTCGCCCAATATCAGCGAAACGACGCTCCTCGCCGCGACGCCCGGGATACAAGAGAATTGAAGGAGGATGCCCGACCATCTGACGAGTCGGTCCCTATCCAGACCGCCTTCTCCGTCACAAGACCTGAGGAATTCTACGTCCCCGAGCACCTGCAAGGACTGTTGTCTACACACAGCAGGTGGGAGCACTTTCCCTCCTCCATGGTCATCAATGGTGGAGGATTCAACGACCTAACCATAAATTCGGCCAAGAGGAAGCTGAATGAACTGGTCGACTGTGCACCTCCTCAGACGGTGACTTTTGAAAGGGTGAAAGGTAGGTCGGAGCGTATCACTTTTTACCTCGAAGAGCTCCCCGGAGGAGCCCCCAACGCGGTCACTCCTCTACTAATAAGAGCAAGAATGGCTAATTTTGACGTACACCACATTCTCGTCGACGAAGGAATTTCCTCGTGATCCTTCCCGTGATCCAGCGACGAGGAAGGTCAAGGTGCACTTCCTCGTGATCGACTGCCCGTCCCTCTACAACTGCATCCTGGGACGACCAACACTAGCAGAACTGACCGCGGTACCCTCTACCGTCCACTTGAAAATGAAGTTTTACACCAAGAGGGCACGGGTCGCCACCATCCAAGGGGACCTGGCTGCTGCTCGAAGGTGTTTCAACGCGGCATCCAAGGGATGCGACACGGTCGAAAATGGGACAAGGCCGGCCAAGAGACCAGCGACGACACGACCAGAGCCCGAGAAGACAGAGCCCGTCAAGGCAGAAGAACAGAGGGCTCCCCCAAAGGTCGACTCCATAGCCTTGGACACCCGTTTCGACCAGGACAAGCCTCCCAACGGCGAGCAAGCCCCCCTCCGACCAATCCCGGACGGGGACTTCGATCTCGTCCCCTTTGGCAAAGACGCAAGCAAAGGAGTGAAGATCGGCACCGACCTCCCTGACCTGGCAAGGAAGCAGATCAAAGCCTGCTTGCGCGAGAATGACGATTTGTTTGCGTGGAGCGCCACGGAGATGCTCGGACTCGACCCCGAGGTCGCCTGTCACCGCCTCGCCATAGATCCAGCCACTAAGGCAGTAGTACAACGTAGACGTAGGCAGTCCCTGGAGAAAACGGAGGCTGCTGAAAAAGCTGTAAAAGACCTCTTAGAGGCAAATTTTATTTATGAAGCCCGGTATTCAACCTGGCTGTCAAACGTTGTATTAGTCAAAAAGAATAATGGAAAATGGAGAATGTGTGTTAATTATATCGACCTCAATCGGGCATGCCCGAAGGATGCTTTTCCCTTAGCGAACATAGACATGCTGGTCGACAATTCGGCCGGTTACAAGATACTGTCGTTCATGGATGCCTATTCAGGCTATAACCAAATCCCAATGGCCATGAGAAACAATCATTGAACTGCCATCATGACCAGCTCGGGAAACTATTACTACAACGTAATGCCCTTCGGCCTAAAATACGCAGGGGCAACGTACCAACGTATGATGAACAGAGTGTTCCACAACCAAATCGGGGACATGCTCGAGGTCTACATGGACGACATGATCGTCAAATCCCGAGCATACACCGATCATGCAGCCCACCTCAAAGCAGTCTTTGCCCAAGCAAGACAATGCAAGATGAGATTCAACCCCGAGAAGTGCACGTTCGGGGTCAAAGCAGGGAAATTCCTCGGTTTTTACCTGACAGAACGAGGAATTGAAGCCAATCCCGACAAGTGTCGAGCCTTCTCAGACCTCCCGACACCCACGTCGAAAAAATCAATACAAGTCATGAACGACATGCTCACCTCGTTGTCCCGCTTCGTCGCGAGATCCGCTCAGCACGCCCTCCCCTTCTTCAAACTCCTTCGTAAAGAGGCAGCCTTCGAATGGACCAAGGAATGAGAGCAGGCGTTGCGCCACCTAAAACAAAGCCTTTCCCAACCGCCCATACTGTCTCGACCATTCGACGGGGAATATTTGTTCTTATACCTGGCCGTCTCGAAAGAAGCCATTAGCGCGGCTCTCATCCGCGAGACCACCGACGGGCAGAAACCCATTTATTTCACGAGCAAAGCCCTACAAGGGCCCGAAAGCAGATACCAACAGATTGAAAAGGTAGTTTTAGCCCTCGTCAACGCGGCGAGGAGACCCCGACACTATTTCCTGGCTCATACGATCATAATACGAACCGACCAACCAGTAAAACAACTCTTAGGTCGATCTGACATGGCAGGTCGAATGTTGAAGTGGTCCTTGGAACTCTTCGAGTTCGACATTCAATACAAGAGTAGGAAAGCTCTAAAGGCACAAGCTCTGGCCGACTTTGTCGCCGAAATGACCACTTACAACCCGCCCACAGGGAAAGAGCACAAGTGGACCATCTTTGTCGACGGATCTTCCAACTCATCCGGAAGCGGCACGGGGATCCTCCTAGAGAATGAGGAGGGCGTAATGATTGAGCACTCGTTAACCCTCTCCTTCCTGACTTCGAACAACCAAGCGAAGTACGAGGCCCTACTCATGGGACTAAGGCTGGCCGAGGACCTAGGGGCACGCGAAGTACAAATTTTCACAGACTCCCAACTTGTTGCTTCCCAAGTCCAAGGGAATTACCAGGCTAAAAACAACAGCCTCATTGAATACCTAAACTTAGTCAGAGAACACATGAGGAAGTTCGACCGAGCAGAAATATCGCACGTCCCGCGCGAGCAAAACACAAGGGACGACGTACTTTCAAAGCTCGCGAGCACAAGAAAGAAGGGCGGGAACAAATCTGTCATACAAGAATCCCTATCGCGCCCGAGCATAGAAAGTGCCTCGACCCCCATCGAGGTACACGCCATCGGAGACGCTTCGTGCTAGATGACCCCAGTGTACAACTTTCTGACAAAGGGCGAGCTCCCCCTGGACCGGACAGAAGCGGCCAAGACAAAGCGACGAGCGTGCTCCTACGTGGTGCTCGAGCATAAGCTGTACCGAAGGGGATTTTCCATTCCCCTTCTAAAATGCATCGACGAATCCACAGTCCCCGAGGTATTACGGGAAATACACGAAGGGATTAACGCCTAGCACATAGGCGGTAAATCCCTAGCGAGGAAAGCTCTACGAGCGGGGTACTATTGGCCGACGATGCAGCAGGACGCCAAAGATCACGTTAAGAAGTGCGAAAAGTGCCAGAAGCACGCCAACATGCATCTCGCCCCCCTCACGAGCTAAGCATACTGTCATCCCCGTGGCCATATGCGTGGTGGGGGATTGATATCCTCAGACCATTTGTGCAAGGGACTTACCAAAACAAGTTCCTTATTGTGTCCGTGGATTACTTCACGAAATGGATAGAGGTTGAGTCTCTTGCGAAGATCACCTCGCACAACATCCTCCATTTCTACAAAAGAAACATCCTCACCAGATTTGAGATCCCGAAAGCGCTAGTCACGGACAACGACACCCAATTCACTGACCACGGGTTCCGAAACTTCGTCACCAAACTAGGAACCAAACAACATTTTACCTCGGCCGAGCACCCCCAAACTAACGGGCAAGCCGAGGCCGCCAACAGGTTCATCCTGTGAGGACTCAAACACCGACTCAGCGGAGCAAAAAAAGGGTGGGTCGAGGAGCTGCACAGCGTCTTGTGGGCCTACCGCACCATGGCCCACTCAACGACGGGAGAAACCCCTTTTCGACTGACATACGACACCGAGGCCGTCATCCCCGTGGAGATCAGGGAACCCTCCAGGCGGACAGAAATGCCTCTCAACGAGGAAATGAACGACGAAGCGCTTAGAGACGAACTCGACCTGGTCGAGGAAATTCAATCGGGGGAAGCCCTGCGCGAGGCTGCTCTAAAGCAATGAATAGCCCTGCGTCATGACGACAAAGTCATCAGACGCGAGTTTCAGATCCGCAGCCTGGTATTGCAAAGAAATCAGAAAGACTCATGCGAGGGGAAATTGGCCGCAAACTGGGAAGGACCCTATCGCGTCCACGACACCACAGGCACTGGGGCATACTACCTCGAGCAGCTAAACGGAGAACCGTTACCACGACCCTGGAACGCTGCTAAGCTAAAGCAGTACTATAGCTAAAGTGCTTAAACACTAAGGACTTTCGTTGTCGAACATCCACCTTTAGTCAACAGAGAGGAATGTCTCGACCAAGTAGACAGGCCAAGGTACGAGCCCGATCTACACCTAAACGACATAACATCATTCGGACAACAAGGTCGAACGAAAATGCCCAACAGGGACACCTCAATCGAGCTCCACTGTCGAAAGTACCCACATGGCAGAACACCCAGCTCGTAATAGGCAGTTCACGCCGCGGGCATACGACCTCGATCTGGGTCATACGCTCGACACGCGGGCTTCACTCTGTACAACCGACACATTTCAAAGTACGTCGGACCACCAAAGGGGTTGAAAGGATATCTCTGCTCGAGGATATAACTTAGACAAATTTCGTCACAAAGTAACAGTCGAATACAAGCTTAGCTCGAGGACATAACTTAGACAAATTTCGTCACAAAGTAATAGTCGAATACAAACTTAGATACGAGCAAGATAACGCGAAATAAACATCCATAAAAAAATCTTATACACAAGATAAGTTAAATGTGAACCGACCAAAGAGGCCGGCGATGTTCGGGGTTACAAGCCATGGCACGACGAACAAAAGAAATAATCATGGGCACGCATGCCCCAAATAAAAACCAATACGCGGGCACGCAAGCCCGAACAAAAAATCCACGCTAAACTTCCCCAGGACTACCAGTATCAACCACAGGAGACTCAGGAGGAGGCACTACCCAACCTTCAATAATCTGAGACATGAACCTGACTCCCTCAGTATTCATGCCCGGGTTCAGGATGGCGAGCTGGCTGACCGTGGCCTCGAACCCATCGGCCAGGGCACCAACACAGTCTGTCTCAAGAAGGTGAATACGTGCAACCAAGTCTGAACGGGTCTGCAAAGAGGCTGTCTCCTCCGACTCGTCGTTGACAGGAAGCATAACAGCTTTTAGCTCCTCGACTTCCTTGGACAAACGTTCGTTGTCACTCTCCAAGTGTTCCTTGTCCAGTTGGAGGTAATCCCTCTCCTCAGCAAACTTCCCATACTTTTCCTTCTCCCCCGCCAGTAGGTCGGCTTTCTCGCGGAACATTTCCTCTGACCGCTCGAAGGCCGCCTTTAACTTACGAGAATTGGCAGCAAGAGCAGCTTTCTCTCACTCTAACTCCCTGACGCGGTCCGAGGAGTCCGACCCTTCCTCGGAAAGGACCATGACCATCTTGACCATCTTCACCATCCCGACCATACTGGTGGCGAGGTGTTTCCTCCGGATCACTTTGTCAAGCCGTCTAATAGTCTCGGCCTCGTCATTGCTCACCGTCAGAGGAAACTCCTCCAAAAAATCTTTTTCTTTGAAGCAGGGGGGTAAGCCGAAATCCCTCGCAGCTACAAACTCGTCGCCAACCTCCGACCTGTTTTCAGCTCGACTTCTCTTCCTGGGAATCAGCTCGGTGGGTTGCTCGGCATCAGGAGAGCCCGAGGACCCACTAGAGGCATCTCCGCCTAAACTGGTCGGCGGCCCCATCCTCGTGGCTTGCGGTGCCCTCACCAACCTTTTGTTTATTTTCTTGTCGTGGGTTAGTTTTAATAGCCTCTCTCGTCGTTCAGCCATGTCGCCTACAAAAAGGAATAAAACCCGGGTTAGCTGTAAGCGAGCTAAAAACAACCAAAATGGAATAAAACAATAAGAGCAGAAGCGAGAAACCTAGCAGATCTACGGCCTGCCCGTAAGATTGGCACTCGACGAGTGCCTTGGTGTTGATGGGACGAGCCTCGAAGGTCGGATACCCGTCCTCGTCAAGGATATCTTCCCCCTCCCGTGTAACCCACCGGGCAGGGAAAAAGCTATCAACGAACTTGCAAAGGACAGAATAGGCCTCCTCGTCCTCAGCGCTCATGCCCCCCGCGGGTGTATGATAGTACCCGGTGCCATGGTCGTAGTGCCCCGAGCACCAATGAATCGGGAACTTAGAAACACGCCCGACTTCCGGACGACCCTCAGCATCCATGAGGGGCTCCCCGTCCGCGTCGACTACCGTGGTTTCCGATTCGAACAAAGAGTCCAAGGCGGTTTGGGTGACCGGCTGTAGAACATACCATTTATCCTTAAAGTCCCTTACCAAATCCATATACATCCGAAATAGCCTCTTCGACTATTTCAGGGACACCCAACTGTGCCTGCCTCCTTGAGACTGACGTTGCAGGTGAAAGACCTTGAAGAAAAGGGGAATCGTCGCCCCGATTCTCAAGAAACGACACGTCAACTCGAACGCCCGAAGGAAGGTTATCGAGTTAGGGTGAAGCTGCGAAGGGGACAGATTCAAGTGGCTGAACACCCCGACTTGAAAATCGTTGAAGGGTAGCTTAAGACCGAGATCTCTGAACACAATCTCGAACATTGGGAACCCGTACTCAGTAAACTCCGAGAATATGCGTGCATTAATCGACGACCTCATCACTACAAAATTCTTTTGAAAACCTGGATGACTGCCGCCATTCTCGACGACAGTATAAGCACGCCGACTTCGCCGACAGTACGCCGAGGCAATCCCTCGGGGCTCGACACCCACCCAGTCCAACATGGGGTCATCAATGGTGTCGACTAAAGTGACATTCTCCTCGGTGCTTGTATCCTCGACTTCATTTTGCCTCGAAGATTCCGGTTCGTCGGCCATTTACCATCGGCCAGGGCACCGACACAGTCTGTCTCAAGAAGGTGAATACGTGCAACCAAGTCTGAACGGGTCCCCAAAGAGGCCGTCTCCTCTGACTCGTCGTCGACAGGAAGCATAACAACTTTTAGTTCCTCGACTTCCTTGGACAAACGTTCGTTGTCACTCTCCAAGCGTTCCTTGTCCAGTTGGAGGTAATCCCTCTCCTCAGCAAACTTCCCATACTTTTCCTTCTCCCCCGCCAGTAGGTCGGCTTGCTCGCGGAACATTTCCTCGGACCGCTCTAGGGCCGCCTTTAACTTACGAGAATTGGCAGCTAGAGCGGCTTTCTCTGACTCTAACTCCCTGACGCGGTCTTAGTAGTCCGACCCTTCCTCGGCAAGGACCATGGCCGTCTTGATCATCTTCACCATCCCGACCATACTTGTGGCGAGGTGTTTCCTCCGGATCTCTTTGTCAAGCCTTCTAATAGTCTCGGCCTCGTCAGAGGAAACTCCTCGAAAAAATCTTTTTCTTTGAAGCAGGGGGGTAAGCCGAAAGCCCTCGCAGCTACAGACTCGTCGCCAACCTCCGACCTATTTTCAGCTCGACTTCTCTTCCTGGGAATCAGCTCGGTGGGTTGCTCGACATCGGGAGAGCCCGAGGACCCACTAGAGGCATCTCCGCCTGAACTGGTCGGCGGCCCCATCCTCGTGGCTTATGGTGCCCTCACCAACCTATTGTTTATTTTCTTGTCGTGGGTTAGTTTTAATAGCCTCTCTCGTTATTCAGCCATGTCGCCTGCAAAAAGGAATAAAACCCGGGTTAGCTGTAAGCGAGCTAAAAACAACCAAAATGGAATAAAGCAATAAGAGCAGAAGCGAGAAACCTTGCAGATCTACAGCCTGCCCGTAAGATTGGCACTCGACGAGTGCCTTGGTGTTGATGGGACGAGCCTCGAAGGTCGGATACCCGTCCTCGTCAAGGATATCTTCCTCCTCCCGTGTAACCCACCGGGCAGGGAAGAAGCTATCAACGAACTTGCAAAGGACAGAATAGGCCTCCTCGTCCTCAGCGCTCATGTCCCCCGCGGGTGTATGATATTACCCGGTGCCATGGTCATAGTGCCCCGAGCACCAATGAATCAGAAACTTAGAAATACACCCGACTGCCTGACGACCGTCAACATCCATGAGGGGCTCCCCGTCCGCGTCGACCACCGTGGTTTCCGATTTGAACAAAGAGTCCAAGGAGGTTTGGGTGACCGGCTGTAGAACATACCATTTATCCTTAAAGTCCTTTACCGAATCCATATACATCCGAAATAGCCTCTTCGACTATTTCAGGGACACCCAACTGTGCCTGCCTCCTTGAGACTGACGCTGCAGGTGAAAGACCCTGAAGAAAAGGGGAATCGTCGCCCCGATTCTCAAGAAACGGCACGTCAGCTCGAACGCCCGAAGGAAGGTTATCGAGTTAGGGTGAAGCTGCGAAGGGGACAGATTCAGGTGGCTGAACACCCCGACTTGAAAATCGCTGAAGGGTAGCTTAAGACCGAGATCCCTGAACATGATCTCATACATTGGGAACCCGTACTCAGTAAACTCCGAGCATATGCGCGCATTAATCGACGGCCTCATCACTACAAAATTCTTTTGAAAACCTGGATGACTGCCGCCATGCTCGACGACAGTATAAGCACACCGACTTCGCCGACAGTACGACGAGGCAATCCCTCGGGGCTCGGCACCCACCCAGTCCAAGATGGGGTCATCAATGGTGTCGACTAAAGTGACATTCTCCTCGGTGCTTGTATCCTCGACTTCATTTTGCCTCGAAGATTCCGGTTCGTCGGCCATTTACCATCGGCCAGGGCACCGACACAGTCTGTCTCAAGAAGGTGAATACGTGCAACCAAGTCTGAACGGGTCCGCAAAGAGGCCGTCTCCTCTGACTCGTCGTCGACAGGAAGCATAACAACTTTTAGCTCCTCGACTTCCTTGGACAAACGTTTGTTGTCACTCTCCAAGCGTTCCTTGTCCAGTTGGAGGTAATCCCTCTCCTCAGCAAACTTCCCATACTTTTCCTTCTCCCCCGCCAGTAGGCCGGCTTGCTCGCGGAACATTTCCTCGGACCGCTCTAGGGCCGCCTTTAACTTACGAGAATTGGCAGCAAAAGCTGCTTTCTCTGACTCCAACTCCCTGACGCGGTCCTAGTAGTCCGACCCTTCCTCGGAAAGGACCATGGCCATCTTGACCATCTTCACCATCCCGACCATACTGGTGGCGAGGTGTTTCCTCCGGATCTCTTTGTCAAGCCGTCTAATAGTCTCGGCCTCGTCATTGCTCACCGTCAGAGGAAACTCCTCGAAAAAATCTTTTTCTTTGAAGCAGGGGGGTAAGCCGAAAGCCCTCGCAGCTACAGACTCGTCGCCAACCTCCGACCTATTTTCAGCTCGACTTCTCTTCCTGGGAATCAGCTCGGTGGGTTGCTCGACATCGGGAGAGCCCGAGGACCCACTAGAGGCATCTCCGCCTGAACTGGTCGGCAGCGCCATCCTCGTGGCTTGCGGTGCCCTCACCAACCTTTTGTTTATTTTCTTGTCGTGGGTTAGTTTTAATAGCCTCTCTCGTCGTTCAGCCATGTCGCCTGCAAAAAGAAATAAAACTTGGGTTAGCTGTAAGCGAGCTAAAAACAACCAAAATGGAATAAAACAATAAGAGCAGAAGCGTGAAACCTAGCAGATCTACGACCTGCCCGTAAGATTGGCACTCGACAAGTGCCTTGGTGTTGATGGGACGAGCCTCGAAGGTCGGATACCCGTCCTCGTCAAGGATATCTTCCCCCTCCCGCGTAACCCACCGGGCAGGGAAGAAGCTATCAACGAACTTGCAAAGGACAAAATATGCCTCCTCGTCCTCAGCGCTCATGTCCCCCGCGGGTGTATGATAGTACCCGGTGCAATGGTCGTAGTGCCCCGAGCACCAATGAATCGGGAACTTAGAAACACGCCCGACTGCCGGACGACCCTCAGCATCCATGAGGGGATCCCCGTCCGCGTCGACCACCGTGGTTTCCGATTCGAACAAAGAGTCCAAGGCGGTTTGGGTGACTGGCTGTAGAACATACCATTTATCCTTAAAGACCCTTACCGAATCCATATACATCCGAAATAGCCTCTTCGACTATTTCAGGGACACCCAACTGTGCCTGCCTCCTTGAGACTGATGCTGCAGTTGAAAGACCCTGAAGAAAAGGGGAATCGTCGCCCCGATTCTCAAGAAACGACACGTCAGCTCGAACGCCCGAAGGAAGGTTATCGAGTTAGGGTGAAGCTGCGAAGGGGACAGATTCAGGTGGCTGAACACCCCGACTTGAAAATCGCTGAATGGTAGCTTAAGACCGAGATCCCTAAACACGATCTCGTACATTGGGAACCCGTACTCAGTAAACTCCGAGCATATGCGCGCATCAATCGACGGCCTCATCACTATAAAATTCTTTTGAAAACCTGGATGACTGCTGCCATGCTCGACGACAGTATAAGCACGCCGACTTCGCCGACAGTACGCCGAGGCAATCCCTCGAGGCTCGGCACCCACCCAGTCCAACATGGGGTCATCAATGGTGTCGACTAAAGTGACATTCTCCTCGGTGCTTGTATCCTCGACTTCATTTTGCCTCGAAGATTCCGGTTCATCGGTTATTTACCATCGGCCAGGGCACTGACACAGTCTGTCTCAAGAAGGTGAATACGTGCAACCAAGTCTGAACGGGTCCGCAAAGAGGCCGTCTCCTCCGACTCGTCGTCGACAGGAAGCATAACAACTTTTAGCTCCCCGACTTCCTTGGACAAACGTTCGTTGTCACTCTCCAAGCGTTCCATGTCCAGTTGGAGGTAATCCCTCTCCTCACCAAACTTCCCAGACTTTTCCCTCTCCCACGCCAGTAGGTCGGCTTGCTCGCGGAACATTTCCTCGGACCGCTCGAGGGTCGCCTTTAACTTACGAGAATTGGAAGCAAGAGCGGCTTTCTCTGACTCCAACTCCCTGACGCGGTCCGAGGAGTCTGACCCTTCCTCGACAAGGACCACGGCCATCTTGACCATCTTCACCATCCCGACCATACTTGTGGTGAGGTGTTTCCTCCGGATCTCTTTGTCAAGCCGTCTAATAGTCTCGGCCTCGTCATTGCTCACCGTCAGAGGAAAATCCTTGAAAAAATATTTTTCTTTGAAGCAGGGGGGTAAGCCGAAAGCCCTCGCAGCTACAGACTCTTCGCCAACCTCCGACCTATTTTCAGGTCGACTTCTCTTTCTGGGAATCAGCTCGTTGGGTTGCTCGGCATCGGGAGAGCCCGAGGACCCACTAGAGGCATCTCCGCCTGAACTGGTCGGCGGCCCCATCCTCGTGGCTTATGGTGCCCTCACCAACCTATTGTTTATTTTCTTGTCGTGGGTTAGTTTTAATAGCCTCTCTCGTTGTTCAGCCATGTCGCCTGCAAAAAGGAATAAAACCCGGGTTAGCTGTAAGCGAGCTAAAAACAACCAAAATGGAATAAAACAATAAGAGCAGAAGCGAGAAACCTTGCAGATCTACAGCCTGCCCGTAAGATTGGCACTCGACGAGTGCCTTGGTGTTGATGGGACGAGCCTCGAAGGTCGGATACCCGTCCTCGTCAAGGATATCTTCCTCCTCCCGTGTAACCCACCGGGCAGGGAAGAAGCTATCAACGAACTTGCAAAGGACAGAATAGGCCTCCTCGTCCTCAGCGCTCATGTCCCCCGCGGGTGTATGATATTACCCGGTGCCATGGTCATAGTGCCCCGAGCACCAATGAATCAGAAACTGAGAAATACACCCGACTGCCTGACGACCGTCAACATCCATGAGGGGCTCCCCGTCCGCGTCGACCACCGTGGTTACCGATTTGAACAAAGAGTCCAAGGAGGTTTGGGTGACCGGCTGTAGAACATACCATTTATCCTTAAAGTCCTTTACCGAATCCATATACATCCGAAATAGCCTCTTCGACTATTTCAGGGACACCCAACTGTGCCTGCCTCCTTGAGACTGACGCTGCAGGTGAAAGACCCTGAAGAAAAGGGGAATCGTCGCCCCGATTCTCAAGAAACGGCACGTCAGCTCGAACGCCCGAAGGAAGGTTATCGAGTTAGGGTGAAGCTGCGAAGGGGACAGATTCAGGTGGCTGAACACCCCGACTTGAAAATCGCTGAAGGGTAGCTTAAGACCGAGATCCCTGAACATGATCTCATACATTGGGAACCCGTACTCAGTAAACTCCGAGCATATGCGCGCATTAATCGACGGCCTCATCACTACAAAATTCTTTTGAAAACCTGGATGACTGCCGCCATGCTCGACGACAGTATAAGCACACCGACTTCGCCGACAGTACGACGAGGCAATCCCTCGGGGCTCGGCACCCACCCAGTCCAACATGGGGTCATCAATGGTGTCGACTAAAGTGACATTCTCCTCGGTGCTTGTATCCTCGACTTCATTTTGCCTCGAAGATTCCAGTTCGTCGGCCATTTACCATCGGCCAGGGCACCGACACAGTCTGTCTCAAGAAGGTGAATACGTGCAACCAAGTCTGAACGGGTCCGCAAAGAGGCCGTCTCCTCTGACTCGTCGTCGACAGGAAGCATAACAACTTTTAGCTCCTCGACTTCCTTGGACAAACGTTTGTTGTCACTCTCCAAGCGTTCCTTATCCAGTTGGAGGTAATCCCTCTCCTCAGCAAACTTCCCATACTTTTCCTTCTCCCCCGCCAGTAGGCCGGCTTGCTCGCGGAACATTTCCTCGGACCGCTCTAGGGCCGCCTTTAACTTACGAGAATTGGCAGCAAAAGCTGCTTTCTCTGACTCCAACTCCCTAACGCGGTCCTAGTAGTCCGACCCTTCCTCGGAAAGGACCATGGCCATCTTGACCATCTTCACCATCCCGACCATACTGGTGGCGAGGTGTTTCCTCCGGATCTCTTTGTCAAGCCGTCTAATAGTCTCGGCCTCGTCATTGCTCACCGTCAGAGGAAACTCCTCGAAAAAATCTTTTTCTTTGAAGCAGGGGGTAAGCCGAAAGCCCTCGCAGCTACAGACTCGTCGCCAACCTCCGACCTATTTTCAGCTCGACTTCTCTTCCTGGGAATCAGCTCGGTGGGTTGCTCGACATCGGGAGAGCCCGAGGACCCACTAGAGGCATCTCCGCCTGAACTGGTCGGCAGCGCCATCCTCGTGGCTTGCGGTGCCCTCACCAACCTTTTGTTTATTTTCTTGTCGTGGGTTAGTTTTAATAGCCTCTCTCGTTGTTCAGCCATGTCGCCTGCAAAAAGAAATAAAACTTGGGTTAGCTGTAAGCGAGCTAAAAACAACCAAAATGGAATAAAACAATAAGAGCAGAAGCGTGAAACCTAGCAGATCTACGACCTGCCCGTAAGATTGGCACTCGACAAGTGCCTTGGTGTTGATGGGACGAGCCTCGAAGGTCGGATACCCGTCCTCGTCAAGGATATCTTCCCCCTCCCGCGTAACCCACCGGGCAGGGAAGAAGCTATCAACGAACTTGCAAAGGACAAAATATGCCTCCTCGTCCTCAGCGCTCATGCCCCCCGCGGGTGTATGATAGTACCCGGTGCCATGGTCGTAGTGCCCCGAGCACCAATGAATCGGGAACTTAGAAACACGCCCGACTGCCGGACGACCCTTAGCATCCATGAGGGGCTCCCCGTCCGTGTCGACCACCGTGGTTTCCGATTCGAACAAAGAGTCCAAGGCGGTTTGGGTGACTGGCTGTAGAACATACCATTTATCCTTAAAGACCCTTACCGAATCCATATACATCCGAAATAGCCTCTTCGACTATTTCAGGGACACCCAACTGTGCCTGCCTCCTTGAGACTGATGCTGCAGTTGAAAGACCCTGAAGAAAAGGGGAATCGTCGCCCCGATTCTCAAGAAACGACACGTCAGCTCGAACGCCCGAAGGAAGGTTATCGAGTTAGGGTGAAGCTGCGAAGGGGACAGATTCAGGTGGCTGAACACCCCGACTTGAAAATCGCTGAATGGTAGCTTAAGACCGAGATCCCTAAACACGATCTCGTACATTGGGAACCCGTACTCAGTAAACTCCGAGCATATGCGCGCATCAATCGATGGCCTCATCACTATAAAATTCTTTTGAAAACCTGGATGACTGCTGCCATGCTCGACGACAGTATAAGCACGCCGACTTCGCCGACAGTACGCCGAGGCAATCCCTCGAGGCTCGACACCCACCCAGTCCAACATGGGGTCATCAATGGTGTCGACTAAAGTGACATTCTCCTCGGTGCTTGTATCCTCGACTTCATTTTGCCTCGAAGATTCCGGTTCATCGGTTATTTACCATCGGCCAGGGCACTGACACAGTCTGTCTCAAGATGGTGAATACGTGCAACCAAGTCTGAACGGGTCCGCAAAGAGGTCGTCTCCTCCGACTCGTCGTCGACAGGAAGCATAACAACTTTTAGCTCCCCGACTTCCTTGGACAAACGTTCGTTGTCACTCTCCAAGCGTTCCATGTCCAGTTGGAGGTAATCCCTCTCCTCACCAAACTTCCCAGACTTTTCCCTCTCCCACGCCAGTAGGTCGGCTTGCTCGCGGAACATTTCCTCGGACCGCTCGAGGGTCGCCTTTAACTTACGAGAATTGGCAGCAAGAGTGGCTTTCTCTGACTCCAACTCCCTGACGCGGTCCGAGGAGTCTGACCCTTCCTCGACAAGGACCACGGCCATCTTGACCATCTTCACCATCCCGACCATACTGGTGGTGAGGTGTTTCCTCCGGATCTCTT
The DNA here is from genome assembly GCA_948472305.1 of Vicia faba. Taxonomy (NCBI): domain Eukaryota; kingdom Viridiplantae; phylum Streptophyta; class Magnoliopsida; order Fabales; family Fabaceae; genus Vicia; species Vicia faba. The sequence continues at coordinate 1,486,209,018 of OX451737.1, forward strand.
TGTCAAGCCGTCTAATAGTCTCGGCCTCGTCATTGCTCACCGTCAGAGGAAAATCCTTGAAAAAATATTTTTCTTTGAAGCAGGGGGGTAAGCCGAAAGCCCTCGCAGCTACAGACTCGTCGCCAACCTCCGACCTATTTTCAGGTCGACTTCTCTTTCTGGGAATCAGCTCGTTGGGTTGCTCGGCATCGGGAGAGCCCTAGGACCCACTAGAGGCATCTCCGCCTGAACTGGTCGGCGGCCCCATCCTCGTGGCTTATGGTGCCCTCACCAACCTATTGTTTATTTTCTTGTCGTGGGTTAGTTTTAATAGCCTCTCTCGTTGTTCAGCCATGTCGCCTGCAAAAAGGAATAAAACCCGGGTTAGCTGTAAGCGAGCTAAAAACAACCAAAATGGAATAAAACAATAAGAGCAGAAGCGAGAAACCTTGCAGATCTACAGCCTGCCCGTAAGATTGGCACTCGACGAGTGCCTTGGTGTTGATGGGACGAGCCTCGAAGGTCGGATACCCGTCCTTGTCAAGGATATCTTCCTCCTCCCGTGTAACCCACCGGGCAGGGAAGAAGCTATCAACAAACTTGCAAAGGACAGAATAGGCCTCCTCGTCCTCAGCGCTCATGTCCCCCGCGGGTGTATGATATTACCCGGTGCCATGGTCATAGTGCCCCGAGCACCAATGAATCAGAAACTTAGAAATACACCCGACTGCCTGACGACCGTCAACATCCATGAGGGGCTCCCCGTCCGCGTCGACCACCGTGGTTTCCGATTTGAACAAAGAGTCCAAGGAGGTTTGGGTGACCGGCTGTAGAACATACCATTTATCCTTAAAGTCCTTTACCGAATCCATATACATCCGAAATAGCCTCTTCGACTATTTCAGGGACACCCAACTGTGCCTGCCTCCTTGAGACTGACGCTGCAGGTGAAAGACCCTGAAGAAAAGGGGAATCGTCGCCCCGATTCTCAAGAAACGGCACGTCAGCTCGAACGCCCGAAGGAAGGTTATCGAGTTAGGGTGAAGCTGCGAAGGGGACAGATTCAGGTGGCTGAACACCCCGACTTGAAAATCGCTGAAGGGTAGCTTAAGACCGAGATCCCTGAACATGATCTCATACATTGGGAACCCGTACTCAGTAAACTCCGAGCATATGCGCGCATTAATCGACGGCCTCATCACTACAAAATTCTTTTGAAAACCTGGATGACTGCCGCCATGCTCGACGACAGTATAAGCACACCGACTTCGCCGACAGTACGACGAGGCAATCCCTCGGGGCTCGGCACCCACCCAGTCCAACATGGGGTCATCAATGGTGTCGACTAAAGTGACATTCTCCTCGGTGCTTGTATCCTCGACTTCATTTTGCCTCGAAGATTCCGGTTCGTCGGCCATTTACCATCGGCCAGGGCACCGACACAGTCTGTCTCAAGAAGGTGAATACGTGCAACCAAGTCTGAACGGGTCCGCAAAGAGGCCGTCTCCTCTGACTCGTCGTCGACAGGAAGCATAACAACTTTTAGCTCCTCGACTTCCTTGGACAAACGTTTGTTGTCACTCTCCAAGCGTTCCTTGTCCAGTTGGAGGTAATCCCTCTCCTCAGCAAACTTCCCATACTTTTCCTTCTCCCCCGCCAGTAGGCCGGCTTGCTCGCGGAACATTTCCTCGGACCGCTCTAGGGCCGCCTTTAACTTACGAGAATTGGCAGCAAAAGCTGCTTTCTCTGACTCCAACTCCCTGACGCGGTCCTAGTAGTCCGACCCTTCCTCGGAAAGGACCATGGCCATCTTGACCATCTTCACCATCCCGACCATACTGGTGGCGAGGTGTTTCCTCCGGATCTCTTTGTCAAGCCGTCTAATAGTCTCGGCCTCGTCATTGCTCACCGTCAGAGGAAACTCCTCGAAAAAATCTTTTTCTTTGAAGCAGGGGGGTAAGCCGAAAGCCCTTGCAGCTACAGACTCGTCGCCAACCTCCGACCTATTTTCAGCTCGACTTCTCTTCCTGGGAATCAGCTCGGTGGGTTGCTCGACATCGGGAGAGCCCGAGGACCCACTAGAGGCATCTCCGCCTGAACTGGTCGGCAGCGCCATCCTCGTGGCTTGCGGTGCCCTCACCAACCTTTTGTTTATTTTCTTGTCGTGGGTTAGTTTTAATAGCCTCTCTCGTCGTTCATCCATGTCGCCTGCAAAAAGAAATAAAACTTGGGTTAGCTGTAAGCGAGCTAAAAACAACCAAAATGGAATAAAACAATAAGAGCAGAAGCGTGAAACCTAGCAGATCTACGACTTGCCCGTAAGATTGGCACTCGACAAGTGCCTTGGTGTTGATGGGACGAGCCTCGAAGGTCGGATATCCGTCCTCGTCAAGGATATCTTCCCCCTCCCGCGTAACCCACCGGGCAGGGAAGAAGCTATCAACGAACTTGCAAAGGACAAAATATGCCTCCTCGTCCTCAGCGCTCATGCCCCCCGCGGGTGTATGATAGTACCCGGTGCCATGGTCGTAGTGCCCCGAGCACCAATGAATCGGGAACTTAGAAACACGCCCGACTGCCGGATGACCCTCAGCATCCATGAGGGGCTCCCCGTCCGCGTCGACCACCGTGGTTTCCGATTCGAACAAAGAGTCCAAGGCGGTTTGGGTGACTGGCTGTAGAACATACCATTTATCCTTAAAGACCCTTACCGAATCCATATACATCCGAAATAGCCTCTTCGACTATTTCAGGGACACCCAACTGTGCCTGCCTCCTTGAGACTGATGCTGCAGTTGAAAGACCCTGAAGAAAAGGGGAATCGTCGCCCCGATTCTCAAGAAACGACACGTCAGCTCGAACGCCCGAAGGAAGGTTATCGAGTTAGGGTGAAGCTGCGAAGGGGACAGATTCAGGTGGCTGAACACCCCGACTTGAAAATCGCTGAATGGTAGCTTAAGACCGAGATCCCTAAACACGATCTCGTACATTGGGAACCCGTACTCAGTAAACTCCGAGCATATGCGCGCATCAATCGACGGCCTCATCACTATAAAATTCTTTTGAAAACCTGGATGACTGCTGCCATGATCGACGACAGTATAAGCACGCCGACTTCGCCGACAGTACGCCGAGGCAATCCCTCGAGGCTCGGCACCCACCCAGTCCAACATGGGGTCATCAATGGTGTCGACTAAAGTGACATTCTCCTCGGTGCTTGTATCCTCGACTTCATTTTGCCTCGAAGATTCCGGTTCATCGGTTATTTACCATCGGCCAGGGCACTGACACAGTCTGTCTCAAGAAGGTGAATACGTGCAACCAAGTCTGAACGGGTCCGCAAAGAGGCCGTCTCCTCCGACTCGTCGTCGACAGGAAGCATAACAACTTTTAGCTCCCCGACTTCCTTGGACAAACGTTCGTTGTCACTCTCCAAGCGTTCCATGTCCAGTTGGAGGTAATCCCTCTCCTCACCAAACTTCCCAGACTTTTCCCTCTCCCACGCCAGTAGGTCGGCTTGCTCGCGGAACATTTCCTCGGACCGCTCGAGGGTCGCCTTTAACTTACGAGAATTGGCAGCAAGAGCGGCTTTCTCTGACTCCAACTCCCTGACGCGGTCCGAGGAGTCTGACCCTTCCTCGACAAGGACCACGGCCATCTTGGCCATCTTCACCATCCCGACCATACTGGTGGTGAGGTGTTTCCTCCGGATCTCTTTGTCAAGCCGTCTAATAGTCTCGGCCTCGTCATTGCTCACCGTCAGAGGAAAATCCTTGAAAAAATATTTTTCTTTGAAGCAGGGGGGTAAGCCGAAAGCCCTCGCAGCTACAGACTCGTCGCCAACCTCCGACCTATTTTCAGGTCGACTTCTCTTTTTGGGAATCAGCTCGTTGGGTTGCTCGGCATCGGGAGAGCCCGAGGACCAACTAGAGGCATCTCCGCCTGAACTGGTCGGCGGCCCCATCCTCGTGGCTTATGGTTCCCTCACCAACCTATTGTTTATTTTCTTGTCGTGGGTTAGTTTTAATAGCCTCTCTCGTTGTTCAGCCATGTCGCCTGCAAAAAGGAATAAAACCCGGGTTAGCTGTAAGCGAGCTAAAAACAACCAAAATGGAATAAAACAATAAGAGCAGAAGCGAGAAACCTTGCAGATCTACAGCCTGCCCGTAAGATTGGCACTCGACGAGTGCCTTGGTGTTGATGGGACGAGCCTCGAAGGTCGGATACCCGTCCTCGTCAAGGATATCTTCCTCCTCCCGTGTAACCCACCGGGCAGGGAAGAAGCTATCAACGAACTTGCAAAGGACAGAATAGGCCTCCTCGTCCTCAGCGCTCATGTCCCCCGCGGGTGTATGATAGTACCCGGTGCCATGGTCATAGTGCCCCGAGCACCAATGAATCAGAAACTTAGAAATACACCCGACTGCCTGACGACCGTCAACATCCATGAGGGGCTCCCCGTCCGCGTCGACCACCGTGGTTTCCGATTTGAACAAAGAGTCCAAGGAGGTTTGGGTGACCGGCTGTAGAACATACCATTTATCCTTAAAGTCCCTTACCGAATCCATATACATCCGAAATAGCCTCTTAGACTATTTCAGGGACACCCAACTGTGTCTGCCTCCTCGAGACTGACGCTGCAGGTGAAAGACCCTGAAGAAAAGGGGAATCGTCGCCCCGATTCTCAAGAAACGGCATGTCAGCTCGAACGCCCGAAGGAAGGCTATCGAGTTAGGGTGAAGTTGCGAAGGGGCCAGATTCAAGTGGCTGAACACCCCGACTTGAAAATCACTGAAGGGTAGCTTAAGACCGAGATCCCTGAACACGATCTCGTACATTGGGAACCCGTACTCAGTAAACTCCGAGCATATGCGCGCATCAATCGACGACCTCATCACTACAAAATTCTTTTGAAAACCTGGCTGACTGCCACCATGCTCGACGACAGTATAAGCACGCCGACTTCACCGACAGTACGCCAAGGCAATCCCTCGGGGCTCGGCACCCACCCAGTCCAACATGGGGTCATCAATGGTGTCGACTAAAGTGAAATTCTCCTCGGTGCTTGTATCCTCGACTTCATTTTGCCTCGAAGATTCCGGTTCGTCGGCCATTTACCTGAAAAGCACAGGAAACCGGTGAATTCGAGAGCAAATCCGCGTGCTCGCCACAGAGACAGGAAGTAGTACACAACAAGCCGAGCACGGACACCCTAGCTCCGACCACACAATGGGGACAACGAGGGAGTAGCATGAACGCCCCGGGTGAAACACGAATCACTCGAGCAAGTTATTGGCTTCGTCTGCCCGACACTAGGACACCGCGAGGAGGCTACCCTACATACTTCCTAAAAAGGATGATCATCCCGGCCAGTTCATGGACATGTCGACCAAACGCATGAATGTCACGGGCAGTATCATGAGTCATATGCCTAAAACTATGAATGTCACGGGTAGTATCATGAGTCATATGCCTAAAACTATGAATGTCACGGGCAGTATCATGAGTTATGTACCTAAACTATGAGTTTACCGGGCACAATCATGAATCTACCGAGCAATATTCCCAGGTATGGGTTTATAACATAAAAAATGACATCAAAACTACCTACAAAGAAGAAAAACAGGAGGAACGAACACTTACTTTGAAGGAAAGAGGTACGTACAACAGCAGTGGAAGTAATCAGCGGTGGATGGTGCGGTGATCTCACGGCGTTGCAGGAAATGGCGGCAGCGGAATCAGAGAAAGGGGGAGAAGCGCGAAGAGGAAAAACAAATTATGGGCCCAAGGGTCCTATTTATAGGGGTGATGTGGAATACGAAACGTCGCACTGGGGAGCAGCGAACTTCCCCGTCCTCGACATCTACTCCCCTAGGTAATGATGAACCTATTGTTGCTAGGGTGGCGTTACGATTCCCAAGAACTGTCTCATGTATCCGACAAAACGCAGCCCGCGAGGACTTCCTCGAGCACGCCTCGACAAGGATTACCCTGCGTATCCGACGAACGCAGCCCGCGAGATGCTCCTCGAGCACACTTCGAAAAACAAAAAGCCCTGGTCTGGCCATCATGTTCCCCGGGAAAAAGCGAGCTAAGATCAAGTCATAACTCCTACACCAGGAGCAACGACTTGGGGGGCTCCTGTTCTGGACTGAGCTTGCCTTGGCCCAAAAGGCAGATAAAGGCCCAAATCCAGACAGCTTCTCGAGGAATGCTCACAAACGAACCATCACCGAACGTGCCCGACCACGAACTACAGCTGCTACGCCCGCCATTGCCCGCGACAAGCAGTGTCCCCGAGCAAAGGGACTCCAGCTCGAGTCCAACTCGAGCACCCTCCCCGTAGGGAAGATTCTGTCCACCCTAATCGTCGTAGAATCCTCCAAGCTCCGGAAAGACCGCGTCTTCGTCCCTCCTTATTCTTCGCACAACATCACCAGGAAGGGGACCACGTGCGGGGCCCCACTACACACGTAGAACCTGACAGTTCCCTTATTGGGCCAGTTCTGGTCGGCCCAATAAGGGGACCTTGGCCCAACGCTGGGGGCTATAAATACCCTCTGTTCCAAGAGGGTCAGGTATTCATCTTTCACACACCTATAAACTTTTTGCCTGCTCATTCCGTCTCTCGTTTTAGCATCGGAGTGTCTTGCAGGTACCCCCCTCCATCTCTCATTCAAGCCAGCTCGAACCAGCCGTGACGGTCCAAGTCTTATCAGGTAAGATCATTATCAATTCGTAATTAAATTAAAGTCTTTAATTTTTCAATCTGTTTTAAAAAAATTTGTATATAAGTAAAAATGACACAAGAAAAATTAAAATTTACAAGGTCAAACTTAAAAATCATTTAGCTAATAAAAATTTGTAATTATGAATAATCAATTTGTTAATTTGTTAATATTCTGAATTAAATATAATTTAATTAATATAAATAGTCATCTTATAATTTTTATATATTATAAGGATTAAAAGTTATTAAAATTAAAACTTATTTAATCTAAAAATAGATATTAAATTGGTATTATGATTATGTAGATAACTATTGTTTTTCCTTAATGATAATTTATGTATTTAAATTACTCTCTAGTTAATATAGAATTGTTTTTTTCTTCATTAGAAAAAAGGCCAATGTCTTTTTTTGAAATAAAAATGAACCAAAAGAAAATATCATACAAAATTTGGACTATAATTGTAAGGTTCTATATTTTATCGGGTTTGGCAGACAGAACAGAACTAGTCTATTTTAAAGGCTAAATTGAAACGCTTTGTTGTGAATGGGTTTGATAACAAATTCTTATGGAAGAGAACGATCTTTATGAACACTCTTAGATTTCAAAAAGAGATTAAGATCATTGATTCTACGATGAACTATGTCAAAAAAATCTTATGGAGGCACTTTTTTAGACATAGTCGTCTCGAGCTTTTATTAAAATGGTGTAAGTTAGTTTAAGTTTAACCATGGTAAAATAAATATATATTTTATTTAATCATGATTAAATTGTGATAGTATTTTATAAAACATTTCGTGACAAATGTTGGTTTCTTACTACTACAAAAACTAATTTTACCTTAGACATAAAGGAGGTTTTATCTTGATTACACGAGTGACGTAACAAAGAGCGTCATGAAAATCTATATTTTACCATCGGTTTCTGATTAATTGAACAAAAATTTGTTTTTTTTTTAAATACAAATTATATCGTTTACACATAATATTAAATTACATTGTTTAAAAGAGATAATTAAGTTACACATTCAATTCAAAGTTTCTTATGTTACATTATTTTGGTTTCAATCTACAAGTACAAAATTTTAATAAATATGATGCATCGTCATTACTTTGAATAATCCAGATTTTGTTGTATACCCAATGTTTTTCAAGCTCAATAATTTGAACACTTATAATTTTTTATATAATATAAGAAAAAAGTTAGATACATAACATAAAATTTCAGTTAAAAGATAAGATATTATGTAAGAACATCAACCTTGAAACAAATTTTTTATGCACTTGTAATTCATCCCAGAGATATGTAAGAACAAGGAATGCCTCGTCGCATGTTTTGCCATCATAAAAAATAAACTTCTTCGTCATATGTCTTGAATGATGTCAAAATTGGGAAAGGCTTGCACCTCTGAACATTGGATGGTATCCTTATGTCTTGTGGCACTCCTCTGCATTAGAGGTCTTAGGAATCATTAAAAGAATTTTGAAATTGATCCAAGTCATTAAAAATAATTTTCTGCATATTTTTTCAATGCATGTGTCGACACATCCACTTTTTAAGTCGACACATGTAACTCATTTTTAAAGCCTGTAGCTTCTGTAAGTCTCAGGTCGACACATGCATCATTTCAGGTCAACACATACTGAAGCATTTCTGAAAATATCGAAATCTTTACTTTATGTATCGACACATCCGTTTTTTCGATCGAGACATTTATTATCGTTTTAAAGCCTGTAGCCACTGGCTTGGTTAGGTCGACACATAACCTGTTATAGGTCGACATATACAGTTCAAAAATTATGTTTGTGTCGACACATACGATTAATAGGTCGGCACATACTGTTTGTTTGGTCAAATTTCATAAATCTTTTTATTTCGAATTTGTCCCTCTTTGTCCTAAATATTCCAAATTTATAACTAGTCTCTCATTCATCATTCATAACTTGGTGAAACCATAAAAATTAGCCTATTTCTCTCATCATCTTCAACCTCCAATCTATGCATACACATTGACATTACATTGTAGTGATGTTCCGTTGGGGTTCCATCTAGACGAGGATTGTTAGTGTCCAATTGTGTATTGGTTTGTGTTTTTTAGAGGTTTTCATCCAAACAAAAACATCAGGTTTGTCCTCTAAGATCATTGGTTAGTTTGGGCGTTTTCGTGCAAGATCGTTCGAGAAGGAATCGTCCATGTGAATCACCTTGGAGTGCTTGAAATATTTTCAAGGAATCTTGGAGTGTTTGAAATCTTTTCAAGGAAGTAGCAAGTATTGGAAGATAGAATCGAATATCTTGTGTTATAGAGTGAAATTAGGTTTACTCGAGTGAAATCCCTTGGAGTGTTTGAAATCTTTGCAAGGAAGTATCTTAAGTCATGAATAGGTTGCATATATTGTTTCTTGGTCTTGCTCAAGATCAAAATAGGAGAAGGGGTTCAATCAACAACAAGCTAAGGGTTTGTGGAGTTACTTTTAAACAATTCTCTTGTATAAACAATTTTGCATAGTAAAAGTTATCCCAATTCTAATAGAATTAGGCACAGACGTATCCACACACGAGGACAATAGTGGGGAAGTGTAAAGACAAATTTCTTGTCTCTTTTATTTTTGCTTTTACTTGCTTTGATTTTTATTGATCAATTTATTGAATAGAATTTTGTTATCAATTGAATTGTAAGAATTTTCCTAATCATTTTTTAATTTTAAATCTAATGTTGATATAACTTATAATCACTTTTAATTATAAGTAGTTTTGTGTATCAACACAACAAAAAGAAAATTCTGAAAATTCACTTGCACACCAAGTGTTTGATAAATTGTTTCAACTACCTCTTTTAATATTGCCATTGAAAATAGTCTTGCAAGTAATTCTCATTAAAAAATAAACAAGTTACAAAGTGATTCAAAATTATTAATTCATCTTATCATTCGTGTTCCATATTATTTTTGTTCTACGGTTTTCATATTCGAGCTTCCCAATAAACATTCGTATAGCTGACATTTTGAAAAAGCTTCCGCGTCGTACTTTAATAAAATAACTTTTTCAAAAGCAAAATTTATTTGGTAATTCTTAAAAGGGTATCTATTCACTCCCCTTCTAGATACGTTGTCTTCATCTAACAAGTGACATCAAGAGTCCGCTTCATTACGATTTCAACACTTTTTAGAAAATAGCTTACGAACCTAAAGGGGATTATAAAAGAGCCCCAATTTTCACGGGAGAAAATTATAGTTATTAGAAAGTTTGTATGCAAATTCGTGTAAACTCATATGACAAAGGTGTTTGGGAAGCCATTCAAAATGGTCCAACATTGGTGCCATATGTTCCTGATGATGCACCCGTACCAAAGCCAGAAAACTTATGGGATGAGAATGATAATAAGAAGTGGTCTTATAATTGGAAGGCTAAGAACATCATCATATCCGCTCTCGGTGTTGATGAGTTCTATCGCATTTCCCATTGTCAAACCGCTAAATCTATGTGAGATGCTCTATAAGTTACCTATGAGGGAACTAATGAGGTCAAACAAACTAGAATTAATTCAATTAAACAAGAGCTTGAACTCTTTCGCATGAATCAAGGGGAAACTGTTACTCAAATGCAAAATGGATTCTCACATATTATTAATCGTTTAAATTTATAGGCAATCATATTTCCAATATTATTACTACTAACAAGGTGTTGACATGTCTTACTAGAAATTGGCAACCAAAGATCACCACGATCAAGGAAGCAATCATCTCGCAACACTTGATATCACTGGTTTGTTTGGAAGGTTATAAGAACATGAACAAGAACTCAATTGCTTGGATAAACATGAAAAGAAGCTTGAGAAAAATAAAAATAAAAATAAAAAGGGGTTGTTAAGGAGGAAATATTGAAGTCCAAAGCTCTCAAGGCTTCAAGTTCAAAGTCCTCAAGGAATGAGCATACTAATGATAGTGACTCTAGTAATGAAGACAACTTGGATGGTGAAGAAATGAGATTATTTGTAAGGATATACAATTGATACATTTGAAAGAATGGTTTCAAATACTCTGATAATAATCTTGCAAAATTTAGAAGACAATCTTATTTCTCTAAAGATGAAGACAAAAAAAAGCAAAAGTTAAAGGGTATTTGTTACGAATGCGGAAAATTGGGTCATTATAAACTAGAGTGTCCATATATTTCTAAGTATAAAGGAAAGGACCAACGAAACAACTTTAGAAATTCTAGACAAGTATATGTTGCTTGGGATAGTGATAGTGATATCTCAAGCAATGAAAGCTCAAGCGAGAGTGATGAAGAGGTAAACTATTGTTTAATAGAAAATAATAGACAAGGTAAGAAAAAGGATGTAAGTCATTATAAATACTCTAATGTTGTAAAATTGTCTTTTAATGATTTAAAGAATAAATTTGAAAACCTACAAAAAGAGACTTTATATGCTAACAAAAAGTTGGCCTCTCAAGAAAAGACTTTTACTTATTTAGAGGCCAAGGTTGAAGAAACAAACGAAAATTTTGAGGCATTAAAGAAACTCATTTTAGAGATTTCAAATTGTGTAAAGGAGGATGAACAATCTTATAAATTTGAATGTGAAACATGTCAAGTTTGGTAATAATAAGTGAGTAATATTGAAACAAAATTAGACACAATACACCATCCTATTGATACTACTTCTATTATATGTTCAAAGGTTGAAAAACCTCATAAAAATTATAACATGATCAAGAAGAAGTCTAATAGCATACGTGATTTTTATCATAGGTTATTTTGTCACTATTGTTGCAAAAAGGGACATACTATTGAAAAATGTAAATTTAGGTGCTTTTTGGTTCCTAAAGGAAATTTCAAATGGTTGCACAAAAGACATATTTATTTAACTCACTCTCAAGGACCCAATGAGAATTGGGTACCTATCACTTTTGTTTGATTCTTGTAGGATGAGTGTCTTGATGCTATGACGGGAAAATAGATTCTCGATAGTGGATGTTCAAGATACATGATGAGAGACATATCTCTCTTCTCCGACTTTGTGGTGAAGAAGAAAGGTTTTGTATCCTACAGTGATCATAATAAAGGTGAAATACTCGAAAAAGGTAGTATAGATAATCCCTCAACTATTACCATCTCAATTGTTATGTTAGTTGAATGTCTTAGACATAATCTTCTTAGTATTAGTCAATTGTGCGATAATGGTCAGAAGGTAACTTTTGCCAAAGATTGGTGCGTAATTGAACATACTGAAAAGAAAGATTATATGTTTAAGAGTTTGATGGTTAGTAATATCTATATGCTTTACATAAGAGAAATTTCCTTAAATAATGCCCAATGCCTTATTACCTTGAGTGAAGACTCTTGGCTATGGCATAGACGTTTGGCTCATGTCAACTTTGATCTACTTAATAATATAGTAGATTTAGTAATTGGTCTACCAAAAATGAATTTTTCAAAAGATCATTGTGATCGGTGGATTTAGAACTGACTATTTAACGCTGGTTCGCGAAATGTCGCAGAAGCAAGAGTCGCCACCGTCTTTTATTTTCTCCAACATGGACAGGACAAAAGCACAACAAAATTCCTTATGAGATAGTTTCTCGGTTCGGGAGGTAGATTTATAGAAAGGGAAGGTGTTAGCACCCTTTCTATCCATGGTTATCCATGGGCTCTTAGATACTTGCTCATTGTGTTTTCAAAATGTTTGCTTTTCAATTGTGAGTGGGTTTGAAAAAGTTTCGTTTAAAGATTTCTGAATAACTCTTGTATCAGTTCTCAAGAGTGTTTGAAAAACTGTTTTGAAAGCTTTTTGAAAGTGTCGGTGTGAAAAGGTTTTTTTGATTGTTTTTGAAGAGAGCAAGTATCTATGAGTCATCTACCTACCCTAAGGAATTAGGCTGTGTAAATGTCCTTAAGACAGTGTTATCCCACCATTGAGAGGTAGGTAGCACCGTCGTTGGAGGTATTCGGGTCAATTCGATTTTAGGGACAGTGTGATCACCGAAGCAACAGTTAGGACACCTTAGAAGCTACCCTTATGCCCTTGATCCTTTTTTATTCCGAGGCAACCGTTTCGAGGCAACTATTCCGAGGCAACTGTTTCGAGGCAACTTGTTTTGAGGAAACTGGATCATGGACATAAGGACTTACTAAAACGTCCTATACTTGACGACCACGTTTCGAAGGCAACAGGTGAGGCGTACCCTAGGAGTGGTGTGTGAATTTGTGTATTGTTTTCATGTTTAGCAATTATCTTTGATCATGGCATTGTGAGCTACGCTTGTTTTTAATTAACCATACATTCTTTCATGCAATTTAGAATTTTAGAGTGCGGAAACTTAAATGCGGAAAGATAAATCCTACGCTATTACAAGGCGCGGGTCTATACATCGCCAAAATACAAAGATCCGTTTGATAAAAAATGTGGAAAGTAAAAAGACCTAATTACTATTACAAGCCTTGAGCAGTTACATAATATTTGAAAAGAAAAAAAGAATAACGTGCGAAAGAATAAAACTTAGGACGTCCGAGGGTTTTGACCCTTTTGAAATTAAATTGAAATTAAAGTCTAATTATTATTTAATTAAAGAAAAGAAATTGTTTTTTATGTTTATGTTTTTATGAAATAAAGAAAATTAATTAAAATTAAAGTTAGTGAAACCCTAGTTCTAAATTATTTTTAATTATTAATGAAAAATATACAAGTTAACCTAATTTATACTAATTAGTTAATTTACATATTTATTTACGAAAATATTTAATAATAATAATAAATAATGAGGCAAGTAATTAATCAAGAAAAAGATAAAAATGTCAAAAACCTAATTTCTACATATTTTTTATTTATTAAGAAAAAGTGTTAAAATTGAAACCTAATTTAATTACTTCACATTTATTTACAAAAATATTCAAATGGTGAAATTAAATATTAATTAAAAAAACATTTTTTAGTTTCTTATTTTTTTATTATGAAAATTAATTATTTGTGAATTAATAAAACAATTAAAAAAACAATTGAAAAGAATTTAGAAAAGAAAAGAAAATAAAACTAAAAAAAAAAAGTGCAAACCAAAGGGGGTCTCAGGCCCCAAAGGGAGGTGTTTTGAAGCATTCTGGCTCATGAAATAAAGGCCTTCTTTGACTTTCTACGCCTGCGTGCTCGTCCATTGATTGAGGTACATGATAGACATCCTCCTGCAACCTTTGGATTGATCTCATGTCCACTTGGCAGGCCTTAGCATGAGCGTGTATGGTGAACCACTGAGTGAGCGCTGCACTTAAACACGTTAGGATAAAAATCATGAAATATGTGGGGGACCTGGGAGTCAAACCCAGGTCCCAGTGTTTATAAGGCATGTCCTCCACCATCTGTACCAAGCAACGCGTTTGTTATATGGATAAACAAATAATATAATATATAAAAAAAGATAATCATGCTGAAACAAACAAAAAAACGCGCTAACATTTGAATTACCCAACCATATAATGACACGCTAGCCTTCTTCTTCATTTATCTGCAAATAGAAAAACAAGTAGCGGGGGTTTTAAACCCCCACTAAATAGAACAGTGGATAATAGAGAATAGCACTATGGGTTAAATAAATTAAGCGCGAGGTATTGGTTCGTTTTGTCTTGATGCCACGAATTCATCCATACAAGTTTGAAGGTCCAATTTTACAGTGTATGGGAACCCCTAATTTTGAAGTTCTGAAACCCTAGGTTTCATCAATGGCAGGTTTGGATACAAGCATCTTTAGAACAATTAAACATTACCAAAAGCTTCAGAAGATCATTGTTAGTATAAATCAATATTCAAAATATAACAAGGATGCACGGAAAGCAGAATTCGATTATGGAAATTTTCGTGAGAAAGACGATTCTGTTCTACCGTTTCTTGGAGTATGGAAGCGTGTTCTTGATTGCAATCAATTCCTGGAAGGTTCAGAATCGTATTGGAATGCTTTTTATGCTTTGAAACGTGCTCCAATTATGAAATCAGTTTCAAGCTTTTGGTTGAAATGTTGCAACTTTGTTCTCTCTCCTCAGCAGCTTTTTCGTGTATGCTTTGATTAGGTTAGGTCTTGCATAAGTACATGAAGCAAATTAGGTCAAAAACAAGCCCATGGATCCATTGAATTTATGATTCATATATTTGATTTTCAATCATGTAAATCCAATCTTTTTTCCATGCAAATCTTGCCAAATATGGATGATCTTGTCCCCTTGGATGGTGCACGAAATCTTTAGCATATAATGAGTGAATTTGCTGCACAAAAAGATTTGAAAACCATTATTTGATATTTTTCTCATAATTAAATCTAATTAAATAAATTAATAATAATAAAAATTCAATTAATTAATTAAAAGTAAGAAAATAAATCATTTTTAGCTCAATGGGTCGTGCATATGCTTTGGGTAATGATTCAAGAAAGAAATTGAGGCCCGTTAGCAATTTTGAAGGGTTTTAGGCAAAGTTGACTTTTCAAAATTCCCAAAAATTTCCCAACTTCTCCAAGGCATATCTTGCTCAATTTTGAAGCTATGATCATGTTCTTGGACATTTTGGAAAGGTCTTGAAGTCCTCTAACCAATGACTTTGGTCCCATGTCATTTTGATTTACCAATCTCAAGTTATGGTCTTTGACTTAAAGTGCCTTTTTGTTGACTTTTGAAAATGACCTATAATGTTGAAATTGATAACTTTTTGTGAGAGCATTTCTCGGACTTGAAGTGTGAATATGAGTTGTAGGAAATTTCATCCTCTTCAAAATGAGCTTTGGATGAGATTTTTCTGATAAACCATGAAGAAGTTATGCCCTGGTCAATTTGCAGTTGACTTTTTCAATTGTCCAAAAATAGAAACTTTTGCATCTTGAGACTTTTTGAGCCATATTTTGAGAATCATGATCAAGAATTGATCAAATGATGTTTGTGGCTTCAAAATAAGATGTTGACCAAAAATTTTGACTTTTGACTGTCAAATGACCATTTTGCCCCTATAGTTGACTATGGAGCAATTAGGGTTTTTGACTGTGTAATTTGATGCTGTGAGTCTTGAATCTTGACATAAGGATGCTTGACAATGTGTATGGGCATATGGGACTTGATTGGACCCTTGAAAATCTCAATTTCTTTGCAAGAACCAAAACCCTAATTTTGACTGTGTTAGGAGGCAATTGGATTGTGCAATCCTTGAGAGATTTTGAATCATCTAAAGATTGATCTTGGCAAATCTTGAAGAATATGGGAGGGAAAATTTTGGGGTACAACAGTTGCCCCTGTTCAATCTTCTTAGACCTGAGGATGTAGATCGGCTGGCGTGGCTTTCGTGATCCGAAGGTGGAAGATGATTGAACACTAGAGTGCCCAGAAATTTGCACTCACATAGTAGAATGTCGGCAGTGTGATGGTGGGAATGGGCTTACAAATGCCATTTGGAGACTGATGGATAGGAGGATGGGCTTATAGATGCCATCTGGAAGTGTGACAGAACCTTGTCGGGGATGGGCTCATGGATGCCATTTGGAGACTGTAATGGTAGTTGTGGTGATGGGCTTATAGATGCCATCGGGTGTCGATCGCGTAAGAGATTACTTAGCGAGAACTTTCGTACCTGAGAAAGAAAATAATTACCTGGCCTGTTACAGGAGTTGATCTTCAAACTCTTTATGTAGATATGCCCTGGCTGGATACAGGTATCGAATCTTCAAAAACTCTTCATGTAGATGTGCCCTGGCCGGATACAGGTATCAAGTCTACAATCAGTTACTCACAGATGTGGCCTGGCTAGATACAGGAATCGAATCTGGAAAATAGTCGTCAACAGATACACCCTGGCAAGATACAGGAATCAGATCTTCAAACTCTTCAGACGTGCCCTGGCAAGATACATGAATCGAGTCTGGAATTAGTCGTCAACAGATACACCCTGGCAAGATACAGGAATCGGATCTTCAAACTCTTCAGACGTGCCCTGGCAGGATACAGGAATCGATTCTGGAATATAGTCGTCAACAGATACACCCTGGCAAGATACAGGAATCAGATCTTCAAACTCTTCAGACGTGCCCTGGCAAGATACAGGAATCGAGTCTGGAATTAGTCGTCAACAGATACACCCTGGCAAGATACAGGAATCGGATCTTCGAACTCTTCAGACGTGCCCTGGCAGGATAAAGGAATCGAGTCTGGAATATAGTCATCAACAGATACACCCTGGCAAGATACAGGAATCGGATCTTCGAACTCTTCAGACATGCCCTGGCAGGATACAGGAATCGAGTCTGGAATATAGTCGTCAACAGATACACCCTGGCAAGATACAGGAATCGGATCTTCGAACTCTTCAGACGTGCCCTGGCAAGATACAGGAATCGAGTCTGGAATTAGTCGTCAACAGATACACCATGGCAAGATACAGGAATCAGATCTTTAGTTGCGACCGTTGATAGTAATCATCTTTGTACTGACCTTTGTCCTGAAAAGACAAAACGTTAGTTGTATGTGATGTCATGATGTATGACATGCGTGATGTTCTCAAACTAAATGAGATTGTATGTTCATGATGCGTATGTGCATGCTATAATGTATGAAGATATGATGTTCACGAATGTATTTTTGTCTAGGAAAATAAATCCTTGACAGGTGCTGGGAAATTAAATCCTGGGCTGAGGTTGGAAGAGGAGAATTCTTCGTTTCCGCTGGGGATGATGGTTGCAAGAATACCGGTAGGAGAAGATGACTCCGTTGGGGAATAAACTTGGCGAATAGAATACTCTGCGGGGAATGCTATGTGGGAAGAGATGTACTTTGCTGAGATGTTGATGATAACTCCGTTGGGGATACCATTGTTGAGCTCTGTTGGAAGAATTGATGAACTCCGCTGGGGGATAGGAAGACTCCGTCGAGGACGATCTTTCCGTGACAATTGGCTGAGGATAACCCAGTTATATCCTGGTGGGGAAATAACCTTCTGAATAAAGCCGGGGGAGCGTTCGTACTATGTGGGTGACAAGCTTCCAGAATCTACTGGGGATAAGCTTCCTGCTGGGGAGATGGATTCCACTTTCCTGGGGAAACTTGTGGACCATACTGGGGTGTCTGGTATTCCTCCGGGGAACAATCTTAGATCAAGACTGCCGGGGATGCTTGTTAAGAATGTCTGTATGCTCCGCTGAGGAATATTGAGATCTGCTGGGGATACCCAATTTCCTTAAGGCTGATAGTGGACTAACTCTGCTTGGGGAGAGTATCGTTGACTTGCTGGCTCACTCTCTGGGGAATTAAGATATCTTGGTTACACTCCTCAGCCGAACTTACCTTGGTACCTTGGTTGACAGAGTAATTAGATTGCTTAGACAACTCATTATTGCCCCTGTTTCTAATGTTACCGGTAATTAATCCTTTGTTTTGCATGAAAATATGTATGAGTTAGCAATTAGCGTCAAATGCATATATCAAAAATTGAACATTGGACGTTCTTCGCAAAACAAAACAGGAAAAGGAAAAACAATGGGCAATTGGTCTGAAAAGTGAATTTGTATTGATTTTTGAATTTGCCTGTAAATAGGCGTTTATGTACAAGAGGCTGACGTCCTAGTAAGAGAACGCCGCCGAACAACAGAGTTTATACAATTTGTATAAAGAAAGAAAAACAGCTGTGTGAAAAGAATAATCCCACTGGGTTCCAACTCTGCTATCGCCTTTATATCTTCAAGCGTCTCATCACTTGGCTGCTCAGTTGAAGATGAAGTTGATTGATCGATGCCGCTTGAACTTGATGGTTGATACCAGATTCTGGATGCAAGGTGATCCAATGAGACATAGTATTACGCTTTAATCCCTAACTTTTGCCTGGACCGCCCTTTCGGGTTTTCAGTCCACCGGGATACCCATTTTTGCCCAAGCCGCCTTTTCAGGTTTTCGACTTGCCGGGTGTACAGATTTTTTTCATTTCATCCCTCATTTTGCCCGAACCCTTTTGGTTCACCGGGAAGCCCTAATTTTTGCCTAGGTATGTCAACCTAGCGGGTCTTTTATCATGCGTAGTATCTTTTTACTATGTCTGCATTGGCGGGGTGAGGAAGGTCGTCACCATCCATGGTGGTTAGAATCATGGCTCCTCCTGAGAACACATGTTTAACCACAAATGGCCCTTCGTACGTAGGGGTCCATTTGCCCCTGGGATCACTTTGAGGAAGGATGGTGCGTTTGATTACCAGGTCCCCAACTCGATACTCTTGTGGTCTGACTTTCTTGTTAAATGCCCTGATCATCCGTTTTTGGTACGTTTGACCATGACAAATAGCAGTGAGTCTCTTTTCGTCAATTAGGTTTAATTGATCAAGTCGGGTCTGGATCCAGTCATCTTCGCTCAGATCTGCATCCTTCATTATCCAGAGAGAGGGTATCTGGACTTCAATCGGCAAGACTGCCTCCATGCCATAGACCAAGGAAAAGGGGGTTGCCCCGGTTGACGTTCTTGCTGAGGTACGGTACCCGTGAAGAGCAAACGGTAACATCTCGTGCCAATCGTTATAGGTCACTGTCATCTTTTGCACAATCTTCTTGATATTCTTATTAGCTGCTTCGACAACCCCATTCATCTTCGGCCGGTAAGGAGAAGAGTTGTGGTGCTGTATCTTGAATTGCTCGCAGAGCTCAGTGATCATCTTGTTATTAAGATTGGTACCATTGTCCGTAATGATCCTTTCCGGGACGCCGTATCGACAGATCAGATTATGCCGAATGAATCGTGCCACGACGTTCTTGGTTACAGTGGCATAGGAAGCTGCTTCAACCCACTTCGTAAAGTAATCGATCGCTACTAGGATGAAGCGATGTCCGTTGGATGCTGTAGGTTTAATCTCGCCGATCATATTAATGCCCCACATTGCAAAAGGCCAAGGTGCTGTCAAGACATTCAGAGGAACTGGAGGAAGCACCTTATTTGCATATATCTAGCACTTATGACATGTCTGAGAATGTTGGTAACAGTCGGCTTCCATTGTTGACCAGAAATATCCTGCCCGAAGGATTTTCTTTGCCATGGTGTGTCCACCGGAATGTGTTCCGAAGGTACCTTCATGCAGCTCTTCCATGATTCTTTCTGCTTCAGTCTTATCCACACAACGCAGTAAGGTTGTATCGTGGTTTCGCTTGTACAGGATGTCGTTGCTGAGGAAGAATTTTGCTGTGAACCTTCTCAGAAACTTTTTATCATTAATGGATGCACCTTCAGGGTATTCTTGAGCTTCTAAATACCTTTTCACCTCATGTTACCAGGGTTTTTCAGTTACTACCTCAACCTCAAGATCACAAAAGTATGCAGGTTCGTCCAGTTTCTAGATAATGATCCGGGGAGCCTCATTGTCCCACTTGACTTTGAACATAGAAGACATTGTAGCCAACGCGTCCGCCAACTGATTCTCCTCTCTTGGGAAATGTTCAAAAGTTATCTCTATGAAATGGGGGATCAATGTCAACACACATTCTCTGTAAGGAATAAGATTCGGATGTTTCGTATCCCACTCGCCTTTGATCTGATTGATCACGAGAGCGGAATCTCCGAAGACACTCAGAAACTTGATCCTTAAGTCAATCGCAGCTTGAAGACCCATGATGCATGCCTCATACTCCGCCATGTTGTTGGTGCAGTTGAAACATAGTCGGGCAGTAAGTGGAGTATGAGTGCCTTTGGGAGATATAATCACAACGCCGATACCATTACCCAAAGCGTTGGAGGCTCCGTCAAAGTGCATAGACCATCGGGATCCTTCCTCAGGTCCTTCATCCGGTCCAGGTACTTCACAATTAGTCACTACCATGATGCTCTCGTCAGGAAATTCAAAGTTCATAGATTGGTAGTCGTCCACTGCCTGGTGTGCCAAATGGTATGCCATTACACTTCCCTTGATAGCTTTCTGAGTCGTGTACTGGATGTCGTATTCTGTCAAGATCATCTGCCATCTTGCTATTCTTCCAGACAGAGTAGGCTTTTCGAATATGTACTTTATTGGATCCATTTTTGAAATTAATAGAGTAGTGTGAGTCAGCATATACTGTCTCAGCTGGCGAGCAGCCCATACCAAAGCGCAACAAGTTTTCTCGAGCAAGGAGTATCGGGTCTCACAGTCGGTAAACTTTTTGCTAAGGTAATAAATGGCATGCTCTTTTCGGCCAGACTCGTCATGCTGCCCCAGCACACACCCCATTGAGCTGTCAAGTACTGTCAAGTATAGTATTAGAGGTCTCCCTTCAACCGGTGGCATAAGAATGGGTGGTTCTTGGAGATACTCTTTGATTCTGTCAAAAGCGGCCTGACATTCGTCGTTCCAATGTACTACCTGATCTTTCTTCAGCAGCTTGAAGATTGGTTCACAGGTAGCAGTTAGGTGCAAGATGAATCGGGCAATATAATTCAGACGTCCTAGAAAGCCTCTGACTTCTTTCTCTGTCTTGGGAACTGGCATCTCTTGTATGGCTTTAACCTTGGCAGGGTCCACTTGAATACCTTTGTCGCTCACGACGAAGCCTAGCAATTTTCCAGATCTCACCCCAAATGTGCACTTGTTTGGGTTCAACCTCAACTTGTATAACTTCAGACGGTCAAATAGCTTCTATAGATGGTCAAGGTGTTCCTCCTCAGTTTGCGACCTTGCAATCATATCATCGACATACACTTCAATCTCATGGTGGATCATGTCATGAAATAAAGCAACCATGGCACGTTGGTAGGTTGCCCCAGCATTTTTCAGTCCGAAAGGCATGACCTTGTAACAGAAGGTGCCCCACTGAGTGACAAAGGTAGTCTTTTCCATGTCTTTAGGAGCCATTTTGATCTGATTATAACCTGAAAAACCATCCATGAAGGAGAACACCTTGTGCTGAGCAGTATTATCAACCAGAACGTCGATGTGAGGCAGGGGGAAGTCATCCTTGGGGCTCGCCCTGTTCAGATCCCTGTAGTCAACACACATTCGGACCTTACCATCTTTCTTTGGTACCGGAACCACGTTGGCAACCCACTGAGGGTAAGAAGTCACTGCTAGAAACCCGACATCAAATTGTTTCATAACCTCAGCTTTGATCTTCTCGGACATCTCTGGACGCATACGGCAGACCTTTTGTTTAACCGGAGGGCAATCTTCCTTGGTAGGCAGATGATGGACCACAATGTCGGTATCCAACCCAGGCATGTCTTCGTAAGACCAGGCGAAGATCTCTACATAATCATGCAACATCTGAATCAACCGTTGTTTCACGCTGAGCTCCAGATTGGCACCAATCTTAACTTCCTTTCTATCTGTCTCAGTACCCAGATTTACCGTTTCCACTGGCTCTTCATGTGGCTGAATGGCCCTCTCTTCCTGGAGTAACAGTCTTGCAAGCTCGCCAGGCACTTCGCAATCATCTTCACCTTCGTCTTCGGCTAAGTTGATCGGATTTTTGAAGTCATAACTGGCAGTAGCAGAGTCGTTACCAGTGAGATCCAGAGTGGATTAGAACCTGTATAGTTGAGTGTGTGTAAATATAGTTGTTTTGCAATATATAAATAAAGAAAGAAAGAAAGGGAGCACAAGATTTGAAATGCGAAAAACATCCAATGTCTTTATTCATGATATATGGAAATGACAAGTAATAAGCCCTCACAAATGAAGCCAACGGTGCCCCGGGTAAGACACTGGGCCATAAAGTTTCAATTTATTGTTCATTACAAAATTAAAAACAAAGGAATTCATTACTGCGTAACAAAAGTAACAGGTATGTGGTCTTTTGCAGTCCAATTGTTCAGTCCACCGTCGGTCGTCGGGTAGATCCAGCTATCAAACTCTGATTCCTCCGCCTCGCCTTCAATAGCATTCACTCCCGGGTTGGTGATGAACACGGGAGGTCTTCCGATCCTTGCTTTGCATACAGCCCTCTGAGCCTCTGCAGTAAAACCCAGCCAAAACTTGTCAGTCTTAAGAGTAAAATCAGGGAGCCTGCCCCAGTTAGCCCATTCACCTTTCTCAATTACAGCCCGGGCGTCCTTTAAGGAGGCCATCTTCAAAGGAAAGTCTTTTTCAATTACTGTCTCAGCTGACGCCAATGTTGGAGGTACCTCTTCAAAATGTTGAAAGGGGGTTTCAATAAACTCCCCGTCCATCTCTATATACCGGAACGAGTTCAGATGACTAACCATGTATTCTTCCTCCCCTTGCACTGTAACAATCTTCCCTTTGACAGGGTACTTGAGCTTCTGGTGTAGAGTGGAGGTCACAGCCCCAGCCTTGTGAATCCAAGGTCGACCCAGCAAACAGGAATAAGATGGATGAATGTCCATCACATAGAACGTTGAATCAAAGACTTGGGAACCAACACGAATCGAAATATCAACTTCCCGATGAACCATCCTCTTCGACCCGTCGAAGGCTTGGACAATGATGTTGCTAGGCTTCAACTCCAGGCCCTCACAATCCAACCGGTCTAAGGCCTTTTTGGGCAATACATTCAGCGAAGAACCGGTGTCCACCAACACGTGTGCGAGAGTAGTGCCCCTGCATTCTATAGAGACATGCAGGGCATCATTGTGGTTCTTTCCCTTGGCAGTCAGATCAGCATCAGAGAAACCTAACCCATTGTCAACGGTTAAGTTGGCCACACAATCAGTGAATTGGTCCGCAGATGTCTCTTGTGGCACATGGGCCGTCTTCAGAAATGAAATCAGGGCCTTGGCATGGGCCTCTGAGCACAGCAGCAATGATAGCATAGAGATCTTGGATGGGGTATGCCTCAGTTGTTCAACGGCATTGAAATCGCTCTTCTTAATGATCTTAAGGATTTCCTCCATCTCTTGCTGGGAGGCTTCAACATTGACAGTCTTTGGTGCCTCCATCTGGGCGGGCACATCAGCAATCCCTTTACCCTGAGTGTCAGATGACTCGGCAGCAGGGATAGAAACTTGATCAGAAGGGGGAACAGGCGCACTTGCAGGTGTTATTATAAGAGGTCTTCGGATGACTGGTGGCGCAATGTCAGGCGAGAAGAGTCTGCCACTGCGAGTTACTTTGGCGGGACCAGTGATGTTACTGATACTGGTACTAGTGTTGAACTCCTGCTTCACTCCAAGTACATACACATCTGCCCCATAGTGCCATGGGACAGCCTTGTCAGATTCATAGAGGAGGGGCCCCGGAACAGTAATGATAATGGGTGCAACAGACATGATTTTGACTGGCTTCCTCGGGGGAGCCTTGATAGGATTGTTGAAGATGGTGACAACAGATACTTCTTCGGTAGGAACTGTAGCGATAAAAAATGTAGCGGGGTAAATCGGAGATCGAATTATTGATTAATTCGTCTCACAAAAGCAAGAGTCGCCACCGCGCTTTATTATTTCCAAGGGAAAAGGGAAAAGGGCAAAATAAAACCCTAAAGTATGCAATGCAAAATAATACTTTCTAGAAGTAATAAAAATACAAGGCGTTTTTGAAAAGAGATCTATGGTTCGGGGGTTGGTTATACAGTGGGAAGGTATTAGCATCCAATGCATCTATAGTATCCTATAGGAACCTTTTGAAATATCCGTTTATTAAAATGTTCGTTTGATTAAAAAATAAATTGTTTTGGCCGAAAAGGGGTACGGATGGGTTTTTTTGAAGGTACGACGACCTAATATCGAACTTTTGGCTTAAAAGATATAAGTTTTGAAAAGATTGAATATTTGAGGAAAAATTGCCCTAAGTTTTAATGAAATGCAGATGTTCGCGTGATTGGACTTGAGGACATGAAGTCAACAAGTTTAATCATTTTTCTCTTGGATTTAGACGTAAACGGAATAATCAAATAAAGATGAAATAAATCAAACTGAAAATCCGATAGATAATGATTAAATAGCTAAATGATATATAACCACAACAATGATTAAATAACAGATTAAATGATGTGAACATGCATTTTTTTATATTTTTGTTTAATAGGTATAACACAAGGGAATTAATTAAAGAAAGTAACATGTTTTTAATTTTTTCTATTTTTTATGTTTCTATTTTTATATGTTTTTTTAATATTAATATAAGTATTATTTAAGAATTAATAAATAAATCTAAACTAAATTAAAACTTTAAAAGAGTTATTAACTTAAATCTAATTAAAAAAGAAAACTAACAATTACTAAATTAATCTTAAAGTTAAACTTAATAAAAATTAGTCACATTATTTAAAATTGTTTAATTAAATTATCTCTATTTGATTAAGTTATAATTAAACTAAATTAATAAAGTTCTAAAAAAAACTAAAAGAGAATAAATAGAAAGAGGTGTATTAGAAATAAAGGGTTAGATGAACAAATGTATGGGCCAAAGGGTTCTAAGGGCCCAAAACAAAAATAGGATGGGGAGGTGTTCTAAGGAATTCGCTGGGCTCTTGTAGGCAGGAGACGGGTAAGGCCCAAACATTCCATAATTGTTAGGGTTAAACATTGTTTTAGTTTTAGGGAAAACAGATTAGGGTTAAGGTTTTGACAGAGGCGCCGCTTGTTCATCGCTCACTTCGTCTTCTTCGTCTTTCATGCTCTCGCCTCTGAGTTCTCCTTGCCCGAGCCACCAACGCCTCTTCTGTGTTCCCCTTCCCACGATGAAGCACGCGATAGTTCAAGGTTAATTTCCGTTTTATCTCTTGGGTTTTTTATGATTCTTTTGCATGTTCATGATTTTGTGTCCACTTTAATTCTGACTTCATTTTACATGGTGTTTCTGTTGAAATGGTGGAAAGGGAAAAAGAAACAACAAAGCTACCTTTATGAAGGAGGAGGAAGGGGCGTTCCGGAGGCTTGCTGGCGGAGGAGTAAAGTGCGGTGGCTTGGAGTCCTGGTATTTGTGTCTTACTTTTTTTGTTTAGTGATGAAAATCCTGAAAACAAAACTTTACCTTCTTCCTCTTGGTAGCCTTTGTATACTTCTTTTCCTTCTTCTTTGTTGTGCTTCAGTTGCTTCTTTTACTGGCCTATGATGAATAACTCTGAGGTTTGATGGGTTTGGACATTGGTTTGATAAAAGTTTGCATTGTTCTGGTTTTTTTCTTTGGTTAGATTGGTCGTGGTTTAAGGTTTGATGGTGTTTTTGGCTTTTGTGTGGATTGACAGTGGTTCAAGGTTGATGGTTTATGCTGGTTTTGCTTCAGATTTGGCCTGGTTTTTGGTTTGTGGCCATAAGGTTTTACTGGTTTATGCAGGTTATGGAAACAGGTTGAACTGGTTTGATGGTTTTTAGGCCATATTGGTTGTGTTTTGGTGAGGTTTTACTGGCTTATGCAGGTTATAGCCTTGGTTTCAGGTTTGTGGCCTTGGTTTATGTTACTATGGCTTAGGCTTTGAAATGGCTATGGTTTTGCTATCTTGAATGCAGGTTGTATGTATGTTTTGGTTTATGTTGCAGTTTGAGTTATGTGAACTCAATTTTTGTTTTTTTGGCTTCCAAACGGTTATGAACTCCCTCTTTTTTTGAAGGGTTTGTTGTGTTATAACAGTTGCTGACTTCCTATTCTTGAGGGCTCAGGTTTTGAATATTTTTACTATATTTCTCTGATACTTCTGCACTCTATACTGTTACACTCAGTTGCCTACATCCTTTTTTCATGCTTTCCTTTTCTTACTGTGTTACTGCTGTTTTGTTTTGTATCCATTTCCTGCCTAAGGCCAAAACCTGTAAACCCACACTCTTTCTCTCTTCTCTCTCCTTAGTACAGTTTGACATTAAAAAAGTGATGTTGTGTACTTGTTCTGAAAAAGTGAAAGCTGGAAAATGATGAGAATTAGAAAATATATGCTTGCATAGTTTGATTTGCACACTTCCTCTTTGTCAACTGCAATGTAACAGTAGAGGAGCCTTGTGTTTTTTGGCCTCTTCCTACCTTGGGTAGTTTACGTTGCATATTGGCTTGTGTTGAAAATTGCATATGTTGTTGAACTATGCATATGATGTTGATTTTGAAATATGCAGTTTTGACAAAAAATTGAATTTGTGCATATGGTTTTGAACTATGCAGTTTATTTTGAGAAATGCAGTTTTGACAAAAAATGAATTTGTGCATATTTTTAACTTGTGCATTTATATTTGTCAATAAAAATTCATCCCTTTTTGTGAACCGGGAGAAATCCCGTGATTTGCAAAAAGGGTAAAAACTGATTCCAGCCGTTTGCTTTTAATGATGAACGCTAAATTAATTATCCGCTTTTAATTATATTTATTTCTGACTTTTTCTTTTAATTCTTTGCAGGTAAAAACAAATGAGAATCAAAGAAGTATTGGATAGAAGATGAAGATTTAGAACTTAGGAAAAAAAATTAGGATAGCTTTTATTTCATTTTAAACATTGTAAAATTATCATTGTAAATACGTTGTAAATAAATACGGTATTTAAACAACAATTGTAACAATTAGAATAAAATGAATAAAACTCCAATATTTTATCAATTAATTCTTTTCTTCTTTGCAATTATTTATTTTATCATTTATAATTCTTTAAATTATATAATAACTGAAAATCAATTCCAATTATTTAAATTTAGAATGATAAATAATTAAACAAACATCATTGATCAATTAACTTCTCTTCAATTAATTATTTCATTATTTATAATTCTTCTAAATTATAATAACTGAAAATAAAATTTCAATTATTTAAACTTAGAATAATAAATAAGTAAATAAACATTGTTTTATCAATTAATAACCTTCTTTTCAAATATTTACTTCATTATTTATAATTCTTTAAATTATATAATAACTGAAAATAAATTCCAATTATTTAAATTCAGAATAATAAATAATTAAATAAACATTGTTGATCAATTAACAAACTTCTTTTCAAATATTTACTTTATTATTTATAATTCTTTAATTTATATAATAACTGAAAATAAATTCCAATTATTTAAATTCAGAATAATAAATAATTAAATAAACATTGTTGATCAATTAACAAACTTCTTTTCAAATATTTACTTTATTATTTATAATTCTTTAATTTATATAATAACTGAAAATAAATTCCAATTATTTAAATTCAGAATAATAAATAATTAAATAAACGTTGTTTTTGCATTGATCAATTAATAAATTTAGCGTTTCAAAAATAAACAGCTCTTGACTTGAAAAAGTTATGAATTTAAAATCTACTTTGAAAATTGATAAAAATAGGTCAAAACCCTTGCAATGTAATGATGCAGATGGGAGATGGTATCTTAGGTCAAAATTTGGGGTACAACAGCTGCCCCTATTTAAGTTTCTTCTATTCAGAGATATGAAGATTAAAATCTTCGTCTCGACGAGATAGAAGGTACTTAAATACATAATACGCAAATTTTTGCCCTAAGATACCGCCATTATGTTTGATATGAATGTAGTGATTGAATTCACAGAGAAAGGTATTGTATGAAACAAGACAATGCTGGAGAAATCAAACACCAACAAAACACAGGGACAAGGATTATACAATACTAGGGAAATAAACCACCGACTTCAAGTAATAGACTCTTGACGACGAATAAAAATTTGAGCGAATACGGACTCTGACCCTAACAAAGAAGGTATGTTGCATAGGCCATAAAACAGATTATTGACCCAAAAATAACAGTAAGCTCACAACTCAAGGTCAAAGATAGACAGAGAGTATCAAATTTGATGATAATGGATTACCGACTTCTGAAGGTAAAGATTCATAACAAACTTCTCTGCGAGATTTCCGGAGATATACTCATTAATGCTGGAATAATAATAAGATTGCAGATACACAAGTTGCCTCAAATAAAGAAGCTGCCACTTGCTGTCTTCCAAAAAAAAAATTATGACATACAAGCTGCTCAAATAAAGAGGCTGCCACTTGCTGTCTTCCAAAAAATATTATGACATACAAGCTGCTCAAATAAAGAGGCTGCCACTTGCTGTCGTCCAGGGATGTCAATAACATACAAGCTGTTCAAATAAAGAAACTGCCACTTGTTGTCTTCCAAAAATACTATGCCAATAACATACAAGCTGCTCAAATAAAGAAGCTGCCACTTGCTGTATTCCAGAAAAATAATAACGTACAAGTTGCTCAAATAAAGAGACTGCCGCTTGCCGTTTTCCAAAATAATAACGTACAAGTTGCTCATGAAGAGACCGCCGCTTGTCGTTTTCCAAAATAATAACGTACAAGTTGCTCATGAAGAGACCGCCGCTTGTCGTTTTCCAAAATAATAACGTACAAGTTGCTCATGAAGAGACCGCCGCTTGTCGTACAAGTTGCTCATGAAGAGACCGCCGCTTGTCGTTTTCCAAAAATAATAACAACGCACAAGTTGCTCATGAAGAGACCGCCGCTTGCCGTTTTCCAACGATGTCTATAACGTACAAGTTGCTCATGAAGAGACCGCCGCTTGTCGTTTTCCAAAAATAATTCAGAAGGAAATTGCGATGATATTGGCAGAGAATAAAATCTTCGTCAAAGAGAACCATGAATCAATCCTTCCCGAGGAGATCACATACTTAAAGGTGCAAAATAAATGCACCATTCATCTAGGTCGCGATTTCACTGGGGAAAATCAAGAGATAGCCTATGCAAGAGACAAAAACTCCATCCAGGAATAAGCTATAGGGACAACAGTCAAACAAGACTCTGACCAATGAGAAAGTAACTCGATTGGGGAATTCATCCTATCCAGAAAGGGACAAGGTAAGCTAAATCAAAAATCATCCACGAGGATTAGCTCAGTTGGGGAATTTAGAAAGGAAGCACATTTTCTGCCTAAGCTAACCTTCTACTTGGAAAGAAACTGTAAATTGTAATAAAAACAAAGTATACAACCCAAAATCAACGGCAAATGTGAATATGCATGCGTGATATAAGTGTAAATGAATAAATGAATGTTATGCTGACAAAACGAACAGATGGAATATCTTGAAGACGATGAGAGGTCACAAAAAGATAGATACTCGGCCAATCTTAAAAAGACGGAAAATAACTGGAACTGGAACCACAAAGCAACGTCGGAGCGTAACACGCCAAAAGGTTCAAGTCTTCTGAGGAGAAAAGTATTCAAATCCAAAATTCTAATACCAATAAACCACTGGCATGAGTCAAAGTGTACCACACTTCAGAAATCTGCTCAAATAAAGGTAACCAAAACAACGCTTAACTGGAACAGCTGGGGAATCACCAAACTTAGTACCACCAGAAACACAAGTTTACACAACCAACACCTCATGACGATTTTGAAATAAAACATGTTCGTCATGCAAGGATAAATTACTGTACTGTTTTGCATTTCATGGCTTGACCATCCTCGGAACAACTGTTAATATTCCTTTCATCATTCACGACACATTTTTAAAATAAGAATACTTTAAATAACTTTATTTCAAATATTTCCGTAAAAATTAAAATTTTGCCCACAAAAGGTAAATGCTCAAATTTCATTAATAAGATGGTAGTTCGCTAACAACGCGACTCCAACGGTTTACAAAAGTTTGGGAAATAGTACATGAAAGAAAAGGGTTACACAAAAACAATGATCACTATTCTCCCTAACAACTTCGAATTCCGAAATGTGTTCAAATACCAAGACTGGTTTGACCAAAAACATGCCTAAGCCGCCCTTTCGGGTTTTCAACTTAGCAAACTGTCCACTCAAACCTAAGCGAAATACTTCTTGACTGCATCGGTGTTCATGGAGCGCGGGAGCTCTTCACCGTCCATATTAGTGAGAATCAAAGCACCTCCAGAGAAAACTTTCTTAACGACATACGATCCTTCATAATTCGGAGCCCACTTGCCCCTAGAATCAGGTTGGAAAGATAATATCTTCTTGAGCACAAGGTCACCTTCTTTGAACTCGCGTGGTCGAACCTTCATATCAAAAGCCTTCTTCATTCTCTGATGATATAATTGACCGGGACACAATGCTGTCAATCTCTTTTCTTCAATTAAATTCAACTGATCATATCTACTTTGACACCATTCAGCCTCAGAAAGTTTAGCTTCCATCAACACTCTCAGAGACGGAATCTCAACCTCCACGGGGAGTACTGCTTCCATACCATAAACCAGGGAAAATAGGGTTGCACCTGTTGAAGTTCGAACTGAAGTACGGTATCCATGCAGAGCAAACGGAAGCATTTCATGCCAATCTTTATAAGTTACCACCATCTTCTGGACAATCTTTTTGATGTTCTTGTTAGCAGCTTCAACAACCCCATTCATCTTCGGTCTGTAAGGATAAAAATTATGATGTTCGATCTTGAAATCCTCACAAAGCTCTCTCATCATCTTATTATTCAAATTCGAACCATTATCAGTGATGATCTTGCTCGGGATACCGTATCGACAAATGATCCGATTCTTGATAAATCTGACTACCACCTGTCTGGTTACATTAGCATAAGATGCTGCTTCCACCCATTTAGTAAAATAATCGATCACTACCAAGATGAAACGATTACCATTTGAAGCTTTGGGTTCAATCATTCCAATCATATCAATGCCCCACATAGAGAAAGGCCAAGGTGAAGAGATAACGTTAAGGAGAGTCGGTGGCACGTGCATCTTGTCCGCATGAATCTGGCATTTATGACATTTCTTCACATATTTGCAGCAATCAGATTCCATTGTCATCCAATAGTAACCCGCTCTCAACATCTTTTTAGCCATTGCATGTCCGTTGGCATGAGTGACAAAGGATCCTTCATGTACTTCTTGCATCAGCATGTCTGCTTCATGTCCGTCTACACATCTGAGTAGGACCATGTCGTAATTCCTCTTATACAATACTTCTTCATTGAGGAAGAAACTGCTTGCTAATCTTCTCAACGTCTTCCTATCCTTATTGGATGCCCCAGGCGGGTACTCTTGAGTTTGAAGAACACGTTTAATGTCATAGAACCACGGTTTGTTGTCGGTGACCTCTTCTACTGAGAACACATGAGCAGGTCTGTCGAGGCGTATAACCCGGATTGTAGGCACATCGTTCCAACCATTCACTTGAAACATTGAAGACAAAGTAGCTAAAGAATCAGCCATTTGGTTCTCATCTCTAGGGATATGATGTAATTCCACTTTGTTGAAGAAAGTTAACAACCTTCTAGCATAGTCTCTGTAAGGGATCAAACCAGGATGACGAGTCTCCCATTCTCCTTTGATTTGATTAATTACCAATGCCGAATCTCCGTAAATATCAAGAATCTTAATCCTTAGATCCACTGCTTCTTCGAGACCCATAATACATGCCTCATATTCAGCCATGTTGTTCGTGCAGTCAAACTTCAATCTCGCCGTGAACGGGATATGACTATCTCGGGGAGTGACGATGATTGCCCCAATTCCATTTCCATAAGAATTCACAGATCCGTCAAAAATTAAACCCCAATGGGATTCGGGATCAGGTCCTTCTTCAGGTAACGACTCTTCACAATCTTTAGCTTTCAAGTACATAACATCTTCATCTGGGAAATCAAACTTGATGGATTGATAATCGTCAATTGGTTGGTGAGCCAAATGGTCGGCTAAAATACTCCCTTTGATTGCTTTATGAGTGTGATACTCAATGTCATATTCGGATAACAACATCTGCCAACGGGCTATTCTTCCAGATAAGGCGGGCTTCTCAAAGATATACTTGATCGGATCCATTTTGGAGATCAACCAAGTGGTGTGGTTAATCATATACCGGCGCAGACGGCGAGCAGCCCAAGCTAAAGCACAACAGATTTTCTCAAGCAATGAGTATCGAGACTCACAGTCTGTGAATTTCTTACTCAGATAATATATGGCACGTTCCTTTCTTCCAGTCTCATCTTGTTGACCAAGCACACATCCCATGGAATCTTCCAATATAGTCAGGTACATAATCAAAGGTCTTCCTTCCACTGGAGGAATCAAAATGGGAGGTTCAAGTAAATATTCTTTGATGCTATCAAAAGCTCTCTGACAATCTTCTGTCCACACACATCCTTGGTTCTTTCGGAGAAGCTTGAAAATCGGCCCACAGGTAGCAGTCATATGAGATATAAATCTAGAAATATAGTTCAGTCTCCCAAGGAATCCTCTTACTTGTTTTTCCGTCTTGGGTGCAGGCATTTCCCGAATAGCTTTGACTTTATCAGGATCTACCTCAATACCTTTCTGACTGACAATGAAACCCAGAAGTCTTCCAGAACGAACACCAAAAGTGCACTTGTTGGGATTCAGATGGAGTTTATACTTTCTCAAACGCTGGAATAACTTCAATAAATGTTCCAAGTGATCTTCCTCAGTTTGTGATTTGGCAATCATGTCATCTACATACACTTCTATCTCTTTATGCATCATGTTATGGAACAAAGCAGTCATGGCTCTTTGGTATGTTGCACCAGCATTCCTCAAACCAAACGGCATAACCCGATAACAAAATGTTCCCCACGGTGTAATGAAAGCTGTCTTCTCCATATCTTCTGGTGCCATCTTGATTTGATTGTAACCAGAGAAACCATCCATGAAAGAAAAGACTTTGAACTTTGCGGTACTGTCGACCAATACGTCAATGTGCGGTAATGGGAAGTCATCCTTTGGGCTAGCTCTATTCAGATCTCTATAGTCTACACACATTCGAACTTTGCCATCTTTCTTAGCAATAGGCACTATATTGGCTAACCATTGAGGATAGACCGATGTAACAAGGAAACCTGCATTAATTTGTTTTTGAACTTCTTCTTTGATCTTGTCAGCCATATCGGGACGAGTCCTTCTCAACTTCTGTTTAATCGGCGGACATTCAGGTCTCAACGGTAAACGATGCTCCACAATATTGTTGTCCAAACCTGGCATATCTTGGTAGGACCAAGCAAACACATCAACATACTCTTTGCGAAGCTCCAACATTTTCTCTTTGACCTCTGGGATGAGCAATGCTCCGACCTTGACTTCCTTTTTATCTTCTTCATCATCCAAATTGATCAACTCTACAGGTTCTTCAAACGGCTGAATAATCTTTTCATCGTGCTCAAGTAAACGGGAAATTTCATCAGGAATCTCTTCACTATCCTCTTCCTCGGCTCTGAACACAGGGAATTCAAAGTTGGGAGAGGGCATAGGATCATTGTTTTCAATGGTTAAGTCATGGATTAATCTGCACATATGATTATGCTTTATTTTAGAAATCGATTTGTACAAATAAAACAAAAAGTTATTATATTTTCCTATTACTACCAATTGATTTTCATTACTATTTCCCAGAAAAAGTGAAAAATAAAACAGTAGTGGACAAAATAACATTTTTATTCATGACAGAAAATACTTGAAACAAAGAGCCCAGACATTTTCTCTTTTTCCTTGGGCAGAGCAAAAGGATTTATTTTCAACATAGCCCGACACAAATATTTTTCTCCTTGGGCAGAGCGAAATTTTTTTTCAAAAAAATAAAACAAAACATTACTCAGAAATGTGCATCACAACAGGAACATCGACAGCAATCCAGTTCTGGAAAACCACTCCATGCGTTACAAAATCGGGTAAATCCTCTTCAGAATCGTCTCCTATTACAGCATCAACTTCAGGAGGAGTCGAATGGATGAAACCTGCGCTTCGGAAAACCTCTTGTATCGGACGAGTAACCACTTCCTGCTTGACTCTTGTAGACACGGGATGAAAACCAAGACCTTCTCCAGACTTGTTCTCATGCAGAGTCAACACCTGGCCCCAACCTTCAGCCGAACCACTTTCAACCACTCGTCGCGCATCCTCAAAATAAGAAATAGATGTCCCTTGCTTCTTCACTTCATTAGCAATAGATAGAGCTTGGAATTGGGTTCCAACATCCTCATCAGCATCAATAAAAGAGAAAGATGACAAATGGCTTACCACCATAGCCTGCTCTCCACCAATCATTACCAGCTTTCCATGCCTTACAAACTTCAATCTTTGATGGAGCGTGGAAGTGACTGCCCCTGCATCATGGATCCATGGACGACCCAATAGGCAACTGTAGGCAGCACGAATATCCATTACTTGAAAAGTGATCTGAAATGTATGAGGACCAATTACTATAGGAAGATCCACCTCACCAATGAAAATCTTCCTAGAACCATCAAACGCTAACAATTACTCCACTAGGTCTCATGGGAGCACCTTGATATGAGAGTCGAGATAATGTAGTTTTGGGCATTACATTTAATGACGAACCTGTATCTACCAACACACTTGATAAAGTATCATTTCCACAACTTATGGAGATATGTAGAGCCATATTATGGTTCCTTCCCTCCTCCGGAAGCTCTTGATCACTGAAACCAAGATTGTTACACGAAGTAATATTTCCCACAATTCCATCAAATTGGTCAACCGTCACATCATGATCCACGAATGCCTGGTCCAAGACCTTCATCAAAGCTTCTCTATGGGCACCAGAATCTCTCAGTAAAGCAAGCAAAGAAATCTTGGAGGGAGTTTGCAAAAGTTGGTCCACAATCTTATATTCACTTCTTTTGATGAGCTTCAAAATCTCATCATCATCGGGATGTGGGATAGGTTCATTGGATCGGCCTATCTCAACCCTTGGTTCAACATTTCTCGCTGGAATTTCTGCCGGTACGGGCCTCCTGACTTGAACTTCTGGTCTCTTCAAAGGTACTGCTGCAAAGACACGTCCACTTCTCGTAACTCTACTCACATCAGCGATGTTAATAAAAGACGGCCTTGTTGGTATAGGGACTTCTACCCCATTCTCAATCATTGTGGCATTATACTTATACGGTATAGCTTGGTCTGAGTTGTAAGGCACATGACCAGGTGGGTAAATGATCAAAGGAGAAACAGGTGCAGTCTGACTGTCGTAAACGATCTCTACTAATTCAGGCAAATTGAATTGCGGTATTATAACATTCACTTCATCCTCCGGATCTCTGTCATATGTAATAGTGATAACCCTCTGGTCTAACAACTTTTGAATATCCTCCTTCACAATAGGGAAATCAACCTCTCTTGAACAAAATTCACAAACGTCATAATCATGCTGATGCCTAACAAAGGCAAGTCTTCTTAAGCTCTGATGTAACCTGATCAACGACTCAGTTATGTGTTCAACTTGAAAAACTCGAAACTTTCCTGGGCAACCTTCCACCATATTCACTGAAGCTGCCCCATGTCGAGGCAAAGGATTATCTCTAACATTTGGGTTAACATCTTTGAAAGACAAGATACCATTCTTAATCAAGCTCTGCACGTCCGCCTTCAGAGCAAAACAATTTTCAAGGTTGTGCCCCGGCGACCCTTGATGATATTCACAAAACTGATCCGCCTTGTACCACGGAGAAGTACTATTTGGTGCGACAGGAGGAGGCTTCGTCGTTATGAGGTTCTTTCTGATAAGAGCAGGGAACAATTCAGTATAAGTCATAGGAATGGCATCGAATTGCGGTTTTCTTGGTGAACGGTTCTGGTTGTTGAATGGATAAGCCTGTTGTCGAGGCTGCTGCTGAAATGGCCGTTGTTGAGTTGGTGGGGTTTGATGAGCTGGGGTCATCAATGCTGGGCGGACAGCCGGAGTGACTGCCGCAACGTGTGAGTAACCTTTCCTCGGTCTCCCTGGGAAGATTGCGCTGACATCCTGTTCTTTTCTTTTTGGGAAAACACTTCCAAACTTCTTAGTACTGCTAGACGGACTTCCTTCTTTAACCAAACGCCCTTCACGAATCCCTTCCTCCAACCGCATGCCCATGCTTACCATTTCGGTGAAGTCACTGGGTGCGCTGGCAATCATTGTTTCATAGTAAAAGGAACCTAAAGTCTTCAAGAATATCTTCGTCATCTCTTTTTCCTCAAGAGGAGGATAGATTTGAGCAGCAATTTCACGCCACCTCTGGGCGTATTCCTTAAAAGATTCTCTGTCTCTCTGGGACATCTCCCAGAGTTGATCCCTGTCCGGCGCCATGTCAACGTTGTACTTATACTGATGGACAAAAGCTTTGCTAAGATCGTTGAAGTTGCGGATCCGAATGCTGTCTAAACCCATATACCACTTTAGAGCGGCACCCGTCAAACTGTCTTGAAAATAGTGAATCAACAAGTCATGATCATCAGAATATGTAGACATCTTTCTCACGTACATAGTCAAGTGACTCCGAGGACACGAATCTCCCTTATATCTTTCAAAGTCTGGCACTTTGAATTTTGATGGAATCTTGACATTCGAAACTAAACAAAGGTCATGAGTGTTCTTTCCAAACAAATCCTTCCCCTTTAACGCTCTGAGCTCCCTCTGCATTTCTTGGAATTGGTCCTGAAACTCTTCCATTCTATAAAAAAGACCCAAACTTTCAGCAGGCTCGGCAGGATAAGTAGGTTCATTCAAGTATGGCACAGAATGAACCACAGGAGTGACAGTTGTCATTACCGGTTGCGGGAAAGGTGTTACAGACGGGATTACCGGCGGCATGGCAGTTGTCTCTGGTTGAGGAAGAGACAAAGTAGGTTGAAACAAAGGTTGTACGACAGGCTGATACCCCTCTGGCACAAAGTTGTAAGGCATTCCCTACGGAAAACCTTTCGGCATCTGAGGCTGAAGCGGAGAGTTGATTTGAGTCACAGATGTTGGAACGGTGACAATCTCGGAAACCACAGTACTTGAAGTCTGAATCTCAGCAGCTGTAGTCGATGGCTGATTCTGAGCAGCCATCAAACTTTCCACTAGCGCAGTTAACTTTTCCATACCGACACGAAGGGTAGCGACCTCCTCACGAAGCTCGTGGTTTTCCTGTTCCAGATCTTCCATCTTCCTCTGACGATTGGCTCGAGTATCGTATCGATGAGACAGCTTGACAATCTATCGGAGTGGAAAAAGAAACAAGGATAAGACTCTAGAAAACATGTGAAGTGGAATGTTGGATGATGCATGATATGTGATGCAAATGATAATTCATTTTAATAGTTTCTCAAGGACCTTCAATAATTTTGCACACATCAATGGTAAAGGAATTTGGAACAACAAAAACTCATCCATTAATCAAAAGCAGTAAATTACAACTTACAACTTTGGAACAAAAAAACAATAAATTACATTTTGGGATAACAACCCAATAATAAAAGCAGTAAACTACGAATTTGGAACATAAAGCCCATAATAAAGCAGTAAATTACAACTTCGGAACATGAAGCCCTTTTACAGAGTTTTACAAAATGACATCAGTAAAATAAAACTAAGAACTAAAGATCACTCAGAATCATCAGATGAAGGACCAAATGCCAACTGTAACTGGAGCTTCCTGATCTTCTCTTCATAAAAGTCTTCCATCTCTTTCTTCTCAGTTACCAGTTGTTGTACCCCAAAATTTGCCCTCCCATATTCTTCAAGAATTGCAAAGAGCATGCTTCAAAATTCCCAAAGGGTGCACAGTTCAAGGGCCTCCTAAGCAGTCAACAACTAGGGTTTTGGTTCTGACAAAGAAAATGAAGTTTCCAAGGGTCCAATAAAGTCCCACATGCTTAAAAACATTGTCAAGTATCCTCATACCAAGTTTCAAGACTTTCAGCACAAAATTGCACAGTCAAAAACCCTAATTGCACTACAGTCAACTGTAGGGGCAAAATGGTCATTTGACAGTCAAAAGTTCAAATTTTGGTCAACATCTCATTTTGAAGCCACAAACATCATTTGATCAATGCTTGATCATGATTCTCAAAGCTTGGCTCAAAAAGTCTCAAGATGCAAAAGTTTCCATATTTGGACAGTTGAAAAAGTCAACTGTAACTTGACCAGGGCATAACTTCCACATGGATTGTCAGAAAAATTTCATCCAAAGCTCATTTTTAAGAGAAAGACATTTCCTACAACTCCTCTTCACACTTCAAGTCCAAGAAATGCTCTCACAAAAAGTTATCAATTTCAACATTATAGGTCATTTTCAAAAGTCAACAAAAAGGGACTTTAAGTCAAAGGCCATAACTTGAGATTGGTAAATCAAAATGACATGGGACCAAAGACATTGGTTAGAGGATTTAAAGACCTTTCCAAAATGTCCAAGAACATGAGCAAAGATTAAAAATTAAGCAAGTTATGCCTTGTGGAAGTTGGGAAATTTTTAGGTATTTTGAAAAGTCAACATTGCTTCAAAAGTCTTAAAATTGCTAATGGGCCTCTTTTTCTTCCAAAATCCATCATCCAAAACATGTGCACGACCATTTGGCCCAAAGGGAAGTTTTTTATCATTTTTATTTTATTTATTTGAATTTTTAAATGCTAGAAATTCATTTAATTAATTAAAATATATGAAAAATACTAAACCTAGGTTTTTAAATCTTTTTATGCATGATATACACTCAATATTTCGTGCATGATTAGATTTGGAAAGGATCAATATGATTTGTCATGATCTGGTAGCAAATATGCATGAAAAGATTGGAAAATTATGGCATGGAAAATCAAATATTTTCTCATCAATTCAAGGATTCTTTGGATCAATTTCTCAACCCTAATCCTTCACACATATATATATTGATGCAAACCCTACTCCTAATAACCGCCCAGCTGCGCCAGAAATCCATAACAAAGTTTGAGTTTTTTACAAGAAATTCAAAAACTGAAAACTAGGTTCTAGGGCGATTCAAGCCAAAATAACTATTCCATTGTCTTGCTGAGACATCAAGGAAGGTGCCTGGATCAATATCATAGCCTGAAACATCAAGAATTGGTATATCAGAGTCAAGCTTTTCACGAAAATTTCCATAATCGAATCATGAATTTCATGCATTTTTCGTGTGTTTC
This sequence comes from Vicia faba, assembly GCA_948472305.1. Taxonomy (NCBI): domain Eukaryota; kingdom Viridiplantae; phylum Streptophyta; class Magnoliopsida; order Fabales; family Fabaceae; genus Vicia; species Vicia faba. Next base: position 1,486,248,458 of record OX451737.1, read on the forward strand.
CTTTATTGATTTACATTGAGTGATTAATTCTAAAGCTAACTACATATTTTAATTGAGTTTTTGTGCCAAATTAGAGGATTCACCATTGATACAGGCTAGGGTTCTTCAAGCTTCGAATTGGGTACTTTTAAATACTGTAAAATTAGAGAACCTCAGTGCCATGTTTGGATTCAGGAAGCTTGGACGAATTGATTGCCATAGTCGCGCCTAATTTATATTCCAAGACGGCCTATTCGCTATTATTGAAAACTGCACATTTTGGGGGGGTTTAAAACCCCCGCTAACCTTTGTTATGTTTTCAGGAAAAAAAGCAAAACGAAGAAGATGATGAAGTGTCAAGGCTTGATTGGGTTATTTGAATTTGCGCGCTAAAATCCCACTAACGCATGCTTTATTCTTATATTAATTATTTGCTATTATATATACAAAGTGATACAGCAGCTCCACTGGTCAAGGAACGCGTTGGTAATCCCTGGGACCTGGGTTCGAGCCCCAGGTCCCCCTTTCTATTCCATCATATTTTTCATAATGTTATCCTATGCAGTGCAAGTTTCAGTGCCTACCATACAACCCCTGATCCAACCATGCCACTTGGCCAATGGAGACAATCTGAAGGCCTAGATCTGGTGGATACCATGGGCATGAGTCAAAGAAGTGACACGCTGGCAAGAAAAGTCAAATAAGGCCTTAAAACCTTGGGCCAACAATACTAAAGTATACCTCCAATTGGGGACAGAACCCCCCAAGGTATTGTATTTCTTTTCTTTTCTTTATATTATTTATTTCAATTATTTCCTTTTTATTCCTTAAATTAATTATTTTCATAAAAAATATAAAAATCACAAAAATCAGAAAAGTCATAAAAAATCAAAATATATTTATTTAATTAATATTTTTATAAGTAAATATCATTAATTAATTTAGTTTTTTTAAATTAGGTTTAATTTTAGTATCTTTTTCTTAATAAATCAAAAATTTGTAGAATTAGGGTTTGTATCAATTTTTATCCTTTTTCTTTTCTCTTCGCTAATAATTAATTATTTATTTTTATAAATCAAATCGCATTAATTAATTAGGGTTAATTTTAGGTTAAACTTTAATATGTTTTCTTAATAAAATAAAAATTGTAGAATTAGGTTTTAATTTCATTAAATTCTCATAAAAAACCAAAAAACTCAAAAAATAATTTCCTTTCATTTTAATTTTAATTAATTTGTTAATAATAATTTTATTTCATTAAAAAGGGTCCAACGCCCTCGCTTTCGATCTTAATTCCAATTCGCGCATTTATTTTCTTTTCGTATAATTTTTATGTACTTCTCCCAAAGCCTTGTAAACTCGGACATTTAATTTCTCGCACTTTCCTTTATTTCTTTATCTTTTTGTCAAATCGGGTCCCGGATTAATTTTGGCGATGTGGACCCGCGCCTTTGTAATAGTCTAGAACTTTCAATTTCCGTATCTTTTTTAACTGTTAAATAAATGCATGCAAGAATGAATGACAATAAATAAAAACAAACACATAGATCACTTTGACATGACAAGACAAAAATAAATGAACATGACACACAAATCACACACCACCCCTAGGGTACGCCTCACTGTTGCCTTGCCTCGAAAGGTGATCGTCGAGTAGAGGATGTCTTAGTAAGTCCTCATGATCCGGGAACCTGGCATGAGGGTAGCTTCTAAGGTATCTTCCTATTGCTCTGGTGATCACCATGTCCCGAACATCAAATTGACCCGAACACCTCCAACGGTGGTGCTACCTACCTCTCAATGGTGGGATGGCACTACTTTAAAGGACATTTACACAGACGAATTCCTTAGGGTAGGTAGACGACTCTAGATACTTGCTCTAAATTTCAAAACAAATTCAAAAATACTTTTCACACCGACACCTTTTCAAAAAGCTTTCGAAAGCAATTTTTCAAACACTCTTGAGGACCGATACAAGAGTCGAACTGAAATTTTCAAAGAAACTTTTTCAAACCCACTCACCTTGAAAAGAAAACAAACAATTTTGAAAACACAAATGAGCAAGTATCTAAGAGCCCATGGATAACCATGGATAGAAAGGGTGCTAACACCTTCCCTTTCTATAATCTACCTCCCGAACCGAGAGCAATCTCTATAAGGAATTTTTCTGTGCTTTTGTCCTTTCCATTTGGAGAAAATAAAAGACGGTGGCGACTCTTGCTTCCGCGACATTTCGCGAACCAGCGTTAAACAGTCAGTTCCAGATCCACTGATCACAGAACTGGCGACTCTGCTGGGGACTACTTTAAAGTGAGGTGTACCTTAGGACTAAGATCACTTGTGTTTTCAATTGTCTGAATTGTTTGCTTTATTATTGTGGGTACTGTCTTGGGAGTTCTATAGATCCTAACCCGGATCTAGGGATACCTTCTTAGAAAGTAGCAACAAGACTGTGAAGGAACTGTGCGGGGTATACCGACATGGTTGAAACAGTCTACTACGTTGATGTGGCACTTTGGTGTGTACCTGTAACCCTTGAGTTCAGTCAAGGAGAGTACGGGGCCTCCGCGTGGTGTCATGAATCATCAACAGACCTTAGGAACCTTAATTGAACTATCTTGGCCTCTTTAGGGTAGTGAGATAACTGACTTTGGTGCAGTCCGAGGTTGGTTGATACTCGATACTACACTCAATTGAGGGTTGCTTTCCTGGAATATTTCGGTCGCCAGTTCAGTGGCTAAATCGAAAAGATGAACAATGAAAGTAATCCCATGATATTGGGACCCTTAGAACCCGGTTACTTCTAATAGAACAGGTTGAACCCACCAACTTCAAGAGGGTACTACCCAGACCCCATGCTGGCCTAAACTTTAAGGGCTTGTCTTGTGTGCCTTACATGTTTGTCTTTGTAAATATATGTGGTGTGTTTAATCATAGCATCATGACATCATCCAGCATCATATGCATTGACTAACCATTTCAGGGGTTCGAATCTTCATCTTTGTTCTTGTTTTGTAGGACATGGAAACTGTTCGCAGAAAGACAATTCAAATCAGTCTTGTAAGGATCCCTCCTCAGCTTAAGGAGCTTATATCCAGGATTCCCGAGAGCTCTTCATTCAGTGAAAGACATGGAAGACTCATTAGCTTGGTCAACACCAACATTGAGGAAGACATGATAAAGGTCCTGTTCCAGTTCTTTGACCCTTTACATCACTGTTTCACCTTCTTGGATTATCAGCTGGTACCTACATTGGAGGAGTTCTCCCGGCTCCTGAAGATCCCTATCCTTGATCAACTACCCTACAATGGTACAGAAAAGGAACCCAAGCTTGAAGAGATTGCTAAGGCCTTGCACCTACAATCATCTGACCTCAAGGGACATTGGGAAGTTAGAAGTGGTATCAAAGGGTTCTTAGCCAGGTTTCTGTTTGAGAAGGCCCATGAATGTTGGAACTCCCTTGACTTACAAGCTTTTGAAGAAGTTGTGGCCCTCCTTGTCTACGGTTTGGTGTTGTTCCCTAACCCAGACCAGCTTATAGATATCAGTGATGTCCAGATCTTCATGTCCAGGAATCCTATACCTACGTTGCTGGGGGACATCCTTCACTCATGTTACACTCGAACCATGAGAAAAAGAGGTGTCCTTATGTGTTGCACTCCTCTCCTGGGAAGGTGGTTTATTTTGCACCTTCCACAATCAGTTCTGAAGAATGCGCGGGGTTTGAGATGGTCACAACGGTTGATGACTCTTACACATGCAGATATACATTGGTGTCCTCGGTCCAGAGAAGATGTCACTATCATTGATCGTTGCGGGGAGTACCCTAATGTTCCTTTACTTGGAATCAGAGGAGGTGTTACTTACAACCCATGCCCGGCTTGGAGACAGTTTGGTTATGCTCGGAGGGATGGCCCCCATGATATGTTAATTCCTGACATAGTTTTTGACTTCGACAATGATGCACAAGGACTTCGCCAGAGATTTATCAGAGCTTGGAGGATGCCAAGTAGGATAGACAGTAAGACACTGGGGCACAGGAACTCCATTACGTTGGAACCTTATCTCAAGTGGGTACGCGCCCGCTCCCAGAAGTTAGTAATGCCTTATCCTCATATGCTCCCAGTAATCAAAGAGCCAGTCCTGGAAGGAGAAGTGTCTTACACCATTCAGCATCCTGACATGCCCACGTCCTGGGAAGAGATGCAGAAGAGCTGGATCCAGCTTAAGGAAGAGCAGAATTCTCTTAAGACCAGTCTACATGCTAGTGAAAAGAAGGTCTTGGAGCTCACCCGCCTATTGCATGAGGAGAGGAATCTCAACACCTACATAGCTCCAAAGAGGATGCGTAGTGTCTTTTGGGATTGATTTGCTTTGTAATTTTTGCCCATGAGGCTTCGATGTACTGAACAATTATTTCCTTAATGATAACGTGTGTTCCTTTTTGTCTACAACAAATTTGAACTTTCGAACCCTTGAATGCATTGCATAAACACATATAATTCATCATGTGCATAGCAGGTTTTTCTTCTTTTTAGGTTGCTTACCGTTCTTTGCTGTTTATTTCAGCATCATGAATCCTGACTCATCATCAACTGAGATGTCCATCAAGGCTCTTCAGGCGCAGAATGCGCAATTTCAGGAACTAATCTTGGGTTTGGCTCAGGGCCAAGAAGAGCTGAAGGCTCTGCTCCTGAAGAAGGAAAAGAAGAAGAAGAGAAGAACTGTTCTTTTCAACTCGGGCCGAAGGTTTGGCAACACTCTGCAGAATGAAGAGGCTGGTTCTTCTATAGGCAAGGGTACCCCCCAAGGGGAAAAAGCTCCTAGTCCGGTAGTCTCTGACAACGAGACTGATTTTGATGAGGAACAGTATCCTCCTGCAGAAGACAGATACAAGCAGCTGGAGGACAGATTGAATGCTATGGAGATCCAACAAGTGCCTGGGCTGGATTTCGGAGATTTGGGTTTGTCTACTGGTGTGATCATTCCTCGTAAGTTCAAAGCACCATCTTTTACCAAGTATGACGGGGCATCTTGTCCCAAGTTACACCTCAGATCGTACGTGCGGAAGATTCAACCGTACTCAGTGGACAAGAACTTGTGGATCCACTTCTTCCAGGAGAGTCTTTCAGGGACTCATCTCGAATGGTTCTATCAGCTGGATGGGACCAAGGTTCGTAATTGGGAGGAGTTGGCTACTGCTTTCTATAAGCAGTATCAATATAATGCCGACCTTGCCCCTACACGTACCCAACTCCAGGGTATGTCGTTAGGGTCAAGTGAAGGTTTTAAAGAGTACGCTCAGAAGTGGAGGGATCTGGCTGGCAGAGTGCAGCCTCCGTTGACTGATCGAGAGTTGGTAGACATGTTTTGGGGACCCTATCTGGGCCATTTTTCAACCATCTTATCGGTAACTCATCTGCAGGGTTTACTGATCTTATTCTGACGGGGGAGAGAATTGAGGCTGGGTTGAAGTCTGCTAAGATTCCAAAGGGTGCATCGTTAAGTTCTGAGAAGAAACCCTTCAAAAAGGATGCTAGTGCTGTATATGGCTCTAGAAGACAAGAGAAACCTGAGCGCCGCCAATCTGTCAACGCGGTAATGATTGCCAAGCCTGCTGCCGCTCCTCGGCCAACCAATCCTCAAAGGGCTGAAAGACCCCGGAGAGAGTTTACCCGCTTGAGTATGACCCTGTCGCAGATTTTGCTGCAGTTACTATCCACCAACCTAGTGACTGTCAGAGAGGCCCCCAAAGTTGTGAACACTGCCTCCCCCAAATACAATCCGAATGCCCGCTGCGCTTATCACTCCGATAGCCCGGGGCATTCCACTGATGACTGTTGGGCATTAAGGAACAAGCTGCAGGACCTTATTGATGTAAATGAGGTACAGTTTGAGGCATCTGAGAAGCCTAATATAGTGACAGCTCCCCTGCCTGCTCATGGAGTGAATGCTATTGGGGACGAATATGAAGTGGATGAAGCTGAGTTTGATAGCTGGATCTACCCGGCAACCGACAGTGGACCTAGCAATTGGAGTGCAAAGGACAATCTACCTGTTTCTCTTGTTACTAAGTAATAAACTTCTTTGTTTCGTTATTTGTAATAAACAATTAAAACTTTATGGCCCGGTGTCTTACCCGGGGCACCGTTGGCTTCATTTGTGAGGGCATATAAATTGTCATTTCATATATCATGAATAAAGATCTTGGACGTTTTCTCGCATCTAAAATCTTATGCTCCTTTTCTGTCTTTCCTTCCTTTTATACATTTCAAAACAGCTGTATTTACATACACTCACTCATACAGGTTTCAATCCACTCTGGATCTCACTGGTAACGACTCTGCTACTGCCAGTTATGACTTCGAAAATCCGATCAACTTAGCCGAAGACGAAGGTGAAGATGATTGCGAAGTGCCTGGCGAGCTTGCAAGACTGTTACTTCAGGAAGAGAGGGCAATTCAGCCACATGAAGAGCTAGTGGAAACAATAAACTTGGGTACTGAAGCAGACAGGAAAGAGGTAAAGATTGGTGCCAACCTAGAGCTCAGCGTGAAGCAACGGTTGACTAAGATGCTACATGATTATATGGAGATCTTTGCCTGGTCCTACGAAGACATGCCCGGGTTGGATACCGATATTGTGGTCCATCACTTGCCTACTAAGGAAGACTGCCCTCCAGTTAAGCAAAAGGTCCGTCGTATGCGTCCAGAGATGTCCGAGAAGATCAAAGCTGAGGTTATGAAACAGTTTGATGTCGGGTTCCTTGCAGTGACTTCTTACCCTCAGTGGGTTGCTAATGTGGTGCCGGTACCAAAGAAAGATGGAAAGGTCAGAATGTGTGTCGACTACTGGGATCTGAACAGGGCCAGCCCCAAGGATGACTTCCCTTTACCTCACATTGATGTCCTTGTTGACAATATAGCTCAGCATAAGGTGTTCTCTTTCATGGACGGTTTTTCAGGTTATAATCAGATCAAGATGGCTCCTGAAGACATGGAGAAGACTACCTTCATCACTCAGTGGGGCACCTTCTGCTACAAAGTCATGCCTTTCGGACTGAAGAATGCTGGGGCAACCTACCAACGTGCCATGGTTGCTTTATTTCATGATATGATCCATCATGAGATAGAAGTGTATGTTGACGACATGATCACAAGGTCCCAGACTGAGGAAGAACACCTAGATCATCTGCAGAAGTTGTTTGACCGTCTGAAGTTGTACAAGCTGAGGTTGAACCCGAACAAGTGCACCTTCGGGGTAAGATCTGGGAAGTTGCTAGACTTCGTTGTAAGTGATAAGGGTATTCAAGTGGACCCTACCAAGGTTAAAGCTATTCAAGAGATGCCAGTTCCTAAGACAGAGAAAGAGGTCAGAGGCTTTCTAGGACGCCTGAATTACATTGCTCGATTCATCTCACATCTAACTGCTACTTATGAGCCAATCTTTAAGCTACTGAAGAAAGATCAGGTAGTACGTTGGAACGATGAATGTCAGGCCGCTTTTGACAGGATCAAAGAGTATCTCCAAGAACCACCCATCCTTATGCCACCGGTTGAAGGGATACCTCTAATACTATATCTGACAGTACTTGACAACTCAATGGGGTGTGTGCTGGGGCAGCATGACGAGTCTGGCCGAAAAGAGCATGCCATTTATTACCTTAGCAAAAAGTTTACCGACTGTGAGACCCGATACTCACTGCTTGAGAAAACTTGCTGCGCTTTGGTATGGGCTGCTCGCCGGCTGAGACAGTATATGCTGACTCACACTACCTTGTTGATCTCAAAGATGGATCTTATAAAGTACATATTTGAAAAGCCTGCTCTGTCTGGGAGAATAGCAAGATGGCAAATGATCTTGACGGAATACGACATTCAATACACGACTCAGAAAGCCATCAAGGGAAGTGTATTGGCAGACCACTTGGCACATCAGGCAGTAGACGACTATCAGTCAATGAACTTTGAGTTTCCAGATGAGAGCATCATGATTGTGACTGATTGTGAAGTACCTGGACCGGATGAAGGACCTGAGGAAGGATCCCGATGGTCTATGCACTTTGATGGAGCCTCCAATGCTTTGGGTAACGGTATCGGTGCCATAATCATATCCCCTCAAGGCACTCATACTCCACTCACTGCCCGGCTGTGTTTCAACTGCACCAACAACATGGCGGAGTATGAGGCGTGCATCATGGGTCTTCAAGCTGCGATCGACTTAAGGATCAAGTTTCTGAGTGTCTTCGGAGATTCCGCTCTTGTGATCAATCAGATCAAAGGAGAGTGGGATACGAAACATCCGAATCTTATTCCTTACAGAGAATGTGTGCTGACGTTGATCCCTCACTTCACAAAGATAACCTTTGAACACTTTCCGAGAGAGGAGAATCAGCTGGCGGACGCGTTAGCTACAATGTCTTCTATGTTCAAGGTCAAATGGGATAATGAGGCTCCCCGGATCATCATCTGGAAACTGGACGAACCGGCATACTGTTGCGATCTCGAGACTGAGTTGGTAACTGAGAAGCCTTGGTACCATGAGGTGAAGAGATACTTGGAAGCCCAGGAGTATCCTGAAGATGCCTCTGTCAATGATAAGAAGTTTCTGAGAAGGTTCGCAGCGAAGTTCTTCCTTAGCAACAACATCCTGTATAAGCGAAACCATGATTCGACTTTACTGCGTTGTGTGGATAAGACTGAAGCAGAAAGGATCATGGAAGAGCTACATGAAGGGACCTTCGGAACACATTCCAGTGGACACACTATGGTAAAGAAGATCCTACGGGCAGGGTATTTCTGGTCCACAATGGAAGCAGACTGCTACCAACACTCCCGGACATGCCATAAATGCCAGATTTATGCAGACAAGGTGCATGTTCCTCCAGTTCCTCTAAATGTTCTGACTGCGCCTTGGCCGTTTGCAATGTGGGGCATAGACATGATCGGTGAGATTAAACCTACGGCATCCAATGGGCATCGCTTCATCCTGGTAGCAATTGATTACTTCACGAAGTGGGTTGAAGCAGCATCTTACGCTACGGTAACCAAGACGGTTGTGGCACGGTTCATTCAGCATAACCTGATCTGTCGATACGGCGTCCCTGAAAGGATTATTACAGACAACAGTACCAATCTGAATAACAAGATGATCACTGAGCTCTGCGAGCAGTTCAAGATACAGCACCATAATTCTTCTCCTTACAGACCGAAGATGAATGGGGTTGTAGAAGCAGCTAATAAGAACATCAAGAAAATCGTGCAGAAGATGACAGTGACTTATAAATATTGGCACGAGATGTTACCGTTCGCTCTACATGGGTACCGTACCTCAGCTAGGACATCAACCAGGGCAACTCCTTTCTCTTTGGTCTACGGCATGGAGGCAGTTTTACCGATCGAAGTGCAAATACCCTCTCTCCGAATAATGAAGGATGCAAATCTGAACGAAGATGATTGGATCCAGACACGACTTGATCAGTTAAATCTTATTGATGAAAAGAGGCTTGCTGCTATCTGTCATGGTCAGACGTATCAGAAACGGATGATCAGGGCATTTAACAAAAAGGTCAGACCACAGGAATATCAAGTTGGGGATCTGGTGATCAAGCGAATCATCCTTCCTCAGAGTGATCCAAGGGGCAAATGGACCCCTACGTACGAAGGGCCATTTATGGTCAAACATGTGTTCTCAGGAGGAGCCATGATTCTAACCAACATGGATGGTGACGACTTTCCTCACCCCGCCAATGCAGACATAGTAAAAAGATACTACGCATAATAAAGACCCGCTAGGCTGACATGCCTAGGCAAAAATTAGGGCTTCCCGGCGAACCAAAAGGGTTCGGGCAAAATGAAGGGATGAAATGAAAAAAAATCTGTACACCCGGCAAGTCGAAAACCTGAAAAGGAGGCTTGGGCAAAAATGGGTATCCCGGTGGACTAAAAACCCGAAAGGGCGGTCCAGGCAAAAGTTAGGGATAAAGCGTAATACTATGTCTCATTGGATCACTTTGCATCCAGAATCCGGTATCTACATCAAGTTCAGACGGCATCGATCAGTCAGCTTCATCTTCAACCAAGGTCATCAAGTGATGAGACGCTCGGAGATATAAAGGCAATAACAGAGTGGAAACCCAGTGGGATCATTCATTTCACACAACTGTTTTATTTTCTCTTGTACAAAATTTGTATAAACTCTTCTGTTCGGCGGCGTTCTCTTACTAGGACGTCAGCCTCTTGTACATAAACGCCTATTTTACAGGCAAATTCAAAATCAATACAAAAATCATTTTTCAGTTAAAATGGCCAATTGTCTTTTCCTTCTCTGTTTTGTTTTGCGAAGAACGTCCAAGGTTCAATTTGTGATATATGCATTGACAATAATTTGCTAACTCATGAATATTTTCATACGAAACAAAGGATTAATTACAGGTAACATTAGAAACAGGGGCAATAAAGAGTTGTCTAAGCAATCTAATTGTTCTATCCTCCAAGGTATCGAGGTAGGTTCAACTAAAGAACATAACCAGATATCTTAATTCCCCAGAGAGTGAGACAACAAGTCAGTGCACTCTCCCCGAGCAAAGTTATCAAACCTTAAGGAAGTTGGGTATCCTCCAGCAGATCTCAACTCTCCCCAGCATTATATGCATTCTTAACAAGCATCCCCGGCAGTCTTGGTCTAAAGATTGTTCCCCGGCGGTTTATCAAACATTCAATGAAGTCACTTCCCCGATACAGTTCAAACTTCCCCAGGAGAATCCAATCCAGTTTCCCCAGGAAAGTTGGAATCCATCTCCCCAAGCAGTAAGCTTATCCCCAGTAGATTCTGGAAGCTTATCCTCGCAGAACATGAACGCGTCGCCCGGCTTTATTCAAAGAGTTATTTCCTTACCAGGATATAACTGGGTTATCCTCAGCCAAAAGCCACGGAAAGAGCGTCCTCGACGAAGTCTTCCTATCCCCAGCGAAGTCTATTAATACTTCCAACACAACAAGGGTATCCCCAGCAAGTTATTATCAACATTTCAGCAAAATACCTCTCTCCCCACAGAGTATTGCTCCCCCAGCAAGATCGTTAGAGTACTTTTCTCCCCGCAGAATATTCCATTCACCAAGTTTATTCCCAAAGGAGTTATCTTCTCCTTCCGGTATGCTTGCAACTATCATCCCCAGCGGAAGCAAAAAAATCTATTCTTCAACATCAGCCCCGGAGTGACTTCCTGGAACCCGTCAAGGATTTATTTTCCTAGACAAAAACATACATGAACATCGCATCTCCATACATTATAGCATGCATATACGCATCATATCTTATAAATCTCATTTATGTTGAGAACATCATTAATTGATCCATATCATGCATTGAGTATAACTGACCTTTACCTTTCAGGAAGAATTCAGTTAAGTTCCCAGCTATATTCAAGACCTAGACCGGTTCAGTTAAGTCGACCCTAAGACTTTTCTGTTTCTTATCCAGTCCAAGGCCTTCTCTGGTTCAGTCAGATCGACCCTAAGATCTCCCTGTTTCTTATCCAGTTGAAGACATTTCAAGACCTAGACCGGTTCAGTTAAATCGACCCTAAGATTTCTCTGTTTCTTATCCAGTCCGAGGCCTTCTCTGGTTCAGTCAGATCGATCCTAAGATCTCCCTGTTTCTTATCCAGTTGAAGACATTTCAAGACCTAGACCGGTTCAGTTAAATCGACCCTAAGATTTCTCTGTTTCTTATCCAGTCCAAGGCCTTCTCTAGTCCAGCTAAATCGACCCCTAACAGATTTCCCTGATAAAGACTCAGCAGAAGTTATCCAAGATTCTCTCAATGATTACTGTTGAGGTTGTAGTCGCCTGTGGTTCTCTCCCCATTACTGCGGAGGTAGTAATCGCCCCAAGATTCTCTCAATGATTACTGTTGAGGTAGAAGTCGCCCAAGATTTTCTCAGCGTTACTGTTGAGGTTGAAGTCGTCCAAGATTCTCTCAATGATTACTGTTGAGGTTGAAGTCGCCCAAGATTCTCTCAATGATTACTGTTGAGGTAGAAGTTGCCCAAGATTTTCTCAGCGTTACTGTGGAGGGTGAAGTCGCCCAAGATTCTCTCAATGATTACTGTTGAGGTTGAAGTCGCCTATGGTTCTCTCCCCGTTACTGCGGAGGTAGTAATCGTCCCCAGATTCTCTCAGCGTTACTGTTGAGGTAGTAATCATCCAAGGTTCTCTCAGCGTTCCTGTTGAGGTAGTAACTATCCCTGGTTCATTCATCACCGTTTGAAGATCCAGATCCAGCTCCTGTAACCAGTCAGGACACATCTATACGAAGAATCTGAAGACCAGCTCCTGTAATAGGTCAGGTAATCATTTTCTTTTGCAGGTACGCAAGTTCTCGCTAAGGAATCTCTTATGCGATCAATCTCCAGATGGCATCTATAAGCCCATCCGCCTTCCATCATCTCTTAGCATGGCATCTATAAGCCCATCATCCTATCCATCAATCTCCAAATGGCATCTATAAGCCCATTCCCACCATCACACTACTATGTGAGCGCAAATTTCTGGGCACTCTAGTGTTCAATCATCTTCCACCTTCGGATTATGAAAGGCACGTCAGCCAATCTGCATCCCCAGGTCTAAGAAGATTGAACAGGGGCAACTGTTGTACCCCAAAATTTTCCCTCCCATATTCTTCAAGAATTGCAAAGAGCATGCTTCAAAATTCCCCAAGGGTGCACAATTCAAGGGCCTCCTAAGCAGTCAACAACTAGGGTTTTGGTTCTGACAAAGAAAATGAAGTTTCCAAGGGTCCAATCAAGTCCCACATGCTTAAAAACATTGTCAAGTATCCTCATACCAAGTTTCAAGACTTTCAGCACAAAATTGCACAGTCAAAAACCCTAATTGCACTACAGTCAACTGTAGGGGCAAAATGGTCATTTGACAGTCAAAAGTTCAAATTTTGGTCAACATCTCATTTTGAAGCCACAAACATCATTTGATCAATGCTTGATCATGATTCTCAAAGCTTGGCTCAAAAAGTCTCAAGATGCAAAAGTTTCCATATTTGGACAGTTGAAAAGTCAACTGTAACTTGACCAGGGCATAACTTCCACATGGATTGTCAGAAAAATTTCATCCAAAGCTCATTTTGAAGAGAAAGACATTTCCTACAACTCCTCTTCACACTTCAAGTCCAAGAAATGCTCTCACAAAAAGTTATCAATTTCAACATTATAGGTCATTTTCAAAAGTCAACAAAAAGGGACTTTAAGTCAAAGGCCATAACTTGAGATTGGTAAATCAAAATGACATGGGACCAAAGACATTGGTTAGAGGATTCAAAGACCTTTCCAAAATGTCCAAGAACATGAGCAAAGCTTAAAAATTAAGCAAGTTATGCCTTGTGGAAGTTGGGAAATTTTTAGGTATTTTGAAAAGTCAACATTGCTTCAAAAGTCTTAAAATTGCTAATGGGCCTCTTTTTCTTCCAAAATCCATCATCCAAAACATGTGCACGACCATTTGGCCCAAAGGGAAGTTTTTTATCATTTTTATTTTATTTATTTGAATTTTTAAATGCTAGAAATTCATTTAATTAATTAAAATATATGAAAAATACTAAACCTAGGTTTTTAAATCTTTTTATGCATGATATACACTCAATATTTCGTGCATGATTAGATTTGGAAAGGATCAATATGATTTGTCATGATCTGGTAGCAAATATGCATGAAAAGATTGGAAAATTATGGCATGGAAAATCAAATATTTTCTCATCAATTCAAGGATTCTTTGGATCAATTTCTCAACCCTAATCCTTCACACATATATATATTGATGCAAACCCTACTCCTAATAACCGCCCAGCTGCGCCAGAAATCCATAACAAAGTTTGAGTTTTTTACAAGAAATTCAAAAACTGAAAACTAGGTTCTAGGGCGATTCAAGCCAAAATAACTATTCCATTGTCTTGCTGAGACATCAAGGAAGGTGCCTGGATCAATATCATAGCCTGAAACATCAAGAATTGGTATATCAGAGTCAAGCTTTTCACGAAAATTTCCATAATCGAATCATGAATTTCATGCATTTTTCGTGTGTTTCCTTTATTGATTTACATTGAGTGATTAATTCTAAAGCTAACTACATATTTTAATTGAGTTTTTGTGCCAAATTAGAGGATTCACCATTGATACAGGCTAGGGTTCTTCAAGCTTCGAATTGGGTACTTTTAAATACTGTAAAATTAGAGAACCTCAGTGCCATGTTTGGATTCAGGAAGCTTGGACGAATTGATTGCCATAGTCGCGCCTAATTTATATTCCAAGACGGCCTATTCGCTATTATTGAAAACTGCACATTTTGGGGGGGTTTAAAACCCCCGCTAACCTTTGTTATGTTTTCAGGAAAAAAAGCAAAACGAAGAAGATGATGAAGTGTCAAGGCTTGATTGGGTTATTTGAATTTGCGCGCTAAAATCCCACTAACGCATGCTTTATTCTTATATTAATTATTTGCTATTATATATACAAAGTGATACAGCAGCTCCACTGGTCAAGGAACGCGTTGGTAATCCCTGGGACCTGGGTTCGAGCCCCAGGTCCCCCTTTCTATTCCATCATATTTTTCATAATGTTATCCTATGCAGTGCAAGTTTCAGTGCCTACCATACAACCCCTGATCCAACCATGCCACTTGGCCAATGGAGACAATCTGAAGGCCTAGATCTGGTGGATACCATGGGCATGAGTCAAAGAAGTGACACGCTGGCAAGAAAAGTCAAATAAGGCCTTAAAACCTTGGGCCAACAATACTAAAGTATACCTCCAATTGGGGACAGAACCCCCCAAGGTATTGTATTTCTTTTCTTTTCTTTATATTATTTATTTCAATTATTTCCTTTTTATTCCTTAAATTAATTATTTTCATAAAAAATATAAAAATCACAAAAATCAGAAAAGTCATAAAAAATCAAAATATATTTATTTAATTAATATTTTTATAAGTAAATATCATTAATTAATTTAGTTTTTTTAAATTAGGTTTAATTTTAGTATCTTTTTCTTAATAAATCAAAAATTTGTAGAATTAGGGTTTGTATCAATTTTTATCCTTTTTCTTTTCTCTTCGCTAATAATTAATTATTTATTTTTATAAATCAAATCGCATTAATTAATTAGGGTTAATTTTAGGTTAAACTTTAATATGTTTTCTTAATAAAATAAAAATTGTAGAATTAGGTTTTAATTTCATTAAATTCTCATAAAAAACCAAAAAACTCAAAAAATAATTTCCTTTCATTTTAATTTTAATTAATTTGTTAATAATAATTTTATTTCATTAAAAAGGGTCCAACGCCCTCGCTTTCGATCTTAATTCCAATTCGCGCATTTATTTTCTTTTCGTATAATTTTTATGTACTTCTCCCAAAGCCTTGTAAACTCGGACATTTAATTTCTCACACTTTCCTTTATTTCTTTATCTTTTTGTCAAATCGGGTCCCGGATTAATTTTGGCGATGTGGACCCGCGCCTTTGTAATAGTCTAGAACTTTCAATTTCCGTATCTTTTTTAACTGTTAAATAAATGCATGCAAGAATGAATGACAATAAATAAAAACAAACGCATAGATCACTTTGACATGACAAGACAAAAATAAATGAACATGACACACAAATCACACACCACCCCTAGGGTACGCCTCACTGTTGCCTTGCCTCGAAAGGTGATCGTCGAGTAGAGGATGTCTTAGTAAGTCCTCATGATCCGGGAACCTGGCATGAGGGTAGCTTCTAAGGTATCTTCCTATTGCTCTGGTGATCACCATGTCCCGAACATCAAATTGACCCGAACACCTCCAACGGTGGTGCTACCTACCTCTCAATGGTGGGATGGCACTACTTTAAAGGACATTTACACAGACGAATTCCTTAGGGTAGGTAGACGACTCTAGATACTTGCTCTAAATTTCAAAACAAATTCAAAAATACTTTTCACACCGACACCTTTTCAAAAAGCTTTCGAAAGCAATTTTTCAAACACTCTTGAGGACCGATACAAGAGTCGAACTGAAATTTTCAAAGAAACTTTTTCAAACCCACTCACCTTGAAAAGAAAACAAACAATTTTGAAAACACAAATGAGCAAGTATCTAAGAGCCCATGGATAACCATGGATAGAAAGGGTGCTAACACCTTCCCTTTCTATAATCTACCTCCCGAACCGAGAGCAATCTCTATATGGAATTTTTCTATGCTTTTGTCCTTTCCATTTGGAGAAAATAAAAGACGGTGGCGACTCTTGCTTCCGCGACATTTCGCGAACCAGCGTTAAACAGTCAGTTCCAGATCCACCGATCACACCAGTCGATGAACGATTTCCTTTTGTGGATTAGGAACAAGAGCAACGCTTACCGAACCTTCCTTCTTTCTCTTCCTTTCACTAGCATACCTCTTCAGTAAAGCGTCCTTTTGACGAAGCTTCTCATCATGATCAATGAACCAGCCGTCTTGAATAAATAGAAAATCCTCCTTTTCCTTTAGTTGTCGAGCTAGGACCCGATTCTCATATTCAGACATATTATACTTTTCTTTCCAAGCATCTCTCTCGGACTTCATCCTAGCCAGATTTCCTTGGTATTCTCCCATATTCTCGATAGGGATATCAACAGATGACGATGCAACGGTAGGGAATAAAGGTTTCTCAGGTTTATAGGGCATCTTGAGAGCACAAGCCCTAGCACGGACCCATTGTAGGTAAGGCTCCAACGAAACGGCACCCCTACGTCCTAACATGTCTCTCCCTTTCCTATGGATGTGGCGCCAAGCTTCTTCAATCTCCCTCTTAGCTGCCTGGTGATCTTGTCCTTCTTGTAGAAAGAAACCACTCACATGGATGTTCTTTGGCTTGTCCCTCATCGGGTATCCAAACTGACGGCGCGCAAGAACATGGTTATAGTTAATTCCACCTTTCGTACCAAGAAGAGGCACGTTAGGAAAAGCACCACAGCTACCGATGATCTTCACGTCATAGTAAGCTCGATTATACCAATCAATGTCGAAATGAGTGAGAGCCATAATTTTTGGCGCCCATCGCGGCTCCTTCTCGAGATCCCAGAAAACATCAGACCTAGGTAGATGAGAAACATACCACTGATACAGCAACGGTGCACAACAAATAATCATCCCTCCCTGATAAGAGTTTCGAAGATGGATGGAGTAGTAGGTATCTCCGAGCAGCGTAGGGACCGGATTTCCAATCAAGAAAATTCTGATGGCGTTGATATCCACAAACTTATCAACGTTAGGGAACAAGAATAGACCATAAGCGAGTAAAGCAAAGACGTCTTCGAAGGCAACAATATCTTTTATCTCAGCGAAATGACGAGCTTTCCTCAACAAAAACTGCACAGACAAACCTCAGATTCCCCCTTTTGTAGTCATGTTCCCCTCTGTCTCTGACTTCTTCAAGTGGGTGATGGTCGCTATCTCGTGAGATTTGGGTTCCTCTTCTAAGCCAGAAAAAGGAACACAATCGGTGATCGGCAAACCAAGTATGTAGGAGTACTCTTCTAAGGTGGGCATTAACTGGTAATCCGGAAAGGTGAAACATCGGTACAAAGGATCGTAGAATTGGACTAACGTATTAAGGATGCCTTCCTTCATCTTGCGCTTCATGAGAGGTATAATGGACCCATACTTTTTCTGAAAATCCGTCGGGTTCTTGATCTTAGGAATCAAACTCTTCAGTTCTTCAATCTCGGGCTCCTTAAAACTAAAACTTCGAGTGTTTCTCCTTCCAAATTCCATAATAATAATACCTGAGATGTCTGCAAAAATCATTCCTAAATTCCTTGAAAAACAAGTTTTTTACAAAAATGTTGATGAATGCATGAATGAATGATAATGCAACAGTTACACACAAGTTCACAAACATGGGGTTCAAAGGTTCAACATTCAGCATGGAGTCGAGGGTAAATCCCACCCAAAGGTACGTACTAACGGTTCAATCACACCTGTAAGACAAGGTTCTAAGAGTTCCCAGAGTCTACATTCCTCCTTCGGATATTGCCAACGTCTTGATTACTCAATAATTAGCAATATTCTCAAGAGAAACTCATCCGAGCGTAGCATCGCGTAACAACTACTTCCGAATTACTCCGTTATAGTCTCCGCGCTACACCTAAAAGGCCAAGATGGGTTAGGGTTCTACGGTCCTCAATTTCTCTGGCTCCCAGGTCGAAAATAATAATGTCTTCCCGATTACTCGGTAAACAAATATTAAGTTCAAGAGGGCCTTCCATCGAGTGGGGGATCTCATGCCTCCTTCTTCGGGATTACCCCCTCAAAGTTAACATGACTGTACCGCCCGTCCTATTCCTTAAGTGTAACTTAATCTGGGTATAGGATTCGTCCTTTGCAAAAAACCCAAACAACCCCAATTTAAACACATAATCAAACAAATCAAATAATAATAAAACAGATAAAACAAGCTAGGCTTAACCCACTTAGGGATGGACCAGCAAGAGGTCAATCTTTCCCCAGCAGAGTCGCCAATTCTGTAGCGATAAAAAATGTAGCGGGGTAAATCGGAGATCGAATTATTGATTAATTCGTCTCACAAAAGCAAGAATCGCCACCGCGCTTTATTATTTCCAAGGGAAAAGGGAAAAGAGCGAAATAAAACCCTAAAGTATGCAATGCAAAATAATACTTTCTAGAAGTAATAAAAATACAAGGCGTTTTTGAAAAGAGATCTATGGTTCGGGGGTTGGTTATACAGTGGGAAGGTATTAGCACCCAATGCATCTATAGTATCCTATAGGAACCTTTTGAAATATCTGTTTATTAAAATGTTCGTTTGATTAAAAAATAAATTGTTTTGGCCGAAAAGGGGTACAGATGGGTTTTTTTTGAAGGTACGACGACCTAATATCGAAGTTTTGGCTTAAAAGATATAAGTTTTGAAAAGATTGAATATTTGAGGAAAAATTGCCCTAAGTTTTAATGAAATGCAGATGTTCGCGTGATTGGACTTGAGGACATGAATTCAACAAGTTTAATCATTTTTCTCTTGGATTTAGACGTAAACGGAATAATCAAATAAAGATGAAATAAATCAAACTGAAAATCCGATAGATAATGATTAAATAGCTAAATGATATATAACCACAACAATGATTAAATAACAGATTAAATGATGTGAACATGCATTTTTTTATATTTTTGTTTAATAGGTATAACACAAGGGAATTAATTAAAGAAAGTAACATGTTTTTAATTTTTTCTATTTTTTATGTTTCTATTTTTATATGTTTTTTTAATATTAATATAAGTATTATTTAAGAATTAATAAATAAATCTAAACTAAATTAAAACTTTAAAAGAGTTATTAACTTAAATCTAATTAAAAAAGAAAACTAACAATTACTAAATTAATCTTAAAGTTAAACTTAATAAAAATTAGTCACATTATTTAAAATTGTTTAATTAAATTATCTCTATTTGATTAAGTTATAATTAAACTAAATTAATAAAGTTCTAAAAAAAACTAAAAGAGAATAAATAGAAAGAGGTGTATTAGAAATAAAGGGTTAGATGAACAAATGTATGGGCCAAAGGGTTCTAAGGGCCCAAAACAGAAATAGGATGGGGAGGTGTTCTAAGGAATTCGCTGGGCTCTTGTAGGCAGGAGACGGGTAAGGCCCAAACATTCCATAATTGTTAGGGTTAAAAATGGTTTTAGTTTTGGGGAAAACATATTAGGGTTAAGGTTTTGACAGAGGCGCCGCTTGTTCATCGCTCACTTCGTCTTCTTCGTCTTTCATGCTCTCGCCTCTGAGTTCTCCTTGCCCGAGCCACCAACGCCTCTTCTGTGTTCCCCTTCCCACGATGAAGCACGCGATAGTTCAAGGTTAATTTCCGTTTTATCTCTTGGGTTTTTTATGATTCTTTTGCATGTTCATGATTTTGTGTCCACTTTAATTCTGACTTCATTTTACATGGTGTTTTTGTTGAAATGGTGGAAAGGGAAAAAGAAACAACAAAGCTACCTTTATGAAGGAGGAGGAAGGGGCGTTCCGGAGGCTTGCTGGCGGAGGAGTAAAGCGCGGTGGCTTGGAGTCCTGGTATTTGTGTCTTACTTTTTTTGTTTAGTGATGAAAATCCTGAAAACAAAACTTTACCTTCTTCCTCTTGGTAGCCTTTGTATACTTCTTTTCCTTCTTCTTTGCTGTGCTTCAGTTGCTTCTTTTACTGGCCTATGATGAATAACTCTGAGGTTTGATGGGTTTGGACATTGGTTTGATAAAAGTTTGCATTGTTCTGGTTTTTTGCTTTGGTTAGATTGGCCGTGGTTTAAGGTTTGATGGTGTTTTTGGCTTTTGTGTGGATTGACAGTGGTTCAAGGTTGGTGGTTTATGCTGGTTTTGTTTCAGGTTTGGCCTGGTTTTTGGTTTGTGGCCATAAGGTTTTACTGGTTTATGCAGGTTATGGAAACAGGTTGAATTGGTTTTATGGTTTTTAGGCCATATTGGTTGTGTTTTGGTGAGGTTTTACTGGCTTATGCAGGTTATAGCCTTGGTTTCAGGTTTGTGGCCTTGGTTTATGTTACTATGGCTTAGGCTTTGAAATGGCTATGGTTTTGCTATCTTGAATGCAGGTTGTATGTATGTTTTGGTTTATGTTGCAGTTTGAGTTATGTGAACTCAATTTTGGTTTTTTTGGCTTCCAAACGGTTATGAACTCCCTCTTTTTTTGAAGGGTTTGTTGTGTTATAACAGTTGCTGGCTTCCTATTCTTGAGGGCTCAAGTTTTGAATATTTTTACTATATTTCTCTGATACTTCTGCACTCTATACTGTTACACTCAGTTGCCTACATCCTTTTTTCATGCTTTCCTTTTCTTACTGTGTTACCGCTGTTTTGTTTTGTATCCATTTCCTGCCTAAGGCCAAAACCTGTAAACCCACACTCTTTCTCTCTTCTCTCTCCTTAGTACAGTTTGACATTAAAAAAGTGATGTTATGTACTTGTTCTGAAAAAGTGAAAGCTGGAAAATGATGAGAGTTAGAAAATATATGCTTGCATAGTTTGATTTGCACACTTCCTCTTTATCAACTGCAATGTAACAGTAGAGGAGCCTTGTGTTTTTTGGCCTCTTCCTACCTTGGGTAGTTTACGTTGCATATTGGCTTGTGTTGAAAATTGCATATGTTGTTGAACTATGCATATGATGTTGATTTTGAAATATGCAGTTTTGACAAAAAATTGAATTTGTGCATATGGTTTTGAACTATGCAGTTTATTTTGAGAAATGCAGTTTTGACAAAAAATGAATTTGTGCATATTTTTAACTTGTGCATTCATATTTGTCAATAAAAATTCATCCCTTTTTGTGAACCGGGAGAAATCCCGTGATTTGCAAAAAGGGTAAAAACTGATTCCAGCCGTTTGCTTTTAATGATGAACGCTAAATTAATTATCCGCTTTTAATTATATTTATTTCTAACTTTTTCTTTTAATTCTTTGCAGGTAAAAACAAATGAGCATCAAAGAAGTATTGGATAGAAGATGAAGGTTTAGAACTTAGGAAAAAAAAATTAGGATAGCTTTTATTTCATTTTAAACATTGTAAAATTATCATTGTAAATACGTTGTAAATAAATACGGTATTTAAACAACAATTGTAACAATTAGAATAAAATGAATAAAACTCCAATATTTTATCAATTAATTCTTTTCTTCTTTGCAATTATTTATTTTATCATTTATAATTCTTTAAATTATATAATAACTGAAAATCAATTCCAATTATTTAAATTTAGAATGATAAATAATTAAACAAACATCATTGATCAATTAACTTCTCTTTAATTAATTATTTCATTATTTATAATTCTTCTAAATTATAATAACTGAAAATAAAATTTCAATTATTTAAACTTAGAATAATAAATAAGTAAATAAACATTGTTTGATCAATTAATAACCTTCTTTTCAAATATTTACTTTATTATTTATAATTCTTTAAATTATATAATAACTGAAAATAAATTCCAATTATTTAAATTCAGAATAATAAATAATTAAATAAACATTGTTGATCAATTAACAAACTTCTTTTCAAATATTTACTTTATTATTTATAATTCTTTAATTTATATAATAACTGAAAATAAATTCCAATTATTTAAATTCAGAATAATAAATAATTAAATAAACATTGTTGATCAATTAACAAACTTCTTTTCAAATATTTACTTTATTATTTATAATTCTTTAATTTATATAATAACTGAAAATAAATTCCAATTATTTAAATTCAGAATAATAAATAATTAAATAAACGTTGTTTTTGCATTGATCAATTAATAAATTTAGCGTTTCAAAAATAAACAGCTCTTGACTTGAAAAAGTTATGAATTTAAAATCTGCTTTGAAAATTGATAAAAATAGGTCAAAACCCTTGCAATGTAATGATGCAGATGGGAGATGGTATCTTAGGTCAAAATTTGTGGTACAACAGGAACAAAAGGAACAACGGTCTTCTTGAACAAGATTTCTTTGCTATCCATTAGGCTTTGGATGCCTGACTTCAACAACGGGCAACTAGCAGGGGCAACAGCACACAGAAGGCAACCCTTGCTACAACCCGGAAATAAACCGGCTAGCAACAGGTTCCTCTTAACAGTCAATAGAGGGGTAGCAACATCATCCACAGAAACTACATACAAGTCTTCCTCAATAGCACTTACTCCATGCTGGGGCATAGGAGCAGTCACAATGTTGGGCCTTTCCGGTGCCTCAAACTGTATTTCCTTCGCATCGATAAGGTCCTGAACCTTATTCCTTAGGGCCCATCAATCATCAGTAGAATGCCCCAGGCTATCAGAGTGATAAGCACAACGGGCATTTGGATTATACTTCGGAGAGGTCGTATTCACCACCTTTGGAGCCTCTCTGACGGTTACCAAGTTGGTCGATAGCAATTGCGGCAAGATTTGTGACAAGGTCATACTAGGCCGAGTATATTCTCTTCTGGGTCTCTCACCCCTTGGTTGGTTAGGTTGCCGAGGAGTGGCAGCAGGCTTTGCAATTACCACCGCGTTGACAGCTTGGCGGCGTTCTGGTTTATTTTGCCTCCTAGGCCCATACACAACACTGGCTTCCTTTTTAAAAGGTTTCTTCTCAGAACTTGAGGACGCACCCTTCTGTATCTTTCCTGATTTCATACCAGCCTCTATTCTTTCCCCAGTCAGAATGAGATCTGTAAACCCTGCAAACGAGTTGCCAATGAGATGATTGAAGAACGGCCCATATAGGGTACCCAAAAACATGTCTACTAGCTCACGGTCGGTTAATGGTGGCTGCACCCTGCCAGCCAGGTTCCTCCACTTCTGCGCATACTCTTTAAAACCTTCTCCCGATCTTAGCGACATACCCTGCAGTTGGGTACGTGTAGGAGCGAGGTCGACGTTATACTGATACTTCTTGTAAAAAGCAGTAGCCAATTCCTCCCAGTTACGAACCTTGGTTCCATCCAGCTGATAGAACCATTCGAGATGAGTCCCTGAAAGACTCTCCTGGAAGAAATGGATCCACAAGTTCTTGTCCACAGTGTATGGTTGGATCTTCCGCACATAAGATCTGAGATGTAGCTTTGGGCAGGACGCCCCGTCATACTTTGCGAAAGATGGTGCTTTGAACTTGTGTGGGATCACCACACCAGAAGATAAACCCAAGTCTTCGAAATCCAAACCAGGCACTTGTTGAATTTCCATGGCATTCAGACGGTCCTCTAACTGCTTGTACTTGTCTTCAGCTGGAGGATACTGCTCCTCATTGAAATCAGTCTCGTTGTCAGAGACCACCGGACTAGGAACCCTTCCCCCCTGGGGACTGCCTTTTCCTACAGAAGAACCAGCTTGATCAACCTCATTCTGCAGTGTGTTACCGAACCTCCGGCCAGTGTTGAACAGTATAGTTCTCTTCTTCTTCTTCTTGACCAACAGGGCCTTCAACTCCTCTTGAACTTGGGCCAGACTCATGATCAGCTCTTGGAATTGGGCGTTCTGAGCCTGAAGGGCCTTGATGGACTGCTCGTTAGATGATTCAGGGTTCATGATGCTGAAATAAACAGCGAAGAACATTAAGCAACCTGAAAAGAAGAGTACTTGCTATGCACATGATGCATGATATGTGTTTATGCAATGCATTCAAGGGTTCGAAAGTCCAAATTTGTTGTAGACAAAAAAGAACACACATTATCATTAAGAAGTAATTGTTCAGTACATCAAAGCCTCATGGGCAAACATTACAAAGTAAATCAATCCCAAAAGACACTGCGCATCCTCTTTGGATCTATGTAAGTGTTGAGAGTCTTTTCCTCGTGCAGTAGGCGGGTGAGCTCCAAGACCTTCTTCTCACTAGCATGTAGACTGGCTTCAAGAGAATTCCATTCTTCCTTAAGCTGAATCTAACTTTTCTGCATTTCTTCCTAGGATGTAGGCATATCAGGATGTTGAATGGTGTATGACACCTCACCTTCCAAAACTGGCTCTTTGATCACAGGGAGAACATGAGGATATGGCATCACTAATTTCTGGGAACGGGCCCGTACCCACTTGAGATAAGGCTCCAACGGGATGGAGTTCCTGTGCCCCAGTGTCTTGCTGTCTACCTTGCTGGGCATCCTCCAAGCTCTGATAAATCTCTGGCGAAGTCCTTGTGCATCATCGTCGAAGTCAAAAACTATGTCAAGAATTAACATGTCATGAGGGCCGTCCCTCCGAGCATAACCAAACTGTCTCCAAGCCAGACATGGGTTTTAAGTAATACCTCCTCTGATTCCAAGTAAAGGAACATTAGGAAACTCCCCGCAACGATCAGTGATAGTGACATCCTCTCTGGACCGAGAGCACCAATGTATATCAGCATGCGTAAGAGTCATTAATCGTTGTGACCATCTCAAACCCCGCTCATTCTTCAAAACTGATTGTGGAAGGTGCGAAATAAACCACCTTCCCAGGAGAGGAGTGCAGCACATAAGAACACCTCTTTTTCTCACGGTTCGAGTGTAACATGAGTGAAGGATGTCCCCAAGCAACGTAGGTATAGGATTCCTGGACATGAAGATCCGGACAACACTGATATCTATAAGCTGATCGGGATTCGGGAACAACACCAGTCCATAGACAAGGAGGGCCACAACTTCTTCAAAGGCTTGTAGGTCAAGGGAGTTCCAACATTCTTAGGCCTTCTCAAACAGAAACCTGGCCAAGAACCCTTTGATACCACTTCTAACTTCCCAATGTCCCTTGATGTCAGCTGGTTGTAGGCGTAATGCTTTAGCAATCTCTTCAAGTTTGGGTTCCTTTTCCGTACCGTTGTAGGGTAGTTGACTAAGGATAGGGATCTTTAGAGGCCGGGAGAACTCTTCCAATGTAGGCACCAGTTGATAATCCAGGAAAGTAAAACAGTGGTGCAGAGGGTCAAAGAACTGGAAGAGAACCTTTATCATATTTTCCTCAATGTTGGTGTTGACCAAACTGATGAGTCTTCCATGCCTCTCACTGAAAGAAGAGCTCTCAGGAATCCTGGATATAAGTTCCTTAAGCTGAGGAGGGATCCTTACGAGGCTGATCTGAATTGTCTTTCTGCGGATAGTTTCCATGTCCTACAAAACAAGAACAAAGATGAAGATTCGAACCCCTGAAATGGTTAGTGGATGCATATGATGTTGTGTGATGTTATGATGCTATGATAAAAACACACCACAAGTATTCACAAGAAGCAAACATGATAAGGCACACAAGTCACACCACAGCCCTTAGAGTTTAGGCCAACATGGGGTCTAGGTATTACCCTCTTGAAGTTGGTGGGCTCAAAACCTGTCCTATCAGAAGTAACCGGGTTCTAAGGGTCCCAATATCATTGGATTGCTTTCATTGTTCATCGTTTCGATTTAGCCACTGAACTGGCGACCGAAATATTCCAAGAAAACAACCCTCAACTGAGTGTAGTATCGAGTATCAACCAACCTCAGACTACACCAAAGTCAGTTATCTCACTACCCTAAAGAGGCCAAGATGGTTCAATTAAGGTTCCTAAGGTCAGTTGATGCTTCACAATACCACGCGGCGGCCCCGTACTCTCCTTGACTGGACTCAAGGGTTACCGGTACTCACCAAAGTGCCACATCAACATAGCAGACTGCTTCAACCATGTCGGTATACCCCGCACAGTTCCCTCACAGTCTTGTTGCTACTTTCTAAGAAGGTATCCCCTAGATCCGGGTTAGGATCTATAGAACTCCCGAGACAGTACCCACAATAATAAAGCAAACAATTCAGATAATTAAAAACACAAGTGATCTTAGTCCTAAGGTACACCTCACTTTTATAAGTTTATCCCCAGCAGAGTCGCCAGTTCTGTGATCGGTGGATTTAGAACTGACTGTTTAACGCTGGTTCGCGAAATGTCGCTGAAGCAAGAGTCGCCACCGTCTTTTATTTTCTCCAACATGGACAGGACAAAAGCACAGCAAAATTCCTTATGAGATAGTTTCTCGGTTCGGGAGGTAGATTTATAGAAAGGGAAGGTGTTAGCACCCTTTCTATCCATGGTTATCCATGGGCTCTTAGATACTTGCTCATTGTGTTTTCAAAATGTTTGCTTTTCAATTGTGAGTGGGTTTGAAAAAGTTTCGTTTAAAGATTTCTGAATAACTCTTGTATCAGTCCTCAAGAGTGTTTGAAAAACTGTTTTGAAAGCTTTTTGAAAGTGTCGGTGTGAAAAGGTTTTTTTGATTGTTTTTGAAGAGAGCAAGTATCTATGAGTCATCTACCTACCCTAAGGAATTAGGCTGTGTAAATGTCCTTAAGACAGTGCTATCCCACCATTGAGAGGTTGGTAGCACCGTCGTTGGAGGTATTCGGGTCAATTCGAGTTTAGGGACAGTGTGGTCATCGAAGCAACAGTTAGGACACCTTAGAAGCTACCCTTATGCCCTTGATCCTTTTTTATTCCGAGGCAACCGTTTCGAGGCAACTATTCCGAGGCAACTGTTTTGAGGCAACTTGTTTTGAGGCAACTGGATCATGGACATAAGGACTTACTAAAACGTCCTATACTTGACGACCACGTTTCGAAGGCAACAGGTGAGGCGTACCCTAGGAGTGGTGTGTGAATTTGTGTACTGTTTTCATGTTTAGCAATTATCTTTGATCATGGCATTGTGAGCTACGCTTGTTTTTAATTAACCATACATTCTTTCATGCAATTTAGAATTTTAGAGTGCGGAAACTTAAATGCGGAAAGATAAATCCTATGCTATTACAAGGCGCGGGTCTATACATCGCCAAAATACAAAGACCCGTTTGATAAAAAATGCGGAAAGTAAAAAGACCTAATTACTATTACAAGCCTTGAGCAGTTACATAATATTTGAAAAGAAAAAAAGAATAACGTGCGAAAGAATAAAAGTTAGGACGTCCGAGAATTTTGACCCTTTTGAAATTAAATTGAAATTAAAGTCTAATTATTATTTAATTAAAGAAAAGAAATTGTTTTTTATGTTTATGTTTTTATGAAATAAAGAAAATTAATTAAAATTAAAGTTAGTGAAACCCTAGTTCTAAATTATTTTTAATTTTTAATGAAAAATATACAAGTTAACCTAATTTACACTAATTAGTTAATTTACATATTTATTTACGAAAATATTTAATAATAATAATAAATAATGAGGCAAGTAATTAATCAAGAAAAAGATAAAAATGTCAAAAACCTAATTTCTACATATTTTTTATTTATTAAGAAAAAGTGTTAAAATTGAAACCTAATTTAATTACTTCACATTTATTTACAAAAATATTCAAATGGTGAAATTAAATATTAATTAAAAAAACATTTTTTAGTTTCTGATTTTTTTATTATGAAAATTAATTATTTGTGAATTAATAAAACAATTAAAAAAACAATTGAAAAGAATTTAGAAAAGAAAAGAAAATAAAACTAAAAAGAAAAAAAGTGCAAACCAAAGGGGGTGTCAGGCCCCAAAGGGAGGTGTTTTGAAGCATTCTGGCCCATGAAACAAAGGCCTTGTTTGACTTTCTACGCCTGCGTGCTCGTCCATTGACTGAGGTACATGATAGACATCCTCCTGCAGCCTTTGGATTGATCTCATGTCCACTTGGCAGGCCTTAGCATGTGCGTGTATGGTGAACCACTGAGTGAGCGCTGCACTTAAACACGTTAGGCTAAAAATCATGAAATATGTGGGGGACCTGGGAGTCGAACCCAGGTCCCAGTGTTTACAAGGCATGTCCTCCACCATCTGTACCAAGCAACATGTTTGTTATATGGATAAACAAAGAATATAATATATGAAAAAAGATAATCATGCTGAAACAAACAAAAAAACGCGCTAACATTTGAATTACCCAACCATATAATGACACGCCAGCCTTCTTCTTCATTTATCTGCAAATAGAAAAACAAGTAGCGGGGGTTTTAAACCCCCACTAAATGGAACAGTGGATAATAGCGAATAGCACTATGGGTTAAATAAATTGAGCGCGAGGTGTTGGTTCGTTTTGTCTTGATGCCACGAATTCATCCATACAAGTTTGAAGGTCCAATTTTACAGTGTATGGGAACCCCTAATTTTGAAGTTCTGAAACCCTAAGTTTCATCAATGGCAGGTTTGGATACAAGCATCTTTGGAACAATTAAACATTACCAAAAGCTTCAGAAGATCATTGTTAGTATAAATCAATATTCAAAATATAACAAGGATGCATGGAAAGCAGAATTCGATTATGGAAATTTTCGTGAGAAAGACGATTCTGTTCTACCGTTTCTTGGAGTATGGAAGCGTGTTCTTGATTGCAATCAATTCCTGGAAGGTTCAGAAACGTATTGGAATGCTTTTTATGCTTTGAAACGTGCTCCAATTATGAAATCAGTTTCAAGCTTTTGGTTGAAATGTTGCAACTTTGTTCTCTCTCCTCAGCAGCTTTTTCGTGTATGCTTTGATTAGGTTAGGTCTTGCATAAGTACATGAAGCAAATTAGGTCAAAAACAAGCCCATGGATCCATTGAATTTATGATTCATATATTTGATTTTCAATCATGTAAATCCAATCTTTTTTCCATGCAAATCTTGCCAAATATGGATGATCTTGTCCCCTTGGATGGTGCACGAAATCTTTAGCATATAATGAGTGAATTTGCTGCACAAAAAGATTTGAAAACCATTATTTGATATTTTTCTCATAATTAAATCTAATTAAATGAATTAATAATAATAAAAATTCAATTAATTAATTAAAAATAAGAATATAAATCATTTTTAGCTCAATGGGTCGTGCATATGCTTTGGGTAATGATTCAAGAAAGAAATTGAGGCCCATTAGCAATTTTGAAGGGTTTTAGGCAAAGTTGACTTTTCAAAATTCCCAAAAATTTCCCAACTTCTCCAAGGCATATCTTGCTCAATTTTGAAGCTATGATCATGTTCTTTGACATTTTGGAAAGGTCTTGAAGTCCTCTAACCAATGCCTTTAGTCCCATGTCATTTTGATTTACCAATGTCAAGTTATGGTCTTTGACTTAAAGTGCCTTTTTGTTGACTTTTGAAAATGACCTATAATGTTGAAATTGATAACTTTTTGTGAGAGCATTTCTAGGACTTGAAGTGTGAAGATGAGTTGTAGGAAATGTCATCCTCTTCAAAATGAGCTTTGGATGGGATTTTTATGATAAACCATGAAGAAGTTATGCCCTGGTCAATTTGCAGTTGACTTTTTCAACTGTCCAAAAATAGAAACTTTTGCATCTTGAGACTTTTTGAGCCATGTTTTGAGAATCATGATCAAGAATTGATCAAATGATGTTTGTGGATTCAAAATAAGATGTTGACCAAAATTTTTGACTTTTGACTGTCAAATGACCATTTTGCCCCTACAGTTGACTGTGGAGCAATTAGGGTTTTTGACTGTGCAATTTGATGCTGTGAGTCTTGAACCTTGAAATAAGGATGCTTGACAATGTGTATGGGCATATGGGACTTGATTGGACCCTTGAAAATCTCAATTTCTTTGCAAGAACCAAAACCCTAATTTTGACTGTGTTAGGAGGCAATTGGACTGTGCAATCCTTGAGAGATTTTGAATCATATGAAGATTGATCTTGGAAAATCTTGAAGAATATGGGAGGGCAAATTTTGGGGTACAACAATCATTTATGTGATACATGTCAAAAGGGTAAGCAAATAAGGGTCTCTTTTAAATCAAAGAATGTTATTTCATCATCGAGACCACTTGAGCTCCTTCACATGGATTTGTTTGGTTCCTCACAGACTAAAAGCATAGGTGTAAATTATTATGGTCTTGTAATTATAGACGATTAATCAAGATTTTGTTGGACTATTTTCTTACGTATTAAAGATGAAATTTTCTCGGCTTTCACACATTTTTCCAAGTTTGCTAAAAACAAATTAAATTATAAAATTGTTGCGATTCGAAGTGATCATGAAGGTGAGTTTCAAAATTATCTTTTTGAAGAATATTATAATAAATTTGGAATTGAACATAACTTTTAAGTTCCTAGAACTCCACAACAAAATGGTGTTGTTGAGCGTAAAACCCGTGTTTTAACGGAGTTGGGAAGAACAATGCTCAATGAAAGTTGTCTACCAAAATACTTTTGGGCCGATGTTGTTAGCACAACATGTTATGTCTTGAATAGGATACTTATTCGTCCTATTCTTGACAAAACTTCCTATGAACCTTTAAAAGGTAGAGAACCAAATTTATCCCATCTTCATGTCTTTGGATGTAAATGTTTTATTTTAAATATTGGTAAAGAAAATATTGGGAAATTTAATGCGAAAGCCGATGAAGGTATTTTTCTTGGATACTCTCAATCTAGAAAAGCATATAGAGTTTATAATAAAATATTACTTATTGTTGAGGAGTCGGTCCATGTTACTTTTGATGAGACTTCCCCAAATAGTGTTGGGAAAGGTAGTTCTTTTTATGGTGTAGGTGAATCTACAAAAGACATACTCAAGGACACTGACAAAGGGGTTGATCAACCTAAATCGGTAGAAATTGATAAGGAAGAAGATGACAACAAAGAAAAGAAGGATGATGAAAGTCATGAATAAAATGACGTTCTTCCATTGGAGTGCAGAACCTCCAAGGATCATCCAATTGACAACATTATTGGTGATATCACCAAAAGGGAGTTCTCTAAGCTTATGCAGGGAGAGTTTGAGATGATTCTAATGGGAGAGTTAAACTACTTTCTCATACTACGAATTAAGCAACTTGATAAAGGAACATTTGTATGTTAAACTAAGTATTGTCTCGAATTTCTCAAAAGATTCGGTATGGATGGTGCTAAAGAAATTGGCACACCTATGGCAACAAATGGTAATCTAGATAGAGATATAAAGGGTAAGGATGTTGAGGTAAAAGGGTATAGAGGTATGAATAGCTCACTTCTTTATCTTACCGCATCTAGACTAGCTATTATGTCTAGTGTTTGCATGTGTGCATGATATCAATCTTGAAGGGTGAGAAAACACTTAGAAAGGGGGGGGGGGGGGGGGTTGAATAAATTTTTTCCTTTTTCTCGTGCAATAATAATGGAAGGACACATGTATTTTTATCCTGGTTCGTTTGAAACTCAAACTACTCCAGTCCACCCGCCAAGGTGATTTCACCTCTCTCAATGAAGACTTAATCCACTATAATCAAACTGATTACAAATGCACAACCAAACCTTTGTGACTAACAATACAATGCACAAGCCAACTGCAAGTGACTAACACCTCTAAGACTCAACTAGTCCTAGCCCTCTTGAGAAATCTGACTCAACTGGTCTCTCAAGGAACACTTACAAAAATTATCTCTTAATAGTAGTGAATCATAATGCTTCTAATAAGTTGTATCATAAACTGTGATTTATCACTAAGATTATTGCCCAATATTTAAGAATTACCCACTATATACTATTAGTTTACAAGAATGAAAACAGTGAGCTTTAGTATGTTTTTCGTGGATCAGTAACCTTTCTTTGAAACAAATGATCTTCTATATATAGCTTTCAGTCTTGTCCGTTACTGCCTTGAAGAGAGTGTATGCATTAATGATGCGTGTTAGCCTGGTCTTTATGTTTCCAATGTTCTTGTGCGTAGTACCACTTGAGTGCGTTTGCCATCTTAGCATTAAATGACCAACGGTACTGTCAGAGCTTGTCTCTGGAAGTTTAAGAGTTTGCTTGCAGGGTTGCCACTTCAGAGTTTGCTTTATCTTTTCTTTTATCAGAGTTTTCTTCAATTTATGTTCATCAGAGTTTGCTTCAGTTTGCATTATCAGATGTTGCTTTCAACGTGCTTCTTTCAATTCTTTGCTTCAGCTAGCTTTATCAGAGGTTGCTTAAGATTGCTTTTCATCAGAGTTTTCCTTGGAGTGCTTCCTTCAGAGTTTGATTTAGACTTGCGTAGAATGGTTTTTCTCTTTTGAGATGCTTGAGTCAGAACATCATCTGAATTAGAGAACATGCACATCAGAGTATAAAATATATTTTACAAATTTATTTCATTGTTATCATAAAAACTCTAATATATGATTAGAACCAAACTTTGGTCTAACAATCTCCCCCTTTTTGATGATGACAAAACAATTCAGATTTTGATAACAAAAATTTGTGCTACAGTGAGAATCTCCCCCTGAGATAGATATTTCTTCTTCTGAGAAAAAAATGATCAAAGAATTTAAAAGCATAAGGGAAACTTCCTGAGATTGTTCTTTAGATCTTTGAGACATTTTTCTTTCAGAGTTTCTTTAAGAGCTCTTGATCTTTTCTTCAGAGTTTCTTTAGCGGATCTTTACTAGATGATTTTTAGAGCTTAGTCTTTCAGGGTATTGAGGTACCTGCATATCTCTTAAACAGAAAAGAACTTTGTATTTTGTTAGGAATGTTTGAGACTTAGTCCCATAACTGTTTTCATGGATCAGATCAAAATCATATTTTCTCCCCCTTTTTGTCATAATCAAAAAGCAAAAAAAACTAAAGAGATTCAAAAGATTTTTTATAATGAAGATTCAAAAAGACAGAGATACAAAACAAAAACAACAAGAAAATTGGAAAAAGAAATTAAAACTAAGATTGACGAGAGACAAGAGAAAGAAGAAGGTTCTTGATTTCTGTTGAGGATTCCTCTTGTTTCATCATCCAAGTTCTGATTTCCTTGTTGGTTTCATCCTGTTTGTCCAGACGTTCATGGATGGATTCATTTTCCTTCTTCATCTCATTAAGAGTGTCCATCACCAGCGAAGAGGGATTAGATGTTGAAGCAACTTTAGAAGATACAACCTTTGGAGCAGAAGCAGCAGAGCCTGAGCCTACAACATTGGAGAGGAGGATGCCAAGATCAATCAGAAGAGTTGGCATTGTCTCAGAGGAAGCTTGAGCAGAAGGTTGGTGATACATAGTCATTGCTAGGGGATTTGGGTCTGACTCAGAGCCATCTTCAGATTCATCTTCTGGAATTTCCATGTGGCCAGCAAGTGGTAAAGGAGCATTGGTAATCTGCAGTGAAGACTTTTTATCCCAGATATTTACCACTTCTGTCTTGAAGGCATTCAAATACTGGGTGAAATTCTCAAGAACCTGAGAATAACACAGGTCTTTCATATTAAAGGATTCATCATTGAATTTCCTTCTGAATGCTTCCCATAGAAAATCACATGCAGCTGGGTTCAGGTTGCTGGCACTGTTTTCCTTCAGCATGTCCATCCACGTCTGCATTTCTGTTGCAAAATTCTGGAAACGTACATTAACATCTGACTGAACATGTTTTGGGGTTGGTTTGGGAATAGTCTTTTTGGTGGAATTTATTTGCAGATAATGTAGAGCTTCTGGATCAACTACATTCCTCAGAAAGTTAGAAGGTTCAGATGGTTCAGGAGGTTCTGATGAGGATGAACTAAAGGTAGGTTCTAGAGAGTGAGGTGATGAGGGTTCTGGTGAGGTAGGTGTGGGAATTTCTGGTGACGTAGGAGGTGTGATGTCAGGAGAGATGATGATGGTGGTTTGGGTTGAGGAAGAAGGAATAGGTGCAGGGGATTCATTCAGAGCAAAAATGTTTTCAGAGGGAATGATGAAGGACGGAGGTTGTGTAGCCAGAGGAACATTTATTCTTGGTAATCTCCAAGAACCATCATACCACTCATAGGATCTTGGGGATAAAGGTCTGGTGGGGGATGTTTGAAGAGGGTTTTCAGCAGGAGTATTTGGATTTTGTTGGTGGGGAGCAGAAGTATATATATCAGGTTGAGATATATGTGGAGAGAGTGGTGGTTGTGGTTGAGTTTGTGTAGGAGCTACAATATCAAAATTGTCTATGTTAGATAGTACCTGATCAATTTGAGGGTTATTTTGTAGGGGTTTAGAGGGAGGTCTATGTCAACTTCAATATCTCCTAGAGTTTGGGGTTCAGAAGATGGTGTTATACATACAGAATCACAAAGAGAGATGGTGTCAGCGGATATACTTGAAGATTTCTTCTTCTTCTTCTGAGGACGAGCAGAGGGACCTTCTCCAGCTTGCCTTTTCTTCTTCTTCTGGAGAAAAACTTCTGGAGCAGGTACATTCCTTCCTTGAAGCCATGCTGGGTCAATGGAAATGCCACTCTTCTTGCAAGCTTCAATGAAATGCAGAATGATCTCAGGATGACCACCAGAGTTGAAGAGAGGAAAATCTTCAACAAGGATTCTCCTTCTAGTGATAGTTGCTGACACATATGAAGTAGGTTCCACCAGAAGTTTGTCAATCAACTTCCTTTTGAGAAGGTTCTTCCCAGTCAGAGCTTTTCCACACGTGGGCTCCAATTCTCCAAGCAAGTTGGAGTCTTCTAAATGAGCTATCAGACCATTCTCTGTCAGAATATCTAAGATTAATCTTCCCAGAGGGATCCAGTTTCTTTTTTACTTAGGGTTTTTGACCCTTTCAGCTTCCCTGGTTTCCTTCACATGCGTCCAGAGATGGTTGAACAGAAGATATGGAAGATCAATCTTCACATTTGTGCCAAGACAGAACAAAAGATATTGTTGGTCAGCATTGATGTAGTCAGGAGAACTGGTTTCCTTCCTTTGATGAATGCAGCCATGAATAATTCTCGCCCAGATTTTATATTTGTTCTTCAAATCTCTGACCTTGTTGGATGCTTGCCCAGTAGTGAAAATATCAGCATAAACTTTGGACATATCTATTCATCCACTTGAGATTCTAGTAACACCATTACCTTCAAAGCCTAGAAGCCTCCTTATGAGATTCTCAGTGATGTAAATCTCTTTGCCCATGACGAATGATAGAATGACCTTTGGTGAAGCAATGGCATGAATCCAGAATTCCTTGACAAGATGAGGGAACACTGGTCCAACTAGACGATCAAAGAAATTTTGCCACCCTTGGAACTCTACAGCCGGAAACAAATCAAACCCATTTGATTTCAGATTTTCAAAATCGACCATAAGTTCACTAACCACTTCCAAGCTATCAACAGGGATGAGTGTTGTTCTCTCAAGAGTGACATATCTTTCTGCATGTTGAGAGCTGCTTGAAGAAACAAGAATTCTTTCGAAAGGGGATGAAGATCAAGACATTTAGAACGCCTAGGTTTAGGATTTTGAAAGAAAATAGAGAGAGTTTGCACAAAAACACAAAAGAGGTTGAAAATTGAGAGAGTAAAAAGTAAAAAAAGAGGAATTTTGAAAGGTATTTATAGTTTGAAAAAAAAATTAGAGTAATAAAACCAGTAAGGAATTTAGAACGATTGAATTAAAAAAATCATTACTAGTAATTAATGCAATTTGACATTGAGGGGGAGGCGTGAGATTTGATAAAATATGAACAGTTACCTAGGAACGACGTCTCAATAGAAGTGCACGCATGCATGACCTTTCAGAGTTGAAACAAGTGTTCAACTGCTAAGGGTAGCGTGTGACAAATGTTTTAATGTGATGAACTTCTGAACCATTCTTGTAATGAAACGTTAGACACATTTCAAAATATTATGGATGGTTTCTGATGTAACTCCTCTTCTCACTTCTGAAGAGTAGTTAATCAGAACATTCATTTTAGAACATTCTAAAAGCACATATAGAGAAAAAAAATTCATTCAGGACAAAATTCCATACTGATGTTTTTCAGAATGAATTTAAATTTATCTTCAGAAAGGGGTTTAGTAAAAATATCAACCCATTGATGGTCTGTGTCTATGAAGTTTAAACTTAGGATTCCTTTCTGAATGTAGTCCCTTATGAAATGATGTTTAATTTATATATGTTTTGCCTTAGAATGTAAGATAGAATTTTTTGAAAGACAAATAGCAGAGGTATTATAACAGAAGATAGGAATCTTACTTTCATATAGATGATAATCTTCCAGCTGGCTCTTCATCCAGATCATCTGAGTGCTACATTCATCAATAGATATATATTCTGCTTCAGTTGTTGATAGTGCAATAGTGGCTTGCTTCTTGCTGTACCATGAGATAATGTTATCACCCAGAAATTGACAACTTCCAGAGGTGCTTTTTCATTCTATTCTATCTCCAGCAAAGTCATCATAACAATAACCTACTAGTTTAAACTCTTTGGATCTTCTGTAACACAATCCAAAGTTAGTAGTACCTTTCAGATACCTCATAATTCGCTTAACAACAGTTAAGTGAGATTCTCTAGGATCTGATTGGAATATTTCACATAAACATACACTGAATAATATATCTGGTCTAGATGCAGACAGATAGAGAAGAGATCCAATCATACCTCTATAGAGTTTCTGATCTACTTTCTTACTTACCTCATCTTTTCCCAAAATGCATGTAGGATGCATCGGTGTCTTTGCTTCTTTACTTTTTGATAGCTGGAATTTATTCAGAAGTTCTTTAACATACTTTGTTTGATGTATGCAAGTACCTTCTGGAGTTTGATTTATTTGAATTCCTAGAAAGAATTTTAGTTCTCCCATCATGCTCATCTCAAATTCAACCTGCATAGACTCAGCAAATTCTCTTCCAAGAGAGACATTAGAAGTTCCAAAAATAATATCATCGACATATATTTGGCAGATTAAAATGTCATTTTTAAATGTTTTTCGGAATAAGGTAGTGTCCACTTTCCCTCTGGTAAAATTCTTTTCTAAAATAAAGTTACTTAGACGTTCATACCAAGCTCTGGGAGCTTGTTTCATACCATACAGAGACTTTTTCAGTTTAAAAACATGTTCTGGATATTTTGAGTCATCAAAACCTAGAGGTTGGTGGATATAAACTTCTTCTATGTAACCATTTAAAAATGCACTTTTAACGCCCATTTGATATAATGAGATGTTGTGTTGAACAACAAAAGAAATTAATAATCTAATTAATTCTAACCTGACGATTGGGGCAAAGGTATAATTATAATCAATTCCTTCTTGTTGACTATAACCTTGTGCAACCAGTCATGCCTTGTTTCTGACAACCTCTCCTTGCTCATTCATCTTGTTTCTGAATACCCATTTTGTTCATATGATATTGAATACTTTAGGTTTTGGAACTAGATCCCACACATCATTTCTTGAAAATTGATTTAGTTCTTCTTGCATAGCTAGGATTCAATCGTTATCTTGCAGAGCTTCCTCTATTGAGGTTGGTTCAATCAGAGAGACCAAACCAAACAACGATTCTTCATTGTTTCTGAAAGAGGATCATGTTCTGATGGGATCTTCTTTCTTTCCAATAATCACATTTTCTAGATGTGCTAATGTGATTATGGGGAATCTATTATGTGAGGTTTATTCAGAAATTCTTAGATTGTACAAAGCATTTTCAATAGAAGGGTCTTCTGAGTTGTCCTTTACTTCTGACTCTTCAGAGTTTGTAAGATGATCTTCTGTACCTGCAGGATTTTCATTATGCTTTGGCTTTTGCTGGCCAAGCTTATCATCAAATCTGAATTTGATTGATTCTTCAGCAATCAGAGTTTGTGTTGTATACCCTATAGCCTTTTGAGCGTTCAGAATATCCAAGTAGAAAACACTTTTGTGCCTTAGAATCAAACTTATTCAGATTATCGTTTCCAATGGTTCCAGAACCAATAATCTTTCCTTTCTGATTTCCTCCAAATTTGACATCTTCTCCAGATTTAAGTTCCAGACTTTGGAACATAGACTTTCTTCCCGTCATATGTCGCGAGCATCCAGAGTCCAGGTACCATGACTGGTGTTTCAACTGAGCTGTTAAGGACATCTGTAACATATATTATTTTCTCCTTAGGTACCCATGTCTTTTTGGGTCCTTTTTTGTTAGAGTTTCTAAAGTTCTGGGTGGACTTTGATTTTGCATAAGAATTTTCAGAGTGAGAAGTGTATTTGATATCATGTGTGTGCCCAAAACTAAATTGTTTGTGTAGTGGTTTATATGTGATAACCATTTTCTCAACAGGCTTAGGTTTATATGTTTCTTTCCCTTTAGGAGTTTCATATCCAATACCTCTTCTGTTATTTCCACTAACACCATAGATCATTGAAGCCATTATGCTTCTATCTATGCTTTTAGAAAGAAACGTTTGAAAACTAGAGTCATATTCTTTAAGAATATCTCTTGAACTTGAAGCAGAATCTGAAATAGAAATCTTTTGAACTTTTTGAACTTCCTCCTTGAGTTTAAAAATGTTTTCTTTAAGTTCAGAGTTTTTTGTTTCAAGTTTCTCAAAATCAGATGCAAGATTCTTTTTGAGTTTCTTGTATTTGATTTTGAGTTGACTGTAGTTTTCAAAGAGTTCAGATAAGCTTTCAGCAAGTTCAGCTCTAGAAAATTCAGAGAATACCTCTTTCAGTTCTGAACCAGAGTCTGAGTCATCGTCATCTATTGTGGTAGCCATAAACGCTAGGTTAGCGTGTTCATCTTCTGAGTCGGATTCAGCTTCAGAAGATTCTGAATCTTCCCAGGTGGCCATCATGCCTTTCTTTCTTCCAAACCTTTTCTTTGGTCTTTCTATTTGTAGCTTAGGACAATCACTTCTGTAGTGTCCTAGTTCTTTACATTCATAGTAGACTATATCTCTCCTGCTTGACTTCTTATGTCCAGAAGATTCCGATTTATCTTCTGACCTCTTGTAGTTTCTGAACTTCTTTTGTTTGTGCTTCCACGTCTGGTTGATCCTTCTGGAGAGCAGAGATAACTCATCTTCTTCTGATGCAGAATATCTCTTGAAATTCCTTCTTCTCATGTTCATCAAGTTCTATCTCGTGACTTCTTAATGCACTGATAAGTTCTTCAAGGGATACATCATTCAAATCTTTTGACACTTTGAATGCAGTAACCATAGGTGCCCATCTTCTGGGTAAAATTATGATAATTTTCTTAACATGGTCTGCCTTGGTGTATCCTTTGTTCAGAACTCTCAGGCCAGTGGTCAGAGTTTGGAATCTTAAGAACATAGCTTCAATGGATTCATTTTCTTCCATTTTTAAGGCTTCATACTTTTGGATGAGAGCCAGAGCTTTTGTCTCTTTTACTTGAGCATTTCCTTCATGAGTCATTTTGAGAGACTCAAACATGTCATGTGTTGTATCTCTGTTGGTGATTTCTCATATTCCGTTTTAGAGATAACATTCGGAAATATGTTTTTGGCTCTGTTGTGATTTTTGAAATCTAATTTCTGTTGTTTATCCATGTTCTTTTTGTCAATCTTGTTTCTGTCTTTGTCAGCTGGATGTGTGTAACCATCTAGGACCATATCCCATAGATCAACATCATGACATAGAAATAAACTTTCTAGTCTATCCTTCCAGTATTCAAAGTCTTCTCCATCAAACACATGAGGTTTGGTGTAGTTGTTGTTGTTTTGTTCAGTTGCCATAATGTTCTCCTTCTGGATCTTTTTCTGACACTGTTAGATGTTTGCACCCAGAACTAGAGCTCTGATGCCAATTGAAGGGTGAGAAAACACTTAGAAGGGGGGGTGGGGTGGGGGGGGGGGTGGGGGTTGAATAAGTTTTTCCTTTTTCTCGCGCAATAATAATGGAAGGACACAAGTATTTTTATCCTGGTTCGTTTGAAACTCAAACTACTCCAGTCCACCCGCCAAGGTGATTTCACCTCTCTCAACGAGGACTTAATCCACTATAATCAAACTGATTACAAATGCACAACCAAACATTTGTAACTAACAATACAATGAACAAGCCAACTGCAAGTGACTAACACCTCTAAGAATCAACTAGTCCTAGCCCTCTTGAGAAATCTGACCCAGCTAGTCTCTCAAAGAACACTTACAAAAATTATCTCTTAACAATAGTGAATCAGAATGCTTCTAATAAGCTGTATCACAAACTATGATTTATCACTAAGATTATTTCCCAATACTTAATAATTACCCACTATATACTATTAGTTTACAAGAATGAAAACAATGAGCTTTAGTATTTTTTTCGTGGATCAGTAACCTTTCTTTGAAACAAATGATCTTCTATATATAGCTTCCATTCTTGACTGTTACTTCCTTGAAGAGAGTGTATGCATTAATGATGCGTGTTAGCCTGGTCTTTATGTTTCCAATGTTCTTGTGCGTAGTACCACTTGAGTGTGTTAGCCGTCTTAGCATTAAATGAACAACGGTACTGTCAGAGCTTGTCTCTGGAAGTTTAAGAGTTTTCTTGCAGCGTTGCCACTTCAGAGTTTGCTTTATCTTTTCTTCTATTAGAGTTTTCTTCGATTTATGTTCATCAGAGTTTGCTTCAGCTTGCATTATCAGATGTTGCTTTCAGCGTGCTTCTTTCAATTCTTTGCTTCATCTAGCTTTATCAGAGGTTACTTAAGATTGCTTTTCATCAGAGTTTTCCTTGGAGTGCTTCCTTCAGAGTTTGCTTTATACTTGCATAGAATGATGTTTCTCTTTTGAGATGCTTGAGTCAGAACATCATCTGAATTAGAGAACATGCACATCAGAGTATTAAATATATTTTACAAAATTTATTTCATTGTTATCATCAAAACTCTAAGATATGATTAGAACCACACTTTGTTCTAACAAATCTGATCCCAAGGAATTACATTTAAGAATCGTTAAATGTATTCTTAGATACCTCATTGATACTTTTATGTTTGGGCTTTGGTACTCCAAGGGAAACAATTGTATCTTGGTTGGTTATTCCGATTTCAATTTTGCAGGTTGTAAATTGGATAGGAAAATTACTAGTGGAACTTTTCACTTGTTTTTAAAATACTTGGTAAGTTGGCATAGTAAAAAGCAAGTTTTTCTTGCTTTGTCGATATTTTCACTAAGCCTCTCGCAACCGAACCTTTTGTCAATATATGTAGGGAATTGAGGATAATTGATATCTCAAATATTACTTAAGTCTATCTTATTGCTTGCACTTTATACTTTCACTCTAACTTCGTGTTTGAGTATTTTACATCATGTGAGTGCAATTTCAATCTCAATCAAGAGTGAGGTAATATCGTTTCAATTTCTCCTTGAAAGTAAGATTTTCCTTGATGTATGTTACTAAGTTTCTTCCAAAAATGTTTGATATTTTCTCTCAAATGATGAAAACCATGAACTTTCATTTCCAAAAATTCTTGATTAATAACCATCATGTGTTCTTGATCCATATGCTTATAACAACCGCATGTATTAATTCTTTTACATTTGTATAAGTTTGTTCTTATTACGCAAGCATGTGAAATTAAAAGGCTACAGATTAGTTAGAGTTCCAAGTGATCATGATGGAGAATTTGAAAATAAAGATTTTGAAAAACTTTTTGATCCAAATGGCATAGTACATGATTTTTCTTCACCTGATTTTATGGTTCACGGACCTCCAAATCTCGTGGCTGGAGGTTGAAGATGACCAACGTGTCATCTCTCAACCCAATGATAGCGTTCCACGCTTTTTTTTTTTTCAAATCTGATTTAATTAATGATTTTGTGTTTTATTCACTAAAGACCATGATATGAACAATGCGTCTGATCCATTGGATTAGCTTACTAACGCATTTTGACTCTCATCCATTGGCCTGCATTTTTTTGACTTTATTTTATTTTCTGATTTTTATATTTTATTTGT
Source organism: Vicia faba (assembly GCA_948472305.1). Lineage (NCBI taxonomy): Eukaryota > Viridiplantae > Streptophyta > Magnoliopsida > Fabales > Fabaceae > Vicia > Vicia faba. The sequence goes on from OX451737.1 coordinate 1,486,290,560, forward strand.
TTTAAACTTCAAAAATTCATAAAAAATCTATTTTAACTTCAAAAAATCTAAAAAAATTATAAAAAATACTTTTGATTTTTCTCTTTCTGATTATTATTTTTTAACAATTTTATTTTATGTTTTCATATTTTTTATGATTTTTCACTTTATTTGAATTGTTTTAAATGTTTAAAAATACTTTTCTTAATTTTTAAATTCTGAAAAAAATATAGAAGAACCCAATGACCTCTTGACAAATATTGGTGGGCTCATTTTATTTTAATATTAAACTTTACTATTTTCACAATTTTTGTTTATTTTGCCTTTTTTTTTTTAAATTTTAAAAATAGTTTATGACTTTAAAAAATTACCAAATATTTTATATAAATATTTGAGCTCATTTATGATTTTTCTATTGTCTTGTTTGATTTTTCTTGGATGTTTTGGACATAGTTGCTATTTTCTACTTTTATTCCCATTTAAAACCATTTTTAAAAAATATTTTTCTTTATTTTTTTAATATATTTTATCTTGTATATATTCTGACTGATCTTGGACTATGAGATTTTGATAATGAGCTTTATTAACATCATTGGATCCATGGTGTTGAGTTTAACTCCAAAAAAAATGAATGAATGATTTTAATAGCTCGATTAATTTTTTTGTTCAAATGTGGTTTAATTCTTACCCCATCACTCTTCATCTTATCCCCTTCTTATTGTACTAAATGTTATTGGAGAATAATTTACATATCATTTCTCAAAAACGAATAGTACATATATTGCTATTGACCGGCCTCAAAATAGATGTGACTTCTATATAATTCCACTTACGATTGCTTAACATAGCACTAAATTTTGTCCTAATTCGAGAAATGATCATTCATGGCCCAAACCCATGTTTGTAAGCCCAAGTATGTTAATTTGAATCCTTTGACCCAATAACCTTGAGATTCATTGTTAGGAGGCTTTGGTCTTATCAATCCTCTAATGAATCTTCGTAAGCTTTGGTCAAAGTGAATCACTTAAATATCGTTGATCATTTATTGTTGCCTTGAGGATTTTAAATGGATGATATACTTGACAAAAAGAAAATGAAACTTGTTGTTGGGAGGATTTTATTTTATCAATTTTCTAATGAGTTTCAAATACAAGTTTCAAGATGGTCATTCAACTAACCTCTAATTCCTAAGAATTGACTATATTTTGTGCCTTTACTTTATGCTCTTTACTTTAAGCATATTTATTTTAGCATTTACATTTCATGCTATTTTCATCTTTTCTCATTTGAGCATTTACTTTTATGTCATTTTTATTTTGCTCACTTGAGCTTTTCATTTCTTTTTGAAGATACTTAATAATCAACTTGAACCATAAAAAACTTTAATGTTCCTTGGACCACTTGGTTACTATCCTTGGCATTATGGAGATTATGGACTTCTTGGACTTAGGATTAGAAGCCTTGACCTACCTTGAGACCTTGTGACCTCAACTGCTATTTTTCTGGAGCTCTTGGGGTTTACCTCAAGATATTGGGTTGTTTATTTGCTTTGTGTGAAGGTTATTGTGATTACATGTTTTGTCTGTGATCGAGAATTCATCTGTATACAACCATTACTCTGCCCATTTTTTGTGAAGAATTAATGCAATTGAAGCTTGGTTTTCTTAAGAGGTTTATTATCTTTGCTTGTTTGGTTTCAAATATAAATGATACGAATTCTACATTGACTCATTGTGTCAAGTGTTGGCTTCTTGTTGGTTAGACGATTCTTTTCCCTATCTTTTACCTTATGCTTTAGGATAGTCCCTTCATCTCCTCGCATCTTCTTTAATTTCAAAAATCTTCTCCCACCTTTTGAAAATTCTTCTTATTTTTAAACTTGTATCGCTTTCGTAATAAACTTGGATTTAGGTCCATGCATTTTCAAAAAGATTTTCTTAATCAAACCTTAATCAATTTAATAATACTTTGACATTTTTGTGAGAATACTAAAAGTCAATTAATCTCATTCAAACCATTTTTCCACTTTGGATTTTTACTTTAAAATTTTCTCAAAAGATTATACTCTTGTCAATCCTTGTAGTGACGCGAACTACTATACTTCTACGACATGTAGTGAAGTGGGATGTTTTCCACTTTGCATAACCAACCCTCGAACTTAGATTCTCTCCCCCTCTATTTTTGTTTATTCGCTCTTTTCCCATTCCTTTGTGTAGCGGTAGAAATGTTCAAGACTAAGCCATTGGATTGACTAAACTTTATACAAATCAAAATAAAAATCACCACCGCGCTTTATTATTTCCAAAGGAATGGGAAAAGAGCTAATAACCCAAAAAGAGGGGGAAAGATTCAAGGTAAGGGAGTTGGTTATGCAAAGAGAAGGTATTATCACCCTAAACATCTATGGTACTCTGCAAGAACCTCTTTGAAAAATCTATATATTTTGGCTATAAAAATGTGTTGTATAGAAATAGATGGTAGAGGTGAGAAGAGAAATATTTTTTATGATTTTTGCACCCGCCGCGGTTGTGAACCTTTAGTGCCTACGTACCACCTTTCGTGCAATAGGGGATCAGGGTACACGTAGTTCCTCTTTTTAAAATTTGAAACACAAGTGTGTTGGTTCATTTTAAGAGATAAGACATCATCGTCATTGTCCGTGTGGAAAACATACTTACTACCCACAATCATGAGAAATGAGAATTTGTATCATCTCAAAGTGGAGGATATGGCTTGGATCTTAAAATCTACAATGCCTCACTCAACACCCAAGTGGAAAATATCTCACTTCACTACATATTGTAGAAGTATAGTTGTTTGCATCACTACAAGGATTGACAAGAGTCTAATCTTTTGAGAAAAGTTTAAAGTAAAAGCCAAAGTGGAAAAAATGGTTTGAATGAGATTGATTGACTTTTAGTCTTCTCACCAAAAAAAATGTCAAGGTATTGTTAAGTTGATTAAAGTTTATTTATGAAAATATTTTGAGAATGCATGGACATAAGTCCAAGTTTATTATGAAAGTGTTTCAAGTTTAGAAACAAGAAGAAGTTTAAAAAGGAGGGATACGATTTTTGAAATTAAAGAATATGGGAGGAGTAGAAGAGGCTATCCTAAAGCATAAGGTAAGAGCTAGGGACAAGAACCATCTAACCAACAAGAAGCCAAAAACTTGACATTATGAGCCAAGGTAGAATTCCCATTCTTTGGATTGAAACCAAGCAAGCAAATATACTAGACCTCTTGAGAGAACCAAACTTCAAGTGTATTAAGTCTTCACAAAAATTGGGCAGAGTAACGGCTGTATACGGGTGAATTCCAGATTACAAACAGAGAAGGTAATCATAAAAAAAACCTGAACATAAGACAAACAAGCAACCCAATGTCTTGAGGTAAACCTCAAGAACTCCAGACAAAAATAATCAGATAAGATCATAAGGTCTCCAGGATAGGCCAAGGTTTCTAATCCTAAGTCCAAGAAAAAGTCCCATGCTCCATAATTCCAAGGATAGTGACTAAATAGTCCAAGTACCGTTAAGGTTTTTTAGGGTTTATGTTGATTATTAAGTATCTTAAGAAAGGAAAAGAAAAGCTCAAGTGAGCAAAGTAAAAATAGCAAGAAAATAAATGCTCAAATGAGCAAAGATGAAAATGGCATGAAATGTAAATGCTAAAAATAAATAGTACATAAAGCATAAAATAAATAAAAGCATAAGATAAAACAAGTTAATAATTAGTGGTTAGTTGGATGGTCATCTTGAAACTTGCATTTGGAACTCATTAGAGGATTGGTAGAACCAAATCCTCCACACAACAAGTTACATTTTCTTTTTGTCAAGTATATCATCCATTTGGAATTCTCACAAGTACCATTTAATGATCAAAGATGTTTAAGTGATCCACGTTGACCAAAGGTGTTGTAGATCCATTAGAGGATTGGTATAACCAAAGCCTCCACACAATGAATCTCAAGGTTATTGGATCAAAGAGATCAAATTAACATACTTGGGCTTGCAATCATAAATTTGGGCCACAAATGATCATTTATTCGAATCGAGACAAAATTTAGCGCTATATGAGACAACCCGGCCGGACCTGTCATCTAGATGTAATGAGACATCAATGAAGTCGCCACCGAACGTCTTTTATCCCGCCGAGAGGGAAAGGTAAACATCGAGAAAACCTAAAGAGGGAGAAATCACGGTCTTTCGACCGAGAGATCGGGTAAGGGAGTCTGTTACGCGAGGGGAAGGTTTTACCACCCCACACGCCCGTAGTACTCTACGGTATCCACTCTTGTTGTCTAATCTAATGGGTGTAGTCAAATCCTATGTCTATGGCTTAAAACTGAAAAGGGAATGCATGCAAAAGAAAAGGAATTAGAGCAGCCTAGTTCGGCTTACAGATTTTGGTTGGTTTGTGTTTTTTAGTTAAGACAACAAAAACAGTCAAGATAGCAAAACATCCAATAAAACAACAAACATATGAGATGATAAAACATCGACTAAATAATAACATGGTAACATATCAAAGATGAAGAAACATCAAATGATAGAACAATCACACCTGACAACGACATTGAGAGTCAAAGTAGGATAACAAACATGTGCGATGACGAAACATCGACTTCAAACAAGTGTGCAATGGCGAAACATTGGCTAAAAGATAACAGGATATCATGGCAGAGATGGCGAAACATCAATAAAAATGGATGACAAAACATCACACCTAACAATGATATTGAGAATCAAAGTAGGATAACTAACATGTGCGATGGCGAAACATCGGCTTCAAACAAATGTGCGATGGCAAAACATCGGCTAAAAGATAACAAGATATCATGGCAAAGATGGCGAAACATCAATAAAACGGATGACAAAACATCACACCTAACAATGATATTGAGAATCAAAGCAGGATAATAAACATGTGCGATGGCGAAACATCGGCTAAAAGATAAAGAGATATCATGGCAAAGATGGCGAAACATCAATAAAACGGACGCCAAAACATCACACCTAACAATGATATTGAGAATCAAAGTAGGATAACAAACATGTGCGATGGCGAGACATCGGCTAAAAGATGACAAGATATCATGACAAAGATGGTGAAACATCAATAAAAACGGATGACAAAACATCACTCCTAACAATGATATTGAGAATCAAAGTAGGATAACAAACATGTGCGATGGCGAAACATCGGCTTCAAACAAATGTACGATGACGAAACATCGGTAAACCAGGTTTAAAAACAAAGCCAAGAGGCGCACAGGAAAATAAGATTGATTTGTATCTTTTACCTTGAAGAAGGGTTTGAGTTTATTAGAGGTGTTTTATGATTTGCCAAGAAAACAATTTTTGTTTTAAGATGCAAAATGCAAAGGAAGGAAATCAAAACAACTAAGGGAAACTAGCCTAGCACTATCCCTAGTGTTATCATACAATGGTTGACCCTAAGGTTGAGGATAAAGGAAAATCCTACCCTATGTTAGCATACATGGATTCCTATCTTAGTCAACATGTCAGAGGAAGCTTAACAAAACTATCCTATAGGGAACATGCAATGAGAGCGAAGTCGTGATCTCAATTTCTAAATTGAGTGACTCATCGATCAATAATTAAAGAAGAAAAACAATAAACATCCTATAGGGAACATGCACTGAGAGCGAAGTCGTGATCTCAATCTCTAAATTGAGTGACTCATCGATCAACAATTAAAGAAGAAAAACAATGAACATCCTATAGCGAACATGCACTGAGAGCGAAGTCGTGATCTCAATTTCTAAATTGAGTGACTCATCGATCAAAAGTTAAAGAAACAAACACAACACATGTATCAGACAAAAACCAGAGGGCCTCATGACATATATCAGCAACAGAGGTCCCATCATGCAATCATAGAACTATGAAAAATGAAAATGGAAGAAAGGAAATAGTGCAATACCAAACGGATAACTATCCGTAGTAATTGAGCAAGAATAAAAGAAAGCTAGAGAACTTCAAGCAAGCTGGCATCAGCAGACAAATCAAGTCAGAAATTACGCCATCAGGATGTAAGTAATGAGATTATCAGATATGAACAAATCCCATGGGCAATGTATAGCATTCACAATCATATGTATATATCCTGCATAGACTATCAAATATTCCAAACACAAGAGCAGTGCCAATATAATAAATTGTGTTCCACAAATAAAGTGAAACACAGTAGCCTCAAGCCAAAAATGGAAACTTTCCTCAAAGTACCTCGCACATTCAACAACCAAGTTAGTATTCCCATAAATTGAATGATGACTCACGTAAGGGATGGATGAAACATGATGAAGTGAGAGAACATGATAACAATTATCAAAGCATTAGGTATGGTAGACAAAAATAAATAGGCATATGCACAATTAGGTCAAAAACTAGAGGAATGTTGCTCCTTTCTATCACCATATTGAGTTGACAATTGAATATCAATCAAGGATCATAGGAGCTTGAGAAGAATACAATCGAAGACCATGAAGGTCAGTAGCAACCACAATTCAATCATGCACAATTAATTCATCACAGCTCACAAGCATAATAGAAGAGAAATCCCACACAATGCATCAAAAGGTTCAATCATTCAAACATAGAGCATTAAATGAAATGACTTGAGTTTACATGGATAAACAGAACCAACATGATCATTAGGTGCTCAATCATAGGCCTCACTCAAGTTCATTAGCCATCAAACAAATTACAACAAGATATGCAACATTAATTGGGTACCTTCACTTCAAAAATACATCAAAAATAGAAACAAGGATCGATAATTCACACAAAAAATTTCTTAACATCTTTGAAGTGTGTAGAAGTCAGAAGGCAAGCCTTAAGTTCATGAATGATTGAGGAAGGAATCAAATAAGGCCCAAATTTCAAATCTATTTGGCCAAACTATCAAAACTAGACAAGTTTTCAAAATAATTCATGGAAAAATATCAAACCAAGTCAAAATAATTCAAGAAAAATGGTTTTCAGATCCTTAACACATTCATGAACCATAATCAATACTTAAATTCCATTGAAAAACCAGGGCATAATGGTTTTGAAAATGAAACTTGCACAATAAGCAACAAAACCCTAATTTTTTTTGACTTTTAATCTTAAATATTGATTAGATAAGACCAAAATTCAAACAATTCAAACCAAGATCATACAAAACACAAGGAAACCCTAAATGTTAGAATACTTATTTTTTCACATTTTTGAATTAAGGAAAAGTCAAAAATAAAAATAAAATTCAAACAATTAATTAATTAAACAAAAGTTCACATCTCAAAATAAAACTCTAATAAAAAATCAGAAAAATATCCAACCAAAATTATATTCAAATATTAGAATTAAAAACACACATCCCTGATTTTTTGTGGAATTTTTGAATTAAATGAAGTATTAAAATAAAAATCAAACAAACAATTAACAATTAAACTATTATTTAAAGTCAAAAATGCAAACCCTATCCAAAATTCATGAAAAGGTCAAAATAAAATTATATTCAGATTCTACGATTGAAAACAAGCTTGTATGATTTTTTTGATAATTCTTGTATTAAGGGAAGTATAAAAATAAAAATTATGAAGCAAAAATTCAAAATAAACTTCTCAAATTAAATTTCAAATCAAAAATAGAAAAAATGCTAAAACAAAGTCAGAATCAATTTCTACATTATTTTATGAGTTCAAAACATTTTTTGTGGAATTTTTATATCAAAGGAACTATTAAAATAAAAATAATCTTTGAATAAACAATTAATTAAACCTATGAATTTTTAAACCAATCAAAACATTTTAAAAATTTCCAAAAAAATATGACAAATTTTAGAAATTATTATTGGCCTATGGTAATTTTTTCATGATTTTTGAAAATGTTTTGATCACAAAAATAAAATCAGAAAATAAAATAAAATAAAAATATGAAAAATGCATTAAAAATCACATGGACCAATCAGATCCAGCCACACCATCATCTTCTTCCTCAAGACAATGCCCTAACGCGCGTTTTTCAGTTTCATGCTCCTATGTTCTGATAAACACTTCTCCCTTATTTCTCCACCAAAATCAATGATTCAAATCACAAATCAAAGTTCAAACTATCAACTACATCATGCTTTTTACAAAATTCAAAATGATCGACCATGGAAGTAGAAATCAGAGCAAGAAAATTGAGAAAATAATTAAATCATGAAAAACCAGAAGTTCACCAAATCGCATATGCTTCAAAATAAAACAAGTTTATACATCAGATGTAAGATCTGGCCAGCTATGAACATGATCACAAGCTTTAAATCACATGAAACAAGGTAAATTATGGAGAATCGAGATCTGAAAATACCTTTAGAGTTGAGAAATAAACTCAACTATGGTCTCTGAAACAAAGTGAAAACCCTTGTCCCTTGCTTCTAATGCTCCAATTAAGTGAAAATGGTCATGAATCAAGCTCTGGAGTGGAGAATAAAGAAGCTTCGAAGCAAATTTTTTTTGAGAGACAAAGATAGCAGCTTCTGATTTTTTAAGAGAATGAATGCGTGCCTTGAAAGAGAGTGAGATATGGCTTATATAGAGTGACTGCTGAGGGTAGAAAGGTCTTTGAAGAACTCAAGGCCGTTAGAAGAAAAATTGCAAAAAAATAGAAAAGTCAAGAGAGTGATCATGGTGATGCATTTTGCTTCTTGTTATGCCCAGCCTAGAAGTCGTTTTGATGATGTCATGTTGAGTGGAATTTTGAGCAAAGAATGTGCACTTGGTGAGCTGGCTATGTTGACATCAATCAAAACTGGACTTGTGCACAAATATGCAACATGGACATGGTTTTCAAATAATCTGGCTAGCTGACTTTATGCTTAGGCCACTTGAAATTCCTTCGTGCGTTTTGGATGCTTGAGGGGTCTTTCAAGAGCTCTCATAACATAGAACATCATAGGGCTTTGAATTTTCCAAATTGATGCTGACTTGATGTAGAAATGATGTTGCAAACTTGAGGAAAAAATACAATTTGGCCTTCCTTGTCCGCGCGCGTGAATGGGCATGCATGGTGTGCATGAAGCCAACTTTGAGATACCAACTTTGAAGCACCATAACTCACTCAATTCTTCACCAAATTGAAAGATTCAAAGCTCAAAGAGAAGCTCTTATGGAAAACAACAAAATGCTCTTTTTAATTTTTCAAATTGAGGCTTGAGTCACAAGAAAATGATTCCACAAAATGGCATGCCAAGTGTTTGATGAAATTACGCGCATGACTTGCCCAAGAGAAGTCATCTTGACACTTAGAATTTTTTTTAATTTTTAAATTACTTCTTGAACAAGTTACATTAAAATTCACAATTTCTCATGATTCAAAGATGAATTTGGGTATGGAATATGAAAAGAGGATGCTTAAATTGATGGTTGACCAAAAGTCCACTTGGTCAACTTCTGATTTTGACTGATTTTGATCAAAATGACCATTTTGCCCCTTTTGATCAATTAAATCATTTTCAATCCAAATTGAACCTAAATTTTTCAATCCTAAATGCTTAATAACATATGGTGAATCATGGAAACAAGTTTGGGTGAAAAAGTCAAAGAAATCCTGATTAAATCCAAAACCCTAGTTTTGTACCATGTACTAGGAGATAGCTGATCAAGCTTCAAAACCCTAATTCCACTGGGCATCATGAGAGACTATTTGATAAAATTTGATTATGATGATGATAAGATAGTGATGCTTCATGAATTGGCTCATCTAGACCCTAATTACTTCAACTTGGACCAAACCCTAATTTTGGTTAATATCTTAGGAGACAGATGGACCATCTTCAAAACTTCAAATCTTCTGGGCATCCTGGCCAATTTCTTGTACTAAGACTTTCCAAATACCAATGAGATGTTGTAGCCTCCAAATTAAGACTTGTACCTTGATTAATAGGCTTGATTAAACAAAACCCTAATTTGACTGGTGAATCAAATGAGTGATTCCTTCTTATAATCAGACACAAACTTCAATCCTCTGAAGATCCAAGGAGATGGATAAGATATCTTGAGATATGCAATAACTTTGGAGCTTGAAAGATCCAGAGGTTTAGATGATAAGGTTCTACTTGAGCACCTTGTCAATGCAATCAACCTTCAAAGCTTGAGGAAAATTTGATAACCAAAGTACTTTGATCCCATCACAATGTATGAATGCAATGCAATATGATATTCATGATGAAACATAAGCCTAAATGAATAGGGTAAATTTTGGGGTGCAACACTATGTTAAGCAATCGTAAGTGGACTTATATAGAAGTCACACCTATTTTGAGGCCGGTCAATAGCAATCTATGCACCATTTGTTTTGAGACATGATATAGAGATCATGCTCCAACAACATCTAGTGCAATAAGAAGAGGATGAGATGAAGAGGATTAGGGTAAAAAAAGAATATACAAACCACATTTGAATTAAATTTTAATCAAACTATTATTAAAATCATTCATCCATTTTTTGTGGAGTTAAACTCAACACCATCGATCCAATGATGTTAATAAAGTTCATGATCCAAAACCTAACCCAAGATCAGCCATAATCACAAAATAATATCACATTTAATATATACATTAAAAAGGTTAAAAAAAGTTTAAAAATGGAAAATATCATTTATTTTCAAATTAATCAAGAAATGATAAATAAGGCCATAGAAAAATCAGAAATGGATCCAAATATTTTTATAAAATTTTTGGTAATTTTTAAAAGTCAGAAACTATTTTTAAACTATTTAAAATTTTTCAAACAAACATAAAATAGGTAAAAAATAGTAAACCTTAACATAAAATTCCATAAAATTTTCAGAAAGTCAAAAATATACAAAATAATATTTATGGATTTTTTCAGAATTAAAAAATGTCAGAAAGTATTTTTTAGGTGATTAAAAGAAAGCAAATAATACAAAAAATATAAAAAATACCAAATGTCAAAATAAAAATGTGAAAAAATATTCATGAGATCAAAAATAATTCAAAGTATTTTTGTGAATTTTTTCATAAATTTTGGATAAAAAATAAAAGAGTTATAAATTTTTGAAAATTTAATCAATAAAAATATAAAATCAGAAAATAAAATAAAACCAAAAAGATGTGGACCATCAGATCATAGTCAAAACGCGTTAGTAAGCTAATCCAATAGACCAGACACGCTGTGCTTGATATGGACCTTAGTGAAACACACATGTGATCAGAAAAAGAGCAACCAATGAAATTAAAACGTTTGGCACACTATCATTGGCTGAGACGAGACATGTCATCGTCTTCAACCTCTAGACACCCTACAATGGGGATTTTGTGAGATCCTTCAAATGGAAAAATTAGGTTCCCAGGCTAGCATCATTGAACTCGTCTCTTCAAGACGATTCTAACACAACCATCGCGCGAAATTTATGTAAGGTATGGAGAGAGATATGAATAAAAAACCCAGAAAATAGCGAGCACCTTCAATTTGAGATTTCTCTCTCAATTCTCAATGGATTTAAAAATTGTAAGCATCATTAGAATCAGAAGAAGGAGTAGAATAGATTAGTGCTTGATTTGGATCCAAATGGTGGAGAATTCTACCTTTTCGAAGTTCAAGTAAGAAGCTCTGAAACTGGACTTCTGTAGCTTGAATTATGGCTCGTTTTGATTGGTTTAAGTGCTGGAGAGTTTGTATGATGCTCAAGGATGATGAATGCGCAAAGAATTTTGGAAAAGGAAGCTTAAATTTCAGAAACTGAACTCAAAAAAAGTGGGTTCGCATGAGGTTTTGGCAGGGTGTTCTTGGCTCTCTAAGATTGGGAAAATGGATGGGGGATGTCCCTCTATTTATAGGGAAGTGAATGGGAATGAAAATTTGATGAAACAAGGAAGTTTGGAGGGAAATTGAGTGAAGGTCGAGCACGAGTGAAGTGTGACTTCATTTCCATCAAAACTCAGCCAAACCTTGCGTTTTGGGGTGCTAATCACTTCTAGAAAGTTTGCTAATCAAGATTAAATAAAAAACGTGCATAAATCTTGTGTTTAGAAGTCACATTATGGATTTCAAAATTCTGACTTTGTGAAAAATTTAGTTTCAAGTTACCAAATTCAAATCCATGGCATTTCCAACTCAAGGGGTCTTATGGCATAATTCTTGATGCTTTGGAAATATGAGGTTACAAGCTTTGCAATGGAAAAAGAATGGAATCAAATGGATGCTTGAGCTGAAAGTTACATGGAGTCAAAGTTGAAGAAAAAGAGTTGACTTTCCATACTTAGAAATATTTCAAATTCTTCTTCAAAAATGACCTATAATCTTTTGTATCCAAACATGGCCTTCCACTTGGAATTTGCTCTTGATCAGAAAAGATGGAATGTATTAGATATCTTGAATGACATTTTGAAATTTGAACCACTCAAAATCTCCAAAAACTGAGCAAGTTATGACTTGTTGAAGTTGGCCAAAAATCATGAAATGACCTATAATCTTTTGCATATTTAAGGCAACTTCCACCCATAAAATAAGGCATAAAGTACACATCTTTAAGATCATCATGGAAAAATAATGGACTCAAGGTGATAAAAATTGACCAAGTTATGACCATTTGAAGTCACATATGGAAACTTGTGGATTCATCTAGATGACTTGTAATCTTTCTTCTTCACCAAGTTCGTTCCACATGAAAACTCCTTGGAACTTTTGAAGTGATTTATTGGTAACTATTTGAAGAGAAAGATTTCTTTGGAATCACTCAAAAATACAAAAAGGTGAGCAAGATATGCTCCTTTGAAGTTCAAAACCCTAGCTTATAGATCAAGAGAATGCTTTGAGGAACTTTGTCAAGTTTGAACAAACTTCTTGTGCCAATATTCTTTCATTGTGAATAGAATTTGATGAGGATGATGATGAGGACTCATAGCCACCAAAACCACTTCCATATCTTGAAATTTGAGAGAAATGTGCTCTTGTGACCAATAGGAACAAGACCTTGTCCAATCATGACAACTTCTTCCCTAAAACCCTTGTACTTTTGAATCAATTTTGATAACTTTGAAATGTGATGAGCCAAATCAACTTTTCCATGCCAATCCTTCCAAAACCACTCTAATAGTGAAGTTTGAACTCCTCAAGCTATGTTGACTAGGGCATGGAAATATACTCATGAACCCATGGAGCAACTTGCTAAACCTCATTGCCTTTAACTACATTATTAACAAGTAAGACAAGCCAACATTGCATTTTATTAATTAGAAAGGACATCAAAGCAAAATATTCATGATCACAAAAGAAAACAAGTCAAGGTACTTGGTAACTCCTCAAAAGAGAAAAGCTAAATGTAGGGAGGGGAACCAAGAATCCTAGTGTGATCTTGTGGTGAGTGAAACAACATGGTATGATGAAGGGATCTTAGGGGAAAAAATTGGGGTACAACAGCTGCCCTTATTTAAGTTTCTTCTATCCGGATATACGAAGGTTTAAAATATTCGTGTTGACGCGATCGAAGATACTTAAATATAAAATAAACCCTATTTTTGGCCCTAAGATGCCATGCAAATGCTTATGCATATGAATGCATATGAATAGCACCAAAGAGACGCAAAGTATCACTGGGGATGCAACAAAAATAAATAAACAAAGGAGCAACCCCACCAGGAAAATAAATCACTGGTGGACCAAAAGAACTAAATCAGAGAGGAAGATAACAAGCATCGGCGTTCACTGCCGATGGTCTACCAACTTTTACTGAAGGTGGAAAGAGAATATCATATCACCGCTGTTCACTGACGATGAACTATCAACGTTTAATGAAGATAGAAAAAAGATAATAAACACTGACGTTCACTGCCGATGTCCTACCAACGTTCACTGAAGGTAGAAAGAGAAAATATATCATATCATCGCCGTTCACTGACGATGAACTATCAACGTTCACTGAAGATAGCAAAAAAGATAATAAACACCGACGTTCACTGCCGATGTCCTACCAACATTCACGGAAGGTAGAAAGATAAAATTTATCATATCACTGTTGTTCATTGACGATGAACTATCAACATTCACTGAAGATAGCAAAAAGATAATAAACACCTACGTTCACTGTCGATGTCCTACCAACATTCACTGAAGGTAGAAAGAGAAAATGTATCATCAAGTTTTCCCCAAAATTCTGGTGTTTCACCTAGAACGGGTCTCAACTTCTTCTTTAACCAAGGAAATCTGCGTGGAAAGGATCAAACATAACTTGTCTCAAATAAAGAGACTGGTTACTTGTTGTCATGGAGAGTTGCAAAAAGAAATGACTTTTTGGGGATAGAAAAATGACTTCCTGGGGAAATGCCACGATATTCCTGTTGAGGAGATAAAGTCTTCTCGTGCAAAATAAATGCACAAACTAAAACTCAAAGTTTTCAGAAATCCAACGTAAATAATATTTGTCATGCAACCACAGATCCAAATTAGAAATAAACTGAAGCAAGACAGCCAACGAAGATATATCCTTTGAGAAATAAACTCAAGAGGGAAAATTGAATCCATCTAAGCAAGGAGCGTTGTAGGAAAGCCAGAGCAAAATGTCAATGAAAATGATTTGTCAATTTTAGCCATGCATGATGTATGTATGAATGTATGAGTGCTATCGTGCGTATGCTGGTAAAACAGATACACAATCAATAGGAACAAAGAAACAAAACCGCCTCAGGTACTAACAACACTTGGCTAAACTTTAACCAGAAAGATCATTCCAAGAAAGGTAACGGGTAACTGCGGAAACCAAACCTATTGCCTGCCTTTAATTTTACTAAGGAGAAACATAATTCGGAGGTGTTGTACCCCAATTTCCCCCCCTAAGATTCCTTCATCATACCATATTGTTTCAATCACAACAAGATCACATTAGGTCTTTTGGTTCTTCTACCTATCTTTAGCCTTTCTCTTTGAGGAGTTACCAAGCACCTTGACTTGTTTTCTTTTGTGATCATGGATATTTTGCTTTGATTTTCTCTCTAATTAACAAAATACAATATTGGTTTGTATTACTTGTTAATAATGTAGGTAAAGGTAATGAGGTTTAGCAAGTTGCATCATGGGTTCATGAGTTTATTTCCATGCCCTAGTCAATAGCTTGAGAAATTCAACCTCACCATTGAAGTTGTTCTGGAAGAATTGGTATGGAAGTTGGTTTTGGTGGCCATGAGTCCTCATCATCATCCTCAACAATTTCTATTCACAAAGGAAGAATATTGGCACAAAAAGTTTGTTCAAACTTGGCAAAGTTCCTCAAAGCATTCTCTTGATCTAGAGGCTAGGGTTTTGGACTTCAAAGGGGAATATCTTGCTCATCTTTTGGTATTTTTGAGTGATTCCAAAAACATTCTTCTCTCCAAATAATTACCAACAAATCACTTCAAAAGTTCCAAGGAGTTTCCATGTGGAAGAAACTTGGTGAAGAGGAAAGATTACAAGTCATCCAGATGAATCCCCAATTTTCCATATGTGACTTCAAATGGCCATAACTTGGTCAATTTTTATCACCTTGAGCCCATTCCTTTTTCATGATGATCCTAAGGATGTGTACTTCATGCCTTCTTTTATGCGCAAAGTGAGAAAATGGATATAAGTTGCCTTAAGAATGCAAAATATTATAGGTCATTTCATGATTTTTTGGCCAACTTCAACAAGTCATAAATTGCTCAATTTTTTTGAGATTTTGAGTGGGTCAAATTGCAAAATGTCATTCAAGAGATCTACTTCATGCCAGCTTTTTTGGTCAAGAGCAAATTTTAAATGGAAGGCCATGTTTGGCTGCAAAAGATTATAGGTCATTTTTAAGAAGAATTTGAAATATTTCTAAGTATGGAAAGTCAACTCTTTTTCTTCAACTTTGACTCCGTGTAACTTTCAGCTTAAGCATCCATTTGATTCCATTCTTTTTCCATTGCAAAGCTTGTAACCTCATCTTTCCAAAGCATCAAGAATTTTTCCCTAAGACTCCTTGAGGTGGAAATGCCATTGGATTGAACTTGGTAACTTGGAACTGAAGTTTCTCCATAAGTCAGAATTTGAAATTCATGTTTTGGCCTCTAAACATCAATTAGCATGCGTTTGTGATCTAAACATGTTTAACCAAGTTGCCAAAGTGGATTAGAGCCTTGAAACGCAAGGATTGGGTGAGTTTTGATGCAAATCAGATCACACTTTGCTCGTGCATCAGGTTCACACAATTTCCCTCTAAACTTCATCATTTCACACGCTTGAACATTCCATTTGATTCCCTATAAATAGAGGGTCATCCCCCATTCAATTTCCCAAGCTTAGATAGCCAGAATCACCCTGCCAAACTTGCTTCACAACCCATAATTCAGCTACTTAGAATTCTATTCTCAAGCCTTTTTCAATCCATTTTTTCCTCTCAATTCACCTTCCTTGATCTTCCCTGAAGCTAACCATATAACTACATTCAAGAATCGTGCCCTATATTGCTCCATAGAAGTCTAGTTTCAGAGCTCTGCAACTCAATTTCAATAGGTAGATTCGTTCATCAATTCTTCAAAACTTTGGTATCATTGTGTTGCTCTTATTGTCCTGGTTCTAGTCGCAACACTTACTTTCATCATGAAGCACATTTTGACCATGAATTTTCAAATCCCTTTTCAAAAATTTCTTTCCAAATTGCTTGAGCTACAGTTTATATAAATTTGGCGCGAGGGTGTGGTTGTCTTCGTCTTGAAGAGACGAAGCGAATGTCATAGGTCTGAGCTTCTGATTTTATAGTTTGAGAGACCTGTAATTTGTTATTGCTGGAGGTTGAAGATGACCAACGTGTCATCTTCTAACCAATGAAGGCGTGACATTTGTTATTTTCAAATTCTGATTTTATTAATGATTCTGTACATTATTCATTAAAGACCATGATATACACAGCGTGCCAGATCCCTTGGATTTAATTACTATCGCGTTTTGACTCTCATCTAATGGTCCACATCTTTTTCTTTTATTTTATTTTTCTGATTTTTATATTCTAATTGTTTTAAATTTCAAAAAATCATAGAAAATTAATTTTTAATCCAAAAAATCTGAAAAAATTATGAAAAATATTTCACAATTTAATTTTGTGTTTTGGTATTTTTTATAATTTTTACACTTATTTTATTTGTTTAAAATGTTTAAAAATACTTTTACACATTTTTAAATTCTGAAAAAATTATGGAATGATCCAATGGCATTGTGACAAATATTGATGACCTTATTTTATTTTTGTTTCTGACTTTTCTATTTTTTACCATTTTTGTTTATTTTACCCATTTATTTTAATTTTTAAAAATAGTTTCTGACTTTTAAAATTTCCAAAAATTTATAAAATTACTTGGCCTCTTTTCTGATTTTTCTATGGTCTTATTTTTCATTTCTTGATTAATTTAAATATGATTGACATTTTCCTCATTATTTTCCATTTTTTATACATTTTTAAACCATTTAATGTATATATTAATTATATTATTATTTTGTGAATATTTTCTTGTTGTCTTGGGTTGATTTTTTGATCATGGCTTTATTAACATCATTGGATCCATGGTGTTGAGTTTAACTCCACAAAAAATGGATGAATGATTTTAATAATAGTTTGATTAAATATTAATTCAAATATGGTTTCTCTTTTTACCCAAAATCCCCTTCATCTCTTCCCCTTCTCATTGCACTAAATGTTGTTGGAGCATGATCTATATATCATGTCTCAAAACAAATGGTGCATAGATTTCTATTGACCGACCTCAAAATAGGTGCGACTTCTATATAAGTCCACTTACGATTGTTTAACATAGCGCTAAATTTTGTCCCGATTCGAATAAATGATCATTCGTGGCCCAAACTTATGATTGCAAGCCCAAGTATGTTAATTTGATCTCTTTGATCCAATAACCTTGAGATTCATTGTGTGGAGGCTTTGGTTATACCAATCCTCTAATGGATCTACAACACCTTTGGTCAACGCGGATAACTTAAACATTGTTGATCATTAAATGGTACTTATGAGAATTCCAAATGGATGATATACTTGACAAAAAGCAAATGTAACTTGTTGTGTGGAGGCTTTGGTTCTACCAATCCTCTAATGAGTTCCAAATGCAAGTTTCAAGATGGTCATCCAACTAACCACTAATTATTGACTTGTTTATCTTATGCTTTTATTCTTTTTTATGCTTTATGTACTATTTATTTATTTTAGTATTTTCATTTCATGCCATTTTCATCTTTGCTCATTTGAGCATTTATTTTCTTGTCATTTTTACTTTGCTCACATGAACTTTTCTTTTCTTTTCTTAAGATACTTAATAACCAACTTAAACCCTAAAAAACTCCTAATGGTACTTGGACTATTTGGTTACTATCCTTGGCATTATGGAGCAGTGGACTTTTTCTTGGACTTAGGATTAGAAACCTTGGCCTATCTTGGAGACCTTATGATCTTATCTGATTATTTTGTCTGGAGTTCTTGAGGTTTACCTCAAGACATTGGGTTGCTTGTTTGTTTTGTGTGCATGTTTTTTGTGATTACATCCTTTGTTTGTAATCTGGAATTCACCCGTATACAGCCGTTACTCTGCCCAATTTTTATGAAGACTTAATTCACTTGAAGTTTGGTTCTCTCAAGAGGTCTAATATCTTTGCTTGCTTGGTTCTAATCCAAAGAATGAGAATTCTATCTAGACTCATAATGTCAAGTTTAGGCTTCTTGTTGGTTAGATGGTTCTTATCCTTAGCTTTTACCTTATGCTTTAGGATAGTC
Source organism: Vicia faba (assembly GCA_948472305.1). Lineage (NCBI taxonomy): Eukaryota > Viridiplantae > Streptophyta > Magnoliopsida > Fabales > Fabaceae > Vicia > Vicia faba. The sequence goes on from OX451737.1 coordinate 1,486,309,324, forward strand.
TCTTCTCCTCCTCCCATCTTCTTTAATTTCAAAAATCTTCTCCCTCCTTTTGAAACTCTTCTTATTTTGAAACTTAAACCACTTTCATAATAAACTTGGACTTAGGTCCATGCATTTTCAAAATATTTTCATAAATAAACTTCAATCAATTTAATAATACCTTGACATTTTTGTGAGAAGACTAAAAGTCAATTAATCTCATTTCAAACCATTTTGCCACTTTGGCTTTTATCTTTAAAACTTTTCTCAAAAGGTTAGACTCTTTTAAATCCTTGTAGTGATGCAAACAACTATACTTCTACAATATGTAGTGAAGTGAGATATTTTCCACTTGGGTGTTGAGTGAGGCATTGTTGATTTTAAAATCCAAGCCATATCCTCCACTTTGAGATGATGCAAATTCTCCTTTCTCATGATTGTAGGTAGTAAGTATGTTTTCCACACGGACAATGACGATGATGTCTTATCTCTTAAAATTAACCAACACACTTTGTGTTTCAAACCTTTTAAAAGAGGAACTACGTGTACCCTGATCCCCTATTGCACGAAAGGTGGTACGTAGGCACTAAAGGTTCGCAACCGCGACGGGTGCAAAAATCATAAAAAATATATTTCTTTTCTCACCTCCACCATCCATTTTATATCACATTTTTTATAGCCAAAATATACAGAGTTTACAAAGAGGTTCCTGCGAAGTACCATAGATGTTTAGGGTGCTAATACCTTCCCTTTGCATAACCAACCCCTTTACCTTGAATCTTTCCCCCTTTTTGGGTTATTTTCTCTTTTCCCATTCCTTTGGAAATAATAAAGCGCGGTGGCGATTTTTATTTTGATTTGTATAAAGTCTAGTCAATCTAATGGCTTAGTCTTGAACATTTCTACCGCTACAGAAAAATGGCGACTTCACTGGGGAAAGATTAACCTCTTGCTGGTCCATCCCTAAGTGGGTTGAGCCTATCTTTGTTTATATTTGTATATGTGCTATTGTTGTTTATGTGTTATATTTTGCATATATGTTTGTCTATATATGTGCTTGGTGATTACTCATGAGTCCTATACCCAAACTTGGGCAAACTTTAAGATAGGACGGGTGGTATAGTCATGTTAACTTTGAGGGAGTAATCCCAAAAAAGGAGGCGTGAGATCCCCCACTCAATGGTGGCCCATTTGACTGTAGTGTCGTTTACCGAGTAATCGGGAAGACATACTGCTTTCGACCTGGGAGCCTGCTGAAACTGAGGACCGTAGAATACCAAAACCATCTTGGCCTTTTAGGTGTAGTGAGAAAGCTATGATGGAGTAATTCGGAAATAGTTGTCACGCGATACTACACTTGGACGAGTCTTCCTTGAGAATATTACTAATTACCGAGTTAATCGGGAAGTTGGTAATGTCCGAAGGAAGGATGTAGACTCTAGGAACCTTTAGAACCTTGTTCGGCAGGTGATAACTTTTTAGACCAACACCTTATGGGTAGTACCTTCGACCTCATGCTCGTGATGTTGAACTTATGAAACCTATATGTGTGATCTTGTGTGTGATTGCTGCGTCATACATCCATGCACTCATAAGCATCTTTTGAAGAAAATAATATTTCAAGGGATTTAAAGGTTGACTATTTGTGAATATCTCAGGTACTTTTAGCCATGGATTCTGGAAAGAGAAAGACTGGGAAATACAGTTTCAAGGATCCCAAGATAGATGAGTTGATCAGTCTAATTCCCGAGATCGAGTGTTCTGCAGACTTTCGGAAGAAGTATGGATCCATTATTCCTCTCATGAAGTTGAAGATGAAAGAGGGTATTCTCTCAACCTTGAATCAGTTCTATGATCTGGTGTATCACTGCTTTACTTTTCCCGATTATCAGTTGATGCCTACACTGGAGGAATATTCCTATCTACTGGATTTACCTGTTACCGATCGTGTTCCTTTTACTGGTTTAGAGGGTGAGCCAAAACCACATGAGATTGCTGCTTTGATTCATCTGGGGAAGTCTGAGGTGGAAGCCCATATGACTACTAAAGGAGGGATTAGAGGATTACCAACTCAATTCTTATTGGAGAAAGCTCGTTACTTTTCCAGAATGAAGAGTACGGTTGCTTTTGAGGCCATCTTTGCTCTGCTTGCTTATGGATTGTTCTTATTTCCTAATGTGGACAAGTTTGTCGACATTGATGCTATCAGGATTTTCATGATTGGAAACCCAGTTCCTACACTGTTGGGTGATGCTTATTACTCTGTTCATATTTGGAGTTCTTATCATGGGGGAATGATTATCTGTTGCACACCTTTGTTGTACCGGTGGTTCATCTCTCATATGCCTCAGTCTGATGCTTTTTGGGATGTTAGGAAGGAACCCCATTGGGCTCCTAAGATCATGGCACTTACTCACTCGGATATTGATTGGTATCATCGAGCTTACCAGGATGTAGAGATTATTAACAGTTGTGGTAGTTTCCCCAATGTGCATCTTCTTGGTACAAAAGGAGGAATTAACTATAACCCTGTTCTTGCACAACGATAACTTGGTTATCCGATGAGGGATAAACCAAACAGTATTCATTTGAGTAGTTTCTTTCTGAAGGAAGGAGAAGACCACATGGAAGCTAGGGAGTAGATTGTGAAGGCCTGGCGTCACATTCATAAGAAGAGTAGGAAGGATTTGGGACCTAGGGGTGTTGTTTCTTTGGAGCCATATCTTTAGTGGGTCCGATTGAGAGCCATTTAGTTGAAGATGTCGTATACTCGGGAGACACCCATGCCTGGTCTATTTGTGAAGACCACTCCTCCTTTATTAGATGATCTAGAAGAACTGCATCTTGCTTTGGTCAGGATGCAACAAGAAAGGGATGCTTGGAAGAACAAGTTCCAGACTTTAGAGAGTTCCCACAGAGCAGACTTGAAGGAGAAAGATGATTTGATCGAGATCCTTGAGAGTCGAGCGGTAGAGTCTATGGAGAGGCAAGGGGATTTATTTTCTCGTAAGACTCAAACAGGTGCTGATCACTCACTTCCTGCTTCAGATGATTGGAAGGAGGTTGCCATCAGACATGTAGAAGAGAACCAGAGGCTGATGGCTCAGATCGTCAGGCTCACAGGGAAGCGCCAGCGTACAGATTGATCTCCATCAGTTCTTTTTCTCAGTATTTTATATTGTAATTTCATATTGTACTTGGGATCATTGAAACTTGTAGCCCATTTTGAAGTTATTATAATAAAAATTTTCAATATTTCAAATGTATTATTATTTTGATGTTTGAAATATGTCTATAAACGTTAAATCCCTTGAAATATTAAGTGATAAAGTAAAAATAATCATATGCATTGCATATCATGCATCATATTGCACATATTTCTTGCATTTATTATGCATATCCAGGTGCCTTACCCAGCTTTTTACTTCAACATCAAGCTGACTCATCACTACAACACTCGGGCTAACTTCAAAAAGAAGATGGACAATTTGGAACCGGAGAATCGCGAGCTACGCGAGGAAGTTACTGCTTTGAAGGCTGACTTGGCCAACTTGACTACTCTGATGGAAGCTCTGGTGGTTGCTCAGAATCAGCCACCGAGTGTTCAACCTCAACCAACAAGGGAAAATGTTGAAGTTCCTACTATTCTCGTATTTGCTACTCTGACTGTTGTTCAAAACCATATGCCTCAGGGTTATCCGTGGGGAATGCCGGAGAATTTTGCACCTGGAGGTTTCAATCTGAGCCCCCAAGATGCTCCAGTGGTTCAAAATGTTGTTACTCTAGCACCTCCTGTGGTGCATACTGTTCTTGCTGCACCACCTTCGGTGAATTTGGTTCCGTTTATTAATGAAGATGTGTGTCGTCCTTTCCCTCCGCCGAGTGAAGACTTGGGTCTTCATGAAATAATGGATGATTTCCAAGAGCAGTTTGATAGAATGTGTTGCACCCCAAAATTTGCCCTCCCATATTCTCCAAGAAATTTCCAAGCCAAGTCACAAAATTCCCCCAAGGGTTGTGCAGTCCAACTGTCTCCTATACAGTCAAAACTAGGGTTTGTGTTCTGGTCAAGAAATTGAAGTTTTCAAAGGCCCAATCAAGTCTCATGTGCCTACAAATGTGGTCAAGCATCCTCATATCAAGTTTCAAGGCATTCAGCTCAAAATTGCACAGTCAAAACCCTAGATTGCACTACAGTCAATTGTAGGGGCAAAATGGTCATTTGACAGTCAAAAATTCAAATTTTTGGTCAACATATCATTTTAAAGCCACAAACATCATTTGATCAATGCTTGATCATGATTCTCAAAATTTGGCTCAGAAAATCATCAAGATGCAAAAGTTACTATATTTGGACAGCTGAAAAAGTCAACTGAAATTGACCAGGGCATAACTTTCACATGGATTATCAGAAAAATTCCATCCAAAGCTCATTTTGAAGAGAAAGACATTTCCTACAACTCATCTTCATACTTCAAGTCCAAGAAATGCTCTCACAAAAAGTTATCAATTTCAACATTATAGGTCATTTTCAAAAGTCAACAAAAAGGGACTTTAAGTCAAAGGCCATAACTTGAGATTGGTAAATCAAAATGACATGGGACCAAAGGCATTGGTTAGAGGACTCAAAGACCTTTCCAAAATGTCCAAGAACATGAGAAAAGCTTAAAAGTTGAGCAAGTTATGCCTTGTGGAAGTTGGGAAATTTTTGGATATTTTGAAAAGTCAACTTTGATCCAAATGACCTAAAATTGCTAATGGGCCCATTTTTCTTCCAAGATTCATCATTCTAAACATGTGCACGACCATTTTGCCCAAAGGGAAGTATTTTCTCATTTTTTATTTATTTATTTGAATTTCTATTAATATTAATTCAATTATATCAATTAAATATGTGAAAAATATCTAAATGAACCAAACAAATCTTTTTGTACACATTCTAGACTCAATATTTCGTGCATATGCCAATTAGGAAAGATTTGGTTTGACTTGATCATGATTTGCACAAAAGGACATGGAAAAGATATGAAACATAATGGTGAAAAATCAATTTGCAAAATCATTGAATGGAAGAGATTTGATTCAATTTTCTTAACCTAATAGCCTCACTACAAATGCCTGAAGAGAACCCTAATGCTCAGAGACTAAAAGCTGCGCAGGAAAGCCATTGTAGAACTTGGAATTTTCACCAAAAAATACAAAACTGAAATCATTGATAGAGATGGATTCAAGGCACAAAAACTAGTCTATTAGCTTCCTCAAGGTTCCCTAAACGTGTGCCAATCAAAAACAACGACCAAAGCTCCAAGAATCGGTACCTAGAACTCAGACTGCATCAAGAAAATTGCAGAATCGTGCATCATAATTCACGCATCTTTTGCATCTTTTATTTGTGGATTTATATTCATTATGATGTTTTAAAGCTAACCACGATCTTTAATTCGATTATTATGCGTTATAGGCAATTTCGCCATTGTTAAAATTTAGGGTTTGCAGGTTTCTGGATTAGGGGTTTTCGTACCAAGCAAAATTAGACCACCACAGTTCCATCATTGAATTCAGCGCTTTGAGACAAACAAGAATCAGCCCTCGCGCTCAATTTATGAGCAGCTGAGGGCTAATCGCTATTTTTCCATAGCCAGCCTAATGAAACGCTATGAAAACCGTTGCCTTCGTTTTTGTATTACAGGGATAGTAGAGACGATGAAGCGTGGCAAAGCATGATTCGTTGGTTTAAAATTCGCGCGTTTTCCAGCACTAATCTCGTTTTTCTATTATATTATTTGTTTGTTAATTATATTACAAAAGCGTGAATTGGCACAGTTGGTTGGAGACAACGCTGGTAACCCTCATGACCTGGGTTCAAGTCCCAGGTCTTGCATATCTCAATATTATTTTTCCATAATCACTCTTATGCAGCACTTATACTAAGGATCATCGTACACACTCAGAAATCAACGTCCACGCGTCCAGGGGGTTCACATCCAAGGCTGGGAATTGATGAACACCATGAGGACTGGTCAATACGCGCATACGTGGCCTGGAAAAGTCAAACAATCTCAAGCTTAATGGGCCAGAATTTCACACTAAGACCTCCACTTTGGGGCCTGAACCCCCCCCCTGGTTTGCCTTCTCCATACTTTTTCTTATTTTATTTTTAATTGCTATTATATTCTTCTTTATTTGTTTTAATTAATTATTTTTTTTCTTTACAAATTATAAAATACACAAAAATCAGAAAAAGAGAGAAATATAATATTTATTTTATTTTAATTATTTTCATAAATAAATTAGCATGCAATTAATTAGTTTGAATTAGGTCACAATTTTAATTCTTTTCATAATAAAATCTAAAAAATGTAGAATTAAGTTTAGCTAATTTTTATTCTTTTTTTTTTGTTTAATATTTCTTTCACAATAATAGTATTTATTTTATTTATTTTTATAATTAAATTGTACATAAAAAAATTAGGTTTAATTTAGATTTTAATTTAATATTTTCACAATAAACTTAAAAACAATTAGAATTAGGGTTTACATCCAATTTTTAGTTTTAATTAATTCTTTTTCTCTTAAATCTTAAAAACACTAAAAATACCAAAAACATTCTTTTTTTAATTTCTAATTTTAATTCCTCATTAATTCTAATTAATTAATTCATATAATTTAATATTTTGCAAAAGGGTCCAACGCCCTCGTGTCAATTTAATTCGCGTATTTATTTTCTTTCGCTTAATTAATTATGTACCTCTCCCAAAGCGTTGTAACTTAAACTTCTCGCACTTTTTACCTTGCTTTATTTACTTTCCGTCAAATCGGGTCCGGTTTAATTTTGGCGATGTGGACCCGCGCCATTTGTAATAGCCTTAGATTTGCTTTTTCCCGCAAATATTAACTGTTAACAAAAGCATGAAAGAATGTATGGACTTAAATAAAATCAAGCGTAGATCACAATGAACATGACAAAACAAATATCAATGAAAACGACACACGAATCGCACACACCACCCCTAGGGTACGCCTCACTGTTGCCTTGCCTCGAAAGGTGATCGTCGAGTAGAGGACGTCTTAGTAAGTCCTCATGATCCGGGAACCTGGCATGAGGGTGGCTTCTAAGGTGTCTTCCCATTGCTCTGGTGATCACCATATCCCGAATATCGAATTGACCCGAACACCTCCAACGGTGGTGCTACCTACCTCTCAATGGTGGGATGGCATTACTTTAAAGGACATTTACACAGATGAATTCCTTAGGGTAGGTAGGTTCTCGTAGATACTTGCTCTCTTCAAAACAAACAAAAAGAACCTTTTCACACCAACACATTTTCAAAAGCTTTCAAAGCAATTTTTTCAAACACTCTGACGTACGAGTCGAACTGAAATTTTTCAAAGAAACTTTTAAAACCCACAATTGAAAAGCAAACAAACCTTTTTGAAAACACATTGAGCAAGTACCTAAGAGCCCATGGATAACCATGGATAGAAAGGGTGCTAACACCTTCCCTTTCTATAACCTACCTCCCGAACCGAGAGCAATCTCTATAAGGAATTTTTATGTGCTTTTGTCCTTTCCATTTGGAGAAAATGAAAGACGGTGGCGACTCTTGCTTCCGCGACATTTCGCGAACCAGCGTTAAACATTCAGTTCCAGATCCACCGATCACAGAACTGGCGACTCTGCTGGGGACATACTTAAAGTGGGGTGTACCTTAGGACTAAGATCACTGTGTTTTCAATTGTTTTCCTTGTGTGCTTTAAATTGTGGGTTGCTTGGGAGTTCTATAGATCCTAACCCGGATCTGGGGGATACCATTCTTAGAAAGTAGCAACAAGGCTGTGAGGGAACTGTGCGGGGTATACCGACATGGTTGAAACAGTCTGCTACGTTGATGTGGCACTTTGGTGTGTACCGGTAACCCTTGAGTTCAGTCAAGGAGAGTACGGGGCCTCCGCGTGGTGTCATGAAGCATCAACAGACCTTAGGAACCTTAATTGAACTACCTTGGCCTCTTTAGGGTAGTGAGATAACTGACTTTGGTGCAGTCCGAGGTTGGTTGATACTCGATACTACGCTCAATTGAGGGTTGCTTTCCTGGAATATTTCGGTCGCCAGTTCAGTGGCTAAATCGAAACGATGAACAATGAAAGCAATCCCGTGATATTGGGAACCTTAGAACCCGGTTACTTTGATTAGGACAGGTTGAACCCACCAACTTCAAGAGGGTACTACCCAGACCCCATGCTGGCCTTAAACCTTAAGGGCTTGTCTTGTGTGCCTTGTGTGCCTTACATGTTTGTCTTTGTAAATATCTGCGGTGTGTTTAATCATAGCATCATGACATCATCCAGCATCATATGCATTGACTAACCATTTCAGGGGTTCGAATTTTCATCTTTGTTCCTGGAAACTGTTCGTAGGAAAACAATTCAGGTCAATCTTGTAAGGATTCCTCCTCAGCTTAAGGAACTTATATCCAGGATTCCCGAGAACTCTTCATTCAGTGAAAGGCATGGAAGCCTCATCAGCTTGGTCAACACCAACATTGAGGAAGATATGATTAAGGTCCTGTTCCAATTCTTTGACCCTCTGCATCACTGTTTCACCTTCTTGGATTATCAGTTGGTACCTACATTGGAGGAGTTCTCCCGGCTCCTGAAGATCCCTATCCTTGATCAGCTACCCTTCAACGGTACAGAAAAGGAACCTAAGCTTGAAGAGGTTGCTAAAGCCTTGCACCTACAGTCATCTGACCTCAAGGGACATTGGGAAGTTAGAAGTGGTATCAAAGGGTTCTTAGCCAAGTTTCTGTTTGAAAAGGCCCTTGAATGTTGGAACTCCCTTGACTTGCAAGCTTTTGAAGAGGTTGTGGCCCTCCTTGTTTATGGTTTGGTGTTGTTTCCTAACCCAGATCAGCTTATTGATATCAGTGTTGTCCAGATCTTTATGTCCAGGAATCCTATACCTACATTGCTAGGGGACATCCTTCACTCATGTTACACTCGAACCATGAGAAAAAGAGGTGTCCTTATGTGTTGCACTCCTCTCCTGGGAAGGTGGTTTATTTCGCACCTTCCACAATCAGTCTTGAAGAATGAGCGGGGTTTGAGATGGTCACAACGGTTGATGACTCTTACATATGCAGATATACATTGGTGTCCTAGGTCCAGAGAAGACGTCACCATCATTGATCGTTGCGGGGAGTACCCTAATGTTCCTTTACTTGGAATCAGAGGAGGTATTACTTATAGCCCATGCCTGGCTTGGAGACAGTTTGGTTATGCTCGGAGGGATGGTCCTCATGACATGTTAATTCCTGACATAGTTTTTGACTTCGACAACGATACTCAAGGACTTCGCCAGAGATTTATCAGAGCCTGGAGGATGCCCAGTAGGATAGACAGCAAGACACTGGGGCACAGGAACTCCATCCCTTTGGAGCCTTATCTCAAGTGGGTACGCGCCCGCTCCCAGAAGTTAGTGATGCCTTATCCTCATATGCTCCCAGTAATCAAAGAACCTGTCTTGGAAGGGGAAGTGTCCTACACTATTCAGCACCCTGATATGCCCACATCCTGGGAAGAGATGCAGAAGAGCTGGATCCAGCTTAAGGAGGAAAGGAATTCTCTTGAGATTAGTCTGCATGCCAGTGAAAAGAAGGTCTTGGAGCTCACTCGCCTGTTGCATGAGGAGAGGAATCTCAACACCTACATAGCTCCGAAGAGGATGCGCAGTGTATTTTGGGATTGATTTGATTTTTGTACTTTTTGCCCATGAGGCTTTGATGTATGAAACAATGATTTCTTTAATGATAACGTGTGTTCCTTTTTGTCTACAACAAATTTGAACTTTCGAACCCTTGAATGCATTGCATACGCATTTCATACATCATGTGCATAGCAGGTGTTTCCTCTTTTCAGGTTGCTTACAGTTCTTCGCTGTTTATTTCAGCATCATGAATCCCGAATCTGCATCAACCGAGACATCGATCAAGGCTCTTCAGGTGCTGAATGCACAATTCCAAGAATTAATCAAGGGTCTGGCTAAAGGCCAAGAAGAACTGAAGGCTATGCTCCTGAAGAAGGAGAAGAAGAAGAAGAGAAGAACTGTTCTGTTCAACTCGGGCCGGAGGTTTGGCAATACTCTGCAGCATGAAGAGGCTGGTTCTTCTGTTGGCAAGAGTCCTTCTCAAGCAGAAGTAAAGGTCCCTAGTCCGGTAGTCTCCGACAACGAGACGGATTTTGATGAAGAGCAGTACCCTCCTGCGGACGACAGATATAAGCAACTGGAGGACAGGTTGAAGGCTATGGAGGTTCAGCAGGTACCTGGGCTGGATTTCGGAGATCTGGGTTTGTCAACTAGTGTGATCATCCCCCATAAGTTCAAAGCACCATCCTTCTCCAAATATGACGGGGCATCTTGTCCCAAGCTGCATTTAAGGTCCTATGTTCGGAAAATTCAGCCGTACTCTGCGGATAAGAATTTATGGATCCACTTCTTCCAGGAGAGTCTTTCAGGGACTCATCTCGAATGGTTCTATCAGCTGGATGGGACCAAAGTTCGTAACTGGGAGGAGTTGGCTACTGCTTTCTATAAGCAGTATCAATATAATACCGACCTTGCCCCCACACATACCCAACTCCAGGGTATGGCGTTAGGTGCAAGCGAAGGTTTTAAGGAGTACGCTCAGAAGTGGAGAGACCTGGCTGGCAGGGTGCAGCCACCATTGACGGACCGGGAGCTGGTAGACATGTTCTTGGGGACCCTATCTGGGCCGTTTTTTAACCATCTGATCGGGAATTCTTCTGCTGGGTTCACTGATTTGATTCTGACTGGAGAAAGGATTGAAGCTGGGTTGAAGTCTGGGAAGATTGCGAAGGGTGCATCCTCTAGTTCGGAGTAGAAACCATTCAAGAAGGAGTCTAGTGTCGTGTATGGTTCCAGGAAATCAGAGAGACCTGAACACCGCCAATCTGTCAGTGCGGTGATGATTGCTAAGCCTGCTGCCGCTCCTCGGCCAAACAATTCTCAAAGGGCTGAAAGACCCCGGCGAGAATTTACCCGGTTAAGCATGACCCTATCACAGATCCTGCCACAGTTGCTAGCCACAAATTTGGTGACTGTTAGGGAGGCTCCGAAGTTCCCTAATACAACATCTCCCAAGTACAACCCGAATGCTCGTTGTGCTTACCATTCAGATAGCCCGGGGCACTCTACCGATGACTGTTGGGCACTAAAGAACAAGCTACAGGACCTCATTGACGCTAAGGAGGTACAGTTTGAGGCATCTGACAAGCCTAATGTGGTGACAGCTCCCCTGCCTGCTCATGGAGTTAATGCTATTGGTGATGAAGAGGAAGTTGATGAAGCTGAGTTTGATAGCTGGATCTACCCGACAACTGACGAAGGACTTAACAATTGGAGCGCAAAGGACAATCTCCCTGTTTCTTTTGTTACTAAGTAATGAATTCCTATGTTTTGTTATTTTGTAATAAACAATGATAAACTCTATGGCCCGGTGTCTTACCCGAGGCACCGTGGTTCTATTTGTGAGGGCATACAAACTGTCATTTCATATACCATGAATAAAAATCTTGGACGTATTTTCGCATTGCAAATATTGTGCTCCTTTCTGTCTTTCTTTTCCTTTACATAATTTTCAAAGCAGCTGTATTTACACACACACTCACTCATACAGGTTCCAATCCACTCTGGATCTTACTGATAACAGCTCTGCTACTGCCAATTATGACTTCGAAAATCCGATCAACTTAGCCGAAGACGAAGGTGAAGATGATTGCGAAGTGCCTGGCGAGCTTGCAAGACTGTTGCTTCAGGAAGAGAGGGCAATTCAACCCCATGAAGAGCCAGTGGAAACCATAAACTTGGGTACTGAGGCAGACAGAAAAGAGGTAAAGATTGGTGCCAACCTAGAGCTCAGCGTGAAGCAACGGTTAACCAAGATGTTACATGACTATATGGAGATCTTTTCCTGGTCCTACGAAGACATGCCCGGGTTGGATACCGATATTGTGGTCCATCATTTGCCAACTAAGGAAGACTGCCCTCCAGTTAAGCAAAAGGTCCGTCGGATGCGTCCAGAGATGTCTGAGAAGATTAAGGCCGAGGTCATGAAACAGTTTGATGCCGGGTTCCTTGCAGTAACTTCTTACCCTCAGTGGGTTGCTAATGTGGTTCCAGTACCTAAAAAGGACGGTAAGGTCAGAATGTGTGTCGACTACAGGGATCTGAACAGGGCCAGCCCCAAAGATGACTTCCCCTTACCTCACATTGATGTCCTTGTTGATAATACAGCTCAGCACAAGGTATTCTCTTTCATGGATGGCTTTTCAGGTTACAATCAGATCAAGATGGCACCTGAAGACATGGAAAAGACTACATTTGTTACTCAGTGGGGCACCTTCTGTTACAAGGTCATGCCATTTGGGTTAAAGAACGCTGGGGCAACCTACCAACGTGCCATGGTTGCTTTATTTCATGATATGATCCATCATGAGATAGAAGTATATGTGGATGACATGATCGCAAGGTCCCAGACTGAGGAAGAGCACCTAGATCATCTGCAGAAGTTGTTTGACCGGTTGAAACTGTACAAGCTAAGATTGAACCCGAACAAGTGCACCTTCGGGGTAAGATCTGGAAAATTATTAGGCTTCGTGGTCAGTGATAAGGGAATTCAAGTGGACCCTGCTAAGGTCAAAGCCATTCAAGAGATGCCAGTTCCTAAGACAGAAAAGGAAGTCAGAGGCTTTTTAGGACGCCTGAATTATATTGCTCGGTTCATCTCACATCTGACTGCTACCTGTGAGCCAATCTTCAAGCTGCTGAAGAAAGATCAGGTAGTACGTTGGAACGATGAATGTCAGGCTGCCTTCGACAGAATCAAAGAGTATCTCCAAGAACCACCCATCCTTATGCCACCGGTTGAAGGGAGACCTCTGATACTATATCTGACAGTGTTGGACAACTCAATGGGGTGTGTGCTGGGGCAGCATGACGAGTCTGGCCGAAAAGAGCATGCCATTTATTACCTTAGCAAAAAGTTTACCGACTGTGAGACCCGATACTCACTGCTTGAGAAAACTTGCTGCGCTTTGGTATGGGCTGCTCGCCGGCTGAGACAGTATATGCTGACTCACACTACCTTGTTGATCTCAAAGATGGATCCTATAAAGTACATATTCGAAAAGCCTGCTCTGTCTGGGAGAATTGCAAGATGGCAAATGATCTTGACGGAATACGACATTCAGTACACGACCCAAAAAGCCATCCAGGGAAGTGTATTGGCAGACCACCTGGCACATCAAGCTGTAGATGACTACCAATCAATGAACTTCGAGTTTCCGGATGAAAGCATTATGATTGTAACTGATTGTGAAGTACCTGGACCGGATGAAGGACCTGAACCAGGATCCCGATGGTCTATGCACTTTGACGGAGCCTCCAATGCTTTGGGAAACGGTATCGGCGCCATAATTATATCTCCACAAGGTACTCATACTCCACTCACTGCCCGGCTATGTTTCAACTGTACCAACAACATGGCGGAGTATGAGGCGTGTATCATGGGTCTTCAAGCTGCGATCGACCTAAGGATCAAATTTCTAAGTGTCTTCGGAGATTCCGCTCTTGTGATCAATCAGATCAAAGGAGAGTGGGATATGAAACATCCAAACCTGATTCCTTACAGAGAATGTGTGTTGACCCTGATTCCCCACTTCACGGAGATAACCTTTGAGCACTTTCCAAGAGAAGAGAATCAGTTAGCGGACGCGTTAGCTACAATGTATTCAATGTTCAAGGTCAAATGGGATAATGAGGCTCCCCGGATCATCATCTGGAAACTGGACGAACCGGCATACTGTTGCGATCTCGAAACTGAATTGGTAACTGAGAAGCCTTGGTACCACGAAGTGAAGAGATATCTGGAAGCTCAGGAATACCCTGAAGGCGCCTCTGTCAATGATAAGAAGTTTCTGAGAAGGTTTGCAGCCAAGTTCTTCTTAAGCAACGGCATATTATACAAGCGAAACCATGATTCGACCTTACTGCGTTGTGTGGATAAGACTGAAGCAGAAAGAATCATGGAAGAGCTACATGAAGGGACCTTTGGTACACATTCCAGTGGACACACTATGGCTAAAAAGATCCTACGGGCAGGATATTACTGGTCCACAATGGAAGCTGATTGCTACCAACACTCCAGGACATGCCACAAGTGCCAGATCTATGCAGACAAGGTGCATGTTCCTCCGGTTCCTCTGAATGTTCTGACTGCGCCTTGGCCGTTTGCAATGTGGGGCATAGACATGATCGGTGAGATAAAACCTACGGCATCTAATGGACATTGCTTCATCCTAGTGGCGATTGATTATTTCACAAAATGGGTCGAGGCAGCATCCTATGCTACAGTAACCAAGACTGTTGTGGCACGGTTCATTCGACACAATCTGATCTATCGGTACGGCGTCCCTGAGCGGATTATTACAGACAACGGTACCAATCTGAACAACAAGATGATCGCTGAGCTCTGCGAACAGTTCAAGATACAGCACCACAATTCTTCTCCCTACAGACCGAAGATGAATGGGGCTGTAGAAGAAGCTAACAAAAACATCAAGAAAATCGTGCAGAAGATGACAGTGACGTACAAAGATTGGCACGAGATGTTACCGTTCGCTCTACATGGGTATCGTACCTCAGTTAGGACGTCAACCGGGGCAACTCCTTTCTCTCTGGTTTATGGCATGGAGGCAGTCTTGCCAATCGAAGTGCAAATCCCCTCTCTCCGGATAATGAAGGATGCAAATCTGAACGAAGATGATTGGATCCAGACACGACTTGATCAGCTCAACCTCATTGACGAAAAAAGACTTGCTGCTATCTGTCATGGTCAGACGTATCAGAAACGAATGATCAGGGCATTTAACAAAAAGGTCAGACCACAGGAATATCAAGTTAGGGATCTGGTAATCAAGCGAATCATCCTTCCTCAGAGTGATCCAAGGGGCAAATGGACCCCCACATACGAAGGGCCATTTGTGGTTAAGCATATGTTCTCAGGAGGAGCAATGATATTAACCAACATGGATGGTGACGACCTTCCTCACCCCGCCAATGCAGACATAGTAAAAAAATACTACGCATGAAAAAAAGACCCGCTAGGCTGACATGCCTAGGCAAAAATTAGGGCTTCCCGTCGAACCAAAAGGGTTCGGGCAAAATGAAGGGATGAAAATGAAAAAAATTTGTACACCCGGCAAGTCGAAAACCTGAAAAGGCGGCTTGGGCAAAAATGGGTATCCCGGTGGACTGAAAACCCGAAAGGGCGGTCCAGGCAAAAATTAGGGATAAAAGCGTAATACTATGTCTCATTGATCACTTTGCATCCAGAATCCGGTATCTACATCAAGTTCAGACGGCATCGATCAGTCAGCTTCACCTTCAACCAAGGTCATCAAGTGATGAGACGCTCGGAGTTATAAAGGCAGTAGCAGAATTGAAACCCAGTGGATCATTCATTTTACACAACTGTTTTCTTTTCTTTTGTACAAAATTTGTATAAACTCTCTTGTTCGGCGACGTACCTCTTACTAGGACGTCAGCCTCTTGTATACAAAATGCCTATTTTCAGGCCATTCAAATCAATACGAATATATTTTCAGTTAAACGTGCCAAGTGTTTTTCTTTTTCTGTTTTGTTTTGCGAAGAACGTCCAAGGTTCAATTTGTGATATATGCATTGACAATAATTTGCTAACTCATAAATATTTGCATACGAAACAAAGGAATTAATTGCAGGTGACACTAGAAACAGGGGCAATAAAGAGTTGTCTGAGCAGTCTAATTGTTCTATCCTCCAAGGTACCAAGGTAGGTTCAGCTAAAGAATATAACCAGTACATATTAATTCCCCAGAGAGTGATTCAGTAAAAGTGCATTCTTCTCCAAGCAGAGCTATCAAATCTCAAGGAAATTGAGTATCCTCCAGTAGATCTCAATACTCCCCCAGCAGCAGCATATATATATTCTTAACAAGCATCCCCGGCAGTCTTGGCCTAAAGATTGTTCCCCGGCGGTATCCCAACATCAAAGGAATCACTTTCCCAGCATATCAAAACTTCCCCAGAAGAATCTAATCCAGTTTCCCCAGGAAAGACGGAGTCCATATCCCCAAGCAATAAGCTTATCCCCAGTAGATTCTGGAAGCTTACCCTCTCGCAGAGTACGAACGCGTCGTCCGGCTTGATTTAAAGAGTTATTTCCTTAACAGGATATAACTGGGTTATCCTCAGCCAAAAGCCCCGGAAAGAACGTCGTCGACAAAGTCTTCCTATCTCCAGCGAAGTCCATTCACACTTCATACAACAAAGATATCCTCAGCAAGTAATTATCTACACTCAGCAAAGCATCTCCCCACAGAGTATTGCTTCCCAGCATGGTCGCTAGAGTACTTTTCTCCCCGCAGAATCTTCCAAGTTTATTCCGCAACGGAGTCATCTTCTCATACCGGTATACTTGCAACTATCATCCCCAGCGGAAGCAATACCTATTCTTCAACGTCAGCCCAGGATACGACTTCCCGGCACCCGTCAAGGATTTACTTTCCTAGACGAAAAAAAAACATTCATAAAACATCACATATATCATTATAGCATGCATAGACGCATCATATCATACAAATCTCATTTATGTTGAGAACATCATTGCTTGATCCATATCATGCATTGCATATGACTGACCTTTACCCTTCAGGAAAGACGCAGTTAAAATGCTCAAACATATTTCAAAGCCTTCTCTAGTCCAGCTAAATCGACTCCCAACAGATTTTTCTGATAAATACTCAGCAGAACCTATGGTCCCCTCTCCGACAAGTGCGTGAGGTGGTAATTCCTTTTTCAGATGTTTCCCTCTCCGACGATGAGTGTGAGGTGATAGTCTCTTATGGTCCCCTCTCCGACAAGTGCGTGAGGTGGTAATTCCTTTTTTAGATGTTTCCCTCTCCGACGATGAGTGTGAGGTGATAGTCTCTTATGGTCCCCTCTCCGACAAGTGCGTGAGGTGGTAATTCCTTTTTTAGATGTTTCCCTCTCCGACGATGAGTGTGAGGTGATAGTCTCTTATGGTCCCCTCTCCGACAAGTGCGTGAGGTGGTAATTCCTTTTTTAGATGTTTCCCTCTCCGACGATGAGTGTGAGGTGATAGTCTCTTATGGTCCCCTCTCCGACAAGTGCGTGAGGTGGTAATTCCTTTTTTCAGATGTTTCCCTCTCCGACGATGAGTGTGAGGTGATAGTCTCTTATGGTCCCCTCTCCGGAAAGTGCGTGAGGTGGTAATTCCTTCTTCAGATGTTTCCCTCTCCGACGATGAGTGTGAGGTGATAGTCTCTTATGGTCCCCTCTCCGGCAAGTGCGTGAGGTGGTAATTCCTTCTTCAGATATTTCCCTCTCCGATGATGAGTGTGAGGTGATAGTCTTCTATGGTTCCCTCTCCGACGGTGTGTGAGGTGGTAAGTCCTTTTCAGATGTTTCCCTCTCCGACGATGAGTGTGAGGTGACAATTCCTTTTCCTATGATTCCCTCTCCAACGGCGAGTGAGGTGATTCCCTTTCAGATTATAATGGCCTATGGTTCTCATTCCGATCCTGCGAAGATGGTATTTCCCGCTAAGATTTTCTCAACAAGCGTTGTTGAAGTTAAAATCACCCAAGGGTCTCTTAACATTCATGCTAAGGCAGTAACCATACCTGGTTCATTCATCATCTTTTGAAGCTCTAGATCCAGTTCCTGTAACCAGTCAGGACACAGCTATACCAAGCATCTGAAAACCAACTCCTGCAACGTGTCAGGTACTCATTTGTTCTTTTGCAGGTACGCAGGTACTCGCTAAGGAATCTCCTATGCGATCAACATCCAGATGGCATCTATAAGCCCATCATCCTATCCAGCAACCTCTAAATGGCATCTATAAGCCCATTCCACCATCACTACTACTATGTGAGCGCAAATTTCTGGGCACTCTAGTGTCCAATCATCTTCTACCCTCGGATTACGAAAGGCACGTCAGCCAATCTGCATCCTCAGGTCTAAGAAGATTGAACAGGGGAAACTGTTGCACCCCAAAATTTGCCCTCCCATATTCTCCAAGAAATTGCCAAGCCAAGTCACAAAATTCCCCCAAGGGTTGTGCAGTCCAACTGTCTCCTATACAGTCAAAACTAGGGTTTGTGTTCTGGTCAAGAAATTGAAGTTTTCAAAGGCCCAATCAAGTCTCATGTGCCTACAAATGTGGTCAAGCATCCTCATATCAAGTTTCAAGGCATTCAGCTCAAAATTGCACAGTCAAAACCCTAGATTGCACTACAGTCAACTGTAGGGGCAAAATGGTCATTTGACAGTCAAAAATTCAAATTTTTGGTCAACATATCATTTTAAAGCCACAAACATCATTTGATCAATGCTTGATCATGATTCTCAAAATTTGGCTCAGAAAATCATCAAGATGCAAAAGTTACTATATTTGGACAGCTGAAAAAGTCAACTGAAATTGACCAGGGCATACCTTTCACATGGATTATCAGAAAAATTCCATCCAAAGCTCATTTTGAAGAGAAAGACATTTCCTACAACTCATCTTCATACTTCAAGTCCAAGAAATGCTCTCACAAAAAGTTATCAATTTCAACATTATAGGTCATTTTCAAAAGTCAACAAAAAGGGACTTTACGTCAAAGGCCATAACTTGAGATTGGTAAATCAAAATGACATGGGACCAAAGGCATTGGTTAGAGGACTCAAAGACCTTTCCAAAATGTCCAAGAACATGAGAAAAGCTTAAAAATTGAGAAAGTTATGCCTTGTGGAAGTTGGGAAATTTTTGGATATTTTGAAAAGTCAACTTTGATCCAAATGACCTAAAATTGCTAATGGGCCCATTTTTCTTCCAAGATTCATCATTCTAAACATGTGCACGACCATTTTGCCCAAAGGGAAGTATTTTCTCATTTTTTATTTATTTATTTGAATTTCTATTAATATTAATTCAATTATATCAATTAAATATGTGAAAAATATCTAAATGAACCAAACAAATCTTTTTGTACACATTCTAGACTCAATATTTCGTGCATATGCCAATTAGGAAAGATTTGGTTTGACTTGATCATGATTTGCACAAAAGGACATGGAAAAGATATGAAACATAATGGTGAAAAATCAATTTGCAAAATCATTGAATGGAAGAGATTTGATTCAATTTTCTTAACCTAATAGCCTCACTACAAATGCCTGAAGAGAACCCTAATGCTCAGAGACTAAAAGCTGCGCAGGAAAGCCATTGTAGAACTTGGAATTTTCACCAAAAAATACAAAACTGAAATCATTGATAGAGATGGATTCAAGGCACAAAAACTAGTCTATTAGCTTCCTCAAGGTTCCCTAAACGTGTGCCAATCAAAAACAACGACCAAAGCTCCAAGAATCGGTACCTAGAACTCAGACTGCATCAAGAAAATTGCAGAATCGTGCATCATAATTCACGCATCTTTTGCATCTTTTATTTGTGGATTTATATTCATTATGATGTTTTAAAGCTAACCACGATCTTTAATTCGATTATTATGCGTTATAGGCAATTTCGCCATTGTTAAAATTTAGGGTTTGCAGGTTTCTGGATTAGGGGTTTTCGTACCAAGCAAAATTAGACCACCACAGTTCCATCATTGAATTCAGCGCTTTGAGACAAACAAGAATCAGCCCTCGCGCTCAATTTATGAGCAGCTGAGGGCTAATCGCTATTTTTCCATAGCCAGCCTAATGAAACGCTATGAAAACCGTTGCCTTCGTTTTTGTATTACAGGGATAGTGGAGACGATGAAGCGTGGCAAAGCATGATTCGTTGGTTTAAAATTCGCGCGTTTTCCAGCACTAATCTCGTTTTTCTATTATATTATTTGTTTGTTAATTATATTACAAAAGCGTGAATTGGCACAGTTGGTTGGAGACAACGCTGGTAACCCTCATGACCTGGGTTCAAGTCCCAGGTCTTGCATATCTCAATATTATTTTTCCATAATCACTCCTATGCAGCACTTATACTAAGGATCATCGTACACACTCAGAAATCAACGTCCACGCGTCCAGGGGGTTCACATCCAAGGCTGGGAATTGATGAACACCATGAGGACTGGTCAATACGCACATACGTGGCCTGGAAAAGTCAAACAATCTCAAGCTTAATGGGCCAGAATTTCACACTAAGACCTCCACTTTGGGGCCTGAACCCCCCCTGGTTTGCCTTCTCCATACTTTTTCTTATTTTATTTTTAATTGCTATTATATTCTTCTTTATTTGTTTTAATTAATTATTTTTTTTCTTTACAAATTATAAAATACACAAAAATCAGAAAAAGAGAGAAATATAATATTTATTTTATTTTAATTATTTTCATAAATAAATTAGCATGCAATTAATTAGTTTGAATTAGGTCACAATTTTAATTCTTTTCATAATAAAATCTAAAAAATGTAGAATTAAGTTTAGCTAATTTTTATTCTTTTTTTTTGTTTAATATTTCTTTCACAATAATAGTATTTATTTTATTTATTTTTATAATTAAATTGTACATAAAAAAATTAGGTTTAATTTAGATTTTAATTTAATATTTTCACAATAAACTTAAAAACAATTAGAATTAGGGTTTACATCCAATTTTTAGTTTTAATTAATTCTTTTTCTCTTAAATCTTAAAAACACTAAAAATACCAAAAACATTCTTTTTTTAATTTCTAATTTTAATTCCTCATTAATTCTAATTAATTAATTCATATAATTTAATATTTTGCAAAAGGGTCCAACGCCCTCGTGTCAATTTAATTCGCGTATTTATTTTCTTTCGCTTAATTAATTATGTACCTCTCCCAAAGCGTTGTAACTTAAACTTCTCGCACTTTTTACCTTGCTTTATTTACTTTCCGTCAAATCGGGTCCGGTTTAATTTTGGCGATGTGGACCCGCGCCATTTGTAATAGCCTTAGATTTGCTTTTTCCCGCAAATATTAACTGTTAACAAAAGCATGAAAGAATGTATGGACTTAAATAAAATCAAGCGTAGATCACAATGAACATGACAAAACAAATATCAATGAAAACGACACACGAATCGCACACACCACCCCTAGGGTACGCCTCACTGTTGCCTTGCCTCGAAAGGTGATCGTCGAGTAGAGGACGTCTTAGTAAGTCCTCATGATCCGGGAACCTGGCATGAGGGTAGCTTCTAAGGTGTCTTCCCATTGCTCTGGTGATCACCATGTCCCGAATATCGAATTGACCCGAACACCTCCAACGGTGGTGCTACCTACCTCTCAATGGTGGGATGGCATTACTTTAAAGGACATTTACACAGACGAATTCCTTAGGGTAGGTAGGTTCTCGTAGATACTTGCTCTCTTCAAAACAAACAAAAAGAACCTTTTCACACCAACACATTTTCAAAAGCTTTCAAAGCAATTTTTTCAAACACTCTGACGTACGAGTCGAACTGAAATTTTTCAAAGAAACTTTTAAAACCCACAATTGAAAAGCAAACAAACCTTTTTGAAAACACATTGAGCAAGTACCTAAGAGCCCATGGATAACCATGGATAGAAAGGGTGCTAACACCTTCCCTTTCTATAACCTACCTCCCGAACCGAGAGCAATCTCTATAAGGAATTTTTCTGTGCTTTTGTCCTTTCCATTTGGAGAAAATAAAAGACGGTGGCGACTCTTGCTTCCGCGACATTTCGCGAACCAGCGTTAAACAGTCAGTTCCAGATCCACCGATCACAGAATGTAAAGAGAGATGAAGGCTCTTAGGGGAAAATAGCTATTTGGGAAGAATGTGAATGAGCTGTGTTTGGTCCCAAATGTTAAAGTGCCTGCTAAGTTCAAGGTCCCGGAGTTTGAGAAGTACAAGGGCAACACTTGCCCTCGTGCTCACTTGGTGATGTACGTGAGGAGAATGTCTACCCACACTGATGATCAGCATCTGCTGATTCACCTTTTCCAGGATAGTCTGACCGGCGCCACATTGAAATGGTACATGAGTTTAGACAGCGCCAACATCTATACTTTTAATGATTTGGGAGAAGCATTCATTAAACAATACAAGTACAATGTGGACATGGCGCTCGATCGTGACCAGCTTAGGGCCATGGTTCAGAAAGACAGAGAATCGTTCAAAGAGTATGCACATAGATGGCACGAAGTGGCTGCACAAGTGATTCCTCCCATGGAGGAGAAGGAAATGACTAAAATTTTTCTGAAAACGCTAGGCGCTTTCTACTACAAAAGAATGGTAGCAAGTGCCCCAAGTGATTTTACAGAGATGGTAGGGATGGGTGTCTTCCTAGAAGAGGTAGTAAGAGAAGGCCGTTTGACAAAGGGTGAAGGATCCGGAGGTTTGAAAAGCCAGCTTATGGGTTTACAAAGAAGAAAGAGGGGTATACCAATGTTGTTATGCAAGAGAGGAGATTGAACGCTCCTAGAAGGAATTATCAGTGTCACCAGCAAGTTGCTTCAGTTACTCCTGTTATGAATGTCGTTCTAACTACCGTTGCTTATCAAAGACAGTCCTAGCAGGGGAACCAAGGGAATAATCAGAGAAGGGAGAACTATGACCCCATTCCCATGAACTATGCAGAGCTACTACCAGCATTGATTCAGAAGAAGTTGGTCCAGACACGACCACCTCTAGCTGTACCATCACCATTTCCTTGGTATTACAAAGCAGACCAGACGTGTGCCTTTCATCAGGGAGCACTAGGGCATAGTGTTGAAAATTGTTATCCTTTGAGGACTGAAGTGCAAAGGTTGGTGAAGTCTGGAATTTTATCTTTCAAAGACATGAGACCTAATGTGAAAGACAATCCTCTACCCAAGCACGGGGGAGTGAGTGTTGTGAATATGGTGGCCGGTTGTCCAGGAGACTTCCAGATTTTTGACATTAATCTGGTTAGAGGAGATTTAGTGAATATTCACACATACCTTTGTGAATTCAGTTATTATACGCATGACCACGCCGGTTGTGCTATTTGCAGTACAAACATATAGGGTTGCGAGAAGATAAAGGCTAATTTACAGGAGATGATGGATGAAGGTTTAATCCATATAATCAGACCTAGGGCAGAATATGAAGAAGAAGTGAATATGGTGTCCGGATGTCCGGGTGAATTTAGAATTTTTTATATGGAGCATTTGAATGAGGATCTCGTGCAATTGCATGCTACCTTCTGTCGTACTCTTGGTCAGGTGGAACACCAATATGGATCTTGCATAGTTTGCTATCGAGACCCCCGAGGATGTTCTATTGTGAGAGAGGGTGTTCAATTACTGTTAGACAATGGAACTATCAAGATCACAGGTCAGAGAGATGATTATCACGAGATTGATATGGTGGAAGTTTGTTTGATGGAAGAAGAGTCAGAGGAAGAGTATGCTTCCGCGGATGAGTATTTCTCTTCAGACGAAGATTTGTTTGACGGAAATGACCTTTTGAGTTCTGATTGTGTTGAGGAAGGGGTAAATTTCATTGTACCTTGTTTTGGTGCACCCGCTCACCTTGAGGTGGAGTACCATAGCAAACCAGCTGTTACCCCATTGGTAATTAGTCTGCCAGGTCCTGTTCCCTATAAATCAGATAAGGTTGTTCCTTACAAATACAACGCTACAATCTTAGAAGATGGGGTGGAAATTCCCTTCCAGCCAATGCCAGATGTTGGGAATATAGCTGATAATAGCAGGGTGACCCGTAGCGGTCGTGTGTTTGCGCCGGTTATTCGAAGAGACGTTGTTGCTGGAAAGAAAATTGCTGAGAATCACGAGCCTAAAAAGGTTGCAGGAGAGACTAGTGGAGCCACACTAGAGAAAGAAGTTGAAGATATCTTGAAGATAATTAATATGAGCGATTACAAAATTGTAGATCAGCTATTGCAGACTCCTTCAAAGATATGCATCCTAGATTTATTGATGAATTCCTCCGCTCATAGAGAATCAATGATGAGAGTACTAGACCAAGCTTTTGTGGAAAACGACATGCCGTTAGATCAATTCAGCAGCGTAATTGGAAACATTACGTCTTGTAACACTTTGAGTTTCTGCGATGATGAGTTACCAGATGAAGGGAGGAATCACAACCTGGCCCTCCACATATCTATGAACTGCAAGAATGACTCGCTATCCAATGTGCTAATTGATAACGGATCCGCGTTGAATGTTATACTGAGAAGTACCCTAATGAAGTTAAAGTATCAGGGAAAACTATGCACCCGAGTGACATCATTGTGAAGGCTTTTGATGGGTTGAGAAAATCTGTCATCGGTGAAGTGGACTTACCCATCCATATAGGACCACATTTGTTCTTGATAACCTTCCAGGTTATGGACATTATTCCCACATATAGCTGTTTGCTAGGACAGCCATGGATACACGAAGCAGGGGCTGTCACTTCAACTCTGCATCATGAAGCAGATGAGGCTGCTGTTGGAACCCAATTCCAAGCCCTATCTATTGACAACATAAGGAAGAATGAGAATTCAGTGGTCTCGCTGAAGGACGCGCAACAGGTTGTGCGCAATGGCCATAATGCAGTTTGGGGACGACTTGTGGATCCACCCGCGAACAAAAATAGATCTGGTTTGGGTTTCTCTTCGAAGAATGGCAAAGGCGAATGTTTGAAGTCAAAGTCTTTTGTGAACAATTATCATGATGTTTTCCGTCGCGGAGGCTACCTCCATCCAATTGGTTCTAGAATTAATGCTGTTGAACAGGATGAAGCAGAGCAGGAAGTACCGAATTATGTGACAAATGGAGTCCGAGTTCAGAACTGGGTCACCATTGATGTTCCTTCTTGCATACATGTTTGAAAGTAATTTGTTTTGTTAATCTGTTTCTTTCTTTTGAAAAGCTTTCACTCTGTCCAAGGTGGAAGTATTAATGTTGTAGGGCTTATCTGTTTGCTATAACTGTTAAGATCATTAATAAAAGTTGTCTTTGCTTCCAAATTATGTCTTTTATTTTCTGCTTTTTTCTGGGAAATGGTAATAAAAAAACCTTTCAAAATAAATAATAACTGAAAATTAATCTGCATGATCACTTGTTATATGTGTCAGTTTCTAAAAGCAATCATAAATCACATGTACAGATTAATTAAAAAACTTGTTGAATACAATGACCCTACACCCTCTCCCAACTTTGATTGTCCTGTGTTTGGGGCTGAAGAAGAAGATTATGATGAGATTCCAGAAGAGGTCTCACGGTTGCTTGAGCACGAGGAAAATACCATTCATCCATATAAGGAGCCTTTCGAAGTGATTAATTTGGGTTCAGAAGAAGATCTGAAGGAAGTCTAGATTGGAGCATCGTTGCATCCTGATGTAAAGAGCGGGTTGATTGAGCTGTTGAAAGAGTATGTGGATATTTTTGCTTGGTCTTATCAAGATATTCCTGGTCTAGATACAGACATTGTCGAGCACCGTTTGCTGTTGAAGTCAGGGTGTCTGCCAGTTAAACAAAAGTTGAGAAGAACCCACCCAGAGATGGCAGTAAAGATCAAAGAGGAGGTACTAAAGCAGATTAATGCTGGTTTTCTTGTGACATCAGTGTATCCTCAATGGATTGCCAATATTGTCCCAGTATCGAAAAAAGACGGAAAAGTCCGCATGTGCGTAGATTATAGAGATCTAAATAAAGCTAGTCCAAAAGATGATTTTCCATTTCCTCACATCGACATGTTAGTGGATAGCACAACAAAATTCAAAGTATTCTCGTTCATGGACGGATTTTCCGGGTATAATCAAATAAGAATGGCTCCAGAGGACATGGAAAAAACAACGTTTATCATACCCTGGGGAACATTCTATTACAGAGTGATGCCCTTCGGGTTGAAGAACGTTGGTGCGACGTACAAGAGGGCTATGACAACCCTATTACATGATATGATGCCAAAGAAATCGAAGTATATGTTAATGATATGATTTCCAAATCCCAGACCTAAGAAGGGCATATAGAAGATTTGTTGAAGTTGTTTCAGCGTTTGAGGAAATATCGTCTCTGCTTGAATCCAAATAAATGCACCTTCAGAGTTAGATCAGGGAAATTGTTGGGTTTTATTGTTAGCCAGAAAGGAATTGAAGTTGACCCTGACAAAGTCAAAGAAATTCAAGAAATGCCAGCACCAAGAACTGAAAAGCAAGTCAGGGGTTTCCTCGGGCGTTTGAATTATATTTCCAGATTTATTTTCCACATGACTGCAACGTGTGAACCGATCTTTAAGTTGTTAAAGAAAGATCAAGGTTGTGTGTGGACGGATGACTGCCAAAGGGCATTTTAAAGTATTAAAGAGTATCTTCTTGAACCCCCTATCTTACTTCCTCCCGTAGAAGGAAGACCGTTGATTATGTATCTAACAATGTTAGATAAATCCATGGGTTGTATTCTGGGAGAACAAGATGAAACGGGAAAGAAATAGTTCGCCATTTATCATCTCAGCAACAATTTCACTGATTGTGAGTCGTAGTATTCTATGTTAGAAAAAACGTGTTGTGCTGGCCTGGGCGGAAAAGCGTTTGCGGCAGTATATGTTGAATCATACCACTTGGTTGATCTCCAAAATGGATCCAATCAAGTATATTTTTGAGAAGCCTGCTCTTACTGGGAGAATTTCCTGCTGGCAGATGTTGTTATCTGAATATGATTTCGAGTACCACACTCAAAAAACTATAAAAAGTAGTGTGTTGGCAGATTACCTTGCTCACCAACCGGTGGAGGATCATCAGTCTACAGAGTATGAATTCCCCGATGAGGATGTGATGTTCCTAAAAGTGAAAGATTGTGATGAACCATTTCCCGAGGAGGGTCCGGACCCTGAATCTTGTTGGAGTATGGTATTTGATAGAGTTGTGAATGCTTATGGTAAATGAATTGGTGTTGTGATTGTCACTCCTCATGGATCACACATTCCTTTTACTGCAAGGTTAACATTTGATTGCACTAATAATATGGTGGAATATGATGCTTGCAACATGGGTCTTGAGGAAGCTATTGATCTCAGAATCAAGATTCTGGATGTGTATGGCGATTTAGCTTTGGTAATAAATTAGATTAAAGGAGAATTGGCCACTCGTCACCCTGGCTTAATCCCTTACAAAGATTATGCTAGAAGATTACTACCCTTCTTCAATAAAGTTGAATTCCATCACATTCCTAGAGATGAAAATCAAATGGCGGATGCTTTGGCAACTTTGGCTTCCATGTACCAAGTGAATGCTTGGAATGATATACCCCAGATTACAGTTCGACGGATGGATAGGCCAACTCATGTGTTTGCAACAAAAGAGGTAGCAGATGAAAAACCTTAGTATTATGATATCAAGCAGTTTCTTCAGACTCAGGAATACCCATTTGCTGCATCGAAGAAAGATAGAAAGACACTGAGAAGATTGGCAGGTAGTTTCTTCCTCAGTGAGAATGTGTTATACAAGAGAAATTATGACATGGTCTTGCTCAGATGTGTGGATAGACACGAAGCAGACATGTTGATGCATGATATCCATGAAGGTTCATTTGGAACTCATGCTAATGGACATTCGATGGCTAAGAAGATGCTAAGGGAAGGTTATTATTGGTTGACAATAGAATCCGATTATTACAAATTTGCAAAGAAGTGCCATAAATGCCAGATTTATGCAGATAAGATCTATGTGCCTCCGACACTTCTCAATGTGATTTCCTCCCCATGGCCTTTCTCTATGTGGGGTATTGATATGATTGGGATGATAGAACCCAAAGCTTAGAATAGACACCGTTTCATCTTGGTAGCAATTGATTACTTTACCAAATGGGTAGAGGCTGCTTCTTATGCCAATGTTACCAAACAGGTGG
The DNA here is from genome assembly GCA_948472305.1 of Vicia faba. NCBI lineage: Eukaryota > Viridiplantae > Streptophyta > Magnoliopsida > Fabales > Fabaceae > Vicia > Vicia faba. The sequence goes on from OX451737.1 coordinate 1,486,337,241, forward strand.
TTGTGCGTTTCATCAAAAACAATCTTATATGCCGGTATGGCGTGCTGAGCAGAATCATCACTGACAATGGCTCGAATTTGAACAACAAGATAATGACAGAACTGTGCGAAGAATTCAAGATTGTCCATCACAATTCATCTCCATACAGGCCAAAGATGAATGGGGCTGTTGAAGCTGCTAATAAGAATATCAAGAGAATTATCCAGAAAATGGTTATAACTTATAAGTATTGCCATGAAATGCTCCCTTTTGCTTTGCATGGATATCGAACATCTGTTCGCACTTCAACAGGAGCAAACCTATTCTCCCTAGTGTATGGAATGGAAGTTATACTTCCTGTTGAGGTAGAGATTCCCTCGTTGCGTGTGATAATGGAAGCCAAGTTGACAGAGGCTGAATGGGTCCAGAACATGTTTGACTAATTGAATTTGATTGAAGAGAAGAGGATGACAGCTTTATGTCATGGGCAATTATATCAGAAAATAGTTAAGAAAGCATTTGATAAAAAGGTAAAACCTCATGAATTCAGAGAAGGTGACCTCATACTCAGGAAGATCATGTCTTTCAACACTTATTCTAGGGGCAAGTGGACTCCCAATTTTGAAGGCCCGTATGTTGTCAAGAAAGCCTTCTTTGGTGGTGCATTAATTCTTGAAACTATGGATGGCGAGGAGTTCCCATGTCCCATAAATGCTGATGCAGTCAATAAATAATTCTCCTAAAGTAAAAAAAGAACAGCTCGCTAAGTTGAAAACCCGAAAGGGAGGCTTAGGCAAAAATGAGCGTCTCGGTAGGCCGAAAATCCGAAAGGGAGGTCTAGGCAAAAATTAGAGACATAAACAGAATAAATTTCCCACTAAGTTGAAAACCCGCAAGGGCAGCTTAGGAAAAAGTTAGGGATTTTTCTTGGCAAGTAACTACGTCAGACAAGACTTGATCGTTGAAGCAACAATCTTCTCGAATCCTCACCATACTTCAACAAAAGCTGCTGCTCAGGATTTCAAAAGTTGTTAGGGGGAACAGTGGTCATTGTATCTCAATGTATCTTTTCCATTATGTATTACCATTTCCCAAACTTTGTAATCATCCATGGAGTCTCGCCATTCGCAGACTACCATTCTATTAATGAAATTCGAGCTTTTACCCAATTCTTTGTGTTCTTATTTTTATTTAACTTGCAAAGACTTCATTTATTACTGATAATAACTGTTAAAGCAAAAAGATTAAAAAAGGCAAAATTAACTTTTCAAAAAAATAAGAGATCTTTACAATTTAATTTACTTTGGGCTTTGTGATGAAACAATGACAACAAGAATGGTGATCCCAAGAATGAACAAAATCCGGTTGTTTTAAGAAGATTTACTCCCTTCATGAAGGTTTCCTCGGGTCATTTTGCTGGTTTGTGCATAATCTTTGTGTGCTTTTCAGATAGTTAAAGACGATATCAGTGGGTGCATGGTACAATATTGGGTTTGTGACCCCCATTATCCCCAGTCAAGTCTTGATTCACTTTTGATTTTGGTTTTGCATGGACAGAAGTCTCCGTCCCAGATTCCCCAGCCAAGTCTTCCCGCGTATAATGAAAGGTTTTATTCCCTCGGTGTGCTGAGATGTCGCTCTTTTTGCAGTGTTGGCACTAGTGTTGACTTCTTGATTTCCCGGGAAAGTTATCACAGGGCATCTCTTGTTGGAATGAATGTTCGTGATGAAAAGTTTCAATCCACAATTTTTTCCCCAGGGAGGTAGACTTGAATTCCCTAGTGAGGTTTGGTTGTTTCGGCGTCATTCTGCTTTATTTGAGACTGGTATTTCAATCTCTAGTAGGCATGTTGATTTTGGAAAACTGTTTTCTCCGATGAAACCGAAAGAAGGATGTTCTATCCCGATATCTGTTTGATTTGGCTACATCCGGATTAGGTTTCTCCTTAGTGAAGTTAAAGCAATAGGTTTGGTTTCTGCAGTTGCTTTTACCTTTCTTTGATTGATCTTTCTGGTTGAAGTTTAGCCGAATGTTGTTAGTACCTGAGGCGGTTTTGTCTATACTGATTATGTATCCTTTTATCAGCATATGCACGATAGCACTCATACATTCATACATGCATCATGCAGGGCTAAAAACCATCATTCATTGACATTGTGTTCTGATCTTCCTGCAGCACTTCTTTTCTTAGTTGAATTTTGGTTTCCCTCTTGAGTTTATTTCTCAAAGGATGTATCTTCATTGGTCGTCTTGCTCCAGTGTATTTTTGAGTTGGATTTGCGGTTTCATGACAATATAATTTATTTTGGATTTCTGAGAACTTGGAGTTTTGGTTTGTGCATTTATTTTGCACGGGAAGACTTTATCTCCTCAGCAGGAATATCGTGGCATTTCCCTGGGAAGTCATATTTCTATCCCCAGAAAGTCATTTCTCTTTGCAATTCCCCTTGACAATGAGTGGAAGTCTCTTTATTTGAGACAGCTTACATATTACCCTTTCCAGGCAGAGTGCCTTGGTTAAAGAAGAAGTTGAGACCCGTTCTAGGCAAAACACCAAGATCTTGGGGAAACTTGATATATTTTCTCTTTTTACCTTCAGTGAACGTTGGTAGTACATCGGCAGTGAACGTCGGTGTTTGTCATCTTTTTGCTATGTTTAGTGAATGTTGATAGTTCATCGTCAGTGAACGGCGATGGTATGATATATTTTCTCTTTCTACCTTCAGTGAATGTTGGTAGTACATCGGCAGTGAACTTCAGTGTTTCTTATCTTTTTGCTATCTTCAGTGAATGTTAGTAGTACATCAGTAGTGAACGTCGGTGTTTGTTATCTTTTTTCTATCTTCAGTGAACGTTGATAGTTCATCGTCAGTGAACGGAGATGGTATGATATACTTTCTCCTTCTACCTTCAGTGAACATTGGTAGTACATCGGCAGTGAATGTCGGTGTTTGTTATATTTTTTCTATCTTCAGTGAACGTTGATAGTTCATCGTCAGTGAACAGCGATGGTATGATATATTTTCTCTTTCTACCTTCAGTGAACGTTGGTAGTACATCGATAATGAACGTCAGTGTTTGTTATCTTTTTGCTATCTTCAGTGAACGCTGATAGTTCATCGTCAGTGAACGGCGGTGGTATGATATATTCAGTGAACATTGGTAGACATCGGCAGTGAACGTCGATGCTTGTTATCTTCCTCTATGATTCTATTCTGGTGGTTCACCAGTGATTTATTTTCCTGGTGGGATTGCTCCATTGTTTCTTCATTTTTGTTGCATCCCCAATGTTACTTTGTGTCTCTTCGGTTCTGTTCATATGCATTCATATGCATAAGCATTTGCATGGCATCTTAGGGCCAAAAATAGGGTTTGTTTTGTATTTAAGTATCTTCGATCACGTCGACACGAAGATTTTTAACCTTCGTATCTCCAGATAGAAGAAACTTAAATAAGGGTAGCTGTTGTACTCCAAGTTTTGCCCCTAAGATTCCTTCATCATACCATATTGTTTCAATCACAACAAGATCACATTAGGGCTTTTGGTTCTTCTACCTATCTTTAGCCTTGCTCTTTGAGGAGTTACCAAGCACCTTGACTTGTTTTCTTTTGTGATCAGGGATATTTTGATTTGATTTTCTCTCTAATTAAAAAAATAAAATATTGGTTTGTCTTACTTGTTAATAATGTAGGTAAAGGCAATGAGGTTTAGCAAGTTGCGTCATGGGTTCATGAGTTTATTTCCATGCCCTAGTCAATAGCTTGAGAAATTAAACCTCACCATTGAAGTTGTTTTGGAAGAATTGGTATGGAAGTTGGTTTTGGTGGCCATGAGTCCTCATCATCATCCTCAACAATTTCTATTCACAAAGGAATAATATTGGCACAAAAAGTTTGTTCAAACTTGGCAAAGTTCCTCAAAGCATTCTCTTGATCTAGAGGCTAGGGTTTTGGACTTCAAAGGGGCATATCTTGCTCATCTTTTGGTATTTTTGAGTGATTCCAAAAACATTATTCTCTCCAAAGAGTAACCAACAAATCACTTCAAAAGTTCCAAGGAGTTTCCATGTGGAAGAAACTTGGTGAAGAGGAAATATTAGAAGTCATCCAGATGAATCCCCAATTTGCCATATGTGACTTCAAATGGCCATAACTTGGTCAATTTTTATCACCTTGAGCCCATTATTTTTCATGATGATCCTAAGGATGTGTACTTCATGCCTTCTTTTATGTGCAAAGTGAGAAAATGGATAGAAGTTGCCTTAAGAATGAAAAAGATTATAGGTCATTTTATGATTTTTGACCAACTTCAACAAGTTATAACTTGCTCAATTTTTGGAGATTTTGATTGGTTCAAATTGAAAAATGTCATTCAAGAGATCTACTTTATTCCTTCTTTTTTGGTCAAGAGCAAATTCTAAATGGAAGGCCATGTTTGGATGCAAAAGATTATAGGTTATTTTTAAAGAAGAATTTGAAATATTTTTAAGTATGGAAAGTCAACTCTTTTTCTTCAACTTTGACTCCATGTAACTTTCAGCTCAAGCATCCATTTGATTCCATTATTTTTCCATTGCAAGGCTTGTAACCTCATCTTTCCAAAGCATCAAGAATTTTTCCCTAAGACCCCTTGAGGTGGAAATGCAAATGGATTGAACTTGACAACTTGGAATTGAAGTTTCTCCATAAGTCAGAATTTGAAATTCATGTTTTGGCCTCTAAACATCAAATTAGCACGCGTTTGTGATCTAAACATGTTTAACCAAGTTGCCAAAGTGGATTAGAGCATTGAAACGCAAGGATTGGATGAGTTTTGATGCAAATCAGATCACACTTTGCTCGTGCATCAGGTTCACACGATTTCCCTCCAAACTTCATCATTTCACACGCTTGAACATTCCATTTGATTCCGTATAAATAAAGGGTCATCCCCCATTCAATTTCCCAAGCTTAGATAGCCAGAATCACCCTGCCAAACTTTCTTCACAACCCATAATTCAGCTACTTCGAATTCTATTCTCAAGCCTTTTTCAATCCTTTTTTTCTCTCAATTCACCTTCCTTGATCTTCCCTGAAGCTAACCATATAACTACATTCAAGAATCGTGCCCTATATTGCTCCATAGAAGTCCAGTTTCAGAGCTCTGTAACTCAATTTCAATAGGTAGATTCGTTCATCAATTCTTCAAAACTTTGGTATCATTGTGTTTCTCTTATTGTCCTGGTTCTAGTCACAACACTTACTTTCATCTGGAAGCACATTTTGATCATGAATTTTCAAATCCCTTTTCAAAAATTTCGTTCCAAATTGCTTGAGCTACATTTTAAATAAATTTGGCGCGAGGGTGTGGTTATCTTTGTCTTGAAGAGACGAAGCGAATGACATAGGTTTGAGCTTCTGATTTTACAGTTTGAGAGACTTGTAATTCGTAAGGGCTGGAGGTTGAAGATGACCAACGTGTCATCTTCTAACCAATGAAGGCGTGACATTTGTTATTTTCAAATTCTGATTTTATTAATGATTAAGTACATTATTCATTAAAGACCATGATATGCACAGTGCACCAGATCCCTTGGATTTGATTACTAACGCGTTTTGACTCTCATCCAATGATCCACATCTTTTTCTTTTATTTTATTTTTCTGATTTTTATATTTTAATTGTTTTAAATTTCAAAAAATCATAGAAAATTCATTTTTAATCCAAAAAATCTGAAAAAATTATGGAAAATATTTTTGATTATTCTCTTTCTGTCTTTTATTTTTTCATAATTTAATTTTGTGTTTTGGTATTTTTTATAATTTTTACACTTATTTGATTTGTTTAAAATGTTTAAAAATACTTTTACACATTTTTAAATTCTGAAAATTTTTTGGAATGATCCAATGGCATTGTTACAAATATTGGTGACCTTATTTTATTTTTGTTTCTGACTTTTCTATTTTTTTACCATTTTTGTTTATTTTACCCATTTATTTTAATTTTTAAAAATAGTTTATGAGGTTTAAAAATTTAAAATTTTTTTATAAAATTACTTGGCCTCTTTTCTGATTTTTCTATGGTCTTATTTTTCATTTCTTGATTAATTTGAATATGATTGACATTTTCCTCATTATTTTCAATTTTTAAACATTTTTAAACCCTTTAATGTATATATTAATTATATTATTATTTTGTGAATATTTTCAGGCTTTGGGTTGATTTTTTGATCATGGCTTTATTAACATCATTGGATCCAAGGTGTTGAGTTTAACTCCACAAAAAATAGATGAATGATTTTAATAATAGTTTGATTAAATATTAATTCAAATGTGGTTTCTCTTTTTACACAAAATCCCCTTCATCTCTTCCCCTTCTCATTGCACTAAATGTTATTGGAGCATGATCTCTATATCATGTCTCAAAATAAATGATGCATAGATTTCTATTGACCGTCCTCAAAATAGGTGCGACTTCTATATAAGTCCACTTACGATTGCTTAACATAACGTTAAATTTTGTCCCGATTCGAATAAATGATCATTCATGGTCCAAACTTATGATTGCAAGCCCAAGTATGTTAATTTGATCTCTTTGATCCAATAACCTTGAGATTCATTGTGTGGAGGCTTTGGTTCTACCAATCATCTAATAGATCTACAACACCTTTGGTCAACGCGGATCACTTAAACATCGTTGATCATTAAATGGTGCTTATGAGAATTCCAAATGGATGATATACTTGACAAAAAGCAAATGCAACTTGTTGTGTGGAGGCTTTGGTTCTATCAATCCTTTAATCAGTTCCAAATGCAAGTTTCAAGATGGTCATCCAACTGACCACTAATTATTGACTTGTTTATCTTATGCTTTTATTCTTTTTTATGCTTTATGTACTATTTATTTATTTTTGGCATTTTCATTTCATGCTATTTTCATCTTTGCTCATTTGAGCATTTATTTTCTTGTCATTTTTACTTTGCTCACTTGATCTTTCTTTTCTTTTCTTAAGATACTTAATAACCAACTTAAACCCTAAAAAACTCCTAATGGTACTTGGACTATTTGGTTACTATCCTTGGCATTACAGAGCAGTGGACTTTTTCTTGGACTTAGGATTAGAAACCTTGGCCTATCTTGGAGACCTTGTGATCTTATCTGATTATTTTGTCTGGAGTTCTTGAGGTTTTCCTCAACACGTTGGGTTGCTTGTTTGTTTTGTGTGCAGGTTTTTTGTGATTACATCATTTGTTTGTAATATGGAATTCACCCGTATATAGCCATTACTCTGCCCGATTTTTGTGAAGACTTAATACACTTGAAGTTTGGTTCTCTCAAGAGGTCTAGTATCTTTGCTTGCTTGGTTCCAATACAAAGAACGAGAATTCTATCTTGTCTCATAATTTCAAGTTTTGGCTTCTTGTTGGTTAGATGGTTCTTATCCTTAGCTCTTGCCTTATGCTTTAGGATAGTCTCTTCTTCTCCTCCCATCCTCTTTAATTTTAAAAATCTTCTCCCTCCTTTTGAAACTCTTCTTGTTTTGAAACTTAAACCACTTTCATAATAAACTTGGACTTAGGTCCATGCATTTTCAAAATATTTTCATAAATAAACTCCAATCAATAGGAGCACTTCAACAGGAGCATGGATATCGAACATCTGTTCACACTTCAATAGGAGCAACCCCGTTCTCCCTAGTGTATGGAATGGAAGCTGTAATCCCTGTCGAGGTAGAGATTCCCTCGTTGCGTGTGATAATGGAAACCAAATTGATAGAGGCTGAATGGGTCCATAACAGGTTTGATCAATTGAATTTGATTGAGGAAAAGAGAATGACAACTTTATTTATGAAAATATTTTGAGAATTCATGGACATAAGTCCAAGTTTATTATGAAAGTGTTTCAAGTTTATAAACAAGAAGATTTTAAAAAGAAGGGATAAGATTTTCGAAATTAAAAAAGATAGGAGGAGTAGAAGAGGCTATCCTAAAGCATAAGGTAAGAGCTAGGGACAAGAACCATCTAACCAACAAGAAGCCAAAAACTTGAAATTATGAGCCAAGGTAGAATTACCATTATTTGGATTGAAACCAAGCAAGCAAAGATACTAGACCTCTTGAGAGAACCAAACTTCAAGTGTATTAAGTCTTCACAAAAATTAGGCAGAGTAACGGCTGTATACGGATGAATTCCAGATTACAAACAGAGAAGGTAATCACAAAAAAAACATGCACATAAGACAAACAAGCAACCCAATATCTTGAGGTAAACCTCAAGAACTCTAGACAAAAATAATCATATAAGATCACAAGGTCTCCAGGATAGGCCAAGGTTTCTAATCCTAAGTCCAAGAAAAAGTCCCATGCTCCATAATGCCAAGGATAGTGACTAAATAGTCCAAGTACCATTAAAGTTTTTTAGGGTTTATATTGATTATTAAGTATCTTAAGAAAGGAAAATAAAAGCTCAAGTGAGCAAAGTAAAAATGGCAAGAAAATAAATGCTCAAATGAGCAAAGATGAAAATGGCATGGAATGTAAATGCTAAAAATAAATAGTACATAAAGCATAAAAAATAATAATAAAAGCATAAGATAAAACAAGTCAATAATTAGTGGTTAGTTGGATGACCATCTTGAAACTTGCATTTGGAACTCATTAGAGGATTGGTAGAACCAAAGCCTCCACACAACAAGTTGCATTTACTTTTTGTCAAGTATATCATCCATTTGGAATTCTCACAAGTACCATTTAATGATCAACGATGTTTAAGTGATCCACGTTGACCAAAGGTGTTGTAGATCCATTAGAGGATTGGTAGAACCAAAGCCTCCATACAATGAATATCAAGGTTATTGGATCAAAGAGATCAAATTAACATACTTGGGCTTGCAATCATAAGTTTGGGCCACGGATGATCATTTATTCGAATCGGGACAAAATTTAGCGCTATGTTAAACAATCGTAAGTTGACTTATATAGAAGTCGCACCTATTTTGAGGCCGGTCAATAGAAATCTATGCACCATTTGTTTTGAGACATGATATAGAGATCATGCTCCAACAACATCTAGTGCAATAAGAAGGGGATGAGATGAAGATGATTAGGGTAAAAAAAGAACATACAAACCATATTTGAATTAAATTTTAATCAAACTATTATTAAAATCATTCATCCATTTTTTGTGGAGTTAAACTCAACACCATGGATCTAATGATGTTAATAAAGTTCATGATCCAAAACCTAACCCAAGACCAGCCAGAAAATAATCACAAAATAATATCACATTTAATATATACATTAAAAAGGTTAAAAAAATGTTTAAAAATAGAAAATAATGAGGAAAATATCAATTATGTTCAAATTAATCAAGAAATGGAAAATAAGGCCATAGAAAAATAAGAAATGGATCCAAATATTTTTATAAAAATTTTGGTAATTTTTAAAAGTCAGAAACTATTTTTAAAATTTTCAAAATTGTTCAAACAAACATAAAATAGGTAAAAAATAGTAAACCTTAACATAAAATTCCATAAAATTTTCAGAAAGTCAAAAATATGCAAAATAATATTTATGGATTTTTTCAGAATTAAAAAATGTTAGAAAGTATGTTTTAGGTAATTAAAAGAAAGCAAATAATACAAAAAAAATACCAAATGTCAAAATAAAAATGTGAAAAAATATTCATGAAATCAGAAATAATTCAAAGTATTTTCTTGAATTTTTTCATAATTTTTGGATAAAAAATAAAAGATTTATGAGTTTTTGAAAATTTAATCAATAAAAATATAAAATCAGAAAATAAAATAAAACCAAAAAGATGTGGACCATCAGATCATAGTCAAAATGCGTTAGTAAGCTAATCCAATGGACCAGACGCGCTGTGCTTGATATGGACCTTAGTGAAACACATATGTGATCAGAAAAAGAGCAACCAATGAAATTAAAACGTTTGGCACGCTATCATTGGCTGAGACAAGACATGTCATCGTCTTCAACCTCCAGACACCCTGCAATGGGGATTTTGTAAGATCCTTCAAATGGAAAAATTAGGATCCCAGGCTAGCATCATTGAACTCGTCTCTTCAAGACGATTCTAACACAACCATCGCGCTAAATTTATATGAGGTATGGAGAGAGATATGAATCAAAAACCCAGAAAATAGCGAGCACCTTCAATTTGATATTTCTCTCTCAATTCTCAATGGATTTAAAAATTGTAAGCAACATTAGAATCAGAAGAAGGAGTAGAATAGATTAGTGCATGATTTGGATCCAAATGGTGGAGAATACTACCTTTTCGAAGTTCAAGTAAGAAGCTCTGAAACTGGACTTCTGTAGCTTGAATTATGGCTCATTTTGATTGGTTTAAGTGATGGAGAGTTTGTATCATGCTCAAGGATGATGAATGCGCAAAGAATATTGGAAAAGGAAGCTTAAATTTCAGAAACTGAATTAAAAAAAGTGGGTTCGTGTGAGGTTTTGGCAGGGTGTTCTTGGCTCTCTAAGCTTGGGAAATGGATGGGGGATGACCCTCTATTTATAGGAAAGTGAATGGGAATGAAAATTTGATGAAACAAGGAAGTTTGGAGGGAAATTGAGTGAAGGTCGAGCACGAGTGAAGTGTGACTTCATTTCAATCAAAACTCAGCCAAACCTTGCGATTTGGGGTGCTAATCACTTCTGGCAAGTTTTCTAATCAAGTTTAAATAAAAAACGCACATAAATCTTGTGTTTAGAAATCACATTATGGATTTCAAAATTCTGACTTTGTGAAAAATTCAGTTTCAAGTTACCAAATTCAAATCCATGGCATTTCCAACTCAAGGGGTCTTATGGCATAATTCTTGATGCTTTGGAAAGATGAGGTTACAAGCTTTGCAATGGAAAAATAATGGAATCATATGGATGCTTGATCTGAAAGTTACATGGAGTCAAAGTTGAAGAAACAAAGTTGACTTTCCATACTTAGAAATATTTCAAATTCTTCTTAAAAAATGACCTATAATCTTTTGTACCCAAACATGGCCTTCCACTTGGAATTTGCTCTTGACCAAAAAAGATGGAATGAATTAGATCTTTTAAATGACATTTTGAAATTTGAACCACTCAAAACTCCAAAAAATGAGCATGTTGTGACTTGTTGAAGTTGGCCAAAAATCATGAAATGACCTATAATCTTTTGCATATTTAAGGTAACTTCCATCCATTCTCTCACTTTGCACATAAAAGAAGGCATAAAGTACACATCTTTAAGATAATTATGGAAAAAGAATGGACTCAATGTGATAAAAATTGACAAAGTTATGACCATTTGAAATCACATATGTAAACTTGTGGATTCATCTGGATGACTTGTAATCTTTCTTCTTCACCAAGTTCCTTCGACATGAAAACTCCTTGGAACTTTTGAAGTGATTTGTTGGTAACTATTTGAAGAGAAAGATGTCTTTGGAATCACTCAAAAATACCAAAAGGTGAGAAAGATATGCTCCTTTGAAGTTCAAAACCCTAGCTTCTAGATCAAGAGAATGCTTTGAGGAACTTTGACAAGTTTGAACAAGCTTCTTGTGCCAATATTCTTTCTTTATGAATAAAAGTTGTTGAGGATGATGATGAGGACTAATAACCACCAAAACCACTTCCATATCTTGAAATTTGAGATGAATGTGCTCTTGTGACCAATAGGAACACGACCTTGTCCAATCATGAAAACTTCTTCCCTCAAACCCTTGTACTTTTGAATCAATTTTGATAACTTAAAAATGTGATGAGCCAAAGCAACGTTTCCATGCCAATCCTTCCAAAACCACTACAATAGTGAAGTTTGAACTCCTCAAGCTATGTTGACTAGGGCATGGAAATAAATTAATGAACCCATGGAGAAACTTTCTAAACCTCATTGCCTTTACCTACATTATTAATAAGTAAGACAAGCCAACATTGCATTTTATTAATTAGAAAGGACATCAAAGAAAAATATTCATGATCACAAAAGAAAACAAGTTAAGGTGCTTGGAAACTCCTCAAAAGAGCAAATCTAAATGTAGGGAGGGGAACCAAGAATCCCAATGTGATCTTGTTGTGAGTGAAACAACATGGTATGGTGAAGGCATCTTAGGGGCACAAATTGGGGTACAACACTTTGGAAATAATAAAGTGCGGTGGCGATTTTGATTTTGATTTATGTGAGTCAAGTCAATCCAATGGATTTGTGTCAACAATTATTCTTGGTCATGTTATCAGTGAGGAGTGCTTCCATTCCTCTTGCCCCTTGGATAGGTTTAGAACCAATTCCTAAGGGTGAGCATTCTGAGACTAAAGATCTTTAACTGTCTGTTTGAGAGACATTTCTATGGAGATAAACAGTAAGAAGATGAGAAACATGTCTTGGAAACCTGTTATGTAATGATATGTATGATATGTAGATGTGTTGTACCCCAAAATTTGCCCTCCCATATTTCCCAAAACATTGCAAGGAAAATCTCCAAGTGGCTCAAGATTGCTTAAGAGTTGGACAATCAAGCTATCTCCTAAGGCAGTCAACCTCAAATTAGGGTTTTGTGTTGTATCAAGGTCCTTTCATCTAAATGACCTCAAGTGCTACCCAATGTACTAATATGTTCTCAAGTTCATCCATGTCAAATTTCAAGCCTTGTAGAGGAAGTTTGCTCAGTCAATTGCTCAAGAGGTCCAAAAATCGATTGTGCTAGGGCAAAAGTCAACTGTGACTCAAATACAGTCAAACTTCAAGATTTTTTGTCAAAATTCTAATTTTGAAGGATATTTCATCATTTGATCAAGGGTTGATCATTATTAATAAAGGATTTCTCAAAATTCATCAAGACTCAAAAGTTGTTAAATTAGGGTTTTGCATGAAAAGTCAACCCAACTTTGACCAAGCATAACTTTCACCTACTTTATGAGAAATGACCCATCCAAAGCTCATATTGAAGAGGATTCAATTTCCTACAATCCATCTTCATACCCCAAGATCAAGAAATGCACTCACAAAAATATACAAATTTGGACATTATAGGACATTTTTGAAAGTCAACAAAAACACCTTTTTTTTCGAAACATATAACTTGAGCATGGAACATCAAAATATGACGAGACCAAAAGGGTTGGTTATAGGACATCTCAGGCTTTCTAAAAAGTCCAAGAACACCTCCAAAAGTTCAAAATTGAAGAAGTTATGCATTGTTGAAGTTGGATGTTTTTCCAAAATTGCCAAAAGTCAACTATCCCCAAAACTTCAAATTTTGTCAAAGGGGCCCATTCTTTTCCACTTGATTTGATCTTGTTACACTACACAGGTGTCCTAACTTCAGCATTGTGTCCATTTATTAATTTTTCTATTTTATTTGATCTTTTATTAAATTAATTCATTTTAAATCAATTTAAATCAAATAAAATACAAATATTGATCACTTAGGATCTTTTTGGTTGTTATAGGTCTTAATTGTCATCATGGACATGATCAAACTCGTATCTCACCATATCATGAACAAAAAGATGGATTTTGGACAAGTTTGGAAAGTTATCAATGGAGGATCAAATCAAATCCTAAAACATCAATGCACAAAGATTCAAGAGCCAAAACTTGACCTAATCCAATGCAACATACATATACAATGCAAAGGCACACAAATTAGAGGTTAGAGGCTGCAGAATCACAAAAATCAAAACTTGAAAAAAGGTGGAAAAGCTTGAAACTGAAATCGTGCATAAAGGTGTTTTCAAGGTCAAATTTCATCACCAATCCATTGCTGAACATCCACTAAGGCGAAACCAATCCAGAACCAATCCCCATACACGTTCTAAAGCGCTGTAAGTTTCTCACAAAACCTCTTTGCACTTGAAATCGCAACTCCATATTCTTGCACTTTTTGGACAAGTCTTTGGTATATTCATGATGCTCATGCAATTTCTAAGCTTTCTGCATTATTTGATTGTATTTATATGGACTGTAGCCTTGTGACCGAACCTAGGGTTTCGTAGCTTGTGTTTTTGGGTTTTTTATTTATAGGCAAAATTGATGCCATTGATGGGCATAGACGTGATCAGTGGAAGAAGACGAGCACAACCATGTGCTTGGAATTGATTTTCGTGGCCTAAAATGGTTTTTAGGGTTGACCTAGGGATTCAGCTGCGGATATGAATCCGCAGGAAATATTATAGGGTCAAACGAGGAAGACGATGACGCGTCTCCCTCCTATTGGATAGTTCAAAAATTCGCGCTTTATTTTTTTTTAATTTTCTGGCATATTGACTTGTTTCCCATATCATTATTATTACCTAATACACTAACAAATGAAACACATTGGCTCAGTGGTGAAGGCGTTAGTGAAAGATCCAACCGGACCTGGGTTTGAATCCCCGGTCCGTAATATATTTGTTGTATTTTGTTTCCAGGTGATCCAATACAAGCTCCAACGCGTGATGTACCATGCTCCCTCATGCAATCAGTGGACATATGGCCTCCAGGCCAAATCTGATGGCCCAGATGGGATGCCTACCATATGCCCTAGTCAACGTGCACACGTGGGATCAGAAAAGTCAGCGAGAGGCCTGCGCCTATTGGGCCACAAAGTTGCTATCAAGACCCCCTTTCAGGCCCATAACCTCCTAACCCTAATTCTTTCTATTTTATTTTTATTAATTCTTTCATTTATTTATTTATTGTTATTATTTTTTAATTGACCAATTAAACTTTTTTCCTCATAAAATCAAAAACCAAAAAATATATTTTATTTATTAATTTAATTTCAGCATTTTTATTTTTATTAACAATTATTAATTATTAATTAATTTAGTTTAATTAGGAAATAACCTTAATATCTTTTTGTAATAATTAAAATCAATTTAGACGATTAGGTTTTTATTAATATTGATTGATTTATTTTTATTTCTTTAAATACTCAAAAATCCAAAAATATCTTTTTTAATTAATTAATTAATTAATTTAATTAACTTAGTTTATTTTCTTTTAATTCAAAAATAACAAAAAATACTTTCTTTCAAAAAAGGGTCAAAACCCTAGAATGCGCCCGATTTAATTTTCCCGCACGCGATCCATTTTATCATATTATTGTATCTGTTTCCCGGAATGTAATAGTTTAATTAGGATTTTGATTATTTTATCGCTTTATTTATTTTCCGCATTTTAATTTCAAGGGTTGCTTTTGGCAATGTAAATACCTGACGCCTTGTAATAGTTAGTTTTAATTTCCACAATTTAATTTCCGCAACTTATAAACTGTCAGATGTTTTATAATAGGGAATGCATGACAAGATCAAATGTTTTAACCTAAAATCAACATAGATAACCATTGACATGTACAAAGATAAAATTAACTGAAAAAAACACACTCGCGCATGTGCACTCTTAGGGTACACCTCACTTGGTTGCCTTCGAACGTGGTCATTGAGTATGGGAAGTTTTAGAGGTCGCCCTCTTGTCCAAAGATCATAGTTGCCTCGAAACGGTTGCCTCGGAAAAATGATCTAAGACATTAGGGTTACCGCTAAGGCGTCTTAACATTGCTTTAGTGACCACACGTCCCTTAATTGAATTGACCCTTAAAACTCCAACGACGGTGCTACCTACTCATCAATAGTGGGATAGCATTGTCTAAAGGACATTAGCACAAATTGATTCCTTTTTCGAGTAGGTAGATGGTTCTTAAGTACTTGCTCCTTTCAAAACAAACAAAACTTTTCGCACTTACACCTTTCAAACAAAAAACTCTTTTCAAACCCACAAACACAAAGAAAAAGCAAATTTTTGAAAACACTTTGAGCAAGTACCTAAGATCCCATGGATAACCATGGATAGAAAGGGTGCTAACACCTTCCCTTTCTATAATCTACCCCCCGGACCCGAGAAACATCTTAAAAAAAGGAATTTTTCTGTGCTTTTTTCCTTTCCTTGTTGGATAAAATAAATGACGGTGGCGACTCTTACTTACCGCAACATTTTGCAAACACAAACGCAAAACGCGAACCAACATATCAAAAACAGTCAGTTCTCTCCCACCGTATCACAGAACTGGCGACTCTGCTGGGGACTATAATAAGTGGGGTGTACCTTAGGATTAGATCACTGTGTTGTCAATTGTTTGCTTTGAATGCTTTATATTTGTGGGCTTGTATCGGAGTTACTATAGATCCTAACCCGGATCTGGGGATACCCTTTAGGTAAGTAGCAATAAGCTGTGAGGGAACTGTACGGCGTAGACCGATACGGTTGAAGCAGTAGCTACATTGGTGTGGAACTTTAGTTTGTACCGATATCCCTTGTGTTGGAACGAGGAGAATATGGGTCTTCTAAGGGGTCATTAAGCACCAACTGACCTTAGAACCTTTAAATTGACCAACTTGGCCATATAACAGTAGCAGTATCGTACACTCATTGAGACTAAACTTTCACGATGATTCCGGCCGCAAGAAAAGGTTGCAACGGGAATTATGACCGATCAAGGGTAGTCAGTGATATTGAGATCCTCTAGAACTCGGTTACTACTTTTAGGATAGGTTTAAACCGACCGAACTGGAAGAGGGTAGTACCTAAGCTCCTTGCCAGCCTGAAATCTAAGGGCTCTCTGTGTGACTTGTGTGCCTTTACCATGTGTGCTATTTGTGGATACTTGTGGTGTGCTTACTATCATGACATCATGACATCATAACATTGCATACATCTTGCATTGGACTAACCTATTTCAAAGACAGGAGGGATTCATCTTTGTTCTGTTTTGTAGGTCATCATGATGCCCATGCGTAGGAATACCATCCGGATTAACTTTGTCCAGGTTCCCACCATGCTTAAAGAGTTGATTACAAAGATGCCCGATACTACCTCATTCATCAGAAGACATGGTTATCTTCTCAGTTTGGTCACCTCCAAATTGGACGAGCAGATGATGAGTGTCCTGGTCCAATTCTATGATCCATTGTACCATTGCTTTACTTTACAGGACTACCAGTTGGTTCCCACCCTAGAAGAGTTCTATGATTTGCTCGGTATCTCTATTCTGGAGTAGACCCCGTTTACTGGTTGGGAGAAGATTCTTAGGCCGGAAGAGATTGCTGCAGCCCTTCATATGACAAAGGATGAGGTAATGGCTAATTGGGAGACTAGAAGTGGAGCAAAGGGCTTTCTGACTAAGTTCTTGGCTGGTAAGACTAACTATTTCTGGGATAGCCTAGACTTCAAGGAAATCGAGGATATTCTGGATCTTCTGATATATGGCTTGGTGTTGTTTCTGAACTCTGACTCCTTCATTGATGTGAATGCAGTAAAAATATTCATCTCTCGTAATCCTGTACCCGCTCTCTTGGGCGACATTCTTCATCCGCTTTATGCCCGTACTGCCCGAAATCGGGGAACCTTGATGTGCTGTGCTCCGTTATTGGCGAGGTGGTTTATTTCGCACCTCCCCAAATCAGTGCTGAAGAACAAAGAAGGCATGGGCTGGGCCTATAGGGTTATGTCTCTCTCTCATAATGACATCATCTAGACTCTCAAGGGTATGGACGAGGTGGCTATCATTGATCGCTGTGGGGAATACCCCAATGTTCCACTGATAGGAACCAACGGAGGAATTTCTTATAACCCATTCTTGGCCTTACGTCAGTTTGGGCGAGCCAGAAGAGAAACACCTCATGAGCTGTTAATGCCTAGTATCATCTTTGATTTTCAAGGGGATAGCGACGATCAACGTCGCAGATTCATAAGGGCTTGGGATAGAGTTCACAGATCTGATCCACATGAGCTGGGTCCAAAGACTTCACTTCTTATGGAGTCAGAAGAGCCAGAAGAGAAGCACCTCATGAGCTGCTAATGCCCAGTATCATCTTTGATTTTCAAGGGGATAGCGACGATCAACGTCGCAGATTCATAAGGGCTTGGGATAGAGTTCACAGATCTGATCCACATGAGATGGGTCCAAATACTTCACTTCCTATGGAGCCATATCTCAGATGGGTTCGTATCCGTGCCCAAAAGTTGGGTATGCCGTATGAAGCCGTCCTGCCTATCATGGTTGAAGTTGCTAATGAATAAGGGGTTCTTCCGACCATCCTCCATCCTCATATGCCCACTGACATTGGGGCACTGAAAAGGTCTTGGATGCAGCTGAGAGAGGAACGGGATTCCTACTGGGAAAAGTTCAACGAGCAAGAGTAGAAGATCCAAAAGTTGACTAGGCAGCTGGAGAACGAGCGGATTCTCAATGACTATGTCCGCACTGAGAAGAAGAGACCATGGGAGCACTGATTGTCCTTTGATTATTTCCTTTCAAGTTTGATTTACTTTTCAGTATTTCCTTTCTTGTAACGCCTTAAGTGCATCAGTTGAACAATTTGAATTTCAAAGTTTATTTAATAAAGTGTGTTTCCTTTCTGGTTTACAAATTTTAATCTCTCAATTGTCTTTGAAATCATAGCATACGCATTTCATCCCATGCACTTCATAACAGGTACCGTTACAGGTCTCTTATCTTCTTCGCTGTTTATTTCAGCACTCATCATGTCTGCTGAACCTTCAACTGAGCAAGCCATCAAGGCCCTCCAGGCCCAGAATGCCCAATTTCAAGAGTTGTTCATGAATCTAGCTAAGGGTCAGCAAGATTTGAAGACCCTGATTCTGAAAGAGAAGAAGAAGAGGACAATCCTATTTAACACAGGTCATAGGTTTGGAAATAGGCTACAGAATGAAGTTGATTTGACCACATCATCTGGAGGGAAATATAGTCAGGAGGAAAGGAGGGATCCTAGCCCTGTGGTCTCAGACAATGAGACGGACTTCGACGAAGACCAGTATCCTCCGGACGAGGATAGATACAAACAACTGGAAGACCGGTTGAGTGTTATGGAAGTTCAGAAAGTGCCTGGTCTGGACTTTGGTGATCTAGGTCTATCATCTGGGGTGGTGATTCCCCACAAATTCAAAGCACCAAGCTTTGCTAAGTATGACGGAGTTTCTTGTCCGAAGCTGCACCTCCGGTCATATGTAAGGAAGATTCAGCCGTACACCGCTGATAACAACTTATGGATCCACTTCTTTCAAGACAGTCTCTCAGGGACTCAGCTTGAGTGGTTTTATCAGTTGGACGGAGCCAGTATCTGTAGTTGGGAGGATTTGGCTACTGCTTTCTATAGGCAGTACCAATACAATTCCGACCTTGCTCCCACGCGCACCCAACTCTAGGGTATGTATATGGGAACGGGTGAAGGTTTCAAAGATTATGCTCAGAAGTGGAGGGACCTCACTGGAAGAGTACAACCACCTTTGGCTGATCGGGAGCTTGTGGATATGTTCTTGGGGACCTTGTCTGGTCCATTTTTCAACCATCTGATCGGGAGTTCTTCATCTGGGTTTACAGAGCTGATAATGATCGGTGAAAGGATTGAGGCTGGTATTAAGGCTGGTAAAATACAAAAGGGTGCTTCATCGAGCACCGAGAAAAAGCCTTTTAAGAAAGAGTCCAGTGTTGTCTACAGTTCAAAAAGGCAGAATAGACCTGAACACCGCCAAGCTGTTAATGCATTGTTATTTCAAGACCTGTTGATGCTGCTCAGCACAACAATCAACAAAAGGACGAGAAACCTCGAAGGCAATTCACCTGCCTCAGCATGACTTTATCTCAGATTCTGCCACAGTTGCTGAAAACCAATCTAGTGATTCCAAGGGAGGCCCCGAAGAATCCAAATACAACATCACCAAAGTACAACCCTAATGCCCGCTATGCTTTTCACTCTGATAGCCTGGGACATAATACAAATGATTGTTGGACTTTGAAGAACAAAATACAAGACTTAATTGATGCTAAGGAGATTGAGTTCGAGGCGTATGAAAGACCTAATGTTGTGACTGCTCCTATGCCCAGGCATGGAGTGAATGCTATAGATGAAGAATCATTTGTGGTTTCTGTGAATGATATTGCTACCCCTTTGATGACCGTGAAGAAGAACCTTTTGCTAGCCAGTTTATTTCTGGGCTGTGACGAAGGTTGCCGTATGTATTCTGCCTTACCTACCGGTTGCCATATTTTGAAATCAGGTGTCCAGCGCCTGATAGATAGTAAAGAAATTCTGTTTGAGAAGACCCTTGTTCCTTTGGTTCCTACTGAAGAAGTTGCCATCATTACCATTTTCGACAATTCTTCCAAG
This sequence comes from Vicia faba, assembly GCA_948472305.1. NCBI lineage: Eukaryota > Viridiplantae > Streptophyta > Magnoliopsida > Fabales > Fabaceae > Vicia > Vicia faba. Next base: position 1,486,357,374 of record OX451737.1, read on the forward strand.
GCTCCCTCGAGGAAGCCTGTTAGAATTACATCCGTTCCAAGAGTCGCACCTGTGATCATCATTGTTCCTGGGCCTATCCCCTACACCTCTGATAAAGTTGTCCCTTGGTACTACGAGGCTGATGTTTATTTTCATGGAGTTAAACAAGAATTGGATGCTGATACTGATGTCAATAATATTGTTGGACCTGCTAAAGTCACCCGCAGCGTAAGACTTTTCTCACCTGATATCTCTCCGCCAACTTCCCGAAGACCTGTTGTTATTACACCAGTCAGTGTACCTGCTACAATTCCTGTTCAAGTTCCTATTCTTACCCCTGTCGCCGAGTCATCTGACACTCGAGGCAAAGGAACCACTAGTGAGCCTGCCCGGACGGAGGCACCGAAGACGATTAATGTTGAAGCTTCTAAACAAGAGATGGAAGAGATTCTGAAAATTATCAAAAAGAGTGACTACAATGTAGTTGAACAACTGGGGTAAACCCCATCCAAGATTTCTATGTTGTCACTGTTGCTTTGCTCAGAGGCCCATGCCAAGGCTCTGATTACCTTTATCAAGATTGCACACGTACCACAAGAGACATCAGCTGATCAGTTTACAGATTGCATGGCCAATCTGACTGCTGATAATGGGTTGGGTTTCTTTGATGCCGACTTAACTGCTAAGGGGATGAATCACAACGATGCCCTGCATGTCTCTGTTGAATGCAAGGGCACTACTCTTGCTCATGTATTGGTGGATACAAGTTCCTCGTTGAACGTTTTTCCTAAGAAAGCCCTAGACCGGTTGGACTGTGAAGGTTTGGAGTTGAAACCAAGTAACATTGTTGTTAGGGCCTTTGATGGGTCTAAGAGGATGGTGCACGGAGAAGTTGATATCCCGATTAAGGTTGGTTCTCAGGTTTTCAACTCTACATTCTATGTGATGGACATTCGGCCATCTTATTCTTGTTTGTTAGGTCGCCCATGGATCCACAAAGCTGGGGCCGTAACCTCAACGCTTCACCAGAAACTGAAGTACCTGGTCAAAGGGAAGATTGTGACAGTGCAGGGAGAGGAAGAGTACATGGTGATCCACCTCAACTCTTTCCGATATGTAGAGATGGATGGGGAGTTCATTGAGACCCCATTTCAGCATTTTGAAGAGGTTCCCCAGAAACTGGCGTCGGCTGAGACTGTTGTTGAGGATTCTCCTATAAAGATGGCTTCCTTCAAGGATGCCCGGGCTGTTGTTGAGAAAGGTGGGTGTGCAAGTTGAGGCCGACTCCCTGATTTTACACAGAAGACTAACAAGTTTGGTTTTGGTTTCACTGCAGAGGCTCAAAGGGCTGTTCGGAATGCATGGATCGGAAGACCTCCCGTGTTCATCAGCAACTCGGGAGTGAATGCCATTGAAGACGATGTGGAAGAGTCTGAGTTCGACAGCTGGATCTATCCTACGACCGACGGTGGACCAAGCAATTGGACAGCAAAGGACTTCATCCTTATTACTTTTGTTACCCAGTAATGAAACTTTTGTTTTGAATATGTAACAAACAATGTTTTAAACTTTACAGCCCGGTGTCTTACCCAGGACATCGTGGCTTCATTTGTGAGGGCTTTATGTGTGTCATTTTCATATATCATTAATAAAAGCATTGGACGTTCTTGCATTTCAAATTTTGCGCTCCTTGATTTTCTTTATTATATATTGCAAAACAGCTATTTTACACACACTCACATATACAGGTCTACATCCACTCTGGATCTCACTGGTAACGACTCTACTACTGCCAGTTATGACTTCGAAAATCCGATCAACTTAGCCGAAGACGAAGGTGAAGATGATTGTGAAGTGCCTGGTGAGCTTGCAAGATTGCTCCTCTAGGAAGAGAGGGCTATTCAGCCGCACGAAGAGCCAGTGGAATCAGTGAATCTGGGTACAGAGACAGACAAGAAAGAGGTCAAGATCGATGTCAATCTGGAGCTTAGTGTGAAACAACGGTTGATTCAAATGCTGCGTGACTATGTTGAGATATTTGCCTGGTCTTATGAAGACATGCCTGGGTTGGATACTGTGATACGGTGGGAGAACTGACTTGAGGTTTTGCGTTTGTATTCGCACTTGTTCGGTTTAGCAAGAGTCGCCACCGACTTTTTATTTTATCCTAAAGGAATGGTTAAAAAGCACAAGAAAAACCTTTGAGATGTTTTCGTGGGTTCGGGGGGTAGATTATGAAAAGGGAAGGTGCTAGCACCCTTTTCATCCATGGTTATCCATGGGCTCTTAGTTACTTGTTTTAGATCACTTGCCTTGATTTTCAATTGTTTGAAATGGTGCTTTGTGTGTGTGGTTTTGAATTTTTTTTGAAAAAGATGCCTTGTCTAGGCAACCGTTGTAACAATTCTTTACTCGAATGTTTTACAAAGGTGTTTGTCTTTTTGAAAAGATGTTTCAATGTTTTTGAAAGTTGTTTTGAAGTTGTGTTGTGGAGTGTGTTTTGAAAGTAGGCAAGTCTGTTTTGCAAGTTTGATCAAGTAACTAAGAGTTGTCTACCCCTAAATTTACTCAAAGATCTTTCTCATGTTTTAACCCTTTTAACAGTGTTGTTTCACCATTGTATTTGGTAAACAACCTTATGTTAGGATGTTAACGGGACGGGCGCGGGTCATCGTTTAGACCATGGATGCAATAGTGTCAAGTGTCTTTGGAAATTTGCTTGAGGGACTATGATCATTTTGTTTAGGCAACTTCGAAAGCATCATCGAGGGACTATGATCATTTGATTTATTCTTGTTTTGCCAAAGTACTTGACATGCAACATGGCCCATTTTGGAAGGCAACAAGCGGGATTACCCTAGAGGTGCAAGTGTGAATTATGTATTGATTGTCATGCATTTATCTTGTATTAGGTTATCTAGCGGTTGATTTTGAATCCTCGCATACAAACCCTAATTACTATACAGTATATAGAAAGCGATAAATTGCAAGAATTTAAAGTCTAAGCTATTACAAATAAGTATCCGGGGATGGGGGTACAAATGTTTACAAATGGGGATGAGTCTTATCAGGATAGTAGTGTCCAAATTTCATTTACAACCAAATCGAACAATATTCTCAATGTAAAGTATAGCAAAGTATAAGAATCAAAGAGAAATAAAAGTATCATGCTATGTGTGTGATTATTTACAAATGATGCAAAAATTAACCTAATGTATTATTAAGTATTATTATCTTTTTTATTTTTGTTAACTATACAAACAAAAGTTTTAAAGAAAAGAAAATAAAAATATTTAAGTTAAAGAAAATTAATGTTTATGTATTTTAGTTTATATACAAAGGTTTATTAAACAAAAATTCTAAAAAGAAAATTATTTAATTTAGAAAAATCCTATTTTTATGTACTCTTAAATGTGATAAAAAAGTATTAATAAACATTTTACATGAAAGGTTAATATATTATTAAAAAAAAGGAATTAGGTTATAAAAGAAAAAAAAAGAAAATTAAGAAATGTTGGTTAAAAGAAAATAAAATAAAAGGAAGTTATGTGGGCCTTAGAGTTTGTTCTTGGCCCAAAACAAAATATGAAAGAGAATCAGATGGGGGGTGTACACGCCTGAAAGAGGGGTAAGGCGCTGGAATCCAATGGGTTTAGGGTTTTGTTCTATGGGGCAGGCCCAGATGCATTACAACATTTTGTTGTTAGGGTTTGAATGTTTATCGCTCAGAATAGGGTATGCTTGGCTTAGAACGTCGCCGCTTCTCCATCTCCTTCCTCATCTTCGTTCTCAAACAAAAGCTTCTGGCGTCTCTCTCCGCCTCAGCTTCCAGAGCGTCATCTCCACTTCCTCCTCCTCATGGTTGCTCAGGCGGTGACAACAAGGTACCAGTTTCTTCTTTCATGTTTTAGGTTTTTTTTTGGATAGCAATCTTGCATGTTATTATTTCTGAGTGTTCTGATCTTTATGTATTATTTTGGGCTTGTGTGAGGTGTAAAAAGAAAAGGGAAGAGGAAATTATACCTTTGGAGAGGACACAGAGGAATGGACTGGAGGCGTCTCCGGTGGCCGGAGGCGGAGGGACTGGTGATGAGGCTTGCTGACTCACTGGTATTTGTATCTTGCTTGCCTCTGTGGTTTTATGATGATAGTTTCTCAGAAAACCCTGTAATAGATTCTTCTTTTCCTCTTCTAAATGCTTGCCTCTGATTTTGATGATGTTGATTCTGAAAACCCTGTAATAGTTGCTTCTTTTCCTCTTCTAAATGCTTGCCTCTGATTTTGATGATGTTGATTCTGAGTTGCCTGTTGTTGGATCCTGTGATGAGCTTAGCTCTGAGGATGCTTGGATTTTTGTATGTTTATTTGATGATATTCTTTGATGTACTTTGTTGTTCTTTTACAATGACGATGATGTTTGAATTTGAGTTTGTTCCTGGGCTTGCTTTGAGTTTGAGATGCTTGGACTTGCTTGAATTTTGATTGCTTGCTTCAGAGTTGTTGATATGCTAACCATATGATGAACTTATTCTGAGGGCTTTTGGGATTTGCTTGATTCTGACTTGGTTTGGATATTTGGTTTGGACTTGCTTGTGTTAGTTAGGGAAGGCTTGTATGGCTTTGGGCAGTTTTTATTGTTTTACCACACAGGTTTGGAGTTTTGAGGCATTTTGTTGGAGTTTTGTTTGGTAATGAAACAGGTTTTGACAGGCTTGAAAGCTTAGGCTTTTACAGGCTTGTGATTATAGGCAGGCTTATATTTTTGTTGGCTTGTTTCTGTTATGTGTTCTAGGCAGGATGTTACAGTTTGGAGACAAGCTTAAGCAGGCTTGAAGGGCTTGTGTTATGCAGGTTTGAAAGGCTTGTGTTTTTAGTGGACAAGCCTGGGAGTTACAAGCTTATTGGCTTGTGTTTTCTTCTTCAAAGCTTGTGTTCTGTTTACAGTTTGTAGCCTATCTTTCTCTATGTGTTTTTGCCTCCTTTTTTTACAGTGTTCTGATTTGTTCTCTTTATCTCTAAGCCTTCCTGTAAGCCTCTACTTCTCTCTCTCTCTTTTCTCTCTCTATCAGAAAAGCATATTTTAATGCTTTACTGTCCTTTTTCTGAAAAAGTGATGGCCTGGAAAATGATGATTAAAAGTGTTTTGCTTGCATTGTTAGCTTTGCTCTGCCTCTTGTACTTTCTTCTGCATCTTTCCAGATTTCCTGTATTGCTTTGATATCTTATGACAGCTTTGATAATTTTTTGGACAGTTTGGTTGACATTGTGACTTAGTTGGCCATTTTGACAATTTGGTTGCCTTTTCAATTTGCAATTTGGTTTGAAATTATGCAGCCTTGTTTTGGCATATTCAGTAGCTTTGTGCATTTCATATATTTGCAAGTATATTTCCCCTTTCCCTCTTTGTGAACCAAGAGTCTTCTTGTGATTTGCAGAGAGGGCAAACAAACTGATTCCGACCAACACTTTTAATGATGAGTTTCTGATTAACTGTCTGCCTTTGATTTCATCTGTGTTGACTTCTTTTCTTTTTTTGTCTTTGCAGATAAAAATCAGTTGAGCAATGGGGAGCAGCTGTAGAAGATGAAGATTTCAAGCAATTTAGAATACAATTTTATTTTATTTTAATGATTCGTAATAAACATTATTATAAATACTGTAAAAATTACTTGTATTTAAATAACACTTGTACCAATAATTAAAAATAAATAAAAGTCTTTTTGTCAGATATCTCTTTTAATTCTTCTGCATTTATTTATCTAATTACTTAAATTTCTTGAATTATAATAATTGGAAATTATCCAATAATTTTAACTTAGAAATTATAAATAATCAATAAACGTCCGGCGTTCTGAATAACCAAAAACATCACGCAGTTAAACAAACAAACGTCCATATGTCCTTTATCTCACTGATCAAACCTAAACTTCAAACTCTCATTCAGAAGCTTCAACTCATATCCCAGAGTCAATTGAAAAGAACTGCAGAATCAATTCCTTCTGAGAATGCGCGCGCAAACCTAATTCTTGATTTATTGTCAAAGAAACGTCCGCCTGATCAAACCCTGAGCCAAACTCAACCAAACCCTAACAATCTGCTTGAACTGATTCAAAATCAAATGGAAACCCTAATTTTGTCTGACTGAAGAGAAAAGTTTGTTTGACCGATTCTTAAGACAATCTGAAAAATCAGGAAAAGCCCGAAGCTGCGATTTCTTGTAAAAAAGAGGATGGCAAATTTTGGGGTACAACAGTTGCCCCTGTTCAATCTTCTTGAACCTGAAGAGTTAGATTGGCAAGTTTGCCGTTCGCGACTCGAAGGTAAAAGGAGATTGGACACTAGAGTGCCCAAAAAATTTGCACTCGTCAAAGCGTAGTTTGAGGGAATGGGCTTAAAGATGCCATTTGGAGATGGGCTTAAAGATGCCATTTGGAGATGTGACAGAATCTTGTCGGGGGATGGGCTTAGAGATGCCATATGGAAATTGTTGGTAGGAGGATGGGCTTATAGATGCCATCTGGAAATGTTTGTTGAACTGTATGTCGTTGGTGAGTGGGTGAGTATCAGAAAGGTATCCATGTTTTGGAACATCTCTGAACTGGGGGTCTGAATAAGCAATAGATTGACATCCGTATCTGGAAGCATCCGTAAACTATTTTCAAAAGTCGAATCTGAACAAGCGATAGATTAACATCCGTATCTAGAGAACCCGTAAACTGTTTTTAGAGGTTGAAGAATCTGAACAAGCGATAGGTTAACATCCGTGTCTGGAGAACCCGTAAACTATTTTCAGAAGTCTTGAAGTTGAATAAGAAATAGAGCAGCATCCATGTTGGGAAGCGTCCGTAAACTGTTTTCAAAAGTTGAGTCTGAACAAGCGATAGATTAACATTCGTGTTTGGAGAATCCGTAAACTGTTTTCAGAAATGGAAGAATCTGAACAAGCGATAGGTTAACATCCGTGTCTGGAGAACCCATGAACTATTTTCAGAAGTCTTGGAATGGAGAAGGAACCGGTGTAGGGTTGCCTGATGATGAGTCCGTGTAAAACTGCATCTGAAATTGAGAAGGAACCGGTGTAGGGTTTCCTGATGATGAGTCAGTGTAAAACTGCATCTGAAATTGAGAAGGAATCGGTGTAGGGTTTCCTGATGATGAGTCCGTGTAAAACTGCATCTGAAATTGAGAAGGAACCGGTGTAGGGTTTCCTGATGATGAGTCAGTGTAAAACTGCATCTTGGATAATTGTTAATGATAGCCTTTTATTCTTATCCTGAAAAGGACAAAATGTTAGCTAAACACAAAGTTATGTTGCATGAACTGTATGATGCAATATATGTTATATCAATGTTTATGATATGAATGTAATGAATGCGCATGTAAGCTGATGAGCTGTCTTGCTGAGGGAGACGAATCCTGGATAATGAAATCTTTGACTGCTGCTGGGGAAAGTAAATCCTTGACTGCTACAGGGGATTGCAAGAATCTTTTGATCGTTGAAAATGAGAAGTCCTGGGACCACTGTTGGGGAATCAGGAGCTTGGGTTGTATACCAATCTACTGGGGAATCCTGTCTTGAGGGGATCTTCACTGGAGAATATTTGAATACTCTGTGAGGAACTGAGAATGAGAGTCTTCATTCTGCTTGGGGATTGATAGTTGGAAGTTTTAGTTCCGCTGGGGATTGCAAGAATCTTTTAATTGCTGCAGGTATTCATCTGGGATAAGTATCGGAATGTCGCCAAATTTGGGTCACATCTGAACTATCTCTAGAAGGAAATATGGAATAAGTATCGAAATATCGCCATGTCTGGGTCACATCTGAACTATCTCTAGAAGGAAATCTGGAATAAGTATCGGAATGTCGCCATGTCTGGGTCACATCTGAACTATCTCTAGAAGGAAATCTGGAATAAGTATCGGAATATCGCCAAATCTGGGTCACATATGAACTATCTCTAGAAGGAAATCTGGAATAAGTATCGGAATGTCGCCAAATATGGGTCACATCTGAACTATCTCTATAAGGAAATCTGGAATAAGTATCGGAATGTTGCCAAATCTGGGTCACATCTGAACTATCTCTAGAAGGAAATCTGGAATAAGTATCGGAATATCGCCAAATCTGGGTTACATCTGAACTATCTCTAGAAGGAAATCTGGAATAAGTATCGGAATGTCGCCAAATCTGGGTCACATCTGAACTATCTCTAGAAGGAAATCTGGAATAAGTATCAGAATGTCGCCAAATCTGGGTCACATCTGAACTATCTCTAGAAGGAAATTTGGAGTAAGTTTCGGAATGTCGCCAAATCTGGGTCACATCTGAACTATCTCTAGAAGGAAATCTAGAATAAGTATCGGAATTTCGCCAAATCTGGGTCACATCTGAACTATCTCTAGAAGGAAATATGGAATAAGTATCGGAATGTCGCCAAATCTGGGTCACATCTGAACTATCTCTAGAAGGAAATCTGGAATAAGTATCGGAATGTCGCCAAATCCGGGTCACATTTGAACTATCTCTAGAAGGAAATTTGGAATAAGTATCGGAATGTCGCCAAATCTGGGTCACATCTGAACTATCTCTAGAAGGAAATCTGGAATAAGTGTTGGAATGTCGCCAAATCTGGGTCACATCTGAACTATCTCTAGAAGGGAATCTGGAATAAGTTTCGGAATGTCTCCAAATCTGGGTCACATCTGAACTATCTCTAGAATAAGATCTGGAATACGATGATCTTGATTTTGTTAAGGGTCAGAAATTGGGAGTATACCAATCTTCTGAGGTGATGAGAATCTTCATTCTGTTAACGGTCAGAAACTGGGAGTATACCAATCTTCTGAGGTTTTAAGGATGAGAATCTTCATTCTTGAGAGAAACAGATTTTTAGGAGCTTCAATTGTCCGTTATCTTGTTGGTGGTTGTAACTTCCAGCAGGTGATGAAGGAAACTTTTTTTTGATGATGACCGCAACTTCCAGAAGGAAATTTTGAACGCTCTTGAATTCCAGCAGGTGATGAAGGAATTTTGATGACCTTGGTGATTGACATTCGAATGCCCCAAGTGATGATGACGGAGACCTGCCCCAGGTTAATCTGTAATTGAGAGATTTGTTGAAATCTTGACTGGACTGCCCCAGGTTAAATGTATTTTTGAAAGATTTGTTGAACTGCCCCAGGTTAACTGGATAGTGACATGTCATGCCCTTTGTTGATAGGAGATTTTTGTAATGGAAGTGTCATCCTTTTGAAGTGATTTTGTTCACTGAGAGAGATTTCGTTCATCGGATATTCATTTTGTGAATTTCTCCGCTGTCAAACAAATAGCCAAATGCAAACAGTGATATTCAAGTAATGCAAAATTTATGTCTGTCTCGAATTTTGGAAAAAATGCGTTTTTTTTAGCAGAAAACTTTTTATAAGACAAATTCAACACAAGATTTAGGGCAAAGGCTTATAGGAGTCAGGATACCTTTTGTAACAGTATGCTTTCGAACTAACCCATGCTTCAATTAGGACTTTTGAAGGGTTGTAACGTGGCTTGGTTCACGGTTTAAGAAACAAAGGATAAAGGCTCAAAGTATATTTGTACCCACCCGCTCTTCGTGATGTCCTTCAATCCTAAACTAAGTTAATTGTGCGTCGAACTCTATTCGAATTTGGAACGACTTTTTTTTTGGTGATGGTTCACACAAGTTTGATTTTGAAAGGCAGTCATTTTGCGACATTTTCATGTTGTTGAGGATTTGTAATGACCTCTTTCTTTTGCTTTAGTATCCCTAACTTTTGCCTGACTGTTCCTGTTTTTGAGATCACAGTCAGCGGGATGCCCTGGCTTTCTTAAGCCTCCTTTGTAGGTTTTGACTTAATGGGCTTTTCTCTTTTGAGAGATTGACTGACTATGAGATAAAGAACCATCACTGTCTTTTGATTCCAAAGGAATGTCTTTCTTTTTTGATGTCGTTCGTTGTATTACGAACTGAGAGTTTGCGACTTCAATGCGCATTTTTTTCCGAATTAACTGAGAGACTACCCTGCCCCAGGTTTAAATCAAAGGTTTCAATTTGTTTAGAACAGAAAACTCCTACTTCTTTGGCTCGAAGGGGTTGACTAGGGATTATCTTCCTTATAACTCCAGTGTTTAGGATTTGAAAGAAATGCCTGTACATCGTCAGCAGGGTCTGTTCAAAAGCATACTGTATGAGATTATGGCATTGTTTCGTCATCCTCCCTCTAAAGGCTTGCAGCTTTTTATCAAGAGTTAAATATCATAAATAAAGCATAAGAATAGTGAAAACGAATGGATGAATTCAAGACAAACATATGCAATGCATTAATGAAACAAAGTTTGACATTAATAGATAATTGTTTGAATAACAAAGAGATTACATCTTGAAAATTCAAATGAACAAAGACATTCTCAATGATTTGGCATAGGAGCAGTGATTATGCTAGAGTCTCCGGAGGGTCAAACTCGATCTCCTTGGCATCAATCATGTCTTGGATCTTGTTCTTCAAAGGCCAACAGTTGTCTGTGTCATGTCCATGACTGTCGGAGTGGTATGCACACCTTTCATTGGGATGATAGGTAGGAGCAGAAGTATTCGGGTTCCGGAGGGGAGCCCTCAATGTAATCAGATTCATCTTCAACAAGTGTTGCAGTGCTTGAGACAGCGGCATATTAATGTTGGTGAACTGTCTTTTAGGTGTGACCTCCTTATGCCGATGCCCCTGTCTTTGTTGAGTAGGTGTAGGATTAGAGATCAAGATTGCTCCTATGTGTTGGTCATGATGACTCTTTTCACCAGTCAATGCATTGGACTCTTTCTTTCCATTGTGGGGAATTTTCCGAGCATCAGAGGGTGTAGCTCCTTGAATCTTTCCACTTTTGATGCCAGCTTCGACCCTTTCGCCGGTCAGTATTAGCTCGGTGAACCCGGCTGAGGAGCTTCCAATTAAGTGATTGAAGAAAGGCCCTGTCAAAGTTCCCATGAAGATGTCAATCAACTCTCTGTCAGTTAAAGGGGGTTGCACCCTACCAGCCAGATCTCTCCACTTTTGAGCGTATCCTTTGAAGCTCTCGTCGGAACCCATGGTCATGTTCTGCAATTGCACACGAGTCTGTGCAAGATCAGCATTGTACTGATACTGTTTGTAAAAAGACATAGCTAAATCTTCCCAGGTGTGGATGCGAGAACTCTCCAATTGATAGAACCACTCGAGTTGAGCCCCTACCAGGCTTTCTTGGAAGAAATGGATCAGTTGTGTATGGTTGAATCTTGCGGACATAAGACTTTAGATGCATCTTAGGGCAAGAGACTCCATCATACAGGGCCAAAGTAGGGACTTTGAACTTTGGAGGGATGACCAATCCAGAAACTAAACCCATGTCTCTTAAATCCAAGCCAAGTATTTGTTGAACCTCCATAGCATTGAGGCGATCCTCCAACTATTTGTACTTGTCATCAGCGGGGGGATATTGTTCTTCGGAGTAGTCAGCTTCAGCATCATTGATCTCCAAATTGTGGTCTTCGTCAAGACTGATCCCTATGCTGGGTGGAGTTGAAAGATATAGGGTTTTAGGTCTTCTTTTCAGGATGCCCCTTGATTTCTTGGACTTCTTCTTCTTGTCCTTGAGAAGGAGAGCTTTCAGATCCTCTTGCCCTTTACCCATAGTCAGAAGCATTTGTTGGAATTGAGCATTTTGAGCTTGGAGATCTTTCACCGTTTGTTCCATATCCATCTTACTGAAATAAACAGTAGGAAGATAAGGAGACCTGTAGGAGAAACCTGTTATGCAATGATATGTATGATATATGTATGCAATGCTTTCAAGGATCTCTTGGGGTAAACACAAGAAAAATGTTAGAGGTTGAACTTCGATCTTTGATTGGAGAACTTTGCACCGGCGGATGTCTTTCCACTAGAATCAAGCTCACCATGTCAAGTGGGTCATAGCCCCTGATTCAAGTTGTTGCACTTGATCTTTGATGGCATTTGTTTATAGGAGAAAACCCCTTGCCCCTTGGTAGACGTCTGGTTCAACGTGACCCTGCATCAAAAGACCCTTGCGATCCTTGAAATGGTTATTGAAAATGCTATGGTATGATGTCATGATGTTATGTACATGTATGCAAAAACAAGTAAGTGTATATACAGGTAATCATATTCACACAAAGAAAACAAGTCCTTAGGTTTAGGCTTGCATGGGGTTCGTAGGTAAGTACCCTCTTGAAGTTAGTTGGCTCATCCTGTCCTAAAATAGAAATCGGGTTCTAAGGAGCTCAATATCATTGGATTGTTTTCCATGTTCATTGTTTTGGTTTAGCCACTTAACTAGCGACCAAAATATTCCAAGAAAACAATCCTCAATGAGTGTAGTATCGAGTATCTACCAACTTCAGACTGCACCAAAGTCGGTCATCTTACTACCCTAAAAAAGGCTAAGATGGTCAAGTAAGGTTCTAAGGTTCGTTAGTGCTTCATGACATCACTCAGCGGCCCCGTACTCTCCTTGATTGAACTCAAGGGTTACCGGTACTCACAAATATGTCACACTAACATAGCTTACTGCTTCAACCATGTCGGTATACCCCGCACAGTTCCCTCACAGTTTTATTGCTATTTACCTAAAAAGGTACCCCCAAATCCGGGTGTAGGATTTACAACAAACCCAAACAAGGACCCAAAAAGTAAAGCAATCAAAGCAAGTATGTAAAGGTGATCTAAACCCTAAGGTAACCCCCATTTTAAATTTTTCCCCAGCAGAGTCGCCAGTTCTGTGATACAGTGGGAGAACTGACTTGAGGTTTTGCGTTTGTATTCACACTTGTTCGGTTTAGCAAGAGTCACCACCGACTTTTTATTTTATCCTAAAGGAAAGGTTAAAAAGCACAGGAAAAACCTTTGAGATGTTTTCGTGGGTTCGGGGGGTAGATTATGAAAAGGGAAGGTGCTAGCACCCTTTTCATCCATGGTTATCCATGGGCTCTTAGTTACTTGTTTTAGATCACTTGCCTTGATTTTCAATTGTTTGAAATGGTGCTTTGTGTGTGTGGTTTTGAAAATGTTTTGAAAAAGATGCCTTGTCTAGGCAACCTTTGTAACAATTCTTTACTCGAATGTTTTACAAAGGTGTTTGTCTTTTTGAAAAGATGTTTCAATGTTTTTGAAAGTTTTTTTGAAAGTTGTGTTGTGGAGTGTGTTTTGAAAGTAGGCAAGTGTGTTTTGCAAGTTTGATCAAGTAACTAAGAGTTGTCTACCCCTAAATTTACTCAAAGATCTTTCTCATGTTTTAACCCTTTTAACAGTGTTGTTTCACCATTGTATTTGGTGAACAACCTTATGTTAGGATGTTAACGGGACGGGCGCGGGTCATCGTTTAGACCATGGATGCAATAGTGTCAAGTGTCTTTGGCAATTTGCTTGAGAGACTATGATCATTTTGTTTAGGCAACTTCGAAAGCGTCATCGAGGGACTATGATCATTTTATTTATTCTTGTTTTGCCAAAGTACTTGACATGCAACATGGCCCATTTTGGAAGGCAACAAGCGGGATTACCCTAGAGGTGCAAGTGTGAATTGTGTATTGATTGTCATGCATTTATCTTGTATTAGGTTATCTAGCGGTTGATTTTGAATCCTCGCATACAAACCCTAATTACTATACAGTATATAGAAAGCGATAAATTGCGAGAATTTAAAGTCTAAGCTATTACAAATAAGTATCCGGGGATGGGGGTACAAATGTTTACAAATGGGGATGAGTCTTATCAGGATAGTAGTGTCCAAATTTCATTTACAACCAAATCGAACCATATTCTCAATGTAAAATATAGCAAAGTATAAGAATCAAAGAGAAATAAAAGTATCATGCTATGTATGTGATTATTTACAAATGATGCAAAAATTAACCTAATGTATTATTAAGTATTATTATCTTTTTTATTTTTGTTAACTATACAAACAAAAGTTTTAAAGAAAAGAAAATAAAAATATTTAAGTTAAAGAAAATTAATGTTTATGTATTTTAGTTTATATACAAAGGTTTATTAAACAAAAATTCTAAAAAGAAAATTATTTAATTTAGAAAAAATCCTATTTTTATGTACTCTTAAATGTGATAAAAAGTATTAATAAACATTTTACATGAAAGGTTAATATATTATTAAAAAAAAGGAATTAGGTTATAAAAGAAAAAAAATAAAATTAAGAAATGTTGGTTAAAAGAAAATAAAATAAAAGGAAGTTATGTGGGCCTTAGAGTTTGTTCTTGGCCCAAAACAAAATTTGAAAGAGAATCAGAGGGGGGGTGTACACGCCTGAAAGAGGGGCAAGGCGCTGGAATCCAATGGGCTTAGGGTTTTGTTCTATGGGGCAGGCCCAGATGCATTACAACATTTTGTTGTTAGGGTTTGAATGTTTATCGCTCAGAATAGGGTATGCTTGGCTTAGAACGGCGCCGCTTCTCCATCTCCTTCCTCGTCTTCGTTCTCAAACAAAAGCTTCTGACGTCTCTCTCTGCCTCAGCTGCCAGAGCGCCATCTCCACTTCCTCCTCCTCATGGTTGCTCAGGCGGTGACAACAAGGTACCGGTTTCTGCTTTCATGTTTTAGGTTTTTTTTTTGATAACAATCTTGCATGTTATTATTTCTGTGTGTACTGATCTTTATGTATTATTTTGGGCTTGTGTGAGGTGTAAAAAGAAAAGGGAAGAGGAAATTATACCTTTGGAGAGGACACAGAGGAATGGACTGGAGGCGTCTCCGGTGGCCGGAGGTGGAGGGACTGGTGATGAGGCTTGCTGACTCCCTGGTATTTGTATCTTGCTTGCCTCTATTGTCTTATGATGATAGTTTCTCTGAAAACCCTGTAATAGTTGCTTCTTTTCCTCTTCTAAATGCTTGCCTCTGATTTTGATGATGTTGATTCTGAAAACCCTGTAATAGTTGCTTCTTTTCCTCTTCTAAATGCTTGCCTCTGATTTTGATGATGTTGATTCTGAGTTGCCTGTTGTTGGATCCTGTGATGAGCTTAGCTCTGAGGATGCTTGGATTTATGTATGTTTATTTGATGATATTCTTTGATGTACTTTGTTGTTCTTTTACAATGATGATGATGTTTGAATCTGAGTTTGTTCCTGGGCTTGCTTTGAGTTTGAGATGCTTGGACTTGCTTGAATTTTGATTGCTTGCTTCAGAGTTGTTGATATGCTAACCTTATGATGAACTTATTCTGAGGGCTTTTGGGATTTTCTTGATTCTGACTTGGTTTGGATATTTGGTTTGGACTTGCTTGTGTTAGTTAGGGCGGGCTTGTATGGCTTTGGGCAGGTTTTGTTGTTTTACCACACAGGTTTGGAGTTTTGAGGCATTTTGTTGGAGTTTTGTTTGGTAATGAAACAGGTTTTGACAGGCTTGAAAGCTTAGGCTTTTACAGGCTTGTGATTATAGGTAGGCTTATATGTTTGTTGGCTTGTTTTTGTTATGTGTTCTAGGCAGGATGTTACAGTTTGGAGACAAGCTTAAGCAGGCTTGAAGGGCTTGTGTTATGCAGGTTTGAAAGGCTTGTGTTTTTAGGACAAGCCTGGGAGTTACAAGCTTATTGGCTTGTGTTTGCTTCTTCAAAGCTTGTGTTCTGTTTACAGTTTGTAGCATATCTTTCTCTATGTGTTTTTGCCTCCTTTTTTTACAGTGTTCTGATTTGTTCTCTTTATCTCTAAGCCTGCCTGTAAGCCTCTACTACTCTCTCTCTTTTCTCTCTCTATCAGAAAAGCATATTTTAATGCTTTACTGTCCTTTTTCTGAAAAAGTGATGGCCTGGAAAATGATGATTAAAAGTGTTTTGCTTGCATTGTTAGCTTTGCTCTGCCTCTTGTACTTTCTTCTGCATCTTTCCAGATTTCCTGTATTGCTTTGATATCTTCTTTGTCAGTTTTGATAGCTTTGATATCTTATGACAGCTTTGATAATTTTTTGGACAGTTTGGTTGACATTGTGACTTAGTTGGCAATTTTGACAATTTGGTTGCCTTTTCAGTTTGCAATTTGGTTTGAAATTATGCAGCCTTGTTTTGGCATATTCAGTAGCTTTGTGCATTTCATATATTTGCAAGCATATTTCCCCTTTCCCTCTTTGTGAACCAAGAGTCTTCTTGTGATTTGCAGAGAGGGCGAACAAACTGATTCTGGCCAACACTTTTAATGATCAGTTTCTGATTAACTGTCTGCCTTTGATTTCATCTGTGTTGACTTATTTTCTTTTTTTGTCTTTGTAGATAAAAATCAGTTGAGCAATGGGGAGCAGCAGTAGAAGATGAAGATTTCAAGCAATTTAGAATACAATTTTATTTTATTTTAATCATTTGTAATAAACATTATTATAAATACTATAAAAATTACTTGTATTTAAATAACACTTGTACCAATAATTAAAAATAAATAAAAGTCTTTTTGTCAGATATCTCTTTTAATTATTCTGCATTTATTTATCTAATTACTTAAATTTCTTGAATTATAATAATTGGAAATTATCCAATAATTTTAACTTAGAAATTATAAATAATCAATAAACGTCCGGCGTTCCGAATAACCAAAAACATCGCGTAGTTAAACAAACAAACGTCCATATGTCCTTTATCTCACTGATCAAACCTAAACTTCAAACTCTCAATCAGAAGCTTCAACCCATATCCCAGAGTCAATTGAAAAGAACTGCAGAATCAATTCCTTCTGAGAATGCGCGCGCAAACCCTAATTCTTGATTTATTGTCAAAGAAACGTCCGCCTGATCAAACCCTGAGCCAAACTCAACCAAACCCTAACAATCTGCTTGAACTGATTCAAAATCAAATGGAAACCCTAATTTTGTCTGACTGATGAGAAAAGTCTGTTTGACCGATTCTTAAGCCAATCTGAAAAATCAGGAAAAGCCCGAAGCTGTGATTTCTTGTAAAAAAGAGGATGGCAAATTTTGGGGTACAACAGATACTGATATTGTGGTTCATCGCCTACCTACCAAGGAAGACTATCCTCCAGTGAAACAGAAAGTCCGCCGAATGCGCCCAGAGATGTCTGAGAAAATCAAGGCTGAAGTTATGAAACAGTTTGACGCCAGTTTTCTAGCAGTTACTTCTTACCCTCAGTGGGTGGACAATGTGGTTCCTGTACCGAAGAAGGACGGTAAGGTTCGAATGTGTGTTGACTACAGGGATCTGAACAGGGCAATCCCCAAGGATGACTTCCCTCTGCCTCATATCGACGTTCTGGTTGACAACACCGCTCAGCATAAGGTCTTCTCCTTTATGGATGGTATCTCCGGTTATAATCAGATAAAGATGGCTCCCGAAGACATGGAAAAGACGACCTTTGTTACTCAGTGGGGTACCTTTTGCTACAAGGTCATGCCTTTTGGATTGAAGAATGCTGGGGCAACGTATCAGTGTGCCATGGTTGCTTTGTTTCATGACATGATCCATCATGAGATTGAAGTATTCGTCGACGACATGATTGCGAGATCCCAAACTGAAGAAGAACATCTGGACCACCTTCAGAAGTTGTTTGACCGGTTGAAGTTGTACAAGCTGAGGTTAAACCCGAATAAGTGCACCTTCGGGGTGAGATCTGGTAAGCTGTTGGGTTTCGTTGTAAGCGATAAAGGTATTCAAGTGGATCTGGAAAAGGTAAAAGCTATACAGGAGATGCCAGCTCCCCGAACAGAGAAAGAAGTCAGAGGCTTCCTGGGACGACTGAACTACATTGCCCGATTCATCTCACACCTGACTGCTACTTGTGAGTCAATCTTCAAGTTACTGAAGAAAGATCAGGTAGTACATTGGAACGATGAATGCCAGGCCGCTTTCGAAAGGATCAAAGAGTATCTCCAAGAGCCACCTATTCTGATGCCTCCAGTTGAAGGGAGACCTCTGATATTATACTTGACAGTACTCGACAACTCAATGGGGTGTGTGCTGGGTCAACATGACGAGTCTGGCCGAAAAGAGCATGTTATTTATTACCTTAGCAAAAAGTTTACCGACTGCGAGACCCGATACTCGTTGCTCGAGAAAACTTGCTGCGCTTTGGCATGGGCTGCTCATCGGCTGAGACAGTATATGTTGACTCACACTACTCTATTGATATCAAAGATGGATCCTATCAAGTATATCTTCGAGAAGCCTGCCTTGTCCAGAAGACTAGCGAGATGGCAGATGATCTTGACTGAGTATGACATACAATACACGACCCAAAAGGCAATCAAGGGAAGTGTGTTGGCAGACCATTTGGCACATCAGGAGGTGGATGAGTACCAGTCTATGAACTTCGAATTCCCGGACGAGAATATCATGTTGGTAACTGATTGTGAGACACCTGGACCGGATGAAGGACCTGAGGAAGGATCCCGATGGTCTATGTACTTTGATGGAGCTTTGAAAGCTTTGTGTAATGGCATCGGCGCCATGATCATATCTCCTAAAGGCTCTCATACTCTGTTTACCGCCCGACTATGTTTCAACTGCACCAACAATATGGTGGAGTATGAAGCGTGCATCATGGGTCTTCGAGTTGTAATTGACCTAAGGATTAATTTTCTAAGTGTCTTCGGAGATTCCACTCTCGTGATCATTCAGATCAAAGGCGAGTGGGATACGTAACACCCAAATCTTATTCCTTACAAGGAGTATGTATTGACGCTGCTTCCCCATTTCGAGGAGATAACCTTTAAACACTTCCCTACAGAGGAGAATCAGTTGGCGGACGCGCTGGCTACGATGTCTTCTATGTTCAAAGTCAATTGGGACAACGAGGCTCCCCGGATCATCATTGAAAAATTGGACGAACCTGCACATTGCTGTGATATTGGGACTGAAGAGGTAACAGAAAAACCCTGGTTTCAGGAGGTGAAGAGGTATCTTGAAGCTCAGGAGTACCCCGAGGGTGCATCTGTTAATGACAAGAAGTTTCTGAGAAGTTTCGCAGCAAAATTCTTCATCAGCAATAGCATTCTTTACAAGCGTAACCATGATTCAACCTTACTGCGTTGTGTGGATAAGAACGAAGCAGAAAAGATCATGGTGGAGTTACATGAAGGTACTTTCGGAACTCATTCCAGTGGACACACCATGGCAAAGAAGATCCTATGGGCAGGATATTATTGGTCCATAATGGAAGCCGACTGTTATCAGCATTCTCGGACATGTCACAAGTGCCAAGTCTATGCTAATAAGGTGCACATACCTCCAGTACATCTGAATGTCTTGACGGAACCTTGGCCTTTTGCAATGTGGGGCATTGATATGATCGACGAGATCAGACCTACGGCATCTAATGGGCATCGTTTCATCCTGGTAGCAATTGATTACTTTATGAAGTGGGTTGAAGCAGCTTCCTTTGCTACTGTAACCAAGAACATCGTGGCACGGTTTATTCGGCACAACCTGATCTGTCGATACGGTGTACCCGAGAGGATCATAACGGACAATGGTACCAATCTCAACAACAAGATGATCACCGAGCTCTGTGAGCAGTTCAAGATACAGCATCACAACTCTTCTCCCTATCGGCCGAAGATGAATGGGGTTGTACAAGCGGCTAATAAGAACATTAAGAAGATTGTGCAGAAGATGACAGTGACATACAAAGACTGGCACGAGATGTTCCCGTTCGCTCTTCATGGGTACCGTACCTCAGCACGGACGTTAACAGGGGCAACACCCTATTCCTTGGTATATGGTATGGAGGCTGTCTTGCCCATTGAAGTTCAGATACCCTCTCTTCGGATCATGAAGGATGTAGGTTTGAGCAAAGATGACTGGATTCAGACCCGACTTGATCAGCTGAACCTCATCGACGAAAAGAGACTTACTGCTATTTGTCATGGTCAGGCGTACCAAAAGCGGATGATCAAGGCATTTAACAAGAAAGTTAGACGACAAGAGTATCAAGTTGGGGATCTGGTTATCAAACGCATCATCTTACCTCAAGGTGATCCCAGGGGCAAATGGACCCCTACTTACGAAGGGCCATTTGTGGTTAAGAACATTTTCTCAGGAGGAGCTATGATTCTAACCACCATGGATGGTGACAACCTTCCTCACCCCGTCAATGCAGACATAGTGAAAAGATACTACGCATAATCAAAGACCCGCTAGGTTGACTGGCCTAGGAAAAAATAAGGGCTTCCCGGCGAACCAAAAGGGTTCGGGCAAAAATAAGGGATGAAAATGAAAAAATCTGTACACCCAGCAAGTCGAAAACTTGAAAAGGCGACTTGGGCAAAAAAGGGTATCCCGGTGGACTGAAAACCCGAAAGGGCGGTCCAGGCAAAAATTAGGGATCAAAGCGTAACGCTATGTCTCATTGGATCACCTTGCATCCAGACTTCGGTATCAAATATCAAGCTCGGACGACACTAATCAATCTGATCTACCTTCAACCAAGTAGCAAAGTGATGAGATGCTCGAAGACATAAAGGCAATAGCAGAGTTGGAACCCAGTGGGATTATTCACATAGCTGTTTTATTTTATTTTCACAAATTGTATAAATTCTATTTATTCGGCGGCATTCTCTTACTAGGACGCCAGCCTCTTGTACAAAAAACGCCTATTTACAGGCCAAACTTCAAATCAATAAAATTCATTTTCAAAGAAATTTCAAACTATTTTTCTTTATCTGTTTTGTTTTGCAAAGAACGTCCAATGTTCATTTTTGATATATGCATTTGACATTAATTGTTGCTCATAAATATTTACATGCGAAACAAAAGATGAGTTACTGGTAATAGCAGAAACAGGGGCAATAAAATTGTCTGAACTGTATAGTTGCTTTGTCCACCAGGTACAAAGGTAGATTCAGCTGAAGAATATGGATAAGATACCTTCACTCCCCACAGAATAAGACAGTAATGACAACTCTCCCCAGCTGAGACTTATAACTATGAACGAATCAACAATATTCTCCCCAAGCAGTTTATCTACCATCAGCACTAGAAAGGCTTAATATCCCCGGCAGTCTTAATATTCCCCAACAGAGTATAAGAATGTTCTCTGGCAGAATACAAGATACCCCCCAGTGGATTCAATATTTCCCAGCACATTCTGAAAAGCTTCCCCAACGGAGTTGAAGCATCATCCCAAGTAGACTCTGGAAGTTTCCCCAACGGAGTACAAAAATAGATCTCCCCAGCCAAGTTTGAAGGATCATTCCCAGCAGAACTCAGAGGATTATCCCCATAAGATCCTAACAGGTTATCCCCAGCAAGTTTCAACTGAAAGATTATCCCCAGCGAAATTATTTCCTTTCACAAATAGGAATTCAATCCCCAACAGATTCAATATCACCAACAACGGTAATCCATCCCCAGCGGAGCCTATCAGTGGAATCCTCAACAGAGCATCTCTTCCCCCACAGAGTAATCTCCTCATCAGTTTATTCCCCAACGGAGTTATCTTCTCCTGCAGGTTTATTCTCGCACTTCTCTTCGTTCACCATCCCCAGCGGAAGTGAAGAATTCAACTCTATTCTCCAGCAGCTATCCGGAATTTAGTTTCCCCAGCTAAAGCATTACACTTCCATACATCATGATACATGCATATACGCATCATACCATACAATCTCATTTATTTTGAGAACATCATTGCTTGATCCATATCATGCATTGCATATGACTGACCTTCACCTTTCAGGAAAGATGTAGTTAAGTTCTCAGCTATGTCAAAGACCTTTGTCTGGTCCAGTTAAATCGATTCCTAAAGATTTTTCTGATGCCGATCCAGTCAAAGTTATTCCAAGACCTTGTCTGGTCCAGTTAAATCGATTCCTAAAGATGTTTCTGATGGCGATCCAGTCAAAGTTATTCCAAGACCTTGTATGGTCCAGTTAAATCGATTCCTAAAGATTTTTCTGATGTCGATCCAGTCAAGGTTATTCCAAGACTCTTGTCTGGTCCAGTTAAATTGATTCCTAAATATTTTTCTGATGCCGATCTAGTTAAAGTTAATCCAAGACCTCCTCTGGTTCAGTCAGATTGCTGATAAGATCTCCCTGATTCGTATTCCAATTGAAGTTATTCCAAGACCTTGTCTGGTCCAGTTAAATCGATTCCTAAAGATTTTTCTGATGCCGATCCAGTCAAAGTTAATCCAAGAATCTTGTCTGGTCCATTTAAATCAATTCCTAAAGATTTTTTTGATGCCGATCCAGTCAAAGTTGATCCAAGACCTCCTCTGGTTCAGTCAGATTGCCGATAAGATCTCCCTGATTCGTATTCCAGTTGAAGTTATTCCAAGACCTTGTTTGGTCCTGTTAAATCGATTCCTAAAGATTTTTCTGATGCCGATCCATTCAAAGTTATTCCAAGACCTTGTCTGGTCCAGTTGAATCGATTCCTAAATATTTTTCTGATGCCGATCCAGTAAAAGTTGATCCAAGACCTCCTCTGGTTTATTCAGATCGCCGATAAGATCTCCCTGATTCGTATTCTAGTTGAAGTTATTCCAAGACCTTGTCTGGTCCAGTTAAATCGATTCCTAAAGATTTTTCTGATGCCGATCCAGTCAAAGTTATTCCAAGACCTTGTCTGGTCCAATTGAATCGATTCCTAAAGATTTTTCTGATGCTGATCCAGTCAAAGTTAATCCAAGACCTCCTCTTGTTCAGTCAGATCGCCGATAAGATCTCGCTGATTCATATTCCAGTTGAAGTTAATCCAAGACTCTTGTCTTGTCCAATAAATCGATTCCTAAAGATTTTTGTGATGCCGATCTAGTCAAAGTTATTCAAGACCTTGTCTGGTCCAGTTAAATCGATTCCTAAAGATTTTTCTGATGCCGATCCAGTCAAAGTTAATCCAAGACCTTCTCTGATTCAGTCAGATCGACGATAAGATCTCCCTGATTCCTATTCCAGTCTAAGTTCAGACCACCTATCAACAGTCTCCAAATGGCATCTGTAAGCCCATTCCCGACATCACCAGGCTGATACCACTTCATGCGAGTGTAAATTTCTGGGCACTCTAGTGTTCAATCATCTTCCACCTTTGGATCACGAAAGGCCCGAAAGCCAATCTATATCCTCAGGTTTAAGAAAATTGAACAGGGGCAGCTGTTGTACCCCAAAATTTTCCCTCCCATATTTCCCAAAACATTGCAAGGAAAATCTCCAAGTGGCTCAAGATTGTTCAAGAGTTGGACAGTCAAGCTATCTCCTAAGGCAGTCAACCTCAAATTAGGGTTTTGTGTTGTATCAAGGTCCTTGCATCCAAATGACCTCAAGTGCTCCCCAATGTCCTAATATGTTCTCAAGTTCATCCATGTCAAATTTCAAGCCTTGTAGAGGAAGTTTGCTCAGTCAATTGCTCAAGAGGTCCAAAAATTGACTGTGCTAGGGCAAAAGTCAACCGTGACCCAAATACAGTCAAACTTCAAGATTTTTTGTCAACATTATCATTTTGAAGGATATTTCATCATTTGATAAAGGGTTGATCACTATTCATCAAGGATTTCTCAAAATTTATCAAGACTCAAAAGTTGCTAAATTAGGGTTTTTAAGGAAAAGTCAACTCAACTTTGACCAAGCATAAATTTCTCATACTTTATTAGAAATGACCCATCTAAAGCTCATTTTTAAGAGGATTCTTTCCTACAATCCATCTTTATACCCCAAGATCAAGAAATTCACTCACAAAAAGTTACAAATTTGGACATTATAGGTCATTTTTGAAAGTCAACAAAAACACCTTTTTTTCCAAAGCTTATAACTTGAGAATGGAACATCAAAATTAGATAGGGCCAACAAGGTTGGTTATAGGACATCTCAAGCTTTCTAAAAAGTCCAAGAACACCTCCAAAAGTTCAAAATTGAAGAAGTTATGCATTGTTGAAGTTGGATATTTTTCCAAAATTGCCAAAAGTCAACTATCCCCAAAACTTCAAATTTTGTCAAAGGGGCCCATTCTTTTCCACTTGATTTGATCTTGTCACACTACACACGTGTCCTAGCTTCAGCATTGTGTCCATTTATTAATTTTTCTATTTCATTTAATCTTTTATTGAATTAATTCATTTTAAATCAATTTAAATCAAATAAAATATAAATATTGATCACTTAGGATCTTTTTGGTTGTTATAGGTCTTAATTGTCATCATGGACATGATCAAACTCGTATCTCACCATATCATGAACAAAAATATGGATTTTGGATAAGTTTGGAAAGTTATCAATGGAGGATCAAATCAAATCCTAAAACATCAATGCACAAAGATTCAAGACCCAAAACTTGACCTAATCCAATGCAGCATACATATACAATGCAAAGGCACACGAATTAGAGGTTAGAGGCTGCAGAATCACAAAAATCAAAACTTGAAAAAAGGTGGAAAAGCTTGAAACTGAAATCGTGCATAGAGGTGTTTTCAAGGTCAAATATCATCACCAATCCATTGCTGGACATCCACTAAGGCGAAACCAATCCAGAACCAATCCCCATACACGTTCTAAAGCGCTGTAAGTTTCTCACAAAACCGCTTTGCACTTGAAATCGCAACTCCATATTCTTGCACTTTTTGGACAAGTCTTTGGTATAATCATGATGCTCATATAATTTCTAAGCTTTCTGCATTATTTGATTGTATTTATATGGATTGTAGCCTTGTGACCGAACCTAGGGTTTCGTAGCTTGTGTTTTTGGGTTTTTTATTTACAGGTAAAATTGATGCCATTGATGGGTATAGACATGATCAGTGGAAGAAGACGAGCACAACCATGTGCTTGGAATTGATTTTCGTGGCCTAGAATGGTTTTTAGGGTTGACCTAGGGATTCAGCTGCGGATATGAATCTGCAGGAATTATTACAGGGTAAAACGAGGAAGATGATGACGCGTCTCCCTCCTATTGGATAGTTCAAAAATTCGCGCTTTATTTTTATATTTTCTGGCATATTGACTTGTTTCCCATATTATTATTATTACCTAATACACTAACAAATGAAACACATTGGCTCAGTGGCGAAGGCGTTAGTGCAAGATCCAACCGGACCTGGGTTCGAATCCCAGGTCCCCAATATATTTGTTGTAATTTGTTTCCAGGTGATCCAATACAAGCTCCAACGCGTGATGTACCATGCTCCCTCATGCAATCAGTGGACAGATGGCCTCCAGGCCAAATCTGATGGCCCAAATGGGATGCCTACCATATGCCCTAGTCAACGTGCACACGTGGGATCAGAAAAGTCAGTGAGAGGCCTGCGCCTATTGGGCAACAAAGTTGCTATCAAGACCCCCTTTCAGGCCCATAACCTCCTAACCCTAATTCTTTCTATTTTATTTTTATTATTTCTTTCATTTATTTATTTATTGTTATTATTTTTTAATTGACCAATTAAACTTTTTCCTCATAAAATCAAAAACCAAACAATATATTTTATTTATTAATTTAATTTCAGAATTTTTATTTTTATTAACAATTATTAATTATTAATTAATTTAGTTTAATTAGGAAATAACCTTAATATCTTTTTGTAATAATTAAAATCAATTTAGACGATTAGGTTTTTATTAACATTGATTGATTTATTTTTATTTCTTTAAATACTCAAAAATCCAAAAATATCTTTTTTAATTAATTAATTAATTTAATTAACTTAGTTTATTTTCTTTTAATTCAAAAATAACAAAAAATACTTTCTTTTAAAAAAGGGTCAAAACCCTAGAATGCGCTCGATTTAATTTTCCCGCACGCGATCCATTTTATCATATTATTGTATATGTTTCCCGAAATGTAATAGTTTAATTAGGATTTTGATTATTTTATCGCTTTATTTATTTTCCGCATTTTAATTTCAAGGGTTGCTTTTGGCGATGTAAATACCCGACGCCTTGTAATAGTTAGTTTTAATTTCCGCAATTTAATTTCCGCAACTTACAAACTGTCAGATGTTTGATAATAGGGAATGCATGACCAGATCAAATGTTTTAACCTAAAATCAACATAGATAACCATTGACATGTACAAAGATAAAATTAACTGAAAACAACACACTCGCACATGCGCACTCTTAGGGTACACCTCACTTGGTTTCCTTCGAACGTGGTCATTGAGTATGGGAAGTTTTAGAGGTTGCCCTCTTGTCCAAAGATCATAGTTGCCTCGAAACGGTTGCCACGGAAAAATGATCTAAGACATTAGGGTTACCGCTAAGGCGTCCTAACATTGCTTTAGTGACCACACATCCCTTAATTGAATTGACCCTTAAAACTCCAACTACGGTGCTACCTACTCATCAATAGTGGGATAACATTGTCTAAAGGACATTAGCACAAATTCATTCCTTTTTCGAGTAGGTAGATGGTTCTTAAGTACTTGCTCCTTTCAAAATAAACAAAACTTTTCGCACTTACACCTTTCAAACAAAAAACTCTTTTCAAACCCATAAACACAAAGAAAAAGCAAATTTTTGAAAACACTTTGAGAAAGTACCTAAGAGCCCATGGATAACCATGGATAGAAAGGGTGCTAACACCTTCCCTTTCTATAATCTACCCCCCGGACCCGAGAAACATCTCAAAAAAAGGAATTTTTATGTGCTTTTTTCCTTTCCTTGTTGGATAAAATAAAAGACGGTGGCGACTCTTGCTTACCGCGACATTTTGCAAACACAAACGCAAAACGCGAACCAGCATATCAAAAACAGTCAGTTCTATCCCACCGTATCACAAGATGCATATGCAATGTTTTCAAGGATCTTGTGGGAATTAAATTTGAAATATTAGAAATTGAATTTGGTTGTAGCTTTGTCTGAGGAACTTTGAGTCTTCATCTTTGAACATCCTTCTATAAGAATCAAGCTCACCATATCAAGTGGGTCATAGCCTCTGACTCAAGATCCTTTGACAACATTGGCTAGAGGAAAATAAATCCCCTTGCCCCTTGCTAGACGTTTGGTTCGCCATGAGCTACATCACAGACCCTTGAGATCCTTGAAATGGTTAGTATGATATGCGATGTTTATGATGTCATGATGTCATGATTATGTTGAGAAATCACAGGTATAACAAGCACAAACAAATCACACCAAGTCCTTAGGTTTAAGGCTTGCTAGAGTTTAAAGTGGTAGCCTCTTGAAGTTGGATTGATTCAGCCTGTCCTATAAATAGTAACCGGGTTCTAAGGGATCTCAATATCACTGACCATCCTTTATCGGGCATTGTCTCAGCTCAAGCAATCTTTTCTTGCGGCTGAAATATCTCGAAAGTCTGATCTCAATGAGTGTAGCATCGAGTATCAACCAATCCTCAGCTCTATACCGAGGCCGGCTATCTCACTACTTTCTAATGGCCAAGTTTGTTCAACTACGGCTCTAAGGTCCGTTAGTGCCTCACGACACCACGCGGAGGCCCCACATTCTCCTCGTTTCCACACGAAGGATACCAGTACCGACCAAAGTGCCACACCAACACAACCATCGCTTAAACCATATCGGTCTACGCCGTACAGTCTCCACGATCTATTGTTGTTTACCTAAAAAATGCCCCCATATCCGGGTGTAGGATCTATAGTAACCCAAGCAATAACCCTTAAATTTAAAGCAGGCAAGGCAAAACAAGAAAGAAATTTTAAAATGACCTTGATCCTAAGGTAAACCCCACTGTTTACCATTGTTTTTGGTAAACAACCGCTGGTCTCCAAAAAAGGTAAGTTTTTTGGTTTACTTGCGGGATCGACCAAACTAATCCCAGAACATATGCTAATCTTTATGTAAAATGAGTGAGAAGGAAGAACGCACGTCCGACCCAGGGGATAAATGTTTAAGATTGTTGAACAGTAAATGAAAGCATAAAAATGCAAGTAAAAGAAGTAAAAGAAGTAAAAGGTAACTTTGCAAGATAATGGTAAAGTAAAGTAAAAAGACTTTTATTAAGTAAAAAAGGTGTTTCTAACGTACATTGCTCTGCTTTTTATCCTTTCTCACGCAGTAGTTACTTGTATAATATTTGAGAGATTTTGTACTATAAGTTGCACACACTAAAAATTACACAAACTTCTTATTTTATACTAAAAATAGGTAACCGTCGAGGGGACATTCTGCGCTAGGATGAAGACAAGTGTCTCCTGCATGCCTCTCGACCCATAGCCTTTTGCCACGTTTCCTTCCCTTAGACGCTGATGAAAACCACATTTCCCTCCAATAATTCAAATTTCAAAATGGTCTTCGTCCCATGTGCCAAGGCGCGAACACTTCCCTTCAGTCGAAACAACCTACATTTGCCTCGGTCGAATGAACCTTTGGTCGAAGCTTTCTTATTATATCTTGGATCCTTTTCCTTAATTTATCTCACGCATAGAATTACACCTCCTGGTGTAGTTCATTTCCAGTTGTTTGGTCAAAGAGACCAAATATAGCAAGTGTCAAATTTGGGAGCCAACAAATTGCCCCCCAAGAATGTCTATTTCGACGCCCAAAGAAATAGCCATTCTTTGAACTTCCCATTCGACACCTGTCTTACAAGTTGTCCACCAGGCTTTGACGTGTACCTTTCGCCTTCCAACAGCTGCTATATTTGATAAAACCATCATTACTTTTTTCCAAAATGTCTCTTCAAAACTGCCGTTACCACGCTCGCCATGATGACCTCGTTCCTATAATCTAGGCAAGCATGTCCCAACGTTTCCCAACGCCTACATGGTAATCGTTTCCTGCCTTTCCACGTGCCCCACTACATGATGAGACATTTCCCACTTCTGAAGGCTATAAATACTTCCAAACTTCTCTATTTAGAACTGTTATCATCCTCAGCTTTTCCAAACCCCTTGCATTCTTACAACACTGTATTGTCACCTTCGCTCTTTCTCTTAAGTCTTTAACAATGGCCTTTCTCTCTAATTCCCCAAACAATCCGCAACCAAAGAATGCTAATGATGTTCAGAAACCACCAGAGATTTTTTCTATCAACCCTTCTTCTTCCTCGACTAACAGGTACATTGTTGAACCTATGGGAGAAGGGCGAGAAGCCTATGATTATCAACTCCTTATTCCCGTCAGATATGGCGGAAATATGTATTCTATGTCCGGCCCATTATCTTCATGTGCCGAAAATCCCTTAAAAAATGGTGCCTTTTTCCCTACACATCCAAGGCTTAAACCCATAGGTTGTGCCAAAAAACCTAGGGCAGATGCTGAAGATGCTACACCAGCTAACCAGCAACATCCTCAAACTACTAATGATATCAACCTCCAGTTCATTAATAAAGGGAATCGCATCTTTCGATCAAGCCCTAACCTTTCTTCTGAATACTCTGACTGGTTGAATAAAATGGAGAGGGCACAAGCTTCTATCTGGAAGGAGATGGGCATCTATGACTTAGTGATGCTGTCGAAGACAGGGTTACCTTATTGCCCCCTTATGCTGGTATCCTCATTGTACTTTTGGGACAGTGCACATTTCACCTTTCATCTTCCTTGTGGGATGGTGACCCTACCTTGTTCGACATAGCTGCCATTACTGGTCTTCGACCCACTGGTGACTATTTCGACCCTGAAGACTTGTCTGAGGATCCCATTGGGTTTGCTGCTACCAAACCTACTTATACCACCTTCATAAACCACTTTCATGACAAGGCTTCAAATACTATGTCGGAGGTGGAGCACATAGCCTTCTTGGCCATGTGGCTGTCTCGATTCGTTTTCTGCACTAAATCACTGCAGGTGACGAAAAAGATGCTGACGCTTGCAACACAACTCCATCACAAATACCCTTTTTGCTTGGCCGAATTGATTCTAACCAACTTATATGAGTCCATCAGTAATGGTGTGACTCAACTTAAGGTTCTAGGAGATAGAGGAAGTTTGTTGCTATCTGGTCCCTTCCGTCTTCTGCAACTGTGGCTTAACGCCACCTTCGAATCCTTCCTCCCTCAAAAGAACAAGATCAATGAAGAAGCTCCTGAAATTTTAAACAGGAGAGTCGAAGGCACCAGGTTGGCATTGCTAACTCCTACTGATGAAGGCCAATAGTTTCAAAAAGCCTTTACAAGCTTCGTAATGATGTTTGCGGAGCGAAAAAGCTTTGATTCGACTATGGCTCCTTTTGCCAGTCGAAAAGTTGGCCTGGAATGGTTTACTCGACCATATCCTTCAGAAGAAGATGACGTGGTTGATGAGTTTGTGAGCATGTGGGAAGCATTTCTCTGCCCCAGGATCATGCCTTTAGGATTTAAGAGCTCGAAGAACCAATTGAGCTTAATTGCTTATCAACCCAATCTTGTCTCTCGACAGTTTGGCATTGCTCAATCGCTTCCTTCGCCTATATAGCCTCGAGAGAAACTGCTACTCTTTTATAATGCAGATTACTCAGAGGATGCCGCTACCAAGCATATTGGTAAGTATTCTGGTCGAACTACACTGACCCTGTTCAACTTTAACCTTCATTTTCTAGACTCTACCATTTCTGAGACATGGTGGAGACATTATTATGAGGAAGAGTTCTTCGACGAGAAGGACTTCGCCCACCATCTGCGTGAGGAATTCAAGCTGGTTCTCGACAGAGTAAAAAAAGGTATTCCTTTTTCCATCCCTTCGTTTTAGATTTGTTTTACCAACTCCTAACTAACCATAGCTGTTTTGCCTTTCGTTTAGCTGTCAAGCGGGTTGCTTCGAAGAAAACCGCTGAGAGTACAAAAGGGGACGACTTTGCCATCAATCCCTCTCCTAAGGTACTTACCTTTCCTTTTTTACCCTTAGTTTTATCTGACGTAGTTATTGATCTTCTCGACTTGGTTTTCTATATGCTTAGAAATCAACCCCCAAAAAGCAGAAGGTTCAAGAGATCCAAATCTCTAGCGATGAGGAAGAGGAGTCTCCACCTGTTCCTTTGCAGAGACGAAGATTGAAAAAACTAACTCCTGCTGTCGAAACCCGTCCAAAAATCAGGATTAAAACTACGGTGGGGAGGCTACCTCTTTTCATCATCAATGAACCCACTGAACAGGAGGTAATCACAAGATTAAACAATCCTAGTGAAAGTGATAATTCTTGTCCTGGTGCTGAAATTCCAGTACAGGTATCCACTTCGACTGCTTGTTATGTACTTCTCACTCTCTCTTACTTTGTGATGCTTTTAAAAGCAATAAATTCTTTCTATTTTTTCAGGACACTGCTGGCACCTCGACATGAAATCCTACTCATGTCGAGGACTCGACCACTTGCTTGAATAGTGACGGGATTCCTACCTACAGACCTTCTTCAGCAAAAGACTCTTTCGTGAGTTTAGTTGACGAAGTGAATCAAACTTCTGAACCCCAGCATGAAACCATAGAAGAAGCTGATGAAGAAGAAGCTGATGAAGAAGAAGCTGAAGGAAATAAGAGGAGGTTAGGATTCCTATGGTCGAAGTTGAGACAAAGAGGGAACATGGGGAGATCCCAGAAGCTAAGGGTGAAGAAGCTCTTGCTGAAGGAAACCAAAATCCTCCAGGTACTGAGGTAATTCCTACTCAAGTACCTAACGTGGTTATTGCAGCCAACGCAAGCATCCCTTCGACAGGGTCCAGAACCAAAGAGGATTTGGCTTTACTGAAGCAACAAGATTCGTTAGTTTATTTGACTGCAATCTTGGAGGGTCGAGAGAGCTCCTCTGATCGTAGCGCCTCGACTGCATCTGGAAGATCTACCTCGACTCCCCCTCTCGACGAAGCTCTTCAAAAGGTTAAAGCACAAATCTTTAAAAGAGATTTGATGTTAACTTTAGATGGGGAACCAGCAGCGCCTTCCTATCTGAAGACTATCTTGAAAGCTGTCGATCTTCTTGTTGCCCCTCCAGATGTAGCTAGTGTAATCCTGTATTTACTTTCTATTGTCGAGCAAGTATCAACAGACTTCAATTGTCAAAGACTCATTAATCGTGATATTGAGGAAGCCAATGG
This sequence comes from Vicia faba, assembly GCA_948472305.1. Classification (NCBI taxonomy): domain Eukaryota; kingdom Viridiplantae; phylum Streptophyta; class Magnoliopsida; order Fabales; family Fabaceae; genus Vicia; species Vicia faba. The sequence goes on from OX451737.1 coordinate 1,486,389,270, forward strand.
CCAAGTGGCCGCTTCCTGGCATGCTGCCACTGAATCCACTTCTAGAGTAAAGGACTTGTCGAAGGCCCAGGAGGCTAGGCAAAAGGAAGTCGAGGAGATTGATCAAGACAATGTTCAGTTGAGAGCACATATTTCAGAGTTGGAAGCAAAACTCGCTGCCAATGACAAAAAGAAAGAGTAGCTTCTTGCTGTGAACACTGAGTTAGAAAGCCAAGAAGAATTGGCTGAAGGGTTAAGACATGTCGATCGAGCTCAATCTCTGGATGCTAAGCTCGAAATCCTTCACCAATCAAAAGCTCTCTATGATCGAAGTCTAGAATTGCAATAGATCAAGTACCTCCAAATTAAAGTTAATCTTCCCTTCTGAATCTTGTTCCTCTTTATTATGTAGTCACTTTCTATAACAATTTCAAAGCCATTTTGGCCTCTTTAATGAAAATCATTTAAGCTTCCATTTTGGCATTTTTTATAATTAGTGATTATATATTATCTATTTTTATCTCTTGAAGCATAGGTCTATATGTTTTCAAGTAATTACCATTTACCTTCAAGAGTCTTCGATCTCCTCTTAACTCTTCGATCTCATAGGCTCCACCTGAGAAAGCCTGCACAATCTTAAAAGGTCCTTCCCACTTAGGGGACCATTTTCCCAAGCTTCGGTCCTTTCGATCCATTGGGAGTATTACTTTCCAAACTAGATCTTTAGGCTAAAACGTCTTGGATTTTACCCTTCAATTGTAGGATTTCTCGACTCGCTTCTTTTGTAGTCTCAAAAGATCTAAAGCTTTCAGCCTTTCTTCGTCTAAGTCTACTAACTCATCCAACATCATGTTCCAATATACTTCGGAAGGGATCTCATGATGTATTTGTATCCTTGTCGCTTGCAAGTGGATTTCCACTGGTAACACTGCATCATGACCATAGGTTAGGCGAAATGGTGTTGTCCCTATAGCTTCTTTGGGACACGTTCGACATGCCCACAGGACTTGATCTAGTGTTTTGTGCGAGTTTCTGGGTTTCTTTCCCACATGTTTCTTTATTAAACTGATCACCACTTTGTTTGCTGCTTCGATCTGACCATTAGCTTGTGCATAATAAGGCGTAGACGTTAATAGCTTAAACCCCACTTCTGCAGCGAAATCTTGCATTTTTCGAGCAATGAAGACTGATCCTTGGTCTGTAGTTATTGTCTCAGGGATCCCAAACCTGTATATGATGTTCTTTTGAATGAATTCAATGACATTCTCCTGGTCTACATTGATTAAAGGAATAGCTTCGATCCATTTAGTAAAATAATCAATGCCCACCAATATATACTTCTGACCTTTAGAAGATGCTGGTCGAATTTCTCCAATGAGATCCAAAGCCCATCCTCTAAAAGGCCAAGGTTTCACAATCGAGTGAAGTTTATTTGCTGGAACATGTTGAATGCCTGTATGTTTTTGGCATTCTTGGCATCCTTTGGCAAACTCAACACAATCTTTTAGCATAGTGGGACAATATAAGCCTTGTCGAAATAATAACCATTTCATTTTTTGGCCTACTTGGTGTGCTCCACATGCCCCAGCGTGTGTGGTAGAAAGGGACACATATGCCTCTGTTTCACTTAAGAATTTCAAGAGTACACCTTCTGGTGTTTTATTAAATAATTCGTTTCCCATCAACACATAACTCAATGCTCTGTACTTTATCTTTTGTTCTGTCGAAGCTGCTGGATTTTGTAAATCATCCACTACAGGCTTTCTCCAATCCTTCTCTGTTAGATTGTCTATGAACGATATTTCAAAATTCTCCTGATCAGTATACCCCAACTTTGTGGTCTTTAAGTCTGATGGAAATAATTTGGTGGCAGTTACTCTCCCCCTAACTTTGACTGCCTGTCTCAGCCTCTCTTTCGAAACTTTATACCCAGAAGCAATTTGTGCCAAATCGTTGGCTGCTTGATTTTCTAATCTGGGTATGTGTCGAATGTTAACTTCCTCAAAAAATTTCAACAACCGTCTGGCTATTACGAAATACATAATAAGGTTTTCTTTTAGGCATTTATATTCTTTCGTAATTTGTTTTAGGACTAACTCCGAATCTCCCATTATTTCGACTCGAGTTGCCCCCAATTCCAACAAAATTTCAAGGCCTATAGTTAATGCTTCATATTCAACCTCATTATTCGAACAATCTCCATCTATTTTGTACTTAAATGTTGTTGGAATTTTATTGGGAGAAATAATAAGGACTCTGACTCTGACTCCATCTTTGTAACGAGATCCTTCGAAGTAGAGTTTCCATGGTTCGATCTCCAAATAATTTAGTGATCTTTCTTGTACAGAGTGGTCGACTATAAAGTCTGCAACCACTTAGCCTTTTATAGCTTTAAGAGGCATGAAAGTTAATGAATATCCAGTCAATGCAAGTGCCCACTTGCCAACTCTACTATGCATAATGGGTTTTGACAACATATACTTGAAAACGTCAAAATGAGACGAGACATAAACATTAACTGGCTTTATATATTGCTTAAGTTTTGTACATGAAAAATATAGACATAAACATAGTTTTTCAACTTTGTTATATCTAGTTTCTTCATCATTTAAAACTCTACTGAGGTAGTATATGGGCCTTTCGACACCATGTTCGTCCTCCTGAGCAAGCATGCTCCCTAAAGTCTTATCTGACGCAGCTATGTACAGCCTCATACTTCTACTTCAACAAGGAGGCACCAGAATAGGTGGTTTGGTGAGGTACTCTTTGATTTTGTCGAAGGCCTCTTGATGTTCTTCCTTCCATTCAAATCCTCCTTTGTTGAGTCGAAGTAATGGCGAAAAGGCTTGCGTTTTCCCACTAAGGTTGGATATAAATCTCCTTAGGAAATTTATTTTCCCAAGTAGGGATTGCAATTCCTTTTTGTTAGTTGGCGCTTTGGCTTGCAAGATAGCTTTGGTATTGTTTTGATTTATCTCGATACCTTTCTTGTGGACCATAAAACCTAAGAAATCTCCTTCTCTTACACCAAAAGCACATTTCAGAGGATTCATCTTCAAGCCATAACGTCTCATCCTCTCAAAGGATTGTAGAAGATGATCCATATGAGCCTTCCCTGAAACAGATTTGACAACAATATCATCAATATAAATTTGCATGAAAGTGTCAATAAAGTCATGGAAGATCGAATTCATGGCTCTTTGATACGTTGCCCCTGCATTTTTTAGGCCAAAAGGCATCACTATCCATTCATAGGTGCCTAAAGCCCAGGGCAACGAAAGGCCGTCTTCGACACATCTTCTTCAGCAATGAAGATTTGATTGTAGCCAGAGTAGCCATCCAGCATACTCATGTATTCGAAACCAGCGGCAGAATCTACAAGCATTTCCGCCACTGGCATTGGATATTCGTCTTTGGGGGTGACATCATTGAGATCTCTGAAATCAATGCACACCCTCAAGGTACCATTTTTCTTTATAACAGGTACAATATTTGCAATCCATTCGACATACATGGTTGTTCTAATGAACTTGCACTTCAGCAGCCTTTCGACTTCCGTTTTGATTTTTGATAAAATCTCTGGTGCAAACTGTCTTGGAGTCTGCGTAACGGGTTTCTTTCCAGGCTTTATTGGTAACTGCAGCTCGACCAATCCTCTGTCAAGACCAGGCATTTCTTCATAGTCCCACGCGAAACAATCCTTGAACTCTTTCAGTAATTCAATCATTTCGACCTTGAGTCCTGAATCCATCTTTGCGCTTATGTATGTGGGCCTGTTCACAGGACCTTCGCCTAGATTTACCTCTTCTAGAGGATCTTGTGCCAACATTCAGACATTGTGCGCCAGCGGGACCTTTTCGAAACCAAGAGGTTCGTCGTCATAGATGGCGTCTAACCTCTGGTCTATAAAGTCTTTCGTTCCCAAGTCGGGAGGCTCATGATCGAAATCTTTCCCAGGTCCTGTCTTCGACATAACTTGTTCATTTGCCTTGGAAGCCACATATTTAACTTCAGCCTCTAAAGCCGCTATCATTCTATTTTCGGCCACATAGGCCGAAATGTTTTGGAGAGTTGATGAGTCAGTCATCATCATCAAATTCGCTGCCCCAGCCTGTTGGCTGTATATCACTGATTCCTCCAAAGTCTATGTTGGAAAAATCTTCTCTATCCCACTGGAAACCATAATCGGAGTGCAGGTATAGAGAGTAGAACGCATTTGGAGTTGGAGTCAAATCGAACTCTAATGGGTTACAAGGCCCTATGTGAGCCAAATTCCTGTCGAAATCATTCTTTCCGACACTATTTATTTCACCCAGGTAGTAACTCTGGTCTGCTTCAATGTTCTCCACAATGCCATCTGGGCACCACATTATGACCCTTTGGTGCATCGAAGATGGAACTGCTCCAGTGCCATGAATCCACTCTCGACCAAGGAGTAGATTGTAGTTGGGCTTTGCTGAAATAATCATGAACATGGTGGGTCGAAGGATTGAGCCCACCTTGAGGTCAAGTTGAATGACACCCATTGTGGTGCCAATGCCCCCTTCATAGTTGGATAAGACCATGTTGTGTGGCTTTATGTCGGCATCTCCTTTGCCTAATTTTTCCAGCATAAATTGCGGTATGATATTAATGGTTGCCCCACAATCAACCAGAATTTTATTTATGGTTACCTCCCCAACTTTAGCTCTAATGAACAGTGGTTTCAGATGGCTTTTTATTGCCTCTGTTGGGGGTTCAAAGAATGTGTTTTATTCTTCCACGCATCCATTGTTCATTATATAATAACATACTGGCTTATGTCTAGCCAGTTCCTGTTCAACCATTAGGTCAGTCTCTTCGACTTCGACCTCTCGGTTATATTCTTTGGGCAGCACATATATGACATTCACCATGATGTCCAAACTATCACTAGAGTCGGAGTCATCATCATTCGACCCACACTCTTCCTCCCAGGGCATAGGATTTCTCTCCAGAGGTTTCCTTTGTCTTTTCTGCATATTGGTGCTAACTTCTGGATGAGGCCCAGCTGCCTCTTTCTAAGCTTTTCGCCATCTTTGAAACCTCCTCCATTGTAAACGAGACATAGGATTGTTTCCTTTATAGTTTCTCAACACATGGGTCATTTTGTTCGATGCAGAGGCATGGTATTCCTTTTTGTAATCTAGAGAGGAACCTCTTGGTACGTCGAATGTCTGCCACCTTTCTTCATTTGGCCGTTTTCTTCCCATGGTATTCAGCCAGGTACCAGTAGGCACATTAGTTGGAGGCCTAAAAGTTGGTGGCCTCCTTTCTTGAGTCATGGGTCTTTGTTAATGTCCCCTTCTGGGGTCAAATCGAATTTCTGGACCAATTCTTTGTTGGGCATTGGTACCCTGTTTTGCTTTTACAGTCCGCATCACCTGTATGTGTTCAGCGACCTTTTTATCAAAAATAGAGCTACACCTAGGGCATAGCATAACCTCTGATTTCTTCTTTTGACATCTACGCAAAAAATCTGCCAAATTTTCATCCTCCTTTGGGAATGCAGTTTTGTTTACCTCCTCTTGTAGAAGGGTTTCCTCTGAAACTCTGGCTCCAGAGACTTCGACCACATTAACCTGCAAGTTGCTTTTGGCAGTCAGGTTCATCTTCTACATTTTGGTCTCCAAGGCTTCTGTCGAACCCTTTGCAACATCTAAATAAGAACCTGTGATGGTTCTTTTGCTGGAGCTTTCAGTAACTCCTTTGATCAGTTTCAGGCCAACAACAACCTTTTTGTTTGACGCTTGGTCAACTTATTTTTTCGAATCCAGGCCTCCAGTGGCCTTTCTCACCCCTTCGATTGTTTTCCTGGAGATGTTCCCAGTGAAACTTCCGAAGATGGGTTTTGTGATGAAATCTTCAGACACTTCTACCATATGAATGCCAACTGGTTCGGCATAATGAGCTTCTGCTTGTAGTGGGTTTGTGTCGATTTTCATTGCTGGTTTATCAGCAAATTTCAGCCTTCCTTCATTCAGTGCCTGTTGAACGAGATCCCTAAAAAGGAAACATTGTGAGGTTTTATGTCCTAAAAAATCATGATATTTACAAAAACCTCTTTTCTTTCTCTGTTCTAAAGGAGGCAATTTGGACCCTGGGGCACTATCATCTGTCCATCTTTAACTAATAGATTGAATATTTCGTCACACTTGGATATGTCGAAACTATAAGTTTTCTTAGGAAATTTATCACTGCTTTTCTCAGGTTCCACAGGATTTTTTTCCATTTGATGGCACCAACAATTTACAAGCATATGGTGGTTGTGATCGGTGGGAATGAGAACTGACTGTTTTGGAATGCTGGTTCACGTTTTGCGTTTGTTTTCGCAAAATGTCGCGGTAAGCAAGAGTCGCCACCGTCTTTTATTTTATCCAACAAGGAAAGGAAAAAAGCACAGAAAAATTCCTTTTCGAGATGTTTCTCGGGTTCGAGAGGTAGATTATAGAAAGGGAAGGTGTTAGCACCCTTTCTATCCGTGGTTATCCACGGGCTCTTAGGTACTTGCTCACTATGTTTTCAAAAGTTTGCTTTTCTTTGTGTTTGTGGGTTTTGAAAAGAGTTTTATTTTTGAAGAGAGTGTAAGTGCGAAAAGTTTTGTTTTTGTTTTCAAAAGAGAAAGTACTTAAGAACATATACCTACTCAAAAAGGAATTAAACTGTGCAAATGTCCTTTAGACAATTATATCCCATTATTGAGGAGTAGGTAGCATCGTCGTTGGAGTTTTCGGGTCAATTCGATTAAGGGACGTGTGGTCACTAAAGCAATGTTAGGATGCCTTAACGGTAACCCTAATGTCTTAGATCACTTTATCCGAGGCAACCGTTTCGAGGCAACTTTGATCTTTGGACAGGAGGGAGACCTCTAAGACTTCCTATACTCAATGACCACATTCGAGGCAACCAAGTGAGGCGTACCCTAGGAGTGGCATGTGCAACTGTGTCAATTTTCAGTTATGTTATCTTTACATGTCATGGTGAGCTACTATTGATTTTAAGTTAAGATAGATCTTGTCATGCATAGCCTATTATTCATACATCTAGCAGTTAATGGTTGCGGAAAATAAATTGCAGAAAATAAAGCTAAGCTATTACAAGGCGTCGGGTATTTACATCGCCAAAGACAAACCCTTAAAATTAAATGCGAAAAGTAAATAAAAACGGTAAATAAAATCCTAAGTTAAAACTATTACATCCTCAGAGCAATAACAATATATGGATCGAAACAATACGCGCGAGAAAATTGAATCGGAGTGTCCTAGGGTTTTGACCCTTTTTTCATTAAATAAAGCATATTTTTGGTCTTTTTTGAATTAAGAATTAAGTCTGAATTAATAATGGAATTAAAGAAATTTTTTTTTTGAGTTTTATTTTAATTAAGGAAATAAGATCAGAAATATAAAAAAAAACCTAATTCTAACTCAATTTTAATTTATTGTAAAAAAATGTTAAGATTAAACCTAATTAAAAAAACTAAATTAATTGGTTAATGGTTTATTTACAAAAATAATGAGATTAATGATAAAAATAATATTTTTGATTTCTGGTTTTTTTTTTATGAAAAAAAGGTTAGTTTGTTAATTAATTAGTTAGTTTTTGATAATAATAATAAAAAGCAAAATAAATATGAAAAGAAAATAAAAACATAAGCAAACTTTGGGGGCGCTGGGCCTGAAGAAGGGAGGTTGATTCAGCAATTCCAGGCCCAGATTCGAATAGCCTCGTTTGACTTTCAGATTTCCTGGAGACCAAGGTTCATGGTGAACCTCATCCTGGACCACTGGATCTGGATCTGGAACCACCTGGCACGTTGAGATCTGAGGACGTATGGTAGTCCACACTTGGGATGCTGCGCCTGAATACCTGAAGGAAAAACACAACAAAGTTTTGGTGGACCTGGGATTCGAACCCAGGTCCCAGGGGGGTTCTGCAATGCACGCTTCACCAATCCAACTACACTGCATGATTGTTATTGAATTAAGAAAGAAATAATATATGGGAAAATCAATGAATACGCTGGAAAATAAAAAAAAAGCAATAATATTTAAACAGGCCAATCTGGCCATGCCACGTTATCGTCTTCCTCACAAAAGCCTGGTTCGTTTACCTGCGGATTTTTATCCGCAGGAAGATTCATAGGGTCGTTCAAACGTCTCTCCTAAGCCATGAAAATAAAATCCAAGAGTACCAACGTACTCGTCTCTTGATCCTGGTCATCCCTGTAACCATAGTTTGCATAGATTTTCCCTGTGACATAAACGCCTAAAAACAAGAACAGGAACCCTAGGTTCTATACATGGGGTTAGAGGCCATGAAAATTAAATTGGATAATGCCAAAACATTCTAAATCAAATAACAATCACAAATATATCAATATTTTAAAGAAAAGATGCAAGAATGGATGTTTTCGATTTCATGTTCAGAGCAAATTTCATGGAGACTTACAGCGCGTTAGAGGTAATGAAAGGCTTGGTTTTTGATTGGCCTCGCTTCAGGAGGTTGCTGGAAAGAGAGATGCGTCTTTCTTTTGGTCTGAATCTGACTCTAATGTGGTTCTTGATCCCACCCTTTTTCTAGGTTTTTTTTTGCAAAGTGGTGTGGCCGTTTCTGCAGACTTTTTTTTGTGTGCAGAGTTTGTGTATCTGTTCTTCACGTGTCCTTTTTTGTTTGTGAGCATGATGTTTATATAGATAAGGAATTTATGTCAACATTTGTATATCAAATCTTGGTGCATTATGATGAAGAGATTTGATTTGATTTCTTCATAAAGACTTGCTATATTTGATTCAATCATGTTCCAATCTATTTCCCTGCGTTACTGCCAGCCTGTTATGAGTTGTTTGGGCCTCCAACATGATGAAAATCGAAAGCTGACTTACATATCCACTTTCCTTCAATTGAAACTCCCCCTGCTTCGATTGCTCAAAAATCCCAATTCGAACTACTCTAGTTTCAATGTCACAGCCCCTTTGATTGAGACTCCCCCTGCTTCGATTGCATATTTGCAAGGGACACATGCCATTGTGAACTTTGGGTGAACCTGGACAGGTTAGGGTATGTGCTTTTGCTTAGTCATGCCAGCCTACTTCCTTCCTTCGAATCTTCCTTCTTTGCCAGCTTTAAAGTCCAATTCGAATCTTTTGAACATTCTCTATTAGATAACTTCGACCAGCCCTTGGCCTTGTGATGAGTCTAAGTTCTGATTTGAAGTGTTCAGAACTTCCTTCATCAGAGCATCTTAGATTAAGAGAAACTCTGCACTGAAATTCCATTCGAAGGTCATTTCATTCTGATGTTCTGATTGAGGTAAAGTATGAAGTTCCAGTCGAAGGACCCTCTGAAGTACTAGTCGAAGCTTTTGTGAAATTGACTTGATCGAAGGGGTCCAGTGCTCAATCGAATACTTGCACACCAAAGCTTGATCGAGGAGGTCCAGCGCTCAATCGAAGACTTGCAGACCAAAGCTTGATCGAAGGAGGTCCAGCGCTCAATCGAAGACTTTTCCCAGATGCCAATCGAAAGACATTTTGTTCATCTTCAAAAAACTCTATTTTTCTTAGGCAAAGGTTTGTGACCAACCATGTAAGGGAAGACCTTTGAAAACATGAGAGGGCAAATTTTTGGGTACAACAGTTGCCCCTGTTCAATTTTCTTAAACTTGAAGATATAGATTGGCTTTCGAGCCTTTCATGATCCGAAGGTGGAAGATAATTGAACACTAGAGTGCCCAGAAATTTGCGCTCGCATGGTGTAGTATCAACATTGTGACGTCGGGAATGGGCTTACAAATGCCATTTGGAGATTGTTGGTAGGAGGATGGGCTTATAGATGCCATCTGCAGGAGTGTCGATCACATAAGAGATTCCTTAGCGAGAACTTGCATACCTGAGAAAGAAAGATGGTCTTCCTGGCTTGTTACATGTGTTAATCTTCAATCTCTTTGTGTAGATGGTTTTCCTGGCTTGTTACAGGTGTTAATCTTCAATCTCTTCATGTAGATACTTTTCCTGGCTTGTTACAGGTATTAATCTACAATCAATCGTCCATAGATATTTTCCTGGCTTGCTACAGGTATTAAACTGGGACCTGAAAAGGTTGGTCGAGGAGATACTGTCGTGGCTGGTTTCAGGTATTGATCTCTGACCTGAGAAAGAAAGGTCTTCCTGGCTTGTTACAGGTATTAATCTTCAATCTTTTCATGTAGATACTTTTCCTGGCTTATTACATGTATTAATCTACAATCAATCTTCCACAGATATTTTCCTGGCTTGCTACAGGTATTCAACTGGGACCTGAAAAGGTTGGTCGAGGAGATATCTATCCTGGCCAGTTTCAGGTATTAATCTCTGGCCCGAGAAAGAAAGTCTTCCTGGCTTGTTACAGGTATTAATCTTCAATCTCTTCATGTAGATACTTTTCCTGGCTTGTTACAGGTATCAATCTACAATCAGTCATCCACAGATATTTTCCTGGCTTGCTACAGGTATTAGAATGGGACTTTGAAAAGGTTGGTCGAGGAGATATCTGTCCTGGCTAGTTTCAAGTATTGATCTCTAACCTGAGAAAGAAAGGTCTTCCTGGCTTGTTACAGGTATTAATCTTCAATCTTTTCATGTAGATACTTTTCCTGGCTTGTTATAGGTATTAATCTACAATCAGTCGTCCACAGATATTTTCCTGGCTTGCTACAGGTATTCAACTGGGACCTGAAAAGGTTGGTCGAGGAGATATCTGTCCTGGCTAGTTTCAGGTATTAATCTCTGAATTGAGAAAGAAATTCTTCCTGGCTTGTTACAGGTATTAATCTTCAATCTCTTCATGTAGATACTTTTCCTGGCTTGTTACAGGTATCAATATACAATCAGTCGTCCATAGATATTTTCCTGGCTTGCTATAGGTATTAGACTGGGACTTTGAAAAGGTTGGTCGAGGAGATATCTGTCCTGGCTGGTTTCAGGTATTGATCTTTGACCTGAGAAAGAAAGGTCTTCCTGGCTTGTTACAGGTATTAATCTTCAATCTCTTCATGTAGATACTTTTCCTGGCTTGTTACAGGTATTAATCTACAATCAGTCGTCCACAGATATTTTCTTGGCTTGCTACAGGTATTAAACTGGGAACTGAAAAGGTTGGTCGAGGAGATATCTGTCCTGGATGGTTTCAGGTATTAATCTCTGACCTGAGAAAGAAAGGTCTTCCTGGCTTGTTACAGGTATTAATCTTCAATCTCCTCATGTAGTTAATTTTTCTGGCTTGTTACAGGTATCGATCTACAATCAGTCGTCCACGAATATTTTCCTGGCTTGTTACAGGTATTAAACTGGGACCTGAAAAGGTTGATGGTAGCCATCTTTTGATTGACCTTTTCCTGAAAAAGGTAAAGCGTTAGCTGTATGAATGTCATGATGTATGAAATGCATGATGTCATGATGTTCTCAAGAATAAATGAGATCGTGTCGTATGCACTTTATCATGTATGTAAGCAGGAGGTATGAAATGTGAAACGTTTATGAATGTATTTTCGTCTGGGAAAATAAATCCTTGACAAATGTCGGGGAGTTTGTTAAATCCTGGACTGCTGTTTAAGAGTATGTGTGTCTTCAAACTTTGTCTAGAATGTTTCTAATGGGGATGACGAACGAAGATGATTGTGAGAATAAACCTGTAGGAGAAGATAACTCCGTTGGGGAATAAACATGGCGAAGAGATTACTCTGCGGGGAATTACTTTGTGGGGAAGAGATACTTTGCTGAGACTTTAATGATAAACTCCGTTGGGGATTCCGTTGATAAGCTCTGTTGGGGATTTTGATGATGAACTCCGCTGGGGATAGAAAGAACTTCGCTGGGGATGATCTTTCCATTGCAACTTGCTGAGGATAACCCAGTTAGACTCTTGTGAGGATAACCTCTGAATTTGGCTGGGGAGACTTATTTGTGCTTCGCATGGGATAAGCTTCTAGAATCTACTGGGGAAGATGATTCAACTCCATTGGGGAAACTTTTTTAGACTGCGCTGGGGAAATGGCTCTACTGGGGGTATCTTTCATTCTGCCGGGGAACATTCTTATATTCCATTGAGGAATATTAAGACTTCCAGGGATACTCTTATGCTTGCTGGGGAATATCCTTATACTCCGCTGGGGAATATTAAGACCTTCTGGGGATACCCAACTTTATTAGGGCTGATGGTAGACCAACTCTGCTTGGGGAGAGTATCGCTGATTCGTTCATAGTTGCAAGTCTCAGTTGAGAGAGCTATCATTATTGTCTTACTCTGTGGGGAGTGAAAGTATCTTAGCCATATTCTTCATCCGAATATATACCTTGGTACCTGGTGGACAAAGCGACTTGTACAGTTCGGACAATTCTTATTCGCCCCTGTTTTTGTGGGAGAAGGTGCCTGGGGAGGCCCTGTGGATCGAGTATTATCCCATCTTATGAGGTGCTTGGTCATTGCCGATTGAAGTGACAAATCTTCTTCTGGTAGGCAAGTGACGAGATGACGAGACATAGTCATACGCTTTGATCCCTAACTTTTGCTTGGACCGCCCATTCGGGTTTACAGTCCATCGGGATACCCTTTTTTGCCCAAGTCGCCTTTTCAGGTTTTCGACTTGTCGGGTGTATAGATTTTCATTTTCATCCCTTATTTTTGCCCGAACCCTTTTGGTTCACCGGGAAGCCCTTATTTTTGCCTAGGCCAGTCAACCTAGCGGGTCTTTGATTATGCGTAGTACTTTTTTGACTATGTCCACACTCTCAGAGTGTAGGGAGTTGTCACTGTCAGTAGTGTAGTGTTGCCATACTACCAGAAGATCTTCGTTTGATCGTGCAAGATTTGTTGCTGGAATTCATGTCCAATGCCCCAAGTGGTTCAGATGGAGATCTGCCCCTGGCTATTTAGAATTTTGAGAGATTCCTTGAATCTTGACTTGACTGCCCCAGATGATAGAAAATGATCATGTCGTGCCCCTTGGTTGGAAGCGTCTTTCCACTTGAGGTGATCCTTTTTATTGAAAGGGTTTTTGTCCACTAGATATTCGTCGTGCGAATTTCTATGTTGTTGAACAAATAGTCATATGCAAACAATGTTATTTTAAGAATGCAAAGCTTATGTCTGTCTTGAAGTTTTTGAAAATGAATTTTTCAGTAAAACAGGCAAATTTTGTAAAATGTGACGTCAACTCAGGATTTACAGCAAGCCCTACAGGAGTCAGGATACCTTTTGTAGCAGTATGCTTTCGGACTAACCCGTGCTTCAGCTAGGACTTTTAAGGGTTGTAACGTGGCTTGATTCACGGTTTAAGAAACAAAGGATAACGGCTCAAGTTATATTTGTACCCACCCGCTCTTCGTGATGTTCTTCGATCCTAAACTCAGCTAATTGTGCATTAGATCCCGTTTGAGTCTTTGCTCTGATATTCCAGTGATGGTTCGGATACTGACAATTTATTTTGAACAGGCAGTCATTTTTGTTGAGAGTTTTTAGGACCTCTTTTTGATTTTATTATCCCTGTCTTTTGCCTGAACTGTTTGTTTTTGTATTTACAGTCAGCGGGATGCCCCAGTTTTGTAAGTCTCCTTCATAGGTTTTGACTTAATGGGCTTTTATTTCTGATAGATAATGACTGCCTATCCTTACGATTATTCGGAACCATCACTGTCTCTTGTTTTGGAAGGACTCCTTTGATGCCATTCATTGTTCACCTGGATCAACTGAGAGAACTACCATGCCCCAGGTTATAATTATGGGTTTTAATTCATGAAAAGAAAAACTCCAGCTTCTTTGGCTCAAAGGGGTTGACTAGGGATTATCTTCCTTATAACTCCAGTTTTTAGGATTTGAAACAATGCATGTACCTCATCAGTGGGGTCTATTCAAAAGCATATTGTAAAGATCGTGGTATCGTTTTCGTCATCCTCCCTCTAAAGGCATAGAGTTTTTTAATCGAGAGTTAATCATCATAAATATGAAAGCAATTTGAATATAGTGAATACGAATGGATTGATTCAAAACAGACATATGCAATGTATTGATAAAGTAACAAAGTTTGACATGAATAAATGTTTGAACAATCAAAAGAAAATTACAAATTGAAAATTCTAATGAACAAAAAAGTCTTCTCGTCTCAGGACTTGTCACTTCAAATGGTGAACCTTGGAGGATTGGTAGAAGAATTCAGCATGACCATCTTGTGTGAATTCCAAAGCTCCTTCGTCAATCAGGTCTTGAATTTTGTTTTTCAATGCCCAACAACCATTCGTATCATGCCCCGGGCTGTTGGAATGGTATGCACACCTTGCATCAGGATTGTACTTTGGGGAGGTTGTGTTGGGATTCTTAGGAGGGTCCCTTAACGTCACCAGATTCAATCTTAACAGGTGTGGTAAAGCTTGAGACAGTGGCATGTTGAGCTTGGTAAATTGCCTCCTGGGCATGTTTGGCTTACTCTGATCATCCTGTTGTTTATGGAAAGGTTGTTGTTGAACCCTTGAGGTAATAGCAACTTGGAAAGGTCTATTCTTCATCAAACCAAACCTTTGACTTCTCGGAAGTTGATTAATGACTTGGTCCTCGGCCTTGACTGTTTGCTTCATGTTGTTGTATCTATCTTGATGAAGCTGGTTGATCATGGTTCTCAACTCTTCTTGCTCCCGAGCTAAGCCTTGGATAAGAGCCATCTGCCCCAGCATCTGGGTTTTCATGGCACTGAATTCAGCTTGTAGTTGCTCTAGTCCTTCGTCCTTATTGTCTTCAGGACTTTTCTTGACCAAATTCCCCATGAGGAGTGTTCTCAACTCTTCCTGCCCCTTGGATAGGTTTAGGAAGATTTCCCTGAATTGAGTCTCTTGAGTATGAAGATCTTGGTTGTCTTGTTGGAGAGCCATTGCTGAAATAAACAGCGAGAACATGAGAGACCTGTACTGGAAGACCTGTTATGCAATGATATGTATGATATATGTATGCAATGTTTTCAAGGATCTTGCAGGGTAAACAAGAAACTTGTTAGAATTTGACTTTTGCAGCTTTGATTGAAGAAACTTCATGTTGTTAAGAGTCCTTCTTCAAGAGTCAAGCTCACCATATCGAGTGGGTCATAGCCCCTGACTCAAGTTACCATGCTTGGATTTCTATACAACCTTGGCTAGAGGAAAATAAATCCCCTTTGCCCCTTTCTAGCCATTTGATTTACCATAACCTGCATCACAGACCCTTGAGATCCTTAAAATGGTTAAAGAAATGTTAAGGCATGATGTTATGATGTATATGCCATGTGCTTAAGCAAAAAATGTGAGGTGATGTAAGTAAACCCTGCAATAAGTCCAAATTATTGGATAAGGACTGTAAACAAAACCTGCAAGGAACTCATGTTGTCAAATAAAAATAATGTGCAAGTAGTTCAAGTTTGAAGGCACACAAGTCACACAAACAACCTTAAGTTTAGGCTGGCATGGAGTTTAGGTATTACCCTCTTTCAGTTTCAGTTGGTTAAGACCTGTCCTAAAAAATAGTAATCGGGTTCTAGAGGATCTCAATATCACTGACTACCCTCAATCGGTCATAATTCCAGTTTAGCAACCTTTTCTTGCGGCCAGAATCATCGCGAGAGTTTAGTCTCAATGAGTGTAGCATACTGCTACTGTTTTATGGCCAAGTTGGTCAATTTAAGGTTCTAAGGTCAGTTGGTTCTTAATGACTCCTTAGAAGACCCATATTCTCCTCGTTCCAACACAAGGGATATCGGTACAGACCAAGGTGTCACACCAACGTAGCTACTGCTTCATCCGTGTCGGTCTACGCCGGACAGATCCCTCACAGTTTATTGCTAATTACCTAAAAAGGGTACCCCCAGATCCGGGTTAGGATCTATAGAACTCCAATACAAGCCCACAAAATTTAAAGCATACAAAGCATACAATTGAAAACACAAGTGATCTAATCCTAAGGTACACCTCGCTTATAAAATCCCCAGTAGAGTCGCCACTTCTGTGATCGGTGGGAATGAGAACTGACTCTTTTGGAATGCTGGTTCGCGTTTTGCGTTTTTTTTCGCAAAGTGTCGCGGTAAGCATGAGTCGCCACCGTCTTTTATTTTATCCAACAAGGAAAGGACAAAAGCACAGAAAAATTCCTTTTCGAGATGTTTCTCGGGTTCGGGAGGTAGATTATATAAAGGGAAGGTGTTAGCACCCTTTCTATCCGTGGTTATCCACGGGCTCTTAGGTACTTGCTCACTATGTTTTCAAAAAAAAAAATTTCTTTGTGTTTGTGGGTTTTGAAAAGAGTTTTGTTTTTGAAGAGAGTGTAAGTGCGAAAAGTTTTGTTTTTGTTTTCAAAAGAGCAAGTACTTAAGAACATCTACCTACTCAAAAAGGAATTAAACTGTGCAAATGTCCTTTAGACAATGCTATCCCACTATTGAGGAGTAGGTAGCATCGTCGTTGGAGTTTTCGGGTCAATTCGATTAAGGGACGTGTGGTCACTAAAGCAATGTTAGGATGCCTTAGCGGTAACTATAATGTCTTAGATCACTTTATCCGAGGCAACCGTTTCGAGGTAACTTTGATCTTTGGACAGGAGGGAGACCTCTAAGACTTCCTATACTCAATGACCACGTTCGAGGCAACCAAGTGAGGTGTACCCCAGGAGTGGCATGTGCAAGTGTGTCAATTTTCAGTTATGTTATCTTTACATGTCATGGTGAGCTACTGTTGATTTTAAGTTAAGATAGATCTTGTCATGCATAGCCTATTATTCATACATCTAGCAGTTAATGGTTGCAGAAAATAAATTGCGGAAAATAAAGCTAAGCTATTACAAGGCGTCGAGTATTTACATCGCCAAAGACAAACCCTTAAAATTAAATGCGAAAAGTAAATAAAAACGGTAAATAAAATCCTAAGTTAAAACTATTACATCCTCAGAGCAATTATAATATATGGATCAAAACAATACGCGCGAGAAAATTGAATCAGAGTGTCCTAGGGTTTTGACCCTTTTTTCATAAAATAAAGCATATTTTTGGTCTTTTTTGAATTAAGAATTAAGTCTGAATTAATAATGGAATTAAAGAAAATATTTTTTTGAGTTTTATTTTAATTAAGGAAATATGATCAGAAATATAAAAAAAAAACCTAATTCTAAGTCAATTTTAATTTATTGTAAAAAAAATGTTAAGATTAAACCTAATTAAAAAAACTAAATTAATTGGTTAATGGTTTATTTACAAAAATAATGAGATTAATGATAAAAATAATATTTTTGATTTCTGGTTTTTTTTTATGAAAAAAAGGTTAGTTTGTTAATTAATTAGTTAGTTTTTGATAATAATAATAATAAAAAGCAAAAGAAATATGAAAAGAAAATAAAAACATAAGCAAACTTTGGGGGCGCTGGGCCTTAAGAAGGGAGGTTGATTCAGCAATTCCAGGCCCAGATTCGAACAACCTCGTTTGACTTTCAGATTGCCTGGAGACAAAGGTTCATGGTGAGCCTCATCCTGGACCACTGGATCTGGATCTGGAACCACCTGGCACGTTGAGATCTGAGGACGTATGGTAGTCCACACTTGGGATGCTGCGCCTGAATACCTGAAGGAAAAACACAACAAAGTTTTGGTGGACCTGGGATTCGAACCCAGGTCCCAAGGGGGTTCTGTAACGCACACTTCACCAATCCAACTAGACTGCATTATTGTTATTGAATTAAGAAACAAATAATATATGGGAAAATCAATGAATACGCTGGAAAATAAAAAAAAAGCGCTAATATTTCAAACAGGCCAATCTGGCAATGCCACGTTATCGTCTTCCTCACAAAAGCCTGGTTCGTTTACCTGCGGATTTTTATCCGCAGGAAGATTCATAGGGTCGTTCAAATGTCTCTCCTAGGCCATGAAAATAAAATCCAAGAGTACCAACGTACTCGTCTCTTCATCCTGGTCATCCCTGTAACCATGGTTTGCATAGATTTTCCCTGTGACATAAACGCCTAAAAACAAGAACAGGAACCCTTGGTTCTATATATGGGGTTAGAGGCCATGAAAATTAAATTGGATAATGCCAAAACATTCTAAATCAAATAACAATCACAAATATGTCAATATTTTAAAGAAAAGATACAAGAATGGATGTTTTCGATTTCATGTTCAGAGCAAATTTCATGGAGACCTACAGCGCGTTAGAGGTAATGAAATGCTTGGTTTTTGATTGGCCTTGCTTCAGGAGGTTACTGGCAAGAGAGCTGCGTCTTTCTTTTGGTCTGAATCTGCCTCTAATGTGGTTCTTGATCCCACCCTTTTTCTAGGTTTTTTTTGCAAAGTGGTGTGGCCGTTTCTACAGACGTTTTTTTTTGTGCAGAGTTTTTGTATCTATTCTTCACGTGTCCTTTTTTGTTTGTGAGCATGAGGTTTATATAGACAAAGAATTTAGATCAACATTTGTGTATCAAATCTTGGTCCATTATGATGAAGAGATTTGATTTGATTTCTTCATAAAGACTTGCTATATTTGATTCAATCATGTTCCAATCTGATTCCCTGCGTTACTTCCAGCCTGTTATGAGCTGTTTGGGCCTCCAACATGATGAAAATTGAAAGCTGACTTACAAATCTACTTTCCTTTGATTGACACTCCCCCTGCTTCGATTGCTTCAAAGTCCCAATTCGAACTACTCCAGTTTCAATGTCACAGCCCCTTCGATTGAGACTCCCCCTACTTCGATTGCATATTTGCAAGGGACACATGCCATTGTGAACTTTGGGTGAACCTGGACAGGTTAGGGTATGTGCTTTTGTTTAGTCATTCCAGCGTACTTCCTTCCTTCGAACCTGCCTTCTTTGCCAGCTTCCAAGTCCGATTCGAATCTATTTAGAACATTCCCTATTAGACAACTTCGACCAGCCCTTGGCCTTGTGATGAGTCTAAGTTCTGATTCGAAGTGTTCAGAACTTCCTTCATCAGAGCATCTTAGATTAAGAGAAACTCTGCACCGAAATGCCATTCGAAGGTCATTTCGTTATGATGTTCCGATTGAAGTAAAGTATGAAGTTCCAGTCGAAGGACCCTCTGAAGTACCAGTCGAAGCTTTTGTGAAATTGACTTGATTGAAGGGGTCCAGTGCTCAATCGAATACTTGCACACCAAAGCTTGATCGAAGGAGGTCCAATGCTCAATCGAAGACTTGCAGACCAAAGCTTGATCGAAGGAGGTCCAACGCTCAATCGAAGACTTTTCCCAGATGCCAATCGAAAGACATTTTGTTCATCTTCAGAAAACTCTATTTTTCTTAGGCAAGGGTTTTTGACCAACCATGTAAGGGAAGACCTTTAAAAACATGAGAGGGCAAATTTTGGGGTACAACAGTGGTCCATTTTTTAATTCAGCTAGATCAATTTCACCTTCTTTGATATCTACAAGATCACTGTATGTCTCTGGATCGTCATCATCCATTTCGACATAAGCTACCCTTTCTCGTCGAAGAGTTTTAGCAGTTTTGGCCTTTTCAGCCTTAAGGCGTTCTACTTGTCGAACCCTATCAGCAAGTTGGGCCATATCTCTTAGGTATTGAGTATCCAACTTTTTCCTAATCGAATAATCTAGGCCGCCTGCTGCTATTTCAACTAATTCATGCTCAGGTACTTGGGTAAAGCATCTGGCTTTGAGTAGTCGAAATCTATTTAGATATTCATCAATTGGCTCAGTGAACCTTCTTTTTACACTAGCCAGTTCTTTTAGACTTATCTTGGTTTGACCCATGTAAAATTGTTCATGGAACAATCTTTCTAATTGGTTCCAGTTGTGGATCGAATTGGCTGGGAGGGTAGTGAACCAAGTAAAAGAATTTTTAGTTAATGAACTTGGGAAGTATTTGATTCTAAGGTTTTCATTGTTTGCTATTTCTCCCGCATCTATCAAATACCTAGCCACATGTTCGACAGTCGACTCTGTCGTATCCCCCGAAAATTTAGTGAATTTTGGGACATTTCCCCTAGGTGGTAAGTCCGTTTGCAGAATATATTCTGACAATGAGGATGTAAAGTTTGGTCTATGGAAACCAACATTCATCCCGTTTTGAAGCATGATTCTCTCGATCATAGCGGTTAAATTATTATCCGCCCCATAGTTCTGGTGTCGAACTTGTTGTATTAATTCGTCAGCATTTTGGTTTCTATTAGCCAGAATAATGCCCTGATCGATTTCTCGATGGTTTCGAGGTATCTCTAATCTTGGTTGTTCTACTTCAATCCTTGGAACTTGGGGGTTTGGATTAATGGTCAAATCTTCTTCCATGATTACCCCTTGGTTTAATCTTATTGGTACCCTCTGGGGCTGTCGAACAACTTGGGGTAGTTGAGCAACTTGAGGCACCCCAAAGAATTCAGCCATGCGCGTTATTTGCGCTGTCATCTGTTGATTCGACTGCGTGGAAGTCTGAATGAGGGGATTTAGTATTGTACTTAGAGTTTGTGCTAACATTTGTACCATTTCATGGTTACTTTCGTCCATCTGTTGCCTCAAAATTGCTGTCGAAGCATTTGTGAGACTTGGTATCATATGAGATGGCCCTCCTAAAAATTGGTTGCTACTGGCTCCAGATCCCTGTAATGGTGATGTAGCATTTACCAAAGGTTCTGAGAAAGTAGATGCAACATTCATAAGGCTAGCCATTTCAGTAGTTGGCATGCCATATGTCTGTTCTCGACCCATCCAGGTTGTCGAAAAGCTAGCGGGTACAGTTGATCGAGACCCTAGGTTCATCCTTGGTGGGGGTGTTCCTGAAGGACCTCTTGGACCCATATACATAAGTAAGGGTCCAGTTTGATTCATGGTTAACGCTGGTATGGATCCGACAGAAGTTGGGATATTCCCTTCGACAACAGTAGTAACTGCTGTTCCTGTGATCGGTGGAGGTGTTTCTCCATGGTTTGGCTCATTAGCCATACTACTCTCTCCGCTTTCTTTCCTAACAGTATATTTGTTGGTTATTCTACCACTTCGTAATAACATGCAATGTTATAACTGTACAGGAAAAAACACAATAACATAGATAATTAACAACGTCTCACCAGGTGTGCCAATTTGTTTACCGTTGTTTTTGGTAAACAACCGTTGGTCTCCAAAAAAGGTAAGTTTTTTGGTTTACTTGTGGGATTGACCAAACTAATCCCAGAACATATGCTAATCTTTATGTAAAATGAGTGAGAAGGAAGAACGCACGTTCGACCCAAGGGAGAGATGTTTAATATTGTTGAACAGTAAATGAAAGCATAAAAATGCAAGTAAAAGAAGTAAAAGGTAACTTTGCAAGATAAAGGTAAAGTAAAGTAAAAAGACTTTTATTAAGTAAAAAAGGTGTTTCTAACGTACATTGCTCTGCTTTTTATCCTTTCTCACGCAGTAGTTACTTGGATAATATTTGAGAGATTTTGTACTATAAGTTGCACACACTAAAAATTACACAAACTTCTTATTTTATACTAAAAATAGGTAACCGTCGAGGGGACATTCTGCGCTAGGATGAAGACAAGTGTCTCCTGCATGCCTCTCGACCCATAGCCTTTTGCCACGTTTCCTTCCCTTAGACGCTGATGAAAACCACCTTTCCCTCCTATAATTCAAATTTCAAAATGGTCTTCGTCCCATGTGCCAAGGCGCGAACACTTCCCTTCAGTCGAAACAACCTACATCTGCCTCGGTCGAATGAACCTTTGGTCGAAGCTTTCTTATTATATCTTAGATCCTTTTCCTTAATTTATCTCATGCGTCGAATTACACCTCCTAGTGTAGTTCATTTCCAGTTGTTTGGTCAAAGAGACTAAATATAGCAAGTGTCGAATTTGGGAGCCAACACCCACTTTATATTTCCCCAGAAGAGTCGCCAGTTCTGTGATACGGTGGCAGAACCGACTGTTAATACTGGTTTGCGTTTTTTGTTCACAAAATGTCGCGGTAAGAAAGAGTCGCCACCGACTTTTATTTTATCCAATCAGGAAAGGAAAGAGAACATAAAAAACCTTTTTTGAGAATGTTTCTGAGTACGGGGGGTAGATTATATAAAGGGAAGGTGTTAGCACCCTTTCCATCCATGGTTTTCCATGTGCTCTTAGGTACTTGCTCATTTTGAAAACTGCTTGTGTGTGCTTGTTTTGAAAAAAAAAATTTGCTTCGTTTTAACCCTTGTTTCTATCCTCAAGAGTGTTACAAAGTGTTTTGAAAACTTTAGTTTGAAAAGTTTGTTTGAAAGTGTATGGTGTAAAAGATTTGTCGTTTTGAGCAAGTACCTAACAATTATCTACCTACTCGAAAAAAGCCGTTCTTTTCCTCCTATCCTTTAGACCGTGTTATCCTACTATTAGTGAGTAGGTAACCCTAGTCGTTGGATGTTTGAGGGACTATCGAAAGGGACGTAATGGTCATTGAAGGCAACATGTAAGGATAACTTAGCATTTCGAAGGGACTTCCATCATATATCAATAGGCAACATCGAGGGACAAGATCATTTCTCGTAGGAAACTCGAGAGACGTTAAGGGATTATGATCTTTATGATGACTTTTAGATTGAGGGTCTTTTGCTAAGATATCCCTACGTTCGAGGGACATGACCATTGTTTTCTGAGGCAACCAAGTGGGGAGTACCCTAGGGGTGCAAGTGTCCAACATTGTGTTTTTTCAGTTAATTTATCTTTGCACATTTAGTGTTTTCTACCGTATTAATTTTCAGTTTGTCTTTCTATACAATCCTATTAACATACATCTAAGCAGTTTATACTTTGCGGAATTAAAAGCAAGAAAGTTTAAAATCCTAACTATTACAAGGCTTTTGTAGATACATAATTATTTTGGACGGAAAATAAAAAGCGGAATTTAAACCCTAATTACTATTACAACCTCAAAACAGTTACAATAATAATAAAAGGAAATTAAAAAATGCGCGCGGCGAATTAAATGCGAGAATATTTAGGAAACCTAAAAAATATAATAGAAAAAAGATTTAGGTTAGTTTTTTTTTTTTGAGAAAAATTAATTAAGTTATGTACAAATTAAAACCCTAATTTCTAATTAATTTAAATTATAAAAAATGAATTAAATTTTCCCTAAATTAAATTAAACTAATTAATTAAGGAAATAAAATATTTTTATGAAGAAAAAATGATTTTTATGTTTTTTTGATTAAATAAAAAACATTGATTTTTTGGTGTTATTTTAATAAAGGAAAATAATTAGTAAAACAATTTAAAAAAATTAAAATAGAAAAGAAAAGAATGGGCATGTGTTGTGCCAGCCTGAGAGTGCGCCATAGTCCTTCATTGTTTGAGGCGTTGGATCTGAATTATTGATACATCCAATGGCCAAATGGTGGTAGCGCATGGTAGGCGTTTTGGATGATGATGCATTGAATCTGTAGAAACAAAGTAAGAAAACAAAATTTGCTGGGATGGTTAGTTGTATATATAATAACATAAATAAAATATAAAGGAAATAAAGTGGTCTTTCCCAAACGCGCGCGTGATTCAAATCAACCAATAGGATTCTGCCACCCAATTGTCTTCTTCCCTATAACTGTTGTTTTTTACCAACTTTTACCTACAATTGTTTCTGTCACTAAAGGCTATAGTGACAGATTTTGTTCGTAGCCATAAACCTGTAAAATTCAAAAAAACGCAACACAAGCAGAATAAATTCAAACCAAAGACATGGATCAACTGAAAATCATCTCATGAGCACGATAGTACCCCCTAATTTTGTCCAATTTTGCCTTTATATAGAATTCCCAATTTGGGACCTCAAAACCCTAACAATGGCATTGTGCCATTCCTGCACTTAAACTTCAATCAAACCACTAAAAAACATTGCAAATATGATAGCAAGCATGGATATATGATCAAAACATGTTTATGATGGATAAAAAATTGAAAACGATACTTGAGAAAAGATGAAAATCGTGGCACTCTGAGGTGTGATTTCTGAAGGTTTTAAGGCTTGAGGATGATTGAAATGGCTTCACAACACGTCCAGGAACAAATTGTTGGCTTTGGAATTACTTAAAACGACCTATGGAAGAGATTACAATCTGCACTTTTTCTTCCAAAATTTGCAATTTCTTCCCCTTGTTTTGACGACCCCAAACCCTTTTTTTATGCTTTAGAGATGTTAGATATATATGATAGAATCATTTAGGTCAACAAAAACTGATCAAATCTTTGAAAATTATGGAGATTTGATTTCGTTCTTTGCCTTGTATGATTTATTTCCAAAATAGACCATATTAAGCCCTTTTCTAATAAATTAGCTCTTGCACAAATTATTTGACTTGCTAGCTGTTCATGGACTCATAATATTCTCATAAAATCAAATCTTTGATTTTATTCGATTATTCTACTATTTAAATTGATTTATTTTGATTTAAATGGATCAAAAATCAAAATAAATAATAGAAATAATAAAATAATAGGTAGATAAGCTCAGGGGTGGTGTTCCATCTTAGGAACAAGTTTCAAACAAGAAAACATGGGCCCATTTGGAAAAAAAAGTCATTTTGATCAATATTGACTTCATGCACATTTCCAAAAATTGGTCAATTTTGACAATACATATCTCCCTCATTTTTAACCCAAAGAGGGTGTTCTAGGACTTTTTGGAAAGCTTAGGATGTCCCCTAAACAACCCTTTTGGTTTCCTCTCAATTAGGTCTTCCATGTTCATGTAAGAAGCTTTGACCCAAAATGTGTTTTTGTTGACTTTTCAAAAGGACCCATAATGTAGAAATTCATATCTTTTGATGAGTGCATATTTTGAACTTGTGGGCTGAAAATGAATTGTAGGGAATTTCATCCTCTTCAAAATGAGCCTGGGATGGAAAATTTATGATAAAGTATGAAGAAGTTATGCCTGGTCAAAGTTTGGTTGACTTTTCTTGAGAAACCCTAATTTAGCAACTTTTGGGTTTTGTTTAATTTAGGGCATTCCTTAAAGAATCATGATCAAACCTTGATCAAATGATGAAATTCACTTAAAAATGTGGATGTTAACCCAAAACCTTGAAGTTTGAATGTATGTGGGCCACAATTGACTTTTGACCTAATACAATCGATTCTCAAGCATCTGAGCAATTGACTGAGCAAACTTGTTGTGCAGTTCTTGAAATTTGACATGGAGGGTCTTGAGAACATATTAGGACCATGGAGAGCATATGAGGTCTTTGGAGTCCACCTATATTAATGAAAATGGAAACCCTAATTTGAGACACACTGCCTTAGGAGAGAGTTTGTCTGGTTAACTCTTGGGCAAAATTGAGCAAATTGAGGATCTCTAGGAGTATGTATTGAGTAAAATGAGAGGGAAAATTTTGGGGTACAACAGGATACAAAAAATGATTCTAAACATCATTATAAACAGGGTTATATGCATAGAACTAATCAACAATGCATTAATTATGAGTTTGAATTTTAAGAATGTTACCCAACCGGCGTGACTTGATGAGTCTGTTATGGATGTTGCAGCAACTAATTTTTTAATCAAGAGTCGCCATTATCAGTTTTTATCCTAGGGAAGGGAATCTAACAGAAAACCCTAATTTGCAGACAGAGATTCTAGGTTTCAAACTCTTATTAGACGAAAGGAAGGTGTTAGGCACCTTTCATCTACCTTGTTCACAAGGATATTAATCTCTAGGTTTAGGTTCGGGGTAAACTGGATTTTAAGTTTTATTTAAAAAGACTCGCCACGATTTTTGATCATATGCCTATGTATCCTCTTATGAGGAATCAGAGTCCCAATTCGTAGTTCGTACGGTTTGGTGTTTTTTAGGGGTTTGCAAACATATTTTGAATCACTTTTCACTCGGTCGAGAGTAGTGATTGCTGAGATTTTGACTGAGTGCGTAGTAAGTCAAAACTAGTTTAAAACCCATTTGCAAAAAGACAGTTAATTAGTTTAGTTTATTGCAAAAATAATTTTAAGGTTTGTTGAATAATGTTTAATCGTATTAATTGAAAAAATATCTTAGTTAATGCATGCTTAAAAAAGATTTAATGCAAATAATATATAAAACAATATGTACATGAACTTTGAGTAAACTAATTTATGTGCTAGTATGATAATAATAATAATAGAAAAAAATATGATAATAAAAATTAATAATAATAAGTATAAATGAAAAAGAAGTAGACAATTAATAATGATAATAAGAATAAAATATAGTATAAAAAATAATATAAAATAAATAATAAAAAAAAAATTTAAGTAAGTCTGGGGGGGGGGGGGGGGGGGGGGGGGGGAGGGGGTGTTTCTTTGTTGATAAGTAAAAGAAGGGGTGCCTAAAGGAAATTTGGCTAGGTCCATTAACGCTGGCTGGATAGGGGGTGTTATGTTGGCTTGGTTTTAGTAATTTCAGGCAAATGGGGTATGAAAAGAATGGGCTAGGCCCAAACACGTTTTTTGGAATGGCCTGACTAATCACATATGTGAGGGTGCAGGGACCTAGCGTGGGACTTGGCCTTACGGCCGTCCGATCGTGATCTAACCGATAAGTTTAAGGGAACATGATTATTATGGTGGGCGCGGCGTATTGGATTAGACGGAACATCGTTTTAGTTTTTATTTGTTTTTCACATTTTGTTTGCAGTAACTATTATCCTCTCTCGCCTCAACCCCCTTTCTATCTTTCTTCAAAACCCTAGCGCCTCTAACCTCACAGCGGAACTCACCCCCTCCCCCAACGCATATTAAAATCAAGCCCCAACAAAAAAACCAACAACCCAAAATCAAACAACAAAAACAGTGAGCTAAGTGTTTTTACCCTTCTCGCGATTTTTGTGCTGTGAGTTTCAATTTCCTGTCCGATTTGGGTGCTAATCCTCCGTTTCCTTTCTGATTTGCAGGTTGCAGTAGCGGCAGAGCTTGAAGTGGACGATGATGGTTCAACTACACGATTAGGGTTTCCGATCCAGAAACTCTAATTGCCTCCTCTTTTGGTCTTCAACGACAAAAGGGGTTGTCCTCCGTTCATTCTGGTTTCAAGATTTTTCCTTCTTTCAATATCTCCGTCTTAGAATCTCTTTCAATTTTTTCATCCCCCTTTCTCCTGTCTTGGCTTATGATATTTATAGGTTTTAGGAACTTTAGGGTTTCGATTTGTTTCAGTTACTACTTAGATTTAGCTTCAATTAGGGATTGGATTTTATTATAATTGATTTGGTTCCGTAAGCTTGGTTTTCTAGTTTTTTTTAGCTTTTAGATTTGATTTTGTGATCTGTAATGAGATTTGCTTTCTATAATACACGATTCTGTAAAAGTATTGTTTATGATTGTGATTCAATTTGATACTGTAATTGATATTTGCATTGGGGATTTGATTTCCGGATTTGTAAAGATTTGATGAAGATTTGATTGTATTGAATATTCTATGTATTTTTTTATATTTATTTTGATTGAAATTCTGAGATTTAGTATGTAATACAGATTGATTTTATCTGTTTTAAATCTGAACAGTACTTGTTAACTAAATCATGTGCATTTCAGTTGTAAATTGAATACAGTAGCTGTTAATAACCAAATTGGGCTTTGCGCTAAATTGGCCTTTGAGCTGGGCCTTGTACTGATTTGTATGTTTTTTGCAAGATTTAAAATGTATACAACATCCGTTACCAGATCAATACTAGTTTCTTTTTTTGTTTTGCAAACAACAATGCCCCTTTTGTTTTTGGATACGCATTGGGCCTAATAGGCCTTGTGCAACAAATCTTTTCTTTCAAAATCTCTTTATTAAATGTCTAATAAAAATGTATTAAAAAAATCCTTTTGATAATAAACCATAAAATAACTTATAACCAAGATGTAATAACAACAGAAAAAGTTTACTAATACCATTTTTTATAAAACAAACACAGCAATAACAAAACTGACAAATGGGCTAATAACGCTCTTAATGGGTCTGCAGTTTGTAACTTCACCCTATTTCTCTGTTATTCAAACCCCAAAAGAGGTGGGCCAAACGCAATGGGCTCGTTTATTGAAACTTCACCTCCCATTTTACTAACAACCACTTGAATGTAAATGGGCTTAGATATTTATCTTTGAATTAATAGAAAATTAAAGCTAAGTAGTTTTAATAAACTAATAATTTATTAATTACTCAGACGATTTTTTATCTTTGAATTGCATGGGCCATTGGCCAACATGCCTCGCGAACGAGTTTATGAGTCTTTCCGATTTAGAAAGCCCCATTAAAATACACCTCCTAATCGTCTTGGATAGAGACGGGCCATCAAATACTGTTGTACCATCTTATTCTTTCTTTCTTAATTTCGAAAGATAAAATCATCGAGGTAGGACAAATTTGGGGTACGACAACTGCCCCTATTCAATTAGCTTTCAATCGAATGGCACGATAAAACTCGAGTATTTCACATTCTGATTAGAGGTTTATTGAATACTTGAAGTATCCCAAAATTTGTCGGACAAACATAAGGTTACACTGATATAGCATACCCTTACGAGTCTCAAGGAAGTAGGCAAATCTGATGATATATCGCTTACATGGGTTTGATAACGAGGTAGCAGATGGTCTTTTATCTTAAAAACACAATTTCCCATGTCTTGGTTTGTTCACCCATTTAATGCTTGATGGTGCATGGCTGCTTGAAGACTGAAGCCATGGGTTACATTTGTAAATCACTGCACGACGTCTGAGGCAATGTTTCGAGCATGAATGAATTGCGGCTCAGAAGCTATGTGTTGAGTTTGGGTAACACATTTCGACGTAGAGGCAATGTGTTGAGTTTGGTAATACATTGCGCCTTAGAGGCAATGTGTTGAGTTTGTGAGTACATTGCGGCTTAGAGGCAATATGTTGAGTTTTGAGGATGCATTGCGGCTTAGAGGAAACGTCCTGAGTTTGTGAATACATTGTGGCTTAGAGGCAATGTGTTGAGTTTTGCAAATTCATTGCGGCTTAGAGGCAATATGTTGATCTAGATGATACATTGCGGCTTAGAGGCAATGTGTTGAGTTTATGAGTACATTGCGGCTTAGAGGAAATGTGTTGAGTTTTGAGGATACATTGTGGCTTAGAGGCAACGTCCCGAGTCTGTGAATACTTGCAGCTTAGAGGAAATGTGTTCGAGTTTTGCAAATACATTGCGGCTTAGAGGAAATGTGTTTGAGTTGGATAATATATTGCGGCTTAGAGGCAATATACTGAGTTTTGCGAATACATTGCGGATTAGAGGCAATGTGTTTGAGTTTTTCAAATACATTGCGACTTAGAGGCAATGTGTTTGAGTTTTTGCAAATACATTGCGGCTTAGAGGCAATGTGTTTGAGTTGGATAATATATTGCGGCTTAGAGGCAATATACTGAGTTCTCATTCGTGGTGATGAAGACTTAGGTAGTGGGATGAACAAGTCACGACATGGAGACTTAGGTGACGGGTTGGATCTTGGGAGAAGTATTTGGTTAATGGACCCTTATATGAATGAATCTAGGGTAAACTTGTTTGTTTGCTGCATGATACATGCATATGATGTATGATATCGAGATGTTTGGATGTATGTGAAACGTATGATGTTTGACATCAATGTGGAACCCTGAATATATGCGTATTGTATGCAAGAATGCGATGTGTATGTATGTTTGGATATGCCAAATGTGTGCATGTATGAAATATGCGTAAGATGCATGTATGCCTTGAAACGTTATGAAGACTATTTTTGTCATTCTCTCCTTTAAATTATTGGCTCAGAGTTACCAATCCTTGGAATTGTATGTTGTCGTAGTATTGTTGATTTTGAACATAGGGGACAATGTTAGCAAAGTTTGAACGTTGATTTTATATAGTGAGAACATGGACATAGACGTAGACGCAGGTAATGGCCTATGCATAGATTTGTATGTTGTAAGCGCGAGTGTAAACATATATATTGGCATATGTGTGGTATCTGTAATTATGGGCGTAAGCGTAGACCTTGTGTTGTAAGTTAGGCATAGGTGCTGACATGGACGTAGACATTGTGTAGGGACGCGTGGATATATGTATAGACTTTGTATCATCGAGTGCAAGCATAGGTGCAAACATGTGCGTGGATGTACACTTTACGTACGAATGCGTAGATATGCGTAGACATGTATAGATTTTTGTGTTTCAAGACGTAGGAGTAGCCGTTTGTATGGACGTAGATGTGGATCTTCTTTCGATATCTTTCTAACCAAAATGTTTTTTCGATGTTTTGTCAAATGCTTTTATTTTGTTAATACCCCCAAAATGATTTCAAGACAATATTCACAAATAATAATCATAGCATTTTGTAAACAAATCTGGGAAAAGAAAAACATAATTCGAAAGATGTAAAGAAAATACTGTTTATTGATATGCCTCTGAGTAGGCAAGAATACAAGATGCAATTCCCAGAAAGGTGTAACTACAGAAAGTTTTAAAATAGTAAATGGCAATGAAAAAATGATAATTGCTACTGTTGTTCCCCTATAGCTTTTGATGATCTTATCTCCTTCGTTTTTGAGATCTATGATTCCAACCTATCCTCTCCTTCGTGGTTCATAGTCATAGCTCTTCAGATCGCAATCTTTTTGTTCTTTATTTCTTTGTAGGAGATCCCTAACTTTTGCTTGAATTGCCCTTTCGGGTTTTCAATCCACCAGGATAATTTTCTTGTTATATGCCACTAATTTTTTTCCTGGATTGCCCTTTAGGGTTTTCGATCCACCGGGGCACTCCTTTTTGCCTAAGTCGCCCTTTTAGGGTTCGAGCTTAGCGAACTTTTTTATACATAGTATTTTTTGACTGTGTCTAAATTTGCCGGATGCGGTAGTTTTCCTCATCCATTGTTGTGAGGATGAGACTACCTCCAGAGAATGTTGTTTTGACTACATATGGACCTTCGTAGTTGGGTGTCCATTTACCACGTGAATCGATGCGAGGTAGTAGAATCTTCTGGAGCACTAGGTCCCCTTCCTTGAATATTCGAGGGCTTACTTTCTTGTCGAAGTTTCTCTTCATTCTATTTTGATGTAGTTGTCTACGACACAAGGCTGTTAATCATTTTTCTTCAATAAGGTTGAGCTGGTCAAGTCGAGTCTGCACCGACTCTGCTTCTTCCAGCTTTGTTTCCCTAGGACTCGAAGTGATGGTATCTCAACTTCCATCGGGAGTACTGCCTCCATGCCATATACTAGTGAGAAAGAAGTCACACATGTCGATGTGTGTACCGAGGTGCGATAGCCATGCAGGGTGAAGGGGAGCATTTCGTGCCAATATTTGTATGTCTTCACCATTTTCTGGATAATTTTCTTGAAATTTTTTTTGGCTGCTTCGGCGATCCCGTTTATCTTTGGTCTGTATGGTGAGGAATTATGATGCTCGATTTTGAAGTCGTCGCATAGTTTCTTCATCATCTTGTTGTTTAAATAAGACCCATTATATGTAATTATCCGGCTTGGGACACTGTATCTACATATGATGTTCTGTTTGATGAAATGTGTAAGCACTTGACTTGTCACGTTGGCGTATGACGCTGCTTCTACCCATTTGGTAAAGTAGTCGATAGCTACCAATATAAAGCGATTTTCGTTGGATGCTTTCGGCTCGATCATGCTAGTCATATCAATTCCCCATATTTAGAATGGCCAAGGGGAGCTCATGACGTTCAGAGGAGTCGGTGGTACATTTATCTTGTCGGCGTAGATCTGACATTTATGACACATCTTCGTGTAATGATAGCAATTGGCTTCCATTGTTAACCAGTAATACCCTGCTCGCGGAATCTTTCTAGCCATGGAGTGCCCGTTTGTATGGGTTCCGAAAGTGCCTTCGTGGATATCTCTCATGAGCGTGTCTGCTTCTTGCTTTTCCACACATCTGAGTAGTACCATGTCGTAGTTTCTTTTGTATACCACTCCATTACTCATAAAGAATTTTGAAGCTAACCTTCGCAAGGTTCGCTTGTCAATGATAGAGGCATTTTCTGGATATTCCTTCCTTTCCAGGTACTTATTGATGTCGTGAAACCAAGGTTTGTTGTCAGGTCCTTCCTCAATAGCAAGGAAGTGTACAGGCTCTTCAAAATGTTTGATCGTAATACGTGGTTCGTGATTCGGCCATGTCACTTTGAACATAGCTGATAGGGTTTCCAGGGCGTCTTCCATTTGATTTTCTTCTCGTGGGATATAACTGAAAGTGATCTCTGTAAACTCTGTGGCTAACTTTAAAACATGATCCCGATATGGAATCAGTTTAGGGTGTTTAGTATCCCATTCGCCATTAACCTGGTATGTGACTAATGCAGAATCCCTAAATACTTCGAGGTGCTTTATTCTCAAATAGATGGCAGCTTCCAGTCCTAGTATACACGCTTCATATTCAACGATACTGTTGGTGCAGTTAAAACATATCCTTGCAGTGTAGGGTTTGTGATAATTCTTGGGAGATGTTAATACTGCCCCTACACCGTGACCTAGTGCGTTTGAAGCCCCGTCGAACATGAGCATCCAACGTGCCCCTGGCTCGGGCCCTTCGTCAGGTCCTGGTATTTCATAGTCACCTATAAATGACATCCTCGTCAGGAAATTCAAACTTCATGGGCTGATATTCTGATAGCGGTTGGTGAGCTAGATGATTAGCTAGTATACTACCTTTAATGGCCTTTTGCGTGACATATTGGATGTCGTATTCTGATAGTAGCATCTGCCATTGTGCGATTCTTCCGGTAAGAGCTGGCTTTTTAAAAACGTACTTTAGAGGATCCATTCTTGCTATTAACCATGTAGTATGGGTCAACATATATTTCCTCAACCTCTTGGTAGACCAAGCCAACGCGCAACAAGTTTTCTCAAGGAGTGAGTACCTGGTTTCGTAGTCAGTGAATTTTTTGCTGAGGTAATAGATCGCATGCTCCTTTCTACCCGTTTCATCCTGCTGTCCCAAAACACAACCCATTGACCCTTCGAGCACTGTCAAGTACATCATGAGTGGCCTTCTGGGGACTGGTGGCATTAAGACTGGTGGCTCTTGCAGATACTCTTTTATCGTCTCGAAGGCAGTTTGACAATCATCATTCCATACCACTATCTGAGCTTTTCATAATAACTTGATTATTGGCTCGCGCGTAGCTGTTAGATGCAATATGAACCTTGAGATGTAATTCAATCGCCCTAAGAAACCGCGTACTTCTTTTTCTGTCCTTGGAGCAGGCATCTCTTGTATAGCTTTTACTTTGTCGAGATCCACCTTGATACCCCACTGGCTT
This sequence comes from Vicia faba, assembly GCA_948472305.1. Lineage (NCBI taxonomy): Eukaryota > Viridiplantae > Streptophyta > Magnoliopsida > Fabales > Fabaceae > Vicia > Vicia faba. The sequence goes on from OX451737.1 coordinate 1,486,422,533, forward strand.
ACAATAAAACCTAACAATTTTCCTGATCTGACGCCAAATGTGCATTTATTCGGGTTTAACTTCAGTATGAACTTACGCAGCCGCTCGAATAGCTTTTGCAGATGTATGATGTGTTCCTCCTTCGTATGGGATTTGTAAATCATATCATCTACGTATACTTCCACTTCCTTATGGATTATATCATGGAATAGCGTGACCATTACCCTCTAATAGGTTGCCCCTATTTTCTTGAGACCGAATGGCATTACTTTGTAGCAGAACATTCCCCAAGGTGTCATGAAATTGGTCTTTTCCATGTCTTCAGGCGCCATTTTGATTTGATTATAGCCCGAGAAACCATCCATAAATGAGAATACTGAGGCTTGAGTTATATTATCCACTAGGACATCTATGTGGGGTAACAGGAAATCGTCTTTGGGGATTTCCTTGTTTAGGTCTCGATAATCCACACGCATGCGTACTTTTCCATCCTTCTTGGGTATCGGTACAATGTTAGCTATCCAGGGTCGATAATCTACCACTACTAGGAACCCTGCGTCAAATTGTTTGAGAACCTCTTCTCTGATTTTGCTGGACATATCTGGACGAGTTCTTCTGAGTTTTTATCTGACTGGAGAACACCATTCTTTGAGAGGTAGTCTGTGCACCACGATGTTTGTATCCAACCCTGACATGTACCTGTAGGACCAAGCGAATATATCCACATACTCGTGTAATAACTTGATTAGCATGTCTTTGACACTCTGCTCCAACATTGCCCCTAGCTTGATTTCTTTCGGATCTTCCTCTGTGCCCAGGTTAATGGTCTCAATAGGCTCTTGATATGGTTGTATACTATTATCCTTTAGCTATATTTCCCTGGCCATTTCCTCGGAGAGTTCAAGATCTTCATCATCTTCCTCTTCGACTTGGTTGATAGGAACATCAAAATCGTATCGGGTCGTAGCAGTAACGTTATCGGTAATTTTGGGCATGGATCTTCACATTTATAATGTTTTGGTGCATATTTTAGTGCTTGGGATTTGAAAATGCGTATGCAGATAAAGTATTTCCATTTTTAAATTTAATAGATAAATGCAAAAGAAAGACACGGATCTTAATTGAAAATAGAATATAAATTTTTTTAATTATAAATATTTTCTGAAATAAGAACAGGCAAAACCCTTACAAGAAACCCCTTTGCCTCGGGTTTGACATAGGTTCTTTCAAAACAATAAATATTACTTAGAAAAGAAAAATATCTCAGGAATCTCCACAACAGTCCATCCTTTGAGCTCTTCTCCTTGGGTGCCCTCTCTGATGAAGTCGGTATCCGTTTTGGTATTGATTTTGCTTGATATCATTACCACGTGCCCGCCATGCTCTGTTCCTTTGCTGACGAAAGTCTCTCAGATCGGAGGGAAACATGCTTTGCCTTTCAGAGTAGCCTTTGACGATTCGTAGCCCAAATCAAAGCGATTCTTGTTCTCAGGAATTTCTGGGAGCTTTCCCCAGCGTTTCGAGGCATCACCTCCCATAGTCATTTGCAGATCTCTCCATGATGTCACTTTAGTCTTATTACCCTTCTCGACTGGTAATGTTACTATTGAAGCAATTTCCAAGGCTTGGAACGGGGTAGCTATGCAGTCTTCGTCGACACTGATATATTTGTACGATTCAATGTGGCTTACGAAATTGTCTTCCTCGCCGTCAATTATAATTAACTTCCCTTCCACTAGGAACTTCAATTTTTGATGCAGGGTCGAGGTTACTGCCCCTGCCTCATGGATCCAAGGTCTCTCCAGTAAACAAGTGTATGTTGGTTCGATGTCCATGACCTGGAAAGTGATATTGAAGATATGCGGCCCAATCTTAACTGGAAGGTCCACCTCTCCTAACACCGAGCTTCGAGAACCGTCAAACTCATTTACAATCGTATAACTCGGTCTCATTATCACATAGTCTATTGTTAACTTTATGAGACTTGACTTTGGTAACACATTAAGAGTGGAACCGGTGTCAGTAAGAACCCTGGACAAATGGGTAGTACCTATTTGCATAGTAATGCAAAGTGCTTTGTTATGGGCCAGGCCCTGTGGCGGTAATTCACTGTTGCTGAAACCCAAGTAGGATCCGGAGATGAGATTTGCTACGACATTGTCAAATTGATTTACTGAAATTTCTTTTTCGACATGAGCTGAACTTAACACCTTCAGCAAAGAATCTCGGTGTGCTTCAGAGTTGATGAGTAGCGAGAGTATGGAGATTTTTGTTGGAGTTTGGTGGAGTTGATCCACCACTCTATAGTCACTCTTTTTGATTATTTTCAGAAACTCTTCCATCTCTTGATCGGTAAAGTCTTTATTCGGAGATTTTGTTTCTTGATTTGTATCAACCACTGCTTTTCCTTTGTCCTTTGTTGGAATCACATCCGTCTTTTTTGATAGTTTGGCTCCAAAAATTCGACCACTTCGGGCCATACCACCTGTTCCTGCTATGTTTGAAATTGCAGATCCCTTACTCGGGGATGTCCTGCTTTCCTTCTTCATTCCATTGATGTACACAGCTGAGTCATAACTCCATAGTACTGCCTTATTATTTTCATAAGGGATAGGTGACGATTCCTGAATTACCATCATGGCTTTTGGAGTGGTGGGTATTAAGAGAGTCTTCTTAGGCGCCCTTCTTGTAATCTCTGTTGATTCTCCCCACGGGATGACTAAAGTTTTCTTTTTAAGACTTGGGCCCTGGCAAGGGATTACTAGTGGATTTTTCCCTCCAATCGTGGCTACATATTTTTCCACAAGGTACAGTCTGAATTGGACCATCCCCTGATCCACCAGCTTTTGCAGATTTGTTTCAAAAGCTTTATTATGCTCTAATAAGAATCCACATTCGAACATATATTCTTTCAATAAGTTGATAGGTGTTTTTGCCTTTATGGTTGCCCCAAAGTCAGTGACTACCTCAATGGCATTTATTGTCGGCCCATTGTGTGGGGGCACAGGGTTTGATTTGATGTTAGGCTTCTCAAAGGTGATGTCTTGAGATTCTAACAAATCATGAACCTTATGCTTGAATGCCCAACATTGTTATATGGTGTGCCTCAGAGAGTTAGAATGGTAATCACACCTGGCGTCGACATTGTATCTTTGCGGTAGCGGCCCGACTGGAGGAGCTAAAGGCTTGATTTCCACCAAGGATGCCTTAACTAAGTGTTATAATAACTGGCTTGGTGGCATGTGCAGTGGATCAAAATTTCTGGGTGGCCTTTCAAACCTGTCTTGCCTTTGTCCTTGCGGGATCACCAGTGGTTATGATTTCCTTGGTTGTGAGGCTATAACATTGACTTCTCCCTCTTTTCTTCTAGGGAAATTTGAATCTGATCTTTTTGAATTGTAAGGGGCATTTGACGACCTCCTGATATCTTCCCACTTTTTAAACCAGTTTCGATTCTTTCTCCAATAGTCACTAGGTCTGAGAATCCCAACGAGACACTTCCCACTATCTTCTCATAATAAATCCCTTGTAAGGTTCCCATGAACATGTCTACGAGTTCTTTTTCCAGTAGTGGTGGTTGTACACGGGATGCCATCTCCCTCCATCTTTGAGCATATTCTTTGAAGGACTTTTCCTTCTTTTGGGACAGAATTTGGAGTTGCAAGCGGGTAGGCGCCATGTCCAAGTTATACTTGTAATGCTTTAGGAAAGCATTAGCAAGATCCACCCAAGTTCGGATATGCGTTCGTTCCAACTGCATGTACCAGTCCAAAGATGCCCCACTTAGAATGTCTTAAAAATAGTGAATCATTAGTTTCTTATCATGGGCATGGGCATGCATCTTCCTGAAATACATACAAAGGTGATTCCTTGGACAAGTGAGCCCTTTATACTTTCCAAAGTCGGGTACTTTGAGTTTTAGCGGTATCACCCCATCATAGACTAGACCCATTTCTAGAGTGTCTACTTCGTAAGCATCGAATCCCTCCACAATGTTTAGTCTTTTCTTCAGGGCTTTATACGGATTCATTACCAGTGGGTTATCTGTAACATGAGTACCAGTTGTCTTCAAGGGTGTCTGGCGAGCATCCTCTGGGTCATGATCTCCGTATTGCAAGTCTAGGTAATTGTCTGCATTATTGGTTTGAATTTGCAGGGTATGTGATTCCACTACTTTTGATGGTGGTGGGATAAATCCTTCAGTTTCAACCTCTTGTTGGGCCATGGCGGACTTTTGGGGTCCTGCTTCGGCTTTTTCCTTAATCGGTGACCGCTCGATGCAACAATGGTTTGGGCTACTTCTTCAAAAGCTACCCTGGGAATTTGATCCTGCCTGTCAATGATGTTCTTCAAAGCTAGAGGAACTTGGCTCAAATCTCCTTTCATTGAGCTTACGTCACCCTTCACGTGGTCAAAATCCTCTTTAAGCACAACTTGAGTCTCCTCAATCTGTTCCATTTCTTTTTATTGATGGGCTCTTGTTTGATATGGAGGCCAAGGAGGTGGAGGTCTTCTTTTACCAATTGCTTAACTGGAGAGATTTTTAAAGCAAATGAGTTTTGATATGACATGCAGGTGTTTCATAAATGCATGCATGTAAATGTATGTGCATGATCATGAAATGATTTCTTGTTTTAACTGTCTTATTCACTTGGGTACATGTTTGTATTTTTACTTATTATTTTATTTGGTGACTAGCTTTAAAATAGACACACCTTTGAGATAGGGAAACAAAAATCCTTTATTAAGAGTAACATAACCAGATATTGAAAAATATTACAAATTGAAATCAAAACTTGTTTGCGTAAACATAAATAAAAGGAACTAAATTTTCTAGGTGCGCCTGCGGATGTGTGCTCTGGAGCCATCAACCATTGCTCGGCAAAGCGGGAGAAAGTCTTCAACATCCTTTAGAAGGACGATTACACTCTCTGCATCTTTTTAACATCTAGGGATGTCCTCGATGAGATTGTTGTCTAGGAATACGAGCTTTTCATGTTTGTCTTTGTAGTACCTTTATTCCTGATAAAGATGTGGGATTATCTTATGGTTATCTCTTCCAGCTTGGGCGATCCTAGTATACTGCTCTTCCCAATACATCTTTTCACACCTCATTTTTGTGTAAAGCCTTGGCTGGATGAGGAAATATTTTTGAAAACCCTGCAACTCTAAACATACATGCTCATATTCTCGAGTTCTATGAGTCAGAAGTTTCTCTGCTTCTACCCTTTCAAGGCGTGCTTTGACCTCTAATTCCTGGTTGTCTTGAAGTTCGGTGGCAAGGTACTTTACTTGCTCTTCTTGATCTAAGGAAGCTTGTGCCAAACTTTGGATCTGGGCTCTTAGATTTTCCTCTAGCACCTTCTTGTCATGTGTTTCCTTTTCATACCATCTAGTTAACCTTCCGACTTCAGCAACGGCCTCTTCTAACCTTTGGATGTGAGAATCTAGGTTGAACGTTGCACTTAACAACCCTTCAATTGTACGGTTTCGTTTGAAACTTTCTTTCTCCAATTCCTTTTGACTTTTATCAATTTGCTCGTCCTTTGACTCAAGTATAAGCTGCATCTGTTTCTTTTTTTTGGTCAGATTGAGGAGATTGAGTTTCAATGCTTCTTTCTCATTTTGAGCTTGCTTTAAGGCATTTTTCAGATTGTCGACTTCTTCCAAAGATATAGGTCTTATCTCTGGGACCTCTGACTTGTACTCTGGATCTTTCTCGAATGGCAGCTTGATAATTCGCGCCCTATCTTGGACCCATTTGGTGTAGGGTTCTCTTGCTATGGCATTCTTTCTTTTGGCCTTCCTCTTGTTAACCTTGTTCCAGGCTCGAATAACCTTGTTGAGCAACCCTTGGTCTTCTATACCCATATTGTGGATGATAAATGGTCGGAGTTGTTAGTCTAAAGGTTTGTCTTCTAAAGGATACCCTAACTGTCGTAGGGCCAAAGTAGGGTTGTAATTAATACAGCCTCGCGATCCAATCAAAGGGATATTAGGAAAGTCCCCATAGCCAATAGTGATGTCACCAATATCCAACTTCCTTGCATACCATAATACGGAGTTTGCAGTGAGAGATCTTAATTTTTATGGCCACTCACATCTGGTCAATTCTTGGATTATATAGTCTTCCTTGTAAAGATGAGTCATGAACCAAGTGTATAGAAGCGGGATGCAACAATTTAGCGTGCCTCTTCTCTTTTCATACATCATATGCAAAGTGTAATAAATGTCAGCAAGCAAAGTGGGAGCAGGATCCGCATTAAAGACTTTCGCACCCCAAAATATGCTAATGGCCGCGGGGTCAATATAGTCCACATTCCGAGGAAAAAAGATTAAAATGAATACCAACATCCCTAAATAATCAACACAAGATTCCCACTCCTTATAATTAGAAAATTCTAGAGCCTTAGCTTCCAAGTATATCCTTTTGATTCCTTGTATTGGACCTTCTCTTTGATAATTCTGCACCAATTCAGGGTAGGGGATCCTTAGGCCTTTTGGCAAAGCTTTGACTTCCACAGTTTGTCCAATACCTACATAGGCCTTTTCTTTGGAAAAATTTAGGATTCTGTCAAATTCTTCCAGAGTCGGTGCTAGCTGGAAGTCTTGGAAGTGAAACATCTCAATGGAGGGTCATAAAACTGAATTAGGGCAGAGACTGCTGTGATACGGTGGGAGAACTGACTTGAGGTTTTGACTTTGTATTTGCAAATGTTGCGGTTTAGCAAGAGTCGCCACCGACTTTTCTTTTATCCAAAAGGAAAGGTGAAAAAGCACAAGAAAGACCTTTAGAGATATTTTCTTGAGTTCGGGGGGTAGATTATGAAAAGGGAAGGTGTTAGCACCCTTTTCTTCCATGGTTTTCCGTGGGCTCTTAGTTACTCACTAGATAAACTTGCTTTTGTTTGAATTTGCTTTGTGATGTGGGCTTTGAAAGTGTTTTGAAAAATCTCTTTGTAATGGTTCTCGTTTCTATAAGAACGCGTACAAAGTTTTATTTCGAAAGATAATTCAAAGGCGTGTTTGTGGATTGTGTTGTGGAAAGTGGTTTTTGGAAAGATATTTTCAATGGTTCTCATCTCTATAAGAACTTATACAAAATGTTTTATCTTTTGGAAAATGTTTTGAAATGAGAGTGTTGGTGTGTAAAAATGTTTTTGTCGTGAGCAAGCGAGTAACTAGGAACGAATCTACCTACTCGAAAGGTCTTAAATGTGCTTTTTCTTCTCCTTTAGATGTGACTATATTACCATTGATTTGGTAAGAATCCCCATCGTTGGATGTGAAGGGACGGACGTTGGGACATTTGTATAGTCATAGAAGGCAACTTACGAGACGTTTTAGCAATGTCATTTAGGGACTAGATCGTTTACCGAAGGAAACATCGAGGTTCATCAAGGGACTACAATCTTTTTTATCGAAGGCTCTTTGCTAAAATGTCCCATATTCGAGGGACATGACTATTTTCCGAAAGGCAACAAAGTGATATTACCCTAGAGGTGCTAGTGTGCAAGTGTGTTAATTTGCATGCATTTTGTCTTATATTTGAAAGGTTATCTACTTGTTGATTTTATCTTATCATGCATCCTATTTACTAGCAACATATGAAAAGCAAGTAAAAATGCGGAAGATAAAATATAAGCTATTACATCACTTTAGGGGGATGAGGGTACAAGTTAACAATTGGGATGAAGTAGAAACTGAAATATTACAACCATATTGAATAATAACGAAAACAGTGTAAAAACAATGTAAAGTAAAAGGAAAACCGCACTTTGAACTGCTATGTGTCGACCCATGCTGCTATGCATCGACACATAGCTTTTCCTTGCTCCTATAAAACAAAATCAGTTCAGTATGAGTCGACACATAATAGGATGTGTCAACTCATACTCCTTCTTGTATCGACATGAAACGCGTATGTATCGACTCATAGACCTTTCCAGCTTCTATTTTGTAACCTGCAGTCAGTACGGGTCGATGCATGGGTGTTATGTGTCGACTCATACCCTATTTTTTCACTAGGATGAGTCGACACATGAGGATATGGGTCGATACATGCTGTATTTTCCTACCTCAAACATTGTTTTATTGTCCATACATGTCAGTTTACAGGATATGATTGATATACATGAACAACAAACGATTAGATGAACCTAAACAATGTGCAAATGACTAGTTCCAAGGGATAATAAAATACTACATCTTATCTTCAAAAACAACAAATCATTAATGATGTATGAAAAGGTATCAAGTCAAGAAGACTTACCTTTGGGATGCACTGGCTGTTTTAAGTCTGAATGCTTTTAGGAAGCTGCTCCGGGCTGTTGAAACTGAGGTAGACTGTACTGTGATGTTTTGATGTTTTGAGGATGAAGATGATAGAACTACAGGGACTATTTTTATGTTTGGAAAATCTTTGTGTGTGATGAGTTGTTTGGCTTATGGGAGAGTTTGTATGGTGGAGTAATGGTTTGGGTTTCTATTTTGGACAAGAACAAATTTGATTTTTAAAATCAGTCAAGGTTAACCAGAATACTAATTTTCTGCCTCTCTATTCTCTCCCTTAATCCTCTCTCCAAAATCCAACCCCTTTGTCTTATGAGACAGTCCCCTTTTGTAGACCTTTGACTGTGATTTAGGGAGGAAATAAAATAAGTTATTTCGAATTATTTTTGCCTACTGTTTTGATACTTTCTGCACACAAATTTCCTTTGCCATTTTGGTGCAATTTTTGGGCTGTTATGATGCAGGCTTGGGCAGACTGCATAGAGCAGTTTTGGACTGTATTGGACAGCATGCATAATTGGGGTGCAGCATAGCACAAGGTTTCTTGTAGGGAAACATGGAGTAGATTTTGGGGTGTTGTGGCAATGTAGCGTGTCACACTTTGTACAACTTGGACAGTATGATTTGTAGCATGTCACAAATTTGGTCTTGTGGAATATTTCATGCATATTATGTCAAGGGAAAAAACATTGTGACAAGTTCTTTTGAGATAACTCAATCAAGACATAGTTTTAGAATTTGTAATTTTTGCAAAAATGCCGCTTTGTGATAACTTGAATTACTTGCATCATTTTGAATTATTTGGAATTGTAGTAAAAAATGTCATGAAGTAAATGAAATTAACCAAGTATAGAAAATACTTAGAAAAATTTCAAAGTCTTGCAAAGTTAGATTTTTTATTCTCTTGATTTTTGATGATCAAACTTCATATTTTTTGGATGTCTTGACATAATGTGATTTTTGGGACTCAAATTCGGTCAACAAGTCAAAGTTTGACTTTTTGGCGTCCGTTTGACTATTTCCAGTAGAAACTCTGATTTTGCTTATTTTGCCCCCTTTTGATAATTTGAATGATTCTTCTTAGAAAATATGGTCTGAGGCTTGAAATTTGGCTGAAGTAATTCTAAAAGTCCTTGAGACATGAGAGGGCAAATTTATGGGTACAACAACTGCATCCATCTGAACCTCTACTTTAGTCAAGTTAAGGTTATCCCCGTAGCGGCGAACATACATCTTCAGAGCTCTCTCAGATAATTTACCCTTTATGGTTTTGATTTCAGAAAGGTCAAGCTTGAAGGCATTGACGCGAACAAGTTGTTTTCCTCCAGTATCCATTTTTAAGAGTCACCAAAAATCTTGATTTTTGTTATATATTTTTAATTTTGTACCATGTGAATAAGACAAATAAAATAAGCAAATGATGAATATGAGATATATATGAATGCATGAATGTATAAATGTTGGATTGAGTAACGGGATTTTGTGATGGGTTTTTTGTGATAGGCACCCCTAAAGTGTAGGCTCCTTAATTTTGACCTACGGTAAATCTACCCTCCCAGGAAGTGGTTTCCTTAATCATGAATAACACCAGAGGGAAAAGGCACAAGGCCTCTCTTAGGTGGAGCCTCTTTACGGACTAAAACTTTCGTCTCAAAGTCGTGAAAGGTCTCGTAATGAAATTTTGGGTTAAGGCAGTTACAAAGAGTCATGGGTGACCTTCCAAAGTCCCACTCATCAAGAGGATACCTCTTGATAAGTATTCCTTTTTCGGAAGTCCACCGACTCTAGGAGAAGTCGTCACATAAACTCACATGGATGATGTACCCCCTAAGTTAATAGACGAACCTTCTTTCTAAGTGTTATTGAAAATATTCTTTTAAAATAAAAACCCGCCACACAGGAAATATATGATGATAAGAGAAATTGACAATAAATAAATAAATGCGATAAAGTAGATAAATGCAATAAGTAAATAAAGGAAATAAAAATAAAACCCAAAAATACTTAAACCTAGGGTTAATGAGAGTCCCCAACAGAGTCGCCAACTATAACAACTGGTTTTTTAATCAAGAGTCGCCACTATTAGTTTTTATCCTAGGGAAGGGAATCTAATAGAAAACCCTAATTTGCAGATAGAGATTCTAGGTTTCGGACTGTTATTATACCAAAGGAAGGTTTTAGGCACCTTTAATCTACCTTGTTCACAAGGATATTAAGCTCTAGGTTTAGGTTTAGGGTAAACTGGATTTTAAGTTTTAATTAGAAAGACTCGCCACGATTTTTGATCGTATGCCTATGTCTCCTCTTATGAGGAATCAGAGTCCCAATTCGTAGTTCGTATGGGTTGGTGTTTTTTAGGGGTTTGCAAACATATTTTGAATCACTTCACACTCGGTCGAGAGTAGTGATTGCGGATATTTTGACTTAGTGCGTAGTAAGTCAAAACTAGTTTGAAAACCATTTGCAAAAAGAAAGTTAATTAGTTTAGTTTATTGCGAAAATAGTTTTAAGGTTTGTTGAATAATTTTTAATCATATTAATTGCAAAAATATCTTAGTTAGTGTATGATTAAAAAAATATTTAATGCAAATAATATATAAAATAATATGTACATGAACTTTGAGTAAAATAATTTATGTGCTAGTATGATAATAATAATAATAGATAAAATATGATAATAAAAATTAATAATAATAATTATTATAAATGAAAAAGAAATAGACAATTAATAATGATAATAAGAATAAAATATAGTATAAAAAAATAATATAAAAGAAATAATAAAAAAAAATAATTTAAGTAAATCTGGGGGGGGTGTTTCTTTGTTGATAAGTAAAAGAAGGGGTGCCTAAAGGAAATTTGGCTAGGCCCATTAACGATGGTTGGACAAGGGGTGTTATGCTGGCTTGGTTTTAGTAATTTCAGGCAAAGGGGGTGCGAAAAGAATGGGCTAGGCCCAAACACGTTTTTTGGAATGACTTGACTAATCACATATGTGAGGGTGCATGGACTTAGCGTAGGAGTTGTCCTTGCGGCCGTCTGATCGTGATCTGACAGATAAGTTTAAGGGAACATGATTGTTATGGTGGGCGCGGCGTATTGGATTAGACGGAACATCATTTTAGTTTTTATTCGTTTTTCACATTTTCTTTTCAGTAACTATTATCCTCTCTCTCGCCTCAGCCCCCTTTCTCTCTTTCTTCAAAACCCTAGCGCCGCTAACCTCACGGCGGCACTCACCCCCTCCCCTAAAACGTATCAACCTCAATCCCAAATACAAAAAACAACAACCCAAAATCAAACAACAAAGACAGTGAGCTAAGTGTTTTCACCCTTCTCGCGATTTCTATGCTCTGAGTTTAAATTTCCGGTCCGATTTGGGTGCTAATCCGTTATTTCCTTTCGAATTTGCAGGTTGTAGTAGCGGCGAAGCTGGAATTTGACGATGACGGTTCAAGTATAAGATTAGGGTTTCTGACCCGGAAACTCTAACCGCCTCGTCTTTTGGTCTTCAACGACAAAAGGGTTTATCCTCTGTTTTTTCTGGTTTCAAGATTTTTTCTTCTTTCAATCTCTCCGTCTCAGAATCTCTTTCAATTTTTTCGTCCCCCTTTCTTCTGTCTTGGCTTCTAATATTTATAGGTTTTAGGAACTTTAGGGTTTCGTTTTGTTTCAGTTACTGCTTAGATTTAGCTTCAATTAGGGATTGGATTTTATTGTAATTGATTTGGTTCCGTAAGCTAGGTTTTCCAGATTTTTTTTAGCTTTTAGATTTGATTTTGTGATCTGTAACGATATTTTCTTTTTGTAATAAGTGATTCTGTAAAAGTATTGTTTATGATTGTGATTCAATTTCATACTGTAATTGATATTTTCATTGGGGATTTGATTTCCGGATTTGTAGAGATTTGATGAAGATTTGATTGTATTGAATATTCTGTGTATTTTTTATATTTATTTAGATTTAAATTCTGAGATTTAGTATGTAATACAAATTGATTTTATCTGTTTTAAATCTGAACAATACTTGTTAACTAAATCATGTGAATTTCTTTTGTAAATTGAATAGAGTAGCTGTTAATAACTAAATTGGGCTTTGCGCTAAATTGGCCTTTGAGCCGGGCCTTGTACTGATTTCTATGTTTTTTGTAAGATTTAAAATGTATACAACATTCGTTACTAGATCAAATACTAGTTTTTTTTTTTTTTGAAAACAACAATACCCCTTTTGTTTTTGGGTACGCATTGGGCCTAATAAGCCTTGTGCAACAAATCTTTTCTTTCAAAATCTCTTTATTAAATGTCTAATAAAAATATATTAAAAAAATCCTTTTGATAATAAAACATAAAATAACTTATAACCAAGATGTAATAACAACAGACAAAGTTTACTAATACCATTTTTTATAAAACAAACACATCAATAACAAAACTGATAAATGGGCTAATAATGCTCTTAATGGGCATGCAGTTTCTAACTTCACCCTATTTCTTTGTTATTTAAACCCCAAAAGAGGTGGGCCAAACGCAATAGGCTAGTTTATTGAAACTTCACCTTCCATTTTACTAACAACCACTTGAATGTAAATGGGCTTAGATATTTAAATTTGAATTAATAGAAAATTAAAGCTATTAGTTTTAATAAACTAATAATTTATTAATTACTCAGACGATTTTTTATCTTTGAATTGCATGGGCCATTGGCCAACATGCCTCGCGAACGGGTTTATGAGTCTTTCCGATTTAGAAAGCCCCATTAAAATACACCTCCTAATCGTCTTGGATAGAGATGGGCCATTAGATATTGATGTACCATCTTATTCTTTCTTTCTTAATTTCAAAAGATAAAATCATCGAGGTAGGACAAATTTGGGGTACGACAGACGTGGATTTGCTTCAAGGATGGTTAGGATGGACTCCTGGGATCTTTAAGAAAACAATGGAATGCTTAGAATCTATTGCAAGAGGCTGGAGACAAGATTTTTAAGTTGCCCTAGTTTTTACAAAATTTGAGATATTTGAGAGGATGTTCTTGAGGTAATTTTCGTGTCCCTCTTGGTATGAAGATGTAATGTATTTATAGTGGAAGATTTAGGTGGAAAAAAAGGGAATCAAATCTTTTGTATTTCATGATCAAATATTTCATGATTTGAATTTCATGATCAAATATTGGTGAAATTACAAAAGATTTGAACTTCATGATCAAATATTTGATTGAAGTTTTACATGATCTTTCTTTTTGATGTAAATTTCTTTGACATGAGATGTCTTTTTGTTGAATTTTAAAATGACCTATAATGTTTTGGCCTGTATCTCTCAAATGAAGCTTTTTTGGCCTTGAACTTAGAGATACAAAGTTGTAGAGAATATAATTTACTTCAAAATGAGCTTTGGTTGATAATTTTTTGATGAAGCTTGTAAAAGTTAGGATTGGTCAAAGTTCAGTTGACTTGTCCTTAAGAAAACTCTAATTTAGTAACTTTTGACTTTTGATGAATCGTGAGTTTTCTTGATGAATCATGATCAACCCTTGATAAAATGATTAATTTGGCCTCAAAATCTTGATGTTGACCGAAAATCTTGAAGTTTGACTATAAATTTGTCAAAGCTGACTTTTTGTCCACTATAGTTGATTTTCAATCATCTGGCTAGTTGTCTGAACAAACTTGTGCTGCAAGGCTTGAAACTTGATATGAGGATTCTTTGAATTATATTAGAAACCATGAAGTCCACTTGAGCCATTATAAGTCCAATTTCCTTTGAGAAAAACAAAACCCTAGTTGTAGGTCAACTGCTTAGGAGGAGGGTTTGTCTGGTTAATTCTTGAGTAGTCTTAAGTGTTTGAGGCCTTCATGTTCATGAAGAGGTATCTTAAATTAATTTGTATTGAAAAATGGGGGGGAAAATTTTGGGGTACAACAGCAAGTAATTCTGATTTTCATGTTTTGTCTATGATTGAGAATTCATCTGTATACAGTTGTTACTCTGGCCAATTTTTGTTAAAGGAAACTTTGTTTGGTTCTTAATTCATCTGAAGAATGGTATTCCTCAGAGGTTTAGTATTTTTTCCTTGTTTTAATCCAAAGGATGCGAATTCTACATTGACTTCTTCATATCAAGTATTGGCTTCTTGTTGGTTAGACCATTCTTTTCCTTAACTTTTTACTTTATATACTTAGGATAGTCCCTTCATCTCTTCCTATCTTCTTTAATTTCAAAAATATTCTCCCTCCTTTTCAAAACTCTTCTTGTTTTCTCACTTGAAGTGCTTTCATAATAAACTTGGACTTAGTTCCATGAATTTTCAAAAATCTTTTTCTTAATCAACCATTAATCAATTTAACCATACTTTGACATCTTTTTTGAAAGACTAAAAGTCATTTACCTCATTAAAACCATTATTCCACTTTGGCTTTTTAATTTCAAACTTTTCTAAAATGATTAGACTCTTGTTTATTCTTGTAGTGACACAAGTTACTATACTTCTATGATATGTAGTGAAGAGAGCTATTTTCCACTTGGGGTTGAGTGCTGTTTTTTAAAACTTTTGAGGTGAACTATGAGTACCTTGGTCTCCTATTGCATGAAAGGTGATACGTAGGCACTAAAGGTTCACAACTGCAGCAGGTGCAAAAATTGAAAAATTACTTCTTTTCTCATCTCCACCATCTTATTTTGTATACACCTTTTATAACTAAAATACACAGATTTTCAAAGAGGTTCATGCGGAGTACCGTAGATGTTTAGGATTCTAATACTTTCCCTTTGCATGATCAACCCCCGTACCTAGACTCTCCCCCTCTTTTTGGGTTTATTCGCTCTTTTCTCATTTCCTTTGGAAACAATAAAGCGCGGGGCTATTTTTATTTGATTTGTACAAGTTAATCAATCCAATGGCTTAGTCTCAATATTTCTACTGCTACACTAAAGTACCGTGTCACTGAGGCAAGAAATAAAGAGAGGGGGGAAGATAGACACTTAACCAAGGTATCGAATAATCGAGGCAAGAGAAGAATAAAGAGTGAATCGTCATAAGCGAATAAACACCTAACAAAGATATCAAGGATTGAGATCGGAGATAGAAGACAATAATGGGATCACTAAGAAGCACCAAACGTTAACCAACACGAGCTTGAGAAAAAATGTGGGGGTTGATCACGAACCATCCTCCACTTGAATAACTCGATACAAGAGCAACACATTTCAATAGCGTTGATGTACAACGTGAGCTACAAAGGACTTAGGGACTAGAAATGGTGGGGTCGATTGCAGACCCTCTGTCGTATATGCCTCTTCTTGACGACTTATCAATGGGGAAAGGGAATGGGACGCCTTCATTAAAGTCTTTGGCACAAATATAAACATTCCAAATTGTTAACAAGCACAAATAAGAATTACTTTAAACAAGGCCTTTAAATAAACCAGATTTGCATCAAAGGGACTCCTAGAACATGCATCTCTATTCCTACTTCTCAGGGCAAGGAAAGCGGTATATCATGCATCCTTATTCCTACTTGATAAACCGGAAATGTATCAAATATTTGGATCATTTACATGAATTTTATCCGCATTTTAATTAATTAAATTACTCTATATTTTTATTATGCTGGTATTTTCTATGTTTTCAGGAATTTGATGTTTGCAAGGCATGTGCGAAGAAAGTCAAGAAAAGTCGAGCTAATCGTATTTAAAATCCGCACAAAGAAAGAGAAATTATGCAATTGAGATGTGTGTGGCAGAATTGGGTGCATTACAAGTAAAAAGCCTTGGCAGACCAAAGAAGAAATAAACGTTGGGCCCAATTCACCCAAGGCCCAAGGGGGTGTAACGACCGTTACACGTCACCTAACCTAGGTGTTACGACCGTTACACCTTGCCACGCTAGCCCCTCCTCAAAAGCAGGAGTGTAATGACCGTTACACTAATTCCTTCAATCTGTAGTGGTCCTTACAGAGGCAAATCCAGAGGAGAAAATATCCCACCTCCATGCGCGTCTCCAAGCCTATAAATAGGACCTCAAATCCCCATTTGTTGAGGACGTTTTCTTTTCTCTATTTTTACTATTACTCTGCCGAATATTTTCCTCATTATATCTTTCTATTTATTTTACCGATCTGTGGGAGACACCTGAAATCAACCAAATATTCTTCCATAGTATTTTCAGGTTTAATTTAAGTATTTTATTTTTTTATGCCAGGATTGTCTGAAATGTTTAGTTTATTTAAATTGTTTGATGGTAGTTATTTATGTTGCGCTGTTATTGAATTGTATAACATGCTAGGCTAAATTTATTTATCGGTATGTAAGGTCATATAGCCAATGGGGTTTAGCAACACCAATTGATCAGTTCCTTTTAAAAAAGAATAATTTTCTGGTTTCAATTACTAGTTCTAAATATTGACTGTTTTGTTACAAGAGAAAAATATAGATAGAAGTTAGGATCAATAAAACGAGAGTTTGAGATAATAATTGGATAGTGGTAATTATGCGTCAACTTAAAATACAGTGAGATAGATTTTAAGTTGATTAGGTGTTGTTTGTTTCTAAAAACTATTTTCAAACTCTAACTGAAACAGCGAGAGCACTCACTTAGGTTTGATCGTAGGATCTGAATCAATAAACAAGAGAGTGTGAGAAGAGGGTTTTCAAACAAATACTTCCTACTGAAAACTGTTTTGTTAATCCGAGTTAGGTCAGTGAGTTGCTAAATTCCTGAAGTCCGACCATTACATACCGATATTCTCCCTTGAATCTAAACTAGATTATAATCAGTTAGGTTCCCTAAACCCCCCTATTAATTACATTATTAGCCTTAGATTTATGTAGTAACCTAAGATAACGGTAGTTCGACATTTAGTCCCTTGGGATTCAATAATCATTAAAGCTACATGCGATAGGATTGTATACTTACCGTCTAGATTCTTTAAGACTCACAAAGTCGCGATCACTACTTCTCATGGCATGAGAAAAGCGGTAAAGAATGCAAGATAAAAATAGGCTTGAGGAAATACCAAACTGATATTAATCTGTATACTAAGCAGTAGCAAATGAAACCCGAGAACTTCGCGAGCAGCTAGCATCAATAACAAAATCAAATCAGTAATCTGGCTCACAAAATATTCATAAAAGCACCGATGTGAAAATAATTAACAATATGGAATATGTATCGAAAACATCTGAATACCAATCAGTACACCTGCTCAAGATACCAATCCAGACAAGCAACAATAAAAATAATACAAAATGTGTATCGAACACATCTGAATACTAAATAGTACACCTGCATGAGATAACAATTCAGACAAGTGATAACAAAACTAATACGGAATGTGTATCGAACACCTCCAAATACTGAACAGTACACCTGTACAAGATAACAATCCAGACAAGTATATAAAACGGAATATGTGTCGAACACATCCAAGTAACAAATAGTACACCTGCACAAGATAACAATCGAGACAAGTATATAAAACGTAATTTCATAGAATGAGAACGATAGCCATATGTATCGGACGTAAACGCAAACCACGAATTAATGTCATAAACACGGCTTTCAATCAAAAAATCAAGCACTAATTAGATTATTGAAAGTCATCTCAAAGTACCTTGCAAAAGTCAACAAACATGTAAGAATTAACAATGGGACACAACCGAAGTTATGTATTTTCACCATTACCTAAATTAAATAAGAATAACGACGAAATGAAATCTAAACACGCATTGAAACATTAATATCAAAACCCGGGCAACATTGTCGTAATATACAACATGGCACAAAAACTCGGTGTAAAAGAAGCCAAATGTGGTATCAATGCTTCACAAACATGCTAAAGAGCTTAAGTATGCAACAGGAATAAATTAAATCCATATGTACAAGTGTTAAACAACACGTGTCAGCCATGACATAGTGTGTGAAATCTCAATAAAAGTTGAATTAAGACGAACCAATATCGGTACTAGTATCAACCGATTAATTTATTAAACTCCACAAAGTTTTATTCAAAAATTAAACTCACATATGTATGCAAAAATGGTGTTGCGGACAGCCATATATACATCTCATGGAATGGGAAAAAATTGATTTAAAATCAACCTAAATTAATACTGGTATCAACCGAATGCTAAACGGTGTTTAATCATGTATCAGTCATAAATTAAAACAACAATTTACATATTTTTCCATTACAGGACAACACGATGTATATACATGAAATATGCCAGAAAACGGTGTCGGAACCACCAAAATTCATCAAGAATGGTCATGAAATGGTCAATTATGCACATGTAATCAACAAATAAAAACAAAATCAATATGCACATGATAAAGAAAATTCTGAACAACAAATTTACACATTACGAAATACACAAAATATTGGAATAAAATCAACCAAAAATGCTACCGGTAGCATTCAAATACCAACACAAAGTGCCAATGCATCGAGCAAAACAATTTGGAGCACATACATGAACTCCCGGTAGAACTAATCATGAGTCGATAAATGTTCAAAATGAGTTTCGACTCACGAAATGTGGCCTAAAAGCTTCAAATAATTATCAAGAATTAAATTTACATTAGTACCACTACTTTCCGATTACAAACGGTAAAATTCAAGTGCTAACACAATTCTTGAATTGAAAGGCTTAATGTCGAACAAATTGAATTACAATTAAATTTGACTCAAGTATTATGTTAACTCAGGAATTTACAAATTATCAACATCAAAATTTTTACAAATAAAAACATTCGCAATAATTCAATCATCTCAATAATTCAAAAATTGATAAATCAAGAGATTAATTACAAAATCAATTAAACAACTAAATCAAAGATTGGAAGCTTACCGGAATTTAAGAACTAAAATGGAAGGAGGAGACCAGAGGAAGTCGCACGGAATCGGAGGAGAAGGGTAGGGAGATCGGAATGAATCCGACGCGATGACGGAGGGAGGCTCAACCTCGATTTTCTGGCCGTTTACGATGATATACCAGCGGCGTGGAGGTTGTTTGGTGAGGCGGAGAGAGGTCGCGGTTGAAGATCAGTCACTGGAGGGAGATTTGATGAACTTTTAACTTTTGGATCTTGAGAAGCTTGAAGATTGTTGAATTTTCTTGAGAGAAATTCAAAGAAAAGTGACTTTGATCTTTGTGATATTAGAGAGAAGTTTGTGAGAAATTTAGCAAATGATTTGTGTGTGTGTGAAATAGAGAGGAAAATTGAATATATATACTCTTGAAAATTTGGGCCTTGGTTTGGGCCTTAGGAGAGGCCAATCAATTTATTCACAAAACTGATTTTTCAGTGTCAGAATAAGGACGATCCACAAAGACATCGATATCCGTGTGAAATTCGAAATCATGCTTAACAGAAAAATTGAAGATTGCGAAATTTGTGACATTTGGTCGAAAGAACGGACTCAATCTGATAAATGATGAGAAAATTATGAATTTTTGAAGGTGCGTAGGCTAAGAGCCAACTTAACTAATGCAGATTTTTTCCATGCGCGACTCGCACTACGAGTCCCAAATCGAAGCCATTCGAGTAAAATCTGAACTCGGACCCCGAAGCAAACTTTAAGTTAATAAAATTCCCAATGCTCAGCCGCGAGAACCATTCTGATATGGTAAAAAATGGGAGAGTTATTATTTGTTGAATGCCACAGAAACAAGTTGATCGACACTCTTTTTCCACTGTAAAATTCTTTGGAAATTTACATTTTCGGAGACACTCCATACATATTTGGCTGTCAAGACGAATGTTTCACCTAAAGAACGACTCCAAAATGTTGAACTAGATGAAAGTTATGAATTTTGAATGTTTAAAAAATAAACGGTTCAACACACTTTTCCTTTGTATTTTCCACTCTACATCTTCAACGTCTTCGCACATTCGGAGATCTTCTTTAAAGAATTAACTCTTGGCCTGAACACGAAAATTAGAGAAGATATCGAGACATATTTTATGGCTGAAGAACCATTCAGAAATGTTGAGCTACACGGAAGTTACAAATTTTTGAACATCCAAGAGGACATTGACCAACAAATCCGAAAACTCTGGTTATTTAAATTTCCAGCGGTCTTCCTCGTAAAATTAGCCTTCGGTCTGAAGAGACAAAATTTAGAAAATAACAATACGGTTCTAATGTCTAAAGAACCACTGAAAAACCTTGAAACTCGCTGAAACAAACATACTTTTAATTCGAACTATTCCAGACTGAGCGAAACACTTCATTTTCTCTACGTTCAAGGCGTGTTGGAACACACGGGAACATGACATGATGATGCCATTATTATCCACTAATTGAATAGACTTTAGAAGACTCTGAATGCGTCAAACTACGAAATAAATATCTTTGGTATATTGCTGAAGCTTGAGAGATATACCCTGATCCCGTAACCCCAGAATCAATGCTATATATGTATGCATATTGTAATGAACTATAGTCCAAACAGGTTAAAATGAATAGGGTAAATTTTGAGGTATAACAGCTTCCCCTATTCAATCTTCTTGAACCTAAAGCAATATTGGTGTCTGCCTTTTGAGCAACAAGGTGGAAGAGGATTGAATACAAAATAAAACCCAAAAATTTACGCTTTGAATTGGAGCAAGGTGCATCTACACTAGTAACCGTATTTTGGTATCTTTGTGTTATTGAACCAAAAGAAATAGATTTGTGATCGAAGAAAATAGTAAACACTAAATTGGACCTGAGAAGACTAGTGACCACTAGACATGGAAAACAAGATCAATGACCATTGTACTTGATCTAGGAAGACTAGTAACCAATAGACTCGAGAAGATACCAATGACCATAGGATATAAAAGTGGAATTCCAATACAAGACGGTCTCGATCAAATTGGAACAGTGCCTTCTGAACCAAAACTATTAGAATGTTGATGAAATGCTAGGGGATCGAGCGAAGGTAACGAATGACCAATGAGCAATGAGTGAACACTCCACTTAAAAGGGACCAGTGACTAATAGACCTAAGAGTACTCAATAGGATACCAATGAACATTTTATTTAGAAACAAGGTGAACACCTGATAGCCTCAAACCAGGGAGAACCAGTAACCACTGAAACTAACCAAGGAATTAAAGACACCAAAAGACAAGTAACCACGTGACTCCAGAGCACCTAGTAACCACTAGACTCTAACAAATACTAAAACACTGTATTCAAAATCAGGTGACAAGTATTGAACTTGACCTTGATAGGAACCAATGACCACCAGAACTATAACTGTTGCGTCAGGGTCAAACTAGATCACGATAAAGAAAATGAATAACCACTCGATCTAAGAGGAACTGGTAAACACTAGCCTTTGGGGGATGTCAGTAAGTTATGTTAATTCAATGGGGATGAAGGAAACAACATTGACTTATACTTCAATATGTGTTGGATTTTTAAGATACCAATGACTATTGGGACCAAGATAGGTGACAACTAACCACTCCTGCTAAAGAGGAACTGATGACCATCAGACCTGAGAATGGATAACCTTGCGGAGATTGGCAAATTGACTGGGGATAAATGCATGTTTAGACGGAGTAATGTCCCGACACAAATGGAAATATTACACATTAGAGTAAATGCAATGTAATGATGCATGTATAGACGCTTCACTGGATTATAACACATTTAAATAAGTAGTAACCACGACCAAATTCAGATAGGAATTGCAAAAATAAATTGCAAAACTCACTAGAGAAAAGAACAACTGCACCTTCTGAGCAGGGACATCACTGAAGATGGGATGTTGTTGAGAGATACCAATAACCATTGGATCTGATAGGAGTGACCTGCCAACTTCTTCATTGAGGATCATAAGAACTCCTGAATAGAAATTCCTCTAAACACTTTGGCCGGTATACAGGAACATCTTAACGAATAAAAATTCCCGGGGATAAGCGAAGTCTTGACAATGAAATCCCAAATTATGTTGGTATGTGAGTGGCGACTCAGCTGGGGAGCACAAAAATTCTCAATAACGACTTATTAGAGAACGATGAAGATTCCTCAATTGATGTAAGTTTATATTTCATGAATTACCATCCATCCACAAAACCGAATCCGAGAACATCCACAGGGAGATTCACAGGGGAGCGAGGGAATTCTCAGAAGAAATTTCATCAGTAGAAATGCTTTGGGGAACCACAACATTCTATCAAGAACCTTTTACCCATTAGTCCCTGCCGATCGAGTGTTTTCTGCATGGTAGTCAACCGTGGAGAAGAAAACTTCAAACTTCCTGGAGAAAACACCTTACTTGAGGAGGACGGGCCTCTTGGACATGGAAGGCCCTCAACATTTATCGAGGAACTGGTATTGAATCTTCCGTCGCTGGGGAATATGAGCATCCTTAAAAACACTCCCGCATGTGCATGCTGCACTTGAACAATCAACCAGAGCAATGTATTTACCAACACCAACTTCACTGTGGAGAAGCACTTCCCGAAGATTAACCTGCTACAAACTTCAATGGGGAGCAGCATCCTCGTGCATCTTCCACTGGAAAAGAAAACCACTTCATGAGGATATATCAAAAGCTCCTCACCGGCCGAGGGAGATCATTCTTACCAGAAACTTAAAACACATGCAAACCATACTCAGGAAATGCAAACCTCACGGGGTGATGCAAACTATACAGGACATGTACAGATCTCTCTAAGGAGATGATGGATTTAATGAGGAGATATAATCTTCACCGGGGAAATATAGACTTCAACGGGAAAATATGAATCAACACTCGGAAGAACAAAATCTGACGAAGAAAATACATACCAACTGGGGAAACTGCATTCTTCATTGGGGAGTAGGATCTTCACAAGGGAGGGATCAACTTCACAAGGGAAACATATACTACACTAAGGAAGTGTAGAATAAACTAGGGAAAGCTCAACATTTATTTCATATCCTACAACAGACATTCCACCTAGGGAATGGCGAGTTTCTGAGACAACTTCTCAGAAAGTAATGGTCGTCCTGAGGAATCAACTTATGAATTTTTAACCTAACTCACTTTACTGGGGGGGGGTCTTTTTACTCCCATGCTAGTGTATCACATACCTGCGAATTGAATGAAAGTTTTGTCTTAAGATGATCTTCCCCAACGTACTCAAGCTTTGAATAATTCTCATATTCATGTAGAGATTTTTTGAATCTCGACGTAATTGGTTCAGATTGATTGATCTTTGAAAATATTTCTCTCGAGAGGACTTCTTGAGATCTATGCCATTATGGATAAGTTGCCAAAGTGTTGTGGACTTTAGAACACTGACCTTGACTAACCAATGTTGGAAGCTTCCTTAAAAACATTTGGGTAACGGACCCTGATTACTCGGTGCTTTGAGAGATTATTAGAATCTTGACATAACTTCCCCAGATTGATGAAACATTGAGAGATCAAATATCAACTTTATTGCCCCATATTGACGAAACTTTGAGAGATTGAATCTCGACTTGATTTCCCCAGATTGGCAAAACTTTGAGAGATCGAACCTCGACTTGATTCCCTCAGATTTCCAGAATTCTTACTCGATAGAGTATTCACACGCTTCTTCCCCTTAGGGTAATCGAATTCTGATACTTTTCTTCTCCTCAACAGAGTACAACCATTGAAATAACTGCCCCTGATCAAAGGAGTCTTGGCAAAACATTTCCTCGCCTCATGATCACGATGGAATGAGAAGTTCACAGAGTCTTAGATGACATCCTACCCTTAGGGTGGTTGACTTACATCCTGAAAATAGGCTAGTACATAACTGTACTTCTCAACTTAAACTGCTTCATGCTCAAACAGATACTTGAAGAAATCTATCCCTTAGGATCAACTGAAAATGGAACACCATTTCTCAATAGAGACTTCTAGGTAATCAAAACTACCACAGAATCTACTTCCTATCATTTCTTAAACTAGTCCTTTTTTACTCAACAGAGTCATTAGAAAGTCTTCCCTAGATTGGCTGAATCTGCAAACTTCACCCCCTTTAAGGGTAATCAGATTGTAAAGCATCTCATCATTCATATTCATCGGAGTCTCTAGTAAATCACCAAACTGCTTTCGCTTAATGAATCTCTGGGCAAAATGCCCCTGGATATTATATTACTTCTCTTGATAATGCTAACATTTGTTTCAACAGAGTATTCAAGCCTCTCTTCTTTGACAAGGTTGATCTCTTCACTGATGCTCATTGTTTAAACTCCCTTGATGTTAAGCTGTTTTTTTGCACGTAGAAAAATGTTTATTATGAGAATCATAATTCTAATACAACACGTATGTGAGTCTTGAAGTTTTTATATGGGAAATGACATTGTGACTTTTTATGAACAAATCACTTTTAGAATGCAATGATGAAATGTTTTTTCCTTTTTAAGAATGATAAGACAAGCATATGACACCAATACAGATATTTAATACCCACATTGGGAGTCAGTTAAACACTATCTCGTTGCAAGTATGCTTTCGAATTATCCACTTCTTAAGTTAGGACTTTTAAGGGTTATGACGTGGTTTGGTTCACGATTTTTAGAAAAAAAGACTTAAGGCTCAAAATTATTTGGTACCCACCCATTCTCCATGAGGTTATGGAGTCCTAAGTTCAACTAACTCGATATGAGAACTCGTCTCTCAAGAGGAGTTTGAAACGTTTGAGGAATCCACAAGGTTTTTTCTTGGACACGAAAGTCACCTACCTTTATTTTAGTGTCTGATCATACAACTTTGTTCTTTGCTAAAGATTTTTATTCGTAATCCTTTCTCGCCTTTTATGCTTTTCATTTTTTCCATTTTTCTCGCTTTCCCTTACTTTTTCCTAGACAAATTCTTTGAATTTTGATTTTGACGTCCAGCGGGATGCCCTAAGTTTTGCCTAAGCGACTTGTTTTCAAGTTTCGACTTAGCGAGCTTTCTTTTTTCTTTTCTTTTTTCATTTTATTCTTTTGGTTTTGAAAAAATCATGTGATCCTGAGTCCTTTGACTTTTGGAAATATTGTGATCGCCTCATTCCTTGGTCGGTGAGGGATAACAATTTTGGTTTCGTCATCTTTTGATTTTTCTTGACTTCTTTAGATGACGAATAACCATCGTGGTTTTGATTTATACATTTCACATTCCTGACGAGATTTTAACACTCGATCAAATTAGCTGAACAATACCCGCCCTTGGGTTTAAAAATGAGGGTTTTTTCTAAATAGAAAATAAACTCCTACTTCAAGGCTTAAAGGGGTTAACGATAGTTTAACTCCCTTATATCTCCAGTGTTTGTGGATTTGAAACAATGCAAGCACATCGTCAGTAGGGTCTTACTTAAAAGCATATAAACCATAGATTTTTGTGTTTTTCAGTCATTGTCATTGTGATATGGTGGCAGAACCGACTGTCTAATACTGTTTTTGCATTTTTTGTTCACAAATGTTACGGTAAGCAAGAGTCGCCACCGTCTTTTCTTTTATCCAACAAAGGAAAGGGTGAAAAGAACAGAAAAGACCTTTTCGATAGTTTTATGAGTAAGGGGGTAGATTATGGAAAGGGAAGGTGTTAGCACCCTTTCCATCTGTGGTTTTCCACAGGATCTTAGAGTTTTGATCATTTTGAAATAGCTTTGTGCTTTGTGCATTTGAAAATGTTTGGAAAATACCTTAGTGCGGCGATTTGCTTTGCGTTTAACTCTTGTATCAGTCCTCAAGAGTGTTAACAAAGTAAATGTTTTTAAAAATTGTTTTTGAAAAGTAGTATTTGTGTAAGTGCAAAAAAGTGTTTTTGAGCTAACTTCTAACAGCTATATACTTTTATACTCGAAAATGTTGTTCTTTTCCGCTTTTCCTTTAGAAACTGCTATCCTACTATTAGTGAGTAGGTATCCTTGTCGTTGGATGTTTTGAGGGACAATCAAAGGAACGTTACAGTCACGAAGGCAACTTATGGAGATTCTTTAGAAATTCTGTTTTAGGGACTAGATCATTTACCGAGAAGGCAACTGTAGGGTCATCGAGGGACTATGATCTTTTTATTTATGGATCTTTGCTAAAGCATTCCTACCCCATGACTGTTTTTCTAAAGGAAACCAAAGTGAGCGTACCTTAGAGGTGCATTTGTTCAAGTGTGTCCAATTCAGTTATTATCTTTAAACATTTAGGTGTTCTACCATTTGTTTTCAGATCTTGTCATGTAATCCTAGTTAGCATACATCTAAGCAGTTAATATATGTACAGGAATTTAAAGTGCGAGAATTTAAATCTACGCTATTACAATGCTTCGGGGAGGGGATTTACATTATACAAGGATAAAGGGGGATAAAGCAGTAAATATCCTAATTTTTATCTATTACACCCAGTAAACAGATACAATAATATTAAAAATACGAAATTAAATAAACGCGTGCAAAGTTGAAAACACGTTTAAAAATGTAAAAAGAAAATCTTTTTGTTGTTTTTGGTATAAAAGAAAATATACCCCAAGTCTATTTAATTTTAATTTTAAGAAAAAGATGATAAAATAATTAATTAATTTGTTTACAAAATTAACTTAATTAGAAAACATACTAGCCTAATGTCTTTTTTGTAATTTTTGATTTTTCGTTTCATTTTTAAAGTAGAAAATCATTAAGAGAAAATAAACAAAGACAAAAAAGTAAAAAAAATACACAAGGAAAATCTTTCGATCAAGGGAAGAAGATTACCTTCGATCTAGGAAAGATACGTCTTTCGATCCAGGAGGAGGTGCCTCCTTCGATCCAGAAGGATATGGCCCCTTCGATCCAGAAGGCTACGTCTTACGATCTAGGAAGGCTATGGCTCTTGCGATCCAGAAGGGAGATACCTTCTTTGATTCAGGAGGACAATGGGCAGCTTCGATCCAGAAGTCGATGGCTCCTTCGACCTGAAAGACTACGTCTTTCGATACAAGAAGGAAAAGGATCATTTGATCTGGGGTGTTAGATCTGTAAAAGTACGTTAGATAAATAAAACACAAGACTTGGGTATTGAAACCTAGGTCCTTCGATCCTGCGCACGCTGGGTATCGAAACCCAGGTCCTACGATCCTGCATGCGCTAGGTATCAAAACCCAGGTCCTTCGATCCTGCCCAAAACGAAAAACATGACTTGGGTGCCAAACCCAAGCCCTTTGATTCTTTCTAGGATGACAAATCGAATGGAACAACAAATATGGATGTGTTATGCAAATAAAAAGTTTGACAATTTACCCTCTCTTACTAGTAGTTAGAACCTTCGATTTAGGCACTTTTTAGATGTGGGCACCTTTGATCTAGGACTTCTGGGCGTGGATACTTTTGTTGAAGGGTTGATTTATCTTGGATTACTTATGAATATTTTGACAACCTTTGGTGGATTTTGTGGGCAGCGTCTCTCCAATCTTTTCGTCCTCTTTTTGCTTGCAAGTATGCTGCTTATATAGAGTAGGAGGGGTGGACAAGAGAAGTAATGTTTGTAACAGCCATTTGAAGTCTATGAATACCAATATGTAACCTTGGCCAAAGTTAAGGGATCTTGTCCATTTTTGAATTTGGCATAAATGTGGATATGCTGGCCTTTGAATGCTCTCTTTCGAATGGGCTGATGGCCTCCTTCGAATGGCCCTGATTCAGCTCCTTCAAACGGCTCTGATGAAGCTCCTTCGAATGGCTCTAATGAAGCTCCTTCGAATGACTCTGATTCATTTCCTTCGAATATGCCTTCTTTTCCAGCTTCAAAGTCCAATTCGAATCTATTCAGCATTTTCCTTATTAGAATCCCTTCGACCAGCTCTTAGCCTTGATGGTTCTCTTGAAATTTTGTACTGAAATTCCATTCGAAAGACCCTTTTCCATGGCAATCGAAGGACCTTTGTCTAGATACCAATCAAAGGGTACTTGTTAAAATTCCAATCGAAGGACACTGTTACAATGTGAATTGAAAGGATCTTGTTACAAGGCCAATCGAAAGGCTTTTTTGAAATGTCAATCGAAGGATCTTGTTACAAGGCCAATCGAAAGGCTTTGTTGAAATGCCAATTGAAGGATCTTGTTACAAGGCCAATCGAAAGTATTTGTTGAAATGCCAGTCGAAGGATCTTGTTACAAGGCCAATCGAAAGGCTTTGTTGAAATGCCAATCGAAGGGCATTTTGGAGATGCCAATCGAAGGAAACTTAAAAACATCACTAAAAAATTTTCCTTTTCATTACGCAAGGGTTTGTGACCAACCATGTAAGGGAAGACCTTGGAAAATATGAGAGGGCAAATTTTGGGGTACAACAGTTGCCCCTATTCAATCTTCTTAAACCTTAAGATATAGATTGGCTTGTCTGCCTTTCGTGATCTGAAGGTGGAAGATGATTGAACACTAGAGTGCCCAGAAATTTGCACTCGATGATGTATTGGTTGATTGTGTAGGGAATGGGCTTACATATGCCATTTGGAGAAGATGACTGAAAGTCGTCAGAGATGGGATTAAAGATGCCATCCAGAGTAGATGCTGACTTCATAAGAGGTCTCTTTATGGGGATTCCTGTTCCTGTTGTCTGAGGAGGAGTCCACTAGGGGATGTTGATTTCTGTTGTTTTCCTGTTTGAGGAAAACTCTGTGGGGAACAAAGTCTAGAAACTTCAGTTGTCCATTGCTCTACTGAGTGGTTATCTCTGGATTGGAGAGATGAAAGTTTGATGTTTTCTTGTTGAAATCCAGGCTTCGCAGTAATTTTCTAGGGAGAATGAAATTAACTTCTATCTGGAAATGTATCAGAAGAAACCTGTGTAGGGCTGTTTCAGGATGAGTCTGAGTAAGACTTAATCTAGAAGTGTATGAGAAGGAACTTGGGTAGGGTTGCCTCAGGATGAGTCCGTGTAAAACTGCATCTGGAAATTGTGAGAAGGAACCTGGGTAGGGTTGTCTCAGGATGAGTCTGGGTAAAACAACATCTAGAAATTGTAAGAAGAAACCTGGGTAGGGTTGCCTCAGGATGAGTCCGGGTAAAACTGCATCTGGAAATTCAAGAGAAGGAACCTGCGTAGGGTTGCCTCAGGATGAGTTTGTGTGAAACAACATCTAGAAATTGTGAGAAGGAACCTGGATAGGGTTGCCTCAGGATGAGTCTGGCTAAAACTGCATCTGGAAATTGTAAGGAGGAACCTGGGTAGGGCTGCTTCGAGATAAGTCCGTGTAAAACTTCAGAAGGAGCCTGGGTAGGGCTGCTTCAGGATAAGTCTGTGTAAAACTTCAGAAGGAGCCTGGGTAGGGCTGCTTTGGGATAATTCTGTGTAAAACTTCAGAAGGAGGGAGAAGGAACCCATGTAAGATTGCTTTATGAAGAGCCCGTGTAAAAGTTGTATTTCAGAAGGAGAAGGAACCCGTGTGAGATTTTTTCATGAAGAGCCCGTGTAAAGCTGTATTTCTGAAGGAGAAGGAACCCGTGTAAGATTGCTTCATGTTGTGCCTGTGTAAAGCTGTATTTTGAGGAGAAGGAACCCGTGTAAGATTGCTTCATGAAGAGCCCGTGTAAAGCTGTATATCCGAAGAAGAAGGAACCCGTGTAAGATTGCTTCATGTTGAGCCCCTGTAAAGCTGTATTTGGTCGCACAGATAATTACTCTGTTTTGTTTTAGGAGCTAATCCTCGACTTGTTGAAAATTGTTGATGATAAATGTCTGCTGATTGATCTTTCCTGAAAAGGTAAAGCATTAGTTGTATGCAATGTCATGATGTATGAAATGCATTGTGTAATGGTGATCTCAAAATAAATGAGATTGGGATGTAAGCATTTATACTGCAAATGATATGACTTTTATAGAATGATGTATGAATGCAATATATGAATGTATCAGTTGTTGTATTGCAGCGCTGTTGAGTTAGGGAAAATACATCCCTGATTGTAGGTCTTCAAATTTTGTTGAAGCTGAACTACTGGGTTCCGTTGTTAGAGGAATAAACTCTGTTGGGGAAGGAAAGCTCTGTGCATTGCCTGAGGATTTTGTGAAATCCTATTGGGGAATCCTGAGAAGTTTGACGACTTTACTTGGGAAAACCTGATGTCGAAGCAGTAGCTGGAAATTCCTGTTCTGCCGAGGATACAAGAACACCTGACATCACTAGGCTATAAGCTGAGGATAATAAGGCTTACTGTTAGTAAGATGTCCCTGCCTCCGTACCTGCTAGAGAAAGTACATGCGGAGACTTTGTGAATGGTTTGAGTGTCATCCCAACTCCTGGTGTGCTTGGTAAATGCTGATCAGGATGATAAACCTTCTACTAATTAGACAAGTGATGAGATGACATGACGTAGTCGTACACTTTAATCCCTATCTCTTGCCTGGACCGCCCTTTCGACTTTTCAGTCCACCAGGATACCCTTTTTTACTCAAGCCACCTTTTCAGGTTTTCAACTTGCCGGGTGTACAAATTTTTTGTTTTTATCCTTAATTTTTTCGTGAACCCTTTTGGTTCGCTGGGATCCCCTTATTTTTTCCTAGGCCTGTCAACCTAGTGGGTCTTTTTCATGCGTAGTCTTTTCCGACTATGACTATGTTCACCCAGTACTGAGAATTATCATTGTCCATAGTAGTGAGTGTTACGACACATCCAAAATATTTTAGTTTGATCGTACATGATTCTTTGCTGGAATTCATGCCTAATGCCCCCAAGTAATTCAAATGGAGATCTGCTCTTGGCTATTTGGCATCTTTGAGAGATTCCTTGAACCTTGACTTGACTGCCCCAGATGATGGACAATGATTATGCCGTGCCCCTTGGTTGGAAGTGTTTTTCCATTTGCGGTGATCCTTTTCATTGAGAAGGTTTTTGTTCACTAGATATTCGTCATGCGAATTTCTCTATTGTTGAACAAATAGTCATATGAAAACAATGAATGCAAAGCTTATGTCTGTCTTAAATTTTTTTGAAAATTCGTTTTTTATAGTAAAACAAAATTTGCAAGAATGTGATATCAACTAATGATTTATAGCAAACCTTACAGGAGTCAGGATACCTTTGAAATAATATGCACTCGAACTAACCCATGCTCCAGCTAGGACTTTTAAGGGTTGTAAGGTGGTCTGGTTTACCGTTTAAGAAACAAAGGATAAAGGCTCAAAATTTATTTGTACTCACCCATTATTCGTGATGTTCTTCAGTCCTATGCTTAGTTAATTATGCACTTTGAATACCAGTTCAATTCTGGAATGTCGGCCCCGATATTCCGGTGATGGTTCAGAAATTGAACGTTTGTTTGAGAAGGCAGTCATTTTTGTGACCTGTTCTTTTTGTTGAGGATTTATAGGACCTCTTTCTTTTTTGATTTTTCTATCCATGTCTTTTTCCTGAATTGTTTCTTTTGTGATTAGAGCCAGCGGGATGCTCCAGTTTTTTCTTAAGTCTCCTTCATAGGTTTTGACTTAATGGGCTTTTCTTTTGAAAAATAATGACTGCCTGCTTTGATAATTATGCGGAACCATCACCATCTTTTGGAGAGCATCTTCTACATTATTTGTCGTGTATGAAGGGAAAGTTTGGATGCACATCTGAATTAACTGAGAAAACTACCCTGCCCCAGGTTATGATTAAGGGTTTTAATTTGTGTGAAAAGAAAACTCCTACTTCTTAGGCTCAAAGGGTTTGACTAGGAATTATCTTCTTTATAACTCCACTATTTAGGATTTGAAACAACGCCTGTACATCGTCAGCAGGGTCTGTTCAAAAGCATACTGTAGAGATTTTGGTATCGTTCTCGTCATCCTCCCTCTAAAGGCTTAGAGCCTTTAATCAAGAGTTGAATATCACAAAAAGGAAGTAAGAAAGCAGTTTAAGCATAATGAAAACAAATTAATTCAAGACAAATATGTGCAATTCATTAGTAAAATAACAAAGTATGACAATAATTGTTTGAACAAACAAAGAAAATACAATTTGAGAATTCAAATGAACAAAAATGCTCTCAATCCTAGCCATGATTTGGCATGGGAGCAGCGACCACGTTGGGAGTCTCAAGAGGGTTAAACTCAATCTCCTTGGCGTCAATCATATTCTAAATCTTGTATTTCAGCGCCCAAAAATCGTTAGTATCGTTCCCCAGACTTCCAGAATGATAGGCACACCTTGCATCAGGATTATAGTTAGGAGAGGAAGTCTTCGGGTTTGGATAAGGTCCTATCAGTGTAATCATATTCATCCTCATCAAGTGTTGCAATGCTTGA
Organism: Vicia faba; assembly: GCA_948472305.1. NCBI lineage: Eukaryota > Viridiplantae > Streptophyta > Magnoliopsida > Fabales > Fabaceae > Vicia > Vicia faba. The sequence continues at coordinate 1,486,454,989 of OX451737.1, forward strand.
GACAGTGGCATGTTAAGCTTGGTAAACTATCTCTTGGGCTCGTCTTGCTTTCGTTGATTACCCCGTTGTTGTGGTCGTTGCATGCATGCCGAATTAGAGACCTGCACTTCCTCCACAGATTAGTGGTAGTCTGCCTTATTACGAGCCTTCTGGTCATGCACAACATAGTCTTCTCTCTTGCCACCAAATGGCTTCTTCTCAGCATTAGAAGATGCAGCCATCAGGATCTTCCCATTCTTGATACCACTTTCGATCATTTCTCCAGTCAGAACCATCTCTGTGAACCCGGATGAGGAACTCCCAATCAACAGATTAAAGAATGGGCCTGTCAGAGTGCCCATGAACATGTCTACCATTTCCCGATCATTCAGAGGAGGTTGTACCCTGCCAGCTAGATCCCTCCATTTCTGCGCACATTCCTTGAACCCTTCTCTTGAGCTCATGGACATATTCTGCAGTTGCACTCGAGTTGGTGCCAGGTCAGTGTTGTGTTGGTACTGCTTGTAGAAAGCAGCAGCCAAGTCTTCCCATGTATGGATTTCAGTTCCTTCTAGTTGATAGAACCAATCCAATTGAGTGCCAGCCAAACTTTCTTGGAAGAAATGGACCCATAGCTTCTGGTCATCAGTGTGAGGTTGGATCTTTCTGACATATGACCTCAAGTGAAGCTTGGGACAGGAAACACTATCATATTTTGCAAAGATAGGGACCTTGAACTTAGGTGGGATGACCACCCCTGGAACCAAACCTAATTCTTTAAAATCCACACCGGGCACCCTTTGGATCTCCATGGCATTGAGACGATCCTCCAGTCGTTTTTATTTATCGCCTGCAGGAGGATATTGCTCCTCAGAATAGTCAGGTTCATCTTCTTCAGACGCTGGATTGTTGTCTCCTTCATCTGATTCCTCATCCTCTTCCTCTTGATTACCTCCTCCCTTTGATGGGGTTGCAAAATTTAGAGCTCGGTTAGCTGGTCTTCTTCTTCCCACACTTAAAACATGGACTGGTTTCTTTGCCTTCTTAGCCTTCTTTTTGACGATCAGAGCTTTAAGGTCTTCTTGCCCCTGGGTCAGAGTCAGGAACATTTGTTGGAATTGAGCGTTTTGAGCTTGAAGGTCTTTGGTTGTTTATTCAAGAGTCATTTCTTTACTTGCTGAAATAAACAGCGAAGAAGATGAGAACCCTGCTTTGAAACCTGTTTATGCAATGAAATGTATGATATGCGTGTGCAATGTTTTCAAGGACTCGCAGGGTAAACAACAAAATGTCAGAAGTTGAAATTTGCAGCTTTGATTGAAGAACTTTGTATCATTGAAGGTCCTTCTGCAAGATTCAAGCTCACCATATCAAGTAGGTCATAGCCCCTAACTCAAGTTGTTGTGTTTTGATCTTCTGACGGCATTAGCTAGAGGAAATTAAATCCTCTTGCCCCTTGCTAGACGTCTGGTTCATCATAACCTGCACCACATGCCATTGAGATCCTTGAAATTGTTAAGGAGATGACGTGGCATGATGCTATGATGTGTATGCTATGCATCAAGCAAAAATGATGGGTAAGAAACCAAATTAGGGGATTTATACAAACAAGGTCCTGCAAGGAATACAAACAAAGTCGTGCAATGAGTTAAAATTGTTAGGCAAAGAAAGAAAACAAGTCACACCAATAGCATTAGGTTTAGGCTTGCATGGATTCCATAGGTAAGTACCCTCTTGAAGTTTAGTTGGCTCAAACTGTCTTAGATATAATAACTGAGTTCTAAGGAGTCTCAATATCACTAATCTTTCTTTATCGGTATTATTTCAGCTTAGCAATCTTTTCTTGCGGCCGAAACATCCCGAAAGTCAGATCTCAATGAGTGTAGCATCGAGTATCAACCGATTCCCAGCTTTACACCGAGACCGGCTATCTCACTACTTTCTAATGGCCAAGTTTGTTTAACTAAGGTTCTAAGGTTCGCTAGTACTTCACGACACCATGCGACGACCCCGTATTCTCCTCGATTCAACACAAGGGATACCGGTACAAACCAAAGTTTCACACAAACACAACCATCGCTTCAACCATATCGGTCTACACTGTATAGTCTCCACAATCTATTGCTGTTTACCTAAAAGATTGCCCCATATCCGGGTGTAGGATCTATAGAAACAACCCAAACAGCCCTCCAAGGGTAAAGCAAACAAAGCACAACAAAGCAGTTAAATAATGAACTAACTCTAAGGTAGCCCCACTTTTTATTTTAAGCCCCCAGCAGAGTCGCCAGTTTTGTGATACGGTGGCAGAACCGACTGTTTAATACTAGTTTTGTGTTTTTTGTTCGCAAATGTTGTGGTAAGCAAGAGTCACCACCGTCTTTTCTTTTATCCAACAAAGGAAAGGGTGAAAAGAACAGAAAAAGACCTTTTCTAGAGTTTTCTGAGTAAGGGAGGGGGTAGATCATGGAAAGGGAACATGTTAGCACCCTTTCCATCTGTGGTTTTCCACGGGCTCTTAGAGGTTTGCTCATTTTGAAATACCTTTGTGCTTTGTGCGTTTGAAAATGTTTGGAAAATGCCTTAGTGCGGCGATTTGCTTTGCGTTTAACTGTTGTATCAGTCCTCAAGAGTGTTATCAAAGCAAATTTTTTTGAAAATTGTTTTTGAAAAGTAGTATTTGTGTAAGTGCAAAAAAGTATTTTTGAGCAAACTTCTAACAGCTATCTACTTTTATACTTGAAAAGGTTGTTCTTTTCCTCTTTTCCTTTAGACAGTGTTATCCTACTATTAGTGAGAGGGTAGCCTTGTCGTTGGATTTTTTAAGGGACAATCGAAGGGACGTTACAGTCACGAAGGCAACTTTTGGAGATGCTTTAGCAGTTCTGTTTTAGGGACTAGATCATTTAACGAGAAGGCAACTGTAGGTTCATCGAGGGACTATGATCTTTTGATTTATGGGTCTTTGCTAAAGCATTCCTTCCCCGTGATTGTTTTTTTAAAGGAAACCAAAGTTGGCGTACCTTAGAGGTGTATATGTGCAAGTGTGATAAATTCAGTTATTTATCTTTAAACATTTAGATGTTCAACCGTTTGTTTTCAGATCTTGTCATGTAATCCTAGTTAACATACATCTAAGCAGTTAATATATGTACAAGAATTTAAAGTGCGGGAATTTAAATTTATGCTATTACAATGCTTCGGGTAGGGGATTTACATTATACAAGGATAAAGGGGGATAAAGTAATAAATATCCTAATTTTTATCAATTACACCTAGTAAACAGATGCAATAATAGTAAATATACGAAATTAAATAAATGCGCAATAAGTTGAAAACACGTCTGAAAATGTAAATTGAAAATATTTTGTTGTTTTTGGTATAAAAGAAAATAAAGCCTAAGTCTATTTAATTTTAATTTTAAGAAAAAGATGTTAAAATAATTAATTAATTTGTTTACAAATTTAACTTAATTAGAAAACATACTAGCCTAATGTCTTTTTTGTGATTTTTGATTTGCTGTTTCATTTTTAAAGTAGAAAATCATTAAGAAAAAATAAACAAAGACAAGAAAGTAAAAAAAAATACACAAGGAAAATCTTTCGATCCAGGGAAGAAGATTCCCTTCAATCTCGGAAGGAGACGTCTTTCAATCCAAGAGGAGGTGCCTTATTCAATCCAGAAGGCTATGCCCCCCTTCAATCCAAAAGGCTACGTCTTACGTTCCAGGAAGGCTATGGCTCTTTCGATCCAGATGGCAGCTGCCTTCTTCGATTCTGGAGGACAATTGGAAGCTTCGATCCAGAAAGCTATGGCTCCTTCGACCTGGAAGACTACGTCTTTCGATCCAGGAATGAAAAGGGTCATTCGATCTGGGGTGCTGGATCTGTAAAAGTACGTTAGCAAAATAAAACGCATGACCTGGGTATCGAAACCCAGGTCCTTTGATCCTGCTCCCGCTGGGTCTTTTCAGGCTATATCTGCAGCAAGTGTTAGCAAACGAAAAACATGACTTGGGTTCCAAACCCAAGCCCTTTGACTCTGCCTAGGATGACAAATCGAATGGAACATCAAATATGGATGTGTTATGCAAATACAAAGTTTGACAATTTACCCTCTCTTACCAGTAGTTGGAACCTTCGATTTTGGCACTTTCTGGATGTGGGCACCTTCGATTTATGAATTCTGGGTGTGGATACTTTTTTTGAAGGGTTTCTTTGGCTTGGATTACTTATGAAAATTTTGACAACCTTTGGTGGATTTTGTGGGCAGCGTCTCTCTAATCTTTTTGTCCTCTTTTTTGCTTGCAAGCATGTTGCTTATAAAGAGTAGGAGGGGGGGGGGGGGGCAACAGAAGTAATGTTTGTAAGAGCCATTTGAATTCAATGAATACAAATATGTAACCTTGGCCAAAGTTAAAGGATCTTGTCCATTTTTGAATTTGGCATAAATGTGGACACGCTGGCCTTTGAATGCTCTCTTTCGAATCGGCTGATGGCCTCCTTCAAATGGCCCATATTCAGCTCCTTCGAACGACTCTGATGAAGCTCCTTCAATGGCTCTAATGAAGCTCCTTCGAATGACTTTGATTAATTTCCTTCGAATATGCCTTCTTTGCCAGCTTTAAAGTCCAATTCGAATCTATTCAGCATTTTCCTTATTAGAATCCCTTCGACCAGCCCTTGGCCTTGATGGTTCTCTTGAAATTTTGTACTGAAATGCCATTCGAAAGACCCTTTGCCATGCCAATATAATGGCCTTTGTCCAGATACCAATCGAAGGGTACTTGTTAAAATGCCAATCAAAGGATACTGTTACATTGCCAATCGAAAGGATCTTGTTACAAGGCCAATCAAAAGGCTTTTTTGAAATGCCAATCGAAGGATCTTGTTACAAGGTCAATCGAAAGGATTTGTTGAAATTCCAATCGAAGGATCTTGTTACAATGCCAATCGAAAGGCTTTGTTGAAATGTCAATCGAAGGATCTTGTTACAAGGCCAATTGAAAGGCTTTGTTGAAATGCCAATCAAAGGGCATTTTGGAGATGCCAATCGAAGGAAACTTAAAAACATCACTCACAAATTTTCCTTTTCTTTAGGCAAGGGTTTGTGACCAACCATGTAGGGGAAGACTTTGGAAAATATGAGAGGGAAAATTTTGGGGTACAATAGTCATCCTCCCTCTAATCGTTACCTAAGAAAAAGAATCGGTAAAGCGAGTATCAATATGAAAACAAATCATTTTATGAGTGATAAAAAATGGATGAGTGAAAACAAATGGATCACTTCAAGACAAACATATTTATTTCTTTAAGATTTTCGTTCAAAAATAGACAAATTTCTACATGCAAGCAGTGTTTAAACAAACAAATAAGATTACAAATGAAAATACTATAAAGAGGCCAATGATTTCCATTGTCGAGGAGACTTGACTTCATCTGGAATTCTTCATTCTGACGACTTTCAGCTGTCTTGATGCTTAAATGGGCAAGAGACTCCCATTTTGATCTGTTGTGAACACAACAGTCTCTGAATTGATCCAGTCTTGGACCTTGTTTCTGGATGACATGTCGTCTTCAACGGAATGGCCAAATGCACCAGGATTATATTCACAGAAGATTCTCTCAAAAGAAGAATGAATGCTTTACTAAGAAAATTTGTATAAACAGCATCACCAAGTATCTTATACTACAAAGAAGCAATACAATTCGTCTTATATCACATAGAAGAAACATCCAATTGGTGAGAAAGAGTCTAAAACATTTTGCCAAATAAGAATTGGACTTCGGAAAAGATACCAAACAAGTGTTGTATTTTATACTTCAACCCCTAAAAATCTTCAATATCATAACCGGGTACCCTAGAATAGGAGATACATCTAGCATTTGCATCGAAATCAGGAGAGAGGTTTCTGGGAGGAGGACCCAAAGAAGAAAAGATCTTTACCAATTGAGTTTCCAACAAGCGAGGAAGTAGTTGGACGTAATGCATTGGGATTGTATCAATATGCTTATCAGGCTTTTCCTGTCCCTATTGATAAGTTTTTCCTTTTGGATGCATCTGGGGAACAAGCACTGGCTGATGACGAGAAAAACCGGGAACACAAATTTGTGGAAAAGACCCACAAAGTTGTTCATGACTTAAAAGAAGTCCCTCATGGTAGGGAGGAATGGGAGCTTCTACTTCACCAACAAGTATGGGATTGTGAGCAACCCCTTCATATAATTGGTTTTGAATGATAGGAAATATATGTGAAATAATCAATGAATGTTACCTACATGTGTGCATTATAAAAAATATAGTATAACATGTTTAAAATGAGTTAAGAATGTGTTTTATACATAAAACACTGTTATGAGTCGACACAGACAGCTTTGCATCGACGCTTACTTAAGCAAAGAATCATAAAATCGATTATGCTTCAGTATGAGTCGACACATCCATGCTATGCATCGACTCATAACATGTTGATGCCCCTGGAATACGACCTTCAACCTTTATGCATTTATACATAACTTCATGCATCGAAACATGATATGTTGATGTCCCTGAAAACATTTTTGAACTTTTATGCATCGATACATAATATCATGCATCGACTCATAACATGTTTTGTCTTCTAAAATCGAAAGTTCAATCCAGTATGTGTCGACACATACGTGTTATGCATCGACTCATGTAAAATGGTTGGTTCTGTAATATGTTGTAATATCTGCTTGCATTGACTCATAACAACATGTATCGACTCATTCTGTGTTACATAACTAACATGAGTCGACTCATGCTAATATGCATCGACTCATAATACAAATTTCTGTCTCTAACCATTTTCTTTTACATATATAAGTAATTTTTTTCAGCAGCAAACAGTATGACACATATTAAAGTTGTGAGCATCAATTTTGAGTATCAAGAAGCATGAAAGATACTTCATCTTCATCATCTTCTCAATCATCTTAATTCAACAACAACAACGTAAATTAAACATTGTTGTTCAATTGGATCAAGGGATCAAGAGATAATGTCCACCTGTGCATTCAAGGGATCTCAGTTGGATTGAAGATTCTGAAGGGGGATTTGAGGAAAAACCAACGGGATTGTCCTTCAAGAACAGACGTGTTCTTGAGGGTTTGTTAGTCACGGTCGCACAAGTCAGATTCAACTGTAGCGAGGGGTTTGGAAATCATGAGGACTTTTGCAAACAGGTCGTGGAAGCGGAAGATCGATTATGGATCTTGCAGGGAATCTTGATAAGGCTCATATCAAGTGGAGGTTCTTACAAGAAGAAGAAGATCTTACGGATTTCTTTATGTCTGTATAATGTAAACTTGTATTCAAACATTCAACAAAATTTTTATAAGAGTTCTCAATTTCAATTTTGGAATTGATAGGGAGATATACCCACACGCGAGGACGATAGTGGGGAACTTCCTTACCAAACTGGTTGCGTCTTGTTCTTTCTTTCTCTCTATCTCTTTACATTTTCTGCAATTTTATGATTCAATTGGCTTGCTGTGTTTTCTGTTTAATGATAAAATAGTGGATCAAATACTTTCATCAAATCACCATTATTAATCATCAAACAAGCATACACCAACCGTTTGACAAAATTGCTTACAAGTTTTAATTCATTAGAAACATTGTTATAGTGATAAGTGCATTAAAAACATTAAGTAATTTGTTTTTAAGATTCACCTATTTCATACTAATAAAATCCAACAAGTTTATCGCATGTCCAGTTTTCTAGTAGTTGGTTCAAAATAAACCGAAGTTGATTCTGGACCTTACTTTTCCGCTGCTTTTAACAAACTTTGATAAAAGATTTTAAATCCTTGAATAAAAAAGAGGTGATTTATTCACCCCCCCCCCCTCTCGATCACTTGCCACACCGTCTAACAAGTGGTATCAGAGCACCATTTAGCTGGTGCTTTATGTCTACTAGTAAAGTTATGCCCTTTGAACCAAAGGGGCGTATAATAGAGCTCATGTTTTCAATGGTGAAAACTATGGCTACTGGAAAGACTGCATGCGAGTAACATAAATTCCATTGACAGAAATGTATGTACTTCCATTCAGAATGGTCCTTTTCAAGTTACCATGAGGAATGATGCAGGTGCAATAGTACCTAAACTCGAGGATCAATGGAATGAAATAGATGAAAAGAAGTGGTCGTGCGATTGGAGAGGCAGAAATATGATAATCTCAGCACTTGGTGTTGATGAATTTTATATGGTGTCTCATTTCACGTCCGCTAAATAAATGTGGGATGCTTTATAAATTACCCATGAGGGCACTACTGAAGTTAAACAGTCCCATATTAACACACTCAATCAAGAGTTCAAGTTATTTCACATGAAACAAGGAGAATCTGTCTCCGACATGCAAAAGAGATTCGTTTATCTTGTGAGTCGTTTAAATTCACTTGGAAAACTTGTTTCCAATGAAATTGCTACTAAAAAAATTATGAGATGACTTAGCAGGGAATGGAAACCTAAAGTAATAACTATCAAGGAAGCCAATGACCTCATTACGCTTACCATTACAACTCTGTTTGGCAAGCTGGAAGAACATCAACAAGAATTGGAAAGTCTTGAAAAATATGAAAACAAGAGTAAGAAGGAGAAGAATAAAGATAGGGAGGGTGGGAAGAAGTCAATAGATCTAATGGCTTCTAGCTTCAAGTTCTCAAACAAAGAGCAAGATGATAATGACTCAACTAGTGATGAAAATTTGGATGAAGAAGAAATGGGACTTTTTGTTTGGAGGTAGAATGGAATCAAGAACTCTAATAAGAATCTCATAAGCTTTTGAAAATAGTCTAAAGAGCCAAGGAAATAAGAGAATAAAAAGCAAAGAAGTAAAGGACCTTGCTACAATTATGGTAAAGTTTGACACTACAAACTGGACTGTCCAAAGATAAAAAAGGACAAAGGAAAAGCTCCACCAAAGAAGCTAAATAAACAAAGAAGAGCTTACATTGCGTGGGAAATCGATAGTGATTTATCAAATGATGACAGTTCAAGTGATAGTGATGAGACTGCAAATTTATGTCTCATGGCACACACCAAAAATCAGTCCTACCACAAGAAAAATAACCAAGACAAGCAAGTAAGACAAGCATATCCTAACAACTTTTCTTCTATGTCTTTTTCTGAACTAAAATAGCTTTTGAAAAACTGCAAAACAAAGCTGAAGATGCCTTTAAGAGATTATCCTCCGATAAACCAATATTTTCATTCTTGGAGAGTAAAGTCTATAAAGTTGAGAAAGACTTAAAATGTCTAAAAGCTAGTATTGCAGAAAGTTCAAAGGATAAGGATGTTAGAGGATGTATTCCTAGAAGGGAATGTGAAGTTTGTCATATTTGGCAACAAGAGGTTAGAACTCTTAATTCCAAATTGGAAAAAGCTTTACAACCCAAGGTTACTTTTGCTGTCGGTCCTAGATTTTTTAAGAAAACGTTGAATCCACCATATGAAAATATTCTTTTGTTGAAAATATTCCAAAGGACTCAATGAGAAGAATTAAGAAAATACATCATCATCATGGTTTGTGTCATTATTGTTGTCGTTTTGGTCATAGCATTGAAAAATGTAAGTTTAGGAGATTTCTTGTTCCTAAAGGCATTTACCAATGGAGGCCTAAAGGCAACCATGTTACCACTTACCCATATGGACCCAATAAAAATTGGGTACCTACCTCTTTCTTTTGATATTGCAGGAAAAGTATCTTACATTCATGGATAGAAGATGGTTTTTAGACACTGGGTGTTCAAGGCACATGACAGGTGACATATTGCTTTTAATTAACTTCAAAGCAAAGAAGAAGGGATTTGTTACTTATGGAGACAATAACAAAAGAGCTATACTCGGTAAAGGTAGTGTAGGTAATCCCTCTACCATAACTATTTCTGATGTCCATTTAGTAGAGGGGCTTAAACACAATTTGTTAAGTATTAGCCAATTGTGTGACAAGGGTTATAAAGTTACTTTCAAAAACACTTACTGCATAATTGAAAATACTTAACAGAATATTGTGTTTAAGGGTAAGAGTAAACAACGTCTATATGCTTGACCTTTTTTATGTATCATTAACAAGCACTAAGTGTTTAGTCACCTTGAATGATGATTCTTGGCTTTGGCATAAACGTCTAGCGCATGTTAACTTTAATTTACTTAATAAGGTTGTATCTAAGGATCTAGTAGTGGGTCTTCCAAAGATAAAATTTACAAAGGATCACCTATGTGACGCGTGCCAAATAGGAAAGCAAACGAGGGTCTCTTCCAAATCTTAAAATATGATTTCCACTTCACGACTCCTTGAGCTTCTCCATATGGACCTATTTGGACCTTCTAGAACAAAAAGTCAAGGTGGAAATTATTATGGTTTTGTAATCGTTGACGACTACTCTCTTGATTTACTTGGACTATATTCCTTCGTAGCAAAGATGAAACTTTTTCTGCTTTTAAGTTTTTTGCAAAACTATCTCAAAACAGAATGGAATTAAAAATCATTACAATTCAAAGCGATCATGGAGGTGAATTTTAAAACCATCTCTTTGATAAGTATTGTGACAAGCATGGTATTGAGCATAAATTTTCAGCACCTCGAACTCCACAGCAGAATGGAGTTGTGGAGCACAAAAATCGTGTTTTAGAGGAGTTTGCAAGAACAATGCTCAATGAGGATGGATTACCAAAATACTTTTGGGCTGATGCAATTAGCACAACTTGTTATGTTTTAAACGGAATATTAATCCGTCCTATTTTGGATAAAACACCTTATGAACTTTTAAAAGGAAGAAAGCCAAACTTGTCACAACTTCACGTATTCGATTGTAAATGTTTTGTTTTGAATAATGGTAAAGAAAATCTTGGGAAATTCGATGCAGAAGCAGATGAAGGTATCTTTCTCGGATAATCATAATCAAGTAAAGCATATAGAGTATATAATAAGCATTTACTTACTGTTGAGGAGTCAGTCCATGTTTATTTTGATGAATCTTATCCGAAAAATGACGGAAAAGGTATTTCTCTTGATGGTGCAGGTGTATCTACAGAAGACATACTCAAGGAAACTGTTGAGAAAATTGATCAGTCCAAAATAGTTGACGATGAGGAGGAAAAAGATACAAGCCATACAAAATATTAGGAAGAATAGTCAACGGAAGTAAATGATCTTCCACTAGCTTGGAAATCCTCCAAAGAACATCCCATTGACAACATATTTGGAGATATTTCAAAAGGAGTGATGGCTCTCTCTAAGATAAGTAATTTATGTTATCACTTTGCTTTTGTTTCACAAGTAGAACCTAAAAATTCCAAAGAGGCCTTGATTTATGAATTTTGGCTAATGGCCATGCAAGAAGAGCTCAATCAATTTAAAAGAAATGACGTTTGGGAACTTGTCCCTCGTCCGCGAGACTATCATATCATAAGCACTAAGTGGGTTTTTCGAAATAAACATGATGAAATGGAGTAATAACCCACAATAAAGAACCCTTAGTAGCACGAGGGTATAACCAAGAGGGGGCATTGATCATGAGGAGACTTATGCTCCAGTTTCTCACCTTGAGGCTATACGTCTCTTGCTCACTTATGCATGTGCAAAAAAATTTAAGCTTTATCAAATGGACATAAAGAGTGCTTTTCTAAATAGAGTCATAAATGAAGAGGTATATGTCTCACAAGCTCCTGGTTTTGGGAATAATGAATATCCAAATTATGTCTTCAAATTAAAATGAGCGTTATACGATCTTAAGCAAGCCCCTCGGGTTTGGCATGAAAGACTTAGTAAATTTCTACTTGATCATGGATATTCAAGAGGTAAAGTGGATACCACTCTTTTCATTAAACATAAAGGAAAGCATGTTCTTTTAGTTCAAATATATGTGGATGATATTATTTTTGGTTCAACTAACCTACATTTGGTCGAAGAATTTTCTAAGGTTATGTGTTGTACCCCAAAATTTGCCCTCCCATATTCTTCAAGATTTGGCAAGATCAAGCTTCAAAATCCCTCAAGGGTTGCACAGTCCAATTGCCTCCTAACACAGTCAAAATTAGGGTTTTGGTTCTTGCAAAGAAATTGAGGTTTCCAAGGGTCCAATCAAGTCCCATATGCCTATATACATTGTCAAGCATCTATATGTCAAGTTTCAAGACTCACAGCATCAAGTTGCACAGTCAAAAACCCTAATTGCTTCACAGTCAACTGCAGGGGTAAAATGGTCATTTGACAGTCAAAAATATAAATTTTTGATCAACATCTTATTTTGAAGCCACAATCATCATTTGATCAATTCTTGATCATGATTTCTCAAGCATGGCTCAAAAAGTCTCAAGATGCAAAAGTTTCTATTTCTGGACAACTGAAAAGTCAACTACAAATTGACCAAGGCATAACTTCTCCATGGTTTATCAGAAAAATCCCATCCAAAGCTCATTTTTAAGGGGATGACATTTCCTACAACTCATCTTCACACTCCAAGTCCAAGAAATTCTCTCACAAAAAGTTATCAATTTCAACATTATAGGTCACTTTCAAAAGTCAACAAAAATGCACTTTAATTCAAAGACCATAACTTGATATTGGTGAATCAAAATGACATGGGACTAAAGCCATTGGTTAGAGGACTTCAAGACCTTTCCAAAATGTCCTAGAACATGTTCATAGCTTCAAAATTGAGCAAGATATGCATTGGAGAAGTTGGGAAATTTTTGGGAACTTTCAAAAGTCAACTTTGCCTAAAACACTTCAATTTTGCTAATGGGCCTCAAATTCCTTCTTGAAACTTTACCCAAAGCCTATGCACGACCCATTGAGCTTAAAATGATTCATTTTATTATTTTTAATTAATTAATTGAATTTTTATCATTATTAATTCATTTAATTGGTTTTAATTGTAGAAAAATATCAAAGCATGGTTGTCAAATCTTTTTATGAAGAAAATACACTCCACACATGCTAAAGATCTCGTGCATCACTCAAGGGGACAAGATCTCCCAAATTGGCAAGGTTTTCATTGAAAAAAGATTGGAAATTATATGATTGAAAATCAAAGATTGAAAACTTAAATTCATGGACTTTTGGGCCAAGGTTTTGACCTAATTATGTTCCAATACAAATGAAAGAGCTAACCCTAAAGCTAGACACGCACAATTGCTGCTGAAACCATACAACCAAATTGCAAAAAACTCAAGAAAATTGTGAAACTGAAATCCTATTTGCAGGTGGATTCAAGGCCTAAAAGTGATTCAAACATATTGCCTGAGTCTCCAGGAAGCTATTACCATCAAGAACAAGCTCTCATACCCAAGGAAACAGTAAAACAGAGTCACGGTTTGACCAAATATTCCCATAATCGAAATCCAATTTTTATGCATCATTGACATGTTTTGCTTATTGATTTGTATTGCTGACATCTCCCTGAAGCTTTTGACATAGTTTAATTGTGCTAAAACTGCCTGAATCGAAATCCACCATGGGAGATATCTAGGGTTCCAAAGCTTGAGAATTAGGGCTTTGCGTATACTGTAAAATTAGACCTCAAGACCTGTATGGATGAATTCGTTGCAACAAGACGAAACCATCAAGACCCTCGCGCTCTTTTTATATGACCCATAGCTCTAATCGCTATTTTTGGGACTTTTGCTTTGTGGGGGTTTAAAACCCCCGCTATCTTGTTTTGTTTTTTACAGGAAACGAAGAAGAAGACGTGCGTGGCATCATGTGACTGGAGGGTTCAAATCTGGCGTGCTTTATTTTGTTCTATACCATTAATGTTTGTTTTTTTAATATAATACTTGTTGTCCATTAGTTTAACAAACGCGATTGATAGCTCAACTGGCAAAGGACGTGGCTTGCAAGTACTGGGACCTGGGTTCGATTCCCAGGTCCCCCATATAATTCTTTCTATTTTTTCACAAAGCGTTCACATGCAGTGTTCATTCAAAGGTCCATCATGCACTCTCACGCTTAAGCCTGCCAAGTGGCCATGAGATCCATCCAGTGGCCAGGAGATGGAGTCTATGGTGTGTTCCAGTCAACGCGCATGCACATGACTCCTGAAAGTCAACCAGGCTTGGTCTTCAATGGGCCAGAATTTCTCACATAAACCTCCATTTTGGGCCATCTAACCCCCTTGGTTTACATGTTTTAAATTTTATTTTATTTTCCTTTCTAATTATTTTAATTGTTTTAATTATTATTAATTCACTAAATTAATTTTTTCCAATAAAAAACAGAAAATCAAAATTGTAAATATTTTTAATTATTTATTAATTGCATCATTAACCTATTTTTGTAAATAAATGTTAACAATTAACTTTAGTTTAATTTAGGTTTAAATTCTAATACTTTTTCTTAAAAATAAAATTGCATAGAATTAGGTCTTGACTTTTTTTTAATCATATTTTATTAATCACCATTATTACTATTTAATTATTATTTTTGTAAATAACATGAAAATTAATTAATTAGCTTAAATTAGGTTAACTTTAACATTTTATTAATAAGTAAAATAAACTTAGAACTAGGGTTTCGCTAACTTTAATTTTAATTCTTTTTTTCTTTATTTCCATAATAAACACAAAAAACATAAAAAACACTTTCTTTTCTTTAATTAAATAATTAGGTCTTAAGTTAATTTAATTTCTCAAAAGGGTCCAAAACCCTCGGACGTTTAGTTTAATTCTTTTCGTGCATTATTTTCTTATTGATTATTATGTAACTGTTCAAGGATGTAATAGTAATTAGGTTTATTGCTTTTTTTACTTTCCGCATCTTTATCAAAAATGGGTCTTTGTATTTTGGCGATGTATAGACCCGCGCCTTGTAATAGCGTAGCTTTTATCTTTCCGTATTTCCTTTTCCGCACTCCTCACTGTTAATTGCATGAAAGAATGTATGATAATTAAAAACAACGCGTAGCTCACAATTTCCTAATCCAAGATTAATATAAACTGAAAACAACACACACTACACCTGTCACTTCTAGGGTACGCCTCACTCGTTGCCTCGAACGTGGTCGTCAAGTATAGGATGTTTTAGTGGTCGCTCTCCTGTCTAATATCCAGTTGCCTTGAAACGGTTCCCTCGGATAAAAAGGATCTAGGACATTAGGGTTACTTATAAGGTGTCCTACTATTGCTTCGGTGACCACACTGTCCCTACGATCGAATTGACCCGAACACCTCCAACGGTGGTGCTACTTATCTCTCAATGGTGGGATGGAACAACCTTAAGGACTTTTACACAGCCTAATTCCTCAGGGTAGGTAGATGACTCATGGGTACTTGCTCTTTCAAACAAACAAAAAATATTTTTTTCACACTTACACTTTCTAAAAGTTTTCAAACAAATTTTTCATACACTCTTGAGGACAGATACAAGAGTTACTTAGAAATTTTTCAAACGAAACTTTTTCAATACCCACACACATTTGAAAAGCAAACACTTTTGAAAACATAAGAGCAAGTACCTAAGAGCCCATGGATAGAAAGGGTGCTAATACCTTCCCTTTCTATAAATCTACCTCCCGAACCGAGAGACTTATCATAAGGAATTTTGCTGTGCTTTTGTCCTTTCCATGTTGGAGAAAATAAAAGACGGTGGCGACTCTTGCTTCCGTGACATACGCGATCCAGCTTTAAAACAGTCAGTTATATTTCCACCGATCACAGAACTGGCGACTCTGCTGGGGACTAAAAAGTGAGGTGTACCTTAGGATAGATCATACTTATGTTTTCAATTGAATGTTTGTTTGCTTTATTATTGTGGGCATTGTCTTGGAGTTTCATAGATCCTAACCCGGATCTGGGGATACCCTGTTAGGTAGCATAAGCTGTGAAGGACCTGTCCGGCGTAGACCGACACGGGTGAAGCAGTGGCTACGTTGGTGTGGCACCTTGATCTGTACCGATATCCCTTGTGTCGCAACGAGGAGAATATGGGTCTTCTGAGGAGTCATTAAGCACCAACCGACCTTAGAACCCTAATTTGACCCAACTTGGCCATAGAACAGTAGCAGTATGCTACACCCATTGAGGCTAAACTCTCGCGATGGTTCTGGCCGCAAGAAAAGATTGTGACGCTGGAGTTATGACCGATTGAGGGTAGTCAGTGATATTGGTATCCTCTAGAACTCGGTTACTATTTTCTATGACAGGTCTTAACCAACAAACTAAAAGAGGGTAGTACCCGAACTTCATGCTGGCCTAAACTCTAAGGGTTGTCTTGTGTGACTTGTGTGCCTTATCATGTTTGCCTTTGTGAATGTTTGTGGTGTGCTTTATCATGACATCATACCATCATAGACATTGCATGCATCCTGCATAATGACTGGCCCATTTCAAAGACAAGAGGGTTTCATCTTTGCTCTGTTTTGTAGGACATCATGATGCTTGTGCGAAGGAACACTATCCGGTTCAATTTTGTTCACCCACCTGAGTTGCTTGAAGAATTGGTTAGCAGAATTCCAAACACCACTTCCTTCATCCAGAGGCATGGTTCTCTTCTCGATTTAGTCACTGCAAAGTGGGACCAACAACTGATGAGTGTCCTGACCCAGTTTTATGATCCCTTGTATAATTGCTTCACCTTTCAAGACTTCCAGCTGGTCCCTACCCTGGAAGAATTCTCTGATTTGCTTGGCATCCCTATCTTGGATCAGACTCCCTTCACTGGTTGGGAAAAGACTCTTAGGCTTGAGGAGATTGCTGCAGCCCTCCCTTTGACCACCAAGGAGGTAATGGACAACTGGGTGACTAGAAGCAGAGTTAAGGGCTTCTTGGCCAAGTTTCTGATCGGTAAAGCTAACAGTTTCTGGAATGACTTAGACTTCAGGGCGTATGAAGACCTTCTGGCTCTCTTAATTTATGGTCTAGTTTTGTTTCCTAATCCTGATAACTTCATTAACGTCACTGCCATAAGGATCTTCATGTCTCAGAACCCTGTGCCCACTCTCTTGGGTGATATCCTGCAACAACTCTATGATCGTACTGCCCGAAGACGAGTAACTATTTGGTGTTGTATTCCTTTGTTGGTGAGGTGGTTTATTTCGCACCTCCCTAAGTTCGCGCTGGAGAACAAAGAAGGAAGAGGCTGGGCTCATAGGTTAATGTCTCTCACGGATAATGACATCATTTGGACTCTCAGAGGTTTGGATGAGGTAGCTGTTATTAATCGCTGCGGAGAATATCCTAATGTTCCTTTGATTGGTACCCAAGGAGGAATCTCTTATAATCCATGTCTAGCTCTCCGTCAGTTTGGAAGAGCCAGAAGAGCAGGGCCTCATGAGATGTTGGTGCCTCACATCAGTTTTGAGTTTCAGGTAGATAGTGACGAGCTGTGTCGTAGATTTATCAAGGCTTGGGACAGAATTCACAAAGCTGACCCACAAGAGTTGGGACCAAAGACTTCTCTACCTATGGAATCCTACTACAGATGGGTCGGCATCCGTGCTCAGAAGTTAGGTATGCCATACGAAGCTGTCAGACCCATCATTCTTGAATATCCTGATAGACACGGGATTCCTCCAACTGTTCTCCCTCCTCAGATACCTACTGATGTTGATACACTAAAGAGGTCTTAGGCGCAACTACAAGAAGAACGGGATTCTTATCGGGAAAAGTTCAACGAGCAGGAATTGAAGATCCAAAAGCTGACAAAGCAGTTGGAGAACGAGCGGGCCTTGAATGACTACATCCGTGCTGAGAAGAGGAGACCTTGGGATCACTGATGAGCTTTGGATGTTCTTTTACAGTTTTTATTTCCCTTTTCAGTAGTTCCATTTCATGTAACGCCTAAGGGCAATCTGTTGAACAATCTAAATTTCAAAGTTGAATCTAATAAAGTGCGTTTCCTTTTTGTTTACAAAGTTGAATCCTAATTGTCTTTGAAAACATAAATCATATGCATTCCATTCATCATATGCATCACAGGTACTCTTCTTTTCAGGTTGCTTAATGTTCTTCGCTGTTTATTTCAGCAACCATCATGAATCCTGAATCGTCTACTGAGCAATCCATCAAGTCCCTCCAGGCTCAGAACGCCCAGTTCCAAGAGTTGATCATGAGTTTAGCCCAAGGTCAAGAGGAATTGAAGGCTCTGCTGGAAAAGAAGAAGAAGAAGAGAACCGTACTATTCAACACTGGCCGGAGGTTTGGCAACACACTGAAAATGAGGTTGATCA
Organism: Vicia faba; assembly: GCA_948472305.1. Classification (NCBI taxonomy): domain Eukaryota; kingdom Viridiplantae; phylum Streptophyta; class Magnoliopsida; order Fabales; family Fabaceae; genus Vicia; species Vicia faba. Next base: position 1,486,473,158 of record OX451737.1, read on the forward strand.
AGCTGGTTCTTCTGTAGGGAAAGGCAGTCCCCAAGGGGGAAGAGTTCCTAGTCCTGTGGTCTCTGACAACGAGACGGATTTCAATGAAGAGCAGTACCCTCCCGCTGAAGACAAGTACAAGCAGTTAGAGGATCGCCTGAATGCCATGGAAATTCAACAGGTGCCCGGGTTGGATTTTGGAGACCTGGGTTTATCTTCTGGGGTGGTAATCCCATATAAGTTCAAGGCACCATCTTTCGCAAAGTATGACGGGGCGTCCTGCCCTAAGCTACATCTCAGATCTTATGTGCGGAAGATCCAACCATATACTGTGGATAAGAACTTATGGATCCATTTCTTCCAGGAGAGTCTTTCAGGGACTCATCTCGAATGGTTCTATCAGCTGGATGGAACCAAGATTCGTAACTGGGAGGACTTGGCTACTGCTTTTTATAAGCAGTATCAGTACAATGCCGACCTCGCTCCTACACGTACCCAGCTCCAGGGTATGTCGCTAGGATCGGGAGAAGGTTTTAAAGAGTACGCGCAGAAGTGGAGGGACCTGGCTGGCAGGGTGCAGCCACTGTTGACGGATCGTGAACTGGTGGACATGTTCTTGGGGACCCTATCTGGTGCATTCTTCAATCATCTCATTGGCAATTCGTCTGTAGGGTTTACCAACCTCATTCTGACTGGTGAGAGGATAGAAGCTGGTATGAAATCAGGGAAGGTACAGAAAGGTGCGTCCTCACGTTCTGAAAAGAAGCCTTTCAAGAAGGAAGCCAGTGTTGTGTATGGGCCCAGAAGACAAAATAAACCAGAACGCCGCCAAGCTGTCAACGCGGTGGTAATTGCAAAGCCTGCTGTCGCTCCTTGGCAACCTAACCAACCAAGGGGTGAGAGACCCAGAAGAGAATACACTCGGCTTAGCATGACCTTGTCACAGATCTTGCCGTAACTGCTATCAACCAACTTGGTAACTGTCAGAGAAGCTCTGAAGGTGGTAAACACAACCTCCCCAAAGTACAATCCCAACGCCCGCTGTGCTTATCACTCTGATAGACCGGGGCATTCTAGTGATGATTGCTGAGCCCTAAGGAATAAGGTCCAGGACCTTATCGATGCCAAGGAAATACAGTTTGAGGCGCCCGAAAGGCCCAACGTTGTGACTGCTCCTATGCCCCAGCATGGAGTAAATGCTATTGAGGAAGATCTATAAGTAGGCTCTGTGGATGAGATTGTTACTCCTTTATTGACTGTCAAGAGGAACCTGTTGCTAGCCGGTTTATTTCCGGGTTGTAGCAAGGGTTTCCTTCTATGTGCTGTTTTACCTACTGGTTGTCCGTTGCTGAAGTCAGGCGTCCAAAACCTGATGGATAGCAAAGAGATCTTGTTCAAGAAGACCGCTGTTCCTATTGTTCCTACTGAAGAAGTATCCGTTGTCACCATTTTCAACAATCCTACCAAGGCTCCCTCGAGGAAGCCAGTCAAAATCATGTCTGTTGCACCTATCATAATTACTGTTCTGGGGCCCCTCCCCTATAAATCTGACAAGGCTGTCCCATGGCATTATGGGGCAGATGTTTATGTGCTCGGGGTGAAGCAGGAGTTCAACACTAGTACCGGCATCAGTAACATCACCGGTCCCGCTAAAGTTACTCGTAGTGGCAGGCTCTTCTCGCCTGACATTGCGCCACCAGTCATCCGAAGACCTCTTATCATCATGCCTACAAATGCGCCTGTTTCCCCTCCTGATCAAGTTTCTACCCCTGTTGCCGAGTTATCTGACACTCGGGGCAAAGGGATTGCTGATATGCCTGCCCGGATGAAGGCACCGAAGACTGTTAGTGTTGAAGCCTCCCAGCAAGAGATGGAGGAAATTCTCAAGATTATAAAGAAAAGTGATTTCAACGTCGTTGAGCAGCTGGGGTACACCCCCTCTAAAATCTCTATGCTATCATTGTTGTTGTGCTCAGAGGCCCATGCCAAGGCCCTGATTTCATTCCTGAAGACGGCTTACGTGCCACAAGAAACATCTGCCGATCAATTTACTGATTGTGTAGCCAACTTGACCGCTGACAATGGGCTGGGTTTCTCTGATGCTGATCTGACCGCTAAGGGAAAGAACCATAATGATGCCCCGCATGTCTCCATTGAATACAGGGGCACTACTCTTGCACACGTGTTGGTAGACACCGGTTCTTCACTGAACGTATTGCCCAAGAAGGCCTTAGACAGATTGGATTGTGAGGGTTTGGAGTTGAGGCCTAGTAACATCATTGTCCGAGCCTATGACGGGTCGAAGAGGATGGTACATGGTGAAGTAGATATTCCGATCCGGGTTGGTTCTCAAGTCTTTGATTCAACGTTGTATGTGATGGACATTCGTCCATCCTATTCTTGTTTGCTGGGTCGACCTTGGATTCACAAGGCTAGAGCTGTGACCTCCACTCTACACCAAAAGCTTAAATACCCTGTCAGAGGAAAGATTGTTACAGTGCAGGGGGAGGAAGAATACATGGTTAGTCATCTTAACTCGTTTCGGTATATAGAGATGGACGGGGAGTTCATTGAGACCCCCTTTCAACACTTTGAAGAGGTACCTCCAACATTGGCGTCAGCAGAGACAGTGATTGAAGAAGACTCTCCTTTGAAGATGGCTTCCTTGAAGGACGCCCGGGCTGTGATTGAAAAAGGTGAATGTGCAAACTGGGGCAGGCTCCCTGATTTTACTCCAAAGACTGACAAGTTTGGGCTGGGTTTCACTGCAGAGGCTCAGAGGGATGTACGCAAAGCAAGGATCGGAAGACCTCCTGTATTCATCACCAACCCGGGAGTGAATGCTATTGAAGGCGATGCAGAGGAATCTGAGTTCGATAGCAGGATTTACCCGACGACCGACGGTGGACTGAACAATTGGACTGCAAAAGACTACATACCTGTTACTTTTGTTACTCAGTAATGAACTCCTTTGTTTTTAAATTTTTAATGAACAATAATTTGGAACTTTATGGCCCGGTGTCTTACCCGGGGCACTGTGGCTTCATTTGTGAGGGCTTATTACTTGTCATCTCCATATATCATGAATAAAAACATTGGACGTTTTTCGCATTTCAAATCTTGTGCTCCTTTTCTTTCTTTATATATTGCAAAACAGCTATATTTACACACACTCACCTATACAGGTTTCAATCCACTCTGGATCTCACTGGTAACGACTCTGCTACTGCCAGTTATGACTTCGAAAATCCGATCAACTTAGCCGAAGACGAAGGTGAAGATGATTGCGAAGTGCCTGGTGAGCTTGCAAGACTGTTACTCCAGGAAGAGAGGGCCATTCAGCCACATGAAGAGCCAGTGGAAACGGTAAATCTGGGTACTGAAACAGATAGAAAGGAAGTTAAGATTGGTGCCAATCTGGGGCTCAGCATGAAACAACGGTTGATTCAGATGTTGCATGATTATGTGGAAATCTTTGCCTGGTCCTCCAAAGACATGCCTGGGTTGGATACTGACATTGTGGTTCATCACCTACCTACCAAGGAAGACTGCCCTCCGGTTAAACAAAAGGTCAGCCGTATGCGTCCAGAGATGTCCGAGAAGATCAAAGCTGAGGTTATGAAACAATTTGATGCCGGTTTTCTAGCAGTGACTTCTTACCCTCAATGGGTTGCCAACGTGGTTCCGGTGCCGAAGAAAGATGGTAAGGTCAGAATGTATGTTGATTACAGGGATTTGAACAGGGCGAGCCCCAAGGATGACTTCCCTCTGCCTCACATCGACGTTCTGGTTGACAATACTGCTCAGCACAAGGTGTTCTCCTTCATGGACGGCTTTTCAGGTTATAATCATATCAAGATGGCTCCCGAAGATATCGAAAAGACTACCTTTGTTACTCAGTGGGGCACCTTCTGCTACAAGGTCATGCCTTTTGGATTGAAAAATGCTGGGGCAACCTACCAACGTGCCATGGTTGCTTTATTTCATGACATGATCCATCAAGATATATAAGTATATGTCAATGATATGATTGCAAGGTCTCAAACCGAGGAGGAACACCTTGACCATCTGCAGAAGCTGTTTGACCGTCTGAAGTTGTACAAGCTAAGATTGAATCCGAACAAGTGCACCTTCGGGGTAAGATCTGGGAAGTTGTTAGGCTTCGTCGTGAGCGACAAAGGTATTCAAGTGGACCCTGCCAAAGTGAAGGCCATACAAGATATGCCAGTTCCCAAGACAGAGAAAGAAGTCAGAGGCTTTCTAGGGCGTCTGAATTACATTGCCTGATTCATCTTGCACCTAACTGCTACCTATGAACCAATCTTCAAGCTGTTGAAGAAAGATCAGGTAGTACGTTGGAATGATGAATGCCAGGCCGCTTTCGACAGAATCAAAGAGTATCTCCAAGAACCACCCATTCTTATGCCACCGGTTGAAGGGAGACCTCTAATACTATACTTGACAGTACTTGACAGCTCAATGGGGTGTGTGATGGGGCAGCATGACGAGTCTGGCCTAAAAGAGCATGCCATTTATTACCTTAGCAAAAAGTTTACCGACTGTGAGACCCGATACTCACTGCTCGAGAAAACTTGCTGCGCTTTGGTATGGGCTGCTCGCCGGCTGAGACAGTATATGCTGACTCACACTACTCTGTTGATTTCAAAAATGGATCCAATAAAGTACATATTCGAAAAGCCTGCTCTGTCTGGAAGAATAGCAAGATGGCAGATGATCTTGACAGAATACGACATACAGTACATGACTCAGAAAGCAATCAAAGGAAGTGTATTGGCAGACCATTTGGCACACCAGGCAGTAGACGACTACCAGTCAATGAACTTTGAATTTCCTGACGAGAACATCATGGTAGTGACTGATTGTGAAGTACCTGGACCGGATGAAGGACCTGAGGAAGGATCCCGATGGTCTATGCACTTTGATGGAGCCTCCAACGCTTTGCGTAACGGTATCGACGTTGTGATCATATCCCCAAAAGGCACTCATACTCCACTCACCGCCCGGCTATGTTTCAACTGCACTAACAACATGGCAGAGTATGAGGCGTGTATCATGGGTCTTCAAGCTGCAATTGACTTAAGGATCAAGTTTCTGAGTGTTTTCGGAGATTCCGCTCTCGAGATCAATCAGATCAAGGGCGAGTAGGATACGAAACACCCAAATCTTATTCCTTACAAAGAGTGTGTGTTTACGTTGATCCCCCATTTCATAGAAATAACTTTTGAACACTTCCCAAGAGAGGAGAATCAGTTGGCGGACGCGCTGGCTACGATGTCTTCTATGTTCAAATTCAAATGGGATAACGAGGCTCCCCGGATCATTATCTGGAAGTTGGACGAACCTGCATATTATTGTGATCTTAAGGCTGAAGAGGTAACTGAAAAACCTTGGTATCATGAAGTGAAGAGGTACCTTGAAGCTCAAGAATACCCCGAGGGTGCATCTGTCAATGACAAGAAGTTTCTGAGAAGGTTCGCAGCAAAGTTCTTCCTCAGCAATGGCATTCTCTATAAGCGAAACCATGATTCAACCTTACTGCGTTGTGTGGATAAGACTGAAGCAGAAAGAATCATGACAGAACTACATGAAGGTACCTTCGGAACGCATTCCAATGGACATACCATGGCAAAGAAAATCCTTCGGGCAGGATATTTCTGGTCCACAATGGAAGCCGACTGCTACCAACATTCTCGAACATGCCATAAGTGCCAGATCTATGCAGATAAGGTGCACGTTCCTCCAGTTCCTCTGAACGTCTTGACAGCACCTTGGCCTTTCGCAATGTGGGGCATTGATATGATCGGCGAGATCAAACCTACAGCATCCAACGGGCATCGCTTCATCCTGGTGGCGATCGATTACTTTACAAAGTGGGTTGAAGCAGCTTCCTACGCTACCGTAACCAAGAACGTCGTGGCACGGTTCATTTGACACAACCTGATCTGTTGATACGGCATCCTGGAAAGGATCATTACGGACAATGGTACCAATCTCAACAACAAGATGATCACTGAGCTCTGCGAGCAATTCAAGATACAGCACCACAACTCTTCTCCCTACCGGCCGAAGATGAATGGGGCTGTAGAAGCGGCAAATAAGAATATCAAGAAGATTGTGTAGAAGATGACGGTGACCTATAAAGATAGGCAAGAGATGTTATCGTTTACTCTTCATGGGTACCGTACCTCAGCAAGAACGTCAATCGGGGCAACGCCCTTGTCCTTGGTCTATGGCATAGAGGCAGTCTTGCCGATTGAAGTCCAGATACCCTCTCTCCGGATAATGAAAGATGCAGGCTTGAGCAAAGATGACTGGATCCAGACTCGACTTGATCAGTTAAACCTAATTAACGAAAAGAGACTCACTGCTATTTGTCATGGTCAAACGTATCAAAAACGGATGATCAGGGCATTTAACAAAAAAGTTAGACCACAAGAGTATCAAGTTGGGGACCTGGTAATCAAACGCATCATTCTTCCTCAAAGTGATCCCAGGGGAAAATGGACCCCTACGTATGAAGGGCCATTTGTGGTTAAACATGTCTTCTCAGGAGGAGCCATGATTCTAACCAACATGGATGGTGACGACATTCCTCACCCCACCAATGCAGACATAGTAAAAAGATACTACGCATGATAAAAGACCCGCTAGGTTGACATACCTAGGCAAAAATTAGGGCTTCCCGGAGAACCAAAAGGGTTCGGGAAAAAATAAGGGATGAAATGAAAAAATCTGTACACCCGGCAAGTCGAAAACCTGAAAAGGCGGCTTGGGCAAAAATGGGTATCCCGGTGGACTGAAAACCCGAAAGGGCGGTCCAGGCAAAAGTTAGGGATAAGCGTAATACTATGTCTCATTGAATCACATTGCATCCAGAATCCGGTATCAAACATCAGGTTCAGACGGCATCAACCAGTCAGCTTCATCTTCAACTGAGCAGCAAAGTAATAAGACGCTCGAAGATATAAAGGCGATAGCGGAGTTGGAACCCAGTGGGATTATTCATTTCACATAGCTGTTTTGTTTTCCTTTTCACAAAATTGTATAAACTCTGTCGTTCGGCGGCGTTCCCTTACTCGAACGTCAGGCCCTTGTACATAAACGCCTATTTACAGGCAAATTCAAAAATCAATACAAATTCACTTTTCATACCAATGGCCAATTGTTTTTTCCTTTTTCTGTTTTGTTTTGTAAAGAACGTCCAATGTTCAATTGTGATATATGTATTTGACACTAATTGCTAACTCATAAATATTTGAATACGAAACAAAGGATTAATTACAGGTAACATCAGAAACAGGGGCAATAATAAGTTATCTAAGCAATCTAATTGCTCTGTCCACCAAGGTACCAAGGTAAGTTCGGCTGAAGAATGTAACCCAGATACCTTCACTCCCCGCCGAGTAAGATAAGACTCAGCAATACTCTCCCCTTGCAGAGTTGGTCTCCCATCAACCCTAACAAGGCACAGTATCCCCAACAAGTCAGCGATACTCTCCCCAAGCAGAGTTAGTCTACTGTCAGCCTTAAGGAAGTTGGGTATCCCCAGTAAATCTCAACATTCCCCAATGGAGTATATAGATGTTCCTAAGCAAGAATCCCCGGCAGTCTTAATATAAGATTGTTCCCCGGTGGAATACAGACATCCTAGTGGAGCCATTTCCCAATGCAGTCTCAAGTCTCCCAGGAGAGTTGAATCATCCTCCCCAGTAGATTTTGGAAGCTTATCCCCTGTAGAGCACGAACGCGTCTACCCGGTTTTATTCCAAGGTTATTCTCCACCAGAGCTTATAACTGGGTTATCCTCAGCTAAAAGCCACGAAAAGATCGTCCTCGGCGAAGTTCTTCCTATCCCCTAGCAGAGTTCATCAAATCTTCCAACAGAGCTCAACAATGGTATCCCCAGCGGAGTTATCATCAATATCTCAGCAAAGTGCCTCTCTTCCCACAGAGCATTCCCCGTAGAGTAATGTCTTCACCAAGTTTATGCCCCAACGGAGTCATCTTCTCCTACCGGTTTATTCTTGCAACCATCATCCCCAGCAGAAACAAAGAGCTCTACTCTTCAACACCAGCCCAGGATTTGAACTCCCGGCATTCGTCAAGGATTTATTTTCCTAGACGAAAATACATTCATAAACATCACATCTTCATATATTATAAGCATGCACATACGCATCATGAACATATAATCTCAATTATTCTGAGAATATCATGACACCATGCATTTCATACATCATGACATTGCATAAAACTAACATTTTGTCTTTTCAGGACAAAGGTCAATACAAAGATAATTACTATCAACTATCGTAATTCCAGATTCGATTCTTGTATCTAGCCAGGGCACGTCTGAAGAGTTTGAAGATTCGATTCCTGTATCCAGCCAGGGCATATCTGTTGACGACTATTCCGGACTCGATTCCTGTATTCAGCCAGGGCACGTCTGAAGAGTTTGAAGATTCGATTCCTGTATCCAGCCAGGGAATATCTGTTGACGACTAATTCCGGACTCGATTCCTGTATCCAGCCAGGGCACGTCTGAAGAGTTTGAAGATTCGATTCCTGTAACCAGCCAGGGCATATCTGTTGACGATTAATTCCGGAATCGATTCCTGTATCCAGCCAGGGCACGTCTGAAGAGTTTGAAGATTCAATTCCTGTATCCAGCCAGGGCATATCTGTTGACGACTAATTCCGAACTCGATTCCTGTATCCAGCCAGGGCACGTCTGAAGAGTTTGAAGATTCGATTCTTGTAACCAGCCAGGGCATATCTGTTGACGATTAATTCCGGACACGATTCCTGTATCCAGCCAGGGCACGTCTGAAGAGTTTGAAGATTCGATTCCTGTATCCAGCCTGGGCATATCTGTTGACGACTGTTCTGGACTCGATTCCTGTATCCAGCCAGGGCACGTCTGAAGAGTTTGAAGATTCGATTCCTGTATCCATCCAGGGCATATCTGTTGATGACTAATTCCAGATTCGATTCCTATATCTAGCTAGGGCACATCTGTGAGTAACTGATTGTAGACTCGATACCTGTATCCAGCCAGGGCATATCTACTTGAAGAGTTTAGAGATTCGATACATGTATCCAGCCAGGGCATATCTATATAAAGAGTTTGAAGATCAACCCCTGTAACAGGCCAGGTAATTATTTTTCTTTCTCAGGTACGCAAGTTCTCGCTAAGGAATCTCTTACGCGATCGACACCTAGATGGCATCTATAAGCCCATCCACATACTGTCACGTCTTCGAATGGCATCCATAAGCCCATTCCCGACAAGACTCCGTCACAGCTCCATATGGCATCTATAAGCCCATCCTCCTATCCATCATCTCTCCAAATGGCATCTGTAAGCCCATTCCTCACTGCTAACATTCTACTATGTGAGTGCAAATTTCTGGGCACTCTAGTGTTCAATCATCTTCCACCTTCGGATTACGAAAGGCACGCCAGCCAATCTACATCCTCAGGTCTAAGAAGATTGAACAGGGGCAACTGTTGTACCCCAAAATTTTCCCTCCCATATTCTTCAAGATTTGGCAAGATCAAGCTTCAAAATCCCTCAAGGGTTGCACAGTCCAATTGCCTCCTAACACAGTCAAAATTAGGGTTTTGGTTCTTGCAAAGAAATTGAGGTTTCCAAGGGTCCAATCAAGTCCCATATGCCTATATACATTGTCAAGCATCCATATGTCAAGTTTCAAGACTCACAGCATCAAGTTGCACAGTCAAAAACCCTAATTGCTTCATAGTCAACTGCAGGGGTAAAATGGTCATTTGACAGTCAAAAATCAAATTTTTTTATCAACATCTTATTTTGAAGCCACAATCATCATTTGATCAATTATTGATCATGATTTCTCAAGCATGCCTCAAAAAGTCTCAAGATGCAAAAGTTTTTATTTCTGGACAGTTGAAAAGTCAACTGCAAATTGACCAAGGCATAACTTCTCCATGGTTTATCAGAAAAATCCCATCCAAAGCTCATTTTGAAGGGGATGACATTTCCTACAACTCATATTCACACTCCAAGTCCAAGAAATGCTCTCACAAAAAGTTATCAATTTCAACATTATAGGTCATTTTCGAAAGTCAACAAAAAGGCACTTTAAGTCAAAGACCATAACTTGAAATTGGTGAATCAAAATGACATTGGACCAAAGGAATTGCTTAGAGGACCTCAAGACCTTTCCAAAATGTCCAAGAACATGTTCATAGCTTCAAAATTGAGCAAGATATGCATTGGAGAAGTTGGGAAATTTTTGGGAACTTTCAAAAGTCAACTTTGCCTAAAACACTTCAATTTTGCTAATGGGCCTCAAATTCCTTCTTGAAACTTTACCCAAAGCCTATGCACGACCCATTGAGCTTAAAATTATTCATTTTCTTATTTTTAATTAATTAATTGAATTTTTATTATTATTAATTCATTTAATTGGTTTTAATTGTAGAAAAATATCAAAGCATGGTTGTCAAATCTTTTTATGAAGCAAATACACTCCACACATGCTAAAGATCTCGTGCATCACTCAAGGGGACAAGATCTCCCAAATTGGCAAGGTTTTCATTGAAAAAAGATTGGAAATTATATGATTGAAAATCAAAGATTGAAAACTTAAATTCATGGACTTTTGGGCCAAGGTTTTGACTTAATTCTGTTCCAATACAAATGCAAGAGCTAACCCTAAAGCTAGACACGCACAATTGTTGCTGAAACCATACAACCAAATTGCAAAAAACTCAAGAAAATTGTGAAACTGAAATCCTATTTGCAGGTGGATTCAAGGCCTAAAAGTGATTCAAACATATTTCCTGAGTCTCCAGGAAGCTATTACCATCAAGAACAAGCTCTCATACCCAAGGAAACGGTAAAACAGAGTCACGGTTTGACCAAATATTCCCATAATCGAAATCCAATTTTTATGCATCATTGACATGTTTTGCTTATTGATTTGTATTGCTGACATCTCCCTGAAGCTTTTGACATAGTTTAATTGTGCTAAAATTGCCTGAATCGAAATCCACCATGGGAGATATCTAGGGTTCCAAAGCTTGAGAATTAGGGCTTTGCGTATACTGTAAAATTAGACCTCAAGACCTGTATGGATGAATTCGTTGCAACAAGACGAAACCATCAAGACCCTCGCGCTCTTTTTATATGACCCATAGCTCTAATCGCTATTTTTGGGACTTTTGCTTTGTGGGGGTTTAAAACCCCCGCTATCTTGTTTTGTTTTTTACAGGAAACGAAGAAGAAGGCGTGCGTGGCATCATGTGACTGGAGGGTTCAAATCTGGCGCGCTTTATTTTGTTCTATACCATTAATGTTTGTTTTTTTTATATAATACTTGTTGTCCATTAGTTTAACAAACGCGCTTGATAGCTCAACTGGCAAAGGACGTGGCTTGCAAGTACTGGGACCTGGGTTCGATTCCCAGGTCCCCCATATAATTCTTTCTATTTTTTCACAAAGCATTCACATGCAGTCTTCATTCAAAGGTCCATCATGCACTCTCACACTTAAGCCTGCCAAGTGGCCATGAGATCCATCCAGTGGCCAGAAGATGGAGTCTATGGTGTGTTCCAGTCAACGCGCGTGCACATGACTCCTGAAAGTCAACCAGGCTTGGTCTTCAATGGGCCAGAATTTCTCACATAAACCTCCACTTTGGGCCATCTAACCCCCTTGGTTTGCATGTTTTAAATTTTCTTTTCTTTTCCTTTCTAATTCTTTTAATTGTTTTAATTATTATTAATTCACTAAATTAATTTTTTCCAATAAAAAATAGAAAATCAAAATTGTAAATATTTTTAATTATTTATTAATTGCATCATTAACCTATTTTTGTAAATAAATGTTAACAATTAACTTTAGTTTAATTTAGGTTTAAATTCTAATACTTTTTCTTAAAAATAAAATTGCATAGAATTAGGTCTTGACTTTTTTTTAATCATATTTTATTAATCACCATTATTACTATTTAATTATTATTTTTGTAAATAACATGAAAATTAATTAATTAGCTTAAATTAGGTTAACTTTAACATTTTATTAATAAGTAAAATAAACTTAGAACTAGGGTTTCGCTAACTTTAATTTTAATTCTTTTTTTCTTTATTTCCATAATAAACACAAAAAACATAAAAAACACTTTCTTTTCTTTAATTAAATAATTAGGTCTTAATTTAATTTAATTTCTCAAAAGGGTCCAAAACCCTCGGACGTTCAGTTTAATTCTTTTCGCGCATTATTTTCTTATTGATTATTATGTAACTGTTCAAGGATGTAATAGTAATTAGGTTTATTGCTTTTTTTACTTTCCGCATCTTTATCAAAAACGGGTCTTTGTATTTTGGCGATCTATAGACCCGCGCCTTGTAATAGCGTAGCTTTTATCTTTCCGTATTTCCTTTTCCGCACTCCTCACTGCTAATTGCATGAAAGAATGTATGATAATTAAAAACAACGTGTAGCTCACAATTGCCTAATCCAAGATTAATATAAACTGAAAACAACACACAATGCACCTGTCACTTCTAGGGTACGCCTCACTCGTTGCCTCAAACGTGGTCGTCAAGTATAGGATGTTTTAGTGGTCGCTCTCCTGTCTAAGATCCAGTTGCCTCGAAACGGTTGCCTCGGATAAAAAGGATCTAGGACATTAGGGTTACTTCTAAGGTGTCCTACTATTGCTTCGGTGACCACACTGTCCCTACGATCGAATTGACCCGAACACCTCCAACGGTGGTGCTACCTACCTCTCAATGGTGGGATGACACTACCTTAAGGACTTTTACACAGCCCAATTCCTTAGGGTAGGTAGATGACTCATGGGTACTTGCTCTTTCAAACAAACAAAAAATATTTTTTCACACTTACACTTTCTAAAAGTTTTCAAACAAATTTTTCATACACTCTTGAGGACAGATACAAGAGTTACTTAGAAATTTTTCAAACGAAACTTTTTCAAAACCCACACACATTTGAAAAGCAAACACTTTTGAAAACATAAGAGCAGGTACCTAAGAGCCCATGGATAACCATGGATATAAAGGGTGCTAACACCTTCCCTTTCTATAAATCTACCTCCCGAACCGAGAGACATTCTCATAAGGAATTTTGCTGTTCTTTTGTCCTTTCCATGTTGGAGAAAATAAAAGACGGTGGCGACTCTTACTTCCGCGACATACGCGATCCAGCTTTAAAACAGTCAGTTCTATTTCCACCGATCACATTATGCAGGGTGAATTTGAGATGATTCATATTGGGGAGCTAAACTACTTCCTCGGTCTTCAAATAAAGCAGCTCAATAATGGCATAATTGTATGTAAAAAAAAATATTGCAAAGAGGTGCTTAAACGATTTGGAATGAACAACTCAAAATCAATTGACACCCATATGCCTACCAACGGGAATTTATATAAGGATGAACATGGCAAGAGTGTTGATGTCAATAAATATGGAGGTATGATTGGATCCCTTTTGTATCTTACGACGTCTAGGCCTGACATCATGTTTAGTGTTTGCATGTGTGCACGATATCAATCGGATCCAAGGAATCCCACTTGAAAGCTATCAAGCGTATACTTAGGTATCTCAATAGTACATCTAAGTATGGGCTATGGTATTCCAAGGGAAGCAATTGCAGTTTAGTAGGTTACTCTAATTTTGATTTTGTTGGCAGCAAGTCAGATAGGAAAAGCACTAGTGGAACATATCATTTGTTTTCATACTCTCTAGTAAGTTGGCATAGCAAAAAGTAGGTTTTTGTTGCTTTGTCAATCACTGAGGTTGAATATGTTGCAGTCGGTAGTTGTTGTGCTAAGATTTTATGGCTAAAACAACAATTACAAGACTATGATATTCAATTAAAATGTATCCAATAAAATGTGACAACACAAGTGCTATAAATCTTACTAAGAATCATGTCTTACACTCATGCACTAAACACATAGAGATTAGGAATCACTTTCTTCACGATCATGTTGAAAAGGAGGATGTTATGTTTGAGCATGTTGATACTAAAAATTAACTTGCTGACATTTTTACAAAACCACTAGCAACAAAACCTTTCTTTAACATCATCGTGAGCTAGGGATTTTAGATCTCTCTTACTTGATGTCTTAAGCATACATGTACTTAAATTATATCTATATCTCACCATGGTGTTGAGATGTGTTTTTAGCTTTCGTATGCGTGTCTTAACATCGCATCAACTGTGGTAATATCTTTCCTCTCTACTTTCTCTGTAAGAATTCTATGATTACTTATAAATTGACCTTAATTGTTCCATTAATACTGTCTATATATTTCTTTTACATAAATTGTTTGAACTTGACATATGAAAATTGCATTACATCATTATGTATGCATAATCATCTTTAGATAACTCATTTTCATAATCATATAATTGCAAATGGGTCTCATATCCAACTGTTCACAGAAATTTGTAGAAAACTGCACTTGTGTTAAAATTTACTGTTATGAGTCGGCTCATACAGTTATGAGTCGATTCATATTGAAGAAAAATGTAAAAACAGAAATCAAAATTGTTTTCCGGTCGACACATTAAGGTTTGTGTCGACACATACGATTCTTGGGTTGATGCGAAACATTAAAAATAGTTCTTCAATACAGGATGTGTCGACACATACGTGTTTCGTGTCGACACATAAGGATAATTAATGCCTTTAATTTGAGTTGGGTCAACCCATCTACCCAATTTTATGTTTTAAACTCTTTCCAATTATCTCATTCACTATAACTGTGATGAATCTTATGATGGAAACAATCCTTAAGCATGTTATGTCATACATCTCATAACATTTGTCCTTATGTCTTTTGTTCTGAAGTTTGTATTAATGTTATATTCAAACAATTTTTGCTATAGCTTATGTAAACTGCATATTCTCTGCCTTAAATGCTTTCACCATAATTATCTTCTATTTACTCAGTTATTACCATGCTTATGCCAAGACTCATTCTGTGTGAATGACATTGGTTCTTTTTGTTACAAGATTGCTGAGATTACATCTCAATTCATGTGTGCTGAAATTGCTTATGCCATAATTATTCTCTTTTTGATGTTGTCAAAGGTGGAGAAGAAGATGGTGTTAGTGTTAGAAAAGAATTCTTAATATGCACAAACTCAGGGGAAGCAGTCCATCATCAAAATGGGTGAGTTTGTGAGCAACCCCTTCATATAATTGGTTTTGAATGATAGCAAATATATGTGAAATAATCAATGAATGTTACCTACATGTGTGAATTGTAAAAAAAATATAGTGTAACATGTTTAAAATGAGTTAAGAATGTTTTTTACACATAAAACACTGTTATGAGTCAACACAAACAGCTTTGCATCGACGCATACTTAAGCAAAGAATCATAAAAACGATTGTGCTTCAGTATGAGTCCACACATCCATGTTATGCATCGACTCATAACATGTTGATGCCCCTAGAATACAACCTTCAACCTTTATGCATCAATACATAACTTCATGCATCGACACATGATATTTTGATGTCCCTGGAAAACATTTTTGAACTTTTATGCATCGATACATAACATCATGCATCGACTCATAACATGTTTTGTCTTCAAAAATCAAAAGTTTAATCCAGCATGCATCGACACATATGTGTTACGCATCGACTCATGTAAAATGGTTGGTTCTGTAATATGTTGTAATATCTGCTTTCATCGACACATAATAACACGTATCGACTCATTTTGTGTTACATAACTAACATGAGTCGACTCATGCTAACATGCATCGACTCATAATACGAACTTCTGTCTCTAACCGTTTTCTGTTACATATATAAGTATGTTTTTTTAGCAGCAAACAGTATGACACATATTACAATTGTGAGCATCAATTATGAGTAGCAAGAAGCCTGAAAGATACTTCATCTTCATCATCTTCTCAATCATCTTAATTTAACAACAACAATGAAAATCAAACATCATTGTTCAATTGGATCAAGAGATCAAGATATGTCATTCAGTAGTGCATTCAAGGGATCTCAGTTGGGTTGAAGATTCTTATGGGGGCTTCGAGGAAAAACCAAGGGGTTTGTCTTTCAAGAACGAACGTGTTCTTGAGGGTTTATTAGTAACTGTCGCACAAGTCGGATTCAGCCGTAGCGAGGGGTTTGGAAATTAGAGGGATTTTTGCAAACAGGTCGTGGAAGCGAAGGATCAATTGTGGATCTTACAGGGAATCTTGATAAGGCTCATATCAAGTGGAGGTTCTTACAAGAATAAGAAGAAGATCTTAGGGATTTCTTTCTGTCTGTGTAGTGTAACCTTGTATTCAAACATTCAGCAAAATTGTTATAAGAGTTCCCAATTTCAATTTTGGAATTGAGAGGGAGACGTACCCATACGCGAGGATGATAGTGGGGAACTTCCTTACCAACCTACATGCGTATTGTTCTTTCTTTCTCTCTATCTCTTTATATTTTCCGCAATTTTGTGATTCAATTGACTTGTTGAGTTTTCTGTTTAATGATAAAATAGTGGTTCAAATACTTTCATGAAATCACCATTATTAATCATCAAACAAGCATACTCCAACCGTTTGACAAAATTGGTAACAAGTTTTAATTCATTGGAAACATTGTTCTAGTGATAAGTGCATTAAAAACGTTAAGTAATATGTGTTTAAGATTCATCTATTTCATACTAATAAAATCCAGCAAGTTTATCGCATGTCCGGTTTTCTAGTAGTTGGTTCAAAGTAGACGGAAGGTAATTATGGACCTTACTTTTCCGCTACTTTTAAAAAACTTTAATAAAAGATTTTAAATCCTTGAAGAAAACGGAGGTGATCTATTCACCCCCCCCCTTCTCTCGATCACTTGCCACACTGTCTAACAGGGATAACCTTCCTTTGATAACACTGTCTTTTGAATTTCTATATCCCGACTCAACTGAGTCTTTGACTGGAAATCTTTCTCCTTTAAGAGTTCCCGACCACGAGTCATGACTTACGCGTCTACCACAAAAAGCCCTATCTAAATCTTCATCTCTCTGAATTCCCCATGGATTTATTCCATACTGACCTCTAAACACGTGACAGTAAGAATTCATGTCTGAAACTCTGAAGAGAACGCCAGGTCTGAATAAGAATCTCCAACTCTGAGTACCTGTTATGAATGCATAAAGATACATGAGTGGATGCAATGCCATGTTCTATAATTTCCAAAGAAACCCCATGCTTTGATTCTTTCGTAAGTAAAAGATGGAAAAGTGCAACACAAGGCTCACAAGCACGGCTCCTTGGAAATGGAAAGAACATGTGTGTTTAAAATGATGTTAACATGTTATGTATGTTACAATACAGGATCAAGGTTTCTATCACATCAGATAACTATTGCGTTGTTTATGAACTCTCTGAATATCGTAGGGTCAAAGGTTCGACACCAATATCAGAAATCAAGGAACCAAGTACCATGAAAATCAGTAACAACATGGGATCAAAGCTTCCGCAATACTGGATAATCTGTGAACTGCCAAAATAAACGACTATCACAAGGTGAGAAGTCCGAAATAAAACTGAGAGAACACATAGTCACTGACAGTATCAAGTTACCATCAAAAACACATAGTCACCATTAGTACCTGTAGATATATTCCTTCCCAACTTATAGGTCAGGACTAGGTCAAGGTAAGGTCAATGGTAACTCTGAATCCTGGGTTTGCTTGAGAATATTATCATCGTACACCTACATGATAATGATAGAACCTCATCAAAACCTCATATGAGTGTGGACGACATATCTACATAGGAAGATCTACATCCCCTATCGGTCATGTTCCACTCTATTCCTAGTGTTCCTACGGTTTAACGCTTGGCCTGGGTATTGGGCCTTTTATGTCAAAGTAACACCCACCCATCAAAAAAACAACAGCACATCCAGCACAACAAAAACTAATATATGGAAATCGATAAAATGTAATGCATGCACAAATATACAAACAATCACATATACAAAGCTGGAAAAATAGACAAAAATAAAACACCCAAAGATAAAGAATACAAGAGCTAGGACTGACTCGCGGGGATGGACCATCATTTGGTTAATCTGTCCCCAGTGAAGTCGCCAGCTGAAACAACCGACTGAAATCATCAAAAATCAATGAAGTTGACATCAAACATTTTTCATCCTACGTATGGGAAAGGTGAACATCGAGTAAACTTGAGAAGAGTGAAATCATGATCAAAAAACTGAGAGATACGGGTAAGAGAGTTAATTATGCAAGGGGAAGGTATTAGCACCCCACACGTTTGTGGTACTCCATGGGATCCACTCTTGTTAGCTAATCTAAAGGGTGTGTCAAATCTAAGTCTGAGTTGTACAGGTAATGCATGAATGCAAAGGATTATATACAAAAAATATTATTTGTAGTTACTACCGCAGTTGCGAAGTACCTTTGTGCCTAAGTACCACCGACCATGCAATGGGGATCAAGGCACTTGTAGTTCACCTTAAAAGTTTTGGTGATTTGCATGTTTTTTATGGATAATGCCATGTTCGCATCCTTATGGTTAGGATTACAACTCGTGCTTGGTGTTGTAGCTCATAAGAGAATCATGCTCGACCACTCGCACGCTTAGCATT
The DNA here is from genome assembly GCA_948472305.1 of Vicia faba. NCBI lineage: Eukaryota > Viridiplantae > Streptophyta > Magnoliopsida > Fabales > Fabaceae > Vicia > Vicia faba. Next base: position 1,486,491,803 of record OX451737.1, read on the forward strand.
TCCAGGTTGCTTGAACTTGAAACAACATACCCTTATCGAAAAGGTTTTTAAAGAAAAAGTCTGAAGACAAAAAGAGTTTGAATTGGTTGGTCTTTTTTACCTTTTAGAAAGGATTTAAGTATTGTTAGAGTGTTTTACGAATTTTCCAAAGAAAAAGGTTTTAGTTTTGAACATACAAAAAAAGGAAGAAAAAGTCTAAGGGAGATTATCTAACTCTATCCTTAATGTTATCATACAATGATCATCCTAGAGTTGGGATTAACAAAAGGGGAACATCTATGTAATGTTAACATGCATGGATAACCATCCTATGGTCTACTTAGTTTGATCTTAACAAAGAAAGAACTAAGAATCCTATGGGGAACATGTGATCAAACAATATAGAGAAACTCATAGCAATCAAGAACTTAACCAAGCCAATAATGAAAGAACACAACACTTAAGGAGTATCCACTCACTCAAGTAGCACACACATAATCATGACATCGTGTCGTCAAGGTAGGATGAAGGAGAGGGAATAACACATAGCCATGATATCAAATCACCAAGGCAGGATAGGGGAATGGGACACCTAACCAGGATATCACATCATCACGGAAGAATGGGGGAAGATCTTGTCCATAAATATCTTGTCATCTAGGCAAGAAGGGTTCATGAAAGTAAATCTTAACCAAGGCACTATATCACCAAGGCAAGAAATAAAGAGAGGGGGGAAGCGGTAAAGAATGTAAGATAAAATAGACAAGAGGAAAAACCAAACGGGTATCAATCTGTATACTGAGCAGCAGCAAAAGAAACTCGAGAACTTCACGAGCATCTAGCATCAACAACAAAATCAAATCAGCAATTTGGCTCACAGAATATGCATCAAAGCATCGATGTGAAAATAAATCACAATACGGAATGTGTATTGAACACATACGAATATGAATTAGTACACCTGCACAAGATACCAATCCAGATAAGCAACAACAAAAATAATATGAAATGTGTATTGAACACATCTGAATACTAAACAGTACACCTGCACGAGATAATAATCCAGAAAAGTGATAACAAAAATAAACAGAATATGCATCAAACACTTCCGAATACTTAATAGTACACCTACACAAGATAACAATCCAGACAAGTATATAAAACAGAATATGTGTCGAACACATCCAAGTAACAAAAAATACACCTGCACAAGATAACAATCAAGACAAGTATATAAAACATAATCTCATAGAATGAGAAGGATAGCATGCGTATCGGACACAAACGCAAACCACGAATTAATGGCATAAACATGCCTTTCAATCGAATAATCAAGCGATCATTAGATTATTGAAAGCCATCTCAAAGTACCTTGCACAAGTCAACAAACATGTTAGAAATAACAACGGGACACTAACAAAGTTATGTATTTGCACCATTACCTAAATTAAGGAAGAATTAAAAATAAATTAAATCCAAACACGCATTGAAACATTGATATCAAAACACATGCAGCATTGCCGTAATATACAACCTGGAACAACATATAAACATATCATTATCATAACATCATATCATCATAATATCAAAACATCATCATATCATCATAGTAATCAACACAACATCATAACATCATCATAGTAGTCAACACAACATCATAACATCATCATAGTAGTTAACACAACATCATAACATCATTGTCATAGACAAAGCATCACCATAATAAAAACATCATTGTTATTCAACATGGGGAACCTAATTATATTCTAACTTAAATTATTAAATTTTTCATCCTAGTATTAATTTTACTCCATAGAACTATAGCTCATGGCATTAGCTATCCAACGCTTTGAACGACACCTCAATCCGATCTCTAGAACTAAAGTTATGATCAATTTAAGATAATCCAACATAACCCTTCAATTCTCCCATTCGTCGCCTGGCGACACACTTCCGTCGCTTGGAGATGGTACCTTCGTGTCACACTTAGCTCAGAGAAACTAGGGGAGACGCACTCCAGAAACTAGCTCCAATCTTCCTGCCTTCACTCCCACCTTCGACTTGCAAAGCTCTGTCTCCCGGCGACATATCCTCCATCACCCGACGATCTCGTGCAAACAAGATTTTCCTGTTGCAATTTCCTGCATAAACCAGTCCAATTCTCTTGCTATTTCATCATGTTACAGGTCTTGAAACACCATATAATCACATGGTTCCATCATCTATCAACAACCTACAATTCTACACTCATTATACATCAATTATAAACCATTATTCATCTCCAATTCATCAATTTCCCATCAAACAACACTAAATCACCATCTACCAAAACCTAAGGCAATCTACCAATCATCTAAACCTTAAGTCAAATATAATAACAATGATAAAACTCCCTTTACCTTTGATTATATCATCAATTCAACTTCTATTTGGTTTTCTACCAAAATCTCTTGCCTCTTTTTTCCCTAGTCTCCTTTCTCCAAAGCATCAGTTTCTTTCTCCCAATTCTACGATCGTTCCATAATGACTTTATTTTCCCATCATTCCTTGTATAACCTTTATAACTCTAATATCATACTTCTCACCCTGTCCTTACTTATTCTCCACAAATTATCATTTTTCCCTTATTTTCTCTACACCTTTATTATTCTATTTTCCCAATTAAAATAATTCTAAATAATTGTTCTAATTATTCCAAAATACTAATAATCCTCTTAATTAGTCTAATTCCCATTATGCTACACATAGCATCCCATCATACATCATAGTCATCCAAACATAATATTTATCTCAATCATCATGGTACACTTCACATTCATCATTATTTCATAATTCACCATAAAGAATCACATATAATCGTCAAGACATCAAAAACTTAACATTGAATCATATAATCATGATAAATTATTCAATTAAATAATTAATATAGAATTTGGGGTCTTACAAGGTTTCCTTAACTCTAAAAAATCCTTTTGTATGGAATGCCTCTTGTACATTATATGTCATTCCTGGTTGCTCCACCACTTCAATGAACGCCTTTTTGAACCTTTGAAAATTGTCTTCATCCATGTCAAATTGTAGAAGTTCAAAAGGTTTCTTTTTATCATCACAGCAACCCAACACCTCTTTCTTTCCTTTACGTGCAAGCCAATAACTCCCAACCCCTACGTTCGTTTAAACTCCCTTATTCCCACCTTTTCCCATAATTTAATCGTATGTTTTTCTCACTTGGTTTACACGCAGAGCCCCTTTGTCGTCGCTCTAGGTCTTATCATAACCTAGTCTCTTCAACCCCCAGTCCATCTGTTATACCCCAAAATTTACCCTCTTCATTTTAACCTATTTGGCTTATAGTTCATTGCCATATGCATACATACATAACATTGACTTTGTGGTTACATGATCAGGGTATATCTCTCAAGCTTCGACAGGATACCGAAGACATTTATCAACATCCACAAGGTTCTCATTAATTTATCAACACTCAACCAATTCTGGATTTCTACATAAACACAATGCAAGAATTACACAATTCAAGAATTAACAAATTCAATTTAATCAACTCATGTAACAAACAATTTCATTCAATACAACTTCTCAATTCAATTTAATCTCAACAATGCAAGAATTAGCAAATTCAAGATTCAACAATCCCAATTATTCAAGAATTATCCCATACAATTTCAATTATCTCAATAATTCAAAAATTGACAAACTCAAGAGATTATTTACAAAATCAATTAAACAATTGAATAAAAAATTGGAAGCTTACCGGAATCAAAGAACAAAAACGGAAGGAGAAGACCAAAGGGAGCCGCACAAAATCGACAGAGAAGCGGAAGGAAATCAACACGGTTGCAAAGGAAGGATCGGCCTTAATCATCTAGCGGTTACCGACAGTATCCCGGTGGTGAAGCGGTTGTTTGGTAAGGAAGATGGATGAAGAAGTGAAAAACACAAGAAGGGGGGGTTGAATTGAAAACTTGAAATCAAATGCGCAATGACATAATATTTTTATCCTAGTTCGTTTGATCTCAAACTACTCCAGTCCACCCGTCAAGGTGATTTCGCCTCTCTCCAACGAGGACTTAATTCCCTAATCACAAATAGATTACAATCACTACTTTAACAACTGTCAAAGTCTTCTTGAGTACAACCACAATACGGTTAATCTCAAGGAACACTGTCTTAAACAAAGATACAAGAATTTGTGTACAGATGTTTTTCGTTACAAAAACAGTTATCACAACTGTGATATTTTACACAAGTTTAGAGCATGGAATAGATGAGTAAGCTTGCAGCGTTTTGAATTCTTGTACAGTAGTATTGGAAAATCGTGAACGATTTGATCACTGAGCTTGTTTATATAGGAAATGGATTCCTGTTGATCATTAAGCGTGATAAAAGACATTAACTCAGTTTCCATATGAAGAAGATACTGTCTGAATGAAGCTGTTGTAATTGATGTTGTCTTCATTGAATAGTAACGCTTCAGAATCTTACATCCTTTCCTACTGTTGATGCTTCAGAAAATTGATGACTTAGATTATAATGCTTCTGTTTAGAATCAGAGTTTACTTCACTTAAGCGCAGGTTCTGGTCATCAATCTTCAGTGCAAATTCTGATTACCTCAGCGTGTAGTTTCTATAGCTTAACTTCTGATGCTGCTTTGGTCAGAACTTCTGTATACATAATAACATAAATTTTAGGGTGCATATTTGTTCTTTTTATTTGTTATCATCAAAACTCTAACTAAGGGTTGTAGAATCAAACTATGTTCTAACAATCTCCCCCTTTTTTATGATGACAAAAACTAGAATTTTTAATGAAAAGTAAAGAACAAAAGGTTTAAGAGAAACCCCCCTTGAGTTGATTACTTCCCTGAAGTTCCTTCTCATTATAGCTTTTGCTGTATTTCCTATCAGAATTTGTTCCTATTCAAACTTTTCATAAAGTAGAGGTTAAATAATTCAGAATGTTTGAGACTTTTGTCCCGGTATACCATTATTGAAAATATCTTACTTTCTCCCCATTTTTGTCAGGTATCAAAAAGGAAATATAATCAGAGCCAAAATAGATGTATTATATTTAAAACATAATGTAATGACAAGTTTCAGAAACAAAGAGGTAAAACTAAAAGTTACAGATAAACAATTTTAAAAGAAAATCTAAGAAGGAGGGGGAAGACGTGTGAACAACGCTTACAACAAGCTCTTGATCTGAGTATTTGACTCTTCTTGCTTTCCCATAATTCCTTTGATTTACTTTGTAGTGTCTTCTTGTTTACCCAGAATACTTTTGATCTCTTTGTTCGTATCCTCTTGCTTATCCAGTCTTGCATGGATTAAAGCATTCTCTTTATTCAACTCTTCCAGAGTTTGCATGACTAAGGAGGAAGTTGGTGTCTCTTCAGGGGTTGGATGTTTCTCAAACATTCTGCAGCCTCTTCTGAGTTAACCATTTCTTCTGCTACAATCATATCTTCTGGAGCAGTAGTTAGAGAGAGACTTTCTGATTCTGGTTCAGCTACCTCTGAAGGATGATGCTCTTTCCAGGGAGCATTATCCAGCGAGAGGATATCTTTCTTGAACAATTGGCTCAGAACATGGTCTTGGAAAGCCTTCAGCTGATCACTGAAGTTCTTCTAATCCTTTTCATAACCCAATTGCTTAAGCTTCTGTGTTTCAGAGTTGAGCCAGTTTCTGAATCTTTCCCACATACAATCAGAAGCAGCAGGATTAGAAAGCACTTGACTTGCATGCTTCAAAGAATTGATCCATTCCTGCATTCCTGTTTGAAAAATAAACAAACTTGTACCAACATATGATGTGGTTGAAGTTGGTTTAGGTTTAGTTATGGCAGTTTTATGTGAGGTGGAGGCTAGTCTTTCCAGCACAATTGGATCAATGACAAGTCTAAAGTGGTCAGCTGGATGGTTAGTGGGTGAAGGAGTGGGAGAGTCAGGAATAATAATTGGTCTGGTAGGGGTGTTTGGTGGTGTGGATTCAAGGGATGAAGGGATTTCTGGAATATCATGAAATGTGAGAGGCATGCGAAACGCAAGAGGTTCTGTTATTCCAGGGATTGGGATTGTGGTATCAGAATCTAAAGGAGAGTCTTCAGATTGGTTTGTGGCAGCATGTTGGGTTTCTGGTTCAGGAATATCAGAAGATAGATTTTCAGAAGGTTGAGTTTCTGGTTGTGGTGAGTTGGGGTTCATATTTTCTGGTTGAGGAGATTGTGGTTGGTGATTTTCTGGTTGTGGAATTTCTGGTTGAGAAAATTCTCGTTATGGAGAGTGTGTTTGCGGAATTTCTGGTTGTGGAGAGTGTGGTTGTAGAATTTCTGGTTGAGGAGATGATGGGTGTGGAATTTCTGGTGGTTGTTGAGTGTTTGGATTTTTTGGGAGTTGAGAGTTTGAATTTTCTGGTATAGGAAAGGAAAAATCTATTTTAAATAGTTCAATGTCAGACAGAACTTTGGCAAGTTTTGCTTGATGATGTTCAGGATTTGGATTTGGATTAGGGGAGTGAGGTTCATTCAAAAAATTACCTGGAGTTACAGATGGATCAAACTCTATGTCAAAATCTTCAAAGGTTTTGGGTGATGGATTCTCTGGTTGAGAAGGCATGGCTTTAGATGTTGAAACAGTTATTGATTCTATAACAGAAACAGAAGATGGATTACATCTCTTTTTGGAAGCTTTAGGTTTCCTCTGAGAGGATCCTTCGCCTGTTGCTTTCCTCTTCTTTGATTTCTTTAACACAACCTCTGGAGCAGCCTTGTGCAGATCCTGAATGTTGATTTCTGGAGCAGTCCCATCAGCCTTGCAAGCTTCAAAGTATCTGACTACAATTTCTGGTTTGGAGTCTATCTCAGAAAATAAAGGAAAATCCTTCAGGGGTATCCTCCTTGAAGTAATGGTCTCATGAGAAGTAACAGTTGGTTCCTTCTTGATATTCGCAATGATCTTCATTTTCTTCAGATTCTTGGTGTTCAAGGGCTTCCCAGCAGTTGCTTTCAATGTACTTATTTCCTGAGCCTCTATCAGATGTTCTATCAGCCTGTTCTCTGTTAGAATATCTGATATCAGCCTTCCTAATGGAATCCAATCCCTCTTATTCCTTTCGTCTTCTCTGGTTTCCTTCACACTTGTTCTGAGATGGTTGAAGAGAAAGTGTGGAAGATTTACCTTTGTCTTCTTAGCAATGAAATAAATCAGAAGTTGCTGATTAATATTGATGTAATTAGGAGAGCTTGTAAGCTTCATGTGCTGAATACACCCCAGAATGATTTTGGCCCAGATTCTGTGATGATCATTCAAATCTCTGATTTTACTGGAGGGTTGTCCATAAGTGAAGATTTCCTTTGCAATTGATCTTAGGTCAGAGCATCTCTCAGCCATATCAATGCATCTGACTCCAACACCATTGTATCCAGGAAGCTTCCCAATAAGATCTTCTGTTATCACATTTGTCTTTCCCATAACATAAGAAGTAACCTGGTTTTTGGATAAGGAAGCATGTATCCATAATTCTTTGACGAGAATGGGAAACATTGGACCCAACAGACGATCAAAATACTTGTTCCATCCCTGTGCAGTAACGTCTTCATAGAGGTTAAAACCATTTTCTTGCAAGCTCTCAAAATCAATAATCAGTTCAGAGAGAACTTCCAGGTTGTCAACAGGAGTGAGAAGCATTCTAAAGAGTTGTTCATATTGTTCCATTGATAAAGATTCAGGAACACTGAGATTCTTGAGACTTGATGATGCCATTGTTCACACGGGTTTTTGAGGAAGATGAAAAGGGTTTTTGAAAGCAAGAACTTGAAACAAGAGAAAATATTTAGGAGAGTAAAAGTGAATGAATGAAAAAAGTAATTTTGAGTTTAAATAGGTTTCTTGAAAGCGTAAACAGTAAGAGAGAAAATTAGTAATGATTATATGCATTAATGACACCTGAAATTAAGGGATTTAGAAAGATACTGAATGGTTACCATTGAAAAGTGTCTCAATGCATCCAATCAGTGCCTTGCACCCTTCAGAAATTGAACGCGTGTTCAGCCTCAGAAGGTAGTTGGTGAAAGGATGACAAATGTTTAATGATGTGAACTGAACGCCTCTATCCTTGAAATGAAACATTCAGATCTTCATGGATAGATTCTGATGCAATATGTACTTCTAAACTCTTAAGATAGGTTGATCAGTTTCTCACAGAAAATAATAAAGTTCTGAGGGTTAGGATATAATTAAACATTTTATTTTGGGAATAAATTCATCCTGAGATGTTTCAGAATGAAGTTGAACCTATCTTCAGAAAGAGGTTTTGTAAATACATCAGCCCATTGATGGTCTGTGTCAATAAATTTTAAGGTAAGAGTTCCTTTCTGAATATAGTCCCTAATAAAATGATGTTTTATTTCTATATGCTTAGCCCTAGAATGCAAAATAGTATTCTTACTGAGACATATAGCTGAAGTGTTATCACAGAAGATAGGAATGTTACTCTCAAATATGTTGAAGTCTTTAAGTTGACTTTTCATCCAGAGCATTTTCATGCTACATCCAGCAGCTGCTATGTATTCAGCTTCTGCTGTTGATAGTGCTATTGTGGATTGTCTCTTGCTGGTCCTTGAGATCAGATTTTCTCCCAGAAACTGGAAGTTTCCAGAAATGCTTTTACATTCTACTCTATCTCCAGCAAAATCAGCGTCACAATATCCTACTAAGCTGTAATCATTTGATTTTCTATAGAACAAACCCAGATTAGTAGTACCTTTCAAATACTTGAACATTCGCTTAACTACTGTTAAGTGAGATTCTCTAGGATCTGATTGGAATCTAGCACATAAGCAAACGCTAAATAAAATGTCAGGCCTTGAAGCCGTTAGATAAAGGAGAGAACCAATCATACCTCTGTAGACTTTCTGTTCTACCTTTTTACTTACCTCTTCCTTTTCCAGAATGCACGTGGGGTTCATTGGAGTGTTTGAGGGCTTACATTCTGAGAGATCAAACTTCTTCAGAAGTTCTCTGACATATTTGCTCTAATGAATGTAAGTTCCTTCTGGAGTTTGGTTTATCTGAATCCCCAGAAAGAATTTGAGTTCCCCCATTAAGCTCATCTCAAACTCTTCCTGCATGCATTTAGCAAACTCTCTTCCCATAAAGGGTTTAGTAGATCCAAAGATGATGTCATCAACATAAATCTGAAATACTAAAATGTCATTCTTAAATGTCTTACAGAACAAGGGTGTGTCCACTTTCCCTTTGGTGAATTCCTTTTCTAACAGGAAGTTACTTAGTCTTTCATACCAAGCTCTGGGTGCTTGTTTCAGACCATAGAGTGACTTCTTTAGTTTGAAAACATATTCTGGGTGTTTGGAATTCTCAAACCCAGGGGGTTGGTGCACATATACCTCTTCATCTATATAGCCATTTAGGAATGGCTTTTGACATCCATCTGATACAGAGTAATGCCATTGTTTATAGGAAATGAGATTAAAAGTCTGATAGATTCTAACCTGGAGACTGGAGCGAAGGTTTCTGTATAGTCTATCCCATCTTGCTGAATATAACCTTGTGCCACCAGTCGTGCTTTGTTTCTGATGACTTCTCCTTGTTCGTTAAGTTTGTTTCTGAACACCCACTTTTTTCCAATGACGTTGAATCCTTTTGGTTTGGGAACCATATCTCATACGTCATTTATGGTGAACTGATTCAATTCCTCTTGCATTTCCAGAATCCAGTCATTGTCCAGAAGCGCTTCATCAATTGTTGTTGGTTCAATTAGAAATATCAGTCCCATGAGGGATTCTTCAGAGTTTCTGAATGTTGATCTTGTCCTGATTGGATCATCCTTCTTTCCCAGTATTTTATCTTCTGGGTGAGCTATGCTGCTTCTGGATAGCCTTTTCTGAAGTTGATCAACTGAAGGTGTTGGGTTTCTTTCCATGTTTCTTTCTAAGGTTGTGGGAGCGTCTCTGTTGAGAACTTCTGACGAGTTGTCATCGGTACCTGTGAATTTAACTTCTATATCTGCAAGGAATTCATTTTGCTTTGACTTTTAAGAGTCAAGCTTATCATCAAATCTAACACTGATTGACTCTTCAACAATCTGTGTTTCTGTATTGTATACTCTGTACCCTCTTGAGCGTTCAGAGTATCCTAACATGATAGACTTTTTTTCTTTAGAGTCAACTTTGTTCAGATAATTTTTTGTATTTAGAATAAAGCAAGTGCATCTAAATGGATGGAAATAAGAAATGTTGGGCTTTCTGTTCTTCCATAATTCATAAGGAGTCTTTTCCAGAATAGGTCTTATAGAGATTCTATTATGAATGTAACATGTTGTGTTGATTGCCTCTGCCCAGAATATCTTAGCAATGTTAGTCTCATTGATCATGGTTCTAGCCATTTCTTGCAATGTTATATTCTTTCGTTCTACAACTCCATTTTGCTTAGGAGTTCTAGGACAAGAGAAGTCATGCAAGATGCCTTTTTCATTAAAAAATGATTCAAAATTTTTATTTTCAAATTCCCCACCATGATAACTTCTGAGTTGGACAATTCTAAGATCCTTTTAATTCTGAACTTGGTTACAGAAGGTAACGAACACATAGTGTGACTCGTCCTTCTGTCTTAAGAACTTTACCCATGTCCATCTGTTATAGTCATATACGATCACTAACCCATAATTCTTTCCACTGACAGACGCAGTTTTTACTGGTCCAAATAAGTCTATGTGCAGAAGTTCTAATGGCTTAGAGGTGGAAACAACATTTTTGGATTTAAAAGTAGGTTTTGCAAATTTGCCTTTCTGACATGCTTCACACAGAGCATCTGAGTTGAACTTCAAATTGGGAAGTCCTCTGACTAGATTGAGTTTGTTAATCTGAGATATTCTTCTCATACTAACATGCCCCAATCTTCTGTGTCAGACCCATTGCTCGTTGTTAACAGAAAGAAGGCATTTTACATTCTGACTCTTTAGTTCAGAAAGTTTTATTTTATAAATCTTGTTTTTCCTCTTTCCATTCAATAGGATAGTCCCATCTTTCTGACTAACAACTTTGCATGAATTTTGATTAAAGATTATATCATAACCGTTATCACTTAATTGACTTATGGATAACAGGTAATGCATTAATCCATCAACTAACAACACATTATTTATAGAGGGAAGATTTCCATTACCTATTGTTCTAGAGCCAATGATCTTTCCTCTTTGGTTGCCTCCAAAGCCCATGTAGCCTCCAGGCTTTGGAACATATGCCTTCTTCCCGTCATGTGTCGAGAGCGGCCAGAGTCCAGGTACCATGACTGGTGTTTTAGCCTTGCTGCTAAAGATATTTGCTACATATATAATTTTGTCCTTAGGTACCCATATCTTCTTGGGTCCTGGTTTGTTAGTTTTACAAAAATTCTGGTTGAATTTTGGTTTGACAGAATAATCACTACTAGTGTATTTTATGTCATGTGTGTGCCCATTTATAAAATCTGATTTGAGTGGTGTGCGTTTTATGACTAAGTCCATGGCCTGTTTAGGTGTAGATACCTTACCTTGATATCCTATCCCTTTTCTTCCATTTCTTCTAACTCCATAGATCATTGAAGCTATCTTGCTTCTATCTATGTTTTTTAGCCAGAAACTTCTGAAAGCTGTGATCATACTCTTTGATGATCTCATCAGCATTACTGGGAGTCTCTGAGGTTATTTCCTTCTGAGAGTTTTGCAAATCATTTTCTAATTTTGAAACTTTTTCTTTTAACTCAGAATTTTCTAATCTGAGACTCTAAGTTTTTTTAGAGTCAGAGGCAAGATCCCTTTTCATGTTCTTGAATTTGACTCTGATTTGCTGATACTTTTCCAGAATTTCATTTAGACTTTCTGCAAGTTTAGCCTTAGTAAAATTAATGGTAAAGTCAGGGATTACCTCTTCAGTTTCTGATTCTGAGTCTGAACCAGAAGCTTCACTGTCTTCTGACACGTTTGCCATGAGAGCTATGTTTTCTCTTTCATCATCTGACTGTGAGTTAGCTTCATAGGAGTCCGAATCGTCCCATGTTGCCATGAGGCTTTTCTTATTTTCCTTGAAGAACTTCTTTTTGGGCTTCTCCTTCTGAATCCTTGGACAATCACTTTTGTAGTGCCCTTGCTCATTTCACTCATAGCAGATGATGTCCTTTTTATTTTGCTTTCTGTATCCTGAATAACCTTCAGATCTTCTGTGTCCAGAGGAAGACTCATACTTTAGGTATCTGTAGGAAGATTCATTTTGATTCTCTGATCTTTTGGGATTTCTGAATTTCCTTTGTCTCTGCTTCCACGGTTGATTCACCCTTCTGGATAGGAGAGACAATTCATCTTCTTCTGATGAGGATCAATCAGAATTTTCTTCCACAGCCTGCAAAACCTTAGAATCATATTTTTTTGTTAGATTTTAAAGCTAGTGGCTTACCTTGATTTTAAGGCTCATCTTCTTCTAGCTCTAACCCGTGACTTCTGAGGGAGCTGACAAGTTCCTCAAGAGATATTTTTTTGAGATCTTTGGCTAGCTTAAGTGTTGTGACCATTGGACTCCATTTCTTGGGTAGGCTTCTAATGATCTTCTTTACGTGATCAACAGTAGAATATCCTTTGTCAAGAACCTTCAGCCCAACAACAAGGATTTGGAACCTTGAGAACATAACTTCTATGGATTCACTATCTTCCATCTTGAATGCCTCATAGTTTTGAATGAGTGCAAGGGCCTTGGTTTCTTTGACTTGAATGTTGCCTTGATGTGTCATTTTACGAGAGTCAAACATGTTCTTGGTTGTCTCTTGGTTTGAGATTTTCTCATATTCTGAGTATGAGATAGTGCTGAGGAGTACTGTTCTAGCTTTATGGTGTTTTCTGAAATCACGCTTTTGCTGGTCAGACATCATTTTTCTGTCTATCTTCTGACCACTTCCATCCATTGGGTGTGTGTATCCATCAATTACCATCTCCCACAGATCAGCATCATGGGCCAGAAAGAAACTCTCAATTCTATCTTTCTAGTAGTAAAAGTTTTCTCCATCAAAGACTGGAGGTTTGCCACTGATTCTGTCCTTGTCTTCATGGTAGTCATTGCTGATGTTTTGGCTTGGTCCCACCATAGTGTTTTTCTGAAGCTTGGATCTTGTACTGGCACGGTTAAGTGTTTAAGCTCAAAACCAAGCGCTCTGATACCAATTGAAGAAGTGAAAAACACAAGAAGGGGGGTTGAATTGAAAACTTGAAATCAAATGCGCAATGACACAATATTTTTATCCTGGTTCGTTTGATATCAAACTACTCCAGTCCACCCGTCAAGGTGATTTCGCCTCTCTCCAACGAGGACTTGATTCACTAATCACAAATAGATTACAATCACTACTTTAACAAGTTTCAAAGTGTTCTTGAGTACAACCACAATCCGGTTAATCTCAAGGAACACTATCTTAAACAAAGATACAAGAATTTGTGTACATATGTTTTTCGTTACAAAAACATTTATCACAACTGTGATATTTTACAAAAATTTAGAGCTTGGAATAGATGAGTAAGCTTGCAGTGTTTTAAATTCTTGTACAACAGTATTGGCAAATCGTGAACGATTTGATCACTGAGCTTGTGTATATAGGCAATGGATTCATGTTGATCACTAAGCGTGATAAAATACATTAACTCAGTTTCCATATGGAGAAGATCCTGTCTGAATGAAGCCGTTGTAATTGATGTTGTCTTGATTGAATAGTAACGCTTCATAATCTTACATCCTTGCCTACTGCTGATGCTTCAGAACATTGATGACTTAGATTATAATGCTTCTGTTCAGAATCAGAGTTTACTTCACTTAAGTGCAGGTTCTGGTCATCAATCTTCAGTGCAAATCCTGATTACCTCAGTGTGTAGCTTTTATAGCTTAGCTTCTGATGCTGCTTTGGTTAGAACTTCTGTATACACAATAACATAAATTTTAGGGTGCATATTTTTTCTTTGTATTTGTTACCATCAAAACTCTAATTAAGGGTTGTAGAATCAAACTATGTTCTAACAACGGAGGTCGCCGTTGAAGATCGGTCACCAGTTGGAGATTTGATAAACTTTTGAATTTTGGATCTTGAGAAGCTTGAAGATTGTTAAATGTTCTTGAGAGAAATTCAAATAAAAATGACTTTGATCTTTGAGAGATTAGAGAGAAGTTTATGAGAAGTTTGTGGGAAATTTAGCAAATTATTTGTGTGTGTGTGTGTGAAATAGAGAGGAAAATTGAATATATACTCTTGACAATTTGGGCCTTGGTTTGGGCCTTGGGACAACCCAATCAATTTATTCACAAAACTGAATTTTCAGTATCAGAATAAGGACGATCCACAAAGACATTGATATCTGTGCGAAATTTGAAATCGGGCTCACAAACAAAATAGAAGATTGGAAAATTTGTGACGTTTGGCCGAAAGAAAAGACACAATCAGATAAACAATGAGAAAGTTATGAATTTTTGAAGGTGCGCAGACGCAGAGCCAAATTAACTAATGCAGATTTTTTCCATACGTGACTTGAAGTTAATAAAATCTGAACTCTAACCCTGAAGCAAACTTGAAGTTATTAAAATTCTCAATGCTCATCTACAAGAATAGTTTTGATAAAGTAAAAAATGGGAGTTATATTTTTTGAATGCCACAGAAACAAGTTGATCGACACTTTATTTCCACTGTAAAATTCTCTGGCAATTTGCATTTTCGGAGACCCTCTGTACATATTTGGCTACCGACCCAAACATACGAAATGTAGGGGATGTAAAGACGAATTTTTCACCCAAATAAAGGCTCCAAAATGTTGAACCATATGAAAGTTATGAATTTTCGAACATCTGAAAAATAACATGTTCAACACACTTTTCCTATGTATTTTCCATTGTACATCTTCAATGTCTTCCCAGATTCAGAGATCTTCTTCAAAGAATTAACTCTTCGCCTGAACACGTAAATTAGAGAAGATATCGAGACAGATTTTATGGCTGAAGAACCATTTAGAAATGTGGAGCTACATGAAAGTTACAAATTTTCGAACATCCGAGCGTACATTGACCAGCAAAACCCAAAACTATGGTTATTTAAATTTTCAGTGATCTTCCTTACAAAATTGGCCTTTGGTCTGAACAGAAGAAATGGTGCAAACAAAAAGATGATTCTAATTTCCAAAGAACACTTGAAAAACCTTCTTCAGACCAGAAGTTAAAAATTTCTGAAACTCACCGCAACAAACAGACTTTTCGTTTGAACTATTTCAGACTAAGCGAGAGAATTGACTTTTTCTAGCATTCAAGGCATGTTGAAACACACGTGAACATGACATGATGATGCCTTAATTATCCACTGATTGAATATCCTGGAGAAGACTCTGAATGCGTCGAATGATGAAATAAACGTCTTTGGTATCCTGCTGAAGCTTGAGAGATATACCCTGATCTTGTAACCACATAATCAATGTTATGTATGTATGCATATGGTAATGAACTATAAGCCAAATAGGTTTAAATGAAGAGGGTAAATTTAGGGGTATAACAGGTGGACCCGGGGATGAAGAGACTAGGTTATGATAAGATCTAGATAGACGACAAAGGGGCTCCACGTGTAAACCAAGTGAGCAAAACGTACGCTTAAGTTATGGGAAAAGGCGGGGCATAAGGGAGTTAACACGAATGCGGGGATTAGGATTTATGAGGGGCTTGCACGTAAAGGGAAGAAATATGTGTTAGGTTGGTGTGATGATAAAAAGAAACCTTTTGCACTTCATCGGAGTGGTGGAGCAACCAAGGATCTAATATCCAAGAGGCATTCCACACATAAGGTTTTTTAGATTTAAGGTAACTCTGTAACACCCCAAATTCTAGGTTAATTATTTAATTGAATAATATAGCATGATTATATGAGTCAATGTTAAGTGTTTGATGTCTTGATGATTATATGTGATCCTTTGTAGTGATTTGTGAACTAATGATGAATATGAAGTGTACCATGATTATTGAGATAGATATGATGTTTGAATATGATGTTTGGATGACTATGATGTATGATGGGTTTCTATGTGTAGCATAGTGGGAATTAGACTAATTAAGAAGATTATTAGTATTTTGGAATAATTAGAATAATTGTTTATAATTATTTTAATTGAGAAAAATAGAATAATAAAGGTGTAGAGAAAATAAGGGAAAAATTATAATTAGTGGAGAATAATTAAGGACAATGTGGGAAGTTTGATATTAAAGGTCTAAAGGTTATACAAGGAATTATGGGAAAAGAAAGTCATTGTGGAACAATCAACGATGTGGAGAAAGGTTGTTAGGTCATAAAGAGGCAAGAGATTTCGGTAGAGAACCAAAGAGCAGTTGAATTGCTACTATGATCAAAGGTAAGGGGAGTTTTATCATTGTTATTATATTTGTCTTAAGGTTTAGATGATTGGTAAATTGCCTTAGGTTTAGGTAGATGTTGATTTTGTGATGTTTGATAAGAAATTGATGAATTGGTGATGAATAATGGTTTACAATTGATGTTTAATGAGTGTAGAATTATAGGTTGTTGATAGATGATGAAACCATTTGATTAGATGGTGTTTTAGGACTTGTAACATGATAAAATCTTAAGATAATTGGACTGGTTTATGCAGGAAAACCGTATTCGCACAAGATCGTCGGGTAATGGAAGAAGTGTCGTCGAGCGACGAAGCTTCGCCAGGATAAGGTGGGAGCTATTATACCCCAATTTTCCCCCTAATATTTCTATTCATCTCACTTTTATCAATACAACAAGATCAGACATTAGGGTTGGTTCTCCCTATATTCATCCTATCTTTAATTTTGCCATTGAGGGATCACCAAGCACCTTAAAGTGTGATCTTATTGTACTACGGTGGGAGAACTGACTTGTTTTGCATTTTTCATAAATGTTGCGGATAGCAAGAGTCACCACCGACTTTTCTTTTATCTAATAAGGAAAGGGTGAAAAGAACAGGAAAGACCTTGATAGATTTTGAGTTTGAGGGGTAGGTTATGAAAAGGGAAAGTGTTAGCACCCTTTTCATCTGTAGTTATTTACCGGCTCTTAATTGCTTAGCTCACTTTGAAAATTTGCTTTTGTGTGTGTGCGTTTGAAAATGTTTTGAAAATTGCCAATGTAAGGCGAACTTTGTAATGACTCTTGTATTGGTCCTCAAGAGTGTATACAAAGTATTTTTGAAAGTGTGATGTGTGAAAATATGTTTTTTAGAAAAGATTGTGAGCGAGTGATTAATAGTTCTCATCCACTCAAGGCCGTTCTTGTTATTTTCCTTCTCCTTTAGATAGTGTTATCTGTACATTAGTTAGTAGGAAGCCTTATCTTTGGGATGTGAAGGGACATGCAAAGGGTCATCGTACGGTCATCGAAGGCAACTTGTAAGGATGCTTTAGAAATTTCGTAATGGACTAGATCATTCATCGAAACGCAACATTGAAGGGTCATCGAGAGACTATGATCTTTTATTCGAAGGGACTTTGCTAAAGTATCCTTATTTTCAAGTGACATGACCGTTTATTCCGAAGGCAACAAGAGAGGCTACCTTAGAGGTGCGTGTGTGAATAGTGATTCAAATTAATTATTTTATCTTGTATTTAGGGTTATGTTATCAGGTGGTTTTAGTCTTGCCATACAATCCCTTATTACTAAGTAGTAATATGGCAAATATAGTAGCAACAGATAAAGGTAGAAAATATAAATCCCAGGCTATTACAATGCTTTGAGGAAGATACATAATGGAGGTGTGGAAAATAAATCCTAAGCTATTACATTCCAGGAGGCTGATACATAATAATGAAAAAGAAAGCGGGAAATCTAGGCTATTACAATTGAGTTCGCCCTATACACTTTATATAAGAAAATAAAATAAGTGGGAAATAGGAAAGAAATGTTTTTTTTTTGTGAGTTTTTATGAAAAGAATGATAATTAATTAACTACCTAGAGATTTAATTAATTTTAATTAAAAAAAGGTTAACAAAAAAGGTTAATTAAAAAAAACCTAAAACCGAATAATTAGGGTTTACAAAAAAAGTTTTATTTTCAATGGTTTAATGAAAAATAAATTAAGGTTAGCCAAAAGAATTAGGGTGGGAAAATAGGGTTAGGGAAGAAATCAAGAAAAAAAACAAGTTAGAATCTAAAACAAAGCAAAATGCTAGGGGTGGGTGTTGAACCCACGCCCTTTGCTTCTTCAATAGTATCATTTGCCACCAGGCCAACCATGCGTTGGTGTTAGTAGGATGCGCGTAACACAACATGTATCAAACCTGCAAAAAACTGAGAAAATTATGAAAATGTCTCCAAACACGAAAAGGCAGGGATTGAACTTACGCCTTAGTAGAGTAAATCATTATCATGTGTGCGCTTTCCACTGGGGTGGCTGTTCAATCCGATATATCATTGAAATCAAATAAATATATGATAAGCTGAATTGACTGGATCGGAGAAGCGCTGGAGCCCTAGCTCTGGTCGTCTTCTTTGGCGAGCTCGTTTTTCGTTCATACAAAATAATAAACTTTAATGACTCAGTAGTACCCTACCCCCCTAATTTGGGTCTTATGATTTCAATGAAACCATTAGTTTTGGCTAATTCCTACTGTATTGTGAGATACACTGAAGATAAGGTCAAACAGTGCAAACATGACCACCCATGATTCAGTCGTTATGGGGGCCATGGGATGATTTTATCCTGCACATTGATATCTCAGAAACATATTAGTAAGTGTTGTACCCCAAAATTTTCCCTCCCATATTCCTCAAAACATTGCAAGAAAAATCTCCAAGGTTGCTCAAGATAGCTCAAGAGTTAGTCAGACAAGCTCTCTCCTAAGACAGTCTACCTCAAATTAGAGTTTTGTGTTGCATCAAGATCTTTGAGTCCAAATGACCTCAATTTCTCCCCAAAGTCCTAATATGTTTTCAAGATCATCCATGTCAAATTTCAAGCCTTGCATAGAAAGTTTGCTTAGTCAATTGCTTAAAAGGTCCAAAAATCGACTATGCTAGGGCAAAAGTCAACTATGACCCAAATACAGTCAAACTTCAAGATTTTTTGTCAACATTCTCATTTTGAAGTGTATTTCATCATTTGATAAAGGGTTGATCATGATTCATCAAGGATTGCTCAAAATTCATCAAGACTCAAAAGTTGCTAAATTAGGGTTTTGTAGGAAACGTCAACTCAACTTTGACCAAGCATAACTTTCTCATACTTTATTATAAATGACCCATCCAAAGCTCATTTTGAAGAGGCTGAAATTCTATACAATCCATCTTCACACCCCAAGTTCAAAAAATTCACTCACAAGATGTTATGAATTTTGACATTATAGGTCATTTTTGAAAGTTAACAAAAACACCTTTTTTGTCAAAGCTTATAACTTGATCATGGAATATCAAAATCAGATGATACCAAAAGGGTTGGTTAGAGGACATCTCAAGATTTCTAAAAAGTCCAAGAACACCTCCAAAAGTTCAAAATTGAAGAAGTTATGCATTGTTGAAGTTGGACTTTTTTGCAAAATTGCCAAAAGTCAACTATCCCCAAAACATCAAATTTTTACAAATGGGCCCATTCTTTTTCACTTGCTGTAAGTTTGCATTATTTCCCAAGTGCCCTAGCTTCAACCATGTGCCCATATTTCATTTTTATTATTTAATTTGATTTTTAATTGAATTTATTCATTTTAAATTAAATAAAATCATATAAAATCCAAGGCGTTGATAACTCATGTTTTTTTTGGTTGTTCTAGGCTTTGATTACAACTATTATCATCATCAAATTCGTATCAAATCAAATCATGTGCAAAAAGATTGGAATTAGGCAAATTTGGCAAGTTTGTAAATGGAGATCAAATCAAATATGCAAGCATTGATAAGGCAAGATTTGGACCAATTTTATTAACCTAATGCACTGAGTGATACGTAAGCAAGCAAAAGCACACGAAATAGGGGTTGGCAAGTGTTGGAAGAGGAAGATCAAAAAGTGAAAAAATCACAAAAAAGCTTGAGATCAAAATCCAGGTTAGAGGTGTTTTCAGAGGCCGAGGCTTGTTCCAATCGATTCCTGGGCATTCACACAAGCCATCCCAACCAAAACCAAGCATTTTCAGACTCCCTAACGCACTGTAAGTTGCACGCTATTCACCACTGTTCTTGGTTTCAATTTGAATTATCTGGGTACCTATTGAACAAACAAATGCCATATTCATGATCACAAGAACATTTTCAAACTTTTTGCATCATTTAATTTCATTCATATGACCTGTTTTACAAAACGCCATGGCTAGCGTTTTGTTGTTGTTCATAGGGACTTTTGTTTCAGGTAAAATTGAGGAACATGATGGACATGGTTGTGTCCAGGAGGTTGAGGCGAGCACGACCATGCCCTTGAAAGTCATTTTTATGGCCTGAGGGAGATTTTTGGACCAACCTGCGCTTTTAGCTGCGGATTCAAATCCGCAGGTATTTTTTTTACAGACTTGAGGACAGGGATGAACTCGTCTCATCCATTTGTTGGTCCATTCAAATATTTTGCGCGTTTTTTATATTTTCAGGCCATGTGCTTTGTTTATATATATTATCTTGTGTTATTAATATCATAACAAACAAAGCAGCGTGCTCTAGTGGTTTCCACCTAAGCCATAAAGGATCCAAAGGCTGGAGGTCAGGGGTTCGATCCCTGCCTCCAGCAATTTGTGTTTTCTTCATATTTTTCAGGTGATTCAATGCATGTTCAAGCTTGTAACCCACCATAGTCCCTCATCCATCTAAGCGCCAGATGGCCAAAGGCCAGATCTAGTGGTCAATGATTGGAGGTCGATATGGAGTCAAGTCAATGCGCCCCCACTGGATCCCAGATGGTCAAAACAAGCCAGCATTGTTGGGCCTATGGAATTGCTATCAACACCTCAAATCAGGCCCAACACCCCTCTCTCTTTTATTTATTTTATCTTGTTTTATTAATTGTTTTATTTTATTTATTTAATTTTCTAACCAATCACAAAATTATGTTTTTATTAAATAAAATCACAAAAAATATTTTTATTCAATCAAATTTTAAATTTTTAGTTTTCTTAATAAACTTATTAACTAATTAGGTTTTTTTTTAGTTAGAAAACTTTAATTCAGTTTTTGCAAATATTTAAAATTAATTAGACTTAATTAGGTATTAACCACTAATTTAATTATTTTTAATTTCTTTCTTAAATAATCAAAAACTCCAAAAAAATAATTTATTTTTCATTTAATTAATTTATTAATTTAATTTAGTTATTTAACTTAGGTTTATTTTCTTTCTTAAAATAAAAACAACAAAAACCAAAAACATTTTCTTTAACAAAAAGGGTCAAAACCCTAAATTTCGCACTCAATTCAATTTCCCGCGCGCTTTATTTATTTTCATCCTATAATGTACCTGCTTCCGGAATGTAATAGATAATTAGGATATTTTTATTTATTTATTTTTATTTTATTTTTCAAAGGGTTTGTCTTTGGCGATGTAAATACCCGACACCTTGTAATTTAAATTCCGCATTTTATTTCCGCAAATTATAACTGCTAGATGTTTGATAATAGGGTTTGCATGACAAGACTGGATGTTAATCTTAAAATCAAATTAGATCACCCTTAACATGTATAAAGATAAAAATAAACTGAAAACGACACACTCGCACATGCGCACTCCTAGGCTACACCCCACTTGGTTGCCTTCATACACGGTCATTGAGTATAGGTCGTTTTAGAGGTCGTCCTCTTGTCTAAAAGATCATAGTTGCCTCGAAACGGTTGCCTCGGATATTGTTGCCTCAAATAAATGATCTAAGACATTAGGGTTACCGCTAAGGCGTCCTAACATTGCTTTAGTGACCGCATGTCCCTCATTCGAATTAACCCTCAAACTCCAACAACGGTGCTACCTACTCACTAATAGTGGGATAGCATTGTCTAAAGGAAATTAACATAGAACGATTCCTTTTTCGAGTAGGTAGATTAACTCTTAGATACTTTCTCTTTCAAAACAAAAACTTTTCACACTTACACTCCTTTTCGAACAAAGTTTTCAAAAACACTTCATTACACTCTTGAGGACAGAAGCAAGAGTTAAATCGAAGTTTTTAAACAAAAACTTTTTTTCAAACCCACAAGCACAAAGAAAACAATTTTGAAAACAATTGAGCAAGTACCTAAGAGCTCGTGGATAACTACGGATATAAAGGATTCTAATACCTTCCCTTTCTATAATCTACCCCCCGTACTCAGAAATATCTCGAAAAAGGAATTTTTTTGGTGCTTTTTTCCTTTCCTTGTCGGATAAAATAAAAGTCGGTGGCGACTCTTGCTTACCGCGACATTTTGCGAATACAAACACAAAACGCAAACCAGCATTCCAAAATACAGTCAGTTCTTCCCACCGTATCACATTACGGTTCATATGCATCAAAACGCAAAGAAAACAAAAATATGAATTTACAAAATATGTGGCAACCAGAGATGTATGGAGTGCTTATTTTGTGTGCTTTGGATCATCAAGATTGAACCAATCTTACCCAATAATGCTTCTAGAATCAAATGGAAGGGTTGATTTGCTTTGAGAGAGGTTGTAACTAGGGTTTACAATTTGCCCTAATTTTTTAGAAAACCTGGAACTTTAGAATAGTGATCTCGTGCAAGGTTTTCGTCGTTTGTCTTGTCTGAAATATATGGAATATGTATTGCTTGAATTAGATAAAATCAAAGGAAGCCTCTTATTTTATATAATTTATATTGTGGGTTTGGACTTATATTGTGGGCTTGGACCTTTGTAAGAAATCCTATTATTTTATCTAATTTATTTTAAATTTTAAATTGATAAAATCAAATATAAATAGAATAAAAGTCCAAGGGGTGTATGAACAAGTTCATAGGTTCACAATAAGGTCTTATGCATGATTAGACTTTGAAAGATCAGCCCATTATCCCAAAATTCCAAGTTTGCTAACTTTGGGTTTCGTGCATTTTCTCAAAATTGTCCAACTTGCACTAATAATAACTCCCTCAATTTTCATCATTTGAAGGTGATCGCATACTTTTGGAAAGCTCAAGATGTCCCCTAAAATCTCTATGTTGGTCATTTTTCCATTTGAAGACTTTATCTTGATGTAAATTTCTTTGATAAAAAGTGTTTTTTTGTTGACTTTTGAAATGACCTATAATGTTTTGGCCCATATCTCTAAAATAAAGCTTTTTTTGGACTTGAGCTTAGAGAGACAAAGTTGTAGAGAATTGAATTTCCTTCCCAATGAGCTTTGGTTGAGTTAAATATGATGAAGCATGTGGAAGCTATGCTTGGTCAAAGTTCAGTTGACTTCTCCTTAAGAAAACCCTAATTTAGTAACTTTTGACTTTGGATGAATTGAGAGTTTTCTTGATGAATCATGATAAAACCTTTACAAATGATGAATATGGATTCAAAACCTTGATATTGACCAAAAATATTGAGGTTTGACTGTAAATTGACCACATTTGACGTTTTGCCCTATATAGTTAATTTTCAGTCATCTGAGCAACTGACTCAGCAAACTTATGATGTAAGGCTTGAAACTTGACATGAGGGTACCTTGAAGCATATGAGAAACTATGAAATCCACTTGAGGCCTTATAAGCTCAATTTCCTTGAGAAAAACAAAACCCTAGTTGTAGGTCAACTACTTAGGATGAGGGTTTGTCTGATCAATTCTTGAGCAATTGAGAACCATAGGAGAATGTTATGAATAATGGGAAGGAAAATTTTGGGTTACAATAGATGCCCCTATTCAATCTTCTTAAACCTGAATAGTTAGAGTGGCTTGTAAGCCATTCGTGTTCTGATGGTGGAACACGATTGAAAACTTAAGTACCCATAAATTTGCACTCGCATGTGCATGAAGTAACACTTTTTGGTTGATTGTGTTGCTTGAATGGGATTAGATATTCCATTCAGAGAGGTGATAGGGTGTCGTCGGAGATGGGATTATAGATTCCATCCAAAATAACTGTCGATAGGAGTACCATAATGAGTCTACGCTTGACTGTATCTGAAGAATGCTTTTCAAAATGAATCTCTGAGGAAAATGTTTTTCAGAATGATGCTCTGAAGGATCTGCTTGTCAGATTTAGTCTCTGAGGGAAGTCATCTGGTCATGTAGATATTCGCCCCGTCCTGTTTCAGGAATTCATACCACCTGGTCATGTTTATAGTTTCCGTGTTGTTTTGGAAATTAATCTTTGTCAGGTGATATAGATAATTACCCCATCCTATTTCAGGAATTAATCTTTGCCTGGTAATATAGATAGTTACCCCGTCCTGTTTCGGAATTTAATCTTTGACCTGTTTTTTATTGGTAAACCCGTCCTGTTCCAGGAATTCATACCGCCTGGTCGTATAGATAGTTGCCCCGTTCTATTTAGAGAATTAATCTCTGACCTGATTTTTGTTGGTAAACACGTCCTATTTCGGGAATTCATACCGCCTAGACGTATAGGTAGTTGCCCCGTCCTATTTAGGGAATTAATCTATGAGCTTCTTTTTGTTTGTAAACCCGTCCTATTTCGGGAATTCATATTGCCTAGTCGTATAGATAGTTTCCCCGTTCTGTTTCGGGAATTAATCTGAGATCTATTTGAAAATTGCTGATGATATTCGTCTATTTGTGAATTTTACCTCAAAAGACGAAAGTTAGTTTTATGCAATGTCATGGTGTATGCATTGCGTAATGATGTTCTCAAATTAAATGAGAGTGTTATATGCGTTTCGTATGCATGTGCTATGATATTTTTCATGGATGCAATATGTTGATGGAAAATATCGGTAGCTTCGTATAACATATTTGGCTGGAGGAAATAAATCCCTGACTATTGTTGGGGATGAAGAATATGAATCTTCAATCTTGTTTAGAATGTCTTTGCTGGCCGTTCCTGTTTTCTGTTTGAGGATACTCCACTGGGGATGTTCGACTTCTGCTTAGGGATAGAAGAATTTCAGGGAAATTGGTCGTTCATCGTTCTTTTGAAGGATTCGATTCTTATATACCCTGATTGGGGATAAAAGAGATGGATAATCCAAGTTTCAGATATGGATGTCAACTCTTCTAGGGAGGAAAAATTTGAATGACATCTAGCCTGTGAAGAGAATCCTATCGGGAAACTGTGATAATCAGAGAGATAAACTATGTTGGGGAAATAAACCATGCTGGAGAAAAGAAGTCTACCGGGGACCGTACGGTGTTGGAGAAATAAACTCCGCTGGAGAAGAGAATTCTACTGGGGATTTTACAGTGTTGGAGAAATAAACTCCGTTGGAGAATTAAATTCATGTAAACTGTGTTTGAGGAAATAAATTCTGATGGGGATTGGAATTTCATAGGCTGCACTGAGGAAGTTTCCACCGTATGCTAGGGAAATGATAAAACTTCCTTATATTCTAGGGGACCTATTTGGGAAGACGATCATGTCAAGCTATCCCTCTCGGATATGGAGGTGATCTGCTGGAAGATGCCCCAATTTCTGTCTAAAGGCATATTAGAGTCGCTGGGGAATATATCTTTGTTGGAGATGAGCTTGTGAAGGTAGTGCTGCGGGGATTTCTCTGTAGGGATTTTGAGACTGGCTGAGACTTTATCCCAATTCCTAGAGTCTTTAGTAAATGCTTATTCATGTTTTTATGCATATATATTTGCTAACAGTAATCATGTTCAAATGCATATGTTCATTCAATTTAGTCATTGGACGTTTTTGCAAACAAAACAGAGAATGTAAATTTAAATTTTGAATTATATTTGTATTTAAAGTTTTCCTATAAACAGGAAGTTTTGTACAAAAATACAGAGGTCCTAGTAATAGGAAATCATTACAAAAATGAAAAAGTACAAAGTAAAACGGAGAAAATAGCTATGCGGAAATGATCCCATCAAGTTTCAACTCTGCTATTGCCTTTATGTCTTCAACCATCTCATCCCTTGCTGTCGGAAGAAGTTGATTGAATTGATCTGTACCATTTGAAATTGACATTGATAACAAAGCTTCTGTAAGTGGATGATCCAACGGGACATAGTTGTACGCTTTAATCCCTAACTTTTTCCTGGAACACCCTTTTGGGTTTTTAGTCCGTCGGGATACCCTTTTTTGCTCAAACTGCCTTTTCAGGTTTTCCACTTGCCGGGTGTACAATTATATATATATATATATATATATATATATATATATATATATATATATATATATATATATATATATATATATATATATATATATATATCCCTAATTTTTTTCCCAAACCCTTTTGATTCACCGGGATGCCCTTATTTTTGCCTAGGGCAGTCAACCCATGGGTCTTTTTTACGCGTAGTATTTTTTACTATGCCAGTCAACCTAGCGGATCTTGTTGGAGGCTTCCACTGCGCCATTCATCTTCAGTCGGTATGGAGAAGAATTTTGGTGCTTAATCTTGAACTGCGTGCATATTTCCATGATCATAGTATTGTTAAGATTTGTACCATTGTCCGTGATGATCCTTTCGGGGATGCCATACTGAGAGATAAGGTTATGTCTAAAGAACCGAGAAACAACATTCTTGGTAACGGAGGTAAATGAGGCTACTTCAGCCTACTTCGTGAAGTAATGAATAGCTACGAGGATGAACCGATGCCCATTAGAAGCAGTAGGCTTAATCTCTCCAATCATATCAATGCCCCACATTGCAAACGGCCAAGGAGAAGTCAAGACATTTAGAGGAACCGTAGGAACATGTACTTTGTCAGCTTAAATCTGGAATTTGTGACAAGTTTTGGATCAATGATGGCAATCAGTTTCCATGGTCGACCAATAATAATCCGCTCCCAGAATCTTCTTAGCCATCGTGTGCCCACTGGAATGAGTACCAAAGATACCTCCGTGCATATCATCCATGAATTTCCCAGCTTCTTTCTTGTCCAGACAACGAAGCAAAGTCGAATTGCGGTTGCGCTTGTACAAAATTCCATTGCTCAGAAAGAACTTGGCAGAGAACCTCCATAGATATTTCTTATCATTGATAGATGCTCCTTCAGGATACTCTCGAGCCTCGAGGTATCTTTTCACTTCGTGGTACCAAGGTTTTTCCTCTACTCCATCAATATCAACTTAGTAATAATATGCTGGTTCGTCTAGTCTCTCAATGGTAATTCGAGGAGCTTTGTTGTCCCCTCTGATTTTGAACATAGATGACATGGTAGCTACTGCGTCTGCCAATTGATTCTCTTCTCGAGGAATATGTTCAAAAGTGATTTCCTCAAAGTACGAATTTAATGTTAACACATTCTCTCGATAAGGAATGAGATTTAGGTGCTTCGTATCCTATTCTCCATTAATCTGACTAATTACCAAGGCTAATTCCCCATATACACTCTGTGATACGGCGGGAGAACTGACTTGAAGGTTTTATGTTTTATCGCAAATGTTGCGGTTTAGCAAGAGTCGCCACCGACTTTTCTTTTATCCAAAAGGAAAGGTGAAAAAGCACAGGAAAGACCTTTAGAGATGTTTCTTGAGTTCGGGGGGTAGATTATGAAAAGGGAAGGTATTAGCACACTTTTCATCCATGGTTTTCCATGGGCTTTTAGTTGCTTGCTAGATTACTTTCTTTTGTTTTGAAAATGTGCTTTTGTGTGGTTTTTTGAAAGTATTTTGAAAAGGCGCCATCGTTTAGGCAATCTTTGTAATGATTCTTGTTCGTAAGAATGTATACAAAGATGTTGATCTTTTGAAAATGTTTTCAATTTTGTAAGACGTTTTGAAATGTGTAGGTGTTTATTTTGAAAATAGCAAGGATGTTTGGTTTGGAATGGAGCAAGTAATTAGGAGCAATCTACTTACTCAAAAGGTCTTAGGTGTTCTTTTCCTCCTCCTTTAGATGTTGCTATCTTACCATTGTGTTGGTAAGAAGCCCCATCATGTGATGTGAAAGGGACGAGTGTGGGTCATTCGTATAGTCATTGAAGGAAACCTATGGGACGTTTTAGCAATGTCGTTTTAGGGACTAGATCGTTTACTGAAGGCAACATTGAGGGTCATCGAGGGACTACAATATTTTATCGAGGGTCTTTGCTAAAACGCCCATATTTGAGGGACATGAGTAGTTTCTGATAGGCAACAAGTGAGATTACCCTAAGGGTGATAGCGTGCAAGTGTATTTAATTGCAAGCATAACCTTGTCTTGACTTATGGTTTTCTAAACATTGGTTTTAGTCTTGCCATACACACCTTAATTACTAAAAATATATGAAAGCAATAAAAGTGCGGAAAGTAAATATTCTACGCTATTACAATCATTAGGGGGATGGGGTGTATAAATTTTCAAATGGGGATTTCAAATTAAATCCTAAGTTATTATTACAACCACATTGAATGGATAAGAATGTACAAGAAATGTAAAATGTTTGTTTCGTTTGAGAAAAGAATTAAGTTTGGTTGTAGAAAATATTTTGATCTTTTTGTGTTAAATATGATATGTGAATATGAAATATTTTTGGTGTTTTTTTATTACTGAAAAATAAAAGTGATGGTAAAAAATAACAAAGAGAAGGAAGACAGGATCAACGCAAATGTTGAAATAGAAGAGGTCAGAAGTTCTGACTATGACGTGCTGCACAAACAGAAACAACGTTAATAGAAATAGGGAAGGTCAGAAGTTCTGGATCCACTGAGAACAAAGAAATTTTCAGAAGTTTTGATGCCACTTCCAGAATTTCGTCTCCCTCTCCATGCTAGTCAGAACATCTGCAACTTAGTCATTTCTTAACAGAACATAAGTTGCGCATATAACAGTTATGACAAGTTTCATAGTGTTTCAGAAACAAGAGTTATCAGAAATATAAATCAAAAGCAAACATGAATTTGCTAATGAAGCTCTGAACTGGAATTCCCTCTACTTAGGCATGCAGATGCATGAAGTCTCAAAATATGTATATCATCAGAATCATAATATCTACATTGTATTTTTAAACATGCAAATCTGATAATGCCTAAGTAATAGGATGAGAGTCAATAGAAGCTTACCTTGCAGCTGGAAAACACTGTGAGCTGGACCCTGGTTCTGACCGCTTGTGATGTTCTGAACAGCTTCCTCACGTGTTCAACAGGCTGGAAACCTTCAACTTGGGATGGAAATGATTAGAGAATTCTGGAACAGCCAAGGGGTAAAGTTATGACTTCATTGAGGTGGATGTTGATGGAGAGGGTATTACAGTTTTACTACAGAAGTTAGGGTGGCTTTTGAACGACTATCAGAAACTGTGTGGGTGGTTTTGGTCAAGAAACACTTGAGGAAAAATGGAGTTTGAATGCAAGAATCAAAAGCTAACATATTTCGTATTTTTGGATTTGCAGTTTTTTAGACTCTTGGAATTTTTGCAGGGGGTTCAAGGCTTTTCTTTTCTCAAATTTCCGACCTCTTTACAGTGGCCAATGGAGTTCAATATATAGGATGGGGTTTTGTAGTTTGGAGAGGTCAAGTGGCACCAACGTCATACGCTCGGCGCTAACTTTCTCTTGAAGTAAGCTTAAACAAGCATGGTTCAAGGCACAAAGTAGGATGGTTAGCAGGTTTAGCAGCACCTAAGCTGGATTTGTCAGCAGGAATTAAGGAAAAGCAAAAGCAACGCATGGGCCTAGCACACTTTTGCATAAAAATTTTCTTTCCCAAGACAATAGAGGTACACGTGGGGGAAATCCTTTGGTTAAAGACTCAAAAGTGGTTGTGAGCATTAAATGATGATGGGATTTATCAAATCAGAAATCCTGCCATGTGAAATTATGCATCATTGCTTAATTCTGGATTAAAAGTTCAGCTTCAGTGTAGCTTATAATAGACATCCAATCTTCTGATCCTTTTCTCTTTTTGCTCCAACATGTTCTGAAGGAGCTCTTAGACATTGCAGGAAGCTTGCAGCATGCTTTGTAACCTTCTTTGAATTACCCTTGCAAACTCTGACTGAACCTTTGTGAAAACTGGCCCAGAAGTTCTGACCAAACTCTGTCTTGAAAGTGTCCAGAATTTGCTGAGTGCTTTGGTTTCATGGACGTGTCTTTGAGAAGTTATAACTTAAAATACCAACATTCCTAGGTGATGTTCTGTTCTGAAATGTTTCAGATCATGTGGGAGTCTATAACTCTTGTGTCAGAAGTTCCTCTAGAGTCAACTTCCACCAGAGTGAAAATCTGATCAGAAGTTCTGAGCTTGTCCTATTTCTTAAACACTTAGAAAAATTCGAAGTATTTAGAAACTTGAATTTTCCAAAGTAACTTTTGACTTTTGAATTTCTAGATGAAACAAACTTCACACTTTAACATGTCTTGCTGAAATATGATTCTTGAAACTTGATTTTGATCCAAAAGTCAAAGTTTGACTTTTCAGTGTGCAAATGACCATTTTCCCCTTGTGAATGAATTTCTTGGAAAATTGATAATTCAAGGCTTGGAAATGGATGGAAGCAAACCTGGGGGGTCCAGGATGATCCTTTATGAAATGAGAGGGCAAATTTTGGGGTACAACAGCTGCCCCTGTTCAAACTTCTTGAACCTGAAGAGTTAGATTGGCGGATCCGCCATTCGTGACTAGAAGGTGAAAGATGATTGAACACTAGAGTGCCCATAAATTTGCACTCGAAGATGGATGGTGAATGGGCTTATAGGTGCCATTTGAAGTAATGTTGGTGAACGCTGGAAGAAGTATCAACATAAATCTCTTGTTGATTTTCACTAAAACTTGACGTTTTATCTGTGAGAAAAAGGGTTAGTAAAATGCAGATGCTTGCATGATGTTCACCAGATGTGGTATTATGCTAAATGCATATGGTATGTACATGCTATGATCTATGAATGTGAGGTATATGCTTTCGTTCGGGAAAATAAACCCCTGACTACTGTTGAGGAAATTCTGGGAGGTTGAATCCCTGATTGCCTTTGGAGATGAAGAATATGCATATCTTTAAATTTTGTTGAAAGGATGCCTTTGCTGGGGAATATCGCTCAAAAGTCAGGTGTTATCTGGTCGGATCCAGGCTTCACAGTTGCTGAGGATGAAGTAGTCGACTGCTATCTGGTCGACTCCAGGCTTCACGGTAACTTAATGGAGGAAGAGACGAATTAACTGTTATCTGGTCGAATCCAGGTTTTGCAAAAAAATTCTTGAAATTGAATATTTATCTGGTCGGATCCAAGCTTCACAACAACTTGCTGGGGATACGAAAGTTAATTGTTATCTGGTCGGATCTAGGCCTCACAGTAACTTGAAATGGTAACTACTATCTGGTCGGATCCAGGCTTCGCAGTAACTTGAAATGGTAACTACTATCTGGTCGGATCCAGGCTTCGCAGTAAATTCCTGAAATTGAATAGTTATCTGGTCGCATTCAGGATTTATGGTTTTTAGAAAGCTGTACTATTATCTGGTCGAGTACAAGCTTCATAGTGTCTTTCTGGGGATCATAGTTAATTGTTATCTGGTCAAGCTCCAGGTTTCACAATAAATTGTTTGAAAAACTGTCATCTGGACGGGTCCAGGCTTTGTAGATTTCTGAGGTTGATGAGGTCAATTGTTATCGGGTCGGGTCTATGTTTCATAATAAACTGTTTGTGGATTCAATTGTTACCTGGTCGGTTTCCAGGTTTCACGACGAATCTTTGAGGATGATTGTTATCTAGTTGGATCCAGGTTTCACAACAACTTGCTTGAAAAGATGGAGATGAAAACTGATATCTGGTCGGGTCCAGGTTTCTCAGCAATTTGTTGGGGATATGGAGGCAACTCTACTGGCGGAAAAGAAGTTAAACCTTGGTCGGATTGAGTTCAGGTTCTTCTATATATTTGAAGAGTTATTTTATTATCTGGTCGGGTCCAGGTTTCATAGCATCTTGAAATTGAGATCAACTGTTATCTGGTCGTATCCAGGTTTCAGATACTCAAACTGTCATCTGGTCGGGCCCAGGTTTCAGTAATTGAAGAAGTTAAACTGTTATCTGGTCGGATCCAGGCTTGAGTATTTGAAGGAGTCAAACTGTTATCTGGTCGAGTCCAGGCTTCAGTAATTGAAGAAGTCAAATTGTTATCTGGTCGGGTCCAGGCTTCAGTAATAACTTGAAAATTGTGCTAATATTTGGTCGGATCCAGGCTTCATAGCATCTTTTGGAAATAGTAAAGGCTTTGTTGACGGCTTTACTGTGGATCAGGGGTCCTGGCCCTGTGATTTTCAATAATCTAAAAGGGAAATTCAAACTGGAGAGTGTCGACTGAGTTAAGTAGGACAAACTCAGCTTGGGGAGGATATACCCAACTGAGGATAATAGACTCCGTTTGGGGTAATAGCCTTAGCTGGGGAAGACATACTCAACTGGGAAAATACACTCAGTTGGGGAATTCATGGTGTCTTGATCATTGTATGTTGAGAAATTTGAACTCGGCTTGGGGAAATAACCTTGTTTGGAAAATAAACCCTGTTGAGGAAGTGAATCTCCTTTAGAAAGAGATCCCCGAGACTTTATCTTGTAAAAATTGACTTAGCTGGAGAGAGAGTTTCCAAGAGATTGAAACTCTGGTAACGGATTATCCTATGCAAAGAGACTTTGTGGGTAACTCCGTTGGGGTGAGGTTTATTGCCACCGTCCTTGTGGGGATAATGATGATGAGATAACTATGTGAGGTTATTTCATATACATTAAAGAGATGTTTACTGATGCTTAGCAGGACACATGTTCCAAATAGTTTTAATTATGTTCATATGCACATGTTCATTCAATTTTAGTCATTGGACAAATTTGCATTCAAAACAAAGACATAAATTTTGAACTTCAAAGCATATTTGTATTGATATTTTGCCCATGAATAGGTGTTTTGTACAGAGAAACAGAGATCCTAATAAGAGGAAATCGTCAAAAGGAAAACAAAATTGAGAATGAAACCAAATAGCCATGTGAAATGATCTCATTTCCTTCCAACTCTACTATTGCCCCAATGTCTTCGAACGTCCCTTATCCTTGATCCAAGTTAATTGGATTGATCTTGGGCCATTTGAAGATAGACCTTGGTGATAGAAATGACTGTGTTGATTCCACGGGGCATAGTCGTACGCTTTTAATCCTTAATTTTTGCCTGGACCGCCCTTTTGGGTTTTCGGCCCACCAGGTTACCCTTTTTTGCCCAAGTCGCCCTTTCGGGTTTTCAACTTGCCGGGTGTACAATATTTTACATATATCCCTAATTTTGACCCAAACATTTTGGTTTGTCGGGATTCCCTTATTTTGCCTAGGTGTGTTAACCTAACGGGTCTCTTATGGGTAGTATTTTTTTAACTATGTCCGCGTTTATAGGATGTGAGAAATCCTCATCGTCCATGTTAGTCAGCATCATGGCACCACTAGAGAAAACTCTCTTGACAACAAATGGCCCTTCATAGGTGGGAGTCCATTTTCCTATGGGGTCACCTTGTGGTAAAATGATGCGTTTTATCACCAAGTCACCAACTTGATATACTCCAGGCTTGACCTTTTTGTTGAAAGCCTTGATCATTCGTTTTTGATACGTTTGACCATGGAAAATAGAAACTAATCATTTTTCGTCAATCAAGTTCAACTGATCCAATCTCGTTTGAATCCACTCGTCTTCGCCTAGGCCTGCCTCAATCATAATCCTCAGTGAAGGAATTTGAACTTCCACTGGCAAAATAACTTCCATACCGTAGACTAGAGAAAAGGGAGTTTCCTCAGTTGATGTTCTAGATGAAGTACGGTAGCTATGTAGAGCAAACAACAACATCTCATGCCAATCCTTATAGGTTACTACCATTTTCTGCACAATCTTATTGATATTTTTGTTGGCCGCTTCAACTGCGCCGTTCATTTTTTGTCTATACGGAGAAGAATTGTGATGCTTGATCTTAAACTGAGTGTAAAGCTCAATGGTCATAGCATTGTTGAGGTTAGTCCCATTGTCGGTGATGATCCTTTCGGGGATACCATAACGGCAGATGAGGTTGTGTCTGATGAATCTGGCTACCACATTCTTGGTGACTGAGGCAAATGAGGCGGCTTTGATGCATTTGGTAAAATAGTCGATAGCAACAAGAATGAAGCGATATCTATTGGAAGTTGTGGGCTTGATCTCTCCAATCATGTCAATGCCCCACATTGCAAATGGCCAGGGAGCGGTCGTGACATTTAGAGGAATATGAGGCACATGGACCTTGTCAGCATAGATTTGGCATTTGTGACAGGTTCTTGAATGTTGATGGCAATCAGTCTCCATCGTTGACCAGTAGTAACATGCTCTTAATATTTTCTTAGCCATCGTATGTCCACTTGAGTGAGTACCAAAAAGACCATCGTTCATATCTTCCATAATCTCTTCTTCCTCTTTTTTGTCCACATATCGGAGTAGAGTTAATTCATGGTTGCGCTTGTACAATATCCCGTTATTTAGGAAGAATTTTGTTGCAAATCTTTGCAAGAACTTTATGTCATTGATAGATGCTCCCTCTGGATACTCTTGAGCTTCAAGGTATCTCATTACCTCATGGTACCATGGCTTTTCCGCATCGGTGTCTAGCTCATAGCAATGTGCAGGTTCATCGAATCTTTCAATTGTTATCATAGGGGCTTCGTTGTCCCATCTGACCCTAAACATTGAAGACATGGTTGCCAAAGCGTTAGCCAACTGGTTTTCTTCCCTAGGGAAGTGCTCAAAAGTGATCTCTTCGAAGTGAGGAATTAGGGATAGCACAAGTTCCTTGTAAGGGATAAGATTAGGGTGTTTAGTGTCCCAATCTCCTTTTACTTGGTTGATCACTAGGGAGGAATCCCCAAACACATTAAAATGCTTGATCCTCAAGTCAATAGCAGCTTTCAGACCTCAGATGCATGCTTCATACTCGGCCATATTGTTTGTGCAATCGAAACATAGTCTGACGGTGAAAGGAGTGTGGAAACCTTCAGGAGAGATGATCACAGCACCAATTTCGTTACCTAACGCGTTAGAAGCCCTATCGAATACCATAGTCTATCGGGATCCTGGTTTAGGTCCGTCATACGGTCCAAGTTTCGCACAGTCGGTTACCAACATGATATTCTCATCAGGGAAGTCAAAGTTCATTGACTGATAATCACCGATCGCTTGATGGGCCAAATGATACGCTAGTACACTTCCTTTGATGGCTTTTTGAGTCGTGTATTGAATGTCGTACTCAGTCAAGATCATTTTCCATCTGGCTATCCATCTGGAAAGGGAAGGTTTCTCGAAGATGTACTTGATTGGATCCATCTTAGAAATCAACAAAGTGGTATGAGTCAACATATATTGTCTTAGCCGGCGAGCAGCCCATGTCAGAGCGCAGCAAGTTTTCTCGAGCAGTGAATATCTGGTTTCACAGTCGGTACACTTTTTGCTCAGGTAATAAAGAGCATGCTCTTTTCGGCCAGACTCGTCATGTTGGCGCAAAACACACCCCATAGAATTCTCTAGTACTATCAAGTACATGATCAAGGGTCTTCCTTCAACTGGATGCATGAGAATAGGAGGTTTTTGTAGGTATTATTTGATTTTGTCAAAGGCAATTTGGCATTCATCGTTCCACCTGACTACCTGATCTTTCTTCAAGAGTTTGAAGAGTGGCTCACAAGTAGCAGTTAAGTGTGATATGAAACGGGAAATGTAATTGAGACGACCCAAGAATCCTCTGACTTCATTTTCAGAAAGGGGGACTGGCATTTCTTGGATGGCCATTACCTTGGCAGGATCAACTTCAATGCCTTTATTGCTGACAACAAAACCTAGAAGCTTTCCAGAGCGTACTCAAAACGTGAACTTGTTAGGGTTCAATCTCAACTTGTACTTCTTCAGCCTCTCGAATAGTTAGTGCAGGTGATCGAGATGTTCTTCTTCGGTTTGTGATCCTTCAATCATATCATCCACATATACCTCTATCTCATGATGAATCATGTCATGAAATAAGGAAACCATAGCCCTTTGATATGTTTCCCCTGCATTCTTTAATCCGAATGGCATGAACTTGTAGCAGAAGGTGGCCCATTGCGCAACAAAAGTAGTATTTTCCATATCTTCGGGAGCCATCCTTATTTGATTATAGCCTGAGAAGCCATCCATGAAAGAGAACACTTTATGTTGAGCAGTATTATCAACTAAGACGTCAATGTCTGGTAGAGGGAAGTCATCTTTGGGGCTTGCCCTATTCAGATCCCTATAGTTTACGCACATGCGAACTTTCCCGTCTTTCTTTGGCACTGACAATATATTGGCCACCCATTGAGGATAGGATGTCACAGCTAGGAACCCTGCATCAAACTATTTCATTACTTTAGCTTTGATCTTTTCAGACATATCAGGCCTCATGCAACAAACCTTTTGTTTAACAGGAGGGCAGTCCTCTCTTGTCGGTAGCCGGTGAACTACGATGTTGGTATCCAACCCAGGCATATCTTCATAAGACCAAGAAAATACTTCCATATAATCATGCAACATCTGAACCAACCTGCTCTTAACACTGCTTTCGAAATTAGCGCCAATCCTAATTTCCTTTTTATTTGACTCAGTACTCAAGTTGATAACCTCAACTGACTCTTCATGTGGTTGAATAGCTTTTTCCTCTTGTAACAGATGTCTAGCTAGTTCTCCTGGTATGTCACAAACTTCTTCGCCTTCATTTTCGGCTTGGTTGATAGGATATTCAAAGTCATAGTCGGCAATAGTAGGGTCATTGGCAATAGGATCCAGAGTGGATGTAGACCTGCAAGAGTGTGTGTGTGTGTGTGTGTGTGCATGTAACATACATGGCTATTTTTGAAAATGTATTTGAAAGAAAGGAAAGACAATGAACACAAAAATTTGAATGCAAAAGAGTCCAATATAGTGAATGATCATATGATTAGATGAACATAAATAAAACCCTTGACAAATGGACCAAAGTTCCCCGGGCTAGGCACATGGCTTAAAAGTCATTGTTTGAATATTACAGACAACAAGTTCTTGAATTGATGGAAAAGCAATAACAAGTAGATTACTCCTCAATGAAGGAGATGGGCATAAAGTCCTTTGTATGCCAATTCTTCAACTTCGTTGTAGTTGGGTACACCCATTCCTCAAATGCAGCTTCTTCTTCAGAATCACCCATGGTGTTGACTCCATAGCTTCCAATGCGGAGAGGTGGCTTTCCAGCACAAGGATGCCTCACTTCCTTTTGAGCTTTGATGGTGAATCCCAAACCAAATTTGTCTGCTTTAAAAGGGATATCGAGGAGTTTCCCCCAAGTGCCACAATTTCCTTCTTCAATTGCCTCACGGGTATCCTTGACTGAAACCATCTTTGGCGTGGCTTTAACAGGTTTTGACTCATCAGAAGAACATTTAGTAGCAGCAATCATCGGTGGTACAACCTCAAAGGCTTGACTTGGAGTTTCAATGAATTCTTCGTCCATCTCTACGTACTTGAAAGAATTAAGGTGGCTCACCATAAACTCTTCTTCCCTACAAACAGTGACTATATTGCCTTTGACTAGGTATTTGAGTTTCTGATGGAGGGTTGAGGTCACTGCCCCCGCCTTATGAATCCACGGGAGACCTAACAGACAAGAATAGGCCAGACGAATATCCATAATATAGAAGGTGGAGTTGAAGGTTTTGGAACCCACTTTGATTGGAAGATCTACTTCCCCATGAACAATCCTCTTTGATCCATCAAACGCCCTTACGATGATATCACTTGGCTTCAAGATTAAATCTTCACAGTCGAGATGGTCCAATGCCCCCTTGGGTAATACATTCAGAGAAGAACCAGTGTCGACTAGCACATGTGCTAAGGTAGTCCCTTTGCAGTCAATAGAAACATGTAAAGCTTTATTGTGATTCTTCCCGAGAGGTGTTAACTCAGCGTCTGAAAACCCCAAGCCATTATCAGCTGTCAGGATAGCCATGCAATTCTCAAATTTGTCTGTTGTTGTCTCATGGGGGACATGAGCTTTTTTCAGGAACTTGATTAATGTCCGAGCATGGACATCGGAGCAAAGTAGTAATGACATCATTGAAATCTTAGAGGGGGTTTGCCCCAATTGTTCTACAATTTTGAAGTCGCTTCTCTTGATGATCTTCAAAATCTCGTCCATTTCACGGGCAAAAAGTTCTTCATCAGCTACATCTTTGGAAGGTACCTCAATCACATCAAGCTCAACAACCTTCCCCTTCCCTCTGGTATCGATATTTGGCTTGGCAGCAGTAATGTGGATGGGCGTTTTTGTAACTACTACCGGTGAGATATTGGGTGAGAATATTCTCCCAGTTGTAGTTACTTTGCTTGAGCCAGCTATGTTGCCAACATTGTCATCTATTCCTTCT
This sequence comes from Vicia faba, assembly GCA_948472305.1. Lineage (NCBI taxonomy): Eukaryota > Viridiplantae > Streptophyta > Magnoliopsida > Fabales > Fabaceae > Vicia > Vicia faba. The sequence goes on from OX451737.1 coordinate 1,486,530,239, forward strand.
TCAATCCAGGCATCTTGTTTAATCCCATGATAGAACACTTTAGCACCGTAATTCCATGGTACCGCTTTATTTGAAGAGTAAGGAATTGGGTCCAGGATTGGTAATGATTAAGGGAGAAATATTGGGTTCATTTGAAATCCTAATTGGACCTTTGGAGGTGATCCTAAGAGGCTTGTTGGAGATGGTAATAATGGAGAGGTATTCACATTTGTTTACCAAACTCTTGGCAGGCGGAGTCTTTTCAAACAGAATCCCGTGGCTATCTATCAGGCGTTGTATACCTTTCTTCAGCCCTTTACATCCATTGGGTTGTCTCGTATAGCACACACAGTCTTTTTCACAGCCATGGAAAACCCCAACTTTAAACAGATTGTTCTTGATTACATTCAGCGGAGTAGTCAATTCTTCAACAGAGGCAATAAAAATTGTATCATTGACAACATTAACACCTTTGTCATGCTTCGGCATTGGAGCGGTAATTACATTCGACATTGGAGGAGGATAAAACTCAATAGTCTTATTGTCAATTAAATCCTAGATCTTGTTCTCCAAGGCCCAGCACTGATCAGTCTCGTGCCCGAGGCTGTTTGAATGGTAAGCACACTTTGCGTTTGGATTATACTTTGGTGACGAGGTGTCAGGGTTGGCAGGAGAATCACGCAATGTCACTAAATTAGCCTTGAGCAAATGGTGAAGGGCTTGAGATAGTGACATGCCTAACCTTGTAAACTGTCTTCTTGGAGTTTCAAAATGTTGATGATTTGCAGATGTTCTTGGAGTAGGAGTTGGATTAGAGATTCAGACAACATTGACAGACGAATGATCATTCTTCTTGGTATAGGCCCTTGCCCTATACACAGCATTAACTTCCTTCTTCGCAACAAAAGGTTTCTTAATAGGATTGGCAGTGGAGGTGCATGTCACAGAGATCTTCCCACTTTTGATGCCACTTTCAACTCTTTCAATGGTTAAGATTAATTCGGTGAAACCAGAAGAAGAGCAGCCAACCAACAGATTAAAGAAAGGACCAGATAAAGTACCCAGGAACATGTAAATGTGCTCCCTATCAGTCAAGGGAGGTTGTACCCTACTAGTAAGGTCTCTCTACTTTTGTGCATATTCCTTAAATCCTTCGTTCTTTCCCAGGGTCATATCTTGCAACTAAACCCTCGTTGGCGCCAAGTCGACGCTATATTGGTACTGATGGTAGAAGGCAGTAGCTAGATCCTCCCAAGTATTGATACGAGAACCATCTAACTGATAAAACCATTCAAGTTGTGTTCCAGTCAAACTCTCTTGGAAAAAGTGAACCCAGAGCTTCTTATCATCAGTGTGCGGCTGTATCTTGTGCACATAAGACCTCAAATGGAGATTTGTACAATAAATCCCTCACACTTGGAAAATATTGGTATTTTGAATTTGTGGGGGATGACTACCCCAGAGATTAAGCCCAAATCGTCAAAATCTAAACTGGGGATGGCTTGGATTTCAACAGCTTTCAACCTGTCTTCTAACTGCTTGTATTTGATATCAGCGGGTGCATAGTGTTCTTTGAAATAATCATCATCAGATTCTTGATCATTGGCATAGTCAGCCTGAGTACTCTTGACCTCGTCAACCTGGTTCTCATCCTCTTTAGATGAGTCTCCTCCGACTGGGATTTGACGGATTGTCTCCTTGAACCTTTTACCCATGTTGAGTAGAGCTTTCTTCTTTGGCTTCTACTTAGCGGCCAGAAAATCCATCATATCTTGCTGCCCCTTGGCTAGGGCGAGTAGAGCTTCCCGAAACTGAGAATTATGGGCTTGGAGTTCCGTCACAGTTTTCTCTAGATCCATCTTGCTGAAATAAACAGCGGAGAGATAAGGAAAACTGTTATGCGAAAACCTGTCATGGTATGATGCATGAATATGTATATGCAAATGATTTCAAGGATTAATGAAATTTAAATTTGTATAGACAAAATAATGAACAAACGTTAACTTTCATTAGTCAAAACAAGAAAGATTACTTTATGCCCCTTGGGCTTACAAAATAGCTTTCTAAAATAAAAAGACTGAACGCATCCTCTTTGGCGCGAGATAAGTGTTCACATCTGCTCTTCTTGTAGCTGTTTCGTAAGCTCCAAGACCCTCTTTTCACTAGCATAAAACAGAGCCTCGAAAGTGTCTCGTTCTTCCTTCAGCTGAATCCAACCCCTTTGTAAGTCCTCGAGAGAGGTAGACATGTCGGGATGGATGATAGTGTAGGAAACACCTCCTTCGACCACAAGCTCCACGATGACTGGTAAAATAGAAGGATAAGGCATCACAAATGTCTGAGCACGAGCCCGTACCCACCTAAGGTAAGGCTCGAGAGGGATAGAGTTTTTGTGTCTGAAAGTCCTACTGTCTACCTTATTCACCATTCTCCAAGCTCGTGTAAACCTCTGGCGGTAATCTTGGTCTTCTTTGTCATAGTCGAACACCAAACCTTGAATGAGCATCTCATGAGGGTCGTCTCTTCGGGCATACCCAAACTGTTGAAGAGCTAAGCAGGGATTGTAGGTGATACCTCCCCTAATACCAAGAAAAGGGAAGTTAGGGAATTCCCTATAGCAGTTAATGATAGAGACATCTTTTGAGGATCTTGAACACCAACGGATGTTAGAGTGGGTGAGGGACATCATCCTTTGAGACTGTGTCAGTCTTTTCTCGTTCTTCAATGCTGATTGAGGTAGGTGTGAAGTAAACCACTTAGCGAGTAAGGGAATACAACACAAGAGAGTTCCTCTTTTCTTCATGGTGCGTGTATGAAGTCAATGCAAGATGTCTCCCAATGAGGTAGGTACAGGATTGCGAGAGAGAAAGAATTTGATAGCATTAACATCTATGAATTAGTCTGAGTTGGGGAACAAAACCAAACCATAAATGAGGAGAGCCAGGACGCCTTCAAAAGCTTGGAAATCCATGTCGTCCCAGAATGAACGAGCCTTCTCCAATAGAAACTTGGCTAGGAAACCTTTGACCCCAATTCTTGTCTCCCAATTGGTTGTGACGTCAGCTCTTTTCAGATGCAAAACTTCAGCGATGACTTCAGGTTTTGGAATCCCTTCTAGGCTAGTGAATGGTATCTGATCAAGCACGGGCACCCCTAATAGTAGAGAGAACTCTTCCAGTTTAGGTACCAACTGATAGTCCGAGAAAGTGAAACAATGATGTACGAGATCAAAGAATTGGAATAGCACACACATCATCTCCTCTTGGAAGTTGGATGTAGCCAAACTGAGGAGTCTACCATATTTCTTGGTAAGAGGAAAATTCCCAGGTACTCTTGAGGCTAACTCTTGAAGTTGAGGGTGTGCTTTTACAAAGCTGATTCAGATGGTATTTCTTCGGCCAGAATTCATGACCTATAAAACAAAAACAAAGATAAATTTCTAAATCCTTGAAACGGTTAGTGAGCATGCGTATGATGCTTATGATGTTATGTACAAGTAAATATATACACACAAAGCAAACAAATCCCTATGTTTTTGGCTTGCATGAGGTTTTATAGTTAAGTACCCTCTTTAAGTTTAGTTGGCTCAACCTGCCCTAGTAATAGTGATCGGGTTTTAAAGGATATCAATATCACCGACCTTTCTTTTAGGCGTTTTCTCAGCACAATAAATCTTTTCTTACGGCCGAGATATCCCAAAATTCCAGCCTCAATGAGTGTAGTATCGAGTATCAACCAATTTTCAGCTTTACACCGAAACCGGTCATCTCACTACGTCCTAATGGCCAAGTTTGTTCAACTAGGGTTCTAAAGTCAGTTACTGCTTCATGACGCCACTCAGTGGCCCCGTATTCTCCTCGATTCACCACAAGGGATACCGGTACCCATAAATGAGTCACACTTACATAGCCATTGCTTCAACCATATCGGTCTACGCCATACAGTTTCCACAATCTATTGCTACTTAAAAAGGTGTCCCAGATCCTGGTGGAGGATCAAAGCAAGCCCAAATAGAGAACCATAATGTAAATCATACAACTCAAACAATGAAAGCAAGTAAACGTGATATAACCCTAAGGTAACCCCACTTTATACGAATTCCCCAGTAGAGTCGCCAGTTCTGTGATACAGCAGGAGAACTGACTTAAAGGTTTTGCGTTTTATCGCAAATGTTGCGATTTAGCAAGAGTCTCCACCAACTTTTCTTTTATCCAAAAGGAAAGGTGAAAAAGCACAGGAATGACCTTTAGAGATGTTTCTTGAGTTCGGGGGTAGATTATGTAAAGGGAAGGTATTAGCACCCTTTTCATCCATGGTTTTCCATGGGCTCGTAGTTGCTTTCTAGATTACTTGCTTTTGTTTTGAAAATGTGCTTTTGTGTGGTTTTTTTGAAAGTATTTTGAAAAGGCGCCATCGTTTAGGCAATCTTTGTAATAATTCTCGTTCGTAAGAATGTATACAAAGATGTTGATCTTTTGAAAATGTTTTCAATTTTGTAAGACGTTTTGAAATGTGTAGGTGTTTGTTTTGAAAATATCAAGGATGTTTGGTTTGGAATGGAGCAAGTAATTAGGAGAAATCTACTTACTCAAAAGGTCTTAGGTATTCTTTTCCTCCTCCTTTGGATGTTGCTATCTTACCATTGTGTTGGTAAGAAGCCCCATCATTGGATGTGAAAGGGACGAGCGTGGGTCATTCATATAGTCATCATAGGGAACCTATGGGACGTTTTAGCAATGTCGTTTTAGGTACTAGATCGTTTACCGAAGGCAACATTCAGGGTCATCGAGGGACTACGATCTTTTATCGAGGGTCTTTGCTAAAATGCCCATATTTGAGGGACATGACTAGTTTACGATAGGCAACAAGTGAGATTAGCCTAAGGGTGCTAGTGTGCAAGTGTATTTGATTTCATGCATAATCTTGTCTTGACTTAGGGTTTTCTAAACATTGGTTTTAGTCTTGCCATACACACCCTAATTACTAACAATATATGAAAACAATAAAAGTGCGGAAAGTAAAGATTCTACGTTATTACAATCATTAGGGGGATGGGGTCTACAAATTTTCAAATGGGGATTGCAAATTAAATCCTAAGTTATTATTACAACCGCATTGAATGGATAAGAATGTACAGGAAATGTAAAATGTTTGTTTCGTTTGAGAAAAGAAATAAGTTTGGTTCTAGAAAATATTTTGATCTTTTTGTGTTAAATATAATATGTGAATATGAAATATTTTTGGTGTTTTTTTTTATTAATGAAAAATAGAAGTGATGGTAAAAAAAATAACAAAGAGAAGGAAGACAGGATCAGCGCAAATACTGAAATAGAAGAGGTCAGAAGTTCTGACTATGACGTGTTGCACAAACAGAAACAAAGTTAATAGAAATAGGGAAGGTCAGAAGTTCTGGATCCACTGAGAACAAAGAAATTTTCAGAAGTTATGATGCCACTGCCAGAATTCCGTCTCCCTCTCCATGCTAGTCAGAACATCTGCAACTTAGTCATTTCTTAACAAAACAGAAGTTGCGCATTTAACAGTTATGACAAGTTTCCTAGTGTTTCAGAAACAAGAGATATTAGAAATATAAATTAGAAGCAAACATGAATTTGCTAATGAAGCTCTGAACTGGAATTCCCTCTACTTAGGTTGGCAAATGCATGAAGTATCAGAATATGTATATCATCAGAATCGGAATATCTACATTGTATTTTTAAACATGAAAATCTTATAATGCATAAGTAATATGATGAGAGTCAGTAGTGTTGTACCCCAATTTTTTTACCTAAGATCCCTTCATCATACCATATTGTTTCAATCACCACAAAATCACATTAGGGCTTTTGGTTCCTCTCCCTATCTTTAACCTTTCTCTTTGAAGAGTCACCAAGCACCTTGACTTGTTTTCTTTGGTGATCATGGATATTTTGCTTTGATTTTATCTCTAAATTAACAAATACAATATTGTTTTGTCTTACTTGTTAATAATGTAGGTGAAGGCAATGAGGTTTAGCAAGTTGCATTATGGGTTCATGAGTTTATTTCCATGCCCTAATCAAAAGCTTGAGAGATCCAAACATCACCATTAAAGTTGTTTTGAAGTTGGTATGGAAGTAGTTCTGGTGGCCATGAGTCCTCATCATCATCCTCAACAAATCCTATTCACAAAGGAAGAATATTGGCACAAAAAGTTTGTTCAAACTTGATAAAGTTCCACCAAGCATTCTCTTGATCTAGAAGCTAGGGTTTTGGACTTCAGAGGGGCATACCTTGCTCATATTTTGGTATTTTTGAGTGATTCCAAAATAATTCTTCTCTTCAAAGAGTTACCAACAAATCACTTCAAAAGTTTCAAGAATTTTTCATGTGGAAGAAACTTGGTGAAGAGGAAAGATTACAAATCATCCAGATGAACCCCCAATTTTTCATAATGTGATTTCAAATGATCATAACTTAGTCAATTTTTATCACCTTGAGCCCATTATTTTTTCATGACGATCCTAAGGGTGTATACTTCATTCCTTCTTTTATGTGCAAAGTGAAAAAATGGATGGAAGTTGCCTTAAGAATGCAAAAGATTATAGGTCATTTCATGATTTTTGGCCAACTTCAACAAGTCATAACTTGCTCAATTTTTGGAGATTTTGAGTGGATCAAATTGAAAAATGTCATTCAAGAGGTCTGCTTCATTCCATATTTTTTGGTCAAGAGCAAATTCTAAGTGTAAGGCCATGTTTGGATGCAAGAGATTATAGGTCATTTTTAAAGAAGAGTTTGAAATTTTTCTAAGTATGGAAAGTCAACTTTTTTTCTTCAACTTTGACTCCATGTAACTTTCAACTCAAGCATCCATTTGATTCCATTCTTTTTCCATTTCAAAGCTTGTAACCTCATCTTTCCAAAGCATCAAGAATTATGCCCTAAGGCCCCTTGAGGTGGAAATGCCATAGATTTGAATTTGGTAGTTTGAAACTGAATTTTGCACAAAGTCAGAATTTTGAAATCCATAATGTGACTTCTAAAGACAAGATTTGTGCGCATTTTTGATTTAAACTTAATTAGCAGACTTGCCAGAAGTGATTAGCACCCCAAAACGTAAGGTTTGGCTGAGTTTTGATGGAAATGAAGTCACACTTCACTCGTGCTCGACCCTTACTCAATTTCCCTCCAAACTTCCGTGTTTCTTCAATTTTTAATTCCCATTCACTTCCCTATAATAAGAGGGTCATCCCCCATTCAATTTCCCAAGCTTAGAGAGCCAAGAACACCCTGCCAAAACTTCACACGAACCCACTTTTGCTGAATTCATTTTTTGAAATTTAAGCTTCCTTTTCCAAAATTCTTTGCGTATTCATCATCCTTGAACTTCATACAAACTCTCCAGCACTTAAATCAATCAAAACGACCCATAATCCAAGCTACAAAAGTCATGTTTTAGAGCTTCTTCCTTGAACTTCGAAAAGGTAGAATTCTCCACCAATTGGATCAAAATCAAGCACTAATTTGTTCTACTCCTTTGTCTGATTCTAATTATGCTTACAATTTTTAAATCCATTGAGAATTGAGAGAGAAATCTCAAATTGAAGGTGCTCGCTCTTTTTCTGGGTTGTGATTCATATCTTTCTCCATACTTTACATAAATTTGACGCGATGGTTGTGTTAGAATCGTCTTGAAGAGACGAGTTCAATGATGCTAGACAGTGATCCTAATTTTTCCATTTGAAGGATCTCACAAAATCCCCATTGCAGGGTGTCTGGAGGTTGAAGATGATGACATGTCTCGTCTCAGCCAATGATAGCGTGCCAAGCGTTTTAATTTCATTGTTTGCCCTTTTTCTTATTACATGTGTGTTTCACTAAGGTTCGTATCAAGTACAGCGCGTCTGGTCTATTGGATTAGCTTACTAACGCGTTTTGACTTTGATCTGATGGTCCAAATATTTTTGGTTTTATTTTATTTTCTGATTTTATATTTTATTTGATTAAATTTTCAAAAATTCATAACTCTTTTATTTTTTATCCAAAAATTATGAAAAATTCACAAAAAATACTTTGGATTATTTCTGAACTCATGAATATTTTTTTACATTTTTATTTTAACATTTGGTATTTTTTTATATTTTTCGTATTATTTTCTTTCTTTTAATTACTTAAAAAATACTTTCTAACATTTTTTAATTCTGAAAAAATTCATAAATATTATTTTGCATATTTTTAACTTTCTAGAAATTTTATGCAATTTTATGCTGATGTTTACTATTTTTGATCTATTTTATGTTTGTTTTAGCAATTTTAAATGGTTAAAAAATAGTTTCTGACTTTTAAAATTACTAAATTTTTTATAAAAATATTTGGACCCATTTCTGATTTTTCTATGATTTTATTTTTCATTTCTTGATTAATTTGAATATAATTGATATTTTCCTCATTATTTTCTAGTTTATTTTAACATTTTCCATCCTTTAATAGGTGCGACTTCTATATAAGTCCACTTACGATTGCTTAACATAGGGCTAAATTTTGTCCCGATTCGAATAAATGATCATTCGTGGCCCAAACTTATGATTGCAAGCCCAAGTATGTTAATTTGATCTCTTTGATCCAATAACCTTAAGATTCATTGTATGGAGGCTTTGGTTCTACCAATCCTCTAATGGATCTACAACACCTTTGGTCAATGCGGATCACTTAAACATCGTTGATCATTAAATGGTACTTGTGAGAATTCCAAATGGATGATATACTTGACAAAAAGCAAATGCAACTTATTGTGTCGAGGCTTTGGTTCTACCAATCCTCTAATGAGTTCAAAATGCAAGTTTCAAGATGGTCATCCAACTAACCACTAATTATTGACTTGTTTATTTTTATGCTTTTATTCTTTTATGCTTTATGCACTATTTAATTTTAGCATTTACATTTCATGCCATTTTCATCTTTGCTCATTTGAGCATTTATTTTCTTGTCATTTTTATTTTTCTCACTTGAGCTTTTCTTTTTCTTTTTTCTAAGATACATAATAACCAACTTAAACCCTAAAAAAACTCTTAATGGTACTTGGACTATTTGGTTACTATTCTTGGCATTATGGAGCATGATACTTTTTCTTTGACTTAGGATTAGAAACCTAGGCCTATCTTGGAGACCTTGTGATCTTATCTGATTATTTTGTCTAGAGCTCTTGAGGTTTATAAATGGTGCATAGATTGCTATTGACCGACCTCAAAATAGGTGCGACTTCTATATAAGTCCACTTACGATTGCTTAACATAGGGCTAAATTTTGTCCTGATTCGAATAACTGATCATTCGTGGCCCAAACTTATGATTGCAAGCCCAAGTATGTTAATTTGATCTCTTTGATCCAATAACCTTAAGATTCATTGTATGGAGGCTTTGGTTCTACCAATCCTCTAATGGATCTACAACACCTTTGGTCAATGCGGATCACTTAAACATTGTTGATCATTAAATGGTACTTGTGAGAATTCCAAATGGATGATATACTTGACAAAAAGCAAATGCAACTTGTTGTGTCGAGGCTTTGGTTCTACCAATCCTCTAATGAGTTCAAAATGAAAGTTTCAAGATGGTCATCCAACTAACCACTAATTATTGACTTGTTTATTTTTATGCTTTTATTCTTTTATGCTTTATGCACTATTTAATTTTAGCATTTACATTTCATGCCATTTTCATCTTTGCTCATTTGAGCATTTATTTTCTTGTCATTTTTATTTTTCTCACTTGAGCTTTTCTTTTTCTTTTTTCTAAGATACATAATAACCAACTTAAACCCTAAAAAAACTCTTAATGGTACTTGGACTATTTGGTTACTATTCTTGGCATTATGGAGCATGATACTTTTTCTTTGACTTAGGATTAGAAACCTTGGCCTATCTTGGAGACCTTGTGATCTTATCTGATTATTTTGTCTAGAGCTCTTGAGGTTTATAAATGGTGCATAGATTGCTATTGACCGACCTCAAAATAGGTGCGACTTCTATATAAGTCCACTTACGATTGCTTAACATAGGGCTAAATTTTGTCCCGATTCGAATAAATGATCATTCGTGGCCCAAACTTATGATTGCAAGCCCAAGTATGTTAATTTGATCTCTTTGATCCAATAACCTTAAGATTCATTGTATGGAGGCTTTGGTTCTACCAATCCTCTAATGGATCTACAACACCTTTGGTCAATGCGAATTACCTAAACATCGTTGATCATTAAATGGTACTTGTGAGAATTCCAAATGGATGATATACTTGACAAAAAGCAAATGCAACTTGTTGTGTCGAGGCTTTGGTTCTACCAATCCTCTAATGAGTTCAAAATGCAAGTTTCAAGATGGTCATCCAACTAACCACTAATTATTGACTTGTTTATTTTTATGCTTTTATTCTTTTATGCTTTATGCACTATTTAATGTTAGCATTTACATTTCATGCCATTTTCATCTTTGCTCATTTGAGCATTTATTTTCTTGTCATTTTTATTTTTCTCACTTGAGCTTTTCTTTTTCTTTTTTCTAAGATACATAATAACTAACTTAAACCCTAAAAAAACTCTTAATGGTACTTGGAATATTTGGTTACTATTCTTGGCATTATGGTGCATGATACTTTTTCTTGGACTTAGGATTAGAAACCTTGGTCTATCTTGGAGACCTTGTGATCTTATCTGATTATTTTGTCTGGAGCTCTTGAGGTTTACCTCAAGACATTAGGCTGCTTTTTTATTTTTCTGTGCAGATTTTGTGATTACATGCTTTGTCTGTAATCTGGAATTCACCCGTATACAGTCGTTACTATGCCTAATTTTTGTGAAGACTTAATACACATGAAAAGGTCTAGTATCTTTGCTTGCTTGGTTTCAATCCAAAGAATGGGAATTCTATCTTGTCTCATAATGTCAAGTTCTGGCTTCTTGTTGGTTAAATGGTCCTTATCCTTAGCTTTTACCTTATGCTTTAGGATAGTCTCTTCTTCTCCTCCCATTTTCTTTAATTTCAAAAATCTTCTCCCTCTTTTTTTTTTTAAATCCTTCTTGTTTCTAAACTTGAACCACTTTCATAATAAACTTGGACTTATGTCCATGCATTTTCAAAAATCATTTTCATAAATAAACTTCAATCAATTTAATAATACTTTGACACTTTTTGTGAGAAGACTAAAAGTCAATCAATATCATTTCAAATCATTTTGCCACTTTGGCTCTTACCTTTAAACTTTTCTTAAAAGATTAGGCTCTTGTCAATCCTTATAGTGATGCAAACAACTATACTTCTACAATATGTAGTGAAGTGAGATATTTTCCACTTGGGTGTTGAGTGAGGCATTGTTGATTTTAAAATCCAAGCCATATCCTCCACTTTGAGATGATGAAAATTCTCCTTTCTCATGACTGTGGGTAGTAAGTATGTTTTTCCACACGGACAATGACGATGATGTCTTATCTCTTAAAATTAACCAACACACTTGTGTTTCAAATTTTTAAAAGAGGAACTACGTGTACCCTGATCCCCTATTGCATGAAAGGTGGTACGTAGGAACTAAAGGTTCGCAACCGCGGCGGGTGCAAAAATCATAAAAAAATACTTCTTTTCTTACCTCCACCATCTATTTCTATACAACTCATTTTCGTAGCCAAAATATACAGATTTTACAAAGAGGTTCATGTGGAGTACCGTAGATGTTTAGGGTGCTAATACCTTCCCTTTGCATAACTAACTCCCTTACCTTGAATATTTCCCACTTTTTTTGGGTTATTCTCTCTTTTCCCATTCCTTTGGAAACAATAAAGCGCGGTGGCTATTCTTATTTTGATTTGTATAAAGGCTAGTCAATCCAATGGCTTAGTCTTGAATATTTCTACCGCTACAAGTAGAAGCTTACCTTGCAGCTGGAAAACACTATGAGCTGGAACCTAGTTATGATCGCTTGTGATGTTCTGAACAGCTTCCTCACGTGTTCAGCAAGTTGGAAACCTTCAACTTCGGCTGGAAATGATTAGAGAATTCTGGAACAGCCAAGGGGTAAAGTTCTGACTTCTTTGAGGTGGATATTGATGGAGAGGGTATTACAATTTGACTACAGAAGTTAGGATGGCTTTTGAACGTCTATCAGAAACTGTGTGGGTGGTTTTGGTCAAGAAACACTTGAGGAAAAATGGAGTTTGAATGCAAGAATCAAAAGCTAACAGATTTCGTATTTTTGGATTTGCAGTTTTTTAGACTCTTGGAATTTTTGCAGGGGAGTCAAGGCTTTTCTTTTCTCAAATTTCCGTCCACTTTACAGTGGCCAATGGAGTTCAATTTATAGGTTGAGGTTTTGTAGTGTGGAGAGGTCAAGTGGAACCAACGTCATACGTTAGTCGCTGACTTGATCTTGAAGTATGCTTAAACAAGCATGGTTCAAGGCACAAAGTAGAATGGTTAGCAGGTTTGGCAGCGCCTAAGCTGGATTTGTCAGCAGGTGTTGTACCCCAAAATTTGCCCTCCCATTTCTCATTAATTTCTCATCAACAAAGCCCTTGGAGCTCAAGATCTAGTTAGGGTTTCATCTACTCAAGACTTCTCATTGCACTGTTGACCCAAATTAGGGTTTGTGCTTGCACAAAGATGTTTTGACCTAAAATGCCTAAGATGACCTTCTTGCTTCATATTGGACTCCCAAGTTTATCCATGTCAAGTTTCAAGTCTTGATTCCAAGTTTTGCCCAGTCAATTGGACAGTTGACCTAGAAATCAACTATATTAGGGAAAAAGTCAACTGTGACCAATTGACAGTCAAATCTCATGAAAATTGACCCACATCAACATTATGAACTCATATGAACCATTTGATCAAGTTTGGATCACAATTCCACAAGAAACTTGATCAGATCACCAAAAGGGCAAAATGATCATTTTAAGGGTTTTGACTGCACAAAGGCAATTTTTGACTGTTTGACCTAGCCAATGGCAAACCAAGTTCAAATATGGACTCAAGGACCCCATGGATTTATCTTGACATGCTCAACAAGTTCAAAAGATCCCAAGTACACAAGATTGACAGTTGAATTTCCCAGTCAATTGATCAATTTTGACTGTATACTGAAAAGTCAAACTTTGACTTTTTGGTCAAAATCAAGAGTCAAGATTCATTTTTCATCAAAACATGCCAAATCATGAAACTTGTTCACCAAGAAATCAAAAAATGCAAATTAGGGTTAGAAATGAGAATTTTTCATAACTTAGAATTTTTCTAAGTTATGAAAAACCCTAATTTTTTCCCAACTTTTCCCCACTTTCTCACCAAGATTCATTTGGATTCAAACAAAAGTCAAAACATAAAAGTTGTAGCTTGTTGCATAATCTACAACTTTGATTCACAAAGTTTTCCCAAATGAGGCTTGTATCTCAAGTTACAATTTTTTGAATAAGGGCACTAAACCATTCTTAACTTAGTGAAATTTTAACCTATTTTGGCAAGGTTTTCTACCTAACTTCAAGGCCATTTTCCATACACTTCCACTTGGAATTTCAACTTACACTTCAAAGATGGATTTTAGTACACATTCCAAGCTTTCCAAAATGTCCAAGAACTCATCAAACAACCTCATAACTTGGGAGAATCGAATTTCACAATATGGCAAAAACTCACTTTTGAATTGGTCATGTACATGTTCATAACTTATGCCATTTTCAAGTCAGCTTAGTTTGTGCTACATTACAGGTCCTTAAACCATCCAACACTCAATAATTTAATGCATGTTCATTGTGCGGAGGTCTTGTTTCATGAGCTTATGCATTACATGTTGAATAAATCCATTTATGGAAAAAGCAAAATGGCCATTTTTGCAAAAGCAAGCTTTATGTCCAATTGAAAATCCAACAAGTACAGATGAGATCTAATTGGCACAAGATTATGAGCAAAACACTCTGATCAAGACCAGGTTAACAGCATGTTTAAGGGTCCCCTACTTTCCTAAAACATCAAGTTGGCTTTGTTTGCTTAAGGGTGAAGAAAAGTATCATAACATAACACAACTTCTCTCTCAGCATTAGAAGACAGAAGAAAACATTGTAGACACCTTCTAATCATCCAACCCAAGCTAGAACACGAGCCTTTGGCCTCCCAAACACTCCCATTCCCAGAATCACTCTCAAACTGCATAAACAGGGCAAGGCCTGCAGATTGAACACCATCTCTCATTCGTTGCATAATTTCTTGACCAAAGCTTATCAAACACATTCCCTAGCATCAATGCAAGCTAACCAAGACCTGAAACACGACCTGTAATTCCTCTAACAAGTTCCACCATTTTCACTTTCTCATTTTGCAGTTGAAGGTCCATAGCTCGATTCAAGGTGTCTCAAGGCAAAGTAAACATTGGAACAGCATCACCACACCTCAAGGGAGCTATACCAACCATCACCTTGCACTGAAAGCTTCCCCATTGCCAGATAGAACTTCAACTGAACAGGTATTTTGGTGAACTTCTAACTCTTAGTATAGGCATCATTAACTCTAGGTTTGTGAATAAGAAATGTTCTACTCATGCCCCTGAACCTGTACATGCTTTTACTTTTCATTTATTTTGCCTGAGCTATGAGAATTTAAGGTTTGAAAATGGCAGAAAACTTAGGTCAGGATTTGGGAATGTCAAAATTCTCTCTCATTTCTGAGAGTTAGAATGAGTTCTTTATATATTTGGAATCGTGATTCAATGCTTAACATTTCTTATGTTGGAAGTTTGTGCAAAAGATCAAGGAATCCAGGTGTTTGAATTGGAAGAACAGACGCGTGTTTTGACATATTTTTTGTCTGAAGGTTGAAGAAGAAGTTCCTGGGCTGGGCTTGCTTCTGATTTTCTTTCCACACCTCATTTTTTGTTTCATACCCCCTAGGCCCATTTGGTTTATTTCAATGATTTTTTGATTTTTCTTTTTTCATGCTGACTTATTTATTTTTGCTTATAATATAAAAAATATAAAAAAAATATTTTTATACCATTTTCCTATTTTTTTAGCATTTATTTGTTTATAGGAATCATTTATACATAAATATATATATATATATATATATATATATATATATATATATATATATATATATATATATATATATATATATATATATATATATATATATATATATATATATATATATATATATATATATATATATATATATATATATATATATATATATATATATATTAATATACTTAGGGCATAAATACTAAAATACATACATTTTTATTTTATTAATATTTGATGTGAAAAATACTTTTTTATGAATATACTCCATTTTATTTTATTTTTTTATGTAATTATTAAATATTATACACATTAAATAGTTAATATATTTATTTAATGAAATTAAGGTTTTACCCTTAGAATACAAAAAACTCCAAAAATGATACTTTTTTATTTTTATTTATTTGACATAAATAATACTTTTTTCATACATATAAAAACCCTTTTTTCATTTTGCATCTTTATTTTATTTCCCATTTAAATTATGCAATCAATTACTTGTAAAAATACCAAAAATGATGTAATAGCTAGGTTTAATTTCTTTGTCTAAATACCCCCCATTTGAACATTTGTACCCCCTTCCCTTATTGTGTTGTAATAGTGTAGGAATTTTACTTTTCGCACTTTAAACGCTTTCTAAATATACCATGCTAGAGTTAGGGTTTGTATGCAAATAAAAAGAACAAAATAGCTTGACCTAATTTCAAGATAAATAAGCATGAAATATGGACAACACATATCACACTTGCACCCCTAGGGTATTCCACTTTGTTGCCTTCAAATAATTGGGCCATATTGCATGTTAGGTTTCTTTGGGTAAAAACAAACAATCAAATGATCATAAGTCCCTCGATGACGCTTTCGAAAAGTTGCCTAAAATGATCAAGTCCCTTTCAAAGAGAAATTGCCCAAAGATACTTAGCACTATTGCAATTATGGTCTAAACGACGACCCGCGCCCGTCCCTTTCATCTCCTAATACAAGATTGTCCACCAAATGCAATGGTGGAACAAAATTGTCAAAAGGGTTAAAACATAACAAAAATCTTTGAGAACTTTAGGGTAGATAGCTCTTAGGTACTTGTCAACTTGCAAAACAAAACACTTGCCTATTTTCAAACCACACTTCACAAACACTTTCAAAACAAACTTTCAAAAACCTTGGAACATCTTTTCAAAAATACAAAACACCTTTTGTAAAACATTCGAGTAAAGAATTGTTACAAGGGTAGCCTATACAAGGCATCTTTTCCAAACATTTTTAAAAACCACACACCGAGCACCATTTCAAACAATTGAAAACCAAGGCAAGTTGATCTAAGCAAGTACCTAAGAGCCCATGGATAACCATGGATAGAAAGGGTGCTAATACCTTCCCTTTCTATAATCTACTCCCCGAACCCAAGAAAAATCTCAAAGGTTTTTGCTGTGCTTTTTAAACCTTTCCCTAGGATAAAATAAAAAGTCGGTGGCGACTCTTGCTCAACCGAAACATTTGCGAAAACAAACGCAAAACCATAGTCAGTTCTCCCACCGTATCACAGAACTGGTGACTCTACTGGGGAAAATTATAGTAAAAGTGGAGTAACCTTAGGGCTTAGATCACCCTCTTGCATGACTAATTGTTTGAATTGTTTGCTTTATATCTTGGCTCTATTGTTTGGGTTTGCAATCCTACACCCGGATTTTTGGGAAACATTCATAGATAGCAATACGTTGTGGAAACTATGCGGGGTATACCGACACGGTCGAAGCAATAGCTATATTAGTGCGACATATTTGTGAGTATCGGTAACCCTTGAGTTCAATCAAGGAGAGTACGGGGCCGCTGAGTGATGTCACTAAGCACTAATGACCTAGAACCTTACTTGACCATCTTGGCCTTTATTAGGGGTAGTGAGATGACCGGCTTTGGTGCAGTCCGAAGTTGGTAGATACTCGATACTACACTCATTGAGGGTTGTTTTCTTGGAATATTTTGGTCGCTAGTTAAGTGGCTAAACCAAAAAATTGAACAATGAAAACAATCCCGTGATATTGAGCTCCTTAGAACCCGGTTACTATTTATAGGACAGGTTTTTAAGCCAACTACACTCAAGAGGGTACTTACCTATAAAATCCCATGCAAGCCTGAAACTAGGGTTTGGTGTGATTTGCTTGTACATATGTTTTGTGCATACATCATAAACATCATAAAACATCATATGCATTCACTAACCATTTCAAGGGTTTTGGATCTTCATCTTTGTTCTTGTTTTGTAGGACATGGAAATTCCTCGCAGAAACACCATTCAAGTCAACCTTGTGAGAATCTCACCTCAACTCAAGGATCTCACCTCAAGAATTCCGGAAAACTCATCCTACAGTGAAAGACATGGTAGACTGCTCAGTTTAGTCAATACCAACATTGAGGAAGACATGATGAAAGTGATATTCCAGTTTTTTGACCCTTTTTACCACTGTTTCACTTTCCCGGATTATCAGTTGGTGCCCACTTTGGAGGAGTTTTCTCAACTCCTAAGAATCCCTATCCTTAATCAACTACCATTCAACGATACAGAAAAGGAACCAAAGCCGGAAGATGTTGCTCGAGCATTACATCTACAACCATCCGACATCAAGGGGCATTGGGAAACCAGAAGCGGCATCAAAGGTTTCTTAGCAAAATTCTTGTTCGAGAAGGCACAAGAATGTTGGAATTCATTGGACCTACAAGCCTTTGAAGAGATTGTGGCACTCATTATCTATGGGTTGGTCTTGTTCCTAAATCCTGACCAATTGGTAGATGTCAACGCTGTCAAAATCTTCTTGTCCAGAAATCCAATACCAACATTGCTTGGGGACATCCTTCACTCATTTTACACACGAACAATGAGAAAGAGGGGTGTTCTCATGTGTTGTACTCCTCTCCTTGCAAGGTGGTTTATTTCGCACCTTCCACAATCTGTCTTGAAGAATGACCAAGGTTCAAGGTGGTCCCAACGATTGATGAATCTCACTCATTCTGATGTGCATTGGTGTTCTCGGTCCAGAGAAAATGTCATCATTGTCGATCGTTGCGGAGAATTTCCTAATGTTCCTTTACTTGGAATTAGAGGGGGCATTACTTACAACCCATGTCTGGCTTTGAGACAGTTTGGATATGCTCGGAGGGATGGCCCTCATGATATGTTGATTCCTGACCTAGTTTTTGACTTCGACAACGATGCGCAAGGACTTCGCCAAAGATTCATCAGAGCTTGGGGAAAACTCAACAAGGTTGATAGCAAGACTCTGGGACACAAGAACTCCATCCCTCTTGAGCCCTATCTCAAGTGGGTACGAGCCCGAGCCTAAAGTCTAATGATGCCTTATCCTCATGTACTCCTAGTGATTAAAGAGCCCGTCAATGAGGGAGAGGTTCCCTACACCATCCTACATCCAGACATGCCTACATCGTGGGAGGAAATGCAGAAAAGTTGGATTCAGCTCAAGGAGGAACGAAATACTTTTGAAGCTAGCTTCTACGCCAGTGAGAAGAGGGTTCTAGAGCTTACCCGCCGACTCCATGAGCAAGAGGCCCTCAACACCTACATCGCACCAAAGAGGATGCGCAATGTCTTTTTGCCTTGAGAAGTTATTTTGTAATATTTGGCCCATGGGGCATTTATGTACTAACAAATTTCTTCTTATTAATATGACGTGCGTTCTTCTTTGTCTGAAACAATTTTGAATGTCCAAAATCCTTGAATGCATTGCATACATAAGCATGCCATTCATCATGTGCATAAGCAGGTTTCACTCCAGGTTTCCTTATCTGTCTGCTGTTTATTTCAGTAGGATGGATCTCGAGCAAACAGTCAAAGACCTGCAAGCTCAGAATGCACAGTTCCAGCAACTCCTGATGACCTTGGCTAAGGGTCAGGAGGATATCAAGACTCAATTGGGGAACAAAGACCCAGTGAAAAAGAAGAAAAAGAGACTCGGGGTGGCTACTTTGGGTAGAAGATTTGACGGAGAAGCTCGGAGAGTGCTTGAATTTCCTCCTACTTCTGATGAAGGAACCAGCAAAGGAGGTGGAGCTGCGGTACCTTCCGAGTCTGATGCGGAAGAAGAAGAGGTCGAAGAGGATGAAGATTATTCTGACCAGCAATACCCTCCAGCTGATGATAAATACAAAGGGCTAGAAGACAGATTGGCCGCCATGGAATTACAAAGAGTACCGGGTTTGGATTTTGAAGACTTAGATTTGGTCGCCGGGATTGTGATTCCCCCAAAATTCAAAGTGCCAGTGTTTGTGAGGTATGATGGTTTGTCCTGTCCCAAAATGCATCTCAGGTCCTACGTGAGAAAGATTCAACCCTATACGGCAGATAAAAACCTTTGGATTCATTTATTTCAAGACAGCCTTTCTGGAGCTCAGTTGGAATGGTTTTATCAGCTAGAGGGAACCAGCATCCGAAATTGGGAAGATTTGGCCACCGCTTTCTACAAACAATACCAGTATAATTCCGACCTTGCCCCTACTCGTACCCAACTTCAGGGTATGTCGTTAGGAGCCAGCGAAGGATTCAAAGAATATGCACAAAAATGGAGGGATTTGGCTGGCAGGGTGCAGCCTCCTTTAACCGATCGCGAACTCGTTGATATGTTTCTAGGGACCCTATCTGGGCCATTTTCCAATCATCTAATTGGTAACTCTTCCGCAGGGTTTACCGATTTGATCTTAACAGGCGAAAGAATAGAAGCTGGCATCAAGTCAGGAAAGATTCAGAAGGGTGTTTCTGCAAGTGTTGAGAAGAAGCCTTTTAAGAAGGAAACAGCTATGGTATATTCTCAGAGAAGAGCAGGGAAGACGGAGCGCCGGCCAACTGTGGGGGCCGTAATGATTCAAAACACTCCAAGTGAGCAGCCTCGCTATAACCAGTCTAGACCAAATCAACAACGAGTGGAACGGCCACAACGGCAGTTCACCCGTATTAATATGACTCCAGCGCAAGTGCTTCCCCATCTGTTGAAGTTGAATCTCGCCACCATCAAGGAGGCACCAAAGATTGTGAATACGTCCTCTCCACATTATCATGCTAATGCTAAATGCGCCTACCATTCAGACAGTGTTGGGCACGACACCAACGATTGTTGGGCACTCAAGCATAAGATCCAAGACCTGATAGAGGCGAAGGAGGTGGAGTTTGATGCTCCGGAGAAGCCTAATGTGATATCTGCACCCATGTCGAAGCACGGCCGAAATGTTAATGCCATTGAAGAAGATGTGTATGTTGCTGATGTCAATGATCTGACTACTCCACTGCTAACCATTAAGTTGAACCTGTTGAGGGCCGGGATCTTCCCGGGATGTAAGGAAGACTGCTATTGTTGTTACTCTCTGCCGTTTGATTGTCCGTTACTGAAGAAAGGCATCCAAGGCCTTATGGATAGTCGACAAATTTTGTTTGAAAAAGTTTCCGCTGTTCCAGTTCATACTGAAGATGTCTCAATCATAACCATTCACGCCAATCTTTCCAAGGCCGTCAAAAAGCCTGTTAAGATTACACCAGCTACGAAATCTGTTCCTTTAAAGATAACAATGCCAGGGCCTGTCCCCTATGTTTCTGAGAAGTCGATACCTTGGAACTATGGCGGTGACGTCTACTACCATGGTATCAAACAAATCGAAATAACTGAAGAAAGTTCGGATGACGAAGAAGCCAGCATTGGTAACATTGTGGGCACTAGCAAAATCACCAGGAGCGGGAGAATATTTTCTCCAGAGATTGCCCCTTCAAGAGCAATCTTTGGACCCTCATCAGTTGACAAGGTCATCCCTGCACCAATAAAACTTTCCGCTAGAACTCCTTTGATTGAAGACGTTGTTGTTCCTAGTACTGTCTCTCCTACCGCTGCTGACAAAGGTAAGGGAATCCAAGATGATCTCGTCAGGACGAGGGCTCAACCCTTGGTCATCCCGGAAACCTCCAAGAAGGAAATGGATGAGATTTTGAGGATAATCAAAAGAAGTGATTACGATGTGGTAGAACAACTGGGGCAAACCCCCTCCAAGATCTCCATGCTGGCACTATTGCTTTGCTCAGAAGCGCACGCTAAAGCCCTGATAAAATTCCTGAAGGCAGCCCATGTGCCCCAGGAGACCTCTGCGGATCAATTTCAAAATTGCGTGGCCAGCATGACTGAGGACAATGGATTAGGTTTTTCTGATGCCGACCTAACTCCTAAAGGTAGAAACCACAATGATGCTTTGCACATTTCAGTCGAGTGTCGAGGAACTACCCTCGCACACGTCTTGGTCGACACTGGTTCGTCGCTGAATGTTTTGCCTAAAAAGGCCTTGGACCGACTAGATTGTGAAGGGTTGGAGTTGAAGCCGAGTGATATTGTTGTCAGAGCTTTCGATGGTTCGAAGAGAGTGGTCCATGGGGAGGTTGAAATTCCCATCAAGATAGGCACTGAGGTGTTTAAATCTACTTTCTATGTGATGGACATCCGTCCATCATACTCTTGCTTGCTGGGTAGGCCTTGGATACACCATGCTGGGGCAGTCACCTCCTCCTTACATCAGATGTTGAAGTATCCTGTCAAGGGGAAGATCATTACTGTCCATGGCGAAGAAGAGTACATGATTAGCCACTTAAATTCTTTCCGGTATGTGGAGGTTGAAGGGGAATCCATTGAGACGCCGTTTCAACATTTCGAAGAAGTCCTTCCTAAAATAGCAGTAGCAAAATTGGGAGCTGAGACACTGAGGCAGATGGCCAGGATGGCATCTCTGGAGGATGCAAGGGCCGCAATAAAGGAAGGGAAGAATTTAGAATGGGGGCAGTTACCTGACATTCCACATAAGACAGACAAATTTGGATTAGGGTTCACTGCCGCAGGCCAGAAAGCTATGCGTCGTGCGAAGATTGAAAGGGCGCCAGTCAAAATTTCTCCCTACGGAATCAACGCTTTGGAGGATGAAGACGAAGAGAGAAACATCAAAGAGTGGATCTATCCAACTGTCAGAGGGGGGTTGAGTAACTGGGAGGCAAAAGACTTTGTCCCCATCACTTTTATTCATCAGTAATTTATCTGTTAAACATTTCTTATTTGGTCTGTAATATTTATTTTCAAACAATCCGTACACTATCTTTTCACCTCCTGCCTTGCCCGGGGCATGTAGGTCCACTTGTAAGGGTTTTGATTATTTTTCATATCCATATTCCATGTTTAATGATTCATTGGACGTTTTTCATTTGATAAACTGCTTGTGTTCATTTTCTTTCCTTTTGCATTTTTTGTTTAAGGATGGCTATCCCTTACACACACCCACACTCACCAATGCAGGTACCCATCCACTCCGGATTCCATGGGTGACGATTCTGCTATATCTTTCAATAACTCTGGAGATCTGGTCAATCTAGCCGAGTATGAAGATGACGAAGGTTGGGAAGTACCCGGGGAACTAGCCAGACTTCTACAGCAAGAGGAAAGGGCCATCTTACCTCACGAAGAGTCATTAGAAACTGTCAACTTGGGAACCGAGGAGGACCGGAAGGAGGTGCAAGTGGGTGCCAATCTAGAACCGAGTGTCAAGGAACGCCTGATACGGTTGTTGAATGAGTATGTTGAAATCTTCGCTTGGTCTTATGAAGACATGCCGGGTTTAGACACAGACATCGTGGTTCACCGTCTACCCACAAGAGAAGACTGTCCATCGATCAAGCAAAAAGTTCGCCGAATGAGGCCTGACATGTCTGAAAAGATCAAAGCAGAAGTAATGAAGCAATTTGACGCTGGCTTTCTGGCTGTTACGTCCTATCCTCAATGGGTCGCTAACATCGTGCCAGTACCTAAGAAAGATGGCAAAGTCAGGATGTGTGTGGACTACCGGGATTTGAATAGGTCCAGCCCCAAAGATGATTTCCCGCTACCTCATATTGACATCTTGATCGACAATACAGCTCAGCACAAAGTGTTTTCCTTCATGGATGGATTCTCGGGCTACAATCAAATCAAAATGGCCCCCGAGGACATGGAGAAAACTACTTTCGTCACACAATGGGGCACTTTCTGTTATAAGGTGATGTCGTTCGGGCTGAAGAAGGCAGGGGCAACTTATCATTGCGCCATGGTAGCTTTATTTCATGATATGATACATCATGAGATTGAAGTTTACGTAGACGATATGATAGCTCGGTCACAAACAGAGGAAGAGCACCTTGAACATCTAGAAAAGCTGTTTTCCAGGTTGAAAGAATACAAGCTCGGGCTGAATCCAAGTAAATGCACTTTTGGAGTTAGGTCTGGTAAACTCCTGGGATTCATTGTAAGCAACAAAGGCATTGAAGTCGATCCGACAAAAGTAAAAGCAATACAAGAGATGCCTTCTTCCCGTACTGAAAAGGAGGTTAGAGGATTCTTGGGGCGCTTGAACTATATTGCCAGATTCATCTCACATCTGACTTCTACCTATGAGCCAATTTTCAAACTCTTGAAAAAAGATCAGGTAGTCGAATGGAACGACGATTGTCAAGCTGCTTTTGATAGAATCAAGGAGTATTTGCTAGAACCTCCTATTCTGATGCCACCCATCGAAGGAAGACCATTGATCATGTATTTGACCGTCTTGGATAACTCAATGGGGTGTGTTTTGGGCCAGCATGACGAGTCTGGTCGAAAAGAGCATGCTATTTATTACCTTAGCAAAAAGTTTACTGACTGTGAGACTCGCTACTCACTGCTCGAGAAAACTTGATGCGCTTTGGTATGGGCTGCTCGCCGACTAAGACAGTATATGTTGACTCATACTACCTTGTTGATTTCCAAAATGGATCCTATCAAGTATATCTTCGAAAAGCCCGCTTTATCTGGAAGGATAGCTAGATGGCAAATGATCTTAACTGAGTATGACATCCAATACACCACCCAAAAAGCTATAAAAGGGAGTGTACTAGATGACCATCTGGCTCATCAGGCTATCGAAGATTATCAACCCATGAGATTTGATTTCCCGGACGAGGACATCATGAATTTGGACAACATCGAAGGTAACGGACTATATGACGGACCCGAAAAGGGATCCCGATGGACCCTGTACTTTGATGGTGCTTCAAATGCACTTGGAAATGGTATCGGCGCAGTACTCATTTCTCCGGAAGGTTGTCACACTCCTTTCACGGCCCGACTTTGCTTCAGCTGCACAAACAACATGGTTGAGTATGAAGCTTGCATCTTTGGTCTCAAGGCTGCTATAGACTTGGGGATCAAATCTTTGATCGTATTTGGGGACTCGGCTTTGGTTATCAGTCAAATCAAAGGAGAGTGGGATACCAAGCATCCTAATCTTATCCCATACAAAGAACATGTCTTGACATTGTTGCCTCACTTCGAGCAAATTACCTTCGAGCATTTCCCGCGAGAAGAGAATCAACTAGCAGATGCTCTAGCCACAATGTCCTCCATGTTTAAACTCAACTGGGATAACGAGGCTCCCCAAATCACCATCGAGCGAATGGATGAACCTGCGCATTGTCACGAGATTAATACCGAAGAAGTAGTGGAACAACCTTGGTTCCATGAAATCAAAAGGTATCTCGAGACCAGAGATTATCCTGAAGGAGCTTCCGTAAATGACAAGAAGTTCTTAAGGAAATTCGCTGCTAAGTTCTTCCTGAGCAATGGCATCCTTTACAAACGAAGCCATGATTGTGTATTACTCCGATGCGTAGATAAAGCTAAAGCAGAGTTGATCATGACTGATATACACAGCGGCACATTTGGCACTCACTTGAGCGGGCATACAATGGCTAAGAAGATCCTAAGGGCAGGCTATTATTGGTCTACCATGGAAGCTGACTGCCATCAACATTCCCGTACTTGCCACAAATGTCAGGTCTACTCTGACAAAGTTCATATCCCTCTGGTCCCTCTCAACGTTCTGACTGCTCCGTGGCCCTTTGCAATATGGGGCATTGATATGATTGGAGAGATCAAGCCCACGGCTTCCAACGGACATCGCTTCATCCTGGTTGCCATTGACTATTTCACCAAATGGGTCGAAGCAGCTTCCTTCGCCTCTGTTACTAAAAATGTGGTTGCCTGCTTTATCAAGCAAAATCTCATATGTCGGTATGGTGTTCCAGACAGGATCATCACAGACAACGGTACGAATCTGAATAACACGATGATCACTGCATTGTGCGAACAGTTCAAGATTTATCATCACAATTCATCTCCCTATCGGCCGAAGATGAACGGTGCTGTTGAAGCTGCGAACAAAAACATTAAGAAGATCATTCAGAAAATGACAGTCACTTATAAAGACTGGCATGAGATGTTACCGTTTCCTCTACATGGATACCGTACGACGACACGTACTTCAACTGGGGCAACCCCATTTTCTTTGGTTTATGGCATGGAAGCTGTTTTGCCTATGGAAGTCCATATCCCTTCTCTAAGGATTATGAAGGATGCAGGTTTGAATGAAGATGATTGGATGCAGACCCGACTCGATCAACTCAATCTGATCGACGAAAAGCGACTTGCTGCTATATGCCATGGTCAGACGTATCAAAAACGGATGATCAAGGCCTTCAATAAGAAAGTCAGACGTCAAGTGTATCAAGTCGGATTATCTTGCCGCAAAGTGATCCCAGGGGCAAATGGACTCCTACATATGAAGGACCATTTGTGATCAAGAGCATATTTTCTGGTGGTGCAATGATTCTGACCACCATGGACGGCGACGATTTGCCGCACCCTACGAATGCAGACATAGTCAAAAGATACTACGCATAAAATAACCCGACAAGTCGAAAACCCGAAAGGGCGGCTTGGGCAAAAATGGGCATCCCGGAGGATCGAAAACCCGAAAGGGCGGTTCAGGCAAAAATTAGGGATAAAAACAAAAAAATCTGTACACCCGGCAAGTTGAAAACCCGAAAGGGCGGCTTGGGCAAAAAGGGGTTTCCCGGTGGATCGAAAACCCGAAAGGGCGATTCAGGCAAAAGTTAGGGAATTAAAGCGTATGACTATGTCTCGTCGGATCACTTCAAGGACAATCTCTTCATCAACCGGTTCCAGGCTTCTGATCAATCCAGTCATCGTCAAACGAAGCATTGAATGGACAGATATTCAGAGTTGAGAAAGCTATAGCGGAATGGAATCCCATGGAATTATTTCACATAGCCATCCTTATTTTGTATAAATCTTTCAAATATTTACGACAAAATCCTCTTACTAAGATGATTGTCTCCTTTGTACAAATATACTCATAGAAAATCAATACAAATACTTTTCCCAGAAATTCGTGTCATTTCCTTTTCTTTTCTCTTGCACTGTTTGTTTTATTTTGAGAAACGACCAATGTTTTGTTAAATAGGCATATGCATTTGAACATAATCATTTCCTTACGAATCAAGAAAGAGGATTACTGATAGGTCAAAGGTGTGGTTGGATATCTTGATACCCTTTCAAAGGAAACCCCCAGGAGATTTGGAATCCATATCCTCCAGCAAGTCTTGAAGCTTATCCCCAGTAGATTCTGGAAGCTTATCCCCTGCAGAGTACGGACGTCTCTCCCGAGTTTTATTCAAAGTTATTCCTCACAAGGGCTTATAACTGGGTTATCCTCAGCTTATTGCCACGGAAGATCGCACTCGCCAGAATTCTTCTTATCCCCAGCGGAGTTCATTAAAATCCCCCAGCCAGAGGATCCTCAGGAATTCAATTCCCCTCAGAGTTTAAGTTTCAGAATCCCCAGCGAAGCCAGGCTAATGAACCTTCTCCCTACAGAGTTTTAGGAAGGAAAATCTTGAATTCCCCAGTGAAGTCGCCAGAGATACTTCCCTCCAAGCTGAAGATTCTCAGTCTTACCTCCCCAACATGAGTCTATTAGATTGGAACTCCCCAGTAGAAGTCATCAGGAATTCCCCAGAAGATTGGTATACAAACCAAGCTCTTTATTCCCCAGCAACAACCAGGAATTATTCTTCCCGGCAGCAGTCAAGATACTCTTATCTTCAGCCATCTTGGATTCGTCTATCCTTTGCAAGACAGCTCTCCAGCTTACATGCGCATCCATTTACATTCATATCATATAGCATACATTGCATCATGCATCATGATATTGCATACAACTAACTCTTTACCTTTTCAGGTGAGACCAGTCGGCAGACAAAAAAATCATTATCTTCCGAGATTTCTTTCCAGGAATAGTTCGGGTGTGACCCAGACACGGCAACATTCTAATGCTTTTTCCAGATTTATCCAGATGCAGTTTTACACGAGCTCATCATCAGGGAACCCTACACCGGTTCTTCCTCCAAATTCAAGATTACTGAAAACAGTTTACGGGTTCTCCAAGTAACGGATGTTAACCTATCGCTTGTTCAGTTTCTTCTCAAGACTTCTGAAAACAGTTTATGGATTCTTCCCAACAACGGATGTTAATCTATTACTTGTTCAGATGCAACCTTTGAAAACAGTTTACGGACGCTTCCCAACAACGGATGCTGCTCTATTGCTTATTCAACTCCAAGACTTCTGAAAACAGTTTATGGATTCTTCCCAACAACGGATGTTAATTTATCGCTTGTTCAGACTCTTCTCACCTTTTGAAAACAGTTTACGGATGCTTCCCAACAACGGATGCTGCTCTATTGCTTATTCAACTTCAAGATTTCTGAAAACAGTTCACAGGTTCTCCAAGTAACGGATGTTAACCTATCACTTGTTCAGTTTCTTCTCAAGACTTCTGAAAACAGTCTACGGATTCTTCCCGACAACGGATGTTAATCTATCAACTTGTTCAGATGCAATTTTTTGAAAACAGCTTACGGATTCCTCCCAACAACGGATGTCAATCTATTGCTTATTCGGATCCCCAGTTCAGAGATGGCCCCAAGCATGGACATCTCCCTGATATTCATTCCAGATGGCATCTTTAAGCCCATCCCCGACAAGCTCCTGGCATCCTTCCAGATGGCATCATTAAGCCCATCTCCAAATGGCATCTCTGAGCCCATTCCTGCATCCATTGCTTTGGCGAGTGCAAATTTAAGGGCACTCTAGTGTCCAATCTCCTTTTACCCTCGAGTCACGAAAGGCAAACTTGCCAATCTAACTCTTCGGGTTCACGAAGATTGAACAGGGGCAACTGTTGTACCCCAAAATTTGTCCTCCCATTTCTCATTAATTTCTCATCAACAAAGCCCTTGGAGCTCAAGATCTAGTTAGGGTTTCATCTGCTCAAGACTTCTCCTTGCACTGTTGACCCAAATTAGGGTTTGTGCTTGCACAAAGATGTTTTGACCTAAAATGCCTAAGATGACCTTCTTGCTTCATATTGGACTCCCAAGTTTATCCATGTCAAGTTTCAAGTCTTGATTCCAAGTTTTGCCCAGTCAATTGGACAGTTGACCTAGAAATCAACTGTATTGGGGAAAAAGTCAACTGTGACCAATTGACAGTCAAATCTCATGAAAATTGACCCACATCAACATTATGAACTCATATGAACCATTTGATCAAGTTTGGATCACAATTCCACAAGAAACTTGATCAGATCACCAAAAGGGCAAAATGGTCATTTTTAGGGTTTTGACTGCACAAAGGCAATTTTTGACTGTTTGACCTAGCCAATGGCAAACCAAGTTCACATATGGACTCAAGGACCCCATGGATTTATCTTGACATGCTCAACAAGTTCAAAAGATCCCAAGTACACAAGATTGACAGTTGAATTTCCCAGTCAATTGATCAATTTTGACTGTATACTGAAAAGTCAAACTTTGACTTTTTGGTCAAAATCAAGAGTCAAGATTCATTTTTCATCAAAACATGCCAAATCATGAAACTTGTTCACCAAGAAATCAAAAAATGCAAATTAGGGTTAGATATGAGAATTTTTCATAACTTAGAATTTTTCTAAGTTATGAAAAACCCTAATTTTTTCCCAACTTTGCCCCACTTTCTCACCAAGATTCATTTGGATTCAAACAAAAGTAAAAACATGAAAGTTGTAGCTTGTTGCATAATCTACAACTTTGATCCACAAAGTTTTCCCAAATGAGGCTTGTATCTCAAGTTACAATTTTTTGAATAAGGGCACTAAATCATTCTTAACTTAGTGAAATTTTAACCTATTTTGGCAAGGTTTTCTACCTAACTTCAAGGCCATTTTCCATACACTTCCACTTGGAATTTCAATTTGAATTTCAAAGATGGATTGTAGTACACATTCCAAGCTTTCCAAAATGTCCAAGAACTCATCAAACAACCTCATAACTTGGGAGAATCGAATTTCACAATATGGCAAAAACTCACTTTTGAATTGGTCATGTACATGTTCATAACTTATGCCATTTTCAAGTCAGCTTAGTTTGTGCTACATTACAGGTACTTAAACTATCCAACACTCAATAATTTAATGCATGTTCATTGTGCTAAGGTCTTGTTTCATGAGCTTATGCATTACATGTTGAATAAATCCATTTATGGAAAAAGCAAAATGGCCATTTTTGCAAAAGCAAGCTTTATGTCCAATTGAAAATCCAACAAGTACAGATGAGATCTAATTGGCACAAGATTATGAGCAAAACACTCTGATCAAGACCAGGTTAGCAGCATGTTTAAGGGTCCCCTATTTGCCTAAAACATCAAGTTGGCTTTGTTTGCTTAAGGGTGAAGAAAAGTATCATAACATAACACAACTTCTCTCTCAGCATTAGAAGACAGAAGAAAACATTATAGACACCTTCTAATCATCCAACCCAAGCTAGAACACGAGCCTTTGGCCTCCCAAACACTCCCATTCCCAGAATCACTCTCAAACTGCATAAACAGGGCAAGGCCTGCAGATTGAACACCATCTCTCATTCGTTGCATGATTTCTTGACCAAAGCTTATCAAACACATTCCCTAGCATCAATGCAAGCTAACCAAGACCTGAAACACGACCTGTAATTCCTCTAACAAGTTCCACCATTTTCACTTTCTCATTTTGCAGTTGAAGGTCCATAGCTCGATTCAAGGTGTCTCAAGGCAAAGTAAACATTGGAACAGCATCACCACACCTCAAGGGAGCTATACCAACCATCACCTTGCACTGAAAGCTTCCCCATTGCCAGATAGAACTTCAACTGAACAGGTATTTTGGTGAACTTCTAACTCTTAGTATAGGCATCATTAACTCTAGGTTTGTGAATAAGAAATGTTCTACTCATGCCCCTGAACCTGTACATGCTTTTACTTTTCATTTATTTTGCCTGAGCTATGAGAATTTAAGGTTTGAAAATGGCAGAAAACTTAGGTCAGGATTTGGGAATGTCAAAATTCTCTCTCATTTCTGAGAGTTAGAATGAGTTCTTTATATATTTGGAATCGTGATTCAATGCTTAACATTTCTTATGTTGGAAGTTTGTGCAAAAGATCAAGGAATCCATGTGTTTGAATTGGAAGAACAGGCACGTGTTTTGACATATTTTTTGTCTGAAGGTTGAAGAAGAAGTTCCTGGGCTGGGCTTGCTTCTGATTTTCTTTCCACACCTCATTTTTTGTTTCATACCCCCTAGGCCCATTTGGTTTATTTCAATGATTTTTTGATTTTTCTTTTTTCATGCTGACTTATTTATTTTTGCTTATAATATAAAAAATATAAAAAAATATTTTTATACCATTTTCCTATTTTTTTAGCATTTATTTGTTTATAGGAATCATTTATACATATATATATATATATATATATATATATATATATATATATATATATATATATATATATATATATATATATATATATATATATATATATATATATATATATATATATATATATATATATATATATATATATATATATATATATATATATATATATATATATATATATATTATTTAGAATAAATAGAAAAAAATAATACAAATATACTTTCTTTTCTGATTTTATTACATTTTCCCTTTTGAAAATATTTTATACAAAATATACTTTTTTTATATAAATATTAAATATTATTATTTATATATATATATATATATAGTATTTATTTAATAAATAACAAAGATATATATATATATATATATATATATATATATATATATATATATATATATATATATATATATATATATATATATATATATATATATATATATATATATATATATATATATATATATATATATATATATATATATATATATATATATATATATATATATATATATATATATATATATATATATATATATATATATATATATATATATATATATATATATATATATATATATATATATATATATATATATATATATATATATAATATATATATATATATAATTAATATACTTAGGGCATAAATACTAAAATACATACATTTTTATTTTATTAATATTTGATGTGAAAAATACTTTTTTATGAATATACTCCATTTTATTTTATTTTTTTATGTAATTATTAAATATTATACACATTAAATAGTTAATATATTTATTTAATGAAATTAGGGTTTTACCCTTAGAATACAAAAAACTCCAAAAATGATACTTTTTTATTTTTATTTATTTGACATAAATAATACTTTTTTCATACATATAAAAACCCTTTTTGCATTTTGCATCTTTATTTTATTTCCCATTTAAATTATGCAATCAATTACTTGTAAAAATGCCAAAAATGATGTAATAGATAGGTTTAATTTCTTTGTCTAAATACCCCCATTTGAACATTTGTACCCCCCC
Source organism: Vicia faba (assembly GCA_948472305.1). Classification (NCBI taxonomy): domain Eukaryota; kingdom Viridiplantae; phylum Streptophyta; class Magnoliopsida; order Fabales; family Fabaceae; genus Vicia; species Vicia faba. Next base: position 1,486,561,960 of record OX451737.1, read on the forward strand.
TTCCCTTATTGTGTTGTAATAGTGTAGGAATTTTACTTTTCGCACTTTAAACGCTTTCTAAATATACCATGCTAGAGTTAGGGTTTGTATGCAAATAAAAAGAACAAAATAGCTTGACCTAATTTCAAGATAAATAAGCATGAAATATGGACAACACATATAACACTTGCACCCCTAGGGTATTCCACTTTGTTGCCTTCAAATAATTGGGCCATATTGCATGTTAGGTTTCTTTGGGTAAAAACAAACAATCAAATGATCATAAGTCCCTCGATGACGCTTTCGAAAAGTTGCCTAAAATGATCAAGTCCCTTTCAAAGAGAAATTGCCCAAAGATACTTAGCACTATTGCAATTATGGTCTAAACAATGACCCGCGCCCGTCCCTTTCATCTCCTAATATAAGATTGTCCACCAAATGCAATGGTGGAACAAAATTGTCAAAAGGGTTAAAACATAACAAAAATCTTTGAGAACTTTAGGGTAGATAGCTCTTAGGTACTTGTCAGCTTGCAAAACAAAACACTGGCCTATTTTCAAACCACACTTCACAAATACTTTCAAAACAAACTTTCAAAAACCTTGGAACATCTTTTCAAAAAGACAAAACACCTTTTGTAAAACATTCGAGTAAAGAATTGTTACAAGGGTAGCCTATACAAGGAATCTTTTCCAAACATTTTTAAAAACCACACACCGAGCACCATTTCAAACAATTGAAAACCAAGGCAAGTTGATCTAAGCAAGTACCTAAGAGCCCATGGATAACCATGGATAGAAAGGGTGCTAATACCTTCCCTTTCTATAATCTACTCCCCGAACCCAAGAAAAATCTCAAAGGTTTTTGCTGTGCTTTTTAAACCTTTCCCTAGGATAAAATAAAAAGTCGGTGGCGACTCTTGCTCAACCGAAACATTTGCGAAAACAAACGCAAAACCATAGTCAGTTCTCCCACCGTATCACAGCAGGAATTAAGGAAAGTAAAAGCAACGCATGGGCCTAGCACAGTTTTGCACAAAAGTTTGCTTTCCCAAGACAGTAGAGGTACACGTGGGGAAAATCCTTTGGTTAAAGACTCAAAAGTGGTTGTGAGCATTAAATGATGATGAGTTTTATCAAATCAGAAATCCTACCAGGTGAAATTCAGCATCATTGCTTAATTTTGGATCATAAGTTCAGCTTCAGCATAGCTTATAATAGACATCCAATCTTCTGATCCTTTTATCTTTTTGCTCCAGCATGTTCTGAAGGAGCTCTCAGACTTTCCAGGAAGCTTGCAGCACGCTTTATAACCTTTTTTGAATTACCCTTGCAAACTCTGACCGAACCTTTGTGAAAACTGGCCCAGAATGAAGATGTGAAAAACACAAGAAGGGGGGTTGAATTGTAAAACTTAAAATCAAAGGTGCAGACAACATGGTATTTTTATCCTGGTTCGTTTGATCTCAAACTACTCCAGTCCACCCGTCAAGGTGATTTCTCCTCTCTCCAACGAGGTCTTAATCCACTATATTCAACTGAATACAACAACTACTTTAACAACTGTTAAAGCCTTCTAGAGTCTAACCACAGACCAGTTTATCTCAAGGAAATTCTCTTACATATAATTAAACAAAAGTGTGTTTGATGTTTTCTAGTAAAACTATATATCACAACTGTGATAATACACAATATTAAGCTTATAATGAAACTAGACTGCTAATGCTTTTGAGTAGGCGTGGTTGAAAGCTTTAGCAAATTGTATGAGTGAGTTTGTTTACGTAGGCGTGTATATGCGTGTAGAGTATTAGCCTTTTCTTTTCTCACACTGACTTGTTTATATAGCCTAGGAAGAGATACGTTGTTGTTCATAAATCCATTTCAATGCTAATAACGTTCTTTCCTTTTTGATAAGATCTTGTCTTGGACAAAGCTGTTGGTAATTAATCTGTCTTGAATGCATAGTAACGCTTCAGAGTGTTCTGCTAATGATAATCAGAGGGTTCTTTCCTTTATGCGAACGCTTCTGAGTGCTGATGACTTGGTTAGGATCTTGATCAGAGTCAGAGTATGTTATGCGCAGATTCTGTTCATCAGGCTTCAGCGTATAGCACATGTTATTTGATCTTCTGATGCTGACATATCTTCTGATGCTGATGTTGATACTGATATTCTGATGCTGATTCCATCAGAGTTTCTGTAAATACACAACATAATTTTAAGTAGCATATATGTCTTATATAAATCTTACAATTTATTTAATCTTGTATTTTGTTATCATCAAAACTCTAACTGAGGGTTGTAGAATCAAACTATGTTCTAACAATCTCCCCCTTTTTGATGATGACAAAAACCGGATAAGGAATAAAAGGTATCAGAGATAAGAAGATAAGGAATAAAAGGTATCAGAGATAAGAAGATAAGGAATAAAAGGTATCATAGCAACGAAGATAAAAACTCCCCCTGTGTTGATTACTTCCCTTTAATTCCATGAGACCTTGAGCATCAGAACTTTACTTTATCAGAGTTCATCAGACTCATCAGATTCTTGTACCTGTAAGCTTTTCAGAAGAAAGAAATTCAAATATATCAAAATGTTAGAATGTTTGAGACTTATGTCTCAGTAATCCGTTATTGAAAAATATCATTCTTTCTCCCCCTTTTTGTCAGTTATCAAAAAGCACAAATAATCAGATGTGAAAAAATGATCAGTGGTAAAATGCGTTTATATTAAAAAACAGAAGCAATGATAAGTTCAGAACATGTAAAAATATTACAGATAAGAAAGTTATAAAAATAACACGGAAATCTAAGAAGGAGGAAGTCGTGTGAACAGAGCTTCCAACATGCTCTTGATTTGATTGCTGGTTTCCTGTTACTGAGATACCATGTTTGCTATAGCATCAATTTTGATGTCCTGCTTATCCATTCTTTCATTCAACAGCATATCAGATCTTTTCAAGTCCTCCAGAGTCTTCCTGTCAAGAGAGGAAGCTTGAGGATCTTTAGATACAGGATGCTTCTCAGAGCTTTCTTCAATATCTTCTTCTTGAACCAAGTCTTCAGCTGGAATCATCTGTTCTTCTGCAGGTTGAACTTTGGATGCTGGACGCTGTTCAGACCAAGGAGCAATGTCCAGATGGAGAACTTCTTCCTTAAGCAGCTTGCTCAGAACTGGACCTTCAATTTCTTTCAACAGATTGCGGAAGTTCTGTTGAGCCTGTCCGTAGCTCTGGTCTTGCAACTTAAAGGTTTCAGAGCATACCCATCTTCTGAATTTTGTCTAGAGGAGGTCTGATACAGCAGGATCAACCAGTTCCAGACTTGCTTGTTTCAGAGAAGTGATCCACTTCTGTATATCTGTTTCAAAGTTCAATATGCTGGAACCAACATCTGGATGTTTTGGTTTAGGGATAGCAGTTTTGTGGTTGATGGCAGCAAGGCGTTCAAAGACTGTTAAATCAATGACAGTCTTGATGTGGTCTTCTGAATTTTTCTTAGGTGAGGGAGTGGGAGAGTCAGGAATTACGATTGGACTTGATGGGGAATTTGGTGGAGTTATTTCTGGTGAAGAGGGAAGTTGAGGAATATTTACAGTGGTACCACAGGGCAATTGAATGGCCAAAGGTTGTGGTTCAGGGGATTCAGAGGGTTGAGCCTCAGCGGTTTGAGTCTCAGGTTGTGGAGATTGTTCATGTTAAGGAGAGGGTGGATTAATATCTGGTTGAGGAGATGAAGGTAGATGGATTTCAGGTTCTGGAGAGAGTGGAATTTTAGGTATTGGTGAGAGGGGAATTTTTGTGTTTGGATTTGGATTTTCTGTTTCAGGAGTAGAAGTGTGTTGGTCTATATCAGAAATAACTTTTTCAAGTTCTTGTTATGGTATGGTTTCAGTATTTGGATTTTGTGGTTGGGAGCAGGATCTTCTGAGGGTTAAGGATTCAGAAGGGTCAAAATCAATGTCAAAATCATCGAAAGTTTGAGGAGTTGGGTTTTCAGATGGAGTTGGAATTGGAATAGATGTTGAAACAACAGTTGAATCTAAAACAGTTACAGAAGAAAGATTACCTCTCTTCTTGGGAGTCTGTTTAGATGATCCTTCTGCAGCAGCTTTTCTTTTCTTTGTCTTATTCAGAACAACCTCTGGAGCCTTCTGCTGAAGATCTTGAATATTCAGATTGGGTGTTGTACCATCAGCTTTACAAGCATCCAGATATCTTAAAATGATTTCTGGCTTAGAGTCAATTTCTGAGAACAAAGGGAAGTCGTCCAGAGGGACTCTTCTGCTGGAGATTTCAGCAAAAGGAGTGACGTTGGGCTCCTTCTTAATGTTCTCTATCAGCTTCATTTTCTTCATATTTTTGGCATTCAACTGCTTGCCAACAGTAGGTTCCAGAGTGCTGATTTCTTGTGCCTTTATCAGATGCTCAATCAGCCTATTCTTTGTAAGAATATCTGATATCAGTCTTCCTAAGGTTATCCAATCCCTTTTTGTACGTTCCTCTTCTCTTGTTTCCTTGACACTTGTTCTGAGATGGTTGAACAGAAGATGAGCCAGATTTATCTTGACCTTCTGAGAGATAAAATAGATCAGAGACTGCTGATCAATATTAATGTAATCAGGAGAGCTGGTAGGCTTCCTGTGGTTGAAACAACCCAGAATGATCTTGGCCCAAATTCTGTGTTTGTCTTTCAAATCCCTTATCTTGCTGGAGGGAAGCCCCAGAGTGAAAATTTCCCTTATAATTAGGGCAACATCTGCACACCTTTCTGCCATATCAATACAACGAACACCACCACCATTGTATCCTATCAAGCGTGCAATGAGGTCTTCAGTGATAACAATCTTCTTCCCCATGATATATGAAGTGACCTGATGGTTTGAAGAAGAAGCGTGAATCCAAAATTCCTTTACCAGAATAGGAAATGTTGGACCCACCAGCCTGTCAAAATACTTTTCCCAACCTTGAGCTTTAACCTCTTCAGATAAATCAAAACCATTCTCCTTGAGACTGTTGAAATCCACTATTAATTCAGACAGAACTTCAAGATTCTTGATAGGAGTTAGAAGCGTTCTGAATGGTACTTCATATTGTTCAGATGAAACAATTTTCTGGGAACCTGAAGAAGGAATGCTGGAAGAAGCCATGTTCACATGAGGTTTTTGTGAAAAAGATTGAAAGGTTTTCTTGAGAAAGAAGAACATTGAAATCAGAAATATTGAGAGAAAACGAAAGTGAAGGTAAAAGGTGTGAATGGTGTGAAGTGTGTTTAAATAGATTTCTAAAAAGTTTTTGAAAACGTAAACGTTAAGAGAGAGAAATTAATAATGATTATTAGCATTTAATGATAGCTGATTTTAGGGGATTCAGAAAGATATTTGGAACGGTTACCCATGACATGTGTCTCAATGCATTCAATCAGTGCATTTGCCTTTTCAGAAACGTGAACGCGTGTTCAGCCTCAGAAAATAGCTGATGACTGGATGACACTTGTTTGCTTGAGTGAACAACACATTTCTATCCTTGAAATGAAGCGCTCAGATCTTCATGGATAGATTCTGATACAATCTACATTTCTAAAGTTCTGAAAGAAGATTGATCAGTAGTTCACAGAAAATAAACACAACTCTGAAGGTTAATATATAAAATTAAAACAATTTTATTATGGACAGAGTTTCATGCTGAGATGTTTCAGAATGAAGTTGAACCTATCTTTAGAAAGTGGTTTTGTGAAAATATCAGCCCATTGATGGTCTGTGTTAATAAATTTTAAATTTTAAATCCCTTTCTGAATATAGTCCCTAATAAAATGATGTTTTATTTCTATATGCTTAGCCCTAGAATGTAAAATTGGATTTTTACTTAAGCAAATAACAGAAGTATTGTCACAGAGGATAGGAATGTTACTCTCAAATATCTGAAAGTCCTCAAGTTGACTTTTCATCCAGAGCATTTGTGTGCTGCATCCAGCTGCTTCTATGTATTCAGCTTCTGTTGTTGATAGAGCAATTGTGGATTGTCTTTTGCTGGACCATGAGATCAGATTTTCTCCCAGAAACTGGCAGCTTCCAGAAGTGCTTTTACGTTCTACTCTGTCTCCAGCAAAATCAGCATCACAGTATCCTACTAAGCTGTAATCACTTGATTTTCTATAAAACAAACCCAGATTAGTAGTACCTTTCAGATACTTGAAAATTCGCTTAACTGCTGTTAAGTGAGATTCTCTAGGATCTGATTGGAATCTAGCACAAATGCAAACACTGAATAAAATGTCAGACCTTGAAGCCGTCAGATAAAGAAGAGAACCAATCATACCTCTGTAGACCTTCTGTTCTACCTTTTTACTTACCTCTTCTCTTTCCATAATGCACGTGGGATGCATTGGAATCTTTGATGGCTTACATTCTGAGAGATCAAATTTCTTCAGAAGTTCTCTGACATATTTGCTCTGATGAATGTAAGTTCCTTCTGGGGTTTGGTTGATCTGAATCCCCAGAAAGAATTTCAGTTCCCCCATTAGGCTCATCTCAAATTCTTCCTGCATACACTTAGCAAATTTTCTTCCCAGAGAAGGTTTAGTAGATCCAAATATGATTTCATCAACATACATTTGACATACTAAAATTCCATTCTTAACGGTATTACAGAATAAGGTTGTGTCCACTTTCCCTCTGGTGAATTCCTTTTCTAACAGGAAGTTACTTAGTCTTTCATACCAAGCTCTGGGAGCTTGTTTCAGACCATACAGTGACTTCTTTAGTTTGAAAACATATTCTGGATTTTTTGAACTTTCAAAACCAGGGGGTTGGTGCACATATACCTCTTCTTCTATATAGCCATTTAAGAATGCACTCTTAACATCCATCTGATACAGAGTGATGCCTTTATTAACAGAAAATGAAATTAAGAGTCTGATAGATTCTAACCTAGCGAATGGAGCAAAGGTTTCTGTATAGTCTATCCCCTCTTGCTGACTATAACCTTGTGCTACCAATCGTGCTTTGTTTCTGATGACTTCACCTTGTTCATTCAGTTTGTTTTTGAACACCCATTTTGTTCCAATGACGTTGAATCTTTTTGGTTTGGGAACTAGATCCCATACGTCATTTCTTGTGAATTGATTCAGCTCCTCTTGCATTGCTAGAATCCAGTCATTGTCCAGAAGTGCTTCATCAACTGTTGATGGTTCAATTAGAGAAACAAGTCCCACGAGGGATTCTTCAGAGTTTCTGAAGCTAGATCTTGTTCTGATTGGATCTTCCTTTCTTCCTAAGATTGTTTCTTCTGGGTGATCCATGCTGCTTCTGGATGGTCTTTTCTGAAGTTGATCAACAGAAGGTGCTGGATTGCTTGCAGTGCCTCTTTCTGATGTTGAGGGAGTGTCTCTGTTAAGAGCTTCTGATGACTTGTCTTCAGTACCTGTGAATTCAATTTCCATACCTGCAAATACTTTATTTTGCTTTAACTTTTGAGAGTCAAGCTTATCATCAAAACGAACACTGATTGATTCTTCAACAATCTGTGTTTCTGTATTGTATACTCTGTACCCTCTTGAGCGTTCAGAGTATCCTAACATAATACACTTTTGTGCTTTAGAGTCAAACTTGTTCAAATAATTTTTGGTATTTAAAATAAAGCAAGTACATCCAAATGGATGAAAATATGAAATGTTGGGCTTTCTGTTCTTCCACAGTTCATATGGAGTCTTTTCCATAATAGGTCTTATGGAGATTCTTTTCTGAATGTAGCATGTTGTGTTTATTGCCTCTGCCCAAAAGATCTTAGCAATGTTAGTCTCGTTGATCATGGTTCTGGCCATTTCTTGCAATGTTCTGTTCTTTCGTTCTACAACTCCATTTTGCTGAGGAGTTCTAGGACAAGAGAAATCATGCAGAATGTCTTTGTCATAAAAAAATGATTCAAAATCTTTGTTTTCAAATTCTCCACCATGATCACTTCTGACTTTGACGATTCTAAGATCCTTTTCATTCTGAACTTGGTTGCAGAATGTGACAAACACAGAGTGTGACTCGTCCTTGTGTCTTAAGAACTTTACCCATGTCTATCTGCTATAGTCATCTACGATTACTAACCCATACTTCTTGCCACTGACTGAAGCAGTTTTAACTGGTCCAAATAAGTCAATGTGCAGAAGTTCTAATGGCTTAGAGGTGGAAACAACGTTTTTAGATTTGAAAGCTGGTTTTGCAAACTTGCCTTTCTGACATGCTTCACACAGAGCATCTGAATTGAACTTCAGGTTAGGAAGTCATCTGACCAGATTGAGTTTGTTAATTTGAGATATTCTTCTCATACTAACATGTCCCAATCTTTTGTGCCAGATCCATTGCTCGTTGTTAACAGACAGAAGACACTTTACATTCTGACTTTTCAGTTCAGAATGTTTTATTTTATAAATGTTTTTTCTCCTCTTTCCATTAAATAGGATAGTCCCATCATTCTGACTAACAACTTTGCATGAATTTTGATTAAAGATTATATCATAACCGTTATCACTTAATTGACTTATGGATAACAGGTTATGCATTAATCCATCTACTAATAAAACATTATTTATAGAGGGAAGAATTCCATTACCTACAGTTCCAGGGCCAATGATCTTTCCCCTCTGATTGCCTCCAAAGCCTACGTGCCCTCCAGGCTTAAGTTCCAGGCTTTGGAACATATGCCTTCTTCTCGTCATGTGTCGTGAGCAGCCAGAGTCCAGGTACCATGATTGGTGTTTCTGCTTTGCTGCTAAAGATATCTGCCACATGTATTATTTTATCCTTAGGTACCCATATTTTCTTGGGTCCTGATTTGTTAGTTTTACCAAAACTTTGGTTGAATTTTGGTTTGACAGAATAATTACTACTAGTATATTTGATGTCATGTGTGTGCCCATATACAAAGTGTGAATAAAGTGAGGTGCGTTTTATAACTAAATTCATGGCATTCTTTGGTGTAGGTACCTTACCTTGGTATCCTATTCCTTTTCTGCCATTTCTGCTAACTCCATAGATCATTGAAGCCATTTTGCTTCTATCTATGTTTTTAGCTAGAAGCTTCTGAAAGTTGTGATCATACTCCTTGATGATCTTATCAGCACTGCTGGGAGTTTCAGGGATTGTTTCCTTCTGAGAGTTTTGCAATAGATTTTCTAATTTTGAAATTTTGTCTTTTAACTCAGAATTCTCCAATTTGAGACTCTCAGTCTTATCAGAGTCAGAAGCAAGATTCCTTTTCAGGTTTCTGAATTTGACTCTGATTTGCTGATATCTTTCCAGAATTTCATTAAGGCTTTCAGCTAGTTCAGCCTTAGTAAAGTTTATAGCAAAGTCAGGAAATACCTCTTTTGTATCTGATTCAGAGTCTGACTCAGAAGCTTCACTGTCTTCTGTTATGTTTTCCATGAGAGCTATGTTTGCTCTTTCATCATCTGATTCTGAGTCAGCTTCAGATGTGTCAGAATCATCCCATGTAGCCATGAGACTTTTCTTCTTTTCCTTGCCAAACTTCTTTTTGGCCTTTTCCTTCTGAAGTCTTGGGCAATCACTTTTGTAGTGTCCTTACTCGTTACATTCATAGCAGATGATGTCTTTGTTGTTTGGCTTTCTGCTTCCTGAAGAGCCTTCAGATCTTCTGTGTCCAGAGGAGGATTCTGACCTTCTGTATCTGGAGAAGGATTCATTTTGATTCTCTGATCTTCTGGGATTCCTGAACTTCCTTTGCCTCTTCTTCCATAATTGGTTCACCCTTCTGGAGAGGAGAGATAGTTCATCTTCTTCTGATGAAGACCCATCAGAGGTTTCTTCTACAGCCTGCAAAACTTTGGAGTCGGATTTTTTGTTAGATTTTAAAGCTAATGGCTTACCTTACTTTTGAGGTTCATCTACTTCTAGCTCTATCTCGTGACTTCTGAGGGAGATGACAAGTTCCTCCAGAGAGATTTTGTTGAGATCCTTGGCTAGCTTAAGGGTTATGACCATTGGCCTCCACTGTTTTGGCAAGCTTCTGATGATCTTCTTAACATGATCAGCAGTAGAATACCCTTTGTCAAGAACTTTGAGACCAGCAACCAGAATTTGAAATCTTGAGAACATAGTCCCTATTCATTCACTCTCTTCCATCTTGAATGCCTCATACTTCTGAATGAGCGCAAGAGCTTTGGTTTCTTTGACTTGAATGTTTCCTTCATGCATCATTCTCAGAGAGTCAAACATATTCTTTGCAGTGTCTCTGTTTGATATCTTTTCATATTCAGAATAAGAGATGGCGCTGAGAAGAATTGTTCTGGCCTTGTGATGATTTCTGAAGTCACGCTTTTGCTGATCAGACATTGCTTTCCTGTCAATCTTCTGACCACTTCCATCCACTGGGTGCGTGTATCCATCCGTCACCATGTCCCACAGATCAGCATCATGAGCCAGAAAGAAGCTTTCAATTCTGTCTTTCCAGTAGTCAAAATTCTCTCCATCAAAGACTGGAGGTTTGCCACTGAATCTGTCTCTTTATTCATTGTTGTCATTGCTGATGTTTTGATGTGGTCCTGCCATTGTGTTTTTCTGACGCTGGATCTTGTACTGACATGGTTAAGTGTTATAAGCTCAGAACCAGGCGATCTGATGCCAATTGAAGATGTGAAAAACACAAGAAGGGGGGTTGAATTGTAAAACTTAAAATCAAAGGTGCAGACAACACGGTATTTTTATCCTGGTTTGTTTGATCTCAAACTACTCCAGTCCACCTGTCAAGGTGATTTCGCCTCTCTCCAACGAGGTCTTAATCCACTATATTCAACTGAATACAAAAACTACTTTAACAACTGTTAAAGCCTTCTTGAGTCTAACCATAAACTGGTTTATCTCAAGGAAATTCTCTTACAGATAATTGAACAAAAGTGTGTTTGATGTTTTCTAGTAAAACTATATATCACAACTGTGATAATACACAATATTAAGCTTATAATGAAACTAGATTGCTAATGCTTTTGAGTAGGCGTGGTTGAAAGCTTTAGCAAATTGTATGAGTGAGTTTGTTTACGTAGGCGTGTATATGCGTGTAGAGTATTAGCCTTTTCTTTTCTCACACTGACTTGTTTATATAGCCTAGGAAGAGATACGTTGTTGTTCATAAATCCATTTCAATGCTAATAACGTTCTTTCCTTTTTGATAAGATCTTGTCTTAGACAAAGCTGTTGGTAATTAATCTGTCTTGAATGCATAGTAACGCTTCAGAGTGTTCTGCTAATGATAATCAGAGGGTTCTTTCCTTTATGCGAACGCTTCTGAGTGCTGATGACTTGGTTAGGATCTTGATCAGAGTCAGAGTATGTTATGCGCAGATTCTGTTCATCAGGCTTCAGCGTATAGCACATGTTATTTGATCTTCTGATGCTGACATATCTTCTGATGCTGATGTTGATACTGATATTCTGATGCTGATTCCATCAGAGTTTCTGTAAATACACAACATAATTTTAAGTAGCATATATGGCTTATATAAATCTTACAATTTATTTAATCTTGTATTTTGTTATCATCAAAACTCTAACTGAGGGTTGTAGAATCAAACTATGTTCTAACACAGAAGTTCTGACCAAACTCTGTCTTGAAAGTGTCAAGAATTTGCTGAGTGCTTTGGTTTCATGGACATGTGTTTGAGAAGTTATAAATTGAAATCCCAACATTCCTAGGTGATGTTCTGTTCTGCAATGTTTCAAATCTTGTGGGAGTCTATAACTCTTGTGTCAGAAGTTCCTCTAGAGTCAACTTCCACTAGAGTAAAAATCTGATCAGAAGTTCAAAGCTTGTCCTATTTCTTAAACACTTAGAAAAATTTCAAGTATTTAGAAATTTGACTTTTCCAAAGTAACTTTTGACTTTTGAATTTCTAGATGAAACAAACTTCACACTTTAACATGTCTTGCTGAAATATGATTCTTGAAACTTGATTTTGATCCAAAAGTCAAAGTTTGACTTTTTAGTATGCAAATGACCATTTTGCTCTTGTGAATGACTTTCTTTGAAAATTGATAATTCAAGGCTTGGAAATGGATGGAAGCAAACCTGGGGGGTCCAGGGTGATCCTTTGTGAAATGAGAGGGCAAATTTTGGGGTATAACACACTCAAGGAATAGATTCTAATATCGATAGCAACTTTGATACCCATGATGCACGCTTCGTATTCTGTCATGTTAATGGTATAGTCAAAACAAAGTCTAGCGGTGAAGGGCATATGGCAACCTTTGGGAGATACAATCACAACACCAGTTCCATTACCAAGTGTGTTAGAGGCTCAACCAAAAATATAGTCCATCGGGATCCTGACTCAAGTCCTTCATATGGTCCAGGTTCTTCACAATCTATAACTAGCATGATATTCTGATCCGGGAACTCGAAATTTATAGACTGATATTCATTTGCAGCTTGATGATCCAAATGATCCGCCAATACACTTTCTTTGATCACCTTCTGAGTAGTGTACTGAATGTCGTATTTTGTCAAGACCATTTTCCATCTTGTTATTCTTCCGGAGAGAGCGAGTTTCTCGAATATGTATTTTATAGGATCCATTTTAGAGATTAGCAAAGTAGTATGTGTCAACATATACTATCTTTTTCGGCGATAAGCCCATGCCAATGTGCAACAAGTTTTCTCGAGCAGTGAGTATCTTATTTCACAGTCGGTAAACTTTTTGCTAAGGTAGTATATTGTTGGCTCTTTTCGAACAGGCTCGTCATGTTGCCTCAGTACACACCCCATTGATTTCTCTAGCACTGTTAGGTACATGATCAGAGGTCTTCCTTCAATTGGTGGCATTAGTATCAGAGTTTCTTGGAGGTACTCCTTTATTTTTTTCAAAAGTTATTTGACAGTCGTCGTTCCACTTTACTACTTGATCTTTCTTCAGCAACTTAAAGATTAGCTCACAAGTAAAAATAGAATGGGAAATAAATCTGGAAATGTAGTTTAGTCATCCCAAGAAACCTTTAACTTCCTTTATAGTACAGGGAGCTGGCATTTCCTGAACCTCTTTAATCTTGGTTGGATCCACTTCGATACCTTTACCACAAACGACAAACCCTAGGAGTTTATCGGGTCTTACTCCAAAGGTGCACTTGTTTGGATTCAGCCTCAACTTGTATTTCTTCAACCTCTCAAACGGTTTGTGTAGGTGGTTGAGATGTTCTCTTCAGTCTGAGACCTGGTGTTGTACCCCAAAATTTACCCTCTCTTTTCTCAAGAAATTTTCTCACAAGGATTTCAAAAAAAAAGAGACGAGTTCAAGTTTTCACAAATACATTTGGATTTTTAATGCACCACATAGTTTCCATGGATCTTATTGGATTTTCACACATCAGGTCAAAGAGGAAACTGTTGAAAATTGAAAGAAGATAAATTTGATCTTTTGAAAAAAATTGAAGAAAAGTAAGCTTGCTTCAATTCATGTTGGGCATCATTTCGATTCATGCTTGTTTCACAAGTTCTCATTGGGGCATTATTTCCTTGGAAGAAACCTGCTTCGAATCCACCTTAATGTCGGCTTCAAATCCACCTCAATGCCTACTTCGAATCCACATTAATACCTCTTTCGATTATGCATCTAGCCTACTTTAATGCAAGAATTCTCAAGCTTTAATTAGACTAGGGCCTCCTTCATTATTTGCTTTTATTCACAAGGCAGGGATTTTTCTCATGCTAGCATGCACAAGGAATTATCACCTTCATGTCACCTTCGAATACACCTACATGCTGGCTTCGAATACATCTTCAAGATTGTTTAAAATCCATTTTCATGTAACCTTTGAATCCTCCTACAAGCTTGCATGCACAAGGCAGGGGTTTCTCTCATGCTAGCACCCACAAAGCAATGATCCCCTTCAAACTTGCTTCAAATTCCCAAGCTTCGATTAAGACAATAGCCTTTTACATGTTTGCCTCATATAAGCTTCGATTGAACAAATAGTTATCTTCATGCTAGCTTCGAATGGGCATTGTTTCCCTTTGAAATAGATTCCTTTAATTCAGAAGACAAAGGCCTCCTGTTGGTGTCCTTCGATTCAAAAGTTAGTGGCTTCCTACTAGCTTCTTTCGATTTAAGAAAGCAATGGCTTTCTGAAAGTTTCCTTTGATTCGGAAGGTAATGGCCTTCTGAAAGCATCTTTTGATTCAAAGCAAATACCTCCTGAATGCTTGCTTCACAAAGCAAATAGCTCCTACATGCAAGCTTCGATTCAGAGAGCAATACCTCCTGAACGCTTGCTTCACAAAGCAAATACCTCCTGCAGGCATGCTTTGATTCAGAAGCCAGTGCCCCTACATGTTGGTTTCGATTCACAAAGCAGTGACCTCTTCCCTCATGCTTGCTTCATTTATACCCTTAAACCCTTTAACACACATAGCTTCTGCACTATGACACACAATTTGGTTGCCCATTCGAAGGACTTGCCATGGGTGAACATTTAGTTTTGCCTGCTTTTGAGTCTGGTAGAAGGTTTGGACCTAAGTGATCAAAGCAGAAGGACTCAAAGTGGCATATTCAGCTGAAGAGGGCCCATTCGAAGAATACATGGTTGGTCCATTCGAAGTACACATAACTGGTGGGAACGAATGTTATTTTGTTTAGTCTGGTTGGAAGTTGTGGAAGGATGGAGGATTCGATTCAAAGAATCAAGTAGAAAATAGGATCCATAGGCCAGGCTACATGATTTTGCTTTTTAGGCCTCCAACTTGTGCCTCACTCCATATTAAATTGTTTACCAAGCCAACTTTCTCTTAATGATATCATTACCTTTTTCATAAAGTTATTGAGCCTTGCATCTGTCTCTTCTGCACATATGTCCCCTATAAGCCAGGAGCCACCCATCTAAACCATTAATTTTAGTTTTTTTATCCGGGGATCATAAAAAGTTGACACAAGTGGATGTTTTCCTTTCAAACAAACTATATTTTATTATTCCACAAATCTGTTCACTCCAAATTTTTTCTCTATAAATAGAGAGTTCATTTGCAAATCAAGGGACAGATTTTGGATGTGTGGAAGGAATCTTCAAAAAACTCTCAAACTCTGAAACAATTAACACCCTCTCAAACCCAGAATCTAATGAAACTCCACACTTGTTTCTTCCCCTTCGAACCCAAGAACACCCAGGGAAACAACTCAAGTCCATGACCCATATTCCAGCTTCAAGCAAGGTAAGTCTTCTTAACCTTAAACCTTTCGTTTCAAGCATAACATATGAATAACCATTTCTTTTCGTTTCAAGCATTATCATTACCCTTTGGTTTGTCTTTGCTTTCACCTTCTCTGTTTGTCTTCTTTCCTAATCTTTTGGTTTGTTTTCTTTGTTTACTAAACATATTTTAAGAACTAATCTGGACGTGAAACAATATTAGTATGGCCTCAACCCATGCTGCTATTTAAACCCAATCTAAAGAAAAAAGGAAGAAGGATGTGTGAATAGAAGCTTTAGGCTTCACCAAAATTGTCCCTCTCATTTTATCAAGATTTCCCCTCACAAGACTCTTTGAACTCCAGACAGGATTAGGGTTTGCTCTGCTCAAGGCATCTCCTTGCACTGATGACCTAAATTAAGGTTTGAGTTTGCACATGGATTTTTGTACTTTCAATGCTCAAAGTGACTTTCATACTTCATGTTGGACTTATAAGATTTCCTCTACCAAGTTTCAAGCTTTGAATCAAATTTTTGCCCAGTCAATTGGACAGTTGACCTAGAAATCAGCTGTATTGGGGAAAAAGTCAACTGTGGCCAATTTACAGTCAAACCTCACAATTTTTTATCCACATAAACATTATAGGCTCATATGAACCATTTGATCAAGTTTGGACCACAACTCCTCAAGAAATTTGATCAGATCATCAAAAGGGCAAAATGGTCATTTTTAGGGTTTTGACTGCACAAGGGCAATTTCTGATTTTTAACCTAGCCAATGGAAAATTGGGTTCAAGCATGGATTCAAGGACTCAATGTCATCATCTTGACCTATTCACATGGTTCAAAAGATCTCAATTGCATTGGATTGACAGATTAATTTTTCAGTCAACTGATCAAAATTTGATTGTATACTAAAAAGTCAAACTTTGACTTTTTGGTCAAAATCAAGTGCCAAGGTCATTTTTCATAAAGATGAGTTAAAACATGAAACTTTTTCATCAAGAAACCTAATTTTGCAAATTAGGGTTTAAAATTGAAAATTTTCATAACTTCGAATTTTTCTAAGTTATGAAATTTTCTTATTTTTTCCCAACTTTGCCCAACATTTTCACCATGATGCAATTGGATTCAAACAAAACTTCCAACATTAAAGTTGTAGTCCTCCATAAATTATACAACTTTAATTAACAAATTTTTCCCAAAAGAAGCTTGGATCTCAAGTTATGATTTTTGGAACAAGGGTCCATGAAACTTTTAACTTAGTGAAATTTTGCACTAGTTTAGGCAGGATTTTGACCTATCTTCATGGAAATTTTTCACATAGTTCCACTTGGAATATCAAAATGAATTTCAAAGATGGATTGTAGAGCATGTTACAGGCTTTCCAAAATGTCAAAGAACTCTCCAAAATCATTTATGGTTAGGGAGAATCGAAGGTTTGAATTTGGCAAAAACTCACTTTGATCCTTGGCATGTTTCATGTTGCCACAAGTTGCAATTTCCATCCAGCATTGTTTATACTTAATTAAAGGTCCCTAAACCCTTCCACACTCAAGAATTAAATTCAAAACCAATGGATTGAAGCTTTTTTATGATCATTAGAGGATTACACAAGAGATTAATCCAAAAATAGCAAAAAGGCAACATTGCCATTTTTGTCAAACCTTGCTTTATGACAAATTGCATCTCTTGAGCCTTGAATCAAATCTTGGATAGCAAACAATATCCACAAACTGAGGGGGCCAAGATCACCAAGTGCATGCTGAAAGATAGCCTGTACAGGCTTGTCTTGTATCATTTCTTACTTTTGCTTAAAATAAAAGTAAACTTGCCAAAGAGACAAAATTGGAGTATCTATAAGAACCAACTCTTGTAACCATTTGAAACAAGTTTTGTACATTGCCTTGAGTCAGAAACACGAGCCATGGATCCCTCAAACACTCTTGAACATCAAAACACATTTCTCTTGAAAAACATGGCAGCTTCTGCACTTTGAGTTCCAAAACACAAACCACTTGTGCGTTTTGTCCCAAACCAGTTCCAATACCTTCCATATAACCCACCTGAACTATCCCAACCATTGGCCCTTGACTGTAATTCCATTTGCAAGCTTCACCATTTCTGTTTTCAGCTTGTGCAGGTTGACTTCTACAAGCTTGTTCAAGCAAATCCAAGGCAAATTAAGCATTGAGGAAGGTCAGAGGAAGTTCAAGCAAGCTCCCAAGCATCTCAGGCCTCATTGAAAAGCTCCACATTGCCATACACGAGTTCATCTGAAACAGGTATTTGTCAACTTTCTATCTCTCTATTTAGAAATCATTAGGCTTAGGTTTGTGAATAAAAAATGTAGTACTCATAGACCTTAAGCTATACATATGCTCAGTTTTCATTTAAGTTAAGTGTGCTGAGAGAATTTGATTGATGAACATCCTGAAAAAGTTAGGTTAGACATTAGGGCCAGAGAAATTCTCTCTGGTCTTTGAGAGTTAGATTAAGTTTTTTATATGGTTGGAATCGTTGTTTAATGCTCTACAAGTTTCATGTTTTGAGTTTTTGATTTCATGCAAAGAATAGAGAGAACAGAACTGGAGTTACAGGGCATGCATTTTTGTTCAAAGATTGAAGATAAAGATCAGTTTGGGCTGGGCTTGGCCTTGACTTGCTTTTGACACCTCCAGTTTGCTGACTGCACCCCCCTGGCCCATTTCATTATTATTTGATATTTTTCTATTATTATTTTTAGTTCTGACTTTAAAATATTTTTTCTAAACATAAGAAAAATTACTAAAATTATTTTCATAAATTTTCACATTTTATTTTGTATTTTTATTATTTTTTCTAACATAAAAATAATTATTAGATAACATACTTTTATTTTATTTAATAAAAACTTGAAAATCATACATAGAAATATTATACCTTTATTTTTATTATTTACATATTTAAATAATATTTTTTCTAATATATTTTTATTTTTGACATTTGTATATATTTTATTATTTTATTGTACATAAATAATATATTGAATGTGTATATACTTTCTTAAAGAAAATTAGGGTTTTTACCCTTAATAAAAATAATCTTTCATTTTATTATTTTTGATGAATTAAATATTTTATTTTTACATACATAAAAATAAACTAAAAAACATTTTTTTATATATTTATAATATTTTGCATATTTATATTTAAATTGCTTGTTTAAATATTGCTTATTTATTATTCGATGCAAAGAGTTCAATTTGGATGCAATAGTAAATATTAGGGTTTTATTTTCTTGCAAATACTCCCCATTCAAAATTGTATCCCCCTCCCCATATCAATGTTGTAATAACTTAGGTTTATTTTACGCACTTTATAGCTTTCAAATATGCCATGATAGAGATTAGGGTTTGTATGCAATATCCAAAATCAAAACAAATAGTTGGACCTAATACAAGACATAAAAGCATGAAAATTGACAACACAATGCACACATGCACCCCTAGGGTTTCATCCACTTGTGGCCTTTAAAATGGCCATGGTATGCATGTTGAGTATCTTGGCAAAACAAAAACAAAATATAAAGATCATAGTCCCTCGATGACGCTATCTTGGTTGCCTATACAAAATGATCTAGTCCCTCCAAAAAATTTGCTAAAGATACTTAGCACTATTGCTATCATGGTCAATACGATGACCCGCGCCCGTCCCGTTTAACATCCAAATACAAGGTTGTTTACCAAATGAAATGGTAAAACAACACTGTGAAAAGGGTAAAAAATGTGTAGGAAAGACTCTTGAGTAGATAGGGTAGACAACTCTTAGTTACTTGATCAAAACTTGCAAAACCATCCTTGCTATTTTCAAACACACCTCACAACACAATTTCAAAACATTTTCCAAAACAAACTTTCAAACTTTCAAACATTGAAACATCTTTTCAAAAGACAATACACCTTTGTATACATTCAAATAAAAATCATTACAAAGGTTACCACAACGATGGCCTCTTTTCAAAACATTTTCAAAACCACACACAAAGCACCATTTCAAACAATTGAAAAGCAAAAGCAAGTGATCTAAACAAGTAACTAAGAGCCCATGGATAACCATGGATGAAAAGAGTGCTTGCACCTTCCCTTTTCATAATCTACCCCCCGAACCCAAGAAAACATACAAAGGTCTTTCCTGTGCTTTTTGACCTTTCTTTTAGATAAAATAAAAAGTCGATGGTGACTCTTGCTAAACCGAAACATTTACAAACACAAACGCAAAACCTCAAGTCAGTTCTCCCACGTATCACAGAACTGGCGACTCTGCTAGGGATTAACCTAAAAGTGGGGTTACCTTAGGGTTTAGATCACCTTTATATGCTTACCTTGTTTGCCTTGATTACTTTACACTTGGTTCTATTATTTGGGTTTGAAATCCTCTACCCGGATTTGGGAAACATTCATAGGTAAATAGCAATACATTGTGGAAACTGTGCGGGGTATACTTACATGGTTGAAGCAATAGCTATATTAGTGCGACATATTTGTGGGTACCGGTAGCCTTTGAGTCAATCAAAGAGAATATGGGGCCGTTGAGTGATGTCATAAAGCACTAATGAACTTTTAGAACCTTTACTTGACCATCTTGGCCTTTTTAGGGGTAGTGAGATGACCGACTTTGGTGCAGTCAGAAGTTGGAAGATACTCGATACTACACTCATTGAGGGTTATTTTCTTGGAATATTTCGGTCGCCAGTTAAGTGGCTAAACTGAAACCATGAACACAGAAAATAATCCAGTGATATTGAGCTCCTTAGAACCCGGTTACTATTTATAGGACAGGTTGAGCCAACTAACTTCAAAAGGGTACTTACCTATGAAACCCCATGCAAGCCTGAAACTAGTAACTTGTGTGACTTGCTTGTACATATACTTGTGCATACATCATGAACATCATAAAGCATCATATGCATCCACTAACCATTTCAAGGGTTTGAATCTTCATCTTTGTTCTTGTTTTGTAGGTAATGGAATCTCTTCGCAGGAAAACAATTCAACTCAACCTTGTGAGGATCCCTCCTCAACTCAAGGAGCTTGCTTCCAAGATTCCAGAGAATTCTCCCTTCAGTGAAATACATGGTAGACTTCTCAACTTGGTCAACTCCAACATTGAAGAAGACGTGGTGAAAGTTCTCTTCCATTTCTTTGACATTTGCAAACACAAACGCAAAACCTCAAGTCAGTTCTCCCACCGTATCACAGGCGTGATCGAAGGATACATATTCATGTTGCTTTGCAGGTCCAATTGAAAGAAGCCAGGAAGAGTTAAATCGAAGGGCGCTTACTGCTTGGATCGAAGGACTTGTTTTCCTTTCCTTTATTTTGTTTTGCCTATATATTTTCTTGTTATTCAATATGGTTGAAATAGTGTAGGATATTTATTTTCTGCATTTTTATTGCTTTATACAAATGTTAGTAATTAGCATGTATGGCAAGATAAAACTAACAAGTAGACCACCCTAATCAAAGACTAAATGCATGCAATCAAACACACTTTACACATATGCACCTCTAGGGTAATCTCACTTGTTGCCTCGGAAAATAGTCATGTCCCTCGAATATGGGCGTTTTAGCAAAGACCCTCAATAAAAGATCGTAGTCCCTCGATGACCCTCGATGTTTCCCTTTAGTAAACAATCTAGTCCCTAAATGAAAATTTCTAAAACGTCCCATAGGTTTCCATCTATGACTATACAAATGACCCACGCCCGTTCCTTTACATCCAACGACGGGGCTTCTTATCAATCAAATGGTAAGATAGCAACATATAAAGGAGGGGGGAAATAATAAAGACCTTTTGAGTAGGTAGGATGCTTGTAGTTGCTTGCTCACAAACTAAAACCATTTTTACACTTACACTTTCAAAACATCTTCAAAAAACAAACATCTCTTTGAACTATTTTTAAAAACCAACACTTTGTATACATTCTTATAGAGGCGAGAATCATTATAAAGTTTGCCGAAACAAAGGAATTTTGCAAAATATTTTCAAACTTATACCACAAAGCACATTTTCAAAAAAAGAAACTGATCTAACATGCGACTAAGAGCCCGTAGATAACTACGGATGAAAAGGATACTAATACCTTCCCTTTTCATAACCTATCCCCCAAACTCAAGAAAATATCTCTAAAGGTATTTCCTGTTCTTTTCACCCTTTCCTTTATTGGATAAAAGAAAAGTCGATGGTGACTCTTACTATCCGCAACAATTGCGATCAAACTCAAAACAACCAAGTCAGTTCTCCCACCGTATTACAGAACTGGCGACTATGCTAGGGATAGACTTAAAAGGGGGGTTACCTTAGAGCTAGATCACATTTATTTGCTTTCATTTTTTGATTTGCTTGCTTTATATTTTGGTTCCTTATTTGGGTTTGTTTGGATCCTCTACCCTGATATGGGACACCTTTTAGGTAAGTAGCACTAGATTGTGGAAACTGCGCAGGGTATATCGACATGGTTGAAGCAATGGCTACGTTAGTGCGACACATTTTTTGGTACCGGTAGCCCTTGAGTAGTCAAGGAGAATATGGGGCTGCTGTGTGGTGTCATGAAGCACTAACTGACCTTAGAACCTTAATTGAACAACTTGACCATTAGGAAGTAGTGAGATAGCCGGCTTTGGTGCAGTTCAAAGTTGGTTGATAGTCGATACTACGCACATTGAGATCAGACTTTCGGGATATTTCGGTCGCCAATAAAGAGGCTTGCCCTGAAACAATACCCGATGAAGAAAGATCAGTGATATTGAGATTCTCTAGAACTCGGTTACTATTACTAGGACATGTTGAGCCAACTAAACTTCAAGAGGGTACTTACCTACAAACTCCATTACAAGCCTACACCTAAGGACTTGTCTGCTTTGTGTGTATATGATTATTTATACATAACAACTTGTTTGCTTTGCATACTTGTACATAAACATATTGACATTATACCATAGAATTTTCAAATACCATTTCAAGGATATCAAGGGTCTGTGATGCAGGTTCATGTTAAACCAGACATCTATCAAGGGGAAAGAGGATTCTTTCTCCTCTAACCAAATGCTGTCAAAGACCAAAGCACGGTCAAAGGCTATGACCCACTCGACATGGTGAGCTTGATTTCTCGTGGAGGGACATTCAATGATACGATGTTCTCTAATCAAACCTATGATCAAAGTTCAAGCTTCTAACATCTTCTAGTGTTTACCCAACAAGATCCTTGAAAACATTCCATCCACATATCATGCATGTCATCATAATAGGTTCTCCCCATACAGGTTTTCTCATCTGCTTACTGTTTATTTCAGGAAGAGAAGGCTCTAGAGCAAACAGTTAAAGATCTCCAAGCTTAGAATTCCCAGTTCCAACAAATGCTCCTGAACTTATCCAAGGGGCAGGAAGATCTGAAATCACTCTTCACCGAAGAGAGTAAGAAGGAGACTAATAAGAAGGTAGTCACCCTCAAAATAGGAAGAAAGATCAGGGGGCCTGCCCAACTAGCTCAAAAAGAAGATACTTCTTCTGAAGAAGAAAACAATCAAGAAGAGGAAGCTAGAAGCACAAGAGCTAACCAAGCTACTGATTATGAAGACTATTCTGAGGAGCAGTATCCATTGATGGATGAAAAATACAAACAACTTGAAGACAGACTAAAGGATGTAGAGATCCAAGTAGTGCATGGCTTGGACTTTGGAGACTTGGGTTTGGTTCCTGGGGTGGTAATTCCCCATAAATTCAAGATCCCTGCTTTTTATAAGTATGATGGGGTCTCTTGTCCTAAGATGCATCTGAGATCTTATGTCCGCAAGATTCAGCCACACACCACTGATCAGAAGCTTTGGGTCCATTTCTTGCAAGAGAATCTAGTTGGGACTCAACTTCAATGGTTCTATCAATGGAAGGTTCTCGCATCCATACATGGGAGGATCTAGTTGTTGCTTCCTACAAGCAATATCAATACAACGCTGATCTTGCACCAACTCACATGAAGTTGCAGAATATGACCATGGGTTCCAATGAGGGCTTCAAAGAATATGCCTAAAAGTGGAGAGACCTGACTTGCAGAGTGCAGCCACCCTTAACTGACAGGGAGCTGATTGACATCTTTATGGCAACTTTGGAAGGACCTTTCTTCAATCACTTAATCGAAATCTCCTCGGCCGGGTTCACTGAGCTAATACTGACAGGCGAAAGAGTAGAGGCTGGCATCAAGAGCGGTAAAATTCAAAGGGGTGCATCTTCAAGTGCAGGAAAGCAACCTTTCATGGGGAAGAAAGAGTCCAATGTTGTGTATGGCTAAAAGGGTCATAACAAGAGCAACCACGATCAACATGTGAGGTAAGTCCTGATCTCCAGTCCTAGGCATGATACTAACGATTTTTGGACGCTTAAATACAAGATTCAAAACATGATTGACGCCAAGGAGATTGAGTTCGACCGTCTAGAGGCTCCCAATATGATCACTGCTCCTATGCCAAATCATTGAGAGTGTCCTTTTCATTTTGAATTTTAAATTGTAATCTCTTTTGTCGTTCAAACACTTATCTATTAATGTTAAACTTTGTTTCATTAATGCATTGCATATGTTTGTCTTGAATTAGTCCATTCGTTTTCATTATATTTAAACTATGATTTTTACTCCCTTTATGATATTCAACTCTTATTTCAAAAAGTTTCAAGCCTTTAGAGGGAGGATGATGAAAACAATCCATAATCTCATACAGTATGCTTTTAAATAGACCTTGCTGACGATGTACAGGCGTTCTTTCAATTCCTAACACTGGAGTTATAAGGAAGATAATCCCTAGTCAACCCTTTTGAGCCTAAGAAGTAGGAATTTCCTTTTTCACACAAATTGAAACCTTTAATCAAAAACTAGGGCCGGGTAGTCTCTCAGTTAATTCAAATGTGCGTTCAGTCGCAAGCTTTCACTGCATACACAATGAATGACAATGAAAATTTCCTTCTGAATCAAAAGACAGCGATGGTTCCCGTAAAATAGGAAGACATTATCTCTCAAAAGAAAAGGCCCACTGAGTCAAAACCTATGAAGGAGACTTAAGAAAAAACGGGGGCATCCCGCTTACCATAATCTCAAAACAGTCTGGCAAAAAATAGGGACAATAAATCAAAAAAGGAAGTCTCTACAAATCCTCAACAACAGAAAAATGTTGCAAAATGACTGCCTTCTCAAACAAACTTAACTTGTCTGAACCATCACCAAAACGTCATTCCAAACTCAATTGGAATTCAAAACGCGCAATTAACTCAATTTAGGACGGGAGAACATCATAGATAATGGGTTGCGTACAAATACACTTTGAGCCTTATCCTTTGTTTCCTAAACTGTGAACCAAGCCACGCTACAACCCTTTAAAAGTCCTAATTGAAGCATGGTTTAGTTCAAAAAGCATATTGTTACAAAAGGTATCCTGACTCCTGTAAGGCTTCACTATAAATCCTGAGTTGCATTCATATTCTTACAAAACTCTTTTATCTTCTAAAAATGCATTTTCAAAATTTCAAGACAAATATAAACTTTGCATTTTTTTAATATCGCTGTTTGAATATAGTTAATTGGTTTGAAAACAGAGAAATTGACACGACGAATATCTAGTCAACAAAAAATCTCTCAAGAACAGAATCACTTCAAATGGAAAAAAACTTCCAATGACAAATCTCCTATAAGCAAGGGGGAATGACATGTCACTGTCCATCTCGTCTGGGGCAGTCAAGTCAAGATTCCAAGAAATCTCTCAAAAAGTGATGAATAACCAGGGGCAGGTCTGCATCTGAGCCACTTGGGGCATTAAACATGAATCTCAGTAAAAAGGTCATGCACGACCAAACAAACATTTTCTGGCAGTAACTACAACACTTACTGCTGTGGGCAGTAACAAATCCCCACAAAATCCCTTTCATAAGGTGATCCCTAGTGAAGCCGCCAAAGCCACCTCTATAAGGTTGTCATGACAAAGTTAGATCCATGCGATCCCCAGCCAGAGTTTCGATCTCCGGAAAACCTCTCCCTAACTGAGTTTGTCTTAAGAAGAATTCTTGAGGAGTTCTGCCAAAAGAAAACACTTCCCCAGTAGTTCGTCAAATATTCTCTTCAACAGGGTTTATTTCCCCAACAAACAACAAAATTCCCCAGCTAAGTCTATCCTCCCCACTTTGAGTTTGCCTCTCAGACTATTACAAACCAAGGGACTGCAACCCCTAGTCCCCGGTGAAGTCGTCAACAAAATCATTGTCATCTCCTAATTTGCTATGAAGCCTGGACCCGACCAAATAACAATTAAAAAGCTCCTCTTCCCCAATAGAGTTTGCCACTGTCCCTAGTGAGTTGCTGTGAAGCCTGAAATCTGACCAGATAACAGTTAACTTCTTTATCCCCAACATGTTGTTAACTTCCTTTCTCTCCAATCAAGAGATAACTCCCCCAGTAGAGAAACAGACAACTAAAACTCCCGAACTCTTTTCCCCAAGCAGGAATCAATACTCTCCACAGAGTTTCCATCAAGAAAAATCAACGTCCCTCGGCAGATTTCTCCTTAAACAACAAAACAGGAATCCCTAGCGGAAGCATTCTAAAACAAGGTCTGAAGATGTGCATACTCTTCATCCCAAAACAGCAGTCTGGGATTTCATTTCCCAAGGCTCACCAGCATTTGTCAAGGATTTATTTTCCCAGACAAAGAGACACTTCAATAACATTTCACATTCATACATCATATTACATACATGATAAGTGCATACCGCATAATCTCATTTATTTTGAGAATATCATCAAGCCATGCATACATCTGCATGCAATTAACCATCTTCCTTGCAGGAAAAGTCAATCAAATCAAAGACCTCTTCTGGTTAGATTTATTTCTTCCAGATTAAATACAAGAAAAATCATGACCTCTTCTGGTTAGATTCATTTCTTCCAAATTAAAGGCAGGCGATCAAAGACCTCTTCTGGTTAGATTTATTTCTTTGATTTAAAGACAGGTGAATCAAAAACCTCTTCTGGTTAGATTCATTTCTTCCTGATTAAAGATAGGACAACTATCTCATTCCCAGATGAAGTTTTACACGGACTCATCTTGAAACAACCCTACCCAGGTTCCTTCTCATTTCCAGATGAAGTTTTACACGGACTCATCCTAAAGCAACCCTACCCAGGTTCCTTCTCATTTCTAGATGAAGTTTTACACAGACTCATCCTGAAGTAACCCTGCCTAGGTTCCTTATCATTTCAAAAAAAGTTTTACACTGACTCATCCTGAAGCAACCTTACCCAGGATCCTTCTTAATTCCAAATGATGTTTTACACAGACTCGTCCTGAAGCAACCCTACCCAGGTTCCTTCTTATTTCCAGATGAAGTTTTACACTGACTCATCCTGAACCAAACCTACCCAGGTTCCTTCTCATTCCCAGATGATGCTTTACACAGACTCATCCTGAAGAAACCCTACCCAGGTTCCTTCTCATTACCAGGTGAAGTTTTACACTGACTCATCCTGAAGTAAACCTACCTAGGTTCCTTCTCATTTCCAGATGAATTTTTACGCGGAATCATCCTGAAGCAACCCTACCAAGGTTCCTTCTTATTATTAGATGAATTTTTACACTGACACATCCTGAAGCAACCCTACCCAGGTTCTTTCTTATTTCCAAATGAAGTTTTACACAGACTCATCCTGAAGCAACTATATCCAGAATCCTTCTCATTTCTAGATGAAGTTTTACACGGACTCATCCTAAAGCAACCCTACCCAGGTTCCTTCTCGTTCCTAGATGAAGTTTTACATAGGCTCATCCTGAAGCAACCCTACCCAGGTTCCTTCTCATTTCCATGTGAAGTTTTACACGGACTCATCTTGAAGCAAACCTACCCAGGTTCCTTCTCATTCACAGATGAAGTTTTACACTGACTCATCCTGAAGCAACCCTACCCAAGTTCCTTTTCATTTCAAGATGAAGTTTTACACTAACTCATCCTGAAGCAACCCTACCCAGGTTCCTTCTCATTTCCAGATGAAGTTTTACATTGACTCGTCCTGAACAAACCTACCCAGGTTCCTTCTCACTCCCAGATGAAGTTATACACTGACTCATCCTGAAGCAACCCTACCCAGGTTACTTCTCATTTCTAGGTGAAGTTTTACATGGACTCATCCTGAAGGAACCCTACCCAGCTTCCTTCTCGTTTTCAGATGAAGTTTTACATGGACTCTGTTAGAACATAGTTTGATTCTACAACCCTTAGTTAGAGTTTTGATGATAACAAATACAAAGAATAAATAAATATAAAGAACAAATATGCACCTTAAAAATATGTTTTATGTATGCAGAAGTTCTGATCAGATCAGCATCAGAAGATAAGCCATAAAGTATTACAAGTTGAAGCAATCAGATTATACGCTGAAGATTGGTGACTAGAACCTGCCCTCAATTATAGTAAACTCTGATTCTGAACATGAACATATCAAACCAAGTCATCAATATTCTGAAGCGTTACTGAACATTCAAGACAGAATTAATTCCAACGGCTTTCTTCAGACAGGATCTTCTCCAAAAGGAAAGTGTGTTAATGAAATTAAACATGCATTATGATCAACGTTATTACATTGCCTATATAAACAAGTCATCTTGCAAAATGAAGCACGTACGTACACACAACAATATTGCTAAGATCACCAACCACGCATATTCAAGCTCAAGAAAATTCATTCTTTATTCTAAGCTATAAACCTGTGTAGTTTATCACAGTTGTGATAAACCATTTTTGTTAGAAAAAGAACAACACATATTGTTTAATCATATTGTAAAGGAGATCCTTGAGATTAACCGGATTGTGGTTGTACTCAAGAAGACTTTAACAATTGTTAAAGTAGCTTTTGTAATCTTGTTGAGATCATTGAATTAAGACCTCGTTAGAGAGAGGCGAAATCACCTTGATGGGTGGACTGGAGTAGTTTGAGATCAAACGAACCAGGATAAAAATACAGTGTCATTAAGCTGTTTTAGATCCAAGTTTTCAATTCAACCCCCCCCCCCCTTCTTGTGTTTTACACATCTTCAATTGGCATCAGAGCGCCTGGTTCTGAGTTTAAACACTTAACCGTGTCAGTACAAGATCCAAGCATCAGAAAAACACTATAGTGGGACCAAGCCAAAACATCAACAATGACAACAATGAAGACAGGGACAGATTCAGTGGTAAACCTCCAGTCTTTGATGGAGATAACTTTGACTAGTGGAAAGACATAATTGAGAGTTTCTTTCTGGCCCATGATGCTGATCTGTGGGACATGGTGACTGATGGATACACGCATCCTGTGGATGGACGTGATCAGAAGATAGACAGGAAAATGATGTCTGATCAGCAAAAGCGTGAATTCAGAAACAACCACAAGGCCAGAACAATTCTCCTCAACGCCATCTCATATTCAGAATATGAGAAAATATCAAACAGAGAAACTGCCAAGAATATGTTTGACTCTCTGAGAATGACGCATGAAGGCAACATTCAAGTCAAAGAAACTAAGGCCCTTGCGCTCATTAAGAAGTATGAGGCATTCAAGATGGAAGATAGTGAATCAATAGAAACTATGTTTTCAAGATTTCAAATTCTTGTTGCTGGACTAAAAGTTCTTGTCAAAGGGTATTCTACTACTGATCACGTTAAGAAGATCATCAGAAGCTTGCCCAAACAATGGAGGCCAATGGTCACAGCACTTAAGCTAGCCAAAGATCTCAACAAAATTTTTCTGGAAGAACTTGTTATATCCCTCAGAAGTCACGAGATAAAGCTAGAAGAAGATGAACCTCAAAATCAAGGTAATCCATTAGCTTTAAAATCTAACATAAAATCTGACTCCAAAGTTTTGCAGGCTGTGGAAGAAACCTCTGATGGATCCTCATCAGAGGAAGATGAACTGTCTCTCCTCTCCAGAAGGGTGAACCAACTGTGGAAGCAGAGACAAAGGAAGTTCAGAAATCCCAGAAGATCAGAAAATCAGAATGAATCCTCCTTCAGATACAGAAGGTCAGAATCCTTCTCTGGACACAGAAGATCTGAAGGTTCTTCGGGATACAGAAAGCCAAACAACAAAGACATCATCTGCTATGAATGTAACAAGCAAGGGCACTACAAAAGTGACTGCCCAAAGCTTCAGAAGGAAAAGCCCAAAAATAAGTTTCTCAAGGAAAAGAAGAAAAGCCTCATGGCTACATGGGATGATTCTGGCACATCTGAAGTTGACTCAAAATCAGATGACGAAAGAGCAAACATAGCACTCATGGCAAACGTATCAGAAGACAGTGAAGCTTCTAGTTCAGACTCAGAATCAGACACTGAAGAGGTATTCCCTGACTTTACCATAAACTTTACTAAGGTTGAACTTGCTAAAAGCCTAAATGAAATTCTTGAAAGGTATCAGCAGATCAGAGTCAAATTCAGAAACCTGAAAAGGAATCTTGCCTCTGACTCTGATAATACTGAGAGTCTCAGATTCGAGAATTCTGAGTTAAGAGAAAAAATTTCAAAATTAGAAAACCAGTTGTAAAACTCTCAGAAGGAAACAATCTCTGAAACTCCCAGCAATGTTGATGAGATCATCAAAGAGTATGATCACAGCTTTCAAAAGTTTCTAGCTAAAAACATAGACATAAGCAAGATGGCTTCAATGATCTGTGGAGTTAGCAGAAATGGCAGAAAAGGAATAGGATATCAAGGTAAGGTACCTACACCAAAAAATGCCATGGACTTAGTTATAAAATGCACACCACTCAATTCACATTTTATATATGGGCACACACATGACATAAAATACACAAGTAGTGATTATTCTGTCAAACCAAAATTCAACCAGAATTTTGGTAAAACTAACAAATCAGGACCCAAGAAAATGTGGGTACCTAAGGATAAAATCATACATGTGGAAGATATCTTTAGAAGCAAGGCTAAGACACCAATCATGGTACCTGGACTCTAGTTGCTCATGACACATGATTGGAAGAAAGCATATGTTCCAAATCCTGGAACTTAAGCCTGGAGGCCACGTGGGCTTTGGATGCAATCAGAGAGGAAAGATCATTGGCTCTGGAACAGTAGGTAATGAAAATCTTCCCTCTATAAGTAATGTTTTGTTAGTTGATGGATTAATTCATAACTTGTTATCCATAAGTCAATTAAGTGATAATGGTTATGATATAATCTTCAATCAAAATTCATGCAAAGCTGTTAGTCAGAAATATGGGACTATCCTATTTAATGGAAAGAGGAAAAACAACATTTATAAAATAAAACTTTCTGAACTAAAGAGTCAGAATGTAAAATGTCTACTGTCTGTTAACAATGAGCAATGGATCTGGCACAGAAGATTAGGACATGTTAGTATGAGAAGAATATCTCAGATTAACAAACTCAATCTGGTCATAGGACTTCCTAACTTGAAGTTTAATTCAGATGCTCTGTGTGAAGCATGTCAGAAAGGCAAGTTTGCAAAACCTGCTATCAAATCCAAAAATGTTGTTTCCACCTCTAAGCCATTAGAACTTCTGCACATTGACTTATTTGGACCAGTAAAAACTGCTTCAGTCAGTGGCAAGAAGTATGGGTTAGTAATCGTAGATGACTATAGCAGATGGACATGGGTAAAGTTCTTAAGACACAAGGACGAGTCACACTCTGTGTTTGTTACCTTCTGCAACCAAGTTCAGAATGAAAAGGATCTTAGAATTGTCAAAGTCAGAAGTGATCATGGTGGAGAATTTGAAAATGAAGATTTTGAATTATTCTTTAATGAAAAAGGCATTCTGCATGATTTCTCTTGTCCTAGAACTCCCCGACAAAATGGATTTGTAGAACGAAAGAACAGAACATTGCAAGAAATGGCCAGAACCATGATCAACGAGACTAACGTTGCAAAGATCTTCTGGGTAGAGGCAATAAACACGGTGTGTTAAATTCATAATAGAATCTCCATAAGACCTATTCTGGAAAAGACTCCATATGAATTGTGGAAGAATAGAAAGCCCAACATTTCTTATTTTCACCCATTTGGATGCACATGTTTTATTCTGAATACAAAAAATTATTTGAACAAGTTTGACTCTAAAGCACAAAAGTGTATTATGTTAGGATACTCTGAACGCTCGAGAGGGTACAGAGTATACAATACAGAAACACATATTGTTGAAGAGTCTATTAGTGTTAGGTTTGATGATAAGCTTGACTCTTAAAAGTCAAAGCAGAATGAACTCCTTGCAGGTATGGAAGTTGAACTTACACGTACTGAAGACAACTCATCAGAGGTTCTCAACAGAGACACTCCCTCAACAGCAGAAAGAGTCACTACAAGCAATCCAACACCTTTTGTTGATCAACTCCAGAAAAGACTATCCAGAAGCAGCATTGATCACCCAGAAGATACAATATTGGGAAAGAAGGAAGATCCATTTAGAACAAGATCAACATTCAGAAACTCTGAAGAATCTCTCATGGGACTGGTTTCTATGATTGAACCAACAACAATTGATGAAACACTTCTGGAAAATGACTGGATTCTGGAAATGCAAGAGGAACTAAATCAAATCACCAGAAATGACGTATGGGATCTGGTTCCCAAACCAAAAGGGTTCAACGTCATTGGTACGAAATGGGTGTTCAGAAACAAACTGAACGAGCAAGGTGAAGTTATCAGAAACAAAGCACGACTGGTAGCACAAGGTTATAGTCAGCAAGAGGGGATAGACTATACAGAAACCTTTGCTCTAGTCGCCAGGTTAGAATCTATCAGACTTTTAATATCATTTGCTGTTAATAAAGGCATCACTCTATATCAGATGGATGTCAAAAGTGCATTCTTAAATGGATATATAAATGAAGAGGTATATGTGCACCAACCCCCTGGTTTTGAGAGTTCCAACAATCCAGAATATGTTTTCAAACTAAAGAAGTCACTCTATGGTCTGAAACAAGCTCCCAGAGCTTGGTATGAAAGACTTATTAACTTCCTGTTAGAAAAGAAATTCACCAGAGGGAAAGTGGACACAATCTTGTTCTGTAAGACAGTTAAGAATGACATGTTAGTATGTCAGATTTATGTTGATTACATCATATTTGGATCCACTAAACCCTCTCTGGGAAGAGAGTTTGCTAAATGTATGCAGGAAGAGTTTGAGATGAGCCTAATGGAGGAACTCAAATTCTTTCTAGGCATTCAGATAAATCAAACTCCAGAAGGAACTTACATTCATCAGAGCAAATATGTCAGAGAACTTCTGAAGAAATTTGATCTCTCAGAATGTAAGCCATCAAAGATTCCAATGCATCCCACGTGCATTCTGGAAAAAGAAGAGGTAAGTAAAAAGGTAGAACAGAAGGTCTACAGAGGTATGATTGGTTCTCTTCTCTATCTGACGGCTTCAAGGCCTGACATTCTATTCAGTGTTTGCATTTGTGCTAGATTCCAATCAGATCCTAGAGAATCTCACTTAACAGCAGTTAAGCGAATTTTCAAGTATCTGAAAGGTACTGCTAATCTGGGTTTGTTTTATAGAAAATTAAGTGATTACAGCTTAGTAGGATACTGTGATGCTGACGTTGCTGGAGACAGAGTAGAACGTAAAATCACTTCTCGAAGCTGCCATTTTCTGGGAGAAAATCTGATCTCATGATCCAACAAAAGACAATCCACAATAGCACTATCAACAGCAGAAGCTGAATACATAGCAGCAGTTGGATGTAGTACGCAAATGCTCTGGATGAAAAGTCAACTTGAGGACTTCAATATATTTGAGAGTAACATCCATATCCTCTGCGAAATACTTCTACTATTTGTCTCAGTAAAAATCCTATTTTACATTCTAGGGCTAAGCATATAGAAATAAAACACCATTTTATTAGGGACTATATTCAAAAAGGGATTCTTAACTTAAAATTCATTGACACAGACCATCAATGGACTGATGTCTTTACAAAACCTCTTTCTGAAGATAGGTTTAACTTCATTCTGAAACATCTCAGCATGAAGCTTTGTCCAGAATAAATTGTTTTATTTACATATCTTAACCTTCAGAATCTTAGTTATTTTCTGTAAACTACTGATCCACCTGCCTTCAGAATTTTAGAAGTACAGATTGTATCAGAATCTATCCATGAAGATCTGAGTGTTTCATTTCAAGGATAGAAGTGTGTTGTTCATGTAAGCAAACAGTTGCCATCCATTCATCAGCTACCTTCTGAGGCTGAACACGCGTTCACTTTTTTGAAAGGTCAAAAGTGCTGATTGGGTGCATTGAGACATACGTCATGGGTAACCGTTCCAATATCTTTCTGAATCCCCTAAAATCAGCTGTCATTAATGCTTATAATCATGACTAATTGTTTCTCTCTCTTATTGTTTATGCTTTCAAGAAAATCTATTTAAACTCAAGTTTCACTCTTTACATTCTTTCACTTTTACTCTCTCAATACCTTCTAATTGTTTTTAGTTCGTACTTTCAAAAAACCCTTCATCTTTCTAAAATGTCTTGTGTGAACATGGCTTCTTCAAGCGTCTAAAACACCAGTACTCAGGAAACTGCCTCTAGGAAATAGTACGAAGAACCATACAGAACTTTGCTCACTCCCATTGACAATCTGGAAGTTCTTTCAGAACTGATTGTTGATTTTGAAAGTCTTCAAGAAAACGGCTTCAATCTCTCTGAAGACGTCAATGCTCAAGGATGGAACAAATATTTTGACTGTCTTCTAGGGCCAACGTTTCTAATTCTTGTCAAAGAATTCTAGATACATGCTTCCTCCTCAAACCATCAAGTTACGTCGTATGTCATGGGGAAGAAGATTGTCATTACAAAAGACCTAATTTAAAGACTTATCGGTTATAATGGTAGAGGTGTCAGATGTATAGACATGGCTGAAAGATGTTCTGATGTTGCTTCTATTGCAAGGGAAATATTCACTCTGGGTCTACCCTCCAACAAGATTAGGGATCTGAAGGATCATCACAGAATCTGGGCTAAAATAATTCTGGGATGCATCAACCACAGGAAGCCAACTAGCTCTCTTGATTACATAAACATTGATCAGCAGTTTGTGATCTACTTTATCTCCAAGAAGACTAAGGTAAATCTCCCTCACTTGCTATTTAATCATCTGAGGACCAGTGTAAAGGAGACAAGAGAAGATGAGCGTACCAAAAGGGACTGGATACCCCTAGGAAGACTTATATCAAATATTCTGACAGAGAATAGGCTGATAGAGCGTCATACTGAAGCACAGGAAATCAGTTCACTAGAAGCACTTGCTGGGAAGCCTCTGAACGCAAAGAATCTGAAAAAGATGAAAATCATTGAGAACATCAAGAAGGAACCCAATGTTACTTCTTTTGCAACCATCACTTCTAGAATAATTCCTTTGGATGACTTTCCTCTTTTCTCTGAGATTGACTCCAAGCCTGAGATAATTGTCAGATATATGGATGTGTGTAAGGCAGATGGTACTGCACTAGAAATAAATATCCAAGACTTGCATCAAGCGGTTCCAGAAGTTTTTTTGAAGAAGACCAAGAAAAGGAAGGCAGCAGCAGAAGGACCATCCTAGAGGACTCCAAAAGCTGCTAAAAAGAAAGGTAATCCTTCCTCTGTTACTGTTTTAGAATCAATAACTATATCAACATCTGAAACTTTAACTACCCAATCAGAACATCCAACCCCACAAACTTTTGATGATTTTGACATAGGGTTTGATCCATCAGAAACTCTAAGTCTCAGAGAAACTCACTCCCTTCCTACCAATCCAAATCCTGAACAAACTCAACCAGAACTTGCCAAAGTTCTGTCTGATATTGACTCTTTTGACCAAGACATTTCAGCTCCCACACCACAAAATCCAAATCCTCAAATCTATGATAATCCAAACTCCGAAACTACAACAGATGTTCCACAACCAGATATTCCACTACCTCTCTCTCCACAATAAGATATTCCTCATCCACCATCACCTCAACCTGAACAATCACAACCAGAAGCTCACACTTTTGAGAATCAACCATCTGAGACCTATGAAGAAGAACCTCACAATATTTCAACCAACCAATCTGAAGAACCTACTTCAGATTCAGATACAATCCCAATCCCAAGAATCACTGAACCACTTGCCATCAGCATGCCTCTCACCATCCTGGACATTCCACAAATTCCTTCTTCTCTAGAATCCACACCACCAAATTCCCCAACTAGTCCAATCATCATACCCGACTCTCCCACTCCCTCACCCAAGAGAAATCCAACTAACAACGTAAGACTTGTCATTAATCCAACTGCATTAGGACGATTAGCTGCTATATCTAACAAAACTGCCATTCCCAAACCAAAACCAACTGAAACCACACCAGATGTTGGTACAAGTTTGTTGATGTTTGAAATAGGAATGCAGGACTGGATAACCTCCTTGAAGCACGCTAGTCTAGAGATGACTAATCCTGCTGCTTCTGATTATCTATGGACAAGTTTCAGAGACTGGCTAAGTTCTGAAACATTGAAGCTAAAAGAATAGAGCTATGAATAGGTTCAACGGAATTTCAGTGATATGCTAAAGGTTTTTGAAGACCAAGTTCTGAGCCATCTGCTCAAGAAGGAGATTCTCCCTCTAGTTAATGGCCCCTGGTCAGAACATTGTCTCTCAGATGAAGTTCAACCAGAATCAGAAGGTCTCTCCCTGATTGCTTCTCCAGAAGAGAAGATCTCAGCAGAGGAAATGGTTCAAATGATCAAGCTGCAGAATGCGCTGAGAAGCATCCAGATACTGAAGAATCTCCAGCTCCTTCCTATGACAGGAAAACTCTGGAAGAATTGAAGAGAGCAAATGTTGTTATCCAGGAAAGGTTGGATAAGCAGGAGGACACGAACAAAGAAATCAAAAGCATTTTGAGCAAACAAGAGGAAACTAACACCCAGATCAAAGGCTTGCTGGAAGCATTGTTCACACGCCTTCCTCCTCCCTCTTAGATTCTCTTCTGTTTTAAATCTGTTTATCTGTAACGTTTGTTTTACATTGCTTCTGTTCTGGACTACTTATCATTTCTTCTTGTTTTTTAATATAAATCATCTTTTTAGCTCTGATTATATTGCCTTTTTGATAACTGACAAAAAGGGGGAGAAAGTAAGATATTTTCAATAACGGTTTACTGAGATAGAAGTCTCAAACATTCTGGACTACTTAACCTCTATCTTCTGAAAAGCTTGAACAAACTCTGATGAAAGACGCAGTTAAACTCTGATGCTCAAAGACTCAAGGAACTTAAGGGAAGTAATCAACTCAGGGGGAGTTTTTCTTCTTAATTCTAAACCTTTTATTCCTTATTTTTTAATTGAAAAATCTGTTTTTTTGTCATCATCAAAAAGGAGGAGATTGTTAGAACATAGTTTGATTCTACAACCCTTGGTTAGAGTTTTGATGATAACAAATACAAAGAATAAATAAATACAAAGAACAAATATGCACCTTAAAAATATGTTTTATGTATGCAGAAGTTATGATCAGATCAGTATCAGAAGATAAGCCATAAAGTATTACAAGCTAAAGCAATCAGATTATACGCTGAAGATTGGTGACCAGGACCTGCGCTCAATTATAGTAAACTCTGATTCTGAACATGAACATATCAAACCAAGTCATCAATATTCTGAAGCGTCATCAGTAGTAAGGAGAAAAGACTCTGAAGCGTTACTGAACATTCAAGACAGAATTAATTCCAACGGCTTTCTTCAGACAGGATCTTCTCCAAAAGGAAAGTGTGTTAATGACATTAAACATGCATTATGATCAACGTCATTACATTGCCTATATAAACAAGTCAGCTTGCAAAATGAAGCACATACGTACACACAACATTTTTGCTAAGATCACCAACCACGCATATTCAAGCTCAAGCAAATTCATTCTTTATTCTAAGCTATAAACCTGTGTAATTTATCACACTTGTGATAACCCGTTTTTGTTAGAAAAACAACAACACATATTGTTTAATCATATTGTAAAAGAGATCCTTGAGATTAACCGGATTGTGGTTGTACTCAAGAAGACTTTAACAGTTGTTAAAGTAGCTTTTGTAATCTTGTTGAGATTAGTGAATTAAGACCTCGTTGGAGAGAGGCAAAATCACCTAGACGGGTGGACTGGAGTAGTTTGAGATCAAATGAACCAGGATAAAAATACTGTGTCATTAAGCTGTTTTAGATCCAAGTTTTCAATTCACCCCCCCCCCCCCCCTTCTTGTGTTTATCACATCTTCAGACTCATCATGAAGTAACCCTACCCAGGTTCCTTCTCATTCCCAGATGAAGTTTTACATGGACTCAACCTGAAGCAACCCTACCAAGGTTCCTTCTCATTCCCAGACGAAGTTTTACACAAACTCATCCTGAAGCAACCCTTCCCAGACACAGTTTCGTATGGATTTATCCTGAAGCAATCTTACAGAGATTCCTCCTAATACATTTCCAGACATGGCTTAACATTGGTCCATTCCAGCATATCATTCAAAGTTAAATCAACCAAAGATTTATTTTTTATACTTCTCCCAATTACAATGAAGCTTAGCCTTGGTTTAATTTCTATCAACAATCACCTTTCAATGGCATCTATAAGCCCATCTCCGACAAAATCTCCATCACCTCTCCAAATGGCATCTTTAAGCCCATTCCATACACAAACAACCATATCATCGAGTGCAAATTTCTAGGTACTCTAGTGTTCAATTATCTTGCACCTTCAAGTCACGAATGGCGGACTCGCCAATCTAACTCTTCGGGTTTATGAAAATTAAACAAGGGCAGCTGTTGTACCCCAAAAATTTACCCTCTCTCTTCTCAAGACTTTTTCTCACTAAGATTTTCAAAAAAAAAAGAGAAGAGTTCAAGTTTTCACAAATACATTTGGATTTTTAATGCCCCACATAGTTTCCATGGATCATATTGGATTTTCAAACATCAAGTCAAAGAGGAAACTGTTGAAAAGGGAAAGAAGATACATTTGATATTTTGACAAAAATTAAAGAAAAGTAAGCTTGATTCAATTCATGTTGGGCATCGTTTCGATTCATGCTTGTTTCACAAGTTTTAATAGGGGAATTGTTTCCTTCGAAGCAACCTGCTTCGAATCCACCTTAATATCGGCTTTGAATCCACCTCAATGCCTACTTCCAATCCACATTAATACCTCTTTTGATTGTGCATCTGGCCTACTTCAATGCAAGTATTCCCAAGCTTTAATTAGACTAGGGCCTCCTTCATTGTTTGCTTCTATTCACAAGGCAGGGTTTTTTCTCATGCTAGCATGCACAAGGAATTATCACCTTCATGTCACCTTCGAATACACCTACATGCTGGCTTCGAATCAATATTCAGTTTTGTTTCAAATCCATTTTCATGTAACCTTCGAATCCTCATACAAGCTTGCATGCACAAGGCAGGGGTTTCTCTCATGCTAGCACCCACAAAGAAATTATCCCCTTCAAACTTGCTTCAAATTCGCAAGCTTCGATTAAGACAATGGCCTTTTGCATGTTTGCCTCATATAAGCTTCAATTGAACAAATAGTTATCTTTATGCTAGCTTCGAATGGGCATTGTTTCCCTTTGAAATAGTTTCCTTCGATTCAGAAGACAAAGGCCTCCTGTTGGTGTCCTTCAATTCAAAAGTTAGTGGCTTCCTACTAGCTTCTTTCAATTTAAGAAGGCAGTGGCCTTCTAAAAGCTTCCTTCGATTCAGAAGGCAATGGCCTTCTGAAAGCGTCTTTTGATTCAAAGCAAATACCTCCTGAATGCTTTCTTCATAAAGCAAATAGCTCCTTCATGCAAGCTTCAATTCAGAGAGAAATACCTCTTGAAAGCTTTCTTCATAAAGAAAATACCTCCTTCAGGCATGCTTCGATTCATAAGATAGTGGCCCCCTACATGTTGATTTCGATTAAAAAAGCAGTGGCCTCTTCCCTCATGCTTGCTTCGTTTATACCCTTAAACCCTTCAACACACATAACTTATGCACTATGACACACAATTTGGTGGCCCATTCGAAGGATATGCCATGAGTGAACATTTAGTTTTTCCTACTTTTGAGTCTGGTCGAAGGTTTGGACCTAAGTAATCAAAGCAGAAGGACTCAAAGTGGCATATTCAGCTGAAGAGGGCCCATTCGAAGAATACATGGTTGGTCCATTCGAAGGACACATAACTGGTGGGAACGAATATTGATTTGTTTAGTCTGGTCGAAAGTTATGGAAGGATGGAGGATTCGATTCAAAGAATCAAGTTGAAAATAGGATCCATAGGC
Source organism: Vicia faba (assembly GCA_948472305.1). Classification (NCBI taxonomy): domain Eukaryota; kingdom Viridiplantae; phylum Streptophyta; class Magnoliopsida; order Fabales; family Fabaceae; genus Vicia; species Vicia faba. The sequence goes on from OX451737.1 coordinate 1,486,601,477, forward strand.
CACGCTACATGATTTTGCTTTCTAGGCCTCCAACTTGTGCCTCACTCCATATTAAATTGTTTACCAAGCCAACTTGCTCTTAATGATATCATTACCTTTTTCAGAAAGTTTTTGAGCCTTGCGCCTGTCTCTTCTGCACACTTGTCCCCTATAAGCTAGGAGCCACCCATCTAAACCATTAATTTTAGTATTTTTATCTGGGGATCATAAAAAGTTGACACAAGTGGATGTTTTCCTTTCAAACAAACTATATTTTATTATTCCACAAATTTGTTCACTCCAAAAATTTTCTCTATAAATAGAGTGTTCATTTGCAAATCAAGGGACCGATTTTGGCTGTGTGGAAGGAATCTTCAAAAAACTCTCAAACTCTCAAAACTCTCAAACACTTAACACCCTCTCAAACCCATAATCTAAAGAAACACCACACGTGTTTCTTCCCCTTCGAATCCAAGAACACCCAGGGAAACAACTCAAGTCCAAGACCCACATTCCAGCTTCAACCAAGGTAAGTACTCTTAACCTTAAACCTTTTGTTTCAAACATAACATGTGAATAACTATTTATTTTCGTTTCAAGCATTATCATTACCCTTTGGTTTATCTTCATTTTCACCTTCTCTGTTTGTTTTCTTTGCTAATCTTTTGGTTTATTTTCTTTGTTTATCAAACATATTTTAAGAACTAATCTGGCCATGAAACAATATTAGTATGGCCTCAACCCATGTTGCTATTTAAACCCAAACCAAAGAAAATAGGAAGAAGGATGTGTGAATCGAAGCTTTAGGCTTAACCCCGTGCTTCTATCTAACCTCAAACAAAAGGGATGTGGTCGAAGGATACATATTCATGCTTCTTTGCAGGTTCAATTGAAGGAAGTAGAGAAAAGGCCGTGATTGAAGGATACATATTCATGTTGCTTTGAAGGTCCAATCGAAGGAAGCATAGAAAAGGGCATGATCGAAGGATACATATTCATGCTACTTTGCATGTCCAATATAAGGAAGCAAAGAAAAGGGAATGATCGAAGGATACATATTCATGCTGCTTTGCAGGTCCAATCAAAAGAAGCCAGGAAGAGTTGAATGGAAGGGTGCTTACTTCCTGGATCGATGGACTTGTTTTCCTTTCTTTTATTTTGTTTTGCATTTATATTTTCTTGCTATTCAATATGGTTGTAATAGTGGAGGATATTTATTTTTTGCATTTTTATTGCTATATAAAAATGTTAGTAATTAGGATGTATGGAAAGATAAAACAACAAGTAGACCACCCTAATCAAAGACTAAATTCATGAAATCAAACACACTTTACACACATGCATCTCTAGGGTAATCTCACTTGTTTCCTCAAAAAATAGTCATGTCCATCGAATATGGGCATTTTAGCAAAGACCCACGATAAAAGATCGTAGTCCCTCGATGGCCCTCGATGTTGTCTTTCAGTAAACAATCTAGTCCCTAAATGAAAATTTCTAAAACGTCCCATGGGTTTCCTTCTATGACTATACAAACGACCCACACCCGTCCCTTTACATCCAACGATGGGGCTTCTTATCAATAAAATGGTAAGATAACATCATCTAAAGGAAGGGAAAAAGAAAAAATACCTTTTGAGTAGGTAGGACGCTTGTAGTTGCTTGCTCACAAACTAAAACAATTTCCACACTTACACTTTCAAAACATCTTCAAAACATAAACATATCTTTGAACTATTTTCAAAAACCAACACTTTGTATACATTCTTATAGAGACGAGAATCATTATAAAGTTTGTCAAAACAAAGGCATTTTGCAAAATATTTTCAAACTTATACCACAAAGCATATTTTCAAACAAAGCAAGTGATCTAGCAAGCGACTAAGAGATCGTAGATAACTACGGATGAAAAGGATGCTAATACCTTCCATTTTCATAACCTACACCCTGAACTCAAGAAAATATCTCTAAAGGTCTTTCCCGTTCTTTTCACCCTTTCCTTTATTGGATAAAAGAAAAGCGGGTGGCGACTCTTGCTATCCGCAACAATTGCGATCAAACGCAAAACAAGCAAGTCAATTCTCCCACCGTATTACACCTGGCTATCATGTCATTGACATAAACCTCTATCTCATGATGGATCATGTCATGGAACAAAGATACCATAGCATGCTGATATGTTGTGTCGGCATTCTTCAAACCAAAAGGCATAACCTTGTCACAAAAAGTTCCCCATTATGTAACAAAATTAGTCTTCTCCATGTCTTTAGGTGCCATATTGATTGGATTATACACAGAGAAACCATTTGTTGTATCCAAAATTTTCCCTCACATATTTCTCAATACATGTCAAGTGACGTCCTCAAATTGCTCAAGGAAGTCCAAGGGTTGACCAGATAAACTCTCTCCTAAGGCAGTCTACCTCAAATTAGGGTTTCATTTTGCATCAAGATGCTTGAGTCGAAGGGATATCAAATTCTCACCATTGTCCTAATATGTTCTCAAGATCATCCATGTCAAGTTTCAAGCCTTGTAGAGGAAGTTTGCTCAGTCAATTGCCCAAAGGCCTGAAAATCGATCGTGTTAGGTCAAAAGTCAACTATGGCCCACATACATTCAAACTTCAAGATTTTTGGTCAACATCCTCATTTTGAAGTATCATTCATCATTTGATCAAGGGTTGATCATGATTCATCAAGGATTGCTCACAATTCATCAAAACCCAAAAGTTACTAAATTAGGGTTTTGCAGGAAAAGTCAACTCAACTTTGACCAAGCATAACTTTCTCATACTTTATCAGAAATGACCCATCAAAATCTCATTTTGAAGAGAATGAAATTCCCTACAATTCATCTTCAGCTTCCAAGTTAAAAATATGCAGTCACAAAAAGATATGAATTTTGATATTATAGGTCATTTTGAAAAGTCAACAAAAACACCTTTTGGGTCAAAGCTTCATACATGAACACAGAAGACTCAATTGAAATGAGACCAAAAGGGTTGCTTAGAGGACATCCTAAGCTTTATAAAAAGTCCAAGAACACCTCTCTAGGGTCAAAATTGAGAGAGTTATGCATTGGCCAAGTTGACCTTTTTTGCAAAATAGCCAAAAGTCAAATGTGCTCAAATTTGCATTTTTTGCTAAATGGGCCCAACTTTTTATGCTTTCACTTCAATGATAACATACTCCACGACCTATGGGACCCTCCATGCTTTATTTATTCATTTATTTTATTTATTTTGATTTTTATTCTCTTAAAATTCAAATAAAATCAAATAAATCTAAATAAATCATATATTGTGTTTTAGGGATGTTTTTTGCATTGAAGGAGGATCTCATGAGCTGTCAATTGAGAATCAATTTGTGCAAGGCTGATTTGGTTGAAAAAAGATTGAATTTGAACAAGTTTGGAAAGAAATCATATGCCATACAAGACCAAATCAAATCTTCATAATGGGCAAGATTGAGGTCGTTTTTGTGGACCTAATAAGTTGTATTACATATACAGAAGCAAGGCAGTGCATGGGAGGAGGTTGAGCAGTCGTAAAAGAGAAAAACAAAACTAAAAAAAAAAACAAGAAAAAGTTGTGATCTAATTTCCATATTAGAGGCCATTTTGTGCCATTCTCAGATTGCCAACAGATTGCTGGACATCCCAGGAACATATCCCAATCAATTGCAAGCCCTTTCACGCCTGGAATTGTAAGTTACATGTATCACAATTTTATTCCAAACTTAAATTCGATTTTTTTGATTTACTCATCCTATGCATGATTTGATTATATATTCATGTTCATCATTGAGTTTGCAAACTATTGGTACCACTTAATTGCATTATTAACGCCTGTACAGGATATTGCCATAGCTATGGTTTTAAGTTCTTGTTTAGGGCTTTGCAGGATAGGTAAAATTGGACATTGATTCTGGTACCATGAGACTCGTGAGGATGAGACGAGTTGATTGGTACCATCCATGGTCATTTATATTACCTATGGATAATTTTGAAACATACAGGGTTGTAGCTACAGCGCCACGTCCGTGGGTAAAAGTTTGTTTACCTAAAACGACGGTTGGGAGGAAGATGATGATGCGTTTCACGCCCTGGTTGGGCAATTTAAATTTAGCGTGTTTTTTCAGGAATCTTTGTTTTCATTATATTATAATTGATTTTTATTATATATACAAATAAGCATCATAGTTCAGTTGGCAAGCGTGCAGGGGAAAAATGCAGAGGACCTGGGTTCGATCCCTAGATCCCAACCTTTATTTCATGTTTTTCTTCAATAGGTAATCCAGCGCATAGAAAATCAAGAAGTTCACAATATACCATCAGGATCTGGCCATCCAACTCATCAGCGCTCCAGATCAACGTACCACCATTGGAGGACTACCATGCACCCCAAGTCAACGTGCACACTGGATTGAATGAAGTCAATCAGGCCTTAGCCATTTGGGCCCAACAATTAAGATAGCACCCCCCTTTTTTAGCAAAAACCATCAGGCCCATTTGCTAACCATTTTTATTTCTATTCTTTATTTTTTAGTCTTTAATTTCCTTTATTTATTTAATTGGAAAATTAATTATTTTTTTTCACAAAAAACCATAAAATCAATAATTCATCAAAAATTAGGATTAGTTTTTATTTTATCAAAATTAATTTAATCTAGTTTAAATTAGGGAAATTGTAATTTGTTTTCATAAATAAAATCAAAATAGAAATTAGGTTAACTTTTAATTTTATTTTCTCTTTTTCTCAAATAAATAATATACAAAAAATAGGCTTTTAGATGAATTAATTTATTTTTAAAATTAGTTAGACTTAGGATTTTCCTTTAATTTAACAATTCCATTATTTTCTTAAAACATAACAAAAACTTTTTTTAATCAATCGCAATTAGGTTTAAGTCAAGGGTCAAAACCCTAGTTGTCTCGTATTCGATTCATTGCGCGTGTGTCATTTATTTTGCCAATAATTGTTGTAACTGTTTATGGTTTGTAATAGTTTCATCTAGGACTTTTATTTATCGCTTTTTCCCGGGTTTTTGGCTATGTAATTAATCCCCTTCCCCGAAGCCTTGTAATAGCGTATATTTACTTTCTCGCATTTTAATTCTCACAAATATCTGATTGTTTAGATGTATGCTAATAGGATTGTATGACAAGAATGCATGACAAATTAATACAGTTAGAAAACCCTAATGTGAAAATATAAATAATTGAAACAAATCACTCGCACATATCACTTTTAGGGTATACTCTCACTTCGGTTGCCTTCGGTAAACGATCATTAAGCATAGGGTGTCTTAATGGTTTCCCTCCTGTCTAACAAAGATCAAATGTCCCATTCAAATGTTGCCTCGGAAATGTTGCCTCGGAAATGTTCCCATGAATATGATCTTAAGACTCTAGGGTTATTACTAGGATGTCCTAACATTGCTCTAGTGATCGTACGTCCCTTTTGAATTGACCTTTACAACTCCAACGACTAGGGTTACCTACTCACTAATAGTAGGATAACACAGTCTAAAGGAAACGAGAATAAAAACGATATTTTTCGAGTAAGTAGATGCTAGTAGGAACTTGCTCAAATAAAAGCTTTTCACACTCACACTTCTCAAATAAATTTTCAAAAACAAAACTTTGTCACACCTTCGAGGACTGATACAAGGGTTATCACGAAGTCAAACTTTTCAAAAAAACAAAGCACATACACAAGCAATTTTAAAAAAGATAAGCAAGTATCTAAGAGCCCATGGAAAACCATGGATGGAAATGGTGCTAACACCTTCCATTTCTATAATTTACCCCCCGTACTCAGAATACTTCGAAAAAGGATTTTTTTTTTCTGTACTTTTTTCCTTTCCTAATTGGATGAAATAAAAGTCAGTGGCGACTCTTGCTTACCGCGACATTTTGCGAACAAAAAACACAAAACGCAAACCAGTATTAAACAATCAGTTTTGCCACCGTATCACAGAACTGGCCACTCTACTGGGGAGTGTTTATAAGTGGGGTATACCTTAGGATCTAGGTCATCAAAATTGCTTCTCTTGATTGCTTTGTGTGCTTTATTTTTGAGGGTTTTATTTGGGAGTTACTATAGATCCTAACCCGGATCTGGGGATACCTTTTAGGTAAGTAGCAATAGACTGTGAGAGAACTGTACGGCGTAGAACGATACGGTTGAAGCAGTAGCTACATTGATGTGGCACATTGGTTGGTACCGGTATCCCTTGTGGAGAAACAAGGAGAACCGGGGCCGCTGTATGGTGTCGTTAAGCATCAACTGACCTTAGAACCTTTAATCGACCAACTTGGCCAATAGAAAGTAGTGAGATAGCCGACTTTAGTGTAAATCTGGGAACTGGTTGATACTCGATGCTACACTCATTGAGACCATACTCTCGAGATAGTTCCGGCCGCAAGAAAAGATTCTGTGAGCTGAAACCATGCCCGATGGAGGATGGTCAGTGATATTGAGATCCTTTAGAACCCGGTTACTTTTTCTAGGACAGGTTTAAACCAACTTAACTTCAAGAGGGTACTACCTTTGACCTCATGCAAGCCTTAAACCTAAGGGCTTTGTATGATTTGACTGTGTTTGGAATATCTGTGTTTGTTATACCTGTGGTTTACCATGACATCATGCATCATAACATGGCATTCATGCTTCATTACACTAACCATTTCAAAGACCAAGGGAATTTATCTTTGTTCTGTTTTTTAGATCATGGCTTTCGTGCATAGAAATACCATCCGAGTCAACTTTGTGCAAATACCTGCCCAACTTAAAGTGTTAGCATCGAGAGTTTCTGAAATGTCTACTTTCAATAAGAGACATGGTTAACTTCTCAGCCTGGTTACTTCAAACCTTAATGAACAGATGATGAGCGTACTTTTCTAGTTCTTCGATCCCGTGCATCATTGCTTGACCTTTCTAGATTACCAGCTGGTACCCACCTTGGAAGAGTTCTATCATCTATTGGGCATATCCATCCTTGAACAGGTACCCTTCACAAGTATGGAAGAAGTTCCTAGACTAGAAGACATTGCCTCAACTCTGCATTTGAAACGGGCTGATGTAGTATCCAATTGGGAAACACGAAGCAGGGTCGAAGGTTTTCTAGCCAAATTTTTGATGGACCAGGCTCAACTATTCTAGGATGATTTGGATTTTCAGGCTTTCGAAGATTTCTTGGCTCTTCTTATCTATGGTTTGGTTCTCTTCCCTAACTCGGACTCCTTTGTAGATGTGAATGCTGTCAAGATTTTCCTTTCTCGCAACCCTGTGCCTACCTTGCTGGGAGATATCTTACATGCTCTCTATACTCATACTATAAGGAGAAGAGGGACTCTCATGTGCTGCATGTCGTTGCTGTCAAGGTGGTTTATTTCGCACCTCCCTAAGTCGGTGCTGAAGAACGAAGAAGGTTTGGGTTGGTCCTACAGGATAATGTCACTTGCTCATACAGATATTCTTTGGTGTTCCCGGGCTATGGAAGACACCGTTGTTATTGACCACTTTGGGGGATACCCTAATGTTCCATTACTTAGCATCAGAGGGGGTATCACTTACAATCCTTGACTAGCTTTGCGGCAATTTGGTCGTGCTCGAAAAGATGGTCCCCGTGAGTTACTTCTTGAGGACATTGTATTTAACTATAAGGAGGACGTTGAGGAGCATCACCGGAGGTTCATACGAGCTTAGGGCATGGTAAACAGATCTGACCCCCAAGAGTTGGGACCAAAGACTTCCCTTCCTATGCAGCCTTACCTCCAATTGGTCCGAGCTCGTGCCCAGAAGCTTATGATGCCTTATGAGGCCGTATTACCAGTGATTGTGGAGCCCACTAATGAAGAAGGAATTCCTTACATGATTCTCTATCCTTACATGCCTACTGATCCTGGGGAGTTGTAGAGGTCTTGGATTCAGCTGAAGAATGAGCGGGATACTTATCGGGAACAGTACCATGAGAATGAAAGGAATATTTTAAAGCTCACCAGGAAGCTCGAGGAAGAAAGAGTGATCAATGACTACATCAGCACAAAGAGGAAGCGTCCATGGGACTTTTAATTTTGCTTTTTCTAGTTTTAGATCTTGTTTTATTTACTTATTTGTAACGCCTTAAAGGCATTGTTCAACCTTTCAGAGTTAATCTAATAAAGTTTGTTTATTTTTGGTTTTCAAATTTTAATCTCCCAAAGTCTTTGAAATCATTACATGCGCATCCCATTATCATGCACATCATTACAGGTATCCTTACAGGTTTCTCATCTTCTTCGTTATTTATTACAGCACGAAATGTCTTTCAATCAAGCCATCAAAGATCTTCAGGCACAGAACGGCCAATTCCAATAGATGTTCATAAGTCTGGCTAAAGGGGAAGAGGACATGAAGACCCTTATTCTAAAAGAGAAGAAGAAGAAGAAGAAGAAGGTCGGAATTCTGAACATGGGTAGAAGATTCGGAGAAAGCTTGAGACAACCAGCTGATCTGACCTCCTCATCCAAGGACGGGGAGAACCAAGAAAGGGTAAACGACCATAGTCCTACAGTTTCTGATAACGATACGGATTACAACTATGAGCAATATCCTCCTACTAAGGATAGGTACAAGCAGCTAGAAGATCTTCTGAGTGCTATTGAAGTTCAGAAGATCCCTGGTTTGGATTTCGGGGAATTGGGACTGGTATCGGGAGTGGTCATTCCTCATAAGTTCAAAGCTCCGGTTTTTTCCAAGTATAATGGAGTGTCCTGCCCAAAACTCCATCTCCCCTTGTATGTCAGGAAGATTCAACCCCATACAGCTGATAGAAATATGTTGGTGCACTTCTTTCAAGATAGTCTTTCAGGGACTTAGCTTGAATGGTTCTACCAGTTGGAGGGAGCCAGTGTCCGAAATTGGGAAGATCTTGTTGCTGCTTTCTACAAGCAGTATCAGTACAATGACGACCTTGCTCCCACTCGTACCCAACTTCAGAGTATGTCCATGGGATCAGGAGAAGGTTTTAAAGATTATGCTCAAAAGTGGAGAGATTTGGCTGGGAGAGTTCAACCCCTATTGTCTGATAGGGAGTTGGTTGATATGTTTCTGGGGACGCTATCTGGTCCATTTTTCAATCACTTGATCGGCAACTCGTCATATGGTTTCACTGAGTTGATTTTGACTGGAGAAAGAGTAGAAGCTGGCATTCGAAGTGGTAAAATATAGAAAGATGCCTCTTCGAGTTCGGTAAAGAAACCTTTTACTGGTAAGAAGGAAGCCAGTGCAGTCTATAGCCCGAGGGGCCAAAGAAGATATGAACACCGTCAAACGGTAAATGCTGTAGTGATACCAAGACCCGCAGTTGCTCCACAATGCAATAATCAACAAAGGATGGAAATACCACAGTGGCAGTTTACCCGCATCAACATGACTTTGGCTGAAGTTCTACCTCACTTATTAAAATCCAACTTGGAAACCTTGAGAGAGGCCCCGAAGAACCCCAACACCACATCTCCCTGCTACAACCCGAATGCCCGCTGTACTTATCACTTAGAAAGTCCAAGTCATGATACAAAAAACTGTTGGGCCCTGAAAAATAAGGTGCAGGACCTGATCGAAGCCAAAGAGATTGAGTTTGACACTCCGGAGAAGCCCAACGTCATAACTGCACCCATGCCCAAGCATGGCTCAGGAATCAATGCTATTGAGGTTGTCTCCTCCACAGAGGATGCTGATGATGAGAACCCAGATGTTGACAGTTGGATCTACCCGACTACCAACGGTGGACCAAGTAACTGGACGGCTAGGGACTTCATACCTATTTCTTTTATTCCGCAGTAATTGACTCATTTGTTTTAAGATTTGTAATAAACAGTTTGGAACTTTATGGCCCGGGGCACCTTGGCTTTGCTTGTGAGGGATATTATTTGTCATTTCATATATCATTAATAAAGCATTGGACGTTTCTTGCATACAAATTTTGTGCTCCTTGTTTTTCTTTTCTGTCTCTCACTTTATCAAAACAGTTATTCTCTTACACACTCACGTATCATATTATAGATTCATATCCACTATGGATCCTATTGATAACAGCTCCGCTACTTCCAGTTATGACTTCGAAAATCCGATGAACCAAGTCGAGGACAAAGGTGAGGATGATTGCGAGGTACTTGGAGAACTTGCTAGACTATTACAGCAGGAATAAAGGGCCATACAGCCTCATGAAGATCCAGTTGAGTCAGTGAATTTGGGTACAAAGGAAGACAGGAAAGAGGTTAAAATAGGTGCGAACCTGGAGCCTAGTGTCAAACAGAGGTTGGTACAAATGCTACACGACTATGTTGAGATGTTCGCCTGGTCCTATGAAGACATGCCTGGTTTGGACACTGATATTGTGGTACATCGCCTACCGACTAAAGCAGACTTCCCTGCGATAAAGCAGAAGGTCTGCCGTATGCGCCCTAAAATGTCAGAGAAAATCAAGGCAGAGGTCATGAAACAGTTTGATGCAGGATTCTTAGCTGTCACTTATTATCCGCAGTGGGTTGCCAACGTCGTTCTGGTACCTAATAAGGACGGTAAGGTACGGATGTGTGTGGACTACAGAGATCTGAACAGGGCAAGCCCCAAAGATGATTTCCCACTTCCTCACATTGATGTTCTAGTTGACAACACCACGCCGCACAAGATCTTCTCCTTCATGGATGGTTTTTCTGGCTACAACCAGATCAAGATGGCTCCTGAGGACATGGAGAAGACAACCTTCGTTACACAGTAGGGCACCTTTTGTTACAAGGTAATGCATTTTGGGTTGAAGAATGCTGGGGCAACTTATCAGCGCGCCATGGTTGCTTTGTTCCATGATATGATTCACCATGAGATCGAGGTTTATGTTGATGACATGATAGCCAGGTCCCATATTGAGGAAGAGCACCTTGATCATCTCCAAAAATTGTTTGACAGGTCGAAGACAAACAAGCTGAAGTTGAATCCGAACAAGTGCACCTTCGGGGTAAGATCTGGTAAGCTTCTGGGTTTCATCGTCAGCGATAAGGGTATTCAGGTGGGCCCTGCAAAGGTAAAGGCATACAAGAGATGCCGGCTCCCCGCACAGAGAAGGAAGTTAGAGGTTTCTTGGGACGTTTGAATTACATCGCCAGGTTCATTTCACATTTGACTGCTACTTGTGATTCAATATTCAAGCTGTTGAAAAAAGATCAAGTGGTAAAGTGGAATGATGAATGCCAGACTGCTTTTGAAAGAATCAAATAATACCTTCAAGAACCACCAATTTTGATGCCTCCAGTTGAAGGAAGACCTTTGATTTTATACTTGACAGTGCTAGACAGTTCAATAGGGTGTGTGCTGGGGCAGCATGACGAGTCTGGTCGAAAAGAGCACGCCATTTATTACCTTAGCAAGAATTTTACCAACTGTGAGACCTGATACTCATTGCTCGAGAAAACTTGTAACGCTTTGGCATGGGCTGCTCGTCGACTGAGACAGTATATGCTGACTCACACCACCTTGTTGATATCAAAGATGGATCCGATCAAGTATATCTTCGAGAAGCCCGCTCTCTCCGGAAGGATAGCAAGATGGCAGATAATCCTGACCGAATACGACATCCAATACATAACCCAAAAAGCAATCAAGGGGAGTGTATTGGCGGATCATTTGGCGCATCAAGCCGTGGATGACTACCAGTCCATGAATTTCAAGTTCCCGGATGAGAATATCATGTTGGTGATCGACTGCGAAGAACCTGGACCGAATGAAAGACCCGAAGAGGGATCCCGATGGTCTATGTATTTTGATGGAGCATCAAACTCTTTGGGTAACGACATTGGCGATGTAATTATATCTCCTGAGGGCTGTCATACTTCATTCACCGCTCGATTATGTGTCAACTGCACCAAAAATATGGCAGAGTATGAAGCGTGTATCATGGGTCTCCGAGCTGCTATTGACCTGAGGATTAAATTCTTGAGTGTATTCGGAGATTCCACTCTGGTGATAAGTCAGATCAAAGGCGAGTGGGATATGAAGCACCCGAATCTTATTCCTTACAAAGAGTATGTACTTACCTTGCTCCCACACTTTGAGGAGATAACCTTTGAACATTTCCCACGAGAGGAGAACCAGTTGGCGGACGCACTAGCTACCATGTCTTCTATGTTCAAAGTCGGGTGGGACAATGAGACTTCCCATATTACCATTGAGAGGTTGGACGAACCCTCACATTGTTGTGACATCGAGACTGAAGAGGTAGAAGATTAACCCTGGTTTCACGAGGTAAAGAGGTATCTTGAGGCTCAAGAATACCCTGAGGGGGCATCTGTTAATGATAAGAAGTTTCTGAGAAGGTTCGCTGCGAAATTCTTCATCGGTAATGGTATCCTCTATAAGTGCAACCATGATTCAACCTTACTGCAGTGTGTAGACAAGAGCGAGGCAGAAAGGATCATGGTAGAGTTACAGGAAGGCACCTTCGGAACCCATTCCAGTGGAAACACCATGGCTAAGAAGATCCTACGGGAAGGATACTACTGGTCCACTATGGAGGCCGATTGTTATCAGCACTCTCGAACTTGTCATAAGTGTCAAGTATATGCTGCTAAGGTGCATGTGCCTCCAGTTCCCCTGATTGTTTTGGCAGCTCCTTGGCCCTTTGCAATGTGGGGCATCGACATGATCAGCGAGATAAAACCTACTACGTCTAATGGGCATCGCTTCATTCTGGTAGCAATTGATTATTTCACATAGTGGGTTAAGGCAGCTTCCTTTGCTACGGTAACCAAGAACATTGTGGCGCGGTTTATCCAACACAATCTGATCTGTCGATATGGTGTACCATAGAGGATTATTACTGAAAATGGTACAATCTCTATAATAAGATGATCACCTAGCTCTGTAAACAGTTTAAGATACAACATCTTAACGCTTCTCCCTATCGGCCGAAGATGAATGGGGCGGTTGAACCGGCTAACAAGAACATCAAGAAGATTGTGCAGAAGATGACGGTGACATACAAAGACTGGCACGAGATTCTACCATTCGCTCTTCATGGGTACTGTACCTCAGCACGAACGTCAACAGGGGAAACACCCTACTCTTTGGTGTACGGCATGGAGGCAGTCCTACACATCGAAGTCCAGATACCCTCTCTCAGGATTATGAAGGATGCAGTTTTGAACAAAGACGACTGGGTCCAAACCCGGCTTGATCATCTGAATTTAATCGATGAAAAGAGACTTCCTGCTATCTGTCATGGTCATACGTATCAAAAACAAATGATCAAGGCTTTTAACAAGAAATTCAGGCGTCAAGAATATCAAGTCGGGGATCTGGTGATCAAGCGCATCATACTGCCGCAAGGTGATCCCAGGGGAAAATGGACCCCTACATACGAAGGGCCATTTTTGGTTAAGAACATTTTCTCGGGAGGAGCTATAATTCTAACCACCATGGATAGTGACGACCTTCCTCACCCCGTCAATGCAGACATAGTGAAAAGATACTACGCATAATCAAAGACCCGCTATGTTGACTGGCCTAGGAAAAAATAAGGGCTTTCCGGCGAACCAAAAGGGTTCGGGAAAAAGTAAGGGATGAAAATGAAAAAATGTACACGCGGCAAGTCGAAAACCTGAAAAGGCAACTTGGGCAAAAAAGTGTATCCCGGTGGACTGAAAACCCGAAAGGGAGGTCCAGGAAAAAATTAGGGATCAAAGCGTAACACTATGTCTCATTGGATGACCTCGCAGCCAGACTTCGGTATCGACTATCAAGCTCAGAAGGCGCCAATCAATCTGATCCACCTTTGACCAAGCAGCAAAGTGATGAGACGCTTGAAGATATAAAGGCAATAGCAGAGTTGGAACCCAATGGGATTATTTTACATAGCGATTTTTCTTTCTTTTACTGAAATTGTAATTTCTATCTTTTGGAAACGTTCTCTTACTAGGACGTCAGCATCGTTGTACAAAACGCCTATTACAGGCCAACTTCAAAAATCAATACAATTCATTTTCACAAGAAAATTCCAAATTGTTTTTCTTTTTCTGTTTTGTTTTGCAAGAACATCCAGTGATTCATTTTTCGATATATGCATTTGGAAATAATTGATGCTCATAAATGTTTACATAAAAAAAACAAAAGACGATTACTCGTAATTCCAGGAACAGGGACGAACAAGAAGTTCCCAAACCCTACAGTTACTCTGCCCATCGGGTACCAAGGTGGAATCAGCTTAAGAACCTGAGTAGCGGGACATACACTCCCTACAGAGTAAGAAATATCCAAAGACAATGATGTTAGCTTTCCCTAACATGACATAAATCTCCCCTACTAAGGTTCACAATCGCGAGTGAATCGGTAAATTTTTCCCCAAGCATAGTTTATTTCTCTCGAAAGCAAAAATTCAATCTCCAACAAAAATTCAGTATCACCGACAACGGAAAATTCATCCCCTGCTGAGTTATTTCCTCAAGTCAGCAGAGCTATCAACAGAGTATCTCCTCTCCTATAGAGTTATTCCCCACAGAGTTATCCTCATACAGAGTCTGTCTTCGACAGAATATCCGTAAACAAGGGGCAAATCCCCAGCATAGTCATCTTTGTTCACCATCCCTGACAGAAGCAGAGGAACTATGGTTTTTAAAGCAATCAGGGATTTATTTTCCCAGATTCAGATTGTCACGTCAACATTTCATGTTCGTACATCATGACATGTGCATACATCACATATAACATAGTCTCATTTATTTTGAGAACGTCAACATAAAATTCATCTCATGCATCGCACATAACTAACCATGTATTTATTTTAGGAAAAGACAGTTATTATCAACAATTTTCAGCACGTACATGATCAACACTCGAAGCTAAACAGAGTAATCATCGACAACAAATGCGACCTATCCTGGTTCATTCTCACAACCCTACTATCCATGCCTTCATGTCGAAGTAACCTTACTATCTCGGTTCCTTCTCACAGCCCTACTATCCAGGCCTTCATGTCGAAGTAACCCTACGATTCCGGTTCCTTCTCACAGCCCTACTATCCAGGCCTTCATGTCGAAGTAACCCTACTATCCCGGTTCCTTCTCACAGCCCTACTATCCAGGCTTTCATGTCGAAGTAACCCTATTATCCAGGTTCCTTCTCACAACCCTACTATCCAGGATTTCATATCAAGGCAACCCTACTATACCGATTCCTTCTCACAGCCCTACTATCCAGGCTTTCATGTCGAAGTAACCCTACTATCCAGGTTCCTTCTCACAGCCCTACTATCTAGGCTTTCATATCGAAGTAACCTACTATCCAGGTTCCTTCTCACAGCCCTACTATCCAGGCTTTCATACTGAAGTAACCCTACTATCCAGGTTCCTTCTCCTAACCTTACTATCCAGTTTTTTCTTCCTCTCTTATCCCCGGACAGCAGTCCATAACACTGTAAGGTCGGGACCCAATTGAACACAATTGATTCCACATTTCCCCAGTAAGTCGCGGTGCAACATATACCCCGACCAAACACGCAGTTCACTTACGCTTCCCAAACCGGAATCATTCCCCGATATAGTAACGGATAACTGAAGCTCCTAAAACTCTATTTCTCTCAAGACTGAGACCATCGTTCCCCAGGGAAGTCCTCCTTAACAACATGTATACGGGATCTCGCAAAGGAATCTCTTATGTGATCAACACCTCTTCGGATGGCATCTTTAAGCCCATCTTCCGTCATCAATTTCCAAATGGCATCTATAAGCCCATTCCCGATGTTACAAATCAAGTATCACTTCATACAAGTGCAAATTTCTGGGCACTCTAGTGTTCAATCATCTTCCACCTTCAGATCACGAAAGGCAAGCAGCTGATCTACATCTTCAAGTTTAAGAAGATTGAACAGGGGCAGCTGTTGTACCCCAAAATTTTCCCTCCCATATTTCTCAATACATGTCAAGTGAGGTCCTCAAATTGCGCAAGTAAGTCCAAGGATTGACCAGAAAAACTCTCTCCTAAGGCAGTCTACCTCAAATTAGGGTTTCATTTTGCATCAAGATGCTTGAGTTCAAGGGATCCAAAATTCTAACCATTGTCCTAATATGTTCTCAAGATCATCCATGTCAAATTTCAAGCCTTGCATAGGAAGTTTGCTCAGTCAATTGCGCAAAGGCCTGAAAATCGACTACGCTAGGTCAAAAGTAAATTATGGCCCACATACAGTCAAACTTCAAGATTTTTGGTCAACATCCTCAATTTTAATTATCATTCATCATTTTATCAAGGGTTGATCATGATTCATCAAGGATTTCTCACAATTCATCAGAACCCAAAAGTTGCTAAATTAGGGATTTGTAGGAAAAGTCAACTCAACTTTGACCAAGCATAACTTTCTCATACTTTATTAGAAATGACCCATCCAAAGCTCATTTTGAATAGAATGCAGTTCCCTAAAATTCATATTCATCTCTCAAGTTCAAAATATGCACTCACAAAAAGATATGAATTTTGACATTATAGGTCATTTTGAAAAGTCAACAAAAACACCTTTTGGGTCAAAGCTTCATACATGAAAATGGAAGAATCAATTGAGATGAGACCAAAAGTGTTGCTTAGAGGACATCCTAAGATTTTTAAAAAGCCCAAGAACACCTCTCTAGGGTCAAAATTGAGAGAGTTATGGATTGGCCAAGTTGACCTTTTTTGCAAAATTGCCAAAAGTCATATATGCTCAAATTTGCATTTTTTGCTAAATGGGCCCAACTTTTTATGCTTGCACTTCAATGATAACATAGTCCAAGACCTATGGGACCCTCCATGCTTTATTTATTCATTTATTTTATTTATTTTGATTTTTATTCACTTAAAATTAAAATAAAATCAAATAAATCTAAATAAATCATATATTGTGTTTTAGGGATGATTTTTGCATTGAACGAGGACCTCATGAGCGGTCAATTGAGAATCAATTCGTGCAAGGCTGATTTGGTTGAAAAAAGATTGAATTTGAACAAGTTTGGAAAGAAATCATTTTCCATACAAGACCAAATCAAATCTTCATTATGGGCAAGATTGAGGTCGTTTTTGTGGAACTAATAAGTTGTATTACATATACAGAAGCAAGGCAGGGCATGGGAGGAGGTTGAGCAGTCGTAAAAGAGAAAAACAAAACTCAAAAAATCCAAGAAAAAGTGGTGATCCAATTTCCATATTAGAGGCCAATTCGTGCCATTCTCATATTGCCAACAGTTTGTTGGACATCCCAGGAACATATCCCAATCAATTGTAAGCCCTTTCACGCCTGGAATTGTAAGTTACAGGTATCACGATTTTCTTCCAAACTTAAATTCGATTTTTTTGATTTACTCATCCTATGCATGATTTGATTATATATTCATGTTCATCATTGGGTTTTCAAACTATTGGTACCACTTAATTGCATTATTAACGCATGTACAGGATATTGCCATAGCTAGGGTTTTAAGTTCTTGTTTAGGGCTTTGCAGGATAGGTAAAATTGGACATTGATTCTGGTACCATGAGACCCGTGAGGATGAGACGAATTGATTGGTACCAGCCATGGTCATTTATATTTCCTATGGATAATTTTTGAAACATACAGGGTTGTAGCTACAGCGCCACGTCTGTAGGTAAAAGTTTATTTACCTAAAACGACGGTTGGAAGGAAGACGATGATGCGTGTCACCCTCTGGTTGGGCAATTTGAATTTAGCGCGTTTTTTCCAGGAATATTTGTTTTCATTATATTATAATTGATTTTTATTATATATACAAATAAGCATCGTAGCTCAGTTGGCAAGCGTGCATGGGAAAAGTGAAGAGGACCTGGGTTCGATCCCCAGGTCCCAACCTTTATTTCATGTTTTTCTTCAATAGGTAATCCAGCGCATAGCAAATCAAGAAGTTCACCATATACCATTAGGATCTGGCCATCCAACTCATCAGCGCTCCAAATCAACGTACCACCATTGGAGAACTACCATGCGCCCCCAGTCAACGTGCACACTGGATTGAATGAAGTCAATCAGGCCTTAGCCATTTGGGCCAAGCAATTCAGATAGCACCCCTCTTTTTCAGCAAAAACCACCAGGCCCATTTCCTAACCTTTTTTATTTCTTTTCTTTATTTTTTAGTCTTTAATTTCCTTTATTTATTTAATTGGAAAATTAATTTTTTTTTCACAAAAAACCATAAAATCAACATTTCATCAAAAATTAGGATTAGTTTTTATTTTATCAAAATTAATTTAATCTAGTTTAAATTAGGGAAATTGTAATTTGTTTTCATAAATAAAATCAAAAAAGAAATTAGGTTAACTTTTAATTTTTTTTCTCTTTTTCTCAAATAAATAAAAATACAAAAAATAGGCTTTTAGATGAATTAATTTATTTTTAAAATTAATTAGACTTACGATTTTCCTTTAATTTAACAATTCCATTATTTTCTTAAAACATAACAAAAACTTTTTTTAATCAATCGCAATTAGGTTTAAGTCAAGGGTCAAAACCCTAGTTGTCTTGTA
The DNA here is from genome assembly GCA_948472305.1 of Vicia faba. Lineage (NCBI taxonomy): Eukaryota > Viridiplantae > Streptophyta > Magnoliopsida > Fabales > Fabaceae > Vicia > Vicia faba. The sequence continues at coordinate 1,486,619,991 of OX451737.1, forward strand.
TTCGATTCATCGTGCGCTTGTCATTTATTTTGCCAATAATTGTTGTAACTGTTTATGGTCTATAATAGTTTAATCTAGGACTTTTATTTATCGCTTTTTCCCGGGTTTTTGTCTATGTAATTAATCCCCTTCCCAGAAGCCTTGTAATAGCGTAGATTTACTTTTTCGCATTTTAATTCTCGCAAAAATCTGATTGTTTAGATGTATGCTAATAGGATTGTATGACAAGAATGCATGACAAATTAATACAGTTAGAAAACCCTAATGTGCAAAGATAAATAACGGAAACAAATCACTCGCACATATCACTCTTAGGGTATACTCTCACTTTGGTTGCCTTCGGTAAACGATCATTAAGCATAGGGTGTCTCAATTGTTCCCCCTGTTTAACAAAGATCAAATGTCCCATTCAAATGTTGCCTCAGAAATGTTGCCTTGAATATGATCTTAAGACTCTAGGGTTATTACTAGGATGTCCTAACATTGCTATAGTGATCGTACGTCCCTTTCGAATTGACCCTTACAACTCCAACGACTAGGGTTACCTATTCACTAATAGTAGGATAACACGGTCTAAAGGAAACGAGAATAGAAATGATCTTTTTCGAGTAAGTAGATGCTAGTAGGTACTTGCTCAAATAAAAGCTTTTCACACTCACACTTCTCAAATAAATTTTCAAAAACAAAACTTCGTCACACCTTTGAGGACTGATACAAGGGTTATCACAAAGTCAAACTTTTCAAAATAATAAAGCACATACACAATCAATTTTAAAAAAGATGAGCAAGTACCTAAGAGCCCATGGAAAACCATGGATGGAAAGGGTGTTGACACCTTCCCCTTCTATAATCTAACCCCCGTACTCAGAATACTTTGAAAAAGAATTTTTTCTATACTTTTTTCCTTTCCTGATTTGATGAAATAAAAGTCAGTGGCGACTCTTGCTTACCACGACATTTTGCAAACAAAAAAACGCAAAACGCAAACCAGTCTTAAACAATCAGTTCTGCCACCGTATCACACCATCCATGAAGAAAAATATTTTGTGTTGAGCGGTGCTAACAACTAGAACGTCAATATGCGAAAGCGGAAAATCATCTTTGGGGCTTGCCCTATTCATATCCATGTAGTCTACATACATACACACCTTGCAATCCTTCTTAGGTACTGACACAACATTTGCAATCCACTGAGGATAGGACGTAACAGCTAAGAAACTGACATTGAACTGCTTCATAACTGTTGTACCCCAAAATTTACCCTCTCATTCTTCAGGAAATTATCCTGGATCTCAAAGTTCTCTCTTAAACAAATCCAAGCCTTGAATTGTCTTTCCTTTCCAAGCAAGCGATTTACAAGGGCAAAATGGTCATTTGCAAGCTAAAAAGTCAAACTTTGGTTGTTTTTTTATCAAAATCAAAACAAAAAAATCATGTTTCATCAAGACGTATTGGAATGTAGGGTTTGTTTCATCAAGAAGCTCAAGAGTCAAATTTTACCTTAAAAAAGTTAAAATTCTAAATACTTAGGATTTTTCTAAAGCATTTAAAAAAAATGAAACTTCTGAACTTCTGAACCAACCTCCAGGCAGAAGCGGTCAGAAGTTGCAAACTTGGCTTAGCACATAACATTCAGTCAGAATGTGGCTCTTCAGCAGCTACGCCAATGCAGTCAGAAGTTGCAAACTTGGCTCAGCACATAACATTCAGTCAGAAGGTGGCTCTTCAGCAGCTACACCAACTCAGTTAGAGGTTGTAAACGTGGTTCAACATGTAATCTTCAAACAGAACATGGCTCTTTCAGCAGTTACGCAAGTTCATCCAGAGTTTGCTAGAGGAATGCAAAGAAAGCAAAGAAGCCTGAAGGCTCCTTCAGAACATGATGGAATCAAAAAATGAAGGGGTCAGAAGAGTGGGTGTTACACTGAAACAAAATCTCTAAGTCCAGAATTTTCAAAAGTAAATCCAAGGAACATGCTAGAAAGTCTGGAGAATCCTCAGAATTTGTTGAGGCAGCAGCAGGCCCAGATCAGAGCTTGGTTGTGTTGTTTTATGATGAAGCATAACTGTTGGCTCAGGTTTAGGGTCTCTCCACGTGTGGCATAGTAACACCCTTGTGCAGGTTTAGGCATGGATCTATGCGCCACTTTTCGCCTATGGGTGTCACTTTCCCTTAATCCTCGCTTACTGTTCCAGCCTAGGCTGAAAAGCTGTCCATCATCACAACTTTTCATAAACTTCCTTCAAGAGCAAGTCAACACCGATTACATGGTATTGGCTCCATTTAACGTTTAAAAAATCCACAAAGCTTTGCCTATAAATAGAGCACCATTGTCCACTGAAAAAGCCTAGTCTAAAACCCAGAAAAATTGCTAGGAAGGAAACAGAAAATTTTAGCAAGAAAACACTTTGAAACCCCTGTCAAAATTCCTAGTGTTTCAAAGAGCTTTGAACACAACCTTGGAATCTCTTGCCTCCAAACCTCATTTGTACCCTGTTGTACCCCAAAATTTTCCCTCCCATATTCTTCAAATTTCTCCCAAGAATCATCTTCAAATGGTTCAAGACTTCTCAAAGATTGCACAGTCAAACATCCTCCTAAGCCAGTCCAAATTAGGGTTTTGGTTCTTGCAAGGAAATTGAGGTTTTCAGTGGTCCAATCAAGTCTCATGTGCCTATATACATTGTCAAGCATCTACATGCCAAGTCTCAAGACTCACAGAGGCAAATTGCACAGTCAAAAGCCTTATTTGGTTCACAATCAACTGCATGGGCAAAATGGTCATTTTACAGTCAAAAGTCAAAATTTTTGGTCAACATCTTATTTTGAAGCCACAATCATCATTGTATCAAGTATTGATCATGATTCCACAAGCATGGCTCAAAAATCATCAAGATGCAGAAGTTGTTATTTTTGGACAGCTGAAAAGTCAACTGTAACTTGACCAAGGCATAACTTTTTCATGGTTCATCAGAAAAATCCCATCCAATGCTCATTTTGAAGGGGATGACATTTCCTACAACTCATATTCATATTCCAAGTCCAAGAAATGCTCTCACAAAAAGTTATCAATTTCTACATTATAGGTCAATTTGAAAAGTCAACAAAAAGGCATTTTAAGTCAAAGACCATAACTTGAGATTGGTAAATCCAAATGACATGATACCAAAGGCATTGGTTAGAGGACTTCAAGACCTTTCCAAAATTTACAAGAACATGTTCATAGGATCAAAATTGAGCAAGATATGCATTGGAGAAGTTTAGAAAATTTTAGGAATTTGCAAAAGTCAACTTTGCCCAAAACACCTCATTTTTGCTAATGGGCCTCAAAATTCTTCTTGAATCTTTATCCAAGGCTTATGCACGACCCATTGAGATTAAATTGAGTTATTTTCTTATTTTTATTAATTAATTGTATTTTTAATTGATTATTAATTCATTTAATTCATTTAATTCATTTAATTCATTTAATTGTAGGAAAATACCAAGATATGTTTTTTCAAATCTTTTGTGAAGCAAATAACCTCAGGGCAAGCTGGAAAATTCGTGCATCAATCAAAGAGACAAAAATCTCCATGTTTGGCAAGTTTTATCAATCAAAAAGATTGAAAATTATTTGATTTTCAATCAAATATTGAAACCATAATGCAAAGGATTTCTTGTGCAAGATTTACCCTAGTTTCATTCCATTACATATACTGAAGCCAAACCTAATCCCATACACGTGAGAGCTGCTGCAAAAAGCCATATGCGATATTGGAAAAAAGTGAAGAAAACTCAAAACTGAATTCCATAATTTAACGTGATTCAAAGCTTGTTTTTTATTCCAATACATTGCTAGCATTCCCAGAAACCTTTTGCAAATCAAATCAAGGGCTAACACTCAAGGAAACGTCCAGAACAAACTCACGGTTTGCTTAATTTTTCTAGAATCGAAACTCACGTTTTATGCATCATTAACATGTTATAATCATTGCTTTGCATTGCTAACACCTTCCTGAAGCTAACGGTATAGGTGAATTGCATTATGGTGTCCTGAAACAGAAAACGCCATTGTTGAATTTTAGGTTTTCCAAGCTCTTAAATTGGGGGTTTGTGATACAGGAAAAATCAAGCCTTATGATGCCCATGGTTTTAATCGTTGCAACCAGACGAAGCTAAAACCATATTCGCGAAATATTTATCTTGCATACAGACCTAATCGCTATTTTTGGTCATGCTATTTTGTGGGGGTTAAAAACCCCCGCTAACTGTTTTTTGTTTTACAGGAAAACGAAGAAGATGAAGGACGTGTTCCATCCTGATTAGTCCATTCAAACTTACGCGTGTTTTGTTGGTTTTCCAGCATGTTATTTATTTTCCATATATTATTTTCATTGGTTATCTTATTAACAAACGCGTTCAAGTGGTTCAGTGGTAAATGTGCTGGCATGTGACTATTGGGACATGGGTTCGATTCCCAGGTCCCCCAAACGCTTGTTCTATTTTTTCATAACATATTCTAATGAAGTGCTTTCAAGTGACGTCCACCATGCACGTTCCAATCCTAGGTGCCATGTGTCCTGAAGCATAGATCTGATGGCTATGAGATGCTGGACGCCATGCTCCAAGTCAAAGCACGTGCAGGAAATTCCCAAAGTCAACGTGGCTTTGTGCTTAATGGGCCTGGAATTTACAAACAAACCTCCAAACAAGGCCTGGCACCCCCTGGTTTCTATTTTCTCTTTTATTTTCTTTCTTTTTATTTTCTTTTAATTATAATTATTATTATTATTATTAACTAACAAATTATTTTTTATAATAAATTCAGATAATCAAAAGATGTAAATATTTTTATTATTTATTATTTTTACTATTAATTATTATTTTTGTAAATAAAATGTAAATTAATTAATTTAGTTAAATTAGGTTAACTTTAATCTTTTTTTTACAATAAATAAAATCAATTTAGAATTAGGTTTTTACTAACTTTTAATTTCTTTTTTATTTATTTATTTTATTTCATTAAAAAACACAAAAACGTTTTTTTAATTAATTAGTTTTAGGCTTAATATTTAATTAATTGCAAAAAAGGACAAATTCAATTCTTTTCTCAAAAAGGGTCAAAACCCTAAGGACGTCCCGATCCAATTCTTTCGTGCTTTAATTCCTTTTGATCATATTGATGTAACTGTTTCCGAGGATGTAATAGTTAATTAGGTCTTTTACCGCTTTCTTTACTTTTCTCGCATTTATTTCCAAAACGGGTTTTGTTTTTGGCGATGTATAGACCCGCGCCTTGTAATAGCGTAGATTTACCTTTCCATAATTTATTTTCCGCACTCTTAACTGTTAATATGCATGCAAGACTTGCTTGACAAATAAAATCAATCTGTAGCTCACAAATGCATGTACAAGATAATATAACATGAAAACAACACACATGCACGTGCCACTCCTAGGGTACGCCTCACTGGTTGCCTCGAAGTGGTCATCAAGTATAGGGTGTCTTAGAGGTCGCCCTCCTGTCTAAAGATCCAGTTGCCTCGAAACGGTTGCCTCGGATAAAAAGGATCTAGGACATTAGGGTTACCGCTAAGGCGTCCTACCATTGCTTTGGTGACCACATTGTCCCTAATAATCGAATTGACCCGCAACTCCAACGACGGTGCTTCCTACTTCTCAATAGTGGGGTAGCACTGTCTAAAGGACTCTTACACAGCCTAATTCCTTAGAGTAGGTAGATTTCTCTTGGGTACTTGCTCTTTCTAAAACAAAAACATCTTTTCGAACCTACACTTTCAAAAAGTTTTCAAACAAATATTTCATACACTCTTGAGGACAGATACAAGAGTTACCTAGAAATTTTTCAAACGAAACTTTTTCAAAACCCACATACACTTGAAAAGCAAACAATTTTGAAAACATAGAGCAAGTACCTAAGAGCCCATGGATAACCATGGATAGAAAGGGTGCTAACACCTTCCCTTTCTATAAATCTACCTCCCGAACCGAGAAACATTCTCGAAAAGGAATTTTGCTGTGCTTTTGTCCGTTCCTTGTTGGAGAACTTAAAAGAAGGTGGCGACTCTTGCTTACCGCGACATTTCGCGAACCAGCTTAAAAAACAGTCAGTTCTATTTCCACCGATCACATACCCAATTTGTTTATTCACTAAAGAAAGACGCCCATACAGTTTTTGACCATATATATACTCTCCATCCACCCATTCAAAAAAGGACTTGTCCAGAACACCATCAGAGTTAAGGCTAGCTCCAATTCCCAGATTTTCTTCTAACAGCAAGGTAAGCACCTGCTGACTCTTACCACGCTTCTTAAGCATCATCAGATTTGCATGCTCATTAAACATAATGTAGATATTATGCTTCTGATGTTGTTTATGTTCTAAGATTCTTACGCCTCTACATGCTTAAGTGGAGAACGAATCAGTACAGAACTTGCCTCTGACTTTTTGGTTCTGTCTTCTGGAACGCTATGACACTTGTCGAGACTGTCCTAGGCATGTCTTCTGTTTTACGGAAAAATAATCAAACTGCAGATGTTCTGATTAGCACAGGGGGAAACCAAGCTCTAACTTTGACGCCAGCACTTCTGAAGCCTGTCTTGATTTCAGTAATATCAGAACTTCTGAAAATTACTATGATCCCAGCAGGGTCAGAACTTCTAACCCCCCCTCCCACTAACAGATTTCTGTTTTGCAGCGCACCAGGGTCAGAAGTTCTGACCCATACATTTTCACTAACAGGTTGATATCCTGCAGCAGGCCTAGGTCAGAACTTCTGACTTCCTCTCAGCAGCGCGCTGACCTCCTTCTTCTTTATTTTTTCTTCCCCTTGTTATTTTTCTTTATTTTTCTCACTGGATTCCCTATTCATAAGTGTATACCCCCACCCCCTAAATATTGTAATAGCGTAGGACTTTACATTTCCGCATTTTTATTGCTTTCAATTGTAAAAGCTTGCAATTAGGATATGTATGGCAAGATAAAATCAATGAAATAGAAAATCCTAATTCAAGATAAAATCATGCATGCAATAAAACACACTTGCACACAAACACCCTTAAGGTATCTCCACTCGGTTGCCTTACAAAATGGTCATGTTACGCACGCAAAGTATCTTGGTAAAACAAAACAAATATAAGATCATAGTCCCTCGATGACGCTATCAAAAGGTTGCCTAAAAAAAGATGATCTTGGTCCCTCCAAATTGCTAAGATACTTGGCGATATTGCTATTATGGTTATACGATGACCCGCGCCCGTCCCGTTTACATCCAAAGATAGGGTTGCTTACCAAAACAATGGTAAGTTAACAATGTCAAAGGAATAAAAATGCACAAGAAAGACATTTGGGTAGGTAGATAGCTTCTAGTTACTTGTTCCATTTCAAAACAATTCTTGCTATTTTCAAAAACAAACACACACACATTTCAAAACATCCTACAAAAAATTGAAAACATTTTCAAAAGACAAACATCTTTGTATACATTCTTATGAACGAGAATCATTACAAAGATTGCCTAAACGAATGGCCTCTTTTTACAAAATACTTTCAAAAAACCACACCAAACACCATTTCAAACAAAGCAAAGCAAGTGATCTAAACAAGTAACTAAGAGCCCATGGAAAACCATGGATGAAAAGGGTGCTAGCACCTTCCCTTTTCATAATCTACCCCCCGAACTCAAGAAAACATCTCAAAGGTCTTTCCTGTGCTTTTTTACCTTTCCTTTTGGATAAAATAAAAGTCGGTGGCGACTCTTGCTAACCGCAACATTTGCGAACACGAACGCAAAACCTCAAGTCAGTTCTCCCACTGCATCACAGAACTGACGACTCTGTTGGGGAAAATTCTAAAAGTGGGGATACCTTAGGGTTTAGATCACCTTTATTTGCTTACAATTGTTTGAGTTTTTTTATTTACATTTTGGTTCTATTGTTTGGGTTTGAATCCTCTACCCGGATTTGGGAAATATTATAGGTAAATAGCAATACGTTGTGGAAACTGTGTGGGGTATACCAACATGGTCTAAGCAATAGTTATGTTAGTGCGGAATATTTGTGGGTACCGGTATTCTTTGAGTCAATCAAAGAGAATAAGGGGCCGCTAAGTGATGTCATGAAGCACTAATGAACTTCTAGAACCTTTACTTGACCAACTTGGCCTTTTAAGATGTAGTGAGATGACCGGAGTTGGTGCAGTCCGAAGTTGGTAGATACTCGATACTACACTCATTGAGGGTTGGTTTATTGGAATATTTTGGTTGCCAGTAAAGAGGCTTGAACTGAAACAATGAACAAGGAAACAATCCAGTGATATTGAGCTCCTTAGAACCCAGTTACTATTTTTAGGACAGGTTGAGCCAACTAAACTTCAAGATGGTATTTACCTATGAAACCCATGCAAGCCTAAACTAAGAACTTGTGTGATTTGTTTGTACATATATACTTGTGCATAATATCATGGACATCATGAACATCATATGCATTCTCTAACCATTTCAAGGATTTTGGAGATTCATCTTTGTTCTCGTTTTGTAGGTCATGGATTCACTTCGCAGGAAAACTATCCAAATCAACCTTGTAAGAATTCCTCCACAACTCAAGGAACTAGCTTCAAGGATCCCTGAGAATTCTCCATTCATCTAAATACATGGTCATCTACTCAACTTGGTCACTTCCAACACAGAGGAGGATATGGTGAAAGTTCTCTTCCAGTTCTTTGACCCTTTGCATCATTGATTCACATTTCCTGACTATAAACTTGTGCCCACTTTGGAAGAATTCTCTCAACTTCTGAGGATTCCTATTCTCAATCAACTACCTTTCAATGGTACGGAAAGAGATCCAAATCCAGAAGAGATTTCTCAAGCCCTGCACTTGCACTCATCTGATGTCACAACTCATTGGGAAACTAGAAGTGGTGTCAAAGGCTTCTTGTCAAAGTTTATGTTTGAGAAGGCCCAAAGCTGTTGGAATTCTCTAGACTTGCAAGCTTTTGAGGAGATTGTAGCTCTTCTCATCTAAGGGATGGTCTTGTTCCCTAATCCTGACCAACTCATAGACGTGAACGCTGTCAAAATCTTCATGTCTCGCAACCCGATGCCTACATTGCTTGGGGATATCCTCCACTCTTTTCACACTTGTACAATGACGAAAAGAGGTGTTCTTATGTGCTGCACTCCTCTCCTGGCAAGATGGTTTATTTCTCATCTTCCCAAATCAGTCTTGAAGAATGAGCAAGGTTTGAGGTGGTCACAAAGGTTAATGACACTTAACCATTCAGATATTCATTGGTGTTCTCGATCCAAAGAAAATGTTATTATTGTTGACCGTTGTGGGGAATTCCCTAATGTCCCTCTACTTGGCATTAGGGGAGGCATCACCTACAACCCTTGCTTATCTCTAAGATAGTTTGGTTATGCCCGAAGGGATAGCCCACATGACATGTTGATTCAAGGATTGGTTTTTGACTACGACAACGACGACCAAGGACTCCTCCAGAGATTCATCTGAGCTTGGAGGATGCCAAACAAGGTGGATAACAAGACTTTGGGACACAAGAATTCCATCCCTCTTGAGTCTTACCTCAAGTGGGTATGAACCCGCGCTCAAAGTCTTATGATGCCTTATCCCTCCATTCTCCTAGTGATTATAGAGCCTGTCAAGGAAGGAGAAGTTCCATACACTATCCTGCATCCTGACATGCCAACATCACTCGAAGACCTACAAAGGAGTTGGATACAACTCAAAGGAAAGCGTGACACTTTCGAAGCCCAATTCTAAGAAAGCAAGAAGAAGGTTTTGGAACTCACTCGGATACTTCATGAAGAGCAGACTCTCAATACCTACATTTCACCAAAGAGGATGCGCAACGTCTTTTTACCTTAGAGTTTTGTATTATTTTGCCCAAGGGGCATTGATGTACTCACAATTCTATTTTATTAATATGACATGTGTTTCTTTTTTATTTAAAACAAATTTGAATTTCTGAATCCTTAAAAGCATTGCATGAATACATATCATTCATCATAAGCATAAACAGGTCTTTACAACAAGGTTCCTCATCTCTCTACTGTTTATTTCAGTACGATGGATCTAGAACAAACTGTCAAAGATTTGCAAGCTCAGAACTCACAATTTCAGCAGTTACTCATGACCCTAGCCAAGGGGCAGGAGGAGCTGAAGACTTTGCTAGAAAAAGAAAAAGAGAAAAAGAAGAAGAAGCCAGCTGGTGTGGTTATCATGGGCAGAAGATTTCAGGGACAAGTCAGACGGACCTTAGATTTTCCAACAACATCTGATGAGGGGGAAAGAAAAGGAAGGGGAACGACAGTACAGTCATATTCTAAAGAAGAACAAGAGGAAGAAGAGGACTACTCTGAACAACAATACCCTCCGGCTGATGACAAGTACAAACACCTTGAAGAGCGACTCAGCGCTGTGGAAATCCAGAGAGTACCAGGGCTAGATTTTGAGGAGTTAGGGCTGGTGTCAGGAATTGTAATCCCGCCAAAGTTTAAAGTGCCACTATTTTCCAAGTATGATGGGGTGTTTTGCCCTAAAATGCACCTCATATCTTATGTCAGGAAGATTCAACAACACTCTACTGACGAAGACCTGTGGGTCCACTTTTTCAAGACAGTTTATCAGGAACGCAACTTGATTGGTTCTACCAGTTGGAGAGGGCTGAAGTCCATAATTGGGAAGACCTGGCCGCCGCTTTCTATACACAGTATCAATACAACGCCGACTTAGCACCTACCTGTACTCAGCTTCAGAGTATGGCCATGGTTTCCAATGAGGGCTTTAAAGATTACGCACAAAAGTGGAGAGACCTAGCCGGAAGGGTACAACCCCCTCTATCTGAGAGGGAGTTGGTGGACATGTTCCTGGGAACCCTATCAGGCCCTTTCTTCAATCACCTAATTGGAAGTTCTTCTGCAGGGTTTACCGAATTGATTTTAATCGGCGAAAGAGTGGAGGCTGGTATAAGAAGTGGGATAATTCAGAAGGACGCGTCTGCCTCCACAGCTGTGAAAAAGCCCTTTACTGGAAGAAAGGAAGTATCTGTTGTCTATTCACAGAGGAATCAGGGAAGAATTGAGTGTCGACCAATAGTGAGGGGCTGTTATGATTCTGAAGCCTGCAGCAGACTAGCCAAGAAATAACCAGCAAAGGGTAGAAAGGCCAGTTCGACAATTTACCAAGATTAACATGACTCCAGCCCAAGTTCTACCACATCTCTTGAAGTTGAATCTGGCCACTTTAAAAGAGGCCTCAAAAAATCCCAATATTGCGTCTCCACATTACCATCCGAACGCCAGATGCGCGTACCATTCTGAAAGTCCAGGGCGCGACACCAACAACTGTTGGGCTCCAAAGAACAAGATTCATGATCTGATAGATGCGAAGGAAGTTGAGTTTGAAGCGCCTGAGAAACCGAATGTTATTTCTGCCCTAATTCCTAGGCATGGTCACTATACCAACGCTATTGAAGAAGATTTATTTGTTGCTACTGTGGATGAACTGTTAACTCCGCTCCCAATTATTAAGTTGAATTTGTTGAAAGCTGGTATTTTCCTAGGTTGTGACCAAGACTGCCATGTTTGCCTGTCCTCATCATTTGACTGCCCTCTGTTGAAAAAAGGTATCCAACGACTGATGGATAACCAAGAAATTTTGTTTGAGAATGCTCCTATTTCACCCATTCCAGTTAAAGAAGTTTCAATAATAACCATCTATGCTAATCCTTCCAGGGTCCCTAAACAACCCGTTAAGATTACACCTTCTCCAAAGTCTACTCCGCTTAAGATTACAATGCCTGGGCCAGCCCCATACAGTTCAGATAAAAGAGTACCATGGAATTATGGTGGAGAAATCTACTACTATGGTATTAAACAGATTGAACTGACTGTCGAAGAAGAAAGCTCAGAAGAGGATAGTCCCGACATTAGCAATATTGTTGGAACTAGCAAGATCACCCGAAGTGGAAGGATTTTCTCTCCAGAGATTGCTCCTCCAACAGCAGTCTTTGGACCCGTGGCCATTCCAAAGATTACCTCCGCACCCGTGATTATACCTGCAAGCGTACCTACCGACAAAGACAATACAATTCCTATTCCTACTTCCACTGCTGAGAATAAAGGAAAAAATGTTCAAGAGGAGCCTGTCCAAACGAACGCTCAATCACTAGCTATTCTTGAAACATCCAAGAAGGAGATGGAAGAAATCCTGAGGATCATAAAGAAAAGTGATTATGATGTGGTTGAACAATTGGGCAGACCCCTTCCAAATCAAGCCAAATACAATATTTTTGTGTACAAATGATCCTTGCACGATTTGATTCCACCTTCACCTATATAATAGACCTAAACATGCACAAAATCTCAAGCTTTGATTAGTTTTTGATATTTTCATGATTTTATTTTGATTTTAGTTGATTTAATTGAAATAAAATCAAAATAAATGATAAAAATAAAAGAATGACAAATGGAAAGGATCATGAGTCGTGGGTCACATTACAAACTCAATGCAAGCATAAAACATTGGGCCTGTTTGACAAAATTTTAATTTTGGCCACAATTGACTTTTGGCAATTTTGCAAAAAGGGTCAACTTTACCAATGCATAACTCTCTCAATTTTGACCCTAGACATGTGTTCTTTGACTTTTTAGAAAGCTTAAGATGTCCTATAAGCAATCCTTTTTGTATCATCTCAATTGAGTCTTCCATGTTTATGTGTGAAGCTTTGACAAAAAAGGTGTTTTTGTTGACTTTTCAAAATGACCTATAATGTCCAAATTTATATCTTCTTGTGAGTGCATATTTTGAACTTGGGAGATGAAGATTAATTGTAGGGAATTACATCCTCTTCAAAATGAGCTTTGGATGGGTCATTTTTGATAAAGTATGAGAAAGTTATGCTTGGTCAAAGTTGAGTTGACTTTTCTTGTAAAATCCTAATTTAGCAACTTTTGGGTTTTGATGAATTATGAGCAATCCTTGAGGAATCATGATCAACCCATGATCAAATTATGAATAAAACTTCAAAATTAGAATGTTGACCAAAAATATTGAAGTTTGACTGTATGTAGGACACAGTTGACTTTTGCCCTAGCACAGTTGATTTTAGGCTTTTGAGCAATTGACTAAGAAAACTTCCTCTGCAAGGCTTGAAACTTGACATGGATGATCTTGAGAACATATCAGGACAATGGTGATCATTTGGGATCCTTTGGACTCAAGTACCTTGGTGCAAAATGAAACCCTAATCTGAGGTAGACTGCCTTAAGAGAGAGTTTGTCAGGTCAACCCTTGGACTTCCTTGAGCAATTTAAGGACCTCACTTGAAATGTATTGAGAAATATGGGAGGGAAAATTTTGGGGTACAACACTTGGAAAGGGTGGCTTTGTCAAAGATACCATGAGAGTCTCGTATCCGTCACCAGTGGCACTCTGTGTGTCGGCAACAACCTCAGTTTCCTCATCTGTTAGTTCAGACTCAGGCGGAATGGAAAACAGAGGGTTTCAGGGGTTCCAATCATAAAAAGGGTGTAGTTGAGATACATGAACGACATGATGAATTTGAGACGAAGGTGGGAGAGCAAGCTCTTAAGCGAAGGATCTTATTCTCCTTGTAATTTGAAAGGGCACAAGGTATCTCTTCGACATCATCTAAGATGACCGCCGATTCCATGAGGTTTGTCTGTATGGTTGCAGTTTCAACAAAACACGATCTCCAGCCTCGAAGGTACAGTCTCATCTGTGTTTTTTACCTTGTAGCCCCATTAGTTGTTTTCTTTTTGCAAGTTTAAATTATAGGGTTTGTAATAGTTCCTGTCTTTGTTGCAGAGAATTATCCAGTGACTCGATGGAGGTAGATCCAGCCGTGTAAGAAGGAAAAAGATGAGGGAGTCCTGCTGTATAAGGCTTCAAATAGGGACATCTTAATGGATGAATAGTGGCTTGTATTGAATCAGAATTCTGCCAAGTGTAAGTAATTAAACCACTTGTTAAGATTATCACTTGTAAAGCACCACAAATATGTTTCTAAGCATATGTTAACTACCTTTGTCTGACCATCTATTTCGGGGTGATAGGCGGGGCTGTATTTCAGAGTGGTACCCTGTGCATGAAAAAGTTCCTTCCAGAAAGTGCTAGGAAAATAGGGTCTCTATCAGACACAATAGATTGAGCGACACCATGAAAGCGACAAATTTCTACGAAGAAGCGGAGGGCAAGGTCCTTGGTAGATAATTTGGAGGGAAGAGCAATAAAGTGGGAAAACTTCAATAACCTATCGCATACAACCCATATTACTTTGTGGTCGTGAGAGTTTGGTAGGTGAGTAATGAAGTACATACTCAAGTAGTTCCAAACCTGAGTAGGTGTAGGGAGAGATTGTAATAGTCCCGGTTTCTTTCTTGTCAAGTAATTATTTTGTTGACAAATTGTGCAAGATCTGATAAAAACCTTCGTGTCCTTGTAAATTCTAGGCCACATGAAAGAAGAAGATATACAAGCAAGAGAGGGTTGAAGGCCGGAGTGACCCTCTGTAGGCGTGGAATGATATTCTATGATTATATTACTCTGTAGATCTAGAATATAAGGTAGATATATTTTGTCTTTATAATAGACCAATCCTTCCTTGAGCATAAAATTATGTTGTATAGATGTATCATCCATAACCTTGCTGATAAGTAACTTGCCATTTTCATTTGACAGTTAATGTGCTTTCAGCTGCTGCACAATGTCTAGAATAGGGGAAGAGATTGAGAAGAGACAAGCGTCTTCTTCAAGTTGGATTCTGCTAAGGGAATCCATGACTTTATTAGCTCGTCCACGTTTGTAATGAATATCAAACTGAAATCCTTGCAATTTAGCAGCCTATTTTTGTTGTTTTGGAGTTTGTATGGTTTGAACCAACAAGTTCTTTAGGCTTTTTTGATCTGTATATATGTGAAAATGCATTCTAATTAAGTATTGTCTCCATTTCTTGACAGACTCTGTGATGGAGAACATTTCTCGAACATAGACAGAAGAAGCTTGAAGGAGCTTGCACATATTTTTACTGAAGAAAGTGATTGGGTGTCCCTGCTGAGATAATACAACTCCAATAGCGATTGCGGACGCATCAGTTTCCAGCACAAAAGGAAGAGAGAAATCTGGAAGGCATAAGACTGGTGTTTCAGTCATTTTAGTTTGTAATGTTGTAAATGCTTTTTCTACCTCTGTACTCCAATGTAATTTAGGGAACCTGATAAGTCGGTTAGAGGAGCGGCGAGTGTGGCATAGTGACATACAAATATTCTATAAAGGCCGGTGAGACCTAAAAATCCCCTGAGTGCCGTGAGTGATCGTGGCCTCGGCCAATCTAGAATAACTTTAATTTTTTCCAGATCTGGGGTTACACCATCACTTGAGATAATGTGACCTAGAATATCAACACTAGGAACATCAAAAATACAATTGGATAATTTTGCAAAAAATTGATTAGTCAACAATAAATCTAAAATCAATTTTAAATGTTTGGCATGATAAGAAATTGAAGAACTATAAACGAGAATGTCGTCAAAGAAAAATAACACAAACCGTCTTAAATAAGGTCATAGAAATTCATTCATGGCCGATTGAAAAGAACTAGGAGCATTAGTTAGGCCGAAAGGCATCACCAAAAACTCGTAGTGCCCGTCAAATGTCCTAAATGCAGTTTTGTGAGTATCCTCCAAAGTTACTCGGATCTGGTGGTAACCAGAACGCAAGTAAATCTTATAAAATATAGTTGTTGCACCGAACTCATCAAAGAGTTCATCAATAGTCATAATTGGGAAACGATCACGGACTATAACTGCGTTGAGTGCTCTATAATCGATGCAAAAATGCTAAGAACCATCTTTTTTTCGAACAAACAAGACTAGGGAAGAGTATAGACTGTTGTTGGGTTTGATGATACCCTCATGTAGTATGTCTTTGATAATGGTTTTCATGGCATCTTTTTGTGAATGGGGGTGGAGATAAGGTTTCACGTTAATAGGGGTAGTGTTTGGAATAATAGGAATTTGATGGTCATGAGGTCTAGATGGGGGAAACCCATGGGGTTTGTCAAAGATGGTTTCATAGAATCTGATGATAGAAGATATTTGGTGGGGAAGTGTTTTGGGAAGAGTGTCAAAGGTATTGCTGGTGATTTCAGAACTGTTGGTTGGATCATTAGAGGGATGATAGAGGAAAAGGTGGATGGAGGCAAAAGAATTAGTTTGTAAAAGGTGGCAAAAATTATTGTAAGAGGATGGGGTGATAAGGGTTTTGGTGTCACCAGTTATAGTGATTTCATTATTGTTATAAGTGAAAGAAATCTTAGGAATTGAGAAATCTTCCATTAGAGGTCCTAGGATTCGTAACCACTCCATGCTGAGATCCACATCTGCACCTTCGATTGGAAGTAAGTGAAAAGGGATCAAAAAAGCATTGTTTTGTAGCTTAATAGGCACTTTTGGGTAGATTCCCAAATAGGATAACCTTGATCCATTACCAACCATGACATAAAAATTTAGGATTAGGTTGGTAGGTAGTTTTAGATGGTGTGCGATACGCGACTATAAAATATTGTAGGTATTGGTCGTATCAATTAGAACAGTGACAGATAGCCCATTGATGGATCCTTTAAATTTCAATGTCTTAGGAGAGAAGTGGCCATTGGCGGCTTGAGGAGACAGCTGGAAATATGTATCATTCTATTCCAGGTTCAAACTAAGCTTGTCACAACTTATGCTGGATCTGAAGTGATAACATCTTCGTCATCCTCCACTAATAAGAGAAATTTTCCAATAGTACATTTATGGCCAGTGATAAATTTCTCATCACAATTAAAACATAACCCTTGGGCACGACGCTCTTGTAATTAAACATTGGATATGCGTCGAATAGGTAGTTTGGCTGGCTGGGCAGGGGTGACTAATTTGGAGATAGGTTAGGGGTTAGTTGTTTTTTGGTTTGGTATGTTTCAACTGGTGGGGTTAGGTGAAAAAGGTTTGTGAAATTTAGGCTTGGCATCCCTTATTTGGATTCAATCAGCTTTGCAAGCCCAATGGCTTGAGATATAGAGATAGGCTTGTGGATAGCAATTTCGTTTTAAATTTCTGGTGCCAAACCCAAAATAAAACAATTGAGGATGGCATCGTGAGATAAGCCAAAAACCTGATTTCCCAATTTTTCAAATTGAGCTTGGTATTCCACAACATAATGGGTTTGTTTGAGTTTGAACAACTCAGCTTGGTGATTAGTGTATGTAGAGGGACCAAAACGTAATTCTAAGGCTTTAGTGAAAGATGTCCAATCCACAAGTTGATGGTTCTGATACATCCACTTAAACCAACAAAGAGCTTCACCTTTCATATAGAATGATATAATTTCTAAACGGTTTTCGGGCGGTAAATTATAGAAAGTAAAGAATTAATCCGCTTGAAACAACCATTCTAACGGGTTTGATCCATCAAACATTACAAGTTCGAGTTTTGGTGTGCGGAAAGTGGGAATTGGTGGGATCTAAGGGTATTGGGAATAAGGAATATGGGGCAATTGGGGAATGGATAATGGTCGGGTCGTAGTAAAGAGAGGTGGTGACATATAGTAAGGAGAATTAAGGTATGGTTATGTGGAAAATAGTCTATGGGACGGTGTGGATGTAGTTTGAACTGAGGTAAAATTGGGTGCTGGTGGCGGGTTGTGAGAAAGGGTGGTTGCATGAAGAGGTGTTAACATGGGGTGTGTAAAATTTAGTGAGGATTGAGGAGAGTGCATGTTTGTATTCATATGGAAGAGATGAGTTCTTTTTGTAATACTTGAAGAGTTTGCTGAGTTAACAGTAACATTATAAACAGTACCACCGTGAGCAGTATTGTAGCGATAAAAAATGTAGCGGGGTAAATCGGAGATCGAACTATTAATTAATTCATCTCACAAAAGCAATAGTCGCCACCGCGCTTTATTATTTCCAAGGGAAAAGGGAAAAGAGCGAAATAAAACCCTAAAATATGCAATTTAAAATAATACTTTAAAAGTAATGAAAATACAAGGCGTTTTTGAAAAGAGGTCTTGAGTTCGGGGGTTGGTTATACAATGGGAAGGTATTAGCATCCAATGTATCTATATTATCCTATAGGAACCTTTTGAAATATCTGTTTATTAAAATGTTTGTTTGATTAAAAATAAATTGTTTTGGCCAAAAATGGGTATGGACGAGTTTTTGAAGATACGACGACCTAATGTCGAAGTTTTGACTTAAAAGGTGTGAGTTTTAGAAAATTGAATATTTGGGAAAATTATCTTAAGTTTTTAACGAAATAATAAACGGGGGATGAATGAGGGTATTCGCACGATGTTTTTTTTGATGACATGAAGTCGACAAAAATTAAACAATTCCCTTGGATTTTGCAAGCAACATGAAGATTAAAACTAAAAGTATAAACACTCCAAGATTTTAAAAGAAAACCAAGAGAGAAACCATGGAATTAAATCGAAATTATCACAAACTCAACCAACATGTATCATGGGAGGAACGTCATAAGGGGAATAAATTCAAAGAGATAACTTACAAACCTATCAATAAAAGACTAGTTAAAAAACTAACAAAATTAACTAAAATGCTGACCAAACTAAAAACAAAATATCAAGATTTAAATAAATTATAAAACTAAACTAATTAATTGGGTTTTATCTAAAACTATGTGATTATTTAATTTTTTAAACCAAAAGAGCTAAGGAAATCAATAAACAAATAAGAGTGTAAATTAGAATATAGGGTAAGCATGAAGTATTGGGCGCTAAAGCCTAATTGAAATGAGACCCAAGGTTTTGTTTTGGTTACAGCCAGCTCCAGATTTACAATTGACAGGATATTTGGGAAATGAGCTGAAAACGAAATAAAAAGGTCCAGCATGGGATTGGAATCGAAATCGAACAACGCTCCTAGTTTCGAACTCTCTTTTTTTTCTCTTTCGAACTCTCTTTTTTTTCTCTCTTTCGAACTCTCTTTTTTTCTCTCTTTCGAACTCCCTTTCAAACTCTCTCTTCAATCTCTCTTTCGAACTCTCTTTCGAACTCTCTTTTTTCTCTCTTTCGAACTCTCTTTTTTTTTCTCTTTCAAACTCTCTCTTCAACCTCTCTTTTTTCTCTCTTTCGAATTCTTTCTCCCTCCAAATAGAAATCTAACACTCTGCTTCTGGTTTCGAACTCTTTCTCCCCCTAAATCGAAATCGAACAACAACACTGCTTCTGGTTTCGAATTCTTTCTCCCCCTAAATCGAAATCGAACAACAACACTGCTTCTTTTTTTTTCATGCACTTAAACATCAAATCAACAAGGAAACAAATATTCATGGTAAGAGAAACAACAATAACAATCTCAGGGGTTCTGGTTTATTGAAACATCAACAACAAAAAATGCAGCAACGACAACTAGTTCACAACATACATCATTATAACAAGCATGGCAACAAATTTTGAGGAAAAAAAAGTAGGGAGACTTACAAGATCAGAGAAAGTCTGATGGTTTCGATTTTTGACGATGAAATAATAAAGAAATCCAGAGATGAGGTAATATACTCTTTTAATTCCTTCTGCTTCCAGAAACTAACTCTAAAATGTTGGTGTTGTTGAGAGTTTGTTGGTATGATTGGAGCTTGGTTCGAAATGGTGCAGGTTAAAGGGTTTGGTTCTATTTACAGTTTGTGGTTGTGAGGAGGGCAGGCTTGAGTTATGCAGGCTATCCTGCTTGCAGTTTGAAACAGGCTTTGAGTTATGGTTTGTTGGTATTTTGACTAGGCCTGCTGTTTGCAGTTTGTGGTTGTGCAAGTTTGAGACTTGCAGGTTTTTTACTGGTTTTAGGCAGGTGGATGCAGTTCGGGATTTGTTATTTGGAGGAGGCAGGCTTTTTGCTTGGTTCGAAACAGGCTTTGGTTTATGCAGGTTTGTGTTCCTGTAAGTTTGAAACGAGTTTTTGAGTTATGCAGGCCATGATGCTTCTGCAAGTTTGTGTTTTTTTTCTTTTGTGAACTGCCTTCTTTTTCTCGCTCCCCTTCTTTCGATTGCATATCTGCCTGCTTTATAATGAATAAAAATGAGGTTTTGGGAGGGAAAATTTGGTGAGTTTGAACAAATGGAATAATCTGATTTATGGCTTTTTGATGCAGTTTCTTGCCCTCCTATTTTGGTATAATGTTTGTCTTGACATAGTGCAGATTTTGGACTGGTGTTCACAGGTTTTTGGTTGTGGAAATTGGGCAGCAGTAACACAGCAGGATTATGTGACTGTTTTCTTGGCATTACTTGCAGAGGCCATGCAGTTTTGGACAGATGTTGCGCAGCATGAGGACAGATTTTGGACATAGCATAATAATCATAATATTAATAATAACAGTAATGACAATAATAATAAAATAAACTGTTAGTAAAACTAAACTGAAAATATAAAAGTGAAATAAAAGAGATATTAAAATTGGTTCTAAAATCTATTAATAATTCAACTTAAAAATATTTCAAATGGAATTATAATAAAAATTTAAACCAAAATTAATCATAAAAGAAATAAAAATAAATGAAAAATCAAACCATATATTTTCAAATTTTTGAATTGCAATTAAAGAAACACAAAGTAGACTTACATACTCAAAAACATGTAAAAAGCAAAAGAACTTATATGTATTTTGAAATTTTTTTGAATTATCAATAAAAATATAAAATTAAATGAAACTAACAAAACTAAACATTTTTTATATTTTGGATAAAGTAAAAACTGATATGAACTAAATATATTTTTTGGGGATTTTCCTTTTTTTATGAAAAATAAGAATAAAAGAAAGATGATAAAAAAATGAAAAAAACATGATTTAACAAAGTCAGGCAAAACCAGTTAAATTTCACCAAATTCACAACAATTTCTAACATTTCTATTTTTTGGTGGATTTTCACAGCATAATCATCTCTTGACTTGTAAATAAAAGTTGTAGTTGTTGCAAAGGAGAATCATATGTGAAAGAACCACTAAAAAATTGTCGAAATTTGAAGAAGTTATGAATTTTTGAAATCTGACTCGAGAATTGGCAAAAATAGGTTGAATCGCTTGTGAACGCTTGCTATGTAATAATGCAGATGGGAGGTGATATCTTAGGTCAAAATTTGGGGTATGACAAGTACCGCCATGAACTGTACCAACGTGAATAGTAGCTACGGGAATAGTGACTGTTAGAACAAGATTAGTTCTGATCTATCTCAGAGTTTTGATGATAACAATAAATTATATTTTAGATAATTTATACTCTGATGAACGTATTTGAATGTTTCAGATAATGTTCTGACAAAAGCATTCTGAAGTGCTAAGCTAAAAATTATGAAGAAGTTCTTTAATGAAAGAACCTTTTTGTTTTAAGCGCAACTGCTGACTCTGGTAAGACAATTTATTTAAATGTATCTTCTAACATTTAGCAGGATTCCTTGCTCAGAAGATTACTTGAAAGAAAGTGTTGTTCAGAAGTTATTTGAAAGCAAGCGTTGATCAAGTTCTTAGCAAGTAAAGCACTTCTTAGAAGATGTGTAAAGCATGTTCTGAATACAAGACGTTGAAGCAAGTTCTGAATGAACGTTAAATCCAACTTGTCTTGTCAAGCGTAGGAAACATGTATTTACAAGTTGTCGTTTGCTCATTAATGCAAAGACGGCTGCAAGCACTCAAGTGTCTAAGCTAGTTTCTTGGAAAATGGAATAGTGCAAGGAAACACGCAAGCATTTAATGCTCTCCACTTTTCTGAAGGCAACAACGGTCTTTTTGTTCCTACTATAAATAGAAGGACATTTATTGCAAGCCAACCAACAAATTAATTTCAAAAAGAAGCAAGAAACTACGTGAAAAATTTTGGGCTCACAAACTCTTTGTTCACACACTTTGTGCAAACTTATTCTAAGTGAAAAATCACAGTTGTGATATAGCTTGATTAGAAGCAAATTTTATTTCACTATCTGTAAGATTAAACTCTTGTAATTTTTCTTTGAGAGACCAAGTTTGGTCAGATTTCTCAAGCAGACTAGGACTAGATTTAAGTCTTAGTAGTGTTAGTCACTTGTAAGATTACTTGTGCATTGTTAGTCACAACAGTTGTTGTGTGTTTGTAATCAGTTGATTATAGTGGATTAAGTCCTTGTTGAGAAAGGAGAAATCACCTTGACAGGTGGACTGGAGTAGTTTGAGTTCAAACGAACCCGGATAAAAATAACCTTGTCCTTCCATTATTGTTGAGCTTTGTTTTGAAAAGAAAAAGAGTCACTTATTCAACCCCCCCCCCCTTTCTAAGTGTTTTCTTACCCCTTCAGTGACAGCAGGCTATTTTTCCGTTTGGGTGGCTAACTTTGTGAGCAAACCCATAATATTTTCATATCTAAAATCTATAACATTTTTTTCATTATCCATTCTAGTATGGAGTTGCTCCATATCAGCGTGAGTTTTATTAAATCTCTCACCCAAAAGCAGCGGGTTGTCTTGCATAACATTGTTAAGATGGAGTTGTGCTGTTTGGACAACTTCCTCTACAATGTCTTTAGGGTTTGGTGGTTTTGGAGGGCCATGAATTCAAGATGAAAGCACCAATTTGATATGAAGGTATTATAGCAACTATTTAGTCCTAGATCTAGGTTTCATACAAAGGATACAAATAAAACTAATTGCAAGGAAAAAGAAATAATTTGTGTTATAATTTTCTACTCTTCATTCCACAACAATAGTTTAAATACAACTCCAAAAATAAAACCCTAATGGGTCTAATATTGGGCCAGGTTGAAAAGAGAGGAAAATAAAGAAAAATATTAAATCAAACATTAATTAAGAATGAAATCTTTAAAATGCTTGGGCCTGGATGTGATTCTTGTGGGTCTTCTATCAGTGAGATCAAAGAATTAATAGAGGAGGCAAAAGATTGGATTGGTCAATAGTTTGCTGAAACCAGACTGTGGATTCCAAAGGATGTTGATAACGAAAGACCGACGTGGTTTCCAAATGATGTTGATAATGAAAGACTGACATAGTTGTGGTGTTAGATTGTTCCTTGCTATTCGTGGTCTTAAAAGTTATTTGAGTTTATAACAAAATCGATTGGCCAATATATATGTTCAGATGACGAAACTAGGGAGCAAAGAAAGATAGACTTCACGAGAATTTTAATTCAAACAAAATATTCAATGGTTTTGAATAAAGCTTTTAATATCGAGATTAATGACAATACATTTAGGGTGAAGGTGGTGGATGATATGCATGGTCCAAAGCGGATTATGGTGCCAAACCAAAATCATGAAGGAAGCTTCCATGAATATGTGGATACAAAGGAAGAAGATGGAGGTAGCTTCTAGTGAGGTGAATTCATATCAATAATCAGGCTCTTTAAATAGAACTCGAGGTGCAAACAATTTACTAAGGCCCACCAAGAGGAAGCAACTTGTTTGGAGGAATTGATGGTAAAGAGTATGTGGGATACGGGGGAATTCGAATGATATGCAAAGGGTTCTTAAGGTAAATCTGGGGCATGGATATAGTGTGGAAGAAAGGCGTTTTTTATCCAACATTCACTTTTACGGGCAACAGTTTCTTGGGAGGAATTATTGAATTGGAAAAATAGACTTTGTCCGGGTGAGTTGGTTTTAGGGGATGACTTCAATGCAGTTAAAGATTTAGATGAGAGGTGTGGTGCTTATTCTGGGAATAGAACGAATGAGATGAAGGAGTTGCAATGGTTTATTTATTTGATGAATCTTGTGGACTTACCAGTTTCATGGAACAAGTTTACATGGGTCAAAACAGATGGGAGGGTGAGCAGTAGGTTAGATAGATTCTTGATTTCAGAAGGATTGATCAATGAATGGAAAATTGTGGCGCAAGTGTCTGGAGCCAGAGATATATCAGACCACCGACATGTATGGATAAAGGCTTGTAATCTAAATCGGGGTCTGAAACCATTCAAAGTGTTCAACGCTTGGTTTGAGCATAAGGAGTTCATAGGATTTGTAAAATGGGCATGGGAGGATTGTCAAAGGTTGGGGAAGAAATTGTATGTGGTGAAAGAAAAATTCAAGTTTATTAAGGAGAGACTAAAATGGTGGAACAAGGAAGTGTTCGGATGGGTTGATTTAATTATTGATAAAGGTGTGGATTTGTTGAATGTGTTAGAAGAAGATTTGTGCAATGTGAGTAGCCAATTAGATGCTGAATTACAAGGTTTAAGGAAATCAATGATTGAGACCATATGGAAGAAATTACATGTGAAGGAAAATATCATCAAGTATAAATCGTGCAAAAAATGTTTAATTGGAGGGGATTTAAATACTAGTTATTTCCATGCAATGCTTAAAGTGAGAACTAGAAAGAAGACTATAATTTCGATTCAATCTGAAGAAGGGTTGGTGGAAGGTGTTAAGGAGATAAATGCGGAGGTTAAGGAGTATTTCTCTGAGAAGTTTAAGAATACAAGGGTACCTAGGCCAATATTAGACAATTTACCATTCAAAAAGTTGTCAATGGAAGATAAAGAGGGGGCTGGAGGAGTGTTTTTCAAGGGAAGAAATAAAAGAAGTAATTTTTAGCTGTGATGGGGACAGAAGTCCCGGGCCAGACGGTTTCAACTTGAATTTTATAAAAAAATGTTGGGAAATGGTGGGTGAAGATAAAATCGGATTTGTGCGAGAATTTTGCAAGAACGCAAAGCTGCCAAAAGCAATGAGGGATGGGTCGTGGCAGATTCTCTGGGCTAAGAAGGCCATTTTTAGAGGATTTGAAATTGTGTCGGGGTTAAGAATTAACATGTGGAAGAGTAAGTTATATGATATTGGGATTGAAGTTCGATTTCTACAGGTGGTTCTTACTTTATGGCTTGTAAGGTGGATAGTATCCCTTTCAAGTTTCTTGAGGTTATGGTGGGTGGTAATCCAAGGAGGGTGGATTTTTGGTAACCGATGGTATCAATTATCAAATCCAAACTCTCAGCATGGAAAGTTCGTTTTCTCTCAATGGGTGGAAGGGTAACTCAGATTAATTATGTGCTTACTAATATTCCGATTTTCTATCTTTCTTTCTACAAAGCACCAATGAAGGTTATTCATGAAATCACTAGTATCCAGGGAAACTTTTTGTGGCAAGGATTTAGTGAGAAGTGTGGGATTTCTTGGATGATCTGGAGGACTGTTTGTAAACCTAAACATGAGGGATGTCTTGGAATCAAGGATGTGGCAATGTTTAACAAAGCATGACTTAGTCAATGGGTGTGGAGAATGTTGAAGGAAGAAAAATCTATTTGGGTGAGCATTTTAGAGGTAAGATATGGTAGGATGGATAGAAAGTGGTGGTTTAATGATGTGAGGAGGAATAAGTTGAAAGAATCATTGTGGTGACGTGATTTAATTGGACTTAAGGTGGATAAAGAACCAAATGGACTGAAACATTTGTTCTCGTTCAGGATCGGTGATGTGAAATCTATATCGTTTTGGACGACACGGTGTGTCGACCAAACTCCATTGGCTGCTCTTTTCCCAATTAACTTTTATAGTGGCTGCTGATAATAATGCTACTGTGGCGGAACAAGGGGAATGGTAGAATGGAACCTGGTTGTGGGCAGCAAACTGGAACAATAAGGGCGAGAGAGAAGTGTTATGATCGAAGCAAATGATTTGAATGATGTACAAGCTGATATAAAACCAGTACCGAACCAGAAGGATTGTGTGATCTGGGCTTTCGACAGCAACGGCCAGTTTACAGTCAAATCATGTTTCGACAAATTTTTGCAGGGACAAATCGTGGAGCACTTAATAGTGGGGAGGGAGTTAGCACTCTAGATCTTATGGGAAACAAAGATTCCATCAAAGTTAAAAGTCTTTGGCTGGAGATTATTCAATGATAGACTTTCGACGAGGAGTCAACTAGCCTGAAGGAAATCGCATAATGATTCACTTTAGTATTTCGTTGAAGGTGTAGGAAAAAAAATCAAAACATGGCTAAACATAAATTTTATGCAAGTTTCTGATTGTTGTACCAACTTTCTACACTACAAAGATGGGTTAAAGGGATTGGTGAAGAATACTAGAGTTAACATGATTAGCTTGGTGGTTTCATGGTGCATTTGGAAGGTACAAAATGATATAATATTTAATGGAGGTATAGGAAACGTGGATGATATTACATTCAAAGTTAAATCCTTCTCTTGGTGGTGGTTGGCTATAGGTTCTATAGGTTTTAAATGGTGTTGTAAATATCCTCTTGATTTTTTAAAATAGGATCGGTACTTCGAGTCGTTTTGGCTCTATTGTTGTATTTATTGGAAATGTAATTTAGTTAATGTCTACAATTTCCAACGCTATTCTTTATTAGGGCCTTTTGGCATTTTCAATTTTAGTATAAATATGCTACCTAGGCTATCAATATTGTAACTCACTCATTCCTCTTTTGAATATATAATAGTAGTCCTCTTTGTTATCATTCATTGTTCATTCTTCTTCTCCATTTCATTACCTTGCACCAACAAATTGGTATCTAGAGCATTTGGTTCTGTTTTTCTTGAGAAACACGAGTGTTTGTGAGCCGTGTGTTTGATTTTGGTTCATTGATTTTCTGTTGAAATCTTGAACAAAATCTGAATAGAATTTGATTTTGTGGGTTGGGAAACAGTGTGTTTGAAGATCTGAAAAATCCGTGCAAGGTTTAAAATGTGTGGAGACGGTAGTTTGAACACCAAACTTCCAGTTTTTTATGGCAAAAACTGGAACAGATGATGATACAAATGCGTGTATTATTTGGTGCACAAGATGTTTTGGATCTGGTTACAGATGGTTATGTACCAGCTGTAGCAGATGCATCAGAAGAACAGAGAACTGCTGAGAGGTTGATGAGGAAGAGGGACCAGAAAGCTCTGTTCTATATCCATCAGTGTGTGGATGAAAGTGTGTTCGAGAAGATTGCTGATTCATTAACGTCAAAAGGGGCGTGGGATTTACTGGTCAGATGTTACGGTGGTGACACATCAGTAAAGAAGGTAAAACTTCAATCCCTATGAAAGAAATATGCGAACCTGAACATGAAGAGTAGTGAGAAAGTTTCAGAATATATCTCCAGAGTGATTCTGATCACTAACGAGATGAAGGCGTGTGGAGAAACTCTGACAGAACAAGTAATCATAGATAAGATTCTGAGGTCGCTTACTCCTCAGTTTGATTACATTGTTGTTTCTATTGAACATTCTAAAGATCTGGCAACTATCAGAATAGAAGAAATGCAAAGCAGCTTAGAAGCACAGGAGTTACGCCTGTCTGAGAGAACTTCTGAGAGGGAAGCTGAGCAAGCTCTGAAGGCTTCTTTTGTCAAGAAAGACCAGAAGCAGAATAGACATGGTGATAGATTCCATAAGTCAGAAGCTTCAAACTCTGATAAGCAAAAGAATGTCCAGAGGGGAAAGGAGAAGTCTGACAAGAAGAATGTTCAGATTTACTGTTGCAGGAACTTTGGTCACTATGCCAAAGATTGCTGGTCAAACAAAGAAAGGAAGTCAGAAGAAGCAAATATAGCCAGAGGAGATTCAGATGATGAACCTGTGCTATTGTTGGCTTCTGAACCTGATGATTTGAATTCATCAGAATGGTGGTATATGGACACGGGGTGTTCAAACCATCTTACTGGAAACAAGAAGTGGTTGGTTGATTTTTACTCTGGGAAGAGTACAAAGATCAGATGTGCTGATGATAAATACCTCAATGCAGGAGGTATGGGAAATGTCAGAATCATTCTAAACAATGGGAAAGAAGCAGTGATCCAGAATGTTTGGTATGTACCAGGAATGAAAAGCAATCTGATGAGTGTGGTACAACATGTTGAGAAAGGTTTTTCAGTTACCATGAAGGACAATCTTCTAAAGCTGTATGACTATAATCAGAAGCTGATTATGGAGTCAAAACAGGGAAGGAATAAAATATTCAAGGTGAATGTTAGAACTGCAGACTCTGAATGTCTTAGTGCAACTAGTGCTGTCAAGGAGAGTGAGCTGTGGCACAGAAGATCTGGTCATATGAATTTCAAAAGTTTAGGGCAACTGAAATCAAAGAATCTGGTATATGGAATTTCTACAATCAAGAAGCCTGAAAAGTCACGCGAGGTGTACATGAAAGGGAAACAACCAAGATTACCATTTGCATCAGAATCTGATGAGGAACCAGTGAAATTGTCATTTTCTAATTCTAAAGGGGAAGAAGAATATGACTCTGAGTTAGAATCAAAAGATGACTATAAAGCTGAAGACAAGTTATAATCCGAAGGTGATTCTGAGTCAGAAGAAGATTCAGGAAATGGATCTGATTCTGATCCAGAATCTGATGATGATCCAGAATTTGGTGGTGATCATACTTATGGAAGGGAAGACGTAGGTTCTAGAGGACAAGCTTCTAAAGATGATCAAGTTTCTGGTGGAAATCATGACTCTAAGGTTGGACCTTCTAAAGGAGGAGCTTCTGAAGGAAATTCAGTCTTTGACGGTGATCATGATTCTGAAAGTGGAACTTCTGAAGACAGAGCTTCTGAAAGTGATCCAATTTTTGAAGATGATATTTCTGAAGGTAGTGGTTCTGAATGATGTCCAAAAATTAACAAAGTTGAGTTTAGCAGAGACGTCATTTTAGAGGAATCAAAAGTTTGGAATTGGGAAAAATCTCGTCCTGACTCTGATGACAGAACTTCTGAAGAAAGGTCAGAAATACATGTTTCTGAAGCTAGTAAAGACTCTGACTCTGGAAAAGATACAGAAGGAGAAGATGATTTTGACTCTGACTTCGATGGTGATCCATACTCTGAAGACAGTCAAGGTTCTGGAGAAAGTCCAACTTCTGAAGCAAGTGCCTCTGAAGGGGAAAGTTCTGATGTCCAAAGTTTTGAAGGTCCAGTCCAGAGGCAACAAAGAGTCAGAAGCATCTCAAAAAGATTTGCAAAGTTTGACATACACTAAAGTAGACTCTGAAGGAGAAGTTATTCAGGGTGCAATGTTAGTAGACTCTGAACCCGTGAGTACGAAAGAGGCTCTTAAGCAGCAAGTTTGGTTACAAGCCATGAATGTTCTAACAAAGGTTATCAAAACTGATCAACTTCTTGGATTAAGGGATGGAATTGGCGTTGACAGTTTTGGGTATATCTAAATTAAGGGATGGTATTCGAAATGTAATTTAGTTAATATCTACAATTCCCGATGCTATTATTTATTAGGGCCTTTTGACATTTTCAATTTTAGTATAAATATGCTACCTAGGCTATCAATATTGTAACTCACTCATTCCTCTTTTGAATATATAATAGTAGTCTTCTTTGTTATCATTCATTGTTCATTCTTCTTCTCCATTTCATTACCTTGCACCAACAGTATTCGGATTAGATTATCCATAATACTCTCATTTGAATCAAATTGCTTATCTATAAAAAAATTATATTTATTTATTGACGTCCTACTCATAATAATTCTACTATAAAAAACATTTAAAGTTAAATAACAAAATTAAAATTTATTTTTCATTATCATAATCTATATCATGATAACAAGTCAAAATTTTTAATCAAGAACTTATGAAATTATCTATTTAACTAAATAATAAAATATGATATTTTATTTATTTTATATTTTATTACATGATTAAATGAAATTCAATGTTATCTAATTATACCCGCATATTTACCGTTCTCTAAGTTTTCTACCAATCTTAATAATCTTCTTCGGCTATCAATTTTTGAAGAATTGACGCATACTTATCTCTTCGAAATTATTTTAACCAAAATTTCAAGACTAATTAGTTAAATTACATGAGTTTTTCTTAACTATGCCAGTTTTTTCTTCTTTTATTGCTTGCATCATTATTTGTAGATTTTCATACTATTATTAACACAAGGATTTGCTTGTCAAATTTATTTTTCATATGTTAAAATTAAATTAATTTTTTTATTGAAAGACTTTGTACTGGTTAAAAACTTAAAGAGTGACAATACTACATTGATTTGAATATATCTTTAGTTTTTATTCTATATTTTAGTAAGAACACTTACAATTGAGGTTTTCTTGTGTTGATTTTTATTTCTTGAATTTGAAAATTTAGTTAAAATAAATTATTATGAAAAAAGTTTTAACAAATATAAATTTTCTTTAGAAATTTTAAAATAAAAGAAAAAGAAACACTATTTTAGTAAAATCAAACTCTCTGAATAATTAAAGTGTCTAGTTTTATGAATATAATCATTATTTTTCAAAGTAGTTATCATGTCAATCAGTAAAAAAAATTTAAAGAAGAAACATTGCTACCAAATCAAAAATATAAACATTTTAATTCAAAACATATTTTAAAAATTATCCTACTTGTTGTGGAAAAGATAAATATTCAAAACATTTATAATTGAGAACTGAAATACCGTTGTATTTTTTTTTGGAATAATTTGTGAGCTTTGGGTTGATACTTCATGATACATGAACTTGTGTGTAAACTTTAAATGATCTTATCATGTATAAATTGTTTTGTTAGAGCACCCAAAATGTAAGTTTTATCATGCCTAAGTGGGTCTCGCGGTTACAAATAATTCATTTCAATTTTTTTTTATGTCAAATAAATACTCATTCATTGTAATTCAAAAATTTTACAAAAATAATAAACAGACACCAGTGATAACTTTATATCTTTAAATTTAAATAACATTGATTAATTTTCTATAGATACTTCCTCCGTCCAAAAAAGTAATAAGAAAAAATAATGTATTTTTTTTTAAAATATAATAGAAAAAATTGACTTTCATTTTTTTTAAGATAAAATTAAATATAAATTGTATTTAATTTATCTTCTCTCTTATTATTTCTATAATTAATAATTTATTAAAATTGTTTTTCATCTTTCTAACCATTTTATTTTAAAAAAATCATAAATTAAATAATTATATTTTTATTTATCTTAATAAATATGATTTTTAATTTTTCTTTTATATTTTAGAACAGAGAAGTACTATTTTTAATAATTACTCATAATTTTTCATTTTTTAGTAGTATATAGTTGGTGTATTGTCTAATAGGTAAATGAGCCTCATTCACTGTTGATGCATTTAACCTACTCGACCACACTTTTGAACCTATTGTTTTATTAATTATATCTTTTAGAAGTCTTATTAAATTATATGGACCTCACATCAATTTAGTCAAACATAAAGAATTCTTATCCATATAAAAGAGTATGTTGAAACATGCACAATAAACTCGTTACTACAATCATTTTTGTTAGATACATCAAATAAATTGTAAAAAAAAAATCAAATAAAATACCGTAAATTAGAAAGAAAAAAGTGATTCTATTGAAATTTAATTAAAAATATGATCAAATTTTAGAAATAGGATTGAATATAACATTCATTTCCACGAAGTTAAGGAGTTTCAATTTTTCGTCGACTTATAAGATGACAATTTTTCGTCGACTTATAAGATAATATATATGAGGGGTGGGAAAATTTTCGGGTTGGAAACTGAATCCCTCTTCGTGTCTATGGCTTTTAATCCCACCTGAAAGGTAATTGTTATGTCGACAAATTAACTAATTTTGGTCTCACTATCCAAAATAATATTTGGTTTGACTCTTTCCTAAAATTACTAGGGGAGAGAGCATTAGAGATAGCATCAGTCTTCCTAAGTTCAGATTCTTTTAGTCTGACATAAGTTCTTTATGTTAGTGCAAAAGGCATTTTAGTGAGGAGAGAAAGAGAGAGTAAATCAATAAAGATTAATATTATTGAATTATATTTTATAAATTGAATTACAACTTATGTCTACTTATATACAACTAATTTGTACATTAAGTAAACTAACAAACCCTAATTGGACTTGGACTTGGATTAAACATGGATTATACCTTATATCTCAACGTACCCTCTATAATCCAAGTTATCGAACCTACGCTAATCATAGTCAATCTGAAGTATTTCTAATTTATTTCTTAAATTCATGAATATGTCGATCTTCAATCCTTTGGTGAAAATGTCGGCCACCTATGCTTCACTTGAGCAATGCCTTACTTTTAGTTCACTTCGATTTACCTTCTCCATCAGGAAGTGAAATCTAGCTTCGATATGCTTACTCCTTCTATGCAAAACTAGATTCTTTGCAAGATTTATGGCTGACCTGATGTCGATCTGCAACACCAGAAGTTTCTTAACTTCGACTTCTATTTCTTCAAGGATATATCTTATGAAATTTGCTTGACATGCAGCTTAGGATTCTGCTATATATTCAGCCTCACATGATTATAATGCCACCACTAGTTGCTTTCTCGAGCACCATGAGATTAGGGCACAAAAGACAAAAGAAATAACCAGTTGTGCTTCTTCGATCTTCTCGAGCACCATGAGATTAAGGCACAAAAGAAAAAATAAATAACCAGTTGTGCTTCTTCGATCTTCCTTATCTCCACACCAATCAGAATCTTAATAGCAATTAATCATAGCTTCTTTGCTTTCAAAATCTTATCAAAACAGAATTCCACAATTTATTAATCCTTTTAAGTATCTTATTGGCATATAGACAAAACAAGAGAATTTATGAATTGCTTCCCTACTAAGCATCATTCACGAAGTTTTTTAGGCCTCAAAAGACTTGGTATACATGTCACCATATCTTGAGTGATCGGTTGATTGAGAGACCTAAAGTTCATATGGCCAAACCTAATATTCCACAACCAACTATACTTTTGGTCGACAACTATTTCTAGGCATTATACCTCAGTCGAATTGATCACGGTCTTAAATATCCTATTCTTCGACATAAGAGATTTCAAGACCAAATTATCTTGAGTGTCAAACATTTCCAAAGCTCCACCTTTCATAACCACTGAGAAACCTTTCTTAACCAATTGTTTAACACTTAGCAGATTACACTTTATTCCAGGTACATATAGTACATCTTTGATCATAGATTTCTCTCCATTACTCCTTTGAAAAACTATGTTGCCAGTACCTTCTGTATGCAATGAGTTGTTGTGTGCAAGTTTTACCTGGCTCTTCTTCGACTCCTCAAAATCTACTAACCAATTTTTTTGACCAATCATGTGATTCGAGCAGCCTAAGTCGAGGAACCATATCTTGGATTTGACATGGTTATCTACAACTCCAGCCATAACCACCATATCTTCATAATCATCTGAATCTTGGTGTGCAAGATTTTCTCCTTCATCCTTGCCTTTTATCGATCCCTTTTCTTTCCTATACCAACAATTTTTAACCAAGTGACCCCACTTTTCACAGTCATATCATTGCACACCTTTTTTCTCTTCTTTGTCTTTCAGATAGGAGTTTTCTTCTCCTCTTTTCGAAGATTCAAAAACCCTATCTTTGACATTTTTCTTATGGGGATTCGACCAAGACTTCTTGCTCTGAGTATTCTCTCCTTTTCCTTTGAATTTGTTGGAACCACCACCCTTCTTACATGCCTGAGCATGCAGAGCTTGTATCAAATCTTAGACCCATTTCCTTACGAAAATCCTAATCTTATGCGCCTCCAATGAACCAACCAAATCTTCCAGTTTTAGGGTTTCAAGAATGTTAAATTCTTGAATAGCTACGATAATGTGATCAAAGTGAGAGGTCAATATACACATTATCTTCTCAACTATTATCTTATCACTTAGGGTTTCACCATAACCCTTTATGAGATGGACAAGATTATACACTTTTGACACATAGCCTGCAATTTTTTCATTTTCTCCCATCCACAACAATTCATACTGTCGTCATAAAGTCTACAATTTAACAATTTTTACTTTTTCACATTCTTCATAGTACTTAAGGAGAATGTCGCATGCCTTCTTTGTTGATTCAACATGAGAGATTCTCTCGAAATTCACTGAATCTACCACTAATTGAATGTAATATGCAGCCTTGCAATCCTTCTTCTTGGCATCTGTTCTGGATTAGGCCTGCACTTGGCCCAAACATCATACAAGGCCCAATACGACTGTGCTACATCGAATAGCCTACCGATGATGACTGCCCTCGACTAGATAACCTCACCCTTCTGGTCTACATGGCTTTGACTTACAGGGACAACCCCAGAAATAGCAAGGAGGGTTGAGGATGATCAAGAGGGCATTGCAAGCTTATCCCACTCTTCTTATCGACCAAGACAAGTCCTCCAGGGACAACCTCACAGCTCGCGGGGAGGGTCCATGATGGACAGAAGTACCTCGCAAGCATACTCCTCGTAGGGATAACTCTCAACACCTCCGAATATCACGGAGTCATCCTTGCCCTGATAAGACTGCATCCATATTCTCTTGATAGTTTGGAGGAGTCCATCCAGGTTCAGCACCACGAGTGGGCACCCACTACGCACGTAGGACCTGGAAGTCTCTACTTTAGGCCTCCTTGCCAAGCCTAACGATGGGGATCTTGGCCCAACGATGGGGGCTATAAATACCCTCTCACTTGAGAGGGTTGGGTATTCATTCTTTCATACTCACTCTCATAATTTCTTGCATTGGTCTGAGCCTCACTTTGGCATCGGAGTGTGTTGTTGGTACCCCCTCCCCCCCTCCACTTCACATCCAACCGCTGCTCGACTTGAAGCTTATGGGCTTTAAAAATCCCTTCTGGTCAGGTATGATCAGTGGAGCCATCTTTGGGAACCAGTTTCCCTGTCTCCATCTCATGACTAAAGCAACCCTTCAATAAACTATATGATTTCCATGGCTTACCAAGTTCCAAACAACAACCAAAACGCCCATCTCGCCGACTTCAATAATAACATCGACAACAACATTAGTAACAACAACACTGGGAACAACATCGACATGGTCGGCCTCGAGCAAAAATACAGAGACGGGCTAACCGAATCTTCATCATCCCAATCTCGACCACACGAGGATGTTTGTCCCTCCCCCCCCCCATAAATATGAACAAAATGCTTTCCAGAAGGTACTCTTCCCTGCGGGCGTTGATGCCACGACCAGAGCTCTGTTCGCGGTCATAAACCAAACAAATTACTTGATATTATCATAGGGTGAGCGGCTGAGGGTGCTCGAACAGACTCTCCGGCCCCCCAGAAGACACAAGAGACCTGACACTCCTCTTCCTCGTCAGAATGAAGACCATCCTTAATCTCCCCCGCGAAGACACAGACGGGACAGATCGCGAAGCCTCTCTCCTTGATGGACTGGGTGATGCCCCGCATTGGAGAGAACACTTCCCGAAGCCACCGGGAGACACGGCCTCACCCCTCCGCACAGGGAACGGTGATCCCCTGAAAATAAAAACAGGGGAAACAGAGAAACACAACCTCGACCAAGGGATCATCTCTGATGCCTACCACCATTACAACCTGATCCCCCTCCCGCTCCCCATACAGAAGCGACAAAGATAACCCCCGCGGTCCCTTATCCTAGGCTATCATGGAGGCGCCCATTCCTAGAGGAATGGAGAAACCTCCCCAACTGAAGGAATACGACAACATTGCGGATCTTGTCGACCACATTGATGGGTTTGAGGAAATGCTCCATTACCATAATGTCAGGGGACTGATAAAATGTTGGTTGTTCTCCACGACCTTGAGAAAAACAGCCATGGACTGGTACAAGAGCCTCGCCCCAGGGTTGTTCACCTCCTAGAGAAACCTCAAGAACTAGTTCATTAGCTCATTCGCTACATCTCATCGATACCCGAAGACTGAGGCTGCCGTTGAGGCTATCATCCAGAGAAGCGACGAGACCCTCAGGGAATACATTGATCAGTTCAACCGCGAGGCCATTCAGGTCCCATGTACCGATCACATGAAAAGGTACCTGCTCGAGAGAGGACTCCTACCGGGCACTGAGTTTAGAAAGGCCGCCAGCATCGAACTACCCCAGTCTTTTAACGCTCTCCTCGAAAAATCTAGGGCCTACACGGACTACAAGGAGAAGGAAGCAGCAAATAAAGCGTGTGAATCAAGGAATCACGGACCAGCTAACACCCCACGACACCAGGACGCGGGACCTTCTCGATGAACCGGCGAGAAGAGAAAGGATGATAAACTGTGCGATCCCCGTGATCACCGGGGACCCGCTGGGAGATTCATAGAGTACACTCGGTTGGCCGCATCCTGCGAGCGCATCCTGGCCTGGTGCTCTAATACCAACTTCAAGGATGGGGGCATCAGACGTCCTCGATCTTCTCTTACAAAGCCCGGAGCTGACAAGACAAAAGATTGTCAGTACCCCCTGCATTTAAATAAATTAACTTATTTTTGTTATAATTTGATTTGTCTATATATTTGTTTTTTTTTAATAATTTTTTAGAATTAATGAATAATTATAATAGTTTTATAAAAAAAATACTTGATATATTTTTAATAAAATTATAAAATAGCTATTTGTAAATTAAATCTTTTTTTTCAAAATACTAACCCTTTTTGCATTAAATTCTTTTTTGGCGTTCAGATTTATTTTTACAATTGCATCATATAATAGAAAACATATAACCAACAAACCCTAACATTTTTTTACTAACTTAATTCACTTTATATCTTTTTTTTTATTTAAAAAAAGGGTTGTATCAATGTCTTTATTGACTGCGAGCTACGTCTACGATTCCGTGATTTACAAACCAGACTTGGTTCAAGGAGAATTCGAGATATTTCTACGACCCATAAAAAAACTAACCAAACACCACGAACTACAAAATTGGGACTTTGATTCCACATAAGAGGATACGTAGGCATACAACTAAAATCATAGCAAGTTCTCCTAATAAAAATTAAAACCCTTACCTTAAACCTTTAAAATCTAAACCCTAGTATCCTTATGAACAAGGTAGATGAAGGGTGCCTAACACCTTCCCTTTGTCTAAAACCGAGTCAAAAACCTAGAATCTCTAACTTTTTTAGGGTTAACCTTTTATTCCCTTCCTTAGAATAAAAATTAAGGGTGGCGACTCTCATTTTAAAACCAGTTACAAAAGTTTTATATGTAACATCGGGGTTGGGATTGAATGATTGGAACTTATGTTCTTTGTTTTATTTTTAGATGTTCAAGCACCCTACATGGTACTCGAGATATTTTGATTTATAAGTATGAGTTATGAAGTATGACTGAATTTTATGAAGTATTATAATAAGGTGTTTTGAACTATGATTTCCGCTGCCATGATTCAAAGAACTAAATGTTGACTATATCTTGTTAAAGATTTTGAAAACCCGTGTTACGAAGCAAAATGTGTCATTATGATATTTTATATGAAGATTTGACACCCTTGTTGGTGATATACTCTGATTTATTTATTATAATAATTATGAATATTCATTGGGGTTTAGAAGGGTGTTACAAACTCCACTGGAGGAAAAACTTTTGTCTACTCGAAGAAATTGAAGAAGGTATTACAGAAACTATATAATCTTAGATCTAGGGTTCATACAAAGGATACAAACAAAACTAGTTGCAAGAAAAAAGAAATAATTTGGGTTAAAATTTTCTAATTTTCATTCCACAACAATAGTTTAAATACTACTCCAAAAACAAAACCCTAATGGGCCTAAGTTAGGCCAGGCCGAAAAGAGAAGAAAATAAAGAAAAATATTAAACCAAACATTAATTGAGAATAAAATCTTTAAAATGCTTGGGCCTGGATGTGATTCTTGTGGGCCTTCTATCACTACTCACCGGCCCAAAAACGTCCTTGTCCTCAAGGATGAGGTTGAAATTTTTTTTATTCAATTTGGAGGCCCAGTTTAAAGGCCCATTCAGATGTGCCTTATGCTGAGAATTGGGTATAGTGGAGTGGGACACAACTGGATTACTTTGAAGGGCGCGTGGAAGAATGGAATGTTGGGAAGTGAACTGAGGTACTGCATGGGGAATAGGTGGCCTTGAAAGTGGTTTAAATTTCCTAGGGTTGTGAGAAGGCATGGAATAGGGAGAAACAATAGCATGTGAATAGTTATTATCATGTGAATTGATATTTGCATCTAAGGGTGGAGAATTGGATTTTGTGGCAGGTGGGGCAACGGATGGTGCAGATTTGCTCACAGAAGAGATATTGGAATGGTGCGGTTGAGTGTTGGAGATTAAAGAACTCTTTGTAGGTACTTATATATCATTTTTAGTTTCTAACATCTTTTTCGAATACTCAGAAAAACTCTCTCTGTCAGATGCATGTGATTCTTCTGGAGTGGTACCATTCCTTGCTCCCAAATCACAAAGAGATCCTGCCCTTCTGTTGGATCTGTTAGTTCTGTGTCATCTATTGTTCTTGGAAAGGATGGGTTTGTCGCAGATACCTTGAGAGTCTCGTATCAGTCACCCGTGGCACTCTGTGTCGGCAACAATCTCAGTTTCCTCATTTGTTGGTTCAAACTCAGGCGGAATGGAAAATAGAGGGTTTGAGGGGTTCCGATCATAAAAAGGGCGTAACAAAGATACATGGACGACATGATGAATCTATGATGACGGTGGGAGAGAAAGCTCGTATGCGACGGATCTGATTCTCCTTGTAATTTGAAGGGCCCAAGGTATCTCTTTGATAACATATGAGATAACCACCGATTCACTGAGGTTTGTCTGTATGGTTGCAGTTTCAACAAAACACGATCTCCGAGCTCGAAGGTACAATCTCATCTGTGTTTGTTACCTTGTAGCCCCATTATTTGTTTGCTTTTTGTAAGTTTAAATTATAGGGTTTGTAATAGTTCCTGTCTTTGTTGTAGAGAATTGTCCAGTGACTCGATGGAGGCAGATCCAGCCGTGTAAGAAGGAAAAAGAGGAGGGAGTCTTGTAGTACAAGGCTTCAAATGAGGACATCTTAATGTATGAATAATGGCTTGTATTGAATCAGAATTCCT
This sequence comes from Vicia faba, assembly GCA_948472305.1. Taxonomy (NCBI): domain Eukaryota; kingdom Viridiplantae; phylum Streptophyta; class Magnoliopsida; order Fabales; family Fabaceae; genus Vicia; species Vicia faba. Next base: position 1,486,658,874 of record OX451737.1, read on the forward strand.
CCAAGTGTAAGTAATTAAACCACTTTTTAGGATTATGACTAGTAAAGCTACGCAAATATGTTTCTAAGCATCTGTTAACTACCTCTGTCTGACCGTCTATTTCAGGGTGATAGGTGGAGCTGTATTTCAGAGTGGTACCCTGTGCACGAAAAGTTCCTTCCATAAAGCAATAGGAAAATAGGGTCTCTGTCAGACACAATAGATTGAGCGACGCCATGCAACCGACAAATTTCTACGAAGAAGCGGAGGGCAAGGTCCTTGGAAGATAATTTGGAGGGAAGAGCAATAAAGTGGGAAAACTTTGTTAACCTATCGCATACAACCCATATTATTGTGTGGCTGTGAGAGTTTGGTAGGTGAGCAATGAGGTACATACTCAAGTAGTTCCAAACCTGAGTAGGTTTAGGGAGAGATTGTAATAGTCCCAGTTTCTTTCATGTCATGTACTTATTTTGTTTACAAATTATGCAAGATCTAATAAAAACCTCCGTGTCCTTGTAAATTCCAAGCCACATGAAAGAAGAAGATATACGAGCAAGAGAGGGTTAAAGTTCGGAGTGACCCTCTGTAGGAGTGGAATGATATTCTATGATGATATTACTCCGTAGATCTAGAATATCAAGTAGATATATTTTGTCTTTATAATAGACCAAGCCTTCCTTGAGCTAAAAATTGTGTTGTATATATGTATCGTCCATAACCTTGCTGATAAGTAACTTGCCATTTTCATTTGACAGATAATGTGATTTCAGCTGCTACACAATGACTGGAATATGGGAAGAGATTGATAAGAGACAAGCGTCTTCTTCAAGTTGGATTCTGCTAAGGGCATCCACAACTTGATTAGCTCATCCACGTTTGTAATGAATATCAAACTGAAATCCTTGCAATTTAGCAGACCATTTTTGTATTTCTGGAGTTTGTATGGTTTGCACCATCTAGTTCTTTAGGCTTTTTTAATTTTTATATATGTGAAAATGCCTTCTAATTAAGTATTGTCTCAATTTCTTGACAAATTTTATGATGGTGAACATTTCTCGAACATAGATAGAAGAAGCTCGAAGGAGCTTACACATATTTTTACTGAAGAAAGCGATGGGGTGTCCCTGCTGATATAATACAGCTCCAATAGCAACCACAGACGCATCAGTTTGCAGCATAAAAGGAAGAGAGAAATCTGGAAGGCACAAGACTGGTGTTTCAGTCATTTTAGTTTGTAATGTTGTAAATGCTTTTTCTACCTTTGTACTCCAATGTAATTTAGGGAACCTAATAAGTCGGTGAGAGGAACGGCGAGTGTGGCATAGTGACATACAAATATTCTATAAAAGCTGGTGAGACCTAAAAAAACCCTGAGTGTCGTGAGTGAACGTGGCCTCGGCCAATCTAGAATAGCTTTAATTTTTTCCAAATTTGGGGTTACACCATCACTTGAGATAATGTGACCTAAATAATCAACAGTAGGAACATTAAAAATACACTTGGATAATTTTGTATAAAACTGATTAGTCAACAATAAATCTAAAATCAATTTTAAATGTTTGGCATGATAAGAAATTGAAGAACTATAAACGAGGATGTCGTCAAAGAAAACTAACACAAATCGTCTTAAATAAGGTCGTAGCAAGTCATTCATGGCCGATTGAAAATAACTAGGAGCATTAGTTAGGCCGAAAGGCATCACCAAAAACTCGTAGTGCCCGTCAAATGTCCTTAATGCAGTTTTGTGAGTATCCTCCAAAGTTACCTGGATCTGGTGGTAACCAGAACGCAAGTAAATCTTAGAAAATATAGTTGTTGAACCCAACTCATCAAAGAATTCATCAATAGTCAGAATTGGGAAACGATCACGGACTATAATTGCGTTGAGTGCTCTATAATCGATGCAAAAACGCCAAGAATCGTATTTTTTTTTAACCAACAAGACTGGGGAAGAGTATGGACTATTGTTGGGTTTGATGATACCTTCATGTAGCATGTATTTGATAATGGTTTTCATGGCGTCTTTTTGTGAATGGGGGTAGAGATACGGTTTCACGTTAATATGGGTAGTGTTTGGAATAATAGGAATTCGATGGTCATGGGGTCTAGATGGGGGAACCCCTTGGGGTTTGTCAAATATGGTTGCATAGGATCTAATGATAGAAGATATTTGGTGGGGGGTGTTTTGGGAAGAGTTTCAAAGGTATTGCTGGTGATTTCAGAACTGTTGGTTGGATCATTAGAGGGATGATAGAGTAAAAGGTGGATAGAGGCAAAGAAATTAGTTTGTAAAAGGTGGCAAAAATTATTGTAAGAGGATGGGGTGATAAGGGTTTTGGTGTCACCAGCTATAGTGATTTTATTGTTGTTACAAGTGAAAGAAATTGTAGGAATTGAGAAATCTTCCATTAGAGGTCCTAGGGTTTGTAACCACTCCATGCTTAGATCCACATCTGCACCTTCGATTGGAAGTAAGTGAAAAGGGATAAAAAAAGCATTGTTTTGTAGCTTAATAGGCACTTTTGGGCAGATTCCCAAACATGATAACCTTGATCCATTACCAACCATGACAGGAAAATTTAGGATTGGGTTGGTAGGTAGTTTTAGATGGTGTGCGATATGCGACTATAAAATATTGTGGGTACTGCCTGTATTAATTAGAATAGTGACAGATAGGCCATTGATGGATCCTTTAAATTTAAATGTCTTAGGAGAGAAATGGACATTGGCGGCTTGAGGAGACAACTAGAAATATGTATCATTCTGTTCCAGGTTCAGACTAAGCTTATCACAACTTTATGTTGGATCTGAAGTGATAACATCTTCGTCATCCTCGACTAATAAGAGAAATTTTCCAGTAGTACATTTATGGCCAGGGATAAATTTCTCATCACAATTAAAACATAACCCTTGGGCACGAAGCTCTTGTAATTGAACATTGGATATGTGTCGAATAGGTAGTTTGGATTGTTGGGCAAGGGTGACAAATTTGGAGATAGGTTAGGGGTTAGTTGTTTTTTGGTTTGTTATGTTAGAACTGGTGGGGTTAGGTGAAAAAGGTTTGTGAAATTTAGGCTTGACATCTCTTATCTTGGATGTGATCATCTTTGCAAGCCCAATGGCTTGAGATATAGAGATAGGCTTGTGGATAGCAATTTCGTTTTGAATTTCTGGTGCCAAACCCAAAACAAAACAATTGAGGATAGCATCGTGAGATAAGCCAAAAACCTGACTTCCCAATTTTTCAAATTGAGCTTGGTATTCCACAACAGAATGGGTTTGTTTGAGTATGAACAACTCAGCTTGGTGATTAGTGTATGTAGAGGAACCAAAACGTAATTCTAAGGCATTAGTGAAGGATGTCCAATCCACTAGTTGATGGTTTTGATACATCCACTTAAACCAACAAAGAGATTCACCTTTCATATAAAATGATATCATTTCTAAACGGTTTTCGGGCGGTAAATTATAGAAAGTAAAGAATTGATCCCCTTGAAACAACCATTCTAACGGGTTTGATCCATCAAACATTACAAGTTCGAGTTTCGGTGTGCGGAAAGTGGGAAGTGGTGGGATCTAAGGGTATTGGGAATAAGGAATGTGGGGAAATTAGGGAATGGATAATGGTTGGGTTGTAGTAAAGAGAGGTGGTGATATATAGTAAGGAGAATCAAGGTATGGTTGTATGGAAGATAGTCTATGGAACGGTGTGGATGTAGTTCGAACTGAGGTAAAATTGGGTGGTGGTGGCGGGTTGTGAGAAAGGGTGGTTGCATGAAGAGGTGTTGACATGGGGTGTGTAAAATTTAGGGAGGATTGAGGAGAGTGCAGGTTTGTATTCATATGGAAGAGATAAGGGCTTTTTGTAATACCTGAAGAGTTTGCTGAGTTAATAGTAACATTATGAACAGTACCACCATGAACAGTACCACCATGAACAGTACCAGCGTGAATAGTAGCCGCGGGAATAGTGACAGCAGGCTGTTTTTCCGTTTTGGTGGCTAACTATGCGCAAACCCGTAATATTTTCATATCTAGAATCTACAACTTTTTTCATTATCCATTCTAGTATGAAGTTGCTCCATATCAACATCAGTTTTATCAAATCTCTCACCCAAGAGCAGCCGATTGTATTGCATAACATTGTTAACATGGAGTTGTGCTGTTTGGACAACTTCCTCTACAATGTCTTTAGGGTTTTGTGGTTTTGGGGGGCCATGAATTCAAGATGAAAGCACTAATTTTATAGAAAGGTATTACAACAACTATTTAATCCTAGATCTAGGGTTCATACAAAGGATACAAACAAAATTAATTGCAAGAAAAAAGAAATAATTTGTGTTATAATTTTCTACTCTTCATTTCACAACAATAGTTTAAATATAACTCCAAAAATAAAACCCTAATGGGTCTAATATTGGGCCAGGTTGAAAAGAGAGGAAAATAAAGAATACATTAAATCAAACATTAATTGAGAATGAAATCTTTAAAATGCTTGGGCCTGGATATGATTCTTGTGGGCCTTCTATCAGTGAGATCAAAGAATAAATAGAGGAGGCAAAAGATTGGATTGGTCAATAGTTTGCTGAAATGAGATTGTGGGTTCCAAAGGATGTTGATAACGAAAGACTGACGTGGTTTCCAAAGGATGTTGATAACGAAAGAATGACGTAGTTGTGGTGCTACATTGTTCCTTGCTATTCGTGGTCTTAAAAGTTCTTTGAGTTTATAACAAAACCGATTGGCCAATATATATGTTCATATGATGAAACTAGGGAGCAAAGCAAGATAGACGTCGCAAAAATTTTAATTAGAACAAAATATTCAATGGTTTTGAATAAATCTTTTAATATCGAGATTAATGACAATGCATTTAGGGTGAAGGTGGTGGATGATGTGCATGGTCCAAAAAGGATTGTGGTGCCAAACTAAAATCATGAAGGAAGATTCCATGAATATGTGGATACAAATGAAGAAGATGGAGGTAGCTTCTAGTGAGGCAGATGCATATCAACAATCATCCTCTTTAGATAGAACTTGAGGCCCAAACAATTTACTAAGGCCCACTAAGAGGAAGCAACTTGTTTGGATGAATTGATGGTAAAGAGTATGTGGGATACGGGGGAATTCGAATGATCTGCGAAGGGCTCTGAAGGTAAATCTGGGGCATGGATATAGTGTGGAAGAAAGGCGTTTTTTATCCAATATTCACTTTTACGGGCAACAGTTTCTTGGGAGGAATTATTGAATTGGAAAAATAGACTTTGTCCGGGTGAGTGGGTTTTAGGGGGTGACTTCAATGCAGTTAAAGATTTAGATGAGAGGTGTGGTGCTTATTCTGGGTAATGGTTTATTTATTTGATGAATCTTGTGGACTTACCAGTTTCAGGGAACAAGTTTACATGGGTCAAAACAGATGGGAGGGCGAGCAGTAGGCTAGTTAGATTCTTGATTTCAGAAGGATTAATCAATGAATGAAAAATTGTGGCCCAAGTGTCTGGAGCAAGAGATATATCAGACTACCGACATGTATGGATAAAGGCTTGTAATCTAAACGGGGGTCCAAAACCGTTCAAATTATTCACCACTTGGTTTGAGCATAAGGAGTTCATAGATTTGTAAAATGGGCATGGGAGGATTGTCAAAGGTCGGGGAAGACATTGTATGTGGTGAAATAAAAATTCAAGTTCATTAAGGAGAGACTAAAATGGTGGAATAATGAATTGTTCGGATGGGTTGATTTAAGTATTGATAAAGGTGTGGATTTGTTGAATGTGTTATAAGCAGATTTGTGCAATGTGAGTATCCAATTAGATGTTGAATTACAAGGTTTAAGGAAATCAATGATTGAGACCATATGGAAGAAATTACATGTGAGGGAAAATATCATCAAGAATAAATCGTGCAAATTTTTTTTAATTGAAGGGGATTTAAATACTAGTTATTTCCATGCAATGCTTAAAGTGGGAACTACAAGGAAGACTATGATTTCGTTTCAATTTGAAGAAGGGTTGGTGGAAGGTGTTAAGGAGATAAAAGGGGAGGTTAAGGAGTATTTCTATGAGAAGTTTAAGAATACAAGGGTACCTAGGCCAATATTAGATAATTTACCATTCAAAAAGTTGTCAATGGAAGATAAACAGGGGGCTGAAGGAGTGTTTTTCAAGGGAAGAAATAAAAGAAGTCATTTTTAGTTGCGATGGGGACAGAAGTCCTGAGCCAGATGGGTTCAACTTGAATTTCTTAAAAAATGTTGGGAAATGGTGGGTGAAGATATAATCGGATTTGTGCGAGAATTTTGCAAGAATGCAAAGCTGCTCAAAGCAATGAGGGATGGGTCATGGTAGATTCTCTGGTCTAAGAAGGCCAATTTTAGAGGATTCGAGATAGTGTCAGGGTTAAGGATTAACATGCGGAAGAGTAAGTTATATGATATTGGGATTGAAGTTCGATTTCTACAGGTGGTTCTTACTTTATGGCTTGTAAGGTGGATAGTATCCCTTTCAAGTTTCTTGAGGTTATGGTGGGTGGTAATCCAAGAAGGGTGGATTTTTGGTAACTGATGGTATCAATTATCAAATCCAAAGTCTCGGCATGGAAAGGTCTGTTAGAACATAGTTTGATTCTACAATTCCTGATTAGAGTTTTGATGATAACAAAATACAAAGAATAAATAAATTCAAAGATATATATATATATATATATATATATATATATATATATATATATATATATATATATATATATATATAACAAATATGCCTCTTAAAATTATGTTTTGTATATACAAAAGTTCTGATGGAATCAGCATCAGAAGATCAGTAATATGTGCTACACGCTGAAGCTACCAGATTATACGCTGAAGTTTGATGACCAGAATATGCGCATAAACTAATACACTCTGACTCTGATCAAAGATCTTTACCAAGTCATCAACACTCTGAAGCGTTATTAATTATTCAAGACAAAATTAAATGCTAACGGCTCTCTTCAGACAAGATCTTCTTCAAAAGGAAAGTGCGTTATTGTCATTAAACTGGCTTTATGGACAACGTATCTTTGCCTTGCCTATATAAACAAGTCTTCTTGAGAAAAGACACACGCATGCACTCACATAATTTGCCAAGCCTTCAAAACCACGCTTATTCAAACGCTTTAGCAAATTCAGTTTATTCTAAGCTTAAGTTGTGTAATTATCACAATTGTGATATATTGTTTTGTTAGAAAACGTTAACACATCCTTGTTCAATTATTTGTAAAAGATTTCCTTGAGATAAACCGGTTTGTGGTTGTACTCAAGAAGACTTTAACAGTTGTTAAAGTAGTTGTTGTAATTCTTTGAGAATAGTGGATTAAGACCTCGTTGGAGAGAGGCGAAATCCCTTGACGGGTGGACTGGAGTAGTTTGAGATCAAACGAACCAGGATAAAAATACTATGTTATCAAACCATTTGTTTTATGTTTTACAATTCAACCCCCCCCCTTCTTGTGTTTTTCACATCTTCAATTGGCATCAGAGCGCCTGGTTCTGAGCTTATAACACTTAACCGTGTCAATACAAGATGTAGCGTCAGAAAAACACAATGGCAGGACCAAGTCAAAACATCAACAATGACAACAATAAAGAAAGAGACAGATTCAGTGGCAAACCTCCAGTCTTTGATGGAGAGAACTTTGACTACTGGAAAGACAGAATTGAGAGTTTCTTTCTGGCCCATGATGCTGATCTGTGGGACATGGTGACTGATGGATACACGAACCCAGTGGATGGACGTGGTCAGAAGATTGACAAGAAAATGATGTCTGATCAGCAAAAGCGTGAGTTCAGAAATCATCACAAGGCCAGAACAATTCTTCTCAGCGCCATCTCTTATTCAGAATATGAGATGATATCAAACAGAGATACTGCAAAGAATATGTTTGACTCTCTGAGAATGACACGTGAAGGCAACATTCAAGTCAAAGAAACCAACACCCTTGCACTCATTCAGAAGTATGAGGCATTCAAGATGGAAGAGAGTGAATAATTAGAAACTATGTTTTCAAGATTTCCTTCATTGAATTTTGCAATTTGTTTTCTAATTTTGGAGTTAGCAGAAATGGCAGAAAAGGGATAGGATATCAAGGTAAGGTACCTACACCAAAAATTTCCATGGATTTAGTTATAAGACGTACTCCACTTGATTCACACTTTATGTATGGGCACACTCATGACATAAAATATACAAGTAGTGATTACTCTGCCAAACCAAAATTCAACCAGAGTTTTGGTAAAACTAACAAATCAGGACCCAAGAAAATGTGGGTACCTAAGGATAAAATAATACATGTGGCAAATATCTTTAGCAGCAAAGCAAAAACACCAATAATGGTACCTGGACTCTGGCTGCTCACGACACATGACGGGAAGAAGGCATATGTTCCATGAAGAAGTGAAAAACATAAGAAGGGGGGTTGAATTGTTAAAACTTGAAATCAATTGCAATGAACACGATATTTTTATCCTGGTTCGTTTGATCTCAAACTACTCTAGTCCACCCGTCAAGGTGATTTTGCCTCTCTCCAACGAGGTCTTAATCCACTATATTCAACTGAATATTACAATCTGCTTTAACAACTGCTAAAGCCTTCTTGATGCAAACCACATACCGGTTTGTCAAGGAACAACTTTCTTACAAAGAATTGAAATCTAGGTGTGTGAATGTTTTCTACAAAACTGTTTATCACAATTGTGATACTACACAACTTAAGCTTATTGAAACTAGATTTCTAAAATAATTGAGTAAGGAATTTTGGAGCTTTTAGCAAACTGAGAGTAGGAAGATGATGATTAGCTTTTAGGCGTGTAAATTGATGTAGAGCATTAGCCAATTCAATCTTCATTGTCTTGTTTATATAGCATTGGAATTAGATGAACGTTGGAGCAATAATCTTGATTCAATGCCAATAACAATCTTTCCTTATTAAGCAGATCTTGTCTGGAATGATGTCGTTGGTAATAACTCATCTTGAATGCACAGTACCGTTGCTACTTAAGCGTGTTCTGGTTTTGGCTCATTCTGACGCTGCTTAAGTGCTGATGAACTGTTGTTGTCTTTATCAGAGTTCAGAGTATTGAGCGCAGTTCTGTTCATCAAGCTTCAGCATAAGCGTGAGAGTTCTTCTGATTCTGGTATCTGATATAGCATCTTCTGATGCTGATGTTGATATCCAATATTCTGATGCTGATTATGATGTTCTCATGCTGATACCCATCAGAGTTTCTGTAAAACAGAGAGTAATTTTTAGGTAGCAAATAGTTCTTACATGAATCACATAATTAATATATCTTTTCATTTTGTTATCATCAAAACTTAAACTTAGGGTAGTAGATTCAAACTTTGTTCTAACAATCTCCCCCTTTTTGATGATGACAAAAACTAGATATTTTTTAATTGAAAATAGCGTGAAAAAGTATCAGAGATAACTAAATGATAAGTTGCATCAGAATTAAATAATGAGTTATCAAAGATAAGGGATAAAGAGATATCAGAGTTAGGATCGGAGATACTCCCCCTGAATTTATTACTTCCCTTTTTAATTCTGAGAGATATCAGAGCTTTGACTATCAGAACTTCATATCAGAATATCAAAGCTTCAGAGTATCAGAGCTTTGATTTGGATCAGAGTATCAGGGCTTTGGACTTCAGTGTATCAGAGAACCTTCTTATACCTGTAGACTTATGCAAAAAAAGAAAACATATTCAAGTATATCAGAGTTAGAATGTTTGAGACTTTTTGTCTCAGTAATCCGTTATTGAAAAATATCATTCTTGTTCTCCCCCTTTTTGTCAGCAATCAAAAAGTGTAAGTGATGTGCTAAAACGATCAGAGCAGAAAAACTTGTTATATTAAAATATTCAGAGCCAGACAAAACAATACAAAAGATATGCAAAGAAAAACATTGAAAATGTCATGAATGAAAAACTAAGGTTGGGGAGGAAAGCGTGTGAACAGAGTCTCCAGCATTGCCTTAATCTGATCAGCAGTTTCAGTCTGCTTGTGCACCATGCTGACTACTGTATCTATCTTGCTGTCTTGCACGTCCATACTTTCCTTCATCTTCTGATCATTTTCATCCATTCTTTGCTGCAGACGAATATCATTCAGCTTCAGCTCTTCCAGAGTCTGCCTGTCCAAGGCAGCTTGAGAAACATCAGAAGCATGGAGCTTCTGAGAGCTTTCTGCAACATCTTCAGCTTGTCTAACTTCAGCTTGAGTGGTCTGAACTTCTTCTGACTGCACTTTTGAAGTTGGACGCTTCTCAGACCATGGCTCACTATCCAGAAGGAGCACGTCTTCCTGTGGCAGCTGACTTTCAACTTCCTTCAGCAGCTTGCTGAAGTTCTGTTGTGCCTGCTCATAATTGATATCTTACAATTTGAGGGCTTCAGCACGTACCCATATTCTGAAACGTGTCCAGAGCTGGTCTAAGGCAGCAGGATCAATCATTCCAGGACAGACTTGCTTCAGAGAAGCAATCCACTGCTGCAAACCTGTTTCAAAATTCATAATGCCAGAGCCAACATCTGGCTGTTTTGGTTTTGGAATGGCTATTTTATGTTTGAGATCAGCAAGACGGTCAAGGATTGTTAAATCGATGAAGGTCCTGCTGGGGTCTTCTGTAGTTTGTTTGGGAGATGTTTGTTTGGGAGATGGAGTGGGAGAGTCAGAAATAATAATTGGACTGTGTGGAGTTTTTGGAGTATTTGGGGCGGTAGTTTCTGGCGAGGATGGCAGTTGGGCCATGGTTACAGTTGTTCCACATGGCAGCTGAATTGCCAAAGGTTGTGGCTTAGAGGATTGAGGAGAATGAGGTTCAAGAGATGGAGTTTCAGAATGATGAAACTCAGGTTGAGGAGGTGATGGAGGAGGTGATGGTGGATGAATTTCTGGTTGAGGAGAGGGAGGAGGAATTGCTGGTTGTGGAGAAGGAGGTGGAATTTCTGGTTGTTCAGGAATTTGTGGTTCTTCTGGTATGGGTGAGAGAGGTTGTTCTGGTTGAGGAGAGTGGGCAATATCTGGTTCAGTGTTTGGATTATTTGAGAGGTGATCAGAAAAACGTTGATCAATGTCTGACAGAACTTTGTCAAGTTCTGATGCTATTGAAGTTGAGGGTTTTGGATGTTTGGTGCGGGGTATTCTGAGAGTCAGTGACTTAGAAGGGTCATCTTCTGGTTCGGTTTCATCAATAGTTGGGATGGGGATTGGAATTTCATATGAAGCTGGAGTTGGGATTGATGTTGGAATAACAGAAGAATTTAAAACAGAAGCAGCAGATAAATTACCTCTTTTCTTAGGGGTCTGCTGGGATGATCCTTCTGAAGTGGCCTTCCTTTTCTTCATCTTTTTCAGTGTAAATTCTGGTTGAGGTTGGTGCAGATCTTTGATATTCGGCTTGGGATCTGTACCATCAGCCTTGCACGCGTCCAAGTATCTGAGAACCACCACTGGTTTTGATTCAATCTCAGAAAATAACGGAAAGTCGTCCAGAGGGACTCTTCTGCTGGTGATGTCAGCTAGAGGAGTAGCGCTGGGCTCCTTTCTGATATTCTCTATCAGTTTCATTTTCTTCAGATTCTTTGCGTTCAAAGGCTTGCCAACAGTTGGTTCAATAGTACTTAACTCCTGAGCTTCAATAAGGTGCTCTATCAGCCTATTCTCAGTCAGAATATCTGATATTAACCTCCCAAAGGGTATCCAATCCCTCTTTGTCCTTTCTTCTTCCCTGGTCTCCTTGACGCTGGTCCTGAGGTGATCAAACAGAAGATGAGCCAAGTTGATTTTTACCTTCTGATTAATAAAATAGATCAGAAACTGCTGATCTATATTTATATAATCAGGGGAGCTTGTTGGCTTCCTGTGATTAAAGCACCCCAGAATGATCTTCGCCCAAACTCTTTGGTGATCCTTTAAGTCTCTGATCTTGCTGCTGGGCGCCCCAAGGGTGAAAATATGTTCTGCTATGACACCAACGTCAGAGCATCTTTCAGCCATATCAATACAGCGGACGCCACCGCCACTGTAACCAATCAATTTAGCTATGTGATCCTCAGTGATCACAATCTTCTTTCCCATTATGTAGGAGGTGACTTGATGCGTTGATGATGACGCATGAATCCAGAACTCCTAGACCAAAACTGGGAACGTTGGTCCAACCAACCTATCAAAGTATCTCTCCCATTTCTGTGCCCTAACTTCTTCTGTCAAGTCAAAACCATTTTCTTTCAGACTGGAGAAGTCAATAATCAGTTCAGATAACACTTCTAAATTCTTCACTGGTGTAAGGAGAGTTCTGAATGGAACTTGGTACTGTTCAGAAGAAGCCTTCTTCTGAGAACCTGCAGAAGCATTGCTGGAGGTTGCCATGTTCACACTTAGGGTTTTTCTGAGAAAACTGAAAAAATTGGTTTCTTTGAGAAAGATGAACACACAGAGAAAATGCAGAGAAAATGTTTGTGAGATTGAGAGAAACGGTAAAATATTAATGTGAGAAGTTAAGGTGCTTAAATAGATTTCAAAATACTTTATGAAAGTGTAAACGGTTTCAAGAAAGAGAAATAAAATCATGATTACGTTTTTAAAACATGATTACTTTCATTTAATGCTTGCTGCTTTTGGGGGATTTGAGAAAGATACTTGAAACAGTTACCAGACATGTGTCTCAATGCACCCAATCAGCGTTTTGCCTTCTCAGAAGCGTGCACGCGTTCTGCTTCAGAGATTTGCTGATGATTGGATGACACTTGTTTGATTTAGTGAGCAGCACGTCTATCCTTTAGCTGAAACGCTCAGAACTTTAAGAATAGAATCTGATACAATCTGCATGTTCTATCTTTCTGAAAAGAGATTGATCAGAAGTTCACAGTAAAACAAATACATTCTGAAGGATAATATATAAACTTAAAACATTTTCATTCTGGGCAGAGTTTCATGCTGAGATGTTTCAGAATGAAATTGAACCTATCTTCAGAAAGAGGTTTAGTGAAGATATCAGCCCATTGATGGTCTGTATCAATAAATTTTAAATTCAAAATTCCTTTCTGAATATAGTCCCTAATGAAATGATGTTTTATTTCTATATGCTTAGCCCTAGAATGTAAAATAGGATTCTTACTTAAGCAAATAGCAGAAGTATTGTCACAGAGTATAGGGATGTTACTCTCAAAAATTTGGAAGTCTTCAAGCTGACTTTTCATCCAGAGCATTTGTGTGCTACATCCTGCTGCTGCTATGTACTCAGCTTCTGCTGTTGATAGCACAATTGTGGATTGCCTTTTGCTGGACCTAGAGATCAGATTTTCTCCAAAAAACTGGCAGCTTCCAGAAGTACTTTTACGCTCTACTCTGTCTCCAGCAAAGTCAGCATCGCAGTAGCCTACTAAGCTGTAATCACTAGATTTTCTATAAAATAAACCCAGATTAGTAGTACCTTTCAGATACTTGAAAATTCGCTTAACAGCTGTTAAGTGAGATTCTCTAGGATCTGATTGGAATCTAGCACAAATACATACGCTGAATAAGATATCAGGTCTTGAAGCAGTCAGATAAAGGAGAGAACCAATCATACCTCTGTAGACCTTCTGTTCTACCTTTTTGCTTACCTCTTCTCTTTCCAGAATGCACGTGGGATGCATTGGAATCTTTGATGGCTTACATTCTGAGAGGTCAAATTTCTTCAGAAGATCTCTGATATATTTGCTCTGATGAATGTAAGTTCCCTCTGGATTTGATTGATCTTAATTCCTAGAAAGAATTTCAGTTCCCCCATGAGGCTCATCTCAAATTCTGCCTGCATACACTTAGCAAATTTTCTTCCAAGAGAAGGATTAGTAGATCCAAAAATAATATCATCAACATAAATTTGACAGACTAAGTTGTCATTCTTAACTGACTTACATAATAAGGTAGTGTCCACCTTCCCTCTGGTGAATTCATTTTCTAACAGAAAGTTACTTAGTCTTTCATACCAAGCTCTGGGAGCTTGTTTCAGACCATATAGTGACTTCTTTAGTTTGAAAACATGTTCTGGATGTTTTGTATTTTCAAAGCCAGGGGGTTGGTGCACATAAACCTCTTCTTCTATATAACCATTTAAGAATGCACTCTTGACATCCATCTGATACAGAGTGATGCCTCTATTAACAGCAAATGAAATTAAAAGTCTGATAGATTCTAACCTGGCGACTGGAGCAAAGGTTTCTGTATAGTCTATCCCCTCTTGCTGACTATAACCTTGTGCTACCAGTCGTGCTTTGTTTATGATGACTTCATCTTGTTCATTTAGCTTGTTTCTAAACACCCATCTTGTTCCAATGACGTTGAATCCTTTTGGTCTGGGAACAAGATCCCATACGTCATTTCTGGTGAATTGATTCAGCTCTTCTTGCATTGCTAGAATCCAGTCGTTGTCCAGAAGTGCTTCATCAATAGAAGAAGGTTCAATCAGAGACACAAGTCCCATGAGGGATTCTTTAGAGTTTCTGAAGCTTGCTCTTGTTCTGATTGGATCTTCCTTTCTTCCTAAGATAGTTTCTTCTGGATGATCCAACCTGCTTCTGGGTAATCTCTTCTGAGGTTGATCAACAGCTGTTGTAGGATTGCTAGCAGTGCTCCTTTCAGACGTTGAAGGAGTGTTTGTGTTGAGAGCTTCTGATGACTTGTCTTCAGAACCTGTAAATTCAATTTCCATACCTGCAAAAACTTCATTCTGCTTTGACTTTTCAGAGTCAAGCTTATCATCAAAACGAACACTGATTGATTCTTCCACAATCTGTGTTTCTGTATTGTATACTCTGTACCCTCTTGAGCGTTCAGAGTATCCTAACATAATACACTTATGTGCTTTAGAGTCAAACTTGTTCAAATAATTCTTTGTATTTAACATAAAACAAGTACATCCAAATGGATGAAAATATGAAATGTTGGGCTTTCTGTTCTTCCACAATTCATATGGAGTCTTTTCCAGAATAGGTCTTATTGAGATTCTATTCTGAATGTAGCATGCTGTGTTGATTGCCTCTGCCCAGAAGATCTTAGCAACGTTTGTCTCATTAATCATGGTTCTGACCATTTCTTGCAATGTTCTGTTCTTTCGTTCTACAACTCCATTTTGTTGGGGAGTTCTAGGACAAGAGAAATCATGCAGAATGCCTCTGTCATTAAAGAATGACTCAAAATCTTTGTTTTCAAACTCTCCACCATGATCACTTCTGACTTTAACGATTCTAAGATCCTTTTCATTCTGAACTTGGTTACAGAAGGTAACAAACACAGAGTGTGACTCGTCCTTGTGTCTTAAGAACTTTACCCATGTCCATCTGCTATAGTCATCTACGATTACTAACCCATACTTCTTGCCACTGACTGAAGCAGTTTTAACTGGTCCAAATAAGTCAATGTGTAGAAGTTCTAATGGCTTAGAGGTAGAATAAACATTTTTAGATTTGAAAGAAGGTTTTGCAAACTTGCCTTTCTGACATGCTTCACACAGAGCATCTGAATTAAACTTCAAATTAGGAAGTCCTCTGACCAGATTGAGTTTGTTAATCTGAGATATTCTTCTCATACTAACATGCCCCAATCTTCTGTGCCCGATCCACTGCTCGTTGTTAACAGACAGAAGACACTTTACATTCTGACTTTTCAGTTCAGAAAGTTTGATTTTGTAAATGTTGTTTTTCCTTTTTCCATTAAACAGGATAGTCCCATCTTTCTGACTAACAGCTTTACATGATTTTTGATTAAAGATTATATCATAACCGTTATCACTTAATTGACTTATGGGTAACAGATTATGCATTAATCCATCTACTAGCAGAACATTATTTATAGAGGGAAGATTTCCATTACCTACAGTTTCATAGCCAATTATATTTCCCCTCTGATTGCCTCCAAAGCCAACGTGGCCTCCTGGCTTAAGTTCCAGGCTTTGGAACATATGCCTTCTTCCCGTCATGTGTCGCGAGCAGCCAGAGTCCAGGTACCATGACTGGTGTTTCTGATTTGCTGCTAAAGATATCTGCAACATGTATTATTTTATCCTTAGGTACCCAGATTTTCTTGGGTCCTGATTTGTTAGATTTACCAAAACTCTGGTTGAATTTTGGTTTCACAGAATACTTACTGCTAGTGTATTTAGTATCATGTGTGTTACCATACACAAAATGTGAGTTCAGAGGAGTGTGTTTAATGGTTAAATCCATGACATTCTTTGGTGTAGGAACCTTACCTTGGTATCCTATTCCCTTCCTGCCGTTTCTGCTAACTCTATAGATCATTGAAGCCATTTTGCTTCTATCCATGCTTTAAGCAAGGAACTTCTGGAAACTGTGATCATACTCCTTGATGATCTCATCAGCGCTGCTGGGAGTTTCAGAAATTGGTTCCTTCTGAGAGTTTTGTAAAACATTTTCTAATTTTGAAATTTTATTTCTCAGCTCAGAATTTTCCAATTTGAGACTCTCAGTCTTATCAGAGTCAGATTCAAGATTCCTTTTCAGGTTTCTGAATTTAACTCTAATCTGCTGGTACCTTTCCAGAATTTCATTAAGGCTTTCAGCAAGTTCAGCCTTGGTAAAATTAACTGCAAAGTCAGGAAATACGTCTTCAGTATCTGATTCTGAGTCTGATTCAGAAGCTTCACTATCTTCTGAAATGATGGCCATGAGAGCTATGTTTGCTCTCTCATCATCTGATTCTGAGTCAGCTTCAGACGAGTCAGAGTCATCCCATGTAGCCATGAGACTTTTCTTCTTTTCTCTTCCAAACTTCTTTTTGGGCTTTTCCCTCTGAAGCTTTGGGCAGTCACTCTTGTAGTGTCCTTGCTCATTGCACTCATAGAAGATGATGTCCTTGGTGTTTGGATTTCTGCTTCCTGAGGAGCCTTCAGATCTTCTGTATCCAGAGGAAGAATTTGTCCTTCTGTATCTGGAAGAAGACTCGTTCTGATCAGATCTTCTGGGATTCCTGAACTTCCTTTGCCTCTGCTTCCACAGTTGATTCACTCTTCTAGAGAGGAGAGAAAGTTCGTCTTCTTCTGATGAGGATCCATCAGATGTTTCTTCAACCGCCTGCAAAACTTTAGACTCATATTTTTTGTTAGATTTTAATGCTAAAGGCTTACCTTGCTTCTGGGGTTCATCAGCTTCTAGCTCTATCTCATGACTTCTGAGGGAGCTGATAAGTTCCTCCAGAGAAATTTTGTTGAGATCTTTTTCTAGCTTCAGAGTTATAACCATTGGCCTCCACTGCTTAGGTAAGCTTATGATGATCTTCTTGACGTGATCAGCAGTAGAGTAACCTTTGTCCAGAACCTTGAGACTAGCTACCAGAATCTGGAATCTTGAGAACATTGTTTCAATGGATTCACTTTCTTCAATTTTGAATGCCTCATACTTCTGAATGAGCGCAAGAGCTTTAGTTTCTTTGACCTGAACGTTGCCCTCATGCGTCATTCTGAGTGAGTCAAACATGTTTTTAGTTGTGTCTCTATTAGAGATCTTTTCATATTCAGCATAAGAAATGGCGCTGAGAAGGATGGTTCTGGCCTTGTGGTGATTTTTGAAGTCACGCTTTTGTTGGTCAGACATTGCTTTCCTATTAATCTTCTGACCGCTTGCATTCACAGGGTGCTTGTATCCATCTGTCACCATGTCCCACAGATCAGCATCATGTGCCAGAAAGAAGCTTTCAATTATGTCTTTCCAGTAATCAAAATTTTCTCCATCAAAGACTGGAGGTTTGCCGCTGAATCTGTCTCTGTCCTCATGGTTGTCATTGTTGGTGTGTTGATAAGTTCCTGCCATTGTGTTTTTCTGACGCTGGATCTTGTACTGACACAGTTAAGTGTTTTAGCTCAGAACCAGGCGCTCTGATGCCAATTGAAGAAGTGAAAAACAATAGAAGGGGGGTTGAATTGTTAAAACTTGAAATCAATTGCAATGAACACGATATTTTTATCCTGGTTCGTTTGATCTCAAACTACTCCAGTCCACCCGTCAAGGTGATTTCGCCTCTCTCCAACGAGGTCTTAATCCACTATATTCAACTGAATATTACAATCTGCTTTAACAACTGCTAAAGCCTTCTTGATGCAAACCACAGACCGGTTTGTCAAGGAATAACTTTCTTACAAAGAATTGAAATCTAGGTGTGTGAATGTTTTCTAAAAAACTGTTTATCACAACTGTGATACTACATAACTTAAGCTTATTGAAACTAGATTGCTAAAATGATTGAGTAAGGAATTTTGGAGCTTTTAGCAAACTGAGAGTAGGAAGATGATGATTAGCTTTTAGGCGTGTAAATTGATGTAGAGCATTAGCCAATTCAATCTTCATTGTCTTGTTTATATAGCATTGGAATTAGATGAACGTTGGAGCAATAATCTTGATTCAATGCCAATAACAATCTTTCCTTATTAAGGAGATCTTGTCTGGAATGATGCCGTTAGTAATAACTCATCTTGAATGCACAGTACCGTTGCTACTTAAGCGTGTTCTGGTTTTGGCTCATTCTGACGCTGCTTAAGTGTTGATGAACTGTTGTTGTCTTTATCAGAGTTCAGAGTGTTAAGCGCAGTTCTGTTCATCAAGCTTCAGCATAAGCGTGAGAGTTCTTCTGATTCTGGTATCTGATAGAGCATCTTCTGATGCTGATGTTGATATCCAATATTTTGATGCTGATTATGATGTTCTCATGCTGATACCCATCAGAGTTTCTGTAAAACAGAGAGTAATTTTTAGGTAGCAAATAATTCTTATATGAATCACATAATTAATATATCTTTTCATTTTGTTATCATCAAAACTTAAACTTAGGGTAGTAGATTCAAACTTTGTTCTAACATTCCAAAGCCTGGAACTTAAGCCTGGAGGCCACGTAGGCTTTGGAGGCAATCAGAGAGGAAAGATCATTGGCTCTGGAACAGTAGGTAATGGAAATCTTCCATCTATAAATAATGTTTTATTAGTTGATGGATTAATGCATAACCTGTTATCCATAAGTCAATTAAGTGATAACGGTTATGATATAATCTTCAATCAAAATTCATGCAAAGTTGTTAGTCAGAAAGATGGGACTATCTTATTTAATGGAAAGAGGAAAAAAACATTTATAAAATAAAACTTTCTGAACTAAAAAGTCAGAATGTAAAATGTCTACTGTCTGTTAACAACGAGCAATGGATCTGGCACAGAAGATTGGGACATGTTAGTATGAGAAGAATATCTCAGATTAACAAACTCAATCTGGTCAGAGGACTTCCTAACCTGAAGTTCAATTCAGATGCTCTGTGTGAAGCATGTCAGAAAGGCAAGTTTGCAAAACCATCTTTCAAATCCAAAAACGTTGTTTCCACCTCCAAGCCATTAGAACTTCTGCACATTGACTTATTTGGACTAGTTAAAACTGCTTCAGTCAGTGGCAAGAAGTATGGGTTAGTAATCGTAGATGACTATAGCAGATGGACATGGGTAAAGTTCTTAAGGCACAAGGACGAGTCACACTCTGTGTTTGTTACCTTCTGCAACCAAGTTCAGAATGAAAAGGATCTTAGAATCGTCAAAGTCAAAATTGATCATGGTGGAGAATTCGAAAACAAAGATTTTGAGTTATTCTTTAATGATAAAGGCACTCTGCATGATTTCTCTTGTCCTAGAACTCCCCAGCAAAATAGAGTTGTAGAACGAAAGAACAGAACATTGCAAGAAATGGCCAGAACCATGATCAACGAGACTAACGTTGATAAGATCTTCTGGGCAGAAGCAATAAACACAGCGTGTTACATTCAGAATAGAATCTCCATAAGACCTATTCTGGAAAAGACTCCATATGAATTGTGGAAGAACAGAAAGCCCAACATCTCCTATTTTCACATGTACATGTTTTATTCTAAATACAAAAAATTATTTGAACAAGTTTGACTCTAAAGCACAAAAGTGTATTATGTTAGGATATTCTGAACGCTCAAGAGGGTACAAAGTATACAATACAGAAACACAGATTGTGGAGGAGTCAATCAGTGTTCGTTTTGATGATAAGCTTGACTCTCAAAAGTCAAAGCAGAATGAATTCCTTGCAGGTATGGAAGTTGAACTCACAGGTACTGAATACAAATCACCAGAAGCTCTCAACAGAGACACTCCCTCAACATCAGAAAGAGTAACTGCAAGCAACCCAACACCTTTTGTTGATCAACTCCAGAAAAGACCATCCAGAAGCAGCATGGATCACCTAGAAGAAACAATATTAGGAAGAAAGGAAGATCCAATCAGAACAAGATCTTGCTTCAGAAACTCTGAAGAATCCCTCATGAGACTGGTTTCTCTAATTTAACCAACAACAATTGATGAAGCACTTCTGGACAATGACTGGATTCTAGCAATGCAAGAGGAGCTAAATCAATTCACAAGAAATGACGTATGGGATCTAGTTCCCAAACCAAAAGGATTCAACGTCATTGGTACAAAATAGGTGTTCAGAAACAAACTGAACGAACAAGGTGAAGTCATCAGAAACAAAGCACGACTGGTAGCACAAGGTTATAGTCAGCAAGATGGGATAGACTATACAGAAACCTTTTCTCCAGTCGCCGGGTTAGAATCTATCAGACTCTTAATTTTATTTGCTGTTAATAAAGGCGTCACTCTGTATCAGATGGATGTTAAGAGTGCATTCTTAAATGGCTATATAGAAGAAGAGGTATATGTGCACCAACCCCCTGGTTTTGAAAGTTCTAAAAATCCATAATATGTTTTCAAACTAAAGAAGTCACTCTATGGTCTGAAACAAGCTCCCAGAGCTTGGTATGAAAGACTAAGTAACTTCCTGCTAGAAAAGGAATTCACCAGAGGGAAAGTGGACACAACCTTGTTCTGTAAGACAGTTAAGAATGACATTTTAGTATGTCAGATTTATGTTGATGACATCATATTTGGATCCACTAAATCCTCTCTGGGAATAAAGTTTGCTAAATGTATGCAGGCGGAATTTGAGATGAGCCTAATGGGGGAACTAAAATTCTTTCTGGGCATTCAGATTAATCAAACCCTAGAAGGAACTTACATTCATCAGAGCAAATATGTCAGAAAACTTCTGAAGAAATTTGATCTCTCAGAATGTAAGCCATCAAAGATTCCAATGCATCCCACGTGCATTCTGGAAAGAGAAGAGGTAAGTAAAAAGGTAGAACAGAAGGTCTACAGAGGTATGATTGGTTCTCTTCTCTATCTGACGACTTTAAGGCCTGACATTCTATTCAGTGTTTGCA
This sequence comes from Vicia faba, assembly GCA_948472305.1. NCBI lineage: Eukaryota > Viridiplantae > Streptophyta > Magnoliopsida > Fabales > Fabaceae > Vicia > Vicia faba. The sequence continues at coordinate 1,486,680,166 of OX451737.1, forward strand.
TTTGTGCTAGATTCCAATCAGATCCTAGAGAATCTCACTTAACAGCAGTTAAGCGAATTTTCAAGTATCTGAAAGGTACTACTAATCTGGGTCTGTTTTATAGAAAATCAAGTGATTACAGCTTAATAGGATACTGTGATGCTGATTTCACTGGAGACAGGGTAGAACGTAAAAGCACTTTTGGAAGCTGCCAGTTTCTGGGAGAAAATCGGATCTCATGGTCCAGCAAAAGACAATCCACAATAGCTCTATCAACAGCAGAAGCTGAATACATAGCAGCAGCTGGATGCAGCACACAAATGCTCTGGATGAAAAGTCAACTTGAGGACTTCAAAATATTTGAGAGTAACATCCCTATCCTCTGTGACAATACTTCTGCTATTTGTCTCAGTAAAAATCCTATTTTGCATTCTAGGGCTAAGCATATAGAAATAAAACATCATTTTATTAGGGACTATATTCAGAAAGGGATTCTAAATTTAAAATTTATTAACAAAGACCATCAATGGGCTGATATCTTTACAAAACCTCTTTCTGAAGATAGGTTCAACTTCATTCTAAAACATCTCAGCATGAAGCTCTGCCCAGAATAAAACTGTTATGATTCCATATCTTAACCTTCAGAACTTTGTTTATTTTTCCGTGAACTACTGATCAATCTTTCTTCAGATCTATAGAAGTACAGATTGTATCAGAATCTATCACAATAAAGGATAGAAATGTGCAGTTCACTCAAGCAAACAAGTGTCATCCAGTCATCAACTACTTTCTGAGGCTGAACACGCGTTCACGTTTCTGAAAGATCAAAAGCGCTGATTGGTTGCATTGGGACACATGTCACGGGTAACCGTTTTAATATCTTTCTGAATCCCCCAAAATCAGCTATCATTAAATGATTATAATCATTATAATTTATTTCTCTCTCTTGTCGTTTATGCTTTCAAAGTTTTTAGAAATCTATTTAAACACATTTCTCACTATTTACACTCTTTTACTTTCACTTTCATTTTCTCTACAAACTTATTGTTTTCAGTTTGGATCCTTTCTCAAAAACCCTTTTCAAATTCTTCTCAAAACCTTCGGTGTGAACATGGCTTCCTCAAGCAACCCTACTTCCAGTACTCAGAAAACAGATTCCTCCGAACAATATGAAGAACCCTTCAGAACTCTTCTCACACCCATCAAAAATCTTAAAGTTCTTTCAGAATTGATTGTGGATTTCAACAGTCTTCAAGAGAACTAGTTTAATCTCTCTGGAGAAGTAAAGGCTCAAGGCTGGGACAAATATTTTAACCGACTGGTGGGTCCAACATTCCCAATCCTTGTGAAGGAATTTTGGATTCATGCTTCATCTTCCAACCATCAAGTTACTTCATACATAATGGTGAAGAAGATAATTATAACTGAGGACCTCATTGCAAGATTAATATGCTACAGTGGTGGTGGTGTATGATGCATTGACATGGCTGAAAGATGCGCTGATGTCGCCTTAATTGCTAGAGAAATCTTCACTCTGGGTCTTCCCTCCAGCAAGATAAGGGATCTAAAAGACCATCACAGAATATGGGCCAAAATTATTCTAGGATGCATAAACCACAGGAAGCCTACCAGCTTTCCTGACTACATCAATATTGATCAGCAATTTCTGATCTATTTCATCTCCTAGAAGATTAAGGTGAATCTGGCTCATCTGCTGTTTAACCATCTAAGGACTAGTGTTAAGGAAACCAGAGAAGAGGAGCGCACAAAAAGGGACTGGATACCCCTAGGAAGGCTTATATCAGATATTCTAATAGAGAATAAGCTGATTGATCATCTAACAGAAGCTCAGGAAATCAACTCTTTGGAAGCTACTGTTGGCTAACAGCTGAATGCAAAGAATATGAAAAAGATGAAGCTAATTGAGAACATCAAGAAGGAACCCAGTGTCACTTCTTTTGCAACAATCTCCAGCAGAAGAATCCCTCTGGATAACTTTCCCCTGTTCTCAGAGATTGATTCTAAACCTGATATAATAGTCAGATATCTGGATGCATGCAAGGCGGATGGTACAACACCAGATTTGAACATTCAGGATCTGCAGCAGAAGGCTCCAGAAGTTGTGCTGAAGAAAACCAAGAAAAGGAAAGCTGTAGCAGAAGGATCATCCCAGCGGACTCCTAAAAAAAGAGGTAATCTTTCTTCTGTAACTGTTTTAAACTCAATTTCTGTATCAACATCTATACCAATTCCCACTCAATCAGAAAACCCCACACCACAAACATTTGATGACTTTGACATTGAATTTGATCCCTCAGAAACCTTAACTCTTAGAAGATCTCGCTCCCTACCTCCAAATCCAAATATTGAAGCAACCCAACAAGAACTTGCAAAAGTTCTATCAGATATAGAAACCTTTGACCAACATACTTCTGCTTCAATGCCAGAAAATCCAAACTCTGAAACCACCACAGAAGCACCACAACCAGAAATTCCCCTCTCTTCATAACCAGAAATACCACTACCTCCATCTCCTCAACCAGAAATTCATCCACCTTCTCCACAACCTGAACTATTTCAACCAGAAGTTCAAACTTCTGAGGCTCAACCTTTTGATCCCTGTGAACCAGAACCTCATAACGATCAATCAAACCAAACTGTTGATTCTGATACCATTCCCATTCCTGGAATCACTGAACCTCTGGCCATCCGTATACCCCTAATCATTCTGGATATTCCCCAAATTCCCTCCTCACTAGAATCAACTCTACCAAACTCCCCAACCAGTCCAATAATAATTCCAGACTCTCCCACTCCCTCACCAAAGAACAATCAAGATGACAACATCAAGACTGTCATTGATTTAACGGTTTTGGAACGTCTTGCTGCCATAACCCACAAAACAGCTATTCCAAAACCAAAACCATTTGAACCCTCTCCAGATGTTGGTACTAGCTTATTGATATTTGAAACAGAAGTACATAAGTGGATCACTTCTCTGAAGCAAGCTAGTTTTGAGCTGATTGATCCTGCTGCATCAGACTACCTTTGGACAAGGTTCAGAAGATGGGTATGTTCTGAAACTCGTAAGATGCAAGAACAGAGCTACAGACAAGTTCAACAGAACTTCAGTAATCTGCTAAAAGTTATTGAAGATCAAGTTCTGAGCCAGCTGCTCAAGGAAGAAGTTCTCCCTCTGAACAATGCTCCCTGGTCTGAACATCGTCCAGCATACAAAGTTCAACCAGAGTCAGAAGATCTCAATCTGACTGATACTTCAGAGCAGATGATTCCTGCTGAAGAACTGGGTCAAAAAGAGGATATTGCAGAATGCTCTGAGAAGCATCCAGTTACTGAAGATCCTCAAGCTTCCTCCTATGAAAGGCAGACTCTAGAAGACCTGAAAAGATCTGATATTATGATGAAGGAAAGAATGGATAAACAGGACGACAAAATTGGTGCAATCCCGAGTATGTTAACCAAGCAACAGGAAACCAACATCCAGATCAAGAGCATGTTGGAAGCTTTGTTCACACGTCTTCCTCCTCCCTCTTAGAATTTCCTCGTTTTTAAAACATGTTTATCTGTAATATTCTTACATTGATGTTGTTCTGAACTTTCCGTTGATTCTAGTTTTTAATATAAATGCATTTTAGCTCTGATTATATGTTCTTTTTGATAACTAACAAAAAGGGGGAGAAAGAATAAGATATTTTTCAATAACGGATTACTGAGACATAAGTCTCAAACATTCTGATCTATTTAAATTTCTCTCTTCTGAAAAGCTTGAACAGGTACAAAACTCTGATGAAAGATACTGTAAGGTTCTGATGCTCAAAGACTCATGGAATTAAAGGGAAGTAATCAACTCAGGGGGAGTTTCTCTTCTTAATTCTATACTTTTTATTCTTTATTTTTAATTGAAAAATATGGTTTTTGTCATCATCAAAAAGGGGGAGATTGTTAGAACATAGTTTGATTCTACAATTTCTGATTAGAGTTTTGATGATAACAAAATACAAAGAATAAATAAATTCAAAGATATATATATATATATATATATATATATATATATATATATATATATATATATATATATATATATATATATATATATATAAAACAAATATGCCTCTTAAAATTATGTTTTGTATATACAGAAGTTCTGATGGAATCAGCATCAGAAGATCAGTAATATGTGCTACACGCTGAAGCTACCAGATTATACGCTGAAGTTTGATGATCAAAATTTGCGCATAAACTAATACACTCTGAATCTGATCAAAGATCTTTACCAAGTCATCAACACTCTGAAGCGTTATTAATTATTCAAGACAGAATTAAATGCTAACGGCTCTCTTCAAACAAGATCTTCTTCAAAAGGAAAGTGCGTTATTGTCATTAAACTGGCTTTATAGACAACGTATCTTTGCCTTGCCTATATAAACAAGTCTGCTTGAGAAAATACACACGCATGCACTCACATAATTTGCCAAGCCTTCAAAACCATGCTTATTCAAACGCTTTAGCAAATTCAGTTTATTCTAAGTTTAAGTTGTGTAATTATCATAGTTGTGATATATTGTTTTGTTAGAAAATGTTAACACATCCTTGTTCAATTATTTGTAAAAGATTTCCTTGAGATAAACCGGTCTGTGGTTGTACTCAAGAAGACTTTAACAGTTGTTAAAGTAGCTGTTGTAATTATTTGAGAATAGTGGATTAAGACCTCGTTGGAGAGAGGCGAAATCAACTTGATGGGTGGACTGGAGTAGTTTGAGATCAAACGAATCAGGATAAAAATACTTTGTTGTCAAACCATTTGTTTTAAGTTTTACAATTCAACCCCCCCTTCTTGTGTTTTTCACATCTTCAAGGTCGTTTTCTCCCAATGGGTGGAAGGGTAACTCTGATTAATTATGTGCTTACTAATATTCCGATTTTCTATCTTTCTTTCTACAAAGCACCAATGAAGGTTATTCATGAAATCACTAGTATCCATGGAAACTTTTTTTGGCAAGGATTTAGTGAGAAGTGTGGGATTGCTTGGATGGTCTAGAGGACTGTTTGTAAACCTAAACAGGAGGGATGTCTTGGAATCAAGGATGTGGCGATGTTTAATAAAGCATGACTTAGTCAATGGGTGTGGAGAATGTTGAAGGAAGCAAAATCTATTTGGGTGAGCATTTTAGAGGTAAGATATGGTAGGATGGATAGAAGGTGGTGGTTTAATGATGTGCAGAGGAATAAGTTGAAAGAATCATTGTGGCGGCATGATTTAATTGGACTTAAGGTGGATAAAGAACCAAATGGACTGAAACATTTGTTCTCGTTCAAGATCGGTGATGTGAAATCTATATTGTTTTGGACGGCACGGTGGGTGGGCCAAACTCCATTGGCTGCTCTTTTCCCAATTAACTTTTATAGTGGCTGCTGATAATAATGCTACTGTGGCGGAACAAGGGGAATGGTAGAATGGAACTTGGTTGTGGGCAGAAAACTGGAACAATAAGGGTGAGAGAGAAGTGTTATGATCGAAGCAAATGATTTGAACGATATACAAGCTGATATAAAACCAGTACCGAACCAGAAGGATTGTGTGATCTGGGCTTTCGACAGCAACAGCCAGTTTACAGTCAAATCCTGTTTCGAAAATTTTTTGCAGGGACAAATCGTGGAGCACTTAATAGTGGAGAGGGAGTTAGCACTCTAGATCTTATGGGAAACAAAGATTTATCAAAGTTAAAAGTCTTTGGTCAGAGATTATTCAATGATAGAATTCTGACGAGGAGTCAACTAGCTCGAAGGAATATCATTCACAATCCTCATGAGTTGGTTTGTAGGTTTTGTTTCAATCATGTGGAAGATTTGGATCGCATAATGATTCACTTTAGTATTCCGTTGAAGGTGTGGGAAAAAAATCAAAACATGGCTAAACATAAATTTTATGCAAGGTTCTGATTGTTGTACCAACTTTCTACACTACAGAGATGTGTTAAAGGGATTGGTGAAGAATACTAGAGTTAGCACGATTAACTTGGTGGTTTCATGGTGCATTTGAAAGGCACAAAATGATATAATGTTTAATAGAGGTATAGAAAACGTGGATGATATTACATTCAAAGTTAAATCCTTCTCTTGGTGGTGGTTGGCTATAGGTTCTATAGATTTTAAATGGTGTTATAAATATCCTCTTAATTTTTTAAAATAGGATTGGTACTTCGAGTCGTTTTGGCTCTATTGTTGTATTCAGGTTAGATTATCCATAATATTCTCATTTGAATCAAGTTGCTTATCTATAAAAAAATTATATTTAAATTATTGACGTCCAACTCACAATAATTCTACGATAAAAAACATTTAAAATTAAATAACAAAATTAAAACTTATTTTTTATTATCATAATCTATATCAGGATAACAAGTCAAAATTTTTAATCAAGAACTTAAGAAATTATCTGTTTAACTAAATAATAAATATGATATTTTATTTATTTTAAATTGTATTACATGATTAAATGAGATTCAACATTATCTAATTATATCGGTATATTTACCGTTCTCTAAGTTTTCTATCAATCTTAATAATCTTTATCGCGATCAATCTTTGAAGAATTGATGTATACTTATCTCTTCGAAATTATTTTAAGCAAAATCTCAAGATTAATTTATTAAATTACACGAGTTTTTCTTAACTATGTCAATTTTTTTTCTTCTTTTATTGCATGCATCATTATTTGTAGATTTTCATACTATTATTAACACAAGGATTTGCTTGTCAAATTTATTTTTCATACGTTAAAATTAAATTAATTTTTTTATTGAAAGACTTTGTACCGGTTAAAAACTTAAAGAGTGACAATACTACATTGATTTGAATATATATTTAGTTTTTATTCTATATTTTAGTAAGAACACCTACAATTGAAGTTTTCTTGTGTTGATTTTTATTTCTTAAATTTGAAAATTTAGTTAAAATAAATTATTATGAAAAAAGTTTTAACAAATATAAATTTGCTTTAAAAATTTTAAAATAAAAGAAAAAAAACACTATTTTAGTAAAAACAAACTCTCTGAATAATTAAAGTGTCTAGTTTTATGAATATAATCATTATTTTTCAAAGTAGTTATCATGTTAATCAATACTTTTTTTTTAAAGAAGAAACGTTGCTACCAAATAAGAAATATAAACATTTTAATTCAAAACATATTTTAAAAATTATCCTACTTTTTGTGGAAAAAATAAATACTCAAAATATTTATAATTGAGTACTGAAATACCGTTGTATTTTTTTTTTTTTGAATAATTTGTGAGCTTTGGGTTGATACTTCATGATAAATGAACTTGTGTGTAAATTTTAAATGATCTTATCATGTAAAAATTGTTTTGTTAGAGCACCCAAAATGTAAGTTTTATCATGCCTAAGTGGGTCTCGCGATTACAAATGATTCATTTCAATTTTTTTTTATGTCAAATAAATACTCAATCATTGTAATTCAAAATTTTTTTACAAAAATAATAAACAGACACCACTAATAACTTTTTATCATTAAATTTAAATAATATTGATTAATTTTCTATAATACGCATAAAAACTGAGGTGATAGAGAGGTTGTATAGATGCTTCTTCCGTCCAAAAAAGTAATAAGAAAAAATAATGTATTTTTTTTCCCTTAAATATAATAGAAAAATCGATTTTCATTTTTTTAAAGATACAATTAAATATAAATTGTATTTAATATATCTTCTCTCTTATTATTTCTATACTTAATAATTAATTATAATTGTTTTTCCATTTTTTAAACCATTTTATTTAAAAAAAATCATAAATTAAACAATTTTATTTTTATTTTTCTTAATAAATATGATTTTTAATTTTTCTTTTATATTTTAGAACAGAGAAGTACTATTTTTAATAATTACTCATAATTTTTCATTTCATTGTTGATGCATAGAAGTCTTATTAAATTATATGGACCTCACATCAATTTAGTCAAACATAAGGAATTCTTATCCATATAAAAGAGTATGTTGGAACATGTACAATAAACTCGTTACTACAATCATTTTTGTTAGATACATCAAATAAATTGTAAAAAAAAATCAAATAAAATATGGTAAATTAGAAAAAAAAGTGATTCTATTGAAAATTAATTAAAAATATGATCAAATTCTACAAATAGGATTGAATATAACGAAGTTAAAGAGTTTCAATTTTTCGTCAACTTATAAGATGGCAATTTTTCCATTTACAAAATAATCATGTATGAGATAGTATATAGAAGGGGTTGGAAAAATTTCGGGTTGGAAACTGATTCCCTCTTCGTGTTTATGGCTTTTAATCCCACCTAAAATATTTCTTGGAGGTTTAAAACTGATGGCTTAACTTGATTTCCCTCATTCATTCAATGAACTTCTTAGTGTCTCACATTGTTAGGGAAGGTAATTGTTATGTCGACAAATTAACTAATTTTGGTCTCAGTATCCAAAATAATATTTGGTTTGACTCTTCCCCAAAATTATTAGGGGAGAGAGCATTAGAGATAAAATTAGTCTTCCTAAGTTCAGATTCTTTTAGTCTGACATAAGTTCTTTTTGTTAGTGCATAAGACATTTTAGTGAGGAGAGAAAGAGAAAGTAAATCAATAAAGATTGATATTATTGAATTATATTTTAAAAATTGAATTATAATTTATGTCTACTTATATACAACTAACTTGTACATTAAGTAGACTAACAAACCCTAATTGGACTTGGACTTGGATTAAACATGGATTATACCTTATATCTCAACATACCCTCTATAATCCAAGTTATCGAACCTACTCCAATCATAGTCGATCTGAACTATTCCTAATTTCTTTCTCAAATTCAGGAATATGCCGATCTTCAATCCTTTGGTGAAAATATCGGCCACCTATGCTTCACTTGAGCAATACCTTACTTCTAATTCACCTCGATTTACCTTCTCCCTCAAGAAGTGAAATCTAGCTTCGATATGCTTACTCCTTCCATGCAAAACTAGATTCTTTGCAAGATTTATGGTTGATCTGATGGCGATCTGCAGCACCAGTAGTTTCTTAACTTTGACTTCCATTTCTTCAAGGATATATCTTATGAAAATAGCTTGACATGCAGCTTAGGATCCTGCTATATATTCTGCCTCACACGATTACAATGCCACCACTGGTTGCTTTCTCGAGCACCATGAGATTAGGGCATAAAAGACAAAAGAAATAACAAGTTGTGCTTCTTCGATCTTCCTTATCTCCACACCAATCAAAATCTTAATAGCAAGTAATCGTAGCTTTTTTGCTTTCAGAATCATATCAAAATAGAATTCCACAATTTATCAATCCTTTTAAGTATCTTATTGGCATATAGTCAAAACAAGAGAATTTATGATTGCTTCCCTACTAAGCATCATTCACGAAGTTTGTTGGGCCTCAAAAGACTTGGTATACATGTCACCATATCTTGAGTGATCAGTTGATTGAGAGACCTAAAGTTCATACGGCCAAACCTAATATTCCACAACCAACTATTCTTTTGGCCGACAACTATTTCTAGGCATTATACCTCAGTCGAATTGATCACGGTCTTAAATGTCCTATTCTTCGACATAAGAGATTTCAAGACCAAATTATCTTGAGTGTCGAACATTTCCAAAGCTCCATCTTTCATAACCACTGAGAAACCTTTCTTAACAAGTTGTTTAACACTTAGCAGATTAAACTTCATTCCAGGTACATATAGTACATCTTTGATCATAGATTTCGCTCCATTACTCCTTTGAAAAACTATGTTACCAGTACCTTCTGCTTGCAATGAGTTGTTGTCTGCAAGTTTTACCTTGCTCTTCTTCGACTCGTCAAAATATACTAACCAAATTTTTTGACCAATCATGTGATTCGAGCAGCCTAAGTCGAGGAACCATATCTTGGATTAGACATGGTTATCTACAACTCCAGCCATAACCACCATATCTTCATAATCATATGAATCTTGGTGTGCAAGTTTTTCTCCTTCATCCTCGCCTTTTGTTGATCCCTTGTCTTTCCTATACCAACAATTTTTAACCAAGTGACCCCACTTTTCACAATTATATCATTGCACACCTTTTTTCCTCTTCTTTGTCTTTCTGATAGGAGTTTTCTTCTCTTCTTTTCGAAGATTCAGAAACATTATCTTTGACATTTTTCTTGTGGGGATTCGACCAAGACTTCTTGCTCTGAGTATTCTCTCCTTTTCCTTTGGATTTGTTGGAACCATCATCCTTCTTACATGCTTGAGGATGCAGATCTTGTATCAAATCTTGGACCCATTTTCTTACGAAAATCCTAATCTTATGCGCCTCCAACGAACCAACCAAATCTTCCAGTTTTAGGGTTTCAAGAATGTTAGATTCTTGAATAGCTACGATAATGTGATCAAAGTGAGAGGTCAATATAGACATTATCTTCTCAACTATCATCTTATCACTTAGGGTTTCACCATAATCCTTTATGAGATGGACAAGATTATACACTTTTGACACATAGCCTGTATTTTTTTTCATTTTCTCCCATCCACAACAATTCATACTGTCTTTGTAAAGTATGCAATTTAACAATTTTGACTTTTTCACATTCTTCATAGTACTTGACGAGAATGTCGCATGCCTTATTTGTCTATTCAACATGAGAGATTCTCTCGAAATTCACTGAATCTACCACTAATTGAATGTAATATGCAGCATTGCAATCCTTCTTCTTGGCATCTGTTCTGGACTAGGCCTGCACTTGGCCCAAACATCATACAACGCCCAATACGACTGCACTACATGGGATAGCCTAACTATGACGACTGCCCTCGACTAGATAACCTCACCCTTCTGGTTGACATGTCATTGACTTACAGGGACAACCCCAGAAATGGCGAGGAGGGCTGAGGATGATCAAGAGGACCTTGCAAGCATATCCCACTCTTCTTATCGACCAAGACAAGTCCTCTAGGGACAACCTCACAACTCGCGGGGAGGGTCCATGATGGACAGAAGTACCTCGTGAGCATCCTCCCCATAGGGCTGACTCTCAACACCTCCAAATATCACGCAGTCTTCCTTGCCTAGAGAAGACCGCATCCATATTATCCTGATAGTTTGGAGGAGTCCATCTAGGTTGGGGACCACGTGTTGGCCCCCACTACGCATGTAGGACCTGGAAGTCTCCACTTTGGGCCTCCTTGCCAAGCCTAACAATGGGGATCTTGGCCCAACGATAAGGACTATCTCACTTGAGAGGGTCAGGTATTCATTCTTTCATACTCACTCTCATAATTGCTTGCATTTCTCTGAACCTCACTTTGGCATCGGAGTGTCTTGCAGGTATCCCCCCCACTTCACATCCAACCGCTGCTCGGATTGAAGCTTGTGGGCTTTGAAAATCCCTTCTGGTCAGGTACGATTAGTGAAGCCGTCTTAGGGAACCAACTTCCATGTCTCCATCTCAAGACTAAAGCAACCCTCCAATAAACTCTGTGATTGTCATGGCCGACTAAGTGCCAAACAGCAACCAAAACGCCCATCTCGCCGACCTCAACAATAACATCGGCAGCAACATTGGTAACAATAACACCAGGAACAACATCGACATGGTCAGTCTCGAGAAAAACTATAGAGACAGGCTGACCGTATCTTCATCATCCCAATCTCGACCACATGAGGATGCTCGTCCCCCCCATAACTATGAACCAAATGCTTTCCAGAAGGTGCTCTTCCCTGCGGGCGCTGATGCCATGACCAGAGCTCTGTTCGCGGCCATCAACCAAACAAATTACTTGATATTATCATAGGGTGAGGAGATGAGGGTGCTCGAACCGACTCGTCGGGCCCTCGAAAGACACAAGAGACCTGACACTCCTCTTCCTCGTCAGAATGAATATCGTACTCAATCTCCCCCGCGAAGACACAAACGGGACAGATCACGAAGCCTCTCTCCTTGATGGACTGGGGTGATGCCCTGCGTTGGAGAGAACACTTCCAGAAGCCACTGGGAGACACGACCTCACCCCTCCGTGCAGGGAACGACGATCCCCTAAAAACAAAAATATGGGAAACAGAGAAACACAACCTCGGCCAAGGGATCATCTTCGATGCCAAGGCCATAACTACAACCACCATTACAACCTGGTCCCCCTCCCGCTCCCCATACAGAAGCGACAAAGATGACCCCCGCGGTACCTTATCCTAGGCTATCATGGAGGCGCCCATTCCTAGAGGAATGGAGAAACCTCCCCAACTGAAGGAATACGATAACATTATGGATCTTGTCGACCATATCAATGGGTTCGAGGCAATGCTCCATTACCATAACGTCAGGGGAACGATCAAATGCCGATTGTTCTCCACGACCTTGAGAAAAACAGCCATGGACTGGTACAAGAGCCTCGCCCTAGGGTTGATCACCTCCTAGAGAAACCTCAAGAACCAGTTCATTAGCTCCTTCACTGCGTCTCGTCGATACCCGAAGATTGAGGCCGCCCTTGAAGCTATCATCCAGAGAAGCGACGAGACCCTCAGGGAATACATTGATCAGTTCAACCGGGAGGCCATTCAGGTCCCATGTACCGATCACATGAAAAGGTACCTGCTCGAGAGAGGACTCCTACCGGGAACTGAGTTCAGAAAGGTTGTCGGTATCGAACCACCCCGGTATTTTAACGCTCTCCTCGAAAAAGCCAGGGCCTACATGGACTACGAGGAGAAGGAAGCGGAAAATAAAGCCTGTGAATCAAGGAATCACGGACCAGCTAACACCCCACGAAACCAGGATGCGGTACCTTCTCGATAAACCAGCGAGAAGAGAAGGGATGATAAACTGTGTGATCCCCATGATCACCGGGGACCCGCAGGGAGATTCATAGAGTACACTCGGTTGATCGCTTCCTACGAGCACATCCTGGCATGGTGCTCTAATACCAACTTCAAGGACAGGGGTATAAGACGTCCTTGATCTGCTCTTGCGAAGCCCGGAGTTGAAAAGAAAAAATATTGTCAGTACCATCAGAGTCACGGGAACCTGACAGAAGACTGTATCTACCTCAAGGATGCCATCGAGACCCTCATCAAAGGTGGCAGACTTAGGAAGTACCGATTCAGTGACGCCCCTCACTGAGACACCTACGAGGTGAAAGAAGCCTAGGAAGAAACCCGACTATCTGATGACCTGGGCCCCATCCAGATAGCTTTCTCCGTGACAAGGCCGAAGGACTTCTACGTCCCTGACAGATACGAGAACGAACCTTTGTCTATGCACAACAGATGAGAGAAATTCCCCTCCGTCATAGTCATTACTGGTGATGGATTCAACGACCTCTCTGTAAACTCCGCAAAGAGGAAGCTCGATGAGTTAGTGGACACAGCCCCAACCCAGGCGGTGACACTCGACAGGTTTAAAGGAAAATCTGAACCAATCACCTTCTACTTGGAGGAGTTTCCCGGCAGGGCCCCTAACTCTAGAATCCATGTGCTAGTGAGGGAAAGGATGGCTAACTTCGACGTGCACCATATTCTAGTCGACGAGGGGAGTTCTATCAATGTTATGTACAACCATTTGTTCCGAACCCTACAGCTCGACGACACCCACCTATCACCATACGTGGGGTCTGACCTGCAAGGATTCAACGACTCAACCTCTAAACCATGGGGCTACGTTGAGCTTTTCGTCCCCTTCGGGGAAGAGACCTACTTTTGACAAATCAAGGTGCGGTTTCTGGTGATCGACTGCCCATCTCTCCACAACTACATCCTAGGGAGACCGATGCTGGCTGAGTTGACCGCCATGCCCTCCACTGTCCATTTAAAAATGAAGTTCTACACCCGGAAAGGGCGCGTCTCCACCATCCACGGAGACATCTCAGCTGCTAAAAGATGTTTTCAAGCGGCCTCCAAAAGGAAGAGCATGGTCGACACTAGAGCGTAACCCGCCAAAAGAGATGCCATTGTGTGACCTGAATTGCATCCTGTTTGGATAGAAGAAAAAAGGGCTCCATCATAGGTCGACTCCACCTCGCTCGACACCCTCTTTGACAAAGACGAAGTCGAAGCCCCCAACGGTGAACATGAACTTCTCCGACCCATTTCAGAGGGAGACTTCGAGTTCATCCCCCTCGGTGAAGACCCTCACAAAGGCGTAAAGATCAGCACTGGACTACCTGACTTGGAGAGGAGGCAGCTCAAAGCTTGCTTGAGGGAGAATGCAGAGATGTTCATATGGAGCGTTACAGAGATGTCGGGACTCGACCCCGAGGTCGCCTGTCACTGACTCACCATTGATCCAACCGCTAGGGCAGTTGTACAATGTAGACATAGGCATTCTTCCGAGAAAGTGGAGGCTGCTGAAAAATGTTGTAAAAGATGTCCTAGATGCAAAATTTATTGTTGAAGCCCGATATTCAACATGGCTCCCAAACGTTGTACTTGGTAAAAAGAATAATGGAAAATGGAGAATGTGTGTTGATTATACTGATCTTAATCAGGCATGTCCCAAAGATTCTTTTCCTTTACCTAATATTGATATGCTGGTCGAAAACTCAGCCGGCTATAAAATTTTATCGTTTATAGATGCCTACTCGGGCTACAACCAAACTCCAATAGCAATGAGCAACAAACATTACACCACTTTCATGACTAACTCGGGAAACTACTACTATAACGTAATGCCCTTCGGCCTAAATAATGCAGGGGCAACATACCAGCAGATGATGAACAAAGTCTTCTGCAATGAGATCGGAGATATGCTCAAGGTGTACATGGACGACATGATCGTCAAATCTTGAATAGAAATCGACCATGCTGCCCACCTCATAATGGTCTTCACCCAAGCGAGACAATGCAAAATGAGATTCAACCCCGAGAAATGCACCTTCGGGGTTAAGGCAGGAAAATTCCTTGGTTTCTATCTGACAGAATGGGGAATTAAGGCTAACCCCTAGCTCAAATAAATTCATACAAGTCCTAAAAGGTATGCTTACCTCGCTCTCCTGTTTCATGGCAAAATCTGTGCAACACGCTCTACCATTTTTCAAACTTTTGCGCAAAGAGGCGACTTTCGAGTTGACCAAGGAATACGAGCAAGCCCTCCTCCACCTCAAGAAAAGCCTTTCATAGCCGCCCGTGCTGTCACGACCTTAGAACAGAGAAACCTTATTCCTTTACTTGGCCTTCTCTGCCGAGGCTGTAAGCGTGTCCCTCATTCGTGAGACTCCAGACGGGCAAAAATCAATATATTTTACCAGTAAAATGCTACAAGGGCCCGAGGTTAGGTATTAACAGATTGAAAAATTAGCCCTAGCCATCATCAACATTCCAAGGAGAGTTAGACACTACTTCCTGGCCCACATGATCATCGTACGAATAGACCAACCCGTGAGGCAACTCCTTTACCGACCAGACATGGTCGGTCGAATGTTTAAATGGTCCTTAGAGCTCTCAGAGTTCGACGTCCAGTACGAGATCAGGAAGGCCCTCAAAGCCGAAGCATTAATCGACTTCGTCATAGAGATGACCACTCACAATTCCCCCACAAGGAAGAAGCATAAGTGGACCATCTTTGTAGATGGAGCTTCCAGCTCGACAGGGAGCAGAGTAGGAATCCTCCTCGAGAACGAGGAAGCCATCGTGATCGAGCACTCCCTCACCCTTTCTTTTCCGACGTCGAACAATCAGGCTGAATACGTGGCCCTGCCCGTAGGATTAAGGCTGGCCGGGGATTTGGATGCCCGGTGTAATACCCCAAATTTTTCCTACCCTTTTACTTCTATCTGGCTTACGCATCTCACATTTTACTCATATACATAACTCCCATTAGGTCATTTAACAACGCCATTCATTCATTAATCAATAATTTGGCATGGGATCAGAGATCTTGAAGGATTAGGGTTTTACAGTGGTTAAGGCGTTCATATCCAATAAAGGTCGATTCCTTTTGCAGAGGCATTAAGGTTGTGATTTGTGGTTATTGAGATTTCTTTCTCCTTAAGCTACAAAGCTATTATTTCCATATCAACAGTAGGTCGCAGGGTTTTCCTCTTTAGAGCTATGAATCTAGGGTTTATATCCTATTTTACTCGGGTTTGTCAACATTTTTATGGGATGTTTGATGGATAGAAAAAACATGATAAAAGGAGGGTGTTGTGAATTCATTGTGATCAAGGCATTATTGTTCTCTCAATTGCTTATTGCTTGTAGAGCAATATAATATGGACATCGAGGTTAGGAGTTTTGATAAGAAGCCAAGTTGATTTAGGTTTTTGTTTGTTAAGAATTAAAGTCAATTTGGATTCATTGAAACTACTAATTGTGCTCAAGATTAATATTAGCTCAAGGTCTCAATTTCATGATTTGGCAATGGTTGATTCAAGATAAAGTTAGAAGATTTGTTCATGTGGGTCTCTTGGTGTACAAGTTACTAATTTGCAAAGAATTACAAGTCATAACATCATTCAAGGTTATTCATTTAGTTATGTTCAATAAAACTCATCAAGATCCAAGGGTTCACGTTCATTCAATGATATGATTTTTTACAAGTTCTAAAGATCACACATGATTTGTCAAAGGGTTATCCAACTTCATTCTCGTTCATTCAAAGTCATAACCATGCAATTTACAAGCTATGTTATTGGAGCATTACAAGAGAAGATTACAAAGGCCATTTACATCAAAAACTACTAAATCAAAACCAAAATTTACACTAAATCTTCAAGTGGCCTAAACCTAAAGAGTCCCAAATTACAGGTCTCCATCATTCATTTTTAAGCTTATTCATCTTCAAGCCATTATCTTCCAAGACTACTTTATGCCCACTTGGTTATGTCCAAGCCATAGTCCATGTTTCATGCCAAAAGAAAACTTGCAAAAACAGTCATAAACAAAAGCAATTAAGCATCACAAATCTATGACCGAATTCCAGATTTGCATTCATCAATAACCAAAGAAAAACAGAAAAAATAATTGAGTCGGAGGGAATCAGCCTGTACCATGCCCTGCAACCCAAACTCAGCCTGCACGCATTCAAAAAAAACTGGATCCTGCATTAGCAAATTTCCCTGCACAAAAAAAAAAAGAGGGAGTTAACACCAGTGATTCATTTCACCAACTAAAACCTATCATACTAACTTCGTAATTCATTAACCTTCAGTTTTAACCACATAACTTCCTAACTGTCACAAACTTCTAACAGAAGAACCTATAACCAACTCCTCATAAAACCCTTAACTGTTTTTTACTTTCTTCCCTCAACCTCCAACTTAGCTTCCTAACTATTATCTCAAAAACAAAAACCATATAACTAACCTCTAACAGTTTTCTAACCAACGGCTTCCTAACTGTTTCTAACTTCCAAACAGAACTAACAAACTTTTCTCAAAGCAGTGATATAATAGAAAGCAGAAAAGGAAAAAACTGGTAACAAAATATATTTACAGAGAAAATCACAGGAAACTCACCATTTTTCTCGACAGTCTCCCAATTCTCTACTTCATACATCTTTATCATCTCTTCAATGAGCAGAAAGAACTAACAATAAAATTTACTCTACTCTCTCTGCTTCATCGCCATAACTAAAGACTCTCTTCAATATTCATCATCATCCTTCAACGCTCAATCACCATAACAGGTCTTCTTCATCGCAACAATCATCTTTCAGTTTCTACTTCTTCATCAATGTCATAACTTTCAGCAATTTCTCATACAACTCAGATAAATCTTGAAACATCACACACATCAACAACAACATTGCAACGATAACATAAAAAAAGGAGAATAAGTGCATAAAAAGAGAGAAAGGAGGAAAAGAAAACTTACTGAGTCATCAAAGAGAATTCTCTGATCTTCGTATCATTGTCCTCGCGATTGAAGAACCGTCGATGTTGCTCCGGTATGTAAGTTTCATGAAACTTTGAACCCCTGCATTTGTTTTCATCTTTTCTCTGTTACTCGATGCAAATCTATAAGTGGTGATGAGCAGAAGTGAAGTCATAATTCACCACTTGTGTTTAATCTTGAATACCTTGGAGATTGTTTGTTCGCTTTTGGTGAAGAAGAGATGTGTCGAAGATGATGAACGAAGACACTATTGAATGAGGTGGAGGAGAGCGGTGCTTCACCAGTGAGACTTGCATAGGTTTAGGTTGTGTGTTGAAATGCTGCTATCGACGCGAGTAGAGCGGAGAAAGTGTTGGTTCATCCACCACTGTGCTTATGTTGATCGGAGAATAAGATTGAATAGAGAGAGGAAACCACGAACGTGTGTGAGGAGGTGATGATCGGTGCTATTGTTCATGAACCAGAGAAAGAGATATTGGTTTAAGCTAAATAGCCACAATTGCAACCCTAAGAAATTGGTTGTTGGACTTTGAAAGTTTTGAACCGAATCTTCCTCTCACACCTGGGCCCTTTTTTCTCAACTGAAGCCATTAGTGCAAAAAAAACAGCTTCATGGACTTTTGCTAGGCCTAGTACCAGAGTTGCTTTACTACACTCCTCGATCAAAATCAACACCCCCTGACTTTTCTAATCTCATTAAGATTTTAGTTTTTCATCTAGTTTAATTTTTCTATTAATTGATAATAAAAATGATGCAAGTTAAAAATAGTAGAATACTTTAGAATTTTTATTTAGAATTTTAATTAGAATTTTCTATTATTTTTCATGTTTGGTAATCATTTTGTTTCCACGATTTCGTGATTCACTTTTGCTTGTGGAGATTTGAGTCTTATGCAGGTTCATTATGTGATATTTGGATATGCTTGGCGCACCTTCCGCTTCTCGCGTGAAGTATTCTGGATTTCTTTTCTTTGGTTGCGCGTTCGTTTGCTAAGATTTTATGGTAGAATGATTGGCGTAATTTTCACAATGTGGAATGTTCGGGGATTAATTCTTTGATCACTCGTGCGGAGCATCTTTCAGTAGAGTTTTCTTATGGCTTGTGTGGTTTTGAAGAGGCAACGGACCTCCTCCGTTCGGTATCATCACAACTTCACTCTTATTCCTCATTTCCGCAGTTTATTGCTTCCTAGATGCCATGAGAAGTATGAAATAAAGAGTGTGCGCTCGAATTCGCTGTTTAAAGACCTGTAGCAGACATTCCGCACTTTATTTTCTATATGTGTTGTGCTTGTGTTTGTTTACTTTCTTGTCGATCTATGAGTCACTCAACTTAGGAATTGAGATCACGACTTCGCTCTCAGTGCATGCTCCCTATAGGATTTTATCGCTTTCTTTTCTTTCTTGTTGATCGATGAGTCACTCAATTTAGAAATTGAGATCATGACTTCGCTCTCATTCTATGCTCCCTATAGGATAGTTTTGTTAGACTTTCTTTGGCATACTAACTTAGGTAGGATCTCTTTGGGTGTGCTCTCTTGAGCTTATTGGTTTGCTTGCTTTATCCTTGTACATACCATGTTCCCTTAGGATGCACTTGCTCCGTTCGGACGCAAGTTAGACCTTAGGTTGTAAACCATGCATGCTAACAGTAGGTAGAAACTTTCCTTTCATCCTTGACATAGGGCTACTATTGCATGATAACACTAGGTTAGAAATAGGCTAGTCTCCCGTAGACTCTTTTCTTCCCCTTTTTGCATCCTTGCATTAAAATAAAAACTTCTTTTCTTAGCAAATAAAAAACATGCTAATCATACTTAAAAACCCTTTTTCAAGGTAACAAAAACACAAACCAATTCAAATCATTTTATGCGCTCGAGCACCTTTCTCTAAAACCATTTTCAGGTAAGGACATGATTAGTTTACTTCTGTGCCAACGCATAAGACTCCAAAGGTCAAGCTGCGGCAGAAGGCGGAATTAACTTCGTCCATAAAAAACATAAACAAACAAAAACATAAGAGCCGAACTACGGTAGCTCTGATTCCTCAAAACGGATACGTAGGCATTGAGGTAGGGCCCAAGCGAGCATAATTTTATTTTCCCTACATTCTTTTCTCATTTCTTTTGCATGCATTCTCCCTTTAGTAGTATAGTAAACAGTAAGCGTAGATTAAACACACCCATAAGATACATAACAAGAGTGGATACCGTAGAGTACTACGGGTGTGTGGGGTGCTAATACCTTCCCCTCGCGTAACATACTCCCTTACCTGATCTCTCGGTCGAAAGACCCTGACTTCTCCCTTCTCAGGTTTTCTCGATGTTTACCTTTCTCTACATGTGGGATAAAAGACGTTCGAAGGGGACTTCGATTTTTGATGATTTTTAGCCGGTTGTTTCAACTGGCGACTTCATTGGGGAAAGGTCGACCAAATGATGGTCCATCCCGAAGTCGTTCCTAGATCTTGCTCTCTTTCCTTTGGGTGTTTATTTTTATGCTTTCAGTTTATTCACTCATTTTGTATATACTTGAGCATATATATGCATTGCATTTTACTGTCTTCCATATACTACTGTTGTACTGGATCTGCTTCTTATTGGGTGGGTGTTACTATGAGGTAAAAGGCCCAATACCTAGGCCAAAGTTGTATACCATAGGAACCCAAGGAATAGAGTGGAACATGAAAGGATAGTTGACTTAGGTCTCACTATTGCCGCCATGTCGTCCATGCTCAGATGAGGTACAAATGAGGAGCTATCATTTTCACGTAGGTGATACGGTGATAGTTTTTCAGGAGTACCCTCGATTCTGAGTTACCACGACCTTACCTTGACCTAGTTTTCACCCGCGAGTGGGGAGGGAATTATTATCATAGGTATAGTTGGCGACTATGCTCAAATGGTGACTATGCTCAGACCGTGATTATTGGTTCTAATTATTGTGTCCTGGATTTCTGTCGATGACTTTATGCAGATGCTATATTCTGTTGGTGACCGCGTGGTTCTCAGATTTATTTTCCGAGTTCCTGACTTGTTTACCTAGAGATTTATTTGAGCCTTCGATCTTGGTATTCCCAGCTGTTGTACCCCAAAATTTGCCCTCCCATATTCTTCAAGATTTGTCAGGGTCAATCTCCAAATGGTTCAAAATCTCTCAAGGGTTGCACAGTCCAATTGCCTCCTAACACAGCCAAAATTAGGGTTTTGGTTCTTGCAAAGAAATTGAGGTTTTCAAGGGTCCAATCAAGTCCCATATGCCTATATACATTGTCAAGCATCCATATGTCAAGTTTCAAGACTCACAGCATCAAATTGCACAGTCAAAAACCTTAAATGCTTCACAGTCAACTGCAGGGGAAAAATGGTCATTTGACAGTCAAAAGTCAAAATTTTTGGTCAACATCTTATTTTGAAGCCACAATCATCATTTGATCAATTCTTGATCATGATTCCACAAGCATGGCTCAAAAAGTCTCAAGATGCAAAAGTTTCTATTTTTGGATAGTTGAAAAGTCAACTGCAAATTGACCAAGGCATAACTTCTTCATGGTTTATCAGAAAAATCCCATCCAAAGCTCATTTTGAAGGGGATGACATTTCCTAAAACTCATATTCACACTCCAAGTCCAAGAAATTCTCTCACAAAAAGTTATCAATTTCAACATTATAGGTCATTTTCAAAAGTCAACAAAAAGGCACTTTAAGTCAAACACCATAACTTGAGGTTGGTAAATCAAAATGACATGGGACCAAAGGCATTGGTTAGAGGACTTCAAGACCTTTTCAAAATGTCAAAGAACATGTTCATAGCTTCAAAATTGAGCAAGATATGCATTGGAGAAGTTGGGAAATTTTTGGGAATTTTCAAAAGTCAACTTTGCCTAAAAAGCTTCAATTTTGCTAATGGGCCTCAAATTCTTTCTTGAATCATTACCCAAGGCCTATGCACGACCCATTGAACTTAAAATAATTTATTTTCTTATTTTTAATTAATTAATTGGATTTATATTTATATTAATTCATTTAATTAGTTTTAATTATGGGAAAATTCAAAGATATGCTTTTTTAGATCTTTTTGTGCAGCAAATGTGACTAGGGCAAGCTGGCAATTCGTTTCTCAATCAACAAGGCAAAGAAATCCATGATTGGCAAGGTTTCATGAAAGAAAAGATTGGAAAAGATATGATTAGGCAATCAAATATTCAAGTCATAAATTCATGGACTTTTGGGCTCATTCTTGACCTAATTCACATCACATACATATGCATAAGCTAACCCTATTCCAAGACACGAAAAATTGCTGCAAGAACATCATATGCAACATTGAAAAAAAGTGAAAAAACTCAAAAACCGTTTTCTGATTTACAGTCCAATTCAGAGAAGGTTGTTGATTCCAATCCCTTGCTGAGAGTTCCCTGAACGTGTTGCAACCACTTTCCAGCTCTCATACTCAAAGAAACGGTAAAACAAAGTCAGGGTTTGATCAAATATTTTCTTAATCGAAACTTAATTTACACGCATCATTAACATGTTTTGCTTGTTAATTTGTATTACTGACATCTCCCTGAAGCTTTTGGTATAATTGAATTGTGCTGAAACTGCCTAAATCAAAATCTACCATGGGCGATATCTAGGGTTCCAAGGTTTAAAAATTAGGGCTTTGCGTATGCTGTAAAATTAGACTTCAAGCCATATATGGATAAATTCGTTGCCACAAGACGAATCGAATGAAACCCTCGCGCTCAATTTATGTGATCCACAGGGCTATTCGCTATTTTCTGGACTTTTGCTTTGTGGGGGTTTAAAACCCCCGCTACTTGTTTCATGTTGCAGGTACAAACAAAGAAGAAAGCACGCGTGGCATCATGCTACTGGGGCATTCAAACTTTAGCGCGCTTTTTTAATATTTCAGCATAATGGGCATTTTTTATATATTATATTTCTTTGTTGTTATGTATACAAACAAACGCAAATGGCCAGATGGTGGAGGACGTGTCTTGCAAGCATAGGGACCTGGGTTCGATTCCCAGGTCCCCCCATATAATTCATAATTTTTGTTCTAACAGGTTCTAGTGCAGCTTCCATTCAAAGGCCCACCATACATACCCACGCTTAAGCCTGACAAGTGGACATGAGATCAATCCAGTGGCCACAGAATGAATTCCATGGTATGCTCCAGTCAATGAGCGTGCATCCAATCTGAAAAGTCAACAAGGCCTTGTGTTCATGGGCCTGAATTCCTCACAAACACCTCCATATGGGCCTGACACCCCCCTTGGTTTGCAATTTAATTTTCTTTTCTTTCTTTTAATTTCTTTCAATTGTTTTTTTATAATTATTATTAATTCACTAAAATTAATTTTCCATAAAAAAATCAGAGACTCAAAAAATGTTTTTTTTTAATTAATATTTAATTGCACCATTTGAATATTTTGTAACAATTAACTTTAGTTTAATTTAGGTTTATATTTTAATCTCTTTTCTTAATAAATAAAAAATATATAGAATTAGGTTTTTGACAGTTTTTATCTTTTCTTAGTTAATTATTTTCATCATGGTTTATTATTATTATTATTTTTGTAAATAAACACGTAAATTAATTAATTAGCTTAAATTAGGTTAACTTTAATATTTTCTTTAATAACTAAAAATAATTTAGAATTAGGGTTTCCTTTTAAATTCTTTTCTTTATTTCCATATTAAATACCAAAAAACATAAAAAAAATACTTTCTTTTCTTTAATTAAATAATAATTAGGATTTAATTTAATTTAATTTCAAGCAAAGGGTCAAAACCCTCGGACGTCCCGATTTTAATTCTTTTCGCGCATTTATTTTCTTATTGATTATTATGTAACTGCTCAAGGATGTAATAGTAATTAGGTTTACCGCATTTTTACTTTCCGTATTTTTATCAAAAACGGGTCTTTGTATTTTGGCGATGTATAGACCCGCGCCTTGTAATAGCGTAGTTTTTATCTTTCCGTCTTTTAATTTTCCGCACTCCTAACTGCTAAACTTGCATGAAAGAATGTATGGTAATTAAAAACAATGCGTAGCTCACAATGCCCTGATCAAAGATAAATATTAACATGAAAACAACACACAATACACACACCACTTCTAGGGTACGCCTCACTCGTTGCCTTCGAAACGTGGTCGTCAAGTATAGGACGTTTTAGCGGTCGCTCTTATATCCATGATCCAGTTGCCTCGAAACAGTTGCCTCGAAACGGTTGCCTTGGATTAAAAAAGGGATCTAGGATGTAAGGGTAGCTTCTAAGTTGTTCTACTGTTGCTTCGGTGACCACACTGTCCCTACAATCGAATTGACCCGAACACCTCCAACGGTGGTGCTACCTACCTCTCAATGGTGGGATGGCACTACCTTAAGGACTTTTACACAACCTAATTCCTTAGGGTATGTAGATGACTCATGGATACTTGCTCTATTAAAAAACAAATCAAAAATCTTTTCACACCGACACTTTCAAAACAAATTTTTCAAACACTCTTGAGGACAGATACAAGAGTCATTCAGAAATCTTTCAACGAAACTTTTTCAAACCCACTCACATTTTGAAAAGCAAAAATTTTGAAAACATAAGAGCAAGTATCTAAGAGCCCATGGATAACCATGGATAGAAAGGGTGCTAACACCTTCCCTTTCTATAAATCTACCTCCCGAACCGAGAAACGTTCTCATAAGGAATTTTGCTGTGCTTTTGTCCTATCCATGTTGGAGAAAATAAAAGACGGTGGCGACTCTTGCTTCCACGACATTTCGCGAACCAGCTTTAAACAGTCAGTTCTATTTCCACTGATCACAGAACTGGCGACTCTGCTGGGGATAATTAAAAGTGAGGTGTACCTTAGGATAGCTCATACTTGTGTTTTCAATTGCTTTGTTTTGTTTGCTTTATTATTGTGGGAACTGTCTTGGGAGTTCTATAGATCCTAACCCGGATCTGGGGGATACCTTTTTAGAAAGTAGCAACAAGACTGTGAGGGAACTGTGCGGGGTATACTGACACGGTTGAAGCAGTCTGCTACGTTGATGTGGCACTTTGGTGAGTACCGGTAACCCTTGAGTCAAGTCAAGGAGAGTACGGGGCCGCCGCGTGGTGTCGTAAAGCATCAACTGACCTTAGGAACCTTAATTGAACCATCCTGGCCTCTTTAGGGTAGTGAGGTAACTGACTTTGGTGCAGTCCGAAGTTGGTTGATACTCGATATTACACTCATCGAGGGTTGTTTTCTTGGAATATTTTGATTGCAAGTTCAGTGGCTAAATCGAAACAATGAACACAGAAAACAATCCAATGATATTGAGATCCTTAGAACCCGGTTACTTCTGATAGGACAGGTTTTGAGCCCACCAACTTCAAGAGGGTAATACCCAGACCCCATGCTGGCCTAAACTCTAAGGGATGTGGTGTGACTTGTGTGCTTTACCATGTTTGCTTTTGTGAATACTTGTGGTGTGTCCTTATCATAGCATCATAACATCATACAGCATCATATGCATCCACTAACCACTTCAGGGGTTCGAATCTTCATCTTTGTTCTTGTTTTGTAGGGCATGGAAACTATCCGCAGAAAGACAATTCAGATCAACCTCGTAAGGGTCCCTCCTCAGCTTAAGGAACTTACATCCAGGATTCCCGAGAGCTCTTCTTTTAGTGAGAAACATGCAAGACTCATCAGTTTGGTCAACACCAACATTGAGGAAGATATGATAAAGGTCCTCTTCCAGTTCTTTGATCCTCTGCACCACTGCTTTACTTTCCTGGATTATCAACTGGTGCCTACATTGGAAGAGTTCTCCCAGCTTCTGAAGATCCCCATCCTTATTCAACTACCCTACAACGGTACGGAAAGGGAACCCAAACTTGAAGAGATTGCTAAAGCATTACGCCTACAACCATCTGACATCAAGGGACATTGGGAAGTTAGAAGCGGTATCAAGGGATTCTTGGCAAAGTTTCTGTTTGAGAAGGCCCAAGAATGTTGGAATTCCCTTGACCTACAAGCTTTTGAAGAAGTTGTGGCACTCCTAGTCTATGGGTTGGTGTTGTTCCCGAATTCAGATCACCTTATAGATATCAATGCTGTCAAGATCTTCATGTCTAGGAATCCTATACCTAGGTTGCTTGGGGACATCCTTCACTCATGTTACACTCGAACCATGAGAAAAAGAGGTGTTCTTATGTGCTGTACTCCTCTCCTGGGAAGGTGGTTTATTTCGCACCTTCCACAATCAGTTTTGAAGAACGAGCGGGGCTTGAGATGGTCACAACGATTGATGACTCTTACGCATGCTGATATACATTGGTGTTCTCGGTCCAGAGAAGACGTCACTATCATTGATCGTTACGGGGAGTACCCTAATGTCCCTTTACTTGGCATCAGAGGAGGTATTACTTACAACCCGTGTCTGGCTTTGAGACAGTTTGGTTATGCTCGGAGGGACGACCCTCATGACATGTTAATTCTTGACATAGTTTTTGACTTCGACAACGATTCACAAGGACTTCGCCAGAGATTTATCAGAGCTTGGAGGATGCCCAACAAGGTAGACAGCAAGACACTGGGGCACAAGAACTCCATCCCGTTGGACCCTTATCTCAAGTGGGTACGAGCCTGCTCCCAGAAGTTAGTGATGTCATATCCTCATGTCCTCCCTGTGATCAAAGAGCCAGTTTTGGAAGGAGAGGTGCCCTACACCATTCAACATCCTGACATGCCTACATCCTGGGAAGAAATGCAGAAGAGCTGGATCCAGCTTAAGGAAGAACAGAATTCTCTTGAAGCCAGTCTACATGCTAGTGAGAAGAAAGTCTTGGAGCTCACCCGCCTACTGCACGAGGAAAAGACTCTCAACACTTACATAGCTCCAAAGAGGATGCGCAGTGTCTTTTGGGATTAATTTGCTTTGTAATGTTTTGCCCATGAGGCCTTGATGTACTGAAAAATTATTTCTTAATGATAACGTGTGTTCCTTTTTGTCTACAACAAATTTGAACTTTCGAACCCTTGAATGCATTGCATAAACAACATCATGAATCCAGTTTATTTCATAGCAGGTACTCTTTTTACAGGTGGTTTAATCTTCTTCGTTGTTTATTTCAGCTCGCCATCATGAATCCTGAATCATCTACTGAGAAATCCATCAAGGCCCTCCAGGCTCAGAACGCCCAGTTCCAAGAGTTGATCATGAGTTTAGCCCAAGGTCAAGAGGAATTGAAGGCTCTGCTGGTCAAGAAGAAGAAGAAGAAGAAGAAGAGAATTGTACTATTCAACACTGGCCGGAGGTTTGGCAACACACTGCAGAATGAGGTTGATCAAGCTGGTTCTTCTGTGGGAAAAGGCAGTCCCCAGGGGGGAAGGGTTCCTATTCCTGTGGTCTCTGACAACGAGACCGATTTCAATGAAGAGCAGTACCCTCCAGCTGAAGACAAGTACAAGCAGTTAGAGGATCATCTGAATGCCATGGAAATTCAACAAGTGCCTGGGTTGGATTTTGGAGACCTGGGTCTATCTTCTTGTGTGGTGATCCCACACAAGTTCAAAGCACCATCTTTCGCAAAGTATGACGGGGCGTCCTGCCCTAAGCTACATCTCAGATCTTATGTGCGGAAGATCCAACCATACACTGTGGACAAGAACTTATGGATCCATTTCTTCCAGGAGAGTCTTTCAGGGACTCATCTCGAATGGTTCTATCAGCTGGATGGAACCAAGGTTCGTAACTGGGAGGACTTGGCTACTGCTTTTTACAAGCAGTATCAGTACAATGCCGACCTCGCTCCTACATGTACCCAACTCCAGGGTATGTCGCTAGGATCGGGAGAAGGTTTTAAAGAGTACGCACAGAAGTGGAGGGACTTGGCTGGCAGGGTGCAGCCACCATTAACCGACCGTGAACTAGTGGACATGTTCTTGGGGACCCTATCTGCTCCATTCTTCAATCATCTCATTGGCAATTCGTCTGCAGGGTTTACAGACCTCATTCTGACTGGGGAAAGGATAGAAGCTGGTTTGAAATCAGGGAAGATACAGAAAGGTGCATCCTCAAGTTCTGAGAAAAAGCCTTTCAAAAAGGAAGCCAGCGCTGTGTATGGGCCCATGAGGCAAAATAAACCGGAACGCCGCCAAGCTATCAACGCGGTGGTGATTGCAAAGCCTGCTGCCGCCCCTCGGCAACCTAACCAACCAAGAGGTGAGAGACCCAGAAGAGAATATACTCGGCTTAGTATGACCTTGTCGCAGATCTTGCCGCAATTGCTGTCGACCAACTTGGTAACCGTCAGAGAAGCTCCGAAGGTGGTGAACACAACCTCTCCGAAGTACAATCCCAATGCCCGATGTGCTTATCACTCTGATAGCCCGGGGCATTCTACTGATGATTGCTGGGCCCTAAGAAATAAGGTTCAGGACCTTATCGATGCCAAGGAAATATAGTTTGAGGCACCCGAAAGGCCCAACGTTGTGACTGCTCCTATGCCCCAGCATGGAGTAAATGCTATTGAGGAAGACCTGTATGCAGTTTCTGTGGATGATGTTGCTACCCCTTTATTGACTGTCAAGAGGAACCTGTTGCTAGCCGGTTTATTTCCGGGTTGTAGCAAGGGTTGCCTTCTGTGTGCCGTTTCCCCTGCTAGTTGTCCGTTGCTGAAGTCAGGCGTCCAAAACCTGATGGATAGCAAAGAAATCTTGTTCAAGAAGACTGCTGTTCCTATTATTCCTACTGCAGAAGTATCCGTTGTCACCATTTTCAACAATCCTACCAAGGCTCCCCCGAGGAAGCCAGTCAAAATCATGTTTGTTGCACCCATCATTATTACTGTTCCGGGGCCCCTCCCCTATAAATCTGACAAGGCTGTCCCATGGCACTATGGGGCAGATGTGTATGTGCTTGGAGTGAAGCAGGAGTTCAACACTAGTACCGGTATCAGTAACATCACCGGTCCCGCTAAAGTTACTCGCAGTGGCAGGCTCTTCTCGCCTGACATTGCGCCACCAGTTATCCGAAGACCTCTTATCATCACGCCTACAAGTGCACCTGTTTCCCCTTCTGATCAAGTTTCTACCTCTGCTGCCGAGTCATCTGACACTCGGGGCAAAGGGATTGCTGATATGCCTGCCCAGATGGAGGCACCGAAGACTGTTAGTGTTGAAGCCTCCCGGCAAGAGATGAAGGAAATCCTTAAGATTATCAAGAAGAGCGATTTCAACGTTGTTGAACAGCTGGGGCATACCCCCTCTAAGATCTCTATGCTATCATTGTTGTTGTGCTCAGAGGCCCATGCCAAAGCCCTGATTTCATTTCTGAAGATGGCTCATGTGCCACAAGAGACGTCGGCTGATCAATTTACTGATTGTGTGGCCAACTTGACCGCTGACAATGGTTTGGGTTTCTCGGATGCTGATCTGACCGCCAAGGGAAAGAACCACAATGATGCCCTGCATGTCTCCATTGAATGCAGGGGCACTACTCTTGCACACGTGTTGGTAGATACCGGGTCTTCGCTGAACGTATTGCCCAAGAAGGCCTTAGACAGGTTGGATTGTGAGGGTTTGGAGTTGAAACCTAGTAACATCGTTGTCCGAGCCTTTGACGGGTCGAAGAGGATGGTACATGGTGAGGTAGATATTCTGATTCGTGTTGGTTCTCAAGTCTTCGATTCAACGTTCTATGTGATGGACATTCGTCCATCCTATTCTTGTTTGCTGGGTCGTCCCTGGATCCACAAGGCTGGGGCTGTAACCTCCACTCTACACCAGAAGCTCAAGTATCCTGTCAGAGGGAAGATTGTTACAGTGCAGGGGGAGGAAGAATACATGGTTAGTCATCTGAACTCGTTCTGGTATATAGAGATGGACGAGGAATTCATTGAAACCCCCTTTCAACATTTTGAAGAGGTGCCTCCAACATTGGCGTCAGCAGAAACAGTGAGTGAAGAAGACTCTCCTTTGAAGATGGCTTCCTTGAAGGACGCCCGAGCTGTGATCGAAAAAGGTGAATGTGCAAACTGGGCAGGCTCCCTAATTTTACTCCTAAGACTGACAAGTTTGGGCTGGGTTTTACTGCAGAGGCTCAGAGGGCTGTACGCAAAGCAAGGATTGGAAGACCTCCCGTGTTCATCACCAACCCGGGAGTGAATGCTATTGAAGGCGATGCGGAGGAATCAGAGTTTGATAGCGGGATCTACCCGACGAACGACGGTGGACTGAACAATTGGACTGCAAAAGACTACATACCTGTTACTTTTGTTACTCAGTAATGAATTCCTTTGTTTTTTAATTTGTAATGAACAATAATGTGAAACTTTATGGCCCGGAGTCTTACCCGGGGTACCGTGGCTTCATTTGTGAGGGCCTATTACTTGTCATTTCCATATATCATGAATAAAGACATTGGACATTTTTCGCATTTCAAATCTTGTGCTCCCTTTCTTTCTTTCTTTATATATTGCAAAACAGCTATATTTACACACACTCACCTATACAGGTTTCAATCCACTCTGGATCTCACTGGTAACGACTCTGCTACTGCCAGTTATGACTTTGAAAATCCGATCAACTTAGCCGAAGACGAAGGTGAAGATGATTGCGAAGTGCCTGGTGAGCTTGCAAGACTGTTACTCCAGGAAGAGAGGGCCATTCAGCCACATGAAGAGCCAGTGGAAACGGTAAATCTGGGTACTGAGACAGATAGAAAGGAAGTCAAGATTGGTGCCAATCTAGAGCTCAGCGTAAAACAACGGTTGATTCAGATGTTGCATGATTATGTGGAAATCTTCGCCTGGTCCTACGAAGACATGCCTGGGTTGGATACCGACATTGTGGTCCATCACTTGCCTACCAAGGAAGAATGCCCTCCGGTCAAACAAAAGGTCTGCCGTATGCGTCCAGAGATGTCTGAGAAGATCAAAGCTGAGGTTATGAAGCAATTTGATGCTGGGTTTCTAGCAGTGACTTCTTACCCTCAGTGGGTTGCCAATGTGGTTCCGGTACCGAAAAAAGATGGTAAAGTCAGAATGTGTGTTGATTACAGGGATTTGAACAGGGCGAGCCCCAAGGATGACTTCCCCCTGCCGCACATCGACGTTCTGGTTGACAATACTGCTTAGCACAAGGTGTTCTCCTTCATGGACGGCTTTTCAGGTTATAATCAGATCAAAATGGCTCCTGAAGATATGGAAAATACTACCTTTGTTACTCAGTGGGGCACCTTCTGCTACAAGGTCATGCCATTCGGGTTGAAAAATGTTGGGGCAACTTACCAACGTGCCATGGTTGCTTTATTTCATGACATGATCCATCATGAGATTGAAGTGTACGTCGATGATATGATTGCAAGGTCCCAAACTGAGGAGGAACACCTTGACCATCTACAAAAGCTGTTTGACCGTCTGAAGTTGTACAAGCTGAGATTGAACCCAAACAAGTGCACATTTGGGGTAAGATCTGGAAGGTTGCTAGGCTTCGTCGTGAGCGACAAAGGTATTCAAGTGGACCCTGCCAAGGTTAAAGCCATACAAGAGATGCCAGTTCCCAAGACAGAGAAAGTGGTCAGAGGCTTTCTAGGACGTCTGAATTACATTGCCCGATTCATCTCGCATCTAACTGCTACCTGTGAACCAATCTTCAAACTGCTGAAGAAAGATCAGGTAGTATGTTGGAATGATGAATGTCAGGCCGCTTTCGACAGAATCAAAGAGTATCTCCAAGAACCACCCATTCTTATGCCACCGGTTGAAGGGAGACCTCTAATACTATACCTGACAGTACTTGACAGCTCAATGGGGTGTGTGCTGGGGCAGCATGACGAGTCTGGCCGAAAAGAGCACGCCATTTATTACCTTAGCAAAAAGTTTACCGACTGTGAGACCTGATACTCACTGCTCGAGAAAACTTGCTGCGGTTTGGTATGGGCTGCTCGCCGGCTGAGACAGTATATGCTGACTCACACTACTCTGTTGATTTCAAAAATGGATCCAATAAAGTACATATTCGAAAAGCCTGCTCTGTCTGGAAGAATAGCAAGATGGCAGATGATCTTGACAGAGTACGACATCCAGTACACGACTCAGAAAGCAATCAAGGGAAGTGTATTGGCAGACCACTTGGCACACCAGGCAGTGGATGACTACTAGTCAATGAACTTTGAATTTCCTGACGAGAACATAATGGTAGTGACTGATTGTGAAGTACCTTGAAAGGATGAAGGACCTGAGGAAGGATCCCGATGGTCTATGCACTTTGACGGAGCCTCAAACGCTTTGGGTAACGGTATCGGCGCTGTGATCATATCCCCCAAAGGCACTCATACTCCACTCACTGCCCGGCTATGTTTCAACTGCACCAACAACATGGCGGAGTATGAGGCATGCATCATGGGTCTTCAAGCTGCGATTGACTTAAGGATCAAGTTTCTGAGTGTCTTCGGAGATTCCGCTCTCGTGATCAATCATATCAAAGGCGAGTGGGATACGAAACACCCAAACCTTATTCCTTACAAAGAGTGTGTGTTGACATTGATCCCCCATTTCACAGAGATAACTTTTGAACACTTCCCAAGAGAGGAGAATCAGTTGGCGGACGCGCTAGCTACAATTTCTTCCATGTTCAAAGTCAAATGGGATAACAAGGCTACCCGAATCATTATCTGGAAGTTGGACGAACCTGCATATTGTTGTGATCTTGAGGCTGAAGAGGTAGCTGAAAAACCCTGGTATCATGAGGTGAAGAGGTATCTGGAAGCTCAAGAATACCCTGAAGGTGCATCCATCAATGACAAAAAGTTTCTGAGAAGGTTCGCTGCAAAGTTCTTCCTCAGCAACGGCATTCTATACAAGCGAAACCATGATTCAACCTTACTGCGTTGTGCGGATAAGACTGAAGCAGAAAGAATCATGGCAGAGCTACATGAAGGTACCTTCGGAACACATTCTAGTGGACACACCATGGCAAAGAAAATCCTTCGGGCAGGATATTTCTGGTCCACAATGGAAGCCGACTGTTACCAACATTCTCGGACATGTCATAAGTGCCAGATATATGCAGACAAGGTGCATGTTCCTCTAGTTCCTCTGAATGTCTTGACTGCACCTTGGCCTTTTGCAATGTGGGGTATTGATATGATCAGCGAGATTAAACCTACGACATCCAACGGGCATCGCTTCATCCTGGTAGCGATCGATTACTTTACAAAGTGGGTTGAAGCAGCTTCCTACGCTACGGTAACCAAGAACGTCGTGGCACGGTTCATTCGGCATAACCTGATCTGTCGATACGGCGTACCTGAGAGGATCATTACGGATAATGGTACCAATCTTAACAACAAGATGATCACTGAGCTCTGCGAGCAATTCAAGATACAACACCACAACTCTTCTCCTTACCGACCGAAGATGAATGGGGATGTAGAAGCAGCTAATAAGAATATCAAGAAAATTGTGCAGAAGATGACAGTGACGTATAAAGATTGGCACGAGATGTTACCGTTTGCTCTTCATGGGTACCGTACCTCAGCAAGGACATCAACCGGGGCAACACCCTTTTCCTTGGTCTATGGCATGGAGGCAGTCTTGCCAATTGAAGTCCAAATACCCTCTCTCCGGATAATGAAGGATGCAGGTTTGAGCAAAGATGACTGGATCCAGACTCGACTTGATCAGTTAAATCTAATTGACGAAAAGAGACTCACTGCTATTTGTCATGGTCAAACGTATCAAAAACGGAAGATCAGGGCGTTTAACAAGAAAGTCAGACCACAAGAGTATCAAGTTGGGGACCTGGTAATCAAGCGCATCATTCTTCCTCAAAGTGATTCCAGGGGCAAATGGACCCCCACATACGAAGGGCCATTTGTGGTTAAACATGTGTTCTCATGAGGAGCCATGATTCTAACCACCATGGATGGTGACGACCTTCCTCACCCCGCCAATGCAGACATAGTAAAAAGATACTACGCATGATAAAAGACCCGTTAGGTTGACATACCTAGGCAAAAATTAGGGCTTCCCGTCGAACCAAAAGGGTTCGGGCAAAAATAAGGGATGAAATGAAAAAAATCTGTATACCCGGCAAGTCGAAAACCTGAAAAGGCGGCTTGGGTAAAAAGGGGTATCCTGGTGGACTAAAAACCCGAAAGGGCGGTTCTGGCAAAAGTTAGGGATTAAAGCGTAATACTATGTCTCATTGAAATCACCTTGCATCCAGAATCCGGTATCAACATAAAGTTCAGACGGCATCGATCAATCAGCTTCATCTTCAACTAAGCAGCCAAGCGATGAGACGCTCGAAGATATAAAGGCGATAGCAGAGTTGGAACCCAGTGGGATGACTCTTTTCACACAGCTGTTTTGTCTTCTTTGTACAAATTGTATAAACTCTATTGTTCGGCGACGTTCTCTTACTAGGACGTCAGCCTCTTGTACATAAACGCCTATTTACAGGCAAATTCAAAAATCAATACAAATTCACTTTTCAGACCAATTGCCAATTGCTTTTCCTTTTTCTGTTTTGTTTTGCGAAGAACGTCCAATGTTCAATTTTGATATATGCATTTGACACTAATTGCTAACTCATAAATATTTGCATGCAAAACAAAGGATTAATTACAGGTAACATCAAAAAACAGGGGCAATAATGAGTTGTCTAAGCAGTCTAATTGCTCTGTCCACCAAGGTACCAAGGTAGGTTCGGCTGAAGAATGCAACCCAGATACCTTCACTCCCTGCAGAGTAAAACAAGATTCTACAATTCTCCCCAAGCAATTGGTCTCCCGTCAGCCCTAACAAGGAACCATATCTCCAGCAAGTCAGCAATACTCCCCCCGAGCAGAGTTATACTCAGTCAGCCTTAAGGAATTTGGATTATTCCCCGAAGATCTCAAATATTCCCCAGCGGAGTATGCAGACATTCCTAACAAGCATCCACGACAATCTTGATCTAAGATTGTTCCCCGGCGGTATACCGGATATCCAGTGGAGCCATTCCCCAGTCCAATCTGAAAAGTTTCCCCAGAAGAACTCAATCAATCTCCCCAGCAGATTCAGGAAGCTTATCCCCAGTAGATTATGGAAGCTCATCCCCTGCAGATTGCGAAAGCGCCCCCCAGTTTTATTCAAAGGTTATTTCCCCACCAGGATATAACTGGGTTATCCTTAACCAGTTGCCACGGAAAGATCGTCCCCGGTGAAATCTTCCTATCCCCAGCGGAGTTATCATCAACATCTCAGCAAAGTGCCTCTTTTCCCACAGAGCATTCCCCGCAGAGTAATCTATTCGCCAAGTTTATTCCCCAACGGAGTCATCTTCTCCTACCAGTATACTTGCAACCATCATCCCCAGCGGAAACAAGGAACTCTACTCTCCAACATTAGCCCAGGAGTTAACTTCCCGGCATCCGTCAAGGATTTATTTTCCTAAGACAAAAACATACATTCATAAACATCGCATCTTCATACATTATAGCATGCACATACGCATCATGGATATACAATCTCATTTATTCTGAGAACATCACGCATGTCATACATCATGACATTGCATACAACTAACATTTTGTCTTTTCAGGACAAAAGTCGATACAAAGATAATTACTATCAACTGTCGCAATTCCAAATTCGATACCTGTAACTAGCCAGGGCATGTCTGTGAGCGACTATTTTCCAGACTCAATTCCTGTATCGTGCCAGGGCACGTCTGAAGAGTTTCATGATCCGATTCCTGTATCTTGCCAGGGTGTATCTGTTGACGACTAATTCCAGGCTCGATTCCTGTATCCTGCCAGGGCACGTCTGAAGAGTTTGAAGATCCGATTCCTGTATCTTGCCAGGGTGTATCTGTTGACGACTAATTCTAGACTCGATTCCTGTATCCTTCCAGGGCACGTCTGAAGAGTTTGAAGATCCGATTCCTGTATCTTGCCAGGGTGTATCTGTTGACGACTATTTTCCAGACTCGATTCCTGTATCCTGCCAGGGCACGTCTGAAGAGTTTGAAGATCCGATTCCTGTATCCTGCCAGGGTGTATCTGTTGACGACTATTTTCCAGACTCGATTCCTGTATCCTGCCAGGGCACGTCTGAAGAGTTTGAAGATCCGATTCCTGTATCTTGCCAGGGTGTATCTGTTGACGACTAATTCCAGACTCGATTCCTGTATCCTGCCAGGGCAAGTCTGAAGAGTTTGAAGATTTGATTCCTGTATCCAGCCAGGGCGTATCTGTTGACGACTAATTCTAGATTCGATTCCTGTATCTAGCCAGGGCACATCTGTGAGTAACTGATTGTAGACTCGATACCTGTATCCGGCCAGGGCACATCTACATGAAGGGTTTAGAGATTCGATACCTGTATCCAGCCAGGGCACATCCACATAAAGAGTTTGAAGATCAACCCCTGTAACAGGCCAGGTAATTATCTTTCTTTCTCAGGTACGCAAGTTCTCGCTAAGGAATCTCTTACGCGATCGACAACATCTAGATGGCATCAATAAGCCCATCCACATACCATTATAGTTCCAAATGGCATCTATAAGCCCATTCCCGACAAGGTTCTATCACATTTCCAGATGGAATCTATAAGCCCATCCTCCTATCCATCAGTCTCCAAATGGCATCTGTAAGCCCATTCCCGACATCATCACTGCTGATATTATACTATGTGAGTGCAAATTTCTGGGCACTCTAGTGTTCAATCATCTTCCACCCTCGGATTACGAAAGGCACGCCAGCCAATCTACATCCTCAGGTTTAAGAAGATTGAACAGGGGCAACTGTTGTACCCCAAAATTTTCCCTCCCATATTCTTCAAGATTTGTCAGGGTCAATCTCCAAATGGTTCAAAATCTCTCAAGGGTTGCACAGTCCAATTGCCTCCGAACACAGCCAAAATTAGGGTTTTGGTTCTTGCAAAGAAATTGAGGTTTTAAAGGGTCCAATCAAGTCCCATATGCCTATATACATTGTCACGCATCCATATGTCAAGTTTCAAGACTCACAGCATCAAATTGCACAGTCAAAAACCTTAAATGCTTCACAGTCAACTGCAGGGGCAAAATGGTCATTTGACAGTCAAAAGTCAAAAATTTTGGTCAACATATTATTTTGAAGCCACAATCATCATTTGATCAATTCTTGATCATGATTCCACAAGCATGGCTCAAAAAGTCTCAAGATGCAAAAGTTTCTATTTTTGGACAGTTGAAAAGTCAACTGCAAATTGACCAAGGCATAACTTCTTCATGGTTTATCAGAAAAATCCCATCCAAAGCGCATTTTGAAGGGGATGACATTTCCTACAACTCATCTTCACACTCCAAGTCCAAGAAATGCTCTCACAAAAAGTTATCAATTTCAACATTATAGGTTATTTTCAAAAGTCAACAAAAAGGCACTTTAAGTCAAAGACCATAACTTGAGGTTGGTAACTCAAAATGACATGGGACCAAAGGCATTGGTTAGAGGACTTCAAGAACTTTTCAAAATGTCCAAGAACATGTTCATAGCTTCAAAATTGAGCAAGATATGCATTGGAGAAGTTGGGAAATTTTTGGGAATTTTCAAAAGTCAACTTTGCCTAAAAAGCTTCAATTTTGCTAATGGGCCTCAAATTCTTTCTTGAATCATTACCCAAGGCCTATGCACGACCCATTGAACTTAAAATAATTTATTTTCTTATTTTTAATTAATTAATTGGATTTATATTTATATTAATTCATTTAATTAGTTTTAATTATGGGAAAATTCAAAGATATGCTTTTTTAGATCTTTTTGTGCAGCAAATGTGACTAGGGCAAGCTGGCAATTCGTTTCTCAATCAACAAGGCAAAGAAATCCATGATTGGTAAGGTTTCATGAAAGAAAAGATTGGAAAAGATATGATTAGGCAATCAAATATTCAAGTCATAAATTCATGGACTTTTGGGCTCATTCTTGACCTAATTCACATCACATACATATGCATAAGCTAACCCTATTCCAAGACACGAAAAATTGCTGCAAGAACATCATATGCAACATTGAAAAAAAGTGAAAAAACTCAAAAACTGTTTTCTGATTTACAGTCCAATTCAGAGAAGGTTGTTGATTCCAATCCCTTGCTGAGAGTTCCCTGAACGTGTTGCAACCACTTTCCAGCTCTCATACTCAAAGAAACGGTAAAACAAAGTCAGGGTTTGATCAAATATTTTCTTAATCGAAACTTAATTTACACGCATCATTAACATGTTTTGCTTGTTAATTTGTATTACTGACATCTCCCTGAAGCTTTTGGTATAATTGAATTGTGCTGAAACTGCCTAAATCAAAATCTACCATGGGCGATATCTAGGGTTCCAAGGTTTAAAAATTAGGGCTTTGCGTATGCTGTAAAATTAGACTTCAAGCCATATATGGATAAATTCGTTGCCACAAGACGAATCGAATGAAACCCTCGCGCTCAATTTATGTAATCCACAAGGCTATTCGCTATTTTCTGGACTTTTGCTTTGTGGGGGTTTAAAACCCCCGCTACTTGTTTCATGTTGCAGGTACAAACGAAGAAGAAAGGACGCGTGGCATCATGCTACTGGGGCATTCAAACTTTAGCGCGCTTTTTTAATATTTCAGCATAATGGGCATTTTTTATATATTATATTTCTTTGTTGTTATGTATACAAACAAACGCAAATGGCCAGATGGTGGAGGACGTGTCTTGCAAGCATAGGGACCTGGGTTCGATTCCCAGGTCCCCCCATATAATTCATAATTTTTGTTCTAACAGGTTCTAGTGCAGCTTCCGTTCAAAGGCCCACCATACATACCCACGCTTAAGCCTGACAAGTGGACATGAGATCAATCCAATGGCCACATAATGAATTCCATGGTATGCTCCAGTCAATGAGCATGCATCCAATCTGAAAAGTCAACAAGGCCTTGTGTTCATGGGCCTGAATTCCTCACAAACACCTCCATATGGGCCTGACACCCCCCTTGGTTTGCAATTTAATTTTCTTTTCTTTCTTTTAATTTCTTTCAATTGTTTTTTTATAATTATTATTAATTCACTAAAATTAATTTTCCATAAAAAAATCAGAGACTCAAAAAATGTTTTTTTTAAAATATTTAATTGCATCATTTGAATATTTTGTAACAATGAACTTTAGTTTAATTTAGGTTTATATTTTAATCTCTTTTCTTAATAAATAAAAAATATATAGAATTAGGTTTTTGACAGTTTTTATCTTTTCTTAGTTAATCATTTTCATCATGGTTTATTATTATTATTATTATTTTTGTAAATAAACACGTAAATTAATTAATTAGCTTAAATTAGGTTAACTTTAATATTTTCTTTAATAACTAAAAATAATTTAGAATTAGGGTTTCCTTTTAAATTCTTTTCTTTATTTCCATATTAAATACCAAAAAACATAAAAAAATACTTTCTTTTCTTTAATTAAATAATAATTAGGATTTAATTTAATTTAATTTCAAGCAAAGGGTCAAAACCCTCGGACGTCCCGATTTTAATTCTTTTCGCGCATTTATTTTCTTATTGATTATTATGTAACTGTTCAAGGATGTAATAGTAATTAGGTTTACCGCATTTTTACTTTCCGCATTTTTATCAAAAACGGGTCTTTGTATTTTGGCGACGTATAGACCCGCGCCTTGTAATAGCGTAGTTTTTATCATTCCGTCTTTTAATTTTCCGCACTCCTAACTGCTAAACTTGCATGAAAGAATGTATGGTAATTAAAAACAATGCGTAGCTCACAATGCCCTGATCAAAGATAAATATTAACATGAAAACAACACACAATACACACACCACTTCTAGGGTACGCCTCACTCGTTTCCTTCGAAACGTGGTCGTCAAGTATAGGACGTTTTAGCGGTCGCTCTTATATCCATGATCCAGTTGCCTCGAAAAAGTTGCCTCGAAACGGTTGCCTCAGATTAAAAAAGGGATCTAGGATGTAAGGGTAGCTTCTAAGGTGCCCTACTGTTGCTTCGGTGACCACACTGTCCCTACAATCGAATTGATCCGAACACCTCCAACGGTGGTGCTACCTACCTCTCAATGGTGGGATGGCACTACCTTAAGGACTTTTACACAGCCTAATTCCTTAGGGTAGGTAGATGACTCATGGATACTTGCTCTATTAAAAAACAAATCAAAAATATTTTCACACCGACACTTTCAAAAAGCTTTCAAAACAAATTTTTCAAACACTCTTGAGGACAGATACAAGAGTCATTCAGAAATCTTTCAACGAAACTTTTTCAAACCCACTCACATTTTGAAAAGCAAAATTTTTGAAAACATAAGAGCAAGTATCTAAGAGCCCATGGATAACCATGGATAGAAAGGGTGCTAACACCTTCCCTTTCTATAAATCTACCTCCTGAACCGAGAAACGTTCTCATAAGGAATTTTGCTGTGCTTTTGTCCTATCCATGTTGGAGAAAATAAAAGACGGTGGCGACTCTTGCTTCCGCGACATTTCGCGAACCAGCTTTAAACAGTTAGTTCTATTTCCACCGATCACAGAACTGGCGACTCTGCTGTGGATAATTAAAAGTGAGGTGTACCTTAGGATAGCTCATACTTGTGTTTTCAATTGCTTTGTTTTGTTTGCTTTATTATTGTGGGAACTGTCTTGGGAGTTCTATAGATCCTAACCCGGATCTGGGGGATACCTTCTTAGAAAGTAGCAACAAGACTGTGAGGGAACTGTACGGGGTATACCGACACGGTTGAAGCAGTCTGCTACGTTGATGTGGCACTTTGGTGAGGACCGGTAACCCTTGAGTCAAGTCAAGGAGAGTACGGGGCCGCCGCGTGGGGTTGTAAAGCATCAACTGACCTTAGGAACCTTAATTGAACCATCCTGGCCTCTTTAGGGTAGTGAGGTAACTGACTTTGGTGCAGTCCGAAGTTGGTTGATACTCGATACTACACTCATTGAGGGTTGTTTTCTTGGAATATTTCGATCGCCAGTTCAGTGGCTAAATCGAAACAATGAACACAGAAAACAATCCAATGATATTGAGATCCTTAGAACCCGGTTACTTCTGATAGGACAGGTTTTGAGCCCACCAACTTCAAGAGGGTAATACCCAGACCCCATGCTGGCCTAAACTCTAAGGGTTGTGGTGTGACTTGTGTGCTTTATCATGTTTGCTTTTGTGAATACTTGTGGTGTGTCCTTATCATAGCATCATAACATCATACAGCATCATATGCATCCACTAACCACTTCAGGGGTTCGAATCTTCATCTTTGTTCTTGTTTTGTAGGGCATGGAAACTATCCGCAGAAAGACAATTCAGATCAACCTCGTAAGGGTCCCTCCTCAGCTTAAGGAACTTACATCCAGGATTACCGAGAGCTCTTCTTTCAGTGAGAAACATGGAAGACTCATCAGTTTGGTCAACACCAACATTGAGGAAGATATGATAAAGTTCCTCTTCCAGTTCTTTGATCCTCTGCACCACTGCTTTACTTTCCTGGATTATCAACTGGTGCCTACATTGGAAGAGTTCTCCCAGCTTCTGAAGATCCCCATCCTTATTCAACTACCCTACAACGGTACGGAAAGGGAACCCAAACTTGAAGAGATTGCTAAAGCATTACGCCTACAACCAACTGACATCAAGGGACATTGGGAAGTTAGAAGCGGTATCAAG
This sequence comes from Vicia faba, assembly GCA_948472305.1. Classification (NCBI taxonomy): domain Eukaryota; kingdom Viridiplantae; phylum Streptophyta; class Magnoliopsida; order Fabales; family Fabaceae; genus Vicia; species Vicia faba. The sequence continues at coordinate 1,486,721,700 of OX451737.1, forward strand.
GGATTCTTGGCAAAGTTTCTGTTTGAGAAGGCCCAAGAATGTTGGAATTCCCTTGACCTACAAGCTTTTGAAGAAGTTGTGGCACTCCTGGTCTATGGGTTGGTGTTGTTCCCGAATTCAGATCAGCTTATAGATATCAATGCTGTCAAGATCTTCATGTCTAGGAATCCTATACCTACATTGCTTGGGGACATCCTTCACTCATGTTACACTCGAACCATGAGAAAAAGAGGTGTTCTTATGTGTTGTACTCCTCAATAACAGTCAATCTTCACTCCCCTAGTGAATTCAAAAAAGATTTTAAGCCAAGACAAAAGAAGCCTGATGAGCATGGTGATGCGACCCCAGCGCACTACATCTAGTTATTTCCTCTCCTGGTGGAAGTTCGACAAAGATTTGATCTTTGGGGTCCTCTTTCCACAAACATTTCTTCTGATTGCATTACACATGCTAGATGTATCCCCTATTCTGAGGCACCCGATTTTGATATCAAAGACTGTAAAGGGGTTGAAGTATAAAGCCCAGCACCTGTCTGGCGTCTCTTCCAAAAGTCCAATTCCTATTTGGCCAACTGTCAGACTCTTTCTCACCAATTGATGTCTCTGTTGTTCTGATAGAAGACGAACTGTATTGTTCCTTTATGGCGCAAGATGCTTGGTGATGCATTTTATACCAATTAGTTGGGTAAGTCATTCATTCGTTCTCCTGAAAGGATCTTCTATGCATATTATACCGGGGCACCTGACCATTTGATTAAAGGTATGTCATCCAGAGACCAGGTCCAAGACTAGATCAATTCAGAGACTATTATGTTCACATCAGATCAAAAAGGGAATTCTCTCGCCCATTTAAGCATCAAGGCTACAGAAAGTCGTCAGAATCAACAAGTCCATACAGAGTCAAGTCTCCCCAACGATGGCAACCATTGGTTCTCTTTAGTGCATTTTCATTTTCATTCTTGCTTGTTTGTTTAAACATTGCTTATATATAGAAACTTGTCTATTTTTGAATGAAAATCTTAATGGAATAAGTATGCTTGTCTTGAAGTGTTCTTTTGTTTTTATTCATTCATTTGTTATCACTTTTTAAATGTTTTACTTGCATATTGATGCCAACTTTTCTAGTCTTATGCTTAGGTAAAGATTGGAGGGAGGATGACGATAATCTAAAAATGCAAAAATCTCTGGTTGGTACGCTTTTGAGTAAGACCCTGCTGACGATGTACAAGCCTTGTTTCAATCCCTAAACACTAAATATATAAGGGAGATAGACCCTCATTAACCCCTCTGAGCCTTCGAAGTAGGAGTGTCTTTTCTGTTAAAAATACCCTCATTTTAACCCTGGGGCGGGTAGTGTTCAGCTAATCTGATCAAACATTCAGAACTCATCAAGAGTGTACATCCGAGGATACAACAATGGTTATCCATCAAAAGGTTGAAGAAAGTCAACACCACAATGCTTAACCCTCATCTATCAGCAATGTGCATCGACTAACGATACCCTAATGGGTATCCCTCGCACATCAAGAGGTCAATAAATGGCAATACAACAATGGCTATCCCTCATATACTAAAGACTCAGGCAATCACGATCACTTCTAAAAAATCAAAGACAACGCAAAGATCAGCGACTTGTTCAAAATGGAAATACGAATAAGAAAGAAACAAAAATCCTCGCTAAGTAGAAACTTGAAAACAAGTTGCTTAGGCAAAAGTTGGGGCATCCCGCTGGACTTTCAAATCAAAATTCAAAAGAATTTGTCCAGGAAAAAATTAGGGAAAGCAAGAAGGAGATTGAAAAGCCTAAAAGGCAGGAAAAGGATTACCAATGAAAATCCTCATCAAATAATAAAGTCGTGTGATCAGACACCAAAATTAGAAGTTTGTGACGGTCGTGTCCAAGAGGCCTCAGTGGTTCCTCAATCATCGCAAACTCTTCTCGAGAGATGAACGCTTGTATCGGGTCAACTGAATGTAGGAATGGAGTAAATCATGGAGAATGGATGGTGTTGTACCCCAAAAATTTCCCCCTCATATTTCTCAAAACATTGCAAGAAAAATCTCCAAGTTGCTCAAGTTTGCTCAAGAGTTGGACAGACAAGCTATCTCCCAAGGCAGTCAACCCCAAATTAGGGTTTTGTGTTGCATCAATATCCTTGAGTCCAAATGATCTCAAGTGATCCCCAATGTCCTAATATGTTCTAAAGATCATCCATGTCAAATTTCAAGCCTTGCAGAGGAAGTTTGCCCAGTCAATTGCTCAAGGGTCCAAAAATCGACTATGTTAGGGCAAAAGTCAACTGTGACCTGCAAACAGTCAAACTTCAAGATTTTTTGTCAACATTCCTATTTTGAAGGATATTTCATCATTTTATCAAGGGTTTATCATGATTCATCAAGGATTGCTCAAAATTCATCAAGATTCAAAAGTTGCTAAATTAGGGTTTTACAGGAAAAGTCAACTCAACTTTGACCAAGCATAACTTTCTCATACTTTATCAGAAATGACCCATCCAAATCTCATTTTGAGGAGGATGCAATTTCCTACAATCCATATTCATACCCCAGAATCAAAAAATGCACTCACAAGAAGTTATGAATTTGGACATTATAGGTCATTTTTGAAAGTCAACAAAAACACCTTTTTTGCCAAATCTTATAACTTGAGCATGGAACATCAAAATGATATGAGACCAAAAGGGTTGGTTAGAGGACATCTCAATATTTCTAAAAAGTCCAAGAACACTTCCAAAAGTTCAAAATTAAAGAAGTTATGCATTGTTTAAGTTGGGCATTTTTGCAAAATTGCCAAAAGTCAATTATCCCCAAAACTTCAAAATTTGTCAAATGGGCCCATTCTTTCCCACTTGATTTGAGCTTGCATCATTATCCACGTGCCTCAGCTTCAGCCATGTGTCCATTTATCAATTTTATTATTTAATTTGATTTTTATTTGAATTTATTCATTTTTAATCAAATTAAATCAAATAAAATCCAAAACTTTGATTACATGAGATTTTTTGTTGTTTCAGGCTTTGATTGCAATCTTTAACACCATCAAATTCGTATCAAGCAATCCATGTGCAAAAAGATTGAGTTTTGGAAAATTTGGAAGGTTTAGTAATGGTGAATCAAATCAAATTTCAATGCATTGATGTGGAAGGATTCATGCCATATTTGTTACCCTAGCACATTGTACCATACATAAGCAAGCCACAAGGAACGCAACAAGGGTTGGAGGCTGCAGAAAGAGGCAAGACCAAAGTTGCAAAATTCATTAAAAAGTGTGGAATCAAATCCATACTTAGAGGCAAGTTCAGAAGGTTAGACTGGTCTCAATCGATTCCTGGGTGATCACACAACCTTCCTGGATCAAAAGCACGCTTCCATACACGCCCAAACATGCTGTAAGTATCACGATACTAAGCTTTGTTCTTGAAACCGTAAATCTCCATTTTTGCATCATTTGAACAAATTCTTGGCATATTTATAATCCTTATAACATTTCCAAGCTTTTGGCAATATTCAATTTGTTTTATATGCGCTGTAACCCCAAAATACCATAGCTAGGGTTACGTTTTGGTTTTTAGGGATTCTTGTTTCAGGTGAAATTGGTCCCTATAATGGGCATGGTTGCACTCAGGAGAAAGAGACGAACCTAACCATGCCCCTGAAATTGATTTTTATTATCTGGAATTGATTTTTGGATAGAGCTGCGCTTTTAGCTGCGGATTCAAATCTGCAGGTAAAATTATAGTGGTAGAACGACAAGGACGATGGCGTGTCGCTTCTTAATTTGCCCATTTAAATGTGGCGCGCATTATTTTATTTTCTGATCCATTAATTTTGTTTTGTTTTATTATCATTATTGTGCAATATATTAACAAAGAAAACCAAGTGGCCTAGTGGCAAAGCAAGCGCTCCAAATACCATCAGGACCTGGGTTCGAATCCCAGGTCCCCCCAATTTCTATTTGATTTTGTTCTTCAGGTAATCAAGTGCACATCCAAGCATACAGCATACCATGCACCCTCATCTATCCAACAGCCAGATGGCCTGAAAGCCAAATGTGATGGCCAAGCGCTGAAGGTCTACGTGGAGCCCAGTCAACACATGCATATGGAATCAAAAAAAGGTCAAACGAGGCCAGATCCAAATGGGCCTCAGGATTACTAATCACACCACTAAAACAGGCCCAAACCCCCTTACTCTCTCCTATTTATTTTTTTGTTTTTATTTAATAGTTTTATTATATTTTATTTAATTACTAACCAATCAAAATTCTTTTCTTATAAAATTAAAACCACAAAAATATTTTCTTTGTAAAATCAAATTGTAATTTTTATTTTTATTAATAAACACTAATTAAATTAATTTAATTTTTTAAATTAGAATAACTTTAACTTTTTTGTAAACAATTAAAATTAAATTAGAATTAATTTAGGTTTTAATTACTAACTTAATTATTTTGCTTTTCTTTCTTAAAATAATCAAAAGACCAAAAATAATTTATTTTTATTTATTAATTAATTAAATTATTAATTTAGTAATTAAGTTAGATTTATTTCTTTCTTAAAATAAAAACCAACAAAAAATCTTTTCTTTAACAAAAAGGGTCAAAACCCTAGAACTTTGTGCTCGATTTAATTTCCCGCACGCGATTCATTTTCTTCTATCCTATTATGTATCTGATTCCGGTTTGTAATAGTAAATAGGACTTTTATTTATTTATCGCTTTATTTATTTTTAAGGGGTTGTCTTTCGCGATGTAAATACCCGATGCCTTGTAATTTAAATTCCGCAATTTATTTTCCGCAACTTATAACTGTTAGATGTTTGATAATAGGGATGCATGACAAGACTGAATGTTTTAACCTAAAATCAACTTAGATCACCCTTAACATGTACAAAGATAAAATTAACTGAAAACAACACACTCGCACATGCGCACTCTTAGGGTACACCCCACTTGGTTGTCTTCGTACGCGGTCATTGAGTATAGGTTGTCTTAGAGGTCGTCCTCTTGTCTAAAAAGATCATAGTCGCCTCGAAATGGTTGCCTCGGATATAATTGCCTCAAACAAATGATCTAAGACATTAGCGTTACCACTAAGGCATCCTAACATTGCTTTAGTGACCGTATGTCCCTCATTCGAATTGACCCTCAAAGTCCAACGACGGTGCTACCTACTCATTAATAGTGGGATAGCATTGTCTAAAGGACATTAGCATAGAATGATTCCTTTTTCGAGTAGGTAGATGGTTCTTAAGTACTTTCTCTTTCAAAAACAAAAACTTTTCACACTTACACTTTTCGGACAAAGTTTTCAAAAACACTTCATACACTCTTGAGGACAGAAGCAAGAGTTAAATAGAAGTTTTAAAACAAAAACTTTTTCAAAACCCACAAGCACAAAGAAAGCAATATTTTGAAAACAATATGAGCAAGTACCTAAGAGCCCGTGGAAAACCACGGATAGAAAGGGTGCTAATACCTTCCCTTTCTATAATCTACCCCCCGAACCCGAGAAATATTTCAAAAAAAGAATTTTTCTATGCTTTTTTCCTTTCCTTGTTGGATAAAATAAAAGTTGGTGGAGACTCTTGCTTACCGCGACATTTTGCAAAAACAAATGCAAAACGCAAACCAGCATTCCAAAAACAGTCAGTTCTTCCCACCATATCACAGGTGGGCACCAAATAATTTTGAGCCTTAAATCCTTTTTTCTAAAACCGTGAACCAGGCCATGTTACAAACCCATAAAAGTCCTAACTGAAGCATGGGTCAATTCAAAAGCATGCTACAATGAGATAGCGTTTAACTGACTCCTAAGAGGTACGTTTGAATATCTGTGTTGGCATCATATGCTTGCATTATCTTTCATAAAAAAAGAATTTGCAAATGTCTCTCTCTAGATAGTGATTCGTTCACAACAGAGTTGTGACGTCATTTCATTCAATTTTTTTCAAACTTCAAGACTTACATATGTGTTGCATTAGAATTATCATTCTCATAATAAACATTCTTCTGCATACAAAACAATTGATTGACATCAAGTAAGTTTACACAATAAATAATCGGTAAAGAGTTCAATCTTGTCAGAGAAGAGAGGCTTGAATACCCTATTAAAGCAAAAGTCAGGTGCCACAAGAGAAATGACTTATCCAGCAACACGTTAACCAGTGATTAAGCGAAAGCATATCTTGGCACTTTACAATCTGAGTACCCTTCAGGGATGAAGTTAGCAGATTCCGTCAATCGGGGGCATTCCCTTAAAGCTATACTCAATCAGAGGCTATCATGTCGATAAATATCTTCAAGCTCAACCAATAAGAGGCTATCACATCGAGAAATCTATTCAGAATCCATTCAACCTGGGGCAGTTACGTCGAGATTCGACAAATCTCTCCAAGAAAGTTGTAATCAAGAGCAGTTTATTTCATGGTTCAAGAGATTGGGGCAGGCCACCTCATATCGTATTGTGGCACGGATATTCTGGTCTTCTATTCAACATAGATCTTCTCAGAGATCCTCCAGACAAGGGCATTCCTCATCCGTACTTGCAAAGTTTCTCAAGCCAATTATGTTGTACAAGACTACGATCAAGCTAAAAGCACCATAACAGTCACCCTGACTTAGCCAGCAGACGAAGCTGCCTTCATTTGCTACAAAAAATTTCAAACTTAATTCCCCAAGTGAATTCAGAAAGTTCGGAGTCGTCAATTGACTCGGCACGCGCAAGTGCATCCCCAAGGAAGTTAATCAAGAACTTCCCCAGTGAAGCTAAACTGGGGCATTCACAGAGCTAAACCGGGGCACTCGCAGAGCTAAACCAGAGCATTTGCAGGTGTCCATGCCCATCTTTTATCCCCAAATGATTCAAGAGATAATTCCCCAGTGTGCGTAAACTTGGGACATGTATTCAGAGAGATTCACATGGTGTTCAGTATACATTCTTCATCATATTCAGTTCTATCATCCTCTCGACGGTTCAGGATGTACGGAAGTCTGGCCAGGTTATCTCTTCCCCAACAATACAATTCAGAATCCAACAGTGTATCTAAAAACTCGTTTCGTCGGCAACTCAATCTCCAGCAGAGTCATCAACAATATTCGGTGTCATGGGCTCCCCAATGAAATTTTTTATCGGTATCCCAGTGATCTTTGGTACTGCAGACTTCCAGCGTCGATATGTATTGGCATCCCCAATAATGAGCAGCGGTTCCCAACGAGTCTTCTCTTATCCCCATGAAGTCAATTTTTTTGCATTGCATATAGTTCTTACTGCATAATATTGCATCCTCAAAAGCGCGTAGCCGATCCATCAGTATGGATCTTTGCGGCAAAAGAAATTCAAACATGCATACGAAGCATAAGCCAGATCAGGTACCTTACACAAAAGACTTGAATTATTCAAGAACAACAATACATCCCTACAAGAGGGTATCATTCCCAAAATCCCCAGTCAATTACCTTCACCTTTTTAATGCCCAACAAAATCAATACACTTTGTCATTCTAGACCCAGTTTTCTTCTGGTAGCCAACTCCCATCTGACAAATAATTCAGACTTCCAACACTTGTTTGTGTCAGTTCCTTAAACACTCGTCGTGTCAACTTATAAACACTCGTCGTGTAAATTCCTAAACACTCGTCCGTGTAAATTCCTAAACACTCATCTGTGTTAGTCTCTCAAACACTCGTCCATGTTTAAACTTTATTTGGTACTAGTCTGTATCGTCTTTCAATACTCGTCCGTATTGATTCAAACACTCGTCTGTGTTTAACCTTTTGATACTCGTCCGTATCTTCTTTCAATACTCGTTCGTATTGATTCAAACACTCGTTCGTGTTTAACCTTTCTTGATACTCGTCCGTATCTTCTTTCAGTACTCGTCCGTATTGATTCCAACACTCGTCTGTGTTTAAAACTTTTGATACTCATCCGTATCTTCTTTTAATACTCGTCCGTATTGATTTAAACACTCGTCTGTGTTTAACCTTTTGATATTCGCCCGTATCTTCTTTCAGTACTCACCCGTATTAATTCCAACACTCGTCCGTGTTTAAAACTTTTGATACTCATCCGTATCTTCTTTCAATACTCGTCTGTATTGATTCAAACACTCGTCTGTGTTTAACCTTTTGATATTTGCCTGTATCTTCTTTCAATACTCGTCCGTATTGATTCAAACACTCGTTCGTGTTTAACCTTTTGATACTCGTCCGTATCTTCTTTTAATACTCGTCCATATTGATTCAAACACTCGTCCGTGTTTAACCTTTTGATACTCGTCCGTATCTTCTTTCAATACTCATACGTATTGATTCAAACACTCGTCCGTGTTTAACCTTTTGATACTCGTCTGTATCTTCTTTCAATACTCGGCCGTATTGATTCAAACACTCGTCCATATTGATTTAAACACTCGTCCGTGTTTATCCTTTTTATACTCGCCTATATCTTCTTTCAATACTCGTCCGTATTGATTCAAACACTCATCCGTGTTTAACCTTTGATACTCATCAGTATCTCCTTTCAGTACTCGTCCGTATTGATTTAAACACTCGTTTGTGTTTAACCTTTTGATACTTGTCCGTATCTTCTTTCAATACTTATCTGTATTGATTCAAACACTCGTCCGTGTTTAACCTTTCTTGATACTCAAGCGTATCTTCTTTCGATACTCGTTCGTATCGATTCAAACACGCGTCCTTGTTGTACCTTCCTTGTATTTGCAGCATGCTACGTTACAAGTCTGATCTCTTCCTTGTATTGGCATGACGCTACGTTACAAGCCCGATCCTTTCCTTGTATTGGCATGACGCTACGTTACAAGTCTGATCCTTTCCTTGTATTGGCATCATGCTACGTTACAAGCCCAATCTCTTCCTTGTATTGGCATCATGCTACGTTACAAGTCCGATCTCTTTCTTGTATTGGCATCATGCTACGTTACAAGTCTGATCTCTTTCTTGTATTGGCATCATGCTACGTTACAAGTCCGATCTCTTCCTTGTATTGGCATCATGCTACGTTACAAGTCCGATCTTCTCCTTCTATTGGCATCATGCTACGTTACAAGTCTGATCTCTTCCTTGTATTGGCATCATGCTACGTTACAAGTCCAATCTTCCTCTCTTCACTAAAAAACAAAAAAATTATTTCCCCCAACAAATATCACAAAACTGAGTAAACACTCACACTATCCCCAAAACAAATTTTCGGAATTGGTATTTAATCATCTTCTACCTCGAAATTCCAAAAGGCACACACCAATCGTACTTTCAGGTTTAAGACGATTAAATAGGGGCAGTTGTAATACCCCAAATTTATCCTACCCTTTTACTTCTATCTGGCTTACGCATCTCGCATTTTACTCATATACATAACTCCCATTAGGTCATTTAACAACGCCATTCATTAATTAATCAATAATTTGGCATGGGATCAGAGATCTTGGAGGATTAGGGTTCTACAGTGGTTAAGGCGTTCATATCCAATAAAGGTCGATTCCTTTTGGAGAGGCATTAAGGTTGTGATCTATGGTTATTGAGATTTCTTTCTCCTTAAGCTACAAAGCTATTATTTCCATATCAAAACAGGTCGCAGGGTTTTCCTCTTTAGAGATATGAATCTAGGGTTTATATCCCATTTTACTCGGGTTTGTCAACATTTTTACGGGATGTTTAATGGATAGAAAAAACATGATAAAAGGAGGTGTTGTGAATTCATTGTGATCAAGGCATTATTGTCCTCTCAATTTCTTATTGCTTGTAGAGAAATATAATATGGAGTTGAGATCGAGGTTAGGAGTTTTAATAAGAAGCTAAGTTGATTTAGGTTTTTGTTTGTTAAGAATTAAAGTCAATTTGAATTCATTGAAACTACTAATTGTGCTTAAGATTAATATTAGCTCAAGGTCTCAATTTCATGATTTGGCAATGGTTGATTCAAGATAAAGTTAGAAGATTCGTTCATGTGGTTCTCTTGGTGTACAAGTTACGAATTTGCAAAGAATTACAAGTCATAACATCATTCAAGGTTATTCATTTAGTTTTGTTCATCAAAACTCATCAAGATCCAAGGGTTCACGTTCATTCAATGATATGATTTTTTACAATTTCTAAACATCACGCATGATTTGTCAAAGGGTTATCCAACTTCATTTTCGTTCATTCAAAGTCATAACCATGCAATTTACAATCTATGTTATTGGAGCATTACAAGGGAAAATTACAAAGGCCATTTACATCCAAAATTACTAAATCAAAACAAAAATTTACACTAAATCTTCAAGTGGCCTAAACCTAAAGAGTCCCAAATTCCAGGTCTCCATCATTCATTTCTAAGCTTATTCATCTTCAAGCCATTATCTTCCAAGACTTCTTTATGCCCACTTGGTTATGTCCAAGCCTTAGTCCATGTGTCATGCCAAAAGAATACTTGCAAAAACAGTCATAAACAAAAGCAATTAAGCATCACAAATCTATGACCAAATTCCAGATCTGCATTCATCAATAACCAAAGAAAAACAAAAAAAAGAATTGAGTCGGAGGGAATCAGCCTGTACCATGCCCTGCAACCCAAACTCAGCCTGTACGCATTAAAAAAAAACTGGTTCCTGCATTAGCAAATTATCCTTCACACCAAAAAAAAAGAGGGAGTTAACACCAGTGATTCATTTCACCAACTAAAACCTATCATACTGACTTCCTAATTCATTAACCTTCAGTTTTAACCACATAACTTCCTAATTGTCACAAACTTCTAACAGAAGAACCTATAACCAACTCCTCATAAAACCCTTAACTGTTTTTTACTTTCTTCCCTCAACCTCCAACTCAGCTCCCTAACTGTTATCTCAAAAACAAAAACCATATAACTAACCTCTAACAGTTCTCTAACCAACGGCTTCCTAACTGTTTCTAACTTCCAAACAGAACTAACAAACTTTCCTCAGAGCAGTGATATAACAGAAAGCAGAAAAGGAAAAAACTGGTAACATAATATATTTAGAAAGAAAATCACAGGAAACTCACCATTTTTCTCGGCACTCTCCCAATTCTCTACTTCATACATCTTTATCATTTCTTCAATGAGCAGAAAGAACTAACAACAAAATCTGCTCTACTCTCTCTGCTTCATCGCCATAACTAAATACTCTCTTCAATATTCATCATCACCCTTCAACGGTCAATCACCATAATAGGTCTTCTTCATCGCAACAATCATCTTTCAGTTTCTGCTTCTTCATCAACGTCATAACTTTCAGCAATTTCTCACACAACTTTGATAAATCTCGAAACATCACGCATATCAACAACAACATTGCAACGATAACATAAAAAAAGGAGAAGAAGTGCATAAAAAGAGAGAAAGGAGGAAAATAAAACTTATTGTGTCATCAAAGAGAATTCTCTGATCTTCGTATCATCGTCCTCGCGATTGAAGAACCGTCGATGTTGCTCTAGTATGTAAGTTTCACGAAACTTTGAACCCCTGCGTTTATTTTCATCTTTTCTCTGTTACTCGATGCAAATCTGTAAGTGGTGATGAGTAGGAGTGAAGTCAGAATTCACTGCTTGTGTTTAATCTTGAATAACTTGGAGACTGTTTGTTCAGTTTTGGTGAAGAAGAGATGTGCCGAAGATGATGAACAAAGACACTATCGAATGAGGTGGAGGAGAGCGGTGCTTCACCAGTGAGACTTGCGTCGGTTTAGATTGTGTGTTGAAATGATGGTATTGACGCGAGTAGAGCGGAGAAAGTGTTGGTTCGGCCTCCAATGTGCTTATGTTGATCGGAGAATAAGATTGAATAGAGAGACGAAATCACGAGCGGGTGTGAGGAGGTGATGATCGGTGCTACCGTTCATGAACCAGAGAAAGAGATATTGGTTTAAGCTAAATAGCCACAATTGTAACCCTAAGAAATTGGTTGTTAGACTTTGAAAGTTTTGGACCGGATCTTCCTCTCACACCTGGGCCCTTTTTTTCTCAACTGAAGCCATTAGTGCAAAAAAAAAACAGCTTCATGGACTTTTGTTGGGCCTAGTGCCTGAGTTCCTTTACTACACTCCCCGATCCAACTCAACACCCCCCTGACTTTTCTAATCTCATTAAGATTTTAGTTTTTCATCTAGTTTAATTTTTCTCTTAATTGATAATAAAAATGATGCAAGTTTAAAATAGTAGAATACTTTGGAACTTTTATTTAGAATTTTAATTAGCATTTTCTATTTTTTTTTATGTTTGGTAATTATTTCGTTTCCACTATTTCGTGATTCACTTTTGCTAGTTGAGATTTGAGTCTTATGCAGGTTCATTATGTGATATTTGGATATGCTTGGCGCACCTTCCGCTTCTCGCGCGAAGTATTCCGGATTTCTTTGCTTTGGCTGTGCGTTCGTTTGCTAAGATTTTATGGTAGAATGATTGGCACAATTTTCACAATATGGAATGTTCGGGGATTAATTCTTTGATCACTCGTGCGGAGCAACTTTCGGTAGAGTTTTCTTATGGCTTACGTGGTTTTGAAGAGGCAACAGACCTCCCCCGTTCGGTATCATTGCAACTTCACTCTTATTCCTCATTTCCGCACTTTATTGCTTCCTAGATGCCATGAGAAGTAGGAAATAAAGAGCGTGCGCTCGAAGTCGCTGTTTAAAGACCTGTAGCAGGCATTCCCCCCTTCATTGGCTATATGTGTTATGCTTGTGTTTGTTTACTTTCTTGTCGATCGATGAGTCACTCAATTTAGGAATTGAGATCACGACTTCGCTCTCAGTGCATGCTCCCTATAGTATTTTATCGCTTTCTTTTTTTTCTTGTTGATCGATGAGTCACTCAATTTAGAAATTGAGATCACGACTTCGCTCTCATTGTATGCTCCCTATAGGATAGTTTTGTTAGACTTTCTTTGGCATACTAACTTAGGTAGGATCTCTTTAGGTGTGCTCTCTTGAGCTTATTGGCCTGCTTTATCCTTGTACATACCATGTTCCCTTAGGATGTGCTTACTCCGTTCAGACGCAAGTTAGACCTTAGGTTGTAAACCATGCATGCTAACAGTAGGTAGAAACTTCCCTTTCATCCTTGACATAGGGCTACTATTGCATGATAACACTAGGTTAGAAATAGGCTGGTCTCCCGTAGACTGTTTTCTTCCCTTTTTGCATCCTTGCATTAAAACAAAAACTTCTTTTCTTAGCAAATCAAAAGCATGCTAATCATACTTAAAACCCTTTTTCAAGGTAACAAAAACACAAACCAATTCAAATCATTTTGTGCGCTCGAGCACCTTTCTCTAAAACCATTTTCAGGTAAGGACATGATTAGTTTACTTATGTGCCAACGCATCGAGTTGCGGCAGAGGGCGGAATTAACTTCGTCCATAAAAAACACAAACAAACAAAAACATAAGAGCCGAACTACGGTAGCTCTGATTCCTCAAAACGGATACGTAGGCATTGAGGTAGGGCGCAAGCGAGCATATTTTATTTTCCCTACATTCTTTTCTCATTTCTTTTGCATGCATTCTCCCTTTATTAGTATAGTAAACAGTAAGCATAGATTAAACACACCCATAAGATAGATAACAAGAGTGGATACCATAGAGTACTACGGGCGTGTGGGGTGCTAATACCTTCCCCTCGCGTAACAGACTCCCTTACCTGATCTCTCATTCGCAAGACCGTGACTTCTCCCTTCTCAGGTTTTCTCGATGTTTACCTTTCCCTACATGTGGGATAAAAGACGTTCAATGGCGACTACATTGTTTGATGATTTTCAGCCGGTTGTTTCACCCGATAAATACAAATTTTCATAGACTCCCAACTCATCGCTTCTTAAGTACAAGGGGGATACCAGGCCAAGAACAACGGCCTCGTCGAATATCTAAATCTAGTCATAGAACGGATGAAGAGGTTTGACCGAGCATAAATCAAACACATACCTCGCAAACAGAACACACATGCAAACATAATTTTAAAGCTCGTGAGCATAAATAAGAAAGGTGGGAACAAACCTGTCATCCAAGAATCCCTTTCTCTCCCAAGCATTGAAAAATCCACTGTACCACACGAGGTAAATGCCATCGGGGACATTTCATGTTGGATGACCCCGGTGTTCAACTTCCTGACAAAGGGGGAACTTCCCGTTGACCAAAGTGAGGCAGCCACGACTAAATGACGAGCATGTTATTATGTGTTACTCGAGCACACACTTTATCGACGAGGATTCTCTATCTCACTCCTGAAATGCGTCGATGATTCCATAATCACCGAGATACTGCAGGAAATCCACGAGGGAATCAACGCCTAACACTTGGGCGAAAGATCCCTAGCACCAAAGGTGGTGCAAGCAGGCTATTACTAGTCGACCATGCAGAAAGATGCAAAGGAGCAATTCAAGAAATGCGACAAGTATCAGAGGTACAAATACATGCACCTCGCGCCCCCGCACGAGCTCAAAACACTGTTATCCCCATGGCCATTCGCCTGGTGGGGTATGGACATCCTCGGACCCTTCATGCAAGGTTCGTATCAAAATAAGTTCTTGATCATGGTCGTCGACTATTTCACGAAGTGGATAGAAGTCGAAGCTATGGCCAAAATCACTTCGCATAATATCCTCCATTTCTACAAGTGAAACATGCTCGCACGATTTGGGATACCACAAGCAATCGTCACTGATAACGGGACGCAATTTATCGATCAAGAATTCCAAGACTTTGTCACCAAGCTCGACACCAAGCAGCACTTCACCTCGGTCGAACACCCTCAAACCAACAGACAAGCTGAAGCCGCGAATAGAGACATCTTGCGAGGACTCAAGTGCAGGCTAGGAAAATCCAAAAGGGGGTGGGTCAAAGAACTGCACAATGTCCTATGGGCATACTGAATAACACCACACTCGACGACTGGTGAGACCCCATTCCGCCTTACCTATGGCATCGAAGTGGTCATCCCCGTAGAAATCATGGAGCCATCCAGGAAAACTGAAGTTCCTCTAGACGAGGAACTAAATGACGAGGCCCTAAAAGAAGAGCTCGATCTAGTCGAGGAAATCCAATCAAGGGAAGCTCTTCGCGAGACCATGCTAAAACAACAGATAGCCCTTCACCATGATAACAATGTCATAAAACATGAATTACAGGTCGGCAGCCTAGTCTTGCAGAGAAATCCGAAAGACTCTCGAGAAATGAAACTGACCATAAACTGGGAAGGACCATACAGTGTCCACGGAGCTACGGGAACCGGAGCATACTACCTCGAACAACTAACAGGATAACCGCTACCTCGACCATGGAACGTTACAAAGTTGAAATAATATTATAGCTAAGTCCTTGTCAAGCGATGGGCATTAGCAGTCGACTGGTCCTCTCTAACAGACGGCAATACACGCTCGACTACAAAGGCATGTCGAGGTATAGACATAGCCTCCAAACGTTAACGAAATACAGGTTTTTTTGTTCATTTATCGAGCCAAACCTTAGCCCGACAGCGACACCTCGATTGAGCTCTGTTGTCGAAGTACCTAAAAGGCAGAACGCCCAGCTCACTATGGGAAGTTCATGCCACGAAGTCAAGATCCTGATCGCGATCTTGAGTTTGCCCCGCGGATTCTTGCATCGTTTCCTCGACACATCCCAACGTGTGTCGACCATAACTTAGGTCGAGCACAAATCTTCATTCATGGAATTTTAAAGTTTCATTAAATAAACAAGTCAAAAACAACGACAAGCAAATATTTAACGAGCATCAACAAAAGCATAAAGGCATAGAAAAAAGTAAAAACATTTATAAATACCGACCATGAGGGCCGACTTTGTCTGAATATTACAAAAATTATGGGCACGCATGCCCCAAATACAAACAACCAAGTTATCTGAGAAACACTAGTCACTCCGTGGAGTGCTCACTTTGATCTCTACCTTGAGGGAATCAGGAGGAGGAACCACCCTTCCATCGACCACTTGAGACAAAACCCTGGCACCATCGGTGTTGAGCCCTGGATTTAATACCGACAGTTGAACCAATGCAGTCTCGAAGCCGTCGGCCAAAGCATCAACGCAATCTGACTCGAGGACCCAAACCTGGGAAACAAGCTCCACACAGGTTTGAAAATCATTGACTCCCTTAGGCTCTCCTTCCACGGTCATCATGGTGGCCCTTAAATCGAAGGTCTCCTTCTCCATGCGTTCCCTCTTGAGCAGAAGGGAATCCCTTTCCTCACAAGCTTTGATCACCTTTTCCTTCTCCTTGTTTAACTCGTCAGCCTGCCCCCGAACCATCTCCTTTCTTTGTTCGAGGGTAGTTTTTAACTTATGCGTCTTCGCTTGGAGAGCCACCTTCACCGACTCCAGCTCCTTCACCAGGCCCGAAGAGTCGGCTCCCTTACCTCCAAGGATAGCAGCCATCTCCTCGACCTTCATCAGGCCGACCATGCCCCAAACTAGATGCTTCCTTTGGCCCTCCTTGTCGAGGCGTCTAATGACATCAGCTTCGCCATCAGACACGGTCAAAGGAAAACCTTCAAAGAAATCTTTTTCGACGAAGCAAGGGGGAAGGGTGAAGGCCCTAGTAGCCCGAGCAGTTACCCCTTCATCAGTCACATTTGCAGGTCCACCTTTATGACAACTTCTCTTCTTACTCAATAATGTTGCATGTTGCACGACGTCGCGTGTACATGACGACCCGCTTGACCCATCCCAGGCCGACTATGAGACTGAACCAAGGCGTGAGGGCTAGTGCGGCTTCACCAACCTCTTGTGATTCTTCTTCTCCTGGGTCAGCTTTAGAAGTCGTTCACGATGCTCGACTATATTACCCGCAAAAACAAAAATAACACCCTCGAGTCAGCCTCGTTAGAAGGACATAACAAAAATAAACCAAGGAGTAAAAATACAATAGAAACATGCGGTCGGAAACCTAGAAGGTTCACTGCTTACCCGTAGGTATGACACTCGACGAGCGCCTTAGTTTTGATCGGCTGTGCCTCGAACGTAGGTTCGCCATCTTTGTAAAGAATGTTGTTTCCTTCCCTCGTGACCCACCTCGAAGGAAAGAACCCATCAATGAAATGATTGAGAACACCAATGGTTTCTTCATCCTCGACGCTCATGCTACTGGAAGGGGTATGGTAGTAGCTGGGACTATGATCGTAGTGCCCCGAGCACCAGTGGATAGGGAATTTCTAGAGTCTACCAATCTCTGGGTTCCCATCCCATTCATAGCATACTTCCCCGTCTTCATCTACGATGGAAACTGGGTCGAACATAGAATCCACGACCGCCTGAGACGAAGGTTGCACGACGTACCATTTATCCTTGAATTCATGTACATAATCCATGTACATCCGAAATAGCCTCTTCAACTGTTTGAAAGAAACCCAACTATGTTTCCCACCCCTAGACTGACTTTGGAGGTGGAAAACCCTGAAGAACAAGGGAATGGTCACTCCGATCCTCAAGAACTGGCAGGGGATTTCAAAAGCTCGAATGAAGGAGATCACGTTGGGGTGTAGTTGAGAGGGAGCCAAGTTCAAGTGATTAAACACATCCATATGAAAATCACTAAAGGGAAGACGAAGCCCCAAATCTCTGAAGACGACCTCGTAAATGGGAAAATGGTCCTCCTCGAATTCTGAGCATATCCTGGCCATAGGCGTCGGTCGAAGGATCGTGAAATTCCAATGAAAACCTTCTTGGTCGCTGCCATACTCAACAATAGTATATGCTTCCCTTCTAGTATAACTGAAGATCGAAGCTATCCCCCGAGGTTCTGGCCTGACCAAAGACAGTGACAGGTCATCGATCGTGTCGACCAAAATGACACCTTTGTCGGCTGCGCTTTCTCTTCGATGTCGATATGCTCGGATGACTCGGGGGTTTCGACCATTTCACCCTTAAAGCATAGGAAACTAGTGAATTCGACAGCTAAATCAAATCCACCCTTCCACCATGACACATATGAAATGGGATAGCTGCGCCCAGACCAGATCGACGATCACTCGTGCAGTGAGAAACATACACGACTCACGTGCAATACAAAGAGCTAATACATGCCTCGTACGACCGCACGGTTGTGATAAAGACAAAATGAATGTTCATGAGTAACGTGGGCATGGGATAAATCTCACGAACATATCCATAAATTCCGTGGGGAATATATGAATTTGCCAAATAAATTCGTGAATCCACCATGGAGAAGATGAACATCCCAGGCAAATTCACGAATTTTGCAAGGAGCAGATGAATTCTGTGGGGCCACTCGCAAATATTTAGAATAAATGTATGAACACGCCGAGTGAAAATCCCCCCGATAGCGAAATTCATCAAAAAGTCATCAAAAGGCCAATCATAAATAACAATTAGTATTAAAAAACACTTACTTGATCAGAGTAGGTGGGAAGTCCACGATGGATCTTACAGCGGTGTTAACGGTTGGGAAAGATAGCAAAACGATGTAGAACAAAACGGGACAGAGAGAATGGAGAGAGTGGGAATTGGAATATGAAAAATGAGCGTTGAAGCACTATTTATAGGACTGGCGTGGAATACTAAGCGTCGCATCGGACAATATACAAATCTCCCTTCTCCTTGCCGCCTACGCGCTCAGGTCATAATGGCCCCTACTCCCTAGGCCATCTTTCTGTCCCAAAAGCCACACCACGTGGCTACCTCCCATGAACTATCTTCTACCTGTAAGTCGAGGAATGACTTAAATGTTCCCCGTGAAGCCAATTCCAACCCTTCTCGAGTGACCATACATACCGACGACCTCCTCCTTTGATGCAATAAAGGACCCCGGTTAAATTATGCTCGCCATAAGGAGAAGTTGGATCTAAGTCATAACTCCTTCATCAGGAGCAACGACTAGGGGGGCTCCTGTTCTGGACTGGGCATGGAGTTAGCCCAAACATCTTACAAGGCCCAATCTGACTATGCTACATGGGATAGCCTGCCGACGATGACTGCCATCGACTTGCTCGGGCAGTAACCTCACCCTTCTGGTTGATATGGCTTTACCTTAGAGGGAAAACCCCGGGAATGGAGAGGAGGGACGGGGATGATCAAGAGGACCTAGCAAGCATATCCCACGCTTCTTGTCCGCCAAGAAAAATCCTCTGGGGACAACCTCACAGCTCGCAAGGAAAGTCCACGACAGACAGAAGTACCTCGCGAGCGTCCTCCTCGTAGGGCTGACTCTCAACACATCTGAATATCACGGAGTCCTCCTTGCCCCGAGAAGACCGCATCCATATTCTCTTGATAGTTCTAAGGAATTCGTCCAGGTTGGGGACCATGTGTTGGCCCCCACTATGCATGTAGGACCTGGCAGTCTCCACTTTTGGTCTGCTTACCCAGCCCAACAATGGGGATCTTGGCCCAGCGTTAGGGGCTATAAATACCCTCTCACTTGAGAGGGTCATGTATTTATTCTTTCATACTCACTCTCATACTTGCTTGCATTGCTCTAAACCTCACTTTGGCATCAGAGTATCTTGCAGGTATCCCCCCACTTCACATCCGATTGTTGCTCGACTCAAAGCTTATGGACTTTGACAATCCCTTCTGGTCAGGTACGATCAACATCCTTGTAGGAGGTTATCTATGCACTCGTTTCTCCTCAGCAAGCGCAGGAACACCATTAGTAACCACTTCCAGGGTTTCGTTAAAGCTAAATAAAGATTGCATCAGTTTTCTCCATCAGATCCAATTCTTGTCGTCAATAGTTAGAGTAGAATTCAGAATGCCATTAGTACCATTCATCTTTGCATTGATTGATTCACGTTCTCAGGAAACACGACCACCAACGTGAATTTCTTGAAAACACGATCAAGAACACGTACCAGAAGCACTAGATACTAATTTGTTAGTTCATGAGTCACTTTTAGTGAGGAGAAAAAGAGAGAGAATGATGTAATAAGGTTGATATTATTGAATTGTATTGAACAAACTGAATTATAAATTATGTCTATTTGTATACAACTAACTTGTATACTAAGTAAGCTAACAAATCCAAATTGGACTTGGACTTGGATTACACAACCTAGTTTATATCTTGTATCTCAACACCTTCTTCCTCCTCTGTAACTTATTTTCTTTTTAATGGTATGTTGTTTTTATTAAAACAAAATCATGTATGTAGTTCTGGATCTTATGTTACACGATTTTGTTTAATAAAGACAACATACCATTAAAAGGAAAAGAAGTCACAGAAGAAGAGGAGGAATATATATATATATATATATATATATATATATATATATATATATATATATATATATATATATATATATATATATATATATATATATATATATATATATATATATATATATATATATATATATATATATATATATATATATATATATATATATATATATATATATATATATATATATATATATATATATATATATATATATATATATATATATATATATATATATATATATATTACTAGAATATATATAGAATGTTTAAAATATTTAAAAAAGTTTATCTCCAAACAATGAGCTCGAAAACTGTTGGCATTTACAATTTTAATATTTAACTAATTAAATATTATAAAAAGTAAATATTTTTAAAATATTTTTTTATTTATTTTAAACATGCATACAAAAAATTATTTAAAACTTTATGGATAGTTAAAATTTTGTTGGGTTTAAAATTGTCAATACATTTTTTTATATGAGCGTGAAAATGGAACTTGAGATATTTGATAGTCTTGAGTGAGATTTTGATACCTTTCAGGGAGCTATTGACACTATTGGGAAAACTTTTAATACTTCTGCGAGCTCATAAAATTTGAGGTAAGGTATTGACACCTCAGAGAGTTCTTGACACCCTTGGATGAGCTTTTGATACTTTATGTGGGCTCTCGATAGTTTTGGGAGAGCTCTCAATACTCTGGGTGAGCTCTTGATACTCTCGGATGAGCTCTCGATACTTCTTCCAACAACCCAATCTTATCTCCCTAGTATGTTCTCTTTATCGTGCTATTTAAGTACTTTCGATCAAAATAAGATTAAAGGTACAATGTCCCTTAAGCATGAGGCACGTAATGGAAAAATTCTTTTCCTAGACCGGTTAAGAAGTCGAATGAGTGTTTATTGTCATTAACAACCATGTTTGTTGGTCTACTAATGTATAGTGTGAGTTGTATCTGGGTTAGTAAATCTAAGTGAATCTCTTTGAGCTCACTTATGTTATGGTCGTGCTCTCAATTTTTTTCACTTATGAATGTTATCATAGCTCCATGTGTGGTGGGCGGGCATAGGTTGATATAGATATACTAGTACACAGTCTCTTAAACATGAGGCGTGTAGGGCGAAGTGCTTTCAAATAAAGACATCGATATTTACACAATCCCCCTAAGCACGAGGCTTATAAGGAATAAGTGTGCGCCACTTGTCCAAAAAGAAGAATATAATTTTAAAATTTACATCTGTTAAACTAAAATAGTTGTAAATAAAAAACACAGTGGCAATTTTCTAAACAAAGTGTTATTTTTAGTATTAGCACGTGACAATAGACACCCTATTTTTTAAAAATAGGTGTAAATAAGAAACACAGTGACAATTTTGTAAATAGAATGTCATTTTTAGTATTAGAACGTGGCAATAGACACCTCTTTTTTTTAAAAACGAGTGTAAATTAAATTATTATTATAATTAAATCTCAATTACTCCCGTAAATTTAAACAGGTTTAAAGTTAGATGCAGTAAAAAAAATTGTTTAATTTTATAACCTAAAATATTAATTCTAGTAACTAATTAAGTAAATTTTCATAAGTGAATATTGGTTAAACTAATTAATGTATTCTCTTTCATCAAAATTGTAATAACCCGTTTATAAATTTTCCTTCCCTCTTTCTTTCCCCAAAATCAAAACCCTTTTCATTTTCCTCTTTTCCTCAAACATTAATCGCAAAACAACCTCACTTTTCTACTGAGTAAGAAATTTCTTAGAAATTTCTTCTTATTTCCACCAAATTTCTCAAAAATATCTCAATATTTCAAAACTCTAGTTTCCCAAAACAAAATTGAAGGGTCTTCATAGAGCACGACTTTGAAGGGTGTTGTTCATAGAGCATGAATTGCATGTTGTTCACATAGCACACATTTTGAGGTTGTTTTTCATAAAGCATAAATTTGAACACGAAATTGAGGGGATTCATAGAAAACTCATTTGAATGTTATAAACACTTAGTTCCATTAAACCATTATTCTCTGTCATTTCTCAATTCCTTTGAAAACCCTAAGTTTCTTTATTTAAACCCTTGTTTTTTCACAGGAACGATAATTGTTGTATACACAAATCTGATGAAGATGTATGTCTACTCACCCTTTCTATTCTTCCATCTATTGCATAATTCCATTCATATTTTCTACCTCTATAATCTATTGTTTCTATTTTTAGTAGTGATATTGTTTTCTCTCATTTAAGTTCATCTGATGATGAATTCAAAGTTATTAAACAGATAAGGTATAGCAGTGAAAACCGAAGATCAAACTATTAATTAACTTGACTCGCAAATAAGCAAGGGTCTCCTCCGCGCTTTATTATTTCCAAGGGAAAGGGAAAAGTGTGAAATAAAACCTATAAATATGCAAAGTAAGTGAAATACTAAAAATAAAGAAAAATACAATGCATTTGAAAGAGATCGAAGGTTCGGGGGTTGGTTATACAAAGGGAAGGTATTAGCATCATATGTATCTATAGTATCCTATAGGAACCTTTTGAAATATTTGTTTTCGGTTAAAATTGATTTTCTTGCTAAATGAGTGTGGAGATGAGATTTTGAAAATGCGACGACCTAATGTCGAAGTTTTGGTTTAAAAGAGTGTAAGTTTAAAAATTGATTATTTTTAGGAGATTTGTCTTAAGATTAACAAAATTAAAGATGGATGAAGGGGTTTCACACAATCATATTAGATATACTCGATGACATGAAGTCAAGGAATTAATCATTTCCCTTGGATTTAAACACAATAATGAATAAGGTAACATTTATCAAGACATGAACAAGCATTAATCATCAACGTAAAACCCAATCATGTGTTATGAGGGTCGATAATCCATTATGCAATCAAGAAGAGAAAATAATAATATTTTTTGTGATTTTTCTAAATAAAAGATATATTAAAATCGAAAGAAAATTAAAACCTAATTATAATATTTTATTATTATTTAAAAAAATTTAAAGCAAAAAAACGTTAAAGTTAAAATAAAATATAAAAAAAATAAAATGAAGACAAACAAAAGGAGAAAATAAGAAAAAATAAGTACAAGTGGTGAAAAGGTCTCAATGAATCTTGAACCAATGACCTCAAGCATGCAGGACTTACACTCTAACCACTACACCAAACTGTTCATTCGTTGATATATCTAATCAAAAGCAATAAAAGTTAAAACCGATGAAATGGGTTGGGCTGATGAAATAAGCCCATTTAAATTCCAATAGGGATAGAAAAACCCTAGATCTAACAACTACAGCCACTATAACTTTTGATTCCCCAACTAATCAAATTTTCATTTATTCCCAATAAATCTCACTTAAATGTAAATCAAATATTAAAACTAATCTCTCTCTCTCTTGGCTTCTCTCGATCTCTACATCTCTCCGCTTCTACTCTAAACAAAAAAATGATTTCCTCTCTCTCATCATCTTCATTCACAAAAGGAAGACAACAAAAATACTCCCTCTAATCCCTCTCGATCTCGCCTTCTCGAATATCAACAAACGCTCAAAATTTCATGGTTAAATCGCATTCATAACAATCAATAACAAAGAAGTTTCAGTCGGTTTCAACATCAACACAACATATTAAAAAAATTAACTCACAAAGACATCTAAGCAACATATAACAATAGCATCACACAACAATGACAACAACAGATCATAAGAATCACACAATAAACACAGTAGAAATTTTAAGAATAAGAGAACTCACAAGCTCGGAGCTAGTCTAAGGGTTTCGATATCGACACTGTAAGTTCTTTTCGCTTATCTTTTCTTGCAATTCTGCTTGAAATTTTGGAAATTATGATATGTTGTTGCTTATGGAATTACATGTTTTAAAGTTGCTTGGGGAAGTTGCTGGATATTGACATTGATATCACTTTCATTCTTCTTTCTTCATCTTCTCTTTTGTCTATGCATTTTTTATGTTACAACGTTGTGCTGTTGTTCTTTCGTGTATTGCATTTTGAGTGTGTACTACTGATGTCTGTGGAAGAGTTGCGATTTTGAGATGAAGTTGTGAATTAGGGTCGATTTTGATGTGTATGGGTGTGACTGAAGGAAGTATGAAGGGTTGCGGATTCACGTGTGTTGAGTTGGTGATTTGAGTAGAGCTTTGCCACAGGTTCAAAGGGATAGGGTGACTCAATTTTGATGACTAGTGTGGCACACTTGTCATGGTTGTTTTTGTATGAAGGTTTAGCAGGGGTGGTTTTAAGAAGTTACATGGAGAAGTTTGTGTGAGGATGATGGAGGTTGAGTACAAGGGATAAGTTGAGTTATGAGGGATTGGAGGTTAGTGATGTTGTGTGTTGGAGCAGGTTGCAGGGAATATTTTTTTTTAGTATTCTTCTAGTGTGTTCTTCTATATGTATTGAACAAATTTATGGGGTATCCTCTATGTATTATTTTTCTCCTACTAATCTCTTTCTTCCTCCTATTCTCCATGGACCCTTCTTAACAGAGTTAAATCCCCTTTTAATTTATAGGTGAGATAATCTGAATTTGGGAGGGAATTTTGTTGAATTTAAACAAATAGAGTGTTTTGTTGTAATGCTTTCGCTATATAGTCTATGCTTTGCTCATTTTCGTACAATGCTTGGATTGTTTTGACCATTTTTCTTCTGGTTTGTGTAGGTTATTTTAGATGCAGGTTTTTGGACTGGTGTGGACAGGTACAGTAGGGCTGGAAATTGGGCGATAGGCTGTTTGACATCTTGCAACAGGTTTAGGGCAGCAGCAGGACTCTTTTCTTGGTCTGATTTGATGCAGGGTTTTGCTGGCTGGTGGAGCAGCATTGTAGTAGGTTTTTCGTAGTCTTATGAACTGCATTTTCAACTGTTTTTGCAGGACAAATTAACAAGTCTTGGACAATAAAGTGATCAAAGTCTTGAACTGATTTGGCATAAAATGGAACAAAACCTTAGGAGTGTTGCAAAGTTTGTAGGAAGGTAATGACATGGCTTCCCATCTTAGTATGAAGAAAGAGTTTTTTGGAGATGGAAGCAAGACTTAAAACATTTAGCATTAGGTCTTGTATAATTTTTATAAATGTTTCAAGGAAAGTAACAATATCATCTCTTGTAACTTGTACATTTGAAATTATGAGTGAAAAATGTGTCCTAGTTACTTGAGTCAAACTTTGGATCACCTTGTATGATATTCGCATTCTTTGTAGAGACTTATTCTTGTAAATTTGAAAAGAACTTGAAAGAATTGAGTGTTTGTGATGAACACAATGATGTGGGCCATTTTAGGATCATGATGAATGCCCTAAATCTCAATTAACATGAACTTCCCAATCTTACATACTCAAATTGATTCTTGAGATCAAGATGTACACTTTGCCTTTGATGCTTGAATTCAAGATAACCCACATGAATGGACTTGAATGAGTTTTGACTTTTGAATTAGCTTGAATTAAATTTGAATGATGAATGGACATCTTGTATTTTCTCCTAGAATTCCAAACAAATTACATGAATTGATCTTCTAAGTTGAGCAAAATTTTATCATAAGGAAATTGGTCCTTCTGAATATCTTGAACCAAAAGCAAATTCATATGAATGAGTTGCACCTTGCACACTTGAATTGACTTAAAACTAAAGGCATCATTTGATTGAATCCTTAAACCTTATTTTCTAAAACCCTAAATCACATCTTCACCTCATAGTAATTTGCAATATAAACCAATAGTACTTGATTGGATTGAACAAACAGTGCTTTAAGAACTTTGGTCAAAGATTCCACTTTAATCCAATAATCGCCAACGCTCAAACACAAGAGACAAACAATCAAGGAATCCCCGAACTCAACATCTTGTATCATGAACAATATTAACATAAGAATCAATGTATTGAGAAAACAATCACGGGCATGAATTGAAATTAGAAGTTAGGAACATTCTAAATAAAATAAAAAGACCCATAATGTTTCGATAGATCCCATGGACTTCGAAGTATAATTTGACTCAGATTCCTGAAGAAAACTTGTAGGTGACATCTTTTATGACAATGTGCAAAAAGAATCGCCTCGAAATTTTGAAAATTGTGGAAGTTATGATCCTTGAAAGTCGGGCACAACTATTTTAAATTAGGTCAAAGCCCACAAAGTGACCTCTAAAGTATTCAAATTTTTGACGATCTTTCAAACATAATCAACTCTTGACTTGTAAAGAGAAGTTGGAGGTGACGTCAAGGAGAGTAATATGCAAAAAGAACCACTAAAAAATATTGAATAATGAAGAAGTTATGATCGTTTTAACTTGATCTTGAAAATGTTGACTTTTGGTTAAAGTGTTTTGAATCGACTTGCAAATTTGATCTTTCCTCTCATTCCCAGACATGTTGATGCACATATGGACCAGTGGTGATGAAATCTTGACTATGATCTTGAGATTATAGGCCAAAATTTGATGAAGTAGCATTTTAGAATCGGTGATTCACCATACTTAAACACTTGAGGGATGCAAAACCCTAATTGAGGCATAACACCTGACACTCTTGATTCAGACCTGTCTCAAATCAAGAAACCAAAGAAACACAAACATACCTTTTTATGGGATTAGAAGTTAGTGATGCATAAAATAAAATGTTCACAACAATTGGTAATATATGCATAAGCAGTGCTCGAAGGTGAGCGGATTAAAAACCAATTGTATCTTGTGACCTTGATGCTTTATGAAAATGAAAATGAAGGTGGGATCTTAGGTCAAAATTTTGGGTATGACACAAGGGAGCCTCTACTAAACATGTTTTAGCTCACAATCTCTAGGATAGAGAAGCCTCTACAAAAATCGGGTAGAAAAATAATAACAAATGTTATATTGTGAAGGAAACTTGTGAGGTTATTGTGAACATGGTGCACGAAGGTTGGATTGCAGGCAATATCAGTTTCTTTAGGAGACCAGTGTAGCTAATATGGAAACAACTACGATAAACATTTTGGTAGTATTTTTGAATCAATCTTAACTCATTACATATATGATATTTTAAAAGTGTTTGTGTTGTAACTGGATTTAAAATTTGAGAGTCGCCACCCTTTAATTTTTATCCTACGGAAGGGAATATAAAGGACAACCCTAAAAAGTTTGAGATTCTAGGTTTTTTGACTCGTTTCTAGAAGAAGAAAAGGTGTTAGGCACCCCTCATCTACCTTTTTCACAAGGATATTGTTAGAACATAGTTTGGTTCTACATCCTTATAAGAGTTTTGATGATAACAAACACATGATATATATAAAGGAAAAATACGCTCTCTAATAAAGTTTTTTAATATGCAGTGAAGTTATGATGTAAGAAGCATAGAAGATGAGAAAGATCGTTGTTAAAAAATCTGTTATGACACATCTTACTTAGAAGAAAATCTGTGTAACACGCTTAAATTAAGAAGTTCTGATGTTACAACTTCTGATTGCACTAACACTGCGAACAAGAACTCAGAAATTCTGATACGTAAAGTTCTGGAAAGAAGTAAAGGAGTCTTAATGGTAACATTCATCTTCTGATGTGATTTTTAGTAAGCATGTTCTGAAGCGTTACATTTCATTCATGGCTAATCAATAGTAACGGCTGAAAGAAGACAAGAATCTCTATGTTTGGAAAGAACATTAACTACTATTTATCAACCTTCCAAATGCATCAACTGTGCACCAAAAAAAAAAGAAAAATATTATTACCATTCTACCTTGTGCTCTTCAATTGTGTAATACATCATTGTAGTGATATTGTTTTATCTAAAAAACATCATTGTACACACTTTCAATTATATTACTTTGTATTTCCTTGAGAAAACTGAGTTGTGGTTTAGACTCAAGAAGACATTGACAGTTGTCATTGTGTTTGTGTAATCAAGTTATGATTAGTTGATTAAGACCTCATTTGAGAGAGGCAAAATCACCTTGGCGGGTGGACTGGAGTAGTTTGAGTTCAAATGAACCAGGATAACCAACGTGTATTTTATTCTTAGTTTTAAAACCTCAATTCAACCCCCTTCTTGTGTTTTTCTATTCTTCAATTGGTATCAGAGCACCTAGTTCTGAGTGCAAACACTTAACCGTGTCATAAAAAGATCCAAGAAAGAAAAACACTATGGTGGGACCAAGTCAGATCATCAACAATGATTATCATGATGAGAAAGACAAAATCAGAGGCAGACCCCCAATATTTGAGGGTGAAAAGTTTGATTACTGGAAATACATAATCAAAATTTTCTTTCTAGATCATGATGCTGATCTCTGGGATATGGTGACTTATGGCTACATTCATCCTAGTGATGAAAATGGTCAGAAGATTGACAGAAAGAAAATGTCAGATCAACAAAAGAAAGAATTCAGAAACCATCATAAAGCCAGAACAATCTTGTTGAGTGATATCTCATATACTGGGTATGAGAAGATCACAAATAAAGATTCTGCTAAAAACACGTTTGACTCTCTAAGAATGATGCACGAAGGTAACACTCAAGTAAAAGAGACCAAAGCTCTTGCACTCATCCAGAAGTACGAAGCTTTCAAAATGGAAGAAGAAGAAACTATCGAGACAATGTTCTCAAGATTTCAAATTTTGGTTGCAGGATTGAAAGTTATGGACAAAGGGTACTCCACAGCAGATCATGTAAAGAAAATCATAAGAAGTTTACCCAAGAAATGGATACCCATGGTCACAGTGTAAAATCAAGCTTCACAAATAAGCTTTTGTTTTGATGAAGACAAACCATGGCTAACAAAGAAGGCAAATATTTTATGATCAACCATCTAAGCATCTAAGGATATTATCTTCATTCAAAGCTCTCAACAACTTTAAAGGTACAATAATACTATCTACTTTGATCTTAAGATATAGATGCTCAAAAATGAAAAAGAAATGTTTAAGAATCCTTACTCAAGCTTTTCAAAGATAAAAATTCATTTTTCTCTTGCATGCAATCGATTTACATCTTAGTGCAATTGGTTGCACACTTCAAAATTTTAGATCTTTTGCTTCTGTTTCTATGTGCAATCGATTTACATTGCCTATGCAATCGATTTCATACCTAAATCTTTCAAAACATTTTCTTTTGTTTCTCATGCAATCGATTTACATTGCAAGTGCAATCGATTGCACTCAGTTACTTTTTGCTACTGACTTTGCATGCAATCTATTACATTGTTAGTGCAATCGATTGCACTCTTAAAGATTTAAAAAAAAATAGCTGTTAAAAACCTTGTGCAATCGGTTTACACCAAGGGTGCAATCGATTTCATACTGCACAAATTTGAAAAATAGCAGCTTTGTTCATGCCTTTTCATCATGCCTTTTCATTACATCTTTTCACTCAAACTTGGCATTTGTTCATGATACATTTCCAGATCTTCATGATGTTTCAAAAGGGTGTTATGAACATATAAATTTTCAATTTCAAATCTAGATCTAACACCTTCTTCCATAAATATTTTCTGAAATTTCAAAATACAAACTCAAGCATTCTTCATTTTCATGCATAAGTTTTCTGCACATTTTCATACATTAACAAATAGAAAACTTTGAGCAAATATATCTTGAGTCTTTGTACAATATTATTATTAAAAGAAGAAGATTATACATTGTCAAATCACTCTAAGTGATCAATATTACTCTACTCACTCAAACTCACAAATTGATATTTACTGACTTATTTTCCAGGATTGTTGGAATTAAGTTTAAGTGTTTTTGTTGAAATCTTGTCTTTCTAAAGTTGTTGGATACAAGTGTAGTTACATTGAGAGGATTGTTCTCATAGGTAACTTAGTGATAATCCAAGAGGATTGTTCTTGGTTGGTTGGTAGTTCTTGTTTAAGTTTGCCACAATAAGGAAATCTCTTTCATGTTGAAAGGGGACTGGAGTACTCTCGGACTGTGAGGGGGACCAGGATATATCGCACGTGTCTCTTTATTTTTCTGCATTTTTAGGATTTCCTAAACTCCCTTATAACCAGAAAAATAAGAACCATCATCACTAAAAACCAGAATTTTTTAAAGTACCTAATTCACCCCCCCCCCCCCCCTTAGGCGCACTTCGTACTTACACACAGTCTTAAAACTAGCCAAAGATCTGAATAAAATTTCTCTTGAAGAACTTATCAGCTCCCTGAGAAGTCATGAGATAGAACTAGAAGAAGATGGGCCCTAGAAGCAAGGTAAGTCTCTCACTCTTAAATCTAATAAAAAATATGAACCTAAAGTTTTTCAGGAAAAAGAAGAAAACTCTGATGGATCCTCGGCAGAAGAAGACGAATTATCTCTTCTCTCTAGAAGAGTAAATCAGTTGTGGAAACACGGGCAGAGGAAGTTCAGAACTCCCAAAAGAATAAGGAATCATTCTGAACCATCTTCTAGATACAGAAAATCAAGTAACAAAGATATTATTTGCTACGAATGAAATGAACAAGATCATTACAAAAGCGATTGTCCAAATATTCAAAAAGAAAAACGTAAAAAGAAGTTCTTTAAATAAAAGAAGAAAAGCCTTATGGCAACATGGGATAACTCAGAATCTTTTGAAGCTGAAACATAATCAGAAGATGAACAAACCAACATAGCCTTAATGGTCAACATATCAGATGGCACTGGATCATCTGAATCATAATCAGACTCAGAGGCAGAAGAGGTATTCTCTAACTTTTCTAGATCTCAATTAGAAGAAAGTCTGTCAAAAATTCTTGAAAGATATCAGCAACTTCGAGTCAAAAACAAGAACCTGAAAAAGGATCTAGTATCTGACTCTGAAGAAACTAAGAAACTTAAAACAAAAAACTCTGAGATAAAAGAAACCATTTCTAAACTCGAAAATGAAAATTATGTTATTAAAAATAAAATGCAAAAAGCTAAAAAAGAAATTGTTTTATAAGTTTCTAGTAATTCTGATAGAATCATAAAAGAATATGATCATAGCTTTCAAAAATTTCTAGCTAAAAACATAGATAGGAGCAAGATGGCTTCAATGATCTATGAAGTTAGCGGAAATGGAAGAAAAGGGATAGGATATAAGGGTAAATAATCTCAACCAAAGAAAGTTGATGATATAGTCATAAAACACACACCTCTATATTCACACTTCACCTATGGACATACACATGATATAAAATATACTAGTAATGTGTTTTCTGCTAAACCAAAATTCAAACAGAATTTTGGAAATTCTAACAATCAAGGACCCAAAAAGATATGGGTACCAAAGGATAAAATTATCTATGTTGCAGATGTTTTTAACAGCAAGGTTGAAACACTAATTTTAACACCTGGACTCTGGATGCTCTCTACACATGACAGAAAGAAAGAATATGTTCCAAAGCCTGGGATTTAAATCTGGAGGTTACGCAAGTCTCAGAGATAAGACAATCCAGAAGCAGCTTAGCACACCTGGAAAACATGTTTTTGGAAAAGGTAGAGGTAAATAAGAAAGTAGAACAGAAGTTCTACAGAGGTATGACTAGCTCTCTAACATTTTATCCTCAGAACTTTATGCTTTAATTTTTTTTGTGAACATCTGATCAATAGTTCTTCAGAAGTGAGAATTAAGTTGTATTAGGATCTATCCAGAAGATATGAACATTCTCCAAAAATGGTCCATTTCTAAGATAGAAGAAAGTAGTTCACAACATCGGTAAATGTTCCATATCTTCACGCTATCCCTCTTTTCAGGAATCATTAAAGGCACGTAATCGTTTTCCTTAACACCTTCAAATTAAAATCAACTCCATTTTATTTTTGATGGATTTTTATACTTCACAAACATAACTTCCACCTCCTCATCCTTAGAAGATCTGAAAAATCGTTTTGCTTTTGCTAGTTGCTCCTTTTTAATCTTCTGTTTTTCTCGTGTTTTTACAACTTTTTGATTCTTGACAAAAAGGGGGAGAATGTAAGATATTTTGAATATAACAGTATCGAGACTCATTCGCAAACATTTTTTGAATATCATAACTGTTTTTTATCCTTTGAAAGCAAATAGGAAAAATCTATTGAGAAGCAAACTCTGAAAGTAACTTCTGCAAATAAGATATTTTTAATATAACAGTATCAAGACTCAGTCTCAAACATTTTTTGAATATCATAACTATTTTTATCCTTTAAAAGAAAATGGGAGAAATCTATTGAAAAGCAAACTCTGAAAGTAACTTCTGCAAATACCTCATTCTCAAAGCTCTGATAAGAAATCTTCAGGGAAGTATTTTTTTCTTTATCTAAGTATCCAACTCAGGGGGAGACTTTAATTCTTTATGCTCTTAAAAATATTCTATCAAAATATACAAGTTTTTGTCATCATAAAAAAGGGGGGAGATTGTTAGAACATAGTTTGGTTCTACATCCCTGTAAGAGTTTTGATGATAACAAACACATGATATATATAAAGGACAAATATGCTTTTTGATAAAGTATTTTAATATGAAAGGAAGTTTTGATGTAAGAAGCATAGAAGATGATAAAAATTGTTGTTAAAAGCTCTGTTATGACACATCTTACTTAGAAGCAAATATGTGTAACATGCTTAAATAAAGAAGTTATGATGTTACAACTTCTAATTACACTAAAACTGCGAACGAGAACTCTGTTATTCTGATACGTAAAGTTTTGGAAAGAAGTAAAGGAGTCTTAACGATAACATTCATCTTCTGATGTGATTTTTAGTAAGCATGTTCTGAAGCGTTACATTTCATTCATGGCTAATCAATAGTAATGGCTGAAAGAAGACAATAATCTCTATGTTTGGAAAGAACATTAACTATTATTTATCAACCTTCCAAAAGCATCTTCTTATGTCTCTCATGCATTGCCTATATAAAGAAGACGTGAAGAAGAAATCAAACAACAACTGCACACCAAAAAAAAGAAAAATATTATTACCATTCTACCTTGTGCTCTTCAATTGTGTAATACATCACTGTAATGATATTGTTTTATCTAGAAAACATCTTTGTACACACTTTAAATTATATTACTTTGTAATTCCTTGAGAAAACCGAGTTATGGTTTAGACTCAAGATGACATTAACAGTTGTCATTGTGTTTGTGTAATCAAGTTCTGATTAGTGGATTAAGACCTCGTTTGAGAGAAGTGAAATCACCTTGGCGGATGGACTGGAGTAGTTTGGGTTTAAACGAACCAAGATAACCAACGTGTCTTTTATTTTTAGTTTTAAAACCTCAATTCAACCCTTACTTCTTGTGTTTTTCCATTCTCCAGATACTAGTGTTAGAAGCGCATTTGTTAGGAAATGGGGTTTTAATGTTTTATTATGGGAACTCACCACGATTTTAGTCATATGCCTACGTACCCTCTTATGAGGGATCAGAGTCCCAATTCATAGTTCGCAGTTGGTTTGTGTTTTTTTATGGATTACGAAGATATTTGAATTTACAGTGTACTTAGTCTAGGTGTGTGAATAGCGGAGATATTATACAAAATACGCAATTAATTGAAATATTATCGTAATCCTTTTTTTTTTGAAAAATTGATTGTTGTTTAATTGGATTATGAAAATTATTTGATGTTGGTTAGATATTTTTTAATGTATTAATTATATAAAAAATCTTATTAATGCATGATTTAAAAATGATTTTTAATGCAAATAAATAAAATATTGAATGATTTTAGAAAAATAAATATTTAATTTATGATAATAATAAATAAATAATATTATAATTATAAAAGTAGAAAAATATAAAATATAAAATATAAAAATAAAAAGAATTAAATTAAAAATCCTAGGGGTGTGAATTTAGTTGGGGTAGTAAAAATGGGGGGTGCAAGTACTAGGGCCCTGAATTTAGATATTGAATTTAGGCCCAAAAGACAGGGAGTTGCATTTTTGTGCTGCGCAATAAAAATGGGGGTGTGAGCAGTAGGGGGCACAAGTCCAGATTTTGGACTTGGCACAATAGGCCAAGGGGATGTAATTTCCAGCGTGCTAGCAAAATAAAACAGAAGGGAGCATGATTAATAACGGGCCTAGCCCAAAGGGTTTGGGAGTCCGTTTGGGATCCTTGTGTGCGGTTATGGGTCGTTATTATGGGTATGCATTTTTCAGACCATTAGATGGTGATCACACGAGTACGATTAAGAGAGCATGGTAATATGTGTGGGGTGACAAACATCAGATCATTGAACTTAATATATTTTCAATTTATAAAATAATCATTTCATTTTTTTGTTTGTTCCTCTCACTCTTCACCCATCGCTTATCCCTCTTCTCTCTTTGTACCATCTTCTTCTTTCTAACAAAGAAACCATAACACAAAAACTACATCGCCGCCGTCCCCACGAACCTCAATCAGCGGCGAGTCTTCCCCTTTTCAAAAAACTTAAACCCCAATCCCCCTCAATTAACCTTGACAAAACCACAAATCACAACAGTTATCAAAAAAGAAGAAAAACAGAAGGTAGGTTTTTGTTACCTCCTTTGTGAATCTGATTGTCGATCGCTAACCCTTCTTCCACTGTTTTGCAGGTGCAACGGCGAATTAAGAATCTAGGGTTTCAGATATTGAAACCCTAGGTTTATAAGGAACAAAGGATGACGGGATTTGACGGTGAGGCTCCAAGTTCTTCCTCTGTCACTTTTTTTCCCTCTCTGAGATTTCTTCTTTTCTGTAAATCTCCTATGTAAATTCATTTTCGTCCTTTTTCTTCTGTAAATTTTAGGTTTTTATAGTCTTTGGAGTTTAGTATATTAGGAAGTTTTTCTTCAATTTGTCGTTACAGATTAGAGAATTAGTGAATTTTGATACGATTTGATATGATTTGTATTGATTCTCTTGTATAAGTTTTGTTTTATTTCTGTATTTGGTAATTGATTCCATTTCTGTGTTAATTTTGTTTTGTATCTGTCATAAAGATTCTGGTTTTGATTCTATTTTCCTTTTAGATCTACACAATATTTGTTGCGAAATTAAAACAGGCGTTTCCTTTCAACACATGTTGTTCTTCCATGATTCGTACAATACGTTTTTAACAATAAAGTGTGCATTTTCCTTTGATTGATACATTAAATGTTATGAGACTTTGGGCCTGGCATTTGTTTGGTTGGACTTTGGATCAGTAATGTAAACCACACATCTATTGGGCCTTAAACGAAAAACATATTGCTTTACACACTATTTTAACCTTATTCAAAACCTAAATGGGACTTTCTCTAGTGCTTGTCATTGGCCCACTCATCTCAAAAACAATATCCCTCCTGTTTTCAATGTGCAAATGGATCTTTTGATTTAACTAAATTGGGCTTTAAACAAAAATGAATTGTTTTATACACGATTCCACCTAAATGGGACCAAACAAAACTTAAGTAACAAACCCCCCATTTTTGTAAGAGAAACCTAGAAAGCTTTCAATTCCATATAGGCCTTTCTGATTTAGAAAGGCCCAAGAGCTCTTAATAAAATAAACCCTTTAAGACATGAAATTTTACATGGATTTTTCTGATTTAGAAAAGCCCATTAATTCTCTACTAGGAAAATGATAACTATAGAGTTTGATAAAAAATGATTGGAAATCTGTAGGATAAATATGTGGTATGACGAACGCCCCTATTTAATTACTTTTCGACTTAATAATGTGAGAATATGCAGGTCTCACATGTTCTAATCAGAATTTTATTAAATATTGGAAGACCCCAAAATTTGTCCGAAAGATTACAAAGATACGCTATACAATGTTCCCGTGGGTGTGAAGAGTAGGCGTAGATGATGATGTATCATCTTATTAATGTTTGACACAAAGTTTTTGATAGAACTTAGATATGATGACGCAGATAACTCATCAGTATCTAAGAGACCATAGATTCTTTTGCATATTTACAAAAATACAAGTTTTGAAAAAGTTGACTTACTAATGCTTGGAGACTAATATAGTAAGTTTTGATTTGATTTAATTTTTTCTATTCATCGCAATCTAGGGGATGAATAAAACAAAGTCTGATAACACATTGCTGCAACCGATGCAATGGATTACGCAGATTCATTCGCGTATCTATCACAACCTAGGGGATAGATATTTGAAAAGCTTCCTAACAATATTGTTGCATGGAGACTGACACAATGAGTTATGTCGCAGATTTCTCACATCGCTGCATGGAGACTGACGCAATGGGTTATATTGTAGATTTCACACATTGCTGCATAGAGCCTGACGCAATGAGCTATATTGCAGAGGAGGAAACACATCGCTGCATGGAGACTAACGTAATGAGTTATATTGCAGATTTCACAAATTGCTGCATGGAGCCTGACATAATGAGCTATATTATAGAAAAATCTTGATAATAACATTACTGCATGGAGACTGATGCAATGAGTTATATCGTAGAGGTGGAAACACATTCTTGCATGGAGACTGACGCAATGAGTTATATCGTAGATTTTATGCATAGCTGCATGGAGCCTGACGCAATGAGCTATATCACAGAGGAGGAAACACATCGCTACATGGATACTGATGTAATGAGTTATGTCGTAGATGAGGAAACACATCGTTTCATGGAAACTAACGCAATGAGTTATATCGCAAATTTCGCGCATTGCTGCATGGAGCCTGACGCAATGAGCTATATCATGGAAAAAGTTGTTTTTGATGATCAAATCTTAGATAAATAAATCAAAGATGAGATTGGATTTTCACCTGTTTTGTATATTCTCAACCAAGGTAATAATCTGATGGAGGGCCTAAAGATATTGGTTTCGCCCAAAGTATGTTTGGAAAAAATGCCATGTTTGATGTATGTGCATGGTGTCTTAGATCGATATGGAACTCAGTGTATATGTGCACTAAGTGTTTGTGTATGCCCCATATGTACAACATGTGTGTATGCCCCAAAATGTTATGAAATTTTTTTTTGGTATTCTCTCCTTTTAAACCATTGGTTTTTTGTGTTACCAACTCCCCGATGTTGTACGTTGCATCGTCGTGGTATCTTTTAATTGATTTGAACATGGTAAAAAGTATCAGCAAGATCTTAATTTTCGTGTCATAGGCCCATGCGTAGGTATGGACGTGGACATAGACATGGACACAGGCGTGAATTTTCTTTCAATGTTTTTCTGACAAACATGCTTTTTGATGTTTTATCAAGTGCTTTTATTTTTCAAATCCTCAAAATCATTTCAACACAATATTCATAAGAAATAATTGTACCATTTTGCAAACAAGTATGAAAAGGAAAAACACAATTCAAAAAATGGAGAAAATAAATGTTTTATTGATAAACCTCTGAATAGGCGAGAGTACAAGATGTAATTCCTTAAAAGAGATAATTACATAAAGTTTTAAAACTGTGAATGGTAATGAAAATGATAATTGCTATCGTTGTTCCTCAATATCCTTTTAATAGCTCGAACCTCATTTGCTTTTGAGTTGAATGATTTGGATCCACCTCTTCCTTTGTTGTTTGTAGTCGTAGTTCTTGGATCGCACTCTTTTTGTTCCTTATTTCTTTAAATAAGATCTCTAATTTTTTTGCCTGGATCACCCTTTCGGGTTTTCAATCCACCGGGATAATTTTTTTTTGTGTATGTCCCTAATTTTGGCCAGGATCTCCTTTTAGGGTTTTCAATCCACCTGGGCGCTCCTTTTTGTCTAAGTTTCCCATTTAGGGTTTGAACTTAGTGAGCTTTTTATACATAGTATTTTTGACTGCGTCTAAATTTTCTAGATGTTGTAGTTCTTCCCCATCCATTGTTGTGAGGATGATACCACCACCGGAGAATGTTGTTTTTACCACATATGGACCTTCTTAGTTAGCTGTTCATTTACCACGTGAATAGAGGCGAGGAAGAAGAATATTCTTGATTACCAAATCCTCTTCTTTGAATACTCGAGGGTGGACTTTCTTGTTGAAGGCTTTCTTCATCCGTTTTTGATATAATTGACCATGGCACAAAGCTGTCAAGCGTTTCTCTTTAATGAGGTTGAGTTGATCAAGTCCCGTATGAACCTATTCTACTTCTTCAAGATTTGTTTCCATTAGAACTCGAAGTGGTGGAATATCTATTTCAACTGGGAGTATTACCTATGTGCCATATACTAGAGAGAAAGTAATTACACCTATTGACGTGCGTACGAAGGTACGATAGCCGTGTAGAGCAAAGGGAAGCATTTCGTGTCAATCTTTATATGTCTTAACCATTTTAGTGGGATGTGACTGAAGGTAATCTCAGTGAATTTCATAACTAACTTTAAAACATGATACCGATATGGAATTAATTTGGGATGCTTAGTGTCCCATTCATTGTTGATTTGGTATATGACTATCACGGAGTCTCCATATACTTCGAGATGTTTGATTCTTAGATCAATGACAGCTTCTAGACCCAGTATACAAGCTTCGTACTCGGCGATATTATTGGTGCAGTCAAAGCATAATGTTGTAGTATAAAGTTTGTGATAATTCTTTGGAGAAGTCAAACTTGCCCTGATGTCGTGTCCCAGTGCATTTGAAGCTTCGTCGAACATGAGTGTTCAATGTGCTCCTGGCTCAGGTCCTTCGTTGGCCCCTGGTATTTCGTAGTCACCTATTACCATGACATCTCCATCTAGAAATTCTAACTTCATTGGTTGATATTCTGGCAACGACTGGTGAGCTAAGTGATCAGCTAGTACACTACCCTTTATGGCCTTTTGAGTAACATATTAGATGTTGTACTCTGATAGTAGCATCTGCCATCGGGCAATCCTTTCTGTAAGAGCCATTTTTTCGAATACATACTTTAAAGGATCTATTCTTGCTATTAACCACGTCGTGTGAGTTAACATATACTGCCTCAATCTTTTAGTAGCCCAAGCCAATGCACAACAAGTTTTCTCGAGAAGTGAGTACTTGGTTTCGCAGTCAGTGAATTTCTTATTGAGGTAGTAGGTTGCACGCTATTTTCTACCTGCTTCATCATGTTGTCCCAATACACATCCCATTGATCCTTCAAGTATTGTCAGATACATGATGAGTGGTCTTTCGGGAACTGGTGGCATTAAGATAGACAGCTCTTATAAATATTTCTTTATTGTCTCGAAGGCCGTATGACAATCATTATTCCATACCACCGTCTGATCTTTTCACAGTAATTTCAATATGGGCTCGCACGTAGAAGTTAGGTGTAATATGAACCTTGAAATATAGTTCAATCATCCTAAGAAACCACGAACCTCTTTCTCTGTCCCTGGTGCTTGCATTTCTTGTATGGATTTTACCTTGTCGTGGTCCACCTCAATACCATGCTGACTTACAATGATACCTAGTAACTTGCCTGATCTGACACCAAATGTACACTTGTTTCGGTTCAACCTTAGCTTAAACCTGCATAGACGATCGAATAGCTTTTGCAAATGTATGATGTGATCCTCCTCTGTATGGGATTTAGCAATCATATCATCTACGTATACATCCACCTCTTTGTGAATCATATGATGGAATAGTGTCACCATAGCCTGTTGATAGGTTCCCCTGTGTTCTTTAGACCAAACTGTATTACTTTGTAGCAGAAAGTTCCACAATGTGTCATAAAAGTAGTTTTTTCCATATCTTTGGGTGCCATTTTGATTTGATTATAGCCCGAGAACCCGTCCATGAATGAGAATACCGAAGCTTGAGCTGTGTTTTCCATCAAAAAATTTATGTGAGGTAACAAGAAGTCGTCTTTGGGACTCACTTTGTTTAAATCCCGATAATCCACACACATGCATACTTTGCCATCCTTCTTGGGTACTGGTACAATGTTAGCTATCCAAGGTGGATAATCTACCACTACTAAGAACATTGTCAAATTGTTTAAGGACCTCTTCTGGAGTTTTGTTGGACATGTTTGGATGAGTTCCCTTGAGATTTTGCCTGACTGGAGAGCAAGCTTCCTTGAGGGGTAGCCTGTTCATCATAATGTTTGTATCCAATCCTGGAAAATCTTTGTAAGACCAGGCAAATATATCCACGTACTCATGTAACAACTTGATCATCCTTTCTTTGACACTTTTCTCCAATGTTTCCCCTAGCTTGATCTCTTTTGCTCTATATTGTCAGCTTTTTGCTCTATCTCTCTCGCCAATTCTTTAAAAAGTTCAAGATCTTCGTCATCTTCATCTTCCGCTTGGTTGATGGGTGCATCAAAATTATATGAGATAACAGAAGTAACATTATCGGTTATTTTGGGCATGGATCTGCACATTTATTATGTTTTGGTGCAGTCTTTAGTATGTGAATTTGGAAAATGCATATGAAGAAAAGTACTGCCACTTTTTAAATATGAGAGATAAATGCAAGAGAAAGACAATGATCTTAATTGAATTTGAAATATAACCTTTATTAATCGTGAATACTGTTTGAAACAAAATGGGGGACCCTTACAAGCAACCCCTATGCCTCGGTCTTGACATGGGTTCTTTCAAAAACAAGAAAAATTACTTTGGAAAGAAAAAGATCTCGAGAATCTCCACAGCTGTCCAGTTCTAGAGTTCTTTTCCTGGGGCGTATTCATGGATGAAATAGGTTGCCCTTTTGATGTTGTTCTTGTTAGATATCATTTCCACCTGTCTGCCATGCTCTGCTCCTTTGTTGACGAAGGTCTCCTGGATTGGAGGAAACTGTGTTTTTCCTTTGAGAGTAGTCTTTGATAATTCGTAACCCAAACCAAAGTGATTCTTCTTCTCAGGTATTTCCGGGAGCTTTCCCCAACCCTTCGAGGTAGCACTTTTCATTTCTATTTGTAAATCTTTCCACGAAGTCATGGAACGTTTGTTGATCTTTTCCACCGACAGGGTTACCATTGAGGCAACTTCTAATACTTGAAATGGTGTGGCTATACAGTCTTCATAAGCACTGATATACCTGTATGACTCTATGTAACTTACAAATATGTCGTCTTCACCATTAATTATGACCAATCTTCCTTCAACGAAGAACTTTAGCTTTTGATGTAAAGTCGAAATGACTGCCCCTACTGCATGAATCCAAGGTCGCCCGAGTAAACATGTATACGTTGGTTCTATATCCATGACTTGAAAAGTAATATAGAACAGGTGTGGGCCGATCTTGATAGAAAGGTCCACTTCTCCAAATACTGGGCTTTGAGAACCGTCGAAGGCTTTAACTATCGTGGAACTTGGTCGTATCACAATGCCATGTAGCATTAACTTCATCAAGCTGGATTTTGGTAGCATATTGATGGTAGAACCAGTATTGGTGAGTACCCTAGACAGGCTTGTAGTACTTATCTGAATAGAGATGTGCAATGCCTTTTTGTGAGCTTGGCCTTGTGGAGGTAAGTCATTATCATTAAAACCCAGATATGATCCAGATGTCAGATTTGCTACAACATTATAAAATTGTTTTATGGTAATTTCTTATGAGACATGAGCAAAACTTAGAACCTTCCTTAGTGAATCTCGATGTGCTTCTAAATTGATGAGCAACAAGAGTATAGAAATTTTGGATGGGGTTTGGTGAAGCTGATCCACCACCCTATAACCACTCCTTTTGATTCTTTTCAAAAATTCATCTACCTCTTGATCAGTAAAGTTCTTGCTCGGTGGCTCTTGCTCTTGACTTGCTTCCACCATAGGTTTTCCTTTATCCTTTACCAATGTATCACTTTTATTTTTCACTGCAGCGTCATCTTTATTTTGCGGTTCAGAG
The DNA here is from genome assembly GCA_948472305.1 of Vicia faba. NCBI lineage: Eukaryota > Viridiplantae > Streptophyta > Magnoliopsida > Fabales > Fabaceae > Vicia > Vicia faba. The sequence goes on from OX451737.1 coordinate 1,486,763,587, forward strand.
CCAAAGATTCGACCACTACGGGTCATGCCCCGTATTCCTGCTATATTTGAGATTGCAGGTCTTTGACTTGATGATGGCTCACATTATTATTTCAAGCCATTGACGTATACAGTCGAATCATAACTCCATGGTACTGCTTTATCACTTTCGTAAGGGGTAGGAGATGACCCCTAATCACCATTGTAGTCTTTTGAACTACTAGTATCCTTAGAGTTTGTCTTGGTGTTATTACGGCTGCTTCTGTTGATTCTCCCCATGAAATCACAAGAATCTTCTTATTAAGGTTTGACCCTTGGCAAGGAATTATCAATGGATTCTTTATACTCCTCTCTATTGCAGCTACATATTATCCTTCAAGGTATGATCCGAATTGGACTATCTCCTGGTCCACCAATTTTTGTAATGTTTCTTCAAAAGCTTCATTATGTTCTAAAAGGAACCCACACTCCAACATATATTCTTTCAACAGATTTATTGGGGCCTTTACTCGTTTGGTTGCCCCAAAGTCAGTGACTACTTCTATTGCATTTATTGTTGGTCCACCATGCGGAGGCATGGTGTACCGCGGTGGGAGAACTGACTTGGTTGTTTTGCGTTTGATCGCAAACGTTACGGTTAGCAAGAGTCGCCACTGACTTTTATTTTATCCAAAAGGAAAGGTTGAAAAGAACAGGAAAGACCTTTGAGATGTTTTCTTGATTTCAGGGGGTAGATTATGAAAAGGGAAGGTATTAGCACCCTTTTCATGCATAGTTATCTACGGGCTCTTAGTTGCTTGCTAGATCACTTGCTTTTGTTTGAGAATGTGCTTTGTGTGGTTTTTGAAATTATTTTGAAAAGGCGCCATCGTTTAGGATAACTTTATAATGATTCTTGTTCATAAGAATGTATACAAAGTGTTGATCTTTTGCCAATTTTTCAAGTTTGAAAGGTGTTTTGAAAGTGTTGGTATTTGTTTTGAAAATAGAAAGGATGTTTTTGGTTTGAAAATGAGCAAGCAACTAGAAACATTCTACCTACTCAAAAGTGTTTCATGTTTATTTCCTCTTTATTTTGACATTGTTATCTTACCATTGATTTGGTAAGTAATCCTATCTTTGGATGTAAAAAGGGACGGAGAAGGGTCATCATATAGCCATGATTATCAATGTTGTAAGGTATCTTAGCATTTTCTTTAAGGGACTAAGATCATTTTTGAAAGGCCACTTTGATAGCGTTATCGAGGGACTATGATCTTATATTTTTTGATTGCTTTTGTTAAGATACCCCACATGCATAACATGGCCATTTTCATAAGGCAATAAGTGGATTTATCCTAAGGGTGTAAGTGTGCAAGTGTATTGATTTACATGCATTGTTTTGTCTTTGAATTAGGGTTTTCTAAGCCTTGATTTTATCTTTCCATACAAACCCTAACTTACTAGCATTTATATATAAAGCATTAAATTGAGGAAGATAAAAATACTAAGCTATTACATCATTAGGGGAAGGGGTATACAAATTTACAAATGGAGATTTTTGCAAGAAAATCAAATCTAAATAATTATTACAACCATATGGATTATTGTACAAAATTGAAGATAAAAATGCAAGAATGCAAAAATGAAAAAAAATGATTTTTATTTGGTTTTATGGAAGGTTTTGATCTTAACCTAATTAAGAAAATAATTAATGGAAATTAACTAAAATTAAAACCTAACTTGATTAACAAAGAAAAATAAGTTAAAAAAGGTTTTATAGGTTTTTTTTATGAAAAGGTTTTAAATAAATAGAAATAACAGGAAATTTAATTAAAATAAACCTAAGTTCTAAATTAAGTTTAATTTACAAGAAAATAATATAATATAATAATTAAACCTAATTATCTAAATATTAATCAAGAAAAAAAATTAATTTATTAAGAAAATTGTTTTTGTTCTTTTTAGTTTTCTATAATGAAAAATAAAATATAAATGAGTGTAAAATAATAAATAAAATATTTTTTTGGATTTTTATTAATAACAATAAAAATATTATTAATAATACTAATAATAACAATAATAAGGGAAAAATAAGTAAAATAAAATAAGAAAAAGAAAATTAAAAAAAATGAAAATTGGGCTAGGGTATGCATGAGCAAATGTGGGGTGATGCTGAAGAAAAAAATGGAAAGGCCCAGGGATATGAGGCCCATGCGTGCTGTTTGGAAACAAAAAAGGAGTGAAAATATGAAAATTATAACCAAAAGGTAGCATTGGGTGTTAAACCTCTGACCTTATGCATATACGCGCTACCTTTGCCACTGGGGTGGCTGTACATCCGTTGATATAACTGAAACAATAAATACATAACACATAACAAGTTCCAAAAATGAACTTCATCTTCAACCTCCGGCCATAGTTCGTGTAACTTGCTCATTTCTCAACAAAAATAAAAGATGCAAACATGAAAGTTACTCCATTTTTCCATACGAATCCAACCATATAAATATCATGAGCTATAAGTCCAAGAAGAACGAGAATTTCTAAAAGTACCAAATTCTGACCTAAATATTTTCAAAGATTCAAACCTAAAATTCTCTAAGCTCAATCAATATAAATGAAATCTATGAATATGTACAGTTTCAGGGTAATGATGTCTACACTTTATCTTCACAAATGCAAGCCTAACAATGCCTAAGTAATGAGATAGAAGTTCAAGAAAAATACCTCGAAACTGGAAATCGTGAAATGCAAATGAGCTTGATTCAAGGTGCTGCAATGATCAGGTTAGCTTCCTCAAGTTCCCAGGAAGCTCATGCAATGATTAGCTTGAGTAATGGATGGCTGAAATGGTCTGGAGAAGTCAACTTGCAGAGCTCTGTTTTTCGTTATGGAGGTTGATGAAGATGGAGTTACAGTTATGAAATAGGGTCAAGGATAGGTTATATTTGATTTGTAGGAAATTTGTGATTGATTAGGAAGGAAAACGTACGAGGGAAATGAGAGATATAAGTTTGAGGTTAGAACGGTGCATCAATGGAGTTTCTTGTGCAAATCCTGGATTGAGGGAGTTTTGGCGTGTTTCAGGGTGCTTAAGTTGTTGTTCTAGCTCACAAATAGTGCCTCTATTTATAAGCAACAAGTTTGGAATCTTGTTGTTGATTAGAATTCAAAATCACAAGATTAAGCATAACATGTGATTTTTTTAGAAAACAAAGTTTCAAAGTCTTGTGTACTTGCTAAGATAGAGTGGTTATACTTTAAACACACTTTCTTCTGACTTTGTAGATGGAGTGTGATCAGAGGGAACAAGTTAGAGGCTCAAGAATTGACTTTGTGTATAAAGCTTTCTTTTCAAGAATGGTATTCTTCACTTTCTTCCCAAAATGGTAATGTGAATTGGATAAAGCTTAAACAATTTGGATTATAGCTCAAAAGTTTGTGTAATCCATTAATGATGGATAGATACACAAGTTAGGAGGCCTGCAAAGCAAGATTATGCAGCCTAACATTTAAATTGCATTATGTGTTCATCAAGAAAGGACATGTAATTCAAGAATGAAACCCTAACTTCTTGCCTCCGATTCTCCTTGATCAAACATGATCTCAATGAGTTCTTGGACATTTTGGAAAGCTTGTAATGTTCTCTACAACCCCTCTTTGAATCACTTTTGAAAATTCCCCTTGGAACTATGTGAAAAATTTCCATGAAGTTAGGTCAAAATCCTGCGTAAACCAGGGCAAAATTTCACTAAGTTTCCAAGTTTCATGAACATGTATTCAGAAAATCATAACTTGAAATCCATACATTTTTAGGAGAAGTTGTGAAAAGAAATTTTTTATATCTCATTGAGATCTGCGACTTTCATGTTGAAAGTTCCCTTTGAATCATCTTGCATCATGGTTAAAAATTGGCTGAAAGTTGTGAAAAATATGAAGTTTTCAACACTTGGAAAAATTTCTAAGTTTGGAAACATTGACATTTCAAAATGAAATCTTGACTTTTTTATTTCTTGATGAACAAGTTTTATATTTTGACATGTTTTGATGAATTATGATCTTTGACACTTGATTTTGATCAAAAAGTCAAAGTTTGACTTTTCACTGTATCAATTGACTTTTGATCAGTTGACTGAAAATCAACTATCAATCAAATGACCTTGAGCAATGTTTTCAGTCATGTCATTAGGTCAAAATGATGCAATTGAATCCTTGAGATCATGTCTCAAACCAATTAACCATCAGCTAGGTCAAAAATCAGAAATTGCCCTTTCCCAGTCAAAACCCTAATTTTGACCATTTTGCCCTTTTGATGATCTGTTCATATTTCTTGAGGAATTGTGGTCCAAACTTGATCAAATGACATATATGAATTCACAATGTTGATATGGATAAAAAATTATGAAGTTTGACTGTAAATTGGCCACAGTTGACTTTTCCCCCAATACAGGTGATTTTTAGGTCAACTGATCAATTGACTGAGCAAAAGTGTGATCCAAGACTTGAAACTTGACATGAGCAATATCAAACCCTAATTTCAGTCATCAGTGCTTAAGGAGGTGTCTTGAGCTGATCAACCTTTATGAAGTCTTGAACCAAAGGAGATTTTGTGAGAAAATACTTGATAAATGAGAGGGAAAATTTTGGGGTACAACAAGTTCCCCTGTTCAATCTTCTTAAACCTGAAGAGTTAGATTGGAGAATCTGCCATTCGTGACTTGAAGGTGGAAGATGATTGAATACTAGAGTGCTCAGAAATTTGCACTCGAAGATGAATTGGGAATGGGCTTATAGATGCCATTTGGAGGAATGGTGGAGATTTGCCGGAGATGGGCTTGTAGATGCCATCCAAATGTGATTGTTGATAGAAACTGGACTAGGTCTGAACTTGATTTCAAATGGAAAAGAATCAGAATAAATCTTTGGAGCGATTTATCTGAAACTAGCAGAAGTCTTGTATGTTGTTTGACTGGGAAGAATCAGAATACATCTTGGAGCAATTTATCTGAACCAAAAATATTACTTTGAAAAGCATCAGGATAAACCGTTGAGAGGTTTAAACTGAACCAAAAGAGGTCTTGAATATTCTTTAACTGGAGAGAATCAGAGTAGATCTTTGAGAGATTCATCTGAACCAGAGAAGTGCCTACTAGGAAAGAATCAGAATAAGTCGTTGAGATATTTATATGAACCAAAGAATATGTCTGCGGGAAAGAATCATAATAAATCATTTAGAGATTTAAACTGAACCGGCAGGGATCTTTGAGAGATCTAAGTTGAACCGACAGGGACCTGGAGAAAAATCATAACAAATCATAGAGAGATTTATCTGAACCAGAGAAAACATCTGCGAGAAAGAATCAGAATAAATCGTTGAGAGATTTAAACTGAAATAGCGGGGATCTGGAGAAGAATCAGAACAAATCATTGAGAGATTTATCTGAACCAGAGAAAACATCTGCGGGAACGAATCGACCGTTGAGAGATTTAAACTGAACCGGAAGGGATCTGGAGAATAATCAGAACAAATCATTGAGAGATTTATCTGAACCAGAGAAAACATCTGCGGGAAAGAATAAGAAGAAACCATTGAGAGATTTAAATTGAACCGACAGGGTCTGGAGAAGAATAAGAACAAATCATTGAGAGATTTATCTGAACCAGAGAAAACATCTGCGGGAAAGAATCAGAATAAACCGTTGAGAGATTTAAACTGAACCAGCAGGGATCTGAAATAAATATCTGTTATGTAGATGGTTGATCAATCCTTTCTTTGGAATTGATCTGTAATTGACTTGTTGAAAATTTGACGATAATTTTCTGTTGATTGATGTTTCCTGAATAGATGAAAGGTTAGTTGCATGCAATGTCATGATGTATGAATGCATGGTGCAATGATGTTCTCAAAATAAATGAGATTGCGATACGCATCTTTTTTTTCAATGCTATGATGTATGAATGTAATGTATGGACACGTTAATCTTTATGATGTAGTGTTGTTGGAGTCAGGGAAAATAAATCCCTGAGCACTGCTGGGAATGGGGAGTGTAAGTTTTCATATTTTGAAGTTGAAGTGTTGATGAGTTTCCATTTGTTAAAGAGAAAAACTCTGTTGTGGAGGGGAAACGATGTGCATTGCTTGTGGACCTCATGAAAACCTGCTGGGGAATCCTGAGAAACTGGGCGACTTTCACTAGGGAATCTTTGGAGCAGTACCTGGAAGTTTTGTTCTGTCGGGGATGTGAGAGCACTTGATACCATTAGGCTTCATGGGATTTTATTATCCTATTTCTTAAAGCCATTAGTGATTGTCTTTCTATTTTATGTTCTTCTTCTTTTTTTTTCATTTGTAAACAGTAGTCACATTCAAATGCATATGTTCAAAAATAATCATTGGACGTTTTCGCAAACAAAACACGAAAATAAAAGAAAAATAGATATTTTTGCACTTTCAAAGGGATACCTTTATATTAACTTGAGTAAGTATTTTTGTACAATGAGACGAACATTCTAGTAAGAGAATGTCGTCGTAAAAAAATGAAAATTAATACAAAGAAAAGATAGCTATGTGAAATAATCCCATGGGGTTCCCATTCTGCTATAGCCTTCATGTCTCTGAGCGTCTCATCCACTTGCTGCCTTGTCTGAAGCTGATTAGATTGATTAGAACCGTTTGAGTTTGTCAGGTGATGCTAAACATTGTCTGTAGGGTGATCCAACGGGACATATTCATACGCTTTAATTCCCTAACTTTTGCCTGGACCGCCCTTTCGGGTTTTCAGTCCACCGGGATACCCTTTTTTGCCCAAGCTGCCCTTTCGGGTTTTCAGCTTGCCGGGTGTACATATTTTTTTGTATTTTTTCCCTAATTTTTTCCCGAACTATTGGTTCGCCGGAATGCCCTAATTTTTGCCTAGGCCGGTCGACCTAGCGGGTCTTTATTCATGTGTAGTATCTTTTGACTATGTCCGTGTTCACAGGGTGCGGAAGGTCGTCGCCATCCATAGTGGTTAAGGTCATTGCTCCACCAGAGAATATGCTTTTGATCACAAATGGTCCTTCATATGCAGGAGTCCATTTTCCCCTGGGACCACCTTGTGGAAATATGATACGCTTGATTACCAAGTCACCAACCAGATATACCTGACGTCTGACCTTCTTGTTAAAAGCTTTGATCATACGTTTTTGGTACATCTGACCATGACAGACAGCCGTAAGCCTCTTTTCATCAATCAAATTCAACTGATCAAGTCGAGTTTGAATCCATGCATCCTTTATGATTCTCAGAGAAGGTATTTGGACTTCAATTGGTAGAACAACTTCCATGCCGTATACCAAGGAGAAGGGAGTTGCCCCTGTTGATGTGTGCGCCGTGGTACGGTAACCATAGAGAGAAAATGGTAACATCTCATGCCAGTCCTTGTAGGTTATTGTCATTTTTTGTATGATCTTTTTGATGTTTTTATTAGCGGCTTCTACAATGCCATTCATCTTCGACCGGTAAGGGGAAGAATTATGGTGCTGGATCTTAAATTCCACGCATAGTGCGGTGATAATAGTATTGTTGAAATTGGTACCATTTTCTGTGATGATTCTCTCCGGGATACCGTACTAACAGATGAGATTTTGTTTGATGAATCGGGCCACAACATTCTTGGTAACAAAAGTGAAAGAAGTTGCCTCAACCCACTTCTTGAAGTAGTCAATAGCCACCAAGATGAAGCGGTGTCCATTAGAATCTATAGGTTTGACTTATCCAATCATATTGATGCCCCACATCGCGAATGACCAGGGAGCAATCATGACGTTTAGAGCAACTGGAGGCACATGTACTTTGTCAGCATAGGTCTGACATTTGTGACAGGTTCGTGCATGCTGATGGCAATCTGCTTCCATGGTAGACCAGTAGTATCCCGCCTGTAGGATCTTCTTAGCCATCGTATGCCCACTATAATGGGTGCCAAAAGTTCCTTCATGTAGATCAGCGATGATCTTGTCTGCCTCAACCTTGTCTATGCAACGAAGCAAAATAGAGTCGTGGTTGCGCTAGTAGAGAATGCTATTACTAAGGAAGAACTTAGCATATAATCTCCTCAAGAACTTCTTATCATTGACTGAAGCTCCCTCCGGATACTCTTGGGCCTCGAGATACCTCTTAACTTCATGGAACCAAGGCTTGTCCACTACTTCTTCAGTATCGATCTCGTGACAGTAAGCTCGTTCATCCATCCGCTCAATGGTGATCTGGGGAGTCTCGTTACCCCACTTGAGTTTAAACATGGATGACATAGTGGCTAGCGCGTCCACTAGTTGATTTTCCTCTCGTGGAAAATGCTCGAAGGTAATTTCCTCGAAATATGGGATTAAGGTCAACACATGTTCTTTGTAGGGGATGAGATTAGGGTGCTTCATGTCCCATTATCCTTTGATCTGACTGATGACTAAGGCGGAATCTCCAAATACACTTAAGGACTTGATTCCCAAATCTATGGCAGCTTTGAGACCCATAATACACGCTTCATATTCCTCCATATTATTGGTGCAGTTGAAACAAAGTCTTGCAGTGAAGGGAGTATGACATCCTTCAGGGGATATGATTACAACACCTATGCCATTGCTGACGCGTTGGAGGCTCCGTCAAAAACAAAGGTCCATCGGGATCCTTGTTCAGGTACGTCATATGGTCTGAGTTCTTCAAAAATGCTTACTAACATGATGTCTTCATCTGGGAACTCAAATCTCATGGACTAATAGTCATCCACAGCCTGATGAGCAAGGTGATCGGCTAGCATACTTCCCTTTATTTCTTTTTGGGTAGTGTACTGAATGTCGTATTCAGTCAGGATCATCTGCCATCTTGCTATTCTCCTAGATAGGGAAGGTGTTATACCCCAAAATGTTCCCTCTCATTTTATCAACATTTCTTATCACAAGGCTCTTGGAACTCAAGACCAAGCTAGGGTTTGCTCTGTTAAAGACACCTCCTTGCACTGTTGACCTGAAATTAGGGTTTGAGTTTGCACAAGGATTTTTGGACCTTCAATACCCAAATTTACTTTCATACTTCATGTTGGACTCATAAGTTTGTCCATACCAAGTTTCACGCCTTGAATCAAATTTTTGCCCAATCAATTGGACAGTTGACCTAGAAATCAGCTGTATTGGGGAAAAAGTCAATTGTGGCCAATTGACAGTCAAACCTCATGAATTTTGACCCACATCAACATTATGAACTCATATGAACCATTTGATCAAGTTTGGACAATAATTCCACAAGAAATTTGATCAGATCACCAAAAGGGCAAAATGGTCATTTTTAGGGTTTTGACTGTATAAAGGCAATTTTTGACTGTTTGACCTAGCCAATGGCAAATCAAGCTCAACCATGGACTCAAGGACTCAATGAAATTATCTTGACCCATTCAACAAGTTCAAAAGATCTCAAATGCATAGGATTGGCAGATAAATTTTTCAGGCAACTGATCAAAATTTGACTGTACACTAAAAAGTCAAACTTTGACTTTTTGGTCAAAATCAAGTGCCAAGGGTCATTTGCCATCAAGATGTGTCAAATTATGAAACTTGTTCATCAAGAAACCCAAAATTGCAAATTAGGGTTTGAAATTGAAAAAATTTCATAACTTAGAATTTTTCTAAGTTATGAAATTTTCTTAATTTTTCCTAACTTTGCCCCACATTTTCACCATGATGCAATTGGATTCAAACAAAACTCACAACATGAAAGTTGTAGTCCTCCACAAATTCTACAACTTTGATTCATAAAGTTTTCTCAAAAGAAGCTTGGATCTCAAGTTATGATTTTTGGAACAAGGGTCCCTAAAACGTTTAAATTAGAGAAATTTTGCCCTAGTTTAGGCAGGATTTTGACCCATCTTCTTGACCATTTTTCACATAGTTACACTTGGAGTCTCAAGTTCCATTTCAAATATGGATTATAGTACATGTTTCAAGCTTTCCAAATTGTCAAAGAACTCCTCAAACACCTTTGTGGTTATGGAGAATCAAATGCTTGAAGTTGGCAAAAACTCACTTTGTAACCATGACCAATACATGTTCATACAAGTTGCAAAATCTGACCAAACTAGCTTTGTACTTAATTACAGGTCTCTAAACCAATTTACACTCAAAAATTGAATGCAAATACATTTTTTAGAGGTATTGTTCTGATCAAGGGAGCATTATACAATGAACAATTCCATTTTGGGCATAAAGATACCACTTCCATTTACATAAAGCTTTCTTGAGCCATACACCAAGCCCTTTGCTGCAAACAAGGCTCCCTAATGTCAGGCCAAGCTCAACCACTTTATGCAGCTAGGTTACAAGCTAGTACAACCCTTGCATTATCAACTCTCACTTTTTGCTTCAAAACCAAGGCATTGTGCCAAAAGTCCATAACACACACATCTGATAAAATCAACTTAAGCCAACATTTGAAACAAGTTTCTCACATTTCCTAAGGTCAGAAACACGAGCTCACTACCTCTCAAACACCCTTGTACACCAAAAACCCCATTTTCTGCCAAAACAGGGCAGGACCTGCAAATCACAAGCCAAATCACATTCCACTCGTGCGTTTTTCTTGCAATCAGTTCCAATACCTTCCATTCAACTCACTCAAGTTATCCCAAACCTCTATTGCCAACTGTAAATCCATTTACAGTGTTCACCATTTTTGTTTTGAAGCTTTGCAGGTTGAGTTCTGTGGAAAGATTTAGGCCATTTCAAAACAAACTAAGCATTGGGAAAGGTCCGGGGAACATCAAGCAAGCTCAAAAGAACCTCAGGCCTCACTGAAAGTTGTTGCATTGTCCAACTCGAATCCAACTGAAACAGGTTTTTCATCAACTTATATCTCTCTATTTAGGAACATTTAGCCTTAGCTTTGTGAACGAAAGATGTAGTATTCAATGCCCTGAAACCATACATATGCTCAGTTTTCATTTATATTAAACGTGCTAAGAGAATATTATCCATGAACATTCTGAAAAAACTAGGTTAGAAATTAGGGCCAGAGAAATTATCTCTGGTCTTTGAGAGTTAGATTAAGTTTTTTATATGGTTAGAATCTTGGTTTGATTCTCTACAAGTTTCATGTTTTGAGTTTTGGCAAAAGATCACAAATGCAAGAGTTAGCTGTTTGAACTCAGAACGCGCGTTTTTTCACAGTGCTGGAGGAAGAAGATGAAGACTTGGGCTGGGCTGGCTTGTTTTTGCTTCTAACACCTTCTTTTTCAGTTTCACACCCCCTGGCCCAACTTCTTGTATTTTTATTATTTTTTAATTTTAATTTCATTTCTGACTTTATTATTTTATTTCCAAACATAAAAAATACTTGAAAAATATTTTCATAATTTTTTACATTTATTTGGTATTTATTTTAATTATTTCTAACATTAAAACATTTTTAATACCATTTTATTATTTGTTTAAATTTAAAAAATAATGTAAATAATACTTTTATTTTCATTTCTTATTTTTATTTACACTGAAAATATTTTCTTGAATATATTCTATTTTTGTAAATATTTTATTTTATTTTATACATATTTAATATATTTAATATATATATATATATATATATATATATATATATATATATATATATATATATATATATATATATATATATATATATATATATATATATATATATATATATATATATATATATATATATATATATATATACCTTTATTTTATTAAATAATTAGAGTAAAAATATAAAAATATTACCCTTTTTGTTTTTTATACTAAAAAATACATTTTCTTCAATATATTTCATTTTTGTACATATTAATATATTTTTGTATATAAATAATATATAATATCATTTTCTTAAGAAAAATTAGGGTTTACCCCCTTAATTAAATAAAATCAATTCTTTTTTTATTTTATTTCTCTACACCCTTTTTTACATTAAAAATACTTTTCATACATAAAAACTCCTTTTTGCATAAATACACTTTATTTAATATTTATTTATTGTGTTTATTTAATACATTTAAATATTATGCATTGTAAATTCAATTTGGTTGTAATAATTTAGGGTTTTAATTTCTCGCAAAATAATCCCCTATCCAAAATTGTACCCCCCTCCCTATATCAATGTTGTAATAGCTTAGATTTATTTTTATGCACTTAAATGCTTTCAATTATGCCATGATTAGAGAATTAGGATTTGTATGCCAAAATCAAAACCAACAAATAGTTTGACCTAATCAAAGACAAAAATACATGAAAAACAAACACAATGCACACTTGTACCCCTAGGGTTACAATCCACTTGTTGCCTTCAAAAATGGGTCATGGTATGCATGTTAAGTACTTTGGAAAAACAAAAACAAAACAAAAGATCATAGTCCCTCAATGACGTTATCTGAGTTGCCTAAACAAAATGATCAAGTCCCTTAAGAAAATTGCCAAAGATACTTGACACAATTGTTATCATGGTCTATACGATGACCCGCGCCTGTCCCGTTTAACATCCTAACACAAGGTTGTTCACCAAATGCAATGGTGAAACAACACTGTTAAAAGGGTTAAAAACACAAGAAAGATCTTTGAGTAAAATAGGGTAGATATCTCTTAGTTACTTGATCAAAAGCTTGCAAAACATCCTTGTTATTTTCAATACACACTTCACAACACAATTTCAAAACCATACTTTCAAACATGAAAAACTTTTCAAAAGACAAAAACACCTTTGTATACATTCAAACAAGAATCATTACAAGGGTTGCCACAATGATGGCCTCTTTTCAAAACATCTTTCAAAACCACACACAAAGCACCATTTCAAACAATTGAAGAGCACCATTTCAAATAATTGAAAAGCAAAGCAAGTGATCTAAACAAGTAACTAAAAGCCCATGGAAAACCATGGATGAAAAGGGTGCTAATACCTTCCCTTTTCATAATCTACTCCCCGAACCCAAGAAAACATCTCAAAGGTCTTTCCTATGCTTTTTGACCTTTCCTTAGGATAAAATAAAAAGTCGGTGGCGACTCTTGATAAACTGAAACATTTGCGAACACAAACACAAAACCTCAAGTCAGTTCTCCCACTGTATCACAGAACTGGCGACTCTGCTGGGGATAATTCTAAAAGTGGAGTAAACTTAGGGCTTAGATCACCTTTGCATGCTTATCTTGATTTCTTTGATTGCTTTACATTTGGTTCTCTTGTTTGGGCTTGAAATCCTCTACCTGGATTTGGGAAACATTCATAGGTAAATAGCAATACGTTGTGTAAATTGTGCGGGGTATACCGACATAGTTGAAGCAATGGCTATATTAGTGCGACATATTTGTGAGTACCAGTAGCCTTTGAGTCAATCAAAGAGAATACGGGGCCGCTGAGTGATGTCATGAAGCACTAATGAACTCTTAGAACCTTAATTGACCATCTTGGCCTTTTTTAGGGGTAGTGAGATGACCGGCTTTGGTGCAGTCTGAAGTTGGTAGATACTCGATACTACACTCATTGAGGGTTGTTTTCTTGGAATATTTTGGTCTCTAGTTAAGTGGCTAAACCAAAACAATGAACACAGAAAATAATCCAGTGATATTGAGCTCCTTAGAACCCGGTTACTATTTATAGGACAGGTTTGAGCCAACTAAACTCAAGAGGGTATTTACCTATGAAACCTCATGCAAGCCTGAAACTAGGGTTTTGTGTGACTTGCTTGTACATGTGCTTGTGCATACATCATGAACATCATAAAGCATCATATGCATCCACTAACCATTTCAAGGGTTTGGATCTTCATCTTTGTTCTTGTTTTGTAGGTCATGGAATCTCTTCGCAGGAAAAAAATTCAAGTCAACCTTGTGAGAATCCCTCCTCAACTCAAGGAGCTTACTTCCAGGATTCCAGAGAATTCTCTCTTCAGTGAAAGACATGGTAGACTTCTCAACTTGGTCAACTCCAACATTGAAGAAGACATGGTGAAAGTTCTCTTCCAGTTCTTTGACCCCCTACACCACTATTTCACATTCCCTGATTACCAGCTAGTACCTACTTTGGAGGAATTTTATCAACTCCTGAGAATTCATTCTTCATCAACTACCCTACAACGGTATAGAAAAAGAACCAAAACCTGAAGATGTTGCTCAAGCATTACACTTGCAACCATCTGATATCAAGGGTCATTGGGAAACCAGAAGTGGTGTCAAGGGTTTCTTGGCAAAGTTTCTGTTTGAGAAGGCACAAGACTGCTGGAATTCTCTAGATCTACAAGCTTTTGAGGAGATTGTAGCACTTCTCATCTATGGGTTGGTCTTGTTCCCAAACCCTGATCAACTTATAGATGTGAATGTTGTCAAGATTTTCATATCCCAGAATCATGTGCCTACATTGCTTGGGGACATCCTACACTCATTTTACACACGAACAATGAGGAAAAGAGGTGTTCTCATGTGTTGTACTCCTCTCCTAGCAAGGTGGTTTATTTCTCACCTTCCACAATCAGTTTTGAAGAATGAGCAGGGTTTAAGTTGGTCGCAACGGTTAATGACCCTCACACATTCTGATGTTTATTGGTGTTCTCGGTCCAGAGAAAATGTCATCATCATTGATCGTTGTGGAGAGTTCCATAATGTCCCATTACTTGGCATTAGGGGAGGCATTACCTACAACCCCTGTTTAGCTCTAAGACAGTTTGGATATGCTCGGAGGGATGGCCCTCATGACATGCTGATTCCTGACTTGGTTTTTGACTTCGACAACGATGCGCAAGGACTTCGACAAAGGTTCATCAGAGCTTGGAGGATGACCAACAAGGTGGACAGTAAGACACTGGGGCACAAGAATTCCATCCCTCTTGAGCCTTACCTCAAGTGGGTACGAACCCGCGCCCAGAATTTTATGATGCCATATCCTCACATTCTCCCCGTGATCAAAGAGCCTGTTATGGAAGGAGAGGTTCCATACACCCTCCTACATCCTGACATGCCAACATCATTGGAAGAATTACAAAAGAGTTGGATCCAACTTAAGGAGGAACGGAATAATTTTGAAGCCAGCTTCTATGCCAGTGAGAAGAAGGTTTTGGAGCTCACCCGCCGACTTCATGAGGAGGAAACTCTCAACACTTACATCGCACCAAAGAGGATGCACAATGTCTTTTTACATTAAGAATTTTGTAATATTTTGCCCATGGGGCACTTATGTACTAACAAATTTCTTAATATGACGTGTGTTCTTTTTGTTTGCAACAAATTTGAATTTATGAATCCTTGAATGCATTACATGAATAACATACCATTCATCATATGCATAAACAGGTCTTCACACCAGGTTTCCTTATCTTTCTGCTGTTTATTTCAGCAAGATGGATTTGGAGCAGACGGTTAAGGATCTGCAAGCACAGAATTCGCAATTCCAGCAACTCCTCATGACCTTAGAAAAGGGTCAAGAGGACCTTAAAGCACTATTGGAGAAAGATAAAGAGAAAAATAAGAAAAGACCTGGTGTAGTCATCATGGGAAGAAGGTTTGAAAGAAATGCTAGAAAAGTTCTCGAATTCCCCTCGACATCTGATGAAGGGGCTGGTAAAGGAAAAGGAACTGCGATGCCTTCTGAATCTGAAGTTGAAGGAGAAGAAGAGGAAGAGGAA
This sequence comes from Vicia faba, assembly GCA_948472305.1. Lineage (NCBI taxonomy): Eukaryota > Viridiplantae > Streptophyta > Magnoliopsida > Fabales > Fabaceae > Vicia > Vicia faba. Next base: position 1,486,779,188 of record OX451737.1, read on the forward strand.
GAAGACGAAGACGAAGATTACTCAGAACAGTAATATCCCCCGGTGGATGTTAAGTTTAAAAATCTTGAGGATCGGTTGGCATCATGGAGTTGTAAAGGGTACCTGGTTTAGATTTCGAAGAACTAGGGTTGGTCGCTGGGATCCTCATTCCTCCCAAGTTCAAAGTTCCTACATTCGCCAAGTATGACAGTCTGTCGTGCCCAAAGATGCATCTGAGATCCTACGTCAGAAAGATCCAACCCCACTCATCTGATAAGGATCTTTGGGTCCATTTTTTCCAAGATAGTTTGTCAGGCACGCAACTGAACTGGTTCTATCAACTCGAGAGATCGGAGGTTCATAACGGGGAAGACTTAGTTGCTGCTTTCTACCGGATATACCAATACAATGCTGATTTAGCGCCCACTCGTACTCAACTACAGAGTATGGGTATGGCTTCTAATGAGGGATTTAAGGAGTATGCCCAGAAGTGGCGTGATTTGGCTGGAAGGGTGCAGCCACCATTGTCGGATAGAGAGCTGGTTGACATGTTTTTAGGGACCCTGTCTGACCCTTTATTCAATCATTTAATTGGGAGTTCCTCCGCGGGATTCGCCGAATTAATTTTGACCGGTGAAAGGGTCGAGGCCGACATCAAAAGTGGTAAGATTCAGAAAGATACTTCCGCGTCCACTGCTATTAAGAAGACCTTCCCAGCTAAGAAGGAAGCTTCTGCTGTTTATTCTCAAAAAATTCAAGGAAGAACCGAGTGCCAACCAACAGTAGGGGCAGTGATGATTCAAAACTCTTCAAATGATCAACCTTGCAGCAATCAGCCAAGATCTTATCAGCAACGGGTAGAAAGGCCACAACGGCAGTTCACCCGAATCAACATGACACCGGCTCAAGTACTCCCTCATTTGCTAAAGCTGAATCTTACCAATTTGAAGGAAGCGCCAAAGAACCCTAATACCTCTTCTCCATATTACCACTCCAATGCAAAATGTGCTTACCACTCTGACAGTATAGGGCATGATACCAACAACTGTTGGGCTCTTAAGAACAAAATCCAAGACCTGATCGATGCCAAGGAGGTAGAATTCGATGCGCCCGAAAAGCCAAATGTGATTTCTGCCCCAATGCCCAAGCACGATCATAATGTTCATGCCATTATGGAAGACCTTCATGTTACCAATGTTGCTGACCTTTTGACTCCGTTACCAGTGATTAAAGTGAATTTGATGAAAGCCGGGATATTCCCGGGCTATGGAAAATACTGTTATTTTTGTTTAAACATACGAGCTGACTGCCCAATGTTGAAAACAGGCATCCAACGCCTGATGGATACCCAAGAGATACTCTTCAAAAATACTCCTGTTGATACCTTCACTCATGTTACTCCTGCTACTTTTTCTACTTCAACCAATGACATTGCAATAATAACCATATCCGACAATCTTGCCAAGGCTTGCAAAAGGCCTGTCAAGATTACGCCTGATCCTAAGTTTGTGCCGTTAAAAATCACCTTGTCGGGGCCTGTCCCGTATCAATCTAACAAGACGACACCATGGAACTAGGGAGAAGAAATCTCTTATCATGGTATCAAACAGATTGAATCAGTCTAAGAGAATTCTGATGATGAAACCCCTGATATAGGGAACATTGCAGAAACAAGCAAGATAACTCGTAGCGGACGGATCTTCTCTCCGAAGATTGCTCCCCCTCGAGCAGTCTTCTGACCCTCGAAAGCTTTTGTGCCTGTTAAGCCATTTGTGCAAGGCCCGATAATTGAAGAAATTGATGTACCTGAAGTTAGACCCTCTGATGCTACTACCAATAAAGGTAAAGGGATACTAGAAGCGCCTGTCAGGATGAAGGCTCAGACTGTGGTAATCCCCGAAACCACCCAGAAAGAAATGGAAGAAATCTTAAAGATAATCAAAAAGAGCAACTACGACATCGTGGAACAGCTAGGGAATACCCCTTCCAAAATCTCCATGTTGGCTCTCCTACTCTGCTCTGAGGCCCATGCTAAGGCCTTAATCAAATTTTTAAAGACGACACACGTGCCTCAAGAAACTTCGACTGACCAGTTTCAAGATTGCGTGCCTAGCCTCACTGCTGATAATGGTCTTGGTTTTTCCGATGCTGATTTGACCCCTAAGGGAAGGAAACACAACAACGCGCTGCATGTCTCAGTAGAATGCAGAGGAACCACCCTTGCCCATGTCCTAGTTGATACCGGTTCATCCTTGAATGTGCTACCAAAGAAAGCGTTAGACCGTTTAGACTGTGAAGGGTTAGTGCTAAAGCCAAGTAATATCGTGGTTAGGGCCTTTGATGGGTCCAAAAGAATGGTTCACTGAGAGGTTGACATTCCTATCAAAGTGGGCACCGAGACCTTCAACTCTACCTTTTATGTGATGGACATTCGTCCTTCATATTCGTGCTTATTGGGAAGGCTGTGGATCCACTATACTGGGGCAGTTACCTCCTCTTTACACCAAATGCTAAAGTATCCAATTCAGGGTAAGATTATAACGGAGAGGAAGAGTACATGATAAGTCACCTCAACTCCTTCCGCTATGTGGAGTTGGATGTCGAATTCACAGAAACGCCTTTCCAACATTTTGAGGAAGCTTCTCCTGAGGTCGCAGTTGCGAAGACAATGGTTGATGTGCCTATCATTCCCAAGCATGTGTCTAGGATGGCATCTCTCAAGGACGCAGAGGCTGTAATCAAAGAAGGAAAGAGTACAGTGTAGGGGCAACTGCCTGATTTTCTTCACAAGACGGACAAGTTCGGACTAGGTTTTACTGCTGCTGGCCAGAAAGCTATGCGTCGCTCCAAGGCTGGAGGACCACCCGTAAAAATCACTCACCATGGAATTAATGCCTTATAAGATGATGATGAAGAAGACAACTTTGAAGATTGGATCTTTCCAACCGTCGAAGGAGGATTAAGTAACTGGGAAGCGAAGGACTTTATTCCCATCACTTTCATCAACCAGTAATTTATCTTTGAACAATTTCCTATTTTGGTCTGTAATAACTAAACAATCCATAAACTATTTTCACCTTATGCCTTGCCCGGGGCATATAGGTCCATTTGTAAGGGCTTGATTTTCTTCATTATCATATGCCATGTATTAATGAATCATTGGACGTTTTCATCTATAAACTGTTGTGTTCACTTTCTTTCCTTTTGCATTTTGTTTTGTTTAAGGATGGTTATCCCTTACACACACCCACACTCACAAATGCAAGTACCCATCCACTCCGGATTCCATGGGTGACTATTCTGCTTTAGCCTTCAGTGACTCTGAGGATTTGGTCAATCATGCTGAGTACGAAGTTGACGAAGACTGTGAAGTGTCGCGAGAGTTAGCCAGACTTTTGCAACAAGAAGAGAGGGCTATTCTGCCCCATGAAGAATTTATAGAGACCATCAACTTGGGAACAGAGGAAGACAAGAAAGAAGTTAAGGTGGGTGCCAACCTGGAACCAAGTGTCAAAGAGCGCTTAGTGCAGTTGTTGAATGAATATGTTGAGATCTTTGCCTGGTCTTATGAAGACATGCCGGGATTAGACACAGATATCGTGGTTCACCGTCTCCCTACAAGAGAAGACTGTCCACCGATCAAACAAAAAGTTCGCCGAATGAGGCCCGACATGTCTGAGAAGATCAAAGCTGAGGTAATGAAGCAATTCAACGCTAGCTTTCTGGCTGTTACTTCCTATCCATAATGGGTTGCTAACATTGTGCTCGTACCTAAGAAGGACGACAAAGTCAGAATGTGTGTGGACTATCGGGATTTAAACAGGGCCATCCCTAAAGATGATTTTCCACTGCCACACATCGACATCTTGGTTGACAACTGTTGTACCCCAAAATTTTCCCTCCCATATTCTTCAAGATTTGCCAAGATCAAGCTTCAAAATCCCTCAAGGATTGCACAGTCCAATTGCCTCCCAACACAGTCAAAATTAGGGTTTTGGTTCTTGCAAAGAAATTGAGGTTTCCAAGGGTCCAATCAAGTCCCATATGCCTACATACATTGTCAAGCATCCATATGTCAAGTTTCAAGACTCACAGCATCAAGTTGCACAGTCAAAAACCCTAAATGCTCCACAAGTCAACTGTAGGGGCAAAATGGTCATTTGACAGTCAAAAGTCAAAAAATTTTGTCAACATCTTATTTTGAAGCCACAAACATCATTTTATCAATTCTTGATCATGATTCTCAAAGTATGGCTCAAAAAGTCTCAAGATGCAAAAGTTTCTATTTTTGGACAGCTGAAAAGTCAACTGCAAATTGACCAAGGCATAACTTCTTCATGGTTCATCAGAAAAATCCCATACAAAGCTCATTTTGAAGAGGATGACATTTCCTACAACTCATCTTCACACTTCAAGTCTAAGAAATGCTCTTACAAAAAGTTATCAATTTCAACATTATAGGTCATTTTCAAAAGTCAACAAAAAGGCACTTTAAGTCAAAGACCATAACTTGAGATTGGTAAATCAAAATGACATGGGACCAAAGGCATTGGTTAGAGGACTTCAATACCTTTCCAAAATGTCCAAGAACATGATCATAGCTTCAAAATTGAGCAAGATATGCATTGGAGAAGTTGGGAAATTTTTGGGAATTTTGAAAAGTCAACTTTGCCTGAAACACTTCAAAATTGCTAATGGGCCTCAAATTCTTCCTTGAATCATTACCCAAAGCCTATGCACGACCCATTGAGCTTAAATGGATTTATTTTCTTATTTTTAATTAATTAATTGAATTTTTATTCTTATTAATTCATTTAATTAATTTTAATTGTAGAAAAATATCAAATAATGTTTTTAAAATCTTTTTGTGCAGCAAATCATACTAGGGCAAGCTGGAAAGTCGTTTCACATTCAAAAAGGGAATATTTTCCATGATTGGCATGGGTTTCCATGAAAAAAAGATTGAAAAAGATATGATAAAAATCAAATATTGAAATCATCAATTCATGGACTTATGGGCTGGTTTCTTGACCTAATTTCATTCATATACTTATGCATAACCTAACCTAATGGAGACATACACAAAAAGCTGCTCACAACTAGAGAACCAATTTGCAAATTTTCACAAAAAAGCTTGAAACTGATTTCATATTTGCAGGGCGATTCAAGGCTTAGAACCTTTTCCATTACATTCCTGACATTGCTAGGAGTCGATTGCAATCAAGAACAAGTCCCCATACTCCAATAATCGGTAGAACAGAATCACCTTTTTCATAAATATGTCCATAATCGAATTTCAATTTCTATGCATCATTCATGTGTTTTGATCATTGATTTGTGTTACTAACATCTCCCTGGAACTTTTGGCATAGTTTAATTGTTCTAAAAATGCTTGAATCGAAATCTGCCATTGATGAAACCTAGGGTTTCAGAACTTCAAAATTGGGGTTTCTCATATATGGTAAAATTAGACCACCAAACCTGTATGGACATATTCGTGGCAATAAGACGAATCGTTTGAAACAATCGCGCCCTTTTTATATTAACCCCTCTTCTAATCGCTATTTTTACAGGTTTCAGTTTGTGGGGGTTTAAAACCCCCGCTACTTGTTTTCTAGTTGCAGGAAAAACAAGGAAGAAGATGGACGTGGCCTGATGCTATTGGGAGATTCAAATATGGCGCGTAATTTTTTGTCTTATACCACTAACCATTGTTTTGTATATATTATATTGTCTATCCATTATGTATACAAAGAAACGCAATAGCTCAGTTGGCTGGCAACGTGTCCCTTAAGCGTTGGGACCTGGGTTCGATTCCCAGGTCCCCCCATTTAATCCATGATTTTTGTCATAACATGTTCCTATGCAGCGTTCAACCAAAGGCTTACCATATGCGCTCACGCTTAAGACTGCCACGCGCTCACGTTGATTAATCCAAGGGCCATTGGATGAGATCCATGGTGTGCCTCAGTCAACCAAGACGCACTCAAGCTGGAAAGTCAAACAAGGCCTTGTTCAATGGGCCAAAATTACTTCAAAAAACCTCCCCTTGGGCCTGATACCCCCCTGGTTTGCATCTTTTCAATTTTATTTTATTTTCTAATTATAATTCTTTTTAATCCTTTTTAATTGTTTTATCAATTCACAAATAATTAATTTTCATAATAAAAACAGAAAAAATAAAAAATGTTTTATATTTAATTATATTAATTTCACCATTAAAATATTTTTGTAAATAAATTTCAACAATTAACTTAGTTAATTTAGGTTTTAAACTTTAATCTTTTTCTTAATAAATAAAAAATATCTAGAATTAGGTTTTTGACATTTTCATCTTTTTCATAAATTAAACTCTTTCCTCATTATTTCTTATTTATTATTATTATTAATTGTTAATTTTGTAAATAAATATGTAAATTAACTAATTAGTGTAAATTAGGTTAACATTAATATCTTCTTAAATAAATAAAAATAACTTAGAATTAGGGTTTCTTTTAATTTTAATTTTCTTTATTTCTTAAATACCCAAAAACATAAAAACATTTTCTTTTCCTTCTTTTCTTTAATTAAATAATTAATTAGCTTTTAATTCAATTTAATTTCAAAAGGGTCAAAACCCTCGGACATTCAATTTTGATTTCTTTTCGCGCATTGTTTTCTTTTCAAATATTATGTAACTGCTCAAGGATTGTAATAGTAATTAGGTCTTTTTACTTTCCGCATTTTTATCAAACGGGTCTTTGTACTTTGGCGATGTATAGACCCGTGCCTTGTAATAGCGTAGCTTTATATTTCCGTCTTTTACTTTCCGCACTCTTAAATTCTAAATGGCATGAAAGAATGTATGGTTAATTAAAAACAACGCGTAGCTCACAACTGCCTGATCAAAGATAAACTTAACATGAAAATAACACACAAATTCACACACCACTTCTAGGGTACGCCTCACCTGTTGCCTTCGAAACGTGGTCGTCAAGTATAGGACGTTTTAGTAAGTCCTTATGTCCATGATCCAGTTGCCTCGAAACAGTTGCCTCGGAATAGTTGCCTCGAAACGGTTGCCTCAGATTAAAAAAGGATCAAGGACAAAAGGGTACCTTCTAAGGTGTCCTACTGTTGCTTCGGTGACCACACTGTCCCTAAACTCGAATTGACCCGAACACCTCCAACGGTTGTGCTACCTACCTCTCAATGGTGGGATGACACTACCTTAAGGACTTCTACACAGCTTAATTCCTTAGGGTAGGTAGATGACTCATGGATACTTGCTCTGAAAAAACAAATCCAAATCTTTTCACACTGACACCTTTCAAAAAGCTTTCAAAACAATTTTTCAAACACTCTTGAGGACTGATACAAGAGTTATTCAGAAATCTTTAAACGAAACTTCTTCAAACCCACTCACACTTGAAAAGCAAACAAACATTTTGAAAACATAATGAGCAAGTATCTAAGAGCCCATGGATAACCATGGATAGAAAGGATGCTAACACCTTCCCTTTCTATAAATCTACCTCCCGAACCGAGAGATAATCTCATAAGGAATTTTGTTGTGCTTTTGTCCTGTCCATGTTGGAGAAAATAAAAGACGGTGGCGACTCTTGCTTCCGCGACATTTCACGATCCAGCGTTAAACAGTCAGTTCTAAATCCACCGATCACAGAACTGGCGACTCTGCTGGGGACTCTTATAAAGTGAGGTGTACCTTAGGACTAAGATCACTTGTGTTTTCAATTGTCTGAATTGTTTGCTTTATTATTGTGGGTATTGTCTTGGGAGTTCTATAGATCCTAACCCGGATCTGGGGGATACCTTCTTAGAAAGTAGCAACAAGACTGTGAGGGAACTGTGCGGGGTATACCGACATGGTTGAAGCAGTCTGCTACGTTGATGTGGCACTTTGGTGAGTACCGGTAACCCTTGAGTCCAGTCAAGGAGAGTACGGGGCCGCCGCGTGGTGTCGTGAAGCATCAACTGACCTTAGGAACCTTAATTGAACCATCTTGGCCTCTTTAGGGTAGTGAGATAACTGACTTTGGTTCAGTCCGAGGTTGGTTGATACTCGATACTACACTCAATTGAGGGTTGTTTTCTTGGAATATTTCGGTCGTCAGTTCAGTGGCTAAATCGAAACGATGAACACAGAAAACAATCCAATGATATTGGGACCCTTAGAACCCGGTTACTTCTGATAGGACAGGTTTTGAGCCCACCAACTTCAAGAGGGTAATACCCAGACCCCATGCTGGCCTAAACTCTAAGGGTTGTGGTGTGACTTGTGTGCCTTACCATGTTTGCTTTTTGTGAATATTTGTGGTATGTTTTATCATAGCATCATAACATCATACATCATCATATGCATTGACTAACCATTTCAGGGGTTCGAATCTTCATCTTTGTTCTTGTTTTGTAGGACATGGAAACTATTCGCAGAAAGACAATTCAGATCAGCCTTGTAAGGATCCCTCCTCCGCTTAAGGAACTTATATATAGGATTCCCGAGAGCTCTTCTTTCAGTGAGAAACAAGGAAGACTCATCAGCTTGGTCAACACCAACATTGAAGAAGATATGATAAAGGTCCTCTTCCAGTTCTTTGACCCTCATTATCACTGCTTTACATTCCTGGATTATCAACTGGTGCCTACATTGGAAGAGTTCTCCCGGCTTCTGAAGATCCCTATCCTTAGTCAACTACCCTACAACGGTACGGAAAAGGAAACCAAACTTGAAGAGATTGCTAAAGCCTTACGTCTACAACCATCTGACATCAAGGGACATTGGGAAGTTAGAAGTGGTATCAAAGGGTTCTTGGCCAGGTTTCTGTTTGAGAAGGCCCAAGAATGTTGGAACTCCCTTGACCTACAAGCCTTTGAGGAAGTTGTGGCCCTCCTTGTCTATGGACTGGTGTTGTTCCCGAATCCCGATCAGCTTATAGATATCAGTGTTGTCCAGATCTTCAAGTCCAGGAATCCTATACCTACGTTGCTTGGGGACATCCTTCACTCATGTTACACTCGAACCATGAGAAAATGAGGTGTTCTTATGTGCTGTACTCCTCTCCTGGGAAGGTGGTTTATTTCGCACCTTCCACAATCAGTTTTGAAGAATGAGCGGGGTTTGAGATGGTCACAATGATTAATGACTCTTACACATGCAGATATACATTGGTGCTCGGTCCAGAGAGGATGTCACTATCATTGATCGTTGCGGGGAGTTTCCTAATGTTCCTTTACTTGGAATCAGAGGGGGTATTACTTACAACCCGTGTCTGGCTTGGAGACCGTTTGGTTATGCTCGGAGGGATGGCCCTCATGACATGTTAATTCCTGACATAGTTTTTGACTTTGATAACGATGCACAAGGACTTCGCCAGAGATTTATCAGAGCTTGGAGGATGCCCAGCAAGGTAGACAGCAAGACGCTGGGGCACAGGAACTCCATCCTGTTGGAACCTTATCTCAAGTGGGTACGAGCCCGCTCCCAGAAGCTAGTGATGCCATATCCTCATGTTCTCCCTGTGATCAAAGAGCCAATTTTGGAAGGAGAGGTGTCCTACACCATTCAACATCCAAACATGCCTACATCCTGGGAAGAAATGCAGAAGAGCTGGATCCAGCTTAAGGAAGAACGGAATTCTCTTGAGTCCAGTCTACATGCCAGTGAGAAGAAGGTCTTGGAGCTCACCTGCCTACTGCACGAGGAAAAGACTCTCAACACTTACATAGCTCCGAAGAGGATGCGCAGTGTCTTTTGGGATTGATTCACTTTTGTAATGTTTTGCCCATGAGGCCTTGATGTACTGAACAATTACTTCTTAATGATAACGTGTGTTCCTTTTTGTCTGCAACAAATTTGAACTTTTGAACCCTTGAATGTATTGCATAAACACATATCATGCATCATGTGCATATCAGGTACTCTTCTTTTCAGGTTGCTTAATGTTCTTCGCTATTTATTTCAGCATCATGAACCCTGAATCATCTACTGAGCAGTCCATCAAGGCCCTCCAGGCTCAGAATGCCCAATTCCAAGAGCTGATCATGAGTTTAGCCCAAGGTCAAGAGGAATTGAAGGATCTGCTGGTCAAGAAGAAGAAGAAGAGAACGGTACTATTCAACACTGGCCGGAGGTTTGGAAACACACTGTAGAATGAGGTTGATCAAGCTGGTTCTTCTGTAGGAAAAGGTAGTCCCCAGGGGGGAAGGGTTCCTAGTCCGGTGGTCTCTGACAACGAGACTGATTTCAATGAAGAGCAGTATCCTCCAGCTGAAGACAAGTACAAGCAGTTAGAGGATCGCCTGAATGGCATTGAAATTCAACAAGTGCCTGGGTTGGATTTTGGAGACTTAGGTCTATCTTCTGGTGTGGTGATCCCACACAAGTTCAAAGCACCATCTTTCGCAAAGTATGACGGGGCGTCATGCCCTAAGCTACATCTCAGATCTTATGTGCGGAAGATCCAACCATACACTGTGGACAAGAACTTGTGGATCCATTTCTTCCAGGAGAGTCTTTCAGGGACTCATCTCGAATGGTTCTATCAGCTGGATGGAACCAAGGTTCGTAACTGGGAGGAATTGGCTACTGCTTTTTACAAGCAGTATCAGTATAATGCCGACCTCGCTCCTACACGTACCCAACTCCAGGGTATGTCGCTAGGATCGGGAGAAGGTTTTAAAGAGTATGCGCAGAAGTGGAGGGACCTGGCTGGCAGGGTGCAGCCTCCGTTAACCGACCGTGAACTCGTGGACATGTTCTTGGGGACCCTATCCGGGCCGTTCTTCAATCATCTCATTGGCAATTCGTCTGCAGGATTCACAGATCTCATTCTGACCGGTGAAAGGATAGAAGCTGGCATGAAATCAGGGAAAATTCAGAAAGGTGCGTCCTCCAGTTCTGAGAAAAAGCCTTTCAAGAAGGAAGCCAGTGCTGTGTATGGGCCTAGAAGGCAAACTAAACCAGAACGCCGCCAAGCTGTCAACGCGGTGGTAATTGTAAAGCCTGTTGCTGCTCCTCGGCAACCTAACCAACCAAGGGGTGAGAGACCCAGAAGAGAGTATACTCGGCTTAGTATGACCTTGTCACAAATCTTGCCGCAATTGCTATCGACCAACTTGGTAACCGTCAGAGAAGCTCCGAAGGTGGTAAACACAACATCTCCGAAGTATAATCCAAATGCCCGCTGTGCTTATCACTCTGATAGCCCGGGGCATTCTACTGATGATTGCTGGGCCCTGAGAAATAAGGTTCAAGACCTTATTGATGCGAAAGAAATACAGTTTGAGGCACCTGAAAGGCCCAACGTTGTGACTGCTCCTATGCCCCAGCATGGAGTAAATGCCATTGAGGAAGACCTGTATGTCGTTTCTGTGGATGATGTTGCTACCCCTTTACTGACCGTCAAGAGGAACCTGCTGCTGGCCGGTTTATTTCTGGGTTGTAGCAAGGGTTGCCTTCTGTGTGCTGTTGGCCCTGCTGGTTGTCCGTTGCTGAAGTCAGGCGTCTAAAACCTGATGGATAGCAAAGAAATATTGTTCAAGAAGATCGCTGTTCCTTTTGTTCCTACTGAAGAAGTATCTGTTGTTACCATCTTCAACAATCCTACCAAGGCTCCCCCGAGGAAGCCAGTCAAAATCATGTCCGTTGCACCCATTATCATTACTGTTCCGGGGCTCCTCCCCTATGAATCTGACAAGGCTGTCCCATGGCACTATGAGGCAGATGTGTATGTACTTGGAGTGAAGCAGGAGTTCAACACTAGTACCAGTATCAATAACATCACTGGTCCTGCCAAAGTTACTCGCAGTGGCAGGCTCTTCTCGTCTGACATTGCGCCACCAGTTATCCGAAGACCTCTTATCATTACGCCTACAAGTGCGCTTGTTTCCCCTTATGATCAAGTTTCTATCCCTGCTACCGAGTCATCTGACACTCGGGGCAAAGGGATTGCTGATGTGCCTGCCCAGATGGAGGCACCAAAGACTGTCAATGTTGAAGCCTCCCAGCAAGAGATGGAGGAAATCCTTAAGATCATTAAGAAGAGCGATTTCAACGTCGTTGAACAACTGGGGCATACCCCCTCCAAGATCTCTATGTTATCATTACTGCTATGCTCAGAGGCCCATGCCAAGGCCCTGATTTCATTTCTGAAGACGGCCCATGTGCCACAAGAGACATTTGCGGATCAATTCGCTGATTGTGTGGCCAACTTGACCGCTGACAATGGGTTGGGTTTCTCTGATGCTGATCTGACCGCCAAGGGAAAGAACCACAATGATGCCCTGCATGTCTCCATTGAATGCAGGGGCACTACTCTCGCACACGTGTTGGTGGACACCGGTTTTTCCCTGAATGTATTGCCCTAGAAGGCCTTATACCGGTTGGATTGTGAGGGCCTGGAGTTGAAGCCTAGCAACATCATTGCCCGAGCCTTTGACGGGTCGAAGAGGATGGTACATGGTGAAGTGGATATTCTGATTCAGGTTGGTTCTCAAGTCTTTGATTCAACGTTCTATGTGATGGACATTCGTCCATCTTATTCCTGTTTGTTGGGTCGACCTTGGATTCACAAGGATGGGGCTGTGACCTCCACTCTACACCAGAAGCTCAAGTACCCTGTCAGAGGGAAGATTGTTACGGTGCAGGGGGAGGAAGAATACATGGTTAGTCATCTGAATTCATTTCGGTATATTGAGATGGACGGGGAGTTTATTGAAACCCCCTTTCAACATTTTGAAGAGGTACCTCCAACATTGGCGTCAGTTGAGACAGTAATTGAAGAAGACTTTCCTTTGAAGATGGCCTCCTTAAAGGACGCCTGGGCTGTAATTGAGAAAGGTGAATGTGCTAACTAGGGCAGGCTCCCTGATTTTACTCCTAAGACTGACAAGTTTGGGCTAGGTTTTACTGCAGAGGCTCAGAGGGTTGTACGCAAAGCAAGGATCGGAAGACCTCCCGTGTTCATCACCAACCCGGGAGTGAATGCTATTGAAGGCGATGCGGAGGAATCAGAGTTTGATAGCTGGATCTACCCGACGATTGACGGTGGACTGAACAATTGGACTGCAAAAGATCACATACCTGTTACTTTTTTTACGCAGTAATGAATTCCTTTGTTTTTTTAATTTGTAATGAACAATAAATTGAAACTTTATGGCCCGGTGTCTTATCCGGGGCACCGTTGGCTTCATTTGTGAGGGCTTATTACTTGTCATTTACATATATCATGAATAAAGACATTGGACGCTTTTCACATTTCAAATCTTGGGCTCCCTTTCTTTATTTCTTTCTTTATATATTGCAAAACAGCTATATTTACACACACTCACTCATACAGGTTTCAATCCACTCTGGATCTCACTGGTAACGACTCTGCTACTGCCAGTTATGACTTAGAAAATCCGATCAACTTAGCCGAAGACGAAGGTGAAGATGATTGCGAAGTGCCTGGTGAGCTTGCAAGACTGTTACTCCAGGAAGAGAGGGCCATTCAGCCACATGAAGAGCCAGTGGAAATGGTAAATCTGGGTACTGAGACAGACAGAAGGGAAGTCAAGATTGGTGCCAATCTGGAGCTCAGCGTGAAACAACGGTTGATTCAGATGTTGCATGATTACATGGAAATATTTGCCTGGTCCTACGAAGACATGCCTGGGTTGGATACCAACATTGTGGTCCATCATCTGCCTACCAAGGAAGACTGCCCTCCGGTTAAACAAAAGGTCTGCCATATGCGTCCAGAGATGTCCGAGAAGATCAAAGCTGAGGTTATGAAGCAATTTGACGCCGGTTTTCTTGCAGTGACTTCTTACCCTCATTGGGTTGCCAACGTGGTTCCAGTGCCAAAGAAAGATGGTAAGGTCAGAATGTGTGTCGATTACAGGGATTTGAACAGGGCAAGCCCCAAGGATGATTTCCCTCTACCTCACATCGACGTTCTGGTTGACAATACGGCTCAGCACAAGGTGTTCTCCTTCATGGATGGTTTTTCAGGTTATAATCAGATCAAGATGGCTCCTGAAGATATGGAAAAGACTACCTTTGTTACTCAGTGGGGCACCTTCTGCTACAAGGTCATGCCATTTGGACTGAAAAATGCTGGGGCAACCTACCAACGTGCCATGGTTGCTTTATTTCATGACATGATCCACCATGAGATTGAAGTGTATGTCGACGATATGATTGCAAGGTCCCAAACTGAGGAGGAACACCTTGACCATCTGCAAAAGCTGTTTGACCGTCTGAAGTTATACAAGCTGAGGTTGAATCCAAATAAGTGCACATTTGGGGTAAGATCTGGAAAGTTGCTAGGCTTCGTCGTAAGTGACAAAGGTATTCAAGTGGACCCTGCCAAGGTTAAAGCCATACAAGAGATGCCAGTTCCCAAGACAGAGAAAGAAGTCAGAGGCTTTCTAGGACGTCTGAATTATATTGCCCGATTCATCTCGCACCTAACAGCTACCTGTGAACCAATCTTCAAGCTGCTGAAGAAAGATCAGGTAGTACGTTGGAACAATGAATGTCAGGCCTCTTTTGACAGAATCAAAGAGTATCTCCAAGAACCACCCATTCTTATGCCACTGGTTGAAGGGAGACCTCTAATACTATACTTGACAGTACTTGACAACTCAATGGGGTGTGTGCTGGGGCAGCATGACGAGTCTGGCCGAAAAGAGCATGCCATTTATTACCTTAGCAAAAATTTTACCAACTGTGAGACCCGATACTCACTGCTCGAGAAAACTTGCTGCGCTTTGGTATGGGCTGCTCGCCGGCTGAGACAGTATATGTTGACTCACACTACTCTGTTGATTTCAAAAATGGATCCAATAAAGTACATATTCGAAAAGCCTGCTCTGTCTGGGAGAATAGAAAGATGGCAAATGATCTTGACAGAATACGACATCCAGTACACGACTCAGAAAGCTATCAAAGGAAGTGTATTGGCAGACCACTTGGCACACCAGGCAGTAGATGACTACCAGTCAATGAACTTCGAGTTTCCAGACGAGAGCATCATGATAGTGACTGATTGCGAAGTACCTGGACCGGATGAAGGACCTGAGGAAGGATCCTGATGGTCTATGCACTTTGACGGAGCCTCCAACGCTTTGGGTAACGGTATCGGCGCTGTGATCATATCTCCTAAAGGCACTCATACTCCACTTACTGCCCGGCTATGTTTCAACTGCACCAACAACATGGCGGAGTATGAGGCGTGTATCATGGGTCTTCAAGCTGCGATTGACTTAAGGATCAAGTTTCTGAGTGTCTTTGGAGATTCCGCTCTCGTGATCAATCAGATCAAAGGCGAGTGGGATACGAAACATCCGAATCTTATTCCTTACAGAGAATGTGTGTTGACATTGATCCCCCATTTCACAGAGATCACTTTTGAACACTTTCCAAGAGAGGAGAATCAGTTGGCGGACGCGCTGGCTACGATGTCTTCTATGTCCAAAGTCAAGTGGGACAATGAGGCTCCCCGGATCATTATCTGGAAACTGGACGAACCTGCATACTGTTGTGATCTTGAGGCTGAGGTAGTAACTAAAAAACCCTGGTATCATGAGGTGAAAAGGTACTTAGAAGCTCAAGAATACCCTGAAGGTGCATCCATCAATGATAAAAAGTTTCTGAGAAGGTTCGCAGCAAAGTTCTTCCTCAGCAACGGCATTCTGTACAAGAGAAACCATGATTCGACCTTACTGCGTTGTGTGGATAAGACTGAAGCAGAAAGGATCATGGCAGAACTGCATGAAGGTACCTTCGGAACACATTCCAGTGGACACACCATGGCAAAGAAAATCCTTCGGGCAGGATATTTCTGGTCCACAATGGAAGCCGATTGTTACCAACATTCTCGGACATGTCATAAGTGCCAGATTTATGCAGATAAAGTGCACGTTCCTCCAGTTCCTCTGAATGTCTTGACTGCACCTTGGCCCTTTGCAATGTGGGGCATTGATATGATCGGCGAGATTAAACCTACGGCATCCAACGGACATCGCTTCATCCTGGTGGCGATCGATTACTTTACAAAGTGGGTTGAAGCAGCTTCTTATGCCACTGTAACCAAGAACGTCGTGGCACGGTTCATTCGGCATAACCTGATCTGTCGATACGGCGTCCCGGAAAGGATCATTACGGACAATGGTACCAATCTTAACAACAAGATGATCACTGAGCTCTGCGAGCAATTCAAGATACAGCACCACAACTCTTCTCCCTACCGACCGAAGATGAATGGGGCTGTAGAAGCAGCTAATAAGAATATCAAAAAGATTGTGCAGAAGATGACAGTGACCTATAAAGATTGGCACGAGATGTTACCGTTTGCTCTTCATGGGTACCGTACCTCAGCAAGAACGTCAACCGGGGCAACTCCTTTTTCCTTGGTCTATGGCATGGAGGCAGTCTTGCCGATTGAAGTCCAGATACCCTCTCTCCGGATAATGAAGGATGCAGATCTGAGCGAAGATGATTGGATCCAAACTCGACTTGATCAGTTAAACCTAATTGACGAAAAGAGACTCACTGCCATTTGTCATGGTCAGACGTACCAAAAACGGATAATCAGGGCATTTAACAAGAAAGTCAGACCACGAGAGTATCAAGTTGGGGACCTGGTAATCAAACGCATCATTCTTCCTCAAAGTGATCCCAGGGGCAAATGGACCCCTACATATAAAGGGCCATTTGTGGTTAAACATGTGTTCTCAGGAGGAGCCATGATTCTAACCACCATGGACGGTGACGACCTTCCTCACCCCGCCAATGCAGACATAGTAAAAAGATACTACGCATGATAAAAGACCCGCTAGGTTGACACACCTAGGCAAAAATTAGGGCTTCCCGGCGAACCAAAAGGGTTCGGGCAAAATGAGGGATGAAATGAAAAAAATCTGTACACCCGGCAAGTCGAAAACCTAAAAAGGCGGCTTGGGCAAAAATGGGTATCCCGGTGGACCGAAAACCCGAAAGGGCGGTCCAGGCAAAAGTTAGGGATAAGCGTAATACTATGTCTCATTGGATCATCTTGCATCCAGAATCCGGTATCAACCATCAAGTTCAGACGGCATCGATCAATCAACTTCATCTTCAACTAAGCAGCCAAGTGATGAGACGCTCGGAGATATAAAGGCGATAGCAGAGTTGGAACCCAGTGGGATTATCTTTCTTCACATAGCTGTTTTGTTTTCCTTTTTCGTAAAATTGTATATACTCTTTTGTTCGGCGGCGTTCTCTTACTAGGACGTCAGCCTCTTGTACATAAACGCCTATTTACAGGCAAATTCAAAAAATCAATACAAATTCACTCTTTACAGACCAATTGCCATTTGTTTTTCCTTTTTCTGTTTTGTTTTGCGAAGAACGTCCAATGTTCAATTGTGATATATGCATTTGACACTAATTGCTAACTCATAAATATTTGCATACGAAACAAAGGATTAATTACGGGTAACATCAGAAACAGGGGAAATAATGAGTTGTCTAAAGCGATCTAATTGCTCTGTCCACCAAGGTACCAAGGTAAGTTCGGCTGAAGAATGTAACCAAGATGCCTTAATTCCCCAGAGAGTAAGACAAGATTCTACAATTCTCTCCCAAGCAGTTGGTCTCCAATCATCCCTACAAGGAATAATATCTCCAGCAAGTCAGTAACACTCTCCCCAAGCAGAGTTAGGTTACTGTCAGCCTCAAGGAAGTTGGGTATCCCCAGTAAGATCTCAACATACCCCGATGATATACAAATATTCCCCTACAAGCATCCCCGACAATCTTGATTTAAGATTGTTCCCCGGCGGTATACCAGACATCCAGTGGAGCCATCCCCAGTGCAATCTCAAAAGTTTCCCCAGGAAAGTGGAATCCACCTCCCCAACAGGTCTTAAAGCTTATCCCCAGTAGATTCTGGAAGCTTATCCCCAGCAGAGTACAAACGCTCCCCCGGCTTTATTCAAAGGTTATTTCCCTCACCAGGATATAACTGGGTTATCCTCAGCCAATTGCCACGGAAAGATTGCCCCCGGCGAAGTCTTCCTACCCCCAGCGGAGTTCATCCAATCTTCCAACAAAACTTATCAACAATTCCCCAGCGGGGTTATCATCAACATCTCAGCAAAGTACATCTCTTCCCCACAGAGCATTCCCCGCAGGGTAATCTACTCGCCAAGTTTATTCCCCAACGGAGTCATCTTCTCCTACCGATATTCTTGCAACCATCATCCCCAACGGAAACAACGAAGCTCTATTCTTCAACATCAGCCCAGAATTTAATTTCCCGGCACACGTCAAGGATTTACTTTCCTAGACGAAAATACATCCATAAACATCATATCTTCTTATATTATAGTATGCACATACGCATCGTGAACATACAATCTCATTTATTTTGGGAGCATCACGCATGTCATACATCATGACACCGCATACAACTAACGTTTTGCCTTTTCAGGACAAAGGTCAATACAAAGATGATTACTATCAACGGTCGCAACTAAAGATCTGATTCTTGTATCTTGCCAGGGTGTATCTGTTGACGACTATATCAGACTCGATTCCTGTATCCGGCCAGGGCACATCTGAAGAGTTCGAAGATCCGATTCCTGTATCTTGCCAGGGTGTATTTGTTGACGACTAATTATAGACTCGATTCCTGTATCCTGCTAGGGCACGTCTGAAGAGTTCGAAGATCCTATTCCTGTATCTTTCCAGGGTGTATCTGTTGACGACTAATTCCAGACTCGATTCCTGTATCTTGCCAGGGCACGTCTGAAGAGTTCGAAGATCCGATTCCTGTATCTTGCCAGGGTGTATCTGTTGACGACTAATTCCAGACTCGATTCCTGTATCCCGCCAAGGCACGTCTGAAGAGTTTGAAGATCCGATTCTTGTATCTTGCCAGGGTGTATCTGTTGACGACTATACCAGACTCGATTCCTGTATCCGACCAGGGCACATCTGAAGAGTTCGAAGATCCGATTCCTGTATCTTGCCAGGGTGTATCTGTTGACAACTATATTCCAGACTCGATTCATGTATCCTGCCAGGGCACGTCTGAAGAGTTCGAAGATCCGATTCCTGTATCTCGCCAGGGTGTATCGGTTGATGACTAATTCCAGACTCGATTCCTGTATCCTGCCAGGGCACGTCTGAAGAGTTCGAAGATCCGATTCCTGTATCTTTCCAGGGTGTATCTGTTGACGACTATGTTCCAGACTCGATTCCTGTATCTTGCCAGGGCACGTCTGAAGAGTTCGAAGATCTGATTCCTATATCTTGCCAGGGTGTATCTGTTGACGACTAATTCCAGATTCGATTCCTGTATCTAGCCAGGACACATCTACATAAAGAGTTTGAAGATCAACTCCTGTAACAGGCCAGGTAATTATCTTTCTTTTTCAGGTACACAAGTTCTCGCTAAGGAATCTCTTACGCGATCAACACCTAAATGGCATCTATAAGCCCATCCATATACCAACAGCTCCAGATGGCATCTATAAGCCCATCCTCCTATCCATCATCTCTCTAAATGGCATCTGTAAGCCCATTCCCGCCATCACACTGCTGACACTCTACTATATGAGTGCAAATTTCTGGGCACTCTAGTGTTCAATCATCTTCCACCTTCGGATTACGAAAGGCACGCCAGCCAATCTACATCCTCAGGTCTAAGAAGATTGAACAGGGGCAACTGTTGTACCCCAAAATTTTCCCTCCCATATTCTTCAAGATTTGCCAAGATCAAGCTTCAAAATCCCTCAAGGATTGCACAGTCCAATTGCCTCCCAACACAGTCAAAATTAGGGTTTTGGTTCTTACAAAGAAATTGAAGTTTCCAAGGGTCCAATCAAGTCCCATATGCCTACATACATTGTCAAGCATCCATATGTCAAGTTTCAAGACTCACAGCATCAAGTTGCACAGTCAAAAACCCTAAATGCTCCACAAGTCAACTGTAGGGGCAAAATGGTCATTTGACAGTTAAAAGTCAAAATTTTTGGTCAACATCTTATTTTGAAGCCACAAACATCATTTGATCAATTCTTGATCATGATTCTCAAAGTATGGCTCAAAAAGTCTCAAGATGCAAAAGTTTCTATTTTTGGACAGCTGAAAAGTCAACTGCAAATTGACCAAGGCATAACTTCTTCATGGTTCATCATAAAAATCCCATCCAAAGCTCATTTTGAAGAGGATGACATTTCCTACAACTCATCTTCACACTTCAAGTCCAAGAAATGCTCTCACAAAAAGTTATCAATTTCAACATTATAGGTCATTTTCAAAAGTCAACAAAAAGGCACTTTAAGTCAAAGACCATAACTTGAGATTGGTAAATCAAAATGACATGGGACCAAAGGCATTGGTTAGAGGACTTCAAGACCTTTCCAAAATGTCCAAGAACATGATCATAGCTTCAAAATTGAGCAAGATATGCATTGGAGAAGTTGGGAAATTTTTGGGAATTTTGAAAAGTCAACTTTACCTGAAACACTTCAAAATTGCTAATGGGCCTCAAATTCTTCCTTGAATCATTACCCAAAGCCTATGCACGACCCATTGAGCTTAAAAGGATTTATTTTCTTATTTTTAATTAATTAATTGAATTTTTATTCTTATTAATTCATTTAATTAATTTTAATTGTAGAAAAATATCAAATAATGCTTTTCAAATATTTTTGTGCAACAAATCATACTAGGGCAAGCTGGCAAGTCGTTTCACATTCAAAAAGGGAAGATTTTCCATGATTGGCAAGGGTTTCCATGAAAAAAAAGATTGAAAAAGATATGATAAAAATCAAATATTGAAATCATCAATTCATGGACTTATGGGCTGGTTTCTTGACCTAATTTCGTTCATATACTTATGCATAACCTAACCTAATGGAGACATACACAAAAAGCTGCTCACAAACAGAGAACCAATTTGCAAATTTTCACAAAAAAGCTTGAAACTGATTTCATATTTTCAAGGCGATTCAAGGCTTAGAACCTTTTCCATTACGTTCCTGACATTGCTAGGAGTCGATTGCAATCAAGAACAAGTCCCCATACTCCAAGAATCGGTAGAATAGAATCACCTTTTTCATAAATATGTCCATAATCGAATTTCAATTTCTATGCATCATTCATGTGTTTTGATCATTGATTTGTGTTACTAACATCTCCCTGGAACTTTTGGCATAGTTTAATTGTTCTAAAAATGCTTGAATCGAAATCTGCCATTGATGAAACCTAGGGTTTCAGAACTTCAAAATTGGGGGTTCTCATATATGGTAAAATTAGACCACCAAACCTGTATGGACATATTCGTGGCAACAAGACGAATCGTTTGAAACAATCGCGCCCTTTTTATATTAACCCCTCTTCTAATCGCTATTTTTACAGGTTTCAGTTTGTGGGGGTTTAAAACCCCCGCTACTTGTTTTCTAGTTGCAGGAAAAACAAGGAAGAAGATGGACGTGGCCTGATGCTATTGGGAGATTCAAATCTGGCGCGTAATTTTTTGTCTTATACCACTAACCATTGTTTTGTATATATTATATTGTCTATCCATTATGTATACAAAGAAACACAATAGCTCAGTTGGCTGGCAACGTGTCCCTTAAGCGTTGGGACCTTGGTTCGATTCCCAGGTCCCCCCATTTAATCCATGATTTTTGTCATAACATGTTCCTATGCAGCGTTCAACCAAAGGCTTACCATATGCGCTCACGCTTAAGACTGCCACGCGCTCACGTTGATTAATCCAAGGGCCATTGGATGAGATCCATGGTGTGCCTCAGTCAACCAAGACGCACTCAAGCTGGAAAGTCAAACAAGGCCTTGTTCAATGGGCCAAAATTACTTCAAAAAACCTCCCCTTGGGCCTGATACCCCCTTGGTTTGCATCTTTTCAATTTTATTTTCTTTTCTAATTATAATTCTTTTTAATCCTTTTTAATTGTTTTATCAATTCACAAATAATTAATTTTCATAATAAAAACAGAAAAAATAAAAAATGTTTTATATTTAATTATATTAATTTCACCATTAAAATATTTTTGTAAATAAATTTCAATAATTAACTTAGTTAATTTAGGTTTTAAACTTTAATCTTTTTCTTAATGAATAAAAAATATCTAGAATTAGGTTTTTGACATTTTCATCTTTTTCATAAATTAAACTTTTTCCTTATTATTTCTTATTTATTATTATTATTAATTGTTAATTTTGTAAATAAATATGTAAATTAACTAATTAGTGTAAATTAGGTTAACATTAATATCTTCTTAAATAATTAAAAGTAACTTAAAATTAGGGTTTCTTTTAATTTTAATTTTCTTTATTTCTTAAATACCCAAAAACATAAAAACATTTTCTTTTCCTTCTTTTCTTTAATTAAATAATTAATTAGCTTTTAATTCAATTTAATTTCAAAAGGGTCAAAACCCTCGGACATTCAATTTTGATTTCTTTTCGCGCATTATTTTCTTTTCAAATATTATGTATTTGCTCAAGGATTGTAATAGTAATTAGGTCTTTTTACTTTCCGCATTTTTATCAAACGGGTCTTTGTACTTTGGCGATTTATAGACCCGCGCCTTGTAATAGCGTAGCTTTATATTTCCCTCTTTTACTTTCCGCACTCTTAAATTCTAAATGGCATGAAAGAATGTATGGTTAATTAAAAACAACGCGTAGCTCACAACTGCCTGATCAAAGATAAACTTAACATGAAAATAACACACAAATTCACACACCACTTCTAGGGTACGCCTCACCTGTTGCCTTCGAAACGTGGTCGTCAAGTATAGGACGTTTTAGTAAGTCCTTATGTCCATGATCCAGTTGCCTCGAAACAGTTGCCTCGGAATAGTTGCCTCGAAATGGTTGCCTCAGATTAAAAAAGGATCAAGGACATAAGGGTAGCTTCTAAGGTGTCCTACTGTTGCTTCGGTGACCACACTGTCCCTAAACTCGAATTGACCCGAACACCTCCAACGGTGGTGCTACCTACCTCTCAATGGTGGGATGACACTACCTTAAGGACTTCTACACAGCTTAATTCCTTAGGGTAGGTAGATGACTCATGGATACTTGCTCTGAAAAAACAAATCCAAATCTTTTCACACTGACACCTTTCAAAAAGCTTTCAAAACAATTTTTCAAACACTCTTGAGGACTGATACAAGAGTTATTCAGAAATCTTTAAACGAAACTTTTTCAAACCCACTCACACTTGAAAAGCAAACAAACATTTTGAAAACACAATGAGCAAGTATCTAAGATCCCATGGATAACCATGGATAGAAAGGATGCTAACACCTTCCATTTCTATAAATCTACCTCCCGAACCGAGAGATAATCTCATAAGGAATTTTGATGTGCTTTTGTCCTGTCCATGTTGGAGAAAATAAAAGACGGTGGCGACTCTTGCTTCCACGACATTTTGCGATCCAGCGTTAAACATTCAGTTCTAAATCCGTCGATCACAACAACACAGCTCAACACAAGGTATTTTCCTTCATGGATGGATTCTCGGGATACAATCAGATCAAAATGGCCCCCGAAGACATGGAGAAAACTACTTTTGTTATGCAATGGGGTACCTTCTGCTACAAAGTGATGCCATTCGGACTGAAGAATGTTGGGGCAACCTATCAGCGCGCCATGGTATCTTTGTTTCATGACATGATACATCATGAGATTGAAGTTTACGTAGACGACATGATAGCCCGATCACAGACAGAAGAAGAACACCTTGATCATCTGCAAAAGCTGTTTGTCAGGTTGAAGGAGTATAAGCTCAGACTGAACCCAAGCAAGTGCACTTTTGGAGTCAGGTCTGGTAAACTTTTGGGATTTATTGTCAGCAACAAGGGCATTGAGGTTGATCCTTCTAAAGTCAAAGCTATACAAGAAATGCCTGCCCCCCGCACTGAAAAGGAGGTTAGAGGTTTCTTGGGACGCTTAAACTATATTGCGAGGTTCATCTCTCACCTAACATCTACCTGTGAGCCAATCTTTAAATTGTTGAAGAAGGACCAGGTAGTTGAATGGAACAATGATTGTCAAGTTGCTTTTGATAAGATCAAGGAGTATTTACTAGAACCTCTTATTTTGATGCCACTCGTTGAAGGAAGGCCGTTAATCATGTATCTGACTGTTTTAGATAACTCAATGGGGTGCGTATTGGGCCAACATGACGAGTCTGGCCGAAAAGAGCATGCCATTTATTACCTTAGCAAAAAGTTTACCGACTGTGAGACTCGCTACTCACTGCTCGAGAAAACTTGATGCGCTTTGGTATGGGCTGCTCGACGGCTAAGGCAGTATATGTTGACTCATACCACTTTGCTGATTTCCAAGATGGATCCGATTAAGTATATCTTCGAGAAGCCTGCTTTATCTGGAAGAATCGCTAGATGGAAAATGATCCTGACTGAGTATGATATCCAGTATACTACCCAAAAAGCTATAAAAGGGAGTGTATTAACTGACCATCTAGCTCATCAAGCCGTCAAAGATTACCAATCTATGAGATTCGATTTCCCTGACGAGGACATCATGACATTGGACAACATTGAAGGTAACGGACAGTATGACGGACCTGAACAAGGATCCCGATGGACCCTGTACTTTGATGGTGCTTCAAATGCACTTGGCAACGGTATCAGCGCGATACTCATTTCTCCGGAAGGTTTCCATACACCCTTCACTGCCCGACTTTGCTTCAGCTGTACCAACAACATGGCTGAGTATGAAGCTTGCATCTTTGGTCTCAAGGCTGCTATAGACTTGGGAATCAAATCTTTGGTCGTATTTGGGGACTAGACTTTAGTTATCAGTCAAATCAAAGGAGAATGGGATACTAGACATCCTAATCTTATCCCATACAAAGAACATGTCCTGACATTATTGCCTCATTTCGAGCAGATTACCTTTGAGCACTTCCCGCGAGAAGAAAATCAGCTAACAGATGCTCTGGCTACAATGTCTTCCATGATTAAACTCAATTGGGATAACAAGGCTCCCCAAATCACCATTGAGCTAATGGAAGAACCCGCGCACTGTCATGAGATTAATACCGAAGAAGTAGTGGAACAACCCTGGTTTCATGAAATCAAAAGGTATCTCCAGACTCGAGAATACCCTGAAGGAGCTTTAGTCAATGACAAACAGTTCTTAAGGAGATTTGCTGCCAAGTTCTTCCTAAGCAATGGCATCCTTTATAAGCGCAACCATGATTGTGTTCTACTTCGTTGCATGGATAAGGTTGAAGCAGAGTTGATCATGACTGAAATACATAGCGGCACCTTTGGCACCCACTTAAGCAGACATACGATGGCTAAGAAGATTCTAAGGGCAGGCTACTACTGGTCTACCATGGAAGCTGATTGTCGTCGACATTCCCGTACTTGTCACAAATGCCAAGTCTATGCTGACAAGGTACATATTCCTCTTGTTCCTCTCAACATTCTGACAGCTCCTTGGACATTCGCAATGTGGGGCATTGACATGATTGGAGAGATCAAGCCTACGACATCCAATGGACATCGCTTCATCCTGGTGGCTATTGATTACTTCACCAAATGGGTTGAAGCAGCTTCCTACGCCTCCGTTACAAAGAATGTGGTTGCCCGCTTCATCAAGCAGAATCTCATATGCCGGTATGGTATCCCCGACAGGATCATCACAGACAACGGTACGAATTTGAATAACAATATGATCACCACTTTGTGCGAGCAGTTCAAGATTTATCATCACAATTCATCTCCCTATCGGCCGAAGATGAACGATGTTGTTGAAGCTGCGAACAAAAATATCAAGAAGATCATTCAAAAGATGACAGTCACCTACAAGGACTGGCATGAGATGTTACTGTTTTCTCTGCATGGATACCGTACCACGGCACGTACTTCAACAGGGGCAACCCCCTTTTCTTTGGTATATGGCATGGAAGTTGTTTTACCTATGGAAGTTCATATTCCTTCCTTAAGGATTATGAAGGATGCCGGTTTGAGTGAAGACAATTGGATTCAGACCCGACTTGATCAACTTAACTTGATCGACGAGAAGCGACTTACTACTGTTTGTCATGGTCAGACGTATCAAAAATGGATGATCAAGGCTTTCAACAAGAAATTCAGGTATATCAAGTCGAAGATCTTGTAATCAAGCGGATCATCTTGCCGCAAAGTGATCTCAGAGGCAAGTGGACTCCTACTTACGAAGGACCATTTGTGATCAAGAGCATATTTTCTGGCGGGGAAATGATTCTAACCACCATGGACGGCGACGACTTATTGCACCCTGCGAATGCAGACATAATCAAAAGATACTACGCATAAAACGACCCGACAAGTTGAAAACCTGAAAGGGCGACTTGGGCAAAAATGGACATCCCGGTGAATCGAAAACCCGAAAGGGCGGTTCAGGCAAAAATTAGGGATAAACAAACAAAAATATGTACACCCGGCAAGTTGAAAACCCGAAAGGGAGACTTGGGCAAAAAAGGGTTTCCCGATGGATCGAAAACCCGAAAGGACGGTCCAGGTAAAAGTTAGGGAATTAAAGCGTATGACTATGTCTCGTCAGATCACTTTAAGAATAATCTCTTCACCAACAAGCTCCAAGCTTCTGATCAATCCAACCATCGGAGGACGAAGCAGCGAATGGACAAGATACTCAAAGTTGTGAAGACTATAACAGAATGGGAACCCCATGGAATTGTTACACATAGCCATCTTTCTTTTTGTATAAATTTTTTATCAATTTTACGACAACATTCTCTTACCAAGATGTCTGTCTCCTTTGTACAAAGATACTTACAAAAGTTAATACAAAGATACTTCAAAGTGCAGAAATTTGCTTGCCTTTCCTTTCTTTTTACACTTATGTTTTATCTGAAAATGTCCAAAGTTTTGTTAAATAGGCATATGCATTTGAATATAATCACTACTTACAAATAAAACGAAATTGAGAAAGGATAATTACTAATGGTTTGGAGGTGTGGGAAGATATCCTTATGCTATTCCAGAAGAAATCCCCTACAGTACATCATTCAGATCCTCAACAAAGCTAAAACCTTGAAGTATACATCCCTAGTGGAGTTAAATTTCAAGATCCCCAACGGAGCCAGTGTGTTCTAAACAATATCCCTCAGCGGAGTTAAGTTTCAGAATTCCCATCAGAGTTAAGTCTCCGAACTCTCGATCCCCAGTGGAGCCCGAAAACCCTGAAATAACTATCCCCCAACGGAGCTAGAATATTCTAAACCTTCTTCCCCAGAGAAGTCAAAATTCCAACTATCAATCCCCAGTGGGAACCATTTAGCTTTTTTCAACTTCCCCAGTAGATTGGAGTACAACCCAAGCTCTTGGTTTCATCGTCTGAGTAAGCATTCCCCACAGAGTTATTTCCCGGTAGATCGAAGATTCTCGGTCTCATTTCTCCAGTAGAAGCCTCCCAGGTTTTAACTCCCCAGTAGAGATTTTCAGAGTTTTCCTTATTTCCCAGGAAAGTCATGAAGGATTCTCATTCCCCGCAGAAGTTATCAAAGCTCTTTATTAATCCCCACAAGTCACCAAGGATCTTCAATCTCCAGCAGTGGTCCCAGGATTTCTCATTCTCAACAATCAAAGACCTTTAATCCCTAAGCAGTCAGCAAGGATTTCTCATCTTCAACAATCAAAGTTTTTCTTTGACTCCTCGGCATCGGTCAAGAATTTACTTCCTCCGACAGCAGTCAAAGATTTCATTATCTCCAGTTATCAAGGATTTATTTTCCTCATCAAGACATCTACTCAGCTTACATGCACATCCATTACATTCATATATCATAAACATTGATGAAACACAGTTCATTGCATCATACATATCATACAACATAACCTTGTGTTTTAGCTAACATTTTACCCTTTTCAGGATAAGATTAAAAGGCTATCGTTAACAATTATTCAGATACAGTATGGATACACCCCAGACACAACGGTCATTCTATTACTCATTCAGAATTTCAAGTCAAAATACAGTACGGATACACCCCAGACACGGTGGTTATTCTATTACTCATTCAGACTTCAGCAATCCGATACATACTAGATACGCTCCAGACACGGCAGCCATTCTATCTCTCATTCAGATTCAATTATCAACTTCAAGTTCAGATACGCTCCAAACGCGGATGCCATTCTGGCCCTTACACCATAAGTTTGATTATCCCCAGTGCAGTCGCCACGGAAGTCATTCTGTCACTTATTCAGATCCCCGTTACAGTCTCAGATACACTCCAGACACGGATGTCATTCTGCTACTCATACAGATCTTAACTACAGATACAGTCCAGATACGTCCCAGACACAGTTGCCATTCTGCCACTCATTCGGAATTTATCCCCAGCACACAGTTGCTCCATATACAGATGTTTCTCTGTTACCCATTCATAATACAGATACACTCCAAACACGGCAGTCATTCTGATATTCATTCAAAGATCAAATACAGTTACAGCTCAGATACGCTCCAGACATGGACACCATTCCTTTGCTCATACAGACTCAGTCTCCAGATACAGTTCAAATGCATTCCAGACACGGATACCATTTTGATGCTCATTCTTCTGACCTACAACATTGCAGTTCAACAAAAATTCTTGGATGGCATCTTTAAGCCCATCTCCAGCAAGATTATACCATCTCCAAATGGCATCTTTAAGCCTAATCCCTCAACAATATTTGGACGAGTGCAAATTTACGGGCACTCTAGTGTCCAATCCTCTTTTACCTTCGAGTCACGAAAGGCAAACTTGCCAATCTAACTCTTCAGGTTCAAGAAGATTGAACAGGGGCAACTGTTGTACCCCAAAATTTTCCCTCTCATTTTATCAACATTTCTTATCACAAGGCTCTTGGAACTCAAGACCAAGCTAGGGTTTGCTCTGCTCAAGACACCTCCTTGCATTGTTGACCTGAAATTAGGGTTTGAGTTTACACAAGGATTTTTGGACCTTCAATACCCAAATTGACTTTCATACTTCATGTTGGACTCATAAGTTTGTCCATACCAAGTTTCAAGCCTTGAAAAAAATTTTGCCCAGTCAATTGGACAGTTGACCTAGAAATCAGCTGTATTGGAGAAAAAGTTAACTGTGGCCAATTGACAGTCAAACCTCATGAATTTTGACCCACATCAACATTATGAACTCATATGAACCATTTGATCAAGTTTGGACCACAATTCCACAAGAAATTTGATCAGATCACCAAAAGGGCAAAATGGTCATTTTTAGGGTTTTAACTGTACAAAGGCAATTTTTGACTGTTTGACCTAGCCAATGGCAAATCAAGCTCAACCATGTACTCAAGGACTCAATGACATTATCTTGACCCATTCAACAAGTTCAAAAGATCTCAAATGCATAGGATTGGCATATGAATTTTTCAGTCAACTGATCAAAATTTGACTGTACACTGAAAAGTCAAACTTTGACTTTTTGGTCAAAATCAAGTGTCAAGGGTCATTTTCCATCAAGATGTGTCAAATTATGAAACTTGTTCATCAAGAAACCCAAAATTGCAAATTAGGGTTTGAAATTGAAAAAATTTCATAACTTAGAATTTTTCTAAGTTATGAAATTTTCTTAATTTTTCCTAACTTTGCCCCACATTTTCACCATGATGCAATTGGATTCAAACAAAACTAACAATATGAAAGTTGTAGTCCTCCACAAAGTCTACAACTTTGATTCATAAAGTTTTCTCAAAAGAAGCTTGGATCTCAAGTTATGATTTTTGGAACAAGGGTCCCTAAAACTTTTAACTTAGAGAAATTTTGCCCTAGTTTAGGCAGGATTTTGACCCATCTTCTTGACCATTTTTCACATAGTTACACTTGGAGTATCAAGTTGCATTTCAAAGATGGATTATAGTACATGTTTCAAGCTTTCCAAATTGTCAAAGAACTCCTCAAACACCTTTGTGGTTAGGGATAATCGAATGCTTGAAGTTGACAAAAACTCACTTTGTAACCATGGCCAATACATGTTCATACAAGTTGCAAAATCTGACCAAACTAGCTTTGTACTTAATTAAAGGTCTCTAAACCAATTTACACTCAAAAATTGAATGCAAATACATTGGTTAGAGGTATTGTTCTGATCAAGGGAGCATTATACAATGAACAATTCCATTTTGGGCATAAAGATAACACTTTCATTTACATAAAGCATGCTTTATGTCAAGTTTCATTTCTTGAGCCATACACCAAGCCCTTTGCTGCAAACAAGGCTCCCTAATGTCAGGCCAAGCTCAACCACTTTATGCAGCTAGGTTACAAGCTAGTACAACCCTTGCATTGTCAACTCTCACTTTTTGCTTCAAAACCAAGGCATTGTGCCAAAAGTCCATAACACACACATCTGATAAAATCAGCTTAAGCCAACATTTGAAACAAGTTTCTCACATTGCCTAAGGTCAGAAACACGAGATCACTACCTCTCAAACACCCTTGTACACCAAAAACCCCATTTTCTGCCAAAACAGGGCAGGACCTGCAAATCACAAGCCAAATCACATTCCACTCGTGCGTTTTGCTTGCAATCAGTTCCAATACCTTCCATTCAACTCACTCAAGCTATCCCAAACCTCTATTGCCAACTGTAACTCCATTTACAGTGTTCACCATTTTTATTTTGAAGCTTTATAGGTTGAGTTCTATGGAAAGATTCGGGCCATTTCAAAACAAACTAAGCATTGGGAAAGGTCAAGGGAATATCAAGCAAGCTCAAAAGAACCTCAGGCCTCACTGAAAGTTGCTGCATTGTCCAACTCGAATCCAACTGAAACAGGTTTTTCATCAACTTCTATCTTTCTATTTAGGAACATTTAGACTTAGGTTTGTGAACGAAAGATGTAGTATTCATTGCCCTGAAACCATACATATGCTCAGTTTTCATTTATATTAAACGTGCTAAGAGAATTTCATCCATGAACTTTCTAAAAAAACTAGGTTAGAAATTAGGGCCAGAGAAATTCTCTCTGGTCTTTGAGAGTTAGATTAAGTTTTTTATATGGTTAGAATCATGGTTTGATGCTCTACAAGTTTCATATTTTGAGTTTTGGCAAAAGATCACAAATGCAGGAGTTAGCTGTTTGAACTCAGAACGCACGTTTTATCACATTCCTGGAGGAAGAAGATGAAGACTTGGGTTGGGCTGGCTTGTTTTTGCTTCTAACACCTTCTTTTTCAGTTTCACACCCCATGGCCCAACTTCTTGTATTTTTATTATTTTTGCATTTTAATTTCATTTCTGACTTTATTATTTTATTTCCAAACATAAAAAATACTTGAAAAATATTTTCATAATTTTTTACATTTATTTGGTATTTATTTTAATTATTTCTAACATTAAAACGTTTTTAATACCATTTTATTATTTGTTTAAATTTAAAAAATAATGTAAATAATACTTTTATTTTCATTTCTTATTTTTATTCACACTGAAAATATTTTCTTGAATATATTTTATTTTATTTTATACATATTTAATATATATATATATATATATATATATATATATATATATATATATATATATATATATATATATATATATATATATATATATATATATATATATATATATATATATATATATATATATATATATATATATATATATATATATATATATATATATATATATATATATATATATATATATATATATATATACCTTTATTTTATTAAATAATTAGAGTAAAAATATACAAATATTACCCTTTTTATTTTTTATACTAAAAAATACATTTTCTTCAATATATTTCATTTTTGTACATATTAATATATTTTTGTATATAAATAATATATAATATCATTTTCTTAAGAAAAATTAGGGTTTACCCCCTTAATTAAATAAAATCAATTATTTTTTATTTTATTTCCCTACACCCTTTTTTACATTAAAAATACTTTGCATACATAAAAACTCCTTTTTACATAAATACACTTTATTTAATATTTATTTATTGTGTTTATTTAATACATTTAAATATTATGCATTGTAAATTCAATTTGGTTGTAATAATTTAGGGTTTTAATTTCTCGCAAAATAATCCCCTATCCAAAATTGTACCCCCTCTCCCTATATCAAAGTTGTAATAGCTTAAATTTATTTTTACGCACTTAAATGCTTTCAATTATGCCATGATTAGAGAATTAGGATTTGTATGCCAAAATCAAAACCAACAAATAGTTTGACCTAATCAAAGACAAAAATGCATGAAAAATAAACACAATGCACACTTGCACCCCTAGGGTTACAATCCACTTGTTGCCTTCAAAAATGGGCCATGGTATGCATGTTAAGTACTTTGGAAAAACAAAAACAAAACAAAAGATCATAGTCCCTCGATGACGCTATATGAGTTGCCTAAACAAAATGATCATGTCCCTTAAGAAAATTGCCAAAGATACTTGACACAATTGCTATCATGGTCTATACGATGACCCGCGCCTGTCCCGTTTAACATCTTAACACAAGGTTGCTCACCAAATGCAATGGTGAAACAACACTGTTAAAAGGGTTAAAAACACAAGAAAGATCTTTGAGTAAAATAGGGTAGACATCTCTTAGTTACTTGATCAAAAGCTTGCAAAACATCCTTGATATTTTCAAAACACACTTCACAACACAATTTCAAAACCCTACTTTCAAACATGAAAAACTTTTCAAAAGACAAAAACACCTTTGTATACATTCAAACAAGAATCATTATAAAGGTTTCCACAATAATGGCCTCTTTTTAAAACATCTTTCAAAACCACACACAAAGCACCATTTCAAATAATTGAAGAGCACCATTTCAAACAATTGAAAAGCAAAGCAAGTGATCTAAACAAGTAACTAAGCGCCCATGGAAAACCATGGATGAAAAGGGTGCTAATACCTTCCCTTTTCATAATATACTCCCCCGAACCCAAGAAAACATCTCAAAGGTCTTTCCTGTGCTTTTTGACCTTTCCTTAGGATAAAATAAAAAGTCGGTGGCGACTCTTGCTAAACCGAAACATTTGCGAACACAAACGCAAAACCTCAAGTCAGTTCTCCCACCGTATCACAGCAGGCTTCTCAAATATGTATTTAATCGGATCCATCTTAGATATCAATAAGGTAGTATGGGTCAGCATATACTGTCTTAGCCGGCGAGCAGCCCATGCCAGAGCGCAACAAGTTTTCTCGAGTAGTGAATATCTTGTTTCACAGTTGGTAAACTTTTTGCTCAGGTAGTATATTGAATGCTCTTTTCGGCCAGACTCGTCATGTTGCCCCAACACATACCCCATTGAATTTTCCAAGACAGTTAGATACATGATCAAAGGTCTTCCCTCGACTGGCGGCATCAAAACAGGAGGCTCATGAAGGTATTATTTGATCTTGTCAAAGGCAACTTGGCATTCATCATTCCATCTGACTACTTGATCTTTCTTCAGTAATTTGAAGATTGGTTCACAAGTAGCGGTTAGGTGAGAAATGAATCTGGAGATGTAGTTTAGTCGTCCTAAGAATCCTCTGACTTCCTTCTCGGTGCGAGGAACATGCATTTCTTGTATTGCTTTCACCTTGGAAGGGTCCACTTCGATACCTTTACCGCTGACAATGAAGCCTAGGAGTTTACCGGACCTCACCCCAAATGTGCATTTATTCGGGTTCAACCTTAGCTTGTATTTCTTTAGCCTTTCAAATAGTTTTTGTAAATGGTCAAGATGTTCATCTTCAGTTTGAGATATGTCTATCATGTCATCCATATAGACCTCTATTTCGTGATGGATCATGTCATGAAATATAGCTATCAGGGCACGCTGATAAGTTGCCCCAACATTTTTCAACCCGAATGGCATAACCTTGTAACAGAACGTGCCCCACTGTGTGACGAAGGTCGTTTTCTCCATGTCCTCAGGTGCCATTTTGATTTGATTGTGTTAGAACATAGTTTGATTCTATAACCCTTGGATAGAGTTTTGATGATAACAAATACAAAGAATAAATTATAAAATACAAAGAATAAATATGCACCTTAAAAATTATATTTTATGTATGCAGAAGTTCTGATCATATCAGCATCAGAAGATAACCCATAAGTGCTACACGCTGAAGCAATCAGAACATACGCTGAAGATTGATGACCAGAACATGCGCTTAATCAAAGTAAACTCTGACTCTGGACAAGAACATATATAACCAAGTCATCAATATTCTGAAGCGTCACCAGCAGTAAGGAGATAAGATTCTGAAGCGTTACTGATCATTCAAGACAGCATCAATTCCAACGGCTTCCTTCAGACAGGATCTTCTCCAAAAGGAAAGTGTGTTAATAACATTAAACATGTTTTATGATCAACGTCATTCCACTTCCTATATAAACAAGTCAGCATTCAAAAAATGTAGAACCAACGCATGAACAACGATTTTGCTAAGATAACCACTCACGCATATTCAGCTGCAAGAAATTTCATTTTACTTTTCTAAGCTATAAACATGTGTAATTTATCATAGTTGTGATAAACCGTTTTTGTTAGAAAAACAACAACATATATTGTTTTTAAGTATATTGAAAAAGAGTTCCTTGAGATTAACCGGATTGTGGTTGTACTCAAGAAGACTTTAACAGTTGTTAAAGTAGCTTTTGTAATCTTGTTGAGATTAGTGGATTAAGACCTCGTTGGTGAGAGGCGAAATCACCTTGACGGGTGGACTGGAGTAGTTTGAGATCAAACGAACCAGGATAAATATATTGTGTCATTAAGCTTTTAGATTCAAGTTTTCAATTCAACCCCCCTTCTTGTGTTTTTCACATCTTCAATTGGCATCAAAGCGCCTGGTTCTGAGCCTAAACACTTAACCGTGTCAGTACAAGATCCAAGCATCAGAAAAACACTATAGTGGGACCAAGCCAAAACATCAGCAATGACAACCATGAAGACAAGGACAGATTCAGTGGCAAACCTCCAGTGTTTGATGAAGAAAACTTTGACTACTGGAAAGACAGAATTGAGAGTTTCTTTCTGGCTCATGATGCTGATCTGTGGGACATGGTGATGGATGGATACACGCACCCAGTGGATGGACGTAGTCAGAAGATAGACATAAAAATGATGTCTGATTAGCAAAAGCGTGAATTCAAAAACCACCACAAGGCCAGAATAATAATTCTCAGCGCCATCTCATATTCAGAATATGAGAAAATATCAAACAGAGAAACTGCCAAGAATATGTTTGACTCTCTGAGAATGACGCATGAAGGCAACATTCAAGTCAAAGAAACCAAGGCCCTTGTGCTCATTCAGAAGTATGAGGCATTCAAAATGGAAGGTAGTGAATCAATAGAAACTATGTTTTCCATATTCCAAATCCTTGTTGCTGGACTAAAAGTTCTTGACAAAGGATACTCCACTGCTGATCATGTTAATAAGATCATCAGAAGCTTGCCAAAACAATGGAGGCCAATGGTCACAGCACTTAAGCTAGCCAAAGATCTCAACAAAATTTCTCTGGAGGAACTTGTTAGCTCCCTTAGAAGTCACGAGATAGAGCTAGAAGAAGATGAGCCTCAAAAGCAAGGTAAGCCATTAGCTTTAAAATCTAACAGAAAATCTGACTCTAAGGTTTTGCAGGCCGTGGAAGAAACTTCTGATGGATCCTCATTAGAAGAAGATGAATTGTCTCTCCTCTCCAGAAGGGTGAACCAACTGTGGAAGCAGAGACAAAGAAAGTTCAGAAATCCCAGAAGATCAGAGAATCAGAATAAATCCTCCTCCAGATACAGAAAGTCTGAATCCTCCTCTGGACACAGAAGATCTGAAGGTTCATCAGGATACAGAAAACCAAACAACAAAGACATCATCTGCTATGAATGTAACGAGCAAGGGCACTACAAAAGTGACTGCCCAAAGCTTCAAAAGGAAAAGCCCAAAAAGAAGTTTCTCAAGGAAAAGAAGAAAAGCCTCATGGCTACATGGGATGATTCTGACACATCTGAAGCTGACTCAGAATCAGATGAGGAAAGAGCAAACATAGCTCTCATGGAAAACGTATCAGAAGACAGTGAAGCTTCTGGTTCAGACTCAAAATCAGACACTGAAGAGGTATTCCCTGACTTTACCATAAACTTTACTAAGGCTAAACTTGCTGAAAGTCTAAATGAAATTCTGGAAAGGTATCAGCAAATTAGAGTCAAATTTAGGAACCTGAAAAGGAATCTTGCCTTTGACTCTGATAAGACTGAGAGTCTCAGATTGGAGAATTCTGAGTTAAGAGAAAAAATTTCAAAACTAGAAAATGATTTGCAAAACTCTCAGAAGGAAATAATCTCTGAAACTCCCAGCAATGCTGATAAGATCATCAAAGAGTATGACCACAGCTTTTAGAAGTTTCTAGCTAAAAACATAGACAGAAGCAAGATGGCTTCAATGATCTATGGAGTTAGCAGAAATGGCAGAAAAGGGATAGGATATCAAGGTAAGGTATCTGTACCAAAAAATACCATGGACTTAGTTATAAAACGCACACCACTCAATTCACATTTTATATATGGGCACACACATGACATAAAATACACAAGTAGTGATTATTCTGTGAAACCAAAATTCAATCAGAGTTTTGGCAAAACTAACAAATCAAGACCCAAGAAAATGTGGGTACCTAAGGATAAAATTATACATGTAGCAGATATCTTTAGCAGCAAGGCTAAGACACCAATCATGGTACCTGGACTCTGGATGCTCGCGACACATGATGGGAAGAAGGCATATGTTCCAAAGCCTGGAACTTAAGTCTGGAGGCTACGTGGGCTTTGGAGGCAATCAAAGAGGAAAAATCATTGGCTCTGGAACAGTAGCACAAAAGTGTATTATGTTAGGATACTCTGAATGCTCAAGAGGGTACAGAGTATACAATACAGAAACACAGATTGTTGAAGAGTCAATCAGTGTTAGGTTTGATGATAAGCTTGACTCTCAAAAGTCAAAGCAGAATGAACTCCTTACAGGTATGGAAGTTGAACTCACAGGTACTGAAGACAACACATCAGAGGTTCTCAACAGAGACACTTCCTCAACAGCAGAAAGAGTCACTGCAAGTAATCCAGCACCTTCTGTTGATCAACTTCAGAAAAGACTATCCAGAAGCAGCATTGATCACCCAGAAGATACAATACTGGGAAATAAGGAAGATCCAATCAGAACAAGATCAACATTCAGAAACTCTGAAGAATCCCTCATGGTCTCTCTGATTAGATTCTGGAAATGCAAGAGGAACTAAATCAATTCACCAGAAATGACGTATGGGATCTGGTTCCCAAACCAAAAGGATTCAACGTCATTGGTATAAAATGGGTGTTAAAAAAAAACTGAACGAGCAAGGCGAAGTCATCAGAAACAAAGCACGACTGGTAGCACAAGGTTATAGTCAGCAAGAGGGGATAGACTATACAGAAACCCTTGCTCCAGTCGCCAGGTTAGATACTATCAGACTTTTAATATCATTTGTTGTTAATAAAGGAATCACTCTATATCAGATGGATGTCAAAAGTGCATTCTTAAATGGCTATATAGATGAAGAGGTATATGTGCACCAACCTTCTGGTTTTGAGAATTCCAAAAATCCAGAATATATTTTCAAACTAAAGAAGTCACTCTATGGTCTGAAACAAGCTCCCAGAGCTTGGTATGAAAGACTAAGTAACTTTCTGTTAGAAAAGGAATTCCCCAGAGGGAAAGTGGACACAACCTTGTTCTGTAAGACAGTTAAGAATGACATGTTAGTATGTCATATTTATGTTGATGACATCATATTTGGATCTAATAAACCCTCTCTGGGAAGAGAGTTTGCTAAATGTATGCAGGCAGAGTTTGAGATGAGCCTAATGGGGGAACTTAAATTCTTTCTGGGCATTCAGATAAATCAAACTCCAGAAGGAACTTACATTCATCAGAGCAAATATGTCAGAGAACTTCTGAAGAAATTTGATCTCTCAGAATGTAAGCCCTCGAAGATTCCAATGCATCCCGCGTGCATTCTGGAAAAGGAAGAGGTAAGTAAAAAGGTAGAACAGAAGGTCTACAGAGGTATGATTGGTTCTCTTCTCTATCTGACGGCTTCAAGGCCTGACATTCTATTCAGTGTTTGCATTTGTGCTAGATTCCAATCAGATCCTAGAGAATCTCACTTAACAGCATTTAAGCGAATTTTTAAATATCTGAAAGGTACTGCTAATCTGGGTTTGTTTTATAGAAAATCAAATGATTACAGCTTGGTAGGATATTGTGATGCTGACTTTGCTGGAGATAGAGTAGAACGTAAAAGCACTTCTGGAAGCTTCCAGTTTCTGGGAGAAAATCTGATCTCATGGTCCAGCAAAAGATAATCCACAATAACACTATCAACAGCAGAAGCTTAATACATAGCAGCTGCTGGATGCAGTACTCAAATTCTCTGGATGAAAAGTCAACTTGAAGAATTCAATATATTTGAGAGTAACATTCCTATCCTCTGTGACAATACTTCTTCTATTTTTCTAAGTAAAAATCCTATTTTGCATTCTAGGGCTAAGCATATAGAAATAAAACATCATTTTATTAGGGACTATATTCAGAAAGGGATCCTTAACTTAAAATTCATTGACACGGACCATCAATGGGCTGATGTCTTTACAAAACCTCTTCCTGAAGATATGTTTAACTTCATTCTGAAACATCTCAGCATGAAGCTTTTCCTAGAATAAATTGTTTTATTTACATATCTTAACCTTCATAACTTTGTTATTTTCTAAGAACTACTGATCAACCTGCCTTCTGAGTTTTAGAAGTACAGATTGCATCAGAGTCTATCCATAAAGATCTGAACGTTTCATTTCAAGGATAGAAGTGTGTTGTTCACGTAAGCAAACAGTTGTCATCCATTCATCAGCTACCTTCTGAGGCTGAACACGTGTTCACTTTTCTGAAAGGTCAAAAGCGCTGATTGGGTGCATTGAGACACATGTCATGGGTAACCATTCCAGTATCTTTCTGAATCCCCTAAAATTAGTTGTCATTAATGCTTATAATCACGACTAATTGTTTCTCTCTCTTACTGTTTATGCTTTCAAGAAAATCTATTTAAAATCAAATTTCACTCTTTACATTCTTTCACTTTTACTCTCTCAATACTTTCTATTGTTTCTAGTTCGTACTTTCAAAACCCTTTCATCTTTATCAAAAATTCTTGTGTGAACATGGCTTCTTCAAGTGTCCAAAACGTCAGTACTCAGGAAGCTGCTTCTATGGAACAGTACAAAGAACCATACAGAACGATACTCACTCCCATTGATAATATGGAAGTTCTTTCAGAACTGATTGTTTACTTTGAAAGCTTACAAGAAAATGGCTTCAATCTGAATGAAGACGTCAATGCTCAAGGTTGGAACAGATATTTTGACCGTCTTCTAGTGCCAACATTTCCAATTCTTGTCAAAGAATTCTGGATACATGCTTCCTCCTCAAATCATTAAGTTACCTCTTATGTCATGGGGAAGAAGATTGTCATTACAGAATACTTAATTTCAAGGCTTATTGGTTACAATGGTGGAGGTGTCAGATGTATTGACATGGATGAAAGATGTTATGATGTAGCTTCTATTGCAAGGGAAATATTTACTCTTGGCCTTCCCTCCAGCAAGATTAGGGATCTGAAGGATCATCACAGAATTTGGGCTAAAATAATTATGGGATGCATCAACCACAGGAAGCCAACTAGCTCTCCTAATTACATAAACATTGATCAGCAGTTTCTGATCTACTTTATCTCAAAGAAGACTAAGGTAAACCTCCCTCACTTGCTATTTAATCATCTAAGGACCAGTGTAAAGGAAACAAGAGAAGATGAACGTACCAAAAGGGACTGGATACCCCTAGGAAGACTCATATCAGATATTCTGACAGAGAATAGGCTGATAGAGCATTTGACTGAAGCTAGGAAATCAGCTGACTGGAAGCAACTGCTGGGAAGCCTTTGAACGCAAAAAATCTGAAAAAGATGAAAATCATTGAGAACATCAAGAAGGAACCCAACGTTACTTCTTTTGCAACCATCACCTCAAGATGAATTCCTCTGGATGATTTTCCTCTTTTCTCTGAGATTGACTCCAAGCCAGAGATAATTGTCAGATATATGGATATGTGTAAGGCAGATGGCACTGCACCAGAAATAAATATCCAAGACTTGCATCAAGCTGCTCCAGAAGTTGTTCTGAAGAAGACCAAGAAGAGGAAAGTTGCAGCAGAAGGACCATCTCAGAAGACTCCAAAAGCTGCAAAAAAGAAAGGTAATCCTTCCTCTGTTACTGTTTTAGAATCAATAACTATATCAACATCTGAAACCATAACTACCCAACCAGAACATCCAACTCCACAAACTTTTGATGACTTTGACACAGGGTTTGATCCATCAGAAACTCTAAGTCTAAATGAAACGGACTCCCTTCCTCTTAATCCAAATCCTGAACAAACTCAACCAGAACTTGCCAAAGTTCTGTCTGATATTGATTCATTTGACCAAGACGTTTTAGCTCCCACACCACAAAATCCAAATCCT
This sequence comes from Vicia faba, assembly GCA_948472305.1. Taxonomy (NCBI): domain Eukaryota; kingdom Viridiplantae; phylum Streptophyta; class Magnoliopsida; order Fabales; family Fabaceae; genus Vicia; species Vicia faba. The sequence goes on from OX451737.1 coordinate 1,486,819,786, forward strand.
CAAATCCCTGATAATCCAAACTCTGAAACTACAATAGATGTTCCACAAGATATTCCACAACCTGAAATTCCTCATCACCAAGATATTCCTCAATAAGAAATTCGACTACCTCTCTCTCCACAACAAGATATTCCTCATCCACCATCACCTCAACCTGAACAACAACAACCAGAAGCTCAACCTTCTGAGAATCAACCATCTGAGACCCATGAACCAGAACATCACCATGTTTCAACAAACCAATCTGAAGAACCTCATTCAGATTCTGATACAATCCCAATACCGAGAATCACTGAACCACTTTCCATTCGTATGCCTCTCACCATCCTGGACATTCCCCAAATTCCTTCTTCTTTGGAATCCACACCACCAAACTCTCCTACCAGTCCAATTGTCATACCTGACTCTCCCACTCCTTCAACCAATAGCAATCCAGCTGACTTCGTAAGACTTGTCATTGATCTAATTGTGCTGGAAAGACTAGCTGCTATCTCTCACAAAACTGCCATTCCCAAACCAAAACCAACTGAAACCACATCAGATGTTGGTACAAGTTTGTTGATGTTTGAAATAGGAATACAGGAATGGGTAACCTCTTTGAAGCATGCTAGTCAGGAGATGACTAACCCTGCTGCTTCTGATTATATATGGACCAAATTCAGAAATTGGCTTAATTCTGAAACACAGAAGCTGAAAGAACAGAGCTATGAACAGGTTCAACAGAATTTCAGTGCTAAGCTAAATGCTTTTAAAGACCAAGTTCTGAGCCAGCTGCTCAAGAAAGATATTCTCTCTCTGGATAATGCTCCCTGGTCAGAACATCATCCCTCAGATGAAGTTCAACCAGAATCAGAAGGTCTCTCCCTAACTGCTGCTCCAGAAGAGAAGATCTCAGCAGAGGAAATGGTTCAATGTGATCAAGCTGCAGAATTCTCTGAGAAGCATCCAGATACTGAAGAATCTCCAGCACCTTCCTCAGTCATCCAAACTCTGGAAGAATTAAAGAGAGCAAATGTTGTTATCCAGAAAAGGTTGGATAAGCAGGAGGATACAAACAAAGAGATCAAGAGTATCTTGGGAAAACAAGAATAATCTAACACCCAGATCAAGGGCTTGCTGGAAGCTTTGCTCACACGCCTTCCTCCTCCCTCTTAGATTCTTTTCTATTTTAAATCTGTTTATTTGTAATGTTTTGTTTTACCACTTCTGTTCTGAAACTTATCATTGCTTCTTATTTTTAATATAATTCAACTATTTTTGCTCTGATTATATTGCCTTTTTGCTAACTGACAAAAAGGGGGGAGAAAGTAAGATATTTTCAATAACGGTTTACTGAGACAGAAGTCTCAAATATTATGGACTACTTAACCTCTATCTTCTGAAAATCTTGAACAGGTACAAACTCTAATGAAAGATATAGCCAAACTCTGATGCTCAAGGAACTTAAGGGAAGTAATCAACTCAAGGGGAGTTTCTTCTAAACTTTGTATTCTTTATTCTTTATTGAAAAATCTAGTTTTTGTCATCATCAAAAAGGGGGAGATTGTTAGAACATAGTTTGATTCTACAACCCTTGGATAGAGTTTTGAAGATAACAAATACAAATAATAAATTATAAAATACAAAGAAAAAATATGCATCTTAAAAATTTTATTTTATGTATGCAGAAGTTCTGATCATATCAGCATCAGAAGATAAGCCATAAGTGCTACACGCAGAAGCAATCAGAACATACGCTGAAGATTGATGACCAGAACCTGTGCTTAATCAAAGTAAACTCTGACTCTGGACAAGAACATATCAAACCAAGTCATCAATATTCTAAAGCGTCACCAGCATTAAGGAGATAAGATTCTAAAGTGTTACTGATCATTCAAGACAACATCAATTCCAACGGCTTCCTTCAAACAGGATCTTCTCCAAAAGGAAAGTGCGTTAATGACATTAAACATGCTTTATGATTAAATTCATTCCACTTCCTATATAAACAAGTCAGCGTTCAAAAAATGTAGAACCAACGCATGAACAACGATTTTGCTAAGATAACCACTCACGCATATTCAGCTGCAAGCAATTTCATTTTACTTTTCTAAGCTATAAACCTGTGTAATTTATCACAGTTGTGATAAACCGTTTTTGTTAGGAAAAAACAACACATATTGTTTAAGTATATTGAAAAATAGTTCCTTGAGATTAATCGGATTATGGTTGTACTCAAGAAGACTTTAACAGTTGTTAAAGTATCTTTTGTAATCTTGTTGAGATTAGTGGATTAAAACCTCGTTGGAGAGAGGTGAAATCACCTTGACGGGTGGACTGGAGTAGTTTGAGATCAAACGAACCTGGATAAAAATACTGTGTAATTAAGCTTTTAGATTCAAGTTTTCAATTCAACCCCCCCCCCCCCCCCCCCCTTCTTGTGTTTTTCACATCTTCAGATTATAGCCTGAGAAACAATCCATAAATGAGAACACTTTATGCTGTGCGGTATTGTCAACCAGAATATCGATATGGGGTAGCAGGAAATCATCCTTAGGGCTTGCCCTATTCAAATCTCTGTAATCCACACACATGTGCACTTTACCATCTTTTTTAGGCACTGGAACAACATTGGTGACCCATTGTGGATAGGAGGTGACGGCCAAGAATCCGGTGTTGAATTGTTTCATGACTTCAGTCTTGATCTTCTCTGACATGTCTGGCTGCATGCGATGGACTTCCTGTTTTACCGGAGGGCAGTCTTCTTTTGTCGGTAGACGATGGACCACGATATCAGCATCAAGTCCTTGCATGTCTCCGTATGACCAAGCAAAGACCACAACATAGTCATGTAGTAACTGAGTTAAACGCTTCTTGACACTGGGTTCCAGATTGGCTCTTATCTTGACTTCTTTCTTGTCCTCTTCGGTACCTAAGTTAATTGTGTCAACCGGTTCTTCGTGGGGCTGTATGGTCCTCTCTTCCTGTTGTAGTAACCTGGCTAATTCCCCTTGCACTTCGCAATCTTCCCCACCTTCGTCTTCGGCTTGGTAGATTGGATTTTCAAAGTCACAAAAGGACATAGCAGAATCGTTATCCATGGGATCCTGAGTGGATGTGGATCTGCATTTTGATATGTGAGTGTGTGTAAGAGCATAGCTATCATTGAAAAAATAAACATGTAGAAAAAATAAAAACAAATAGCATAAAGTTTGCATGCAAAAACGTCCATGATTCATTGATGACATATGAAAATGTAGTAACAACCCTTACAAATGGACCGTTGTGCCTCGGGTAAGACACAAGGTTTTAAAAGTCTCACTTGTTTAATTATTACAAGTCCGACAAAAATTAAAGACAATTACTGTTGGATAAAAGTAATTGGGACAAAATCTTTGGCTTCCCAATTGTTGAGTCCTCTGCTGATAGTTAGGAAAATCCATTCTTCTAGGTCACTGTCGTCATCACTATCCTTCACTGCGTTGACTCCATGGTTGCTGATCCACAAAGGTGGTCCCCCGGCACGAGCATGACGAACAGCTTTCTGGGCCAGTATCAACCAGGACATGGGCCAAAGTAGTGCCCATGCATTCAATAGAGACATGCAATGCCTCATTGTGTTTCCTCCCTCTAGGTGTAAGATCAGCATCAGAAAAACCCAAACCATTATCAACGGTCAAACTGGCCACACAATCTTGGAATTTGTCAGCATAGGTTTCCTGTGGCACATGGGAAGTTTTAAGAAATTTCACCAAGGCCTTCGCATGAGGCTCGGAGCACAATAATAAATCTAGCATAGAGATCTTTGAAGGAGTCTGCCCTAGCTGTTCGACTACATTGTAGTCGCTTCTCTTTATAATTTTCAAAATTTCTTCCATCTCCTTCTTGGAGGCCTCTAGGATAGATACTGACTGTGCCTTCATCCGGACAGGCTCAACCAAAATGCCTTTTCCCCGAGTCTCTCTCGACTCGATGATAAGGGTGTCAGTAGGGGTAACCATAGGAACTGTAGTAGTAGTGTCAACAGGAATAAAAGCAGGGATGAACACAGGACCGGTAATAGCTTTCGAAGGAGCAATCTCAGGGGAGAACACTCTTCCACTTCGGGTTATTTTGTTGGTTCCCACAATGTTGCCAATGTCGGGGTCAGCCCTCTCAAAAACTGAGTCTTCATCAGCCAGCCAATCCTGCTTGACACCGTGATAGTAGACGTCACCCCCATAGTGCCATGAGACAGTTTTATCTGAGGAGTACGAGATCGGCCCTGGCATAGTAATTATCAGTGGAGTCACCTTCAGAACAGATGTAATCCTAATGGGTCTTTTGGTGGAGACCCTGGAATAATTGGCGGAAATGGTTACTATTGAAACATCCTTGTAAGAAATGGTTGGAAACAGAGTCTTTTCAAACAAAATCTCTTTGTCATCCATCAGGCGCTGGACACCTGCTTTCAATAAATGACAACCAGTTTGTAGGGATAAACAGAGGTGGCAGCCTTTGCCATATCCCGGAAATAAACTGGCCTTCAACAGGTTCCTCTTGACGGTAAGGAGGGGAGTAACAAGCTCATCAACAACAGTAACAAACACATTATCTTCAACAGTTTTAATATCACGATCGTGCTTGGGAATAGGAGCGTTGATAACATTTGGGATCTCAGGAGCATCAAATTCAATTTATTTATCCTCGAGAAGGTCTTGCACCTTGTTTTTCAAAGCCCAGCAGTTGTTGGTATAATGGCCTGGACTTTCTGAATGGTAAGCACAACGAGCATTAGGGTTGTAATGAGGAGAGGCGATGTTGGGATTCTTCGGAGCTTCCTTCAAAGTTACCAGATTAGATCTCAACAAATGTGGCAGGACTTGAGACAGTGTCATGTTTATCCTGGTAAATTGTCTCACCTGTCTTTTTGTTATAGGCTGGTTTTTCCTTTGTTGAGTAAGTGCAAGCTTAGGGATCATGATGGCCCCTACCATTGGACAACATTCTGTTTTGTCCTGATTCCTTTGAGGGTACGCAACACCAAACTATTTCTTCCCAATGAATGGTTTTCTCAGGACACTGGAGGATGCGTCCTTTTGGATCTTCCCACTCTTAATCCCAGCTTCCACTCTCTCCCCAGTCAATATTAATTCAGTGAAGCCGGCTGAGGAGCTTCCAATTAGATGATTAAAGAAAGGACCAGACAGGGTACCCAGAAACATGTCCACTAGCTCTCTGTCAGATAGGGGAGGCTGGACTCTTCTTTCTAAGTCCCTCCACTTCTGAGTGTAGTCTTTGAAACCCTCGCTTGAATCCATAGCCAGACTCTGGAGTTGAGTACGGGTGGGAGTCAGGTCTGTGTTGTACTGATACTGTTTATAAAAAGTAGCGGCCAGGTCTTCCCAATTATGGATATTGGCCCTTTCTAGTTGGTAGAACCAATCTAGCTGAGTCCCGGATAGACTGAAAGAAGTGGACCCACAAATCTCTATCAGCAGTGTAAGGCTGTATCTTCCTCAAATAAGATCGGAGGTGCATCTTGGGACACGAAACATCATCATACTTAGAAAACACCGGTGCCTTGAACTTTGGTGGAATAAAAATCCTAGACACCAAACCCAGCTCTTCAAAGTCCATCCCTGACACTTTCTGAATCTCCATTGCCATTTGACGCTCTTCCAGTTGCTTGTACTTCTCATCAGTTGGAGAATATTGCTCTTCAGAGTAATTATCCTCTTCTTCCTCTTCAGATTCTGGATGGTCAGCCACTTCCTTGTTTTTCCCTTCTTGATTATCCTTTTCACCTGATGATGTTGTGAAGTCTAGGGTCTTCCTGTCTGGCCCTGGGAACCTTCTTCCCAGATTCAAAACACTGGTTGATTTCTTTGCTTTATTCTTCTTTTCTTTGATTAGTAATGTTTTCAAATCCTCTTGTCCTTTTGCCAAAGTCAAGAACATTTGTTGAAACTGAGCATTCTGCGCCTGGAGATCTTTTATTGTCTGTTCAAGATCCATCTCACTGAATTAAATAGTAGAAAGATAAGGAGACCTGTTGTAAGAAACCTGTTTATGTTATGATGAATGATGATGCATATGCAATGATTTCAAGGCAATTAGAGATTTAAATTTGCTTTAGACAAAAAGGAACACTCGTTATATTAATAAATCAAAGTTTGAGTACATCATGCCTCTTTGGGCTTACAAAGAAATACAAAAACTCTAAGATAAAAAAGTTGAACGCATCCTCTTTGGTGCGATGTAGGAATTCAGACTCTGCTCCTCATAAAGTTGCTTGGTGAGTTCCAGAACCTTCTTCTTGCTGGCGTAGAATTGGGCCTCGAAAGTGTCTCGTTCCCCCTTAAGTTGTATCCAATCCCTTTGAAAGTCTTTGAGAGAGGTGGGCATGTCAATATGAAGGATAGTGTATGGGACATCTCCTTCCACAACAGGCTCTATGATAACCGAGAGAATGGAGGGGTAAGGCATCATAAGACTTTGAGCACGGGCTCGTACCCATTTGAGATAAGGCTCAAGAGGGATGGAATTCTTGTGCCCCAATGTCTTTCTATCTACCTTGTTCAACATTCTCGAAGCTCGGATAAACCTCTGGCGGTAACCTTGATCGTCATTCTCGTAGTCAAATACCAACCCTTGAATAAGCATCTCATGTGGACCATCCCTTCGGGCATAACCAAACTGTCGTAAGGCTAAGCAGGGGTTGTAAGTGATACCTCCTATAATGCCAAGTAAGGGGACATTATAGAATTATCCACAACGGTCGATGATAGTAACATTCTCCAAAGATCGGGAACACCAATGAATATCTGAATGTCTGAGCGTCATCAACCTATGTGACCACCTTGAACCTTGCTCGTTCTTCAATACAGATTGGGGAAGATGCAAAATAAACCATCTTTCCAAGAGAGGAGTACAACACATGAGAATACCTCTTTTCCTCATAGTGTGAGTGTGAAAAGAATGTAGGATGTCTCCTAGTAAAGTAGGCACCGGCTTACGAGACATGAAGATTTTGACGGTATTTACATCTATGAGTTGGTTAAGATTTGGAAACAAAACCATCCCATAGATGAGAAGGGCCACAATTTCCTAAAAAGCTTGCAAATCCAAAGAGTTCCAACAATATTGAGCTTTCTTAAACAAGAACTTGGCTAAGAAACCTTTGACACCACTCCTTGTTTCCCAATTAGTTGTGACATCAGATTGTTCCAAGTGTAGGGCTTGAGCAATCTCTTTTGGTTTTAGATCTCTTTCTGTACCGTTAAAGGGTAGTTGATTGAGAATGGTAATCCTCAAGAGTTGGGATAATTCTTCCAAAGTTTGCACAAGTTGATAATCGGAAAATGTGAAGCAATGGTGTAGAGGATCAAAGAATTGGAAGAGCACCTTCATCATATCCTCATCAGTGTTGGAGGTCACCAAGTTTAGGAGGAGACCATGTCTTTCGGTAAATGGAGAATTTTCAGGAACCCTTGATGCTAAATCTTTAAGTTGAAGAGGGATCCTTACGAGGTTGACTTGAATGGTTTTCCTGCGAACAGAATCCATGTCCTACAAAACAGAACAAAGATAAATCCCAAAATCCTTGAAATGGTTAGTGAGTGTGAGTATGAGTATGATGTTATGATGTTTATGATGTTATGTACAAGTAAATATATACAAACAAAACAAACAATTCCTTAGGTTTAGGCTTGCATGGAGTCTCACAGGTAAGTACCCTCTTGAAGTTTAGTTGGCTAAACTTGTCCTAGTAATAGTAACCCGGTTCTAAGGGAGCTCAATATCACTGGTTTGTTTCCTCGGGCATTGTTTCAGCGCAAGCCTCTTTAATAGCGACCGAAATATCCCAAAAAACCAAACCTCAATGAGTGCAGTATCGAGTATCTACCAACTTCGGACTGCACCAAAGTCGGTCATCTCACTACGTCCAAATGGCCAGGTTGGTCAAGTAAAGGTTTTAGAAGTTAGTTAGTGCTTCATGACATCACTCAGTGGCCCTGTATTCTCCTTGACTACTCAAGGGCTACCGGTACCCACAAATATGTCACACTAACGTAGCTATTTCTTAGACCATGTCGGTATACCCCGTGCAGTTTCCACAATGTAATGCTACTTACCTATAAGGTATCCCAAATCCGGGTAGAGGATTTAACACTCAAACAAAGAACCAAAATGTAAAGCAAACAAATCAAACAATTAAAGCAAGTAAATGTGATCTATCCCTAAGGTAACTCCACTTTTAAAATATTGCCCAGCAGAGTCGCTAATTCTATAACACGGTGGGAGAACTGACTTGGTTGTTTTGCGTTTTATCGCAAATGTTGCGGTTAGCAAGAGTCGCCACCGACTTTTCTTTTATCCAAAAGGAAAGGTTGAAAAGAATAGGAAATACCTTTGAGATGTTTTCTTGAGTTCGGGGGGTAGATTATGAAAAGGGAAGGTATTAGAACCCTTTTCATCCGTAGTCATCTACGGGCTCTTAGTTTCTTGCTAGATCACTTGCTTTTGTTTGAGAATGTGCTTTGTGTGGTTTTTGAAAGTATTTTGAAAAGGTGCCATCGTTTAGGCAAAATTTGTAATGATTCTCGTTCGTAAGACTGTATACAAAGTGTTGATCATTTGCAAATGTTTCAAGTTTGAAAGGTGTTTTGAAAGTATTGGTGTTTGTTTTGAAAATAGCAAGGATGTTTTTGGTTTGAAAATGAGCAAGCAACTAGGAACATTCTACCTACTCAAAAGTCTTTCATGTTTATTTCCTCTTTCTTTTGACATTGTTATCTTACCATTGATTTGGTAAGGAACCCTATCTTTGGATGTAAAAAGGGACGGATAAGGGTCATCGTATAGCCATGATTAGCAATGTTGTAAGGTATCTTAGCATTTTCTTTAAGGGACAAAGATCATTTTTGAAAGGCCACTTTGATAGTGTCATCGAGGGACTATGATCTTATATTTTTTTATTGCTTTTGCTAAGATACCCCACATGCATAACATGGCCATTTTCATAAGGCAACAAGTGGATTTACCCTAAGGGTGTAAGTGTGCAAGTGTATTGATTTACATGCATTGTTTTGTCTCTGAATTAGGGTTTTCTAAGCTTTGATTTTATCTTTCCATACAAACCCTAATTTACTAGCATTTATATATAAAGCATTAAATTGTGGAAGATAAAAATACTAAGCTATTACATCATTAGGGGAGGGGTATACAAATTTACAAATGAGGATTTTTGCAAGAAAATTAAATCTAAATAATTATTACAACCATATTGAATATTGTACAAATTTGAAGATAAAAATGCAAGAATGCAAAAATGGAAAAAAAATGATTTTTATTTGGTTTTATGAAAGGTTTTGATCTTAACCTAATTAAGAAAATAATTAGTGGAAATTAACTAAAATTAAAACCTAAATTGATTAACAAAGAAAAATAAGTTAAAAAAGGTTTTCTAGGTTTTTTTATGAAAAGGTTTTAAATAAATAGAAATAACAGGAAATTTAATTAAAATAAACCTAAGTTCTAAATTAATTTTAATTTACAAGAAAATAATATAATATAATAATTAAACCTAATTATCTAAATATTAATCAAGAAAAAGAAATTAATTTATTAAGAAAATTGTTTTTGTTCTTTTTAGTTATTTATAATGAAAAATAAAATATAAATGAGTGTAAAATAATAAATAAATATTTTTTTGGATTTTTATTAATAATAATAAAAATAATATTAATAATAATAATAATAATAATAATAAGGGTAAAATAAGTAAAATAAAATAAGAAAAAGAAAATAAAAAAAATGAAAATTGGGCCAGGGTATGCATGAGCAAATGTGGGGTGATGCTGAAGAAAAAAATGGAAAGGCCCAAGGATATGAGGTCCAGGCGTGGTGTTTGGAAACAAAAAAGGAGTGAAAATGTGAAAAATATAACCAAAAGGTAGCGCTGGATGTTGAATCCCTGACCTTATGCATATATGCGCGCTACCTTTGCCATTGTGGTGGTTGTACATCCGTTGATATAACTGAAACAGTAAATACATAACACAAAACAAGTTCCAGAAATGAACTTCATCTTCAACCTCCAGCCATAGTTCCTGTAACTTGCTCATTTCTCAACAAAAATAAAAGATGCAAACATGAAAGTTGCTCCATTTTTCCATACGAATCCAACCATATAAATATCATGAGCTATAAATCCAAGAAGAATGAGAATTTCGAAAAGTACCAAATTCTGACCTAAATATTTTCAGAGATTCAAACCTAAAATTCTCTAAGCTCAATCAATACAAATGAGATCTATGGATATATACAGTTTCAGGGAAATGTTGTCTACATTTTATCTTCACAAATGCAAGCCTAGCAATGCCTAAGTAATGACATAGAACTTCAAGAAAAATACCTCAAAAATGGAAATTGTGAAATGCAAATGAGCTTGTTTCAAGGTGCTGCAATGATCAGGATAGCTTCCTCAAGTTCCCAAGAAGCTGATGCAATGATTAGCTTGAGCAATTGATGGCTGAAATAGTCTGGAAAAGTCAACTTGCAGAGCTCTGTTGTTTGTTATGGAGGTTGATGAAGATGGAGTTACAGTTATGAAACTAGTTCAAGGATAGGTTATATTTGATGTGTAGGAGCTTTGTGATTGATTTGGAACGAAAACACACGAGGGAAATGATAGATATAAGTTTGAGGTCAGTATTGTGTATCAATGGAGTTTCTTGTACAAATTCTGGCTTGAGGGAGTTTTGGCGTGTTTCAGGATGCTTAAGCTCTTGTTCTAGCTCACAAATAGTGCCTCTATTTATAAGAAACATGTTTGGAAGCTTGTTGTTGATCAGAATTCAAAATCACAAGTTTAAGCATAACATGTGATTTTTTTAGAAAACCAAGTTTCAAAGTCTTGTGTACTTGCTAAGATAGAGTGGTTATGCTTTAAACACACTTTCTTCTGACTTTGTAGATGGAGTGTGATCAGAGGGAACAAGTTAGAGGCTCAAGAATTGAATTTGTGCATAAAGCTTGATTTTCAAAAATGGTATTCTTCACTTTCTTCCCAAAATGGCAATGTGAATTGGATAAAGCTTAAACCACTTGGATTATAGCTCAAAAGTTTGTGTAATCCATTAATGATAGATATATACACAAGTTAGAAGGCTTGCAAAGCAAGATTATGCAGCCTAACATTGAAATTGCATTATGTGTTCATCAAGAAAGGACTTGTAATTCAAGAATCTAACCAGATCTTCTTGCCTCAGATTCTCCTTGCTCAAACATGATCTCAATAAGTTCTTTGACATTTTGGAAAGCTTGTAATGTGCTCTACAAACCCTCTTTGAATCACTTTTGAAAATTCCCCTTGGAACTATGTGAAAAATTGCCATGAAGTTAGGTCAAAATCCTGCCTAAACTAGGGCAAAATTTCACTAAGTTTCCAAGTTTCATGGACATGTATTCACAAAATCATAACTTGAAATCCATGCATTTCTAGGAGAAGTTGTTTAAATCAATGTTTTATATCTCATTTAGATCTATAACTTTTATTTTGAAAGTTTCATTTGAATCATCTTGCATCATGGTGAAAATTGGCTCAAAGTTGTGAAAAAATATGAAGTTTTCAACACGTAGAAAAGTTTCTAAGTTTGGAAACTTTGACTTTTCAAAATGAAATCTTGAATTTTTGATTTCTTGATGAACAAGTTTCATATTTTGACATGTTTTGATGGATTGTGATCTTTGACACTTGATTTTGACCAAAAAGTCAAAGTTTGACTTTTCACTGTATCAGTTGACTTTTGATCAGTTAACTGAAAATCAACTATCAATCAAATGACCTTGAGAAATGTTTTGAGTCATGTCATTAGGTCAAAATGATGAAATTGAATCCTTGAGATCATGTCTCAAACCAATTAACCATCTGCTAGGTCAAAAAATCAGAAATTGCCCTTTCCCAGTCAAAACCCTAATTTTGACCATTTTGCCCTTTTGATGATCTGATCAAATTTCTTGAGGAACTGTGGTCCAAACTTGATCAAATTACATATATAAGTTCACAATGTTGATGTGGATAAACAATTATGAAGTTTGACTATAATATGACCATAATTGACTTTTTCCCCAACACAGTTGATTTTTAGGTCAACTGATCAATTGACTGAGCAAAAATGTGATCCAAGACTTGAAACTTGACATGAGCAATCTTAAGGTTACATAATGATCCATGAAAGTCATATGAGGCATTAAAAGTTCAATTATCCTTGTGCAATATCAAACCCTAATTTCAGTCATCAGTGTTTAAGGAGGTGTCTTGAGTTGATCAACCTTTATGCAGTCTTGAACCAAAGGAGATTTTGTGAGAAAATACTTGATAAATGAGAGAGAAAATTTTGGGGTACAACACTTGGGGTTTGACTTGATATTGGGTTTCTCAAAAGTGATATCCTGAGAGTCCAACAAATCTTGAAGCTTAAGTTTGAAGGCCCAACATTATTTTATGGTATGCCTAGAAGAATTGGCATGATACTCGCATTTAGCATTGGCACTGTATCTTGGTAGGGGTGGCCCGACTGGAAGAGATAGAGGTTTTAGCTCTACCGAATATGCCTTGGCCAAATGTTGCAATAATTGACTAGGTGACATAGGGAGTGGATCAAAATTTCTTTGCGGCCTTTCAAATTTGTTCTATTGTTGTCCTCACATAATTATTCACCGTTGTTGTGCCCTTGGTTGTGAGGCTACAACATTAATTTCTCCCTCCTTCATTTTTGTGAAGTTAGGAGCATGTCTTTTTGCATTGTAAGGGGTATTTGATGATCCCCCCTTGTATCTTTCCGCTTTTTAGTCCAGCTTCGATCCTTTCTCCAATAGTTACTAAATCAAAAAATCCAGAAGAGACGCTTCTTACCATCTTTTCATAGTATACCCCTTGCAAGGTTTCCATGAACATATCGACTAGTTCTTTCTCCAGAAGTGGTGGTTGTACACAGAATGCCATCTTTTTCCACCTTTGGGCATATTCCTTAAAGGACTCCTCTTTCTTCTAAGACGGGTTCTGGAGTTGCATGCGGGTATGTGCCATTTCTAGGTTATATTTGTACCACTTAAAGAAGGCATTGGCAAGAGCTTCCCATGTTTGGATGTGAACCCATTCCAACTGCATGTACCATTCCAGAGATGCCCCACTTAAACTTTCTTGAAAACAATGAATCATCAGCTTCTGGTCTTGAGCATATGCATGCATCTTTCAACAATACATACGTAGATGGTTCCTTGGACAGGTGAGCCCCTTGTATTTTCCAGAGTCAGGTACTTTGAACTTTAGCGGGATCACCACAACAGGAACTAGACCCATTTCGAGATCATTAACATCAAAAGCATCATAACCCTCCACAACGTTCAATCTTTCCTCAAGAGCCTTGTACTGATTAAGCACCATTGGGTTCTCGGTAGCATGAGCATGGGTTATTCTCAAGGGTGCTTGATTGGTATCCTCCAAGTCGTGGTCTCCATACTGCAAGTCCAAGTAGTTGTCTGTGTTGTTAATCGGAATCTGCAAGGTATGAGATGCCCTTACCTTTGGTGGATTTAGGACAAACCCTTCAGTCTCAGCTTGCCTTGTCTCTTGCTGGGCCATGGCGGACTTTTAGGGTCCTGCTTCTGGCTCTTTCCATGGTTGGTGACCGCTCGATGCCCCAATGGTTTAGGCTACTTCTTCAAAGGCTACCCTAGGAATTTAATCTTGTCTTTCAATAATGTTCTTCAAGGCTAGAAGAACTTGGCTCATGTCTCCTCTCATTGAGTTGTCGTTGCCCTTGACTTGCTCGAGATCTTATTTAAATGCAGCTTGATTCTCTTTAATTTATTCCATCACTTTTTGTTGATGGGCTCTTGTCTGATATGGTGGTTGGAGAGGTGGTGGTTTTGTTCTACCAATGGTCCAACTGGAGAAGGTTTTGAAAAATGAGTTTTTGTGTCATGAATTTATGAGATGCAAATGTTTATGAATAAATGTGTATGAACATGCTAAGAATTTTGTTTTGAATGTCTTATTCACTTGGATACATATACCCTTTTTATATATTTCTTTTAGGTTTTACTTTTTTTTATTGGTGAGTATCTAGAAAACAAATACACAAATGAAATACGGAACACAATTCCTTTATTTAAAGTAACAATTGTCTTTAAATGAGAACATAATTCAGATATTGAAAGATATTACAACTTTAAAACAATAAACTCGCTTAATGAAAATAAACAAAGGGAAACGATCTGCTAAGCACGCCTACAGATGTCTGCTCTGAAGCGATTGAACATTGTTCGGCAAAGATTGAGAAAGTCTTCAACATCTTTTGGAAGAGGAACTATCACATTTTATGCATCTTTCAACCTTCTAGGGATGTCTTCAATGAGATTGTTGGCTAATAAGGCGAGTCTTTCATGCTTGTCCTTATAATATCGATATTCTCGGTAGAGATCGGGAATTATCTTGTGATTATCCCTTCCCTCTTGGGAAATCATCACATACTTCCCTTCCCCATACATCTTTTCAGCCCTCATCTCTGTATAGAGTCTCCTTTGTATCAGGAAATCTTTTCGGAGGCCTTCTAATTCAAGGCATACTTGCTCATATTTTTCAATTTTCAGGGAAAGAAGCCTTTCTGCCCTCGTCCTTTCAAGGCGTTCCTTTATCTCCGATTCTTGGCTATCTTGGAGTCTTGTGGTAAGATATTTCATTTGCTCTTCCTTATCTAAAGAAACTTGCTCCAAGCTTTAGATTTGGGCCCTTAGATCTTCTTCCAGCACCTTCTTGTCTTGCATGGACTTTTCACACCACTTATTTAACCTCCCAATTTCATTAGCAGAATCCTCTAACCTTTGGTTGTGGGAATCCAAATTGAAAGTAGCACTTAACAACCCTTCGGTCGTATACTTCCGCTTAAGATTCTCCTTTTCAAATGCCTCTTGATCTCTCTGAATCTGTTGGTCTTTTGATTCAAGTATGCGCTGCATTTGTCTTTTTTCTTTGGTCAAGTTAAGGAGGTTAAGCTTCAGTTTTTCTTTCTCCCTCTGAGCTTGTTTTAAGGCATTCTTCAGACCGTCTATTTCTTCCAAGGACATTGGTGGAGCCTCTAGGACCTCTGGCTTGTATTCAGGATCTATGTCAAATGGTAGCTTAACAATCTATACCCTATATAATACCCATCGAGTGTAGGGTTCTTTTGCCATAACATTCTTTCTTTCATCTTTCCTTTTATTAACCCTATTCCAAGCCCAGATGACTTTATTAAGTAACTCTTGGTCATTTTCTCCCATGTCATGAATGATCAATTGTTGGAGTTAGTCGTCTGAAGGTTTATCTTCCAGAGGATACCCTAGTTGTCGTAGGGCCAAGGTAGGGTTGTAATTAATGCAACCTCGTGATCCAATCAATGGAACATTAGGAAAGTCCCCGCAGCTATAGATAATATCACTAATGTCCAGCTTCCTTTAATACCATAATACAGAATTAACAGTAAGAGAACTTAATTTTTGAGGCCACTCATACCTTGTTGTAATACGGTGGGGGAACTGACTTTACCGATTTTGCATATTTATTCACAAATGTTGCAGTTAGCAAGAGTCTCCACCGAGTTTTCTTTTATCAAACAATAGAAAGGGTGAAAAGAACAGGAAAGACCTTTCGAGATTATTTTTTGAGTAACGGGGGTAGGTTATGGAAAGGGAAGGTGTTAGCACCCTTTCCATCCGTAGTTATCTATGGGCTCTTAGTTGCTAGCTCATTTTGAAAATGCTTTTTCGTGTAACTGTGTTTTGAAGATATTTTGAAAATACGCCTTAGTGCGGCGAACTTTGTAATGTTTCTCGTTTCAGCGAGAACGTATACAAAGTGTTTTTTGTCTTTGAAAATATTTAGAAAAGATTTTGTGTATGTGTGAAAAAAAATTTTGATTTTTTTATGAGCAAGCAACTAGGAGCTATCTACCTACTCGAAAGGTTTATTATTTTCCTCTTTTCCTTTAGACAATGCTATCCTACCATTAGTGAGTAGGTAACCCTATCGTTGGATGTTTGAGGGATGGGCAAGGGTCATCGTACAGTCACAAAGGCAACTCGTATGGCACTTTAGCAATTTTATCGAAAGGGACTAGATCGCTTACCGAAGGCAGCATCGGAGGGTCATCGAGGGACTACAATATTTTTAACTGAGGGTCTTTGCTAAAGTGTCCCACGTTCGAGGGACATGACTGTTTTTCGAAGGCAACAAGTGGAGGTATCTTAGAGGTGCGAGTGTGCGAGTGTGTTATGTTTCAGTTATTTATCTTTGAATGTTAGTTTTGTTAGCGCTTGCTTTTAGTCTTATCATACAATCCTATTAGCATTCATCTAACAGTTAATATCAGTACAAAAATAAAAATGTGGGAATTTAAATCTACGCTATTACAAGGCTTCGGGGTGGGGGAATTACAAACCAAAACGGGGAAAGAAAAAAGTAAAAGATCCTAAATTAAGCTATTACATCCCATGTACAATTACATAATTGTGAAAATAATGCGAATAAAAATAAATGCGCGGGGGAGAAAAGAGAAAGATATAAAGAGAACCTAAAAAATCTAAATGATAAAAAAAAAATGTTTTTGTTGTTTTTTGTTTAGGAAAAGTAATAATTAAATTAATTAAAATCTAATTCTAATTAATTTAATTAATTAAAAAAGATGATTAAATAATTAATTAAAACTAATTTTAATTAATAAAAATCTAAGTCTAATATTTTTTGTGACTTTGTGATTTTATGATTTCTTTTTGTTTTTTTGTTATAAAGAAGAAATAATTGTAGTAAAAGAAAACAAATAATAAAAGAAAAAGACAAAAAAATTAAATTGGGCCACACTATAAAACAATTAATTAGGGGGTGTGAGAATCATAAATCAAATGGCCCAACAACATTCGCCCGGACGCTGGAGGAAAAATCTTCAGGATCATGTGCATCTCTCCTTGAGGCTTATCGTGGGTGCTCAGATCTGGATTACTGGATCTGGATCTAATGATGTTGATGTGAGAGTGCATGATGAACATGATTCTAACGTCAAAAACACCATACGATCACTTGTTCGTGTCTTATTCTTTAATATGAATGCAATTGTATCACAAAAAAAATGTTAAATAGACATGCAACTGATTATACAAAAATTAACAAAAAATTTACCATCGATGAGTTCGTAAGTGGCCTTCTAGCATGGTTGGACGTGTTCTTGGATCTGGGGAGACTCATGGGGATCTCAAGTGTAAGGTTTGATCACTGGTTTGGATTGATTGCGTCGGGTAAATCAGTTGCAAATTTTGGCAATTTTGAGAATTTAGTAGAACTTTGTGAAGAGCTTTTGGAGAGCTTTTTGAAGAGGAATTTTGTGCTCGTTTGGGCTTGAAATGTTGTGTATTTATAGAGGGAAGAGAGGAGTGTAAACCAACATGGAAAGAATCAAGCCATTAACCATGACCTTAAAACAAAAAATCAAAATTTGAAAAGTCTCCAAACTTCATGATCCATTGTCATTTTTGTTTGATTCTTGCCCTTTTCAAATTTTGTATGAACCTAGACAATTTATATGTATCTTGCACGAATCTTGGGCTTCATAATGGATCAAGTTAAGCCCAAATGCATTAACCCATATTTTATTGTATTTTTATCTAATTTATTTGATTTTAAATAAAATAAAATCAAGATAAATAAAAATAAAAATCAAGGCCATTAAAAAATGGACTTATAGGTCCTTTAAGATATTATGGACATGTTTGAAGTCCAAAAAGTAGGCTCATTGGTCTAAAAATACAATTTTGCTAAATTTGTACTTCTTGAATTTCTTCAAAATTCCCCAACTTGTGCAACTCATAACTTGCTCAATTTTCATTTTTTTGAAGATGATTTTTGACTTTTTGGAAATCACAAGATGTACTATACAATCTCTATGTTGATAATTTTTGCTTTTGAAGATATTATCTTGATGTAAGTTGTCTTGACAAAAAGTGTCTTTTGTTGACTTTTGAAAATGACCTATAATGTATGAGATCATATCTTCCAAATGAAGCATCTTTTGGACTTGAGAATAAAAGCAAAGATGTATAGAATTGAATTTTCTTCAAAATGAGATTTGTTTGGGGAGAAGTTGATGAAGTATGTGAAATTTGTGTCTGGTCAAAGTTCAGTTGACTTCTCCTAAGGAAACCATAGTTTGACAATTCTTGACTTTTGATGATCTTAGGACTTTCCTTGAGTAATCATGATCAACACTTGATCAAATGATGAATATCACTTAAAAATGTTGATATTGACCAAAAATCTTGAAGTTTGACTGTATGTTGGCCATAGTTAACTTTTTGATCAATACAATTGATTTTCAAGCATCTGAGCCATTGACTGAGCAAACTTGTGATGTAGGGCTTGAAACTTGACATGAGCTTTGTTGAGGACCTATGAAGAAACATGGGAGCCACTTGAGACTTCCCCTTTTCACCAAACTTAAACCCTAATCCCCCTCGATTAACCTTGACAAAACCCCAAATCACAACAGTTATCAAAAAACAAGAAAAACAGAAGGTAGGTTTTTGTTACCTCCTTCGTGAATCCGTTTGTCGATCGCTAACCCTTATTCCACTGTTTTGCAGGTGCGGCGGATGATTAAGCGTCTAGGGTTTCACTAGGTTCGCAAGGAACAAAGGATGACAAGAGTTGACGACTTGGCTCGAGGTTCTTCCTTTGTCACCTTTTTTTCCCTCTCTGAGATTTCTTCTTTTCTGTAAATCTCCTCTGTAAATCCTTTTTCGTCCTTTTTCTTCTATAAATTTTAGGTTTTTATAGTCTTTGGAGTTTAGTATATTTGGAAGTTTTTCTTCAACTTATCGTTACAGATTAGAGAATTAGTGAGTGTTGATACGATTTGATATGATTCACTTGTATAAGTTTTGTTTTGTTTCTGTATTTGGTAATTGATTTCATTTCCGTGTTGATTTTGTTTTGTATTTGTAATAAAGATTCTGGTTTTGATTCTGTTTTCTTTTTAGATCTATACAGTATTTGTTGTGAAATTAAAGCAGGCGTTTCCTTTCAACACGCGTTGTTCTTCCATGATTCGAACAATACTTGTTTTTAACAATAAAGCGTGCGTTTTCCTTTGATTGATATAGTAAATGTTATGAGACTTTGGTCATGGGTTTTGTTTGGTTGGACTTTGGATCAGTAATGTGGACCACACGATGGGCTTACATTAATCAAGCATTTTTTTTTCAATTTTAATGAAACAATTATTTTCATCTTATAATACAATAACCCTAATAATGTAACACTTAAATAATAATGGTAATTACAATAATTGTAATAATGTAATATTTAAAAACAAAACAAACCTCAAAACAAATCAAAAATTGAGCGGGCCTCCTTATTGGGCCTTAAACGAAAAATAGATTGCTTTAGACACTCTCAACCTTATTCAAAATCTAAATGGGTCTTTCTTCAATGCTTCTCATTGGGCCACTCATCTCAAAAACAATATCCCTTCTCTTTTCTATGCGCAAATGCATCTTTTGATTTAACTATATTGGACTTTAAATAAAAATAAATTGTTTTATACACCATTCCACCTAAATAGACCCAAACAAAACTTAACTAACAAACTCCCCATTTTTGTAAGAGAAACCTAGCAAGCTTTCAATTTCATATGGGCCTTTCTGATTTAGAAATGCCCAAGAGCTCTTAATAAAATAAATCCTTTAAGACATGAAATTTTACATGGATTTTTCAGATTTAAGAAAGCCCATTAATTCTCTAATAGGAAAATAATAACTATAGAGTTTGATAAAAAAATGATTAAAAATTTGTAGAACATATTTGGAGTATGACAGTTTATTAATATCTAAATGCATTTTTTATGGAAGTTTTACAACACTTTCCTAGATGTGTAATCGAAAAATGTCTCGGGCCTATGATAAAACATATTAAATTGATTGATGTTGAAGTTGATCAATGTTACAACAGACAACTTTCATACAACTGAGAGGAATAAACAAGATATGGAAAAATAAAAATAAATGTGCATTCGAAGGGGTTGGTAGGAATTCTCCAAAAAAAAAAAAGCTTTGCATTGGAGATGTATTTTCTTTTAGAATCTGTGGTTTTTATCATTCTAGTTGTTTATTTGAGGATAAATTGATGTTTGATCTTGTAAAGTTAATTTCAATTCCTAAAAAGGATGGCATTGAAGGTGCTTTAGTGTTTTTTTTTTTTCTATCAAGTTAATCTTTCTCAAAGTTTTTTGTGAACTTTTCGATCGTTCATTTTTATGTAGTTTAATTATTTTCTATGGTATAACAATTTTGGTATTTAACCAATCATGAAATATTGCAAAGAATCATTAAGGGTTTTAGGAAATTATTTCATGCAACAATAACTTCTAATTATTTCTATCTGAAAAACAATTGGACTTGTAGCAGCTTATCCCCTCAAAATACTCAGCAGTCTCCATGCTAACGATTAAAATATTTTGCCATCACAGTTTTCAATATTTTAAACATCAAACGTCAAACATTTGAATGTCTTTCTGCATAGGCCTAAGAACTCTTTTGACTACTTGTCTGGGAAATTGCTACAAAACATCAATATAAACCATGCAAATTGTTATTAACAATGAACTTGAAAAATAAAAAATATTTCATCAATAAACAATGGCCAAAGTTGAAGGAGATTAAAATGTTTGATCTTGTATCTTTGAAAATTTACAACTGCATCATTCATACCACTAAGAGGAATAATGCTGAAAAATTCATTGGACGCGATTGGTATGAATGCACCAAAACAATGACACTTTGTAAGGGGGATGTTTTGGCATTCATGATCCGCCAGTTTTCAAGAATCATTTATGCTCGTTTGAGGAGGAATTGATGACTGGTGTTGGAAGTTGTCTATTTGAGTTTAAAGTTTATTTGTTTCATAGTTAATTTTGGATATTTTAGAATTTGCTTTAACTATTGTAATCGTGTGGCATTTCTGGGATGTTTAATCTATGTTACATTTTGGTTGGTTATATAATTGTTTGTTTTGAATCTATATCTTGACAAAAAAAAGTTTGTGCAAACTCATATCAAGTCATTAAATCATCAGTGCGTACACTAGAATAAATAACGCTTTTAACTTCGGATGTGAAATGCGTTCTACTATGGTTAAAATAGTGAGGTAATGAAGGGTGTCATTAAAGTTTCTACTTAGCACTTCGGTGATTAAAAATCTGAGGGATATACTTATATGCTCATGGGTTCGAACAACAACAGTTGTACTTTTGTTATTTTCAAAATTAACGTTTTTTTTAACTCGGTTTATTCTAAAAACTGAGGCGTATGATTATTATTATTTTTTAAACTGTTACATTGTTTATCCAAAATAGTACATTGTTTACCCAATATTAAATTGTTTACACAGAATATTAAAATTAAAATAAAAGTTAAATTCTCTATGGTTCAAGATGAAAATCAAATTTTCTAGGGGTCTAGATAAAAATAAAATTTCCTGAAGATTTAGACTTTAGATATTTGAATTATTGAATTTTGGGGATGATCTTCTGCTTGATCTTACATGCAATTGTTTCTGATGGGAAAAAAAGTAAGATAATTAATATAAAAAATTAAATCATTTTCGGTTCGAATAAATATTTAAGAAAACAAACCTTGAACCTATAATGTTTTCTGCTCTTGCAATTCATCATAGAGAACTTTTCCAAATGTCTTTAGGTTTCAAGCGCTTCATATGTTTCATTTAGATTAGATTTTTTATATTCAACATGCTTTTATAATGGATTAGGTTTCACGCGGGGCACTAATGAGACTGTCTTGAGTGTTGATAATTATTAAATGACGACAAAGATTTGTCAAAGTCAATGTATATAGTATAGAAAAAAACACTTAATTATCATCTCGGTCATGACAAATCACTGAGGTGAATATGCATTCTACTTTTTTTTTTGTAATTACATTGTTTTCACATAATATTAAAAATATATTGTATGAAACAATTCTTCGATGATGTCAAGATTTAGATGCTAAAGGTCTCATGCAAGATGCTATAGATATGTTTCCATGGTCAATGAGAATTTTTATTTTATACACTTGCAATCCATTCCAAAGATATGTTAAAGTTGTGGTAAATATTTCTTCTATTTGGGGCGGCTTCATATTATTAAGCATTAGGGTAAAATTTGTTTACACAGAATATTAAGATAATTATTTACAATAAATATTTATCTCCCTTCTTTGATTAAGTTGAGGCCCACTTCTCTTTTTAAGTGTTACAAACATTAGATGCATCCAACTTCTAAAACAATGATGTTTGGATGTCATAATTTTGCATTTAAATTCACTATTTCTTAGCAGTCTGTTTATTTTAAGAGAGAGAGAGAGAGAGAGAGAGAGAGAGAGAGAGAGAGAGAGAGAGAGAGAGAGAGAGAGAGAGAGAGAGAGAGAGAGAGAGAGAGAGAGAGAGAGAGAGAAGTATACAAGAAATGTCGTACTATTTATTTGGTTAGATATGTAGAATAAATCTTTTAAAAAGTTAAGCTCCCTTTTGAAGCAAGATTAATTTTCTGCATTTACAATCTGTCAAATAAGTAAAAATACAATATCAACACCATTATCTGAGATAGATTGCAAGGGAAGAAAAATGTTTTGTTCTAGATAGAATAACATTGACCATTTTTTCTTTCTTGCAATCAATCTCAAATAATGATGCACGCGAGTTTGGGGCGGCTTAATATAAGTAAGGGTTAGGTTAAAATTTGGTTGATGAATGCTTTTATAGTGAAATCTGATTATTTGATCCCTCGATTATATCAAAAAATTGAAGGGTTAGTTTATTTAGTTTACACTTGAAATTCTGGTATAGGCAACACATGTTTATACTGATATCCTAACATCAGAACAATGTCAAGACATGTGTTACAATATATGTTAACAGTCTGAACACATTTATCAAGCCCTGATTGATACTGAAATTAAATTACAGAATGATAAATAACACAAAGAGATGTTAACCGAGTTCGGTGCTATATCACCTACTCTGGGAGCTACCAAGCCAGGAAGGAAATCAATTATTAGTAGTATCAAATTAAAGCATAAACAGTCTCAGTTTACAACTTTTCACTTAATTATTATCCAGTGCAACTTCTACCTAGAAGTCATCATCTAGATATGAGAAATCACCATCTCACTTCTTAATCACCTCAGTGATATCTAACAGCCCCAATCTCAGCGACTGTCTCAAAAAAACAACTCAATAAGAATATTACACTTCCAATATAAAACTCATTTAAGACTCTTAACTAAGTACAATACTTGGTGTTTCTTAAAATCTTCATCCAAGAACAATACTCAACTCATTACCTAAAGGCTTCTGAGAGAGAACATTATGTCTACCACAAGTATCAAGAGATACATGGGTGACTTACACCCACACAAGAGACTCTCAAAACCAAAGACTCTAAGCTTCCCCTAATTTACTAATCATGAAAGACTTAATTGTAAGAATTTATACATTAGATTTAGGTTTTCTCCTTTAAATACACCTCAGTAGTCCATGGCTTCGAATCTACATCCAAATATTTCTTGATCCACAAGTTGCGTGATGCACCAATTGTGCAGCAAAATCTACTTAAATATTCGAACAAACAATACCATGTTTTTTAAATTGTCTAAAGGCCCAATTTAGTAACTTATGTACAGTTGGAGATACAAAACATGTTCCATATCAAATCTTGTAGACCTCCAAAATTTACTGAGACATATCCAAAAGGAAAATCAAAGAATCCAATTAAATTTGTCAAGATTTAAAACTGTTTGTACATGTTCTGGTACAATATGTTACAACATCTGACAGAACATCTACCTTGAAATAAACCTGGCCAATATGTTAGAACATCTCCCATAACATCCTTGTTGTAAACCATGTTTTAGCAAAATTGTTGCCAATCCCAAAACCATGGTACTAACAATCTCCCTCTTTGGTAAATTTTGGCTAAAACAACCACAATACAATAAAACTGGAGAGAGGAATAAAACCACAAGGAATAAGATCACATAGGAATAAAACCACAAATCAAACTTCACAAAAATTGTATCAAAGATACAACAGTTTACACAAACATAAGCTATATGCTAAACATGTAAGCTTTGTACAAGAGGAAGAAGATATATTGCATCTTTGGAACCATCCAAGTTACTCTCCTAAAATACACAACCAATTCTTGGGACATAGAGATAAATTATCCTCTCAAGAATTCAACGCATTAGAAGAACATGCAGCATAAGTAACACACACAAATCAGAGCATAATACACAATAATGCTTATAACTAAAAACACAAGACACAAGGGACAAGACTCAAACAAAAAAGACCTAACAGACAGGATGTTATAACATCTTGCAAACAACTACAACAGAAGTAGCTGCAAAAGCGGAAACTAGACAGACTCAAGACTCACATGACAGACAATCATGCTTCCCATAAAGTGTTGCATAAAGAAAACAACACTTGACTAAACCTAGACCTATAGACACTTTTGTCCCCCTTTTTAGCCAAAAATTGACAAAAATTGATTATAAAGGAAATTAACACAGAAAGAATCAAAAGAAGCAAGAATTGATTCAAGACAAACAAACAAAAGAAACTGACTCTATGGCTTGATGCAGGACTAATTGCACCAAACTGACTCAAAAGAAACAACAACAAAAAAATATAAAGAAATAACAAACTCACCCAAAGTGACCAAAACCAAGGGTTAAAAAAAACGACTCAAAACAAGACTGACTCAATGAACAGAAAAAGAACAAACAGAAAAAAAATAAACTTTTTTTTATTTTTTTAATAATAGATAGCATATAGTAGCTATCTAACAAAACCTCTTGAGTCAATGAAATTGACCCAATCTTCATCAACATATGAGTCTGAATCATGTATATGCACAAGGTTTTTCTTGAGGGACTTCACCTTGATTTTAGATGTTTTCCATGTCATGGATGTTCTAGAAGATTTTCCAACATTTGTTACACTGTTGGACACTAATTTCTTTGAACTAGAACCCATTTCCTTCTTAGTTTCCAACATAAGAGCCTTCTTTGCATCAACAAGTTTGGGAGATTTTCTCATGTTGAAACGCAATTTGTGAGGATGGTGAGGTAGTAAGGCCTCTAAATACAAGGAAGTTATCTAGTTTGTAACAACATTTTGCTTGTAACGATAGACCAATCAATGAAAGCGTTATTAGAAAGAGATAATTTCTTCTTTAGTAACAGTGCACCACTCACCATAGGAGAGAGACACACCCTTGTTCAACTTTTTTCTCTTTCAAAGTTTTGACTGCTGAAAATGTTACAACATTTGAAATGACATTCTTCATGCCATTGAAATAATTCTTTTGAGATTGCACGCTCCACTAGGTGAAAGAATATAGTTGACAGACCGTCTAAACAGTTACTATTATAATTCTACAGCAATGCAATTCCATAATTACCCCCTATTCTCAATTTAACTTGTACACCAAGTTATGATGAAAATACTTCTTAAAGCTTCTCAGCCACACTAAGCTTATGAGTGTCAAGCCTATAGAAAGATCCCTGACACAACTATGATAGAACTCGTGACTTTATTCTGCAAGCAGAATAAAATCCTTGTACCTTGATTATAGGAGCATGTCAAACTATAATGTCATGATATTTAGTTTGAAATTATACTCTTTTAGTAATCAACCCAATTGAGAATACATCTTCCTTTAACAATGAACCTAACGTTAAGGATATACCGAGATTCAATTAATTCTAATCTAAGACCCCGAAATATCCTCCAATAATATTATCTTCTTTTGACTTGGCCAATATATTTTTACTCCAAGACTCACCATAATTATATATTTCATCTCTGAAACAACTGATGATTTCAGACTAAAATAAACTTCAAATACTGAACTTCGTTTTTAGATAAAAAGTTGTTTTCTTGAGAGCTTTATTATTCAGTACCTGTCATCCATTTAGAGTATTCTGTAATGTTTAGAGTATCAAACTATCATGATGATGTTCCAACATCTGGTTGAATATCAATATCTTTCTCAATAAACACATCACTTATTTTTATCCTGAAGTAAACATCACCAAAAGTACCTCTCTCAATGGAGAAACTCATAAACATACCTTGTTCTCATCAAGGACTAGATGAGAACCATTGAAGACTTCACATATAATAGATTTGCTTTCCTTATAGATTACAATAGAGAATCATATATATGTCTCTATCTACCAGGACACTCATCTTGCATTGAACTAATAAGATCTATAGAACATGTTCTAGAGCTTTTGCAACTATCTGATGTTGCACCTTCAGGTGTGACATCTTGACTTCATCTTCTTTTAACATCAAGCAAAAGGATAAGCAATTAAATACTTGTGGAGTCCATAAATAGAAATTGTTTTTAAATCCTTATAAAAAAACCCATACATCTCATTAGAGACAAAACATTATTCTTTGATGACATATACCATCAGACATTGATCATACACTGGACTTATGTTTAACATAATAGTCAATAGTCCTTTAGCATGAATACCATTACCAAAACTTATATACTTCATCCTGTATTATTTAGATACCCAATCCGCTTAAAATTCCCTTTTAGAATCAACAACAAAATGAATAGTTGATTAGAATGAGACTTAAACAAACCACCAGATACACTTTTACTGTAATCAAGTGTCTGGAACATTCAGTTCCAAAATACCAATCATCTTAGTTGAAAGTCTAACAAAGGTATGAGAAATAAGTCAATTAACACATTCCCTAAGTTTTAACCACTGCTTGGTTAACCCGTGTTGAACTTGACCTTTGAGGAAATAAACAAACCTGTTAAGATCAAATTTTCACAGAAGCGACATCTTCGGTGCAAGTATAAGTCTTTAGTTTGAGTATTCTTATGTCTAGCACAATATTGAGACATTAAGATTGTCATCCTTAACTCAACTTTCCTTTTGATAAAAACAATATTTTGTCACTTGAGTTTTATGTTTGCCAATTATAGCTTGAAAACTCTGTCCCTCTTAGCCTTACAATCATATTTCCACTTGAGGAAACCTCTCCAACTGTTCTGAACTATCCATACAGACTTGATCAAAATTTCAAGTTTTAGGATTAATAGAATCACTTCACCGTACAAGTCATCGATGGTAGACAATCCTTCGTTCTTTTATGACATAAGATCAGAAATAAATAACTTCCTATTTCTTCATGGTTGACAACCCTCTTTATTCTCATAGATCTTTGAATAAAACATCCAGCACATCATGAGATAATTCTTCAAAACTGAAGTCTTCATGAGAAGTCCATCTTCCATTCAAACCAGTAATATCCTTGGAAAATTCATAATCATGATCACTTTCCTAATTAAGCTAAGAATTAGAAAATCCATACAATTGTTTTTGAGATAAGTAAGGCATTCTACTCCTAAAGATCAAAGGTATTTACACTCATATGAGTGCTTTGACATTGATTGATCTATACTCTAGTTCCAGCCTTTTCTTTAGCATTACAGACTTGTTGAAGTCAGTACATATGTTCTAGACATTTGGTCTAGACATTCTGTCCAATCTCTTTAACACCTGATTAGATTTCCTTCCAAGGAACACAATAATAATAAGAAATCCGTCATTAGATACCAGGACACAAGTTCCTAAAAGTTAGAAACAAAAAGAATTCTCTTGTTGTTCTTCATTGGCTTGTCACTTTCATGTCAAACCTCTAGAGACAAGAGTATCTTCTTCTTGATCAGTCTCTCATATGATCTCTTTTCTCCATAATACACTTAGATGTGTCTTTATGAGTGGACTTGAGAAATTTCTAAGTATCTTTGGCCTCAATACAAATGATACACAGTGCTTACCAATTCCATAGATCATAAAGTTGATAATTTCATAGATACAAAGATCCAACTCAACCACTTCCCTTCTATCTCTTCAGTACAAGGACTCTCCTATCCTAACAATTTTTCAACATCTGTTGTTCATTGATAACCAAAATACTCTCATTATAATATTCCAAAAAGAACAGTAGTACTAGAAAAATACTCCTTAAAGCCCACCCAATAGACCAGGGTGCTTTCTCTGTTACCAATTGAAATTCTGATACATGCAACATGTGTTCATACTGATATCCTAACATAAAAACATTGTCAAGACATATGTTACAATATTGGTTGACAGACTGAACACATTTATCAAGTTATGATTGATATTGAAATTAAATTGCAGAATGATAAATAACGTAGAGAATTGTTAATCCAGTTAGGTGCAATATCACCTACTATGGGGGCTACCAAGGAAGGAAGGAAATCCACTATTAGTAGTATAAGTTTAAAGCCTAAACAATCTCAGTTTACAACTTCTCACTTAATCATTATCCAATGAAACTTCTACCTAGAAGTCATCATCTAGATATGAGAAATCACCATCTCACTTCATAATCACCTTAATGATATCTAACATTCTCAATCCCAGTGATTGTATCAAAAAACAACCCAACAAGAAGATTACACTTCCAACACAAAACTCAGTTAAGACTCTTAACTAAGTACAATATTGGTGTTGCTTAAAAGCTTCATCTGAGATTAATACTTAACTCATTACCTAAAGGCTTTTGAGAGAGAACATTACGTCTACCACAAATATCAAAAGATACATGGGTGACTTAAAGCCTCACAAGAGACTCTCAAAATCTAAGATTCTAAATTTTTCCTAATTTCCCAATTATGAAAGACTTAATTAAAATAATTGATACATTAGGTTTATGTTTTATCCTTTAAATACACCTCTGTAATCCATGGGCTTCGAAATCTGCGTCCAGATATTTTTTGATCCATAAACTGAGTGATGCACCAATTGTGCAACAAAATCTCCTTAAATCTTGGAATAAGAAATACAAAGTTTCCTAAATAGTCTCAAGGAAAAATTTAGTAACTTATGTATAGCTGGAGATATAAAACTTGTTACAGATTAATACTTCTTGACCTGCGAAATTTACTGAGACATATCCAAAAGGAATATCACTGAATCCAATTAAATTTGGCAAGATTTAAAATAGCTTGTACATATTCTGATACAACATGTTACAACATCTTCCAGAACATCTGCCTTCAAATAAACTTAACCAGCATGTTAGAACATCTTCCATAACATCCTTGCTGTAAACCATGTTTTAGAAAAATTGTTGTCAATCCTAAAATCATGGTACTAATAACACTTATAAATAAATAAAAACATAAACTACAAAAGTTGAGATTCAAAGTGTGTCCTAATTTGTTTTTCCCCCCGGTTTTCTTAAAAACTAAAGGAATATGTTATTTTTGTTATTATAAAAAATAAAACATGGCGCGCCTATGCATAATACCTCTTTTTTCTTACTAGGGTGAAAGTCTCATCATGAGATATATTATTTATAGTAGTGGTAGCCAACACTACTACAAAAATCGCTTTTAACCTCGGATGCGAAATGCATTTTATCTCGGTTAAAGAAGTGAGGTAGCGAAGGGCATCATGATAAGTCACCACTTATCACCTCAGTGGAATAATAATCGAGAGGTAAATTTATACCCACAAGGGTTCTAATCCCAGCAGCTACATTTTTATTATTTTAAAAATTAACGTATCATATATCTCAGTTTACAAATAAAATCGTGGGGTAAGATTTTTTTGTAAATCGTTACATTGTTTACCTAGAGTATTAATACATTAATTTATTTACAAAGTAAATTGTTTACTATAATATTACATTATTTACAGATATTATTACATTAAAAATTAATTTTCATCAAGATCTAGAGCTTAGATCTTCGAATAAATATTTGGTGCAGGGAAGAGAAAATGTTGAGTGCATAATATTTTATATGGCTTTTTCTTGCAATTTTCTCTGATGTAAAACAAAAAGGTTAGATAAATAAGTGTTAGATAAATAAATTGACTTTCTTCTCAAAAATATATTTACAGAAAACAAACATTAAATCAAATAATTGTATGCTCTTACAATCCATCATAGAGAATTTTTTGCTCACAAAAAAATAAGGGTTTCAAGTGCATCATGTTTTATTTAGGTTATTTTAACATTTAGAATGCTTTTATAATGGATGCCCCCCAGATTTCACGCGAATCACTAAAGACAAAGTCTTGAACGTTGATAACCATTAAATGAACGGCTAAGATTTGTTTAAGATTGGTGAATATAGTAATAAAATGCTTAACTATCTCATCGGTTATGTCAAAAAACCGAGGTGAATAAGTATTTTTTATTAAAATATTAGTTTCTCTAACCTCTCGGTTTTGAAATAAAACCGAGGGGTAAGATTAAATTTTTTTTAACGAAAATTGTTACATTGTTTACCCAACACATTAATACATTAATTTGTTTACAAAGTACATAGGTTACCCAGATTATTAAAAATACATTGTATGGAACAAATCTTCGTTGATATCAAGATTTTGTTTTCCCCGAGATTGTTCAAGTCTCATGCAAGAAGTTAGAGATCTGTTTCCCCATGAGAATCATTATATTTGACTGATATTCATCTTCTGAAAAGTTAAGCTCCCTTCTTTGTTTAACTTTTCAAAGGTTGAGCTCTCTTCTTTGTTTAACTTGAAGCAACAATGATTTTCTGCACTTGTAATCTATCAAATGAGCAAAACTACAACAACAACAACAACAACAACAATCAAATCAACACCATTATGAGAAATAGATTGCAAGAGCAGAAAAAATGTTTTGTTCTAGATAGAAGAATATTGAAGATTTTTTATGTCTTGCAATCTATCTTAAATAATAATGCATGTGAGTTTGGGGCGACATCATATTAGGAAGGATTAGGGTAAAATATGTTTAACAAGTGCTTTTATAGTAAAATCTAATTATCTTATCATTCGATTTTATCAAAAACCAAAAGGTTAGATCATTTAGTTTACATTTATAAAAAAAATAAAAACATAAACTATAATGACTAGGATTTGAAGTGTGTCCTGATTTATTTTTTCTCTCGGTAATTTTAACAACCGAGGGAATAGTTGATTTTTTATTTTTATAAATGAATAAAGATGGAGCACCTTGATATTCAGTTTTTCTTTGGGTGAGATAAAAACTTTGTCATGAAAAACATTATTTATTGTAGTGCTTGAAATTTTTACTAGTTTTTTCTAAAAGAAATAAACATGGAATTGCACAAATTTAATTCAATTTTGTTCTTGTTCTTTATCTTTAAACCATGAATGGATATAAACACTAAGATGGATTTAATATTTGCTGAAACAAAGAAGCTGTTAATGGTTAAGGAAGAGAGAAAATGAGTTATAGAAGTGAGAGAAAATGTATTTGATCATAAAGTATAACTGAAAAATCAAGTGTGTTAGTAAAGTTAAAAATTATTTACAATTATTTAAGTCAATCTAATGGTTATTATTTCTTCATCTCATGAATTAGTCCCAAAAAGATTTGAACTTTAAACCTTGTACTCAAAGCATGCATGCCTCTCAACTAAAGCCCTTGTGTACTTTATTTTATATTTCCAATGCATATATATATATATATATATATATATATATATATATATATATATATATATATATATATATATATATATATATATTATTTATTAGGAGTCAATTGCGGAGAATCGTTTGATGTGTGCAGTTGAAAAAAATTTTAATATCATGAGAAAAATACTTGTGAAAAAAAATTCAGAAAGTAGTACATTAGTGTAAGAAAGACTTTTATATCAGGCGACAATCCGATGTGAAAAATGGGGTTAATATTATTTTTTTTACAATAGATATCATATTTTACATCGATTGTTGTTACGGCTGGATGTAAAATGTATGTTTTAACATCGGTGGTCTTTAAGGACCGATGTAAAATATTTGTTTTAACATCGGTGGTCTTTATGGACCGATGAAAATATGTTTGTTGTGTTTATTAAAATATTAGACTACTTTTTAGCGAAATCACTAATTTTTTTGGTACCTAATTTTTCATATTTTTCCAACATCACAAAGACCACATTTAGGTCAATGGAGTAATTGAGGCTGATGATTGAACTTCTACCTTTTCAATGATCGATTCAAAAAATTTCTCATTCAAATTTTGTTCCAAATAATATTATTGATAAACATAACATTAAAAGAAAAATGAATTCATTTAATTTGCACTCATCACAATCCATACAACATAATTATCTTGAAAATTGAAATCCACTATTTTCCTATAGAACTTGAGAAAATAATGTAAGATGGTGACTTATAACCAAGATACACCATTTATTAATTGACCATTATACAAACCATATTAAACTATGATTGATACAACAAGTCTTATTATCCATTACTATTATACAAACCATATTGAACTATGGTTGATACAACAAGTCTTATTAACTATGGTGAGTACACAAAATTAAGAATATGCAGAAAACAAATAAAACACAACATTAGCAACCTAAAAATGAAGCTTCTTCATTCAACTTTATGAAAAGAAAAAGTAATTGGAATAAAATATTTCTTTGACCTGATGATGATGCTCATTTGGGGTGGTTTTCTGCAAAGGAGAGTCACCATCAGCTGCAAATGTTTAATACTATTAATCACCTATTAACAAATTTCACTCGAATATTCCAAAATCCTTTCAATTTCTACTTTTCAACTCATTCACAAATACTACCTAAAATATTAACATTACCCATGACAATGTTTTTTCCTCCTTGTAGATTCAACTTACCCATTCATCCACAATTTATTTCCACTTCCTACTCATAACAAAAGCAATACTCACAAATTCAACAAATGCTCAGATAAAACACCAATAATTTCTTCAAAAAAAAACTCAATAAAATTCTCTTCTATTACTTGACAAGTAGCTTCACCAATCGACGAACATCGCTGAATGGATGTTTCCTTAACTGGTTCACATTCCTCCCAATGTCAGTCTCTTGTAAGAACCAAAAACAAACCATCAACAAAACAAAAACAATTCACAAGTACATGAACATGAAAGTGAAAATGAAAATTAAATAACAATTTCAAAGCAAAATAAAATTAATCACCTTCAACTCTTGAAATGTAATATCGATATTCCACCAGATTTTGCATTAACTCCAACAAAAAATCTCCAGACTGAAAATCATATAAAAAAATCATAAGTGTTGTTCTTCATTCATTTCTAATAATTACTAATTAAAAAAAACATTCAATAAACAAAACCTGTCTAGGATCTTCAAGTAACTATTTAATTTCTAGAATCTTCTTCTGTTCATCCTCGAACAAACCACCGTAAGGATCTATCTCCTCATCTTCCTCATCATCGTTGCCTTGCGACTGCGGCATCGGAGGAGATGAGCCACCGCCACGATGCTGATTTCCTTTAGGGCTTAAACTAGGGTTACTTTGATTCCTGATTTGGTTACCGTCAGTCAAAAGGCTTCCTCCTCCTTCACAATTCTGACAAAGCGGAGAAGTAGTGGTGGAAGATTAAAGGCGCTCAACGACTTCGTCTCTTCATTGCTTTAACTCGCCGGCATTATCCAGAGACGCGGTGGAGATTGCGGTGTTGATAAACAACCACACGTCAACGCCCATCGTGTCTAGTATGGCGAAACACGTGCGTGGATCGAAGAAGGAGAATTCGATTGAAGAGAATAGATTCAGATTCCTAATGGATTCTTGCCTGCTTGTGTGAAAGAGAACAAAGAAGATGATTTTCGTTAAAGTTTGATGGTTGTACGAATGCGGCGAAATAAGTATGGTAAAGAATGTTTGGGTTTTGTGAAAAAAAGACACGTTTTTTACATTGGTTGGGCCTATGGCCCGATGTAACGACCATTTTAATGCTCTTTACATCGGTTGGGCAGTTGGCCCGATGTAATGATCTTTCATAACACAAATCCTTTTATTTACCAAACTGTCACCGTATTTTTATTTTTTTTAATCATTAGACTTTTCACATCGGGGAAAATCTAGATCCGGTGTAAAATCTTTTATAACAAAATTGCATTTTGTTTACCAAACTGCCACCGTATTATATTTTTCTTAAATCAAATATTTTTCATATCATTGAAAATAAATGTATGATGTTAAATCTTTTGACAAATATTTTTCACATCATATATTTTTATACTTTATATTTTTATACTTGATATAAAAACTTTTTTCAAATGTCATATTTTTAATAGTGATTATATTCCATTAGAGTAGTCGACCAAAGTCGATATGACTGGTCTAGAAGACATAATATTATGTTGTTGTTGTAGTTACACTTGATCACTAATAGTAAAATAAAACTTATTATTACATCAATTACACTTGAATTATCAAATTTAGTAATTCAACTATTTTATATCATGTAGTTTTGTAATATTAATTTATTAATAAGTTTATTATAATCTTAAAATACTTTTATCTAAAAAGTAATTGTATCTTACCACACTCACAAGTATTTCAAAATTTGTTTTTATATATTTGCCAAAAGATAAGTAAAAATTATTGATACCTGCTCGGATAAATTAACCATTTATTATGTAGAAAATATATAAATTGAAGAAAAAAGTCAAATCAACAAAAACTTGTCACTATTATGTTATGGTTGCAAAGTTGTTGGTCTTTTGTGGAATCCTATAAAATTGGGGAACATCGTGCTCAAACAAGTAGAGTTGTGAAGTCTCCAACTTTAATGAACAAAATTTCAGCTCTTGTTGACATCAACGAAGAAGAACCGTTGGAATCTGATGATTGTTCTTTGGATAAAGAATTCGTGGATGTTACTCAAATTATTGAAGATGATTGTTACTCAATTGAAAATTCTTCTGTTAAGAATTTAAATGAGAACTAGAAATATTTACATGACTCTTAGGAGGCTTTGGCGAAAAATCAGAGTGAGGAAGACTTGGATCCTTCGGATTTGGAAGATTTGGAATTTGAGAGGTTTAGCCAATAATCCTACTAAATTAGCTCTCAGAAGATTGATTACTAAGAATAATCATGATTTCTTTTTTATTTCTGAACCTTTGATGGATTATGACAATATTCCGTATAATTGTTTTTCTAATCTTGGTTTAAAGCTTATTTATGTTAATGATAGGCTAAATAACATTGCTAACTTATGGTGTTTTTGCAAGTGTTTGTTTGATCATGTTATCTTATCTATAGGTGAGCAGCATATTGCTTTCACTTCTAATTTTGAGAATAATTGTTTTAGGTTGATTGACATCTATGCATCAACCAGTTATATTAGGAGAAGATTTCTATGACATGATTTATCTGATATAATCTCGAATCATAAAATTGGGTGATTTTAATGTGGTCATTGGCGCCCAAGAGCATATTGGAGCCACCTCCCCTGCTAGACTCCCTATTCATAAGTTTCAAAGATTGGACCAATCATAATGAGCTCCTACACTTGCCTATAGTTAGAGCTTATTACACTTGGTTGAATGGTAGAATTTATAGTGCTAGCACTCTTAAGAGACTGGATATAACTATCTGTAACATGGATTGGCTCAATCTTTTCAATATAACTCTTGATGCATTCTAACTAAAGTTAGATCTTACCACTTTCCTTTGATGCTTAATTTCAATAATAACTTAGGCTCTAATGCTTGTCAATTTAAATTTCAACAAATGTGGTTTGCTCAACTTTTTGCTTAGATGTTATCAAACCCATTTGGTGTTAATTTTCTGAATTATGTGATTAACATTATGTTTGATAAAACTAATATAGCAGCAATATGTTAGATAGGGTGTGCTAACTTACTAACAGGAAAAGGTTGAGCAAGAAGTCATATCGTATGTTGAGACATGTTGAGTTGAAATATTTCAACATCTGGAGCAACATGTCAGATAAGATGTCTTATGCAGGTTCATTTGACATCGCGCCTGAGCTGAACTGATTATTATATTCTGTCAAGTCACAAAGACAGAATATATTTTAAGGATATTATATTATCCTATGTGGCGTTGTTTTATAGGTCAAGAAGAATATTGAA
Source organism: Vicia faba (assembly GCA_948472305.1). NCBI lineage: Eukaryota > Viridiplantae > Streptophyta > Magnoliopsida > Fabales > Fabaceae > Vicia > Vicia faba. The sequence continues at coordinate 1,486,855,839 of OX451737.1, forward strand.
GAATATGCACTTGCTAATTATGGAGATAAGTTAGGAAGATTCGATTAAAGGCCTATTGTTATACAGAATCTTCTGCAGAATTGTAACAACTAATGAGCTGTGATTGAAGGCCAAAATCCAGTTGAGAAACATGTTATAAATAGAAGTGTTTGTAACCTAGGAAAGGTACCAGCCAAAAATTGTAAAGATGTAATCATTATGGCTGAGTCTGTAACCACTCTCTATGAGAGTTGGTGTGTGTGAACCACTCGGGTTGTAAGATGGTCACTGTGTTCTCACTCAGAAGTTGTGAAGTAATGAGTTGAATATTATTCTTGGATGAAGCTTTGAAGCAAATCCAAGTTGTGTTCTTGTCAAGTGTCTTGATGAGTATTGTCATGGAAGTGTGTCTTCTAGTTTTGCATTTGAAGTTTGATTTTCATGTAGGTGAAAGGTCGTCAATACAGTAACTGGGACTGGGATTGTTAGACATCATTGCGGTGATTGGAGGTGAGATGGGATTTCTCATATCTAGGGAGGACCTAGATAGAAGTTGCACAGGGTAGTGATTAAGTGATAAGTTGTAAACTTGGTATTAGTTTAGCTTTGAATTTATATTGGCTAGTGGATTTCCTTCATGGCTTGGTAGCCCCGAGAGTAGGTGTTGGTTTTCACAAACTGGGTTAACAACTTTATGTGTTGTTTATCTTTTCAGTATTGTCTTAATATGTGTATACCTTGCATATGTTGTTTCTGTCAGAACAGATGTCTCGACATCCTATAGGACATCTGAGTTCTGTCATACCATAATTTCAATTGGTATCAGAGCAGGCATCATATTCTGTTCTTGGTGAGATACTGGGATGATACTTTCTGATCATGGGAAAGGAATGAGGTTTTTTACTGAAAAGGTGTTTGAACTTGGATAAGTTCATATTGTGGTTTGAACGGTCCCTAGAAGTTGAGGATGGACTGATCATGACAAGGTGTGTATTGGACCTATTAGTTGTTATTAGGATTTTAGCTTTGGTGGAGCTGCTTAGTGGTTTGATTTATGTTCAAATATATGTTTACCTGTTGCACCTGGAGTGTAGTAAGTTTGTGCAAGGGTTATTATGTTGTGCCCGAAGATTGTTGAGTAGTTTTGTGTTGTTGTGTATTCTGCTACATCGTATCTGTTGTAACCCTGGTTGTTCCTTGTGTCGCAAGTAAAAAAACAACATTAGGGTTTGGTCTCCTCATCAGGTTTGGTGTGTGATGTTGTAGTGTGTGCAAGACAGTCTCAACTGACTCTGTGAAGTTGCCAACGATACTTGAGTTTTATCTCTCAAGTCCACTCATACAGGCACTTTTGATAAGTTTGTTGAAGAATGATCAAAGACATTTATTTCTTCATGCAGTGTCTTCCTAATGCTTACCTTAATTAGGAAAGTGACTCTGAGTCTTACTGTTGTTTAGTATTGCTAAAGCTTGGAATATTTTTGTGGACCTTGAAGTTGATCAAGGGTTATTTGTTTTCTGGAAGAAGTGTTAGGCTTCAGAACCAAGATCTGTTCTGTGAGTTCCAGAAGAAGGGAACTAATGTCCTACAAGATGTTGGGACATTGTGTCAGTAGGCGTGCAGATTCCTGTTGCATCATAGATGCTTTGGGTTCCAGACAAATGTGTAGTAATCACATATGTTTTGGAACCTACTCCTGATTTGGAAAAGGAGGTATCTCTGTCGTGTTTCTAAGATGTTTTATCCAAAAAACACATCTTAGATTTCCGGGTTGAGTTATGGTCAACCAATTGTGTGCTTCTTGGTTCAGTTTATTTCTGATTCAAGGTAGTAGAAGTGCAAAGGATGAGCTTTAGTGTCCTGGAGAAATTTGTTATCTCAGTCGGTTGTTTTCGTATATGAAGGTCAAGTTCATACGTGAAGGGAATTCTCTCTGAATTCTGGAAAAATTCTTCTGATCAAAGGAGCCAGATTTATTTTGGAATCTTGTTTGTGGCCAAGGAACAAATTATGTTTGTATTGAGAGATTTATGTGGGTATGCACTAACCATATGTTGTACTGCTATTAAGAAGGAGAATGTATGATTCTCAAGGTGTTCATAGCAGTTGATGAAGAAGAATCCCTAACCTGGAGTTGGAGATTCTTAAGATGTCAGATATAATGTCTTGATATCTTTGTGTTGAGAATTTATTTTTCTCAACTGAGTTTGACTGATGTTTCTCTCAAACAGGATGGAGGTTGTTTACACAAACTTGATAACACTTATCAAGTTTATGAGAATATTGAACTCTTGTTATACTAAATGATGCTTTTGAGATCTTCTTGTTTGAAAGGACTATCAAGTATAATGAGCTCTTTAAATGATAAATCAAGAACCATTTGATTAGGTTATGTGAAGAAAATATGATGTCCTAAATGATGTTATAACATCATTTTGTTTGTTATCCCTGAAGGAGGTCTGTGATTATGATTATGGAGGATTGGGGATCAACTTTGTTGTCAGAAAATGAAGTCTGACTTTGTGGATCAGAATGTGCAGATTTTGATCCTGTCTACAATAGCATGCTTTGGAGAATGCATGCCTACTATGTTAAATACTTCACTAGTATCATCAATTACTAGTGAATGTAAGAGCAGAGGACTAGGATCAGATAATGTGATCTAATTAAGAAGATTGTGAAGAAGGTAGTTTTTTCTCTGTTGCAAGTATATCAACCTGGTGTGTATAAAATAAAGCTTTCTGATTGCTTATGTCTGTGTGATGTCCAAGCATGTGTGCATGACATCTTGGTTATCCAAAAGAGGTATGAAAACTTGTATGGTTCTGTAAGGCCTTGTATCAGACATGACCTTAAAGAAGTTCAAAGACCTGGAGTCGGGATATCAGGATCAGGATTGTTTATATTCACAAGGGTGTGGATATTCAGCAAGTGTGTCAAGTTATGGCTCTTCACTTTGATATTGTGAACTTCTCAGTGTGCTAAATTATTTTATCCTCTGCAGGAGATCTGGTTATCCATGTGTAATACGGTGGGAGAACTGACTTGGGTGTTTTACATTTTATCGCAATTGTTGTAGATAGCAAGAGTCACCAACGACTTTTCTTTTATCTAATAAAGAAAAGGATGAAAAGAACAGGAAATACCTTTTAAGAATTTTCTTGAATTTGGGGGGTAGGTTATAAAAAGGAAAGGTGTTAGCACCCTTTTCATCTGTAGCTATTTAAGGGCTCTTAGTTGCTAGCTCACTTAGAAATGCTTTGTAAAATGTGTTTGTGTTTGTTTTGAAAGTATTTTTGAAAAGTTTCTCAAGTAGAACTTTATCATCTAAACCTCTGGATCTTTCAATCCCAAGTTATTACATATCTCAAGATATTTTATCCATCTCTTTGGATCATCAGAGGATTGAAGTTTGTATTTAATTATAAGAGGAATCACTCTTTTGATTCATCAGTCAAATTAGGGTTTTGTTTGAGCAAGGCTATTGATCAATGTACAAATCTTGATTTGGAAGCTACAACATCTCATTGGTATTTGAAAAATCTTTGTACAAGAAATTGGCCAAGATGCCCAGAGGATTTGAAGTTTTGGAGATGATTCATCAGTCTCCTAAGGTGTCAACCAAAATTAGGGTTTGGGATTTCACCAAGATTTCTTGAAAATTTTGAAGTGAAAGTTTGCACATGGCTTCTATATATTTGGAAGATCATATGTTTGAAGTTTTTATCATCAATTTTGAGGGGAAGTGGATCAATTGATTCAAAGGGGCAAAATGGTCATTTTGGTCAAAATCAGTCAAAGTCAAGGTTGACCAAAGGAATTTTTGGTCAACCATCAATTCGAGGGTGTACTTTTCATATTTCAAGTCAATTTTGATCATTGGATCAAAGAGATTGAGGTTTGGGTTGGAACTTGTTCATGAAGAAACCCTAAAAGTTTCTAATTTTGGAAAATAAGGACTTAATTTCAAAATTTCATATTTTATTCACCTTTGATTAAAAAAATGCAAATGAAGTATGCTTGGAAAGATAAGAGAATGATCTTTCATCTCCTTTTGGTTTCATTTCTAACTTGGCAAATAGTCAATAGTTATAAAGCTTGGAAGTTACAAAATTATAGGTCATTTTCCAAAATTAGTGAATTTCAAGCTCAATTTTGAGAAACTTAATGGATTCAATTGCAAAAACTCAAAACTAAGGGATTGTAGATCTTTTCAATACCTTTCGAAAATGTGCTCATTTGTATCCAAATTCAAAAATATGAGCAAGTTATGAGCTTTGGAATTTGGAGGCATTTCATTGAATTCATGCATACCATGCAAATTGCAAATTCTTTATAACTTGATTTGTGGCCATTTGTTTCACTTCAAACTTGGCCCATGACTAATTTGCAATGTACCAAAGCCCATCATTCCAAAGTTTGAGTTGCACATTGTTGCACCCCAAAATTTTCCCTGTCATGTTTTCCAAAGTCTTCCCCCTGCATGGTTGACTAGAAACCCTTGCCTAAGGAAAAAGAAAATTTTTTAGTGGTGCTTTAAGTACCTTTCGATTGGCATTCTGAAAGACCCTTCGATTGGTATTCTGAAGGAGCCTTTCGATTGGCATGGATAATTCCCTTCGATTGGCATTATGGACAAACACTTCGATTGACATTGTGTCAAGGCCTTCGATTGGAATTCTGAAAGACCTTTTCGTTTGGCACCCTGGGCCAAGCCTTTCAATTGGCATGCCAAGGGATCCTTCGATTTAGCATTGTGTCAAGGAAGCTTCGATAAGCATGTTAACCATGTCCTTTGATTAGCATGAACAGCACCTTTCGATTGGCCTGTTAACAAAGCCTTTCGATTGGAATTTTAACAAGTACCCTTTGATTGGTATATGGACAAATACCCTTCAATTGACATTTCAAAAGGTCCTTGGACTGGAACTTCAGAGTTTCCTTCGACTGGAACTTCAGAGTTTCCCTTAATAAGAACATCAGAACGAAATGACCTTCGAATGGCATTTCAGTGCAGAGTTTCTCTTAATCTAAGATGCTCTGATGAAGGAAGTTCTGAACACTTCGAATTAGAACTTAGACTCATCACAAGGCCAAGGGCTGGTCGAAGTTGTCTAATAGGGAATGTTCTAAATAGATTCGAATTGGACTTTGAAGCTGGAAAAGAAGGCCCATTCGAAAGGTACATAAGAAATCCATTCGAAGGAGGCAAATCAAGACCAATCGAAGAGTAGGGCCTGAAGGAATTCAAAAATCAAAAGTGTCCAGGTTCATTCAAGATTCCAAAGAGACATGAATATTTCAAAAAAGGAAATCTTTTAATATGTCTGATTCTTGTCTCATGGCTTTAAAGGCCTGTTTAATTGGTTGTCTCTTGCCGTTACTAGACCATCATACTCCTATAAATACAAGGGCCATCATACAGTGCCAGAGAAAGAAAAAAAAGGAGAAAAAGAAAGAGACGAGGATTTGGAGATACGCTGCCCACAAACCCACCAAAGGTTATCAGCATTTTCATAAGTAATCCAAGCCAAAGCAGCCATTCAGCGAACATCTCCACACCCAGAGCCACAGATCATACATCTTTAATTGGTAAGGGTTTGCAAAACCAAAATTTCACCTTCATGACATTTAAATACACATTGCATGTGTATTCTTGTTATTACTGATTATGTTGCATGTAAGCTGAAGCGCAAAGATGAGATCGTGCCATTGCTGGGGCACGATCTAAGTTTCTCCTTTGAATCTCAGGATAAAACAAACCCAGGCCCAGATTCAGCAAATTCAAATTGAGGAAGGATTCGAATCAGGGGGGGTAAAGTCCCCCCCTGGATCTTTAACATTTGTCTCGTTTTGCAGGAAATATCTTCTTAGAATCTTGTTCAGAGCTTCGAAGCTTGGCAGCTTAGCTTCGAACTGGATCCAGAGTTCCCAGATCGAAGGATGACATATCCAGATCGAACACCCCCAAAGTGCATCCCCTCAGGCACCTTCGATCAAGCCTCTTCACTGGATCGAAATACAGCCCACACCTCTTTCGATCCAGGCCTCCAGAATTATACCTTTCTTGATTCACTGCCTGTTCCTTCGATTTCATCTTTGTTTTGACCATTTTATTTCTTTTTTTTAATCAACATAAAATAAATTAAAAAAAACCACAAAAACATTAGGCTAGTTTTTCTATTAAATTAACTTTGTTAATTAATCATTTAATTATCTTAACATTTTCTCAAAACTAAAATTAAGAAGATTTAGATCATTTTCCCAAAATAAAATAAAACAACAAAAAGATTTTATTCTTAGGATTTTTAGAGGTTATACGGATGATTGTTGGGCTTTGAAGAACAAGGTTCAAGACCTAATCGATGCAAAGGAGATTGAGGCGCCCGAGAGGCGTAATGTTGTAACAGTCCCCATGCCCAAGCATGGAGTGAATGCTATAGAGGAAGACTTGTTTGTAGTTTCTGTGGAGGATATTGTTACCCCTCTGATGACTGTCAAGAAGAACCTGTTGCTAGCCGGTTTATTTCCGGGCTGTGGTGAAGGTTGCCATATGTGTTCTGTTTTACCTACTGGTTGCCCATCTTTGAAGTCAGGTATCCAAAACCTGATGGATAGTAAAGAGATCCTGTTTGAAAAGACTGTTGTTCCATCCATTCCTACTGAAGAAGTTGCCATCATTACCATTTTCATTAATTCTCCCAAGACTCCCTCGAGGAAGCCTGTTAGAATTACGCCTGTTCCGAAGATTGCACCCATAATCATCACTGTTCCGGGGCCCATCCCCTACACCTCTGACAAAGCTGTCCCTTGGCACTATGGGGCAGATGTTTATGTTCTTGGAGTTAAGCAAGAGTTTGATGCTGATACCGGCGTCAGCAACATTACTGGATCTGCTAAATTCACCCGCAGCGGTAGACTTTTCTCACCTGATATCGCTCCACCAGCTGCCCGAAGACCTGTTGTCATTTCACCTGCAAGTGTACCTACTTCCATTCCTGATCAAGTTCCTATTCCTATCCCTGTCGCCAAGCCATCTAACGCTCGGGGAAAAGGGATCGCCACTGATATGCCTGCCCAGACGGAGGCGCCAAAGACAATCACTGTTGAAGCTTCCAAACAGGAGATGGAAGAGATTCTGAAGATTATTAAGAAGTGTGATTATAATGTAGTTGAGCAACTGGGGCAAACCCCATCCAAGATTTCTATGTTATCACTGTTGTTGTGTTCAGAGGCCCATGCCAAGGCTCTGATTACCTTCCTGAAGACGGCCAATGTGCCACAAGAGACATCAGTTGATCAGTTTACCGATTGTGGTGCCAATTTAACTGCTGATAATGGCTTGGGTTTCTCCGATGCTGGTCTGACTGCTAAAGGGAAGAACCATAACGATGCCCTGCATGTCTCCATTGAATGCAGGGGCATTACTCTTGCACATGTGTTGGTTGACACTGGTTCCTCATTGAACGTCTTGCCCAAAAAATCTCTAGACAGGTTGGATCGCGAAGGGTTGGAGCTGAAGCCAAGTAACATTGTTGTCCGGGCCTTTGATGGGTCTAAAAGGATGGTGCATGGTGAGGTTGATATTCCAATTAAAGTTGGTTCTCAGGTCTTCAATTCTACATTCTACGTAATGGACATTCGGCCATCCTATTCTTGTTTGCTGGGTCGTCCATGGATCCACAAAGCTGGAGCCGTAACCTCAACACTCCACCAGAAGTTGAAGTACCTGGTTAGAGGCAAGATTGTGACAGTTCAAGGGGAGGAGGAGTACATGGTCAGCCACCTCAACTCGTTCCGGTACGTAGAGATGGATGGGGAGTTCATTGAGACCCCATTTCAACACTTTGAAGAGGTTCCTCAGACACTGGCATCAGCTGAGACTGCGATTGAAGATTCTCCTATGAAGATGGCTTCCTTAAAGGATGCTTGGGTTGTTATTGAGAAGGAAGCTCAAAGGGCTGTTCGACGTGCAAAGATTGGAAGACCTCCTGTGTTCATCAGCAACTCGGGAGTAAATGCCATCGAAGATGACGTGGAGGAATATGAGTTCGACAGCTGGATCTATCCTACGACCAACGTTGGACCAAGCAACTGGACAACAAAGGACTTCATCCCTATTACTTTTATTACCCAGTAATGAACTCTTTGTTCTGAGTTTGTAACAGACAATGTTTTGAAACTTTATGGCTCGGTGTCTTACCCGGGGCACTGTGGCTTCATTTGTGAGGGCTTTTGTGTACCATTTTCATATATCATTAATAAAAGCATTGGACGTTCCTTGCATTTCAAATTTTGCGCTCCTTGTTTTTCTTTATTATATATTGCAAAACAGCTATTTTACACACACTCACATATACAGGTCTCAATCCACTCTGGATCTCACTGGTAACGACTCTGCTACTGCCAGTTATGACTTTGAAAATCCGATCAACTTAGTCAAAGATGAAGGTGAAAATGATTGCGAAGTGCCGAGTGAACTTGCAAGACTGCTACTCCAGGAAGAGAGGGCCATTTAGCCACACGAAGAGCCAATGGAAACAGTGAATCTGGGTACTGAGACAGATAAGAAGGAAGTCAAGATCGGTGCAAATCTGGAGCTTAGTGTAAAACATCGATTGACTCAGATGCTGCATGACTATGTTGAGATCTTTGCCTGGTCTTACGAAGATATGCCTGGGTTGGATACCGACATCGTGGTTCATCGCCTGCCTACCAAGGAAGACTGCCCTCCGGTGAAACAGAAGGTTCGCCGTATGCGCCCAGAGATGTCTGAGAAAATCAAGGCTGAAGTTATAAAACAGTTTGATGCCGGTTTTCTAGCAGTTACTTCTTACCCTCAGTGGGTTGCCAATGTGGTTCCGGTACCGAAGAAAGATGGTAAGGTCCAAATGTGTGTTGACTACAGGGATTTGAACAGGGCAAGCCCTAAGGATGACTTCCCTCTACCTCACATCGGCGTTCTGGTTGACAATACTGCTCAGCACAAGGTCTTCTCCTTTATGGACGGTTTCTCCGGTTATAATCAGATAAAGATGGCTCCCGAAGACATGGAGAAGACCACTTTTGTTACTCAGTGGGGTACCTTTTTCTACAAGGTCATGCCTTTTGGGTTGAAAAATGTTGGGGCAACGTATCAGCGTGCCATGGTTGCTTTGTTTCATGACATGATCCATCATGAGATTGAAGTATACGTCGATGATATGATTGCGAGGTCCCAAACTGAGGAGGAACACCTTGACCATCTAAAGAAGCTATTTGACCGGTTGAAGTTGTACAAACTGAGGTTGAACCCGAACAAGTGCACCTTCGAGGTGAGATCTGGTAAGCTATTGGGTTTCGTCGTGAGCGACAAAGGTATTCAAGTTGACCCTGCCAAAGTAAAAGCCATACAAGAGATGCCAGCTCCCAAGACAGAGAAAGAGGTCAGAGGCTTTCTAGGACATCTGAACTACATTGCCTGATTCATCTTGCACCTAACTGCTACTTGTGAGCCAATCTTCAAACTGCTGAAGAAAGATCAAGTGGTACACTGGAACAATGAATGTCAGGCCGCTTTCGAAAGAATCAAAGAGTATCTCCAGGAACCACCCATTCTAATGCCACCAGTTGAAGGGAGACCTCTGATCTTATACTTAACAGTACTTGACAACTCAATAGGGGTGTGTGTTGGGGCAGCATGACGAGTCTGGCCGAAAAAAGCATGCTATTTATTACCTTAGCAAAAAGTTTACTGACTGTGAGACCCGATACTCACTGCTTGAGAAAACTTGCTGCGCTTTGGCATGGGCTGCTCGCCGGCTGAGACAGTACATGCTGACTCACACTACTCTATTGATTTCAAAGATGGATCCAATCAAGTATATCTTCGAAAAGCATGCCTTATCCGGAAGAATAGCAAGATGGCAGATGATCTTGACTGAGTATGACATGCAGTACACAACTCAAAAAGCAATCAAGGGAAGTGTATTGGCAGGACCATTTGGCACATCAGGCAGTGGATGATTACCAGTCTATGAACTTTGAATTCCCGGACGAGAATATCATGTTGATAACTGATTGTGAAACACCTGGACCGGATGAAGGACCTGAGGAAGGATCCCGATGGTCTATGCATTTTGATGGAGCTTCGAACGCTTTGGGTAATGGCATTGGCGCTGTGATCATATCTCATAAAGGCTCTCATACTCCGTTTACCGCCCGACTATGTTTCAAATGCACCAACAACATGGCGGAGTATGAAGCATGCATTATGGGTCTTCGAGCTGCAATTGACCTAAGGATTAAGTTTCTGAGTGTCTTCGGAGATTCCGCTCTCGTGATCAGTCAGATCAAAGGAGAGTGGGATACGAAACACCCAAATCTTATTCCTTACAAGGAGTATGTATTGACATTGCTTCCCCATTTCAAGGAGATAACCTTTGAACACTTCCCAAGAGAGGAGAATCAGTTGGCGGACGCGCTAGCTACGATGTCTTCTATGTTCAAAGTCAAGTGGGACAACGAGGCTCCCCGGATCATTATTTGGAAATTGGATGAACCTGCACATTGCTGTGATCTTGAGACCGAAGAGGTAATAGAAAAGCCTTGGTATCATGAAGTGAAGAGGTACCTTGAAGCTCAAGAATACCCCGAGGGTGCATCTGTTAATGACAAGAAGTTTCTGAGAAGGTTCGCGGCAAAGTTCTTCATCAGCAATGGCATTCTTTACAAACGGAACAATGATTCAACCTTACTGCGTTGTGTGGATAAGATTGAAGCAGAAAGGATCATGGCAGAGCTGCATGAAGGTACTTTCGGAACTCATTCCAGTGGACATACCATGGCAAAGAAAATCCTTCGGGTAGGATATTACTGGTCCACAATGGAAGCCGGCTGTTATCAGCATTCTCGGACATGTCACAAGTGCCAGGTCTATGCTGATAAGGTGCACATTCCTCCAGTTCCTATGAATGTCTTGACAGCACCTTGGCCTTTTGCAATGTGGGGCATTGATATGATCAGCGAGATCAGACCTACGGCATCCAACGGGCATCGTTTCATCCTGGTAGCGATTGATTACTTTACGAAGTGGGTTGAAGCAGCTTCCTTTGCTACGGTAACCAAGAACGTCGTGGCACGGTTCATTCGGCATAACCTGATCTGTCGATACGGTGTACCATAGAGGATCATTACGGATAATGGTACCAATCTTAACAACAAGAGGATCACTAATCTCTGCGAGCAATTCAAAATACAGCACCACAACTCTTGTCCCTACCGGCCGAAGATGAATGGGGTTGTCGAAGCGGCTAATAAGAACATTAAGAAGATTGTGCAGAAGATGACAGTGACCTACAAAGACTGGCACGAGATGTTACCATTTGCTCTTCATGGGTACCGTACCTCAGCACGGACGTCAGCAGGGGCAACGCCCTATTCCTTGGTTTATGGCATGGAAGCAGTTTTGCCTATTGAAGTTCAGATACCCTCTCTTCGGATCATGAAAGATGCAGGTTTGAGCAAAGACGACTGGATCCAGACCCGACTTGATCAACTGAATCTAATCGACGAAAAGAGACTTACTGCTATTTGTCATGGTCAGACGTACCAAAAACGGATGATCAAGGGATTTAACAAGAAAGTCAGACGATAAGAGTATCAAGTTGGGGACCTGGTAATCAAGCATATTATCTTCCCTCAAGGTGATCCCAGGGGCAAATGGACCCCTACTTACGAAGGGCCATTTGTGGTTAGGAACATTTTCTCAGGAGGAGCGATGATTCTAACCACCATGGATGGGGACGACCTTCCTCATCCCGTCAATGCAGACATAGTAAAAAGATACTACACATAATCAAAGACCCGCTAGGTTGACTGGCCTAGGCAAAAATAAGGGCTTCCCGGCGAACCAAAAGGGTTCGGGCAAAAATAAGGGATGAAAATAAAAAAAAATTTGTACACCCGGCAAGTCGAAAACCTGAAAAGGCGGCTTGAGCAAAAATGGGTATCCCGGTGGACTGAAAACCCGAAAGGGCGTTCTAGGCAAAAGTTAGGGATCAAAGCGTAGTACTATGTCTCATTGGATCACCTTGCATCCAGACTTCGGTATCAACTATCAAGCTCAGACAACACTAATCAACCAGTTTCATCTTCAACTAAGCAACAAAGTGATGAGATGCTTGAAGATATAAAGACGATAGCAGAGTTGGAACCCAGTGGGATTATTCACATAGCTGTTTTGTTTTCTTTTCACAAATTGTATAAATCCTATTTGTTCGGCGGTGTTCTCTTACTAGGACGTCAACCTCTTGTACAAAAGCGCTTATTTACAGGCAAACTTTAAAATCAATACAAATTCATTTTTAGACAAATTTCAAACTGGTTTCCCTTTATCTGTTTTGTTTTGCAAAGAGCGTCCAATGTTCATTTTTGATATATGCATTTGACCTTAATTGCTGCTCATAAATATTTACATGTGAAACAAAGGACTAATTACGGGTGATATCAGAAGTAGGGGCAATAAGAATCGTCTGAGCGGTCTAGTTGCTCTGTCCACCAAGGTACCAAGGTAAGTTCAACTGAAGAGTGTGACCAAGATACCGTCACTCCCTGCAGAGTAAAACAATAATTGTAGCTCTCCCCCACTGAGACTCGCAACCATGAACGAATCAGCCATACCCTCCCCCAAGCAGAGTTAGTCTACCGTCAGCCCCGAAAATGCTTGGTATCCCCAAAAGATCTTAGTATTCCCCAGTGGAGTATAAGGATATTCCCCAGCAAGCATAAGAGTATCCCTGGAAGTCTTAATATTCCTCAACGGAATATAAGAATGTTCCCCGGCAGAATGCAAAGTACCCCTAGTGGAGCCATTTCCCCAGCCAGGTATTAATCTTCAATCTCTTCATATAGATGATTTTCCTGGCTTGTTACAGGTATTAATCTACAATCAGTCGTCCACAAATAGTTTTCCTGGCTTGCTACAGGTATTCAACTGGGACTTGAAAAGTTTGGTCGAGGAGATAGCTGTCCTGGCTGGTTTCAGCTATTAATCTCTGACCTGAGAAAGAAAGATGGTCTTCTTGGCTTGTTACAGGTATTAATCTTCAATCTCTTCATGTAGATAATTTTCCTGGCTTGTTACAGGTATTAATCTACAATCAGTCGTCCACAGATAGTTTTCCTGGCTTGCTACAGGTATTCAACTGGGACTTGAAAAGGTTGGTCGAGGAGATAGCTGTCCTGGCTGGTTTCAGGTATTAATCTCTGACCTGAGAAAGAAAGATGGTCTTCCTGGCTTGTTATAGGTATTAATCTTAAATCTCTTCATGTAGATAATTTTCCTGGCTTGTTACAGGTATTAATCTACAATCAGTCGTCCACAGATAGTTTTCCTGGCTTGCTACAGGTATTCAACTGGGACTTGAAAAGGTTGGTCGAGGAGATGGTTGTCCTGACTGGTTTCAGGTATTAATCTCTGACCTGAGAAAGAAATATGGTCTTCCTGGCTTGTTACAGGTATTCATCTTCAATCTCTTCATGTAGATAATTTTCCTGGCTTGTTACAGGTATTAATCTACAATCAGTCTTCCACAAATAGTTTTCCTGGCTTGCTACAGGTATTCAACTGGGACTTGAAAAGGTTGGTCGAGGAGATGGCTGTCCTGGCTAGTTTCAGGTATTAATCTCTGACCTGAGAAAGAAAGATGGTCTTCCTGGCTTGTTACAGGTATTCATCTTCAATATCTTCATGTAGATAATTTTCCTGGCTTGTTACAGGTATTAATCTACAATCAATCGTCCACAAATAGTTTTCCTAGCTTGCTACAGGTATTAAACTGGGACTTGAAAAGGTTGATGGTATCCATCTTTTGATTGACCTTTTCCTGAAAAAGGTAAACGTTAGCTGTATGCAGTGTCATGATGTATGAAATGCATGATGTCATGATGTTCTCAAAAATAAATGAGATTGTGTCGTATGCACTTTATCATGTATGTAAATAGGAGGTATGAAATGTGAAATGTTTATGAATGTATTTTCGTCTGGGAAAATAAATCCTTGACAAATGTCGGGGAGTTTGTTAAATCCTGGACTGCTGTTGAAGAGTATGTGTGTCTTCAAACTTTGCTTAGAATGTTTCTGATGGGGATGACGAACGAAGATGGTTGTGAGAATAAACCTGTAGGAGGGAGAAAATAACTCCGTTGGGGAATAAACATGGTGAAGAGATTACTCTGCGGGGAATTACTCTGTGGGGAAGAGATACTTTGCTGAGATTTTAATGATAAACTCCGCTGGGGATTCCGTTGATAAGCTCTGTTGGGGATTTTGATGATGAACTCCGCTAGGGATAGAAAGAACTTCACTGGGGATGATCTTTCAGTTGCAACTTGCTGAGGATAACCCGATTAGACTCTTGTGAGGATAACCTCTGAATTTGGCTGGGGAGATTTATTTGCGCTCTGTAGGGGATAAGCTTCCAGAATCTGTTGGGGAAGATGATTCAACTCTGTTGGGAAAGCTTTTTTAGACTGCGTTGGGGAAATGGCTCCACTGGAGGTATCTTGCATTCTGCCGGGGAACATTCTTATATTCCGTTGAGGAATATTAAGACTGCCAGGGATACTCTTATGCTTGCTGGGGAATATCCTTATACTCCACTGGGGAATATTAAGACCTTCTGGGGATACCCAACCTTTTTAAGGCTGATGGTAGACCAACTCTGCTTGGGGAGAGTATTGTTGATTCGTTCATAGTTGCAAGTCTCAGTGGGGAGAGCTACCATTACTGTTTTACTCTGCGGGGAGTGAAAGTATCTTAGCCATATTCTTCAGCTGAATATATACCTTAGTACCTGGTGGACAGAGCAATTTGTACAGTTTGAACAATTCTTATTTGCCCCTGTTTTTGTGGGAGAAGGTGCCCGCGGAGGCCCTGTGGATCGAGTATTATTCCCACCTATGAGGTGCTTGGTATATTTCGGTCAAAATGACAAGTCTTCTTCTGGTAGGCTAGTGACGAGATGACGAGACATAGTCGTATGCTTTGATCCCTAATTTTTGCCTGGACCGCCCTTTCGGGTTTTCAGTCCATCGGGATACCCTTTTTTGCCCAAGTCGCCTTTTCAGGTTTTCGACTTGCCGGGTGTATAGATTTTCATTTTCATCCCTTATTTTTGCCCGAACCCTTTTGGTTCGCCGGGAAGCCCTTATTTTTGCCTAGGCCAGTCAACCTAGCGAGTCTTTGATTATGCGTAGTACTTTTTGACTATGTCCACACTCTTAGGATGTAGGGAGGTGTCACTGTCGGTAGTGTTGTGTTGCCATACTACCAGAAGATCTTCGTTTGATCATGCAAGATTCGTTGCTGGAATTCATGTCCAATGCCCCAATTGATTCAGATGGAGATTTTGCCCTTGGCTATTTGGCATCTTTGAGAGATTCTCTGAATCTTGACTTGATTTCCCCAGATGATAAACAATACTCATGCCGTGCCCCTTGGTTGGAAGTGTTTTTTCACTTGAGGTGATCCTTTTTATTGAGAAGTTTTTTTGTTCACTAGATATTCGTCGTGCGAACTTCTCTGTTGTTGAACAAATAGTCATATGCAAACAATGTTATTTTAAGAATGCAAAGCTTATGTCTGTCTTGAAGTTTTTGAAAATGCATTTTTTCAGTAAAACAGACAAATTTTGTAAAATGTGATGTCAACTCAGGATTTACAGCAAGCCCTATAGGAGTCAGGATACCTTTTGTAACAGTATGCTTTCGAACTAACTCATGCTTCAGCTAGGACTTTTTAGGGTTATAACGTGGCCTGGTTCACGGTTTAAGAAATAAAGGATAAAGGCTCAAATTTTATTTGTACTCACCTGTTCTTCGTGATGTTCTTCGATCCAAAACTCAGCTAATCGTGCATTAGATCTTGTTTGATTCTTTGCTCTGACATACCAGTGATGGTTCAGATACTCACAATTTATTTTGAACAGGCAGTCATTTTTGTTGAGAGTTTTTAGGACCTCTTCTTGATTTTATTATCCCTGTCTTTTGCCTGAACTGTTTCTTTTTGTGACTACAGTCAGCGGGATGCCCTAGTTTTTTTTTGTAAGTCTCCTTCATAGGTTTTGACTAAGTGGGCTTTTATTTCGAAAGATAATGACTGTCTGTCCTTACGATTATACGGAACCATCACCGTCTTTTGTTTCGGAAGGACTTCTTTGATGCCATTCATTGTGCACCTGGATCAACTGAGCAAACTACCCTGCCCCAGGTTGTGATTACGGGTTTTAATTTATGAAAAGAAAAACTCCAACTTCTTTGGCTCAAAGGGGTTGACTAGGGATTATCTTCCTTATAACTCCGCTGTTTAGGATTTGAAACAACGCATGTACATCGTCAGCGGGGTCTGTTCAAAAGCATACTGTAGAGATTTTGGTATCATTTTCGTCATCCTCCCTCAAAAGGCTTAGAATTTTTTAATTGAGAGTTGAACATCACAAAAAATGAAAGCAATTTGAATATAGTGAATACGAATGGATTGATTCAAGACAGACATATGCAATGCATTGATAAAGTAATAAAGTTTGACATGAATAAATGTTCGAACAATCAAAAGAAAATTACACATTGAAAATTCTAATGAACAAAAAGTCTTCTCTTGTCGGAACTCGTCACTTCAAATGGTGATCCTTGGAGGGATGGTAGAAGAACTCAGCCTGACCATCTTGTGTGAATTCCAATGCTCCTTCATCAATCAGGTTTTGAATTTTGTACTTCAACTTCCAACAGTCGTCAGTATCGTGCCCCGGGGTGTTGGAGTGATATGCACACCTTGCATCAGGATTGTAGTTGGGTGAAGAAGTCTTAGGATTCAGATGAGGTCCTACCAACGTCACCAGATTCAATCTCAACAGGTGTTGCAAAGCTTGGGACATCGGCATGTTGAGCTTGGTAAACGGCCTTTGATTAACCCGTTGTTTATGGCAAGGATGTTGTTGGACCCTTGAGGTAGTAGCAACTTGGAGAGGTCTATTCTTCATCAAACCAAACCTTTGACTTCCCTGGCCTTTGACTTCATGTTGTTGTATCTGTATTGATGAAGCTGGTTGATAATGGTTCTCAGCTCTTCTTGTTCCCGAGCTAAGCCTTGGATAAGAGCCATCTGCCCCAGCATCTGGGTTTTCATGGTACTGAACTCAGCTTGCAGTTGTTCCAACCGTTCGTCCTTATTGTCTTCAGGACTTTTCTTGACCAAGTCCCCAACGAGGAGTGTTTTCAACTCTTCCTGCCCCTTGGATAGGTTTAGGAAGATTTCCCTGAACTGAGTCTCTCGAGTTTGAAGATCTTGATTGTCTGGTTGGAAAGCCATTGCTGAAATAAACAGCGAGAACATGAGAGACTTGTACTGGATGACCTGTTATGCAATGATATGTATGATATATGTATGCAATGTTTTCAAGGATCTCGCGGGGTAAACAAGAAACTGGTAGAATTTGAATCTTGTAGCTTTGATTGAAGGAACTTCATGTTGTCGAGAGTCCTTCTTCAAGAGTCAAGCTCACCATATCGAGTGGGTCATAGCCCCTGACTCGAGTTATCGTGTTTTGATCTTTAGACGGCAGTGGCTAGAGGAAAATAAATCCCCTTTGCCCCTTGCTGGACATTTGATTTACCATAACCTGCATCACAAGCCCTTGAGATCCTTGAAATGTTTAAGGAAATGTTAAGGCATGATGTTATGATGTGTATGATATGCGTTTAAGCAAAAGCGTGAGGTGATGTAAGTAAGCCCTGCAATAAGTCCAGATTATTGGATAAGGACTGTAAACAAAACCTACAAGGAACCCATGTTGTCAAATAACAAGAATGTGCAAGTAGTTCAAGTTTGAAGGCACACAAGTCACACATATAGCCTTAAGTTTAGGCTGACATGGAGTTTAGGCATTACCCTCTTTCAGTTTAGTTGGTTTAAACTTGTACTAATAATAGTAACCGGGTTCTAGAGGATCTCAATATCACTGACTACCCTCAATCGGTCATAATTCCAGTTTAGCAACCTTTTCTTGCGACCAGAATCATCGCGAGAGTTTAGTCTCAATGAGTGTAGCATACTACTACTGTTTTATGGCCAAGTTGGTCAATTTAAGGTTCTAAGGTCAGTTGGTGCTTAATGACTCCTTAGAAGACCCATATTCTCCTCGTTCCAACACAAGGGATATCGGTACTTACCTAAAGGGTATCCCCAGATCCGGGTTAGGATCTATAGAACTCCAATACAAGCCAAAAAATATAAAGCATACAAAGCATACAATTGAAAACATAAGTGATCTAATCCTAAGGTACACCTCACTTATAATAAATCCCCAGCAGAGTCGCCAGTTCTGTGATCGGTGGGAATGAGAACTGACTGTTTTGGAATGCTGGTTCGCGTTTTGCGTTTGTTTTCGCAAAAAGTCGCGGTAAGAAAGAGTCGCCACCATCTTTTATTTTATCCAACAAGGAAAGGACAAAAGCACAGAAAAATTCCTTTTCGAGATATTTCTCGGGTTCGGGAGGTAGATTATAGAAAGGGAAGGTGTTAGCACCCTTTCTATCCGTGGTTATCCATGGTCTCTTAGGTACTTGCTCACTATGTTTTCAAAAGTTTGCTTTTCTTTGTGTTTGTGGGTTTTGAAAAGAGTTTTGTTTTTGAAGAGAGTGTAAGTGCGAAAAGTTTTGTTTTGTTTTAAAAGGAGCAAGTACTTAAGAACCTCTACCTACTCAAAAAGGAATTAAATTGTGCAAATTTCCTTTAGACAATGCTATCCCACTATTGAGGAGTAGGTAGCACCGTCGTTGGAGTTTTCGGGTCAATTCAATTTAAGGGACGTGTGGTCACTAAAGCAATGTTAGGACGCCTTAGTGGTAACCCAAATGTCTTAGATCATTTTATCCGAGGCAACCGTTTCGAGGCAACTTATGATCTTTGGACAAGAGGGCAACCTCTAAAACATCCTATACTTAATGACCATGTTCGAGGCAACCAAGTGAGGTGTACCCTAAGAGTGGCATGTGCGAGTGTATTGTTTTTTCAGTTATATTATCTTTGTATATTTAGGTGTGCTACCGTTTGTTTTCAGATCTTGTCATGCAATCCTAGTTAGCATACATATAAACAGTTAATATATGTATAGGAATTTAAAGTGCGGGAATTGTAAATCCTACGCTATTACAAGGCTTCGGGGAGGGGGATTATTTACATGTCCAAAATTAGGGGAATAAAGCAGTAAAGTGTAAAAGTCTTAGTTAAGCTATTACAAACCAGTAGGCAGTTACAATAAAATAAACGCGCGCGAATCTGAAAATAACCTCTAAAAATCCTAAGAATAAAATCTTTTTGTTGTTTTATTTTATTTTGGGAAAATGATCTAAATCTTCTTAATTTTAGTTTTGAGAAAATGTTAAGATAATTAAATGATTAATTAACAAAGTTAATTTAATAGAAAAACTAGCCTAATGTTTTTGTGGTTTTTTTTTAATTGATTTTATGTTGATTAAAAAAAAGAAATAAAATGGTCAAAACTAAAATGAAATCGAAGGAACAGGCAGTAAATCAAGAAATGTATAATTCTGGAGGCCTGGATCGAAAGAGGTGTGGGCTGTCTTTCGATCCAGTGAAGAGGCTTGATCGAAGGTGCGTGAGGGGCTGCACTTTGGGGGTGTTCGATCTGGATATGTCATCCTTCGATCTGGGAACCCTGGATCCAGTTCGAAGCTAAGCTGCCAAGCTTCGAAGCTCTGAACAAGATTCTAAGAAGATATTTCCTACAAAACGAGACAAATGTTAAAGATCCAGGGGGGGGGGCTTTACCCCCCTGATTCGAATCTCCTCCCAATTTGAATCCTTCCTCGATTTGAATCTGCTGAATCTGGGTCTTGGTTTGTTTTATCCTGAGATTTGAAGGAGAAACTTAGATCGTGCCCAAGCAATGGCACGATCTCATCTTTGCGCTTTAGCTTACATCCAACATAATCAGTAATAACAAGAATACATATGCAATGTGTATTTAAATGTCATGAAGGTGCAATTTTGGTTTTGCAAACCCTTACCAATTAAAGATGTATGATCTGTGGCTCTGGGAGTGGAGATGTTTGCTGAATGGCTGCTTTGGCTTGGATTACTTATGAAATTGTTGATAACCTTTGGTGAGTTTGTGGGCAGCGTATCTCCAAATCCTCGTCTCTTTCTTTTTCTCCTTTTTTCATTTCCCTGGCACTATATGCTGGCCCTTGTATTTATAGGAGTATGATGGTCTAGTAACCGCAAGAGACAACCAATTAAACAGGCCTTTAAAGCCATGAGACAAGAATCAGACATATTAAAAGATTTCCTTTTTTGAAATATTCATGTCTCTTTGGAATCTTGAATGAACCTAGACACCTTTGATTTTCGAATGCCTCCAAGCCATGCTCTTCGATTGGTCTTGAGTTGCCTCCTTCGAATGGACTTCTTATGTGCCCTTCGAATGGGCCTTCTGAATGCTTCTTCAACTGGACCTTTTAAATTTTCTTCAAATGACCCTTTGAATGCTTCTTCAAATGGACCTTTACATGTTCTTCGAATGAGTCATTTACATGTTCTTCGAATGAGCCTCTTGCCTGGTGTGCTGGCAAGTTGAGAGGCCTTTTCCTTTGTGAATCGAAACAAACTTGTAGGAGATTCTTGCCTCTTGAGTCGAAGGTAAGCCTGAAGTAGTTAATGTGTAGTCGCAGCCTTGTGAAATTGACTTGATCGAAGGGGTCCAGCGCTCAATCGAAGACTTGCACACCAAAGCTTGATCGAAGGGTTCCAAACACATAATCGAAGCTTACTAATTAAAACCTGATCGAAGAGTCACTACGAAAAAAACAATTTTTGGCAGCGCATCTACTAAAGCGCTTTTAAGAGAAAGCGCTTTCGTAGCCTTTAAAAAAAATTCGCTTAAAAAAAGCGATTTTATAGGGTTTCCTACGAAAGCGCTTTTCAGAAAGCGCTTTCATAGGTATTTGAAATATCTAACCTACGAAAGCGCTTTTGAAAAGCGCTCTTATAGGTGGCCCTATAAAAGCGCTTTTGAAAAGCGCTCTGAAAGGGGGACCTACGAAAGCGCTTTCTAAAGCGCTCTTATATGGGGGACATACGAAAGCGCTTTTTACCTCAGAAACGCTCTCATATATGGGTCTTAGAAAGCGCTTTTAAAAGCGCTTTCGTAGGTTGTTTTATAATTAAATTAAAAATCCCTAAATACGAAATTTGCCCTCACTTGTTCATTTCTTCGTCCTGTTACTGTTCGTTCCTTCGTCTCCGTCGTTCTTCCGTCTTCTTCAGTCGTCGCCGTCGTTCGTTCCTTCGTCGCCGCCGTTCATCTTGGTAAGTTTCTTCTTCTTCCATTATCTGTTCCGTTATTTGACCGTTTAGTGAGTGGAATATGCTTCTTGCACTAGCTGTTTGTGAGTATATGTTTGTGAGTGGAATATGTTTGTGAGTATATGTTTGTGGACTCATCTTTTGCAACTAAAACCCAACCAAAGAGAGGTTTGTTGTTAGGTTGACTATAGTGTCCTAATGAGAAGAACCCTTGAGGTATTTGTGTTGGCTCAAAGAAAGTTAAAATTCCGCTTATTATCTGATGCAACCCTATCTTAGCTTTTTTTCTTCAGTTTACTTCAATTTTCTGTTCAGTTAATTGTGATTGATGAATCTATGATGACGAAAAGCAGACGGGCGGACTGAACTGATGCCTTGTTGATTGTCTGCCACTTCCAGCAATGGAATGCCACTGAGATTCATATCAATTGCAGAATTGTGAATTTTTTCAATTGTATTTTTATGTATTGAATCTGCCGTGATGATTTTGCATCAATATGTCTGGACATATGAATATCTTATATTGATTATTTGCTAATTTCTGAGCAGTGTACCGTTTCTATGTTTACATTTATCTTGTTAGTTCGCTTGTTTTCAGATTTTCAATTCAATTGGCCAAATGATGAATCTTCAAAATATTGATAACTCAACATTGTTTTGAGCGCATGAATATTTTATTTTGAATAGGAAGATCTGATGCCAATATTTAACTTATTATTTCTTTTTCTTTACAGTGAATTTTGACTTACTTAAGTAATTGATAAAGTTTAAATGTAGCCTATGATGCATACTTAATTATGGTTCAGAAATGCATGTCTTGCATTTGATGAAAATCATGTACTAGGACGGTCTGAGGCTATCAAAATTCATTCAAATGAAAATAACTTTATTGCATTGTAAATTGTTTGAAAAATAACTACATGTATGATGAGAGTATAAATTAACAGTTATCCCTGTCTGATACTGCAGTGCAGGTGCTGAAAATTTGTTATCTGACATCTTAGTTTTTTGAAATATTTAGGATTGTTTTATTTATGTTTTGATGTAGGTATATTTCTTTTTCATTCTTTATCAGTTCGTAACTATTTAATCATAAATTTAATAGTATCCATCTTTTCATTCTATTTAATCCATTGTCCGAAATATTGATTAACATTCTATGAATTTGCAGCGTTTCCCGGCCTAGTTCGACGTACGACGCTCATTCTCTGCGTTTCTTAGAGTTCGAAACATCTGAGAGGTAACTTTCTTCCTCAAATTACTGGTATATATTGTGATGAATTTGTCTTAAATTGTCTTTCGTATGTTGCATTTTCTTGATACGGATTCATTCCGTGTATACTTTGCGTTTTGACAGAAAATGTATCACGATGTTCCACAAGGAGATGTTCCACAAGATAATTCAGAAAATGTTCCACAAGGAGATGTTCCACAAGATAATGTTCCACAAGACACTTCAGATAAGGACATCACACGAGGCATAACTATCATGCGGGGAATCATCCGTGATAGAGATAGAGGTATTAAGTATAATGTAGATTGGAATAATGATGACCAACTAATTGGGCCTAATTCTGCAAAGCTGACAAGCTACATCGGTACGCTTGTTCGTATGCACATTCCGATCACCACTACTAGCTGGAAAAAAGGAGAGTTGGATGCTAAAGAAAGAATTTGGACCGAGATAAAGGTATCATATATGGTTGTTGTTATTTGCTTTATTTTGACGAAAATATTGTTTTTAAATTACATATACTAACACCCTCTATGCGTATGTTTTTTTGTAGAGGTCTTTTAACATTGAAGATGCCCGCAAAAAGTATATAATGGGCTTGGCCGGAAAAAGACATAGAGGGTGGAGAAATTTTTTGACAAATAAGTTTCTTAAAGACGATGAAGGAAATTTTGTTGAAGAGGATCCTGAACGAACAAATAAATATGAGAGCTTCATTACACCCGAAGAATGGGTTGCTTTTGTGGGCCAAAGAAGAGACGAGAATTTCAAGAAAGTGAGTGCTGTAAATCGGGATAGAGCATCAAAACCCGCATATCCATATAAAAAAGGTCGTTTGGGATATGCACGCTTACAGGAAAAAATTGTAAGTAAATCTCAATTCTACGATCTTATTAATTATCTCAATGTGTATTATTAATTTGTAACAATGTGTATTGATGATTTTATTATTTGTAACAATGCGTAGTTGGAGGAGACGCAGAGTGACGAAACATCACTACCTGCACATGTGCTGTGGAAGGAAGCTCGTGTTGGCAGAGATAAAGTTGTTAACCCCGATCTGCAACATATTTATGATGAGTGTGTAAGTATACCATTATGTCTTTAATTAATATATAATTAACGTTGTGTCTTTAATTATCGATATTTAAATGAATTACAGGAGACTATATCGCAATCGGTATCCACGGGTGATGACCGGAGTATCGGGAGCGTACTCAGTCGAGCACTATGTGTTGCTGAGTATCCGGGACGAGTGAGGGGTAAAGGCCATGGTGTGACTCCTACCTCTCTGTATAACAATCCAAGAAAAAGAAATCCTAGCAATGCAGAAGTGATGCAAACATTGCAGGATTTACAAGCACAAGTCCGTGAACTGCAGAGGGACAAAGAGAGATATATGGCAAAAAGGAGCAATTCACAGTTGAAAGAAACTAGTGACAAGGCTAGTATCAACTGTCAACAAAATTTTCCCGAGGTAATTAAGATGATAATCCATTATATTTAGAGAAAGTATAATTATAACGGTTATTATTGTCAACATTAAAGGAAGTCTAACGGTTATTATTGGTTTAGGGCATTTCATGTTGTCAGCTGTATCTAGCGTCTCCGACTTATCGGGTAGTTGGCAAGGGAAAAGTGCACAACACCTCGGGAGATTTAATTCACCATAGACCGCTCCCGGATAGCCACATGAAGGTATCGGTTGATGTTGTTTTAGATATGAATGCATTACTACCGGTACCTGACATTGTTGCGGAGACCACATTGCTGCGAGATGCAGTAGGATCTTTTGTGGCATGGCCATCAGACCTCATCTGCATAGATGATCAGGTATGTTGAAAACCATTATGAATCTTTAAGTATTCAACTGACAGTTCTGACCTGAATTTTATACATGGTAATTTTAGACTCCTGCAAAACCCGCATCTAAGGATAAAGGGATTTTGCAGCGCGGCGAGTCTATTGCATCGCAAAGACAAGTACTTTTAAGGTGTTTCATTTATAATCGGAATAAAAAACTGCATAACTTTGTATCTTACATAATTCTATATGATTTTTAAGGTACCTTCTCAAGATCAATCACAACAGGTGAGCCAGAAAGTTAGTAGGGTTCCACCTAAGAAGAAGGTTCCTGTCCGTAAATTTGTGCCTAGGTATCGATAGTTTCTGGAGACACTAGTTGGCACATCAGATTTGATGAATGATGGAATTCGTCAAATCGATGTGGATGAAATTGTCTTTGGTTTTCCATGTACCGAAACAATTGGATTAGAGGACATGGAACAAATCTTTCATCATCGAGAGTTAGGCATCAGTGTGATGCACTCGTACATCCGGTAACCCGATCAATATATTATTTAATTGGTTGAACATTTTTTTTAAACATTTAATTGAAATAGTCTAATATTAATTATGTTTTTATTTAAGGATGTTATTTGACAAATTGATGCGCGGGAATCAATTCTCAAATAGATTCTGTTTCGTGTCTTCCTCCCGTGTCAGCGGAGCAACAATTTCTAGGGAACCTGATTCAGTAAGAGAACACTTGGTCGAAAGATTCATGACAACTGCCAGTACAGAGAGCTTGTATCTTTTGCCTTATAATACAGGGTTCGATTTTCATTCTAAGCTCCTTTTAATATTTTTATTTTTTACATTAAAATTCGCTTCTAAATTGTTGCTTTAATTTATAGATGTCACTGGTTGTTGCTTGCAATCAATCCCATAAAAGAAGTGGTCTATTACCTGAATTCGGTTGACGGTGATTGGACAAATTATCCGGAAATGAAGCTATTGATTGATACGTAAGTGACATTATTCTAAATATTCGTTTGTGTTTATATATTTAATTATTTCAATGTCATTGTTCTAAATAAATATTTTAATTTTGTCATCAGTTCAATACAAGTATTCCGATGTCAAAGGGAAGCACGAGTACCACGGTCTAAATCAAACAACATTAATAGGATCAAAGTACAGGTATATAAATTTCAACAATTTTGCTTATAATATTTATGCTACTTGATAAATCAATAGATGTGTATAATCTTATTTGTTTTTCTATGTAGTGCCCTCAACAACAAAACGGCATAGATTGCGGATACTTCGTTTTGAAGTTTATCAAAGAAATCATTCAAATGAATGAAATCGAGATTCCAATCACGGTATGGATTTATACTTTGTTTTATTACTTATCGGATTTTGCATATAATTTATTACATTAAACTAAATCATGCATATATTTTGTTTTGTAATGTAGTATTTTGATCAATACAATTGTCCATATTACTCGCCACGTCAATTGGAAGAACTCAAAGAGGAGTTGTGCCAATATTTTATTGAGCTAAGAATCTTATAATAAGGTACGAATACATTGTTGTGTGAAAATTGGTTAATTATGAATATATTGTTTTGTGTATACAACACTGACCGTGTTATTATGTTCATATTGCAGGATCAGGACCTTGGATATATATGTAGATTAGGATTGATTTACTTAGTGTTATATAGCTGATTTCTTAGGGTGTATTTTGTTACGTTTAAAAACATGTTAATATTGAATTACCATGGTGTAAATATATTTTGGATATGAATTGATTATAATGGTATTTGTATATATATATAATATTTGGTATTTGAATTACATTTGGTATTTGGATTAAAACTAATATATATTGGTATTTCTAGATTAGATTGTAAAATACCGGTTTAAGAATTACAGGTTTGCTGCAAAAAAATGCAGGTTTAGAAATTTTTTAAATTTTAGATTTTTCAGTAGAAAACCTATGAAAGCACTTTTAAGAAAAAAGCGCTCTCGTAGGCCTACCTATGAAAGCGCTTTTTGATTAAAAGCGCTTTCATAGGTAGGCCTACGAGAGCGCTTTTTTCTGAACAAAAAGCGCTCTTATAGGCCTACTTTAGATTGCCTGACAAGCATTCTGAATACACCTATGAAAGCGCTTTTTCAGAAAAAAGCGCTCTCGTAGGCCTACCTATGAAAGCGCTTTTTGGTAAAAAGCGCTTTCATAGGTAGGCCTACGAGAGCGCTTTTTTCTGAGCAAAAAGCGTTGCTAAAACCTTTAGCAGCGCCACCTACGAGAGCGCTTTTAAGCGCTTTTAAAGCCCAAAAAAAGCGCTTTCGTAGGTTATTTCTGGCATAGTGGTGCCAAATGCCCAATCGAAGACTGGTGAGTCAAGCCTATATCGAAGTATTTTGGATACCCAATCGAAGACTTTTCCCATATGCCAATCGAAAGACACTTTGTTCATCTTCAAAAAACTTTATTTTCGTTAGGCAAATGTTTGTGACCAACCATGTAAGGGAAGACTTTTGAAAACATGAGAGGGCAAATTTTGGGGTACAACACACATGGACAAATGCAAGGGCAACTCGTGGTTTTGCAAAAAGTGGCATGAAAATGCCTAATCACCAACCCTTGATTAAGACAAGGAATTAAGCCTTAATTCTTTTGCTAATCTCTTCCTGAGATAAAATGGATTGAAATGCGCGTAAAAGGAAAGAAAACGCATGAGGGATTTGAGGGCTGCATGTGCACACTTCATTTTGTCCAAAAGAGGATTTCATTCTTTCTAACAGTTTTCAGTGTGAAAAACCTATCCTACCCTCCTCTTCATGCTCTATATTAAGAGGAAAGCTTCATTGAACATGATTCGTGCTTCATTTCATCCCTGAGCTCAGAAAACTCCATAGCTACTTGTTCTGCAAATTTCTTCGATTCTCTCAATTCACTTGCGCATTTTGAGTGTTTCTTCTTGCATTCTCTTCTCCAAGTGATAAGGATTGCAGATCGAGGCTGGGTTTGCAACTGGAGTGAAGGATACAGTAGATTCGTTTTTGCCTCAAAGGTTAGAATTCTTAACTTTGGATCTTGATTTCTAGCCGTGCATTGTGTGATTTGAGTTCATAATCATGTTGTTTGAAGTTCATTAAGTGTTTCTGCAGCTTCAGAGCTTTTGATTTGATGAGATATGCATGTATGATGCATCTGAAATTTTCTGCTCATTGAGTTTTTGTCATTTTCACGCAATCCGTTCTTGATCCATGGCTAATTATTTGATGTGATTTGAATTGCAATGTGTAGTATGATATGTTGGCTTTAATTTGCACAAAATTTCATGAAAAATGGTGTAGAATTGAGCGTGTTATGTTGATTGGAACATGAGGTGATGGATCTGATCATGCGCGTGTTTTTGCCCTAGCCAGAGGTTGAAGATGATTGCGTGGCCTCCTCTGGTTGGCTGGCTTATTTCTTTAATTCATTTGAATTTTGTTTCATAAATTGATTTTCATGATTTTATTTCTTGCTCAAAATTGGTTGAAAAATTATGAAAAAATTCAGGAAACCTGAAAATAATATTCCTGACCTTGTTCATTTTTTTAATAATTTTTGAAAATGTTTTGATTGGTTTAAAAATTTGTGTTATTATTTAATTATTTGTTTAGTGTTTATTTTTGTTTTAATATTTCTTTGATCTGAAAAATTCCACAAAAATTATCTTTGACTCAAAAAATTAATTAGAAATTGATTCTTATTTTTTTTTTAGCATTTTTTCTATTTTTGATTAGAAATTTAATTTGAGAAGTTTATTTTAAATGTTTGCTTCATAATTTTATTTTAATATTTTTTCTTAATCCAAAACTTCTCAAAAAATTGCATAAGCTTGTTTTTAATCATAGAGTTTGAATATAATTTTATTTTGACTTTTTTATGACTTTTGGCTAGGGTTTGCATTTTTGTCATTTTATAATAGTTTAATTGTTAATTGTTTGTTTGATTTTTATTTTAATATTTCCCTTAATTCAAAAATTCCACAAAAAAATCAGGGATGTGTGTTTTTAATTCTAATATTTGAATATATTTTTGGTTGGATATTTTTCTGATGTTTTATTAGAGTTTTATTTTGAGATTTGAATATTTGTTTAATTGATTAATTGTTTGAATTTGATTTTTATTGTTGACAATTCTTTAATTCAAAAAAATATGGAAAAATAGGTACTCTGACTTTTTGGGTTTTGTCATGTTTGATGTATATTTGTTCTGATTTTTTTTTTATTTTGATCTTACCTAATCAATATTTAAGATTAAAAGTCAAAAATTAGGGTTTTGTTGCTTATTGTGCAAGTTTCATGTTCAAAACCATTATGCCCTGGATTTTCAATGGAATTTAAGTCTTGATTAGGGTTCATGGATGTATTGAGGATCTGAAAACCATTTTTCTTGAATTATTTGACTTGGTTTGATATTTTTCCACAAATTATTTTTGAAGACTTGTCTAGTTTGGTAGTTTTGCCAACTAGTTTTGAACTTTGGGCCTCATTTGATCCCCTCCTCAATCATTCTTGAACATAAGAATTGCTTTCTGACTTCTACACACTTTAAAGATGCTAAGAAATTTTTTTGGTTTGAATTATTGATCATTGTTTCTATTTTTGATGTATTTTTGAAGTGAAGATACCCAATTAATGTTGCATATCTTGTTGCAATTTTCTTGATGGCCAATGAACTTGGGTGAGGCCTATAATTGGACACACAATGATCATGTTGGATATGTTAATGCAAATAAACTCAAGTCATTTCACTTAATGCCCCATGTTTGAATGATTGAACCTTTTGATGCATTGTGTGGAATTCCTCTTCTATTATGCTTGTGAGTTGTGATGAGTTAATTATGCATGATTGAATTGTGGTTGCTACTGAACTTCATGGTCTTTGGTTGTATTCTTCTCAAGCTTCCATGATCCTTGATTGATATTCAATTGTCAACTCAATATGGTGATAGAAAGGAGTAACATTCCTCTAATTTTTGACCTGATTGTGCATATGCTTGTTTCTTTTTGTCTACCATACCTAATGCTCTGATAATTGTTATCATGTTTTTCTCACTTCATCATGTTTCTTCCATCCCTTAGGTGAGTCATCATTCACTTTATGAAATACTAATTTGGTTGTTGAATGTGCGAGGTACTTTGAGAAAAGTTTTCCAGTCTTGACTTGGGGCTATTGTGTTTCACTTTATTTGTGGAACACGATTTATTATATTGGCACTACTCCTGTGTTTGGCATATTTGATAGTCTATGCATGATATATACATGTGATTATGAATGCTATACATTGCCCATGGGATCTGTTCATATCTGATAATCTCATTACTTACATCTTGATGGCATAATTTCTGACTTGATTTGTCTGCTGATGCCAGCTTGCTTGAAGTTCTCTGGGTTTCTTTTATTCTTGCTCAGTTGCTACGGATAGTTATCCATTTGGTATTGCACTATTTCCTTTCTTCTATTTGCATAGTTCTATGTTGCATGATGGACCTCTGTTGCTGATACATGTCAGGAGGCCCTCTGTTTTTTTATACATGTGTTATGTTTATTTCATTAACTTTTAATCGATGAGTCACTCAATTTAGAAATTGAGATCACGACTGCACTCTCAATGCATGTTCCCTATAGGATTTTTATTGTTTTTCTTCTTTAATTGTTGATCGATGAGTCACTCAATTTAGAAATTGAGATCACGACTTCGCTCTTAGTGTATGTTCCCTATAGGATGTTTTTTTCTTCTTCTTTAATTATTGATCGATGAGTCACTCAATTTAGAAATTGAGATCACGACTTCGCTCTCATTGCATGTTCCCTATAGGATAGTTTTGTTAAGCTTCCCCTAACATGTTAATTAAGGTAGGAATCCATGTATGCTAACATAGGGTAGGATTTTCCTTTATCCTCAACCTTAGGGTCAACCATTGTATGATAACCCTAGGGATAGTGCTAGGCTAGTTTCCCTTAGTTGTTTTTCCTTCCTTTGCATTTTGCATCTTAAAACAAATTTTATTTTCTTGGAAAATCATAAAACACTTCCAATAAACTCAAACCCTTCTTCAAGGTAAAAGATACAAACCAATCTTATTTGTTTGTGCGCCTCTTGGCTTTGTTTGTACTACCTTTTAGGCGATGTTTTTCCATCGCACATTTGATTGAAGTCGATGTTTCGCCATCGCACATGTTTGTTATCCTATTTTGATTCACAATATCATTGTTAGGTGTGATGTTTTATCATCCGTTTTATTGATGTCTCTCCATCTTTGCCATGATATCTTTGTTTTCTTTTAGCCCATGTTTCGCCATCGCACATTTGTTTGAAGCTGATGTTTCGCCATCGCACATGTTTGTTATCCTATTTTGATTCTCAATATCATTGTTAGGTGTGATGTTTTGTCATCCGTTTTATTGATGTCTCGCAATCTTTGCCATGATATCTTTGTTTTCTTTTAACCGATGTTTCGCCATCGCACATTTATTTGAGGTTGATGTTTCGCCATCACACATGTTTGTTATCCTACTTTGATTCTTAATATCATTGTTAGGTGTGATGTTTTGTCATCCATTTTATTGATGTCTCGTCATGTTTGCCATGATATCTTTGTTTTCTTTTAACCGATGTTTCGCCATCGCACATTTGTTTGAGACCGATGTTTCGCCATTGCGCATGTTGGTTATCCTACTTTGACTCTCAATGTCATTTGTTAGGTGTGATATTTTGCTATTCGTTTCATTGATGTTTCGCCATCTTTGACATGTTACTATGTTATTATTTAGTCGATGTCTTACCATCTTATTTGTTTGTTGTTTTATTTGATGTTTTGCCATCTTGATTATTTTTGTTATCTTAAACTAAAAAACACAAACCAACCAAAATATATAAGCCGAACTACGGCTGCTCTGATTCCTTAAAAGGGATACATAGGCATTGGGGTAGGGCCTGATCGAGCATAACTTTTTATTTTCCCTACATTGTTTTCTTTTTCTTTCGCATGCATTCCCTTTTCAGCTTTAAGCCATAGACATAGGACTTTACCACACCCATTAGATTAGATAACAAGAGTGGATATTGTAGAGTACTACGGGCGTGTGGGGTGCTAATACCTTCCCCTCGTGTAATAGACTCCCTTACCCGATCTCTCGGTCAAAAGACCGTGATTTCTCCCTTTTTAGGTTTTCTCGATGTTTACCTTTCCATTTCGGCGGGATAAAATATGTTCGATGGCGACTTCATTGATGTTTCATTACATCCAGATGAAAGGTTCAGTCAGGTGGTTTCAACTGGCGACTTCACTGGGGAACAGATTGACCTCTTGCTGGTCCATCCCGGATTCGATCCTAGCTCTTGTTTGTTTTCTTTTTGGATGTTTATTTTTACCGCTTTGCATAATTATCTGTTTGCATTGCATCCTATGTGTGCTTTACTTTCTGCATACTGGATTTGGCTGGACTGTTTGGATTTTGAACCTCTTAGTAGGTGGGTTGTTCCATGAGGTAAAAGGCCTCATACCCAGGCTATGAGTGAATTCCATAGGAACTAGGAATAGAGTGGCCGTGGCAGCTATGAGGCCGATGCTTTGTAGACCTTACCATTAGACCCATGACTTCAGAGGTAGTTCAGATAGGTGTTATTGTATGATGATACCGACATTCGAGCTCTTGTACTCTGATTTGGCTTTTAACCTTACCTTGACCTAGACTACACCCGTGAGAGGGGCGGGAATACTTTTCTTACAAGTACTGTTGGTGACTTCGTGTTGTAAAGGTGACTCAGGTTCTCATGTTAGTTTAGAAGCTTTGGGATTTTCTTTTGATCTTGAGTGGTGTTGTTCTGTAATGGTCCAGCCATGATCCAGTGTGAAACTTTGATCCTGTCATGTTGCATAATAGCATATTTATTTCTAAAAAATGATGTATAAAAAATAACTAGCATGCGCATGTCATTTTCCAGGGACATTCAAGAGTCTTCTTTCCATCAGAAATGGCTGGCCTCCCGTCAGATGAGTTTGATTCAGTTCATGTTAAAGAGCCCAACATGCATACATTCGCTTATCAGATTCCTACTATTGACGTGTCCAAATTGAAGAGGTTGAGTTCTTATCTGAAGAGTGATGTTCTGAATAACTTTAACAAAAATTATGGCAATTTGTTGCTAGTCCTTACTACTCCAGTTGACCCAATGGCTTTGATCACTCTATTCCAGTTCTATGACAAGGAATTACGGTGTTTTACTTTTCAAGATTATCAACTGGTTCCCACACTAGAAGAATACGCGTATCTACTTAATATCAAGTTATCTGATGAAGTTCCCTTTGTCCAAGTGTCGGAGAAGCCAAAGTTCGAAGTTATTGATGAAATTCTTCATTTGAGTTGGAAAGAGGTGAAAGACAATTGGAAATCAAGTGAGAATACTACAGGGTTTTATTTGGATTTCTTAGTGAAGAAAGCTGAAGACTGGGCAAAGAAAGGGAATTGGAATGACTTCAGCACTCTGTTTTCTCTCATGATATACGGGATTATCCACTTCCCTCGCAAGAAGAATTTTGTGGATTTGGCAGCTATTTGTGTTTTTAGAAATAAGAACTCGGTATCGTCACTCTTGGCAGATACTCTTTACACCATTCATTTCAGGCATGGAAAAGGAGGTAATGTAAGTTTATGTCATTCGATGTTGTATCAATGGTTCAAGTTGCACCTACCGGTAAGTGGCCCTTTCATGGATACCATACATTCTCTCCGATGGTCATCAAGACTTGTCAACCTTACTTCATTTGATATCCGGTGGAATTATGACATGGGAGAAGTACGAAGTATTATCACTAGCTGCAGAGATTTCCCTAATGTTCCCCTCATAGGAACTAAGGGGTGTATCAACTATAATCCTGTGCTTGCTTATCGTCAATTGGGATATGCAATGGATGGACCTCCAAAGGTTGAAGAGGTGTCTGAGTCAGTGTATTTTGTTAGAGGAAGTGATCTTGTGATATTGAAAAGAGTGAAAAGTGTTTGGAAGAGAATTCACAAGAAGGATAGAACTACTTTGGGCAAGAAGGTTCCTATTGCTAGGGTTCCTTACTTGGAATGGATTAGAGCCAGGGTTAAGATTTTACGGTTACCATTTGCAAGGTCGGCTCCTATATGTGAGCAACCTTCTACTGTTCTGAGTAACACGGTGCCTACCGAGGTGTTCACCCAGGTTCATGTTGAGAACATTCAACTTCGTGCAAAAGACCGTGAGGCAGGGATGAAACTTTATTGGGTAGATCAAGAAAGGGCCGACTTAGCTCGCAAACTCAAAGAAGCTCAAGGGGAAACTTCTGATGCAACCAATTTTAGGAAGAGATCTCATGCCGAAATGGAAGAAGAGTTGAGTAAGACCCAGCAAGAGTGCCAGAGGCTTCAGTTATCTGAGAATAGCTACAGGAAGAAGATTCAGAACTTGGAGAAACAGCTCAAAGACAAATATGCTCAGCTTAAGAAGGAAGTAGCCCAGAGGCGCGTCGCAGAGGATCGGTTTCAAGAAAGTAAAGTAGTCGCATCACAACTTTTGAAGGAGAAATCCAGGCTTGAAGAGTATTGTCAACATCTTGAAGCGTGTCTTGTTCCGGAGATTTAGTTTTTGTTACTTACCTTTGATGTATTTGTTCACCCCCAGGATTGTTGGAAGGGACCATTTGTTTGTTTTTATTATTCAGTTTCGTTAAGTTTACTTTGAAACATGTATTTTGTTGTTTATCATTACACTCTTAAATGTCCGAAGTCACTCGAACATCGTTTCTTTTGTTTGAAAATAATTGAAGTGTTTGTCTTATTGTCCTTTTTCCCTTTGATTGTATGTTTGATCTTTGGTTTCACGCCATGGTTGATGAATAAAAAGGACTCTTGAATACCACGAAATGACAAACATATCATGCACATCATGCATTTCATAACATTACAAGTTATCTCAAGACGATATTCTTATTCTGCTGCTTTTCTTATTCATAATTCAAGACGACTACTCATCAGTATTCCACCAGAAACAATTTGCCAAGACAGATGGAACAAGTTCAAGCTGAACTCGCTGAAATGAGGACCCATATGGCTACTCAAATGACCCAATTCATGGAGGTCATCACCAATGGGAATCACCGACAGGAGGAATTGGCTGCCATAGTCAACAACCAACGCCGCTATCCAGGGGATGGTGGAAATCAAGGGCTCTATCAAGACATTTCTGTAGGATTGGGGGATGTGCAAGATTAGCCTGTTGGAAATTTTCACGGGATGCCTGGAAACCCTTTTGTGCGCAACATAGGGAAGTTTCCCCCGTCTCCGGGACCTCGTCTTGTAGGGAACAAAAGATATAATCAGGGCGGTGTAAGGGGCTACCAGGAGCAGGATTATAACTTTGACCAGGATGAAGATCAGTTTTCTGTTCGGTGTTCAGAGCCGGAGGTTCAGGTTGAAGATAGGAAGTATCGGTTGTTGGAAGTGCGTTTGAAGGCTGTGGAAGGGCAAGGAGTCCTTGGTATGGATGCTAATGATCTTGGGTTGGTGTTTGGGGTGAAAGTTCCTCCAAAGTTCAAGCCTCCTGTATTTGAAAAGTACAACGGAATGTCATGTCCTGTTACTCATGCAACTTCTTATTTCCGAAAGATGTCGGTACATACTGAGGATCAGGGGCTTTTGATTCAATTTTTCTAGGATAGCCTATCTGGGGCATCCCTGGAGTGGTACATGAAGTTGGAGAAAACCCATATTCATTGATGGAATGATCTTGCTCGGGCTTTTGTCAAACATTATCAGTACAATGTGGATACGGCGCCTAATCGCACTCAGTTACAAAATTTGTCACAGGGACCAAGAGAATCTTTCAAGGAATATGCTCAGAAGTGGCGTGAGTTGGCTGCGAGGGTTCAATCTCCACTCATGGAGATGGAACTCATTGATATGTTTATGAGTACCCTGCAAGGGCCATTCTATGAGCACATGATATGAAGTACTTTGGCAGGATTTGCAAACTTGGTTATGGCTGGTGAAAGAATTGAGGTAGGTTTGAAATTGGGGAAAATTCATATTGGAGGTTCTAGTGGCTCATCAGGGGGCAGTAAGAAACCATTCAACACTTACCCTAAGAAAATGGAAGGCGACGCAAGCGCGGTTTACTCTCATAGAGGAAGAAGAGAGGATCGTCAGCACCAACAAATCAATGATGTTTCTATTCCTGTTAATGCTCCTCCGTAGCAGAGACCGAATACAGTGCCTCAACAACAAAGACAGCAAGATGCTCCTTGTCAGTATAATAATCAATAGCAGAGACAGCCGAGAAAATTCGATCCCTTGCCGGTATCTCTTACTGAAGCACTCCACCATTTGCTCGATTTGAAGTTGATCGATTTGAGAAATATGCCACCACCCCCCGCAAGACTTCCTCCTAACTATGATGCTAACGCAAGATGTGAATTCCATTCAGGCGGAGTTGGTCATTCTACTGACAATTGCTTTGCGTTGAAGTGCAAAGTACAAGACTTGTTGGATGCTAAGGAAATTGAGTTTACTCCACTAACTGGTCCGAATGTTACTCAGAACCCAATGCCTAGGCATGGAGGGGGTGTTGTTAATATGATTGATGATAATGGTGAAATGTTGAATTTAATCATGAATGTGGAACAAGTAACTACTCCGTTGTGGTATGTTAAGAGGTATTTGCTTGACAATTCTATTTTCCCGGGTTGTACTTCAGAATATGCAAATGTAGAGAGCAACCGAAGGGCTGTGATGATTTAAAAGCTAGTATCCAGATGATGATAAAGGAGGGTTCCCTGCAGTTCGATAGAAAATTGAGCTACCGTAAGGTTACCTAAGAAGATGTTGTTGTGGTATCTATTCCTTACACCCCTGTACGCATTCATGCCCCATCTAGGGCACCTCCTTTGATGATTACAGTACCTGGTCCCATGCCATATACCAGTGAGAAGGCCATCCCATGGCATTACGGTGCTGATGTTTATTACCATAGGGTGAAGTAGGAGGTAAGTACTCGTTCGTCTGAGGAAGAACGTGCTGAAGATAATGAAGAGGAAGTTCATAATTTTTCTGGTGTGGGTCGAATGACTAGAAGCGGGAGAGTATTTGGTCCTTCCAATGTGCAAGATGCGGAAGATGCTTTTGCAAGAGAAAAAGGAAAACAACAGGCGATGATTGGTAATCCAAGGGTTACGCCAGCCAATGTGACTCAACCAATTTCAATACCAGAAGCTTCTTCAGTTCCCGACGAGGTTGAAGAGTTAATGCGAATTATCAGAAAGAGTGATTATAGTATAATTGATCATCTGAGCCATACTCCTTCTAAGATGTCTATCTTGTCTCTGTTGATTTATTCAGAACCTCACAGAAATGCTTTGATGAAGTTTTTAAAGAATGCGTTCGTGCCACATGAGATAACAGTCAATCAGTTTGAGAACGTTTGTGCTAACATATCTGCCGAGAATGGTCTGGGCTTCACAAATTTTGATCTTCCTCTGGAAGGGAGAGACCATAACAAAGCATTGCATATTTTAATGGAGTGCAGGGGCACTACTTTATCCTGGGTTTTGGTGGATACATGATCGTCTTTGAATGTATTTCCCAGGTCAGCGTTGATGAAAATTGATTATTCTGGACTGGAGCTGCGCCTTAGTGATTTGATGGTGAATGCGTTTGATGGGTCTCGAAGGTTAGTGTTTGGGGAGTTGGAGTTACCAATCAAGGTTGGTCCTCGAACCTTCACGGTTACATTCTTTGTGATCGATATACAGCCAGCGTACTGTTGTTTGTTGGGGCGGCCGTGGATTCATAGAGTATGGGCAGTCACTTCTACTCTTCATCAGAAACTCAAGTATCCTACAGAGGGAAAGGTGATAACTGTGTGCGGCGAGGAAGAATACATCGTGAGTCATTTGACATCGTTCCGCTATGTTGAAGTTGAAGGCGAGATACATGAGACTCCGTTTCAGGCGTTTGAGACAGTTCATGCTGTTAATTTTCCTCCTCCGGAACAGAAAAGGAAACCTAAAACGGTTATGTCTTCTCTCAAGGATGCGAAGGCTGTGGTGGAAGGTGGTAACCCTGAAGGTTGGGGTCAGGTGCTGGAAGTTACTCCAAAATTTGATAAATTTGGTCTTGGTTTTAGCCCAGGTCAGCATAGTACAACTCCCAGAGCATCTAGTTTGTCTACTCCTGTGATGTTTTCCCGTCCTTGTGCTGCTCAAGAAGGACACGTCAATGCAGTTGGCGATGATAGGGTTGATGGCTACAACATCGAAGATTGGATTCGTCCGAATATTCTAGGCCATACACTCAACAATTGGACTTTTGTGGATGTTATCCAAGTTTCAAACGCTGAGGAGTAATTTTCTTGTTTTCTTTTATTATCATATCCTAATTCCCACGCTCTGCCCAAGGCGTAGTGAATCATTTGTGTAGGGCCACCATGTTTATTTTCAAAAGTTTATCATGAAATAAAGGACGTTTTTGCATTCAAAATTTTGTTCCATTTCTTTTTTATTTTTGAATGGCAATGTTTATCTTTTCACACACTGTCACTAAAAAAGCCAAAATGTCATTCATGCAGATGCACTTCCACCACCGATCATATTGATGACGACTCTGCTATGGCTTATTATGACTTTGATACTCCTATTTATCAAGCTGAAGAAGAAGCATATGAGGATTGTGATCTTCCTGAGGAATTAGCAAGATTGTTAAAACAAGAGGACAAGGTTATCCAGCCGAATCAGGATTCGATTGAGGTGGTGAATATTGGCACAAAAGAGGTAAGAAGAGAAGTCAAGATAGGGGCAGATCTCGAGGAAAGTATAAAGGTCAGATTGATTGAGCTACTCTGTGAGTATTCTGATATCTTCGCTTGGTCTTATGAGGATATGCCTGGGTTGGATACAGATATAGTGGTGCATCGAATACCGCTCAAAGAAGGTCGTTCTCCTGTCAAGCAAAAGCTCTGAAGAACTCATCCTGAGATGTCCAAGAAGATCAAGGAGGAGGTCCAGAAGCAGTTGGACGTGAATTTCTTAAAGGTCATCAATTATCCGCCATGGATTGAAAATATTGTGCCTGTGCCTAAGAAGGATGGTAAGGCCAGGATGTGCATGGATTATAGGTATTTGAACAGGGACAGCCCTAAAGATGATTTCCCTCTTCCGCATATTGATGTGTTGGTCAATAATACTGCTCATTCCAAGGTGTTTTCGTTTATGGATGGTTTTTCAGGTTACAATCAAATTAAGATGGCTCCGGAGGATATGGAGAAGACAACATTTATCACGCCTTGGGGAACTTTTTGCTATAAAGTGATGCCGTTTGGTTTGAAAAATGTCGGGGAAACATATCAGTGCGCCATGGTCACTCTCTTTCATGATTTGATTCCCAAAGAGATTGAGGTATATGTGGATGATATGATTGCTAAGTCTGACACAGAAGAGGAACATCTTGTTCATCTGGAAAAATTGTTCGAGAGACTGAGGCAGTTTATGCTAAGGTTGAATCCGAATAAGTGCACCTTCGGGGTGAGATCCGGCAAGCTATTGGGTTTTATTGTAAGTGAAAAAGGTATCGAGGTGGACCCGGCCAAAGTAAAAGCGATACAGGAAATGCCTGAGCCAAGGACAGAGAAGGAAGTACGTGGTTTCTTAGGAAGGTTAAACTACATTTCTAGATTTATTTCTCATCTCACAGCCACCTGGGAACCTTTGTTCAAGTTGTTGAAGAAAAGTCATACAGTGAAATGGAATGAGGATTGTCAGAAGGCGTTTGACAAAATAAAGGAGTATTTGTGGGAACCTCTGATACTCATGCCACCAGTGGAAGGAAGGCCACTAATCATGTATCTAACTGTGTTGGAGAGCTCAATGGGTTGTGCCCTCGGTCAGCACGACGAGACAGGGAAGAAAGAGCAGGCTATTTACTACTTGAGTAAGAAGTTTACGGAATGCGAGTCGAGGTACTCATTGATGGAAAAGACTTGTTGTGCGCTTGCCTGGGCCGCCAAACGTTTGAGGCAATTTATGTTAACTCACACCACCTACTTGATATCCAAAATGGATCCAATCGAGTACATTTTTGAGAAGCCAGCTCTTACATGCAGAGTAGCCCGTTGGCAGATGATACTCACCGAATATGATATCCAATACACTACTCAAAAATCAATTAAGGGTAGTGTACTGGCCGACCATCTGGCTCACCAGACCATGAACGATTATGAACCGATGAAGTTTGATTTTCCAGATGAGGAAATTGTATATATTTGGTATTGTAATATACCAGACCCCGACGAAGGACCCGAGCCGGGATCACGTTGGAAACTTGTTTTTGATGGTGCCTCCAATGCCATGGGCAACAACGTCAGAGCTATTATCACCTCCCCTGATGGATACCACATTCCTTTCACGGCTCATATTTGTTTCAATTGCACTAACAACATGGCCGAATATGAGGCTTGCATTTATGGCATTGAAGCGACGATCGACCTGCGCATCAAATTTTTGAAGGTTTACAGGGATTCCAATCTTGTTATTAGCCAGATTAATGGAGATTGGGAGACTCGCCATCAGAACCTAATTCCCTATCGTGAGCATGTTATGAAGCTGATTCCGTACTTCGAAGAGATCACTTTTGAGCACATTCCCAGAGAAGAAAACAATCTAGCTGATGCACTGGCAACTTTGTCCTCCATGTTCAAGGTTAAGTGGGCTAACGAGGCACCTTCCATTACCATCAGAAGTTTTAGTGAGCCAACTTTCTGTTTTGAGGCCAGTTTGGAATCAGATGGTAATCCTTGGTTTTATGATGTTAAACGATATCTTTAAACACAAGAGTACCCTGAAGAGGCATCCGTCACAGATAAGAAGTTTTTGAGAAGATTTTCAGCCAAGTTCTTTCTCAATGGTGGTGTGTTGTATAGAAGGCATCATGACGATTTACTGCTCAGATGTGTTGAAAATAAAGAAGCAGCTAGAATCATTGAGGAGATACATGAAGGTGATTTCGGGACCCATTCCAACAGGCATACCATGGCTAAAAGATCTTGCGAGCAGGTTATTATTGGTCCACCATGGAGACTGACTGTTACAATCATGCACGGGTTTGCCACAAATGTCAAGTTTATGCTGATAAAGTGCATGTGTCGCCAGTACCTTTGAATGTCTTGACTTCCCCTTGGCCCTTCACGATGTGGGGAATTGATATGATCGGAAAAATTGAACCGACTGCATCCAACGCGCACCGTTTCATTCTGGTTGCCATCGATTATTTTACAAAATGGGTCGAAGCTGCATCCTATGCCAATGTCACCAAGCAGGTGGTAACTCGGTTCATTAAGCACAATATTATTTGTCGCTACGGAGTGCCTGAAAAGATCATTACCGATAATGGGTCTAATTTGAACAACAAAATGATGAAGGAGATTTGTGAGTCCTTCAAAATCAAGCATCATAACTCTTCCCCATACCGACCAAAGATGAACGGTGCTGTCGAAGCGGCCAATAATAATATCAAGAAAATCATGCAGAAGATGGTGGTAACCTATAAAGATTGGCATGAGATACTGCCTTTCGCTTTGCATGGTTATCGCACCACTGTGCGTACTTTGACTGGGGCAACCCCATTTTCATTGGTTTACAGCATGGAAGCAGTATTGTCGGTAGAAGTCGAGATTCATTCCCTTAGGATCATGAGGGATGTTGAGCTGGATGAAAGTGAATGGGTACAAAATCGGCTGGATCAATTGGAACTTATTGATAAGAAGAGGTTGACGGTTGTATGTCATGGTCAGGTATATCAGCAGAGGATGAGGAAAGCTTTTGATAAAAGGGTACGGCCTCAGTGTTACAAGCTAGGTGACCTTGTGCTAAAAAGGATAATTCTTCCCCA
Organism: Vicia faba; assembly: GCA_948472305.1. Classification (NCBI taxonomy): domain Eukaryota; kingdom Viridiplantae; phylum Streptophyta; class Magnoliopsida; order Fabales; family Fabaceae; genus Vicia; species Vicia faba. The sequence continues at coordinate 1,486,897,175 of OX451737.1, forward strand.
AGGAGATCCCAGGGGCAAGTGGGTTCCGACTTATGAAGGTCCTTTCGTGGTCAGAAAAGTTTTCTCTGAAGGAGCGATGATGCTCACGACTATGGATGGAGAGTACTTCCCTCTCCCTGTGAATGCCGACGTAGTTAAAAAATACTTTGCATTAAAAAAACCCCGCTAAACTGAAAACCCAAAAGGGCGGTTTAGGCAAAAAAAGGGTGTCCTGGTGAATCGAAAACCCGAAAGGGCGATTTAGGCAAAAGTTAGGGACTTAAAGCAAATGACTACGCCCAACATGGGATCCTTTGTTTCTTTCCTTCGTTCTTCCACCTGGCATAAGCTCGAAGCTAGTCCAAGGATGATCTGTCTGAAAGTAGGAAGATGAGTCATAAGAATCATAGCAAAGTCAGGACTTGATGGATATTCACATTCACATTGCCATTTGTAAACACTTGTTTGCTTTGATTTTGTAATTACTTGCTTCCAAATGTAAATGCCTTTTTCACAGGATGATTTCTCAAAATCAATAGAATACCTTCTTTCAAGTATACGTATACGTTTTTTTTCTCCTTTTTTACTATTTTGTCTGCAAAAACGTCCAATATTTTTTATAAGCATGTGCATATAAACTTTGTGGGCCTTACACGGAAATGGTAATACAAGTCATGTTTAGTGGATCGCTTGAAATGCGGATAACAAACATAACTACTATTATGCAAGGGGCATGTTTGTTTCTCTGATTGATGGGATTCTCATTCTCTTTTTCTGGAGGATGCCTTGCCATTTTGTTTCACAGCTCCGTGCTGTTGGTGAAGGTCATGGGTCAGGGTAATATCAAGATTACGGCAGGTCGGCGAGATCGGCGAACCTAGTTGGAAATATTTCTTCCCCATAATGGCTTTTATTACGTTTCTTTGCTGCACTTTCATGGGTTATCTTGATTGATTGTTTTAGCATTGCCTGCATATAGGATTTTATTTATAGCCGAATGTCAGTTTTGATGCGTTGAATATTTTTTGCCTAAATTTTTTTTTCATTTTACTTAATCCATCCAATATCACTCTTTAATCGTTTTCCGGGCATTTTGATACCACTTGTGCCAATTCTTTTGCTTAGCCAAGAGTTTGGAGGAAGGAGTTTAGCTAAAAACAGTGACTGTAGTGGTATGCTTTTGAGTAGAACCCCGTTGACGATGTACAAGCATTGTTTCAATCCCCAAACATCGAAGATATAAGGGAGTTAGACCCTCGTTAACCCCTATGAGCCTTCGAAGTAGGAGTTTCTTTTTCGTTCAAAAAAAACCTTGTTTTTTAACCAGGGGCAAGGTAGATGTTCAGTTAATTTGACCAAGCATTCAAATTTCAGAAGGAATGTCCCATCTGAGGATCACCACATTCTATTTTTTGCATCATGAGGTAAGGAAAAATGTCTAAACCACGATGTTCATTTCCTCACAAAGTTCTGAGGTCGAGATCGAATCGATACAATAATGGCTATCCCTCGCCGACCAAGGAATGAGGCATTTGTTTTCTTCAAAAAAAAGAGAGAGAAAGAAAGGAAAAAGTTCAAAGACCTAAAGTCATGTTGACTTGTTTGAAGAGGAAAGTATGAATAAAATAAAAAAAATAAAATAAAAAAGATTAGTCAATGAAATTTTCATCAAAAGAAGAGAAATAATAAATAAAAAAAATAAAAAACAGCAAGAGTTAAGTGACAATCATGTTGGAGAATTTGTCGTGATCACTCAACCATTATGAATCCTTTTGAAAGATGAATGCTTGTGATAAATCAGCTGAACTTAGGACATGAGAATATCACGAATGGGGTGGGCACCAAATAACTTGAGCCTTGAAAAACTTTTTTTCTAAAAAAAAAACCTCGAGCCAGGCCACGTTACAACCTTTAAAAGTCCTAACTGAAACAAGGGTTTAACTCAAAAGCATACTACAACAGGATAACGTTTCCTAAATTCCAAAATATGTGTTGCATATTCATGTTGATATCTTATCACCGCTTTTTTTACTCATTTTTCTCAACAAAAAAAAAGAGGAGGGAGAAAAGTTTTGAAATTTTTGCACTCTAGCTAGTGATTCATTCACAACAGAGATGCGGCACTTTGTTAAGTTTTTTTAAACTTCAAGGTTTAAATAATTATCGCATCAGGTCTGCCATTCCCAAAATAAACATCTTTCTGCATGCAAAACATTTGTTTGACATCAAAAAGGAGTTTACACGTTGAACACCTGTAAAGAGCTTAATGATTTCCAGGAAGGGAATATTTGGTTTTTTCTTCTGTTAGACAAAGCCCATGTATGAATAGGACTTTACCTATCCCCAGTGAAGTTTCATTTGCGCAACGAAGTTTTGTTGCCCCAGGAATTTTCTTTTAAAGGCTTCATTCTAAGATTCCAGATTTGAGGATGTCGCATATCCCCAACGGAATTGCTGACAGAGATCCCTCGCCATGACCTCTCATTTCCCAGACGATCTGCTGACTGGGGCATCCTTATGTTAAGATCTTTCCTTATCCCCAGTAAGGTCGATACTGTGTGACTATCTGCATGATCTATCCAATGGTTGCATTCCAAGAAAAATCTCTCCAACAAGAATCTTCAATAGAGTTCTGTATCCCCGGCGAAGTCTTGTTTCCTCAGCAGAGCTTTGTTCCCCCAGCAAAGGTTTTCACCCCTCACATCGGGTTTGTTGTCTTGATGTCATCCTCAACACAGCCGCGCGCTGTCTTTTCCAGATATTACAGTCTTGCCCTGATCTTCTCCCTTAAAGTCTTATCTTCAGATAAGCGTCCTTCTCCAGAAGCTACAACATCGATCTGATCTTCTCTAAGAGTTTGCAATTTATTTTGAAGCTTCTCTCAATGTTTGTGGCCCATTTCTACTGATTGTTCGGTTGTTATTCCCTGCAAAGCTTCATCTCTTTGAGGTTCCCTCTCCAGCGGTTCCCCATATTTTCTCCTCTAATTTGGATTTTGCAATTTATTTTTGCAAGTCATGTCAGATTCTGACTTCTGGATTATTGGCCTCTCGTTTGGCCATTCCCCAGTGGAACTTTTAAACATACATCATTACATTGCATCTACTAAAACGCGTAGCATTTCCATTATATGGAGCATTGCGCTATATGAAAAGAATTCAAACATGCATCGGAATATAAGCCATTATTGTTTCTATTGTCCCCAGTGAATTTTCTAATACTTCAGATTAAATCCCCAACGAGATCTCCGTCCTCATTATCTCAGTTTCCTCCCCATACCAATATCCTTTTGATGTCAATCATTTGTTTGTTTGAGTGTCTACTCTTGACTATAGTGTAGTTTCGCCCTAGCGCGGTCTTCTCAGGTTTAGTTTTCGCTACCCTCTCCGGTTCATTCCAATGTCTATTGATACACCTTTTTGAATACCAGTTTCATCCTGATATTCACTTTCAGCAGGTTTTTAGGTGTACGCCCTAATCTTCTTGCTTTTGGTTGAGCTCAGAGTTTCGTCTCCTCACCTTGCGCGTGAAATCCAGTTTCGTCCTGGTACTCATCTAGTTTAGTTTTTCCTAACTAGTCATTGAGTCGAGTTTCATCTCGTTTTTGCTTTCATACCTTGGACCCTTTGACGGTGTTCGTTTACCGAGTGCAGTGTTCATACTGCGTCCCTGGTCTGAAATCGGTCTCCTTTGTTCCTTGGATTCTTCTATCAGTTTTCGTCATTGTTTATCCATTGATCTGAGACCAGCAGGTGCTCTGAGAAACATGCACTCTCATCACTCTCGCTTTGGGTCGAGTTTCTCCTCGTCGCCTATGCATGAAATCTAGTTTTATCCTGGTACTCATCTAGTTTAGTTTCTCTTAACTAGTTATTGAGTCGAGTTTTGTCTCGTTTTTGCTTTCATACCTTGGACCCTTTGACGGTGTTCGTTTACCGAGTGTAGTGTTCGTACTGCGTCCCTGGTTTGAGATTTGTCTCTTTTGTTCCTTGGATTCTTCTATCGGTTTTCATCACCGTTTATCCATTGATCTGAGACCAGCAGGTGCTTTGAGAAACATGCACTCTCATCACTTTGCTATGGGTCTAGTCTCGCCTCGTTACCCGTGCGTGAAATCCAGTTTCGTCCTGGTACTCATCTAGTTTAGTTTCATCTAACTGGTTATTGAGTTGAGTTTCGTCTCGCTTTTGTTCCTCATTTCTGGGATTCTTTCGGTTCCTTCATACTGTCTATCTTAGTTGAGATTAGCAAGTGCTCCTAGAATCACGCACTCTAGCCACTTTTGCTTTGGGCCGAGCTCAGAGTTTCGTCTCCTCACCCGCGTACGTTTTCTTTTCCAGAGCTTAGTTTCGCCTATACTCTGTGGTTTGAGTTTTGTCTCAACCTTTTTGAAGCCCAGTTTTGCCCTGGCACATTTGTCCGGAAGTTTAGTTGCGTCTACTCTTCTTTGTTTTTATTCTGTTTCAACCCGCATTACAGTTTTGTTCTAACGCATGTCTTAAGGGTTTTACGTTTCTTTTTTCTCTCTTCTTCAAGAGTGTAAATTTTCGGGTTCTTTTGTATTCAATCATCTTCAACTCTGAACGCTCGAAAGTTGTCACTTTTCTCACTTATCATGTTGAAGACATTTGAATAGGGGCAGTTGTTACACCCCAAAATTTACCCTTTTGATTTTGGCTCATGTTTCATCATGAATATCATAATGCATTGCATTCATACCTTGTGATGGGATCAAAGTACTTTGCTTATCAAGTCTTCCTCAAGCTTTGAAGGATGATTTCATTGACAAGTTGCTTAAGTAGAACTTTATCATCTAAACCTCTGGATCTTTCAAGCCCAAGTTATTACATATCTCAAAATATTTTATCCATCTCTTTGGATCATCAGAGGATTGAAGTTTGAGTTTGATTATAAGAGGAATCACTTTTTTGATTCACCAGTCAAATTAGGGTTTTGTTTGAGCAAGGCTATTGATAAATGTGCAAATCTTGATTTGGAAGCTACAACATCTCATTGGTATTTTAAAAATCTTTGTACAAGAAATTGGCCAAGATGTCCAGAGGATTTGAAGTTTTGGAGATGATTCATCAATCTTCTTAGGTGTCAACCAAAATTAGGGTTTGGGATTTCACCAAGATTTCTTGAAAATTTTGAAGTGAAACTTTTCACATGGCCTCTATATATTTGGAAGATCATATGTTTGAAGTTTTGATCATCAATTTTGAGTGGAAGTGGATCAATTGATTCAAAGGGGCAAAATGGTCATTTTTGTCAAAATCAGTCAAGGTTGACCAAAGGAATTTTTGGTCAACCATCAATTCAAGGGTGTAATTTTCATATTTCAAGTCCATTTTGATCATTGGATCAAAGAGATTGAGTTTTGGGTTGGAACTTGTTCATGAAGAAACCCTAAAAGTTTCTAATTTTGGAAAATAAGGACTTAATTTCAAAAATTCATATTTTATTCACCTTTGATAAAAAAAATGCAATTGAAGTATGCTTGTAAAGATAAGAGAATGGCCTTTCATCTCCTTTTGGTTTCATTTCCAAATTGGCAAAGAGTCAAGAGTTATAAAGCTTGGAAGTCACAAAATTATAGGTCATTTTCCAAAGTTAGTGAATTTCAAGCTCAATTTTGAGAAACTTAATGGATTCAATTGCAAAAACTCAAAAATAAGGGATTGTATATCTTTTCAATACCTTTCCAAATTGTGCTCATTTATGTCCAAATTCAAAAATATGAGCAAGTTATGAGCTTTGGAATTTGGAGGCATTTCATTGAATTCATGCATACCATGCAAATGGAAAATTCTTGATAACTTGATTTGTGGCCATTTGTTTCACTTCAAACTTGGCCCATGACTAATTTTCAATGTACCAAGCCCATCATGCCAATGTTTGAGCTGCACATGGACAAATGCAAGGGCAACTCGTGGTTTTGCAAAAAATGGCATGAAAATGCCTAATCACCAACACTTGATTAAGACAAGGAATTAAGCCTTGATTCTTTTGCTAATCTCTTCCTGAGATAAAATGGATTGAAATGCACGTAAAAGGCAAGCAAACGCACGAGGGATTTGAGGGCTGTATGTGCACACTTAATTTTGGCCAAAAGAGGATTTCATTCTTTCTAACGGTTTTCAATGTGAAAAACCTATCCTACCCTCCTCTTCATGCTCTATATATTGAGAGGCAAGCTTCATTGAACAGGATTCATGCTTCATTTCATCCCTGAGCTCAGAAAACTCCATACCTACTTGTTCTGCAAATTTCTTCGATAATCTCAATTCACTTGCGCATTTTGAATGTTTCTTCTTGCATTCTCTTCTCCAAGTAATAAGGATTGTAGATCGAGACTTGGTTTGCAACTGGAGTGAAGGAGACAGTAGATTCGTTTTTTCCGCAAAGGTTAGAATCTTAACTTTGGATCTTGATTTCTAGCCGTGCATTGTGTGATTTGAGTTGGTAATCATGTTGGTTGAAGTTCATTAAGTGTTTTTGCAGCTTCAGAGCTTTTGATTTGATGAGATATGCATGTATGATGCATCTGAAATTTTTTGCTCAGTGAGTTTTTGTCATTTTTACGCAATCCGTTCTTGATCCATGGTTAATTATTTGATGTGATTCGAATTGCAATGTGTAGTATGATATATTGGCTTTAATTTACACAAAATTTCAAGAAAAATGGTGTAGAATTGAGCTTGTTATGTTGATTGGAACATGAGGTGATGGATCTGATCATGCGCGCATTTTTGCCCTAGCCAGAGGTTGAAGATGATTGCGTGGCCTCCTCTAGTTGATTGACTTATTTCTTTAATTCATTTGAATTTTGTTTCATAAATTGATTTTTATGATTTTATTTCTTGCTCAAAAATGGTTGAAAAATTATGAAAAAATTCAGGAAACTTGAAAATAATATTCCCGACCTTGTGCATTTTTTTTATAATTTTTTAAAATGTTTTGATTGGTTTAAAAATTTGTGTTATTATTTAATTATTTTTTTAGTGTTTATTTTTTTTTTTAATATTTCTTTGATCTGGAAAATTTCACAAAAATTATCTTTGACTAAAAAAATTAATTAGAAATTGATTCTGATTTTTGTTTAGCATTTTTTCTATTTTTGATTATAAATTTAATTTGAGAAGTTTATTTTAAATGTTTGCTTCATAATTTTATTTTAATATTTTTTCTTAATCCAAAAATTCTCAAAAAATTACATAAGATTGTTTTTAATCATAGAGTTTAAATATAATTTTTTTTACCTTTTTATTACTTTTGGCTAGGGTTTTCATTTTTCTCATTTTATAATAGTTTAATTGTTAATTGTTTGTTTGATTTTTATTTTAATATTTCTCTTAATTCAAAAATTCCACAAAAAAATCAGGGATGTGTGTTTTTAATTCTAATATTTGAATATATTTTTGGTTGGATATTTTTATGATTTTTTATTAGAATTTTATTTTGAGATGTGAATATTTGTTTAATTGATTAATTGTTTGAATTTGATTTTTATTGTTGACTTTTCTTTAATTCAAAAAAATATGGAAAAATAGGTACTCTGACTTTTTGAGTTTTGTCATGTTTGATGTATATTTGTTCTGATTTTTTTAATTTTGATCTTAGCTAATCAATATTTAAGATTAAAAGTCAAAAATTAGGGTTTTGTTTCTTATTGTGCAAGTTTCATGTTCAAAACCATTATGCCCTGGATTTTCAGTGGAATTTAAGTCTTGATTAGGGTTCATGGATGTATTGAGGATCTAAAAACCATTTTTCTTGAATTATTTGACTATATTTTTCCACAAATTATTTTGAAGACTTGTCTAGTTTGGTAGTTTTGCCAACTAGTTTTGAACTTTGGGCCTCATTTGATCCCCTCCTCAATCATTCATGAACATAAGACTTGCTTTCTGACTTCTACACACTTCAAAGATGCTAAGAAATTTTTTTGGTTTGAATTATTGATCATTGTTTCTATTTTTGATGTATTTTTCAAGTGAAGGTACCCAATTAATGTTACATATCTTGTTGCAATTTGCTTGATGGCCAATGAACTTGGGTGAGGCCTATAATTGGACACCTAATGATCATGTTGGATATGTTCATCCAAATAAACTCAAGTTATTTCACTTAATGCCCCATGTTTGAATGATTGAACCTTTTGATGCATTGTGTGGAATTCCTCTTCTATTATGCTTGTGAGCTGTGATGAGTTAATTGTGCATGATTGAATTGTGGTTTCTACTGACCTTCATGGTCTTTGGTTGTATTCTTCTCAAGCTCCCATGATCCTTGATTGATATTCAATTGTCAACTCAATATGGTGATAGAAAGGAGCAACATTCCTCTAATTTTTGACCTGATTGTGCATATGCCTGTTTCTTTTTGTCTACCATACCTAATGCTCTGATAATTGTTATCATGTTTTTCTCACTTCATCATGTTTCATCCATCCCTTAGGTGAGTCATCATTCACTTTATGGAATATTAACTTGGTTGTTGAATGTGCGAGGTACTTTGAGAAAAGTTTTCCTGTCTTGACTTGGGGCTATTGTGTTTCACTTTATTTGTGAAACACAATTTATTATATTGGCACTACTCTTGTGTTTGGAATATTTGATAGTCTATGCAGGATATATACATGTGATTATGAATATTATACATTGCCCATGGGATCTGTTCATATCTGATAATCTCATTACTTACATCTTGATGGCGTAATTTCTGACTTGATTTGTCTGTTGATGCCAGCTTGCTTGAAGTTCTCTAGGTTTCTTTTATTCTTGCTCAGTTGCTACGGATAGTTATCCGTTTGGTATTGCACTATTTCCTTTCTTCTATTTGCATAGTTCTATGATGCATGATGGGTCCTCTGTTGTTGATACATGTCAGGAGGCCCTCTGTTTTTTTTATACATGTGTTGTGTTTGTTTCATTAACTTTTGATCGATGAGTCACTGAATTTAGAAATTGAGATCACGACTTCTCTCTCAATGCATGTTCCATATAGGATGTTTATTGTTTTTCTTCTTTAATTGTTGATCGATGAGTCACTCAATTTAGAAATTGAGATCACGAATTCGCTCTCAGTGCATGTTCCCTATAGGATGTTTTTTTCTTCTTCTTTAATTATTAATCGATGAGTCACTCAATTTAGAATTTGAGATCACGACTTCGCTCTCATTGCATGTTCCCTATAGGATAGTTTTGTTAAGCTTCCCCTAACATGTTAATTAAGGTAGGAATCCATATATGCTAACATAGAGTAGGATTTTCCTTTATCCTCAACCTTAGGGTCAACCATTGTATGATAACAATAGGGATAGTGCTAGGCTAGTTTCCCTTAGTTGTTTTTCCTTCCTTTGCATTTTGCATCTTAAAACAAATATTGTTTTCTTGGCAAATTATAAAACACTTCTAATAAACTCAAACCCTTCTTCAAGGTAAAATATACAAACCAATCTTATTTGTTTGTGCGCCTCTTGGATTTGTTTGTACTACCTTTTAGCCGATGTTTCGCCATCGAACATTTGTTTGAAGTCGATGTTTCGCCATCGCACATGTTTGTTATCCTATTTTGATTCTCAATATTATTGTTAGGTGTGATATTTTATCATCCGTTTTATTGATGTCTCGCCTTCTTTGCCATGATATCTTTGTTTTCTTTTAGTCGATGTTTCGCCATCGCACATTTATTTGAAGCTGATGTTTCGCCATCGCACATGTTTGTTATCCTATTTTGATTCTCAATATCATTGTTAGGTGTGATGTTTTGTCATCCGTTTTATTGATGTCTCGCCATCTTTGCCGTGATATCTTTGTTTTCTTTTAACCGATGTTTCGCCATCGCACATTTGTTTGAGGCTGATGTTTCGCCACCGCACATGTTTGTTTTCCTACTTTGATTCTCAATATCATTGTTAGGTGTGATGTTTTGTCATCCGTTTTACTGATGTCTGGCCATCTTTGCCATGATATCTTTGTTTTCTTTTAACCGATGTTTCGCCATCGCACATTTGTTTGAGGCCGATGTTTCGCCATCGCACATGTTGGTTCCTACTTTGACACTCAATGTCATTTGTTAGTGTGATATTTTGCTATCCGTTTCATTGATGTTTCGCCATCTTTGACATGTTACTATGTTATTTTTTAGTCGATGTTTTACCATCTTATTTATTTGTTGTTTTATTTGATGTTTTGCCATCTTGATTATTTCTTTTTGTCTTAAACTAAAAAACACAAACCAACCAAAATATATAAGCCGAACTACGGCTTCTCTGATTCCTTAAAAGGGATACATAGGCATTGGGGTAGGGCCCGGTCAAGCATAACTTTTTATTTTCCCTACATTGTTTTCTTTTTCTTCCGCATGCATTCCGTTTTCAGCGTTAAGCCATAGACATAGGATTTGACCATACCCATTAGATAAGATAACAAGAGTGGATACCGTAGAGTACTACGGGCGTGTGGGGTGCTAATACCTTCCCCTCGCGTAACATACTCCCTTACCCGATCTCTCGGTCGAAAGACTGTGATTTCTCCCTTTTCAGGTTTTCTCGATGTTTACCTTTCCCTTTCGGCGGGATAAAAGATGTTCGGTGGCGACTTCGTTGATGTTTCATTACATCCAGATGACAGGTTCGGCCGAGTGGTTTCAAATGTGAAGGGACGGGTGTGGTTCATCATATAGTCATAGAAGGTAACTTGTAGAATGTTTTAGCAATTCGTCGTAAGGGACTAAGATCATTTACCGAAGGCAATTTTGAAGGGTCATTTGAGGGACTATGATCTTATAATCGAGGGTCTTTTGCTAAAGTATCCCACGTTCGAGGGACATGAATGTTTTATCTGAGGCAACAAGTGTGGGTTACCCTAAGGTGCAAGTGTGCAAAGTGTATTGTTTTCATGCATTTTGTCTTGAATTAGGGTTGTCTAGTATTGATTTTAATCTTTTCCATACAAACCTTAATTACTAGCAATAATATGAAAGTGATAAATTGTGGAAAGTAGTCCTACGCTATTACATCATTTTAGGGGATGGGGATACAAGTTTATGAATGGGGGATGAAAGCAATAAACCCTAAATTACTATTAGAAATTTTGACAACAATTGCATAATCACAAAATAATGTAAAAGGGTGAAGAAATGTATAAAGAATGAAAACGGGTTAAATATAAAACATAAAAAAAGTATTTTTAAATATTAGAAAAATAAATGTTTTTGTTTTTGTTTTGAGAAAAAGAAGTTTTAATTTTGAAATGAAAGAAATTAAGAGTAAACCCTAATTCTAATTTATTTACAAAATGAAAGAAAGGTGTGAACAAAATTAATTAATTTTATCATGAAAATAAATTAATTAATGAAATCTAAGATGAGTTAAGTATTTTAGAAAATATTATTTTTTGAGTTTTTGCTTAATAAAATATTTTTAATGTGTAAAATATAATATAATGAAAACCCTAGTTTACAAGTTAATTAATAAAAATAAAACAAAGGGTAACTAAAATAAATTAATTTTGTTTGTGAAAAAATTAATTTAATTAAGTAAAAACCTAAATCTAATATTTTGGTGATTTTATGATTTTTTTTTAAATGATTAAAAATAAATTAAACAAATTAAAATAAAAAGAAAATAAATTGGGACAGGATGTATGAAAATGAAATGGGGAGTATGAAAAGCAAAAAGCCAGGCCCAAACAGTTTTTTTTTTGTTTGAAAACAGAAAATAAAATAAAATATTGGGCCTGCTGTAAACAAGTAATCAAGGGTGAGACAAAAGCAAGAAATGCTAAGCCCATTTGCAGTGAGCCCAGCGCTTTATGATTGCAGTGAGCCCAACGCTTCATGATTCAGTGTGAGAGGCCCTCAGGAGGTGTATCATGGAGGTGACTTCCAGGGCACTGGATCTGGATTGATGTTGATCTGATGGTTCAGAAGAGGGGCGCACCATGTATGCGCCAGACTTGCTTGCACAAAATCTATAAAGAAAATATGAAAAAAATACAAAAGAGGGGTTTACATTGGTTCGAACCCTCGCCCTTTAGGTTAACAAAGACTTTGTACGCGCGCGCTTGCCACTAGGGTGGTTGTTTCATCCGGTAATGAAACAGCTACCACTAAATATATTGTAAACTAAGTTCTGGAAATTTTAAAATGCCCAGCTTCGTCTTCCTCGCGCGCGCAGAATGACAATAACACCATTGTTAAACTTGTTTTCTCTATAGATCCTTTATTTCTCAAACAAAATCAAAAATGTAAAAACCAAAGCTGCTTGATTTTTAACAAGGAATTCAATGATTTAATTTATTTAAGCTATAAATCAAAGATTAATGATAATTTTGTTTGATACCAAAAGAAAGCCCTAACTGGTCAGAAGAAAAATTCTTCACACACAAGCAAATAAAATGCAAACTAAGAACATGGTTAGCTTTAGGGAAATGATGTCTACATTTTTGCTTCAGAATGTATGTACAAAAGATGCTTGTATCAAGATATTGAAGTTAGGAAACTTACCTTGTAAGTGAGATTCGTGCATGGAGTTTGAGCAACCTTTGAGGTGTCCTAATGATCTATTTAGCTTGCCTGGACCTCCTGTTAGCTGAAGATTTCGACATTTGATAAAAAATGTGAAAGTTGATTTGAGAGGATCATGTTTTAAAAATAACATGAAAATTGACCTTATAAGGTTATTTTATAAAGCTTATTTTTTATGATTCCGCATATCGAAGGGAAACTTAAAGTGAAAATAATGTTTCAAGATATGTGAAGTACTTCGACAGTCATGTTTGTTGAATTCAAAGTTGAATTCAAAAAAGCCCCGAGCGGGATGTTTAAGTTTTAAACTAGTACATTTCGCCAGAAAGACACGTGAAAATGCCAGAATGTCTGCATGTAAAAGGTGTTGAACGTGGCGTAATCTCATAGAAAGACCGTTAGGGTCGAATTAGTATAAATAGGAGTCTTAGATGTTAGGATTCAGTGTATTCACATCTTTGTACAATATACTCAAATACTCAAAGTACCAGTGTTAGAGAAACGAGTTAGTGAGACATGTACGTGTGATGCACCATATTTACATTTAATAAAATTTCTTCATGTCATTTATATTCTTTACGATTTATAGTCTAGAATAGTTTCTTATTTTATTGTTGTTATAAGAACACTTTGTTTGATATCAAAGTGATTCTCTTCGTCTAAAGAAGTTATCATCAAAACCTTTTTACCTAAAAACTAGAACACAAACGTCATGAGATCAATCTGATCAATCTCGCAAGTAACTGAATCTTCTTTTAGAGATTTAGAAGATCAGCGGTTGTTTACCAAATTACAGGGTAAACAAATTGGCACACCTGGTGGGACGCTGTGTCTAGTTTCCAGTTGTTGTTTAACTTGTTTCGTTGCATGAAATTAAGGAGTGGAAAGATAGTCAATACCACAAATCCTAGAACAAAAAATCAGAACAATAGGAGAATGGTGAACCCACCCATTAGCAGTGCGCTACAAGTTCCTCCCTGTTGTACCCCAAAATTTGCCCTCCCATATTCTCCTAGATTTGTCAAGAATCATCCTCAATTGGTTCAAGACTTCTCAAGGGTTGCACAGTCCAAATGCCTCCTAAGCCAATCAAAACTAGGGTTTTGGTTCTTGCAAGGAAGTTGAGGTTTTCAATGGCTCAATCAAGTCCCATAGGCCTGTATACATTATCAAGCACCTACATGCCAAGTATCAAGGCTCACAGCATCAAATTGCACAGTCAAAAGCCCTAGTTGCTCCACAACCAATTGCAGGGGCAAAATGGTCATTTTACAGTCAAAAGTCAATATTTTTGGTCAATATCTTATTTTGAGGCCACAATCATCATTTGATCAAGTCTTGATCATGAATCCACAAGCATGGCTCAAAAATCATCAAGATGCAAAAGTTTCCATTTTTGGACAGTTGAAAAGTCAACTGTAAATTGACCAAGGCATAACTTTTTCATGGTTCATCAGAAAAATCCCATACAATGCTCATTTTGAAGGGGATGACATTTCCTACAACTCATCTTCACATTCCAAGTCCTAGAAATTCTCTCACAAAAAGTTATCAATTTCAACATTATAGGTCAATTTCAAAAGTCAACAAAAAGGCATTTTGAGTCAAAGACCATAACTTGAGATTGGTAAATCCAAATGCCATGGGACCAAAGGCATTGGTTAGAGGATTTCAAGACCTTTCGAAAATGTCCAAGAACATGTTCATATGATCAAAATTGAGCAAGATATGCATTGGAGAAGTTGGGAAATTTTTGTGAAATGGCAAAAGTCAACTATCCTTAAAACTTCAATTTTTGACAAAAGGGCCCACTTTCTTCCACTTGATTCAGCCTTGTCATGCCATCCACGTATCCCATGATTAATTTCAAGATCAAACATTTATTTTCCATTTTTATTTAATTTTTATTGATTTAATTCATTTTAAATCCATAAAAATTCAAATAAAATCAAAAAATTAATGGAATGGCATCTTGGTGACTTGAATAGCTTTTATGTGTCATGTGCCAGCTAACAATTTCGTGCCAAGCCTTTTGGTGCACAAAATCTTGGTTTTGCTTCAAATATGGAAAGGTTCTTTAATGGTGGACAACAAAATCTCAAAACTTAATTGCACGAGGTTAAGGCTCAGCTGCTGACCTAATTTCATTCACACATACATAAGCAAGCATTCCAGACCTAAGACACGACCCAAGCATTGCACAAACGGCAAAATCAAAACTCAAAAATTGTCAAAAAAGTGGGAGATCAAAAAGAGTGTTGCAAGCATTTTCAGATCAAAAGGAGAACGTGGCGTCCTTCCTTGCCATCCCCTGAAGCCAAAGCGACCACAAACGCGTCCTAAGACTCCATATACAGCACTGTAAGTATTCACGAACAGGCCCCTGAACATGGAACCTCAATTCTTCATTCTTGCACTTTTTCTCAAAAAAGTTAGCATATTCATACTCCTTGTTTGATTTCTGACGTAACCATAATATTCAATTTCATTTTTAAGCATTGTATGATGATACCCGTACCTAGGGTTTTTTGTGTGTTTTTTAGGCATTTTATTTTCAGGTGAAATCAAAAGAAATCATAAGCGTGGATGAACTCAGGAGACCTGGACGAGACCAACCATGGTCTTGGAATGTCTTTTTGAGGCCTAGGGACGATTCTAAGCATAGCCTACGAAACTACCTGCGGATAAAAATCCGCAGGTAAATAACCAGCATTTTGTTGAAGAAGATGATGATGCGTCACAGCGTGATTGGCCGTTTCAAACGATCGCGCGTTTTTTTTTTTGGCATATGCGTTGATTTACTAATATATTGACCACTTATTATTCTTATTACAATTGGAACAATTGGCTCAGTGGCTAAGGCGTGCAGGCATTGTCCCTTGGGACCTGAGTTCGAATCCCAGGTCCCCCAAAAATCTTATTGCCTTTGTTTTTCAGGTATTCTGGTGAGGCTTGCCAAAGAGAGTCCATCATGCATCCCACGCATCAGCTTGCCAGGTGGCCACTACCACATATCCAATGGTCAAAGGATGAAGATCAGGGTGTTCCCCAATCCACTATGCCATAGACAATTGCAAAAAGTCAACGCAGACTTGGCAACAAATGGGCTTCCAATTTCCACACAAACCTCCATTCTGGGCCCAGAACCCCCCTTTGGTTCATTCTTTTTTTTTATTTTATATTTTTCTAGTTTATTTATTAACTATTTTTTCTAATTATTATTATTATCACTAAAATTAACATTAATTAACCTTTTCACAATAAAAATCCAGAAAACTAAAAAATGTAAATATTTTATTTTTATTAATTTCACTTAGGTTTAATTATTTTGTAAATAAACACTAATTTAAATTAATCTAGTTTAATTAGGTTCAATTTTAATTTTCTTTCACAATAAATAAAAATGAATTAGACTTAGTTTTTTTCTCTTGACACTTTTAATTTCTTTTTTTTTATTTTTCATTAAAAACATAAAAACCACAAAAATACTTTTCTTTAATTAATTAATTAATTAGTAATTAGGCTTAATTTTCAATTAATTGCAAAAAAAGGGACAAAATTCAATTCTTTCTCAAAAAAGGGTCAAAACCCTAAGGACATCCCGATTCAATCTTTCGCGCGCATATTATTTTTAATTCGTTATTTTGATTATTTATGTATCTGCTCAGAAATGTAATAGTTAATTAGGCTTTTATCGCTTTATTTACTTTTCTCGCACTTATTTTCCAAACGGGTTTTTGTTTTTGGCGATGTATAGACCCGCGCCTTGTAATAGCGTAGATTCAACTTTCCGCACTTTATTTTCCGCACTCTTAACTGTTAAAAAATGCATGAAAGACTTGTATGAAAAATAAAATCAAAGCGTAGCTCACCAATAACATGTACAAGATAAGCTTAACTAAAACAACACACATGCACATACCACTCTTAGGGTACGCCTCACTGGTTGCCTCGACGTGGTCGTCAAGTATAGGGTGTCTTAGAGGTCGCCCTCCTGTCTAAAGATCCAGTTGCCTCGAAACGGTTGCCTCGGATAAAAAGGATCTAGGACATTAGGGTTACCACTAAGGCGTCCTACCATTGCTTTGGTGACTACACATGTCTCTTAATCGAATTGACCCGAATACCTCCAACGATGGTGCTACCTACTTTTCAATAATGGGATAGTACTGTCTAAAGGACTCTTACACAACCTAATTCCTTAGAGTAGGTATATTTCTCCTGGGTACTTCCTCTTTCAAAAACAAAACAAACTTTTCGCACTCACACTTTCAAAAAGTTTTTAAACAAATACTTCATACACTCTTGAGGACTGATACAAGAGTTACCTAGAAGTTTTCAAAACGAAACTTTTTCAAAACCCACACAAACTTGAAAAGCAAACAATTTTTGAAAACATAAGAGCAAGTACCTAAGAGCCCGTGGATAACCACGGATAGAAAGGGTGCTAACACCTTCCCTTTCTATAAATCTACCTCCCGAACCGAGAAACATTCTCGAATAAGGAATTTTGCTGTGCTTTTGTCCTTTCCATGTTGGAGAACATAAAAGACGGTGGCGACTCTTGCTTACCGCGACATTTCGCGAACCAGCTTAAAAAACAGTCAGTTCTATTTCCACCGATCACACTCCCCCCTTGGGAGGGAATACAAATGCTTCGAATACGACCGAAGCCACAACGACAAGTCAAGGGACTACGATTATCCCTTCGACTATGAACGCTACAACCATACCCCCAAATACAAGTGCTTTGTTGAATGCATAAAATGAACCTTTTGTAACGTCTGTGGCTAGCCAAAATCCGCCTGTTTTTCCCAGACCTATAGTAGGAAGTGTCTCTAGAACCTATGTACCAGGATTCACAATCCCAGCATCAGATCCAATATATGGCATGCCAACCACATCCATGACAGGACTTCAAAATAACAATTCGACATACACACGCCCTTTAACATCTACTTTCTCGCCATTACAAGGATCAGGCTCAGGGGTAAATCATATGGCACGAAACTATTCACCGCCAGGATATGTGGCCCAATTTCCTCCTATTACCACAAATACGCAGAAAGTTTTAAGGCAACAGGTGGATGATAGTAACCATGAAATGGTGGGAATACTCGCCCAACAAATGAGTACAATCTTTAACCCCCTAATCCAAAGTACCACATAGAAGAATCTGCAGAATGCCCAAGCAAACCAACAAATGGCGGCACAAATTGGGTGCCTTGCAGATTTTTTTGGTGCACCCAGAGAATCAACTCGACAACCACAACCCACATAGTAAAGGGAGAATCAAGGCATACTATTTCAAGAGGAGCCAACCAATAACCAGGCTCAACCAGTGATACACCCAGAAGTTGAAATCCAACAACCAGTTCGAAGGGAAGAACCACATAGGTTTCAATAGGCTATCCCTAGGGAGGAACCACGAAGGAGGATGGTCATGGTGAATCGGAACCAAGACGCTGACGAAATTCTCCAAGGGTGTCGACAGGATGATATGGTAGGAAACAATAATCTAGTAGCCATAGTCGAAAGGATAATGGCACAGAATGGAGCAAATATTGGCATACGAAGGCCAAACTATATATCCCCTTTGTCTGAGTACATTCAGCAAACTGAGTTACCGAGGGGATGGAAAGTGCCAAAATTCAAAAAGTTCTCTGGTGACACCAGTGAATCAACCATAGAACATGTGGCTAGATATCTTACAGAAGCAGGGGATATAGCAAACAATGAAAATTTAAGGATTAAATATTTCCCTAGTTCACTAACCAAAAATGCTTTTACTTGGTTTACAACTCTTGCAGCAAATTCCATCCATGATTGGACTCGTTTGGAGAGATTATTTCATGAACAATTTTATGTAGGTCAATCAAAAATCAGCCTAAGCGAATTGGAAAATGTTAAGCGCAAATTCAGCGAGCCTATAGATGATTATCTTAATAGGTTTCGTCTGTTAAAGGCGAGGTGTTTCACACAAGTGCCTGAACACGAGTTGGTCGAAATGGCAGCAAGAGGATTGGACTTCTCTATCGGAAAGAAGTTAGATCCCCAATATCTAAGAGACATGGCACAACTGGCTGACAGGGTTCGACAAGTGGAGCGTTTGAAGATTGAAAAAGCAAGGGCTAACAAAAGCCATATGAAAGAAAAAGTGGCTTATATCGAAGCATGCTCAGATGAAAGAGATATCGAAGATGACTCATTAGAGGTCGAAGAGCATGAAATAGATCTAGCAGAATTAAAGCAAGGACCACCTTATCCTTACAAAGGGCTAGCACTTGCGAACGGGAAGAATCCTGTCGAACCAGAAAGGAATGACAAATTCCCAAAGAAAACCTATACTTCCGACATCACCAATTGTAATAAAATCTTTGAGTTATTAGTAAAAGATGGCCAGATGATAGTGCCCCCTGGCGCTAAAATTCCTCCGTTAGAACAATGGAAGAAAAGGGGTTTTTGTAAATATCATAATTTTTTAGGCCATAAAACCTCACAATGCTATCTTTTTAGGGTTTTGATACAGAGTGAAATCAAGGAAGGAAGGTTGAAGTTTGGAGAGAAGCCTAAGATGAAGGTCGACGCGGATCCTCTTCAGGTTGCTGAGACAAATTTTACAGAACCTGTAGATATCAACATGGTGGACGCTGTTGAAATCGAAGAAGGTCAACTCGACAAAGTATCTGAAGAGGCTCGTGGGTTGGAGACTATTGAGGGTATCATAGGCCAGTTCGAAGGGAATGCTACTGATGGAAATACAAAAACTGCTGGAGAACCTAAGATTACTGAGGGTCTTAGAGCCAAATTCGAAGAACTGGAAATTGATGAAGGTCCCAAGTTCGAAGTTAACAGAACTGAGGGTAGGGCCAAAGTTGCTGTCAAAGATAAGACTACTGAGGGTCTTAGAGTCAGATTCGAAGAGTCGGAGAACGCTAAAGGTCCCAAGTTCTAAATAAACATGGTGAATCTGAACCATCTATCCCCAGAGATGGCGGAGATTGAAAGACGCTTGAAGATGGAAGATGACAGGGTGCAAACCGGGCACCTGAAAGTAAGCCTGGTGGAATATCTTTTTCATTTCCATACGAAGAATCCTGGAGGACTCATGTGTCCAAGGTGAATCGCAAAGAATGATCGAAGCGCTGCGATGGCATACCAGAAAGTATACCAAGAAAGGACTTGAAACAATTGGAGGAATGCTAGATAATTGCTGCCATACCCAAAAATGGGAGAAAGCTTGATGGGATTTTTGGTTAGGTGTCATAAGACAGGATCAGAAGTTCTGATGTGCCCATGGTGTAGTGTTGTTTATGACAGAAAAGCAGCAGAAGCATTCGAAAGAATTTCCTCTATACAATACTAGGACAAACAAAGGAGTAACAAAGGCAGGTATGTAACCAATGCGAAAGGAATTCCAAAAAGGGAAGATAGCCCACACCCCAGAGTGAATCGACAAGTCACCTTCAGTCATCTGATCAATTGACTGAGGAAAATCGTGATCCAAAAATTGAAACTTGGCATGAGTATTCTTGGTGGTGTGTAATGAACCATGAAAGTTAATTGAGGCATTAGAAATCCAATTGTCCTTGTGAAAGTCAAAACCCTAATTTGGCCTCAGTGTTTGAGGATGAGTTTGTCTGATCAAAACTTGGAGAATCCTTGAGCATTTGAGATCTTCTTGTGAGAAATGTCTTGAGAAAAGAGAGGGAAAATTTTGGGGTACAACACCATGATAGGGGGAGTTAGGTCTTGTCTATGGATGGTTGGTGCAATAATGTAGATTGTTTAAATCTTGTGTACTGAACAAGCTTGTGAAGTTTCTATGAGGTTGAGATGTCAGATAACATGTCGTGACATGTGACTATAAGGTGTGTTTATGTATGACCTAACCGGGTCTGTGTGATTTTATCCTGGAGAAGCTAGTCTCTACTGTTCTATTCCAAGAGACAGTATGATTTGTCTGCAAGAGTTCATTTTTCTGCAGTGTTTGATGGGGGCCTAGTGTATGGTCTGCTTGGAGATACCACATGTGATGTTTTGCTATCTTGGATTGTGTAACTCTTGAAGGATGAAAGGATTATTTTTGGAGTCTTGTGGGAGGCAATGTGTTAATGCATTTGTGCTTATGGATAAGTCTGGGAATTATCTTAGACTATGTTGATGGAGAAGCCTGTTTATGTTGTGTGACAATGTCTAAACAGATTTCAGGATATTGTTAAGGACTTGTTTCCTTGAGACCAGCAAGGAAACAATTTTGATAGTTTTGATCAATCACGTGTCTGAAGGGGTGATTGTTGCATCTTGTGTTCTTAGTTACCCAGGGTGGTGGTTGGTTTGTTCTTAAGTTTCCTCTTATACCACCATTGGTGTTTTAAGTTCCTGGGTTGAGGGGGAAAGTTGTTTACTTCTTCCTCATGTACACCATGACTTCAAAACTTTCTCTTTTTATCCAGAGGTTGTTATTCTGTGGTGTTAAGTATGTTCGGGCTGATGTGAAAAGATGTTAGGGGATGCTGACTTTGTCATATTCTGGCTAAAAATGGGGAAAGTATATGTGCTAGAATATGTGTTAGATTGTAAAAAATGTGAAGACTAAAAATTGACTACTTTTTATGTTTTAGTTTAAGGTTTCTACCGAATGTTTTATATTGTTACCTTTAATTTATTGTGTTACTATTTTTGTATGCAAAGGTTATGTAAATTAGTTTTAGCTAAAATAAGCCAAAGGGGAAGATTGTTAATTCTCTGAATTATGTGATTGGAATTATGGATAGGGAACTTGGAGAGCCTCATGATCTCTTCGTTCTCAACTTTGTCGTAATAAACTTCCCCGTCTTCGTCGATGATAGAAACTGGGTCGAACACCGCATCCACTGCCTCTTGGGATGAGGGTTGCACGACATACCATTTGTACTTAAAGTCACGGACAAAGTCCATATATATCTTGAACAGTCTCTTGGACTGCTTGAAAGAAACTCAACTATGCTTTCCTCCCCTAGACTGCCGTTGAAGGTGGAAAACCCTGAAGAACAAAGTAATTGTCGCTCTTATCATTAGATATCGGCAAGTGATCTCGAAAGCCCGTATAAAGGCGATCGCGTTGGAGTGCAGTTGGGAGGGAGCCAAGGACAAATGATTAAAGACACTCATTTGAAAGTCACTAAAGGGAAAATGAAGCCCTAAATCTATAAAGACAATCTCATACATAGGGAAGCGATCTTCATGGAAAGTCAAGCATATTCTGGCCGTAGGGGTCGGGTGAAAGATCATGAAATTTCGTCTGAAACCTTCCTGATCGCCGCCATATTCGACGACTGTGTACGCCTCTCTCCGAGTATTGCTGAAGACCAAGGCTATTCCTCGAGGCTCTGGCCCGACCCAGGACAATGACAGATTGGTGACGGTGTTGACCAGATTGAGACCCCCACCGGCTCCACTCGTTTCCTCTATCTCGACCTGTTGGGCTGTCTCGTCTGGTTCAGTCATTTCACCTGTAAAGCAGAGGAAACCATTGAATTCGATAGCTGAATCAAATCCACCCATCCACTATGACACAAGTGAAAGGGGGTTGCTACGACCAACCCATGTCG
Source organism: Vicia faba (assembly GCA_948472305.1). Classification (NCBI taxonomy): domain Eukaryota; kingdom Viridiplantae; phylum Streptophyta; class Magnoliopsida; order Fabales; family Fabaceae; genus Vicia; species Vicia faba. The sequence continues at coordinate 1,486,919,281 of OX451737.1, forward strand.
ACGAGCCCTTGTTTGGCAAAAAGCAAACAAACTCATGAACGCCATGAGGAGAATATGAATCTCTTGCGCAAACTCATGAACGTCACGAGGAGAATATGAATCTCTCGAGCAACCTCGTGAAGATGACAAGAATGAGATAAATCGCCCGAGAAATCCCATGAACACTGCGAGGAGGGGATGAATTTCCCGAGAAATTTCATGAGTTATGCTAGGAGTGGATGAGTTTCATGAGCCAATTCGTGAGTATCACGAAGAAAGGTATGAATATCCTGGGGAAAAATCCCCCAGATAATGAAATTCACCAGAAAATCCATGAAATTTGTGGGGAAGCCCCTCTGGAAATTTCCATAAAATGAAAAAACCCAGCTATAAACAAGAGTAATCGTATAAAAACACTTACTTTATTAAGGTTGGTAGAGATTTTGCAGCGGAAGCTGCGGTGGTGCTCACGGTTGGAGAAGGAAACTAAGGGCGGTAGAAAAATGAGGACAGTAGGGAGAAAGCCGAGAACGAGAACTTGGAAACATTACAAATGAACCCTTGGGCGCTATTTATAAAACTTGTGCAGAAGGCAAAGCATCGGGTTGAATAACGTGTCAGCTATTCATCTCTTCGTCGTCCACGCGTTTAGAGTCATAATGACCCCTACTTCCTAGGCCATCATTCTATCCCAAGAGCTATGCCATATGAATTACGAAGTAACCGTCCTGTGAACTTTCATTTCCCCGCGATTCGAGGAGCATGTAAATTTTCTCCGTGAAAACATTTCGATCTCTATGAGAGTGGCCGCATATAAAGAAGACTCCATCCCTCGACGTGATAGGGGATGCCGGCGAAACTATACTCGCCATACGAGAAAGTTAGTCTTAAGTCATAGCTCCTCTTCTCAGGAGCAACAACTTGGGGGGCTCATATCCTGGATTGGGCCTGCACTTGGCACAAACATCATACAAGGCCCAATCCAACTAAGTTGCAGGAGAAAACCAGCAGGAGAGAGTCTGCCCTTGACCATGTCAGACAATGATTCCACTCTTCTCGTCGACCATGATATGTCCTCCGGGGACAACCTCACCACATGACTGGCGAGGAGGACCAACGACACTCAGAAGGTCCTCGCGAGCACCTTCCTCGTAGTGCAGACATCCATCACTGATAAAACTTACTTTACACTTGTTTTTGACTCTGACTTCACATGTTATTTAGGTTTTTTATTATTTTTTTCTTGTACTATGCCTATATTTTGTTTCCTTTTCAGGTATTTTAATTATCTAGAGCTCCCGTAAAGAAATGAAGGAAAACAGGCTGAAAAACAGGAGTTTAGGTCAAATTTGCACTCATGGAGTACACCATGGCGCCAACCATAGGGTAGGCCATGACATGGACCACCTCCTACTGACCTCAACTGCCACGCTCCCCACTTCCTTTCATTTACACTCATGGAGGGCGCCACCTTTAGACGATGTTTTCCCCCCAAAAGGAGTTGGGGGCATTCCTATGATTTCCTGCATTCTTCATCCTCTATAAATAGAAGTTCCTGATTTCATTTCAATTCACCCAAGCTTAGTTGCAAACTTGATCCAACCATAGTTGCGAACTTAAGCCATATAATTTCACCATTGTAAAGAGATAATTCTTCACATCGAGGAATTACTGCACTGTTGATTGAGTATGTGATCGAGTTCGTAGATTGAGTCTGTAATTAAGTTTGGAGCACTTCGGCAGAAGTTTATTCTGCCACATTTATTTTCAACTGCTGTTTATTTCCAGTCGCATTTTACTTCCAGTTTGTACCAGATTTAAAACCTCCCCGTTTGGAGTAGGTTTCTATTTATATTTCCCGCACCTGCTTTTACTTTGTTTATTTTCTGCACCTGCTTTTACTTTGTTTATTTCCCGCACCTGCTTTTACTTTTTTTATTTCCCGCACCTGCTTTTACTTTGTTTATTTTCTTCACTACTTTTACTTTGTTTATTTTCCGCACTGCTTTTACTTTGTTTATTTTCTGCACTTCTTTTACTTTGTTTATTTCCCGCACCGCACTTTAAATTATTTACTTTCTCGCATGATTTATTTTAACATGTCTGTTTACATTCCCATGTCAGGCTAAACCTTACTGGGCTAGAATGTAAGGAATCTAGTTAGATCGATATTTCACATAATGTGTCAATAGAAATTCTTATGGGCTATTTTGGTTTTTAATACGAGTTTTCTGTACTTTATTGTTGTTGGGTAAGATCGAAAGTCGTCCAACCCTTTGTTAAACTCAGTTAGTTCTAACTGGTCAAAGGAAGCGAAAGCGCTTTGTCCGGTTAGTTAGGGATTTTTATTATCAAAGAATTCAATTTTGAAACTATTTTCGGATGTGTTTATAGGGTTAAAGTTAGGTCCCCTTTTTATTAGAAATTCCATATCAAAATACTTTTCAACTTGGTCAAGTACTTTATTTCTTAAAAATAGGTTTATTACTTTAACGCAATGCGCGCCTTTTTATAAGTGACGATAAGAAGGTCTGATTAGAGAGTAAACTCAGTTCTGATTACGCGAAAGCGACAGTTCCTGTTAAATTAGTTCTTTTCTTTAGTAGAAAATATTGCCCTATAAGTAGTTATATTCCTGAGCATTGGGAATATCATCTGACTATGTGAATTACATTCAGCCCTGCTTTTATATCTGAAGTTTATTTCGCTGCACTTTACTTTCTTGCATGCTCAATTCCCTGTTTACTATTGACATAGCTAAACACCGTAACAATAGGAAACGATAGATTGACAATTGGTCTCTGTGGATCTATAATCTTTTATATTACTCTGACGCGATCTGTACACTTGCGAATACACTGCATCAAGTTTTTGGCGCCGTTGTCAGGGATCAATTTTGTCAAATTTCGCACCCTATAGTCGCACCGTCTAGACTAAGTTTTACAATCCGGATAATGCGAAGATCTCGCAGCACCAGAGCCTTATTCAATCCTTTAGCAGAACCTGAATGTTACATCCATTTTCTCCGTAGAATTAGAAAAACTATGGCTGAGAATCGTAACCAAAGACCCCTTAAGGAATTTTCCCAACCGTCAGATAAGGAACCTAGTTCAAGTATCGTAAACCCAGCTATAACCACAAATAATTTCGAACTAAAACCCTCATTGCTACAATAGGTGCAACAAAACCAATTTGATGGTCTCGCTACTCAGAACCTGAATCAACACTTAAAAACTTTTATACAATTAGCAGACACTTTAAAATGCAATGGTGCTTCGCCTGAGGCAATACGACTAAGATTATTCCATTTTTCCCTCAGAGATAAAGCATGAGATTGGTTAGATTCCCTTCCACCCAATTCAATAACAACCTGGGAAGACCTTAAGAGAGTATTTCTCGCAAGATATTTTCCGCCCAGCAAAAATGTTTTCCTTAGAAACCAAATCACTAGATTTAACCAAAACCTGGGAGAATCACTTTTTGAAGCATGGGAGAGATATAAGGACCTGCTAAGAGCCTGTCCATACCATGTCCTAGAGCAATGGCTAATCATCCACACCTTCTATAATGGACTCCATTACAACACAAAGATGTATATCGATGATGCCGCTGGTGGCCCATTGATGAATAAACCTTACCTAGAAGCCTGCGCTCTCATTGAGGACATGGCCCAAAACCATTACTAATGGGGAACAGAACGAGCTACGGTAGAGAAAAAGGAGACCCAAGGAGGAAAACATGAGATAAGTTCTTTAGACATGATGCAAGTTAAAATGGACGCTCTTTCCTTAAAAGTTCAAAACATGTCTCAAAACCCTAATACTTTAGCCGCAGTAGCTTCAGAATGCAAACTCTGTGGGACCCAAGGACATCAACCTGCGGAATGTAACTTGTTGAATGAGCCTTGATCAGACCAAGTAAAATACAACCAAGGAAACCCATTTTCAAACACTTACAACCCCGGATAGAGGAATCACCCAAACTTTTCTTATAAAAACAATAGCCCAATACAAAGCTCTGCACCTCCGAGACCTTCAGGTTTCCAAGCCCAAAGACCAAATCAACCTATGCAAGTTGTGGCACCCAAACCAAACCTTGAGAAAATCATGGAAAATTTCATTTCAGCTCAAACCCAGCAAAACAAAGAGTTCCTAAATCATAATATTCACGTAAACGAACAAATCACGTAATTAGGAACTAAGGTTGATCAGATAATTACGCATAACAAGATGCTTGAAACCCAGATCTCGCAGATAGCCCAAATACAAGTCCCACAAACTACACCTGGAGCACAATTCCCTGGACAACCTCAACCAAATCCTAAAGGGCAGGCTAATGCCATTTCCTTACAAAGTGGGACTACTTACAATGGATCCAAGAATCCAGCCATGAGTACACCCTCACAACCTAAGACAAATGTTTTTCCTACAGGCCAAGTGGAGGAACCAAAGGAACCCGAAAAGCAAAAAGAACCAGAATTAAAAGATAAAACTAATAAATCACCACCCCCGTACAAACCTCCAGTCCCATTTCCGCAAAGACTTAAACAAACCAAACTTGAAAATCAATACCAGAGATTCGTTAAAGTTATAGAAAAACTCCATGTAGAGATTCCTTTCACCGAAGCCATCACTCAGATACCATCTTATGCTAAATTCCTAAAAGACATGCTGACCAACAAGCGTAGAATTGATGATCCCAAACCTATCGAATGCAATTTTATTTTAGAAAATAAACTTTCCAAGAAAGAAAAGGATCCAGGAAGTTTTTCCATTCCTTGTATCTTAGTAAATCATACTATTGACAAATCCTTCTTAGATCTGGGAGCTAGCATCAACCTTATACCTTTAGCAGTTTGTAGAAGGTTAAACTTAGGAGAATTGCAGCCGACTAAAATGTCTCTCCAGCTGGCTGATAGATCAGTTAAGTATCCTATAGGCATACTTGAAGACATACCAGTTAAGATTAGTCAGCTATATATCCCAATTGATTTCGTGGTTATGGATATTAAAGAAGACAAAGAAATCCAAATCCTCTTAGGTAGACCATTCTTATCAACAACTGGAGCCATAATTGACGTTAAGAAAGGAAAATTAACATTTGAGGTGGGTGGTGAAAAGATAGAATTTATTCTTTCAAAGTTCTTAATGGAACCAGTCATAGGAGATGCCTGTGATGCCATCGACGTCATTGACGAGTGTATATTGGAACTTAAGCGAGAGGAATATAACAAAAATATCAAGTTACCTTCGACCCCTATTATGGAGGATGATGGATTTAAAAGTTTAGAAACTTACATTGACGACGAACTCTATGAATGTTTATCGCTTACTCCCGATCTCATGCCTTGCCCTTTGAAACCATCTTTAGAACTGAAGGAACTTCCCAAGAACCTCATATACGAATTCTTAGATAAAGAGATGAATCGTCCTGTTATAGTTAACACTATTTTAAGTCAAGACGAGACAACTTAACTCTTAGAGATCTTACGAAAATATCCCTCAACTTTAGGGTATAACATCTCCGATTTAAAAGCAATAAGTCCATCGGTGTGCATGCATCGGATCTCGTTAGAGGAAAACTAAAAACCCTCAAGTGAACATCAAAGAAGAATAAACCCTATAATGAGCGATGTTGTTAAAAGAGAAGTTCTTAAGTTACTAGCGGCTGGTATAATTTAACAAATATCAGATAGTAATTGGGTGAGCCCTGTGCATGTGGTGCCAAAGAAAGGAAGCATCACAATCATAGAAAATGAGAAAGGTGAACATATTGCTAAACAAACAAAAGGAGGTTGGCGTATGTGTATAGATTATAGAAAATTAAACAAAGCAACCAGGAAGGATCATTTCCCTCTTCCATTTATAGATCAAATGCTCGAACTTCTGGCCAGACACTCGCGCTTTTGTTATCTAGATGGATACTCGGGATTTTTCGAAATACCTATTCACCCTGAGGATCAAGAGAAAACAACCTTCACCTGTCCTTATGGAACATTCGCCTATAGACGAATGCCCTTCAGACTCTGTAATGCCCCTGCCACTTTTCAATGTTGTATGATGTCTATATTTGCAGATTACCTAGATGGAATAATTGAAGTTTTCAAGGACGATTTCTCAGTATGTGGATTCAATTTTAAAGATTGTCTCTCCAACCTCGAAAAAATCCTTGAAAGATGCGTAGAGGTGAACCTAGTGCTAAACTGGGAAAAATGCCATTTTATTGTTAATGAAGGTTTAGTATTAGGACACATTGTCTCCGAAAGAGGCATTGAGGTCGATGGAGCCAAAATTGAAGTTATAGAAAACCTCAGCCCACCTAAAACCATTAGGGAGATTAGAAGTTTTCTTGGACATGCTGGTTTTTATCGGCGTTTTATAAAAGACTTCTCTAAAATAACAAAACCTTTGACTAATCTTCTAATGAAGGACCTTGAATTTGTTTTTAACGAGAAATGTCTCGAAGCTTTTAAATTTTTGAAACAAGCACTGATTTCAACTCCGATCATGCAACCCCCAGATTGGACACAACCTTTTGAAATCATGTGTGATGCCAGCGATTATGCAGTTGGTGTTGTTCTAGGACAACGAAAAGACAAGAAATTAGATGTTATATATTATGCTAGTAGAACCCTAGATATCGCCCAGCTCAACTATGCAACAACAAAGAAATAATTAATGCCAGTAATTTTTGCGATAGATAAGTTTAGGTCCTACCTAGTTGGAGCAAAGATCATTGTTTACACTGATCATGCTGCCATACATTATCTATTAAATAAAAAGGACGCTAAACCTAGATTACTTAGATGGATCCTGTTAATCCAAGAGTTTGATCTAGACATTAAGGATAAGAAAGGCACATAGAATGTTGTCGCTGACCACCTCTCTAGGTTAGAACACTTAAAACCTGACTTATTGCCTATAAATGATGATTTCACCTATGACAGACTTATAGCTAAGACTGATGATTTCGAGCCTTACAGAGATAAAGATTTTTAAAAAATTTCAGTAATGAAGAGCGTACCTTGGTACGCTGATTTTGTAAACTACCTAGCTGCAGATATCATACCCCCTGATCTAAATTACCAACAGAAAAAGAAGTTCTTCAAAGATGTTAAACATTTCTCCTGGGATGAACCACTCCTATTCAAGAGAGGAATAAATAATATTTTTAGGCGTTGCGTCCCAGAAGAGGAAATAGAAGACATCATCAGACACTGTCATTCTACACCTTAAGGTGGACATGCAGGTATATCTAAAACACACGCCAAGATTCTTCAAGCAGACCTCTATTGGCCAACTTTATGGCGCGATGTTCATGCCTACATTGTCAAGTGCGATCGATGCCAATGCACCGGGAACATATCAAGACGTGACAAGATGCCAATAAGGAATATCCAGGAAGTTGAACTCTTTGATGTTTGGGGTATAGACTTTATGGGACCATTTCCACCTTCAATGGGAAATAGGTACATTTTGGTAGCTGCGGACTACGTGTCTAAATGGATTGAGGCTATTGCATCACCCATAAACGACACAAGAGTGGTAGTCAAGTTATTTAAGAATATCATTTTTCCGAGGTTTGGAACACCCCGTCTCGTTATAAGGGATGGAGGATCACATTTCATATCCAGAATCTTTGATAAGCTCTTGAGTAAGTATGGAGTAAAGCACAAATTAGCAACACCTTATCATCCACAGACTAACGGCCAAGTAGAAGTGTCTAACAGGGAGATTAAACAAATCTTAGAAAAAACTGTTTCAATTTCCAGAAAAGATTGGTCTCAAAAGCTACATGAAGCACTATGGACCTACAGAACAGCTTTTAAAACCCCTATTGGAACAACCCCTTACCAATTAGTCTATGGAAAATCTTGTCATTTACCCTTCGAGTTAGAGCATAAAGCCTATTGGGCCATTAAGACCCTGAATTTGGAATATTTGACTGCTGGTGAAAAGCGCATCCTTGACATTCATAAATTGGAGGAATTCCACCAGTCTGCCTATGAGAATGCTATAATATATAAAGAAAGAACCAAAAATTGGCATGACAGAAGAATTGTAAAGAAATATTTCAATATAGGCGACCTTGTTCTCCTTTTCAATTCCAGGTTGTGACTTTTTCCTGGCAAGCTACGTTCAAGATGGACTGGTCCTTTTGAGGTCTCTAGAATCCTAAGATCTGGAGCAGTCGAGATCAAGAACAATTCTTGTAGCCCATTCATCATCAATGGGCAGAGGTTAAAGCACTACGAAGGAGGTGACATTCCCACCAACTACTCCAGCCACACTCTGATTGATCCACCAGTACCAGTTTCTGATATATGAAGTTTACTCGTCAAGCTAACAACGTTAAACAAGCGCTGCATGGGAGGTAACCCATGGGTTTATTTTTATTTTTTGCATTTATTTACTTTTTACTTTATCAAATTTTATTTTTATCTTTATACTAACAGTTGCAAAATTTATGATTTCAGGAATCACCTGCTAGCCGTCTTTGCTAACTACATTTTTCAGGATGGAGCATTTCGATGATATGCATGTTCCCTTCCGAGATGACACTCAGAGATAATGTTATGCGGTCCTTTCACAGCGACCCATGGCACCGACCAAATATCTAGACCAGATTTGCATGGAAGCTCTTATCTTTGAAGCCAGTATCAAGTATCTATGCAACCAGCTAAAGTGGGACGAGTATGAAGATGACCTAAATGTGACCTAGAGGAACCTCACCTTAGAATTCCTCAGTTCATTCGAGTTTGAGCCCTATAATGGCAAGGATGGATATCTTACTTTCAGACTATTCGGGATAGAATACTGCTTTACCCAGAGGGAGTTTGGTGACTTGATAGGCTTCCAGACCACACCAGATGCTATACCTGAGCTACCAGTTGGCTATTTCATGACTAGGGACATAGAGAAATTCTGGAGAGATATTACTGCTGGAGGGAGCCTTGTTCCTTCCACTCAGCTATCCCCTGTTATTCACAACCCCGCTTTCTGGTATTTTCAGATGGTTATTGCTTACACTTTCCTAGGGAAGGCCGACACTGATACCCATGTTAGCGAGGAGGAGATCTTTTTCCTCTACTGTGTGACCCAGTCTCACCCTGTAGCCTGTGGAAATTTTCTACTATGGAATCTCATGATGACTTCTAAGTCTGCCGAAGGTATCTTCCATGTGGGAAGGACAGTGACTCAGATTGCTTCTGCTTTGGGTCATACAAGTAAGTTATCTCACCTTACCTCCTACTGTGGATATACTACAATGGACATTGATTTCTGTTTGGATCATGGCCTGATGAGAAGAGTCTACTTTAATCCTAACCAGTATAGACTCCTGATTGATAATGAAACCGTTCACTATTTTACCTTGCCTGATCCCATGATGACCAATTTCCATAACCCTGCCAATTGGATATATGCCTTATAAGGTCTTGGAGAGACCGTGGACGAGTGAAAATCACCTCCTGTACCTGAGTATCATCCATGTCCATCGCCAGATAGGACCAATGTATTCTCTAATAATTTCTCTTTGCATCAACCCAACATCTATGCACAGGTTGCTGAGCTGCGTAGAGAGGTAGCCCAACTTCGTCAGATAGTTGAAGACCTCTCTCTTCAGGTTATGGTTTCCGATGCTACTCACTCTACTGAGGCAGACCTCCTACAACAGGATATTGATGATCTTCGCAGTAAGTTAGCTGCAGCTCATGGTTTTGAGTTGACCAAGGACCCTACTACTCCTTGATGATCTTGATTCATATATGCATTGTTTTGCTGTTTTGTTGTCTCTTTTATCATGTTGTTTCCTTTTTCATACTTATCTATTTTTATGCCTAACTCTTGCATTCTACTTCTTTTTTTTTCGTGACTTACCATAATTAAGTATATTTCTATTTTATCATTTTTTTCTCTCTTTAATAAATTGTTTATTTTATTTTTATGAGTTTATTATTTTCAATTTATAAACATAAAAGAAAAAAATTCAATGCACCAATCCTTGGAAGCACCAAATGAAGAATTGTAGTTTACACCTACGAGAAGTAATTGGAATAAGAAGCCCAAACCAACAAAACAAAGAAATTTGAGCCCAACCCAAATTCCAAGCATGGAGCCCGCCACCAAGACCATGGCGCCCGCCATGGGGTCTGGGACTATAACGGGCAGATTTTCAAAAACCTCCCACTTTCTCCATTTTCAACCCCAAAACCACCCAAAAACTCTCATTTTATCAACCACCTACTACCCCATTAACCACTCCAACATCCATTTTTCTAACCTTCATAAAAATTCAAACTTTCTCCTCCCAATCTCCAACACCCATTTTGAAACCCATTTTTTTCAATTTTCTTCCAAAGGAGCAACAATGGAGTTCAACGAATACGTTCTTCGTGAAGGCAAACCTGGAGACCGACAACGGAAAATTCTTGAAAAATTGCAAGGACGAGAAATTGTATCAACCAGGTATGTCAATGAAGAATGTCTGTATACTTTAGGACTTTATTATAGTTTTTTTCATTTAGCTGACATCCTAGGATTGCACGAGATTTTTACTAGAAAAGAACCCACCTTTGAGAGGCTAACTCGGGAATTCTTAAGTTCCCTAATTTATTTGGTTCACACTGACCTTGCTAGTACCGTCGGTACGGTTAAATTTCGTCTGTTTAATGTTGAATAAGAATATAACACCGACGAACTAGCAGCTCTATTGGGTATTCCTCATAGTGATGGCGCTATTTGTGAGACCCCTTTGGATTCTGAATGGTCCACTAATGCATTTTACTTCTAGCGTCAATTGTCAAACTCTTCTATAAATTCTTTTGAAGGAATTTTAGCATCATTGATCCATAACCCGGCTATTCGAATTTTTCGATATATGCTCTCCTGTACTATTTTTGGCCGGGAGAATTCAAACAAGGTAAATGCTAGAGAACTTCTATTTTTGCAGGGTAGTCTCACTAGTAGAAGAATTAATTCAGTCTCGTTTATGATTGCTCACATGATTGTTCTCTTGAGTCACACAGGGACCATAGCTTTTGGAGGTCTAGTTACATCTATTGCTAGAGCTCTGCACCTCAATATTGAGATAGATACCCTAGCACCCCTGCCTCCCCGCACAATTAATTTGAAATTTCTAAATGATATGAAATTGTGCAAGGTGAGGAGAGCGGGTGGCTTTGAACTTATGGTTCGGGGTGTCACTATCCCATCAGTCATTCTACCTTGCACTAGACATACTGATATACGAATTGCGAGGAACTGGACCTACGATCTAGATGCTCCACCTTTTACGGGTCCATTACCTTCTAATGTTCCACTTGGGGACGGACACGAGACTGATGAAGAATACGAGCAGAGGGATGAACCTCATGCCCCACCCGTGTCCCCCCACCATGCTTCACCCGCACACACTGCACCTTCAACTTCTAACACTTTTTCAGGTACGACTCCTAGCTTCTACATCACTAAAGAGATGTGGCGTGACCAGCTAGCCCGGGAGGAGAGAAGATATGTTTTACTTTCTGCCATCCAACAACACCTGGCAGATAACATGAGTTTTATGGAGGTGTCACAACAGCAGACGAACCGCTCTTTTCAAAGTCTTATGGAATCTCAATTGGCGATATCCTGCGAGAAACATAGGAAACAAGCCTAGTTTCAGAGGCACTCCGCCCTCATGGAGGCCAATCAAGGTTCCCTTTTAGGTAACCTTTGCGAGATTCAGAGTTCACAGATTGCCTTGTCCACCATATTCGACCAGTTCGAGGCTTCTCAGATCAGTCGTCGTCGCAGCCGATCCCGTCACGGCGAGGGACCCAGCCATCCTTATTACTTTACCAGGTGACTCTTTCCTTATCTTATTTCGTAACATTGGGGAAAATGTTCAATTTAAGTGCGGGAGGAGATTTACTCGCTTTATCGCTTTATTTTTCTCGC